>OX382227.1:5770705-8390740 GCA_947507525.1 Apamea epomidion | reverse complement strand
GGATAGGATGGATTTTCTTTTGCACATACATATCAACAGAAATAAGAGATACGTTGTCGACATTGGTAGTAAAGTTTAAGAACTAGGAGAACCTGGGCTGCAAGAGCGAGTGAAGCGAGCTCAATAATTGTAGAACCACACACAATTATTTTGCATGAGTTGAGACAAGCTGCATAAAATTAGGATGCGCGAGGCCTCTCGAACCGCGCTATATTTTTAGCTTTATGTTATCCTGAAATCCTCTCGCTGACTGAGGCTCTAGGCCAATGCAATATTGGCTTAGCCCAACTACGAAATGAAGCACCATTTTGCACCTTACCACTGCTGAAGATATCAAGTAGACCGTATAGCTCGGTAGTGCTGATTGTCACGCGAAAAGTACATGAACGAAACAAATGTTATTCAAGCGTTATCGTATTAAACTGACAGTTCTTTATTTTACTTAAACCGTTTCCATCCGCCCTTGCCCCCATTAAACTAAACGTTCACCGACGAATAAAATCAAAATGTTTCACAAAGCTAATGTGTGTGTAATTTAACGCAATGTTCTATTTACAACATCAAAGGAACCAATCAACTATCTATTATTTGTACTAATGAACTAGTCATTAAATTAATAGATCTGGCATTGATCTTGAGTTGAGTGCAATACATATTACTGGCCAGTCGCATACAGCACGGGCGTGAGAATTTAAAAAGTGATTCTTAAAATATGCCCCCTAATTCGGAATGGGAAGCGGGGGCTCAGCAAAGAGCGCTAGATAAAAATACTCATGTGAGTTTTCCACAGTTAAAATATCCATCTTTACGTGATGAGTATATCAGGGACCCCGTGCAATGGCTCACTGGAAAAGCCATGGACGACGGGGCTGAAGGATTATGGCGTATTCATGACAAACTATACGACTTGACGAGGTTCGTAAAGAGACACCCGGGTGGTGAAGAATGGCTGGAACTTACCCAAGTAAGTGATACTTAAATTTTTATTTTTAAAGTCATTAAAATGGATACTTAGGTACCCTACTGCCATATTCTCCTAGTTTTATTTGGAGCGCTCTTCTCCATTTTTGAGACTTCGCGAAATGTTTAGTGACCATTTCCCTAGAAGAGCGTTTATCCGGACAGAGAATCAGAATCTACATTTTACGTGGAAATTATGTCTTAAGCACTTTACTTCTTAGTTACAATTGATTTGGAAGACCATTTTTGATACATAGTTCCCCTATTTAGGTAATTAACTTTTTTTATAGTATCTACAGTTATATCATTTAAAATCATATTCATCAGTATTTAAAATCGTTATAAAGTAACTTGAATTGTAAAACTAACTAACTACTCAGACATAAAACTTTTATTCCTAAACCAATACAATTTAAAATTTATGTTTTCAGGGCACCGACATCACTGAAGCTTTTGAATCTCATCACTTGAACCCGTCCACAGAGAAAATTCTTACACAATATTATATAAGGGATGCAAAGACTCCTCGTAATTCGCCGTTCACGTTCAAAGAAGATGGCTTTTATAAAACGCTAAAGAGAGCGGCTTTTGAGCAACTCAAGAAAATCCCGAAGGAAGCATCTAAGACTGCAGATAATATAACAGATGGCTTGTTTTTATCGCTGCTCATAAGTTCTGCTTTTGCCTGCTGGGTTACGAATAGTTTTGCAGTTAAATTTTGGTATACCTATGCGTCGGTTAACTTGGCTTTTTTAACCGTGGCGTGCCATAACTTCATACACAGAAAAACGAATTGGAGGATGTACTTGTTTAATATGAGCATGTGGTCTTACAGGTGGGTTTCTTTTTTTATTATATATTCTGCAGTAAAGTTTATTTTGTGAAAGAGTAAATTGTGCAGGTAAACAACAGACTGCTATTATTAGTATTATTTGTGCATTATGTGCAAGTAGAGCAATGTTGGCCCAGCAATAACGGCCGCGACTTATGAGTTACAGGTCGTGAGTTCGAATCCAGAGAGGCGCTTTTATCATAATCAACCTATAATTTTCCCACTGCTGGGACACAGGCCTCCTCTCTTCGAGAGGGACTCAGAGGGAACGGGCTATAATCTACCACGCGGGACCAGTACGGGTTGCTAGATGCCGTATGTCTTCGAATATTTGGTTCTAGGACATGCCGGTTTCCTCATGATGTTTTCCTTCGCCGTTTTGAGAGCAGTGGTGATGAAATTATTTACACAAAGTAAAGCGCCTGCCTGGGTTCGAACCCACGACCTACAACTCGTAAGAGAGGCGCTTTACTTTGTGTAAATTATTTCATTACCACTGCTCTCAAAACGGTAGAGGAAATCCTCGTTAGGAAACCGGTATGTCCTAGAATCAGAAAATCGAAGACATATGACATCTAGCAACCCGTACTGGGCCCGCCTCCAGAAGAGAGGAGGCCTGTGACCCAGCAGTGGGAACATTATATGCTGAATAAGGGGAAAAGAACGGACAAGAAACTCCATGGACACTCTTTTTCATATGTCCAAGCATGAAGTCCACTTAAAATCTGCACAGCTTCGTTAAAAACCAGCTGTCGTAAACTGTTATTTTGACTCTTGTTCCCACCGAACAAAATCTGTTAACCAGCATGATTTCTTGAGCGAACTTCAAACTACGTAGTTTAATTATGCTGATGAGAAAATTGTAGAGTTTTTAATCAAGGCAAGACGTCTCGCCAAGAAATTAAGGACTTAAAAGCTTTCAAAGTTTCTTGGGATGTCTTTTACCCCTTTGACGTGTACAAGTTACGTTTTAACTGTTTGACGTCATGTTGTAAAACTTGTTTATACTAATTAGCAATATTATGATACCCTGGGTGAAAATTGCACGAGGTCACGTTAGGTTATATCTACAAGATAAATTAATTATGGTATAGAATTTGTATAATATAATTATTTACCACATAAATCAACAATACAGGGCCCTATTTAATATAACCAAAAATGCATTCTCTCGACAAGTGCTGTTTAAAGAACTTTAATAAAGTATGGAAAATACTTTAAAAAAAATCGGATTTTTACCTGTCACCTGTTCTTAGCGTATCGATGGTAAAAAATTCAGCTGCGCGAACTCCGACTTTTTTTTCTTTTTGGCTGTAGGTTTTATTAACTGGCGGTAGTGCTAATCTGTAAAATTATCAACGTGAAAACTTGTTGAAATGAGCTTGAAGTGAGCTGTCCTGTCAATAGTGTCAATCTCTATCATCGGTGGAATGACAGCTCACTGCAAACTCACTTCACCTAAGTTTTCACGGTGAGATTTTTACAGAATAGACCGGCTGTTCACAAGTATTTAGTAAGGCATTTTTGAAGCTGCACGGTTTTATAGTACGTTCTTAGTTTTCGCAAACTTTTTGATCATACTCCTCAAACAAGCATTATGAATTGGAACAAGGCCAAAGAGCAATTCTTATGGGAGGCCATTACCTTCCATTTGGAAGCCTTACAAATCGAGCAATACTCTGACCATAGTCAAAACCCTCCAATAAACTTTGTGTTATTTTATGGACAATCATTCATGCAATAATAGTGTTCTAAACAGCAAAGTTTGTCAACTTCGCGCTTCAATGTCTATTTCATTTCATAAATTACAAAGCTAACCTTTACCCTGCTTGATCTCCGCTGCGTTCCGATTACCTGTAAATATCTTGTAGGTAATTTCTAATGATATCTACATAACTGAATTGTTTACGACTATACAATGTGGAGACAACAATACGACAATAAATAAAAACATTGACACAAGTAATGCATAAGAATATTTTGAAACTATCAAATGATTCCTAACATCGAAATTAAAAAAGTGATTTTTTCAAACAAATTAAATAGTAGTGATGGCCCAACTATGGGTTTTGCCAATCTTTGATTAGCTATAGTGACTAAACTATTGGATATATTTGATTAAATTTTCGTATGCTGGGAACGGCATGAGATATACGCAGTTTAATTTATAGTCATATTGTCGTCTCCACCTTGTATATTATGTTTTTTTTTTATTATTTCACACCATGCCTATATATCGCAGGTATGCTGGAAGAGATTTGTTATGAAATAAGCATTACCTTTGTACCTATTTTTCTGTTCTGTTTTATTTCTTGCCTGTTTATATGTACATAAATGTGTACATAAATGGTTAAATAAATAAATATTGTGTCTGGACAAAACACACAAGAAATTAGAGCTAAGTTACAAAAGTCTTATATTTAATTTAACTACTTATCTGTACTAAGGTATTCAAGGTTATAATCTCCGACTTACCTGTGTCTGTTCTTCAAGTTATTCTGCATAATTTTGATAACTTATTTTGCTGTGTCATTTACAGTATGAATTTTTAGATTATCAAAGGAATGACAGTATTGTTTAGGATAGCGCCGCTTGTATCACAAGTCACATAAAAGCTAAATAATAAATACATTTAGCGCTAAACGACTTTAAAACATCGTTATCTCTCTGCCAATCGTTTAAAAAGAACAGAGATAAATCTTAGCATGGAAGATTTACAGCTCAAAATAGCAGAACAAATAAAACATAATCAACGGGAAGCCAGGAATAACTCTTCGTGTTTTAAATATATGGGGCCAGATCATTTAACTTTAAATACCATCGACTCTAAAAGGAAGTAGAAGAACGATTTAGAGATATGTGGTGCAAGCGGGCCTTGGGTTTTAACTCAAAAGCCTTCCCGACTCTGGATCACCCAGGTGTTTTTTACATCAAAGCATGTTCCGAAATACTGACAACCCTGATGACGAGGATCCTAGATATATTTATTCATGAACTGTACACAAGAAATCTTTTCCTTGACCAGACATTGATCCCGAATAACCCAGCCCAGACAGTAAGGCCATCAAGGCCTGATGTATGAATATCGATACTTATGACCTTCTTTTGTTTCAGAGACTTCAGAGTATCCCACGTGCTGTCTCATCATCTTTATACAAATACCCTCATGGATTTGGAAATCAGTTCCCTGGAACCATTCCTGTTCTACAATCCCAGGAAAGACAAACCACTGCACGCAAAGTTGGGATTCATTACTGAAATCTTCTTTTTTCCATTCGTCTTCTTGTTAAGCTTTACTAAGAGGTAAGATAATTTTCTTTTACTTAAATTATTAGGATATAGAGATAGAGCAGTCACCGCCGCGACTTACTAATCGTAGGTCGTAGGTTCGAACCTAGTCAGGCGCTTTACTTTGTATAAATTATATCATCACCACTGCTCTCAAAATGGAGAAGAAAAACATCGTGAGGAAACCGGCATGTCCTAGAACCAAAAATTGGAAGACAGGTGACATCTACCAATCCGCACTGGACTCGCGTGGTGGATTACGGCCCACTCCCTCTCACAGAGAGGAGGCCTGTGTCCCAGCAGTGGGAACAGTATAGGCTGAATATGTAAACGATTGTCTAGTTTATAATTGACGTCGATCAACGCTATCAACCGGGGTATACTACAATCGTGATTTACTTCCCAAACATGTAAACAAGTTATGTATTTTGACGACCTTAAGTAGGTATAGGTATACATAAAGGTAAATCTGTATAATTATTCTGAAAACAACTTAATTTGTTCAAACATACAGTTGATATTCGTTGAAGTGGAAATAATATCAATTAAAAAGAATGACTTGAATAGACTTTATGTCGATTGGGATCGACGTCAGTTCATCTTATTTTCTATCTACAACATGTCCCGGAACAACACCACCCCAATTAGAATATTATTACTAGATATTATTATGTTTTTATTTATTTTGCTTTTGACACAATACTCTAATTAGGGTGTTATGCGTTAATTATGTTACTTGTATAAAAAATATACAGACGAATTGAAAACCTCCTCAAGTCGGTTAAAAATAATACTTGAGCTAAAAATCCCCTAAGCCCCTGCAACGTGCTCTGCAAAGCAGAATCTGAATCAGGCAATACAATTATTATAAACGATTAATAAAAAATTCGTTTGCTTATTCCAGATTCCTTTCAATATTCCTTCGTCAAGGGTTTTTCAAGAGTCATTACCGTTGGCACGATGCCATTGGCTTACTCCTTCCCGTATGGATGGGCTTCACTAGTGGCGCTCCCATACTCGACGTCATCTCAACTTGGCTGTGGATCAATTGCACTGGCAGCTTACTGTTCTACTCCATCGGCGTAAATGCAGCTCATCATCATCCCGATGCCATCAAAGATGGTGACCAACCTGCGTAAGTGATTTCTCTTTTGATTAGGTCTATAAATGTTATCTTGTGTTGGCATGTAAATTTTTATTTTTTATTTTTACTTTATTGGGACATTTAACAGTAACACATTACAAAATGTATGACAGAATAAGTTATGAACTAAATAAACGTGCAACCCACACTAATATCCGTGAAATAATGATTAAAGAAAATAGTTAAATGCGTGCGTTAAAATTACAAAAAATTAAGTAAGTACTCATATGTGATTTAGGGATAGCTTTAAGGATTCGCACTTTAAGGGTTCTATAGTCATCTTTTTGAACTTAAAGTGTGTAAGCGCGTAAATATCAAGTTCGATAAAATGTGTGTTATACGTATCTACAAATTAGTATCGTACTATCGTTGTGAAAAGATTATATGCAGTTGGTAAAGATATACTTTGGTATGATTACTCGTGGATATCTTACCCACTCCTTTAATCTATTATCATTTATTAGATAAAGAGGTTTTAAATAATGATAAATTATAAATAAGAAGTTTGTAGCAGACGACTTGAAATTGTATTACTTATCTGTGCAAATTCAATATTAAACCCGTCGAAAACATTAATGCTATACAAGCCTTCTTTTTGTAAATTTACAATTTTTTTTAGCTAATGTCCAATTTCGCCAAACTTTTATACTTAGAAGAAGTCTTATACAGGGTGGCAGGGACATTGACGCGCAAACCGCAACCATGGATTGAGCACATGATACTAGACCCCATAGCGTCGAAATCTTTCGTCGGTTATAAAAAAAAATCTTCTGTTTCATAGAAAAGTGCAATACCTACGCTGTCAAAATGTATGAAACAGCAATATATTTTTTTTATAACCGCCAAAAAATTTGACGCTATGGGGTCTTAACTCATGTGCTGAATCCATGGTTACAGTTTGCGCGTCGATGTCCCCACCCTGTATATTATAAGAATAAATTATGAATAATTGACAGTTTTTCCATACTAGAACTGTCAGACGTCAATTTTAGTACACGGGTAAAAGATATCTGAGGGCAATTCTCGTAATTTTAAGAATGTTCACAGTCTGATCTCAGTCTCAATCTGTCAAAAATACCTCAAATTTACCTACAGTTATGTCAAGTTATTGACATTAATTGTCGCTGGGATGAGATTGCGACTAGATTTTGAACGTTTTTAATTACGAGAATTGGCCTTCTGACGTTGGTAAAATCAGCCCTTAATCATAAATCATATTGTGTATACGTGTAGCATAAAGGTCACACGTCAAATAACAAATCATTTTGTGTAATATCAAACTAAAAATTTCAGGAGTGAGACACCAGACTGGGGAATGCACCAAGTAGAAGCCCTTTTGGACCGCAAGGATATCAACGGCAACGTCTTTGCCGTCATGACATTGTTCGGAGACCACGCCCTCCACCACATGTTCCCCACTCTAGACCACAGCCTACTCAAGTACATGCACCCGATCTTCATCGACCTCTGCGAGAAGTACCAAGCAAACTACCGAGTCTCCACCCAGTTCAAAATGGTCCTCGGACAAATTAAGGAAACAATGCGCACAGATTTCAAAATCAAGAAATAAATTCGCACCTAATTTCGTTGGAAAATTATGTTGTAATACTTGTAATATAAAATAAAATTAACGAGCCATAAAACGAGCTTATCATAATATTCTCAGTTACCGTAATGTTTAGATGAGCCTCTCGAGATATCATTCGTGGAACGTTATAGGTATTCATTTTCTTAATAAACTCGCTTCCGGATTTATCCTTTTGTTTTTATAAAGATTATGATACTCGGTACTTAGTCTAAAGTAAAGGAAAAAAAATCAGTTGATCCATAGATTTATGTTCGCCTAACTCGACATAATGTATGGATCAACAGATTTTTTTTTCACGATTTCAGGGTTAGTCCCGTAGTAAAAGTTGTTCATAATGATGAGTACAATGACCCCCTTTAAGGATTAAAACGATCAACATTTAACGGTGTATATATTATCTTCAAAGTCGTCAATGTATTTTTGTTTATTTGACCCTGAGTTATCAGGCAGATAATAAGACAGTTACAATAACAGACAGTCAATTATCCAGCATTAAACTTAAGAATAAAATTCCATCTAATGGTTGCCTTTCTTTAGCTACGAGTATCTCCTCCCGCATCAGAGTCTCTCCTAATCCGTCCATTGCGCCTCACCATTAAAGGTACTACTGCCGACCCTATTAAGGAAATAGAATGACAATTTAGCCCTTAATTCTCTTTACGCGACCTTTTAACCCCTAATTTAAATTCGCGCAACAATTGCGAGAGCTTTCGAATGGTACGATGGTACTGCACTTTAATTTGAATTAACCTCGACAGGAATGTAAAAACCCGTGCCGAGTCGAGGGTTCGAACCCTAATTTAAAACGGGACCAGAGGAGATGTCGATACCACGCAAACCTGCCTATATAATACAGGGGTTATAAATTGTAATCTGGGTTAAAAGATGTATGTATTTGATGTGTGGACAAAGTTATGGATTTTTATAGTGGTAAGTGTGGCAAGCTATTTTATGAGGATTTTCTCCTGGACAAGCACCATCTGGAGGCGTAGCGTTGAAAGGTATCCCACAACATAAGATGACCTTATAAAGGTCGCAGGAATCAGCTGGATCCGAGAAGCATAGGAACGAGTAATGTGGCGCTTAGGGGAGGCCTATGTCCAGCAGTGGACGTCTTTCGGCTGAAATGGTGAAGCTCCGTCTAGCGAAGATGGCCGTCATCAGATTTGGATGATATCCCTAGCGTAACGCACCGTTGCTTTTATTCTATGCTTTCGGCAGGAATTAGTCATTATGGATAGGTGACTAGGGCTGGCTGTGACCGACAATAAGATTGCCAAGTCACCAACTAGTTTTCTGATGCACTACTTGTTACTTTACATGATAATATAAAATCACCTCAACCTACAGCATTCGCTTCATCCGTTCATACACTCACTCGCTGATTGCAGTCACAACAAAATTGGAATTAGCATAAAATCTAACCTATTAGCATGGAATACATTCTCTAAGAGACTCGTTATTTCCTCGTGCAAATTAGACTCGTCTCGCGAGGATTGTAAAGTGTATGACAAATAAGTTCACACGTATAAGTATATACAGAAATATGGAAAATATGTTATTTTTTTACTTGTTATTTTCACGGAACATATACATATGTAGATATAATATAATATAATAGAATATGATTGGTAGAAACTTGAGCTCGAATATGATTGGTTGAAACTTGAACTCACCAAAGCAGGTAGGTAGCTGAGAAAAAAATATTGCTGGTTATGAAAAAAATAATACGATTAGAGTGAAGTCTCTGTCGGCCCGCTGAGTGACCTCAGGGAAGACGCGCACAGTGGTCACATGCTGCCTTGCACTTAGTTTTCGGGGACACCCCTCTACAGTCGATGTGCCCTAACAGGCGTTGCACAGAGAGGGCTCCGGATAGGTCTTTTGAGAGGTAACGGTGCCCCTTCCGTGTCCAGATGGTGACCGACGTTCTGGTTGGTTTTACTGACTTGAGGTAAAAATCCCACACTCGCCGGTTTTATCTCCAAAGACCGGGCCCCTTCTGAAGGTTTCCTCCTGAAAACAAAAAAAAGGTATTTCGAGAAAAGACTACGCAGAAAAGAATTTAATTCCACAAATAATAAAATCTGCGAGGAGTTCTTTACTCTTTCGGAATCCTAACATAATATAGAGCAGAAATAAATTCCTATTGCCTATGGAACTCCCATAAAATCTACATGTTTTGTTAGTTATTACGTAATTTCCGTAACCTGAAAATCCCCTCTTATTTTGAATGTTCAGGTCGAAGTTATCTTCCGATCTGGCAATCCATTCCACGCAAATTGGCTATTTATCCTGACATAAGCGTGAGTTATTGTGGACCGTAATTCGCATGTCCTGTGTAAACATCTTTATTTGGGAATCTTAGAGGATTTGGTACTAAGAATAGATGGCATTCTAATGATCAGTACGAATGTAGATTATTTGATTTTGTATTTATGTAACTGAGTTGGTTTTTGGTGAACAGAGTCCCTGTTCACCAAAATTCAGTTAGGAACCGTCGGTAAGCACCGTCGTCGTTCGTTGATTTAATTTTATTTATTAATATTATTTTAATACCGAATGATAATATCCACCGTAGAAACAGTCTCAAATTATTAACATTGTAACAAATTTCTAAAATGTATTGTCATTGTGGCAACACTCAGCAAAGCAAACTTTAAATGGTAAAATAAAGTGTAGAGGCAGTCGTTGCTGGATTGTGAAAGAGTACAGTAATGCGATTAAAAAGTATAATGCGGGATTTACACAGGTGACTATAGCCGCACGTTTTTTGCCGCACGGTGAAAGTCATCTCTCTAAATGGCAATTCGGGTAGGCCGCAGTAGGCTAAAATCGTCGTCAAGTTCCAAAGTAGAGTAGGTTTCGACTTTTATCGTGCGGCGACAGGTCGCATGCGGCGGCGGCGGAGAACTAAAATCAACGATAAAAATGCTCAGGCGTAGGTGATCGCCCGCCGCATGAAGGTCGGCCTTTTGATGCAAAATGTACTAGTCACCTGAGATTTGTATCGATCTGTGTAAATGGGTGGTGATTCGGCTTGTGAGGTGATTTGGTAAGCAACCAGCCGCACAGCGAAAATCGACCTAGAGTAAATTCCTCATTAGCATGAAAAAGTGTTTCATTTAAATGGGTAACTTGCTTGTTTTGAAGGTGTTAAAAGCATAATAAAATCTGATTCATACAAAATGAGTGTAAAACGCAACAAAGAAGGCGAAACTATATTCTCTGAAAACATATTTAAAAAATATTGTAATCTCTGAAAATTTTAGTAGATTCATAAAATATAAACCCTAGCAGCCATCTTTGTTTCAAACTATTGTATGGCACCTGCTACTACAAACTGAAAGCTTCTATTCTAACTAATGATTTTACCGTCTAAACTTTTTGTTGTGAAGGATTTTAATCAAGATCAAAACAAAACTTAAAATTTGATCTAAGTTCTGCTCATAAAACATCTAAAGTAAACAGTTTAGTAATTTTGTAAGCCGTTATCTAAAAGTGAACAAACATTTATTTATTACAAAGTTTATTAGTGAGGACCTGATGTTTTCAATTTAAAACTTTTTAATTCTTTGATATATTGTTGCGAAAAAAAATATGCTTTGATGTTATATGTATTTGGGGTGCCAGGGCAGAAAACCTCCACGTGTGCCTGGGGACTGGAGTTCCCTTCTGGATACGTCCGGGGGGAAGACCAGTTTTCGGGCCGGTGCATCCTGGGGTGCGGGCAGCTATTTCTCAGTGGGATTTTTTCCCAATGAGATCTCGCTGCCCGCATGCTAATGTTCTGCCAAGAGGAACGCTCCACACAAGCCGCTATGAGGAGCAGAGCGGCTACTGTGTGGAGTAAGAGCGGGCCTGGTGTGCACTTACCCTGCCGCCGGGCAGGCAGGAGGGGATAACCCCCCCCTCCTGCCACCGTTAATATCGTAGCCCCGAAGATTGTCAAGGTCATGTCTCTGACTTTTGACGGGGGTCGAGGGTCTTGGCTTAACCGCCCGGACCGCGAGGAAGATTAACCTCTATAAAAAATTCCCCAAACCTCCAAGCGGCGGCGCACCGTGAGGGAGGTAGTAAGCTTGGCTAATGGGTAGCTTGATTTAGTCGCTAGTGCGAACCACCGAAATTTGAGCAGGTAAACAAAGTTTAGTACTCGTGGGAACAATCATGGATAAATTTTTAAAAAACATACCAAAACCAAACGACGAAGTGAGGAGTGATGCGGTGTCGGAGTCCGACGCCGCATCTGGAGGAGGGAGCACGGGAGGCTCAGTGAGCTCTCGCCGTGACCAGAAGACGGCCGCTGCCAAGAGAAAGGCACAGGGCAAGCGGCCAAGGTCAGTGGACGGCCAGGGGTCGTCCTCTGACTGGGAGCTGGCTTCGGCCAGGAAGATCCCCACCAGCAGGCGCGGAGGAGCCCGAGAGCGAGGCTTAGGGAGGGGGCTCACTGCTCGGGAGGCGGCTGAAAAAGCGAAGGAGCCCGCAAAAAAGGAGGGGGGGACCGGTCGCGTGGTCGAATCAGGGCCCTCAAGCGACGAGGCGGCTGAGGTAAGCGGTGGCCCTGAAGCGGACCGCATAAAGAGGTTTGCGGCGGTCGTGGAGGCCGCGATCCGGGACGTGGCCCTTAAGAAGTTGCAAACTTCGAAAAACAGGGCCATAGTCTCGGCAAAGGCCTCCATCTTGGCGGCAGCGGAGGCCATCCACTTCGGGCCTCCGCCGGACGGTATGTCCGAAATGCGGGCGGAGGTGGCCCGCTTGACGGCTGCCATGGAGCTCCTCCGAAAGGAGAACGAGGAGCTCCGAGCGGACCTGGCCGGGCTGCGAGCAGCCGGCCCCCGGGAAGTGCCGCAGGAGGGGCCGCAACAGGGGCGGCCAGTACCTGCTGAGGACCGGGTCCTGAACCTGGTGCGGCAGGAGCTGGCTGCCTTTCAGAGCCGGTTCTCCGCCCTGGAGGCCATCGTCCTGCGCCCCCCGCTGGCGGCGGACCGGCCGGCCTCGGGCCAGCGGAAGGCGGTGTCGTATGCTGCCGCCGCGGCTGTCACAGCCACGGCCACGGGGCAAGCAGCAAAACGGACCGCCCCGAAACCCGCTAAGGCCACAGCCCCAGCCCCAGCCCCAGCCCCAGCCCCTGCCCCTGCCCCGGTGGCGAAACGGCCGCCCCAACCGCCTCCTGCATCGCCTCCGGCCGACGCCGATTGGCAGGTGGCCGGGCAGAAAAGGAAGGCGAGCAAGGCTGCAAGGGCGGCCAAAAGAAGAGAGAGGCGGCAACGGCGCAAGGAGCGAGGCGTCGCGGCTAGGCTTCGTGCCCCAAAGACCGCAGCTGTAGTGATCACACTACAGCCGGAAGCGGAGAAGAAGGGCATGTCCTACCGCGACGTGCTTGCCAAGGCTAGGGCGGCGGTGAACCTGCAGGAGCTCGGCGTTGCTGAGGGCATCCGGCTAAGGGTCACTGCGACTGGGGCCCGGATGCTGGAGGTCCCTGGTGCGGCTAGCGGCCCGACTGCTGACGCTCTGGCCGAAAGGCTTAGAGCGTCCTTAAATGCGGACGAGGCCCGAGTGTCCAGACCCACCAAGAGCGCTGACGTGCGCATTCTGGGTCTGGATGACTCTGCGACGGTGGAAGAGGTGGTGGCCGCCATCGTGAGGACTGGGGGATGCTCTGCCGAGCAGGTGAGGGCGGGCACTCTCCGTCCTGACTCCACGGGGATGCAAGCCATCACGGTGAGCTGCCCCGTGTCGGTGGCCCAAAAGCTAGCCGGGGAGGGCCGAAGGCTCCTGGTGGGCTGGGTTTCCGCGCAGGTGAAACTGCTGGAGCCCAGACCTCTGAGGTGCTTCCGCTGCCATGTGGGCAGCCACGTGGGGGCTAAATGCACCTCGGAGGTGGACCGCAGCAATCTATGTTTCCGCTGTGGTCAGCCCGGACACAAGGCCGGCTCGTGCAACGCCATGCCGCACTGCTATGCATGTGCGGCAGCCGGCAAGCCGGCCGATCACCGGGCTGGGAGCAAGGCGTGCGCTCCACCTGCCAAAGCCAGGGGCAGGGGCAAGCCCTCCACCACCGCCGTCGCCGCCGCAGCCGCCGCCACCACCGCCGTCGCCGCTGCCGCCTCCACCGTGACCGCCGCCGCATCTGCCGTGGCTGGGCCCTTACAGGGGGATCGGGAGGCTGATATGGAGTGCTAATATAGCACCATATCGCCTCCTCCAGGCGAACATCAACCACTGCGCCTCCGCTCAGGATCTGTTGCTCCAGAGCATGGCGCAGTGGTCGATTAACATCGCCGTGGTCGCTGAGCCGTACTTTGTCCCGCCCAGAGACGACTGGGTGGAGGACCTGAGCGGCTCAGTGACCCTAATTTCGTCGGCCGCCGCCGGTACCCCGTCCCTCGAGGCTGTCAAGAGAGGACAGGGTTGCGTGGCAGCACGGTTCGGGGAGATAGTCGTGGTTGGGGTATACTTCTCCCCGAGCCGAACTCTCGCCGAGTTCCACAACTCCCTCGCGGAGTTGAGAGTCGTCGTCGTCGGATTCCGTTCCCTCCCCGTGCTTGTCCTCGGGGACTTCAATGCCAAGAATGTGGCTTGGGGTTCCCGGCATACGGACACACGGGGCAGAATGGTGGAGGACTGGGCTCTGGAGACAGGCCTGGTCGTCCTAAACCGGGGTTCGGTCCCAACATGCGTGCGGATGCGGGGTGAATCAGTGGTGGACATCTCGTTCGCCAGCCCCGCCTTGTCGCCGCATGTCGTCAACTGGCGTGTCTTGGAGGAGGTGGAGACCTATTCCGACCACCGGTATATCCGGTTCGACGTCTCCGCCCAGACCTCGAGCGCGCCGGTCCGACCGAACCTGGGTGGTCCGCGGTGGGCGCTGAAGCAGCTGGACCGGGAGCTCCTCCTGGAAGCCTCGATCGTGCAGGCCTGGGTGTCACCACCGGACAGGCCTGCTGACATCAACGACGAGGCAGAGTGGTTCCGGGAGGCCATGTCCGAAATATGTGACGTGGCAATGCCCCGGGTCCGGCCCGGACGCGCCCGGCGCCAGGTGTACTGGTGGTCGCCGGAGTTGACGTCTCTGCGCGAGGCGTGCGTGGCTGCGCGACGCCGGTACACCAGGCACCGCAGGCTCCGTATCCGCCCTCCGGATACGGAAGCCGTGCAGGCGGAGCTGTACGAGGGGTACAGAGCGGCGAAGACCGCCCTCCGAGCGGAGATCTTGCGGGCCAGGGGGCTGGCCCGCGAGGAGTCACTGGGGACTCTGAACAGAGACCCGTGGGGACGCCCCTACAAGATGGTGCGGGATAAACTCCGCCCATGGGCTCCCCCGCTGACGCAGAGTCTCCGGCCCCAGCTCGTGGAGGACGTGGTGAGCGCTCCGTTCCCTTCGCGTGGGGAACATACTCCCCCGTCCATGGCTCCGCCTCCTGCGATGCCAGATGCGGACCACACCGACGACGACGACGATGCTCCGGAGGTGACCGAGGTAGAGTTGAGAGTGGCGGTACGTAGGCTGAATGCCAGAAACACCGCCCCAGGACCCGACGGCTTACCTGGAAAAGCCTGGGTCCTGGCCTTGGAGGCTCTCGGGCCTCGACTAAGGGGGCTACTAAGCGCATGCTTGGAGAGGGGCCGGTTCCCACTTCGTTGGAAGACCGGGAAACTGGTCCTCATCAAGAAGCCGGGGCGCCCTGCGGACTCTCCGTCCGCTTACCGGCCCATCGTGCTGCTCGACGAGGTGGGCAAGCTCTTTGAAAGAGTAATTGCAGACCGCCTTGCCGGGCAGCTGGTGCGGGTGGGGCCGGATTTGGCGGACAGCCAGTTTGGTTTCCGCAGGGGGCGCTCTACGGTGGATGCCATCATGCGCGTGCGAGCCCTCACGACGGGGGATGCTGTGGCCCGGGGTGGGGTCGTCTTGGCGGTGTCTCTAGACATCGCCAATGCCTTCAATACCCTGCCCTGGAGTTGCATCAGGGAGGCACTCGAGTATCACCGGATGCCGACCTACCTCCGTCGCATTGTCGAGGCCTATTTGACGGACAGGGCCGTCATCTACCCCGGTCACCGGGGAGAGTGGAACCGGTGAGAGATGTCGTGCGGTGTCCCACAGGGATCGGTCCTAGGGCCGCATCTGTGGGATATCGGGTACGACTGGGTGCTGCGCGCCGACCTCCCTGATGGCGTCAGCGTAGTTTGCTACGCTGACGACACGCTGGTCCTGGCGCAGGGGAGGTCGCACCAGGCGGCGGCCGAAGCAGCGACACGCGGGGTTGCGACAATTGTCGAGAGGATCCGGCAATTGGGACTCGAGGTGGCATTGCACAAATCTGAGGCCATGTGTTTTCATGGTCCTCGGGACGCGCCACCGTCGGGTTCACAAATAACGGCGGGAGGGGTTCACATCGGCGTCGAGCTGACGATGAAGTACCTGGGACTCGTCCTCGACAGCCGGTGGAATTTCGTGGAGCACTTCCGACGTTTGGCTCCCAGACTGGAGCGGGCCGGGGCTGCCTTGAGGCGGCTCCTTCCCAATCTAGGGGGACCAAACGCCTCCTGCCGGAGGCTCTATGCGGGGGTCGTGCGGGCCATGGCCCTTTACGGGGCACCGATATGGGCGCGATCTTTTAGGCGGCGACCAGCCCGCCGGTTGATCGCGTCCCAAGGGGTCATGGCTGTCCGGCTCATTCGAGGATACCGCACGGTCTCCGCTGAGGCGGCGAGCCTCCTTGCCGGATTGCCGCCATGGGATCTGGAGGCCAAAGTCCTCGCCCACATATGGGAGTGGCGAGAGGAGGCAAAACGCCGGGGCGTTGCTCCGCTGCCGCGAGAAATCACGGCACAGCGGACAGAGCTCCGGCGGGATCTCATAGCGGCATGGAGAGTGCGATTGTCGCAACCCAGCGCTGGGCACGCCACAATTGCGGCGATAAGTCCCCTCTTTGAGGAGTGGCTAGAGAGGCGCCACGGCGCCCTCACCTTCCGCCTGACGCAGGTCCTCACCGGACACGGTTGTTTCGGGAGGTTCCTGTTCAGGATAAAGCGGGAGGAAACGCCAGGGTGTCACCACTGTGGGGATCGCCCGGAGGACACGGTGGAGCATACGGTGGAGGTCTGCCCGGCTTGGGCGGGACCCCGCCGTGTCCTCTTGGCGGCGATCGGCGGCGGCGACCTCTCGCGTCCGGCCCTCATACAGGCCATGGTCCGGAGCGAGAGTGAATGGGAGGCCGTCACCTCCTTCTGCGAAGCAGTTATGCTCGCGAAGGAGGAGGCGGAGCGTGCGAGGGAGAGGCAATCGCTGCACCCTCGCGCTCCTAGCCGCCGCAGGAGACGCCCTGGACGGGAGTCAACAGCCGACTCCCGGCCACCGTAGGCGCGGGCTTGCGGGCGGCGAGCTATGGGCAGCTCGCCGCCCGGTAAGGACCAGGCCCGGGTCGACGGCGCGTTGTGTTCCACGCGCGCCTCAAAGAGCTGTCAGCACGAACTGACGGGGTCCGCTAGGGCCGATGCCGCCGGGGCTGCGGGTTGTTCGAAAGAGATACCGTGGCCCCTGGCACAGGCAACTGAAGGAACACGGGTGGGTTTTAGTCAGTAAAAGTCTGACACTCCCTTCTGCTCCGCCCAGAGCGGGAGGAGTCATTTGATGATTTCCCACCCAGAAAAAAAAAAAAAAAAAAAATGTTATATGTATTTTAAGTGTAGTAAATGTCATGGAAAGTTTCAAACCAAGAAGTTTGGCGTCGTTCTGCATACTGAAAGGGCTTTGGACTACCAACTAGACACTCAAAAACACCAAAATCGATAAAAACTAGTCCTTCAATGCGCGTCAAAACAACAAGATGGAATAGCGCAATATTCTGTAATCCTCTCTCTATTAAATAAAAACGAGTCTTACTGCCAAATCACTATCTGCTTGATCCGATCCAGTCTGTCCCTTGCTGCCCCGGCGACGCGCGACGCCCTAAACCGAGATCCGAACGTACTTCACAGGGCTTCCCTTAGCGTGTAGTTAGTAAGTTTTCAAGTTTGGTTTATAAGTTTTTTTTAATAGTTCCGTTTGTAAGGCGCTCCGGCTGAATTAGCCCGGTTAAGCAGCCATGACCCACGAAATAGCATTCACGAAAAAAAAAACAAACCATGACGAAACAGCAAAAGGCAACTGACAACACTAAGCGACAAGGCTTGTGTTTTTCGACTCATAAAAAATAAACGGTGCAAGTGAAGCCGCGGTACAAAGGACACAAAGGGCGACTGCCAACTGCTCTTTATTGTTTGCCTCACAATATAAAACTTCCTTTCACGCCAAAAGTCTTGAACCACAAAAACGATAATATTATTTTTTTTTTTGTAAAATATACGTATTATTTTCTTTCACCTCGAAATTATAGCAGTACCTGTTAGTGACAAACGGGATTTTGTTCCGGCAAAGAAAGTTTATCTTTTGAATGCGTTACGTCTAATATCTCCACAATAGGCGCGAAAGAAAGAAAGAAAAATGGGTTTACTTGTCACAGAAACACGTGCACACAAAATGATAAATAAATAAATAACTCGAGATGATAAACAGAAAAATAAAACAAAAAAGATCTACGTACAACGTGTTGCTACAATCGCGACATTAATTTAACACATGGATAGGGCTAGTGGCCAGTAATCATAAAAATTATAACAATATAAAATAATTCGTAATTTGAAAACTACCGCTCGTTGACATAATGCTCTCTTTCCTTCAATACGCCTACTCTTTGCACGAATTTTTTATTTCATTAAAGCGATGCTTTGACCCCGGCAAATGCGCTACAGTTCTTTAAGTACAGTAGAAAATTTCAAATAAATAACTTCATTATAACATTTAAGGCAGATTTTTCAATCGACAGATAATTTTCATTCGAGGAATAAAATGGACGTCTGACATTTTTTATATGGTTAAAATTTCAAAATTATTCTAATATTATAACAAATTCTATAATATTACAACTCTGTAAATATTGTAAATCCACAGAAATTGTAAACGTCAACTAACTATAACAACTAAAATCCGGCTATCAAAAAAAAAAAGTAGTTGAATTAGAGCTGATTTTTCAATAACCAGATCACTTTTATCTTAAGAATAAATCTGACAGTATACAAATTTATATTTAATCATTTTCTATACAAAACTGTCAAATAACAAAATTTTTTCCTCCGATAAAAGTTATCAGACTATTGAAAAATCACCCCTTAGTCAACCCTTAGTCAAGCCCTTAGTCAACCTTTATAGTGTACACTTCAAGCATTTAAACTATGAGTAACTGCGAGTTTACAGCTGAAGTGGAAATAATGTCAACTAACTTCTGGATAGCACTGTACATTGTTATAATATGGATTATGTTAATGCTAAATTATATAAATATTAAATATGTTATGCTGAATGGTGCTAATCCATGCGTCATGTTCGTGAACGGGCGCCGTCAGTAGGGACTGGACATCTCTTTGCTGCCATGGCTTATTAAGATTTAATTTAATATTTTAAGTGTTCTTATTTTTTATTTTTCATAACGGACGCTTTTAACGTTCTGCATCGTTCTCACATGCATGGTTTCTAACATGAATGATGTAACCAATGCTTTGTAACGATATTATATTGGTTTAAAAGAGTGTCCATGGAGTTTCTTGCCCGTTCTTCTCCATAGGTACCTACGCTTTGGAATGGGCAACTAGCTTCATTTTTCTGACTGACGGACCCCTTGACAATTCAAAAGTGCCTGTAATTGGTTTAATTGAAATAAATACTTTGAGTTTGAGTTTGAATAATACTTCCCTATACGATAAACCAAATGCTCTTTGTAATAGACCCTAGATTCTACTACTGCAGCTCGTCCATTGCAATCTACTACATTGCAAATGGAAACCAATCAGCATCCTAATTGCGTAACACACACGCAATGGCATTAGCTTCCATTTTGAATGATGCCAGCACATCAAGCTACTACAATCTATCAAATTTCATTAATAGATTTTCAACTTTATCACTAAAGCATAAAGGTTCAAGGTTATTGGGAAAATTTGACAGTTTCGGGTAGCTTGCCTGCTGGCGTCTGTACAACACTATTCATTGCGTTTATCTAGTGGTTAGCCAGACTGGCGTTTGCAGCATACGATGCAGTGAACAGTTAAATGAGTATGACTTAGTGTGTTACTTATTAGGACTGCTCGTCTTATGGACAGCCAGCCACATATTTGTGTTTCTTTCTTCAAAAGACCATTTCAGACACTAGTCTACATGGTTCTCACAAGATATGACCAAGACCATGTCTGGACTTTAAAAGAAACTGTGACCTCTGATTTTTTATGGTCTTTCTTTACAGAGTAGTCGAATAGGAAATACCGAACTCATCTAGTTTTAAAATATAATTTAATTTTGACGTGTAAAATACACTATGGTTATAGATATTATGCGGTGCCTAGCAGCCACCATGTGGTTTTGAGACTGTAGTAGTCTGACATTAGCTATGACGATAGCATCCATTAAGTATCCACACGATAAAGAAGCAACGAATCGTGAGGATTCAATTAGCAGTTAAGGCAACTTTTTTGTTACAAAGTATTCAGCTGCTACATGGAATTTAAAATAATGTTTGACTAGTATCTGCCTGCGACTTCGCCCGTGTGGAAGTCTACTATGCCTACCACAAAAGATGTTCTATGGCACTCGGCAATTGTGAAGCTTTTAAAGTGAAAGAATATCTCGTAATCGGATCAGCACCAATCACAATATGAATAATTTTGAAAGATATTTTTAATCATTGCTTGAGTTCGAAAAATTTATCTGCTCAACAACGTAAACAACACAATGAATGTTGTTGAACTGTCAAAATGAAAGCCTTTGCTACTGCAGTTAGTGTGTTACACAATTACCCCGTAGTATCACTTCCAGAGGTAACGTCTTACAAACAAAAAAATAATTTACCTCTTCATTATAAGGCTTCCCCGTATAACATCGATCTAAATAACTTTTGGAATACGTGTGTTGACTTCAGCTTACCCTATCCTACTCGCTTTTTTACCTTCATGTATTACAACACAAATTCAAATCGATGACAAGCTTTAAAATTCCACAGCATAATTTATTAATAATATTTGCTTTTAATAATATACTTTGTCACCGTAATACAGGTAAGTAATTTTCACGCATAACTGGGATATTAATTACGTTTGATAATATTTGTCGACCAAAAATATTAATATGACATTATTTTAAACACGTTGCAGCTTTAATCATTTTAACCCAACCTCGTTAGGACCAGCTTCCAATCTAATCAGCTTTGGGTTTATATGGAGAGACCTTATCGATCTGCTGCAACCAATTTTCTGTTAATTACCTACTGATACCTGAAGAGTTTAACTAAGCGACTCGTGGCTAAATTAAAACAGCCACAAGAGTTGATCTACGAGGAAAACCAACGCTTGCTGAGGTCGGTTAGTGGATGGATGACCATTCATTACATACCGATACCCCTCCGTGCCCCGGAAAGCACATTAAGCAGTTTGAATGACTTCGGATTCGAATAAGCCGAAGTAAAGGAAACCTGCTCAGGTGGAGATTCACAGATGACTCCGCCGCAGTGTAAATGTGGTGCTGTCCCCCAAACAATGGGGCACTTAATATCGTGTCCAGCGAGTCCTGTCGTCTGCACGCTATAGAAGTTGATGGACACTACTAAAGATGCAAAGCTCGTAGCCAAATTCTGGGCAGACTGTATATACAGGGCGTCCCACGGCTATGCCACATGGAGGGAAAGTACCTTGAATATTGTAGATGGAACATTTTACTGAAAGAAAAGATATTTTAATTTAAAAAAACAATTTAAACTGCATTCATAGATTTTTAAATAATTACATGGTTGAACCAGGAATCGAACCCGCTACAAGAGAGAAAAAATTACCCTGTACCTTTATCATACCGATTGAAAGGCTTCATCATAAGGATTATTTTTTGCTAAATAACATAGTGTCAGAAATTAAAGGAAGACCATGAATTTTAACATTTAATGTGAAATTTTATTCAGAAAAATGAAAAGCTGACATTGCCGTAAGGACATACAACTGACATTATCATAAGTACCTATTACTAATAAATGTACCCACTTGAGAATTACGCATCATTCAGTACGATCAGTCAGCTAGGAAAAGCCGGCCATCTAGTTTTTAGGATATTGGCCAACAAAATATTGACGTGTAAAAGTGTCTTACAAAATCTACTTACATAAATAAACATTTTATTCCATTTCATTATTCAATTAGATACGTCATACAATATTTTATTCCCCTAGTTTATGGGTCCATCACTATCACATGGGTCACAAGATAACTAGCGTGTTTATAGTCAACATTATCTTATAATTGTTTTCGCCATTTGACCTTCCTCTCTATTTTCTATAGCCATTTATCGGATATGTTATTATTCAAACTCAAACTCAAATCATTTATTTCAATTAAACCATTAACAGGCACTTTTGAATTGTCAAAATTAAATAGTCGCTCAGATAGTCAGAAAGTTGAAGCTGTTGCCCATTCCAAAACGTAGATCTCTATGGAGAAGAACGGGCAAGAAGCTCCAAGGAATATTTGCAATTTCTATAAAATATATTTTTGTTAGTAGGGGCAAATCTGGAAATATCTACAAAAACGCGTAAGGAACAGTACGAGTTTGTTCCACAGTTTTTATGTATTTGCATTTAAGCCCATATTTATATATTTTGCAGCGACAGCTTCACTCTTCAAGTCAACATCTGCCTAGCCTTTTCCCAACTATGTTGAGGTCGGCTTCCAGTCTAACTGCCGATCGATTCTGTTAAAATCTCACCATGAAAAGTTAGGTGAAGTAAGCTTAGAGTGAGCTGTCAATAGTGTCAATCCCTAGCATTTGTTGGAATGACAGCTCACTCCACGCTCACTTCACCTGAGTTTTCACGGTGAGATGGTTACAGAATTGCTCTGCTGGATGCAGCTGAATACACGTGTGTCACATTCACAGTCAGTAACCAGTATTAATACACTTATCTTCAAATATCAGGGTTAGCAATATGGTGTTATAAGCTTGTCCAAAATTATTGCTACGTAAGCGTAATTAGATTTTTTATTTTATTTTAATAACCTAATAATACTTTACACGACCCGGGAATAGAACCCAGGACTTCATGCTCAGCAGTAGCGTTTGCGATAACTGCACCATCGAGTCAGTTTTATTTAGCTATATACTCAAAATTGAAGTGATTTTTAGTTTAGTTTGAAAAACTTTTTATTTTAAAGGTATTATGACAGAGTTTTATTATAGATCTATAAAAATTATATTAACAAAGATAACGAGACCATTTTTATTTGTCTCGACCCCACAGTTCATACCTCATTATTTTAAAAAGAGGTCTTTATCCCCGTAATGGATATAACACGGGCTCTCTGGAAAGCCTAATTTTAGTCATACTACAAATGACCGCATATACGTTGGACTTCATATTTTGCCAACTTTATGTGATGACATGTATTTATCTCTAACGTCTGTGGTTTTAGGATGATTATAATTAGCGAAAAAACCTATTAGATGAAAGTACCTACCAACTACGACTACTCATGACAACAAAAAATGCAATTTTTGCACAATAGAAAACTGCCTTAGTGAATACACGAGCGCCTCTGTCGTTGCCTATGCCGTCGACGCGTGCAGTTGCCTCTGAAGTTGACGCGTACCGCTCGTGTATATGACCACTTAGAAATAACACGCATTAACGTTCAAAAATTTAACGTTCAGCCTGTCACACGAGTGCCATTGACGACAAGAAAGCCAAAATTGTTTCAACCAGAAGACTAATTCCCTTAATTAAAAACGTTTTTAATTACGGGAATTGGCCTTCGGACCGTGAACGTTCTTAAAATTACGAGAATTGTCCCTCTCATAGTAGACCTAATTATTTCAAATTCTTATTACACATACATACAAGGTGGAGACGACAATACGACGATAAAACTGCATATATGTATCTAATGCCATTCCCAGTCTTACGAAAATTCAATCAAATGTATCCAATGGTTTAATTACTAATAGCTAGTAGTCAAAGATTGGCAAAACCCATAGCGGCCCATCAATGCAATTTAGTTGGTTTGAAAATATCACTTTTATTTTCGATGCAAGGATTTACTTGATAGTTCTAAAATACATGCGTTAGTATTGCCAGTGTGTACTGTCTTATTGTTGTCTCCATATTGTATATTGCATACATACATAATCAGCCTATAATGTTCCCACTGCTGGGACACAGGCCTCCTCTCTGTGAGAGGGAGTGGGCCGTAATCCACCATGCGGTTTTGACATTGGTAGATGTCACGTGTCTTCGAATTTTCGGTTCTAGGACATGTCGGTTTCCTCACGATGTTTTCCTTCGCCGTTTTGAGAGCAGTGATGAAATAATTTACACAAAGTATAGCGCCCGTCCGGGTTCGAACTTACGACTGACAACTCGTAAATCGCGGTCGTTACCACTGGGCCACCACTGCTTTATTGTATATTAGCCCAACGAATAACAGTTTACATAATCGCTAAGTAAACCAATAAAGTGAATCCAAAATGCTTTAAAAATAATTTTAATGAGCAATCAAGGAAGCCAGACCGACCGGCCGGTCGTTACTCAGAATAAGCCCCGTGATCTCCTGCTTTTCTTAATGAGCAGCCTCCTGACGCCACAGAGCTGTTTGGGCTATTTGAATTAAAGGTATAAGATGAGATAGTCTATCATGCTGCTTTATGTGCAATCAGTGAAATTACAAGTCTCATTTAGATTATGTAATAGCGTGATGGGAATTATGATTATTGGTTTGATTATAATTACCTTATCGTCGTTAATATTACGTATTACGCGCTAAAATGGCATGACAATGTAACGTATAGAAAATGTTGATTTGTTTTTAGGCGTAGTATGTAGCAGTTTTATCAGATGTAGATATGATTTTATGTAAGATTTTAAATCAACAGAGGGTGGCATGGACGTTGACGCGTAGACTGTAACCAGCATGAATACAAATTTTTGACCGGTTATAAAAAAAAAATGGAACAACAAATATATTTTTTTATGTACTGAATCCATGGTAACATGTTGCACGTCGATGTCCCTACCAACCTGTAAATAAAAATGCGAAATAATTTTTTACAAATACCACAATTCACTTTTAACCAAACTATGGAAATTAGAAAAAAAAAGCTTCGAGCTATTTATGTACAAGAATTGTAACCCGCAAAAGAAGGAGACAAAAAACACCCTCCTCTTTAAAATTCCATTTTATCTCCTAATCAAGAACTCTCAATTCTGAATTCTCAAGTCTCGATTTCAATTGGCCCGGTCCTTCCCTATAAAAGGATAACAAGGTTACTGTCAGTTTCAATGTAAAAGCAAATCGAATATTAGGTTACAGCCGTGGAGCCTCCCTAATGGAAACCATCGTACACTTAGGTCCCATACATAATAGGGATAAAAGGATTTCCCTCACCACAATGACTTGTCACGTTATATCTTCATTGATTCTCTATAGGCTTAAACTCTAAGGCTCTTTGTACACGGCATGGTTTCATTATGTGCTTCCATAGTGATCCATACAACACCAACCCATAGCGGCCCATCACTGCAATTTATTTGTTTTGAAAAAATCACTTTTATTTTTTAAAATACATGCATTAGTATTGCCAGTGTGTACTGTCTTATTGTTGTCTCCATATTGTATATTGCATACATACATGACATAATCAGCCTATAATGTTCCCTCTGCTGAGACACAGGCCTCCTCTCTGTGAGAAGGAGTGGGCCGTAATCCACCACCAGGGCCCAGTGCGGGTTGGTAGATATCACATGTCTCTGAATTTTGGCGTAAGCTCAGACATCATTTTGGTCAGATCGTGTGAGGACCATGTAGATACATTGACTCATAGTGTGATGTATAGCAAAATTGTGTTTATTCCTGGTATTAAGACTATGAATATCGAACAGATAGTAGAAGTCACATAGTCACAAAGATGTCAGATAGTAGGCGTATTCGATTTTTTTGGTTCTGGGGCATGTCGGTTTCCTCACGATGTTTTCCTTCACCGTTTTAATATTGCTACACAACGATTAAAATAGCTATAAAAATCGATTATCATCACACGAGTAAAAGCACCCATTTTGACAATATACTTTTGGCAAAAGAATTCTCGAGTAACTTCTGTGGCTAAAATTAAACTTGCAAAGCCTCACACCATAGTTTAAATTATCTTCCTGCCCTGCTTGTAAATATGAGCAAAATATGAGGCTGTTGTATACATACATTTTTAATTAGTACGCCACATTAATGAGGAGCACGGCCTGTAATCGTATTTGTTGGCCCCGCCTATCCGGTTAACGGATGCCCGGAAAACGTATCAGCTGAAAAATTAAACAAGTTTTACGTTCAAACATTTATAATTTAATGAGAGATCTTGTCAAAAGTTTATGTATTTTGTAAAAACGTACCCGTAGCCTGAAACTAACATGGAATAAGTTTTTAAATATTTACAAAGGCTTTTTGCTGATACAAGTTTTTATTATGTTTTCTTACAGTATGTTATCGTAACTACAACACTTGTAGACAAAGCTCACGTCAAAAAAGTTTGTGTTGTCACAACTTGCTGGTGATACCAAGCGGTTGTCAAAAGTTTAGTTTATTGTTTATGCCGATCTTGTTTTGTTTTAGTACATTTCCTTTTTTGTAAGTCGATGACAAGTGTCTGTCTATTCTGCTTAGAGTTTTAGTGTGATATGACTTGCCTAGTCTTTGATTTAACTAGTCCTTTCATAGTAATTTTACCTCTGAGTTTGCATGGCAGTCGAAATCACAGTGATGTTTATTCTCGTTGCAATAAGGTTGCTATTGTGTTGCTGCTGTCAGAGACAAAATACCTGAGAATGGACTGAAGTTACTTACTGAGCATGCTAACTCATGTGAATGATAACCAGATTCAGTCACGTGTTATCATATTTATTTAGTTATTAGTATAGATTGATTTTCAATTTACGTAATTACCTAAAAAAAAAAGTGTTAAGTAACTTTTTTCTTTTTAAACAATTTGGACCATTATACTAAAATATTAGTCTTTCCGCTACATTTACTTCTTATAAACTCGATAGAAAAATATTTGAAACAAAATGTTATACTTATTCAAAATATTACCGCTGCGGGTTTCATTTCATATTTTAAAACATTATCTTTAACGCACAAGCTATCAAAAAGTTATAGGGGCTTCGCTAAGTAATAACAGCCGCACGGGTTAAGTTGGTTAACTGAAATATTTAATACCTAGTGCGTTTTTGTAGTTTCATGTTCCGGTAATAACTAATTATTACCAAACAAACCACATTAACTTGTGCGTTTTCTGCTAACAGAAAACGTATTTAGATCGCAATAATCTGAGGGATATGCGTTCGCTACCTCTATCCTTTAACTTCTTACATACTCCATGTTTATTACCAGGGGCTACCAAATTTATCACTAACCAGTCAAATTACCCACGGACGTAAATTTAATAAATGACAGCTTTTAATAGGGCTCATTAATTTCCATGTGGCGGTTGGAGCCTGATGTATGATTGAGCAACGACTGTCATTGTTCGTGAATTAGTTCATTTAGGATTCGTGTTCGTTGTTGACATGCCCGTCTGTTTTACTTTGATGAATGATTAAGCAATGTTTCTGTGTTAATACAACTTTTATTTGCAGGGGAAATTACTGTGTGTGCGCTTGTATGTAGCTTTTGGGTGTTAAAATTAACCGTATTACAGTTAATTCAAGTGTTTAAATATTTTTAGCCGCACGGTTTGATCGATCAGGTTAAGTTACACTGGGTGAACATCTTTACATAATAAGACCCTTCCGTGGCTCGGAAAGCACGTTAAGCCGTTGGTCCCGACTGTGGTTCGTGGATCTTCGACAGTCGTTACGGGTAGTCAGAATCCCGAAAGTATTAACAACCAATCTTACCAAGGGGTATCGTTATTATCCAGTCACTGGGTTTTGGAGGTCAGATAGGCAGTCGCTCCATGGAAAATACTGAAATTCAGCTGCATCCAGTTAGACTGGAAGCCGTTCACAATAGTTGGGAAAGGCTGGGCTGATGATGTTTATGGATGGGTTTATGGATTTGGGACGCCCATATTCTGTGTGGAGTGAATTCCACTAGTTCATCAAAAACCTGGTCAGCATTTCTGCTATGAAATTTTCATAAGCCGCTAGGATTTAAGGATTGCCCGTAGTGAAAACTTGGCTCTCCTTTTCAATTATAGTCATCAGCAACATATATAACATTCTCAATTAAGAGTAATTCGTCATAAAAAGCTTTCGACGTTCCGAACATCGCGATTATGAACATTCTCAATCAAATAGCTTACCTTCTAACTCACATAATTCGTACTTTTAAAGTTTATAAATACAGGACATCGGTATTTTAAACTCCGAAGTTTATGACAGTCATCTTATTCCCGCACCTTGAAGGAAAGAAACATGATTTCAAGCATTACTTCCACTGCATTAAGAACGATGACGTCACAACACATTAGATACAAACTCGAACCAGATAATTAAGTCGTCCGCAAACGAAATCAGTCCGCGCTGATGAGCGCGGAGCAAATTGCTTAGAATTACCGACGACGCCGACTCGACGCGAAAAATGACGTAAACTCCACAATATTACCCTACAACACAAAGATAACCTCGCAATTAGAGCCTCCTCTTAATAAATATTCGACCCACGTCGGCTTATTGTTGTTGCTGTGTTATAATGCTTTTATTTTCCATGAATTTATGTGGATCGCGTATTTTTGGAGCAAATTGGGTGTAATAAAAAGTAATGTACGCGTTTTTGAGGGATATTTGCGGAAATAAGCATCCTTCTTGTGTTATCAGACCTGAAAATTAAATGATGAAATGCAATTTGAATGTTTTCTCACGCCCGTGTCTAATGAAAAACGTTTCTTTAGAACAAGACAGTATCTAGCTTTAATATTATATTGCATCCTAGCATAATCAGCATGTAATGTTCCCACTGCCGAGACATAGATTATCCCTCTCACAGAGAGGAGGCCTAACACGTGAGAGCAGGGGCTGCAGTCTCGACATTCATAGCGATCGATTTACGACTGAATTCGATCGCAAAGTCCCGGATTGACAGGTGTAATGTATGGAGTGACAGGACTTTGCTACCGAATTCGGTCGTAAAGCGATCGCTATTAATGTCGAGACTGCAGCTCCAGGGCGGATCGGTGGATGTCACATGTCTTTGAATTCCTAGTTCTTGGACATGCCGGTTTCCTCACAATATTTTCCTTCACGGTTTTGAGAGCAGTGGTGATGAAATAGTTTACACAAAGTTAGTGCCTGCCTAGGTTCAAACCTACAACCTCCAACTCGTAAGTCGCGGCCCTCTCGACTGGGCCACCACTGTATTCATTGTATCCTTCTAACGTATTTTCTGTGCTATAGAGTAGTATAGATACATTGCCAAACACGTAGATACTCAGTAAAACTTTGGCTGCTACTTAGATAAAGTTTACAACAGTTGAAGTTAACTTACAATTTATGGGTAGTATTGCGTATGTAGTTAAGTTTACCCTTATCGTGCCAGTCATTAAATGGAAAATGCTCTTACTTTCCTATTGATTCTGGATGACACTTACTCCATGCTGGATTATTTAAAAAAAAACATTTGATTCGTGTGAATTTTTTATCTATACATACTACATATACAAATAAATAAAAAACTGCCTGTAATGTCAAAATTTTACTAAATTTATATAAAAGAATATATGATACTCCACTGATTGTGATGAAATTTGGTATAGTGATACTTTGTACCCTGGGGAAGCACATAAGCATATTTTTTTATCGCCATACCACGCGGGCGAACCCGGGCCGTAGCTAGTAAACCATAGATACAGCTAACCACCAATTAATTCGTAGCAACCCCATACAACCACATCGGATATCCTACTCAGCATAATTTTGTTAGTTAATATAGCAAGATTGCATCCCTTTTTTTTTTTTTTTTTTTTTTTTTTCTGGGTGGGAAATCATCAAATGACTCCTCCCGCTCTGGGCGGAGCAGAAGGGAGTGTCAGACTTTTACTGACTAAAACCCACCCGTGTTCCTTCAGTTGCCTGTGCCAGGGGCCACGGTATCTCTTTCGAACAACCCGCAGCCCCGGCGGCATCGGCCCTAGCGGACCCCGTCAGTTCGTGCTGACAGCTCTTTGAGGCGCGCGTGGAACACTACGCGCCGTCGACCCGGGCCTGGTCCTTACCGGGCGGCGAGCTGCCCATAGCTCGCCGCCCGCAAGCCCGCGCCTACGGTGGCCGGGAGTCGGCTGTTGACTCCCGTCCAGGGCGTCTCCTGCGGCGGCTAGGAGCGCGAGGGTGCAGCGATTGCCTCTCCCTCGCACGCTCCGCCTCCTCCTTCGCGAGCATAACTGTTTCGCAGAAGGAGGTGACGGCCTCCCATTCACTCTCGCTCCGGACCATGGCCTGTATGAGGGCCGGACGCGAGAGGTCGCCGCCGCCGATCGCCGCCAAGAGGACACGGCGGGGTCCCGCCCAAGCCGGGCAGACCTCCACCGTATGCTCCACCGTGTCCTCCGGGCGATCCCCACAGTGGTGACACCCTGGCGTTTCCTCCCGCTTTATCCTGAACAGGAACCTCCCGAAACAACCGTGTCCGGTGAGGACCTGCGTCAGGCGGAAGGTGAGGGCGCCGTGGCGCCTCTCTAGCCACTCCTCAAAGAGGGGACTTATCGCCGCAATTGTGGCGTGCCCAGCGCTGGGTTGCGACAATCGCACTCTCCATGCCGCTATGAGATCCCGCCGGAGCTCTGTCCGCTGTGCCGTGATTTCTCGCGGCAGCGGAGCAACGCCCCGGCGTTTTGCCTCCTCTCGCCACTCCCATATGTGGGCGAGGACTTTGGCCTCCAGATCCCATGGCGGCAATCCGGCAAGGAGGCTCGCCGCCTCAGCGGAGACCGTGCGGTATCCTCGAATGAGCCGGACCGCCATGACCCTTTGGGACGCGATCAACCGGCGGGCTGGTCGCCGCCTCAAAGATCGCGCCCATACCGGTGCCCCGTAAAGGGCCATGGCCCGCACGACCCCCGCATAGAGCCTCCGGCAGGAGGCGTTTGGTCCCCCTAGATTGGGAAGGAGCCGCCTCAAGGCAGCCCCGGCCCGCTCCAGTCTGGGAGCCAAACGTCGGAAGTGCTCCACGAAATTCCACCGGCTGTCGAGGACGAGTCCCAGGTACTTCATCGTCAGCTCGACGCCGATGTGAACCCCTCCCGCCGTTATTTGTGAACCCGACGGTGGCGCGTCCCGAGGACCATGAAAACACATGGCCTCAGATTTGTGCAATGCCACCTCGAGTCCCAGTTGCCGGATCCTCTCGACAATTGTCGCAACCCCGCGTGTCGCTGCTTCGGCCGCCGCCTGGTGCGACCTCCCCTGCGCCAGGACCAGCGTGTCGTCAGCGTAGCAAACTACGCTGACCCCATCAGGGAGGTCGGCGCGCAGCACCCAGTCGTACCCGATATCCCACAGATGCGGCCCTAGGACCGATCCCTGTGGGACACCGCACGACATCTCTCGCCGGTTCCACTCTCCCCGGTGACCGGGGTAGATGACGGCCCTGTCCGTCAAATAGGCCTCGACAATGCGACGGAGGTAGGTCGGCATCCGGTGATAGCCGAGTGCCTCCCTGATGCAACTCCAGGGCAGGGTATTGAAGGCATTGGCGATGTCTAGAGACACCGCCAAGACGACCCCACCCCGGGCCACAGCATCCCCCGTCGTGAGGGCTCGCACGCGCATGATGGCATCCACCGTAGAGCGCCCCCTGCGGAAACCAAACTGGCTGTCCGCCAAATCCGGCCCCACCCGCACCAGCTGCCCGGCAAGGCGGTCTGCAATTACTCTTTCAAAGAGCTTGCCCACCTCGTCGAGCAGCACGATGGGCCGGTAAGCGGACGGAGAGTCCGCAGGGCGCCCCGGCTTCCTGATGAGGACCAGTTTCCCCGTCTTCCAACGAAGTGGGAACCGGCCCCTCTCCAAGCATGCGCTTAGTAGCCCCCTTAGTCGAGGCCCGAGAGCCTCCAAGGCCAGGACCCAGGCTTTTCCAGATAAGCCGTCGGGTCCTGGGGCGGTGTTTCTGGCATTCAGCCTACGTACCGCCACTCTCAACTCTACCTCGGTCACCTCCGGAGCATCGTCGTCGTCGTCGGTGTGGTCCGCATCTGGCATCGCAGGAGGCGGAGCCATGGACGGGGGAGTATGTTCCCCACGCGAAGGGAACAGAGCGCTCACCACGTCCTCCACGAGCTGGGGCCGGAGACTCTGCGTCAGCGGGGGAGCCCATGGGCGGAGTTTATCCCGCACCATCTTGTAGGGGCGTCCCCACGGGTCTCTGTTCAGAGTCCCCAGCGACTCCTCGCGGGCCAGCCCCCTGGCCCGCAAGATCTCCGCTCGGAGGGCGGTCTTCGCCGCTCTGTACCCCTCGTACAGCTCCGCCTGCACGGCTTCCGTATCCGGAGGGCGGATACGGAGCCTGCGGTGCAAGATTGCATCCCTAACAGCGATGTTCAAGAAGTTAAACTGCTAAACTTGCTAGAATATAGAACAAGCACTAGAAAACTATGGCCAACATGATCGTATTACATAGCGAATGCATCGTAAGCTTACCCTAGTACGAGATGTGTACGTCGATTGCATCATGAGAACATAGAACAAATGGCTTTTACATGCACAGAAACATATACATCAGTATATCTTAAGGTGCCTACAGCATCGCTATTCTGTAAAAATCTCACCATGAAAACTATTTTGAAATGAGCGTGAACTGCTGTCTATAGAGTGAAACCGTAGCATTAGGTGAAATGACAGCTCACTTCACCTAAGTTGTCACGGTGAGATTTTTACAGAATAGACCGGCTGATTTGATCGATTTATGTCGATCATTATTGTCGCTCGATATACTGTGTTTTGCTGATCAATAAGATCTGTCAGCTTCTAACAGATTTGCTCGATTTTAGCGATCTTTTCTGTTAACGATCAATAATTATCAAGGTTAAAATGGATCGTTGATTTATCGATCGACAAAAATAATGGATTGTTTTTGACTATCATGTCGATCGCCTGTTGCATACTCATTTACTCGATATTTTTAATTACATGTGACGTCATCATAAATCGAGAAAATCTGTTGGTATCTTTAGACACTTGATAACCTTGTAGTGAACGTTCCTGTTTGCATAGCATATTATTATTATAGCATAATCAGCCGTATATCTTCCCACTGCTGGGACACAGGCATTCTCTAGTTGAGAGAGAATTGGATATAACCCTCCACGCGGGCCCAGTGCAGATTGGTCGATGTCACATGTCTTCGAATTATTTGGTTCTATTTGCCTTCACCGTTTTGAGAGCAGTGGTGATGAACTTAAATACTCAAAGTAAAGTGCCTGTCTGGCGTTGAACTCACGGCCTGCAACTCTTCAGTCGGGGCCGACACCGCTGAGACACCACGGCACCTGTTTACATACCGTTTACATATTTAAAAAAATATTTTGAATATTACAAATATGTTTTTAGTTTACTAGAAATGCTTTAACAAATATTTCTACCCATTTCGATTCGTTTGGAGTTACTGCTCGTTATAAGTAAATAAAACGAGTCCTAAGTCTATTGATAGTATTTCTCTCAGGACGAATTTCACCAAACTGTTATACCTAGAATAAGTCTTATCCTGAGAATAGATATTGAATTTTTTCCATAAAGTACAGTCAGAAGTCAATTTTATTTCACAGATTAAAGATATCTTACTTTGGTAAAATCAGCCCTCAATTATATAAATAATAATTTTACTGGCATAAAAAAACCGTTCGTTATCTGACATAGGAACTAGACAAATGATGTTACGTTCCCCAAAAAAACTTCCACTCTGTAGGCAAGGTCAAAGGAGCCTTATGATGGGTAATTGGGTGTCTCTTTTAGGGTACTCTCCTAAGACTGGTGTTGCTAGCAGGAAAAAGTTGTCATTTCTAACCCCCGACGCAAAAACGACGGAGTGTTATAAGTTTGACGTGTCTGTGTGTGTGTGTGTATGTCTGTCTGAGGCATCGTAGCTCCCGAACGAATGAACCGATTTTAATTTTGTTTTTTTATATACATTGTTACTTATGCGGCTGACGGTTCTTTTGGTGTGGCGATGGCTAGTGATATAATATGATGCGAAGGTAAAATTAAAATGGAATTAAGTGAGTTGTTTATCAAATTAAATTAGCTAGCAGAACCACCGGCTCTCCTTTTCGTGTCGGTGGTACTGTTACTCTTGTTTTTTTTATATAGTTTGAGCCCAGTTGTTGGCCACGTTGGTTGTGGTATTTGTGGCATTCTTTAGGTCATCCAAGGCGCAGGTGAATGAGCACTTAGGACACTCCAGCAAGTGCGTTGTGGTCTGATTAGAAGCACCGCACTCGCACTGGGTATCGGATAGGTCAGTAATCCCCCACTTCGACAAGTTGTGTCTGCAGCGGCCTACTTGGGTACGCAATCAATCAAGTGCGGAATTAACGAAGTCGGAAGGTGGTGGATGCTTCTCTTCCCACAATTTTCTCCCATTGGTTGGTTTGTCTTGAACTGCCTGCGTAGAGCGTAAGAAGCTCTAACGACTTTTAAGCCTACCCGGGGTCGTTGTATTATCGTGGAGGGGATGTCGGAAGGTTCTTTTTTTCCGGCATGCATACGACTTCCCTTCGTACGGCAGGTGGCGCGATTCCTGCAAGCGGGTAGAGCTTATTATAGTGGAGTCGGTTTTAAGCAGCCCGATATTATGCAACACGTCTCATTTAGGGCAGCAGTGTCTACTTGCTAGGCGTGGCTTGAAATTATGAGAAAAGACAGTATACTTTTTGTTGCATCCTCATTATTTCGAGATACCAAACACGTCTGTAATAAAGTCTCGACAGCTAATTTAATCTGACCCTGTAAGTGATAGGCGTTGCTATTATTGAGTGACCTTTTTATTTACAATCTAAATCGTGGACTAAAGCCTCAAAAATCATTAAATACATTTTGTGATAATCGTATTTAAAAAATTGTTCTACTCCTGCCTATCGTTTGAAGATGATAGAGACAGAATTACGTATGTCTTAAATACGTTTAACACTAAATATATTTAGTGATATCTGGTGCAGTGCAAGTGGGCCTAAATCACTAATGGTCACTAGTGTCGCCTATAAAGCCGGATGTCCTAAGTGGGAGGACGCAGCGCGTACGTCAATAACAAATGTTTACTGTGGACAAAGCAACAATGTGGGCTTTGAACGGACAGAATACTCAACTAGTTTATCGCTGTGCCGCTCGCTTAGGATCGTCCGGTTACCACAAGAGGCAAAGGTGGCAATGAACGATGCGGTTTTAACGTAACATGGGGATAACTGTTTCTTTTTCGGCAAGCTGTTTTTTTTTTTTGTAAAAGACACAAAGCTGCTTTATCTTTTAAAATTAGTGATTTTTTTAATAAGACATAGGTAGGGTTAGGTTACATACTTATGTTTTATTGTTCAATTTATTGGTCAGTATTTTCACTAACAAGCTACTATTTTATTATTTCTGGAAGCGGAATGATAAAAATCGTAAAATGACTTTAAAGTTTATACCTATTTAGGAGTATTTACTGCTACACTGCATTTTATCGGCATTGCCAGAGTCGTTCGATCGAATTCGAAACTATTTAGCTGGACGAAAAGCTATCATAGTGTAAACAAACTTAGGAAATTAAACAACGTGCCGTTGCAATGACGACATTAATTTAACATACGTAGGACTGTGGCCAGTAATCATAAAAATTATATCAACATAATATAATTCGTTATTGGAAAACTACCGCATGCGCCGCTCGCCGACATAGGGCTCTCTCTCTTTTATTCAATGCAGCTACTCTTTGCACGTTATTTGTTTTAATTGCATTGATGTGGTGCTATGATCCGTGACCCCGGACCCCTGAGCTACAGTTCTTTAAGTACAGGCTGCTTCAAGATGATATTTAAAAAAATTGTATATAAATTGTAACGTTTCATGAAATTAAAATATGTTCATAAAACGGAAACGGAAACCGTATACGTTTGTTAAATTAATGTGGCCATTAAAGCGGCTCGCTGTATTGAATTTATAGCGCTACAAGATTATTTTGACATGTGGCCAAAATTGTATTGTTGTTGTATTCAAAAACGAAGACTAACGCCGTCTAGTTCAAACGGCGTTAGTCTTCGTTTTTGAATACAATTGAATTCAATATTTGTGTTAAGTTACAAAACAATTGCACAAATGCTTACCAACCGCACCCATATATCAAGGTCATTCGAGCGCCAAAAAAAAACGTGTAGCAGTGTAATTTATAGCATAATAATCAGCGTTAAATGTTCCCACTGCTGGGACACAGGCCTAAAGAAAACATAACCATGCAGGCCGAGTGCGATTACCCCGCGGGTCCAGTGCGGGTTGGTAGATGTCACATGTTTTCGAATTTTTGGTTCTAGAACATGCTGGTTTCCTTACGGCATATTTTAATATTTTTTCGGTAAATCTGTTTGTATTCTAAGATTAACCAGCTGTGAAAGTTGTTATTAGGGATCCAATTAATTTGTAACATAATATTGGGCGGCCATTCTTCAAAGGCTTTCTTGTTCTTTTTGTGTAAGAGCTCCTTTGGTTAAATCCTACCGAAAACAAAAGTCAAATCACGTCTTTTTATCATTTTCATTTCACTTTTACTTACAATTTCAAACAAACGTGAAAATGCTTACTGAATGCACTTTAATTATAGGCATATTAAAATAACGAACCCAGCCAGGCACTTTACTTTGTTGTACATGAAATTAACATCACCACTGCTCTCAAACCGGTGAAGGAAAACATCGTGAGAAAACCGGCATGTCGTAGAACCAATAAATTCAAAGACATTGACATTCACCAACTTCCACTGGGCCCGCTTGGTAGATTATGGCCCACTCCCTCTCTCAGAGTGGCGGCAGTGGCGTGCATTGTATACAGGCACATAAGCAGTGCCTACCTCGATAAATCACCATAAGCCTGTCAATTACATTTTAGTGTGTGTGTCCCACAACTATGAAACTAACTAAATTATCGTACCTAACCAAAAACAAAACCTTTATAAAAATACGCGCGGCAGTAGGCAGTCGCCAGACGGCCTACTCGGCTCTCGTACTATTTGTCAGTGGTCTTTCCTAGTTCAAGTTAATACGACGAAATTATAAATACGTACGTCTCACGCGTAATACTATGACGTTCGTTCGTAATTTATCATCCTTAGGTAGGCATGCCTACTCAAGTAACCACCCGAGTATGAATGTAAAAATTAAAAATTCGTAATTTGGCCGTGCGAAGAAAGAAAGGAATGAATAATGAGGTCACCGATACTGAGGTAAAAATTAAATAGATGGCGGCTGCAATAAATTTCGAATTTTTCGTCATGGGTGGCATTTTCATGGTTTTCAAGAGTGCTGGAGCCGATTATAAAGCCAAAATGAAAATCCAAGATAGCACCTGCGAAAATTTTCAAGTTTTTCATCTTGGGTGTCGTTTTCATGATTTTTGAGGGTAGGTACTGAAGCCAATAGTGAGGTCAAAATAAAAACCGAGATGGCGGCTGTATTTTTTTTTTTCTTAATTGTTATCGGTTTCAAGGTTTTACAGTCGCCATCTTGGATTTTCATTTTGAACTTCGTTCCTGCCGGGGGTCCCCGACCACACACTTTTTTTTTATACCCAGTAAATCAATTACTTTTTACTTAAAGTGCCTACCAGTGCGATTCTGTAACCATCTCACCGTGAAAACTTAGGTGAAGTGAGCGTGGAGTGATCTATCATTCCAACTAATGCTAGGGATCGACACTATTGACAGCTCACTCTAAGCTCACTTCACCTAACTTTTCACGGTGAGATTTTTACAGATTCGATCGCCTGTTCTGAAAACCAATGCACGCCACTGAGTGGAGGCCTTGTGTCCAGAAGTGGGAACATTGTAGGCTGATTATGTATATTAAATTTACAACAAATTTTACGCACTTTATACTCTGGCGAATGTGAGCTAAACGAAAAAGGGAATTACAGGCATATTAAATTAACAACGTATTTAACGCACGTTTTGTTCTGGCGAATGAGAGGCTACGCCGAAAAAAGAGGTAATATTTTGACCGCCACAATACTTTTGCTGTGTGCTTACAGGTGAATATTACTAAAATTTAATATAATCAGACATAGCTAAATAATAACAGCCGCACAGGTCGATCGATTAGGTTAAGCTACGCTTGCCGCGGTTGGTCTGTGGATGGGTGACCATCTTAAATATCGAGACCCATGCGTGCCTTGGAAGTCGTATTACCCAGTAACTGGGTTGTGGAGGCCAGATAGGCAGTCGCTCCATGTAAAATACTGGTATTCAGCTGCATCCGGTTAGACTGGAAGCCCACCCTAACATAGTTGGGAAAAAGCTAGCAAGATGATGACTTAATAAATATTTTTATAATGATTAATAAAAAGATACTGTACATACAATTCTTTTTTTTTTTTTCATTTAGTGGCTCTTAAACCTTGTTAATTTATTTCGTTGTGCCAGTTACTTAATACATAATATACCTACAGCGATAGGAACGTCGTTTTTCATTTTGCTGTGTATTTTTCAAACAATGAAGTTTTTCTACAAGAATTTGTTAGAAACTATCGGAGTTTGCATTGAAAGTGGGTACGCATTGGAATGCAAAATGTATTCGAAGTACGTTTTGCAATTTCGTCGTGAATGCCCAGCCGTATGAATTGCCACGTCTCAAGCATTTACATAATGGTATTAGTCTGGGGTCGAGAGTCAGCTGGCCTAGAACTGCCAATTGACATTGACACGTCATTTCTTTGTTTTCACGAGTGTTATGAGTTAAAAGGTTTTAATTCATTCATTTAGACTTAAATGGTGGTTGTTAGTCTGACGTCTGAATATAATCGTAAGTCATAAAGCATTTTTTTTTAATTAAATATTTAAATTAGGTATGTTTCGCGAATTTTTTAAATACCTATCTAAACACGATAAAATTAACATTAAAAAGATTTGATGTTATTTTTTAGGGGTTATCGACCGCTGGTAGTATTTTACTTGAAGTATGAGTTGAGAAAATATTTTATTGTGTTTAGATATCGATACCAATCACGTCTGTGAAGTTTACACAAAAGAAAACTGATCTGGCAGCGGTTGATGACGCCACAAAAGAAACATCAAATTTAATTTAATTTTTTTTTTATCATGTTTAAATTTCGATACCCATCACGTCTGTAGTTACGCTAGCTAATTTAATTTTAATGTTAGTGAAGGACAGCATTAACGGTCAGATTGTTTGGTCCTAGTGCTTACATTAGGGACGAAAATCGTTTTTACCCTTCACCAAAACCGTAACGTTTATACTTTTATAACGCTCATTTTATTCAGGACCGTAACAAAATAAATCCTGTCAGCAGACGCATTGGATTTTATTATAAGCTTTATTGCCCTGTCCTAATTGGCCCCCAGTTCTTTAAACATCACGATCTTAACTGTTATTGTGTAATAGAATTAATTACCAAAGTTAAAACGTTCACGTAAGATATGGATTCGTATTATTACCAGAGGTAAATTGGTGTTTTCATACCATGGATAGAAAAACTATAGCATAATCAGCCTAAAATGTTCCCACTGCTGGGACACAGGCCTCCTCTGTACGAGAGGGAGTGGGCTGTAATCTACCACACAACCCAGTGCGGTTTGGTAGATGTCACATGTCTTCGGATGTTTGGTTCTTGGACATGCCGATTTCCTCACGATGTATTCCTTCACCGTTTTGAGAGCAGTGGTAGCGAAATAATTTACGCAAAGTAAAGCGCCTATCTGGGTTCGAACCTACGACCTACAACTCGTAAGACGCAGCCGTTACTACTGGGCTACGACTACTATTAAAACTTAAAAATATAGCAGTGTAACGAATTTTAGAACCTTTAGCAGCTATTTACATCATAAACAAGAAAAACTAACTCATTATTATAACACATCTAAATGTATAATAGGTATCGCTTTCTCAAAGTCGAAGCAAACTCGAATATCCTCGAAAGCCGACACCTTTTGTCAAGTTATACTTGAAATAACATTCCGTGAAATATAATAAAACTTTCCCCATTCCAAATTCAGAATATCAACATTAAATCAAGCAGTACTTCCTTCCCGAATACTTAACACTCCAGTTTGTTTATTTGGAGTGCAAAATGGCCATCTCTCGAGATCGTATCGGAGTGATTTTTAAAGCGAAAGTGATGCCTTGTCCGATTTCCGTTACTGAAGAAAAACGAGCCTCCCTTCGTGAAAATAAAAAGGTTCGGACGATAAAAGCAATCCCGATTTTTGACATACATCTCGACAAATTGTAAATAATGATAGAGAATTGATGGTTCCTAAATCTATATACTAATAATAAAGTTGAAGGGTATGTTTGTTTTTTGTTTGTTGGTTTGAACGCGCTAATCTCTGGAACTGCCAGTTGGATTTGAAAAATTATTTTTGCATTTGATAGCCCAATTCTTGAGAAAGGCTATAGGCTATTTAACATCATGCTAGGATCTAGCGTGATGTTAAATAGCCTATAGCCTTCCTCTAGCTAGGTCATAGCGCCTTAGGGGCCGAGCAAAAAAAAAGAAAGTTAGGGCGGGGGCGATATGATTCGAGGCGGTGGGTCAGGGGCCGAAATTTTACGCGGACGAAGTCGCAGGCAAGAGCTGCTAATAGGTAAGAGATATTTCCTACATTAGGTAGTATTATTTTTTAAGGAATTGTTATAAATGACTAAGTGTTTAGAAGAATGAAGTTTGACTTACATAAGGCTTAAAACTTAACTTTAACTATAGGATACCAAACAAAACTAGCAAAAGTGCCTGTGCCCTTGTGTGTGTGTGTAGTGCAAAAGTGCCTTTTATGTGCCTATTTGATATAATGTCGATTTAACTTTGACTTTACCTTTATTTAATTACATTGAATATCCTATAGGCAGCATTATTATTTCAGAGTATGTACATGCAGTGTCACAACAACGTATTTTGTAAGCGGTTTACGACCAACAGGTATGAAAATTGAGAATTTCCAGGCAGCAAAGATATTTTCCGACGAAGGACGCTTGTAAGCGGCTTAAAGTCTCGCTGATCCACAATCCCGACTACTCTTAACGAATGAAATTGTAAAAACATTACATTTCATGTTCCTGTGAAAGACTTAGATGTAGATGATAGTTGTATATATAAATATACAGGTTCAAGTTTTATGTAAAGGATATCTCGGTGCATAAATCAAAGTTAAGATCAAAAGAAAATCTTCAAACGAACTTGCATATTTTGATTCGTGAACCCTTTTAGGTAATAGTTGGTTTGTAAGGGTAAATACCACAGTAATAATTCAACAAAGGTGGGTAGCTTCGGTCGTTCGTCAACGTCGCTTAGGTAATCCACTTAGGTAGTGGCAGAGTCCAGTTTGGTCATTGACAACGATAATTTAGTCAACAGCATTCTGTGCATACATTTTGGGGTACGTCTCCTCATGCAATTTTCAGAATCAGAATCAGAATCTTTATTTGTAAACATAGGTAGAGTTACACAGTGTGTGGGATGTTACAACATTTACATAGGTTCTCTATGTTTTGGCATTAGGCGTACAAATACATTATAATTATCAATTTAAATTCAAATTAATTAATTACTATAACAATTACTTATTATTATAAATTATAGAAAGCACCAAAGTAATTGATCAATAATTCCTCTCCACAATGTCCACAATAAAATGTTAAGAAAGCACATAGATCCTATGTTAATTGTGAAAAAGAAATAAAAGTAACATTTTCCATGAATAAGTCGCACGCATGCAGTGTCCAGCCACAGAGATTAATAGTGGACTTTGTGTATGCACAAACAGCTGTTTTTGACACGCTCTTTTGTTTACTGTTTTTTAAACGAGGTTGCACTACGAGTGTATACTCGTAGTATTAGTTTGGGTTACAGAAATTCTATACAACTTTTATGCTAACTGACCATCATTCTCCTGCCCTCAACCCAATTTATCATTAGCAGGGGTGGCCCAGTGGTACACGACGACCCCGTAACTCACGGCACCGGAGACCTCGACTTACGAGTAAGTCGAGGCCTCCGGGGTCGTGAGTTCGAAGCCAGACAGGCACCTGACTTTCTGTATTTATTTTCATCACCACTGCTCTCAAAACAATGATGGAAAACATCGTAAGGAAACCGACATGTCCTAGAACCAAAAATGTCAAAGACATGTGAAATCCACTCCCCACTGGGCCCGCGTGTTGGATTATAGTCCACTCCCTCTCACAGAGAGGAGGCTTGTGTCCCAGCAGTGGGAACCTTACAGACTGATTATGATTATATGCTATCCCAATTTATTTGGGGTCGGTGCAACATGTTTTTTTTCCATACTTCTCTATCAGTCGTCATCTCGATAGTCGGCCCCTTTCTAGCCATATCAGCTTTTATTTGGACTATTGGAAATAAAAGGTACATACAGGGTTATTTTTCAAAGACCAGCCAAATTTAAGTATGTGGTACAGACCATCAAACTGAACAACTTTCTCCATGGGACAAATAGCGTAATCGCGAAAATTTTATCAACTGTCCCATAGAAAACTTCAATACCTATTTGGCTGGTCTTTGAAAAATAACCCTGTATATTCATGTCTCCATACGCTAAGTTACTGATCGACGTCTTCTTTATCTTCGTAGCACTCTCGTCAGAACGGTCGTGATCCTCATGTAGTTTCTAGTCTAGGGGCTGATGTGATTCGCCTCACGATTTCTCGATGGAGGTAGCAAGTTAGTTATATTGCAGATAGAAAAATTAAACTTATGATGCAAGGTGAAGACTGCCGTGTCATCTATGGCTACATAATTCATTCTCTTTAGATTCAATAGGTAGAGACATACAATTAAATTTAAAGACGATGAATTACAGAAGGCAAGCATACCTACAGCATAATTACCTACGTATATTTAGCCCAATCGCAAAGCCCCTTGATCAGAAACGGTCATACGTCTGGCTTCATCACTAGGCCACAAAGCACTTAATCCTACTCTAGGCCTTTGACTGAAGAGTGTTTAATTGTAATTAGATCCCTCCATCAAATTGCATTTGCGAAAACTTCCAAGAACAACACGAAAGGCATAGAAATCCATACTTCAATATAAATAAATGTGAAAGAAATTCAGAAGGAAAATGCGTTTATTTCCGGCAAACATGACGCAATAGAAAAAACACAAAAAAGAACAAGTTGGGGTACAATAAGCGTCACATCCACGCAAAACGGCCTGTCCTGGCCGTATCTGTCTTTCCTTGAGTTTCGTACCTTTTCACCCCTTTTTTTTTTTTTAGCAGAAGGGAGTGTCAGACTTTTACTGACTAAAACCCACCCGTGTTCCTTCAGTTGCCTGTGCCAGGGGCCACGGTATCTCTTTCGAACAACCCGCAGCCCCGGCGGCATCGGCCCTAGCGGACCCCGTCAGTTCGTGCTGACAGCTCTTTGAGGCGCGCGTGGAACACAACGCGCCGTCGACCCGGGCCTGGTCCTTACCGGGCGGCGAGCTGCCCATAGCTCGCCGCCCGCAAGCCCGCGCCTGCGCAGGTCGGCTTGCGCCTGCGCAAGCCGACCTTTTCACCCCTTAAAGACAGAACGAATTTAGACCAAATTTGGCACACAAATAGACCATGACCTAGGTTAGGCTATAAGGTACTCTTAATCCCGGTAGTAAGATCCCGCAGGTGAAGCCGCGGGAAAAAGCGAATTTTCTGTACATTTAACTTTGATGCGCGTACCTCATTTAAACCAAACAAGTAGAAGAAACATCCCGGTCGTTATTCCCATTTATCTGTTATCCATTAACTCAACTACTTTATCATTAAATTAATCACATAATAAACGAATTTATTGAAGCCGTCACAGAACCTTTCAACTTAATTAACTTCAAAGTGCAGTTTTAAGAGCTCAATAAAAATTATAGTTAAAAGGATAGCCCGACTAAGTGCTATATAGCTTAAAATACAAAAGGATTACACGCTATCGTGTTTGCTGGCTGATTTTTCCAATGCCAGATAATTTTATCGGAGGAATAATACTAAATTTTAACAGTTCTTCCATACAAAATCGGTCAGACGTCAATTTTATTCCACGAATTAAAATTATCTATCGATTGAAAAATCAGCCCTAAATGTAATAAATAGTGTTTATACTGTTTTTGAATACTGCCGACCCCAACATAGCTGGGCCTAGACAGGTGATGATAACTAGTGTTTTTGATGAAGATTGTATAACTATATGACAGATTAAGATTCGACTAAAAGTGAACTTAGAATCTGTCACCACAAACTGTTCCATCAAGGAGAAAATATTGTTGTGTATTATAATATTTGTGGTGTTAATAAAAGAAAGAATGAAAGATAATATATTTATTTAGCACAGACTTAAATATACACGATACACTAAAATAAAATTACGACATTTTCCCCAAAAAAGTAAACAAATATGGGTTTATGGAAAAATAACCTTAGTTCCAACACATTAAAGTTCAGATTTCGCTACAACTTCAAAGATTTTTATGACTTTTTCAATAGTGCTAGTCACTCTGAAATCCACTTAATTAACATTAAAATAAAGTGGATATTTGTTTAATTTGAAATAACGTCAATTTGAAACATATATAAAATTTGAATATAGATACATACATCAGATAAAATAAAAAGTGTGAAATCCGATGATTATTAAAGATATTAGCAATGAAGTGACTTTGCGTGAGGCCAAAAGGTGTGTGACTGTTCCATCCAAATAGCCTCTTGTATTCAATAATTTTGTTTTTATAAATTCAACCCTAAACAAATGGGAAAGGAAGAGTTGCACTTACATTCGTTTTGAGAAAACACGTTCACTCAGAAAAAGTAGGCCGTAGCGTTATTTAGCCATGGCGAACTTATCTGCCTCGTTGACATAGTAGTCGCAAGCACTACTGCTCAGTACGAGGTCTTGGGATTTGATTCCCAGGTCGGCCAAGCGTTATCGGGTTGTTCCATCTGAAATCTTAATTTTCATTTATTATGCTTGAGTACGAGTCTTTTGACTATGTGTATCTTATGTCTTTTTTATTATTATTATTTTTTATTCTGCGTTTTGTTTGTACAAAATAAAATATTTTTCTTTCTTTCTTTCTTTCGTGGTGTCTGGATTCGGGCCCGACTTATGGCAATAGGATCGCCCTCGGGACTTAAACATAACGGCAAAATGATGGAATACTTCTGCCTAATTCTTTGAGAAATACAGGTGTGATGTTATGTTTAGGTACTCAGAAAACGTAGGCCGTAGCATTACGTAGCCATGACAAAGTTAACTCTGTAGCAGCGTAGCTCGTAGCTCCAAAAAAAGCGTAGCGTAGCCGAAAAATGCTACGAGAAAAATAAAAGACATATTTTATATCTCCGTGAGCTACACTGTGTTTATAAATGTATGTGGTACAGCTTGAAACTCTGCTTAGTCTGAGAAAGAGCGTGGAATGGAACATGTAGTAAATTAATAATTTAAATTGTTTGTGACATACAATGTTGGAGTTTAACATATTGTGCCATGTGGAAGGTCGTAGTCACAAAGTTTTCGCTTGTAAGGACACTTAATATAAACGGTTGCCAAGTGAGTAAATTATGAAGATTTTTCGTAGTATGATGATGGTGATTTAAAACTGCGGAGTAACTGAGTAGTACTATCAGTAGCAGTGGGTTTCATTTTGACAGTTGAACAACATTCATTGCGTTGTTTCCGTTGTTGAGTAGACAAAATTTATCGAACATATGAAGCAATGGATTAGACATATGAAGATTCATAGTGTGTTATGTATTAAGGGTGCAGGTCACTTTTTGAGTATCTAGATTTCGCTATTTAATACATTGTCAGTCAATCAATTAACTCAGCCTATTACAGTCCACTGCTGGACATAGACCTCTCCCAGGCTGCGCCACAACACCCTGCCCTCCGCCTTCCGCATCCAGTCTGTCCCAGCCACCTTCTTTAGGCCACATTGTCTGTTGTTGTTTGTCTTGACATTCTCAGTAATCTACTAGAATTATAATTATTATAAAAATTAACATAAGCATAAAAAATAATTTTCATACTTACCTACATAATTAATTAATCCATTGTAATTAACTGGAAACAAACAAAAAACTTTATACATTTGTTTATAACTCAAAGTTGGCCACCTGTACAAGCCACCCTTTGTGCAATAAATGTTCATTTTCATTTTTGTTTCTTGCTTTTTAAACCCTTACATTTCGTGATGGTTATATTATGCGCCTTTGTGAAATAATACACTTCGCAACTTGAGTATTAAAGAAGCCAAAAGGGTGCTTAATTTCCTATATTTATTCCGGTCGATTTTCTAAGATGAAGCTAGCTAGTGTAGGCTAATTTTCAATACAACGTGATGGTTGCGAATAAGGTGACTTAACATAACATAACACCATGCTTCTAATCTCCGAAGAGTTAAGCAGAGGTGTAGGTAACTATAGCACAGTGTACAATGGGACTTTTTTCTTTTTTATTTGGGTGGGAAATCATGAAATGGCCTCTCCCGCTCTGGGCTGAGCGGAACGGCGTGTCAGACTTTTACTGACTAAAGCCCACTCGTGTTCCTTCAGTTGGCTGTGCCAGGGGCCACGGTATCTCTTTCGAACAACCCGCAGCCCCGGCGGGACATTTCTTTGAGGCGCGCGTGGAACACAACGCGCCGTCGACCCGGGCCTGGTCCTTACCGGGCGGCGAGCTGCCGATTGCTCGCCACCCATGTACAGTGTGACTTAAACGCTGTTCGTTGTTCGGATCCAACTGAATTTTAAAGCAGTTATCCTCAAACGAATTGAGATGAAATTTTGCATAAGTACACTTTTGGTTTGCATGACAATGCATGGTTAGTTAAGTGACGTCATTCTAAATCCAATAAGTATGGCGGACGGCCCAAGATAGCGGACGAATAATTTTTTGTTGCACTTCCATTATATGGGTATCAAATGAAAGGTTTGCTGAGATCCTGCCGGGGTAGCGGGATCGTCCGAAAGGGTTACCGCTGCCCTGGTACGTAAAGGGCTAAGGAAGAAACACGGGTGGGTTTTAGTCAGTAAGAGTCTGACACTCCCTTCTGCTCCACCCAGAGCGGGAGGAGTCATTTGATGATTTCCCATCCACAAAAAAAAAAAAAAAAAAAAAAAAAAAAGGTTTGCTGAGAAGAATACGAAAAAATAATTTAAGATTTTTGTTTTGGCCAAGTAAATCTTTTTTTACTCTAGCGTGCTCACTGTCTTATGGTTGCTAAACTTATGGCTATACTGGTGAAAGCTAGTGCAATATTTAGTAGATTTCAAACAAAAATATGGAAATATAATGTGGATCAACTTTTTCAATAGCGATAACCGTAGTGTTTAAAGTGTTGTGCATTGTTGTCACATACTGATGGCCGATCTAAATGCATAAAAGTCAAATTTTGTCGTGATTCATCATGTTAATTTTTTTTTTCAGAAGTTTGCTTTTTATGTTGTTGAAATCTCTAAATTCTAAAACCTAAAATATCTCTAAAACCTACTCGTACTTAATGAGTTTACCAATAATATAAATTCAATATTTAGCAAAAGCTGCCTGTAGGTATTTACAGGATATTTTAGCACTATGGCAATAGTTTACTCGTACCTACCTTATTTTTCTGGACTTTGGTTAACTCTTTTATTAGACCAGATTACCAGACTAACTACTAGCTTGTGTATATAAGCTTTATAAAGCCTACTAATTACAGACCACACCTACATAATTAGATCATTAATTAGACGGTTTGATAACGTGTTGACGGATTATTATTACCTTATGATGTGACGTATTACCTAACGCCATTAATTTAAAGTCCGCATAAATCTTGGTTGAAGTCAGAACAGCATCATTTACGTGACACAAAATCCTAGGTACTGGCCGCGGCGTTATGTACATTACGAATAGATTTATGCCAAAATCTTAAAACTTTCAATTGAATAGGTACTCTTGCTGCATGAGTGACCATATTTATATACCAATACCCCTCTGTGTATCGGAAGCACGCTAACCCGTTGGTCCCGGCTGTCATTCGTGGATCTTTTACAGTCGTTACGTTGCCCCGAAAGTCTGTCAACCAATCTTACTCAGGGATTACTCAGTATCTGGGTTGTCCAGGTCAGATAGGCAGTCGCTCCATGTAAAATACAGGTATTCAGCTGTATCTGGTTTGACTGTAAGCCGATCCCACACATATTTGGGAAATGGCTGGGCTTAGTGAGGTACTCCTGCTACATTCACTTTTCTCTCTAGACCTATTATTACATCTTATTTATTTTATATCTTCTAATTTGGCCTTGTATAGAGGTAATTTTCCAATTTATTATTTTTATAATAATCAAAATAAATTGTCCTACATATTAGTTATTCGCAACCAATTAACACAAAAACCAATACGCGCTATCCACGCTCAGTTGGTTCACAAAATGGCGCGAGCACTATAATTTGAAATCGCGCGAATGCGGGTAGTTTTGCAATGACATGCATGAGTGTCAAATAACGAGATGTGAAAGAACACTAGAGTAGCAGTCACTCGTACGAAACGTGAGCATTTCAATGAGCACCGAGCAGGCGAGCACTTTCCGAGTGTGTATCTGCAGCTTTAATCATAGAAACATCATGAATATGCTGTAAAGGTATGTCTACATCAACGTATGTGTCTGTTTGCAGATGCAAAGTTACCTTGACATTAGCTTTTTTCTAACGTGACCTTTTTTATTTTGGTTTAGTTTGCGTTTTAGACGTCGTATTGAGAGATCCCTTTGATACATCTCGCCTGGAGAAATACTACATCGAAACATATTTCTCTCGCGAATTAATAAAAGAGTCATGCTATTGAAGAAACCTATATCCAAAAAGAGAGACCAATGGTAGTCCAGTCCTGCCGGAGTAGCGGGATCGTCCAGTGGTATCGGCCCCGTCTTACGAGTCGTAGGTCGTGAGTTTGAACCAAGGTAGGCACTTTATTTTGTGTATTTAATTTCATCAGCACTACTCTCAAAACGGCGAAGGAAAACATCGTGAGGAAACCAGCATGTCCTAGAACCAAAATTTCAACATGTAACATCCACCGACCCACACCGGGCCCGCGTGTTGGATTATGGCCCACTCCTTTTCACAAAGGGAAGGCCTGTGTCCCAGCAATGGGAACGTTATAGGCTGAATCCAAAAAAAAGAGGAAGAAGTTGGTCATCTACCCAGCTTTAAAATTGCAAAAACATCAAGGCTTTAAGTGATTGATTATTAGTTTGCTACAAACAATGACTATCGTAAATAAACCTACTCAATAACTAAAATAGCTACATTTCGGTCTTTTAATATAGACGATACACGTTTAAGTACAAAGCATCGCTCTCGAAGCGTCCTATAATTTTGATGGTGCTACATAAAAACCTTTTTGAGAAGAACCTATAAACATTTTCCACGTAAAATGTTCCAAAGTTAACGTTATATGCCGTTGCTGCCAAAGACTACTAAGATATTTAATTTAGCAAAGAGATTGAAAAAGTTTAAATTAGAAAATATCAAGAAAATTGTCAATTTAATGGGTGAAGTGTAGGAAGCTGAATTGCCGTTGTTCAGTTTAGGGGCGAAAATAAAAAGAGTTTGGTTTGCCGTTTACAAAAATGTAATTCTTTCCATAGCAAATTTTCATGTATAATACAGGAAAAAAATTAACCAGTGTGCAAACTGTTACCATGAATTTAGTGCCTGATTCTGAAACCCCAGAGTTGAAATTTTACTTAAAAAAATCTCTTTAAAAAAATTCGCTTTGCCATACATTAGACTGCGTAGGTCGATGACCGCGTAGGTAGGACGTACTTTTCTATGAAACAGTTGATTTTTTTTTTATAACCGACGAAAAGTTTCTGCGCTTGAATCATGTGCTATAGTAACTCATGGTTACACTTTGTGCACTGAAAAAAAATCCTGTATCACTCATTCTCATATGACATGACATGAGATAACTAAGGATCAAAATATCCTCTTCTGGACAAGAACATAATACAACACAATACGCCTGTTAGTACTACAACTACAATGAAAACGACTGATAACTAACATAACAACGAAAATATTCCAACAATAGCCGCCGAACACACTGTAGCAGATAACATTAATTCACAGAACAATATACACAACGATCCATCATTCCCCAACAATGTGCACCAACCCTAACATTAAGATAAAGACAAATAACCCTCACATCACACGGTCCCTTAACTTCGGACGTTCTCGGTTTCAACCCTTGCGATTTATAACCTATACTATTCTGAAAGTCAATAAATGCCCCATTTCTTGGACCGTTAAAGTTCAATTAACGTGGCCTATGGAGCGTAGAATGAAATATAAAAATGAAACCATTACATTCAGTCGTAAATTCCGGTGCTGTGTTTTATGTTGTTGTGTCCATTAGTTCGGTATAGGTGAGGATAAAAGCTATGTACTTGTTGCTGCTGTATGTATTTGTTTTATTAAAATGGGAGTACTAGTATTATAATAGTGACAGCGATGCGGACGAGTACTTCGACGCCTAAATATCCTTTTGTTTTTGTATTTATTTATAGTTATTTAGTCTTTTCATTTTAGGTACTAAATAACTGTAATTTATATAAATAGTTGTAATTTATATAACTTATAAATACTTAATTCATTAATAAAAATAACAAAATTTATCCTAACTTAACAAAACTATTCACAAACTAAAATATAGCGTCGAAAAATTCAAGTACTAGTTGCGACTAGTTGTTAGACCAAAATGACAGCTGGGATCATTACATTAATGTCATGTTGAGAAAAAAAGGTCTATCGCAGCTGTCATTTTAGTCTACTAAATTAAAAATCAGAGTTTAGTAAATTAAGAATCACCCAATAACTTCTTTCTTATTCACTTTATATTATGGGGAAGACACTTGATTCCTGTGTTTTTTGTAATGGTCAGCACTTGCACTGTAGTTGTATAACTATCGGTATTGGCACTGCGTCGAACCAAACGTAAAGCGAAGCATGTCTTTTTACTTGATTAAACTTTTACTCAAACGATATTCTCAGCGTCAGTATCGACTGAAGTTGAAACACTCGAGACTTTTTATTTTCGAGTGTACTTGCATGTATTTACCATCTATATTGAAAGAACCTGAAACAAAAGTCATTTCATTTTCAAAGTAAAGTCAAGGAAAATATAATTGTTAAGAAAATTGACTATCAATTTAAGTTGTCCGTATATATTCAACTCACAACTGTCATTCTTTGACTGTTGTATGACATGACTTTAACAACGATGATTTGCGCAGGCTATCTGCATAACAATTAATTTACCTGACTGTAAAGCTTCAAAGTCGTCAAAGACTTTTGAGAGCCTTTTTATCCTACCGTTGACATTTAACTTTATGCCACAACTGGTTCCAGGTATAATTAATTCTTCAGGCACTAGATATTGTCAACTATTCAACCATATTATCAACTAGCTTTTGCATGCGGCTTCGCCAGTGGTGATATCGGAAAATATCCCACGGGAACGTACTACCAGGATTAAAAGTACTATATGTGTTAATCCAGGTTAAAAACTATACATATGTATGGAAGAAATCTGTTAAAGCGTTTTTGCGCCAATCCGAAATATATATGCAGACAAAAAAAAGTTTAAAAAACTGTAACCCAACTATGGAAAAATCATTGATCTAAGAAGATCGAAACAAGAAAATATTTCAGACACAACAATAATACTCAAGGTGGCCGTGGTCGACTATTGGCTTGGCCGTAGTCCGGTGAAAAGACAAACGGATAAAAATTCTAAAATATAAATACGTAGAAATTACTTTTTTTCAAAAATATTCAATGTACAGTTTTGACTTCGTTACTATTTTATTGTTATGTATATAAATGCAGAGAAGTCGTGACTGGTACGATACATTATTTCCAAGACTTTCTAAGAGATGGGAACAAGCTCTCTCAGTTCATTCATATAATAAGCAGTGCAGTTTAATTACAAACTACCGAGTTCTGTACCAAACACTCGGTATTTGCACTGAATAGTCTCAAAGAGTTATGAAAATTGACTGCACTTAATATAATAGATTCTCATTTTGAATGCACCCAACTGCACTTTGTTGCTGGTATGAACAATGATATTATAAAGTTATACTTACCCGGAACAATTGATATGATATATTATGTAAGATTATTAAGGGCTGACCCATATTTTTTTACCAAAGGGGCCCAAAGATTAGAATTGCCATCCAACCTCGTAACGCTACCAGCCTTTTGGGTACTTTTCCCACTACAATCTAAGCAGACGATTTTTTTTATGATACCCAATGAGCTCTTCCCTTTTTTTCCTATAAGTACTTGTACACAATGCACATATTGTTTCATGAATTTCATACAAAGCATGTAAATAAATGTACTGGAATGTATAAAATGTTAGATTTGTATAATGAAAATGTTACCTTTTTATAACATTACTAGCTTTTGCCCGCGGCTTCGCCCACGTGGATGTCGGAAATTATCTCACGGGAACATGCTACCAGGATAAAAAGTATGTCCTTCCCCAGGATGCCATCTATCTCTTTGCCAAATCAGAAGTTGAGTGGTTTAGGTGTGAAAATGTAACATACAGTTTCAAGTTCAAATCCTCGCCTTAAAAGTCGAATTACCCCTCTTTGCCCCGGGGTCAATTTTCGACCACTTTACATACTTATTATTAATTATTTTCTGCCAAAGTATTAATACTGAGTTTCGAGTTAATTGGACCGCGCATTCAATTACTTCCACACAAACTTCAGCACCCCTTTGAGGGGTAGTTTTGAAGAATTTATAATTATAAACTTTATTACTTACTTAGGCGAGTATTGAAAAGTTTCAAGTTTATTAAATCAATGAATAAGATTTTTCATATAAACTGTATCCCGGCTTTTCATCCCCACAGGGGTGGAGTTTAAAAAAATCGTTTGGGATATATTCATAACTTGACTCAAGGATTATTTATATCTACTAATTTTCGAGTTTTTTTTTTAATTGACTACCCCTTTTCAGCCCGTCAGGGATAATTTTCGAAAAACCATAATACACATTATTCTTTACTTTCAATCTTAGGTATAAATAGTGAGTTTCGATATAATCGGACCGCGCGCTAAAATTCTTCCATACAAACTTTGATACCACCCAATCCCTTGTTAGGGGGTAGTTTAGAAAAAAAAACTGGCAATCTTCATAATTTATTTATGTAAGTATTCTTGCCAAGTTTCAAGTTTATTAACTCAAGGAATAAGATTTTTCATACAAACGAAATCCCCCTATTTCACCCTCTTAGGGGTGGAATTTCGAAAAATCCTTTCTTAGTGGATGCCTACTCTTCACGAAGAACACACCCTCCAAATTTCATGTCTCTAGGATCAGCGGTTTAGGCTGTGCGTTGATGTATCAATCAGTCAGTCAGGACTGAATTTTATATATGTATATAGATTTTCATTTAATGCCAGCTTTTTGAGCACTTTTCCCACTGACAGTGATGCGGATGAATTTTTTGACGCCCAATGAACTCATGCCTTTCTTTTCTTTGTTCACTTGTACATATAATTTTAGTGTAAGATTGTATATTGAATAAATAAACAATGGGTTAATAAATTGACTAACTCATAGACATTTAATAAATAACTTCTACTTCTATTTTCCTCGCAAATAAAACAACAACTTTGATTAAAGGCTTAGGGTTTTACTAAACCTTCGCACGATAGGCCCTAGACTACGTGAGAAGCCTCTACACGTTAAATTAACGAACAAATTCAATGCCTATTTTGGCAAGAAACAAACCTAACCTACTTTGGCAAAATTACGGTGAAAAAAATATTAGTGTACTGCAGGGTATCCTTACTTGATTGATATCCCGACCAGTCTTGCTCTAGTACCTACTTGTGCTAGATTGATAACTTGTTTAATAAATTAGTGTGTTGCTAACCCTCGCCTTTCATTGACGCTTCATCCTCCACAATTATTATGCTCACAGCCAAAGTATGGAACTCTCTGCCAGCGTCTGTGTTCCCTTCCACATTTGACCCATCTGCCTTCAAACCAAGAGTGAACAGGCACCTTTGGGCACGCTCGTTCCATCATAGACCTCACCTGGCGCTTTCCATCAGGCGTGATCGAGGTCAAGAGCAGGCCCAATCAGCAATAAAAAAAATAACGATTCGTTTATGAAAAAAGAAACCAGCCGGTCTATTCTGTTAAAACCTCATCGTGAAAACTTAAATTAAGTGAGTTTGTATGCTACTAGAGACTGTCATTATTGACATCTCATTCCACACTCACTTCACCTAAGTTTTCACGGTGAGATTTTTACAGAATAGCACTGCAGTCATTCGGAAATCGAACGACTCGCAAGTGCCTCATCAATAATTTTAATTTCGAACGATCTTTCTACTGATAGTCCACATCTAGCTAAGGTAAATGCACGTCTCCATTTAATGTGCACTTATGCGCCTGTTGAATAGGCAAGGCGGCATGAGTACCCTCGTGTGGGATAATAATGGCATGCTTAATCTCCCGGCTAATGTTTGCCTTTTCAGGTTGCCATCTAACTGCCATATTCGATCTTGGGATTCAGCAGTTTCATTTTGGTAATTTATGCAACTGTTCACTAATTCAAGTACCTAGATTTAAGAACTGTATTTAAGTACAAGGTGCATTTTTATATCGATATTTTTTCACCTCACTAAAAATACGTGCTCAATAGTGTAGAAAAATTACCAGTGTGACAAACAGGAAAAATAATCCTGTTAGTCACACTGGTGTTACAATCTGGTGTGACTACGAAACGTTATTACACTTTAAAATCCCTTCGAATCAAAATCACACCACTTCTGACACTATTAGTTTTCTTATTTCCATGACATATTTGTTTCAATTACTACCTGCTATTAATAAATTCAAATCTAATCGGCCTACAAAAATCTTGGCTTACTCCAGTAACTTTGGGACTATTGTGAGTTTAGTAATATCATATTACAAATCTAATTCCTTTGTTAATCTAAGCCACAGGACAATAACAGGCCAGTAAGTAAATATCTGATATTACATTGCGACAGTCCGACCTTAATATGGTCCAGCCAGACACATTACGATGATAACAATATGTGAAACAGTAATCAATTCGAAGGTTCTAGTAAAACCCATGGTCTACGAGGCTACTCCAACAGTAACCTAACCAGATACAAACTCAAATCATCAATGAGTAGCCAGAATGTCCGATGCCCGCCGCTGCCGATGGCCAATGGAGCATACTAGTCCTGGAATGGAGACCGCGTATAGGCAAGCGTAGTGTGGGACGACCCCCAGCTAGATGGACCAACGACCTCAAAAAGGTGGCTGGGAGAGATTGGATGCGTAAGGCGGAGGACAGGATGTTGTAGGGCAGCCTGAGAGAGGCCTATATCCAACAGTGGACTGCGATAGGCTGAGTTGATTGAGCCAGAATGTCACAGCACAATTATTTGAATGGCGATTCGTACACCACGCGAGCTATTAGAAGCACAGAACCAGTCGAAGGGGAGGTGGCCTATGTCCAGCAGTGGACGTCGTTCGGTTGAAACGATGATGATGATGACGATGACACCACGCGAATTACTAACGCATCATTGACTAGTTTGTCATTGGTGATTAGTGTTTGTAACACGTAACTTTTGAGTGTTCTCGTGGACGACGGGCCTAAGAACAGATCCTTGTTTTGCTGCCAACAAAACAATTGTAGTACAATTTCTAATAAGGGAACAATAAATCACTCGCTTTGCCCCGGCTGCTGGAGTCATGTGCTTACAAACTTCTTTCCGCTACTCATTAATCAATTTTTTTGGTACTTTAATTTTCGCTGGGTTCAACATGTTCGTGATTTTAAAAATATTAAAGTTTTTGACCAACAAATGTTGGTACTCGTAATACTATTACACATATACATACATTGGCTAACGCCTTCTTCCCATGGGGATAGGCAGATAGAACGCCATCTGATACGGTCCTTACATACCTACCTCCTTTTACTTCGTTTACGTTCATACATCTAGTCATACACGCACGCCTGTTGCGAGTACTACGCACTTGATCTTTCTGAAGAACATCACCAATAAGGCCCAAGGCCAATAATATTGGCCTTGGGCCTTATTATGTCCTTCTAGCTAGGGCGTCCCCTCGCGGCTTTTCCACTCACAACTACCTTGTAAATACCGGGTTTTAGTGTTATAAGTACTTAACTCTAAATTTCGCCTCAATTTTGTATCCCAAAGTTACTAACGGATTATTAAACGGATTATCAGCCTATATTGGAAAGTTGAATAAATTTTTGTAGATTCTGAAGCGCCTAATGTGGCATAAATAGCAAACACTTTCAAACGATTTAGCAAACCTTATGTATTTTTTAGGCGAACTAAGATTTAGTAAGAAAGTTTATGAAGATAAATCTAAAAAGTTGGAGCTTAGTGAATGTTGTACAGGGCATTTACAGTGAACAAAAACATAACTGACTGAAACTGAATATATTTTTTGTAAAACTTAATTTTTAACAATGAACTTTGTTTTTACACCTAAGTGCCCACTTAGTAGCGTTGTACCTAAGTACCAACTAAACGCTATTGTAGTAACTTGAAATTGTATTAACTACGCGTTTAGGACACAGATTACATAATAGAATAACAATTTACTTTACCTTGCTGCTAAATAAAGCGCCGTTTATTGACAAAATAAAAGATAAGGACAATATTAGTCCTCCAGACCGTATTTCGGCCATGGCAGCCAATCTCAACTAGCCTTCGGTGCGGGAGATATTATAGTGCACAAGTGTATGCACAGACACAGATGCACTCTTTCTTCCCTCACTCTCATAGTCCGATGGGTCAGCAATCCGTCACAACCGGAGAGAGATCAGGCGCAGGACCAAACGGCTTAACGTGCTTTTCGAGTCACGGGGATAAAGACAATACAATACAATCAAACAACATCATTATTCTCCAGCCTTTATCCCAATTTATTCGCGGTCGACGCAACATATCTTTTTCTTCCATACTTCTCTATTAGTCGTCACCTCGGTAGTCACCCCCTTTCCAACCATATCATCATTCACACAGTGCATCCATCGTTTCTTTGGTCTTCTCCTACTCCTATAACCATCGACATTCATACTCAAAACTTTCCTCACGACATTCCTCATTCCTTCGTAAACATCAAACTCATATCATAATGTTTTAAAAACCTCTACCATTATTTTACGAGATCCATCAAGATCAATAACATATTTTGTAGCAAAACTTTCTACAAAAACAAATACCCAAATAGATACCTACTTAGTCAAAGTTATTCCAAACAAGTATTTCATAAATATTCTGAAACTAAAAGTCGACGCCACGCCAAGACATAACAAACTATTACGCTTCGAAAATCTATGTCAGAAAATACGGCAGTAAGTTCCACAAGTGTCTGAACGAAGGAAACCCCGAAAATGTTTACATATGAAAATTATGAAACACTCAGCCTAAACCTTAAGTAGGTAATGTAAATTTATCAACAGGCTGGGTGGGAAGTGTTCAATTTGAATTGTAGATGATTACAAATAAGTTTGTAAAATGGCTACCGTAGTTAATGGAGCTGAATTAGTTCCCCTGCCTTACCTTTCAGGAGTTTAACTTATAGGTCGATGAATTTATTTTTGTTTTTTTTTCCTAGGACTAGATGGTCAGTATTTCAGACCCATAGCAAATTGTTTGAAAGCGTTGGAAACTACAGTCTATAACTTAAGTTGATATTCCTGTTTTAAATGGAGAAAATATGAGTGCCCAAGCCCGTATTCCTAAGTCTTAAGATTTTATAAAAATGTTTCTGTCAGCAAGACCCTTGTGTTCTAGGCATCAGACAAAGAATAATTTATTAGGGAATAGATCAAAAGAGCACGCTCAGAAGAAATTCACAAAGCTTGCACTATTAGGTAGATTATTAACTTTAGTGATATTACGAAATGACTTTTTTAGAATTCATAGTTAAAATCTAAAAGTAGCTCACGTAGCTTTCTTTGAAATGAAAATATCTTTTGATATTACTTTTTTTCAGTCTATGTTATCCCACTACAGGGCAAGGGCGTCCGTTTCTCCTTTTAACTCCTTTCTGAACTGTGTGGACCAATCTTGTCTGTAGGTGTCAAGCTCGTCCCGCCATCTTCTCCTGGGTCGTTATCTGGGACCGAAATGGTGGTAGATTTGGCCCAGGACTCGTTCGACATGCGGCAAACGTGTCCGGCCCACTCCCACTTACGCTTTGCTGCTTTTTGGGTGACGTCGGTGATGATATTGAAGTTACGTAAAACAATAGGTACATAAATTGAAAATTCTATGAAGAACCCTGCGGCGTTTATTTTTTTTAACAAACTTTCTCAAATTATATTAATTAACACCGAATACAAAAATAAATCATACAAAATAATTCTTTAAACTTTTAAGATGGCCACATTTTCTAAGCTATTTAAGCTATTAATTAGTAACTTTTCAAATGCACTTATTAAAAAAGTCCTTTAAAAGTGAGCACGGCACGGTTGGCGCAGTGGTTAAGCGATTGACTGCTGCGCTGCTTGTCGCGGGTTCGATCCGGCACGGAACAAATATTTGTATGGCCTATAAATAGTTGTTCCGGGTCTGGCTGTTTGTGTATGTGAGTTTAAATGTTTGTAAACGCACCCACGATACAGGAGAAATTCCTAGTGTGGAACGACGTTTTTTTTTAAAAAAAGAGAGAAGAAGAAAAAAATAATTAATTTTGAAATATATAAAGTTGAGAAGAAAGTCTTCAAAGACTTTTTGCTCGGCTTTCGTCATCTCACGCCGCATATTAAAAACGACAAAATTTCGAACAAGAAAACTTGAAATTGCTTTAAATAAGTAATGTATGTTTTCCGGCCTAAAAACTTTCCTAAAAACTTTTGTCGTACACATGGAAGAATATGTCTTAACATTAGTATAAGTAATGCAGTTCCTTAAAGTTATACTTACTTGAAAAGTTTTTCAGGTTATGTAGATACTGTTTCTTAACGTCTTAAACGTTCATCATTCAACGAACATCGTTTATTCATAAACGATGACTAAAGTTAAGTGGCGTTTAAACATCAAAAATGTATGGTTAAACAGTCGCTGATCCTTATCTTTAAGCAACGTTTATGAATAAAGGGGTTATCGTTTCGGCAGTAATTAAAATGACTGATAGTTTTGACGAACAGTTAGCACCTAACCCGAACACCTTAATTTGGGCTGTTTTTCCAACGCCAGACGACTTTATCCGAGGAATAATATTGAATTTTGGACAGTTCTTCCATACAAAAACTATTAGACGTCAATTTTATTCCAAGAATTAAAATTATAGATTATAGATATAATTATAGACGTCTTAACTCGCAGTTCTACACCTACACAATAAAAGCAGAAACTAAACACCAACACTTTGAAAACAATAAAACATTAAACACAACTTCGGATCTCATTCGTGAGCCGAAAATGTCTTCACATTTATACCCGGAGGCGGTGATGAGAAAAAGAAAAGTGCACTTAATTCTCAACAAGTCTAGCGGATTTACGAGGAAAGCGCTTAAGTGAAAAATTGCTTTCTTTTATTATATTTTCTCTGCAATCCACGGACGTTCGGAACGCATTGTTTTCCACTACACATGGTAATGTTATGAAGCTACTGCACTACATTTGTTTTTAAATATATAAATAAAAATGAAATGCTTTTCGTTGGTAAGCACATCACTTATTACTGCACAAGCGTTCGTAATGAAAAGATATAAAAAAAACAATTTAAATAATTGCTTTTTTTTAATCTTTTTATTACGAACGCTTTTAACGTTCTGCATCGTTCTCACATGCATAATTTTTAACATGAATGATGTAACCAATACTTTGTTACCCAATTATTTTGATTTAAAAGAGTGTCCGTGGAGTTTCTTGCCCGTTCTTCTCCATAGGTACCTACCACGCTTTGGAATAGGCAACTAGCTTCATCTTTCTGACTGACCGACCCCATGACAATTCAAAAGTGCCTGTAATTGATTTATTTCGAATAAATGCTATGAGTTGGAGTTTGACTTCAGAATGGCTGGACCGATTTAGCATATTTTTCTAAAAGTTGGTAATTATCTGAATAAGGTTTTTATGGAAAGACACATATTGGAAGTTTCTCGAAAACTTTTCAAATTCGGGAAAAACTGAATGTCCTTTTTTCTGTGAATGGATTTTTGTTTGAACTATTAATATTTTAGCAGGACATCGTCTGTCGAGTCTGTGTGCCAAATTTCATCCAAATCCGTTCAGAAGTTTTTGCGTGAAAGAGTAACAAACATCCATCCATCCATCCATCCATACAAACTTTCTCGTTTATAATATTATATACGAGTATAGTAAGAGTATGATCATTAGGTTACAGTCTTCGATATCATGCTCTAACAGTTTAAGGTCTGCTACAAAAATACATTTACGATTTGATAGTATTATTTTCCACGAAACTAAACTGAGCTCGTGCCTGTGACTGCCACGAAAACCGGAGAATAGCCCACCCTATTGTCCAGTTTTTCTCACCGAGAGGGGTCCAAGTCTCAGTTTCAATAATAGAAACGATATATGCTAATAATGTAACATAATATTTGCAAGGCAGATGTGAGTGGAAACGCTGAGAGGGGACGCCTCAGGAGGACATGAGTGACCTTATTGGTGATGTTCAGAAAGGTCAGATGCGTAGTACTCGTAAACGACGTGCGTGTATGACCAGAGGGGCAATTCTCGTAATTTTAAGAACGTTCGCAGTCGGATTTCGATCTCAATCTGTCAAAAATATCTAATTTCCCTACATTTTTGACAGATTTTGACATTGATTGTCGCTAAGATGAGATTGCGACTAGATTTTGAACGTTTTTAATTACGGGAATTGGCCTTCAGATGTATGATCGTAAACGAGGCAAATGGAATAAGTATGTAAGGATCGTAGCCGGTGGCGTTCTGCAGTTTCTGCCTGCCCCCATGTTGAAAAGGCGTGAGTTCCACTAAAATCCGTGAAGAAGGCGTTCGTTTATGTAGTTCTTCTAAAGTCCCTATTATTTAACACCTACAGCGATCCAACAAGCAAAACACATCCAACACATTCGCTTTTAGTCATGACTATCGTAAACAGGACCGTCGCCGCTTCAAAGAGGGTCGCACAAATGAATCGCGTAGCCCCGGCATTCACTAAAGGGTACACTGAACAAATTCAATAAGGTGAGCGGTGTAAATCTCAATTGTGCACCCGACTTTATCAAGATAGTGGACACGGATCTCGTGAATTGCTACAAATGTACTGAATACAGGCTGTGTTTGTTCACAATGAACGTTCTAATTTGTGTTTGAGTAAAGGACGTATTTTCTTGACGAATTTTATAAATAGCTTACTTTTAAAAAGAAAACGGGACAGTTTGAAAAATCTTACCAATAAACTCATATTGGTATACAAAGTAGTTAGGTAGGTAAATAGGGATCAGTGCCTGAAGAATTTGTGCATTAATGACATGTCGTAGTTTACCTTTAATAGGGTAATCATTAAAAACCCGTAAACAATCTTTTCATGGGGATTCCAATGACTGCTACCAAAAATGGTCAAAGTTAAATGGTATTATCACGGTTTATAGACGAATTAGTGAAGTCTTCTGTTCGGATGTAATCACAAAACTCATCGATTGATTTCATCAACAACCACGCTTACTTGTACAAGAGGGGTAATCTATACTACAGGTTACTAACTGAATCATTCGCTGATAATAAGTCAACATAAAACCCTTCTTAGTCTCAACTTTCTTTACATTAAAGACTCAACAGCACCTAGCGAACGCAAAACATTTTTCAATAGCTTTGCCGGCGGCGCAACGCTTTTACAAACTTCGCGAAACGTTATAAAAAAAAGGTTTTCCAGGCTCGAATTTTAGGCACAATTCTAAGAGAAAGAAAATACTAAAATAAAAGTCTTAAGTAAATAAAATAAAACACAGAAACCTAAGCACATCGTTGGCCATTGTAAACCAACAGCCGTAGGTCGAATGTAATCCGCAGAGCTTATGTCCACGACTCGAACATGGTTCTTGTTTATTTTGTAATATCATATGAGAATCTTATTTATAATACAGATACTGGGATTATGTGTCTAAGTTACTAGAAGGACAAAGGACTATTATGTGCCAACAGTTTTCCCTATTATTGACACTCGATTAGCTGGAGGCCTAAAGGATATTGATGGCACCCAAAGTTTCTTAGCAATTTTGGGGATGACATGTGACAACAACAATAGTAAATAAAAAACAAATTATGTATACTTTATCAATTAGAGTATTATCTTTCCTAGTTCCGATAGAGGAACTATTGGAACTAGGAAAGATAATTCTCTAATTATAAATAAATAAATAAATAAATGTTTATTTCTCAAACAACTTAATACTAGTTTACAAAGTTTATAACTTGGCAACAATATTATTATAACAGAGAGTTTAGCATCTGTAGCCGAACTAGGCTGAGCCTGTATTTCGGCTATCAGCGCCTTTTCCCCCAAGTTATTCCAGGTAAAGGTATTATAATCAAGTCCAAGTACAAGGTATGATCGGTTATGCTATCCATTACTTAATTTAGTTGGTAAGTAAAATTAAAATTACAAGTGAGAATTAGATTTAATTGTATAGTAAATATGTATGTGTGATTTTGGTGTAGTGTAAGGGTGCGTGTGTGGTGTGGGGGAGTGTGTGTGTTGTGTGAGGGTGTGTGTGTGTTGTGTGAGGGTGTGTGTGGGTTGTATGAGTGTATGTGTGAGCTTAAGAGTAATACAAATAATGTAGATTTACTGAGTTTTTTCCAATAGTCGTTCTGTCTCCTCATAATTAAGATTCTGTAAGAAACAACAAGTTTTTAATTTACATTGTTTTAACGTTAAGGGGTATATATTAATTACTTTATTTATTTTATTATAGAGGAATGGACCAAGGAATCCGATAAATCTTTCACAAAATCTTGTCTTACACGTAGGTGGCATGTCACAAACGTTGTGTTTACGACGTTTTTGAAGCAATAATGGGTTATACGACTGTTTAGTGTGCTGGTGGAGGATAACTTTGAGAATAAATAGTTGTCTAACTGTTAAAACATCACACAACTTGTAGAGCTTTGCGGTTGGGAAGTCGATAGGATTGAAGGTGCTAACTTTCAGAATAGCTCGCTGAGCTATCTCCACTGACTTTAAAGTAGTTTTATAGATACCGCCCCAGGATGTGATACAATATGCAAGGAGTGACTGACAGAGAGCGTTATATACCCGTTTCAGCAGCATGGCATCCGCAACGTGACGCAAAGTTTTAAAAATAAAAATTAGTTTACGTACTCTAGAGCTAAGAAGTTTTACGTGTTCCTTGAAGTTGAGGTTCCTGTCAATGATAATACCTAAGTACTTGAGAGAATTTACGCATTCAATCATTGGACAACCACAGTTTACTACCGAGGAACAAACATGCGATTTTATATTTAGGTCACTTTGGATATCGGCGGCCTGCCTTATGCTGAAACAGACATACTTAGTTTTGTCGACATTGAGGGTTAAGATATTTCTCTGTAGCCATCTTCTTGTCCTGTCAAAACCATCCTGTGCGGCGCCGAAAACCTCTTCCCATGTTTCACCAGCGAATACCAAGGCCGTGTCATCGGCAAAAGAGATGATTTTACCCAGTGCAAGGTTTATATTCGTTAGCCCATTTATGTAAACGAGAAATAAAGTCGGTCCCAATATACTACCCTGCGGTACACCGTGTGTGACAGGGAAGTAATCGCTCACATATTCACCCACTCGAACACATTGGGTACGTTCCGACAGGTAACTAGTGAAAAGTTGAAGTTGTGTGGCCCTGATTCCAAGTTTTTCTAGCTTACTGAGTAGAAGGGAAACAGAAATCGTATCAAACGCCTTTGCCAGATCTAGGAAAATGGAGAGGCACTTTTTCCCTCTATCTAAATTTGAACTGACAAAGTCAGCAAGCTTGTTTACTGCCTGTTCTGTAGATTTGCCATGCCTAAACCCGTACTGGTTAACTGATAGCAAGTTATTTTTTTCCAGATAGTCAACAAGCCGTGTGTTCATGATTTTTTCTAGAATTTTTGATATCGCAGGTAGTATGGATATTGGCCTATAGTTGCTAATACGATTTCTGTCTCCGTTCTTGTATATTGGGCACACAATCGACCTTTTCAGTATATCTGGGAACACACCCGTCATTAGGCTGTCGTTAAATATCTTAGTTAAGGGAGAAACTAGAATGGATTTGTGCTGTTTTAAAAATCTACTGCTGATATGATCACATCCGGGTGCACTGTCAGTCTTTAAGCCCATGATCAGTTGATCCACTTCTATCTCACATGTATCAATTAACGCGAATGAATTTAGAGTGTTTGTTTGATCGTGGTGAATGTGTATGTGTGTGTTTTCTACGCCGGTATAGGACTGTTGCATTTTATCCGCCAGAGAGCTTCCCACATTTATAAAGTAATTGTTTGCTTCATTAAGTGATTGTTGAGGAGAGGATGATAGAGACAGAATTTCTTTTGGCTGTTGGGTGGATTTTGTAGTGTTTGTGATATTTTTAATGACTTTCCATAATTTTTTATTGTTATTTTGGGCATCATTTATTTGTTTTTTATCATGTGCTATCTTAATTCTTTTCAATAGGTCATTACAATAGTTTCTGTAGCGCTTGTAAGTGATCTTTAAGACTTCGTTTTCAGGTGCTGAGTTCGATTTCAAGTGAAGTTGGTCCCTATTTTGTATACAGCGCAGTAGTCCTGGAGTTATCCAAGGTTTTAGTATTTTTTGACGCCTTGGTAAATGTATCACTTGGGTATTTTTTGAAATGGCCTCTTGTAGGCATGTTGTCAGATAATTGATGTTAGTGTTTGGGTCTATGGTTTGATAAATTGGCTCGAAGTTGATTTCTGAAAGATCTTTTAATAGGCCTTTTTCATCAATTTTAGTATTGGTAGTAGTAGCATATTGTCGAGGTCTCTTCAAATACATACTCAATACCACAGGATGGTGGTCGGTGAGTGTTGCATGAGGGACTATAGTGATGGAGGGGCCTTGAGTCTTTATTAGGGCATGGTCTAAGCATGTTTGGCTAGCACTTCGTGTAACAAGGGTATGAGTAGGCAACAGGCCATGCGAGGCCGCAAGGGTTAAATATCGTTCTCCATCAATGTCAATTTTACTAGGGTTAATTGCTATATTTAAGTCTCCTATAACCACTATGTATTTGAATGTTGAAAACTTTTTTAATGTATTGTCCAAAGAAGACATGAATGGGTCTAAGTTAGTATAGGATGGAGATCTGTACAGTGCAATTACCGCAATACGATTTTCTATAATGGCAACCAAACAATTACTGTTTCTAAAATCTGGTTCCAAGATAGACAAGTTCAAATTATCCTTGTAGTAAATAACTACTCCATCGTTTTGTTTGGTATTTGTTTTAGTTTCAGCATGTGAGTAGCCAGCCAGGTGAGGGATAACAGATGCTTTTTGGAGCCAACATTCGGTTAGAATCAGGATGTCACATTTTAGTTTTAACCTGTGAAGAATTACTTCTAATCCAGTCATATTACAACTAATACTCCGAACATTTTGCGTCAGAATGAGTAGGTGATCAGGCGTTGTATTAATAATACTATGACATTCTTCTAAGTTTGCGGTATATGACTGCGATACAGACACCTGATCTATGTCATTAGATAAAGCAATTAAGTCACTAAATGATAAAATAAAAATAGATATTTACGAGTATAGTATACTGGGTTAAGACTCGGTTTATGGAAAGCACTTGTCAGTTTAAGTTTTGAAGTTCTGTTTAGAGTGATTGTTGTGTTTTTGTAAGTGTTGAGTAGTGATGTTGTTTCTGGTGTCGTTGTGTGTGATGAAAGATAAATAGTGTAATGTGCAGTATGATTTAGAGGTGTAGAGTAATAGTGTACAAATAATATGTTTATGTAATGTTCTTGCTTAGTGTAACAGTAAGGCATAATAAAGATTAAAGTTAGGGCATGCATAAAACAAATAATTAAATTAAAGTAGGCACAAAAATATCTGGTTGAGACGATATTGAAGTACTCATGATGTAGTCATGTTGTTACAGATTTTCTTAGACTTTCTAAGTCGTTGAGATCGTTTATTCGTACAAACAGGGAACCTTCGTTTTGCTTGAGGTATACTATTCCGTTGGCAGTCCAACAAAAGGTATAACCATGACTTTTTTGAAATTGCCTCGCCATATAAAACAATTTTTGATTTTTGCTTGTTAAAGTTTCCGAGACATAGAGCGGTTTTAATGGGTAATCGCCGTTGAGATGAGTGGTGTTCAATTTGCTGCCTTTTTCCTTTGATTTATTAAAATTTTTGATCGCCTTAATAATTTTCTCCTTCTTTAAAACGGTGGTAAAGTCCACAATTACGGGGCTTGAGGCATCCTTGGACTTAATTCTGTAGATATCTTTAATTGAGTTCTGGTCAATATCTACACTAAGTGTTTTCCCCAGTTTAATAATTTCGTTTTGTAACGATTCTTTCGTTTCTCCAGTTTGGATGGGTAGATTTCGAACTTCGATGCCGACTCCACGTGATTTCCTCTCCAAATTTTCCAGTTTCTCCTCCAACTCGTTTATTTTAGCCTTATCAGCTTGTCTATCTTTTTCTAGAGAAGATATCTTAATTAAAAAGTCGTCATATTTGTTAGACATATGTTCAATACTCGTCTTGAGTTCAAGGAAACGTTTATCTTGTTCTGTGGAAAAGGAGGAGAACATTTCTTTTATAATTACTAGGAAGTCCGTGCTTTCCTCATTGTATTTCCTTTTCTTTCGTTCTGTGATGTTGGCCAGTGTATGCAGATCAGGTTCGGATTCATAATGCTGTATTGGAGACTTAATCTTTTCGGTGGGTACTGGCTTATCGCTCGAAACTCCTGACGCAGTCTCCATCTGTTGAGGGGCGGGGGCGGAGGGGGGAGGAGGCGTACGTCTTAAAGGCATTTTAAAATGTTCAAAACTACTGGCTAATTACCAGGGCAGCAGAACTATCAGGTGATCAATAGTTTCTTTCAACTTGAGAGGTCTAGTTGTCTGGTCACCGATCGACGAACTCGTCCAATATCTTGTTCCGTCCAGTATAAGGTGATCCCTGGTGTATGAACAATGACACAGGACGCAGTTTGTTTGAGTGCGTAACCACTAACCGTGCGTAAGCGTCGATGTGAGAGTGCTCGACTCCGCCCGCTTGCTCTGCACTGCTGTGTGTGTGTGAGCAATGTTTTGACGCAGGTGTGATGCTCCGCCGCTGTCACTGCCTCTCAACACTTTATGCACTCCTGGTACTCAAACTGAATATTTTATAGTTTCAGAATGAAGCAAGACGCAAGCTCGGCTCCTATAAACAAAAACGAATCGTTTTGCTTACCAATGTTAGCTTTTTATTGTGAAACTGGGCATATAAATAGATTCGTAAGCAAATTTTACCTGTGCTAGTTACTTCCATATAGAAGGGAAAGCTTTTTGCATAGTAGGTAAGTCTTGCTTCATAATTGGTAAAGATAAAATAGTCTTATTTTTAGCCAAAAACGGTACGTATATTATAGAAATCGGCCATTAATCAAAGTTATGAAACATTATTATTTCGGTGCTACAAATTGTTCGCTGGATTTCATTTCTATATTCCAAACAAAATATTATAGCCTGTGGTAATTGCAACTCTTTATTGAATGCACTAGCTAATCTACCGACTACCGAGGACCAAATGAAATAAATCCAAAATGTTCTCACAACTAGGTATCCAATTTATTGACTCAAATAACGCTGGTGATTTAGAAAATGGACTCTGTTAGTATCGTAAACTGGGTTTTACTTTTTGCGTGTATTCCCATATTCACACTCAATGTACCGCGAAATGCACAAGCGTTAGTTCAGTTTAGCAGAATATATAGTGTACCGAGTTTATTAACAACTTTATTAAATTAGGTATTTTCATTTCGATATTACTTGAATTTCGTCTGGAGTTTGACATTGCAGAAATAAGAATTAAAGTCTACCGACTAAATCGATATTATTGTGTGGGGCAAAAAAATATTCTGAAAATAAAGTAATAATTCTGGAATTATTATTTAAATATTATATTGTTTTTTTTTTTTTGTAGCCATTAATGTCCCACTGCTGGGCAAAGGCCCCTACTCTCTTTCCACCTCTCTCTGCCAGAGCTGCCAAGGATCAATCATTCTCTGGAATTATTATTTAAATATTATATTGGAATTAATTGCTATATTATTCGCTATGTTATTGCCCCACACAATAATAGCGATTGATTCCAATATCAATGGGCCAAACTTACGACCCAGTGGGTCCCGCTTAATGGCAAACGATATCGCGGCAGACCCAGACTGAGATGGCCGGATGAGCTGGACACCTTCAACAAGAACTGGTCCTCAGAAGCTTCAAACAGAGAGAAGTGGGAAGAAGAGTAGGGAGCCCTTTGCCCTGCTGCCAACACAGGCTTTTAATAATAATAATTGGAGAACACAAAACTCCAAAGTTAACACTGAGATTGCAATTCACGAATACCTATTTCACGAATACCAAAGGGTTGGGCCAAGTTTAACTTACAATTCATAATTCACAAAAGGACGAAACTTCAACGTTGATGGCCACAAACCCGAATTCATTTTACATCTTTGACGAAGTTCGGGTAATCTTGTTAAAATACTGACTTTAGAAGCGACCTTATTTGAATTGAATGGACTGATATTCCGCCTGGAAATTTCCCCTACCTACCTACCCTACAAATATAGATCTACTCATCTTTTATGCTGATGGAAATATTATTTACGAAGAAGTAGGTAGGCGTCTGTAGCTAAAAGGCCCTTATTCAATTGAAAGTAGACCGTTGATGGAATATCCATATATGAATATACTTTAGTTAAAAGCAATGTTCAATGTAATTCAATTCAATTCATTTATTTTCAGATCATAAAATCCAATTTGTTAGGAGATACATACACAACTTAAACACTAGTGTTAGTACATCCATATGAACATAATTAAAATAATATCTTAACATTAGTCAGTACGTGGACCATAAAACAGTGGTCCACGTACTGACAGTCAAAACGTTCAGCAAAAGCGCTCAGGATATTGTTGCCGCTGGCCCGCACCCTACGCAGAAAAGGATGTACACCGCTTTTTTTTTTGAGTATGGGAAATCATCAAATGACCCCTCCCGCTCTGGGTGGAGCGGAAGGGAGTGTCAGACTCTTATTGACTAAAACCCACCCGTGTTCCTTCCTTAGCCCTTTATGTTCCAGGGCAGCGGTAACCCTTTCGATCGATCCCGCTACCCCGGCAGGCTTCGGCCCTGTCGGGCCCCGTCAATCATGCTGACATATCTTAGAGGCGCGCGTGGAACACATACGCGCCGTCCGGCACGGGCCTGGTCCTGATCGGACGGAGAGCTACCCGTTGCTCTCCACCCGCAGGCCCGCGCCTACGGTGGCCGGGAGTTGTCACGCGGCTCCCGACGCCCGGAGCGTCTCCCGCGGCGGCTGAGGCGTGAGGATCTCTCCCTCAGCCATCCCGCCACCTCCTTCGCTAGCATGACTGCTTAGCAGAAGGAGGTGACCGCCTCCCACTCCCTCTCGCCCCGGACCATGGCTAGAACCAGGGCCGGACGCGAGAGGTCGCCGCCGCTGCCGATCGCCTCTATAAGGACACGGCGGTGCTCTGCCCAAGCGGGGCAGACCTCCACCATATGCTCCACCGTGTCCTCTGGGCGATCCTCGCAGTGATGACACTCGGGCGTCTCCTCCCGCCTGATGATGTGCAGGAACCTCCCGAAACATCCGTGTCCGGAGAGGACCTGCGTCTGGCGGTAGGTGGGAACGCCGTGACGCCTCTCTAGCCACTCCTCAAAGAGGGGTCTTACCGCCGCTATCGTGGCGTGCCCTGCGCTGGGTTGCGATAGTCGCGCCTTCCATGCCACCATGAGATCGCGCCGGAGGTCCGTCCGCTCCGCCGCGATTCGCCGCGGGTGCGGAGTTTCCCCCCGACGTAGGGCCTCCGCGCGCCAATCATACAGGCGCGCGAGGACTATCGCCTCCAGATCCAATGGCGGCAGCCGCTTGCGCATGATTGTGTGGAAACAATTCACACGCGCCTCGGCAAACATCCCCGACGCGCTACAGAAGCGAGGCAGCCCCAAGAGCACCCTAATAAATAATAATGTAATGAAATTAATTAGTTATCACGTTCCTGAGGTGCTCGTGGCTAATTAATAACAGCCGCACGGGTCGATCAATCAGGTTAAGCAACGCTTGCCGCGGTTGGTCCGTGGTTGGGTGACCATCTTTAGATACCGAGACCCCTCCAAGCCTCGGAAAGCATGTTAAGCGGTTGGTTACGACTGTCATTCCGAGATCTTTGACAGTTATGGGTCATCAGAAGCCCGAAAGTTTGACAACCAGTCTTACCTAGGGGTATAGTTTACCCAGTAACTGGGTTGTGGACATGAGATAGGCAGTTGGTCGACGTAAAATACTGGTATTCAGCCGCATCCGGTTAGACTGGAAGCTGACCCTAAAAATAACTGGGAAAAGGCTAGGCTAGCCTGAAATAAAAACTGAAATCACGTCTTCACTAGATTTACAATAACCTTTTTACGCAATCGATTGTAGGTAGGTTGGTATATCAACTTGGGAGAAATGGTTATCTGCGTGATTTTCGGATTGATCTATGAATAAATACACCGCAAAATTTTGATCGTTTTAATCCTTAAAAGGGCTCATTGTACTCATCATTATGAACAACTTTTACTACGGGACCAACACTGAAATCGTGAAAAAAAAAATCAGTTGATCCATAGATTTATGTTTGCATAACTCGACATAATTCAACTGATTTCAGGGTTGGTCCCGTAGTAAAAGTTGTTCATAATGATGAGTACAATGACCCCTTTTAAGGATTAAAACGATCAAAATTTAACGTTGCATAAACTCTAATATTCATAGCCGTTGAGGTTATGGAATCGTCTGTAAGCAGTTTTATCTTCAGAATTTTGTAAGGAACTAGCTTGTGCTCGCGACTTCGTCAGCACGAAATCCCTTTTTCCCCTGACCCACCCTGTCGCATCGCATCGCCAGTCCACGCTATTACTTAGTTTTCGCTTTCATTCTGACTTCTTTATTTTTGCTCGGCTCCTAAGGGTGCTAGCGTGAGCTTGACGACACGGTTGGCGCAGTAGCTGAGCGAACGACTGCTGCGCTGCGTGTCGCGGGTTCGATTCCCGCACGGAACAAATATTTGTATTGCCTACAGGTAGTTTGTATTGCTCCGGGTCTGGCTGTTTGTGTATGTGAGTTTAAATGTTTGTAAACACACCCACGATATAGGAGTAATTCCTAGTGTCGGGCAACGTTTTTTAAAAAAAACAATATTAAATAAAAAAAAAATATGTTAGGCCATAGCCTTCTTCAAGAATTTGGGCTATCAAATGCAAAAATAATTGTTTTAATCAGATTGTAGTTCCAGAGATTAGCGCGTTCAAACCAACTCTTCAGCTTTATTATTAGTATATAGATACTTAGTACCTTGAAATAATCCATCAGTCAAATAAAATGGAAACAAGAATAATAAAATTTACTTTTATTTACATAGTTCAATGACAGCAGATTAACATCAGTTATATCTACTTAAATATTTTAATTAGTTAAAAGATAATAAAATAAACTCAACATTGTAATTGACTTTAAAACGCACTCGGCATGCATGACTGTTTGAAAACTTTTATCTTACGCAATTTTCAGTTGCTACAACCCGCAAGAGTTAACTTGTGACATCGCTCAGATGATGATGATGAGATGATGATGGTTATGATGATCACATTTTATTGTAAGCACGCGGATCTAAGGCGTCGATGGCGGAGCGGTAAGAGCGCGTGGGCCGGGGGTATTTGTATCGGCACTTACACGAAGTAAAAGGCCTGCTGGGGTTCGAACCTACGACCCCTAGCTAGTTACGATACGTAGATCGCAGCCGTTACCACTGGGACTGTTCTCAGAACGGTGAAGGAAAACATCGTGAGGAAACCGGCATGTCCTAGAACCTTACAATCGAAGACATGTGACATCTACCAACCCACACTGGGCCCGCGTGGTGGATCCCAGCAGTGGGAACATTATATGCTGATTATGCAGGCACTTATGTTTTACGCACTGCCGTCTGATAGGTTATAGCGAACCAACGTGATGTATTAATATATTCTTTTCATATGTAGTGTCTTTGCATTGCAGGTTTCATTTAGGACTGACTTTTCCAACGCCAGATAATTTTATCCGAGGAATAATTTTGAATTTTTGACAGTTTTTCCATACAAAATCTGTCAGACGTTAATTTTATATCACACATAAAAATTATTTGTCGATTAAAAGATCAGCCCTTAAACGTTTTCCCAGTTCCAACATGTTTATCATTTTATTCTCGATATTTTAATGACTACGCAGAAGGATTGCTATTCATATTGCTTTCATATTATTTGTACCGAACATATAACTATGTACGAACGCTGCAACTCATTTACAAAACCCAGTCAGCCTTAAAAGCTTTGTTTATAATATTCTATAATATTTAATATCGATATCAACTGCAACTTTTATCTTTGACTGCTTTTTGTGTCATTATTTTTGTATATAGAGGTATGAGGAACAGGGTGTAAAGTTCACTCATCCTCCATAGAACAGGGAGGATCCTCTGACCAGACGGGTGTTGTGTCTGGCGGGCAACTGCCCAACGATTGATGTTGGGAAATTGTATCTATGCTAATTGCGCAGTAAACTCTGCTTTCGAGATGCAGGATTTGCGTGACGTCAGTATGACGCGTTGTTCACATGTGGCGTTGTTGATACCGCTACATGTATAAGTCAAGTTTATTTAATTTTCACAGCCCTTTAAATGTAAAACAGGCAGTTTTACATACTTACAAAAATATGTTAAATCTCCTTTCCTATTAGGCATAGATTCGGCTATATAGCCAATAAACACTTACGCTTTGCTAATAATCTCTATGTCTATAAACGCGCCACCGACACGCGTATTACGCGCTGCTAACGCAACTAGTGCAAGATTTTAAAATTCATATTGCAAATTCTTCAAGCATGGCAGAAAACGCGATGTCAACGCGTAGTCGATGCGTGTAACCCACGAAATTCATTGATGGCTCGTTCAAAAAACGCTGCGTGCAAACCCCTTAAATAGTTACACTGATGATATTTATGGCATAACTTTAGACAGCGTTTATTAGTAAAGGGGCTAAACTGATTAACATGAACTCATAACACACTCGCCCAGCTTAAACCAGATACCATCCGTAACTGACTAAGCTCTAATGGCTCTAACAGTCAGGCCGACCGATATATTATAATATGCTCTTCGCCCGAGTCATACGTGTGGACCGCTAAGCTTTATATGCAGACAGCTGAGCTGCCCCTGTTATAAATGACCCATGCAGAGCATGTTTCAAGACTAATCCAGATAGACCGACTATCTGAAAGCATACTGGATATAGAGACTTTTGGTTTCGTTTTGATTCGCATATTCATTTGTGAGAAGAGCTAAAGAAAAGTATGTATCTATTTTATTCTTGCAACAATATTTACGTCATTATTAACAAGTAAAACATGACAAAATTAAATATAGGTACTAATGCGGGATAACTGGCAACACTGCTTCAAATAATCGAGTAGCATATTTAAATTAAATAAATGGACAAATAACTCATCACCATTCTCTTGTCCCTATCCCAATTCATTTCGGCGCAACATGTAAAGACGACGAATAGAGAAGTATGGAAGAAAAAGTTCTTCCATACTTCTCTATTAGTCGTCATCTCGGTAGGTCGGTAGAAAGGTGGTGGCCCTTTCTCACCAAAACAAAAAAAGTGTTTATTCACATAAATAATTTTAACCAGATATATTACCTCTGCCAAACTAAAAAGCAGTTTGTTGGCAGATGTAGCTCCTTTTTTTTTGCATATATTATATAACTCAGTACCAAAAGATATAAAAAATACACAATCGTTATTACTATTTAAAAACTACTAAAATGCCACATCTTAAATGTTCATAAAAATAAAATAAAATAACTAATTTAACACTAAACTTAACTAATTTAGCTAATACAAAAAAATATGTTGGAGAAGGTATGTCTGTCTCTCGTTAACATCAGGCATATTTTAATTACTGTGGCCGTACTATGGGTAGTGTTGGTTATAGCGCAATAGAAAAACGGTTTGCAGGTCAAATCAGATTATAATTTACGATCAAGTTAGTCACACTAGCGAATCACACACTGTAGGTACACAACTCAACGATACGGAACGCGAGACAGTTTCTAAGTTATTCGTACATGTTACGATGTCCAATGTTTCGATGTTCCTGAGAGCTCTTCTCACACCGCTCTTGTAGCTGTAGCTCTCGTACCCCTCTACGAACTCAGGCTAGACTCTGTCTAGCGACACAAGATGGCGCTAGCGTTCCGAATAGTCAAACGAATGACTCCAACAACATATATAAATAAAAAACTTAGGTTACGCCTGTCACAGTATGATTGTGAACACCGTTAGTTTATAATCTATCTCGCGAGATTATGAACTGCTGAAAAATTGTAAACCATTACAAACCATTTATAATTTTAACGCATTATTTTCGATAGTTTCTAATCTGTCCGTGGCAAACCGACAAATTGTGAACTGAGTATCAAGCCTGCATGCGACGGATCGCACCTTGCGCTAATACTAAATATCCAACTGCGACCGACTTAAAATTTTATTTAGGACACACATTCAATACGTTTGACGTAAAAGATATGAAACCTGATTTACCTGCTTTTATCTTTTAAGTGGAGGACGCGTCAACCTTTTTTTTTTTTTTTTTTTTTTTTTCTGGGTGGGAAATCATCAATGACTCCTCCCGCTCTGGGCGGAGCAGAAGGGAGTGTCAGACTTTTACTGACTAAAACCCACCCGTGTTCCTTCAGTTGCCTGTGCCAGGGGCCACGGTATCTCTTTCGAACAACCCGCAGCCCCGGCGGCATCGGCCCTAGCGGACCCCGTCAGTTCGTGCTGACAGCTCTTTGAGGCGCGCGTGGAACACAACGCGCCGTCGACCCGGGCCTGGTCCTTACCGGGCGGCGAGCTGCCCATAGCTCGCCGCCCGCAAGCCCGCGCCTACGGTGGCCGGGAGTCGGCTGTTAACTCCCGTCCAGGGCGTCTCCTGCGGCGGCTAGGAGCGCGAGGGTGCAGCGATTGCCTCTCCCTCGCGCGCTCCGCCTCCTCCTTCGCGAGCATTACTGCTTCGCAGAAGGAGGTGACGGCCTCCCATTCACTCTCGCTCCGGACCATGGCCTGTATGAGGGCCGGACGCGAGAGGTCGCCGCCGCCGATCGCCGCCAAGAGGACACGGCGGGGTCCCGCCCAAGCCGGGCAGATCTCCACCGTACGCTCCACCGTGTCCTCCGGGCGATCCCCACAGTGGTGACACCCTGGCGTTTCCTCCCGCTTTATCCTGAACAGGAACCTCCCGAAACAACCGTGTCCGGTGAGGACCTGCGTCAGGCGGAAGGTGAGGGCGCCGTGGCGCCTCTCTAGCCACTCCTCAAAGAGGGGACTTATCGCCGCAATTGTGGCGTGCCCAGCGCTGGGTTGCGACAATCGCACTCTCCATGCCGCTATGAGATCCCGCCGGAGCTCTGTCCGCTGTGCCGTGATTTCTCGCGGCAGCGGAGCAACGCCCCGGCGTTTTGCCTCCTCTCGCCACTCCCATATGTGGGCGAGGACTTTGGCCTCCAGATCCCATGGCGGCAATCCGGCAAGGAGGCTCGCCGCCTCAGCGGAGACCGTGCGGTATCCTCGAATGAGCCGGACAGCCATGACCCTTTGGGACGCGATCAACCGGCGGGCTGGTCGCCGCCTCAAAGATCGCGCCCATACCGGTGCCCCGTAAAGGGCCATGGCCCGCACGACCCCCGCATAGAGCCTCCGGCAGGAGGCGTTTGGTCCCCCTAGATTGGGAAGGAGCCGCCTCAAGGCAGCCCCGGCCAGGACGCGTCAACCTTACTGATATGTTTTATAATTTCGCAATTTAAGTCATTAGTTGCAGGGTCTTTAATTTAAGATAATAAAATGTTTGTTTGTTTTGTTTTTTTAAAAAAAAACGTTGCCCCTCTCTAGCAATTACTCCTGTATCGTGGGTGCGTTTACAAACATTTAAACTCACATACACAAACAGCCAAATATGTGTTTTTGTGAAATGAGAATTACATAATTTACCTACTGATCCCTATATGGATTTATAAGCAACTAGCTTATGCTCGCGACTACGTCGGCGAGAAATTTTTCGCTTCCCCGACCCATCCCGAAGCATCGCATCGCCTACCTATTACTTCAATTTCGCTTAGCACTCTTTTGGACTGTTTTATTTTTGCTCGTCTCCTTAGGGTCCTAGCGTGATGTTAAATAGCTTAAAGCCTTCCTCCAGAATCAAAAAAATCAAAAAGCAAATCTATCAAATGCAAAAAGCATAAGAAAGAAAGAAAATGCATTTATTTGCGGCAAACATGACGCATATAAAAGAACATAAACAAACAAAAAAAATAACAAGTTGGGGGTAAGCATGCGTCACATTCACGCAAAACGCCCATCGCTCAGCATAATGCTAAGACCCTATACGAGACAGAGCCCCAGCGCTGGTTATCAACGGCAGCCGGCGTTGACGTGATGACGTTAACCAGTGCAGCATGCAATTACACATAAATAAAATAAAAACAACAACAAAACAACAAAATAATTTTTCAAATTCATTTCAACTGGTAGTTCCAGAGATTAGCGCGTTCAAACAAACTCTTCAGTTTTGTTATTACTAGATATAGATACTCGTAACAGGGAATTATCGATCCGACAAAGAAAAAGAACACACACAGCTACAAGTCCCATACGCTCGAATAATAAACACATAAGGAAGTTGTCTGTTTGAATTTAATAAAATTAATAATATAAAGGAGCTCATAATAAATCAATAATACTATTTTTAATGATTTTATAAAGTTGTCTCTAATCCTATTCGATAATTACAAGTTAGGTTTATATTAGATATAAAATCCGGTTTTGTGACCTTATCGTATTTTACGTAGTTAGTTTTCCAAAAATTATCACACAGATGACAGTCTGAATCAATTTAATTTAAATGTATAGTAGGTTTCAAAAACGAATAAGGAAACACTAAAAAGGTTTAATGGTTAAAATTCCAACTATACCAAAAAAACAGAGAATAATTTAAAAAATTCAAGATACCTACTGTAAAAAAAACAGTTATAACCTTAGAATATTATAGTTACTTAGAGTAACCTAAAAAGACCTTTTACTTCTCTCTAAATTACTTTCTCTTTGATTATACAGATAAAAACTCCATATACATTTGAATTAAGTACACTTATGTGGGTAACCATGCCATTGTACCGGTTTTGGGTCGTTCTTTCTCCAAAACGATAATAATGAATGCAATTTTATACAGGTTCACAACATAACAGTTTAAAACAAGACTTTAGAACTGACATTTTGCTAAATAATACATAACAAAGTATTTAGTATTTGGCTTAGTAGAAGAAACAATTATGCCAATGATTCTTATGCTATAATTATTATGCTAATATCAATTACAGTGCAATTATATAATCATACAACCACGTGTAGGTTTTATTTATTTTTACTTGCAAAATATGTGATTAGTTATCTACTGATAAATTCTGATTGAATTATTATCCCTATTATAATTTAAAGAATTTTTTATATGTATTATGTCTAAAACTAAAGCTTCAATCATTATTTATAAACAATAATAGAATTAAAATTAAAATTCAGTCGTGCCAGCGACACGAAGAAGTAGATAAACCTAAATTTTTTTGTACATTGCTTAATAGCTCAGAAAACAACAAACCGACCAAATTGTTTTTTATTGTCTGCAAACTTAGCTTGAGAATTATATTTAATCAGGAATATAGTTTAGCCATCTTTCGTTACCTAACCAGTTGTAATTGCAACTGTTTTCTAATCATTAATCAAATCAGCCATAGGCCTTCCTTGAGTTGCGTCATGATGACCGGTTACTAGGTCTTCCGGCAGTCCATCCTAGATATTATCAAGGCACTGGTCAATCTTGCTGCATGTAGATAACTTGTTTTTATTTCACAACTAGATGTTGTCCGAAGTCTCATTTACTTCCTAGGGAACTACTTCACTTACAGCATTTAAAAAAATGCTAATAATTCCCTCCGTCTGGGGAAAACAGAGAGCCATGTACATAGATATATTATTATGTTCTTTACATTTCTATGGTCATGTCTAACTCCGACCGACAAATGATTTTCCTAAAGAATAAAAATGTCAGTTTTTTGGATTGATGAATCCTAACTTCTCTTGCAGTTGGCAGTTGCAGAGCAGTTGCTTCAACTGCAGTATCTTCATCAACAACCATACTACTTACTTCATCAACAAACTAGATTCCTACAAATACTTTTATAACGCTTCAAAAAGACAAAGTATTAATCAACGTAGAACCACTGTTAAAAGTAATCACGTTTGGCATGACGATCAACGGAACTCGGTTGCATGCGCGCACGCAGTCAGGGTCAATCGGCGCCGATTGTCAGACGCACTCACTTTTATGTTCGAATTAAAAAAATAACTTTGTGTTTATTGTGATAGTGAACAACAACTTTGGCAGACGCATCGGGAATTTGGACGGTTTGTTTATTTTATTTTTAAGTATCATAAGTTGAAGGTATAATATAGTTTTATTTTAAGAAATATTTTTGTGTTCTTTGTATTCGATAAATGGTTGTTATCTATTATTTTGTGTAACTCATTTGGTAAACTAATTATACATGAATAGTCATTTATATTTCAAATACGAGTAGCACGCGTAATTAACATGCGACTTAGCAAGAAACCTCATTACGACTAGCTATTTATGTTTCAAAATATGAAATCAACTTCATGAAACAATTTGCACTTCTCCTGCCAATAATAATAAACTAAAATAACGAGAAAGTAAGTACCTGCCACCAAAGCACAAAAATGGTCATCCATATAACATACCTACTAGTAAACATTCAGTCCATTTGTTCTAGTTTATTTGCTCTCTTTACCGCAATAAGGCATGAAATTGCTGCATCTGCAAGAAAGGTTTTGCATCCCTTGACATAATTGTATTAGTTAAAAAATTTTTTGTTGGTCATGTCGTGAATACAAAAAGGGGTTTATTTATAAACGTTAATTAAAGTTTACAGCCGTCAAAAGTGTATGGTTAAACAATCGTTAAATTATTACTTAACTTTAAGTAACGTTTAGAAATGAAATGGTAAAAGACAAAGAGAAAAGAAAGATGAAGACAAACAAAAGGTAATCTAGTGGTGATAGAGCATGAGGTGCTGGGTTCGATTCCCGGGTCGGGCAAAGTATCATTTGGTTTATCCATCTAGTATTTCTCAGGAACAACCCGGAGTCTGGATTCGGAGTCTGGATCAGACTGTGAAAGTTTTTAAAATTACGAGAATTGCCCCTCTGGTATGTTTGCTCGCGAATTACTTCACTTAATTATTTCATATCCATGCTAATTATTCAAAATTAAATTACACAATTGAAACGCTCATTGCGGTTTTAATTTCATATAGGTAATTTATATTACTTCGAATGCAAAACCACTGTTTAGTATTAAGCATTTAATAAACAATAAAACATTGTTAGCCTTAATTAGATACACACGAGCACCTGTCGGTAAAATTGAAGCCGTCTATTTTCTACAAAACACGTTTCATCCCGATATTCCCACGGTATCGAAACTTATGCCGGTCGGGTTCCTTTTAATGTTACCATTGTTTCTCCATCTACTAGTTATTATTAAACTCAAACTCAAACTCAAACTATTTATTTCAAATAAACCAATTACAGGCACTTTTGAATTGTCAAGGTCGGTCAGTCAAAAAGATGAAGCTAGTTGCCCATTCCAAAGCGTAGTAGGTACCTATGGAGAAGAACGGGCAAGAAACTCCATGGACACTCTTTTAAATCATAATAATATTGTTATAAAGTATTGGTTACATCATTCATGTTCAAAATTATGCATGTGAGAACGATGCAGAACGTTAAAAGCGTCCGTAATGAAAAGCTAAAAAAAAAACAATTCAAATATTAATTTAAATCAAAATAAGCCATGGCAGCAAAGAGTTGACCAGTCCCTACTGACGGCGCCCGTTCACGAACATGACGCATAGATTAGCACCATTCAGCTCAACCATTTTGAAGGGAGCTAAATGATCCAACACATGTGCCACCATCAGCGAGACATTAGAGTGAGCATGACATACTCTCATCCGCCAAGGCATATTCAAGTCAATGAAAGACGTACCCAGTAAATGGTAGCTTTGTAGTATGTAACATAGTACTCACATACGTTCTATGCAATTATACAATACTAGGAGATTGAATTTATATAATTATAACATAGTATTTTAGAATCTTCAGCAGCTCCAACAGTATGTAGGTTGGGTAGGCGTGTGTGAAGTATTTTCAAATGCCAATCAATTTATTTATGCGTCCTGTGGAGCAGGACCAGCGTTTAGCCAAGCATTTTTGTCAGCGATGTAATCCCCCAACTTATAATATGCTTGGCTGCATAGTGTGCGTTTTATGCAAGATTTTAATTTCGTTTCATTGAGTTGGAGTATGTGGGGAGGTATTTTATTATAACATTTTAAACAGTACCCCATGAAGGAAGAGTCTACTTTAGCCAGTCTGAAACCTGGTTGAACTAATTGGTCCCTATTTCTGGTTCTATAGGCGTGTCTGTCACCTCTTTAACTGAAAAGATTTAAATTTTTCCTTACGTACATGATGTTTTCATAGATATATTGACAAGGTACCGTCATGATATTAATATTTTTAAACAGTTCCCTTAGAGAATCGCGCCTGCGTAGGCCATATATTGCTCTGATGGCTCTTTTCTGCAGAATAAAAATGGACTCAATATCTGCAGCCCGTCCCCATAGTAAAATACCGTAAGACATGATACTATGAAAATAACTGAAATAGACCAGTCTCGCGGTATCTACATTAGTAAATTGACGGATTGTTCTTACAGCATATGCTGCTCAACTTAGCCGTCTTGCAAGAGATGTTATATGAGGACCCCATTGCATCCTTGAGTCGAGCGTTATCCCCAGGAAAACAGTTTTATCGACGAATTCTAGTTTCTCTTTATTCAATACTATGTCACAATCACTACTTTTAACATTCGGTAAAGCAAATCTTATGCATTTAGTTTTTTTCCCATTTAATACTAAATTATTAGCAGTGAACCAATTTTGCACTTGCAGTAGGGCGTTATTTACGTCGTCAAGATTTGATGCACGTCTATTTATCTTAAAAATTATGGAAGTATCGTCAGCAAATAACACCATTTGTGGTTGGTTTTTTAATAAATGCGGCAGGTCATTTATGTATACTAAAAAGAGGAAAGGACCTAATATCGAGCCTTGTGGAACACCCATTCTTACTTGTAAACCAAGTGAATTGACACCATTTATTTGAACTTTTTGCTGTCTATCATGTAAATAAGATTTTACTAAACTGAGCGCAAGTTTACCTAGTCCATAATGATCAAGTTTCAAGAGTAAGGTTTTGTGATTAACGCAATCAAATGCCTTGGAGAGGTCACAAAAGATTCCTATGGCATCTTGGGCTTCCTCCCACGCTGTAAATATGTGTTTTAATAAAGTGACACCGGCGTCAGTCGTACAACGTCCTTTGGTGAAGCCATATTGCTGATCGTGCAAGATTTTGTTGTTGTTAAAATGATTAAGCATTTGATTGAGCATTACCTTTTCGAACACTTTGCTGAAAACCGGCAACACGGACTGGTCTATAATTATTGGTGTCTTTGCAGTCCCCAGATTTAAAAAGTGGAATAACCTTACTATATTTCATTAAATCTGGGAAGACTCCTTGATCTACACACAAATTAAACACTAATGCTAAGTATGGCGATATAGTCTCGATTATGGATGTACAAACTTTGATAGACATTCCCCATAGACCTTCGGTCAATTTGATTTTGATTTGTCGAAAAGTTTTTATAACTATCATAGGGTTTATATGTCTAAATTGAAACTCAACCGGGCAGCCTGGAACGTTCGCTTTTAGTAGCTCAAGTGATACGTCCGGTGAGGAATTTAAGGCTTCCGTCGTTTTTGATGGTATATTAGTAAAGAAATTTACAAATTCTTGAGCTACTTCTAAATTAGAGGATATGGCACCACGTGAAGACTCCAATGTGTAATCAGTGTTTCGTTTTTTATTCCTACTAGTTTCGTTATTTATAATTTTCCAAACTGTTTTTATTTTGTTTTCTGCTGATTTGATTTTGTTGCTAATGTACAGGGCTTTGGCTATCTTGCAGGTATTGCTAAACATTTTTGAATATGTAGCAACATACTTGTTGAAAGTTTCTGTATTTATGTAAGGCTTAAGGCCATACAGCTCGAACAGTCTTTCCCTACTTATCCTAATACCTCTAGTTGCCCAGTCACTAAATATAAAATTAGGGAAAATAATTTTTCTTTTCTTTTCAAAAGTTTTATTGAATTGAGTGTGCACAACCGAAAAGAAATCCTCGTACAATTTATTTGCATCATCCATATCCATATTATGGCCCAGATCATTTAACTTATTATTTAGGGTACTATTGAATCTTTTTAGTTTACTAGTTGTTATTGGCCTAAATTGTATTTCCACTTTTTGCAAAGGTGTTTTAAACTTAAAAGTTACCGTTTGTCCACTATGATCAGACGGCAGATAATTTACGATGGCTTTATCTAAATAATCACAATCGCAAAAGACATTATCGATACAAGTAGCAGAAGTTGGAGTTACTCTAGTTGGTTCAGTAAAAACATTAGATAAATTGAATGATTTGAAAAGGCTTAATAATCTACTGCTATTTGAATTATTTTCCAAAATATTAATATTAAAATCACCACAATTAATTGCGGCTTTGTTGTTGGATGCAAGTTTCGCTAGGACATCTTCCATTATTGACTCAAATAACGAAAAGTTCTGATAATTAGGGGGTCTATAAACGCACACTACAACATGCTTATCGAGCTCAACACAGGACAGTTCAATGCAATGTTCAATCGAAAAACCCACTATGTCATTTCGTTGTTTGGATTTTAAACAATTTTTAATCAAGATTAAAGAACCTCCACGCAGCATAGATTTACGATTAAAACAACTGCCCACACTATAGTTCTCATAATTAATTAGCATTTGGTAATCCTTTAACCAATGTTCAGTACAACAAACAATGTCAAACTTAGTTTTTTCCAAAAACATTTGAAATTCTAATAATTTGGAAGACATACCTTGAATATTTTGATGAAATAGTTTCAAGGCATTCTGCTGATCTCCTTTTGGATATTTACTTAATTTATAGCAAGAAGATACCTTGTTGTTGTTAGCTATAAGGATATTATTTCTGGTACCTTCTGTTGTCTTACAAACTAGTTTAAAAGATTATCCGGAGTTAATCTCAAGACTTCAATGTTATCACCAAGCTGTGAGCTCATAGTGCTTGAGGGAAATGGAACCTCCTTCGTACAATTTGTATAAATATTTATAGCATTTGAGCTACACTTACTTAGGTCAGCTAGGTTATTATTAGTATTATTACTAATTGTTAAGGTGTTAATAATACAAGACTTGGACATACTACTTATGTCTGAGTTTATATAAGCTAATAGCTTCGCTATTTTATGTCTAAACCTAATGGGCAGATACACTGTATTCCTTGTCGATTTCAACTTATCAACTAAATTGTTGGTGTCAAAAAATATAAGTTTGTCACTGTAGTGACTTGCTAAGAAATGCATATGCTTATTAAGCATATGTATATAATTGTTTTGTCTATTTGATAATCTCTCAAAATATGGAAAAGCACACAAAATAATTTTATTACAGTTTATCTTTAAAAGCTCAGAAACACTGTCAGTGACATCTTCTTTTTTGACCTGTGAACTATTTATTACCTACAAATACAGTAATGTTGGTATTAGAATCATATTGTTTTCCTGTAATTGATGTCATTATTTCTCTGAAGGATGTCCCAGGTAAACAATAGTTTTGAGTATTAAAACTAAAGTTGTCACTAACTAATTTCTCTAAACCTCTTCCTATACTATCTGAAAACATAACTGACTGATAACATACTTGACTACTACAAGAGGAAACACTACTAGCTGCTGACTGTATTGCTTGAGATAATTTTTGCACATTATCAGGTATATCTTGGTTGGGGATGCAGTCCAGAGCACTCACAACCTGGGACGGGTCCTCCGTTGCCTCAGGCTGGAGAGCATCAAGATTGGATCCCCTCTGACAAGTACACTGAGTGTTGCTGAGAGTCAGCGAGTCCACTCTGTCTACCAACTCGTTTGTCGCAAGGATGTGCTCCTTGATTTGGTGTTGAGAGCATAAATATTTATTATAAAGGGATTTTAGTGAGTCATCAAGAGCTTGAATTTCAGTTTGTAAGCGTTGAGTGTCTATTTCATAAATATTTATACTATCTTCTAATTTAATTTGATAGTTCTTCAACTTATTCATAAGAGTAACACGTTCTGTCCTTAATTGAATATTTTTGGAAAAATGGTTTTGCTGTTTCTTAAATTTATTACATTTTTTAATGATTTTATTCAGTCTTGCATATTTTTTTATTTTATTTTGACTCATCTTATGACTATAGTTATTTTTCAGTAAGGAATTCTCTGTTAGGTCTATTGTTGTTATGTAATGTGGGTTACAGCTTTTATTTAATAATTCATTAAATAAATGGTCAGTTTCTTTGATCTGAGAATGTTCCTTATCCTTCTGTAATTTTAGGATTTGAACATTCGCGTGGATTAATTCATCCTCTAGGTCCCTAATCTTACACAAAGCCTCCTCGTATAGTTTACTGCAGTTGTTGAAGCCATCTGTGACAACCCTTAGTTGATCCCGTTCATCGACAACATTGAGGTACAGACGATGTAAGTCTACTAGCTCCTGTTTTAAGCTTGTGTTTTTGTATATGACTTTCTCTACTTCCCTCTCACTTTCCTCTCTCTCCTCTAACAGCGCTTGACATTTTCTCTCTGAAGCCTCAAGTTCATGAATGGTTGTTCTCAATCTAAGCTCCACATCCTGAGCAGCAGCCTTACGGGTCATCACAGGCATGGTTTCAGGAATTAGTACTGAAAGGAAAATTAAAAGAACGGTGAGAACTACTTAGACAGACAAAGAAAAGGAGGGAAAGCTAGAAATGAAAGAATAAAATTGTTAGAAGTTAGTGTTGCTTAGTAGAGTAAGTAATGAGATAGGCTGCTGAATCTAATTGAAATGCAACTAATATGATTAGATCAAGTACAATGTTACATTGATTCTATTGTCTACTGCTTTTATTTTTTCTTATGCGGGTAGGATGCCTAGATAAAAGAAATTAACAAAAAAAAAAAAAAAAAAAATTTTTCAATAAAAGATTACAATTGAAAACAACGACAGTCAATGTTATTATTTTTACGTAAATAACACAGTGTTCTAGCACTAATAGCATAACAGTATTTCACGACAACAACAACGTTTCGCTATGATCTATGTAAACTAAGTGACTAGACCCAGTGCATTGGGCCTCAATAAATCTGTTACAGTCTAAGACGATTGTGTGCTAATTAGATAATAAAAGTAAACAATACTCCCCGTTTAAATCTGCAGGTTGACCATCAGCTGTTCATGAGAGGTTACCGGTAACGGTAGGCAACCAAAAACTGTATTTAACTTTGTAAATTTGCAGGAAAACAATAATCCCGAGTATTTGTGCAGTTAATTTACGTTTGGATATAGTAATACACTATAATTACACTTAAAAGTTAAATAAAAATAATTTTAAAATACGGAACAGAATTTTGACATGTCACTCGGGCAGTGTTGCCACTAAGTCTCGAATTACCTAATTACTGTCTTATTATTCGGATTACTCCAGCGTGTTTCCTGTTGGTTACCGAAGTCCACTTAAGTCAGTGATATAGTTTGACCAAAACCGCTTTACCGGGCCTTCGGTATGTGCGCGGCGAGACGGGAGGGCAGTGTAGGCCGCTCATACGTCATCGCTCACGGCGTCCCGCCCCCCGCCTCGCCGCGCATTCCTCCCACCTCGCCACGCATTACTACGGCGCGGTACAGCAGTTTCGGTCAAACTATAGTGCAGTTCTTAATGTTGATCTTAACGCATGAACACTTATGGTTGACGTGCGTTTTGGTGGGCCTCTTCCTACCTTCCTCTGCCTAGCTTTTTGCCAACTTTGTTGGGGTCTGCTTTCATTCTAACCGGATGCAACTGAATACCAGTATTTTACATGGAGCGACTGCCTATCTGAACCCCACAACCTACTAACTGGGTAACACGATTACCCTTGGCAAGACTGGTTGTCAAAACATTCGGGCTTTGACGACCCGCATCTAACGACTGTCAAAGATTCCAGCACCAGCAGTCGCTATGAATGTCGAGACTGCTAGGACAGAAGACACCCGGAACCAGTGGCTTAACGTACTTTCCGAGGCACGAAGGTGCCTCGTAAAGTACGTTAGGCGCTATTTAATGGATGGACACACATCCACGGACCGACCTCGGCAAGCGTTGCGTGCGGGCACCATTGCAACGCAAAATTCTTCATGCCTGCCTTTCGTACACTTTGTATGAACCACCGTACTTTTTTGTGTTGAAATGCGATATGCACCGCATATGCACCGCATATGCACTTAGCTTTATAGAACATTTGATTAACTAAGTGCAACTGTCGAAGAAGTTTGCTTCTGAGTCTGTGAGTTTCTGATCGTTAACGTCATGTCCTAAAGGTAAACAGGTTTATTTAGTTAGTGTGTGTAGGTCTGGTATAAGTGCTAAGTGCATTGCATTTAATTTACAGCCATTTTAATTTACCGCTTGTGAGTCACGTAAAAAAGTTGTATAAAAAAAGTCTAAATTACCTGCGAATTAATTTTAATGGCCAATTATATTCTTAGCAGCCAGTGACATTAACTTTAGGAACAATATGAAAATGACCTCACAAGCTCTTTATAGGTGGCTTGTGGGTAAGTAATAAAAGCCGCACGGGTCGATCGATCAGTTTAAGCAATGCTTGCCGCGGTGGGCTCGTGGATGGATGATCGTCTTTACATTCCAAGACCCTGCATGTCTCGGAAAACACGTTCTGCCGTAAGTCCCGGCTGACATTCGTGGAATTTTGGCAGTCGTTACGGGTCGTCAGTAGCCCGAAAGTCTGACAACCAGTCTTACCAAGGGGTATTGTATTACCCAGTAACTGGGTTGTGGAGGTCAGATAGGCAGTCGCTCCATGTACAATACTGGTATTCAGCTGTATCCGGTTAGACTGGAAGCCGACCCCAAAATGGTTGGGAAAAAGCTAGGCAGATGGTGATGAAGAAGAAGATCAGCTATAAGCTACAAAGCCGTAAGTGCTAGCCATGGATTATCTAGCCTCTTTTCAACTATCAGAAGTCATACAAATAACCTAAATAATTGTTTATCGAATTGACCACTAAATGCCTATAATACAGCAAATTGACGTAGTCTGTCAATTTGATAAACAATCATTTTCTCTGGCTGTGTTGTTTACGGTTTCACCCTATTATGTCTTTCTTTTTGCGGATGACCCACTTCTTTTAAATTATGGGTAGCTAGGTAACTTTTCTATGTTGTTTACTACATTGTTTACGTTTGGTTATGCAAAGCAGCCAAATTTCCAATTAAAGATCAAACAGAAATGCTAATGATATTCAGGGTGGCAGGGACGTTGACCCCTAACCTGTTACCATGGATTCAGAACATGATTTTAAAGCCCCTTGCATCAAAATTGTAAAATTGCTGTTCGATAAATTTTGATCGCGGAGGTACCTATAGTACATTTCTATGAAACAGCTGTTTTCTTTTATAACTGACGAGTAATTTCTACGCTAGGGGAGGTGTAGAATCATGTGCTGAATTCATCACCCTGTATTTAGATCTCTGTTTGTTTTTAAGGAAGCGACGAGTGTTTTTTTACGAACGGTCTGAAATAATGTCGTCAACATAATTTATTTAAATAAGTTTACGAAGAATTTAGCTGATATTTTTGCCTGTACTCCTATAGATTTAAATTACAGAAATTCTGGTGTTTTTAAAAGGTCAATCCATCGTACCCTAGACTGCACAAACTTGTTTATAGCAGGAACTGTGTAGATATATTCTATTTATTGTGATGAATACAATCCATACTAATATTATAAATGCGAAAGTAACTCTATATGTCTGTCTGTTACCTTTTTACACCTTAATGGCTAAATGGATTTCGATGAAATTTGGCACACAGAAATGATTAGTTTTATCCTGATCCAATGCCCACCTTGGAGCAACTCATTGCCAAAGGATAATGAATTGAAACATCGACCAACAGATTTGAAATAATATCAATCAGTGAGCTGATCATTTTTCACGCTCACTCTGCGTTCGCATAATGCAGGCGGGCAGGCGAGCAGGTTAGGTAGTGGCTCCATGTAAAATACTGGTATTCAGCTGCATCCGGTTAGTCTGGAAGCTGACCCCAACATAGTTGGAAAAAGGCCCGGCAGAAGATGATGCAGAAAAAGCCCCGGGCAAAAGTTAATATTCATTATAAATTCATATTATAATATCCTCAGTCTGTCTAGAGTGAAGGTATTTATAATATGAATTCTAGACCACAAAACTTAATTAGCTATTTCTATTTTTGGACTACTTGATACATAGTTTATAAGACCTATACATATAGGGTATGTTATCATATTTTTAGAACTCAAACTAGTTGGATTGTGCACTATGACATAATATTATGTAGCTATAAATATAAATAACTGTGGATTCGGAATATTCTTTCATATTGAAATGCACACATCATCGACTTTTAATTCAGCTTTAGGGGTCTGATTAAGACAAGGCTTCTTCAAATACTAGCATACGATTTGTAAATAATAATAATAAATATTTGTTTCCTTAAGCACATTATTTTTGGATCATTGTCCAAAGGAAAGGATCATAAAAATATCCACTTTACCTGACTTTACCTGTTTACGCTTTTAAAATTTAAAAGGGTTTGAAAAGGATGTCATGTCATTTTACCACCAGAATGCAAAATTGACTATGCTAATGCATTTTTTTATATTATGTATTGACTGTCTTTTTCCTGCGACTTCGTTCTCGTGGAAGTAGTAAGACACCACAATATGCTGAAAAAACAGCTATGTTTCTATAAAAAAAACCGTGTATAATACGTTAGTAAGTTTTGGTTTCACCGGCCAAAATAAAAAGAGAGTCAGGACTAGTGACGCGGGAGTACACCACGTATAGTTGTCCGTGTGAGAAGCAGTACATCCTTTTTTTTTGGGTGGGAAATCAACATATGACTTCTCCCGCTCTGGGCGGAGCGGGAGGGCGTGTCAGACTTTTACTGACTAATACCCACCCGTGTTCCTTCAGTTACCTGTGCCAGGGGCCACGGTATCTCTTTCGAACAACCCGCGGCCCTGGCAGGTATCGGCCCTAGCGGACCCCGTCAGTTCGTGCTGACATCTCTTTGAGGCGCGCGTGGAACACAACGGGCCGTCGACCCGGGCCTGGTCCTTGCCGGGCGGCGAGCTGCCCATTCCTCGCCGCCCGAAGCAGTACATCCTGAGGTCGACACCCGCAGCCTTCAGTGGCAATTTCCCATAGCTTGGGAAGTTTTTCGTTTTGAGTGTATAAATGAACGCCTGCGTTCCTGAATACTGATACACTGACTGACACATTCTTACAGATTATTCCTGAAGAACAGCTGTTACAAAAAAAAGTAGTAGATTGTAAACATACGGGATTTCTCATTAACTGACATAACTATAGGTATTTATTTTAATTAAAACCATATACCACAGAACTGAGGGGCCATTCTCGAAATTTTAAGAACGTTCACAGTCTGATCTCAGTCTCAATCTGTCAAAAATACCTCTAATTTCCCTACATTTTGACAGTTTTTTGACATTTGTTTGTCGCCGAGATGAAACTGCGACTAGATTTTGAACGTTTTAAATTAAGAGAATTGGCCTTGAGGTATAATGTTCATGTTTTCGTTCGTGAACGTTCTACGAACTATCGTATAATAGTATAAAAAGCAGGACAAAAAATATAAATTGTTGGGAATCGACCTTAGGTTTGCAAAGCAGTCGGGCTTATTGGTTGGCTTATTGGTTTAATTTAACTATTTATGCTTTAAATGTTACGAGGAAGGACATAAGGCATTAAAATGTCCGAATAAATTGTTATTTTTTGTCAAGTGTTGTTAGGATGTACTTTGTATCTGCTAAATTTTTAATTTTGACAGTAAATATCAATTATGGATATTTACAAATAGAAATTTAGTTAAAGCAGATTCAATCGATGACATCGACGCGCAAGCGTGTTTTACACACATCAACACTGTCTAGGGATATTTTGGATTTACTCAATTTACTTAAAATTTATTATAAATAACATACAACATGCATATATTTTTATAAAGCCCATTTATCAGACTACACTCCAGAATAAAAGAAAACTATTTTTTTTTGCGTAAACAAATTTTTATTCAAATAAAGAAAAAACGTGAAATAATGGTAAAACTAACAATGAATGTGTTTCTCAAGAAAAAGTGAAAAATAAGGAAAAATTAATCTGTTTTTAACAGTTATGTGAAAAATCAGTAGTCAGTAAAACACCCCATGACGTTAATAACGGTCCTGCAACGGTTTTTCATGCTTTGGATTAAGTTATCCAAGTTTTGCTGCGGTATATTGTCCCAAGTCCGGCTAAGATGCAAAAAAAGTTGCTCTTCTGTCGCAATGTTTGCAGGGAAATTCCTCAAAGCCCTTCTTTGGAGCATGTCCCACGCATGTTCTATCGGGTTTAGGTCAGGCGATTGAGCGGGCCAGCCTAAGACCGATACGTCGTGCTCCTGCAACCAGCTCGTCACCACTCTCGCTGTGTGCGGACGGGCGTTATCGTGCATGAGCGTGAATTCTTGGCCCATTTGTAGTCGATGGGGGTAGATTATTGGTACTAGCATCTCGTTACGGTATTTTTCAGCCGTCATGGTGTTTCTGATCCAAACGAGGTCGGTTCTTCCACCAACATGAACTCCCGCCCAAACCATAATTGTCCCGCCGTGGTATGAATAGACTTCCTGAGGATGTTGCAGACGGCTCTCACGACCAGGTACTCGCCAAACACGTACTCTACGTGTATCGGGATGGAAACCGAACCGGGACTCATCGGTAAACAGCACTACAGACCACTGGTTATCTTCCCAGAGCAAATTTTCACGAGCCCACTCTAGTCGTCGTCCACGATTTCCTCGGCGCAGTGCTGGAGTACGAAGCGGTCTACGAGCATGAAGGTTAGCTTCATGCAGCCTTCTCCTCACAGTTTGGTCACTCACAAGCAACTGGTGCTCTGACTGGAGCCTCTGAACCAACTGCATGGCCGTAACATTTGGTTGTCTTCTCGCGGCAACTTGCAAAAATCGGTATTGTCGTTGAGTGGTAATGCGCTTCCCGCCTGGGTGTCTTTCAGCCACATCACCAGTAGCACGATAACGTGACCATAACCTTGATATCACGTTTTGTCTTGTTCCAATCTCCTCGGCAATACTCCGTTGAGTAGCCCCAGTTTGGAGCATGCCTACTGCCCTTAACAATTCCTCTCTCGTTAAATGGCGCCGCTGCATGATGCACACAATAACATTAATTCGAAATTAACCGATAACTTGTTATAAAACTTAAATTTGACACAAAAAAATAGGCAAAAACTACTGTAGGTAAATGAAACCTTCGGACTTCGCTACCATTATGCCGCGTAAGTCTTTTGTTTTTAATTTATTTTTTCAAATTCAAATTTAGAATCGTTCAAAAAGGTTTACAAAATAAGCTTTCTTCAAATGAATTTAAAACTGGCCAGTATTTTTTGAGTTTAATAACTTTATACAAAATATCCCTAGACGGTGTTGATGTGTGTATTTTGCAAAAACAAGAGTTTATCAATAAACTTTAATTAAATGCAATTTCCACTTGTTTCCGCTTAAAAATAACTGTTTATTATAAAACAAGTTTTACACACGCACATTTGGAATTCTAATTACGTTTATGTTTTATGGATATTAGTTTTTATGAATTGTTTTTTTTTTTAAAAAAAAACGTTACCACTCACTAGGAATTACTCCTGTATCCTGTATTGTGGGTGCGTTTACAAACATACACAACAACCAGACCCGGAACAACTACCTGTAGGCAATACAAATATTTTTTCCGTGCGGGAATCGAACCCACGACACGCAGCGCAGCAGTCGATCGCTCAGCCACTGTGCCGTGTCGCCAATTGTACGGGCGTCATCTCACAAAAACGTAGCCTAGCAAGATTTCGTGGAATATTTCCAACGACGTGTATTGCCGAACATGAGTATTTTTCAAGACCGAATCTAATTTGAATGTGAACTTTATGTGTATTTTATTATTATTATTTATTATTTATTCCAAGAGAATCGGATAACAGAGATCCGTAGTGTTAGTAAAGTCGAACCAAACCTCAAACCAACCGAACCTCAAACCGAACCTCAAATCATTTGTATTTTGCTTTCCTAAATATATTATTGAACACTCTAATATAATAGAATGCGCCTCTTTTTATGTACCACTAATCCCCTAATCCTTTAATTACTATAAGTCCTAAAAATAATAAATAACCGTGAGAAAGGCCAAAAAGCTAAAAAGAGGTTAAATGATTTAAAAAAGCTTACATTCTTAAAAAGTTTATAAGTTTTTAGAGAATCTGCTGAATATTTTTCAATTTATTTATAAATTTCATTTCCAATTTGTTTCTTATTAATTCGCAGTGACAAAACAAAATGGCGCCGAATACAGAAAAACGTCAAGTAAGCTTCCCCCGATTGGAGTACCCGATCCTGAGGGAAGCGATGCCAAAATCATCACAGAACTGGCTGAAGGGCAAGCGACTGCAAGATGGCGCCGAAGATTTGTGGCGGATACATGACAGTCTATATGATTTAACGGACTTCGTGACTGTACACCCTGGAGGATCCGATTGGATTTCTGTTACTAAGGTACGCTTGGTAATAGTTTTATTAGATCAAATTTCGTTTGCGTGGCCGTTTTTCTACCTTCGCTTTTTTACCCACATCATTAAATGAATTGTTCTGTGTGTCAAACTTCAGCTCGAGGGGATTTTCCATATTTAAATCGAGTCAACAAATACTAATTTTTTATAATATCAAATGGTCCGAAATACTTACCTAAGTATTTCGGAGGCAGGAAGTTCCTCGTTACAACCATCTGAACTTTGAACAAAGGTACCGCACAATTAATCTTTTGAAGTTCAAACAAATCTCAAAATGTTTTCCTTCTCTTCTATTGAAGTAGGACAAACCTGAGAATGATTTTCCTCTTTCATTGGACGATAAAAAATGACCACGACTGCCCGGGCTGGGATCCGGTCGCGATAAATGGCGACAAGCTCCATTTCTATCACATTGAGACCTGATACTGTCATTTGCGAGCTGCGAGTGGACAATGAATACTACTCGTACATCTCTGTTACGGACATGGTATCCAATATATTTCAACTGTTATTTATTCAATTTATTTTCTGTACAATATTACAATCAGGTAATATTCCGTTTTGAAACCATTAAGCAGACTCTCAGACTCACTTATTCGGGACTCTCAGTCTAAATATTCTAAGGGGCAGCTAATAAAACGCATCTTAGGAAAATTTATGAATAATCAATCCGGCCATAGCTATTTACAACCATCCGACAGGCTATCGTATCAAAAATGACACATTTCTATAACCTGATTTGCCATGCCCCCCGACAGCAATCAGCTGTTGGTAGAATAGTGGTCGTCTATTTGATTTAAATTGACACAATTTTCGTGTTTTGGACTTGTGAACAGCGTTTAGAGGATTCCTACGATAACACTGATTGATGTTCGATACGCCACGGCAGCGTATCGAATGTTTGTGAATAGCTATGCAGATATCCAAAAGGCTAGCCGTTATCAGTTAGAATAGTAGTGCTTATTCAGCGGAAAGAAATATATTCCATGTATAATATTATTTTATTAGTGCCACGATCAGATTGTTGACCTTTTGAATCAATGCAAAGCAATGCTTCAGTTGTTGAACCAATTGTAACAAGGGGTTCTCAATTACTCTCTCGAACACTTGAGACGATGGTAAATGCTGCAAATTCACTTACTACCAAGTACGATCCCGTTTCTTTGAAACATTTCTGAATTACCGAACTCGGTTACATAAACGTCTCATTCAGTTATGATGTTACATAAATAATGAACTTGTCTGCTTGGAGTGAAACCTGTCTTTCTTACAATACATCTAATAACAACTCGGTATTTGACAACAAGCCATACCTTGTTCCTTTAATTATTTATGAATATAACCGTTGATTATGTTAATTAATTATGAAGTTCATTTGTGTTTAAGCTTGTCATTTGCTTAACGTAAGCAATTAACTAATGAGTTGTTCGATATTTGTGCAATTTGGCCTCAAAATTAGGTTGATTGGTTACGAGTAGTAAGTATTTTGAAAATAATAAATTGTAGGTAGACCTACTATAATTATAGTCCTTATCGATTTCGATAACGGCGACCCTTTGCAATTATTATTTCCTAGCGTGTGCCCTAATATGACTCGTCAGACCGAATTTTGTTTTAAATACCCGGTAAGAACTAATGCAATAGAGTTGGTCGGCAGAGTTATAGGTATAGAAGGACATAGGTCCCTCTTTACGTACCTTTCGGTTTTTTTTTTAAATTTAAATCTACTAATTAGTAAATAATAAAACTTACAGGATAGTATTCAGTTAGACAATGATAAAGAGAGAATGAAAATTAATGAGAATTCATAAGTTCGGAATACTACCGAAGTACCTACATAAATTATGAAAACAATAACTGTATAAAGGTTACGCTGTAATGTATGTTGATGAAATTCTATACGAGTATCAGGTCGAGAATATTGAAAAGGAACTGAACACTTGCAATTTAAATAGGTTATTTTACGTCAATGATGTAAATGGGATACTATAGGAAACAGAAATAGAGGTGCTTGTGGCTAAGTAATAACAGCAGTACGGGTCGATCGATCAGATTAAGCTACACTTGCCTTGTTGGTTTGTGGATGGGTGACCATCTTTACATAGCAAGACCCCTCCGTGCCTCAGAAAGCACGTTAAGCCATCGGTCCCGGCCGTCATTCGTGGATCTTTGACAGCCGTTATGGGTCATCAGAATCCCGAAGATCTGACAATCAGTCTTTCCAAGGGGTATTGAATTACCCAGTAATTGGGTTGTAGAGATCATATAGGCAGTCACTCCATGTAGAATACTGGTATCCAGCTGCATCCGGTTAGACTGGAAACCGACCCGAACTTAGTTAGGAAAAGGCCAAGTAGATTGACTGTGAAATTATAACAAATATTTTTTGGTGTTCTTCAGGGCACAGACATAACAGAGGCCTTCGAGACACATCACCTCAAAGGCGTTGCAGAGACTCTCCTACCAAATTATTACAGAAGAAAAGCAACAAAACCCAGAAACCAACCTTTCACATTCAAAGAAGATGGGTTTTACAAGACCTTGAAGTTGAAAGTCATGGCGCAACTGACTGAAATACCTAATGACATTAGGAACAAGAGTGATTTCGTGTCAGACGCCTTACTATTTGCTTTACTTGTTCTAAGTCCCATTAGCTGTTGGGGCTGGACTCAGAGCTTCATTTTAGGAGCCTCCTTGACAGTCTTGAACGGATTGGTCCTTAGTTCCCTCGTCACTTGTGCACATAACTATTTCCATCGCAGTGACAGTTGGAGGATGTACTTATTTAACTTAAGCGGGATGTCGTATAGGTAAGTTTTTATTTATATTACCATTAATATTTTTAGACTTATTTACTAGTTTGACGACATGATTTTTACTTTGTACACTCAGGGAAATTAAGTGTTAAGCAAATTGCCACTCTACATCAATTTGTCGTGTATCTTTTCATACGACCGTCAATGAATAACAGAGGTACCATTCTCGTAATTTTAAGAACGTTCCCAGTCCTAATCTGTCAAAATTACCATTAATTTCCCTACATTTTTGACATTGATTTTCGCTGAAATGAGATTGCGAGTAGATCTTGAATTTTTTAATTACGAGAATTGGCCTTCAGTTGTTTTTAGAATACACGGACAATTTAAGTTCATAGTCAATTTGGTAAGCAATTAATTCCCGTTACTTAACATACATATTTGTGACTACGTGATTTTTTCTAGACTCATATATTTTGTTCATAACACTCAAGCAAAATATATCTTTTACTAGCTGCGCCCCGCGGTTTCACCCGCATATCGATCCCGTGGGAATATCGGGATAAAAAGTTATCCCGATATTCCCACGTATTGTACCCTATATGTTAATCCTGTTTATAAACTATCTGTGTGCCAAATTTCATCCAAGTCCGTTCAGCCGTTTGAGCGTGAAGAAGTACCAAACATACAAACACACAAACTCACTCACAAACAAACGCCATTATAATATTAGTGTGATTAAAACATGAGGTGCTATTCAATGAACTAAGCCAAAGTAAAGAAAAACTAACTAAACAGGAAAATAATCTAATTCAAACCAAGAAATAAAACGATTAGAAAATAATACGTCCGCCTTGGACTTGACCTCCGACTTGAAACCACAGTGTAACATAGAATGACTAACTAATTGCGGTGTATCGTGTACACGACGACATATCAAGCTATACTTAGCTGAACTCGCATTGTATAGGTTTTACGTACAATCAGAAGTCAGCTTATACTGGTAATGTATAGCTTGATAGGTCGTCGTGCGTACCAACTGTCTGTGTTTATTATAATTGCATTCAATGCATTGTTATTTTAAGACTGGTTTTTTTTTATCTGCTTGATTGTTAGTTTTATTGTGGTGGTGCCAATCGATCTAGATTTTAATGCTTACCTTTACTCACGCTTAATATTATAAATGCGAATTATCTGTCTGACTGGTTACCTCTACGCCGTAACGGTTGAACGGATTTGAATGGCTGACCTTTTTACACCACTAATAAATAGCTTAAATGGCTAAAGCATATATTTCAATTAAACCAATTACAGGCACTTTTGATTTGGCAAGGAGTCATTTAATCAGAGTGATAAAGCTAGTTGCTCATTCCATAGCGTAGTAGGTTCCTATAGAAAAGAACGGGCAAGAAAGTCCATGGACACTCTGTTTAATCAAAATATTGTTACATTTATATTGTAAAGCATTATGAAATGTAACGTAACACCTGGCATACAACCTGTCATCTTATCTCTTCGCTACCCTTGGTTGACTGGTAGAGAATCCCTTAGGCATTAAGTCCGCCTTTATACCTTATTATATGCGAGAAGTTTAAATCTATTATATACAATCAATATACAAAAAAATTAATTTTAAAGTTTCTGTTTGTATTATTAAAATAACAGCTTTTATTAAATGGATATGAAAGTATATATGGTACATATACCAAAAAAACAAATTAAAAAAAAAATATGTCTCCGGTTGAAATTGTGTGTTCCGAGCATGAAATGCCATGAAATCCAATTTATTTTCCGCATGCGCGCAAACGAAGTCGCGGGCACAGCTAGTAAATAAATAAACGTAGTTAATATGACGTCTTTATACCTTAAGATGGCAGTGGAATGCAACATAAAGTTTGACTGCAGAGTACGAATATTGCACGCCATAAACTAATATTGCGTGCTTATTTAGAGCAGCGGTGGCCCAGCGATAACGACTGCGACTTACGAGTTGTAGGTTCGAACCCTGACAGGCGCTTTACTTTGAATAAATTATTTCATCACCACTGCTTTCAAAACGGTGAAGAAAAACATCGTGAGGAAACCAGCATGGCTTAGAACTAAAACTCGAAGACATGTGACATCTACCAACACGCACTGGGCCCGCGTGGGCCCACTCCCTCTCACAGAAACGAGGCCTGTGTCCCAGAAGTAGGAACATTGTAGGCTAATTATGCTTGCTTGTTGACTTATGAAAACTTTCCAAGATAATTTCGCTATTACTTACAAGTGACAGGTGTAAGATGTAGGTGCTATCACAAGTTTAATGTTTATCTTTTTAGTTGAATTTAATATTTATTCCGAGTAATGTTTCTGTTGTTTCTTCTATTTAATGTCAATAAAATAGTAACTGTAAATACAAGTAAATTTCATTAACGGTAAAAAGTTACAAAAAAAAAGGGGGCCGTGAACGCGATCCACTATTATCATTAGCACTATCCATTGTGTTGATCAAAAGACGTGGACAATATTCTGAGGTTTCGAAATATATTTTTTTTTTCATATTTGTGCTACTTATAAGTTTACTTACCTTCAATAAAAAATAAAAATCTCCTTGAAATCTTATTTCATAATCACGTTTTTGCTTCCTTTTTACTCGTTAATTGAAGCCAGGTACTTATAAGAATAATAAAAAGTAAAAAACTTCCGTGTGCCTACTTATTTTCGTGTATGTCGGTTGAGGCGTGAAAGCATGACAAACAAACATACAGACTCTTACATTTCATTTTATTTGTATGGATGGTGACTCCTATGTCTTTGACTGTCCCTGCGTCGTATAACCCCAAGAGCATCTACAGCTTGGACATGAACTGCAGTGGTTTTATTTGAAAGCAATTGGGTAGGTTCCCGGGTAGGCCACTGCCAACAGTACAATTTGGCAAAATGGGGAATCCAGGCCCATTGCACACCCAGTACAATTGTGTCGTTTCTGAGCACACAGTATCCCACAAATGTGCTACATTGGCCATAGTGTACTTTAGGAGATTAATGCTCGGGTCCTATAAACATAAACGAATCGCTTTGCTTACCAATGGTAGCATTTGTTATTGCCAAACTGGGCATATAAATAGATTCGTACGCTAATTTTACCTGTGATAACTACTTCCATATGGGAGGATCTACTATGCAAAGCCATGAGGTATTTGCTTTGCATTATTGGTAAAGATACAAGAGTCTTAATTATAACCAATAACGGTCCATAAATGATATAAATCGGCCACTAGGGAACGCCAGTGATGCTAAACATGGCCACTTACAAGATCCAAACGAATTAAAAAGTAGGTATTTCAGATAACAAAAAATAATAACAATAAATCGTTTATTAACCAAATAGTGTTCTTACATGTCCTTATAACTAGGTACAAATAAACTACTCCTAAGATTATTATTACACGGGAAACATAATTTTATATTTTAACTTGTGGACTAAACAACTAAACTCTCAAGGACCCCACGAGACAGGCTCGACCTAGAGCCTGTCCCGTGGAGTCCTTGAGAGTTTTTAACGATTTGAAATATCACTTGAATTTTGTATTTAGTTTAAAGCCATGAATTGAAGGTCAATTCCCATTCAAAATCTAGTCGCAATCTCATCTCAGCGACAATCAATGTCAAAAACTTTTAAAAAATGTAGGAAAATTAGAGGTATTTTTAACAGATTGAGACTGAGTTCAGACTGTGAACTTCTTAAAATTACGAGAATTGCCCCTCAGATTATTTGTAACTGTAGTTACTGTTCATGGCTTTAATGTCTCGTTACCGTTTTCATCCTATTCAAACTCAAGTCAAAGCACTTAATAATCGTAACTTGCTTGAGTTGCAACTGGTTTTAATTGATCAATTAACAGTGGTAATTGCTTTAATGTATTTGGTTTAAAATAGACAACATTGAACTGTATAGGGAAATGAAGTAAATTTACCTTAGATGATGACAGAAGTGTGTCTGTTAGAACGAGCGAGCGAGCTAGAATCCTAGCAAAATAGTATGTTGAGAATATACTATTTTACCAGGATTCTAGCTCGTGCTGAGATAAAGAGGAGCCAGCATCATAAAAAATATACAGGATCAAATTGAATTAGGTGGTGAAACTCTGCAGACGTGATGGGTACCTATCGATATCTAAATACGATAAAACAAAGAAAAAAAGATTTGGTATATTTTTCTGGGGTCAATAACCACTGGTATTGTAGTTATTTGAAGTAGTAGAAAATCGGTTTTATCGTGTTTAGATACTAATACCCATCTCATAAAATTTTACCCTATATATATGTGCCTTTTAGGACGATTTGGTGAACTAATAAATTCCGGGAAAAATAAACTTGTTTTAAATAAATACAAAAACAAAAGGATATTTGATCGTCGAAGTACTCGTCCGCATCGCTGTCATCAGGAAACGTGCCCAGAAGACTGGCAGCATTGCCTGCTAATTCTGTGGCCAAAGACCGACTCAGCCCTCTGATCACGTGAATTGTCGATCAGCCGGTGAGAAATTACGTTAAAAAGGAGACGCCCACTCGGGCGTTTCGACCCCAAACGGCTCAAAGCTGTAGTTACCTATAAGGGTACAGTATTTGCGGCGTTAGGGGGTCTCACTTATTTTATCAATATTAAACGAGAAGGTGTTAAATTACACAACATAACCCAAAATTGTGACAGATAATTTGCATGTTAGTCTTTTTTTTTCTTTTTACCAATTGTTTGTTTTCTTCGTTTTTCAGTGACTGGCGAGTCTCCCACGCGATGTCCCATCACTTGCACACAAACACAGCCCAAGATATTGAGCTATCCATGATAGAGCCGTTCCTACAGTTCCTGCCGTACCAGGACAAACCCATATGGGCTCAAATGGGTGCCTTCTATTACCTCATTGTTTATGGAGCGTCTCTATTGACATTATTAGTTACAGAGTAAGTAATACCTTTGCCTTCTCTTGCCCGGTTTCACTGACACTAAGCGACATTAAAAGCCTGAAGAAAAGTGCGCTGATGGATTTTCAACGCTCGACTCAGCGACGAAAGTTGAAAATTTAACAGCGCGCTTTTATGGAGGCCTTTATATATATAGGTATCGCCTAGTGTTAGTGAAAACTGGCATTTAACTTCTTTGAAGTATTTAGGCCTACCCTGTTATATTTTTTTTTTCTAGATGGTAGCTAACGATTATATCATATTTTGGTAGTACGACATTACTGGATACAAATGTGGTACAAGGTCCAATGTTATCAAGACTATACATTAAATGTTACGCGCGGTTCATCGACTCTTAAATAGATATTAAAACAGATGTATTGTTTATTACCTTTAATAAACACAGTTAATTGCTATGATTTCAGTCAAAATTAACTGAACGATTGCTGTTCCACCATTCCACCCACCATCCATTCACCATTGATTTCTAAACCAAGCAGCGCTACACGTGTCCATGTATCCAAACGGAATTATACATATATAGAAACCGTTTGTGTTCCCAAACAAACAACTTGTGTACAAATACCGGATTCCGAAACACTTCACTCAAATGGTGAACGAGATTACGGTAACAAAGTGGAAAATTTTAACATAGTAGATATTGAGAACACTGCGACGGGATTATCCTGTTGGCGCGCTATTTGATTGCATAGTACGGGTAGTTTAATTGGGTCCAATAATATTTGTAAACAAGTTAAGTTTTTGGTTTTAATTGAATCGGGACTCCAGGCACAATACAAGGATTACATTGGTTACAGATTCGAGTAATGAAATACTTTGTTTGACGAAATCGACTCTTCTAGCTTGTTTGTAGACGAACATACAGGAAATTCTTCTGGTTCGAGTTTCTCATAAAGAATTTCGTAATTCTTAAGTATCAATTAATTATAGCTGTATAATCGTAACTTTCTGAAGATGTTAAAAAGTTTTGTTTTCAACTAAAGCAATTACAAATTTCTAAACCAGTCTTCACAAAGTTAGAAGAAAAAAACAACCAGTTTCTTTCTAACTGAATCTAAAATAAATCTAGGACCATCTTTGAACAATGTCTAAAAGAATCATTCTCCTAATTCCAGGCTAGTTCTCTGCGCAACTAACCATGAAGGCAAATCTTTAAGTTGGATGAACTTGATACCATTCACGGTACCAGCTTGGATGTACATGATGGGAAGTCTACCCCTGCACTGGACCATCGCTGTATGGCTGCTGACTATGATACCAGCCAGTGTGTTTTTCGTGCTGTATGGATTGACTGCAGGCCACCATAGTCATAGGAACTTTTTTGAAGGAGATGTGCCGAGGTAAGAGCGTTTTGTAGCTGGTAACAGTATTATATTCGGACGAGTTTTTGAAGTTTTATTTACATTTGGAATCGGCATCTTGTTATTTAATTTGGTTGCCATAACGTATGTACCTACGTGAGTTCTAATTAATTATGTGTGTTTTATAAAACTTAAAATTACCATAATAAACGTGCGCTGCGATTACCTTTTTCACTGTTTACTATTGTTCTTAGATGTCCTTTGCATAAACTCGTAAAAGAATATTGATAAACAAGGAAGTGACAACAATGCTAGCAAAACTGAATCTGAGGAGCAAGTTACGGAAAAAGAATATATGACTATTAACACGTTCAATGCCGGGAGCCCTCCTGGAGGGCTCACTCAAATCCCTCCTATGGGATGCCGGGAGCCCTCGCGGAGGGCTCATTGTAAATGTAGGTTTTTCTTCGCGAAAACGGCATTATAAACAATAAAAATAAAATTAGTTGTATATTTAAACAAGATTTATTTATTACTATACGCCTTAGTTTTTAAATCCAAGCAATTTTTTTTTTTTTATTGTGGCTCAGGAAGCACGATTTTCAGGGGTGGAAAACCATTTCCACGGTTACAAATATTCACAATTTTTAAGTTTTGAGATTATAAAAATGAGTTTAACAATCAATGCTATTCAGGGTTCCGTATCAAAATAGTAAAAATACCACTTGTGGTGACTTCGTTTGTCAGTCCGTTCGTCTGTCACAGGTGCTTTTTTCAGGAACTACTAATGCTTATGGACTGGAAATTTGGAATTAATAATAATATAAATAATGCTTGTCCATCTGTACAGAAAGTGTTTTTTTTTATATTGTTAGTTATTATAACAGGGGCCTAAACGGGGGTCCCATTTTAAAGTGAGGTAAATAGGTCAAATGGGATATCACATGAAAGAGCTTTATTTGCACTTTATAAATCTTATTTTTAATATTTATTTATGCCACATAATTTTTGACTTAGGATGAAAAATTTTCGTAAAAATACAACTAGAAATATCTTATATATTCGTATAAGTTCAGAGAATAAAGTAAATTACGCAAAATGTTCAACAAACTTTTCACTTTAAAATAAGTGTATTGTAGAGTAGGTACTGACGCCAGCACATCAAACTGCCCGAAACTATCAAAATTTCCCAATCCACCTGGAACCTAATGCTTTAGCGATAAAATTAGAAATCAATTAAAGAAATTTGACAGATTCTAGTAGCTTGATGTGCTTGCGTACCTACGGATAAACACAAATAATAAGGAGTGAAAACACAATTAATACAAGACAAAAAAAGGAAGGCTTCGTTGTCAATCAATTTACGGTAATTACCGGTTCTTAAACGGAAAATCATGTTTTTAATTAATAAACTAGCTTTATCAAATCATTTTTTTACTGTCAGTAACATCAAATTCTGCAAGTTGCTTATCTTGTTTAAATAATTGACATGAGTTTATACGTTCGACATTCGCTGGGATTTAATTTGGATTTAGAAATTAATTCCTTTCCGAACTTAGAAAAAGTATAAACATCTCTAGGAACAAAATAATTACGGATGCTTTAAGAAATAAGATATATTATCGTTCTGATATGCAGAAGTTGTATTTTTGTAGACTGTTTTCAATTATATCTCCTGGTTTTAATAATAAATTAAAATGGTATATTTGATGGTTACACAAAATGTAGGTAGCTAAGTAGGTACTTAATTTTGTTAATAGTCTCATCTCTGTAACAAATCCTGTTTTTTTCCAAAATGGCCATTGTTCTATGCAAAGTGAAAATTCTAAAATAAATCAAGTTTTATTTTATTTTATTCAAGAGGAACAGCAAATAGCTACAACATATAGTATAAAAAAAGAAATACACATAATATTTTAATAATATCGAAGCCCACAACACTGTTCTCAGATTAACAGTGGAATATGTTAAACAATTAATTAATTAAACGCTAGGGTAAGATAATACATAATAATATTAAAAACTAAACTTACTTAACTATCATGCTTATCTGTACCTTTACACATCAATCAAGAGAGCTCAATTACATTGAGACAGAGAAATTTGAACTTACTGGGAGAACATGCGAAAATGTCAATAAGTTCAAAAGTCATGTTGTAGGCATCTATCGTTCTGCGAACAGGTGAGCGCAAACCAGTGTTAGAATGGCAGGTACGCATGGAAAATAGTCTACCAGCGCGCACCCTTCGCTTGTATACTGTTCTAGGGACAATATAGCATAACATGTTGGTTAACTCAATGCAGTCAAGTCTATTTCTAACAATGCTATAAAGATTCATGGCCTTCAAATATTTGCGTCTACTTTCAAGTGTTGAGAGTTTATACTTTTTAAGTAAATCCTGATATTATAAATAATATCCAAACCACCTAAAATGCATAGCACGTAGGAATTTCTGTTGAACACTCACTATCGCCTCGATGTATTTTTTATAGTATGGACTCCAGACGGACACGGCATACTCCAGCTGCGAGCCTACGAGAGACTTATATAGGCAAATATATGAAAAAGACTTCTTAAGATCTAATGTCGAGCGCATAACAAATCCATAAAGTTTATACGCTTTATTAACTATTTTGCTAATATGCAAGTCGTTATAGTGTTCAACATTGCGTCTCGATTCGCCTTTGTGAATAGGCACAATCAAAGCATCTTTCCACCGTTTGGGCACCACACCTTCCGACATGCATTTATTGTAGATAATAAAAAGAGGCTTGCAGATAGAAACAGCGGCATTTTTTAAGCAATACGGGGAAAGTCGTCAGGTCCAGGACCTTTTGATGCATCTAGGGATTTTAGCTCTTTCAGTATTTTATCATCACTAAAAGAAATATCGCCGATTAAAGTATCGTGCAAGGCGTTGTCAAGCGGGGGCGTCCAATGTAGCAATGACGGTAAAGCAGGTTCGAAAACGGAGTTAAAGAAATCGGAAAACATATTACAGACAGAAACAGGATCATTAGATTCAGAGTTTTTATTTTGAAGCTTAGCTGGTATACCAGGTTTCTCTTTCCAATTCAAAATGTATGTCCAGAAATGCTTAATATTTTTGCATAGACTACCTTCCACCGACCTGATGTATGAATTGAAACATTTCAGACACGTGTCCATAAATTGTCCTCTGTAAACTTCCTCCGCTTAACCAACGCCTTGTGTTTCTTTTTCGAAATGTTTATAAGAGTCCTTGAGAACCAGACAGGATAACTAACTGATCTGGCACGAGCCAAGGGAGTCTTGTTTGATAATCTTATTTAACTCATCGTAAAAAGTAGTCAGTGCGTCTTCGGAGTTTTTAGAGCTAAGCAGATCTATCCAGTTAGTTTGTTGTATGTTACAATTAATGTTGTCAAAATTAGCTTTATGAAAATTATACTTGTGTAGGGGAACCTTTATCAAAGGGGCAATTTTAATATCTAAGCAGGTCTCGCAGGTTAAAGCAGGGTGGTAAATGTCGATAGGTAGTAGCGTAGTTGTGGAACGGGAAAAGATACATGCGTTATTAGTTAATCATTCGTTTAGTTTGTCATTCACTACATTATTAAGTTGAGAAGCACCAAGAAGTGAAATGAGATTGTGTAAGTTAGCGCAAGTCGCAGATGCCACAGAGTTGAGGGTCGCAACTCCAGGAGTATCCGCGACACTGATAGGGGATGCTAGCCAATTGGCTTCTGGAAGGTTATAGTCACCCATAATATAGGAGCTGTCAACAGTACGATGACTCAACACTTCTTGTAACGTTTCGAAATGCATATTGTGCACCAAAGATGGAGTCTTAGGCGGTATATAGGCCGCACTTACAATGTGCCGTTTTTTTATTACAAGTGCTTTTCAATTCTACAATAAGGTGTTCGATATGGTTCTGTGAAAGGTCGCTACGCTGAGTTAGCGCGAGGTCTAGCTCAGATGGCTTAAGAGAGCTCAAAATGGCAACCAGTACACCCCCACCATCCCGTTTATTTGTAGCAATACGATCCCGATCGCATCGAAATACTGTATAGCGCTGGTCTATGAACTCGCTGTCGTAAATTTCAGGTGTCAGCCAAGTTTCAGTTAGTATTAAGATTTCATAAGTGTTCATAAGGATGTTCTTGTATAGTTGGTCTAGTTTTGTGCGAATGAAATTGTTATATGTTTGTTAGACATTTTTATTACTATAATAAATACATGTTTACGATATGAAAGTGTTCATACTGTGAATAGATAAAACGCATGAAAATAAAATTATCAAATAAGGATATTCGATAAAACATATATATTATTACACGATATTCGTACTTGACTAAATTGAGAAAAATATAATATGTATTAACAACAGTACTAGAACGATGCATGTCACATGACGCCAAATCTAAAGGGTACATTAGGTGGGAAAACAGTTTCGCCACCATAACTATGAAGACGGAGCTTAATTTACAGAAACTATGATTTAAACTTAGTAAACATAAGAAATAAACATGCAGACGATAACTAACTAACAAAAACCGGTAGTTACGGTAAATGAATAAAAAGTACCTAGTGAATATAAAAAAAAAACTAATGACTAGTATTGTCCTTGGCACTGTTCTCATTGCATTTAAGTTTGGATATATCATCATCTGATCTGATTGCAAAGGCAGCATCGCCGTCTTTTTTACGAGCAAGGGTGGTACAGTTCTTAACCCCAATATATTTGTACTGATACAATTTTGCAGCTTCCTTACATTTACGAAATAACACTTTATTCCTTAAGGTTAGGTGCTCATTTATGTAAATATTTGTAGAGGACCCGGAGATACCAATTTGATCAGTTTTAAGTGACTTAGCCTTCCGATACGCGCTAAGGACATTGTCACGCAAAATCAATAATTGTCAAAATCTGCAGCAGATTTTCGCCATACCAAAAATTATAATTATTACATTGCGTGACAATTTCAGAAGAGGTTGGACAGCCCCCTGTCTTGGGATCAGACCGAGCGATTATCCTTTTACATATTTTCTTATTTTTTATTATTTCACGTATTCGCCCCACTAGGATATGTAAATACCCCTAGGGATACTAAATATAGCAACAAGACGTTCTGTAAACATTATTTTACTTCGTTTTACAGTGTTTTATAATACGGTTTTAACCCTAATGCCGACGACCCGCCTCGAGGGTTCAGTTTAGCTCAAACGTAATGCCGGTGACCCTCCTGGAGGGTCCATTTGCAATATGTATGGCGTATGAGCTCTATGAAGAGTGGGTGGAGTCGAAAGTGTTAATGGAAGTAGACACCTAGACACTGACCCGCCACCAGATTTAATTACGCGCAATTTTGATAAAAACAAACTAGGTTTTTTTCTTTCCTAAAATGATGTAGTTTTACGTATGAGCATTTTAAATGTATATTATAATATATATTATAAAATAAAAACCCAAGACAGTCTTAAGTTTCTTCATTCTCTCAAGTAAATTCAGAATTTACCCACTTTTTTGTTAAATATTTTATTAATTGCTCATGGACTAACCAACTTCGCAATGTTTTTCTTTGTAACCACAACCGTAACTGATATCCTCGATACTGACCTTACCATTACAAAATGTCTGTAAAAAATTCCACAGCTTAAAAATGGATTTACTTGTCGTTTATACGTATTACTTGCTTTAAAAAAAATTAATCATCATAACACGGAAATCATCATACTCGGGAAACGTTTAGAGCTAGACAAAAGCATTCTTTATACATTGTCCAAATTGAGATGTTCTTTTATTTTTTTTTTGAGGATGGGAAATCATCAAATGACCCCTCCCGCTCAACCCTCCCGTGTTCCTTCCTTAGCCCTTTATGTACCAGGGCAGCGGTAACCCTTTCGGTCGATCCCGCTACCCCGGCAGGCTTCGGCCCTGTCGGGCCCCGTCAACTATGCTGACATCTCTTTGAGACGCGCGTGGAACACATACACGGGCCTGGTCCTGATCGGACGGAGAGCTACCCATTGCTCTCCGCCCGCAGGCCCGCGCCTACGGTGGCCGGGAGTCGTCACGCGGCTCCCGACGCCCGGAGCGTCTCCCGCGGCGGCTGAGGCGTGAGGATCTCTCCCTCACCCATCCCACCACCTCCTTCGCTAGCATGACTGCTTCGCAGTAAGCCCCCTGCGGCGCAATTCTCGTAATTTTAAGAACGTTCACAGTCTGATCTCAGTCTCAATCTATGAAAATACGAGTACCTCTAGTGTCCCTACTATTTTTAACAAATTTTTGACACTTATTTATCGCCGAGATGAGACTGCGACAAGATTTTGAACGTTATTAATTACGAGAATTGGCCTTCTGTTCGTATGCCTCAAAAATCTAAATTATACAAGGTGTATTAAATCGTAGGTATAATCTAATCCTACAACTAATTATTTTAGCAACAATTGGAACACAAATTGCTGTAGCTCTATCCATTCAGATAAAGCTTATTTGAGTCCCAAAAATAGATAAAAATAAGTTCTCCATTCGCAGTTATCGAAAACCAGTCATCGCAATGTTGTGATTAAGCGTAGGTACCTAATGGTTAAAATATTGACGTGGATGTAGGTTTGATTGACGTACAATGCGTGAATGAATCACACACTTTCTTTTGCTTATGTAGATACTTAAATATGAAGTTTGAACTGCACTGTCATGACTGTTATTGCACAATTCAACATTCTTCATTCTCATCAAAGTTTACCATTAGAGCCATACCACATCGGGGGGCCATTTCGCCGCAGCCAGGTCGCGTCGGCAACAAAATGTATGGTTGGCTGCGTAACCAAGCGGACATCAGGTGAGCCACCCACTATTAGCTGTATACGTTTAGTTGGCAGCGCGACCTGGCAACGTCGCCATGGCGTACCGATGAAGTATAGCTCTATAAAGATAGATACCTACTTTTAGTAATTTAATTTACCAACAAAAAAACGGGCGGGCCGGCAGAAGTGAAAACTTGAATATTAACGTTGTGCTTTTTTGATATTTTGGAATGCGGTGTACTCTCCCTCCGTCTTACGAATTTTCGATCAGGTCACGTGTCCTGACGCGAGCTTAACATTTTTTACCCATCACAAAAAAGTGCACAACGCCGCTAAAGTAGTTTTCTTTTTAAAAAAACTTAAATGAAACGACAATGATATGATAATGCGACTCTTGTGAATACAATGAACTTACAATTTTGTAAAAAAAAAAAATTGAGAACCTACAACCTAATCATCGATAGGAGGAAAAGAGGAGGAGGATTTAAAAATGAAAATTTACATAATTTAAAAGCTATAGTTTGACCGAAACTGCTGTACCGCGCCTTAGGAATGCGCGGTGAGGCGGAAAGAATGCGCGGCGAGGCGGGGGGCGGGACGCCGTGAGCGATGACGAATGAGCGGCCTGCACTGCCCCCCCGTCTCGCCGCGCACATACCGAAGGCGCGGTACAGCGGTTTTGGTCAAACTATAACAGTATTCTTCTTCCACGTGCCGCTGGCACCACTGTATTTTAAATCTTGCTTTCCCAAAACCTTGCCACTTCCACGGCATTGTCGGTGGCAGCGCAGAGGTCACTTTGACTGCATTTTCTGGCACACAGGAGGCAGGATAGGAGGTGGAACATGGTTTGTGATATAGTTCCACAATCACACCCTACTGCCGTTCCGTCAAGGTAGCTCCACTTTACCAGGTTGGACTTATATCTTCCCACTTGTGTCCAGAGACGGTTCAGAGACTTCCAAGTGGACCACGGAAGGTTAACAGTATTAAAAAAAATATATGTACACGTATATAAAAAGTAAAGAATCATCCAAAAATTCTTCTGCATCGTTGTCAGCAGCAAAAGTGCCCAAAAGGCTTGCAGCATTGCCACGTTGTATGGCAATGTTGATTCTTTTGCCAAAAAATAGCCCTCTGGTCACGTGAAGAGTCGACCAACCGCTTGGCAATGTCTCGCAAAATGGAAATTGATTTGTTCATCTGCATTTCCTTAAAATACCTACGTCAACTATCAAAGAATAAACTTGAAACTTCAAGTCTGTTCTCAAAAAGCGGCAAATTGAACTTTACACCAATTAGTTAGTACAATTTAGCTGCGAGTCGATAGCCAAGTTTTATCGTCAGAACCTTCCGGTTAAACCGAGGCAACTTTTGGCTGTTCCCAAACTACACCTTTCACACAATTACGATTAACTTTTCCTACGAGACTGTTTCAAACACTCTATTCGGCGATTTTCATTCGGGAAACTTGTCATTAATTTAATAAACTATTTATATCGGGCAGCATCTGGCGCACGAGTAGATCAATCAATTAAACCCACGTTTGACGCGGTCGGTCCGTGGATGGGTGACATTCTTTACATACTCCCTTGTGAGACCCATCTGTGCCTCGGAAAGCATGTTAAGCCGTTAGTCCCGGCTGTCATTCGTGGATCTTTGACAGTCGAAAGTTTGACAACCAATCTTACCAACGGATGTTGAATTACCCAGTAACCGGGTTGTGGAGGTCAGATAGGCAGTTGCTCCTTGTGAAATACTGGTATTCAAATGTACCTGGTTAGACTAGGAGCCGACCCTGGGAAAAAGCTAGGCATTTATGATTTACATCTGGCAGTTCAATAATGATTGTACGTAACATTTACTCGAAATATTTCATCAGGCGCAAATCACACGTAAATCCGTTTCCATCGCGGAGTAAAGTGATGCGAAAAATAATATACAAAACGTATTTCGAATTTATCAAATTGATCGATGGCTACTCCAGACAATAGAGATAGCAACGTAACAACAATCTTAAGTCCTTCAATAAGTCTTCGTACGAAAATAAATTTTCTAAATACTATTCATGTCAAAGTCTACTGAAGGCATTGACATGAAAGTAATTTATAAACGAGCACAAAAAATGAACGAAACAATTTTCAGAATTAAATAAAAAACGTCTGTACCTTGCAGTTTGACCTTCGATACGTTGGTATTTTTATTTATTACAAACAAACTGATTTATTTAAAGCCAGTTCTTCTTTTTCAGAGACGAAGAAATTGATTGGGGTTTGCACCAGCTGGATACGATAGTGGAGAGGATCGATTATGCGGGCAACCATTTTAAATCGATCACTCGGTTTGGGGACCATGCCCTACATCACTTGTTCCCCACGTTAGATCACGCAGAACTGAAGTACTTATACCCCACACTTTTCGAACATTGTGAAAAGTTCGAATCGCAATTAAACACTAACACTTTCTATGAAGCTTTAATAAGTGCCAGTAAACAATTAATAAGAAAACGTCCAAATAATTTTAAGGCTGGCAAAATTTTAAATTAATTTATCAAAATAATTGATAAGAATTTATTTGGCAAAAACCCACTATTTTTACCACAATTCAAGGCTGACAAAATGTAGTACGTAAATTATTTATTTACTTACTGAAACAAAATTACTTACTGAAAAATTATTTATGTATTTACTGAAAAAAATCAACTATAAATACCTAAGTATAAGGTTGAAAATCGAGTAATGGCAAAACCTAGTTATGATTATAATTTTATAAGATTTTACGTAATAATTAAGACTATTTTTAAGAACAACATCACCTATAAGTCATACTTATTGAAAAGAATTAAACTAACTTGGCCAAATAATGACAATACAGGATAATTGTTACAATTTAGTATTATAAGTAATGGTGAAGGTGTAAAATGTAGATGGTCAGTTAAGACTTAGACTAAAAATGGCTGTGGATGTGAAACAAATAGACTGCTTCATTTACTTTACATTGTATTATTTTTCATTTTTAACAGACTTCAAAGAGGTTTTCAATTCGACAGTTTTTTTTTTTGTACGTATGTTACGCGACATCTCCGGAAATTGTGTATCGATTTCGAAAAATTTTTTTTATTAGATAGGGTATGCCTCAAGGGTAGTCCCATGTACATTTTATTCACTTTTCTTGGGTAGTTTTTGTTCTTAAGTTTATTATTATGAGTGGAAAATAATCAGGAAGTCCATCTGATAAAATGTGGTTACCGCCCCACTTGATATGTTTAAAACCATATGCACCACAGGTGCGTTACTTTCACAGAAGCAATATTACAGGTAGGTATTGGGCATTGTATAGATTCAATCTACAATCTCTTAGCACTACGCAATGTGTAACTGAATATTAATTCACATACACACAATCAACAAATGACAAAGTGAATCGCTTTCTGTAATTTTTAATATACTTAGTTAACTTTTTGTACCTAAAATAATTTAAACTACAAAAGTTACTGTCACACTCACACTTCCGCTGTACAGTCAAAACAATCCAAAATGGATGAAGTACCTATTACGCTAGACCCTTATACGTGAGCGACTGTGTGCAAGCGTCGATTTTTAATGTGACCACAATTTTCTTCCACAATCGGTACAATAAAAATAAAAAATAAACTGTTTTATATGTCATAATAAAAATTCAGTGTATGCATTATGATTATAACATATCTAATATTGGGGTGTTTGGTCGTGTGCGTTAATTCCGGGACATGTATAATTGTATAGCACAAGTGTGAGTACTATGAACCTACTATTAAGTTACCATTTACTGGGTGCCTCTTTTATTGGCTTTTCTCAAACAGGTGAGGCAATCCATAAAACAATATAGCAACGCTCCTCTCAATAAGTATAATTGTAAACAATAAAAAAAGAAGTACAAAAACTGAACATCACCACTTTAATCAAACAATTCAAGACAACTTTCATGAAGTTAACCCTCAAATAGTTACAAACACAAGAAATCCACTTGCACAAGTTGTAACAAATGTTTAATAAATGTCAGGCATCCCACAATAACTTGCAGCAAGTCTTGCAGAGTTGTTTGCAGCACTCGCGCAGTTGACGGCACACATTTGTAACACGCCGCAAGTCTGATTGTGCCGATCCTCCTCTCTGGTCGGCAAAATTTGGAAATTGCTTTACACGTTTGCTTTTAAGTAGCTTACATACGGTGAGCTATCGGTTTCGGGCAATACTATTTGTATAAAAAAAATATTTGGAGAAATAGTGGTGTCAAAGGTTACGAACTTGTGATGCGATGGGACGCTCTGAAGAACATTACACCAATCTTTTTCCAAACTACAAAAAGACGATTAATAAATAAATAATAACTTTATTTCCAATTTTACAATTACTATAAAGGCGATAGGTTAATACTATCACCCTATTGGTTTTAAATTGCATAAATCACAGACTATCTCCACTCCGCCAGAGCTCTCTCTATCATTTTGTATGGATTATCAATCGCTATGTATGAATACGTCATACGTAGGATAGGAATCCTACTCGTACTTATATTATAAACGCGAAAGTTTGAGAGGATGGATGTTTGTTACTCATTCACGTAAAAACTACTGCTTAGCTTATACATCAGAGTAACACATAAGATACTTTTTAGCCCAATATTCCCAAGGGATTGACACTTATGCGGATAAAACCGCGGGGTGCTGCTAGTCATATTATAAGTTACTTTTGCTCTCCCTAAACCAAAACACACTACCAACAGTAGTTTTATTTTTGCCTAGTATAACATAATAATTCAACAACCAATGTCTCATTCTTGCGCACTGTAGCCTCCCAAAACAACGTTTTAATCTCCCTAGACATACTCACCCAAACAAAATAAAACATAATTAATGTTCTAGTTAAATTATTCACGTGGCACGACCTAATAAATGACCAATAAACGTTAAGATAGTGAGGCAGACGTAGCGCCCTGCGGCTTGTGGCTACCCGCTCGGAGCAGGGCGACACTTGTACGGGAAGCCACGGGCCCTGGGACAACCACCCACTTTAGAAGACCCTCTCCTATGTCTCTGGTTAGCAGGTAATGAATTACCAAAATAATCATGTTGCAAACATTCACAATCTAATTTTAACCGAGGTTAAATTTAGCTTCAGGCAGGATGGTGTTTAATGGACCAAGTTATGGTGAAAAATTGTTAATATTATAATCTACCAACCTATGGGCTTGACTAAGTATTAGATATCTTAGAATGCTGTTATGCTATTCTATATTATTATCTAAAGATAACCACGAAAAAACATGTGCGTGTGAACTGAGGGACCACACTGGGGATTCGCAAAATACACAAAAAACAACAAACCACAGCATTATATGAAACGCAATTCTTAATTAAATCCCAGTACTCAAAAAACCTTCCTTTTTAAGATACTTTCAGAGATCTGGCGGATGGTCTGTGAGAACTGAGGGACCAGACTTTAAGGGCTGTAGGTATACACATTACACATTGTAGATATACATTTATTTACAAATTCCTAGATACGTTCTACAATTGTTTTAAGCCTACTACAATATTCTAGGATTTTTATTTTGCAAATTCCCACTGTGGTCCGTCAGTTCACACGCACATGAATGAACTGAAATGTGTTGTGGTGTACCTAAATCTACGATTATTTACTTTAAAAACAAATGAGTTAGCTTTCGAATTGTGTAGGATGAGGCACTCGAGTGTGGTTCGAAATGATATTTTTGGAAGAGCACTGCCGATTGATTTTTGTCTAAATTTCATGTTGGTTAATAATTTTGGGTTATTCACTGAAACAATATGCGAACAAAAACTATATTTAACATTGAACTTAATAACTAAAATAATTACAGCTCTTGTTACAGCGTAACAACAGGCCTGTCAATCAACTGATAAAATATAATTATTAATAGAATCGAACGCTTAAATAAATAGAAGTTGAATGTTTGATTAAATATTTATTTAATTATAATAACTAAACCACTGGCAATAAGCTTTGTTTCTAGGTATTTATAATAGCTTACAAATGAAGTGAAATTGCTTTCCGAAATACCGAGAAAACGTAAAGTTATTGTTTCGCAATCAAACTGAAATGTTAACAATGTTCACAATGGTTTGCGAATTAAATAAATTCGTTTACTTTGAATAAGGACAATTCTGCAACCCTTGCAAAACTAAACCGCAAGCGGAACAAAAAGGCTGCAATATAAGCAATTTTGCACCAGTAAGTAAAGTACGTTGACAGTCACAAAGCTATCAACACAATTTTTTTTTTAAACTTTCAAATCCCTAATACTTTGTTCACAATTAATTTTCCTCTGACAACAGTAACCTAATAACAACCTTATGGTGGCGGCAATTGAAATTTTCACTCACTTTTCAATTGCGAACACAAGTGGTTATTTTAATAGTTTTAACTATTAAATATAGTACAGTGCAACCTCGATATAACAAATCGGAAGGGAACAAGTAAATATTCGTTATATCAAGTAATTCGTTAAACTGGGGTTTGTTATATTGAGGTTGGTCTAAAATTTGTTATAAAGAGGTAAATACGTGTCGAAACCTGTCGCAACTGAATCACATACTATTGGGAACGTTATATAAAGGTTTTGGGTTGATGAAATTCGTTAATTAGAGGTTTACACTTTATTTGATAATTGAAAATTCGTTAAAAAGAGGTTGTTCGCAAAAAATCTTCGTAATGTAAAGGTACATTTTACATAAATTAAAGTCTATAACATCTATCTATAACGTTAGAATTTACCTAAATTTAATAATCAGATAACAAAATTATATCCTAAATTAACTAAAACTATTTACAAACTAAAATATAGCGTTAAAAAATTCATCCACATCGCTGCCGACTGGTAATGTAACCAAGACACTGGTGGCATTGCCACGTTATATGGTAATGCTTAGCCTCTGGCCAAGGTAAAAGCCAGCCTTTGGGTCATGGGAAGTGTCAACCAGGCTTTTCAAAATTTCCTACAAAAGACCATGCGCACTCGGACCCCACGACCCGAGGGTTACAACCCCAAGCGGCTTGAAAATATAATTATTAATAAGGTTATTATATATACGCCGCTTGAGGTTTTCCGCAGCCGCAGCAGCAGCACCAGCGCAGCACATCGACCCTGGAAGACGGGATGTCGCAAGAGTATCGACACAAGTTGCATCCCACACTAAAGGCCTACCCACCTCCCATTGAAATAAAGACATGCCGTCCATTCTCTTGCCATCGTCGCGTGCCAAACCATTGGGTTCTAATACAGCTAGAACGCCGACGGTGACAAGAGCTCGTCGAATGATGTCGTTAATGTTTGCGTACCGCGCTAAGCGACCCGCACTTCGGCTGCAAGACAGGCCGTGGTGTCCGAGGCTGTTAATAACTTCGCCACAGTGACAGCGATGGGGAGAACAACATGGTGCTCCTAGTCGTAAGGAAGCAGCGAGGTGGAAAGTATTGTCGTCGAACAAAGTGCCTATGTTGGACGACGGTAGTGCGTGAAGCCACAGACCCGACTCCCATTTACCCAAAGCCAGCAGGCGCGCACGCTCCGCAGTAGTAACAGACGTGTTAAGTAAATTATCGGGTAGATCTGTGTTCGGGCATGCGAGTCTCCAGGCATCCATAGCCTCGGTGAAGCATGGCGCATCAAAATTAATCAGTGTGGAGGCTAGGATTTTCCTGATTAATTTCTCAGTGCCGTGGACCGAGGATATGAAAGCCAGTAAACTAATACTAGAAATTTTGCGGAGGCCGAGGCCTCCCAAACGAATGGGAAGAGTAGCTTGTGCCCAAGCTCGGTCGTTCAAGGCCACATTTAAAATCGAAGTTAATGTATCCCTGATAATTTGGTCCATTTTGTCTAAAAGATGAGTATGATTTCATAAATGGGAAGCACGAAGAAAATAAGTTAATTTAGGGCCGAAACAGCAGTAACGAATTAAGGTGATGGCCGAATGCATATTAATTTGGAACAATCTTTTTGAAACGTCGTTGAAATTTTGTATTTTTTCCTCAGTAAATTCGGAAAAGGAATTTTCAAAGATTGGAGACCCAAGGAGACGAAGAGAGATTTTCCAACAATTTTAATATTTGGAGCTATTGCGTTAAATTTGGGAAGTGTCAGTTGTCTGTCAGTACGCTCCGCTAAATATAGTTCACATTTCGAAAGGTTGAGATCAAGGCCAATGGTAAGAAGTTCATTTTTTAAGAATTCTTTTACATTGACTGTTATGAACAATTCAAGGGATATTACGAAGAATTCGTTCTATTAAGGTACGTTATATTAAGGTTGCACTGTATAGATTTTTGATTCGCGACATATTCGCCAAAAATGTAAACAAATATGAGTTTATGAAAAAATAACTTTAATTCCTACACAATAAAGTTCAGTTTACGCTACAACTTCAAACATGTTTATAGCTTTTTCAATAGTGCTAGTCACTCTGAAATCAACTTAATTACCATTAAAATAAAGTTGATATTTGTTAACTTGAAATAACGTCAAATTGAAACTAATAAAATCTGAATATAGTAACATGTTACTGCTTGTATGTTCACAATACAAATTTTATTATAAGTCTAAACGCGAAGGCTTGCAATTAGCTTTCTGTGAACTATAGTTTCCTTTTTTTGTTTGTTTTTTTAGCTGTAAGTCTTCCATGCTGTAATAAATAATTATAATAAGTTAATAATGTAATAAATAATGATCACAATGATTTTGACCTACTTGCCAGTTACAGCAACCCAACAGCAACCTTATAAGAATGAGAGTAAAAATCATTGTGATTTGGACAGCGACTCAAAATTAGAGATAAAATTACTGTGAACGGACTTTACAGATCGCTATTCAAAATTCAAAAGCGCCTGACATAGCTACAGTTCTAAACCTATGTACATTGCTACAGCCATATTTTGGCGCTCGATTGACATTGACAGAGGGCGCAGTCGGTAAACATTTTTGTAAAGTGTATTGAATAAACCAGATGGCGGCATCGTTAGTTCTGATTTTGGACATACGCTCAAAGACCCATGTAGCGCTATAGGAGGTACTACATTAATTTTCCTTTCGTCCTTACAAACGCCCTTGGTTGAGACACATAGAAGATTACTACGAAACAGTGGGCCCACACGTCGTTAAGCAGAGAGGCAAGAGTCCAAATAGTCCCAACGGTACACGAGACCCTAACAATGAAATGACGTAATGAAAGAACCAACATATTCGGAGAGAAAGCCGGGAGGGTTGAACTTGTGACCGATTAGTTACAAACACAATTTAGTTAAGCGAAGTTCGATGTTTACTCCATTCTGTTTGGTGTATATAAACAAGGAATATTGAAGTGAATTAACTTCAAATTCGTTAAAATCATATAATATTCAAGTGCCCTTCTTGCAATGTGACTTAAGACTAAGTAAGACTACATGTGTGTGTGTTTATTTATTTATTTATTTATAGTTAATTAAAACGGTACAACACCAATTACATTAATTAACATAGAGGACAATAGTTAAGTTGACAATAATATAACTTAAAACTAACATGGAACAGTGGACTTCCTTGCATACATTCTCTCACAGAACACCAGACATATGGATACGCATAATTTTCATCCATTAATCTGTGTTGGGTTCCCTCCCCAGTACTTTCACTAAGAATTTTTCAGTACTAGCCAGAAGTCTGTATTTGAGCCCAGTTAGAAAGAAATACAATACGTTTATTTGCAGTTATCATGACACGTCAAAAAAACACAAATACAAAAAAAATAACGAGTTAGGGGGAAAACATGCGCCACATTCTGTCTATGCGACACATCCACGCAAAACGACCATCGCTCAGCATAATGCTAAGATCCTATGCGAGACAGAGCCCGAGCGCTAGTTTTCAGCATCAGCTGGCATTGATGTGATGACGTCAACTGGTGCAGCATACGATTAGATAACCATTCACTCGCCCCCTGCTTATTACTATGGAACTTGCCGGAATATGGATGTGCAATGCATACTCCTCGCCTGAGCCATTTTCAGGGAAAACCGATGTGCTATAATGTAACTTTTGCTTTAGTAACCTGTTCATTTATTATTTATTTATATATACTTTATACACCACAAAAATACATAGCATAAAAAATACATCAAACACTACAAAGTATACAATGGGCGGCCTTATCGCTTTCTGCGATCTCTTCCAGGCAACCTCGGAATGGACAGTGATTTAACTCACGAGCCTATTGAGCCTACGACGCTTAGAGACCCACAAGTTACACAGTTAGTAGGCGTCAAAGCATTTCTGGAAAACCACCTGGAAATCCCTAGAAGCCGCAGACATCAATCCTATACGGCTTCTGGGTAACATCAGATGCCGTGTAAGAGAGAAACTTGGTTCCATGTCAAATATCGCGTGATTCCCAGAAGCTTTGGAAACATACAGGATTGCATAGAAACTTTACGTGGGAAAATGGATATGCCTGTATGAACGGAAAACTAGGTGCATACAGGCCTGGGTAATAAATCAGTAATTATTTGTGGTGACTTTAATATTAATATTTTGGAAATCAATTCAAATAGCAATAGATTATTAAGCCTCTTTAAATCAATCTCTCAAATGTGTTTTTGGAACCAACACGAATAACTACTTCTACTGCTACATTTATTGATAATATTTTCTGTTGCTGCGAATATCTAGAGAAGACCATTGTAAATTATCTCCCTTCTGATCACAGCGGTCAAACCGTTTATTTTAAGTCCAGCACACCGATACAAAAAGTGCAGATTCAAACTAGACCAATTACATCGAGTAATTTGAATAAGTTTAATATAACTCTAAATAACAAGTTGAGTGCTCAGGGCCTAAGCATGACTAATGGTAATATTTTGTATGAAGAATTATTTTCATTAGTACAAAAAGAGTTCAATCATTATTTTAAGAAGAACTCTAAAACTATTTGCCCTACGTTTTTATTCAGTGACTGGGCAACTAAAGGAATCACAAAAAGTAGGGAAGATTATTTGAACTGTATGGCCTTAAGCCGTATATTAACACAGATACTTTTAATTAATATGTTGCTACTTATTCTAAAACTTTTAAAAATATCTGCAAAGCAGTTAAAGCTTCATTCATTAGTAACAAGGTTAAATCGGCAGACGATAAAATAAAGACAGTTTGGAAGATTATTAACAATGAAACGAACAGGAACAAAACACGTAATACCGCCGATCGATTCTGTAAAAATCTCACCGTGAAAAGTTAGGTGATGTGATCTTAGAGTGAGCTGTCAATAGTGTCAATCCCTAGCATTAGTTGGAATAGCAGCTCACTCCACACTCACTTCACCTAAGTTTTCACGGTGAGATGGTTACAGAATCGCACTGCTGATTACACACTGAACACTTCCCGCGGTCTCATTAGCGATAACATTGATGTTGCTCAGGAATTTACAACTTTCTTTACCAAACACCCAATAAAACTACAGAAACTATAAATTCTTCGCCCGCTAGTGCGGGCGAGGAATAATATTCGCTCTTAATAATTCTATAGCTAGTGCTATAGAATTATTAAGAGCGAATATCTCAGCCTGTACTGTGGAATTTAAATTTAAACATATTAACCCTACAGTCATTATAAGAGCATTTAAGCAACTTATGATCAAAATTACCGAAGATCTGTGGGGCATGCCTACTAAAGTTTGTCAATCCATTATTGAAACAATTGCACCCTACTTAGCTTTAATATTTAATTTGAGTGTAAATCAAGGGGTATTCTCGGATTTAATGAAGTTCAGTAAAGTTATTCAGCTTTTCAAATCTGGGGACAGCAAAGGCACAAATAATTATAGGCCCGTATTGATTTTGCCGGTTGTCAGCAAGGTGTTTAAAAAAGTAATGTTAAATCAAATGCTTAATCATTTTAATCGTAACAACATCCTACACGATCAACAGTATGGTTTCACCAAAGGACGTTGTACAACTGACGCCGGTGTCACCTTATTAAAACACATCTTTAACACATGGGAAAAGGCACAAGATGCAATAGGTATATTTTGCGACCTATCCAAGGCATTTGACTGCGTGAATTACGAAACACTGCTCTTGAAACTTGAGCATTACGGACTGGGTAAACTAGCTCATAAATTAATAAAATCATATTTAAATGATAAATTTCAGCAAGTTCAAATAAACGGTATGAATTCATTGGGTTTAAAAGTCAAAATGGGTGTACCGCAAGGCTCAATATTGGGGCCGTTCCTATTTTTAGTATATATAAATGATTTACCTCATTTACTAAAAACCCCACCACAAATGGTGTTATTTGCTGATGACACATCACTGATTTTTAAAGTGTATGCTGCTGTATATGTGTGTGTATGTTCTATGCTTATGGTCCATAATTGTTTTACTGTAAATAATTTAGTATTAAATGAGAAAAATCTAAATGCATTAGATTCGCTTTACCGAATGTTAGAAGTAGTGAATGTCACGTTATATTGAATAGGAAGATACTTGAATTCGTCGAAAATACGGTTTTCTTGGGGATCACGCTTGACTCAAAGCAGCAGTGGGGTCCTCACCTAACATCACTTGCAGGGCGGCTAATTTCAGCCGCTTACGTTGTTTGGAAAATCCGTCAATTAACAGACGTGGATACCGCGAGACTGGTCTATTTTAGTTACTTCCATAGCATCATGCCTTACGGTATTTTGCTGTGGGGACGGGCTGCAGATATTGATTCTATCTTCATTCTGCAAAAGAGGGCTGTCAGAGCCATCTACAATCTCAGCAGACGCGAATCTCTAAGGGAACTGCTTAAAAAAATTAACATCATGACGGTTCCTTGTCAATATAATTATATACTAAAACATTATGTACGTTCGAAAAAATCTACATATTTTTAGTAAAATAAGTGACAGGCACAATTTTAACACTAGGAATAGGAACAAACTAGATCAACCGCGCTTCAGATTGTCTAAAATAAAAACTTCTTTTATGGAGTACTGTGTAAAATTTTATAATAAAATACTACTCGATATTCTTCAACTAAATGAGAAGAAATTTAAAACATGCATTAAACGCACACTATGTAGACAAGCATATATTATTATAAGTTGGATAGGTATTTCTTAGATAAAAATGCTTGGGTTAATGCTGGTCCTGCTCCACAGGCACGTGGGGCTCACTAGTTGATCACAATTTCAATATTTGGAAGAGATGGTTCCCCTTTTTTTTTCTTTCTTTTTTTTGTGTTACTGACATTACGAACTTAATGTTTATTTTATTCAGTCAAGATTTAATTCTTAATACTTCAATATTGAACACGTCTTCCTGATTGGTAGTTTTTTTTTCTCATCTCTTATTGCAAACTATAGTTTTGTATAATTTAGAAGCATTTTTTAAATTTTGTAAATGTAAGAACCATGGATCCGTTTTATGATATTTTGATGTTGACTTGAAAGAGCATGGCAGTTGAGCATATGTCATGCTCACTTAAATATCTCACTGGTGGTGGCGCGTGTGTTGGATCATTCGGTTCCCTACAAAATGGTTGAGCTGGGTGGTGCTGATCCACGCGTCATGTTCGTGAACGGGCGCTGTCGGTTGAGACTGGTCATCTCATAACTGCCAGGGCTTATTTTTAATTTTATATTTTAAATTGTTTCTTTTTTACATTGTTCTCACATATAGAAGCAATAAGAATAATGTACCCAGGATTTTGTAATAATATCTTGATTTAAAAGAGTGTCCTTGGAGTTTCTTGTCCGTTCTTCTCCATAGAGATCTACGTTTTGGAATGAGCAACTAGCTTCAGTTCTCTGACTAACTGACCGACTATTTAATTTTGACAATTCAAAAGTGCCTGTAAATGGTTTAATTGAAATAAATGATTTGAGTTTGAGTTAAGTACATTTATTTTATTAAATTCACCTTATACTAGGAAAACATGGTCAACATGGGTTCGTAACCTAGTGTTTTATATGGGTTATTCCTCCAATGAAAAGCCATTTATATCACAGAAGTTGCTTTCCAATGGTTATGAAACTGCCAATCAATTGATTTAAAACAGCGTTATTCAACTTATATAACTTGACAAATACTTGACATTATAAAATTAATAACTATGATTACCAAGTAAGTGAGTACCTATTTTATAAGCTTCATTTGTTTAATTTACATAATCGGCAATTTTGCTCTCTCAGCAGTGGGAACATTATAGGCTGATTGTGTAATTTTGCGTACTAGTTTTAACGAATTCTTTTAGAAACTGTTATAAAGCCCGCCATCTGTAATGAACTACAATTCTTGAAAATAAATTTCATTTCATGTTATGGACACAACGAAGTTTCTAAAGAACATCACTCTAATTTGTTGCAGATTAGAAAATAAATAGGTTACAATACTTTCCTTTTAAGAGTTCCTGCGGCGACCAGCGTTGAGGGAACTTCGATACAAAACGAGAACTTGTTTCGGAACAGATTTAGAATGTTTAATGAAGTTTTATGGAAGAAATTATAAAGAAAAGTGTGGAATATTCTTAAAAGAAAACACTTGTAAATGACATGTTTTCCAGCTTCAAATTGTGGACTGGTGGTCGATTCTGTAAAAATCTCACCGAGAAAACTTAGGTGAAGTGAACTGTCAATAACATCCCGCTGATGGTACGTATAGACACTATACCCTATCCATTTAGGTTAACCTTTTTATGACAGCTGTGTTAGAACGTACATATTCCAGATTACGTAAAAGTTAACTTCAAAATGCGTAATAAAATAAATATAATATATAAACTGCTTTATCTTATTGAACTATCTTATTTATGACTTCTTATAGACATTACAATACCGTACCTACATGTATCACTTTTATAAAAAAAAAACGGGTTGCACTCCGGGAGTGCCGGCAGAAGTAAAAACTTGAATATTAACGTTGTGCATTTTTGATATTTTGGAATGCGGTCTACTCTCCCTCCGTCTTACGAATTTTCGATCAGGTCACGTGTCCTGACGCGAGGTCCGTCTTACGAATTTTCGATCAGGTCACGTGTCCTGACAGGAGTTTACATTTTTTACTCATCACAAAAACACCGCTAAAGAAGTTTTCACTTCAAAATATATAATTGCTCACTAGTTCGATCTGTCATAGTGGACAGAGTATATTATGTCAGTAGAAACTCACTACGCCTAAGTTTTCACGGAGACATTGTTACAGAATAGATCGACTGATCTTTACTTACAGAACTTTAATTACTGATACATATTTACAAAAAACCTACCCTTACCTTCTTTATTATATGAATAAGCACACAATATTGTTTTCGTAATAAGCTTCCAACCAACGTTTCATTGATATACGTTTCGCTATAATGAATCCGATAACAGCAGTAGTTAAGTAGTTATAAGTAGGCAGTTACAGATACAAAACTGTCATTCAGATTCGATAATAATTACTTTTTGTATTTAACCTACAGTAGCGGAATGAGAGCGATCAAGGATAAAGTTTAACAACATGTGAAATAAAATATTTATTTGTAAGTATGTAGATCTTTTAAGACACTCTACACCCCAATATTTTAAAACTAGATAGTGCCGGCATTATATTATTAGGATTGTATGTGAGTCTTACAATGCAGAGACATATCTGGAAGAGAAGAAAGAGCCATCGCAGCTATGAGTTGACATGTCCCAACAGACGGCATGCGTGCAGCAGTTATCGTGCTTAAATCTAGCTTAAATCTATTTTAGGGAGCTCATCGACCCTTCACATGACGCTACTATATCTGCAAGATATTTGCGTAGGCCAAATACAAAATACTCAAAACCGCCAGACAGTTATGTCATGTGCCATTGGTTGATGAAGGGGGTAACACATTAGACCTACAAAAAGGCCAAAATTAAAACCTACTGTGAAAATAATCAAAAATAAACCACAGCGCTGGTGTGTTTTAAAAAAAACCTACCTAACCGAATAAAAAAAATGGCCGCTTCTGTCCTCAGTCTCTAATAAAACCCAAAGTCACGACCTAAGCAATCAAAATTTACAATCAACAGTGTAAAAGTCGCCAATTACCGCTACGCGTCATCGGTCAATTCAATAAGAGGTAATTGGAGTAATCACCTCCAGTCTGGAGGGCGCTAATTACAAACTGAACACGAAACCACAACATAAGATAGGTACAGAAGGCCAGCTGCATATTATGAGCGAAAACGAACTCTTACATAGACACGCTTCACGTGGGTACAACTATACTTTTCTAATTTTAGCTGACCTCATATTGTTTACTAAAAATGTATAGCTTGATATGTCGTCGTGCGACCACAGAACACCCATCCACCAACAGCGAGCACTCGCGGCTCGCATTCGTTTAAAGGAGATGCGGTAAGGTAGCCGCCGAAATTCAAATTTTCTTTCGTTCTTTTGCAATTTGCAGGTCAGTGTCAGGTTGTATGTTGATCCAAATATGGTTGGCGTCCGTAACAAATATGTCTTTACAAAATTATAAACATTAGGATCAGTAATAGAGCTCCTTGAGTTAGAATTGATCTCAAATAGTTATCATTTCATGAAATAGTCATTCCATAGGGTAATATGAACTTAGAGATTTGTATTGATAATTTTTATGATTATAATTCTGGCAATAGATATTTTTTACGACAGCGAATATTACCCCATATTGAGATAGTATCGGATCTCTGTACGCTGTTTACTCGCTGTTTGTTTGGTCGTTGTACGGAGCTGACCTTCTATAGGTACTTATCTCTTTTGTGACGAAAGACACACACGGTCGGAAAGCGCGAATCCCAGTTATTAGCAATCAATTTTATACGGACTTTTCAGCTGCTGAATACGTTTATTTGAAGTTGGATTTGGAAGTCAAAAACACGTCAAATTGCTTCTCACTTAGCGCTTCGTTAAGTTTATATTAAACTTATGTATACAGGGTGTTAAAGAAATTGCGTACCATAGCTTAGGGGTAGGTTTAGTATCGATAAAGGAAACCAGGTAAAAAAGATATACAAAAAAATTATTGCAAGATCAACCTACTTTAGTACCTACTAACATAAAATAGCAATCGTTTAGAATTAAAACTATTTTATTTGTTTAAATGCTTTAATTACTTACCTACTAACGAACGCGTTGTCATTTTGTCCTTCACTTCTCGCATCCGAATATAAGGGCCGGCGCATTATTTGCTACTGAAAACGGCTCGCGACAAATGGCGCAAGATGTGCGCCCCTAATGCTACGACGGTATGTAAATTACAATTCCAATTTTCCCTTAGTACTTTAACGGGCTTAGGACCGTTAAAAATACAAAACCTACAAAAAAGATTTTGTTTAACTAGTATTCAACAGAAATACGAGTAGGTAGTATTAGGGGTTAAAGTATGAAATTGCCAATTTGTACTGAAAAATTTTAATTCGTTTTTTTTTTAATTTAACATATTTATGTAATCAAAATAATTACCATTATTATCTACACATTGCTGCCATCTAAAGAAAGGTCGTTTATGCCTTTGCGATAGAACTCTCGTGATCTAGATTCGACAAACTGTGTGAAAGCATTTTGTGCTGAGAAGAAAACTTTTTATCACGTAGAAAATTGTCCATATCACGAAAAAAATGGTAGTCCGTTGGAGCAAGGTCTGGCGAATACGGAGGGTGACAAATGGTTTCTAATTGCAGTTCCTGTATAGTTAAAACGGTTTCTCGTGCTGTATGAGGTCTCGCGTTATCATGGAGCAATAATGGTGAAGATCGATTCATGAGTCGGGGCTGTTTCACTGCTAGTTTTGCTATCATTGTTCGGAGTTCGGCACAGTAGACATCTGCCGTCATTGCTTGACCAGATCGGAGAAAGCTATATTGAATAACACCATGCTGAGACCACCAAACAGTTACCATTACGTTTTTATTGTTAAGCTTTGCTTTTCCATCACGAAAGCGTTTAAACCCAAATCGCACGGTGCGTTCATTAGCAGTCCCCTCTCCAAATGCAACATTGATTTTGCAAGCTGTTTCTGCCGCGTTATTGCCGCGTGGGAACTTGTATTCAAAAATAACTCGAATTTTCGAAGTATCTATCTTTCTTGTCTAAGCTGAATAAAACAAACAACTGAAAGTCATGGCCAAATGTTTTTTTTTTTTCATTTTTTAAAAGAAGAACTTCATAAGTACCACGTGATAAAAGTTTCACTCAAAAATCTCAAACCATGAAGGTTCTATGTCCATTCGAAGTACCTATTACAATGAAACGGCAATTTCATACTTTAACCCTTATTATTAAAGAAGAAGAAATAAGTACTTGGAATTGTAATTTATGTACCTAGTTACCTATCCTTCACCCGGCCTTATCGAAGTGTTCGGGCGTAGATATTTCATTGCGTTCGTAGGTAGCTCTAGGAAATTATTAATTAGCATTTAAACAAAATAAAAACTTATTTTAACCAATTTTTTAATCAATTTTAAACGATTGCTATTTAATTAGTAGGTACTACATTAGGTTCATCTTATGATAATTTTCGTTTTTGTTTAAACTTTCTTTAAAGGTATTTATTTTTTACGGGTTCCTTTATCGATACTGAACTCACCCTGAAGCTATGGAACGCAATTTCTTTAACACCCTGTATATATACCTATTTTACCCTTATTCAGGTTATTCTATAACCTAGCTGGAAGTGCAGCACCTCACCAACATTCAAGTTGTAGTTTTAGTACACTAATTTGTCAACCCTATAAATTACCATGTGCTACAATGCTGTGATGATGAATAAACAATTTGATTTTATTTTCTGACGCTGATTCAAGCAATGAAAACAACTACTACGTTGTCACATGGCTTTCGCTTAGCGGATTTCGACCCTGAGAAACCAGATGTGGACACACCTGCTTGGGTGACGAATCCCCGTCATCAGAACTGGAATTCGTATTGGTTCAGGCGCAAAATGAGAACGCTTAAAGTGTAAGTGACCGTTGACATTTCAAAAACAAAGTGCAAACATGCGAACGCTTATTAAATAATCGTGTGGATCTGTTCAAATTGGAACCAGACAAGCCAGATACGGATGTGCGATTATGGTACACGTTGTTTTAGGCATAGGCTGTATGCAGAAATACCTTTGCCGAGTGACGCACCAGTTGCGCCTACCGCCATGTTTGAAAAAAAAAACTAAGTGGCGTTTGAGCTCTACGTATCCCGTTCCCGTGTTTAGAACACGCGGTAGGAGGCGTGTGCAAACATAACATAACAAAACACATTTTGATTTGTGTTTTGTTGAAAATCCACATCAAGGTGGTCAACTTGTTGTGGTCAGCAGTAAGGCCCTCATAGTAGCAGCATCAACGTGGCTATCGCAAATAGCTACCAGTGACTTGGAGTGACTTTAAGAATCGAGCCAAGCAGCCCCGCAGCCGTCAGCGAAGCTCTCCGTGTGCTGCAAGTGAGAGAAACCAAGACATATCGCAGCCTGGTGCACGAGTAGTGGCAGCTAAGCGGATGGTGGACAACGTGCTGGAAGTCGCGAACGGCGTGTGGACATCGTACAACTACCCTCAGACACATTGGAAAATAAAGGTGAGCTGTATTGTTTTGTTTACGATTTTGGTGCTGAATGCTCGTTAGTAAAAGCGAGTCGTGCAGCCAAATTAAGTGGCAAACGGGTTAATAACGTTGTTGCGTTCACTGGTATTGGTCAAACATGTGTACAGCACAGACCAAATCATATGTAGCGTTGCAATTAGCGAGCAACAACTTGAGATTTTATTACATTTCTACCATAGAGTATAGTAACTAAAAAGGAAATTTCTACCCGACATTTACTTGCAAAGTAATATTATGATTACTATCATAATATTACTTTGCAAGTAAATTCAACCCGTGTTTATACCCGACATTTAAATGTCGGGTTTAGACCCGACGGGAACGACTAAGTGACGTTTGCGTTCAACGTATCCGTTGAACTCAAACGTCTTTTTTTTTTCAAACATGGCGGTAGGCGCAACTGGCGCGTCAGTCGGCAAAGGTATTTCTGCATACAGCCTATGCATAAAACAACATGTACCATAATCGCGCATCCGTATCTGGCTTGTCTGGTTCCAATTTGAACAGATCCACACGATTATTTAAGAAGCGTTCGCATGTTTGCACTTGGTTTTTGAAATGTCAACGGTCACTTAAACTTTAAGCGTTCTCATTTTGCGCATGAACCTATACGAATTCCAGTTCTGATGACGAGGATTCGTCACCCAAGCACGTGTGTCCACATCTGGTTTCTCAGGGTCGAAGTCCGGTAACCGAAAGCCATGTGACGACGTAGTAGGTAGTTGTTTTCATTGCTTGAATCAGCGTCAGAAAATCAAATAAAATCATAAATCAAATTGTTTATTCATCATAACAGCATTGTAGTACGTGGTAATCTACAGGGTTGACAAATTAGTGTATTAAAACTACAACTTCAATGTTCGTGAGGTGCTGCACTCCCAGCTAGGTTATAGAATAACCTGAATAAGGGTAAAATTGCGGTTAGATTCTGCTGTTCCATCAGACGCATCTATTTTTCGTCACTAGCATCTTCATTTTGAATACATGGGTCGTTGAGGTCCAATCCCAATTCTGATATCGCATCACTGGGTGGCCGAGATGCGAAACATCGGGTCTTCTTCATGATCTGACATAGTTTACGTATGTGTGGGCACTGTGGTGGGTATTCGAACGAAAAGATAATTGGAATTTAAAGTAACTTTAATAAACTGGCGATTATCAACCGAAACGCACACTTGCGTCAGAAACAAACACGTGCGAACGATACTGAGCGTTTGCCAAGACTGTCCGAGCTTGACTGACGACTGTAGACTGTCGCAACACTCGGTCTCTTCGCCAGTCCTCGCTGCGTCCCCTCCACCGACGATCGTGTTCAAGCGGTACGACTCGCTTGCATTTCCGATCACATGATTATTCGTTTATCCATCAAATTGTTAGATGGCGCTGTCCGCTGTACTACGGCGCCATCTATCAACGACATATGTTTGTCGTAACTGCTCATTATCTGGTTGTCTCCTTGATTTTTTGTGATGTTTATCTCTTTTACGGATGGATCGAACAACGCCCATAGTTTTAACGGGGCCTTTCTTTTAGGTACGGTTGAAGTTTTTGTACAGTCATTCATAATAGTCTTGATCGTATCAACTAAATATTCCGCGACGGGGTTAACGTCGTCTATCTTGTAAAAGTCTGACCAATGCACTTCACAAAGCCTCAGGCAAGCGGCAGCATAGTCCAAGGTTAAGTTCGCATTTGTGGGTTTATCCTTACATAATCCTGCATGCTTAACACACAGAAGAATGGGACTATGGTCTGTTAGCTCTGGAAATACTATTGTTTGCCAGCGTTCCCTTGTTCTTACCATAAAGTGGTCTATGCAGTTGTTTAGCCTAGTTGAGAAGGTAATGGCTTGTTGTAGGCCATGTCATGCCACAAGACATAAATAGTCACTCGCGTTGCTTTCGTTTCTATCGCATGGCAACGTATTGATATTAATATGCCCCGTAAAGATAATAAGTATCCTTGTCACGAATCTTTTTAAGTATCTCATTCAATGATGCTAAGGTTGAATATTTTTGTAGCAAGGTAGGAACAAATAATACTGTATCAGGCAGTATCTAGTCTCAAACAATTGCCCTCCGCCATATCCGGTTCGTAGGCATCAACACTAGTTTCTGTTCTTACATAGGCCACCACGCCGTCGTTCTGATTTAAGTTATTCTTATTATATTCCCCCAAGTTGGGAGGTGTGACACCCTTTTTCGTCCAGCACTCAGTAAGGACTATAATATCCACCTTTACATTAAGAGATGTTATAAATGTAAGCAGCAAGTCAAAATTGCAATAAATACTGCGTACGTTCACACATAGAATACATAGGGAATCCGAACCAGCGTAGTCGCGCAGAACAAGTGAACATTGGGATGAATCAAACAGTTTCGTACAGTCAGCATTGCCCGTATTATCAAGGTCGTCCATTACGGTAGAGTTATGGTTATTGAATTTTAGTGTAAGCAAACCAGGGGAGCCATATGTTTGACCATAATATAATGTAATTATGTTGTTCCGAAGAACAAACTGTAACAACAAGTGAAATTTCTAATTTATTATTGTGACTGTAATATAGCATTAATTTTAGGCTAATTTTATATGTAGTTGAGATCTTGTTTGTTTATGTGAGTTGTGTATATGTTAGGGTATGTTTATGAATATGTTGTTTGGTACAGGAATGGTAGATAAATTACCTTTATTGACAGTTGCGCACTGAACATTAAATTAAATAAAAAGAATAATAACGTTAATATAGTTAAGAAGGCCGACACTAGTCATTCGGCATTCTGTTTTTTAAGATCATTCTCGTGATCAATTCGTATCTCGTTGATTCCTTCCGCTTTGCGTAAGTAGACCCTACCATGTGACGTCCAGCAGAATGCGTAGTCAATGTCTTTAGCAAAATTACGACTTAGGTAGTACTGCAGTCTTCTCGCATATGTTGTAAGTGTTTCCGAAATATACACTGGCGCCGGCGGTCCGTCAATTGCAAATTGAGATGTGTTCAGTTTAATAAATCGTTGAGCATAGCCCATATCTTAAGGAAGGGTATAGGCTATTTATCATCACGTTGCTGAACCCAGTAAAGAGATAAGTCAGAAAGAATGCTAGGCGAAAACGAGGTAATACCGCAGGCGATGGGATGCGACGCAGTGGATCGAGGACCGTTCACGGGGAAGAAGTCGCAGGCAGAAGCTAGTAGTTTTATAATTGAGCACCTTGTGTAAATTGTGTCTAGCTAGCTAGGTAGCTAGATCACATTCTTGCGGCATTCCTTACTATATATAATATATTGTGAGGTACTTATTGTATGAACACAATTTTTTTTCTAATTTTAAGAAAATTTACGATACTCTTAGTCTTATTACCAGGAATATACACAATCTTGCTGTACATCCCACTCGCCTCCATAGAGTAGGCAACTCGTTCATGGTTTAATTTATCTACATGGTCCTCACACGATCTGACCAATATGATGTCTGAACTTACGCCAAAAACCAGCACTGGGCCCGCGTGGTGGTTTACGGCCCACTCCCTCTCTCTAAGAGGAAGTCAGTAAGAGGAAGAACTCACTAAGAGGAAGCCTGTGCCCAGCTGTGGGAACATTTTAGGCTGATTATGATACCTTTATGTTAATATTTCAGCGAAAATTAAAATCAAGTCAAAAAGAAATAAAAAGCGAGTGTTGTATAAAAAGTAAAACAACAAAATAATCGCAGCCTACATGAAAAACGTATTAAACTTTGTTCTAACAGGCAGGTATGTAGTCAAAGGGGAAATTACGCCGGGAAGTAGTCTAGAAAATACATTTAATATTAAAACGCCTGCAAAATAACGTTGAGCAATAAACTAGAGGACGTCCTTGCTATAAGTAATTTTTAAGTACGCACACACATTTCAACTTTCGTTTAGACACTAAAACCCTTTTACATAAAATGTGGAATGGAATCTTCTTCACACATAAAATTAAAGTATTAGGGGGCAAAGTTGAACGCGTTCGTGGCACCCTCATTAAGCTGTCTCATAATTTTCACACGCTAATACAGCATAACCCCGACAAATCACCTGTTATGGCGCACAAAAGGAATTTATTTAGACAACTATAAATTCGGGTAAATGTCGACGTGATGGAGTAAAGTTGTGAGGTGTAATATAGTGGGGAGGTACCTGCAGTCTGTTTTACATTGATGAGAATGGATTGTGTCATGACATTGTAGCTTGTCGTGTGGTTCGCGTAATAGGTCGACATTTGTTTTCTCCCCAGTCCCGATAGCAAGGTTGGTTCAGGGGTCTTTGAAAAGGATACGGTGCACCTCTCCAATTGGTGGTTACTTAAAAAAGGCTCTTATCTCACTAAAATCAACCGTGTAGTCTCCGGGTTGATTTTAGTGAGCTAAGAACCTTTGGTAAGTTTGGACCTACACTCCTTGGTAAAATATATTCCCCAAGGGTGTCTTATGGCAGAAGCCCCTTGAAAATAAAAACGGTCGTCTCTTGTGGGAGCGGCATAAGTAGTGTGGAACGGTGGAACCCTTATAACAAGAGCAGGAATGGCGGAGAATAGCCTATGAATCACACAAGTCCAAGTTCTCTCTAGGAACCTTTCTGCCCAACTCCCAAGAGGGCTCAGGTGTGATAGTATTTTACAGCTCCGAATTGCACTATCAAAACTTTATGAACAATGTAATCTGCATCGTAGATACTCCCGCACGTCTGCATATACTTTACTCCTATATAAATATTCATAGTCTGGAATTCTGGACTGCTCATAGTGCTCACCTCACGTTCCAAGTTGGAATATCAAATGGGATTGGATTGTGGTGAGTACACAATATATTTGCCGTTCTATGTACTTATGTTAAATTGTTTTATAATAGAAGTGCATAGCTGTCTTGTGCAAGTGCTTTACCTACTTTATGCAAATAATCTATTGTTATTTGGAATATTAGGATTCACGATGCACGTTGTAAGGATCGTAACAGCTGGCGTTCTGTAGTTTCTGCTTACTTATAAATGTATAGTCTTCCAGACCGTATTTCGGCCTTGGCGATCAATCTCATCAGAGACTAGCCTTCGGCGTGGGAGATATTATAGTCCACAGGTGTGTGGGCAGACACAGGTGAACTCTCTCTTCCCTCACTCCCATAGTCCGATGGGACAGCAATCCGACACGACCGGAGAGAGATCTGGCCATGATTAATATTGAAATAGGTCTGTCGATGCCTTTTCTATAAGCGATTCTAAAGATTTTTGAAACAGCGACGGTACTCAATAAATCAAAATTGTAATTTATAAATGATAACCCGAATACTCAACGGTGTGTAACAGACTTGATAAATTAGTGAATTCGGAGAATTATGAATAAATCAAATATATTATGTAGGTAATGTTGTTATTTGAGCGAACAAGCTTTAAGTGATTGATGTGAATTCAAATGAAATTAGGGATGAAAGCGCTTTACGAACTCTCTGGACTCTACATTGTAAATGATAAATGAAAGGTTTTAATTATATCTCTACAGGTAATATGTTAAAAATGAAATTCTGAATCGCAACCATTAACATTTTCCTTAAGCAAAGACTTAGCAACAGAAGGTGATGAGTTTAGGGATTTAGTAGTTGAAACGGGAATATCTGAAAAGAAATAGACATATTAATGACAACATAATAAAATCAGACTCACAAGTCGCCAAGGCATTTGAAAATTTATTTTCAGATATTCCCGTTTCAACTGCTAAATCCCTAAACTCAACCGTAATACTGACTACAGCCTGTCGGCTGTAGTCAGTATTACGGTTACTAGATCTTCTCGCTTCACTATTAATAATAGTCCAGATCGTTTTAATTACATTACAGCCGTTTTTAATCTTTCAACCTACATAACGTGACTTGGCCATATAAAAAACTTTTTCAAACAATTTTGAATAATTTCTACCGTCTAAATTAAATTCATCAGTGTTAACATAAGTCCTTTTATTGTACAGTTCATAAAACCGTGTTCTACTTTTGAATACCAATGGTAGTCCAATCACTGAAAGCTGCGTTACTATTAACCTATGTAGATAAGTACTTGGGAATAAAGGTGGAATCAAATTGTTCACAGTTTATACAAAAAAAATATATCATATAGATGATTAGGATCAGCATGAGTTGACAAAACTGGTAATTTATTAATTAAATATTGTGTATGTTTGAGTTTATGGAACAGTGGCGGCCCATAGTTCGTAGGCTCGAACCCAGACAGCCGCTTCACTTTGTGTAAATTATTTTATCACCACTGCTCTCAAAACAGTGAAGGAAAACATCGTGAGAGAACCGGCATGTCCTAAAATGAAAAATTCAAAGACATGTGACATCTACCAACCCGCATTTGGCATGTGTTGGATTACGGCCCACTCCCTTTCACCGAGAGGAGGCCTGTGTCCCAGCAGTGGGATTATTATATTTAGGCTGATTATGCTAATTATGCTCGAGTTCATTTTTAGATACAGATTCGTTAAAACAAATAAGTTTTCGTGTAGGTTGAACCTGCATCCCCATTTTGTATCGTGTTCGATATTATGGAATGTTGATTTTACAAATCCTATTTTGTGCAAGCTGTGTGCCCGATGGGATTATCCATCGACAGAAGCACCTTTAAACGAACTTTCATCCCTTATTTAACCCCTGAAGGAGATGAATCTTCAAATATCCTTCCTTAGTGTCTTCGTTATACAGCGAGACGCTTTAATGGCGACATTATTTTAACACACGTACTCGTATACTGTTTCGAGTTTATTATAATCATATTTTAATTTCATTAAACTTTATTTATTTTCAATTTTCTAAAATAGCATTTTGGAGCAACCTGTACTTAAAGAACTGTAGCGCAGAAGTCATTTGCCGGGGTCACGGATCTTAATATCGCATCAATGAAATTAAAATGAATAACGTGCAAAAAGTAGGCGAATTAAAGGAAAGAGAGAGAGCCCTATGTCGTCGAGCGGCGCAGGCGGTAGTTGTAAAATTACGAATAATTTTATGTTGTATTAATTTTGAAGATTACTGGCCACTAGCACTACCCGTGTGTTAAATAGACTCTTTGCACAAGAGAAGACTAGACTTTCTAGACCCAGCAGTTTAGGCTGTGCGTATCAGTAAATTTATATTTATTATTATGAAGATTGCTATTAGAAGATGGTGAAACACCCTCTGATAACAATCTGCATAATAAAACTCTGATGCATGCGTATGAGTATGTCAATTCTCATTCGATCCCTATTCTGTTCGACGGATTTCAAACAAAATTCAAAACTGAAACAAACGTGTCCGAGTCAGAAAATAGAAGAAAAAGAAGTAACTCCATACGCGCATCGTTGCGTTGATTACAACATGCTCTGGTGGACCAGCAGTCTGCCGTGTCTGACGTGATTACTTCGACCCTTTGGCCGTACCTTGCAATCTACTACTGCCTGGAAAAACTTTTAGGTCCAATTTTTGTGTAATACGAAAGTCACTAGGCTTGAAGAGGTCCCGTTTTTTTATGAAAAATTCAAAAAGATAATAATAATAATAATTTATTTAATAAAAATGTTTACATAAGATAGAGACAATACAACGTGTAACTGAAAGCGTTTCCTGTATGGTGGTAAATAAAATAAAGTTAAAAATTAAAGGGGGGGGCATTAATTTTTAACTTTATTATTTTTATTAGTTATAGCTGCAATAAAATACACACTGCGAAAATTTCAACTATCTACCTATAACGGTTCATGAGATACACCCCGCTAACAGACAGATGGACGGAGAGCGGATCCTTAGTAATAGGTATGGTTCCGGTGGCGGGTTTGTAATAATATGGTATAATAACCTAATTTCATGTGATCGAATGTTAAACCTTCTTTTGCTCTAATAACATTTAGTTTAACGTTAATGTCATATAATTTCCAATTTGTATAATGTTGTTTTAATATAACGTTCAGTTGACCTAATTTTCATATACATTAATTTTCAGCCAACATTCTGTAATGAATAAGTAAATATCAGGAAACATCATACTGTTATAACCTCATCTAACTCTAACCACGACCCACAACACCAACAATAGAGGGGATCTGTCGCTCGGCGGCCGCTGCCGCGACACGCTCGCTACGCTCGTCGCCCTCGCGCGTTAATGGTCACTGTTCTAACCTAACCTAACCCATATGATTCAATAACAGTGGATGGTACGTTATGTAACGGCTAGGGCTTTGCAGGTAGGCTGCGCAGGCCGCTAACAAATTAGGTAGGTAGATAAACACTAGTAGAGGTTCATAGGTTTAATACATCACTAAATTACTTAATAGTAGACTAGGTCGCGGGTAAGAACACACTAAAGTACTGAGCTCAAGCACACCGGTAAGGTTGGGAAGGTACCGTCCTTGGGTCTCCGGGATGCAGGCGCGGCGCAGTTCTGCCACGCATGGGGTACGCAGTTATTGAGCTGCCCTGTCCTCAGCCGGAACGTAGAACCCCTAGATTTGGGGTACCAGTATCTTGAGGACCAGGGAATTACCCCTGCTTGCTATGCAAGCGGATGTTAAAATGACAGAGTGTTCTTAGAAAATTAGTGTTGTGCCATAATTATAGTGATGTGACTTACAACTTACTAATTATCAGTCGACTATTTGCCGTTGAGACCCTCACAACGCTACAGTTACTTATAATTTTTAAATATTATAGTAACTGAATATTATACTAATTGAATATTCATTTAAATGTGCATTATAGAGAATGTTCATCAAACCATATAAATTAGGTAAAATGAAATTATATCAACAATTCATTATATATTAGACATCATTTCATCGTTATATCAAAAAAAAAGTATATTAAATGAAATTAGGTCATATGATCATTAGAACTTTTGTTATTATTTCAAACGTTACACACCCTCTGGTACAGAACGAAAAAAATGTATTACTTACCTACTTGCATTTATTACTTATTAAAAGTTGTGAACGGGCACACAAGTTCTGTAACTAATATTCTAATGGATTCTTAAAGCAACATAGATTGAGTAAAGTCCTAGATTTAGCAAGTTATCTGAGTAAAGTCAGGCAAATTATATAGATACTTGCAACTAACTGGACTGTCATACTTACTATGAAAGCGTGCTCGTAATCTGGCAAAATGGTGTATGTTGCAGTTAGCAACTGAACAGACATCGCGGGTTGTATACTGTTGTGAGTAAACATGACAAGGCACAACTTATGTAAAACACACATACGAATGCTGCACATGTGAATAAAACTAATTTCAAAGTGTTGTTGCAGCAACTGTAGGTAGCACGCAATTCGTAGCCTTATACACCATTTACACTATGCGAGTTACTTGCCTGAAGCAATTGAAGTATCAGCATTGTTTCGACGGTGTAACTTTTATTGCTGCTGCAACTTATGATATGCCATTGGCAACTGAATCGCACACTGTCTATCAGGCTTTATGTTAGGATGGACTTTAACGTTGGAAACGTTGTCTATATAGTTGTCATATTCACTTAGAATTCGTTTATAATCCGTGCGAGCAGAAGTTTTTACAAACTGTCAAGTGACCTGTACTACTGTTTAACTTAATACTGTTTTTTTCTTGTTGTGAATATTATGTGCCTTACTGGGTCAAATAAACTTATTTCCTTTCTTTCTTTTTTTGATCAAGATTTGGATGTATTTAATACCAGTTTTTCTCGGCTGCATTTTTTGGTGAAAAGCTTCTTCACGGAAAAGGAATTCTTTGCGTCTAAATTATTTTTAATTTCTATTAATCGAACGTGTACTATTTATTTCCTAATTTGTGTTATCAGTATTTTAGTGTTTGTCAGTGGAAACTTGTAAATGGCCTTCAATTTCATATTGTTTAAGAACACTGTATAAAATAGCTGTAAGTTTCCCGAAAAGTAGAAAATAAACAAATTGTTCGAATTTTATACAGACTAATTCTACAGTTTATTTTAAGGGTTATTCAAGAATATATTCAAAGCTCTTAAGGCTGCCTTCCTATTAAGGAAGGCAGCCTTAAAAAAAAAAAAAAATCATGAACACTTTCATGCCATGAAAATGTTCATGATTTTTCAAAAGGAAAATAATTATAATTATTCTAGAAGTTGCAGCATTTACCATTCTTTTTAAAGCATCGTGCACACACGTATTGCAGTAGGTAAATAAATTCCTTTCAGAAGGGGTAGGAAGAAAATGGAACCCGTCCGTGAGTACCTGAGCACAAAATTTTCTTCCAACACATTGAATATTTTGTGCTCCCAACTTAGCAAAGGCATTCTTTTAGCTATTGCCGCAACCTGCAGCTGAAAATAAAACTAGGTAGTTACCATACACTCATAGCCGGACAATATTAGACAAAAAGCCAACTGCCATACAATTTTGAACCGTATGAGATGCAGTACTGTCACCTTGACTTGCTTTGCACATCAACTGGCCTGCTAATTATTATGTTAGAGTCTTGAAAACCTTGAAAGACAAAATGACATTCAATCAGCGGCAACTGTGATGGAAAAGTATTGGATTGATATAGATACTCGTATAGTAAGCGTCAAACTTTATGGCGGCTCTGAAGTGCGTTATTCGATGCGCAGTACCCCACCTCTCACCCCCGCTCACACGTGAACTTGTTACTGCGCAGCGACTCGCCTCATGTTCCGAGCCGCCATAAAGTTTGAATCGGGCTGTACCGAAAATGTAAATCCTGTTGAAAGTCTTTGTAGAAATACGAAACGCTTCGAATGCGATTGCCACACGTCCAGGCCCCTGGTCAACTTTTTGTGCTACCTTCAACGACGATAAACACCTTCACAATTTGGTATAACATCGTTTTATCGAGCAAATCTAAAGCTTCAGACAGACGAATAGCACCCTTCAAAATGGCTAATGCATTTGACGCGCCGTTCGGTCGCTAAGTGTGTTATCAACCTAACGGTAGACGCCACAGGCGTAACTTGTACTCGTACATATAAATACGGGCCAAAATAAATCCGTTGAGCAGTTAAGCTTATCACACACAGGCAGACTATGAAAATAGTGGAGATAAAGCAATATACTGCGACTTTTTTTTACGACAGTATCCGTAAAGTTGAGCTGTCTGTTCTAGTTATTATCAGTTCGCATGGTTTACGCTTTTTTTGCTTTTGCGGTAAAATTATCAAGCTTGAAGGATGGGGATTAAATTCTGGCTACTTTCTGAATTAAATCCCTAATTCCGTTTGAATAAAACGTTATTACTTACTTTCATAGGTTTTACAATCATGCTTAGTTTATTTGGAAACATACGTACCGTAGCATCGGGGGATGCTAACTGTACCGGGATTCATGAATAAAAGACTATGTATTTGCTTTCATAAAATTAATAACGTAAACGTTAATGTTATATATTTATGTCTCTGTAATTTGTATGGTGTACAATAAAGAGTATTCTATCTATCTATCTATCTTTAACATTTTTTTTTTCTTTGGCTTGTCAGCCAAATATGACGCAGTACTGCCTTCTAATCATAAATTAAATTAATGTTTGTCTTGTATTTTTTGCCAATAAGTTTTAACGAACTCGCGGAGCTTGCATATAGCTATACCAAATAGGCTATAATCTCTACAGTACTACGTAGATACAAAGGCTAAAGTGCAGGAACAGTACTTTATATATAAATTAATTATATTTCTTGAACTTGCTTAATTATGAAGCTACACGGTAATAAAGCGTAATAAAACATTACAATATTTGCAAGGATAACATAAAACGCAAATAAAATTAAAGATGTCGCCGGTCGTTGTAGCAATTAAGTTCCCGGGCGTAATTAGGTCGGCGCGTAATTTGGACCCGTTGTCTGTCACGTCTCTCCGGGAAACTTTCAAATTTCATGAAAAATCTTGAGTGCTGCGTAAATCTGAGGGTACAGGTTCTAACACTGTCTCCATAAACATATTAGAATTATCATTTTGGCCAATGTTTTCGTTAACATTGTGTAAATTGTACCCGCGGGCCGTCAGTCGTTTATTTTTCGTTTTGTTCAGTTTTTTTCTTTTAATTTTGTCTGACCGGCTGCCACGGGTCTTGAATTCACGCGGGTCTTTGCCCTTTAGGCGCGATTGGTCCAATTCACCTTATTCGCGATTGGTCCAATTCGCGGTTGGTCCCATATAAAGTATTTCCAAAATTAAACAAAATTTGTATGTACGTATTGTACTATATTTATTGATAATCATATATCATGTTGATTTTTAGTACTTATATAAATTTATTAGACAAAATTATAATATTATTATTGATAGAATCTTATAACACGTAATTTCGGAACATTGTCCATTTTGGACCAACTGCAAATTGGACCAACTGCGAATTGGAAATTTTTTTGAACATTGGACCAATCGCGAATTGGACTAATCGCGCCTAAAGGGTCTTTGCGTTTCTTGCATGTGTTCTTCTCTTTCTCTTTTATCATTGTTTCGGTTACCGATCATTTCATTAGAGGTTTTTATCTCTAACTCTAAATCACTGTCTTTGTAGTTGTATGTGCGTCATTCCTGTGAAATTCTCCAACTTTATTATTTTAGGTTAAAATAACAAAACTCGTTCCCATAAACACCGAAAGTTATAAGACAAAACTCACACTGACAGCTCTCAAGCACCGCACTCCCCATCTAATCTCCTACATTGGAGGCAACGCCCTCTGAATTGCACCTCACTGCAAACAGAAACACTTGACTGCAAAGTCACAACATATCCTGAAAACTACGACCAAAAACGTATGTTTCTGTGTGACTAACAATTGGCTCAAGGGAGCAAACCGTCTTACTTTATCTTAACGGCTCTAAGCCAACCCAGTTTGAGGTTAAGCTGTCAAGAACGTTTTACAACATGGACCTCCATATATAATACGGATTTATATTCGAGGAATTGTCCTCTGTTGTGGAGATATCTAATCTAAGTGTCACCGGGATGCTGAGCAAGTGTCCCTCTGTCTCCGTGATTAATGCTTGATACCTTTCATATACAGGACCGAAATGTAATAGTTTAAAATAATCCTGGCCGTAATACGACAAAAGGTATAGTGGGTGCCTAGTCGGCCGTAAGTAGATATGGCACATCGACTCTTAGAAAGACCTACCGATCTATTCTGTAGCAATGTCACCGTGAAAACTTGAGTGAGGTGAGCTTAAAGTGAGCTGTCTAAAGTGTCAATCCCTAGCATCAGGTGGAATAATGACAGCTCGCTTCAAGCTCACTTCTCCTAAGTTTTTAACGGTGACATATTTACAGAATAGACCGGCAGCTGTCACACAGGTATGAGTAGTAGAGACGATGCTCTACAAAGCTTAACATTTTCTAAAACTTCATATGTTCGTGCCTTGATAAATTAAATTTCGTATATATAATGAAATTCCCAGTCTGCATACACAAATTCAACCAAATATATCCATAGTTTATTCGCTATACCTAGTCAAAGATTGGCAAAGCCCATAGTCGGTCCATTTGTTCGAAAAAATCCCTTTTTAAATTCGACGTCAGGATTTATTTGGTAGGGTTAAAATAATCCTATGCATTAGTACTGTCAGTGTTTTCATTTATTGACGTATTGTCATCTTCGCGTATTATGTTCCAAATATAATATAACGGGTGTGAGTCTCCGTCATTGTAACAATATTTTTGTTCTGGACCATACCTTCTAGTTACGGAGATATTGAAGGCTTACGAAAACAAGTTTTTGATATTATAACATAACTTTAAATGCGGCCCCTGTACCGTTACATGCACCCATAAACATAATGTTTTGCGTGTGTTACATTGCGCACTACCACAAACAGTTATTTTTCACACCAAAAATAAAAGTTGTTTCCCAGGAATTAGTTTTGTACAATTTTACTTAGTTTAGTGTACAGAATGCATAGTTGACGGCTATGTGATAGGATTACACCCTGTATATACGTTAACGTAGATACTTTGAAGGTACAAGTCATATATTTAAATGCTGTGTCTAGACACGTAGGTTTAAACCGTTTAAACCCAAATGTGTTTCAAAATACGAAGTGATAACTTTAAATGTAACCCAATTTGGGTGGTTTACCCCAATTTACATAAATATTTCCAGGCTATCAATCTTCTGTCAGGTTAGATCGAATCAATTGCGGCTGAAATTATATGAGGTAAGAAATTAAGGTCTATAAAATCAGCAGTCAACCGTGTATTGATTTCATCGAGTCTGATTTCCACAGGGACCTTCAAAATCGTCGGACTAAAACCTACCGAGAATTCTATGTAACATTTTATGAAGATAATATACATATATTTGGACCATCTACTTGAAAAAGAATTAGTTAGTCTTCATCAGTACAGCACAATGTGGACTCAAGAAGAGGTTATGTCATCTCCGGGCTGGCAGCAGGTAAGTTGTATCTTCCCGTGGGTATCGTTAAGGTAGACTTAAGGATATACTAAGGGATCCTCGTCCTACTATCATCATCTACCCATTTTCCTAGCATGTTATCATGGCAATATCTCTCGTAATAGCTTTTTGCAGTATGTGTGTGGTTCAATATGTGGCATAGGTATTTGATGACATTAAGTCGTCCAAAAGTACGAGTAACATTCAACGAGTCCTTATCATTTCATCATTTCAGCCGAAAGACACTGCTGGACATAGGCCTCCCCAAAGCACCGCCACTTTGACCGGTTCTGTGCTTCTCGCATCCGGATTCCTGCGGCCTTCACAAGGTCGTCGGTCGACCTTCCAAACTCAAGGAGTCATACAAACAAATTAATGAGACTGAAATTTAGGACCCCAGAGTGCAATTAAAAAGAACACTTCAGTTTCAAACCTCACTAAATCAAACTGAACAACAAAACCAACTCAGATAATAAAGAGCGAGTTTTCTGAACACAATTTACCATAGTAAACGGCTCGCAAAGTGAAATGAGAAAAAATAATGGCGCAGTATATGCAATTATCCCTTTTCATTGGGCTGAAGTCGTGACGTGTTTAGAAATAATAACATCCCGCACCACTACCGCCATAGAATAGTGCAGAAGGTTGGATGTATATGACGAGCAAAAGCAGGTGCACGCACACATAGATTTGTACGTACATGCGTCGATCTTTACCTATGTCAGCTGAATGCCAGTCGCGAGTGCGGTTGCACTCGATGTGCGTGAATCGTGTCGATGTGTGTGCGTTTAGGCCCAGTGCATGGAGTCAACCTTCTGTACTTTCTGCAGCGCCACCCACACCATGCAAATAAATCCTTAATAGCTGGTGGGGTTCTTCGCATTACATTTATGAGCCCATTTTGTTGCGTAAGCGCTTGGAAAGCGCATTTTTTAATGATACGTGTGATAAATATTCTAGGGTAACTGAGCGTTCACATTATTTATTTGCAAGTGATACTGTTTTAATAGGCTCTTAGATTTCTTGTGCTGTTCGAATGTTATTGCGAAGGTTTTCTTTTATCACGTCTGGATTCTGAAAAGTCTAAAAACGTTTACATTTTCTTCGAAAGTTAGGATATCTTCTCACCCTTTTTTTACTACATAACATTATATTACGCCTTGTTTTCCCGAAGGGTTAAGCAGGGGTGTAAGTACAACCACATGCCGCAAATAAATGTATTTTCTTTCTTTTCTTTTCTCTTACATTTCGGTTGTATTATTATACACACGTTATGTTTAAGTCCCATGTAATCCCCTGTTACATGAGACTATATGGGCGAGCCTATTGCCATCAACCGGCACAAGTCCAAACTCCAGGCTGCTGCTGAGAAATTCCAAATAGAAACACCCAATAGCCCGACCTGGGAATCGAACCCAAGACTTCATGCTCAACAGTAGCACTTGCGACCACTATACCAACGAGGCAGTCCAGTGATGCGGTTGTTTTACTAACGTTCATAATTTAGTCTTCCAGGTAGTCCTATAAATCAAAAGTGAGTCCACTGGCGTTGTATATCGCACCCTGCCTCAACTTTCAACCCCACTGCCAACCCCGCTGACTGGTATAAGCCAGGAAACAGACAACTTTTCCCCCGGGATAAGTTTTCTAATACCTGCAAGAGAAGACATCCCAATGATGTAGAAGTAAAATAAAAATAGAAGAAAGTAAGTAGCTGTAAAATGAAAATAGTTGGCTATAAAGCACAGAAAATCTCAACTTGGTTTCGAGATAGTGAGTTATTGGATAACAGCAGTCCTTTACAGCATATTGTATTTTGCAGTCTCACCGGCAGCCACTAACAGACGTGCAATTCATATTAATATTCATGCATACACGTACTGACTCTAGAACAAAGCGTCTAAATGCATGAGAGGCTCTCTTTTATAGGTACCTAGTGTAACAATAAACTCTATTGCGAAACAAATTTCATCAATGCAATTTCGGCAAAATTCATGTTCAAAATGTATTGTCACGATTGTTATTTGCAAAAGGATAGACAAGGTGAATAGTCTTGTGAACCCCAAGAATAACAACACGCATGTATTCCTCAATGTTTAGGCGGAATCAAAATCAAAATATTTTACACGTGCAAATATGAAACGTCAGAAACTATGTGCACAGTTCCAATTGGTCGTTTCCTATGGAGAAGAGCCGGCAAGAAACTCCACGGTTACTCTTTACATAAGTCAGTTACACCCACATTCTGACAGTTATGATTTCCCAAGTATTTATCTCCTTACTAGTTTCCTCCCGCGACTTCAGCCTGTCGCATCGCATCGCCTGCCCGCACTACACACACTACACATTTCGTTTTCGCTTAGCGTTCTTTCTGACTTTTTTTGCTTTGCTCGGCTCCTGAGGGTCCTAGCGTAATGTTAAGTAGGCATTCCTCAAGAATTGAAAGCTCAATTATTGAGCTTTCAAATGTAAAATAAATTTTCAAATCCAAATGGTTCCAGAGATTAGCGTGTTCAAACAAACAAACTCTTCAGCTTTATTATTGGCATATAGATATAACTCTTATAACATATCTTCACAAACGTTCGATGCGTTTCCGAGCCGAATCGAACATCAATCAATGTTATCAAAAGAGTCCTTTAAAGGTTGTCCACAAATCCAAAACACGAAAATGATGTCACTTTAAATCAAATAGACGACCGCCATCCTTCCGACAGTTATTCGCTGTGGGGCACATAGCAAATCAGTAATTGAAAATGTGTCATTTTTGATACGACAACCTGTCGAATGGTTGTGAATCTACAACGTGTTTTTTTTTATCCCATAACTCTAGGGGGTCATATTACTCATCATTATGAACAACTTTTACTATGGGACCAAACCCGAAATCGCGAAACAAAAATCTGGTTACATTTTGACGAGTTATACATAAATGTAGGGAACAGCTGATTTTTTTTTTCGCGCTTTCAGGTTTGGTCCCATAGTAAAAGTCGTTCATAATGATGAGTACAATGACCCCCTAGACTTATGGGATATCAAAAAAAAACACGTTACGGTATACTATGCAGGTCGGGATATCAACTAAAACATGATACTTTATTATTGATCTAAATAGAAATAAAGGTCTTTTTCCATCATCACTTTATTTAGCCCTAGCCTGAAATTCCAGTAACAAAATACTGTAACCTTATCAGAAATAAATCGAGTAATTTGTACTCAGGACTGCTTAGAACTTGTTTAGGGCGAAGGGCACGACTTAATCACTGACATTAAGACTGCGGCCCGACACTTTGCGTGACGAGAAGCCTAGACCTTCATGAGATGGAATTAACGTTGTCATGTCGCACATTTTGATGGCTACGTGTCTAGCTAAGTTTGTTTTCTCATGTAGATGATAAATTTGTCTTTGACAGTCGTTATGGGTCGTCAGAAGCCCGAAAGTCTGACAACCAGTCTTGCCAAGGGGTATCGTATTACCCAGTAACTAGGTTGTGGAGGTCAGATAGGCAGTCGCTTCATGTAAAATACTGGTATTCAGCTACATCCGGTTAGACAGGCTACGCAGATGATGATGAGATGATAAATTGGTAGGTTTTTGTTTATTATTAATTATTTCTGCCCGCGACTTTGTTCCTGTCCAATTTCTTGTTCCCTTATCCCATCCGCCCGCGCTATAACTTCATTTTCGCTTAACATTCTTTCTGACTTTTTATCTATTTGCTCGGCTTCTCAGGGTCTTAGCGTGAGGGTAAAGGCCTATAGCAAAAATAATTTTTGCTTTCCCGTTTGCGTTCCAACAAAAAAACAAATGAACTCTTCAGCTTTATCATTAGTATAGATATTATTAGTATTAGGGGTCACCAGTATAGAGGTATGAGGAACAGGGTGTAATGTTCACTCATACTCCATAGAAAAGGGAGGATCCTCAGACCAGACGGGTGTTGTGTCTGGCGGGCAATTGCCCAACGATTGATGTTGAGAAGTTTGTACATATGCTAATTGCGCAGTAAACTCTGCTTGCCAGATGCAGGATTTGCGTGACGTCAGTATGACGCGTTGTTCGCATGTGGCGTTGTAGATACCGCTACAGGTAGGTATACAATAGATAGGTAGATATAGATTTGCCAAATTGAATGAAATTGAAAATAATAAATTACAGGTTTCACGTGCCATGAATTAGATAACGGGTTTAGAGGTATGTCTTATGTATTTATTGTAGGTACGAAGTTGAAAAACAAAACGAGTTGTACATACGTAACATCACGCCTGTGTTAGGCAAAGGGCTACCATATTTCTATAGTACAATCACATTTTGCCAGTAATGCTTATGTCCCATGTAACAGTGGGCGAGCATGGGGGCGATCACGTCGGGGTCAGCAGTTTATAGGTATGAGGAACAGGGTGTAAAGTTCAGGGTGGGAAGTTTGTATGTATTCTAATTGCGCGGTAAACTCTGCTTGCGAGATGCAGGATTTGCGTGACGTCAGTATGACGCGTTGTTCGCATGTGGCGTTGTAGATACCGCTACATTATTGCCATAAACCGGACACAAAAAGTCAGACTGCAGGCTGCTAGTGAGAAATTTCAGTTGGAAATACCAAATAACACTTTGCCCGACCCGGGAATCGAAATCAGGACCTCATGCTCAGCAGTAGCGCTTGCGACCACTAGATCGACAAGGCGATCCACGAATTATATTCAATTTGTGATACCTACACAATTTAAACAGGGTTTTAGTTCACATACAGTACCACAGTTATAGACACACAGTTTATCTACTTTCCTATCGCAGGTATGCTGGAAGAGATTTCTTTCTAAAGAAATCTCTTCCAGCATAAGCGGGCGCTTATGTACCTATATTCCTGCATGCCTTTGTACCTATTGTCCTATTATTTTCTTCTTGTCTGTTTGTAAATAAATGGCTATATAGGGGTATGAGAAACAGGGTGTAAAGTCCACTCATCCTCCATAGAAAAGGGAGGATCCACCGACCAGACAGGTGTTGTGTCTTGTGGGCAACTGCCCGACGATTTATGTCGGGACGTTGTATGTATTATATGCTAGTTGCGCGATAAACTCTGATTGCGCGATACAGGATTTCTGCGTGACGGCAGTTGAATAGTTCGCATGTTCGTGGCGCAGTTCGCATGTGGCGAAATAATTATATAAAAATTAAATAATTAAATAAATAATAATTTCAACTTTATAAATAAATACAAATGAAAGGGCTGGGACAAAGTATCGTTCTTGTAATACCAACAACGATACTTTGTCCCAGCCCTTTCATTTAATATTGTGACTGCCTCTGGGACAGTCAACCTGTCTGACCGACTCGTTTCACTACAACAAAATCTGCTCTCGTATAACCTGTGACGACATTGAATCGTCATCGCTATTCACAAATGTACTAACCGATATCGCCATTCACAAACATTCCACAGGCTGTCGAATCGAAAATGACACATTTTCAATTAGTCATTTGCCTTACCCCGACACCAAATAGCTGTCGGAAGAATGGCGGCAAAACCAAAAAAATTTGTCAGATTAAATCATATACAATATTTGATTTTGACAAAATTTTCAGGTTTTGGATTTGTAAACAGTCTTTAGAACTCTCTTGACAAAATTGTTTGACGTTGGATTCGGCACGGAAGTGTATCGAACGGTTGTAAATACCTACATATGCTGGCCTGAAAATCCAATACACAAAAAATACGCTTAGCAAACAGACCACTTACAACTAGTAACAATGGTGGTTATTACTTTATTTCAATCCTCCACCATTAGGTATCATTAGGTATTTGAACGAATGTTATTGCGTTCGTTCTCAGATTGCGAAAATTGTCTTAGCATTAATGGCTCTAGTTTCAACAATACTGCAGTATTCACTTTGTACTTAATATACAATAAAGACGAGGACTACTGCGAGGTGTCGTCTGTTTCGAAAACACGATTGCATACAATTTTCTCGATACAAAGAAATCTCAAAGTTACCACAAAAACGTACAATAAAAGAAGAATAATCAATGAAAATTTTCAAATTAGGGCATGAAACTTTGCAGGCTAAGGTAAGGTACGAGTATTTACCACGAATAGTCTGTAAAAGCAATAAAGTTCTGTGTCACTCGCACAGGCGTAAAACTTTTTAATCCGGATAACGCCTGTGTGTAGAACCATGGGGTTCGTTCCATAGGTTTGCGCACATATTGGAATTTGGAAAAATAAGGAAAAAACTTTTTCAATTTGCTTGCGTAAAACATGACTACAAAATATTTGTGAATATTGAAAATTGGACAGTTAAACTCTTTTTGAACGAGGAGGATAGCAGAGTGATTTTTATTGATAGATAAATTAAATATATTTTTTAAAAGAGTATAAAAAATTCACGGTAAAATGGGGAGAGGGCAAAAACATTAAAATATACTTAGAGAGGGCTTTATTTGCACAGCTAGCAGTATCAGTAAATATCTTCATTGTGAAAAACCCTAAGGTTTTTTTTATATAATCAGCCGATAATGTACTATGTAATGATAATGTACTTGTCGTTGTGATCTTGTTGTCCTAACAATCAACTGCAATCATCTACAGTCTTCTTTTATTTTTCGTTGCTTGTATAAATAGTATGTATGTATTTATGTATCTATAATTTTGGATATGTATATATTTGTATATCTATTTTAGTGTATTGTATAATTAATATTTGCACCAACGACAGTCCCATTTTATGTCAAGGAAAATCACTGTCCATTCTAAGGTTGCCTGGAAGAGATCGCAGTAATGCGATAAGGCCGCCTATTGTATATTTTGTAGTGTCATGTATTTTTTGTGCTATGTATTTTTGTGGTGTACAATAAAATATATATAAATAAATAAATAATGTGTTCCCACTGCTGGGACACAGGCCTCCTCTCTATGAGAGGGAGTAGGCTATAATCCACCACGCGGACCCAGTGCGGGTCGCTGAAAGTCACATGTCTTCGAAGTTTTGGTTCTAAGACATGCCGGTTTCCTCACGATGTTTTCCTTCACCGTTTTGTAACCTAAAAGGTTCCAAATAAATAAAAATAATAAATAAAGTATATTGCCATCTGCCATATGTCTGGCTTTTAAACAATGAGCAGTGCCTGTGACCTATTACCGCATTAATCTGGTAGTTACATCCACAATACGTTATTATGTTCGGAAGATAAACACAAAACCGAGACGAAGCCAGTCCGTGGGATGAAAATGAGCATGTTGTAGCAGACTTACAAGAATAAAATCATCATCCGCCCTTAGCATAATAAGCCTATAATTTTCCCACCGCTGGGACACAGGGCCCCTCTCTCTATGAGAGGGACTGGGACATAATCTTCATTTTAGTCCATTTTAAATTATTTATTATCATTAAAAAAAATTCTTCATTTTAAATTATTTAATTCAATGTCATCTAATTTATTTATTTTTAATTATTTATTTAAATATAATTTTAATTTATTTTCAAATATTGGGGTCAATTTTTATGTACTAACATAGTTTAAGATTCTAATTCTAACAAAATATGGACATTTAAATAGTCTGAATTAAACGAATTTTATTTTATTTTTTATAATCCACCACGCGGACCCAGTGCGGGTCGCTGAAAGTCACATGTCTTCGAATTTTTGGTTCTAAACCAAGCTCACGATTTTTTTCCTTCGCCGTTTTGAGAACAGTAGTGATGAAATTAAATCCGCGAAGTAAAGTGCCTGTTTGGACTCGAACACACGACCTACCACTAGGCCACCACTGCTCTCACCAATCCTTTATCCCATTTTATTTCAGGTTGGTCTTATGCTCCATATTTCTACCACCAGTCATCTCAGAATTCACTCAAACTCTCTAAAGGTGCATCCAATTCAAAGTTACTTTTTACTGGCCAACAACGGATAACAACAAAATATTCAGTAAACTTACCAAAAGTTCCACTACTGCAAGTTACAAGTACTACCTCGTTGGTCTAGTGGTTGCAAGCGCTACTGCTGACCATGAGGTCCTGGGTTCGACTCCTGGGTCGAGAAAAGTGAGATTAGGTTAGTTCATCTGGATTTTCTGAGTAGCTGCCCGGAGTTTGGATGTGTGCAATAGGCTCGCCCCCAGCTACATAGGGCTTAAACATACCGGCGAAATGTGGGTGTACTATAGGTGCTCTGTGCTTAACCCTTCGGGGCCTACAGGCGTGATGTTATAGAAAATGTTAGTAATTCTTTAGAAAACCAACACCAATGCATCACAAACACGACATCCTCACATACAAATATTTACAAATGATTACAAGGCACATACTTTCACATAAACATTCTTACACTGGCCACAGAGCGTCATATTTGTGAGTAAGTTCACGTACTGTCGGATTGGCCTCCAACATACAGATCACGTCAGAAGGAAAAGTCAACGGACTATCATATCCTTGTTGTAATTCTTAACCAGATGCTAAACAGAATAAAGATACGGGAATGTATGTATAAAAGTTATAAGAGACGACAATCCTTTGATACATGTCACGTTTGTATTCTTTGAAAGAATTTGTAAAGTTGTTTTTTATTGAATATCTCGACATATCTTTCCAAACTTTTCTTGAATTCAGTTTTGTGGTTCTAAAAATATATACACTGGCGCCGATTCACTTCTTCACAAACTAAACTAAATTAAAGTTCAGTGCATCTTTTTCTTTCTATTTCATTAAGAAAAGGACAGAAGAGAAATATTAGTTTAGTCCTGTCAAATTAAGATACTCCATAGACAAATTAGAAGTGATTAAATACATGGCTACTCAACATACGTCAATTTTCGTCAACGCTTAAAAAAAATTAGTCAGTGCCTGACTTAAGGTGTATATAGGGCTCGCTGACCTTGTGCATATGGGCGGAGCTAAACGCTCTACCCCCGAATGCGTAAAACGCGCGCGGTGGCGCGCTGCACTAAAACGACGATCAAAGAATATGCGGAGACGCAGACATGCCACACGCAGGTCGCCATTTTTGCCTACGATTCCAGAAGGGAATGGCGGAGGCAAGGCTGATATATTTTGTATAGATTGATACTTATGTTACGTATATTTTATGTTCTTACTGGACATTATTTATTAGAATTTTTTCATTTTTTTGATTTGTTTAAAATCATACGTGAGAACGAACTTAGTTCCCGACGGGGGTAAAACTTTAAAAATGATATCGAGTATTTTCTTAGGAATGGAATAACATTTTATTTGCATAGACTGTAGGTCTTCTTAGGAGGACTTACATAAAAATGAGATTTTATAAAAATGAGAACCTGTTTCATCAATTTGAATTATTATAAATCAGTAATAAACCTACCTAACTAGCACTGTACCTAAATGGCATTTTTAGGATTCCGTAGCCAATCGGATGATGTTATAATCAACTTTCTTCCTATCATTGTTATTTACATAGCAGGTAGTGGTATTCTAATGTGTGACCGGTAGGTGCCACAATTAAAATGTGCAAAATAATTATTTTTTCCAAAAAAAAAAATAACCGACTTCCATAAAAAAACTACAAAATGAAAAATAACTTTATTTCGGAAGTCTGTAGCAAAAAACGTAAATTCAAAACCAAAGACATCGACTTCCGAAATAAAGTCATTTTTCACTTTGAAGTGTTTTTTTTAAGTGTTTTTCATGTAAAAGATTTTTTTTACTATTAATCGTACGTCAAAAGTAACAGTTGAACTACGAAAACTGTTACCACTTTTATAGTATAGTAAAGTAACAGTATCATGTCTCGTTAGTGACCTTGAAACGGCCGCTCAGTAGATAAACCTTCCGCTTTTGTGCGTAACAGCCGCGCGCGAATACTCAGAGTATATCAGTCAGTGGCGTGTCTTGCATAAAGGCATATAAGCAGTGCTTACCTCGATAAATCACCATAGGCCTGTTAGTTACATTTTAGTGTGTGTGCCCAACTATGAAACTCACTAAATTATCATACCTAACAAAAAACAAAATCTTCATACAAATACGCGCGGCAGTAGGCAGTCGCAAGACGGCCTACTCGGCTCCCGGACTATTCGATTTTTATTTTGACTTCACTATCGGCTTTATCACCCTCGAAAAGTATGAAAACGATACCCATGATGAAATATTTGAAAACTTTTGCAGCCGCCATTTTGGATTTTTATTTTGACCTCACTATCGGCTTTATCACCCTCGAAAAGTATGAAACCGACACCCATGATGAAATATTTGAAAAATTTTGCAGCCGCCATTTTGGATTTTTTTTTGACCTCACTATCGGCTTTATCACCCTCGAAATGTATGAAAACGACACCCATGATGAAATATCTAAAAAATTTTGCAGCCGCCATTTTGGATTTTTATTTTGACCTCACTATCGGCTTTATCACCCTCGAAAAGTATGAAAACGACACCCATGATCAAAAACTTGAAAATTTTCGCAGCCGCCATCTTGGACTTTTATTTTGATCAAATTCAATATTTTCTCATTTTAATATTAGTTAGATAAGCCTTACTACTTGTATACTATCGTAAGCGTCCTGACGCGCACAATAGAAATGGGCCATCTGCAGCGAGCTAGTCAATAAACGCACACTGATACAATTCGTTCGTAAATATTTGCACTAACACAGGCAAACGCGCGTAGTCGGTCGATAGCCGGAGCGGAGCAGCGAGCGACACAGCCCTCCCGTCTCAGTGCTAACGCACGACTGCCGCCCGCGCCCGCGCAGAGCACCTCTGAAGCTCAATCTCAAAGTGGGAAATTTTCTTTGCAAATGTTGATTGATTTACATAAGCTGTTTCATTTCTATAGTACCTCTAACCATCAATTTTTCAGTGTAAAAATATTTGCAAACATCAAAGCCGTTTAGAAGTAATATGGAATATTAGGAAAAAATAGCGTTTTGCTAAAAATTTTTTTAAGGGAAAAGTATTAGCCATACGAAAAAATCCTGTTTCAGAAATGTTGTACATGGACCTATACCAACAATATATTTTTTTCAGATCTTCTAATCAAGCTAACGGCTTGATTAGATGAGAAATATTCTTCATAAAGTGACCGTGTTACGGTACTAAACGAGAGTAAGGCCCTTAACTGACTAATTTATTTTAAACGTTGCCCCACACTACGAATTACTCCTGTATCGTGGGTGCGTTTACAAACATTAAACTCACATACACAAACAGCCAGACCCGGAACAACTACCTGTAGGCAATACAAATATTTGTTCCGTGCGGGATTCGAACCCGTGACACGCAGCGCAACAGTCGATCGCTCAGCCACTGCGCCAACCGTGTCGTCAGTTTGACAATTTGACAGGACTAAACTAATATTTATCTTCTCTATGTCCTTTTCTTAATGAAATAGAAAGAAAAAAATGCACTGAACTTAAATTTCGTTTAGTTTGTGAACAAGGGAATCAGCGCCACTGACTGCATAATTCAACTTCTAATACTAAATAAACTAACAAAATATTAAAACAAAATTGTATGGTTCTTAGTTATTTTCGAGCCATACACGGCACATTGTTTGGTGTTGCCATACTTCTTGTCAGACTGCGCGGTACCCCAAAAGGGGAGTATTCACAATTGGAATAACTTCACGCAAGTTTAAAACAAAATGAGTTCCTTCATACACCATCTTCAAAAACTTCAAGCTACAACCAAGAAGTGTAATTAAGTGGTAACCGATATCCAATTACACTGCCAGACCACAAAAGCTAACCCAGCACTCGCATTCACGATTTGCAACTGAATGAAGCAGTTCCCAACAACCGCCAAGTCTTCTTCAAAACTATTCCCATTCTTGAGAACTCCCCAAGTTTGGAAACTTAAATTAAGTTGGGTTCAACGTAGTACAACATGTGTAATACATAGTTCTGAAGGGAAGAACTCTAATCTACTGACCCTGTTTGCCTTGTGACCCTAAAAAGGCGTAATTAGATCTCTCCCGAGAGACCAAACTGACGCCACATGAATAAAATGGTATTAGCGCGCGTCTCGTGCTTTTGGCTTTAATAACATACTAACTGGATGATAAGGAAAATAAAAGCCGAACGATACAAAATAAACCTGTAACCATGCAACTCTGTAGACTCCTTCTCTATAATAAAAGCAAAAAATATTTCTACACGTTATTTGCGAAGTATTTTTTTTCATTTCTGATATGTACACCACCTTTTAGCTATGCATATATACACACACATACAAATAAATAAAATTTAAGTGTCTATTTGTAATAATAGCTTTTTACTAAATGCGTATGAAAGTGTATACGGAACTAATAGCAAACAAAAAAAACTGCCTGTCTGTTTGTTCCGGCTAATCTCCGAAACAGCTGGACTGACTAGAATAGAATAGAATACTCTTTATTGTACACCATACAAATTACAGAACATAAATATATAAATTTTATACAAAGGGTGACACAATGGGCGGTCTTATCGCTAAGAGCGATATTTTAAACACAGCCTTTGGATGGATTAAAAATGAAGGACAGACAAATATTGATATTGACGAGAATTTTACTGGCAAATATCTGATGTTAAAAGAAATAACGTAGGCTATTTTTATTTTTATTTAGAAAAAGAATTAGTTAAGAGACATGTTATTGTTTTCTAACATCCACGTGAACGAAGTCGCGGGTACAGCTAGTATTTATATATATTTCTGATTTGTCGTGATTACAGGAAAAAAACAAAATTTAAGATCTAATTTTTTTTTCTATTCATGCTTGTGCCAAAAATTCGCATCATTCAAAATAACTAGGTCGATCATACAATATGGTAGTTCACAAAAATGTGTGATCAAAACAGTCGAACAAGGAAACACAAAACGCGGTGAAACAATGGGGGACTCGTCCACGTAACGTTTCCTATTATTGTATTAACGGGTTGCTACTGACAGCTGCCGAAGAAACCTGCTTCTCTTTTCCCATGAATGTCATTATCCTATAGTAGGTTTAAAATTAAAAAATAAATTTCAATTTTCTCTCCACACAAATAAACCCAAAATCTTCTATAATTGGAAAAGTGGAACAGTCGCAGATGACCAGTAGGCCAATTCTCGTAATTTAAAACGTTCAAAATCTAGTCGCAGTCTCATCTCAGCGACAAACAAATGTCAAAAACTTGTCAAAATGTTGGGAAATTAGAGGTTTTTTTGACAGATTTAGACTAAGATCAGACTGTGAACGTTCTTAAAATTACGAGAATTACCCCTCTGGTCAATTGCTTTGAGGCAAAATCTATTGGAGAAGAAAATTGTTGCGATTGTGATTATTTGCTGATTATTCTATCAACTTTGACGCACCATAGCTTAGAAACTATAACTCGTATCATAATGAATTTTAGTACTTATTTGTAGATAATTTATTAATAAATAATATAGTCTTTGACCATTTTGTCCTGGCTTGTATCGTTTTCCTGAAAATAGAGGAAATCTGTAAAACGGGCCACTTTTGTTTGTTTTCCCAACCCCCCTTGGGTTGGGTAAAACTGGTTGTGGAGGGAGCGGGAAAGTCGTGTATTTTAATGTTCTCACAAATAGGTATAACACAGCAGCTGTTGAAAAATAATATACATTTTGCCGCAAAAAAATCTAGAATTAATATATTATATAGCATGATATTTAACTCGATCCTCGACCACTCTCATGTACCCCGCGAAGGTCGTTTCTCCATCAAGCCTGACCATAGTCTCACCCTACGTGGGAGTCAAATCATTGTATTATCGTAGTTACAGGATGGGCAGTAGCATCCTGTAAGTACAAGTATAAGTGTCGATACCAAAATAAAACAATAGTCAAACTCTTCCAGTTATGATGATGACATATTTTTCCCATGATTAGTCATTGAAACATCCGATCTGTTGTGTTGTGAACGTCCACTCATCCTAATTTTTCTCATGATCTTTATCAAAATAATGAGATCAGATAGATATTTATGTAGTAGTTTTGATTTACAGTTCTCACACCAATATCTCTTTCACCACATGATATATAAACTTAATTAGTCCTAATCAAAGTTCGTCGCTAGCTTTCGCGCCACACCTCAAAGCACCCGTTCGCACTTTCCCACGAAATTAACAGACAATTGTTATGGGTTTTGCAAGTGCCACCAGCTATAATAACTTTTAAAAAAATACGGAATTACACGCACACGTCGTAATAATACATCGTAACTACTTCAAATTAAGCTAAAATTATACACTTTCTAAAATCTCCTCGCATACATCTGTCACTATTTAAAATTTGAATATATACCATTTGATGAATCTATAGTTATATATCAAAGCTAATTCGCATAATAAAAAGATTAGTGAACTTTATTGACACTTAATCAGATGAAAGTAAAGATTAATTGGTATGCAGATGCTCTAAGGAGAGTGATGAAAAGTTATACATATTGACATGTTACGGCAGGTTGACTCAGAGTTAAGAGCTAAAATGAACTGTATTAAGGTTTACGTAGAGGTATTTATATAAGCTAGTGGATTCCCATTCTTAGAAGATAAATTGGACTAAATAAAGACAGGCTTACGGAAGACCTTGAACAATGTCTCGGATTTGTTAGGATAAAGAACTGTAATAAATTCTTGCTGGTCTCTTAACACAATTATTTTATCCGAATCTTTTACTTGTAGCAACACACGAAAAATAAATCATAGTAACTAACATCATAATAAGTATGAAAAAGATGAGAAAGAAATTCAGACACAAAAAATAAAACCTGAATTTATTATCTGAAATCTGAGAGATGATGGTGACAGTGGCGAAAATTATAAGAGAATGAATTTCGGCGAAAACGGTACCGACGCGACGAGAAGGTTACTCTTTTTGATTACTGTGCGAAAGGTGAAGTCGTGGATGGGAATTGTAGTGTTGAAGACACATAAAGCCTGAAATAGCCATTTATTTATTTATTTAAACTTTTCGCACAAAAAGGTACAAAGGCGGACTTAATGCCTTAGGCATTCTCTACCTGTCAACCAAGGGTGGTTAAGAGATTAGATGGCAGGTGCTTTAATTGAGAGGGGCAATGATAAAAAAAAACTTAAAACTAGGTACACAAATACATAAATAGGTTATATACACATACATACTATTACTATAATATATACTCGTACCTACTTATAATATATATATATACACAAAATCAAGGGAGAGAAGTGTTGAGATGACTCTACGCTATTTTTTTGAAGATTTATTTTGAAAATAACTGTGCAATTTCCGCTTAAATGCATACCGACTGCTCGCCGTCCTGATATCAAGAGGAAGCGCATTCCAAAGAAGAATGGACTGAATATGAAAAGAAGAATGAACAAAATCAGACGTATGAGACGGACAGAGTAAGAGAAGATTGTTAGAAGAACGCAGATTCTTAGCGTGTGAAGAACAAAGATATTGGAAGTGAGATACGAGATAAGAAGGAGGATTGGGAGAGTTGAGAAGGGACAAAAAGCGTGGTCAAAGCGCGCAAACTTCTTCTTTGACGAATGGACATCCATTTGAGCTCAGACCTATAGCTCGACACATGGTCATATTTCCTGAGGTTGAATATGAACCGGATACCATTGTTGAGCAATCTGTCGAGCTTATCGAGCAAAACCGCATTCAAGTCAAAGTAGCACACGTCACCATAGTCGATTATAGGGAAAATCAAAGTCTGCACAAGCATGGTCTTCGTCTTAGCGGGCAAAAAGTTTCTCAAACGATACAGGGATCGCAGAGTACCATTGACCCTTTGACTAACACTAGAGACCTGGCGTTGCCAACTAAGCGTTGAGTCAAGATGCAAACCGAGATCTTTCATTCATCATTCATTTGTCCTAAGGGAGTAACTTAAGGTATAGAATAACTTGAATTTTCTCAGGACTATAGTAGAACTTACTCGCAATGGGTGCCAAACTACCGCAAGTTGGATAAACTTTACTTTAGTTTACATATTCATGATTCGCCACGCTACGTCCGTAACGTTTCTAATCTAAAGGTTGTTAAACTGCCAATAAATAAGGCACGCTTTTTATAACTTAGCAGTACTAAGAATGCATTATAATTTTGGAATGGAAGCCTAATTCGTCGAAGTATAGCCCTTTACTTAAAGTCCGATGTCCCGGATTCTAAGAAACTTACTCAGTACGAGAACTTTAAGGAACTTCTTGGAATCTTATTTATGGAATCTATCTTCCCTAGGACAGACTTTATTTTGGAAACATCTAACGATGAGTAACGAAACGGAAATCTTTGTAATTTTCTGCAGGGCTGAACAATAATACCTATATATTTTACCTTTTGTTTTAAAACGAACTAATTAATTATTGAATGACAGTAAGAAAGGCACAAACTTACTAAAGTAACTACCAACACCAAAGGACTAAATAAAAAGTGTTCGCTACTATAACTAAAACTCCAGCGACACGTGAAGTGATTAATGAACCGATTATTACACAACAAATTGCGCTTATTTACCAGAAAATATTCCAGAGACGCGTAATTACTAAAGTTAGTGCATGAACCTTACCTAATCGCGATACAAAATTAACTAATTTGATAGTTCCGAACAAAACTACCGTGACATAATTAGCAAGCTAATCAGAAGGTAAAAGTAGTTTCTGGACAATGTAGCCAAACTTCGTAATTAACAAATTGCTGGGTTAACAAACTTCCCTTTCACACTTGTGATGCTTGTGAAACAGACATTTTGTATCCTTATGTTGGGTCGGCCTCGACGTTTTGAGTGCAGGAAATCCCTGAAGGCATAAGATCTAAAATTGTACACTAGCCTTTAATGTTTGTAACTGTGGCGAATGCTGGCGGCTTATTTCATTAAATCATCAGCTACATACATGTTGTTTACATTACACATTGTTTTCCGTATTGTGGACTAGTAGGAGAACGTAGTTCACTCCATTGTGATGTGATGAATTACGAGACGTCCTTTAGACCTACAAGTAATTCAATTACAAGGTTTCTGCAGGGTACGTAAAGCCTCGTTATGTAATTGTATTGTAATATGTAATAATATATGGAGAGCAGTAGCGGCCCAGTGATAACAGCCGCGAATTACGAGTTGAAGGTCGTAGTTTCGAACTTACGTAAATTATTTCATCACCACTCTCTCGCGCTCAAACGATGAAGGAAAACATCGTGAGGAAACCGGCATGTTCTAGAACCAAAAATTCGAATACATGTGACATCTACCAATCCGCACTGGGCCCACGTGGTGGATTACGGCGCATTTCCTCTCACAAAGAGGAGGCCTGTGTCTCAGCAGTGGGAACATTATAGGCTGATTAATGATTATGTATGTAAATATTGTAATATAATGTACAATCAATACGTAATGTTAAATTTATATTTCTTCATAGTTAGGTATTTTCTATAAACTAGTAACTAGATTTAATTAATGACTGTAGGACCTAAATGGACAACAGAAATTGCTTTGAACCTATCGCAAGCAAGGTCAAACTCCAAATAAATATCTACCCTTTTGTACCCTTGAAGGAGTAATGATCAAAATACAAAGCTAAAGTTGTAAGCAAACCCGCATGAGCATTTTTCCTTGGCCAGTATTATCCCAGCTAAGTGGACGGGTCCAATTTATATAAGGATGTGACAGTCACGTGAATTATGGTGATCGGTTACCGGTCGACGTGATCCCGGGATTCTATAGGCTTTTTAGCTATCGACCGCTTGCAGGTTGGCGTGCAAATGTTTTTGTCTGGCTTAGGTATTAACTTACGGCTGCAATATGGTGGCAGGACTAAAAACAGTTATAGTGTAGAGAAATGGTTTGCTCTAAACATTGCGTTGTCGGCAACAGTTTCAGGATTTTCTGTATGTCTTTTAATTTTTGATTATTGTTTTCTTTTAAATTGCTATTAATTTTTTTTTAATGTTTTTATTTTATGTTGCATGATATTTTTTATTTAGAATTTTACGTATGTAGTCTTTTATATTTGTGACTCCATCTAATACTGTTTTTAATGTTCATGTTTTATGCTGGATTATATTCGAACGCAATGTGAATTGTTACTGAATAAATAAGTTGAATAGAATTTGTATAAATAAATTAATTAATAAAAAGTTTGCTCGTGAGCGCGACATTGTATTAGTTTCCTTATTTTTGGTAACACTTACTCGTAACGAAGAAAACACATCGAATTGCTGTCCACATGTTACACACTTTATATTTCGCTGCCACCTATACTGCATTAAATATGTACTTTACGAACCCCAAATCTTTATCTTTATAATGCAATTTTTCCTTTTCCCAGCAGTTTCGTACAAACGACGTCACCTTTTAAAGTCCTCCCATTCCACCGAGTCAGATCAGTATCGGGTCCACACAAGTTGGATCAACATTCATGGTTGCACCATAAAAAAAGCATAGAACTACGTTCGGTTTGTTATTTGGACCCATCCGGGCCCCCTAATCGGGATCGGGGTCCAGAATGTAGGTCATCGTACTTCCGAATCCCATATTCAAGGAAATGAGTGTGCTGGAAAAAATCTGACGTCACACATCACATATTATGAAGATATAAAGTTTCCCTTTTGATTCATGACAGCCCAGAGATTTGGTGCAAAATGTCCTCTCGTTGTGGTCTGATAAGGTTTTGTGTTTCAAGATATTTTTTTAAGTAAACGAGGTGTGGAGGACGGAATGAAGGTTAATTTTTATACCCTGAAAGGATATTATGTTCGTGTTTACACGAGTAAAAGAAGTTACGCGCAAGTTTCATGAAAATTAAATTGGGAATACTGCTCTACCATCACTTGAAATATGAATTAATTAACTTATTGATATGAAATTAGTTATTGGAGTCCTTTGTATCAAGTAACTAATTTAGTTACTACGTAGAATTTGTGTCTTTTTCGAATACGGGAATTTAATTATATTTGACACTAATGAACGCCTATTTCTTAGCATTTATGAATAACACCTGTTGTGTTTAATTTAGACCATTATTTTCATATTATTTAATAACATGTGCTTTATTTTAGTTTATTGCTATTGAAATGAAAACTTAAAAAATAAAATAATTATGACTCACTATGGTTGCTCGGTCGAATCATAACTTTTATGATTCGGTCGAGCAACCTGAGTCATATTTATTTTGTTTTTAAATTGTGTCGTAATGTTTTTAATAAACTTCGGATACCGTAAAGATTGCAGTGACTTTGGAGAGGACTTTTTCGATCCCTACTTATTTCCCGGAATAGTGATAACACGTTGGTTTTAATTTTATCTTTTCAAATTAGCTACTGGTTTAAGTGTCTTGTGGCTAAGTAATAACAGCCGCACGGGTCGATCGATCAGGTTAAGCTACGCTTGCGGCGGTGGGTTCGTGGATGAGTGACCATCTTTACATACTTCCAATACCAAGACCCCTCCGTGGCTCGGAAAGCACGTTAAGCCGTTGGTCCCGGCTGTCATTCGTGGATCTTTGATAGTCGTTACGGGTCGTCAGAAGCCCGAAAGTCTGACAACCAGTCTTACCAAGGGTTAATACCTAATAACTGGGTTGTGGAGGTCAGATAGGCAGTCACTCCATGTAAAATACTAGTATTCAGCTGCATCCGGTTCGACTGAAAACCAATCCCCAACATAGCTGGGAAAAGGCTAAGCCGATGATGATACAATTAGTCACTGGTTTCTTTTCTATGAGTATATTCATGATAATTTCCTGTGCAAATTCAAAATCGATACCTACTTTTGTTTCTTTCTCCTCCCTATAATCACCACGCCTACCGTTGGTGGTCGCCAGTTGTTATAAGCACTTGTTTGCCCTACACGGTTAGTGTATCCTCTACACTTAACGGTTTCGTGTTTATGGTATCCTTGTAGCATGAGTCGCCGGCCTGAATAGTGACGTCACGGCCGGGGAAAGTACCACATTCTTAACCTATTGTCACCATGTGCCACTTAGGATGGCTCGGGTAAACGCTTATTCATGTAAACTTGGAGTCATACTTGCTTAGATATAAGAGATATTAGTGAAAATATCAATGATGTCTACACTTTCGGCTAAAGTAAGGATTTAAAACGTTCATACACTGACTTGTTGATTGGTTCATTATGAAAGGGTTTCGTACGTCAATAAACAACAAACAACCACATGGAAGCTTATTTGTTTGTACTTCAACGAACAATGTTGGTACTTTTATTGAAACAAAATCGTATTCAGAGGTTTCGTGTACGTTTGCATATTGTTCGTACGTTTTAGCATTGACCTTTTAACATTGAATGTGAAAAGGCTATTTTTATTTATGAAACAATTTTTTGTGATATAAAATTCATGAGTCATATTAGGTTTATGTAATATCTAGCATACATTAGAGTTCACGTCTGGAAAGTCTACTTTTGACTACAACATTTTGCAACGAAAGTCAAATTCTGCTACAGGATATTAGAATTATGAAAACAAAGTATAAAATATTATATTATTTGGTATTTTCAATATTCTAGTCTTTGGTTCTTAGTGTGTGTGAGTATGCCGTTGTCTTTCGCGTTAAGTTGAATATTAAATATGTAACCCACTACTGCTTGCTTGTGTTTGTGTGTACGGATAGTAGAGGCGCAAGAGTGTTATAGTGTGGGTCGGGGAAGCGTTGCTGTTCAAGTTATCGATAAAGTGTCGAATAGTGATGGTTAAGAGTAATTTTAAGGTGAGTTGAAACAAAATTAATATTTATAAGATGATAAAAAAAAATTGGTGTTATGACTAGAGGAGAAACTGAAATTTATTTAATTAAGGATTTTATTTCTTTATGATTTGTTGAGTTCAGTAGAGCTATGTAGAAATCAAAACAAAAGTATGGCGTATAGCACACTGCACTGGACACCGCTCCGGTGTGTGGTGTACAGTCAAAGTTAAAAAACGCAGCACCGCACACCGGAACGGTGTCCGGTGCAATGTAATAAACGCCTATATTATGAGATAACCGCTACATAAAAAGACGTCATGAACGTCATTCCCATTGTCGCAATTAAACCATTATAACTTAACTAATTTAACTAATATCATTGGTTTGCTTCTAGTATAAACGAGTCTTTAGGTTTCAAACGCAAAACAAAGATAACGAGTCACCGCACGACGACCGCATCAACGCGCCGTACGGCGGTAGACAACACAAATTTTTAAAAAACTTGTAACAATTACCTTCTTATATTCGTAATGTTAACACTACAAGCTCTTACTACTCCTGGACAACAAAAATTGTAATAAATTAAGTAATTTTAGTATTTATTTCTGCACAAGTGATTTGTAATCTTTAGAAATAAATTAATTCAAACCGTAATTATAAACGTGTTCTCAAACTAACTAGCTCCTATGAAAATATAGACACATTAAATAAGTCCAACATGAAAAGTAAATACACATGCATCTACATTATCTTCTACGTCTGAAACACGTCGATGGGCGACGTCTACGCACACTGACGTAGCTCTCGTAGCGGTGTGTAGGTAACCGTAGTCTCATTCTTACCTGCGCACGCGCGCGCGTCGTCTCGAAGAAAGCCTTAGTGCTGAACTGGCGGCCGTCGCGACCGCACCGGCCTGCCGACATGTGGCAAACTTTGTGACTCAAGTGTTGTGAATTGTGTACAAGCACAGTGGCCGTGCGTTAACCCCAACCCCTGATAGTGCTTAACCGGATTTTTAGTTGGAACGCCCCGCGGCGTGCAAAAGGTGGGTCTTTAATATTATCTAGACGTATCAGTGCTAGCTCAGTCGAGTGTTAATTTAAGGTAATGTGAAAGTTGTGACGATCGATCGCCGAGTTCGAGGAGTCAGCGATGTTGACACACTTTTGGTTCAGGTGTGGTTGCTAGCAGGTGGGCGCGCCGGCTGTATGTCAGTAATACGTGTCCGACCAAAATTCCGATCTCGAGAGGCCGCTTTCGGCTGAACAACTTTCTTCCGGCCGAGGTTTTTGACTCTAGCGTTCTATGGGGCTATTATATTCTAGTCAATAGAATACGAATATTGACAAAGATCTGAGGTAACAGCTGAATTGATCGTGATAATAAAAGCTCGGGATTATGCCATCAAACGGAAGACATCAACGCGCTCCGCTGTGTCTCGCATCTCAAGTGCTTTACATTGTTATACCACTTTGGTATCTTGAGTATTATCTGGAATAGGATAATCGTGAGATTCAGCTTTATCTTGATCTTAATATAATTATATCTATTTCAGCTATTAGATTAATTTAATTTTAGTAACGTCTAGGAAGCAAATTAAAAATTTATCAATGCTGAAATATACAATTAAATTACTTCCATATTATATCTTAAACAATTTCATTTCTAATCTATTCATTCGATTTTACATCAGTGCGAAAATGCAGCAGACCATGCAGTATGTTCAAAAAATAAACATGAAAACCAAAAACCCACAATAAATAAATAAACATCTAGCAATCATTCAACATTTCAATGACCTCAAAATAAGCCACTGCTTACGGTGCTAATTAAGAAAAAACAAACGAAGTATTTAATGGAAAATCAAAATTATTACACTATAAACATACAACTGGAGGTAAACGGGGCCAGAGCCGAGTATACTAGTGACGAGGTTGAACCGGTCTCCCCCGCCCCCGCTGCACAGCGGTTCCCTCCGCACCTCCTCACTCGTCGCCTCGGTAACTCGCGATGCGCCTGAGTGCATCCCTCGCATCTCTATTTTCATAAATTATAACCTCTTACATATTCTCTGCTGATTACCCAAAACAAAATCTTGCCACGAACGTAAGAAACGAAACGAGATCTTCATGTGTTTTTGATGCTGGCCAAATCTCTGGGCCGGTTTTTTGATCCGAAATTAAACTCAACCAATTGTTAAAAATAGTAACTAATGGTAATACTTTTGCAAAATGTGTTTTTCGATCCATGTTTAGTTTATCTATGATATAATAATTATCATTGCTAATGGCCAAATAATTAACTATTAATTAAAAAATAACCATTACTGACCAATAGATAAAGTAACAATTGATCAAAAAACACATTTTGCAAAAATTTAACCATTAGTTACTATTTTTAACAATTGGTTGAGTTAACTACGAATCAAAAAACTGGCCCGAGTTCGAAACAAAAGAAAAATCAAATGAATATTGGATATATGGAGTACCTAGTTCTGTTACCAAAAAGAGATTAGAAGGAGGACCTTATAATCCTTGGTAACACAAAATTCATTGTTGAAATTATACCGTTAACTACGCCAGGACTTGGCATAACCTCAATTGGTACCGATAATAACTTAATCAAAGAAGACAGCTATATAAACATAAATAAACCACGCTTATGATCCCTACACTTAGTGCCAAAGCACCAAACAGTGCCAAAAGTGGTTCACATTTGGCACAGCCCAATAGATCCTGTTCAAATAAATCTCTATCTACTAACCTGACAATTCAAATAAACTTATCTATTAAGGTATACCTTCCTGGAAGACTTAAAAGATTTACTAAATCATAACAAATTTTTGGAATTTTTTTTATAGATTGAATTAACCCTTGTAAAGTCTTTATCTTTTACACAACTGCTCTAATCTCTTCAGAATTACTGCTAAGCGTCCTTCCAAGAAACTAGACGGATTATATTCTAGCTAACTGGTGAAGTTTCTTCATATTTGAAATCACTATCTCTCAATTACACATAACTCCTTCGTCAGGTAGAAAATTATTTGTCACTTGTATTATAAACATTTTCACATCCCAGGAGCTCATTCATTCTCATTCCCCAGAGACTTTTTATTATAAGAAATGGAATTAATTATAATAAAAATATTCAATTCCATATCAATCATACTACTAAATTAGGTTTGTGGTACCGATAGGGTGTTGCCGCGCTCTGATGAATAAATCATTTTCTGGGAGAAATTCGTATGACTCGACCCGAAGGTTATTCACAAATATCCTCTTGTGCATAGAAATTGATATTCTGATATGAATCGAGCATTCTCGATGAATACCGGCAAACATGTAATGAATAATATTCTGATAGAGAGTATTGAAACTAATGTAATTATCGTTGATGACACAGAACACACTGACAATCTATAGATGTACAGGGACTTTGACGCACAACCTGTTACCATGGATTCAGTACATGATTCTGAACCCCACTGAGAATTGAAATTTTTTATCGGTTATTTAAAAAAAATTAGCTGTGCTATACATTTTGACCACGTAGGTACACTTTTCTATGAAAAAACAAATTATTTTTTTGATAACCGAAGATAATCAGCTGTGTCTACAAACATGTGCAAAATTAATGGTTTCAGTTTGCGCGTCGATGTTCCTGTCACTCTGTATGTCCAAAGCATGCTAATTCGACATGTCGCTCCAACAATAAGGCTTCTAAATCTACTAAAGCTCATTCAGAAATAAATCTGATCACGCAAGAAACATGCCAAACCTTTCCAGAAGCAACAAGAACAATAACAATAAGCAGGAACTAGTCGAAACCAGAAACGCTTCATAATAACGCATTACAAGATGAACTAAAATCCCACGTTAGTAAAAAACCTGCACATATTTTATGTTGTGCTATAATTATGAACAAAGAGAGCATTATAAACAACGTCTGGTAAAAAAGAGGCAGGCGGGTCATTGAGGGCAAAATAAAGCTTTATTTGATCATCGCTTAAGAATCCAAAAAAGAGGTTCAAGATCGTGAGCGTTGAATTTGAGATATCCAATTGATAGGATTACAATCTCATACATACTCGTATAGTTGACATTTAAAATATTGAATGGAGTAGATATGAAATTGTGGATTGCTTTTTTACATTATGCAAGATACCTAATTAATTAGAGTGGTCATATTGAACTACAGATATTATATATATTTTGAAAGTAAACTATATTGTAAGTTGTGGTAAATATCATAAAAATTTGGTGGACCATCTAACAAGAGTAAAGAAAACCCATAAGAGCTGCCAAAACATGAATTACTCTACGATTGAAAGTGTTTTATTGCTTACAAGTACATGAGTTTTGCACTTAATTTCTCACGATATTTTCACGCTCGCACCTAAAAAGATTATCTGCCAGTGATATCCATAGAAAACCATTTTAATACCGGCTAAAAACCCATCGTCGCATATGCGGACATACCCATAACCCATAGCTTTGAAGATATTGAGCCAATTACTCGATTCATATACGATTATGATGCTCTAATTGACTAAACACCATACCTGTAATTATGCTACCAGATTCGTGTTCAAGGAGAAAGTGTTACATACGGCCAAAGATTCTTCAATCTTCACTATTCACGCTACAAATCGACCCGCATGGAAAGTAGAGTACCTGCATTTGCACCAAACAAAACTAGAATTGTTGCAAAATTTGCACAAAGTAAAACTGTGTCTAATTGTTGCAAAAAACTCGTTGAGAGTTAGATCTAAATGCTCTTTAGATTTTTTTCAATGTTTCTTGGTGTGAATCCAAACTTAGTAGGTACCGAAATTCTTAAATATTTATATCTAAAAACTGGTTAGCGGTTAGTTCTTGACGTCACTTCTAAATTTGGTAGAACTGGAGACTGCAAATTAAGTATTTATTCAAGAATATCTAAATCGGTATCGAACACATGACATTCAGAAAGAGTTTTTATGGGTTCTCCTTCACTTGGATTACTATTATAACATCTTTCACTGCCAACTACGCAAAAATAGGTATAGTAACAAATGCTTTTACTATTCTCCCACATAAGTCATCATCAGTATTCAGTACTTTGTTCTTTGCACACGCCTCTTAACTCAACAGAAATTCTTGCTAATTAGCAAACATTGATTTAGCACTCTCGAAATTTTCTAAGGTCTCGTGTGTCCCACGTTTGGCCCTCAAATTACTCAATAGTTATATAACTCGAGCGACTAATACCGTAAACGATACGTCTGGCTCCGAAGACGTGAGCCGAGCCAACGGTTACCAGTCCGTTAGTGCTAAGGGGGTCATGCGCGCTCGAGTCGCGTGCGCTGCTTTCAACACACCCGACATTACTTACTATTCGACCTGGAATACGCGAATATTTTCTTATAATAGGAAACGTGCACTTGCAATTGTAACGAAATCGATTCGACAATAACTTTTACTTGAATTTTTTGCAGTAATTTGGCGGAAAATAGAGAAATCAGTCTAATTTTAATATACGCATAAGTTTATGTTACAACTTACCATATTACGACAATTAAGTAATAAAAGCGTCAAGTATGTAAGATGATATTCGGGGGACGCATTTTTGGAAAGTTTTCAGTGGAAGTGAAAGTTCGGAAATGGCATTATGCAGAATAGATGGCCGCCATGCCTCAATTATGGAAGTACATAATTTATTTAAAGGGATTTAAACATTACACAGTAGAATAAAACATAAAAGATAAGCCAGTACAAGAAGAGAAAAACCTTCTGAAGGAATTCTTCGTGGAAAAGCAATAACCAGAAAATGGGGCTCCCTGCATATTTGAAATTCTCTTCTTTCCATGAATTTATATTTACAGACAGTGACCAAAAACTAAGAAGGTACGAAATACTGTGAATGACGACAATTTTATCTACTTCAATATCAATGTCAAAGAAATATAGGTACTTACGTTTCATCTTGTTAAAGTTTTATCCTAATATAAGTCATCGTCTCTATAAGACTGCTTTATGAGAAATATATCAATATTAACATAAGGCCTTGTGCTATAAATTGCTGTTAGCTTCAGGATATTTTCTTTTTAATTTTTTCATTAAAACTGTTTTATAATTCTTGAAGATGCTCCAGAAGCTTTCCTTCGATTTGTCCTTGGTTATCTATTAGGAAAACGATTTTATCACAAGAACATGTATCTATAGAATTTAGTTTATCAGAATCATTAGACGAAGTTATTTACACATAACCGTAAAAAAACGAGTTATTCGATTTCAGTCACCTTTTGCCTAAAAATACTGAAGTGTAAAAAAGCGAAGCATGCACACACTGAAACAGTGTACGAAATGTCGTGCGTGACCGAGATATAAAAAAACAGAACCTTGACGAAATAGATTTCCAAATCGAAATTAGTGTCTCGAGACAAAAATGTTTTTTTGCACGTCAAACAAGTCTCATCTGAGCTAAATTTTTGACAATTATAATACAAGGTCCTGTGGCGCAACGGATAACGCGTCTGACTACGGATCAGAAGATTCCAGGTTCGAATCCTGGCAGGATCGCAACTTTTTAGAAATTTTTAAATATTTTCTGCATTTTCCAGTTAATTTTATCGTTGAATTTTCTTTCAGACCTTTGTTTCTTTGTTTTAAATTTATCGAGGTTTTTTTTCACTCTGTTCACAAACTAGACCTTACGTTCTATTTATGATGGCTCAAAGACGGCTAATGAATTTGATTATCCAGACAGAATTCGCTTCCGCATACGCTTTCGACCATTCGATGTAACATCTAGACTGAAAGTACAGTTTCCCTGCAATTAACAAACTTGTAAACCTGGCTTATTGCAAGGGTATAAGGCTGAAAATCAAATGAACAAATTGTGACCATTTATACAGAGTAGAACCAAACGGACGATGTAGCTTATGGCGTTTTCCTACGGAGTTTACAAAGCACCTAGTGAATTGGTTCAGTGAGTTAGGACGTAGATATTCAAGCTGGTACGTTAGGATAGTTATTTCTAGATCGTATTTAAGTCTACGTTACCATAACATTCTAATCTTGTTTTCAAAATACTATCGAAGATGTCGGTACAATTAACCTTTCTTAACAATATGCTTAAGTTACCATAACATTCTAATCCTCTTTTCAAAATATTATCAAAGATGTCGGTAAAATAAGCCTTTCTAAACAATATACTTATTATGAAAGCCTTTTAAACTCGATGTTTAATTTAAAAATTACCAAAGTTATTGACATATTAGTACTTTTAGGTAAGTAGTTACTATTAGCCTGCATCAACCCAGAGCTGGGCAAAGGCCTCTCCCCATGACTTCCAGCTCTTTCGATCCAGGGCTAAAATGGACCACTGGTCGTTTGTTTTGTCCAGCTCGTCCCGCCATCTTTTTACGGGGTCTGCCGCGACGCCTTCTAGCTATGTCAGGGCTCCATGTTGTGATTATTTTGGCACACAGCCCATTGGGCATACTGCAGACGTGCCCCGCCAAGTTTTCAAGTTAATTTAAATTAAAATACTTAAGACCAAAAGGATAACGAAACTAAGCCTGTACCCAAAATCTCACAAATACAACAAAAATAATAACATTTGCTGTAGTAATCAAAAACCAACGTATTAAACTATAAAACGATAATATTCTTTAAATTGCCTTCGAGAAACTGGTGTCATTATTGAAATGCCAGCTTAAGGTCAAACTGGCGATCCAACACTAACAAAAACATTAAAGAACAAAAACTTCAGTTTCCAATTTTGGACCGAAGAGATCCTATATTTCGTTATACTTACCATCAGGTAGTGACAGACGGACCCGTGACTAAATATAACAGCCGCACAGGTCGATCGATCAGGTTAAGCTACGTTTGTCGTGGCTGGTCTGTGGATGGGTGACCATCTTTACATACCGATGGCTTAACGTGCTTTCCGTGTCTCGGAAAGCACATCAAGCCATCGGTCCCAGCTGTCATTCGTGGATCTTTGACAGTCGTTACGGGTAGTCAGAAGTCGAAAAGTCGAAAGTCTGACAACCAAGGGGTATCGTATTACCCAGTAACTGGGTTGTCAAGGTCAGATAGGCAGTCGCTCCATGTAAAATAGTGGTACGCAGCTGCATCCAGTTAGACGGGAAGTCGACCCCAACATAATTGGGAAAAGGCTAGACATATGATGATCATCAGGTAGTGACATATGCAGATTTTCCAAATATTTAACCAAGAAAAGATTTAACCGATGAAAACCGTTTTCATCGGTTAAATCTTTTCTTGGTTAACTATATTAACGACAAAATCATAAACGTATGCTAGGTGAAGATATCACTATGGTCAATTTAGTATCTAAGAATATTACTGCTCGTATTTAACATAATTATCACGTCACAGAAAGTATGAACTGTGGATAAATACGCAAAGTTTATCACAGACACTAACATTTACAGTAAACCAGTTGCACGGCACCTTCCTTTTCGAATGCTGTAACTAAAATTAATTTCCTAGAGAGATTAAGTGCAGTGGGCCATTCTAACGAACTTAATTCTCAAAAGCATTCCGAGAGACATCTCCTGCAAGTGTTAATATTTTGTTAACTGATCAATGGAGTTTTTATTTAAACAACAGTTTGTTCCTTAATTCAGCTACAATTTAATTTACACATTGCTTTTAAACATTTTCTTAAAAGGGTATTTCAATTTTGAAATTATATCGATCTTTTATCTTGAGATTGAAGAAATTGATAGATAAAAATTTCGAGACTAATCATACAAAAAGAATCAAATGAATATATTTTTACTCAATGCTCAACAACACAATCCGAAATATAATGGTTGCGTAGTCCCATGAATTCAAAATCAAATATACTAAGAATAGCAAATGATAGAGCATTCTTCAACGTATTTTTATATCCCTAAGCACACAAAATCTACACTAGCTGAGCTAATACGACTTGGGTTCTACGATTGCTGGTCCACATACAAAACTTGTTAATTTGCATTCGTGCCATCTCGCATTCAAATGGCATTATTTAGGAAACGCCGAGGAATCTCTGTGTAACGGTTAGCCGACCTGTCTTGGGGGCGAGTGGTCGTGCGATACTTAGACAGCTACTGATTCAATTTGATCGCTTTGAATTCTGTTTTGATCAATAACAATGGTTTTGGCTTAGGATGCTTTAATAAATTATTCGTGTCGTTCATCGTGTAGTTTATCAAAATTGTCCTTAGTTTATTTTTAACTATACCCTGTCCATTAGGGTAACCGTTTTTTGACAGCTGTCTTAGAACGTACATATTCCAGATTACGTAAAAGTTAACTTTAAAATGCGTAATAAAATAAATATATAAACTGCCTTATCTTATTAAATTATCTTATTTATGGCTTCTTATAGACATTATAATACCGTACTTGTATCAATCAATGAATTTATGAGTTGCTGCAATCACTAGTTCCATCTGTCAAGAAACGTTTTACCTAATGGACAGGGTATAGTGCTGGTAACATTTTCGTGTTTTACTGGTGTTTTTTTTTTAAATTAATTGCGTACAAACCTTCGATCTCAAGTTTTTCGTATACTTTGTCTAATAATATCGTAACTTGGTTCTACGTGTTACCTTGATCAGAAGTTTCTCAGTTTTTTTTTTCATACCATTAACAACAAATTGAGTCCGATAAATATCGTCAAAGTAGTACAATGGTTCTGTATTCTGTGTTATCTATATTTATAGTCAGTACAAAACTCTGATTTAGAAGCAGTTAACGTTTATATTGAATTTGTCGCTACACTTGTAAAGAAAGCTTATCCTAATGGTGTAAATATAGAACGATCGTGAGCATCGGATGTCGCTAGAGATTAAGACTTCTTAAATATTTTCTACGAACTTAGTCACAGACAACGACGTTATTTTCCAGATTGTTTGTCTTATTTCTCTTTATCTCAAAGTTTATCGTCTCATTGCTTTTGGTCTTCAGAAATTATCTTCGACCATAACGAGATTTATATTTCAAGCTTAACGTCATGCAACGTCATACTATATTATCTAGACAAGGTTCGCTTAATGAACCAGTACTGGCACAAAAAAAAACATTTGTATATGTTCAATGGATGTGGGCGTTAATGATAACCTGACCACCACTCAGACAATGGTTTACAGATAAAATAATGACTGATTCGTTTGGGTCACTACAAGTAGTAATTTATTTCCACATGAAATTGCAGTGGTAGTCTTCTCGGCTGTTTATAACTTCGAGGGTCGATGAATACCCAGGTCTAACAAAAAGTATAATTGGGTTTTAGGTTTTATTTACCTCCTTTTATTTCTTGTTAGCAGCACATCTCGTATTCTTGTTGTTGAAAACCAGTTTCGAGGCAGCTGCATACAAATATAAGGAAGTAGGTTCAAATAGCTGAGAAGGCGTTAATATTGGTTCTAGAATACGCTCGTAGACACGTAGGCTTAAGTCAGGGTTGACACGAGTTTCTTGGAATATATATATATAGAGTTATCTGTATCGTAGTTATGCTACTGACCAATTTGATCTACTGGAACTGTAAAATATAATAATATATCACTATAAATTTCAGCACCGCTCAATCTGCTACATCTACATTACCGCTAACTTTCCAAAGCTTATGGCGGCACCTCTTCGCCTTCAGCTAAAAACGATACAACTTCATCGGGCTAGAAAACCAGTAATAAACATTAGCTAATTATCTACAGTCGTAATTCTAAATAGAGCGTCGACCCTATTTCAGGTCTCCCTTCACAAATGACCTTGTGTGGCCGCAAGGCCTGCTGTCGCTCGCCTCGTAGGAATGCAACATAATGCCACCATGTTGACGAACCTTAAAATGAATTCCTGCATAGAATACATTTGCCCTCCTACTTGTGAAAGGTTGGGAAGCCTATATATAGCCTTCTTAATGACGGTGCTGATGCGAGCTTAAAATAAACTACCACTTTAACATATATGGAATGAGCTGATAACTGTGATACCGTTAACAAGATCGTTGTATGTAGGATTTTTTGCAGATATTAGTGGACAAGTGGCAAGTGACTATAAAATAGGTACCTGCACAAGCTAATTTAAAATATGCCTTCTTGGTAGCGTGTCCATAGTAAACTAAATGGTATCAGCACCCTAATTGCGTAACGCACCATCAATCTCAAACTCATTTTGAAGGATATTGCTAATCCATGGCTTCATATGTTCGGAAAATTTGTCTGCTCAACAACCTAAATAACGCAATCAATTATGTTGAACTGTCAAAATGAAAGCATTGCTGCTGATAGTGTGTTACCCCGCTGGTCAGAACTTAACTACGATTTTTCCATTAATGACTAGTCTATAAGTTCTTGAAAATATCAAGGCATAACTTTTGTAAAATGATTGACGTGATGTAAAGTATCCCATCGTTTACGGAAGAGCACCAATTATATAAGCCATTGTAAGAAGATGCTATTGCGAAACGTCATTTTCTCAAAGCTTGTCAAAATGAAATCGTACACCGACGTGACCTTTCGATCTGTTGTGTACATTATTGTTATTGTGTCGGTGTGTCATTCAGTCTTGAACTTTAGAATTTAAAGACGAAACTTATATAAATACTAACTCGTTATATCCACCTACTGGTCTCACAACTAAGGTCAAGTTTTTAAACTAGTTTCAATCAAAATCGGAATGACCCATGTGAGTAATACAAAATTAACAGAATTTAATGATTCAACAATTTGAACTACATTTTTTTACCGGGGGCTGCCATCATAAAGGATATCGAAATTAATCCCTTTTATAGAGGTAACGAAATAATCACCTTGTGTATTTTTTTATCTCAGTCGACCTCCATCGGTAATTTCGAACGTTGCTAAAGAACCGGTATCTGTCAGTAGGAGTCGAAATAAAGCCTGCTCCTAATAACTTGTGAACCAAACTGCAATTGGCGCAATTCACGTTCAGAGTACCTCTGACTTCGATATTATTGTGGCTACAGCCAAAGTAACATTTTAGAATTACTATAGAACGTAGTAATAACAAAGCATTTGACAAAGCGTGTGTTGGCATCCATTGGCATCCATTCAATACGTGATAAAACTTAAATAGGTATAATTGAGCGAAGTCTGTATAGCCTAGGATTTTTTACGTCTCAAGTTAATACAACAAAAGATCGATTATTACCCAATCATTTGTTTAAAAAGCCACAAAACATAAACATCGTTAACAAACTAATATCAAAGTCAAACTAACCATTAGAGAAGTACAAGCATTTTAAAGAAGATTCTTATCTCAAACCCAATTCAGCTCATGAATAAAATTACGTTGGTAAACGCTTTTGACGCCTCCAATGAGATCACAAAGGCTTTACACAATATGTTGAACAAGTTATTATACGACGAAACGGGTTGGCATTGTGTTCCAGAACACAGTAGGTATCAAACCAAGAATTCAAGGTGATTTTGGCCAAAGATATTCTAAAGCATGTCCGCACTTCAATCAACTTGGGATTTACGGCGTCTGAGCCGATATTAACCATAATGTATTGTCGTCGGACGCTTTTGGCAAGTCCCATCGAACTATATTACTGTTTTATGATATTAGTTGTCGATTTAATAGCATCGTGGCGAAGATATCAATGATAAGTTGGCCATTTCTGATTATATGGATATATACATTCCCGTAGATTCTCCTTGCCCCTTTACCCCATCAGAGAAAAGAATATTTGTGTTATGGGATTATTTTATCCTTTTCCCAAGATATTAAATTTCTTTTCCTCTCAAATTCACTTTGCAATGTTTAGCGGGTGTGTTTTTATAAAAAAGAAAGGAGAAAAAACTGACCGTAAAGTCCCGCTTACTCAGAATTCGTCGGCCGTGAATATTTCCGTAGAAATAAATATATAAAAACTGTATTCCGTGAACAAGTTTGAGCGCTTGTTACGAAATGGATATCGTGAAATCAAATTTGTGAACCTACTTTACTTGGTAAGTCGACAGACAACTGTCTGTTAAAGTATACCACTGGTGTTTAGTGGCGAAGTCCAATTCACTGCTACCGTTATCAGTGTTATGAACCAAATATCGTAAGCAAATAAATTACATAAGTCTATTATCTGTTCTATTTTATAATGCAAAATAAAAAACCGTTCAACATCGTACAGTACTAAAACTGCATTCTTTCTGCACTGACTAATTACTGACTCGGTCTCATTCAAATAAAACCTTCGAATAGTCTGGCCGTAACCGCAAGCACTGCAATGGACTCGGAACGCCAGAAAAATAAAATTGAAGCTGTAAACGAGAAAAATCCTTCCATTTTGTTTTATTCAAGTGTTCACGTAACTGTGGGTAGCATTCTTTAGAATTATTTAATCGGAACTATATCACAAGCCACTGTCGCTACTTATCAAAATGCATAGTTTAGCTGCCAAGAATTTGGGTCAGCGTAAATACGTGCATAGTTACTTGTAACGGCGTTCGACCAATATATTGAAATAAAGCTATTACGTTGAACCACGTAACGTGTACTGATTTCATATTTAGGAAATGTTAAAAGACTCAGTGCACGCACGTACACCCAGTGTTTCGATCACTTGCAAATATAGGTATACTTATTTGCAAGGTAGCGTCAAGATCTGCCAAGTCTTTTCCCAACTATGTTGGGGTCGGCTTCCAGTCTAACCAAATGCAGTTGAATACCAGTATTTTACATGAAGCGACTGCCTATCTACCCCTTGGTAAGACTGGTTGTCAGATATTCGGGCGTCTGACGACCCGTAACGCTATCAAACGTACTTTCCGAGGCACGGAGGGGACTTGATATGTAAGGATGGTCACCCATCCACGAACCAACCGCGGCAAACGTAGCTTAACCGTCAATCGATCCGTGCGGCTGTATTACTTAGCCGGATACAAATATTCTCACGTATACCAGTAAATAACCATTCGTGTAGATTACGTGACTGTCAGCTCAGATACGTGTTATTCCCGAGAAATATATTATTTTCAAACAAATATCTATAAAGTCGTAATTGACAATTTCTTACTGAACGTCTGTCATACTGAAGACATGTCAGTTAGAGGCTTTAGAAGAAATATTATATGGTCTAAAAATAAATTTAGAAATTCCAAAAGCCTTGATATAAAAATAAATATCATTATACGTTTAATGCATGATGCCTTAACGTGCTCATATTGTGTCAAGTAGACTGGAAGAGTTACATTACAAAAATAACCATTGAACCTCAAATTCATGCAAATCGAAAAGGTGATATTTACGCAAAACTAACACACTAGAGCCAAATATTTCCTAAGCCCGTTCAAATCTGAGATTGAAGTCATAAAGATGCTTATTATTCTACAGCCGTCTTGCGACCACTTCCAGAATAATAAATGTTAACACTACACTGCCATTCGCCAAAGAAACTGACGATATCACCGCAGCACTTTCGAACGCCATCGGAATATCAAACAACATGAACCTAGCGCAGGTAACAGTTATATTTAAACCTTAAAAGCTAGATAATTGAACCAAATGTACATTGTGGGTGACCTCGATATGACGCCCATTTAGATTTGCTAAACGATTAGACGTTACGGTTATTGATATTCAATATTTCATCATGTTTTGGTGTTCTGTGGCTAGATTTATCCTGCCGACCTATTGTGCTGTGTCAATTGTTTTTCAACGTAATAGCTATTTCTAATGTAATATCATTAGTAAATATAGCAGTTTTCACACTAGTTTTTGTATCGATTACTAGTTTGACAGTCTGACACGCTATCAAACTGGCAAGTAATAGAGCCAAACGTATTCGACATTAATCTGTTTTTATTTTACATGAACACTTAACGGGCCTTAACTTTGTGTTTGCGTGTTCGTAATTAACAGTTGCATGTCTCACCGCAAATATCTGCACTGGCCATGTGTTAAAAATAAAAAGTTAGCCAATCATAATTACTCTGTGAACTTCAAAGATTAGAAAAAACCGGTGGAACTGTTTCAATCCAATTTGTCTTCACAACCGCAGTCGGATTGCAGAAGTTTATCAAGTCGCGCGGACCTAGCAAGGTTGTCACAGGCACATAGTTTCTCACCACTCGTAAAAAATAACAATTATTGTCAATGTTTTTCATCGGTAATTAACTACATGCAATAACAGTAAGATTTTATACTTTAATGTACAGCGGCATTATGATACGGTATTTAAGTAATCGCCAAGAACTGATATTTTGCTGGTTATAATAACCATAAAGTCATGTATAAATTCCGCGGTTACCTCATGCTCTTATATCATTAATTAGAATGACGTTTGCGTTCTAGTATATGATAAAAAACACGCACTGTACCTATTTAATGGAACGAAAATATTGTACCTGCTCAGTATCCTTGGCACTCATGGTCTCACATCGCCATTTGCCTCACCATGTGTTAATTATTTTTTGTTGACAATACAAACTATGACACTTTCGGTAACTCAGCAACCCTAGAGTAGTTGGCAACGGTGGCTGGTGGCCGGCCACACCTTTGCGCTATGCGACGTGAATGCCTCTCCGGTAACATCTTTAAACTCTTTCACTCCCATCAAAGAACAAGGCTTTGACCATTGAAAACTCTCGTAAACTTTTGTTATTTCTGGTCCCAGCTGTATTTTTTACTAAAGCCAGAGATTTTTCTTGTAACTGATGTAGTTAACGGGTAATTAGTCTTACAGACTTTGTTAGTGCACCACGGTTCTGTCGCTCTTGCTCACAGTCAAGAAGTAATTATGGGCCTATGGGTGGTCTGGGGATATCATTAAGAACCCTTTTAAGGCACAGGTCGAAGACCTAAAAATACACAAACGATGTAAACGCACATTAAAAATGTATTAGTTTACTTGCCTAATATACGGGACAGTACTTTTGTGGACAAGGTACACAAAAATATTGGGCTTAGTTACATACTCAAGTTAGATGTTAATGTTTGGCGTCATCCGCCAACCTTTTTCAAGCTATAAAAAGCTTGTAAAGCGCAAAAAAACGCTGAATAAAATCCATATAATGTTGTACCAAAATACTTTTTTCCCAAACTCAACCACCAGCATAGCAACTAAAAAAGGTAAAATTATCTCATTTTCATATCTCCACAGTAACATTTAAGAGCGCGCATGCAAAACGTGTCAAATGTTCTTTGCGCGAAAACAAAACACTTATTGTATTTGTTTATAAGAAATGCGCGGACGTCAGCGGAAGGGTTGCATGCGCAAGGTCACGCGTCGAGTCCGACCCGCGTCCATACGCGTCAGCAACTTAGCACACAACTCTGCTTTAGTACGAAACTAAGACAAACTAATACTTTAATCATTTAATCTCGTGAAGAGAAAAGTTTTGTTTGTTTGTGTAAAGTTGACACAAAAACTGCTGGAAGAATCTGGGAGTTTCCTGTGTTAGTTAAGGAACTGTCCAAGAAACTCTGCCTTAGTTCGATATTTATGTAGTGATGGGATAAAGACTAAAGTAATGTTTTTTCCCTTCTAAATTATACAATCACAATTTGCCTACAAATCAAATTGGCTACGGGCATTCACCTTCTAGTTAGAGGTGTGCAATGAACTGCAAAATTCACGAGAAAAGTTTATTTCAAGCGGTATCAAAACTTCTTTCAAATTATGGTCAGCAAAAATACTCCTTGCTCCCAGACGTTTTATTTAATTGCACGTTTAATTTAATGTGGAGGTTCACGAACGAAGCGTCGTCATTATTAATTTAGCTCAGTTTTGCTTGAATCAGAATCAAAGAGGCTACTTTAAGCTCTTTTCCTCATTATGCTAGATTCCCTCTCCCATAATGAAGTTGGCCTTTGTTGCGATAAATTATTAATTTTATTGTGAATGCTTGCAGAATAATCTTGACTATTGTGAAGTAAATTTTTGGAAGTGTAGAAATTCGACTATTAATAGAGGCTGACTGCACTGGTATTTGTGACTATATCTATAAATCTATCCTGTATTGTACAGACAACTGCACATCAAGCTACTACAATCTGTCAAATTTCTTTAATAGATTTCCAACTTTATCGCTAAAGCATTAAGTTCAAAGTTGATTGGGAAAATTTGACAGTTTCGAGTAGCTTGATGTGCAGGCGTCTATACCACTTCTGGGCATAGGCCTCCATCTCCCTTTTCCACATACTCCTGTCTTCTGCTTTTGTGGGCCAGCTCTTTCGGTAGGAGTTAGGCTCGTCCCTCCATCTGCGTCTTGGTCCGCTACGATGACGTCTAACATTCAATTTGTGAATCAGACTGTTAAAATTGTGTAAATTTAATAGATTCTTGGAATCGTAATAAAGAAAGGACGACCGTGAATCTTTCAATGCCCAATACAATTACTATCAAAATGTTTACACCCGTAACCACAAACAATGCAAATCTCATCTGATTCACAAATTCTTCATCGATTTCTTCACCTTATTCATGGGTATTCAGCGATTGTCTAATGTTTATTCAATGGCTCGTTAATGTATAATGTAAGTACATATTGCAATACGTTTGGTGTGCATCATACCTTGAACTTTTCGCCTCACGAGAGCTCCTCACCGGTTAGGTCATTTCGAAACCAAGTAGTGAATAATTCACTGCATATTTTTCATATACTTGTTGCACGATCGTGGAATATTATAAGTTTATTGCTGTGGTACTGTTGCTGTTTTACTGTCATGGTATGGTTTTATAATCATGAAGGAAAAGTACGGATGGTGATTATTATACACAGCGTATATATTATTATGATGTTACCGGTATTGTTATCTGTGCATACGTGGTAATTATTTTGACTTTCATATTTTATTTCGAGTTTACTGACTTTGTGATGAACTGATCTTAGCATATTTGTAAAAGTTGGATAACTCCGGCATTGTGGTTGAAAGACCATTCAAATTAATCGTTATGTTAGTCATCTATGAATATTATTTGAGGTGGATACAACTTAGTGTTTCTCTATTACTAATGAGACCTGCTTTATCGAAAAGCGTAAAAAATAATGACGAAGCCGCATACTAAAGTCTGTGAGGTAACACAACAAATCCGAGACATGAGGTCGATACAAAAATATTTGTAATCATTCCTAAGATTCTGACGATGTGACTCATGCAGAATCTTGAATAACTTTATATAAAGGTAATCATAAATATTAATAAGCATCATAGTCATATCAATCTTAATTTAATTGTTTATATAGGTGTAAGTACATATTTCTAAACATGCTTTGTTTGCGCCACAACAAGACTTGGTCCTTCGCATTCCGCATGCAGTCTTTCGCAGGTACCTTCATTTTCTTCAGAAATTTTGACTATGGGCCTTCAGCAAGCAAGGTAGAGAATAATTATATACTCAGGTACTTGGCTTCAGTCAAATTAAAATACCTTTCAAAAATTTACCAGCGTTAATAAGTGTATAATTAAATTCTTTGTCCATTGTCTTACAAAGAAACTCCTAAGAATCTCATTATGTTGACACAGTCTGTAAGTCCGCCAAATTAAATTAAGTTGTATGAATTAATTTTGGTACAACACATTTCACTATTAAAATTTTCCGAGGGTATAGTAAACAAAACTTAAATGCATTAGAAGCATTCAGTTCCACCTCCACGTTTCTCGTCTCCGCCATACTCATTTCACCGCTAATGCGCTTAAAAACGCAGTGCACATCTAGAGGAAGCACTATGGAATTTAACACAAAAGGTGTGCTAAATGTAAAAGATCTTTTCTGGTGCGCCTCACAAAACAGCGGGCATCATTCGACGTCTGTCTCGTTAGCCCCATTCAAACACTCCATAGTTCTACGGACTCTACGAGCTACGAGACTTTGTGTTGCTCATTCAACTGTTGGCTTTTTTATTTTTGGATGTCCCACTGGTATTTGGATGTTCACGTTTGGACCATTATCTCGTGAATCTTTGTGGACAAGCAAGGTTCTGTCGGTATCATTGTTTTAATTTAAAATGTAGGTATACCTGTTTAAGGCATCGTCTGACGCATCCATAAAGTACTCCGCACGAAAAGCGAACAGATTAGTTCATTCAGAATAAATAAAACTGCTTAAGTAAAGGAAAATGTGCCAAAGAAAATCCCAACGATTAAAAGCGGCATATTTTTGATGACTCCAACCAAAGCCGGTATTTTAAAATGTGATGATTAATGTAAAGATAGCGAGGATAATAAAAATATTTTTGGAGGGATACCTCAAGTATGTATACTTGGACCGGTTGGCCTTGTCCGCCACACACAACCACAGCCTCATTATCAGTAATCTGCCATTCCAAGCAAAGCTTCTGTTGTTTTTAGTTTACGTTGACTTGAAGGAGATCTCGAAACGCGTCTTCATCTTTAAAATTTTGCAGAACTGTTGCTGACTGAACAGGATTTACAGTTTAACGATTTCTCTTTAACTTGCGAAGACGTTTCGGTTAAACTTGTTTGGCTTCGCTGTACAAAAACTAAACAGCCTTATTCTCTTGTATTGTAAATCGAATTTTAGGCAAAAGAGGTTCGTTTAGTAAGCGTAACTTCTCGATTGTGGAATATCACAATAAGCCGGATACGCGAAGACAAAATGAAGTCTACCAAAAACGACACAACCAATTTTTTTTACTTAACCCTAGTCCTAGCTCGTAAATCCTCATTGAACACGTATCGCCTATACACGTACGAACAGGTCCCGAACAAATACAAAGAAACAACAATAAATTACATAGGAATCGCTTTCATAAAAATGTATCACGAGTTACCTGCGTTAGAGGTCAAAACATCAGAAATCCCACGTCTCAAATAGGCGGGTACGCCGCCCGAATATAAGGATTAGGACAAAAGCTTTCTCGGTGAGTCAACATCTCAGGTAGAAGTTTTTTTCAAAGGGCCGGAAAGTAATACACGGTAATTATAGCAAGAATAGTTCGACATCATAGTTCTCGGTGTTTTGGAGCGTTTGTTAGCTATTCCATAAATTACCTGTTTAGAAGTAAAGTATAAACCTGTTTTATATTCACGGAGACATACCACACTTGTGATAAAAGCCGGTTCGTTGTCTGACTCACTGGATATTTTCTTTTGAGTAAGTATTGCTTTTTAGTTTTTGTCCATTTGGCATAATGCTTAAATAAATTTCATTCTAACAGCCATTCCTCCACTAATGTAAATACGTGGTGGCATAAGATATGTATGTGCAGTTATAATATTAGCTGAATAAAATCGCGAAGTATATAAAATCATTACATAAACCAGTCTCACAGTTATTCATATAAAAACTTCTACTTTGCATGTCCACTGAGTGTCGGTTAATGTTCTTACATACAAGCCACCTGGTCCATCCAACATTTATTAGTTCAACTCGACGACAACATCCAACAAAAAACCTGAAATATTACTTAAACATACCTTCCTCTTAGATTTGGGATAAAAAGACCTCTTTCAGAATGTCACTGCAAAAGTTACGTCGTTTTTTTATGTAAGTCCCTTTTTCCGAACAAAAGGCCTATTGACACGTACCCTTCCGAAATTAGATGATAAAATATTTGCTCCAAAGTTTTTCAGGTGGTTTGCTCATTTTATGGTAAGTTGTTCGTTGAACTCGGCATCAATCTGTCCGCTGGTTTGAGCGAATCAACCGTCCGTTAGTAGAACAACCGACGCGGAAAGAGGGGTTGGAACTCATAACCTGGAACATGTCTCGTAGTTTTTAACATCGCAAGGTTTCCATGATCAAAGATAACAATCCTGGTGGAAAATTTATGTATACGCGAGAAAAAATATCTCCAAATGTGCTTACGAAACTAAACGACACGACATTCGTGGATCCAGTCAAACCCGTTCTTGTCGAAACGCGTGAAGAAATTCTTCGTTTCTAGTTTTAGCAAGATCGGCAGATACCGTGATGTTTAACGGCCAGTGTTATTAACATTAGACACCGGTTGTGAGCAATTAGAAACGTTTTCATAATATAACCCGATATGTGGAATAGGACATTGGTACTCTAGACAGGTAGGTACATTAACGTCTACGATAAGAATACTCGATGACAAAGCAGAACGATAATAGTTTCTGTATATTGTTTTTCGATGATAATTTTGTGAAATGGTGAAAGTTCCTTTTGTTAAACACATTGTCAGTTAACCGCATCAATCACGATGGGCAGGGCAAAGGAAGCCGAGATACCTTGCAGTTAACTTTAAGTGTCATTCAACCATCTCGGGGCACCACGTAATCTCGGTTTCACTTTTGCCATAAAACAAGACAATTCCGCGCCGCGACGCCGACGCCTCCCCGCAGGAATACAAAATGGCGGCGCAAAAAAAGCGCGAAACCGCAAGCGCGGATGCGTTCATAACTGTCTCGTTTGAATAACAATGTTGTAGTTTGTAGCATCATCTGAGTTTTACCTGCAATTGCTATATTATATTATTATCTTCATGTTACAGGTTTATTAAGTGCGATTGTATCTCGTATCTCGTCTTTTATACGACACCTGTCAATGTTATTGAGAACAGTTCGGACACACATGGCACAACCGTTACTGCCTCCTAAGAGAAGCAGTAACCAATTGGCCAATTGTTATTTGTGTCATGTCGTATGGCAGCCGCGAGAGCTAAATGCGTAAACGGAGTAACGGTGTAGGTTCAATGAACGGAAAGTGGTACTACTAATAATAAGCATCACCTGCTCTGTAAGGGAAGTTCGAGCGATGTGCTCGCCATATTCAGCGTATCCTTGTGAACGAGGAAGTTCAGCGGGGAGGAGGGGGGGAGTGTCGCTGCCAATACGGCACTGCTCCGATTAATCTAACGTCGGTATTGCCTTTACCACATATTTGGTAAGCCTACTAGTAACACCGCTAATGTTTTGTTCGGAAGAAATGCTCTAATTTCGAAAAAGTAATATGGAATAAAAAAAAATATATCTAGAGTCTGATTATCTAAATGATCTGTACCTAATGGCCTATTCAAAACTCTTTGTAACACCACAACGCGTCGTTAATCCTTATGCAACTTTACAACGTGAACAATGACTTTCAGAAGTAAAGTAATAAAAGTAATATCTGGTGGGGTAGCGTTAATGTGCATTATGTCTCCCATCTGACCGCGAATTTCGTTTCGTGCTCGGAACCGAGTTTTTGTTTCGCCGACCACTTGCTAGTTCAAAAGGCACGATCTGCACGACACAGTTTCCTTAAACTCTCATTACGTTGTGTACTTTCGTTTATTTCTCCACGTACAACTATTTAAACATAACTTTTACTTTTTTGGATCACGGCCGGCGTGACTCATATGACAATAAAACTTCCTAGATCCGTCTTCAAATAACTGAGTTAAGTAAACTAAAATACTCTTACTGAGATCATACTTGTACAACTAGTTTCCAACTGTTAGCTTCCCATTTTCTAACGAGATTTTTTCTCTCGATTGAAGTGCGCAAGTCGTTCAAGAGTTGGGCTTCTTTCGCACCACTGCACACTGCAGCGAGTGGAAAAATCCACTAACATTACGCTCCAACAACTTAAGTTCCTGACCAGTGTTCATTTTTATCCAGTACTTCTGCAAAAACTAGTACATACATCAGAATGTATGTACTAGTTTTTGCAGAAGTTTAATAGTCAGGGCGAAAGATAACGGCATTGTTTACCGCGATTGTAATCACGGTTGCAGAAGACTGTTAACAAGTTGCAAAAGATAGCATAGCATAGAATAATCAGCCTATGTTCCCACTGCTGGGATGCAGGTTGTTAGATGACACATGTCTTTGAATTTTTGGTTCTAGAACATGTCGGTTTCCTCGAGATGTTTTCCTTCACCGTTTTGAAAGCAGTGGTGATGAAATTATTTATACTAAGTAAAGCAAACAAGTCTTTTATCTCTGCTCTACTCGAAGAAAACAAAAGATACTTATAGAATTTCAACAAATCATAAGATCGAAAGGTAATTTCTTCGGTTTGTTCCTTAACAGATTCTTCAAAAGAACAGCGAAATGTAAATCCAAAGTATAGGTCAATAACCGAATGTATCAATCAAAAGATTTCCCCAGAAACCATTAGAACAGAATAAAAGAACAATCGCAATTCTTTAGCTTCGATAACTTTCCCGCGGTTCACTAATTACGCTCTGTCGCAGCACTTTTCAAGTACCCAATAAGAAAGACGAGATAATTGCCACAAAGCCACTCAGCCAATCACAGGAAGCTGGTGCATGCTAACATGACATACTAACCGACTAAGTCCTTCAGTCCCTAGTCTCGTCTATGCAGAAATTCCAACTTAGTGTCATGTTTGCTTTCTCGAAGTTAATTACTCGCTGAGTCGCTGTGGACGGAAAACACCTTACCTTTACTTCAGGTATTATGATACAGGTACGCGGTGTCATGAGGATAATCGTCTAAATGATTCATAGCTTGGATCCGGGCCAACGATGTGTACTTTTTCTCAACTGCTGTTATAATACGGCAATAAAAATGCATAGATGTCAATGTCGTTTAAAATATAAATGCGATAATAACATTGAAAAGTCTAGTGGTGTGTGGTGTCAACTTTCAGAGACCGTTCTCGGCAGCTCTTTCACTTTGGCGCATGAATATTGAAGTCGCGTACATCACCATTTAGGGAGGGGAGGTATAAAAGGTTGGAACTGTTAAACAGTCAATGGACGAGTGACACTGGCAATGAGGAGCCGCGTTCCGTTTTAGACAAGCATCACGTATGTGACACGTATCTACGCACGTGTATCGTTTGCGACCGATCCGACCGGCTTACGTACGACTTTCCACCGCGTCACCACAAAAGAATCGTGAAAAAGTTTTATTCTGTTTTTAAATATTCAATAGGCTCCCTTTGTTGTTTTGTGTATTTTGTTAGCCATTTTGCAAAATTGTATAGGTAGCCTGTAGTTTCACAGCTGATCGGGCGTTTCCATAAACCGCAGTAGCAAACATTTTTGAGAAATCAATGCCACAATTACGGTTGCCAGGAAAATTGATGACTGCATTATGATGTCATCAGTGTACAGGTGAATGTACTGTTACGTAATATAACTAATGATTCGCTAAGTAGAGGATCTAAATTATCCTCTAGCCGGGTTCCTTTAACAAGAAAATCTACTTTAACTCGTAAGTGCCAGTTTAACCGATAAAACTGAACGCAATCAGCTCATCTAAACTGCGTTCAAGAGCTGTCAGTGTCATGTGTATTTCACAATAATGATGACAGTGACTCTTGAACGCGGCTTAGAGGTGTTGATCGGGTTTACAAAATTCACCATAAGAAGTTGATCAATGAACATTATATTTACTTGTAGTCCAGATAATTGTACGGTAATTGAAAACAGGCATGAGCGAGCCTACAGCAAATAGGAAATCGTCATCATCACTGTGTACATTCAGCCCAACCGTTCCAGGAATTTTCCTAGTTCTTCATTATCTAGTCCAGACAGGAGTTATGATTAGATAATTGTAGTTATATGCAGTTAAACTTGATAACGCGATTATTTTTAATGCCTTTCCTCCATATTTAAATGTAGATGCAATGTAATGATATCGTAACTAACTTCCGCCAAGCTGTGGTTCGCTCCATGGCGATCGCATTCCGTTATGCGCTAGCCCCTACTTAGGTCGCAGCTTGATTAACGAAGCGACAACTGGCGATAACTTTGAATTGTTTACAAGTCAAGTAAAAAGGCACAAACCAGCGGGGTAATTGCGTAACACACTAACAGTAGCAATGGCTTTCATTTTGACAGTTCAACGACATTCATTGCGTTTTTTATAGTTGTTAAGCAGATTTTTTTTTATCGAATTTATGATGCAATGGATTAGCAATATCCTTCAAAATTATTCAGATTGTGATTGCCAGTGTGTTACGCAATTATGTTGCTAAAGACGTGATATAGAATATAAATTAATAATATTATTTATAATTAATATATTATATCAACAATAAAATACAAACATAATAGAAAAAGTAGAGTATTTCGAAGAAGTCACAACACAAATCATCAGTTATTTTTTGGTCGGACCCGCAGTATCAATAAATTGTATTATATCTCTAAATCACTAAACGAACATCGTTACAAGAGAACCGACTTATTGCTTTGTGCAACGTTGATATTTCGACTCAACTATACCTTTATTTGTACCAGATACCAATCTTTTTTACTCCTATTAACAACCAAAGCGAGGAGACGAAACAAAAAGTTTGCGTGACTAAACCCAATCGAACATCGCCGGCTAGCTATTGAAGATTTTCATAAACAGTCATTTTTTTTCGTCGGATCAAAATATCGCGATATTTGGAGTTTCGATGACGCGTTGATTGCTTGCTCGATTCCACGGGGTCGGTCGAGTAAACGATGGTTCGTGCAAAATATTTTTTAACATAGCCGTGTAATTTGATCTTCGTCTTATGCTTTTATCAGAGGGGCAATTCTCGTAATTTTAAGAACGTTCACAGTCTGATCTCAGTCTCAATCTGTCAAAAATACCTCTAATTTCCCTACACTTTGACAGATTTTTGACATTTGTTTGTCGCCGAGATGATACTGCGACTAGATTTTGAACGTTTTAAATTACGAGAATTGGCCTTCTTGACGGAGTTTCCTTTCTTTACCGGTGTTGTAATCAAGTTGGATTAATCTCTCTGCCAATCGGCTATTTTTCTTCCGATTAAAGATTTACCTATAGAGAAAATAAGCACAAACATCACGCCTGTAATCTCTAAAGGGTTAGGTTAGGTTTACCCATAGTACCTAAGGGTAGTTTCCTGGGTAAAAAAAATTTAGTCCGTCAGTTAGATTATCGAAAAATAATGGACACGTTTTTCTTTTGTCAATCAAACAAAGAGTGACAAAGATAAAGCGCGTCAAAATTTGGGAGTGGACCACATTAGATGTAATGTGGCCATTGATTAACTGATTCTGTTAGGTTTAAATAGCTAACGATGGTTAGCTATTTCTAAAACATTGCAGTTAGGTACTGTTACGCGAACTGGGTCACAGACAGTTCGTACCGTAAAATGATAACATCTTCGCACAATAATGCTGCTATGCGCTTTATCGTTGCAACTAGACGGAATAAGAAGCTGATGGAGTACTACGTCGCGTTTTTCACAAAATCCAACTTACCAAAAATGCTAAGTGCGCAAGAAAAGCTAGACCATGACCTAGGTAAGGACATAAGGCTACTTTTCATCCTGGATCGCAGATGAAGTCGCGGGCAACAGCTTGTGCTATTCCAATTCTGACACTATGTATGAATATTTATGATAGCTCGTTCGACAGGTTAACGGTCTTAATGTATCTGGCATTGGACAATCCCAAGTAGCGACATTGCAGTGTGACACAGCTGTTTCTGAACATCAGACGTCTAAAATTATGCTACCAAAGATAAATGTTGATAAAGTAAAGTAATTTTCATAACCTCAATACTGCTTGATTCTCGATCGCTTCTTTCTGTAAGAAACACACACATTGCTCTTGTTTGCTTATACTAAAACCTCTTGACAAGAATTACCTAGTCCTCTTTTTCACTACCCACTTGGAATTTATTGGTCAGCTTAGAGCGAACAGTGCGAAATACTGGATGGTCTAAGCCTTAGAACATCTAGTACTTCGTGCTGTTTGCCTTGGATTCCATTGGCTCCTTACTCTGTGTTCCACTTTCCACCACTACGCTCAGTTCAGCAAGATACCACGTTTTTTTATCAGGCGTGTTTGTTCAGAGGCTTCAGCCAGTTTTATTTTCCCGCATGTTTGTATCAGAGGTTCTGTCAAAGAGGATTTTATTGCTCTGGCTCGGTTCGACATAACTTTGTATGTAGGACTATGTTTGGGAAAAGATACTATCTAAATGTTGGTTTTATGTGTTACTCTCCTCTCGTGAACATAAGTTAGTTGTTTAGCATACAAGCTCTACAATTGATTAGTTTACTCTTAAAATATGTTCTATTTCTAGAAGGTACGGTCTAAAGTTGCGCCCTAACTTGTTTGAAAGCAAAAGTATGCAATTATACAGTACGAATTTAGATCATCATCTGTTTAGCCTTATCTCATGTTGGGGTCAACTTTCCCTTGCTAAGACTGGTTGTCAGACTTTCGGGCTTCCGGCGACCCGTAACGATTGTCAAAGATCCACGAATGCAGCCGGGAACAACGGCTTTATGTGCCTTCCGAGGCACAGAGGGGTCTTGTTATGTACAGATGGTCACCCATCACGGACCAGTAACTTAACCTGATCGATCGCCCCGTGCAGTTGTTATTACTTAGCCACAAGCTCCTCAGTACGAATTCAGATGTTAAATGTATTTAAGTTTAATTAAGATAAAGTGATCCTGTGAACAATAACTTTTAAATTAAGTTACAATCGTAACTTAACCCACTTAATAAATTTACGTTAGTACTTTGCCGACCTCAATTTGAGTCAAATACACTAGCAAGATAGAAGTAAAAGTATTCTTAGTACACATTTCTACAGCATAGTTTGAAATCGTACTTAATTTTTAATCGTTATGTTCTCTTTGCAGGTAATTGCCGTCTCTATCGCACCAACGTGGATTTAATCGAGAGAGTTGAAAAAAAACAGGTAAGAATAGGATGTTTGAGTCAAGTTTAAAACTTGTTTTATCATCAATGCAAAAAAGAAATCCTTGTTTTGTCTAAAAGCTTAGAACAAATAGCACTGAATTTTAATTTAGCTTCAGCCTTTTTTTTGTGTTTATGGCCTTTTTTCATGCGTCATGTTTGCCGCAAATAAATGCATTTTCTTTCTTAAAAATATTTGACACCAAGAAAACAAATAAAGAATTCTAGTCATGATTTTTGCCGGACATCTAGAAATGTACTTACGCTATCAGCAGGTCAGCAAGTGCTCAACCGTTTGAGTAAAGAAAAAGTGACGCCTCTCACTTTCTTCGAAACATATCTCAAATACAGGCCCACGTGTACGTTGAGAAAGTGAATATTCGCCGGCAGACACTACTCACAAGTTCTCACCTATCATTCATTTCATTTATTGCCTGCCAGTTATCGCCATTGATTGTCCGGCACAAAGGAATTTCTCATTAACTTCGGAATTAAACAATCTGATTATGTAAAATTAATTTGTTTGGCGATTTTCTACTTGTATGTATGTTAAATCTACTGAACACCTGTTTTGTTTGTGGAGATTTAGCTGTTAAGTAAATAGTTGGTAGTTGAATGTGAGAATTCGCGTTTCTTCTTAGTTAACAAACAATGTTATTGCAAAAGTTTAACGATATAAATAACTCAACATATTTCGAGCTTATAAAATACCAACGGATCTGCATTCTTGTGTATTTTGGGTAGTATGCAAATTTGGTTGCAGCGTTTTTCATTTAAGCAGCAAGCAGGATAAATTTATAGTCAAAATAACGTAGCAGTACTGCAAATCACGTAGTTTTAACTACAATTTTTTTGAGAACATGCTGTGTTTTATGTTTTTAACATCGCCATTTTTTTTAATCTTCATTGCTTTCTGTTTGATTTGTTGCAAACTGATATTATATCCTCTAAATATTAAAGTCTTCTTGGTCGCGTAGCTTGTGCAATAATATAACAAGAAGGTAAATTAAATACACAGTGATTTATTAACTAGATTAAATAATTATTTCCCGATACAGGTTTTAATAATACTCATTGGAAGCTGTTGTTGGCATCATTCAAACAACTATCAATTTATCACGAAACCAATGATTAATTAGTAAAAACCATCAACAAATAATTCATTGAACCGCGACGATATTATTATTAGCTGCAAAATTATTTTGAATTTGTGATCTGAATGCAGACATATTTGTAATACAAGCTCCACCGACCGCGTAGAAGCGAAATCCCTAACGTATATTATTTGTTTAGTTAAAATGTTACGCACGTTAATAATGAATACAAAAATGTATCCAAATAATTCTAATCATGTTTGCGGGGCCAACATAGCCAGAAATCGCAGAAAAAAGAGTGGTACGGAAGGAAAAAGGGAACGCCTTTGCCCAGCAGTGGGACACCATATAGACTAACAAAAAAAAAACAACCGTTTAGACGTGATTGAGTGACAAAACATCCAAACAACCCAACAATATTACGCTTTATCGTGTCACATTGTAGTTAATTTGTTTTAACTGATTATCGAATATAATACTAGTCTATTAAATTCATTTTTCACGCCTGCTCTGTCAGACTTAGTGAACGAGGGTAACATAATTCAGTTCCATTCAATCACAATCACTTCACTTATTCACACATACAGAACGCATCGAGGGCAAAATAAACGGATTTAACAAACCAAATAAACTTCACCTGTTAATATAAATTGCTTGCTGAGTGGTAATTGAAATAATTAATTGGAATTTGTATTTATGCTTAAATGTATCAATATTACTGCTTTACTGCTGGAGGACTGTGATCGATTACTATGTGTGGTTAAGTACTTTTTAATAGAGATAGACTTTTTATTTTCATTGGAAAATCTAAAATACAATAAGTTTACAATCTAACACTAAAATATAAATAATAATTATATTATTATGTACAAGTAAATAAAGGGAAAGAAAAAAAGCGGGAAGGGAACATTGGGCATCCCAAAATTCGTCAGAAGGAAAAGTGCTCAAAAGTTTGGCCTAAGAATTGGCCAGCCCTTTGGTCACGTGAAGAGTCGACCAACCGCTTGACGTCATGAAATACTCGATGAGCATTTGGACCCAACGACCCTAGTGTTTCAATCCCAAACCGCTTTAACTGTTTTTAGTTTTAACCGGGTATTAGGAATAGCGTCACATCAATCAATAGTTTCCTCCTATAAATCTAAAACTGAATATCGAGAATGAATTGTAAAAATCGATTTTCTTTTCAAGTTCCTTTCAGTCTTTATTCAGTCAGTTTCCTTCAGCCTTGCTTTATATTAGATTTTTTTTCTAAATTAAACTATATCTATACTATTACCGCTTTGTTTGTAAACGCTTAAAGTTACGTTGTGCTTACAACTTTTTAACCTTTTTTTTACATTTAAACGTCTCTTAACATAAAGCAACGTTTATAAATAAGCCTCTTATTTTCGACAAGAGACTCTGCTTACCCCTTTCAGGAATAAATAAATAAACGTGCTGTGTCCAATGAATCATATTATAGCGGTAAAATATCAGTGCTATCGACGATAATATTTTAACAAACAAAATTAATATTCAGGACATATACATGACTTTCCTTTTACATCGTCCTTTACACATAACGGGCACTAATCGCTATATTGACCTTAATTTGTATGTATGTTAACAAATAGAATTCTTTAGCACTACTTTGTCAAGTTACACGCTTGCTCCTAATAGAGTTGGCACTATTTAGTGTTAAAATAAGTCCTTGTTAAGGAATGTGACCTTTTTCATTCGGATTTCTTAGAATTGTTAAAAAAATAATTACTTTAACAATTGTTAAAGTAATTCTTACTTTAACAATTCTAAAAAATCTGTTTTATTTTACTAAGAATCTCCAAAGTCTATAAAGTTCAAGATTACGTGTACTATCTACACAAGTTAGATTGATTTTCTCTCAGTTAAAATACTAATCAATTCGATTCACACTAAATTAGTTATGGATTTATTTACTTAAACAATTAGCATAGCTTTCATTACAAATTTATGTGTATGAGATGTTTTAATAACTTTCATAAGAATCTATATAGATATGTACAGGTTATCATGATAAAATTGACGGATTACACCTGTTGCTAAGGTATATAAAAAAAAGGTAAAAGGTAATAAAAAATCTATTTATATGTGTCAACCGTGACAGAGGTAAATCCAGTATAAACGAATTTACAAAATATGCCTGTATACAGGGTAGGGACGGGGACATCGAAGCGCAAACTGTAACTATGTATTCAGTACATGATTCTGAAACCGCGTTGAAGTTTTGTCGGTTATAGAAAAAAAGCTATCTCATAAAAAAGTGCAATAACTACGCGGTCAAAATGTATGGAACATGACCGCTGGGCAAAAGTTTCCATACAATGGGTGCCTGAAGATGGACGGCGCCGCCGAGGACGGCCCAGAAAGCGATGGCGAGATGACCTGGAGGCGTATCACGAGGGCTGGTTTCAGGTAGCGCGGGAAAAGAGTTCCTGGAAGGACTTAGGGGAGGCCTTTGCCCAGCAGTGGGACAGTATAGGTTAAACAAAAAAAAACCGACGAAAAATTTATACCGACGAAGAATTCAGCATATGATGCGCAAGTGCTGAGTTCATTTCATGGTCACCAATGGATATAGTGCCGATATGTTTACAGGTCAGATAGAGTTATAGTTTATAGTCATAGTTTTCTTTTTGTTAAACAGCACCTATCAGTAAATGCCAATTTGGACAGTTTTTGACAAATATCGTCCCTTAACGCATTGCCATAGTTATATATAAAATAGGGCTCAATATTATTGAAGTCAGAGTACCTACCTATGTAAGGATCGTAGCGAATGGCATTCTGTAGGTTTCTGCCTACCCCTGTGGGAAGAAGGTGTAATTTTATGTATGTAAATAATCAAAATCCTAAGGACCTTGACTTTGGCAGACTCTTAGGTTTTGAAAAGAGAACCGTGCTTACTTTTATGATGCTCATCTGTTTTAGCATTCGCACTGCGAGAAAGCCATCTCAACCTTGACACACTCGCCAAAAAAGCTCTCGAAGGTGAAGAACATCGCATAAGGTGTCTTGGTGATTAAGTTATGCCAAAAAATTACAAGAGGTAAAACGAAATAAAAAGCTATACAGAAAACCTTTAACAAAATGTATCAATTTTAGATTTTCGATCAAAAAAAAAAAATCTTATATATTGTTACATTATTACCAAGATCAATATTTTTTTTTACACACAAAAAACGTTTAACGGCCACTTTTCCATTTTAAATTAGTCATTAAAAAAATATATTTCATATTGTAAACAAAAGTCTAATTACACCTATTCCTAATAAAATATGGGTACCATATTTTATTTTATTGATCATTGTTTGCATAACAGTGTGCACAGCATAGAAGCGTGAGACGCTATTTCGAAAAACACCTGTGATTACCAAGCCAATAAGCAGGTCAGTTCAACGCAAGATTCCCATTATGACAATGGTCAATTAACTAGACCATCGACCTGACGTGGGAGAACGCCAAATTCCATTTTTATAATAAAAGATCGTAATCTTTTTCACACTAACAAGCTTGGTCTTACTCACAGTTTATTTTATATTTTATGTATGGACTGATGACATAGATGTATACTTACATATTGTGCCACATACAAGGTGTACTGCTGAACATACATAGGCCTCAGGCTGTAGACGTTCGTTACTAATATAGGCCTAATAGATTACTGTTATTATAAGTGTTCGACGTTTTGATTGGTGATGGCAGTATACTTTTATAGAAGATTAGCTGTTGCCCGCGACTTCGTCTGTGATCCAGGATGAAAAGTAGCTATGTCCTTACCTAGGTCATGGTCTATCTGTGTGCTAAATTTCATCCAAATCCGTTTAGTCGTTTTAGCGTGAAAGCGTAACAAACAAAGAAAAATACTCACTTTCGCCTTTATAATATTAGTTAGGAGGACTAATGAAGCCAAACAGATTCATACAAAAATTACAACCATCCATACTTTGCACTATATCCTAAATCTGTAAGCGTTTTAATTATAACGTTCAAGAATACTATTTAAAAGTCAGACCGCAAAAACAACAATACTCGCAAATAATAGAAAAAAGCAAAAACAACAATACCACCAGCCTACAAATCTACGAGTATATTACATTCATCTATCGCAATAAACATAAGCAAATCAAACTGTAACCTCACACTCATACGCTTTCATTCTCCTATGATACGAGTACCAATACATCGAAATCATAATAAAATCAGCAATCATTTGACAAAACAATAGCGGCTCGCATTGTTTTACATACTGTTTTATCGGCTAAATTACCGCAGAGGTGCTCAGCCGAATACAATGGAGGCGTCAGTCTAATTCACCCTTATCTGGGTCTTGCACGCACCTAAATAATTGGGTTCCAAGGAGAAGAATTACCTATGAAATTTCTTATATGTACGTATAAGCTTACGGCTTATATCGAAGGATATTAATAATAGTTCTTAATCTTCGTTTGTATCATGTTCTATGTTTTGGGCCTAAAGTCGTTTATACATATATTAATGGATTTCTATCCATACTACAATGAATAACAACATAGGAAGGTAACAGTACCAGACTTTCATCCCCACTTTCGTAGTTCCCCTAGTTTACAGTGAAACCGCGACCTAAATAAACATTTTTGACACACAAACACAACACACTTGTACTTCAAGTTATATGGGATGTATCCATTTTACCCATTGATGTACCCTACACTATTTGTATTGGGTATAGTAAGGTACAACGCATTAAAGGTGCGACGGGACTTTGCACCCGCAGCGTATGTAGTAAAGCTACTGCGTGGCGGGGCGCATAACCCGGGAGTGCTGCGGCACCTGGAGCTTTGCGTACCAGACCGGTACGTGTGGAGGCGGCGACGCCCGCCCCTGCTTGCTGTGCCTGCAGCCAGAACCAACTTACTGGCGAGAACTCCTCTCACTAGAGCCATGCGTGTGGTGAACGAGGTTCACGAGAGAGTTGATGTATTGTGGTCCAACTTGAGTGAATTCGCAAAAGTTACATTATATATAATATGTTATTTAGATGTAGGTTAAGATTTAGGATATTGTATGTAATTTTATAGGATGTAGATTAAGGATTTAGCATGTAATGCCTCTCTATCGCATTGGATCGCTGATCTGTAATGGTAGTTGTAGGTAAGATTTAAATAAATAAATAAATAAAATTTTTTAGACTTACTGAACATAATTCTACAGAATCGTAAACTTACAGTCAGATATTCAAGTAGAAATCGTAAATATTGTGTGAATAATATAATGAATAAGTTATAAATATTTATTGTTATAGAAGAGAAAACTCTTTATTGTACACCACACAAATTACAGAACATAAATATATAACAATTTACAAAGGATGACACAATGGACGATCTTATCGCTAAGAGCGATCTTTTAAAGACAACCTTTGCATGGATTAAAATTAAGGAGAGACAAATATAGTAGGTAGTCGGTGGTGTACCATATACATTATACAATTAATATATACATAAAGTTCATTTACTCATCTAAATCGATATATACATATAATAACAAACATGAAACAAGAGCAAAGAAAAAAAAATAATAATGATGATGTTTAAGGAGGAAGTGCTTTTTTATCATAATTTTGAAAGTGGACAAAGATTGAGCACGCCATACCGACACGTGCACGTCATTCCATAACCGAAATTTCAAATCCAAATCTTCATCTTCTTCTTTCGAATTCCAAATCTTTTACTAAAAGATTTGCCAAAGAAACTGGTGGAATGCATCGGCATGTCTAGTCTCAGGTTTTGTTATAGCAGCCACAGTTAGTTATACCTATTATACAGTGTAATACTTGAATATATTAAAAAGATTAAAATACATATTATCATCGTAAATAACCAGAAACCAATTGGGTACTTTAACAAAAGCCATTACTTTTGGACGGTACAATCAACACTGATTATGTTAACAGTAAAGTTACCTGCAACACAAAAAATCCCTAATGATACAACAGACTAACCCACTTTCGCTTAAATAATAAAATTAATTAGAACGGAACAAAATTGTCTTATCTGTTCAGAGATAGTGGCATCAAGCATCAAACCGTCAAAGCAATCTCACGGTTGATACTGGCGCAGACGCAACTTCTAAGACAATGGGGAGGTGGGGGAGCGGGAGGTGTTGGCGCGTGAGAACAGGCCACGGGGGCATACGATACATCACGAATTATGAGGAAGTTGTTCCTATTGGTCTCGATTCCTCCACTCGAGGTTTTTTATACCGTCATCATCATTATTGCAGCCGGAAGACGAGCGATGTTGGACGTCGGCAGCACTTTAATGTTGGTGGTCGTAGATTTGTAATCCTAGATAGTATTAAGAACTTAATTTGTTACCTAACAGAGACGGAAATTGCTTAACACAACTGTTAAATTAATGACTACTTATTCAACGAACTTGTTTTTTAGTCGTACAATCAGCATCTAAGTTATTCGCAGGTGTGTTTTAATTAGTCATTTAACTGATAGTAAACGCAAATAATTCTCAGCCCGCATACTCGGCTATACTCAGTAATCAGCACGTAGGTTATAATAGGTACACGACTTGTTCCTTTAAACTAAACGGGATTCAGAAGAGAGGTGAGAATGGAAATACACTTGAAGACGAAGTGGGTAGAAAGATAGACAATATTATTCTTTAATGTAAACAGAAAGAACAAACAACACGACACTACAACCTACACTAGAATCAGCTCAGCCTATCGCAGTCTGCAGCAGTGGCTGGACATAGGCCTCTCCCACGCTGCGCCACAATACCCTGTCCTCCGCCTTCGGCATCCAGTCTATCCCAGCCACCATCTTAAGGTCGTCGGTCAATCTAGCTGGGAGGCGTCCCACGCTACGCTTGGCGATACGCAATCTCCACTCCAGTACTCGTCTGCTCCACCGGCCATCGGTCCTTCGACAAAAATAGCCGCTGCCACTTCAGCTTGCTTACTCATATTATTTATTAGTTTACATTAGAAGTTAAAAAAATTAATTAAAAATTTTAAAACCCCCGACACAAAATAATAATAAAAATAGTATGAATGTAAAATGCCTAAAACAATTTAAAAAAAACTATTGAAAAAATAGCCACAAATAGAACAAAAAGGGTATAAACGTGAAACCCTATAAACGAAAAAAATAACTTTGAAATTATGACCCTACGTAACTACGTATGAATTTTATTTATTAAATGTTGTCCCGTCGGGGGACCGCTGTAATTATTAGCCTAACGTTATGTTAAAGTTTAAAATAGTAGCGGTCCCCCGACGGGACAACATTTAATAAAAAAATTGAGGGAGTTGCGAAAAAAAAATGTAATTCGCCATTTTGTGGTGGCGGCCATCTTGGATTTTAAATTTATCATAGTGTATAGTATTCTACTAGTCAAGCCCTTTCATTTCATACCCATATTGATGGAGTTGTGCAAAAATATGTAATCCGCCATTTTGTGGCGGCGGCCATCTTGGACCGATTTTCATCAAACATAGCTAAGAACACTCCCGACAAATTCACTTTTCAAACAAAAAAAAACAAAACCAAAATCGATTCATCCGTTCGGGAGCTGCGATGCCACAGACAGACATACACACACACACAGAGAGAGAGAGAGAGAGACACGTCAAACTTATAACACCCCGTCGTTTTGGCGTCGGGGGTTAAAAAGGATCATCATCGTAAGCATTAGAAACTTTTTTTAGTTATAATTTGCTTTTTAGGTTGCTTACATAGCGCGGCGAGGCATAGGGCGGCGAGCTATGGGCAGCTCGCCGCCCGGTAAGGACCAGGCCCGGGTCAACGGCGCGTTGTGTTCCACGCGCGCCTCAAAGAGCTGTCATCACGAACTGACGGGGTCCGCTAGGGCCGATGCCGCCGGGGCTGCGGGTTGTTCGAAAGAGATACCGTGGCCCCTGGCACAGGCAAAGGTTGCTTACATAGGAAATTAATAGGAAACAGGAAACTACCTCTTAATTTGCTGATTTTGAAGAAAACAGAAAATAACCAAGTGCCTGTACATGATTTCTTTGTAGCAAATTAACCCTCGTCAACTGCCAAGTAAACGATCAACGAGTTTGACCCAATCCATCCACACCAATAGTTACTATGCAGGAAAACGTATTCGTGTTTCCCAAAACGACGGATCGGCATCCAATCCACAGTTAGTGGGCAATCGATACAGCAAATCTGATTACGTACAATCCGAAAATATTCATGGAGAGTAGTTTTTCCGTGAGTGAAGGAAAATAGGATGTATGCTTGGCTAATCTTTCCGCCCTACTAGCTTTCTCTGGGAAAGGTTATTTGATGCTTGTACGCAATGAACTGGCAACATGTCATTTAATGCACTTGCAGTAGATAAAACAGACACATTCGTTTTACTTGACTGAGAAGTTTACGGAACTTTGTCGCAAGGTAGTTCTACTCGTATCTATCTATACTAATAATAACACTGAAGAGTTTGTTTGCTTGTTTGTTGGTTTGAAGGCGCTAATCTCTGGAACTACCGGTCGGATTTGAAAAAATCTTTGCATTTGATAGACCAATTGTTATAGGCTATTTAACATCCTGCTACGACTCTTAGGAGCCAATCAAAAAGAAAAAGTCAGAAAGATCGCTTAGCTAAGTTTCATGAAGACGAAATTGCGAGCAGAAGCTAGTCTTAAATATTATGCTTAGCTCAATCTCGTTGGATAAGTAGCCGACCCCAGCAGACTCGGTGATAGACTCGGGCAATAAGGTTAAAAGTCTCATTTGCCTCGGACCGCTAACTCTACTGCATTTAATGCTTACAGCAACGCAATTTAGTTTTTCTGTTGGGAATCTAGTTATGGTCCGGAATTGGCAGTCACGATAAATAGCTTGGACTTGTTCTGGTGGCTATACGCGTAGTGTCTAAAATCAAAAAGTGTATTAAAAGATATATCATAATTTGTAATTCTTCTTTTTATCCGCTTAGGCGATTGCGTTGTGGAGGTCAGATAGGCAGTCGCCCAAGTAAAATACTGGTTTTCAGCTGCACTCGTTAGACTGGAAGGCGACCCCAATATAGTTGAGAAATCGCTAGGCAGATGATGATCCGCTTAGGCGACTTGATCCCCGTGAAGCATAGGTCTCATGTCTACCTTACAAAATTGTAGTTTATCAACTTCTGACTTGCTAATTGCACGTCTCTATTTTTTACCTTTTCCTACAACGTAATTGGTTAAATTATAACGAGTTTCTTATTAACTGGCGTATGACTGTTGCAATATCCCTACAGTAATATTACCTCCTGTAATACCGATTTCCTTTCTTGCAACACTACAATATCCACTTCAAACATTCTTGAGTATATTCAAACATGTAATTTTATTACTAAAAGTCGTCTCATAAATGTTTCAAAATTGTGACCTTGTGATCTTGTGATTTCAAATATTAATTAATACTTACTATTTGAATGTAATCAAAAGATTTTTTATTTGTTTATAAGCAATTTCGAAACCTTTAGAAACAAAATTCTTAGTTAGGAATTATAAAATTTTCAAAATAGTTTAATTAGTAAGTAGTAATTATTAATACTCGTATTTGCAAAAGCGGTTCTAATAGAAGTTTTTGAATGATAATTCTATTGATTCCATATTCCACGTCTAACTCTTCGTTCATCTCAATTAATTCAAAAATTCCTCGATGTTTTAACTAGAAAACCATGTTATTGTTGGAAATCAATTTTCCATTCATCCCACTTTTGTTTGAAGGGTCTTGCTTAGAGTTTTTTAAATTGAGTTCCTCAGTCTTTATTTTAATCGAACCCTGACTAAGTGAATTCTTCGCGGGCTCGTTTAAGTAAGCCACCACTGGGTTATTCATCCGTGACATAGCGATATTCAGGTTTTAAACCAGGTGATTGTCTGACCTCTTCAACCCTAGCAGAAACCTGATCTTCAGATATTAAATTATCAATATACAGGTAGAAGCTTGGTTTCTTTACTTACCTACTTAATGTTCTAGATTCGTGTGAATATATTATGGACATAGATATCATACGATGGCAAAGATAATAATGGATGGATCTGGTACTTACCTACTAACGAAATTTTTAGGAGTTATAACTTTTTGATTTGAAGCATAATCAGCCTATAATGTTTCCACTGCTGGAACACAGGACTCCTCTATGTGAGACGGAGTATGCCCTAATCTACCACGCGGGCCCAGTGAGGGTTGGTATGATGACATAAGTCTTCGAATTTTTGGTTCTAGGACATGCCGGTTTCCTCCCGATGTTTTCATTCACCGATTTGAGAGTTGAGTTTTGAGTTGCGATTTGAAGTAATGTGTTCAATTACAATATATGTACTATAACTTAACATTCTAAAAGTAAATTATAAGCTCTCTCTTATTTACATTATCTAATTTGTATATCCTTACTTTGTAATTCCATGAGCGTGATCAAAACCTGTTTTAATATGTACAAATAGTATATTGCTTAAAATTCGACTTTATGTTAATTAATCGATTGTTAGCTTCAAAATAGTACAGTCGAATCCGGACACGAATTATGACATCATCGGCAGACAGAAGGTTACTGCAAAGTTACTGAGCAATATTAATTTTGGAGGTACCTTGTCTGTTATTTTAATTAAATACTAGCTGTTGCCCGCAACTTCGTCTGCGATCCAGGAAGAAAAGTAGCCTATGTCCTTCTCCAGGTCGTGGTCTACCTATGTGCCAAATTTTATCCAAATCTATTCAGCCGTTCTAGCGTGAAAGCTTAAAAAAAAACAAACGCACTGCATTTATAGTATTACTAAGAATACCTCACCGACGCCGTCGCAGCCATTTATTTGCAGTATAATAATATATTTTATGTTACCAAAGTAGAATGAACGTGTTTTACTTCTAAAGCCCCATTTTATGACTTCGGTGAAAAGACACCTTGAAAGTCCGGAACATTCTCATTAAACTTCCTTCGACAAAATTGTGTCATAATAAACTTTAATATAACTTCCTTGTAAAACTAGTCCTTAAACATTAACTTCGTAATATAACTAGGATTATTCGGAACTCTCAAGTTGGTACATGGAAGCTAACTTTCATAACTTTTCACATTAAAATTGTATCTGAAATGAACACTGATTCACTCGCAAAGTCCTAAGTTTAGATATCGATTTTTGTGTGTCAAGTGCATAAACTTTAATGTCACATTTTTATCGATTTCGTATTTATATCTGCTATTAAATTATCCCTTCTTCATTGCTTTCAGTCCGTTAAATCCCGTAAGGTTTATGGGGTTCTATCAGTAGCCCGACTTGTACTTGTTACCCCCAACTTGTTTTTTTTTTGTGTGTTTATGTCCTTTTTTCATGCGTCATGTTTGCCGCAAATAAATGCATTTTCTTTCTTTTCTTTCTTTCTTTCTTTCTTTCTTTCTTTCTTTGTTTGGTAGCAATTGTTGTGTCTTCTCCGTCTATAATATTGGTTTCATCAACCCATGTCAGCAGAATTTTAAAATACTATAACATTTTTAATACCAGCATCCTAATTGCGTAACACACTCAATCACAGTCTGAATAATTTTGAAGGATATTGCTAATACGCTTCATATGTTCGAAAAATAGGCTATTTTCATAAACGTCCCGACCCCCCACTCCCAAATTTTGACGCGCTTTATCTTTGTCATGTTTTGTTTGATTGACAAAACAAAAAATACGTGTCCATTATTTTTCGATAATCTAACTGACGGACTAAACATAATTATTATTTTTTTACCCAGGCAACTACCCTGTTTGTCTGCTCAACAACGTAAATACCGCAATGATTGTAGTTGACCTGTCAAAATGAAAGCCATTCCTACTATTAGCGTATTACGCAATTAGCTACGGGGTCATTTCAGTTCAGTTAAAAGTACCTACAATAAAAAGTGTAGAATAACCTCAAAATCCTTTTTCCAGTATCCCGGTGGTCCAATAGATGAGAGAGCGTAGACTAGTATGTTATTATGTAATAATCGTGTACATTACGCCACATATGTAAGCACCCATCATTTCTGCTCACCGTTACAAGGAACCGGGCAGTTCCATTACACTTTTTATTACTACCCGTAATGACATCAAAACGTGCGTGCGTACGACTTTATCTATTCAATTTCTGATAGGTATAATTATTTGAATTAACAATGAGTTTTAGAGTCTCTATTGACTTAGAACATGCATTTAGATTGATTCACAAAACGTCTAATGTTATGGTTTCTATTTTTATAGTATCCTCGTCATTAATCTTAGAATTTCGATAGAATAGATTAGAATACTCTTTATTATGTTCATATATATAAATTACAGATATAAATTCATTCGATTCATTCATTATTTTTTCATTTCATTCATTCGATTGTTCTATTATGTCTTCATTGCGTAATTCTTTACCTTTTTATCATCATCATCATTATGCCGAATTACTACTATTACTACTATAAGCCAACCAAAAACCCACCCACCCATAAATAGGTCTCCTCTCAGCATCGCCACATCGACCGGTCATGGGGGCCTAAAAAGGCCACTTTTGCAGAATCTTAATAGGATAACAATATGAATCATATTAAAAAACGTAAAATGGTTACAAACTGACAATTCATAATATGATCTGTGTGCAATTCATATCACAATGAAATAACATTTAAACTGTAGAAATAATTTGATTAATAAAAACTGTAATGAAAAATTTACCGATAAAATTACGGTTTTTTTTTTTTCATGCCGCAATGTTTACACCAATTAAGAAATGAAATTTTACGAAAATTAGAGAAATTGCTAATGATCTGCTGGGAATTCAGGAAATGAATAGCTTTTAGAGGTATTGCTTAAAGTGGCCTTTTTAGGCCCCCTGTGCTTCTTACATCCAGCGGATTCCATCTCTTGTATAGTAAAATTTATTTCCAGCACGAGTCATTTCTACATTCAATGCAACAGCAAATTGATTTCCCGTCTAATCAAAACCAAGACCATCTAACGTCGCCCTTGCTCTACTTACCACTAATGACTAATCAACCGTCCGCACGTATTTAGTCTCTTAGCACTCACACGACGCCCGTATTCGTTGCACTACCTATCATAACGAAACAGGTTTACACAATCACCTCATTGTGCTTTGACAAAGCTTTGTTATCTTATCTTTTAATTGTAGTGTACTATTCTCATAATTTTTACTTACGAAAAAATGTTGCTTCAGTCCCACAGTTGACTCGTGGAAACAAATAGTTAGTGACTCGAATACTCGTTTAGGAATTATTTTGTCTACAGATGCAATTTTGATTATGTATAATTAATGATGTTTACTTTAAGGGGGAAGCGCAAGGGCAGCTCGCGAAATTCAAATTTTCTTAAAAATTTTGCAATTTGCAGGTCATCAATACAACCCTCTAAGCTCATATAACACTGACTATTTCATGATATATCAATCAATAGGGTTATATGAAGTTAAAGGGTTGTATTGATGATTTTAATGACTATTATTCTGTAAATACACTCTTGTTCGATCGCGAATTATATTATGTTCAACATACAACCTGACACTGACCTGCAAATTGCAAAAAAGGTAAGAAAAATTTAATTTCGCGGTCTACCCTGCCGCTTCCCCCTTAAAAGAGTTCTTGCTTGAAATACTAATCAGATCTAATGTCATTCTCTTTTAGTTGTTGTGAACCTTTTTGAAGTGTTTCTTTAGTCACAATTGTCATTTGCCATCTATCCTAATTTGTTGGGTTGCAATAAGGATTTTTTTTTTTTTATATTTCATATCAGGTTTTTGTCACAGGTTTGATAAAAATATGGTCCATATTACATACTGTGTTATTTACTGATTTAAGCCTAACCTAGATTTATATCTATCTACCCGCCTTTGTCCACACGGTCAATCATTGTGTCGCAAGTTTCAAATAACTGCCATAGCCACGGCGAGAATTTACAAAAAAATGAAGATTGGATTATGATCGATTTCGGGACACGCTGACAGAATCTAAATTACAACGCCACCAGCCAGCGAACAAAACTGTATTGATTTCAATGTTCCTATATAGATTCATATCTACATTGTTTTGTTTCCAGTGTTGATGTTTGCAAAATAGAATGCAATTGCATTTGCAAGTACAAAACTATCCCGGGGCCGGTATTGCATAAACAGTACAACTTAATACGAACTTGTTATTATTTATGTACGGGGTTGGCTACCTCGCATTCCGAGTGCAATTTAGTTGCAAAATAACATCCAATATTATCTTGGAATAATTAGACACAGCACGTAATGAGTTTTTCATCTGAACACCTTGCGCGGAAAGTTACAAGTTTAAACATATGCGTTAAGTAGTAACAAAAATAAATAAATACGGGTTTCCAACATAATTAAATAAAACAACACCCTAATAGCGTAACACACTATCAATTACAATCTGAATCATTTTGAAAGATATTGCTAATCCATTGCTTCATAAATATTCGAAAAATTTGTCTGCTCGACAATGTAAATAACGCAGTGAATGTTGTTGAACTGTCAAAATGAAAGCCATTGCTCAGTAGCAATGGCTTTCATTTTGACAGTTCAAGTGTTACGCAGTTCAGTTCAGTGTGTTACGCAATTACCCCGCTGGATTCAATCTGATGACGTACTCATTTGAGTACGCAGACTGGTTTCCAATTTTACCGAAAAATACCAATAACCAATGTATGATGATTTCATACCGACACAACTAGGTATCGTAACCTATTCGATGAAAGGGAATGAATAATGAAAACTTTTCATTCCAGTATTTCACGAAACCCGATTCAATTTTCGGAATATCTGTACAAATACGCTGACGTTAATTTCAATTAATACATAAACGGGTAGAGAATGAATTTTTGTTATTTTACTTCATAAATATTAATCAGTGCACGGAGTCTCGTTTGCTTATTGATTATATTGCTGAAAAGCACATGACGTCAGACATACAAGTTAAAATAATCAGTAGGATATTTACTGTCGCTACAGAGATTGCATTTTGGTCGTGATTTTAAAATCTCCGAAGATAACGATGAGGGAATGGCACCTTAAATCCGTATTCAAACTTTTTATAAGCTCCAAACTACACACATAGACATAAAATCATGCCTTGTACCCTGAAGGGTTAGGCAAATGTGTACCTATAGTAATGTGTACGTTTCGCTAGTTAAGTTTAACTCCCATCAAGGCCCATATAATAAGAGGCCCCGTTTATGGCAATAGACTGCCATAAACGGGGCATAAATCCAGAGTCCAGGTCACTACTGCGAAATTCCAGATAGAAAAACCCAGTAACACTTTGCCCGACCTAGGAATCAAACCCAGGACCTCATACAGATAACTCAGGTTGCCAACTAAACATTACCTATTCGAAGTTTATGGGTCTCGCGGAGTGTACCCGTATAAACGACAGATACAGCCGCATACCGTGGTTACATAACTTAACATCATGCCAGTTATCATTTATACAGTACTAGCTTCGCCCTGCGGTTTCACCTGCATAAGTCTCGATTCCATGGGAATATCGGGATAAATAGTATCCTATGTCCTAATCCAGGTCTGCCCATTTGCTAAATTTCATCCAAATCCGTTCAGCCGTTTTAGCGTGAAAGCGAAACAAACAAACATACAAAAAATCAAATCTTTTCTCTTTATAATTGTAGTTAGAAAGGCTATTCAAGAACAAGGTATATAATGTATCTAACAAAGTGTGTTTAACTGTTCACAATTACTTGGCCATAGAAACTTAGCACTTTCAGAGCGTTCACAATGCAAGTATAATAACACAACAAGTTATCTCTTCAACTCTATTTACTATTTTTTTCTAGTCCGACTGGTAGTTCCAGAGATTAGCGCATTCAGACAAACAAACACACTCTGCAATTTTATTATTGGTATATAGATAGATGGGTGTATCAAAGAATCATAAGAGGCCAAGTCGATGTGTATAATATAATATTGTTACAGCACCTGCCTTATGTTTTCCTTACCCTGAAACAAGTGCCCTGCACACTATTCTCTTAGAGAGGGGAAGAGGGTCCGTGGCTAAATAATAACAGCCGCACAGGTCGATAGATCAGGTTAAGCTGCAGGTTGGTCTGTGGATGGGGACCTTTATATACCAAGACCCTGCCGTGTCCCGGAAAGCACGTTAAGCTGTTGGTCCCGGCTGTCATTCGTGGATCTTTGACAGTTGTTACGGGTTGTCAGAAGCCCGAAAGTCTGACAACCAGTCTTACCAAGGGGTATCGTATTACCCAGTAACTGGGTTGTGGAGGTCAGATAGGTAGTCGCTTAATGTAAAATACTAGTATTCAGCTGCATCCGGTTAGACTGGAAGCCGACCCCAACATAGTTGGGAAAAGGCTAGGCAGATGTTGACGACGTTGTAGCGCATTCAGACAAACAAACACACTCTGTAATTTTATTATTAGTATATAGATAGATGGGTGTATCAAAGAATCATAAGAGGCCAAGTCGATGATGTGATAATGTTACGGCCCCTGCCTAATGTTTTCTTTTCCCTGAAACAAGTGGCCAGCACCCTAAGAGGGTAGTTGCCTGAGTAAAACAATAGTAATTATACTTAGTCCGTCAGTTAGATTATCGTAAAATAATGGACACGTATTTTTTCTTTTGTCAATCAAACAAAAAATGACAAAGATAAAGCGCGTCAAAATTTGGGAATAGGGGGTCGTGACGTCACTTGCTTGCAAAAATGTCGCAAGCAAGTGACGTCACGCGGGACTTTAACGGGCGATATCTTCATCATTTTTTATATAATTGACAAAAGAAAATACGGGTTCAATATTTTTTGATAATCTAACTGACGGACTAATTCGTTTTTTTAGGGAAATAGCCTATTGCGTAACAAACTGTCGATCTCAATCTGAATCATTTTGAAGGATATTGCTAATCCATTTAATATGTTCGAAAAATGTGTCTGCTCAACGACGTAAATAACGCAATGAATGTTGTTGAACTGTCAAAATGAAACGCATTGCTACTGATAGTGTATTACGCAATTACCCTGCTGCTCATTTTTCTCTTTTACCTACTGTACCATTTAATACAAAGTTCTGTTACACTGTTGTTAAGAAAAACTAAGCATTATTGTGTTTTGTTCACAGATTTACGATGTTGATAAGGTGTCCGGCGACACTGTGTGTCGTTGTGTTCCTACTGGTTGCTGTGCAAGCCGGCTCAGAGGTAAGCTTATATTACTTTTTTTATTTTAATTAGCTCAGCATCTTTGTACTTCGTATAAAGATGAGTAGGTACACTTGGCATTTTCTTGCACAATAAAATATGTTCTATCTTTCTTGTAAGTTTCTGAAAGTTTCTGAGATATAGTTATGGGATTAACTACGACACCCACATAAAGAGATGGAATGGCTTCTTAATGTATACAGGGTCAAATTAAATTAGATGACGAAACTTCACGTACGTGTTGGGTATCGATATCTTAATATTATAATAAAATAAAACAGATTTGATGTTTTTTTTTTTGGTGGGTCAACGACCGCTGGTTTGTGTTGTTACTCGAAGAATAAGTTGACTAAATCGGTTTTCTTTTATTTCATCGTGTTAAGATATCGATACCAAACAAGTCTGGGAAGTTTCGCTGCTAATTTAATTTAACCCTGTATGCCATATATAATCAAACGCTTATCTCGAAAAATTAATAATGTTTGCATAAATGTTGTCTTTGTTGCGTCTCAGCGGACTAGAATGTAGGATATTGTACTCGGTCATAAAGCTCTCGTATTTTCTGATAAAGCATTTTACGCCCAGACTTTAATCTCAAAAGTACCACCCGGTAAAGTGGAAATATACATAATCCATTTTAACTCATACTTTTACAAAGGCAATTTGGATTATTCCGTTCAAAGTTACGATTTTTTTTACAACGACACAATAAAATCTGGGCGATTAAACAGCTTAGTCTACTGAAGTCGAAATGCCATTAAAATCGGATTGACTCAATGAAACCAATTACGTAGATATTAAGGTCTAACAGATATATCGTTTGCAACACTGCCAGATGACCTAAAAAAAGAACAATAAAGATTTAATTAAAAACTGATGAACGAGTTAAATGGAATTGTTTGGCACAGGCGGATGTGCATACAGCCTTCTCAATCATATTAGCGGAACATCTCATTGTATGTTAAACAAACTGTTTATTTACACAATGCAACTTCGCAACACTATTGCAACGTTGATTACTTTTACCGAATCTGCAAAGAAAATACTCATGTTCTTTCGTGTTTACATTGTCTTGTATGACAACTGAGTTAATTACAAATCATAATTCTTATACAGGGCTATTTTTAATTGGTTAGCTAAGCTCCGCAGACGCCATGGGTATCAATATCTAAACATGATAACAAATAACTTTTTTACAAGAAAAAAAACACTACAAAGTGGAAAAAAATCGTATTATCAAAACTAACTCAAAAACTACCCAAGCAAAGTTAATGTAGTGATTGTTTTTAACCCCAGGGCATAAAACAACACATTTCGCATAGTTTACAAATTGAAAGATGTAATTGTAAAGCATAAACAAGCTAGGAAGGATTTTCACTCTCATGATGTTACCACTGCTGAGGCATACCTTATCCATTAAAAAAATAATTTTGAAAATCCATCTATACCTATATGACGGAGTTATGCCCGAACATACATAAAAAAATATATATTAACCTCCGAATTGAGAACCTCCTACTTTTTTGAAGTCGGTTAAAAATAAATGAAATTGTTTTTTTTTTTGTGGTTCTTCGACCGCATTTATTGTAGTCAAGTACAATATTGCGACATTAGTTCAAAATCTGGTATTTGTTTTTGTAAAGTTCACAGACCTGATGAGCTTGACAGTTTTTCTCAGCTCGTACTTCAAGTAACAACACCAACTGCGATCGTTGACCTCTCAAAAAAAACATCATTCATTTTATCGTGTTTTTAAATATCGATACTCATCACGTCTGCGGAGTTTAGCTAACCAATTTAAAATAACCCTGTATAAGACCAATATTTCGACTGCAGTTCCCAGCTGATGATCTATAGTACCATATAACGTGGGATTGCCATTCACGATGACCAGCTCGTGTGACTGAAGCAATCATCAACACGTTACCGAATGTTTTTGAACCCATATTTCAACATAGAGCCGCATGTTGATAATGTTTTAGTAAACATTGTTACTAAGTATACACTAATCAGTCCATATCTGTTTCGACCACAGTCATTAGTCGTAATCACTGAGTGTATACTATCCATAGATCACTACTGTAGCCTGTTAGTTTTGGAGGACCGCTAATAACGATATCATTACAATAATAACACCTCCGATTGGGTTAATTAATAACCATAAGATGTCAATGCCGCAGAGTTGTATTCTAATTTATTATCAATGATTTAGGTAAGTCATGGAGATTCGATAATTGTTCGAAATTCGATACAGCATCCGATTTTATGAGCTACTAGCTTCTGTCTGAGACTTCGTCCGCGTGAAATAACGACCCACAACCCTTCACGTCGCAATTTATCGTTCTTTCTGACTTTTTTTCCTTTTGCTCGACTTCTAAGGGTCGTAACGTGATGTTAAATAGCCTATAACCTTCCTCAAGAATTGGCCTATCGAATGCAAAAAGAATCTTTCAAATCCAACGGGTAGTTCCGGAGATTACCCACTGCTACATTTACAAAAAAAAACTTACAAACAAACAAATTTTACCTCTTTATAATATTAGTATAGAAATAAATTACCCATGAACTCTTTTTTCCATAATATTGGCTGGTAGGCATTGTAGGCCCTCTCATAACAAAATAATAATATCGAGTTGCGTAATTTTGTCAGCCGACTCTGTGCAGCTTCGCGAGATCGATTACAAGTTGATTACATCCATTACACCCAGAAACCATAGACCGTCAGAATACGTTAACTTTCATGTCACTGAGTGTCATGTTAGTACAGATTGGCGGCTCTGTGATTTTGTAAGTAGTTAGACAAACATTGCGACTGCGAGTTTGCGCTTTCGACACAGTATGTTTAATTTGGTAAAAGCAGTGACGTATAATTCCCGCATATTTGAACGCATCGATGTTATGTGATATTGACTCAATTAATTTAAAATTCAGCTTTTCAACTCGAATTTAATGACATTATAGCTTGCCACAACGTTGCGACAAAACCGCAGAATCGAATCGGCAAAATTCTCTGAAATAAAACTTGAGTCACAAATTCAGTCATCCTTATCACACGTAAAAGTTCCCGGCAAACATACTAAGTAAAACTACTACTACAGTTTTAAGTGTTGGGGAACATTGTTGATTGAAATTCACACTTCTGTTGTGAACTGTGGTTACTCCATTGAATGTACTTTCTGCGGGTCGGCATTTGAATCTCGGCTCTCATCATCGATCAGTAGGCAGCCTTACGTAACAATTAAGTGGAATGCTTCGTCGTTTTATTAATTGTTTTATCCTATAGAACTTATTGTTTCGTTTAAAACTGTTTTATTCGGTCACGGGTGGCAAGTGTCCTCGCAAACCCACTTTCCCCAGTTTGGCAAGCCACTCGAAATGTTTCATTCTGTCACGACCGCCCGTTATATCAATTTCCGAATGGAAAACTGTGAAACTGACCACATTTCGGATTTGTTTCGATGTGTGCGGTCTAGGAATATCAATCCATTAGTTTTCTGGTAATTTTGATAATTTAGCCGCCGCCGCGGGCGGTCGAACGAAACGTGTCAATTTTATTTTATTCAGTAACACTATATCACTATATATACACTATATACATATTCTATATACATATATATACACTATATTTGATGGCACGGTTGGCGCAGTGGTTAAAAGACGCAGTGGCTGCTGCGCTGCGTGTCGCGGGTTCGATTCCCGCACGGGACAAATATTTGTATGACCTACAAGTAGTTGTTCCGGGTCTGGCTGTTTGTGTATGTGAGTTTAAATGTTTGTAAACGCACCCACGATACAGGAGAAATCCCTAGTGTGGGGCAACGTAATTAAAAAAACAAAAAACAGGTATTTATTCATTATAAATTGAAATATTTAATAATACGCGCAGTACACGTTTATTAAAATATTGCCGAAATTCAAAATGAACATAAGCGCTTTACGTTCACCTTTCAAAAACAGTGCATAAAAGTAGAGAAACAGTTTCATTAACCGCATTTATTTCGGTACTTTTCTATCAAAATTAATTTAGCGTCCAACCTCAAACTGTATGGGTACACAGTGGCCCATAACAGAGATTCATTGCCGTAATGTTGTCACATACAAGCTAAATTGAGTGGCGGTGTAACGAGATTCCCAAATATGGGCTCAGCAATATGACGGGCGGCCTACACAAAGTTTACTTCAATATAAAGGGGGCACCAAAGCTTCACAGGCTTACTAGCCCATATATTAAGATACAAGTACCTAACTTGCCTAGATAAACGAAGCGGTTCCTATATACAAAGCTAACTTACTGTATTATAACAGGTTACGCTGCCTGCAAAGCAAGTTACATAGCCGACTTAAGTCAAGAACGGGGGCTCTACTTAATGGATTACGTTAATCTCTAATCTTGTACAGTAAATAACTTCAAAATGAGAGCAAGAATTTAATTAGTCAACAGCCGGTCGTTATAGAATAAGCCAACGAGAACTTTTTGTAAATAAGGCGTAAAATGTCGTGATTTTTTGAATAAGTATACCCTGTCCATTAGGTAAACCGTTTTTTGACGTTTTCCAAATTAGTTACCTATTATGAATTTATCCTCCACAATTACTTACCGATTCACAAATACTTCAAAACTTCCCGCGAACAAGGTAACGCCAAATGCCTGAAACGTTTCATGAAAACTTTTTGTTATATATATAATAATTTTGTTGTTGTTCACAGGGCAACCTCTTCACATGTCCGACTGGTGAGTGAAATTTCTTTATTGTTTAATATCTACTTATTTACTTCATATAACTTTTGCCAATACTCCAAATAACTTGGGCGGGGATCGGACTTTATATTTAATTAAAATCGGGGCCAGTGCCTCTGCCTACCTTTGGGAAATATAAAACTTGCTAACATTGTTGTTTTAGCGGTTTAATGAACATGAACTTTCATTGTTTTATTTTAGTTGTTCTATACATACGACTTGTTGTTGTTTAGATTAGTTACCAGTGTTACCACCATGTTACCATTCTATATTTTATGCAGTAGGTTGACGTTAACTTCTCTTCTCTTCTAATCTGAATTAGCATTTCGTTATGGTGATATCTTAATATCTATTTAGCCATACTTTGGTTAAATAGATATAAAGATATCACCATTCCCATCCAAAGTTTCTTCTTAGTTCAGAATAATATTCTCGTCTTTGTCCATAATAAAAAGCTTCCCCTGATTACACGAAACTTAATCTGAGAAGAAATTAGTAGGCGCCAGGGATATTCAGTAACTTCCTTATATTGTAGAGGGAGGTGGCCAGAAAGGGTGTCATTATACTGGATTATACCCAACACTAATGAATTACCCCCTCCTTTATTCATATACACTTTATGTGTAAAATCAACTGGATATAGGTTGGTGTGTTTTGGACTTTTGTAGGTATAGTTCGTTTTAGGAGTGTTATCCAAAAATAAAAACAAAGAATTTTAAAAGGCCGCTATCCATTCAAGAAAACACATATAAATCATAGCTGGTTTTAACAAAATAGGATTGCATATAGTAATTTATTACGTATATTTTCAGTGAATATTATGTGATTCCTTCAAACACCATTTGTTTTCATTGTCGCATGGCACAATAACACTGAACTATAGCAGCAGTAATCCTAAATCCTATGTCAACTACCAATTAATATTCAGACTTTAATATAATGAAGTAAATGGCTCAAGTACGTAAATAGTGCGACAATTAATCACGTCTATTAACGCTTAGCGGTACAGTATTTAGGCACTAGCTGTAATTAGGGTTTCTGTTGAGTGATAAACTGAAGCGGGAAATCGAGGGAAAGCAAGGATTCAACTGATAGAAGCAATTCAAAGGCATTGTTATTATTGGGTGTGAGTGTGACGGTACATTTTGGTCCTTCGAGCCGGATGGAATCGTAAAATATTACGACTCCATCCGGCTCATCCGGCATATGTTTGTATACTGTTTTAGTTTTTCCATCTGCATAACATAACCTTGCAGCAAGCATTTTATTTAGTATTTGTTCCACGTAAGAATTCTTTTGCAGTCTTTGGTCATTTAAACTGAATTACTGCAACCTTGTAAACATAAACAATTGCTGTGTTAAATGTTTTCTAAAACAGTTGTATACAGAACGAGTTTTGACTGATGAACTTAAACTGCAGTTTTTATTCTTTAGAAATTCAAGGCCATGAGTCTGGCATTAGGCCGCGGGTTGTTCGAAAAAGATACCGTGGCCCCTGGCATAGGCAACTGAAGGAACACGGGTGGGTTTTAGTCAGTAAAAGTCTGACACGCCCTCCCGCTCCGCCAAAAGCGGGAGACCCCAAAAAAAAAAGCCTATGAGTCTTTTAGTTATTTTTCTACTTTTAGCTTTTTGCATGTTACTCCCCATTTGCGAGCTTATAACTATACTAGCTTCTGCCTGCGACTTTGTCCGCGTAAAATTTGTTCCCCCGACCCACCCTGTCGCATCTCATCACCTGCTCGCGCTACACTTTGTTTTCGCTTAGCGTTCTTTCTGACTTTCTTTCGTTTTGCTCGGCTCCTAGGGGTCATTTCGGGATGTTAAATATCCTATATCCTAATCTTTCTCAAGGATTGGACTCAAATGCAAAAAGATTTTTTCAAATCCGACTGGTAGTTTCAGAGATTAGCGCGTTCAAAAAAACAAAATAACTCTTCAGGTTTATTATCAGTACGAGTATACACAATCCTCACAAACTTTCGCGTTTATAATATTAGTAGGAACTAGGATGTTTTTCAATATAGTTCGGTTCTCGGCTTCTCTCAGGGCGGTCGTAATAGAGACTCCAATGAGGGCAGTAGATGTCTATACCCTAATCACTAAACTAATAGACTCTTTATGGTAAAAAGACTGTTATAAGCTAGAGCCACAAATCTTATTTTCCTGCCACACGCCGCTCCCGCTCTGCTTCTCACTAATAGCACGACCTTATCAAGTACGTACAGTGAGTGCGTAATTGTTAAAGCTACCTACGGCGTCGCTCAGAACAATGAGTTACGAAACTCGTGACGCAAGGCTTCTCGTGAGCTTTCAAAGCAATCTTTTATCAACTAGTTCCCTTATGAATAATTGCAATAAATGAGAAATAAATCGTTTTGATATAAGTTAGTAGGGCAGGTTATTTAGGAATGGCAGCAAAAAATTGGCTGTCTCCAATCGCATTAAAATAAGATAAGGGCAGATCACGGTCTTCCCTTTAAGTGAGACATCATATTTACAGCAAAAAAATTGGTTGTCTCGAAGTTACTGCGTATAATGAAATGCACATGGATGTGTCTAGTATTAGTCATCACTCTGCAGTATAAATAAATAACACATTATTTATTACATAAATTATTCTGTATTGCTACCCACACTACCTATTCATGTCTTGGCAGGTACCTATTGCATGAGTACACAATAACTACTTTTCATTTTGTATGCAAGTGCCAAGTGAACAGAGCCGCGGGCGTGAATATACCAACATAGTCCACAATATATTATGATGTTCATGCAGTTCGATTTCATAGCGGTTTCTAACGACCTTGCGCCCGCGCATCCGCCTGTCTCAGCTAAATAGGCGGTGACTACATCTTGTGGAATTTCACGTCGCTTTGACTAACGACTTGAAAAACTAACCTAACCACTATATTCGTACACTGTATTACATATAATTTATGGTCGTAGTGGTTTTGTAATGAAACAAGTAAACGTTATCCTATAGTTAGTTATTATGTGCCGAAGCAATAATTTTCTCAATGGCTATGATACCGGACCCGATCTGGAAGTTGCGACCGAGCCTTGTACTATGGTGAAAGATTTCGCAATAGGAGACATAAATCTTACTCTAATATTATTATAGCCATTGCATTTGAATGGAGGAACCCAGTATGTTGTAGAACTGAAAATTCTAAGACATGTGACATCCACCAATTCGCACTGGGCCCGCGTGTTGGATTACGGGCACAACCTGGTCCCTCTCACAGAGAGAAGGCCTCCTCTCTGTGACAGGGAGTGGTGGGACCATTATAGGCTGATTATGCAATGTTTATGTATTGCATTTATAAAGCCGAAGATAGCACAGTCTAAATATTTAACAGGAATTTGCCTAATTTACCTCATGATTAAAAATTAAGTATACCAATGATAATGATTCTTAATAGTTTTATTATGCACGATTACCTGTAAAGTCATATCATAATAAAATTATGACATGACATTGTCGTCATTGGAATGCTTGTTATAAGTACCTACTTTAAGAACCTTTAATTTTTTAATATGTACCTTGGAGGCACCCAAGAGTTTTCTTTTTAAGTACGTAGTAACAATGTGGTGGAGACTCCTAAGAATGTTCTTTATATCAAGTAGCATGGAGAATGTTCGCCAGCACACGACTGCTAGATTAATGATGCGGTCTCCGTAACATATTATGTTTAGTTGTTCTCCTACGTGTTAAGTTTAGATAACTTTATAGTATTTCCCGCGTATGCAAAGAGAAAAGAAAGCGCTTTTCTTATTCGCAATGAGTTTTCTAAGTGCACCTATTGCATATAGAGTACAATTTTCTACCTTATCGGACTTACGTATGGTAGCATTGAATAACGATGTTTTTACATGGGGTAAACTATCGCAGTCTTTCCCTCGGTTTTCTAAAAGCCAAATTTTATCTGAAGGCCTAAAAACGTTCAAATTCAAGTCGCCTTCTCATCTCAGTAACAAGTAATGTCAAAAATGTAAGTAAAACAGTGAAATTTTTGACAGATTGAGACTGAGATTTGAATGCAACCGTTCTTGAAATTACGGGAATTGACCCTCTGTTATCATATGTATCTCATGACACTAGATCGATTGGCTGTTTTCCAGTTAACTAGTTTCCATGTTTGTGACAGTTTTATATCTGTGTTGAAACCGGATCTAACCCCAAAACGGTGTCCATCACGCTCTGTCCAGACAGTTCCATCAATTCTCAGAGAATATCATGAAATTACTTTTGAAATTAATTATGAGAGAGAAATGAGGTCATTTCATAGCCGTAATTTTATGTCAACCCTTTCAAGCTGTTTGACCTACTAAAGGATTCTATTTCCAATCAAGAGCCGAAACGTAGGTGAAATGAATTGAGTTTGTCACTCCAACGGCGGTTTTCATTCGCCACATAATTAGCCTAGGAAATTGCCTCCAGTCCCGACTCACGTGAACGTTGACAAGCTTGTGTAATCAAACGTTGAGTCCCTACTTCCCTACGTCATCGCCAGGGTGTTAAAATATTACCTCTGATTGGCTGCCTGGCGATTTAATATGGCAGGAAGGGAAGTGGAGACAAAAATATGGTGTTGAGTTGGAGAGAGATGTTGATATGGAAAGGGTTAACTATCAATTAGGAATTGACATGAAAAAAAAAATTGTTTTTTCTTTTTTTCTGAAATCTCAGAAAATATGAAGCATTGCTTCAGCTACCTACTTATGACTGTTTAGAAGTAAATTGTGCAATCTTAAAAAATGATAATGAAGCATTTAAATTAAAATTTCGACGTAAATAGTAAATTTAAAAACTATTAAGTAATAATGAAAAATATTAACCCAGATACGTAACATATGGGATTGATTATTAGGTAATACGTTTTTTAGGAAATGCTCGAGCATCATAAAAAGGCCATTGACTCCATTGCATTATCTCACTTCACCTATTTGCTTACAACGTAACACCTACATAGTTTAGCATCTGGATTATTCAACAGAATTCTCAAAGAATCCAACACTACTCTTACACAACATTGCACAGAATCTAAGGAGGTTGGTACTAAGCAACATGTCTCCACATTTTAGATCTAAAAATAACACTAGGGCGTCGCCACAACCTGTTACTTCTATTCCTGTAATTAAATTACGAAGGATATTGAAGCAAGAGTCGCAAATCGCAACGTTCCTGCAGACAGATTCAATCGAAATTCGCTCCAAGCCGGAATTAACGCGACTGGCTTGTGATTACACGTAATTTGTGGAGTTAATCTCTGAAGCTGTTGTTTAGAGTACTTCAAGTACATAAATATATAAAAGCCTTCGTTACTCAAACAGCATTAGAGAACAAAGTTTTCGCGAAGATGCTTTTAAAGCGTGTTTTGACACAAAATTACGCCTTGTTAATTACTTAAGGAAACAAATTAAGAATCAAATCTTATTTGATTACAAAAACTTGTAATTCACAACAGTTTGATTTGATTGTGATAATTACATAAGAAAATTATATAGGAAACTCAGAACCAAGGCAGAATAGAATAAAATAAAATAATGATAGGTGAAGCCACAAGCATGCCAATAAACAAAAAAAAAAACAAAAGCAAATTATCTTTGAATAAAGAATTAGATTTTAAAAAGCGAAGGCAACAATGGCTGACGTGACGTTATCGATTGAGGCTGTGAATGCGTTAATTTTAGTAACCGTGTTACAAGTTAGTTTATTTGTGTTTAGCGAAAGTAAGAGCTAATTAGAACCTAAGGAGGATTTAGTAGAGTTATGTAATAGTGACCATAATGGGCGTTAATTATTGACGCCTATTACTAGCTGGAAACTTGATGGTGTCTGAGAATACAAGCGTCATTGAATATGTATGATCTCGAGCCGTTGATCCTTCGATAACATGAATTTAAGTGCACCTGCAATTATTAAAACAGTACTTAAAACATACAAAAAGTATCACGAGTCATGTTTCTAATAACTATGTAACCAAAAAAGTTCCCAAGAAAAGCTTCTACAAAGTACACTCGATTTGCATAAAAAAGTAATATACAACTCAAATAAATCTGAAAAGATAATTTAAAACTCAGCTTCTCAACTTCTTAAGCCAATAAACGTGAGATGCTTTAGATATATGATAATCCTTATTATTTACACTCTCTGAGATAAAAGTGAATTATGTTATTCATGAAAATATATGAATCTCTCTCAAATTTGAAATATCTCATGCTTTTATCTATCTCGCTCGGTTTCACTTTTTCATTACTTAATTGTCACTAGAAGAACTATGTTATCAAAACCGATTTCTTTAGATAGTTAAGTATATAAGTCCATTACTGGTGTTCTTTTTAAAGATGTACACGTTTTTTAGTAGAGCCAATATTTTTGAAAGGCGAAATCTCTTTTATTTGAAACACTGGCAACCGGACAATATTAAAAAGTTCTCAAAGAAAAAAATGGCATAACCTCTTTGCTATGTTAATGAAATAAGATTACCATAGAGCACACAAAACTTCTATTATGAAAAGCAGCCAATCTCTGCTCAGGCTGTTTCGAACGTGGTTTAAAAATACACCCACACGTAATTACGGAGGTCGCCAACATATCTGCATAAATTACCGACAGCTCTCCCTTTTGTTTGTTTTCCGAGGGCAATGAATGTCAAAGGTCAATTTGTGATATCAAATAATTTTAGCAAGTAACTTTTCATTGAAAATATCTAAATTAATTTTGAGTCTCTTTGGATGCTACCTTACGTAGTAGACTGAATTTAATTAGTACCTATTTGAAATCATATTCTAAAAGCTTTTAGTGAATCCATGTAGTTAGAATGGAGGCTTTTTGTTATAGGTACCTTGCTTTGATACAGGCCTTTTATTTTTTTAATAACTGTGTATGAGTTGAATTAGAACATTAACCGTACAGTTCGGAAGCGCCCCCGAATGGACCCGATCACACGAACCTCCGCTGGCTCGGTACCGGGTCCCATTGGACGTTGGAATGACGACATACGACACCCTTAATTGATAATGGAAATATTGATTATACTATGGTATCAAATCTTATGAATGCGCATTAATTAAGAGAGTTGGATAAAAAACTCATATGTTATCGCCATTGAATCTTCCATATTTAGCGCGCAAGTTTATTAATTTACCTTTATTAAATTCAAGTCTGCGATAATCGCCATTTTGATGACAGTGGTGGTCGAGGCTAAAAATCATAAAAATTGGGGATTTCGAAAATCCAAACTCCACCACATGGGCAATGAATAATACATAATTTAATAATTTGACAAATTCATCCATTGTTCATATTAATCATAGTATTTCTTTTGTTACATTTTCAGTTCCAATACCAGGACATATACAAAAGAGATACTTTGATTGAGACTATTTATTTTCTATAACTGCGCGGATTTTTTTCAATTTACAACAAACTAACTTTTAACAATTCGCGGAACTGCTCTCCGCTCATAAAAATTGTGATGTCTTGAAACCGTTTAAAAATTGTAATTAAGTGGATTGTGCTTATCCTGCAGGCTGGGACGTAAATGCAATTTCAATTAGTCAATAACCTTGTTTGAATAGCTTCTGTCAATGGAAACGCTATCTCTCTGGCTTATAGACTGGGAAGCGATGCTCAAACTTCATACTAACCATATAAGGCCTGTTGATCAAATGTAAACTACAGTGCGGTAATCGAGAGACTAAGTTCCTGACATCTGTCAGTGCGACAATTCTAGTAACTAATAAAGATCAAATTCGCAAAACACGTATTCGTTTGTATGAAACTGACAGGTGTCAAGAACGCATTCTCCCGTCGGCCTGTACTGCAACTGAACTGTAAAAACAAAATCGAAGAGGTCAGTGAGGTTTTCTGTGAAGCGTTCACAAAAGTATCGTATGATTACCTACTGATAAGATCGTAGATGTAAGACGTATGGTTTGATCTACGCAATAAGGCGTCTTTAGCAAAATCTCAGTTTGGTATTTGCTAGAAATATATGTGCCTAATTCTACGAAGACCACTGTGTGAACACGCATTTACATATTTATAATTTTGTGTAGGTAAATATTAAAGATAAATACGGACATGGCGATAATGTTTACACATCTAATATTATTAAACACTCATGCTTTAGTTAAATAATTAAAAGAAATTGTCGTTACGCAGAAACCTAGCACAATAATTGCGTAACACACTTTGAATCATTTTGAAAGATATTGCGAATCCATTACTTCATATGTTTTGGGAAAAATTGTCTGCGTAGCAACGTAAATAACGCAATGAATGTTGCTGAACAGTCAAAATGAAAACCACTGCTACTGTTAGTGTGTTACGAAATTACTTCGCTGCCTAGAGTTACGACGATTTCTTTCCTTTCTTAATGGCCTGCGTCACTTAGTAGGAATACAAATCCGGCCCGAAAGATTGACTACCACTGACGGCTAGACGTCTAGGCGTCTACAGAGACAAATTAATGCTATATTCCACTGAGACTGCGAACACTAGAAAGGTGCTTGCCATTGCACTGCATACTAATAGCAACTTGAGTGTATGTCGATTCTATTGACAGTACAGTATGGTAAGCTAGACCTATCACTATGACCAGATCTAGTAACGCATTGTTTGTTACTAAAGGTAAATCGGTGAATGCAGTGATTGGGGTGTTAATTTAACTATAACACGCAAGCAAATGATGTCCTGAATTTAATTTACCATCCGATCAAGCAATGATATACACTGGGATGAGAGAAATTCATTACAGCAGCCTGGTATTTGTAATGACGTGGTGACTAGGTGACGAGTAATTAATTAGTGGAGCTCCCAGCTATTACACGAATTTCTATGACAGCTGTTGCGGGTACTCAGAAACCCTAAAGTCTGATGACTAGACTATCCATAGAATTTGGGTTTTACTCAGTAATTGGGTAGCAATATCAGATGGCATTCGCTTCATATATTTTACTGATATTCAGTCGCGTAAAGTCACATTTGATTAGACCCAACCTAGTTGGAAGTAGATAAGCTAGAGAAATGATGATACTTACCAACTTTTCAGAATGTTAGACGAACCTACTAACCCATTGATGGGTGGGTGGCAAAAACATCGACGTGCAAACTGTAACCATGGATTCATCACATAATTCTAAGATAGAAGTTTTGGCGTAGAAAGGACAATGACCAAAAGTCGTACCAAAAAGTCTCATGCATCAAGAGCAAAATATTATAGTAATTATTTTCATAATCTTTTACGACATTACGCGTCGGAGATTTGATTTTGGAACAGGGAATTTAATTTAAAGAAAAAAGTGTTGATGTTGTTTTATTCCCTATACATGACGTTCCGTTTCAAATGATATGATTAATATAACCTTGAATTTTTAAAGTGTCATGATCACGTCTTTCAAAAAACATGTAAAAAAATTAATGCCGATTCTACATTAATTAAAAATAACTATAATATAATTTTTATTTAAATGATTATTATTTTTAGAGCAATATTGGCCGTTCGTGTAAGAAATGTCAAACAAAATAAAGTAGCTAGTTTTTAGATTATTTCGATTTTTTTGAAAATCTCCAAAACCCGGGTTTTGTTTACAAAAAGAACTTTTATAGGAGTGGATATGATAAAGTGTAGTCTATAAAAAAAAAAGTTTGACTGTGATGCACGGAATTCCATACATCCATGAGCATTGTCCTTTTACGTCGGTTATGAAAAAAAAATGCTGTGCATATATACATTTTGACCGCGTAGGTATTGCATTTTTTTTCTATGAAACAGCAGATTTTTTTTTAATAACCGACGACATATGTCATCGTAGGGGGGTTTAGAATCATGTACTGAATCCATGGTAACTGATGGCGCGTCGATGTTCATGCCACCCTGTATACCGACCTGTTTTATGAGCACATTTAAAAAGAGCCTTATATTATTAGTTTTTTGTTTAAAAAAAAAACGTTGCCCCACACTAGGAATTACTCCTTTATCGTGAGTGCGTTACAAACATTTAAAAACTACAAACACTTAACAACACGAAGAACAACTACCTGTAGGCAATACAAATATTTGTTCCGTGCGGGAATCGAACCCGCGACACACAGCGCAGCAGTCGATCGCTCAGCCACTGCGCCAACCGTGTCGTCGTTATTCTATATAGTGTCATTTGTTTTGTTCCTAAATATTGTTAACAATACCATGTTATAAAACACGATGTGCAATATATGTCAGCATTGTAATTTACAGTGGCTTATGATTGAGCAACATTCACGCCTAAGCAACGTCGACATACTACGAGTACATCTTGCTGCACTGCCTTGTAAATCATGGCTGCGTTTGAATGCTGTGATTAAACATAAGCTTCATTGTGATGTGCAAGGTGATATTTTATATTCAACGATGTGGTTGTATGGGTAGAGTTACTAAAGTTACGTTCTTAATTACATTATTATTTTCCAGCGGTTTCACCCGCATAAGTCTCGATCCCGTGGGAATAACGGGAGAAAATGTATCATATACAGGTTGTCCCGAAACTCAACGATAACCTGGTACCGGGCGACAGGCCAAGGTGCTTATACCAGTTATTAAAAAAAAAAAAAAAAAAATTTTTTTTTCCTACTTGAAGTGTCAAAGTTATCTGACAATAATTTTGTAAGCCATAACTCGTCAAACCTTAATTTATTTTACTTAGTTAACAATGTTTATTACTTTGATTTGTGGTTGCGATTAATAGCACTGTTATTTAAGATTAAATTATTAAAAAAATCACTGTAAAATTATAAAAAATTGTGATCACAGTACTTAAAAATGTCTATTATCGCTTGACTAAGGGACATGGATTTTTTTAACTTATTTTTTTCATAATTGGTATACCTTGGCCTCTCGCCCGGTACCTGGTTATCGTTGAGTTTCGGGACAGCCTGTATACTAATCCAGGTAGCCGACCCCAACATAGTTGGGAAAAGGCTAGGCAGACGATGATGATCCGAATCATCCAAATCCGTTAGGCTTTTTTAGCGTGAAAGCGTAACAAACAAACATATAAAAAATCAAATCTTTTCTCTTTATAATATTAGCTTAGACTGGCGACCCATCCCTGCTTCGAACGATTTTTACGACTTGAAAAAATATCGTGATTTCTTTATTAACTTTTAAACTAATGTATCATACACATAAACCTTCTGGAATAATTTTTCTAAATGATGATGAAAACTGCATCAAATCCGATGCGTAGTTTAGATTAGACGAACAACTTGGTCACACACACACTACACGAAAAGCGACTTTAATGTGCAATATGTATGAGATTTTGATGACATACGTAGATTCATGATTATCATAACAGTGTTTGGAAGTCTTGAACATAAGGATCCTTTACAATCAAATGTACTTAACCAAAATAACGACCACGTACATATTGATTGACGTCCATTAAAGAATTTTCAATTAAATTCCCATAACAATATCTTCAAGCAATAGCCGTGACGTTATTGGGATGACAAAGCAAATACTTTAGACGTCATAAGCGAAGAAAATTAGCTCAAAATGTTGGACAAACAGTCGAGGCTATTGTTCGATGAGAGACAGGGCTGAATTCCAGCGCTTTCACTGCTGCGCCCGTATTATGAAGCGCCAAGATAAATGCAATCGACAGCGCTGCGCACTCTTTACACACTTTATACGACACGACATGTTTACGATTTTCTCATAGAATAATTTGCGCTTTATGATTTTTAAATACTTCCTTCGTGTCTGGGCAGCTAGAAATACAAATGAAAATACTTACCGTCTTTTGTTTCTGCCACAAATACTTCAAATGTGTAACCTCCCAACTTGGACCGTTTTACTTTTAAAACTTAACAATGGTTGTTCTATTTTTATATAAAGAACATTTAAATAAATAAAAAACGCTTTTTTTTCCTTAAATAAATGTTACCGTGGTTAAGGTTTTGATCGCGCAAAAGCCTTCTAACTTCTATGATTCATTCATAAATATCGTCAAAGATATTTAATTTTATATGTTCTTAAGTCACTCATAGGCTATAAAATACTAGTCGTCAAGCATAAAAGTAACCCTGTATTGCGAATGAATGCTGTGATATCGATCTTTAGTAATTGCAGCCCCCAGTTTTCTATGCTGCCTGTATCTGGGCGTACCGTTAGATCCTGGCCTACAACTGGGCTAATCATAAACACAGCTACTTGCTCAGTCCATTAATAGTTGACCTTCTTTAAGAGGGACCGCTTTTGCATGACTTAATGTGGGCTTAAGTATGTATCCCTGGGGCATTCTTGTAACATGTTAATTTTTTTGACAGGTTGATTATGTTTGTTGGAAGTTAACAAGTGAACAATGGACTCAGTTGGTCTAAGTCTTTGAGACTGTTTAGTTATAATATTTGTATGTAAATAAACTTTACTCACGCCAAAATAAAGTATGATAAAGTCAAGAACAAGCTTGCAATGAAGCAGCAAAACGTGATGAAAATTCTAAGATTTGTATTTTAGAAGCAAACTAAACAAAAGCGCATCCAAATAGACCTTCAACCTCAAAGAACATTAATATCAAGTATACGCTGAAGACGAATATATAAAATAAAATATTTCTAACACAAGTTAATCGTTGTCAATTCTATTGTGTATTCGACAAAATGTAAGTAAAGTATAGTTTGTTTTGGTTACATCAGAGAATGATGACTTAAGCGAGGTGACCTCAAGTTTCTTCCGTGAACAATTTATAAAAATAATCGTGTCTTATAAAAAACTTTGACGTGAACTTGGAACGCTAATTTGTTCAATAATAGCCGATTTCTATATTCAATCGGGCCTCATCGGTAAATTTTAATTTAACGGTCGTCTTGGTTCACCAGTGTTAAGTACTCCATGGCTTTTCATTGGTTTTATACTTAATAGTAGACACTTATAACTTTGACAGTTATTTTTCATTGGTTTAAAAGTTATGTAGACTATTCCAACTATGTCAGATAATCTTAGCTTACCTACGGGAAAAAATTAGACTTAAAACCTGGAAAAACTCAAAAAACTGAAATCAAAATTGCTACTGAAGATGATAAATGAAAGCAGATTTCTTAGGAAAATCTATTCTACCAAAAGTTATAAGTTTAAACTTCTAGCATGAAAGTTTATGTAAGTTTTTACGTTAGGACAAAGAGATTTGAAATTTAGGAAATGATTGAGTAACAGCTGAAATAGTTACTTATAATCTCAAGTTATAACTTGACTCCTACCACAAGGATTGTGTGGAAAAGGGAGAGAGAGGCCTTTGGCTTTTCGCTCTGGGTGGAGCAAAAGGGATTGTCAGACTCTTACTGACTAAAACCCACCCGTGTTCCTTCCTTAGCCCTTTATGTACCAGGGCAGCGGTAACCCTTTCGGACGATCCCGCTGAGGCCTTTGCCTTGCAGTGGGACAACACAGGCTAGTTAGATTGTATCAACAATTTTCGTAATAGATCCGAAAAGTCTTGGTTAGTGGATTTTGTGGAAAAGTCTCGAGGTACAATTTTACCAATATTTACATAGTATAACGACCATCAAAGTTAATATACGGTATATGCTGAAAAAAGTCGAAATTCCATTCAATCAAAAAGACAGCTGTTTCTCTGACGTTCTTTGATTACTTACTGTCACACACACATCAGTTGCGTCAAGCATGGTCCATAAAACTATCAAGTGTATTCTAAACTTGGCACGCATCTGCACGACATTTGGAGCATCACAATCTGGGTCAGTTGCTTAGTAAGGCGCGCTTGCTGCTTGCCTGGATTCGCTGCCACTAACAATACGTTTGATCGTTCAATTACGACCTATAGGATTGCTTAACAACACATTCGTTTAATTATGAATCCCAATAAATCATAATCCAATGTATTTAATATTTTCTCGACTTTGCCGAAGTGTGTTTCCAACTACATAATCAATTTTTTTACGGAGCAAGAGTCATCTTTGTAAGGTCAATTTTTTTTTTGTTGCCTTTTTAGAAATTTGACCCTGTCATAATCATTTTTCTTGAGACAACTAAGTCTGACAGCTTTGAGCCTTCCCAGTTTTTGGTCTCCATGATTTATTTTTCTCCAATTTTGGTCCAGTTAATTCGTCATTTAATTTCGTGATTGGATTTCGAATTCACATGCTATAAACGTATGTCGTAACGAAACACGAATATCATTGATTGATCTTTTTTTTTATCTAACGAGACAATGTAGGCTTTGTGCTGTTATAGTCAATTGAGCGGCAAACTGGTAGCCTTGGAGGTTCACATTTGTAATGAGTGAAAGGCAGCGCCTCGATCATACATAGCCGGAACGTGACTCACAGATGACGTTTTATTCACGAATATATCAACCTCTGCACCTTCAACTTTAGAATAGCTACGCTTACTTGAATTTGTTGATCACACTTCTGAGGGGCAATTCCCGTAATTTTAAGAACGTTCACAGTCTGATCTCAATCTCAATCTGTCAAAAATACCTCTAATTCCCTACATTTTTGACAAGTTTTTGACATTGGTTGTCGCTGAGATGAGATTGCGGCTAGATTTTTGACGTTTCTAATTACGGGAATTGGCCTTCAGATATCTCTTTCCCCGTCACGAAGTAAGTCCCCATCCACAGACGTACAGAAAAGCTATGGCGGAAAATAAGGTCACGTAGTCACTATGTACGCTGCTGCGGAATAATCAGCAGATGAGTAAAAAAAAATAGATACATATTATTTGTCTTCTCTTTTTCCTTTATCTTTTCATTTTGTCTACCAAGGTAGGTAGAGCCATTTCAAATCAGAGAACAATACAACTCGCTAGAAGAACTAACAATTAAGAGTAACAATCCCATTAAAACAAACTTTGAAACTTCATTGCGTACAATTGCATTTTTCCCACGAACGCACTGATTAGATCTACCGATAACACTATTAAAATGAACGCTGCACTCTATTTAGCGTTATTTATTTCAAACAAACGTTCTATCTTCTAATCTTGTTATGATTGGCTGCATAATCCAGTTACGGTACATGATAAAATCAAATTAAGCCACAGAGTAGGCGCGTCTCTTATACGATCTAAATAGAGCACTAAGTCAATCTCCGGTGCAGAGGCATATCCGTATATCCTTCAAAGGTCTCAGGTTCGCCTCGCTAAGAGGCACTCGACACAATTGATCGGCAGCCACCGTGTCGGCGACCGGTCGACATTGCTCTCGTCCCGTTTGGTGCAAGCCTTATTGACGCATAACTGTTTAATATGCATGCATTTTGTAACGTGGGCTTTAACTATTGTTTGTTGGTTCGAGTTATGAGTAATGTGGAACGGATGTTCTTTATAGAGACCTAAATCATTTCTGAACCAATGCAGGACTTTTTCGTCGCTCTTCGAGCTTATCAATTAGAGAGATTATTAATTTAATTTACTAATATGTTAGATATCCTGCATTTCTTCATTCATTCATTCATTCATTTTCATTATTGAAATGATTAACAAATAAAATAATTATGTTGTAAGATTTAATATTTACTAATGCGAAGGTCTATCATAAAACTATGTGATATTTTCTCTTAATTATTCGTAAATTATTTTGCAACATTAAATGTCAATGATGTCGTAACTCCATCCATATTACACACACGAATGTCTATCTAATCGATAATATGTGCGTAATCGATTAACGCAGCTTTCTCCAATGAGAAAAGTAGTAAATTGGTATGATCCGCGTTGATTGAAAGCCTCGTATCTAGATATGCAACGGTTACAAAGCTCAGTCATCCGAGGCTGTAGACATGGGAAATGAATGCGATCCCCGATGAAACTCATTACCTATGATATTCTTCGTGTAATATGTGGGAAAGTACGTATAAGGAGGAATAACGGTACTACTAGTATACTAGTACAGGCTAGTATACAAGAGCAAGACTCGGAAAAGTAACCCTACCTTATCACATAGTTGGCTATTTGATTTAAAAATGAATCCAGTTTCTTAGATATTCCAGCCTACTCTTAGTTTTGTTATCTTTAATCATAGTTTATTTACATAATATATAACCTAACAGACTTCAAATAATATTAATAATATGTGCATTATTAAAAAAAGAGAGGAAAGAATCATAGGGCATCAAAAATTCGGACGCATCTCTGTCAACAGGAAAAGTGCACAAAAGGCTGGCAGCACTGCTACGTTGTAAGGCGATCCTGGGGGTCTACTCCGAAGTAGTATCGGCCGAATCTTCGGCCGTTTCCTGCTACGAAGTTACTATTTGGTTCGGTCTGTTCCGATCGTACACTCCTACACTCTTTCGAATATTGACTATGGTCCCGACCCAACTGAGCCCATCCGAACATTTTCGCATTTTTCAATAATATTCTGTTCGGCCATGTGTCGGTCCGATCCGAACATTCGCACTTTGCACTTCGGAGTAGGCCCGCTGATTTTTGGCCAAAAATTAGGCCAGCCCATTGGTCACGTGAAGAATCGACCAACCGCTTGGCGATGTCTCGAAAACCCAAGTTGGCACTCGGACCCCATGGCCCTAGTGTTTGTAGTGGCCAAGATGGAAATATCTTATTGGGAGTTACCTTTAGTTCTGTTATAATCTTTAATCTTTTTATCCATGGTACCTTTTTAGTTCTGTTAATCTTTAATCTTTTTATCCATTACTAAAGTCGACCACTCGCGTTTCCAATATAGCGTTTCAAAGTACATTCAATATCCATAGACATTTATGTAGATCTAATAACGTTTCACTTAATATTTCCAGTGATATTGCTCTCATTATGGTGGCGGATATTGGTCTATAGAAATTTTCCGTAGCCGCAATAAGCTACAAAATCAATGGAGCCATTCGCTTTGATCGTTCCTTTGCGCGTTAGGCTATTCAGTAAAATCCAGTGACTTGTCACTATGCGGGATAATTACGTCCAACGCGCATATGTATGTGTTACCTGCGTATGTCGGTGTTCTCTCGCGAATAGTTTCATGCGATACGAACAATATAGTGATGTATCGTATCGCCATTCTATGGAGGAATCGTGGGCCCGTCATTGTTCTAATATTCCTACAGCAAACTACCGTAAAATTCGTATCCGGAATTAGTCAAAATTTCAAAGCCGTCAATTACACACTTCTATGCAAATTCATTCAGCTTTAAAGCTTAAATATTTGTGCCATTGGCTCGCCGAAAACTGCTTCCTCTCTCGAGTAAATTGCTAAATTGCATGGTCGTGTTTCCGGATACGATTTGTGAAAAAGGCAGGCTATAAAACGCGGAGTTTATGTTTACAGTTTTAGGCAAAAGCGTACAATATACTCGTATACAGAGTGATTGCATTTCGCTGCAGTAACATAACTAGCTAAGTGGGTCAAACACATTGCATCGTGTTGCGGGCGCGGCGCGGTGAAGCGTGGCCACGCCGCGGTCTTCGCGATACCTCGTCAAGCTCGCACGCTCTATTTATGCCTATTTACTTTTTTATCTTGTACGTTAATGCGCGGAAATTGAATGAAAATTTTATAGGTTTTTCTCGTAGTTTTATTTATACTGTCTTTGAACTTTTAGCCTTGCGCACTCTGGAAGTCGATATAAATGTTCGACATATTTTATTGTGAAGCAAAATTTTCATAATAATATGACTCGCATTAAGAGAAATCATGCAATTACAGAAGTTATAAACGCAAGAGTGTCACATTGCGCCCATTCATAAAAAAACAGTTTAGTCGTGGATAGTTACAGAAGTTGACGACTTAAGATGTCTGCAACAACACATTTTTATTACTTACTTCATAAACTAACTACTTCAAATCGAAACCTTAACTAACTTGGTTATAATCACCGACATTGCAACTTTATAATCACCGACATTGCAACTTTATAATCACCGACATTGCAACTTTATCAAAAAAAATCGTAAGAATTTTGCAACAATGCTGTTTTCTATAAATTCCCATTTAATAATCATGACATTAACGATTCTACTTCAGTTATCGTAAACGTTTTTAAATTTCGTACAATTTCATCTTAGCATAGTAACTCAGTTTGTTTTAAATTATGTACATAGATCGACTAGTTGTGGCTTCATGTGTAAATCCTTGTACAAAGCAGCGAGCTTTCTTAACTCTAAGCTTCTCTTGACGTCCATTATGTTGAGCTACAGCTTAAGAAAGGACTTAAAGGCACGTTAACAAACCGACACATACGAAAACAGTCTAAATATACGTACATTATTACAAGGAGCGTCTTGCTAACGCTTTTAACAGAATTTTGAACTTAATTTCTATTAAATTTAGGAAATACAAACATAGACCGAGTAAATAATATTATTAACACTGAATTTCTAACCAAGTTAAATACTGCTTTCCAATTTCTTCAAACACAATTAAATACTTCGCTACGAATTGTTCCGTAAATTCCACAATCTCAATTCAATCTCCTATTCGACGAGTTTCATAGGCTAGTTAAGCACACCTGTTGAATCACTAATTCCGAATTAGTAATCGCTTTAGGCTGGTTCAACTTCACAATCAGGACGCACTCAACTTCTGCTTGAGAAAACAATTCGATCCCCAAGCGAGTTCCTGAGTAATTCGGCGTTCACGATCCATAGCCCGTCAAACAAAAGTGCGGTTACTTTATTACCTAACGTTAATTTTTCGTTAAATTGTTTCCCGGTACTCAAATAGTTTCAGCAAACAAAGACACATAGTATAAACACAATTTTGTATGTCTTTATGGCGAACTGAATAGCTTTCACCGAAAGCCCTTTGAAAGGAGAAAGCATTTGCTTAATACCTGTCCACGTTTACACAACATTTCTAATCTTATTACATTTTGTATGCTCTGTATAAATATACGCTAAGTAATTTGTTGAGTCAACATGTTTCTTTGTAAATAAACTTCGAATTTCTCCTTGACCTTAAACTAATGTTATTTCATTTATTAAAATCATGCTTTGTCTTTGTTTTCAGGATGGGAGTTGAAAGGCTTACACTGTTACAAATTCTTCAACATCAGGCATTCATGGGAGAAAGCGGCAGAACTATGTCGAAGGTAATTAATATATATTTCAAATGAAAGATTGTTTGCAAGCTTTCTGCTTGTTAATAAAGTTACGCATTCTAACAACAAAATAATGTTTCAGGTATGGCAGCGAGCTCATGGTTGTAGATAGCTATTCAGAAAACAACATGACTGCCAATATGGTGCCAGCCAGTCCCAGTAACAACCACTACTGGCTCGGACTCGCGACGGTCGACGACCTAAGAACGAACACACTCGAATCAGCTGCTGGTGCTCTAGTCTCGCAGTATGCCGGTTTCTGGGACCTGCGACAGCCAAACCCCAAGGCAGGAGAATGTGTCGATGTCCACGTCACATCCGATAGCCAATCATGGGAGCTAACAACCTGTGAAACCCTTCTGCCATTCATGTGCCGAGCTACCGCCTGCCCTGCCGGTAAGCAACCAATTGTTTATCAATCAACTTTGCATGCTCAATTACAAGCGTAGTCATACAATGTTAAGGTTAACGAAAACAATACTTACACAATTTAAATTTGTTTTAGGAACCTTCCATTGTTCTAATGGAAAATGCATCAACGCAGCCTTCAAATGCGACAAGCAAGACGATTGTGGTGATGCTTCCGACGAAATGGACTGTGCTTCCGATTGTCACTTCTACATGGCCAGTAGTGGAGATGTTGTCGAGAGTCCAAACTACCCTCACAAATACCCTCCTTTCAGTGATTGCAAATGGACTCTCGAGGGGCCACAAGGTCAAAATATCGTCTTACAGTTCCAAGATTTTGAAACTGAAAAGTCTTTCGACACTGTTCAAATTCTGGTTGGCGGCAGGACCGAAGATAAATCTGTGAATTTAGCGACACTTTCTGGAAAACAAGATTTATCTAACAAAATTTACGTTTCCGCTTCGAACTTCATGATCATCAAATTCAGTACAGATGGTTCAGTAGAAAGGAAAGGTTTTCGTGCGTCTTGGAAAACCGAGTCATCTAACTGCGGAGGCATGCTTAGAGCCACGCCTCAAGGTCAAGTACTAACCTCGCCTGGTTATCCAAATGGTTATCCTGGTGGCTTAGAATGCGTTTACGTTATCGAAGCTCAACCAGGTAGAATAGTCTCATTAGAGGTCGAAGATCTCGAATTAGGAATGAACAGGGATTATATTGTTATCAAGGATGGTAATACTCCATCTAGCCCTGTGTTGGCAAGGTTGACTGGTCCAGGCGAAGAAAATCAAAAGGTTGTGGTATCGACGACGAACCATCTGTACATGTATTTCCGAACGAGTCTTGGCGATTCCAAGAAAGGATTCAACATGAGATATTCTCAAGGCTGCAGAGCAACAATCATTGCAGCAAATGGTACCGTTACATCACCTGCTTACGGTCTTGCAAATTACCCGAATAACCAAGAATGTTTATATAGAATAAAGAACCCTAACGGTGGTCCACTGTCGTTGAAATTCGACGAATTTAGCATTCACCCATCCGACGTAGTACAAGTTTTTGACGGAGCCAGCACAAGTGGTTTAAGATTGCATTCTGACAATGGATTTACTGTAAAACCAAGAATAACACTGACTGCATCCAGTGGCGAAATGTTGATACGATTTATGTCTGATGCTTTGCATAATGGAATAGGTTGGAAGGCGACGTTCTCGGCAGGTAAACTATTCACGCTACGACGACGAGAACAAACGTGGAACAAATAGACGTGTATTCAATTCTTTTTATCTTACATTTTATTTTTCAGATTGCCCCACTCTTACATCCGGTCTTGGTGCTTTAGCGTCAAACAGAGATACCGCCTTTGGGACAGTTATAACATTCTCATGTCCGATTGGACAAGAATTCGCCACAGGGAAATCTCGTATCACAACAAAATGTTTAGACGGAGGAAAATGGTCAACTACTTACATTCCTAGCTGTCAAGGCAAGTAACAAATGAGGAATGGTGGCATTGCACATTGCAGTATTACTTTAGCTTATATAGGGGTACTTATGTGATTTTATTGTTACTTTACAGAGGTGTATTGCGGACCGGTGCCACAAATCGATAATGGATTTTCAATTGGCTCTACGAACGTTACTTATCGTGGTGTTGCAACTTATCAATGTTATGCTGGATTTGCTTTTCCAACTGGACAACCTATCGAAAGAATCTCGTGCTTAGCTGATGGGCGTTGGGAGAGAACACCTACTTGTCTCGGTAAGTTCACAAAATTTAAATACTTTTTCATTGATATTTCACACTAGGTACGACTGGAGCAAATTTTTCTGTAGGTGGAATATAAAGATGAGATTTTTAGAATAAAATTATATGTAATTTCAATTTCACTTCCTTTTTCTACAGCGTCACAATGCGTTGCTCTTCCGGACTCTCCTCACGCCAACGTTACAATCTTGAACGGTGGCGGCCGAAGCTACGGTACTATTGTCCGCTACGAATGTGAACCTGGCTACGTAAGATCTGGACAACCAGTACTACTGTGTATGAGTAACGGAACTTGGTCAGGAGATGTGCCAACATGCTCCAAGGCACTGTGCCCGAAATTCCCAGAGATCAAGAATGGGTTCATCGTTGACCAGACTAGGATTTACATGTTCGGTGATGAAGCTCGTGTCCAATGTTTCAAGGGTAAGAATCAAAACAGTTTCGAAATGTAATTATAATATGCAGTAGTGGTCCTGTGTTCCTTTGTCTACTTGTGTGCATTATCGGTCTTAACTATTTAAACATTTTAGGATACAAACTGAACGGACCTAGCGTGCTCAAATGTGGACCTAACCAAGAATTCGGCAACCCACCGACTTGCGAAGATATCAACGAGTGCGCCAACAGCCAATGTGACGCGGCCTCGACTGAATGTAAGAACACCCAGGGTGGTTTCTTCTGTCCTTGCAAAACTGGCTTCGCGCCAAGCTTAGACTGCAGACCTGTTGGCGATTTGGGACTGATCAATGGAGCTATTCCTGATGAGTCCATCGTAACTTCTGCTCCAGAACCTGGATATGCCAAAGGAGTAAGAATTTTTTACCTAAAATTTTTTTTAACCTAACCTTTTTTCTTGTCGTCTTATATTATTATTTCTATTTTTCGCTACAGATGGTACGTTTAAACAATGGAGGCGGCTGGTGTGGTAACAACTTAGAGGCCGGGGCCAACTGGATCCTCATAGACCTGAGAGCACCAACAATCATCAGAGGATTCAGAACCATGAGCGTCATGCGCGCTGACGGCAACATCGCATTTACTTCCGCTATCAGAATTCAGTATACCAACGACTTGACTGACGTCTTCAAGGACTACACCAACCCTGATGGCACTGCTGTAGAGTTCCGTATATTGGAGCCTACTCTATCTGTCCTTAACTTGCCTATGCCAATTGAAGCGCAGTACGTCAAATTCAAGATCCAAGATTACGTTGGCGCACCTTGTCTGAAGGTTGAAATTATGGGATGTGCTAGATTAGATTGTACAGACATTAACGAGTGCAGTGAAAATAATGGAGGATGTGAGCAGAAATGTCTTAACACGTAAGTATTTTTAACAGTCTAATCAAACAAGTTTATTTTTTTCTTAAAGTATGTAAGATATTTAACGGAGTTACTTTTCTTTTTAGACCTGGAAACTTCTCCTGCGCCTGTAACATCGGCTACGAGCTTTATTCTACCAACGGTACTGCTGGGTTTGCGATCGAGAAGTCAGAATCTGGTGAAAGGGATGGAGACACATACCAAAGGAACAAGTCTTGCGTACCAGTCATGTGCCCACCACTTGGACTCCCAGAAAACGGAAAACTGTTATCCACGAAGGATGCTTACCATTTTGGAGATATTGTTCAATTCCAATGTGAATTCGGATTTGTAATGTCTGGATTCTCGTCACTTCTTTGTACTTCTAGTGGAACCTGGAACGGAACGGCACCTTTATGTCAATGTAAGTACAAAATATGTTAAAGTTCGTTGGGTTGAGGCGAATTATTATTTTATTAGACCTTCAATTTAACCATTAAATTAATGTTTACAGATGCCCGTTGTGTTACATTGTCTGACGATAAAAACGACGGCCTAAAGGTGATCAGAGATGACCCTGAGAGCGTGCTGGTTCCATACAGGGACAACGTTACGATTACTTGCACCTCACCCGGAAGGCAGTTGAGAAACACTGTATCGTCATCCTTCAGACAGTGCGTCTATGACCCTAAACCGGTGAGTCTCATGATATACTACAACTATTTTTTTTCTGTTATTAAATAATTTTAACATGTCATTAATCTAATGCAATTTTTCAGGGTCTACCCGATTACTGGTTTTCTGGAGCTCAACCTCAATGCCCCAGAAAGGACTGTGGTGTTCCAATGCCTACGCCTGGCGCTGAATACGGTCAATATCCTGACACCAAATACCAAAGCTCTTTCTTCTTTGGATGTCAAAACACTTTCAAGCTCGCTGGACAAACAAACAAACACGATAACGTGGTCAGATGTCAAGCTAACGGCATTTGGGACTTCGGAGACTTGAGATGCGAAGGACCAGTGTGTGAAGACCCAGGGAGACCAGCAGACGGTTATCAAATCGCAAGAAGCTACGAGCAAGGATCCGAAGTTCTGTTTGGCTGCTCCAGACCTGGATACATTTTAATCAACCCCAGACCAATAACTTGTATACGCGAACCCGAATGCAAAGTCATCAGGCCTCTTGGACTGGCGTCTGGAAGAATACCTGACTCTGCTATTAACGCAACATCAGAGAGGCCTAACTATGAAGCAAGGAACATCAGGCTCAATTCGGTGACAGGCTGGTGTGGTAAACAAGAAGCCTTCACCTACGTAAGCGTTGACTTAGGCAAAGTATACAGAGTTAAAGCTATACTCGTAAAGGGTGTCGTTACATCTGACATTGTGGGCAGGCCGACAGAAATAAGATTCTTCTACAAGCAAGCTGAAAATGAGAACTACGTGGTTTACTTCCCTAATTTCAACCTAACAATGAGAGATCCTGGAAACTATGGTGAATTGGCGATGATCACGTTGCCTAAGTTCGTACAAGCTAGATTCGTTATTTTAGGTATTGTCAGCTTCATGGACAATGCTTGTCTCAAATTCGAGCTGATGGGTTGTGATGAGCCAGCGGCCGATCCTTTGTTAGGTTACGACTATGGATACTCCCCTTGTGTTGGTGAGTAAATTTTTTTTTTTACTATTGTCTGTGTCTTTCAGGACACATAAAATGAATACAACTAAACAACATGTATCATTTTCAGATAACGAGCCACCAGTATTCCAAAACTGTCCTCAACAACCAATTGTAGTGCAAACCGACGTCAACGGTGGCCTTTTACCAGTCAACTTCACTGAGCCTACAGCGACTGACAACTCTGGCGCTATTGCTAGACTAGAAGTCACACCACAGCACTTCAGAACGCCCCTCCAAGTATTCCACAACATGGTAGTGCGATACGTCGCATTTGATTTTGACGGAAACGTTGCTATTTGCGAAGTCAACATCACAGTACCAGATTACACTCCTCCAAAACTCAGTTGCCCACAAAGTTACGTTATCGAACTAGTAGATAAACAAGATAGTTACTCCGTCAATTTCAATGACACCCGGAGGAGAATAAACGCAACAGATGCGTCGGGCGAAGTCTTTCTGAAATTCATTCCGGAAAGAGCCGTCATTCCCATACGCGGCTATGAAAATGTTACTGTTATCGCTTCTGACAAATATGGAAACAGGGCTCAATGCAACTTCCAAGTAAGGATATTTCTCTACTGATGTTTTTAAATAAAAATGTTGGTACGTTAATAGACATTGTTTAATATTTTACTTACGTTCTAGGTATCTGTGCAAGCCACCCCTTGTGTTGACTGGGAACTTATGCCGCCAGCTCATGGTGCTATGAACTGCCTGCCCGGAGATAGAGGGATCCAATGTATTGCCACATGCAGTCCTGGCTTCAGATTCACTGATGGAGAACCAGTCAAAACTTTTGTTTGCGAAACTAAGCGTCAATGGGCACCCACATCTGTTGTGCCTGATTGCGTTTCAGAAAGTATGTAATCATTCGATAATTACCTAAAATAGTGTCTTGTATACAGAATAATCTTTAATAATTAATAATAATAATTATTTTCTTTAATAATTTTTGTCATATCTTTATTACAGATACCCAGCAAGCCGCCTACCACGTTGTTTCTACTGTTCAATACCGTGCTCTTGGAGCAGTTTCCAACGCTTGCTTACCGCAATACAAAGACTTGGTCGCTCAATACGACAACGTACTCAACGAGAGACTTTCCCAACGTTGTTCAGCGGTTAACGTCAACATAAACGTAACATTTGTGAATGTTATACCGACACTTCTAGACGAAAATGTAGTCAAAATGGACTTCGTGCTAGCTATCATACCTGCCATTCGACAAACGCAGCTGTATGACCTGTGCGGTTCAACATTGAACCTTATATTTGATTTGTCTGTGCCATACGCTAGTGCCTTAATTGAACCGGTACTAAATGTATCGTCTATTGGCAATCAATGTCCACCTTTGAGAGCGATTAGAAGTTCCATTACTAAAGGATTCACTTGCAGCGTCGGCGAGGTATTGAATATGGATACGAATGATGTCCCAAGATGCTGTAAGTATTGATTCTTGCAATTAGTTTTTTTTCGTTTGTCGAATAATGGAAAAATACTCATTTTTAATTTCAATTTCAGTACATTGTCCTGCTGGAACCTTTGCTGAAGAGAAACAAAAGACCTGTACAATGTGCCCACGAGGTTTCTTCCAAAACCAAGCTCGTCAAGGTTCATGCCTCAAGTGTCCTCAAGGAACATTTACTAGAGAAGAAGGCTCCAAGGACATAAATGATTGTATACCTGTTTGTGGATATGGAACATACTCGCCAACTGGATTAGTTCCTTGCTTAGAATGTCCTAGAAATAGCTACACAAGCGAACCACCACTAGGAGGATTTAAGGATTGTCAAGCCTGTCCAGTAAACACATTCACATACCAACCAGCTGCACCCGGAAGAGATAAGTGCAGAGCTAAATGCGCAGCTGGAACTTACTCCCCAACCGGCTTGGCTCCGTGCTCTCAATGTCCAAGAAACTTTTACCAAAACCTTGTCGGACAAACTTTGTGTATGGAATGTCCTACCAACATGAAAACTGTAGGAACTGGAGCAACAGGCTTAGAAGAATGTCTACCGGTAGAATGCTCCAACAGCGCTTGCCAACACGGCGGTCTATGTGTACCTAAAGGACATGGAGTTCAATGCTACTGTCCCGCTGGTTTCTCTGGACGCCGGTGTGAAGTAGACATTGACGAGTGCGCAAGTCAGCCATGTTACAACGGTGGTACCTGTACTGATCTTCCACAAGGATACCGCTGCTCTTGCCCTACGGGATATGGAGGCATCAACTGTCAAGAGGAAAGATCCGATTGTAGAAATGACACCTGCCCTGAAAGAGCTATGTGCAAAGATGAACCAGGATTTGATAATTACACTTGTCTATGTAGATCTGGATACACGGGCATTGATTGTGACATCACGGTACGTATTTGAAATTATTTTGTATCATGTATCAACTTCTTTTAATGAGCACATTTCTGTAAAATCAATTGGCCAGAAATGTTATTAATGACTGTCGTCTTTTCTCAGATTGATCCTTGCTCGGCTAACGGAAACCCTTGCACGAATGGCGCAAGTTGTATTGCACTCCAACAAGGCCGATACAAATGCGAATGCTTGCCAGGCTGGGAAGGACAACTTTGCGAGATCAACACTGACGACTGTATCGAAAAGCCTTGTCTCCTCGGAGCACCTTGTACAGATTTGGTTAACGACTTTAGTTGTGGATGTCCACCAGGCTTTACAGGAAAACGTTGCCATGAGAAGATAGACCTCTGCTCAAATGAACCTTGCAAACATGGAATATGTGTTGATAAACTCTTTATTCATCAATGCATCTGCGATCCAGGATGGAGTGGTCCTTCTTGTGATATCAACATAAACGAATGTGTAAAATCTCCTTGTGAAAATGGTGGGCAATGTATCGATGGCATTGACGATTTCAACTGTATTTGCGAAACTGGTTATACAGGCAAGACATGTCAGCATACCATCGATGACTGTGCTTCTAACCCGTGCCAGAACGGTGCATCGTGTGTTGATCAAATAGACGGATTTAACTGCAAATGCCGTCCAGGATACATAGGACAACAATGTGAGACAGCTATTGATGAATGTCTGAATGAACCTTGCAACGCCGTGGGTACAGAGCGGTGTATTGATCTTGATAACAAATACCAGTGCGTCTGTCGTGAAGGCTTCATGGGAGAGACGTGTGAAACTAACATTGATGACTGTACTTCGGACCCATGTTTCAACGGCGGATCGTGCAAAGATGACATTGGTGACTACAAGTGCGCCTGTCAACCTGGATGGACCGGCAAACGTTGTGAGCATGACATTGGCAACTGCATGAATATGCCTTGTCAAAACCATGCTAAATGCATCGATCTCTTCCAAGACTTCTTCTGCGTGTAAGTATTTAGTGTTAAGATTTAAAAATGTAAAATCTATTATGAATCAATAATAATAATAATCAGCCTGTATTGTCCCGCTACAGGGCCAAAGGTTCCTTTTTTAACCCCCGACAAAAACAGAGGGGTGTTATAAGTTTTATTATGAATTGTTGTATATTAATTATTCCGGAAAATTTTCAGATGCCCAAGTGGTACCGACGGCAAACAATGTGAAACTGCTCCAGAAAGATGTATCGGCAGCCCATGTATGCACGGTGGAAAATGTCAAGACTTCGGTTCTGGCCTCAACTGCACATGTTCTCTGGACTACACCGGAATCGGTTGCCAATACGAGTTCGACGCATGTGACGCTGGTCTCTGCCAGAACGGAGCCACTTGCGTAGATGAGGGTGAAGGTTATAACTGCATTTGCGCTCCAGGCTTCCAAGGAAAGAACTGCAATGAAGACATAGTCGATTGCAAGGAGAACTCTTGCCCACCTTCCGCTACATGCATTGATTTACCAGGCCGCTTCTACTGCCAATGCCCATTCAATCTTACCGGCGACGATTGCAGAAAAAGTAAGTATTATTCATTTCCCATTTCTTGACGATACAAATATCAACTTTACGATATACTAAATATCAAATCATTTTTATTCCAGCAATCAGTGTAGATTACGACCTCTACTTCGGTGACCCCATGCGATCAAGTGCGGCTCAAGTGGTGCCATTCGATACAGCATCGGCAAATAGTCTGACTATAGCGATGTGGGTCCAATACACGGAACAAGACGAAGGAGGAGTGTTCTTTACTGCATACAGCGTTAGGTACGTAAGATACACACGATAGAAATTGATCTTATATCTACTTTTATTGAAAATGTATTGACTAATTTTGCATTTTCAGTAACTCCCACATTGCTCTAAATAGAAAGCAAATAATTCAAGCCCACTCAAACGGAGTGCAAGTTTCTCTGTTCCCGGAACTTCAAGATGTTTACCTCAGCTTCGGTGAATTCGCAACGGTAAATGACGGACAGTGGCATCATGTTGCTTTAGTCTGGGATGGTAACAACGGCGGTGAATTGACACTAATCACTGAAGGTTTGATCGCTAGCAAGATTGAAGGTTACGGTAGCGGACGAACACTACCACAATAGTAAGAGTTCTTTATAAAAACTTCAAAAGTTTTAACTTTAATATTTTAAAGTTCAATTAATTAACTTTATATTTTGTTTTCAGTGTTTGGGTTACACTTGGCAAGCCTCAATCTGACAATCCAAAGGCTTACACGGACGCTGGATTCCAGGGTCACCTGACTAAAGTACAAATATGGAACCGTGCTCTTGATTTTTCAAATGAAATCCAGAAACAAGTGCGTGACTGCAGAACTGAACCCGTTCTGTATAGCGGCTTGGGTCTTACCTGGGCTGGATATGACGACTTAGTTGGAGGCGTCGAGAGAATGGTGCCATCTCATTGCGGCCAAAGAGTGTGTCCTAACGGTTATTCCGGTTCAAAATGCCAGCAACTGCAAGTAGACAAGGAACCACCGCGGGTAGATCGTTGCCCTGGTGATCTCTGGGTGATTGCAAAGAATGGATCTTCTGTCGTCAGCTGGGATGTACCCATGTTCAGCGACAACGTTGGAGTTGCTAAAGTAGTCGAGAAATCTGGTCATAGGCCTGGACAGAACCTTGGTTGGGGTGCTTATGATATTGCTTATATCGCGTATGATGCTGCTGGCAACGCAGCTACCTGCACTTTCAAGGTTACTGTTCTTGGTAAGTTTTCAAGACTTCCTTAATCTAGTTTTTTTTTCTTTTTTTAAGGATACCTACTCATGATAAATTCCTTGTTCAGCTGAATTCTGTCCACCACTACCTGACCCGCTTGGTGGTTATCAATCCTGCCGCGACTGGGGTGCCGGTGGTCAGTTCAAGGTGTGCGAGATTGCCTGTCGCGACGGTCTTAGGTTCTCGCAACCTGTACCACCATTCTACACATGTGGTGCTGAAGGATTCTGGCGACCAACAGCTGATCCTACCCTACCATTGGTTTATCCTGCTTGCTCACGTAAGAAAAGTCATAAATTCATTCTTAATTTTCTATTTGTTTTAATTATGTTTATTAACATATTTCTTCTTTATACAGCGGCCTCACCAGCTCAGCGCGTCTTCAAGATATCGATGTTGTTCCCAAGTTCAGTACTTTGCAATGATGCTGGTCAAGGAGTGCTTCGCCAGAAGGTTCGCAGCGCCATCAACCAACTTAACAGAGACTGGAACTTCTGTTCTTACGCTGTTGACGGTACGTACTCAGAAAACAAAACTGTGATCTGCTCTTAGAACTATCAATAGTTTTTTCCAATCTTCTGGTGACTCACCAAATTACTGAAGGTTGGCCTTCAACTCCTCCTCTGCAAGGTGGTACAGCTCAATAGCACTCTATACTCCGAGTCATTCGTGAATGTTCATTGACCCAACGGTTTTCCCAACCTCTTGCCCATCATTATAAGTTGCAGTACTCGTAAGTCTTCTAATAGCAATGTTGAACACAGGGACCCGCGAGTGCAAGGAACTGGACATCAATGTGAAGTGCGACCACCGCGCGAACAACAGACAGACGAGACAAGTATCCACCCCTCCCGCCGTACCTGCTGAAGATACCTACGTACTGGACGCGATTATCCCCGTCGAAGAGTAAGTTCAACTGCATCATTATTTAGAAAGACCCATTATAACCCAAGCCATTAAAGAAACGAGTTCAAATTGGCAGTGCTTAATTTTCAATTCGTTTCTTTAATGGCACAGGTTTTACAAAGTAGGTGTCGATAAAAGGTGACGGCGTAGTTACACAAATATTACGCAAAACTTGTAATGTAAAAAATCTCATCTATGTAGTGCACATAAAAGCATGTGTTTATAACACAGTACAGGAGGCACTTTGGTTTCGTAGCAAAATTTTGACGTTTCCATTACAAAACTGCACTTAGGCTTCATAAAAATAAGCATGATGTTCTTTTATCACAATTGCATGTGTTTTTGTGGCACTTAGGACTCGAAGCAGTAGGGAGGGTCGTCAGGCTGGCGATACGTACAACGTTGAGATCTCTTTCCCGTCTGTCAAGTAAGTTGGTTGCATGGTTTGAACTAGCACTTAAGCACTTGTTGTAACATAAAATAAAGGTTTGATTTGCTTAAATAAAATAGTTACACTACTTGTACATTAATGTGACATATCGATCTTTAGAAAGAGACTGTCACACTGCACCCTAATCGCGTAACATACTATCAATCTCTATCTGAATCATTTTGGAGGATATTTGCTAATCCATTGCTTCATATGTTCGAAAAAAAATCTGCTCAACAACGTAAATAACGCAATGAATGATGTTGAACTGTCAAAACGAAAGCCAATGCTACTGATAGTGTGTTACGCAATTACCCCGCAGGTATTAGTGACAGAGACGACGCTATTCAAAGCCGAACTTTTTCTAAAATTCGATGTGCCATATTTATAGTCAAATACTGTAAGTAGGTATATTGCTGATTGACATTATTAATATTAATACTGTGTTTTTATTCACAACTAATTTTAATAAGGTAAACTAATTAATGTTTTAACCTCGCAGCGACCCAGTCATCCACAATGGTAACAATGAACGTGCCACTGTGCAACGATTATTGGAGAAACTGATTCTCGAAGACGAACAATTCGACGTGAGGAATATTCTTCCGAACACCGTGCCTGATCCAGCCAGTTTGGACTTAATTTCGGACTATGCCTGCCCTACTGGACAAGTTGTTATGGCTCCTGATTGTGGTAACTACAAATTCTTACTTGTACCGACAGTAAAGCAAGTCGTTTTCAGTTTTTTTTAACACCAAAATGTAAAAAAACGGTCAAGATGTAACTTAATATTAAAATAACACAAGTTCCTGATACAAGCGATACTGAAAACTAGAGTACAGTACTACTTGTTCTTTGTCTATTTAGATCGTTTAGATCTTAAAATTAAACGGACTTTCTTTGCTGACCGTACCACCGTGGAAATATTACAATTCTAAAAAATAATGTCGGTTATTAACCCATTTCCTTTTCTTTTTAGTGGCTTGTGCGGTCGGTACATTCCTGGATGCTGCTAGCGACACATGCAAACCTTGTCCACAAGGCACATATCAATCTGAAGCAGGACAGGTGCAGTGTACTGCTTGTCCAGCCATCGCCGGACAATCTGGTGTCACACAATCTACTGGAGCCCGTAGTGCTGCGGACTGCAAAGGTAAAGATTTCAGAAGTGTTGGAACCTTTTATTTCACGTGCATAACATATAATCACAATACATATCCCTACAAAATTCCGAACAGAACATTTTGACCGATTTTTTTTCTTTTGTCTTTTGTACTGATATGTCACATGAAATAAGGTTGAAAGAAAGAAAAAAATAAGGTTGTTTTGTACCTAGCAAACAACCTTATTTTTTTCTTTCTTTACTTGGGAATCTAATCCAGGACCCCATTCTCAGAGATGTCAGGCTTGTGAACACTATATCGACGAGGAAGTCCTCTTCATGTTATATACAGTAGAATTTATTCTGGTTCTAATACCTGTATTTCGTTTATAGAGAGGTGCGCCGCTGGAAAATACTACGATGCTGAAGCTGATCTCTGCCGTCCCTGCGGTCACGGCTCATACCAACCACGTGAAGGAGCCTTCTCTTGCATGGCCTGTCCTAGGGGACAAACTACTCGAGCTACAGAAGCCGTATCGGCTGCTGAATGCAGAGATGATTGTCCTTCAGGTAAGCACAATTAACTACTGATAATTTTTCCGGATATATAATATGTCCTTTGACACATTTGCTAAGGTGTTCTTAAAATTTACCCTTAATTAAACTAATACTTTTTCTGCTTAGGAGAACAACTAAGCAGTGATGGTGGCTGTGAGCCTTGCCCTCGTGGAACATGGCGCGCCAATGGATCAGGAGCAGCATGTGCGCCGTGCCCGCCCGGCACCACGACGCCAAAGTCCGGAGCATCGTCCGCTGATCAATGCTCTCTCCCCGTCTGCCGACCTGGTAACCACCCTTCCGATACAAATAATTCACGCCCCGAAACTTCGTATAGAAACGTTAATAAAATTACAAATTGACTTTGAAACAATCCTTTGAAATGTTAAATACTTCGACAGCGGAATTCTGATCCTCTGAACTCGAGGAATCCGGTCTAATCTGATTCCAATTGTTGAATATTGGATGAAAATTTTAGATATTTATTGTAATTTGAAATCTTCTTTTATGATGGAAATGTTAAGATATTTTCTTGTAATTTCCAGGCTCATATCTCAACGTCACCTTGAACACATGTGTACAATGCAGACAAGGAACCTATCAATCAGAGGCACAACAGACAGTCTGTGTTCCCTGTCCAATCAACACAAGTACGAGAGGCCGTGGTGCTGTAAGTAAAACATACTTATCCTTAATAACGTCCCAAATATATCTTGAGTGGCTTTTTATCATCGTCGAAACGTGTGGGATGACAATAAAAGATAAGAGCGCTCTTCTGCGATATTTGTTCGAGATCAAAGCACATGCCAAATTGCTCAACTTGGGGTAAAATTGCTAGAAGGTTGTTATGGTTTTATGCCCTTGTGAAATAATTAATCTTCGAGAAAATGAAGATTTTCGATGTTCTATTTTTTGTTTTCCTTTTACGGTATTTAACCATAACTTCTTGCTAGATTTACTCTTTCATGTATTGTATCCTCTTTTAGTACGTATTCGAAAATAACCTACATAATCATATTACTCTTACAGACATCGGAATCAGATTGCACGAACCCATGTGAGATGGGTGGCCCGGAGAACCATTGCGATGTCAATGCTTATTGTCTTTTTATACAAGAGACAAGCGAGTTCAGATGCGAGTGCAAACCGGGCTTCAATAGCACCGGGACAGTTTGTTTAGGTGAGCAAGACATTTTTATTCAAGGAAAGGAATATTTAAATCAAGGCTTAACAAGATTCTTCAAAGAACTTTGACCTGAAAATAAGCTTCTATTGGAAAAACCTCATTCGAAACTTGATGTCTGTATAATGGACCGAATTTTTGTACGACAGCTAATTTGTATTCATCGTGAGAAGTATTCGGCTGAATTGGCCAAATTTTCTTATACCTCTTATAAGTCTGAATACTGGAATTGATTTCGAAATCAATTCGAAAAGAATGTTGGCAGCCTCGTGAGTTTTGTAGTTCGAAGTATTTCTGAGAATTGTGTATTGTAAGGGTCGAAATTAACGTCGACAAAGGCCTGTTATTCATTTTGACCCTAAAAATTGGTATTAACTTTTCCTTCAACACAATCTAGCTTTGTTAGGACAAAAGTATAAGTAACTTTAGCTACATAGCCGATTATACAAACAATATTATTTAATTATTCTTGCGTTCACTTTCAATGTTTCCCCTTAGCGTTTCTTGACATTCATTCATTCATGTTTTAGATATTCATTCAGTTTTCGTGTAACATAACATCTTTCGTTTGTCATTATAGCTTCGTTTATATATATATATATTTCGTTTTGGCATCAATTTTGCCTAAGCTTATAAGTTCTCGATATATTTCCTATCCAGTGGAGCATGTGAAGATTGCATCCTTGCTTGTATGCTTATAAGCTTGTTTGCTTACACGATTTCTCGCTTGCTTGCTTGCATTTTGACGCAGACTTTTCGTTTTAGTAGAAAAACTAGGTTTCTAAATCTAGGTACGACTGCGAAAATTAGGACAATGTTAATTAAGAACACTGAGCTTTTGGTAATTGCGACAACACAACAAGGAGAAGAGATGTTTTTTTTTTATAATAGGACATGAAAATACGGAATGCGGAAATTATATGGCCCCATTTTATTCCTACGTTGTAACCTTAACCCCTTTACCATTTATCTCCAGACGTATGCCAGGACTTCTGTGACAACGGAGGCGAGTGCGTGAAGGACGCTCGAGGAGAACCTACATGCCGCTGCACTGGCTCTTTCACTGGCCGCCATTGCAGGGAGAAGAGCGAGTTCGCGTACATAGCGAGTGGAGTCGCGGGAGGAGTCATCTTTATTATATTCTTAGTGCTGCTTGTATGGATGATTTGTGCGAGGTAGGTTTTTATATATTTCAGATTTTTTATAAGTTGGTTCTTCTGTACAATAAATTATGCCAAGCTTGTAAGTTTGTTTAACCGTATTTGGAAATATACTCATCACGTCTGTGAAGTTACACCAGCTAATTTAATTTGACCTTGTATAAGCAGTGTCTAATTTCCTTTTTTATTTCCAGATCAACAAAGAAGAAGGAACCAAAGAAGACACTAACACCAGCTATCGACCAAAACGGCTCCCAAGTGAACTTCTACTACGGAGCGCATACGCCGTATGCGGAATCAATAGCACCATCACATCATTCCACGTACGCACACTACTACGACGACGAGGAAGACGGCTGGGAGATGCCCAACTTCTACAACGAGACGTATATGAAGGAGAGCCTCCACAATGGCATGAATGGAAAGATGAACAGCTTAGCGCGATCAAATGCCAGCATATACGGGACCAAGGAGGATCTCTACGATAGACTAAAGAGGCATGCGTACCCGGGTAAGAAAGGTCAGTATGTTAGCACTTAGTTAGTGCGCACTTTCGTTATTGAGAATGCAGCTTTTGCACGTTTTGCTTGGTAGTTGCGATAATGCTTTGCTGATTTACCGTAGACCGTAGCATAACATATATTTTTATATGCACTTGTTCATTCTTTTTCGAGCACCCATTATCCCACTGAAAATCATTTTAGATCTTTATTACTTCACAAGTTTCCACATCATTATCTTCAGGGTCTATTTTTATATTTCACCCGTCTGGAAAACTGTTTTAGCCTTTTTTTTCTCCAGCCACAGTGCCTTCCAAAAGTTAGTTGACATTTTTCCATTTCAGCTGTGATGTCACATTATGATTTAACATTCTAGTTTCAAATGATTGAACTTGTACACTATAACTTTTTATTGACTAATTCATCTACCTACCTATGGCTTATCATAAAAAAATGCATACGTAATTAATAAAAGTATTTTACCAAACTTAGTATTTTCAAAATACTAAGATACCAAACAAATGTATCTAAATACAAGATACAAAATTAAAAATTAATAAAATATTTCAGATATAAGATAAAAATACGTATTTTGTATCTGTATTTCAAATACTTGTATCTAAGTTAAATCACATCTCTGCTTAGGATTGACTGACCTGATTATTATTTTATTTTAAATTATAATGTAGCATCACAGCTGAAGTGGAAAATTTCAACTAAATGTTAGAGGGCCCTGTATGTGCCATTTCTTATTAAATAATAGAACAATATGATAGTTTGCTTTTACATTTTCTATGTCATATAACAATGAGACCCTTGATTATTTTTAATAATAAAGGTGGTAACAAAGCCGTCAGGCCTTTGTTTGAATTATGAAGGTGAATGTGCCTTTTATAATAGACAATAATCACAATAAATGCCTGCAAAATAACGTCATTCCCTTTGCTTAAAACACAAAGATCAAAGACTGATGTAAATAAACGGAGAAGTGAACATATATCATAATAATTGTTCGCCTTACGCACATACAAAAATTCCACAAGCACAAACCACTTTATCGGTCACTGGAGCACACATGCAAAACTGTAAATAACAATGATGAAATACTAATAAGTATATTTTCGTTCCAGATAAGAGTGACAGCGACAGTGAAGGTCAGTAGGTGTAACAAGGGACTGCGTTTTGTCGTATTCTGGTCAATCTTACATAATACTTCGTACTAGTTTCAATTCTCGGTGTACCCGGCAGTAATAGTTCATATTATTGCATACTAAATAGACGGCGTGGAAAATATGTAGCGCTCGCGACTACAAGCCGAGAGTTCAGTATGTTATTGTAGAATGTCGTATTCTATTAGCTTTATTAAGAATTATAGTTCTAACGTTATGTGTATTAACACACTCACTGTTTAAATTACAGCCCCCACCAAATATACTTTATTTAACAAAAGAATCGTCACAAAAGTCAAAGTTTATTAAAGGCGTTACATTATTATCGCAAACAGTGAATGTGTTGATGTTCTCAAATAATCATCAACGAACAAAATGCTCAAGTACTTTAAGGCGAACAATGCCATATCCGAAGCAGGGAGTACTCACAATTTCTCAACGAATATTGTAAAAATGACATTCCATTAACATTCCGATTTATAATCGTGTAAATATAATGTTATAAAATATTTTGTATATTTTTTTAGAACAACTGTTCTTGTAATGTTAGTAATAATTACATCACAGAACAGTTCAGCCCGATTCAAACTTTATGACGGCTCTGAAGTGCGCTACTCGCTGCGCAGTACGTCACCCCTCACTCGCGCTGCGTTGCGCTGTTACTGCGCAGCGACACGCCTCATGTTCGGAACCGCCATAAAGTTAGAACCGGCAATTAGCGTAACGATTGGTTATTACTAACATTAGGGATGGCTAGGTAATATAAATTAACGGTTTAAGTTTGTATTATAAACTGGACTGTATTATTATAATTCTGTGTATGAATGAGGGTGAGTGTTAATGTGACAGTGAAATGTATAGAATGATATTTTTATAATTATCACGTGAATATATGGGACATGTATTATATTATATACGTTTTGTATTAAAGTATTTTTAAGCTGATATAATTTATAGTAAATACATAATCTTCCTAACACTGAATATTGGGATCGTACTAGGATCGACGGTAACAAAATATATACTTAAGAGAGTGTTGGACTAGTTCTAGACGACATGTATCCATTATGTACGTACCTAAAGAATTTTTATATTGAAATACTCAAGGAATCTCCATCGGGTGGTCAATATTCCATCACAATCTATTACCACATTAGTGATTACATAATAAAGATATTTTTTTACAAAAATTTTAATGAAATAAATTTTAATACGTATATTTATTACGAATTTAATTTAATTTACCCTCTCCTCATCCAAAAAATAAACAGTGTGGTAGGGACATCGTCGCGCAAACTGTAACCATGAATGATGATAAAGATGACGTCGAAATTTTACGTCGTTTAACAAAAAAAGAAATATGGCTGTTCAGTACATTTTGACTGCGTAGGTATCACTTTTTTATGAAACAGCTGTTTTTTCAACCACAAATTTCTACGTAGGATCATTTGTGCTGAATCCATGATAACAGGTTGCGCATCGATGTCCCCCTGACACCCTGAATACCTACCTAATTGCAACACACTTGTTTTATAATCATTCTGATAAAAATACTGACCCCTTTTGTTGACATAAACTTTCCTGGGTTACACGATAACGAAGGACCAGCCAGTTACTAACTAGCTACTCCGCTCGGAGTCAAATCTATCCATCGAAAACTCGCCGAAATATAAGTAACATTCAACAAAAAATCTACATAACAACAATCAATTTTATTGTGTCAATAAAACCACTGATTACGTAGTTCGACTCGAGACTACTTTCAATTAATGTCATCGGTGTCAACTATCGAAATAAACTAGTATGTAATGTAATGTAATCTTTAGAGGCCAAATTATCATACAAGAATCACATGATCGATGTTTTTGTTGTCACGAGCAAAAGGCGTCATTTGTCTTATTATCACAATTTATGACGCATTATAATTATTATTTTTATAAAGAGCATGTCTTGTCTGTGTGGTTTGAAGTAATCTCAAACCAAACCGATTCTAATATTTATCTCACGGTTTCAAAACAAAACAAGGTGGCAGGGACATCGACGCGCAAACTGTAACCATGAATCCAGCACATGATTCTAGACGGTGTAGCATAGAAATACGTTGGTTATCAAAAAAAAATCTGCTGTTTCATAGAAAAGTGCAAACCTACGCGGTCAAAATGTATGGAACAGCTGATTTTTTTTTTTAATAACCGACGAAATATGTCAGCATAGGGGTGTTCAGAATCATGTACTGCATCCATGGTAACAGGTTGGGCGTCGATGTTCCTGCCACCCTGTATATTTAGATACTTCGTTAGAATAAGCATATTCGATATTGAAAGGTATTTTGAAAAATCTTATGCTAGTGCAAAACTCACTCACTTTTGGGACTATCAATGAAAAGAATATATCACTTAAAAAAATATAATTTATTCTTCAAAAAGAATTTCAGCACAGCCAATACATTCAACTTAATTTAATAGCCAAACAATGCGCGATATTCGCCGTAGAACAAAGTATACTTAATATACTATACTCATAAATAAACTAAAATTACTTGGCATGTTTCTTCTGGAACTCTTTCATATATTTCGCTAGAGTTGCCACTTCTTCCACCGACACGGCATTGTAGATTGATGCTCGGATACCTCCGACATTCCTAGAAATTAAACAACAAGGAAATTAGTTTAATCATTCAACAAGTGGATGAAATTCTTGGGGGAGACCTATGTCCAATAAAATAAGACGGGGCTACCCGTTTCAAGTGAAATATGAAGGAAATTTGTATTTTCGTAAGTAAGTAGGACGGAAGGCGCGCATTCGAGCATACCAACCGCAAGAGATCGTAAGACCAGCTATTCATAGCGGGATCGTCCGAAAGGGTTACCGGCTTGGGCAGTCAGCCCTTTTGCCACTAACTTGTTTACTGGGAAAAATATCATGCTACGACACACCCACAATGCAGAATTTGTATGTCGAATTTTACTTATTCGACTGCGTAGTTTTAGCTCATAATATCGAGCGCAATGTTTCATATTTACCTGTGTCCTTTAAGCTGAATAAGTCCCAACGCCTCAGCACCTTTCAGGAACTCCTTTTCCAAATCATCATTGGGTGGTGACCCAATTCTGAATGGCACATTCATTTTGCTTCTAGCGTTCTTGGCTACGGGAATGGAGTAGAATCCGTTGGATTGTTCCACAGTGTCGTAAATGAGTGAGGCCTTCTTTGAGGCCAATTGGGCCATGCCTTCCACACCGCCGTTTCTTTCTACCCATTCTAGGACTCTTCCCATGACGTAGATGCTGGAATAAAGAGATATTGTTGTTTAATAGAGACATATAAAATGTTATATTGTAATTATTGTAGCAGGCCTCCCACAAGGTGGACCGATGACCCTGTGAAGGCCGCAGGAACCCGTTGAATGCGAGAAGCACAGAACCGCTCGTAGTAAAGGTGCTTAGGGGAGGCCTATGTCCACCAGTGGACGTCTTTCGGCTGAAATGATGATGATATTGTAATATTATTGTTATATTATTAGTTCATTATCAAACTGACTTTACTATAGTTACACGTCTGCCTAACCTTTCAGGGAATACAGGCGCGATGGTATGTGCAATTATTCTACCGAGCTGTTATCACAAAGCACTTTATATAGCATTTTGTCGTATTTTTCATTAATTTACCTCCTAATATCAACTTATAAATTGCTTATTACTGAACATGACCTAACCCAATGTGACCATTTATAAAAACACATAATATACAGATTCTATAATTAGAGCCAGGAATTTGAGTTAATTTTCAAGTTATGGAATAACAAACTGAATGTCATACTTCACGAAGTTCAAATTACATTGCAACCAAACACTTATTAGGACCTTTATGTTACAAATGGTCACTCAAAAATCGACTTAGAATACAATTCACTAAAGTAGATAACTGATTAAGTGGCGATGGAATGTAATTATCTGAGATTATGAACACTTCTTTACAGATCATCCACATGGTAATAGGTTTGTTGGTCGCAATCTGATGTTATCTACCTCACCAAAAGCCTCATAAAAACCCGTTATGGTGATATCTATTTAGCCGAAAAACCAATAAGATAAAAGGTATTTTTTTACTAATTTATCAAAAACAAAATAAATTTTAATCTTTATAATATGTTCAGGGATAAATTACAAAAGCATAGTTCTGGTGATTATTTTCATGATAAAACTGGTTGCTAAGGAAATTGATAGCCATTGTGTAAGATATTATTAGCAAAAAAATGATATTTATCTATCTAGATTCTTTGTGTACGTATTCACGTAGATAATAATATCTACCTATACTTGATTTGTGTGTTTTTATTCAAAATTGTCTATGTATTAAGTTGTAACGTTATAACGTTCCGTTTTTTTTAAATTACAAATTACATAAAATAGCGATTACAACATTAAATTAGGTTTATTTTAAGCCAAAATGCCAACGTCTATAATCGATGCAATGCGCTTGACCTTGGGGTCGCCACAGAAGATCTCGTTTGTTTAGCGACCCCCTGTTCCCTCTGCCCTGTAACCCCTATGGAGGACCCGCGGGGGTCAATCAAGCAGCCAGCCTACCTGATTGTTAGTGGACACTACTACCCATGATCAAGACAGACATTGCAGTTGCGTTGCCATCCAAGAGGCAAATCTGAAATGTCTCATGCGCCTGTACACATACACCGGCATCCCTTTAATTCTATAATACAAAAGATACTTACGCAAACATAGGAGGAGTATTGAGTATAGAATCTGCCTTGGCATTGGCCGTCCAGTCGAACAGCGAAGGGCATATCGGCAGCGCCTGGTTCAGCAGATCTTCTCTAACGATGACTAAAGCAACACCAGCTGTACCGATGTTCTTCTGTGCTCCGGCGTAAATTACTCCGAACTGGGGAAAGAAACGTAGTTCAAGATATATCTACTTACAAGCACCAAATGTCCAAATGGATGTATTTTGATGCCGGTAAAGTTCTGAAGGCTAATTCTCGTAATTTAAAACGTTCAAAATCTAGTCGCAGTCTCATCTCAGCGACAAACAAATGTCAAAAACTTGCCAAAATGTACGGAAATTAGACGTTTTTTTGACAGATTCAGACTGAGATCAGACTGTGAACGTTCTTAAAATTGCGAGAATTGCCCCTCTGGTCAAACTGAGGGCAATCCCGCGCGGCACGCGGGACGCATGCCCAGTTTCGCAGGGGCGTATTTTTATCGCGGCAATTATTTTTCGCGCACTTTCAACGCTCTGCTTAGCGCCGAGAGTTGAAAATCCAACAATGTGTTTTTTTACACGCTGAGATCCGCTCTGTTTGATTCTCAATAACGAGAGTTAAAAATACAGTGTACAAAAAAAAATCGCCGTGATAGAAATACGCCCATGCGAACCTGCGGGGTAATTGGCTTTCATTTTGTGTTGTTCGCAAAATTCATTGCGTGATTTACCTTGTTGTCCTGACAAATTTTACGAACATATTATGAAGCAATGGATAAGCAATATTCTTCAAAATGATTAAGATTTAGATTGATAGTTTGTTACGCAATTAGGGTGCTGGGCTAATTCGTTCCCGCCAATTGTGTCAATTCACTTGTATAGTGGTGTTCAAAGAGGCGCGAATAGTCGCGTGACTTCCTAATCATTACAACAATAGATGCTCGCAGAGCCTGCAGTCGCTTCCCGCATCTGGTAATCGCAAATTTGATGCCTGGCAACATTCGCTCTCGAACAGCAACGCTCAAATCACGAAAATAAGGTATGCTCAATTAATATTTTTATGCTTTTTTCATATACAAAATATATGTTATAGTTAAGGTCATCATAAATGCATTGTATTGTTTGAAATTTTAATAAACATTCTCAAATTTTAAAAGAAAAAAAAACATAGTAAATAAGCCCTTTTTTAACCTAAATTGTAAATTTTCTTTGTAACGGCTGAATAGTTCGGCATGGGTTTATAGGGGTCTATAAAGGGACACATGTTCAGCAGAGTGCATCTATCTACCTACCGCCTGCAGGTATTTTGAACATTTCAACAACAACGATTATGACCCCCAAATGACAAGGTCAACATTTATTTATCGTTCGTCACAACTGCTCCTTATCGGACATCAGTTCGCTATCTTATCATTTCTTACGACTATCAGCCTACTATCGTCCGACTGATAAAAAATTAAGTCGGAAGCAAGCCTCAAATTCATTCTGTAAAAGACAAAATGTGGAACATATATCTTTTGTCATATTAACGAGTCATTTACCGCGGCTACTCATTACTCAATGTGGGGTCCTGGGTTCGAACTCAATGCCCGAGTAGATGATTTTGGGTGTTTCTCAGGAAATTATTAGTAGCAGACTAGCCTGAATATATGACCGGCTAGTGGCAAGAAGGTAGCTCCTTATTACATGGGCCCGGGGCCGTAACAAAATATGCCCGTACTGACGTCTGTATAATTCGCCTCTACCTACACCTTTGAAAAAATAAAGGTGTGATGTTATCTTATGCTCGATCGACTAGAGATTAATCACTAAATCTCCTCTCTTGTTGCTATGTAAGTCGCCACCAAGTACAATAGAGGGCGGAGCGTACCACCGCAATCCATCCAATTATTTGGAATCCTATACCTACACGTGTTATTAGGTACCAACTTAATACACAGACACACGCAAACGTGAAACTTATTGCCTACTTGCATTAGACGCATGCGCTATGTGCGCCCGCGTCATATGCACCGTCGTGACTTGTGTCGAGGCCATACACAGACTAAGTAGCAGGCTATACTCCACGCATGTCTCAAATACTAATCAATGCGCCGGTTAAATATGTAGAATCGTGCAGGTAGAAATTTGAAGAGTCCTGAAAAAAGTCAGACATATGCAAAAAGTCCGGACACTTTACTTTTAATCTTTCTTTTTTTTGAGTAGGTAAGTAGGTACTAAACTCTTTGGAGTTTATTTATAAACGAAGTAATGATTAGCGACTGTTTAGCCGTACATTCATGTCGCTAAGACGTCTCTTAACTTTAAGTAAAGTTAAGAAATAAAACACTTGATATTTCAAAAAAAAACTTCTCAAGAAAGTCTGGACAAATGACGAGGTCCCCAGACAGGGTGACTAAAACAAGGGGCAAATTCGGGAAAATCCCTACGTACAGTAGCAACAAATATTTCATCAAGCTAAGAAATTGATAACAAAAATTTCATAATGTTATTAATGAGACCACACTGGTTGAGGTTATCTGCGGCATATAAATAATAGCTATCAGTGTGAATTGGTTCGTTTCATATAGTAACCGATTGAGTCATTCGCAAAAAGTTTAGCTTTTTTTTATCTTTATCAACATCAGGTGATGCTTTACTATACAAATTATACTCATATGAACGGAATATTTTTATATATATTAGGGCCAGGAATTTGAGATAATTTTCAAGTTATGGAAAAACCAACTGATTGTCATACATAATGAGGTTCAATTTCCATTGCAACCAAAAAGGAGAATGCTACTAAATGTATGGACCGAAAACCCAGAGTCGATTAAAATAATTCATGCACGGTGAGGTAGAGCAAACTTATTATGTCACAAATAAGCAATTTTTTTTTTTTTTTTGCTAAAACGATCCCCAACAGGGAGAAGATCTCGGGGGGTTCTAGATTTACATAGTGTGTTTTTTAAGACTGGTTAGGTTGGCTTCTAGTCTTTCAAATGCTACCCTTTGGCGATTTAGGTTCTTTGTATCGACATAATCAGCCAGCAGGTTGGGTTTATGAATGTTTCTGGTAATAATTTCAATAAATGCATAGAGAAGCGGCGATTCTAAAATCATTCATTGCATTAGTCGCTGTTTTGTTAAAATATGTATGTCTGATACATATTATATTGGTGCTGTTGGCTGTCCCTTTCTATCTCACAAATAGATGTCTTTAGCTGTGTTCTATCTCTTTTTTACGGGTTAACATCAAATAACTCGTTATTTATCGCGGCTTGCTATTGTTTCGCTGTGGTCGTTTTGGTGACCGTTATAAGAGAAACGAATTGCGTATTTAGTATCTCCTAATCATGTTCTAATACACAACGCATATATTATTTTAATCGACTCTGGGTGTTTTTGTAGCATCCTCCTTTATTAGAAAATTTTTGTTACAAATGGTCACAAAAAAATCAACTTAGAATGATGTTGATGGAATCTAACTACTTATCTGAGATTATGAACACTGCTTTACCTATTGGGTCACAAAAGTTCTAATTATCTAGCCTGGTTCACATTATACGATAGAAATGTCGTTGTGTACTTCTAGGTATTTGGCTGATATTGCATTACAAGTATAATATTCTTAGTAATACCTAACTGTGCAGAAGTCGTTCGCGTGGATATCGGGTATCAGTTATGTGACGTTTAGAGAAGGTGTAGGTACCACTCCTCTACAGAAAAGGAAGAATCTTATTTCTTTTTTTAAGTTTTAATTTTTTTGCATGCTACCCTAATTTTTTTTCTAAAATAAAACTCCTTAAAACATCAGCTATCTGTCAGTAAAGTCCCGTCAATATCGGTCCCGCCGAATTAAAAAAAAATGATTTTTTGTTATTTGTACCTACCTACTACATGCATTTAGTGTAAATCTGTTATTTTTACATTACAAACATACACTATAAATTTATTTATTTGTATAGATTCTTACCTTAGAAACATCTACTTTCTTGGACATAATATTTGAGGACATATCAGCAACTAGAGGCACTCCCTTAGTGTCAGGAATAAAATCAAACTCCACGCCTGAAACATTAAAAACATGATCAATGCTTATGCCTTCCCTGTATGAGAAGAAACCTTTGCCCAGCAGTGGGATATTAATAGGCGGGTATCACCCAGCTAACTTCGTACCACCCTTGAAATCAGTCAATCCATTCTCGAGATATCATCAAAAAAGCCGTTCCATACAAAATCTATGAGAATGTGAATTATCTTGTTTGTTTTTTGTGATTTTTTCCGAAGTTTTAATAGTTATTCTACCATTCGGGGTGGACATAAATCCAACAAATCAAAGATTATAAAAATCGGTCCAGCCATTCTTGAGTTTTAAATAATGTAACTAACCCAACTTTATTTTAATTATACAGATGTGCAAAAACAATGATAAATTGATTCATTCAGGCCTTGTGCTAATTAAGATAAATTATCTCATTGAAGTTAATAAAGAACCTACTCTCACTGTTCGCAATTGTATAATTGGGGTTATTTCAGTGCAAACTGTACACTACTTTCATAAGGATGCAGGAATAATGGTTATAAAACCATGACATTATCAAAATAAGCGTACAGTTGAAGCATAAAGTTTAAATCAATGTTTTGTTGTTACTATGCCTCTTATCAGTAATTATTATAATGTTGCATTTGGTACGCTATTTACTGATGAAGCATTAAGTTTACCTACTTCCAATTTATTAAACAAATTAAATGCACTATCACACAATGCTATATCAAAAGAGAAATTATACAGATATAGCATTTTATTAAAATAGATAATAGATGTTATCAGCTGATAGTTACCGTGAATAGTCTCATTGGTACAAATGTGTACATATGATGCGTTAGGGTCAAGATTCCACTGTGATTGATCAGGGATGTCAACATAGCGATCCGAGGGAGGCAGGACCAGGTTCACTTTGCCATATTTCTTAGCTTCTTTTGCTGCTTTTGCTGACCAGTCACCTAAAAAAGAAGAAAATATTTAGTACCTAGACAAGCTTGTGCTTAAATCCTAGTTTAATCAACAGCAGGTTTAATTTGTGGTAGAATTGTGTTTTAATGGAATGATAATGGACAGTTGTGTGAACAGATTAGTAGCTGATTAAAACAAGAAACCTATGCTAGTAAAAAGATTGTTGAACTAGTTTTCCTTGACACCTCGGCGATTTTTATTTTATTCGCCTTTAATGGACACCTAAGACACTAATTAAACCTACATTCTAGCAGTGTGTATGAGATTAAGTTAAAATGAAAATACGAAAAAAGTCCATTCCATTGTCAAACTAATTATATTAAGTAAAACAGGGTAAATCGATGACGTAAAATAAAATAAATATTTACCAGTTACGACATAGTCCGCTGTTCCGGTTCTGGAGATCAAGTTAAGAGGAACTGCAGCAAATTCACCCGTGCCACCGCCAGCCATAAAGATAATTTTGTAGTTCGCCGGCACATTTCTGAAATGGACATTACCTTGATCAAAAAGTGTTATTACAACAATCAGTTGAAATTTATAGAATATGCCAAGGCATAAATTTGCTACCTTGGTCTTCAGGAATTCAGGTAAAAGTCGTAAAATGAATGAGAATAAGATTGATGGTAGATTATTGAAATTTTTGCCGTATACTGTAGTTTGTTTACTTTTAATTTTTGAAAACAAAATGCATATTTTACTTTACTTTACTCTATGACAAAATGTCAGCAGTCAGGTGTCAGAGTGTCTTCAATATGTCAAAATTTGAAAATTCCACAGGAAACTCTTTCAGTTCATTCCTTTCTGCTCGATTCCATCAAATCATTCACCAGGACATGACAAGGACACCAAGGAGCCAAGGACATGACTTGACTGGGGAATTGAGGTGCCATGTGGTGCAAACACAGACTATATAGGTGGAAAATTATGAGCACAGTTGTGGGCACAGTTCTTCGTCTTATCTGCGTGAAGGTGTTCTACCAGCTACTTAATGAAAAATTAATTAATTTTAACCGACAAATCGAAACAAGTTACGCGCGGTTTTCAAATATATGCCTGAATTAATAAATTAACCAGTTGGGTATTTAACTAGCAAATTAGGTTCTAAGAACGCTAACGTTATTTTTTATATTTATAACACGATAGACAATAAATACTCACAGTAATCTTCTCACTACATTTTGTACTTCTGTATTAAACTGCATATATCCTTTAGTTCGGTGGCTTGTTTCAAGTAAACTTATACCAGAGTTATCGAAGTTTGTTAGTTCATTCCGTATGATATCATATACCTGACGAAGCAAACATTCATAGTATAAAATACTCATGCGTACCGATGCTAATTATGCATATAAATTTCTTATATAAAGTTACAAGTTAAAAACTGTTTAACTTACTTCCTCGGGCATTTTGGCCGGGCCGGCACCAAAGTTGTGAATTTTCGGCATGTTTTTAATGAAAGAAATTACTCAGTAGGTACACGAGTAATTTATCCGACTTATCAAACCACACTGTCCTGTCTCAGAGGGCTCGCGCTGTGCGTCTAACTCTACTCAGACTCAAACTGAATGGCTGGGTTATCGCCCTGCCTTTATTATGTGCGCGACGAACCGGTCGTCGCGTACTGAGCACATGAACGACATTCATTCGTGTGCAAAATACTGAGATCGGCACCAATTTTTTCTGAAGTTACGTGTATTATTGCACCCAATGTTGTTGAATGTTTTTGGTAATAATATACTTACATAATCTCTCGATTTATCTTTCTTTTTTTTTTTCTTCAACAAAACAAACTATAGGTATAGGTAGGTACTTACATAATTTTTTTAAAAGACCTTTCGGTAATGTTCAGTATAATTTAATGCTCATAAGTAATAACTGTTAAACTAGTACGAAACTACGTTGTTCACACCAGTCGTAGTGCCACTAAATAGTTCACTTCTAAATAATTCACCTTTTGTTAGATAAGTTATCCAGCCAGCCATCCATCAGATCGCATGCTATCAATAAAAATACACACACCCACATTTAATTGAACGAATCCTATCCTTCAATCAATGACTTCTTCATCCTACTCGCAAATCAACACCTCGGACTACTAGAATAGATTCAAGGTTAGCTGAAGGAAAAACTAACCTACACAGGTAGGTAGTTATTATTTTCTGTTCTCGTTTCTTATTTCCATTGCCACAACCTGACTTGACTGATTATTTATTATAAAAATAATAAGTATCTTCAACTACCTACAGTAGGTACCAATTTATTTTTATTATTATTTGGTAAGACACACTAGCAGCTAATTAGCTGATTCGTGTGTATCGTATAGCTTGGAGATATTTAATCGGTCCAATCAATTCTTGAAGCAGTTCAGTGTGGGAGCCATCACAACATTTTCCGGGAGCCTATTCCATGCTGTTACAACTCAACTATTTGTCTGCGATCCCGTGGGGTCTATTTAAAAACGATGATTAAAGTTAAGTGACGTTCAAGCGTCAAAAATGTATGGTTAAACAGTCGCTAATCACTACTTAACATTAAGCAACGTTTTTGAATATAGGGGGATATAATGTCGGTATGAGAATATTAATGCCTGAATAATATAATCTCGTTTGGTTTCTGTAGGGTAAGTAGATACCTACCTAATTGGAGCCAACAAAACAGCCAGAGAAACGTCTCATTATCTGTGAAATGGAAGTTCGAAAAAGAGACAGAATAGACACACAATTACGAAGAATAAACGTCCACCTCATCACCATTTTACACTGATGATGAGATACTTAGTGGTCAAACGCGATTTTATTCAAAATAAAAAAGGTATGATTAGGGAAATAACCTGACAGCACTTCTCGTACTAGGTACTCACCTAACATGAATAGGTTATCAACGTGCACACTACATCATTTTGTAATTTTGTTAGTCAGTCCCAGGGAAAAAAGCATTGGCCCGGATTTTGTTCGAGTACAGTCTAGATATAAAGTTAAACATAATAAGTACTCATATTTTTTCTAAATAATACTTATCGGCCTATAATATTCCCTCTGCTGGGACACAGGCCTCCTGCCTTCAAGAGGGAGTGGGCTGTAATCTACCACGCGGACCCAGTGCGGGTTGGTGGATGTCACGTATACCTATCTTCGAATTTTTGGTTTTAAGTTCCTCACGATGTTTTCCTTCACCGTTTTCTAAATAGTAGGTACCCTGTAGTTATTACAACTTTTCTATCCATTTGGCTTCTATATAATCATGAATCAGTAGGTACCTATAATTTATTAGTTGTCTCGTTCCGTAAAACTCATGTATTTATTGCCCATCTCAGATGTTAGTTTCTTTCCCAATAAACGTAGTCCTTAGATATTCTTTCCTCCCATCTTTATCAAAGGACCTATCCAGAAGGCCAGTACTCAAGCCCCTGTTATTTATCGCAAAGCAGGAATAGAGTGGGTGTTAGCAATTACCTACTATCACAATTGGCACGGCGAATATTACAGTAACAACTACGTACTTAATGATGGATTGCAAACTCATTAATTAAAAATGTCTTCCAATTTTCTTCATTTTTGTATTTTAGAAAAAGATTTCATTAGGTACGTTTAAGACCATATTTTTTGACTTTGTATCAACTTAATTGTCACCAAAATATTCTTCCTTGCTGAGTGGTTCTGTAGTTTTTTCCACCTAAATTATAGCCTTCCCCATTTCAGATTTGAATAAGAGCAGGAACATTAGGAGCACAATATGTGCACAGCTGCTTAATGGTATGTATGTACAAACAAAGTAGGGTAGGGTAAATTATGATTTCTACGATTATTATTACAATCAGTTCATTGATTCAGTCTCATCTTGTATTGCCTTAAAATAATGAGTATTTTTGCTAGTAAAATTCTGTAAAAGGTAGGCCAGAGGATCTTGCAGTGCCCGATGCTATACAGTTCTGGCAGCATCGGCACCACTGTACACGGATTGACTATACCGACGGCTCATGTTGATTCTAGAGTCTCTCGTTTTCTTGATATTTTCGATGGACCATATATCGACTAGACGACCGCTGAAATATCGACCCTTCAATAAAATTATTTTTATAATATATGAATAGGTAGTCGGATCAATTCGATCATTTATAGATACAAAAAACCTTTTTACCAATCTATTTTACTAGGTATCAATTTAAATTGGTCAAAGGCGAGGCGACATCGGTGGCCGGTGGTATTTATCAGGTATTATGCAATAAGATTCACTTTTGATAAAGATTTTTACAACAAATTCAGTTATTTTCACAGCATGAGTGTTGGCAACCCAATCGTACAGAAATATGGTAATGGTAACACTGACTGAACCACTTCTTCGTTTCATTCATTCATTCGTTACATATTCTACTCATTCGGTCGCTTGTCTTCGATTTTCACTTGAAAAGAGAGTAGGGCACTCTAATATTTTGTTTTTAATTTACTGTTACGGAAACGTATTTCTTACAATAAAAAGTTATTTAAAAACTGTGCTGTTAAATTGTGCAAAGGATATGCCTCCAGTAAAAGATGAGTCGATAAGAGAAACCAACTGTTTAGAAATTATAAACATTGTTGAGAAGAGTCCTGGCAAGAGTACTCTGGTTGATGTGAGGGCTTGCAACAAACCTGCCGCTAAGGTAAGAAATAACATAAATATCTAATTTACCGTCGTTTATTTTGTAAAAGACATTGCCTTGTCGGAAGTATCGATTTAGATTCTCCGTCCGTTGGGTTTTCTTTACGAACGCTCAGTATTTTCCGTTCGAAATTCGATTTGGCCCCCTAAGTAGTTCCTTTGTTTTACTAAAATAATAATACAATTATTTCAAACTTTAATTATTCTTTCACACTTTACACAACGTAATTAGTACTACGTGCACGAATAAAAAACACAAGCAACACTACAGAATTATATCAGCATGTTATGTAGTTCTTACAACACTTTCTCATCAACTATTTACGGTTTGCCTTCAATAATTTACATTGTAACTTTACAACTGATAAACTTGCACTAAGTTTTCTTTAAAAGAAAAACCCTTTAAAAAAATCCTCTGTCACATGGTTTCACAGAGTTTAGCACAAAGTTAATTATTATGATACCTAATACTAGAAAATAATTATTTAATTAAACAAACTTTAATACTTAATTAATTATTAAAACATACTTATATCTCCAAGGGAACCCCATGCCATCGGACAGAATAGACTGAATTGATTAATTGACAGAGCCATGTGTTGTTTAATCAAAGCTACAGCTGGTCATAGAATTTGATAGATTAAACAAGCAATATATACCTTTAGTAATAACCATTGTCCATATTTAACTGTTCGGAACCTTGCCCTTAGGATACTAATCTATAAGTTTGCCAAGATCATGGGAAAGTAATGATTCCTGTTAAGTTGTGAACTTTATAATTTAGATGGGTAAGTATCGTCTTCTGTAGCTAACCAGAAGAACTAGGATGAGCTACTGAGACTTGTCTTATGGAGTTAGCATAAGCATAGTCAGCTTATAATGTTTGTGGGAACATTATAGGCTGAGAGGAGGCCTGTGTCCCAGCAGTTGTGCTGGGACACAGGCCTCCTCTCAGTGAGAGTTATGGAGTTATGGAGTTATGGAGATCCATTTCAATCATTCCTTGTTCCTGTATAAAATCATAAGAACTACAACATTTTAATACCATTTCAATTGAAATATCAAAGGTTTCTCTTTTTTCTCCTCATAAAAAGTCATCTGACAAATATTGAACTGACTTTTTATTTTAAACTGAATTTTTCTGCAGATTAATGAGTACATATTGATTGATTAGTAGTAAGTTACAAAATAAGTTCTAACTTATTATTTAAGCACATCAATCTTAACACAAGTTATATTTGGGCACAATTTTTGATGCCTCCACTATTTAAGAGTACAAATAATATTGCATCTCAACATAGATTAAATCTATATTGACTAAGTATAAACTTGATACACATTTTCACCATAGCTTTCTCCTTATAATTGTATGATTGATCATGAACAATGTGAGTTTGCATTTTATGAAGTGGAACATTTGTTGCATATTGCTATCAGATTATGTGGTCGCAATTATTATCAAGAAAACATCAAGCTACATACTTATCATGCATTGACACATGTTTATAGACAAGACAATGCATATGAGTAAATTAAAGTTTTATTGCCAAATACTCTAAACCTTAAATTTCACAAAGCTGTTTCATTTGCGGCCCTTGAAAAAAAAAAAAAAAGGATGCCCTTCACATTATTATACAGGGTGGTTTAACCAATTGAATGCTTTAATTACAGAAACAACTAAAAAGTCATTGTGTCTTGCTTGGATCCAAATTCGATAATATACTAAGGGTTAAACCACATAGAGCCAAAGTACCTATTCGAAGAAGAATAAAAGGAGCAACTAGAATCAATTTTATTGTTTTTGTAAATTTTGAGCTTCAAAAGTGACTTTCATGTGCCTAATTAAAATAAATTATTTGACTTTGAATAGAATGCATATTACAGTTAAAAACATTACCTTTTAAGGGGTAGTAAGTTTTTTTTGTCCTCACAGTCTGTGGATGTCTCATCTTATTATTTTGCTCTGAATGTATTTATATTGGAACATGTTATTTAAAAATGTTGTGAATGTAATAATAAAAGTTAACTCAACAGCTTATCTAATAGTGGTTTTATATCAATCAGATAACACACTTTTATGTTAATCCCTGACAAGGCAGCATAACTTTCCCATGGAAAGGTACGATACAACTTTTGAGATAATAATTGTTTTTAACAATAGTTTTGGTACAAATTATGTAGCACCATTCCCAGGCAGCCATCAAGCATTTGGTTAAACATAATTATAACAGAAAGTAATTAACTTTCTATGTTCATTTAAAGTGAAAGAGTTTTTTCAAGGGACTAACATACTTTGGTGAGAACTAGTGTGTAAGACATGTATTTTTATTATATATACCTACTGACAACAACAGACAAAGTCAATATTAACTCAATTTCAAAATGGGTCTGCAAACCCTACATAACCAACCAGTCTTAATATATGTATCAATGAAATAATTATAACACTCGATCATACATGTAGTTTGTTGAAATGAGGCAATTTAGCCTATTTCATATTGCTTGGATTATGGTTGTTACATTTAGAATAAGACCGTCTTGTTGTCACCTTTCTGTTATTAAAGATCTGTAAAAATCAAAATAAAAACAAAATTAACGGTACAATCATTATTCATTACATATACAGGCTGAGTTTTTTTCAACATGGATCAGTAAATCACAGCTATGCAAACAATTAAAAACAAGGTGATGATATGTAAAAAATCCATCTTGAGTTGTTATAGCATGTGAAAAAAATCTTTAATACAGTTTTTATACTCTTGAATACTAAAATGATTTCCTGACTTCAAAAGAGTGGAAACCTATGGGGGAATCACTACCCAGCAGTGGGACAATACAGGTTTAAAAAACTACCATCAAACTTTCAATTTACATAATTATAATGACCATAACCATTTCAGAAATTCAACCAGAAACTAAACTTTAACTACTAAGTAGTTATCCAATCATTATAATTAATACTTTGGTGCTAATTACTCTGTTTAACATGGAGCACAAGTACAAGGTGCTATATTATGTAATACTACATAATTATTACTCTTGAGTGACTGTTGCCAACAAAATAAAGATTATGCTTTTCTACCAACGAAAAAAGGACAAAACGGAAGAAAAAAAAGAGGAAAGGGAGGTTCTCAAGTCGACATATTATTTATTTATTAATTTTGTTATTTATGTACACACAGTTAAATGGATACAGATATGACATAATAATATAAGTATTGAGTACAAAGGTACTGTTTACGGTAGGTACGAATAGGTTTTTTTTTTGCTATATATGCGTGATAGCTACATAACTTTTTTGATTACAATACACCATTATTTTTTTATAAAAAACTACATAAAGTCAATCAATCAGCTCAGTCGACTGCCTAAACAAGGGGTCCCTCTTCCAATTTAATTTGCTTTCCATGAATACAATGATATAGTATTTAAGTCTAACACACACAACAGACTATCAAACTTTATTTATAACCACGTAAGGAAGCAATACAAAGAAAACATCCTTACAATATTTATGTTTACTTAGCGAATTTCACCAACAACACTGACCGCGATCAGTACGACTAAACCGCGTTCAAGAGCTGTCAGTGTCATCATTATTTTGGAATATTGACTTTGACAGCTCTTTCTTTAGGTATGATAATCGCGTTCAGTTTCATTGCTGAAATCCGTTCTAAGAAGTGACGTCATAAAATCATACTTCAATTCAAACCATGACATAAGTGGCCTTACCACTTATGTCATGGTAAACCACAATTGCGGTTGTTAGTTTACTTTACTGTAGTCATTCTTTACGTTACGCTTCGCTGTCTATCATGTAACATCCTTATCTTTCGAATGTACCCAGTCGAAAGTGTTACATTATTGCTAAATATTTTGTTTCGAGTCATACCTACTGCTTAATTGTACCACTTAGTGTGTTTGGATTCGTAAAGCTTTATTATCAATTTAATCGTTTAATTATGTTCTATAATTCTACATAAAAACGGCATCACATTTTGAATTTTATATAAATACAGTAAAATTTTATGTGCGAGTAAAATACTCACGTAAAAAAATATATATTGATGATATAACTTTTGATTAGCGATGATGTTGAGTTAAATACATAATTATATTGTAACTTTCCTAATTTACATACGTCCACATTGTATAACAAAGTTGCATCATCGGTTGTATTATTTAATTGATTTTCTATCGACTATAATGAATTTGAATCTCTGTGAGAATCGACGACAACGACTTTGTAACGAGTGTCTTTTCACTTTTTTTTCTCGCGCCATTCGAGACACGCGCTTCTGCCGTTAACTCCGTACTCGGGAGTATCATTTGGTAGCGACCTAGCGCAGGTCTGCACGACTATACAGAACAGACCATCTCAGTATTTATTCTATTGCACATTTTGTTTATTTTGTATTATGTTTTTTAATGCATCCTTTTTGTTTCTTTGGAACTTTCAGTGTTAAGGTACAGTGCATCATGTTGTGGGCAGCTGATTTTTATGTTATTTGTGTATACGATTATTGTATGTAAAATGCACAGAACTGTATAGTTTTGGAGTGTGCCTCTATGTAGTGCATGTGTTGATATTGCACCAGTAGCGTGGAGACATCATGACTAATTCACAGGTATTGTTTTTTTCATTGCACATTTTTATTTGTATGTTAGACCATGTATTTAGACGTACATGGAATGCTTTTTTATGCTGTTTTTTTTTTTAGTAAGATGTAGCGCGAATCGTGTAACTCGACTATGGGAAATAGATTGCAATTTGGTATTAGTTCTTTATCTACCCTAGTGTATCGCTTCTGATAGTGATAAGGTTGTCAGCTGTCCCTTATTGGCTCGACAATACTGGAACAACCTGTCCATCCTGTATTCCCTTTTCCCACCTCCATAAACCTTACTAGATAGACCTTTTATCTCCTTGTTACCCCAATACTTCGCGGGTTGATGTTTGTGAATGAGTAAGCCAATAAAAAAGACTTATATGGCCATGTGCGCATATATTACGTTCGTGCACCTAATTATGCAGATATATGACACAAACAATGGTTCATTATTAAATCGTCAGCCTTAACACATACTACCTACATTATTAATTGATACGTGTCTAATAATATTACATGACAAATAAATGCTTCATAGGTAAGTAATGGGTTTTCCATGTCTAACTAAATGTTTTTTTTTTCGTGTGTCACAAAACTCACAAACACAAAACGTGAAAGTTTGTATGGATGGATGGATGGATGGATGGATGTTTGTTACTCTTTCACGCAAAAACTACTGAACGGATTTGGATGAAATTTAGCACACATATGGTTTATAACCAGAATTAACATATAGTATACTTTTTATCCTGATATTCCCACGGGACCGAAACTTATGCGGGTGAAACCGCGGGGCGCAGCTAGTATCAAATAAATATGCTTTCTATACAGGCTGTTCTTAATATAATTTTTTTTCTTAATTATCGAAGTAAGCATTTCCTTTAAAATATAGTACCTACTTATAAGTTTTATTTTGATAGGTGGAGAGCACCTTGTATATCGGATAATTTTTAGTAAAGATGCAGCGTCCAGTAACTTGATCGCGACGCAATCGCTTAACGATAAATCATGGATGAGTTAATAACGTTTAAGCTCATTGCTCCACTTTTAAATGTGGAGCGTGTGTATAAGACACTTCATATTAATAATCCGTTACGCAATTATGGTTATTGCTCTTAATTCCCGCGGCGTACACAAGTCTGTTCATAGATAATTTAAATAAAACCGTTTTCACTCGACTTTGTTTCAATTTTACTATGATTATAATAGTACTTGATCAAACAAGGTAAAAGCCACTTAATTTGCTTTGTTTATCAATTTTCTATTTTATTTCTTGTGTCTCGAAAAACCTGTGCATATTTTGAATATAACAATCGGCTATAAAAGTCCAAGTATAATGAGAGAAATTGATGAATGATAAGTCTTTAATAGGTTTTTAAAACATACATACTTTGATATATCTGTCTGAGAGAAAGTTAACTTATAATAATTATTTTTGCGAATATTATGAGCCAAACCGCACTGGGCCTGCGAGGTAGACTATGGATGTCTCCTCACAGAGAGGTTTTACACTTAAAAGAAAAAAATACATTGTATAAAATTTATGAGTAACTAGGCGTAATATTCCCACAGCCGGGAATCATGCCCAGTTCTGAACCAGAAAAACATTTAAAAAATAAAAACAAGTACAAAAAAAACTGTAATTAACACGAATTTGCATTTTTATCGCAAAGATAAAGATTATAGCACTGTTATTTGAATAATTCATAAGTTCTGATTTTATCTAATATTTTCTCTTATTGCGTGCGATTCTACTGTCTGACTGTCTGTAATGGTAACAATTAGTAAGTGCTCAAATGTAAGTGCCAAACTTAATAAAAAATACTGTCACTTTCCTTTGTTCAACTTAAGTGTTTTGTTAAAAAAAGCTAATTACTTTTAAACTCACGTGAAATACTTCGAGTTTCGTCTGTCATTTTTGTCAAATGAGTTCTGGCACCTATATTCGAACTTTTTCATTACCTATACGTGGCCAACTGGCCATGTAATATTCTTTTTTAACATACTTCAAAAATCGAAGGAGGTTGTGCATTCGGCGTTTTCTTTTTTTTTTTGCTAAGCTATCATACTTTATAAATTCCTGCGTTCCAATAGGTACATACATTCGTAAATTACGATGATAATAAAAAAATATTCGAACGTAATGAATGCTATTTGTAAGTGATGATGACCGTTCATAAATGGATAGTCATGGGAGGCGTAAATAACAAGCACATAATGATGTCGTTGTTACTCTCACTGAATGACGAAATCATTTATGAGCTCACTAATGTTGTCATTGCATTCTTCAGATATCTTCATTTTGTTACACAGCAGAAATCTTTAAAATTTAGCCGAAAGCGAAAAAGTTATTTTTGTTAAAAACATTACAATAGAATAAATACTCTTTATTATGTAGTGTACACCATAAAAATTACAGTTTTAAATATAGAAATTACAAAAACCCACCCAAAACATTATCCTCGGGTAAAAATACTTTGCTTTTTCTATGAAACCAATCTCGAATCTGTATTTGTCTTAAAGTTAAATAACCAACACTCTTGTTTTTCAAATTAAAACTACTGGCGATTTCATAACCCGTCACGCGAAATACACTTATGACAACTTAGGTGGCAGCTAGTGAAGTTATTAGGTAATTAGTTAACTTTCGCTCTATATGTATAGTATATTATGTATTATAATATTTAATAGAAAAACATGTACTATATTCTATGCTTTGGTTTGCAATGATTCTTGCTTTTTTGTTTCCCAACAGCTCACACTGGAAAACGTTTTTCAGGTATGGTTCCGTGGCGTGAGAAGCTCCAAATTCCGCCATGTGTACGGCGTTCCTTTCAAAAGGGAGCGTTGCTATGACAACATAAAGATCACTAGGAATGCGCACGATTCTAATTTCTGCGCTGTCAACCCTAAGTTCGTTGCCATAGTAACGGAGGTGGCTGGCGGTGGGGCCTTCCTTGTTCTGCCATTGGATAATGTAAGTATTAAGAAATATGGGAAAATAATTTTTGCACCTTGCCTGCTCTTTTAGATTTTTTCAACCAAGTGCAAGGTGCATTTTTAATCACTATTTTATTTTCCTTAGCCATTCAACATTACATAATAAATGGTCATTAGCCTTTTTCAATATTATCAAAAACATTCGAAGATAAATTGCATTCAGTAATGGCAGGTTTATTCAATAGTTGCCGTATCAGCTTTATTAATAAAAAAAAAAACTAGACAAATAAAATTGTATTATGAAAGCGAAACACGAGAATTCGATGAATGCTCCTTATCATCGAATAGAATAGCCATTTGTTTTCTTCTATTGTCACATTATTACAAGACTGGCTGTTATTGTTTCTGTTATTCAATCCGTCTGTTACTAAACACCAGAAAGCATAAAATTATCCTAACTTTCTAAAGTTTATCACCGATGTTATCAAGGTAGAGGCAAAGTTTATAGAGTAGATCTTTATTTTCCAAATTGTAGAATGTTTTTTATTGATATTAAAATAAAATTAACTAAATTAAATCAATTACTCAGTAGCTCCTACCAGACCACATTTCCAAATATCGGAATCGATACCGAAGATCAATAGTGTATTTTCGCCTTAAAAGATCAAGCAAAGCCTTTAGGAAAAGTTCTTTGCTATGCCACCCTTGATAGACGTCATTTGTTCGCCAAACACCAGAATTTGCCTTTCTTTTACTGACATTGTGCCTGTACCACCCTAGTTTGTGCCCCCATAACATTTGTGGACACAGACCTTGTTTGTACAAGGTGTATATCTGGGTTCGGTAAGCCAGATTAATCAATTTGTTTACTTATCTGACTCAGATAGGCAGATCCCAAAACAATAAAAACGAGTATAATTAAGTCGGTAAAACTTTCTTTTTTTTTTTTTTTTTTTTTTTCATTTGTGGTTTCCACCAGCCAATAGTGCCAATACACCATGTAACCGCATCATTCTCTTATTTTCTTCATATCTTCCCAAGTTTTCATGTTCATGGTCTTAGATATATTATATTCATCTCTCCTTGTTTTCTATAGTGCACTCAAATACTCCGACTTACGACTTGTAGGTCGTAAGTTCGAACCCACGCAGTACTTTGTGTATTTAATTTCATCACCACTTCTCTCAAAACGGTGAAGAAAAACATCGTGAGGAAATCGGCATGTCCTAGAACCAAAAATCCGGAGACCTGTGACATTCACCAACCCGCACTGGGCCCGCGTGTTGGATTATAGCCCACTCCCCCTCACAAAGAGGAGGCTTGTGTCCCAGAGTCCAAGCACTGGGAATAGTATAGGCTGATTATGCTTATGTATATTATGCACTCAAATCATTGTGACATATTTGGTCACTCACCTTTGAAAACACCTGTATAAATAATGTTCATTACCTTGACACTTGAATAATTTACTACTATCCGCCCATGCTCCACCTCATTGCGTTCAAAAGTAGTTACATGCGTTATTGAAACATCCGCTACGTAATCAAATTGTGGCAATCCTACTGAAAATGAGCTGTGATTGTGAGCGTGAGAAATGTGTATCATTTTTGATGCATTTGTAACAAAACTGCAACGTTGCAACATTTCCTTCAGTTTCGCACGTCTGGCGCAAGGCTTGCAAAACTAATTGTTTGTTAAAGCGGTCACTTTGTCTGATGTAAAATGATATGTTTATAAAGCGGAACCTATTATATTTCATAAACATTAATCATTAAGGCTCGCTAATTTTGAGACAAAGACATGAATCTCGATTTAAAACTAGAGAATTGAGATTAACATCAAATCTGACAGTTTAAATCGAGATTCATGACTGGGCAAATAGCAGCTAGAATATGGGCCAAGTCAGGGCGTTGGTATTTAGGAACATTCTAAATTGAAAATGTTTTTTGTGTATCTTTTTCAGACTGGCCGGTTGGACTTCAACGCAAGTCGAGTGACGGGCCACAAAGGCCCCGTGCTCGACATAAAATGGAATCCTTTCAACGATAACATCATAGCGTCGTGTTCCGATGACTGCACGGTAATTTCGTTTGTGCCGATTTTTTTTTTCTTTTTTATATCCGCAATTTGTTCATGGTAATTGATGCCTATTACTCGGGGATGTTCCGTTTGAATAATTTCTCGCTTTTTGTTGCTATGAAAGCGTGTGGCCTGGTTGTCAATATATTATTATATGTTGCTATATTATTACGTGTAACGAGCATTGATTCTGTGATTGATCAAGCAGAAGTAGGTGTTGTCTCGATTGCATAGTTTATTGTAATCATTTGTCTGGTGTCGTGTAAATAGGTGATATAATTTAAATTACTGCGGCGTTCTGTATTTGTTATCATAATGTGTGCATTTGATTCGATCGATTTGCATTCCATTTAAATCCTTGAAACCATAGCTAGCCTTTACATAACAGAGCGACATGAGAACAATAATATTATTATTGATTTTTTATTTAAGAATGTGACTCCAATTGACTGCCTAATTGGCTGCTCCACTAATTCTTATCTGATATGTATTTCCGTTTCATCGAAAAATGAACGGGTTACGCAAAAAACATTGTGAAATCTAGAACAATAATGTTGGTAATCCAATATAAAAATAGTTAAAACAAAAATTTTTCATCTATTTTTTCTGAAATGCTGAGTGTATTATTTGCCAAATTAATATCAGCTAAGTGGTAAGCAAAGCTGATTTTTAGCCCCATTTTATTCATTTATTACTTTCAGCAAGTAGCCACTTTTCTTATTTTATCCCCTTCAATTGTTTTTATACGACATTCATTCAATCATACACATTTTTTCGTTCCGTAGGTAAAACTATGGCACATTCCGGACGGCGGCCTGTCGATGCACCTGACGGACTGGCTGGTGGAACTACATGGTCACAAGCGACGCGTCGCCTACATCGAGTGGCATCCTACGGCTGAGAACATACTGCTCAGCGCTGGCTTCGATTATTTGGTCAGTATCACTTCTTTAGATGTAAAAAGTACGATGCTACTTTTGAAAAGACAAAAGTGCAGTCTACTTTGTTTTTGACCCTACAAAAATCTTTATCCATCCATACTAATGTTATAACTGCAAGAGTAACTCTGTCTGTCGGTCTTTGGCACGCAGATAGACCATGACGTGGGTAAGGGCATAGGATACTTTTTTATCCTTGATAGCGCATTCTCGTGGGATCCTTTCTGACCTCTATGTGGCCGAAGCCGCGGCCAAAGGTTTGTTTAAGATAAATCTATCTATTCCTATATGTCGAAATAGTTACGGTTTAGCTAACCCTAACTACCTTTTTTACTTTTTTCTGGGTTTGTAACATAATTGTGCAACGGTTTAAAGAAAAAAACGTGGTGCCTTTCCATTATCCTTAGCATAAAACAATCATGGTCATTAAATAATGTTATTTATTATAGGACGCAAATTCATTAATAGGCTATTTTACTTTAAAAAAATTTAATTAGTCCGTCTGTTAGATTATCAAAAAATATTGAACCCGTATTTTTATCTTTTGACAATTATATAAAAAATGATGAAGATATCGCCCGTTAAAGTTCCGCGTGACGTCACTTGCTTGCGACACTTTTGCAAGCAAGTAACGTCACGACCCCCCACTCCCAAAGTTTGACGCGGTTTATCTTTGTCATTTTTTGTTTGATTGACAAAAGAAAAAATACGTGTTCATCGTTTTTCGATAATCTAACTGACGGACTAAATATATTTTTTTTTTTTACCGAGACAATTACCCTATTATCCTAAACAATTTCAATCACAATTCACTTAAACAACTAATTGTTTATTGTTATTTATGACATAACTGAACTTGAACACCAAACGTGACGTATGCATCAACCATAAACACGTTGTTCTATAAATTGAATCCCAAGTGAACATGAATGCTCTTCAATTCTTCACACAGAGTTTTGTCCTGATTTGTGAACACTTTCGTACTCCCGATTGCCGATACATACAGAACTAGATATTATTTCCGATCGTCACGCGAGGCTCAATGTATACGGCCGTTACGACTCTTTAGTTTGGCGTGCTGCACTGCTATCAAAATAATAAATGGGACCGTTTGCAGAACAGTTATTTATATGACTGAAGTGAAGCGATGTTCTAAAATTGATAACTGTCATTGCTGTTTGTTTCTGTTATTTTTCGGATTCAAATTTTAGAACTGTTTACACACTTCAATTTTATTTATTTTTAAATAAATAAAATTGATGTGTCTGTTTGTAATATCAAAATAACAGCTTTTTACTAAATGCATATGAAAGTACATATATACGGTACATGTAACAAAAATCTATTTTTAAAATTTTTGTCTGGCCGTCTGTTTGTTCCGCCTAGTCTCCGAAACAGTTGGACCGATTTTGACGGGACTTTCACTGGCAGATAGCTGATGAACGAAATCGCGGGCATAGCTAGTATTCAATTTTTTTTTTGTGCACTATACGTTATCATTGTGCACACTAGAATTAATTCGTTTAGTTTAAGTATCTTTTCGCTTATCTAAATAATGGCGCCGATTCCTTTGTTCACAAACTAAACTAAATTTAAGTGCAGTGCATCTTTTTCTTTCTATTTCATTAAGAAAAGGACAGAAGATAAATATTAGCTTAGTCCTGTCAAATTAAGATACTTCATAGACATTTTAGACGTTATTAAAAACATGGCTACTACAAATACGTCAATTTACTTCAGACGCTGACTAATTTAACAGGACTAAACTAATATTTATCTTCTGTCCTTTTCTTAATGAAATAGAAAGAAAAAGATGCACTGAACTTAAATTTAGTTTAGTTTGTGAACAAGGGAATCGGCGCCATTATCTATACAGATTATAAATTAAAGTCGCTTTTAGTGTCCGTCTGTGTGACCACGTTGTTCTTCTAAACTACGCAGCGGATTTTGATGCGGTCAGCATCATTTAGAGAATTTATTCTGGAAGGTTTATGTGTATAACATATATATTAGGGAAGTTTAGATTTTTCGACAAGTCGTATAAACCGTACGAAGTTAGAGGTGCTTCGCTAGTGAACTTTACAGGGTGGCAGGGACATGCGACACGCAAACTGTACCATGATTCTGAACCTGCGTAAAGCTGCGTTGAAATGTGTCGTCGGTTATTAATTCATGGTTTCAGTCTGCGCGTCGATGTCCCTGCCATCCTGTATAGTGTTAGCTCATGCCGTGCCCTAGTAAAAAGCCAAGACTGCTATTTTAGTGCACCTCAAAGTTTTAAACCAAAAAGTAAAATGTTCTATTGGACTTTCAAACCCGTTCACATCAATACAAAAGGTCACACAATCTTCTAAGTTAACAGAATCATCGCGCCGCGTGCAATCTCGTTAAAACCTTGTTTTTATTCTTATCGTCACCTTGATCTTGTATACTACGGTTATCACTGTGAACACGGACCTCTCTAACTCAAGGTAGCTAAATTATTCATTCTGTGATTGACCGACGGACTTAATTACTTTTTAATACTGTAATTAGTTACTGGTATTCTTGGCAGACATTCTTGTTCGATGATTACAGCTCCTATAAACAAAAACGATTCGTTTTGCTTACCAATGGTAGCAATTTTTATTGCCAAACTGGGCACATAAGTAGATTCGTAAGCTAATTTTACCTGTGATAGTTACATCCATATTGGGGGGGGGGGGGGGGGGTCGTCTACAATGCACAGCTATGAGGACTTTTTCTTCATTATTGGTGAAGATACAAGAAAGAGTCTTAATTTTAACCAATAACGAACCGTAAATTATGGGAATCGGTCATATGTTTAATTAATTATTATGGTCTAGCATCCAAAAGTAATTCATTTTTTTGTCTATGTATTGTATTAAGTACTTATTTTAACTATCTCATCGTTAATTATCGAAAGAAACATTTTTATTGCCCTTCGATAATTATTGGTTGAAAGATAAAATTCCACTAGTAACGAACGATACTAAAGTACGCTATCAATTATATATAACCATGAAGTCAGCACATGATCCTAGACGCCCTTGAGTAGAAATTATTCGTCGGTTATCAAAAAAATCTGTTGTTTCATCTAAAAATGAAATACCGCGGTCAAAATGTATGGGACAGGGTTTTTCTTTTAATAACCAAAGAAAAAATTCAACCCAAAGGGAATCATGTACTGAATCTACGGACTGGAGGTTCCATCGACGCGCAACAACTCTGTATATCAGCCAACAAGCAGCATTGCAATATTCTGGTTTGAAACCTTCAACACCTTTCCTTCAAATTGAAGGGTAGGAGGCTACCGATGTTTTTACAGGCGCATGATACATTTATCGGGATAGGAAACGCACCTACGATGCTTCTGGTATTATACGTTGATGTCCAGAAGCTCTCGTTTACCACAGGTCCAGTCTCTTTCTGTGTCTAGCGTTATTTCAGTTCATTTGGGGTCAGCCCTCCTCGTCATACTTCGCCAGACTGTTCTGGCTCGTCGAGAATTCTACGTGCCACTCAATAACAATCAAATATGTTTTCTCCTGCAGATCTTCGTATGGGACGTGGGCAAAGGCGAGGCAGTGAAGGTGATAGACTGCCACACGGATGTGATCTACTGCATGTCGTTCAACCGCGACGGCTCTCTGCTCGCCACCACCAGCAAGGACAAGAAGCTGCGCGTCATCGAGCCGCGGAGAGGCATCGTGCTCTCTGTAAGTGTCACTCTAAGTACTTTAGTACTAGTCAGACAGCCTGTTGTCCGGTGTCAAAGCACGTATTTTGCGGACGGGCGGGAAAATCGATCATTCGATTCATTACGTACTTAATGCAGGGCTTAAAAAGGGTGGCATGAAGACACTAATAAAGAACCACAAAAATTAAATAACCAAGTGTCGATTAACATCAATGTTGCTAGAAAATAGTGTTTACCTTTCCTATCCACACTGCCAGTCTGTGTTAAGATTTTGCACAGAAAAAATCGTACCTACCTACCACACAAGTAATATGCTTATCAACATCCCACAACACCGGTCTACCCACAAATGCGAACAATTCTTGCTAAACAGAATGTTCTTTCTTTCTTTCTTTCTTTTCTTTTTCTTAAAAAAAACGCAACACTCCACGTTGCCAGCAACATATTTCCCGCACCACAAAAACATTGCTAAAACAATGTTGCACAACTTTTGTCTACCATAAAAACAATCTCTATCACTAGAAAAAATGGCAGAACGTATAGTTCTGCCATTTTACTTATACCCTTTATCCTTTCATTACAGGAAGGTCCCTGTCACCTGGGCACCAAAGCCTCTAAGTGTACATTCCTCGGCAGTCAAGGCAAGGTGTTGACAACCGGGTTCTCGCGCTACAGTGACCGCCAGTACGCCGTGTGGGACCAACATGATTTGGACAAGCCGCTTGTCTGCGAGACCATCGATAGCTCGTCCGGCGTTGTGTTCCCGTATTATGATTATGATACTAATATGGTAAGTCTGCATCCTATTTTAATTAGTTCATTGACAGGAAATTATGTTTAGCAAGCCTCGTGCCCGATGCGATTTAAATCGAAAGTTTGAATGAAGTTCTCATTCAAACTTTCATCTCATATTTAACCCCTGTTATCTATGTACCCTGTCCCGTCCTAACCGAAAGCAAATACGCGATTACACGATCGTTTACATGAATTACGGTCGCGGACGCGGCTTTAGGGAATGAATATTCAAAAATCCTTCCTTACAACTTCGTTATAATATAAGGAACTTGTGCAAAATTTCATGATGTCTGTGAGTGAATAAATTAATTTATCATTAAATAGATTTTGTCAAGTAGTCTGAAAGTTTTAGCTGGGATAGTTAACTAAGTATGTGGAGAAAGAGATCACAATACTTTTAACATGACCATTATCATATCACTGCGAAAAATAAGAAGAGAAACAAATCAATATTGAACAGCAGCTCATTTCGTATTCGTTCGTTCGTTTCGTAAAGACGTTACGATCAATTTACGTAAGATTTATACATTTTTGCTCATGCTGTTGAAATTATTAAGCTAGTTCCACACTCTTGGTAAATCTAAATAGTACAGTAATCCTCTGTTCGTAACTGCTGTTTGACCCTCAGTTTGCAATAAAACCTATAACTAATTGGTTGTTGTATGAAACCATTAGATAGATGCTACATGATAAAAACCATTTATCGTCGCAAAACGTTACCCTTGGGACAAGGTGCGGCCTCTAATGGAACACTACTAAGTTTTTATCGTTTACTAAATATTAAACTAAAATGTCGTGAGGAATGTGGATGGCTATAGGTAGGAGTAGGGGAAGACCAAAGAAACGATGGATGGACTGTGTGAAAGATGATATGGCTAGAAAGGGGGTGACTACCGAGATGACTAATAGAGAGGTATGGAAGAAAAAGACATGTTGCGCCGAACCCAAATTATTTGGGATAGGGGAGGAGAGTGACGATTATCATCATCATCTGCCTAGGCTTTCCCCATCTATGCAACTATGTTGGGGTCAGCTAACCAGATGCAGCTGAGTACCAGTATTTTTCATGGAGTGACTGCCTATCTGACCTCTACAACCCAGTTACGGTGTAATACCATACCCCTTGGTAATACTGGTTGGTAGTTATAGGGCTTCTGACCGACCTGTAACAACGGCCACAGATCCACGAATGACAGTCAAAACCAACGGCTTAACGTGCTTTCCGAGGCACGGAGGGGTCTTGGTATGTAAAGATGGTCAATATTAAACTAATTGTTTTCTTTCCAGGTGTACCTCGCTGGAAAGGGTGACGGGAATATCCGATACTATGAAGTGGTCGACGAGGCGCCGTACGTGCATTTCCTCAATCAATTCCTGTCGGGTAACCCACAAGTAAGTCACATTTTCAAGAACTCACTAGCTTCTTCTAGCCCGTGACTTCGTTCGCGTGGAAGTCGTAAGACACTACAATATACTTTAAAAAAATACAGCTCATGTTACTCGCTGATGTCGATAATGTGACAATTTGTTACTTCTGAAGTTCTAACCTATGATCATTCATTATTACCCATCATTATTATTATTCATCAAAACCCCATTATAAAATTGGATAAATAAAAAAAAAACCGACAAAAGTGAGCTTGATTTAAACGCTCTTTAGCTGAAGTCGTGTTTTTTCATTCTTATAGTGTTATATTTTTGGAATCGTCTCCTCAAACCCTTTATTTTGATATACCATAAACATGGTTGTGACAAAATTTAATTTTTTTAGACTTTACTTCTTGTTTCGGTCTATAATCCGCCATTTTGATTGTATAAAAACAAAATCTAGACTATTACTATTATGCGACCTAGACGAGTCGATATTTTACTCATTTATTAAGATCCATCCAGCCATTAGGATACTTCGAGGGTATAAAGAATCTCACATACCTAAATAGGCGTACGCATGAATGACATAACCCTGTCTTTGCTGCCGCACAGTCGGGTAATAACTAAAACAGCTAAACAGTATACTCAATTATATATTTCATTTACAGCGAGGGTTAGGCTTCATGCCTAAACGCGGCGTGAGCACTGCGTCGTGCGAAGTGTTCCGCTTCTACAAGCTGCACACGTCGCGGGGACTGTGCGAGCCCATCTCCATGATTGTGCCACGCAAGTCCGACTGCTTCCAGGTAAAACAATATATAATATTTTGTTAAATGCAGACAGACGAAATATTTATTTATCAAATCGGTAATGAACCTGTTCATCGGTGTAACTTACTGTTTAGTCAACGAATGGCCCAGAAGGGGGCGTAGAGTGCGTGAAGAGGGACCTAAGCGATTCCTTCAGAAACTTGTTCAGGGTGCTTAGGGTGTTAACATATTAAAAGTCCTGACGCCTAGGAGGTGAGCTGGAGTAGGGGGCGGGGCACAAAGTTCCCACCAGTTTCGTTAATATCTCTAAAACGGTGCGTCGCGTCGTAGGGAAAAAAAAATCTTCCAAACCGTCTTCGAGCTACACGCTCCGGAAAATAGTAATCCGGGCTTACTGTTACAAAAACTGGGCGATACCAGCTTTTAATTATTTATATTACCAGGTTATAATTATAATTATAATTATTTATACAAACACAGTCAAGTAACATTTCGTAGTACCGTCGATAGAAATCGTTTTAAGCCATAGAATCGCCACGCGTAGGTGCTGTTTTAGACACAAGTATTCTAAATAGTTTCCCTATAACACCTTCCCCTCACTTCCCTCACCTATCGCTATCCAAAGATATGTTATGTACAATCTTGAGTCAAGGTTTTAGATTCCTCCCGTATTCGTTATACACGACTTGGGGCATAAAACAGTGTACTGTACTGTATCATAATTTTAATATTGATTTGTTTTCCAGGAGGACTTGTACCCCGACACTGCTGCGCAACTCCCCGCGCTCACCGCAAAAGACTGGCTCAGCGGCATGAACTCGCCACCGCTGCTCATTAGTATGAAGACAGGTACGATTTCGATCATTAGTGTTTCAACCGTAGTGAATGCTTATAGTGGCATTGTACGCTTAAGTAAGAGGAGTGGTGGCCCAGTGGTAACAGCAGTAGGTCGTAGGTTCGAACCCAGACAGGCGCTTTACTTTGTGTAATTTATTTCATCACCACTGCTCTCAAAATGGTGAAGGAAAACATCGTGAGGTAACCGGCATATCCTAGAACCAAAAATTCGAAGACATGTGACATCATATCATAGGCACCAACACTTACACCCCTATCGTCTTCCTTAAATGCTTACCTTACTTCTCAGGAGTAACAATAACAACGCACAAGCCACGCACAAGCAACAACGCGCCGGCGATGCAGCCGCAAGACGCCAACAACAGGAAGAAGTTCGCGTTCCTATCGCGGGAGACCACGCCCGACTACCGGCCGCTAGGCACCTGGCAACCCAACGAGAATCATAATAATGAGAACGAGCAGGTAGATGTATGTTCATTTTGTTGCATTTATCTTTTTTTTTCTGAATTGGTCATGAAACATAAATACAAATCATTAACTAATGAAGTGATAATAATATAGCGTAAAAGCACCCAAAGTCATTGTCTGTGTAAGATAATGTGTTATCGTAATGCAGGAGTTAAAAAAAAAAATGGCTCTTAACCTCAATCTCATCTGGTGGAAAGCGATTGATGAGGTGTATAGTGGAACGAGCAAGCCTAGAAGATGCCTATTCACTCTTGCTTTGAAGGCTGACGGGTTATATGTGTATGGGAACACATGCTGGCAGAGTTCCACACTTTGGCCGTGCGCATAGTAAATGCTTTCATCTTACACATTTGAAAAAAAACTGTTGAGTTTGATAATTGATTTGCCAACTCATCTGTAAAGGTGTACGATTGAAGCATCGTTGAAAATACATATTCTATGTATAATTAATTAATGTTAAATTAAGTTGAAAACAAACCCACCAAATTACAGGTGCAAGTAAACGAGAAATCACAAAAGACGAATGCCAATCAGAACACAAAGTTCCACCAGCTGCAGCGTATGTTCGGCAAGCAGACTGGCGACGCCGAGCCCGTGCCGCTGTACAAGCAGATCAATCAGGGAGACGTGTTCAGTACTGAACATGAGGTATGTAATCTGTCACACTCAACAAAAAATCCGCAGCTGCAACGTATGTGTATACTTAAGATCGCTTGACCCTCAAAGAAGGAAGTGATCGGAGTCAGGCTACCCATCTCACGAATATAAATATATAAAAACGTTTGGTAGACTCCGGGTTTTAGAAGAGGAAATACCACTTAGAACGCCTGTCTGGGTGCGAAGCTACGACCTACAACTCGTCAGTCATGGCCGTTACCACTGGGTCACCACTGCCCTCAAAACAGTGAAGGAAAACATCGTGAGGAAACCGATGTTCGTGGATGGACTGCTTGGTGGATTACGGCCCACTCCCTCTCAACGAGAGATCTGTGTCCCAGCAGTGGGAACATTATAGACTGCTCATCCTGACTTATATCATTGTTATTGCAATAAACGTCCTTCTTGAGCAAGTAGCGATGTTGGTACGTATTTTGAGACCTCTTACCTTATTTCAATTTTCGTTTCCAGTTACGCCTCGCATTCAACCGCCAGGGTGAGGAGTTACGGATCGTGAAGAGGCAGCTACAGAACAGCCAACAGCGAGTTCGCGAGCTCGAACAATTAGTCGCCGCGCTTCAAGCGAGGCTGCAACGCGACGGCTCATAAGCCACCTTGCCTAAAAGCCTTTTGTCTTATTGAGCGAACACGCTTCAAAATGGCGGACAAGGAATATGGAACCTCGCGCAATACTAAAGGTTCAAGACCACTGGTCGCTTGACAGAGATGCTTGAGGCTTGGCCTTTAGTATATTTTGTGCCACACTAATAATATAAGCGACTGGAGACGGGAAAATGCGCGATGGGAAATCTGAGTTTCACAGAACTTCGGGTCCATGAAACCCAGAATTAGATGCGACCAGTGGTCGTGGTCTTAGCTTACGTAGCGCGAGGTAATCGAATGTTCGTTATAATGCTTGTAAAACGTCGATCAAGCTTTAAGCACTTGATCTGTTCTCTTAGCCTTCTATTGTATTGTTTTAAGGTTTAGTTGTCATTCCCTAGTCTAAACCACGTCTTAATGTTGTCACAAGTTAAAATACTAATGTTGAATTTAAGATAGAGTATGTTTAAGGAATGCGTTAATACGCATGTGATGTAAGGATAAAATATTTAAGAGTGGAAGAGAAAGCGGAATATTTTCTTCGTGGTATTGAATACTAAGCCTGTAGTGCCGGTACTCTTCAGACGTTCACCCACAGCTACGCCATATAGCAGTCTATTTGTTTATTGTTCATTTATACGCATTTTTTGCAGTTCTTTTTATATTCGAAATTGTTTTGCAGAACTGTTTTTGTTCGCAGATCATAAAATTCGCTAGATAGGGAATATGTTTCATATTATGGGATCAAAATTAATCATTCCAAAAATTGCTATGGGCTCATTCGGCAGCTAAGCTTGACGTATTTGTGATTTATTTGAAATGTTACATTCTAGGCATCTAATTTTTAAGGCCTATGTATTTTCTTATGAACAAAAGTTGTGTATTGCTTTGTTTTAGGAATTTAAATGTGATAAAACCATGACATTCTACATAAATGTTCATGTCACAAACTATTGTTTTTATTTTAGTTATTACTTTGTGTATGTGATTTACTTATTTTCTATACAATCATGTATATGCAATCAAAATCAGGGTTATGGTTTCAAAAATTTTGATGTGATGTGAAATGTGATCAATGATCTACTTGCCTAATCTATTCAATCATAATATTATTTAAATCATCTTCATTGGCGATTAAAATCTAGATGAAATTTCTATGGTAAAGGAATCTTGTTACAAATTAATATTAGGCTGCTGATCTCGTGAAAAGCACTTTTTTATGTAGCACATGATAAATGTTATGCCCAGTTTAATAGTTAAGTTGACATCTTGTTTGTTAGTGATTGTGTTAATAGTCTGATTTATGTAATAGTGTTACCTGTTATTTTAATATTGAGTTTTGTATTTCCTATGTATTATTATACATTTTGACTGCATTATTGTTTTATACCATTTTACGACGATCAAGCATTTACTTACATTTCTTATAAAAACGCTAGGTGTATTCATGTATCGTGATTCCTATGTTGCGAATGAAATTGTACAAAAAAAGTTACCTCAACTTTTTCTGTACATAATTATAGTTAGACTAGATTTCGGAGCTAGCATCATAGAAGTATTATACATAGGTGCTAGATGTTCTCAAAAGACTATCGAGCTGTTTTGATTTGCACAATTTTATATTATTGCTTGGTTATTCTCATTAAAAAGTAAACTAATTCATTATAGTATAATGGCTTTAAACATTGTATGCAACTTGTGTATGTATTGGAATGATGCCACATAAAGCCTAAAAACTTATATACTTAGCGACAAGTTTAAAATTCAATATATTGAATCTTTTTAATCGTTACATTCCATGTTCAGTATAAAAAACGCATAATGTTAGTGTGGTAAGTGAAAACGAAAGTATTATTGTGCATTAGCTGGATTATTTACTTGGCTAAATCGGTGTTAATATTTATTATTATGTATTTTTATATCATGCTTGTGTAGCACAAATTTTCAATAAATGTTTGGATAGTATTTTGGGTTTTATTTCATAAGGTCAAACCATTTCCCTGAACCATTAACATTGGGTTAGAGGTTCACGTACGTACTATGTATTACACAAGTTCGTTCTACAACAGGTGAGGCAGGGTAGGTAAATAAAATCATTACAGTTATTTAAAAGTTTATTGTACAAAAAATATGTACAGATGCCAGCACATCAAGCTACCCGAAACAGTCAAATTTTCCCAATCAACTTTGAACCTAATGCTTCAACGATCGACCTCTCGCGTCCGGCCCTGGTTCAAGCCATGGTCTGGGGCGAGAGGGAGTGGGAGGCGGTCACCTCCTTCTGCGAAGCAGTCATGCTAGCGAAGGAGGTGGCGGGATGGGTGAGGTAGAGATCCTCACGCCTCAGCCGCCGCGGGAGACGCTCCAGGCGTCGGGACCCGCGTGACGACTCCCGGCCACCGTAGGCGCGGGCCTGCGGGCGGAGAGCAATGGGTAACTCTCCGTCCGATCAGGACCAGGCCCGTGCCGGACGGCGCGTATGTGTTCCACGCGCGCCTCAAAGAGATGTCAGCATAGTTGACGGCGGCCGACAGGGCCGAAACCTGCCGGGGTAGCGGGATCGTCCGAAAGGGTTACCGCTGCCCTGGAACATAAAGGGCTAAGGAAGGAACACGGGTGGGTTTTAGTCGGTAAGAGTCTGACACTCCCTTCCGCTCCACCCAGAGCGGGAGGGGTCATTTGATGATTTCACATCCTCAAAAAAAAAACAATGCTTCAGCGATAAAGTTGAAAATCTATTAAATAAATTTGACAGATTGTAGTAGCTTGATGTGCTGGCGTCTGTACAAAGACATTTAATCTTCTAGTCAGTCAATGTATAACAGAAACTAAAATATATATTGAGATTCATATTTCTAGGTAAAAAGAGGTATATTATATTCTTCATAATAAAAGTAAATATTAATTTGAATTTCACACTTATTCTTAAACATAATGGAATGTGATGTTGGACGGACAAATTGTAAATGTTTACATTTAGTTACATTGCACTGAATTTTAATATAATATTAATTTAATATAACTAAATAGCTGTCAAGTTTGTATAAAATTATGTACATAATATTATTACTACTTCTGCAATTCATTTTAGGCACTATACACTGTTGGCTACATCTCTATAATATCCACTGCATTTATACAATATTGAACTGTAAAGGTCACTTGAAATGTACATAAAGTAAAGCCACATCTCAAAAACATAAATATCCGTAGGTACAATTTGATTGTGCTATTATTAGATTCTTTGTACAATTTATATTATGTTTAGAATCTATCCATAGAAAATATCTAAACTTTAGGTCTTATAACACAAAACATTTGAAGATGAAAAGTAATATTAAAGACAAGACTGATGTCTTTAGGCTTGTGGCGGCATTGCATCCATCTGAACTACATGTGAAAATACAAGTCCTGTACTCCAGTTTGTCTCCAGGCTGCCGCACATAGTTGCAGTAATTCCCTAAATCTAATGATGAACAGTATCTCTTTGTGCTGATGCCCCCTGAAACATGAATTGGTTGCATCATTTGATGAATTGGTATCCATAATTCAATAACCCAAGACTATTGAGGGACAACATTACATAAAATTACATTAGCATTAGGAAAAAACTAGCAGTCTAAAGGCCTTTTATCTGTCTCCTGCTGAATGTAGGCCTTTAGACTGACAGTTCATTTTTTGTGGTACTTATACAGTTTTCTTACAAATTCAAATTTATTTATAGGTATAACAGTGGTACATGATGGTATAAAAAACTATAAAGTATAAAACCTCAATAATATTGATGGCATTATCTGCATAAATAAAAAAATGAATGATCTGTAAAAACATTTTTAGATTTTGACATTCATTATTTAGATGAAAAGAAGTGCAGAACTCACCAGAATATCCACACCAAGTTAGTGAACCATTTATTTAGTGCCCAGTGCTGCAAAACTCAGAGTCTCCCAGTGCATAAATAGGTGTAATTAATACCGTATCATAAACAAATTTAATAAATCAAAACCTACATAATAAATAAAGCAATGGTAAGTGTGTTACAAAATCCAAACAATCGTCTTACAAAAAAGTGAAACACAAAATCTCCTTTTAAACGATTTATGATTTAGAGATGATGACTCTGTGGTCTTTATAGATGCTTGCCATTACTTGCTTCATACGCAAACATAATTGTTCAACAAAGCAAACTGGCACCAGTATGTACATTAGTTAACAAGCAAAGCACCATATTGTTAGTAGAGACCTGTCAGTTTAATGCAGTACTGAGCATTGAACACATGCTCGCAAGATGACGGCTTCAGTATCCCACCATCTAAGTTCATCAGCCCGTCACCACACTCCATGGTAGAGGAAGAGTTGCACTGATAGCACTCTAGCGCTACACCTAGGTTCATTGTTAGTAGGATTGTTAGAAGAAGAATTATAGATTATGAAATAAAAGTCACTTCAACATAACCTGGAGTATAAGCTTTTTTTGTGTCCTATAATAACCATTATAAAGCCTAATTATTAAAAGATTTAGAGTTAGTAATAGTTTTCACCTTCACCTACTAAGTATCAAGTGGGTAAGTATTAGTAGGTACTATTGGTTTTTTCATCCCAGTTCCTAGTAACATAGTTCCAACAAGCATTGTAAAGTCCATTTATGTATAGCATTGTCAAGTTATGTCTACATTTATAATGTACCCATTAGTGAGGCTCATGCCTTTCATCTGTGAACTCTCACCTTCGTATCTCCCGACGTGCTTGATACAGTACTGAGCATTATGTATCGTCGCACAGTCGATAGGTAACAAATCAACATCATTCTCTAAAAACTCATTACACTGAAACGGATCACTCGAATCCGTCCCTGAACATTGGTAGCAGTTTATGGAATAAACTAAAAATAAAAAATTAAGCTATAAATCAAAATAACAAACAAAATTAAAATTAACAACAAGAAACAACGCCCTAAAACTCTTACCTGATTTAAATGTAGCGAATGATACGCAAAGGTAAAGGAATACTTTTTCTTGAAGGCTCATCATTGTTATGAAAGCTTTTTATTCATTTATTTATATGTACTTATTTAGAAAACAATTAAAAATCAATAAAAACCCAAGCCAACAAACAACACACTATTGTCGTAACGACGATTTGCCAACTGTCAAACAAAAAAGTTTTATTATAGAACCACGTGAATGTCAATTTGTTAAGCATTAAAGAAAAGTTTGTCCGACTATCATTACGTGCTAGACAAAGACGGAGCATCTTTGTAACTGGAACGCCTTCCTTGGTTGACTAATTTCAAATAAAATAATGTGTTGCCACTGCCAGAGTTATGTATAAAGTTACACAAAACCAATGTTTAATTTCCACAAAAAAAAAATTAAGATATTTTCCAGCGGCAAATAACTTAGGTTTTATAAATTTTTCAAAAGCCATATAACTTTTATCTGAAGAAGGGGCCATAGTCTTTCCATAGCTTAGGTAACCAGTCCAGTTTAGCAGGCTGCCCAAACCAATAGTCCAATATATTTTTTTTCCTTTGCAATAGTCTTGCACCCTCGTACTCGAGAAATGTCAAAGCGCAAAATAATAGTAATTACGCAATTTAAAAAAAAATGCATACGACACAGTACCTACATATGCGCTAGCTTGTTGAAGGTTACAAACCTGACAGAGGATCTAAAGTTTGAAACCAAACCCCTAAAAAACGCAATACCTCGGAATGTTCACCCGAAACACCTCGGCATTACTCTGGACCGGTCAGCTACTTACAAAAAATAACTGCCAAAATATAAAACTGAAAGTTCACTTCACAACAGAAATAACTTGATATGCCGTCGCCGCCTAACATCCACCAGATAGGGGGCGTTTCCCTAAGTTCTGCGAACAACTGGAATGGCGCTCTGCTTGTCCACTGGTGAAATGAAATGAAATTATTTATTCTGTAAATAGGTTAGCGAAATCATTTTTATACGTCATATTATAAAAAATAGTAAGCTAGATGAGATCGACGTTTTATAACTACTCAGAGAAAAAAGGCCGAAACAAACTCAGAGTCTCTTTTAAAGTCCATGCATCATTTTGGTCTTTTGAGAAAAGTACCACACTGATTTGCGACCAGTCCAGACACTCAGAACTTGAGGAGCTCAACGAATAAAAATGCCTGTCCAGTATGCAACTGTTCACTAGGTCAGCTTAAGCAAAACGGTTCTGAGCGGTATCCTAGTGGATATAGTTCAGAACCTTTCTGCTTACGCGTAATGAGACGATGATTCTTAGTAGTTGCCTTACAACCCCAGTACGAATGCTGTATCCACTGACTGGCATCGAGAGGGCGAAGCTACAAGCTGACTCACGTCACCCAATGCGCAACTACGTCTCAGTGTCCCAGAGGCTAAAGAGCCAAAAAAGTTTCCTTGGGTGCGTGAGTCCAGGTAGTCCAGCCAAAAGTAACGCCTCCACATGAAAATGTAATCTGTGGCGGGAGCTCTTATAAACTCCCTGACAATTTTAACGAACCATCTGAGAGCCTTCCGCCTGGGCACGCGTTACCGTGGCCGATTTGGAAATCTCCGATATTAGTGCGTATGCGGCACATCTCCACAGACAATGAGTAATGACCCACCTTCCAATTCCATCCTGCCCCGCATGACCTTGATGGCGTCAGTGAGTGAAGTTGATGATGTCAGCCGATCGATTTTGTAAAAATCTCACCGTGAAAAGTTAGGTGAAGTGAGCTTGGAATGAGCTGCCAATAGTGTCAATCCCTTAGCATTAGTTGGAATGACAGCTCACTCCACGCTCACTTCACCTAAGTTTTCACAGTGAGATGGTTACAGAATCGCACTGCAGATGTCAGGTTTGTAGAGTTAGGGGCTTGGCTCAACATTAGATCTTTACTTTTTAACAGTGAAAGCGTTATTTATATCTTGGCAACCTACTTTACATGAAAAGACTTTAGTGGGATTATTTATTACAAGGTGTCATTTGTGATTTCTCATTAGATGACTGTGGTTAGTTCAGTTGGACGTCTGCCCCCTTGGACAAAATCCCTTAAGGTAATAACAGGATCATGGTATTTAGGAGGGCGAGCCGGTAAACCGGGAGGATCTTCAAGTTGGTTTTTGATAAGTGTCTTCGTTTTACTGAAATGTCCTCACAAGTTTTTTAGCTAAGTAATATGTGGAAATAGTAAATATGATAGCAAAAGAATAAAATAAAATCACATAAGACTTATTCAGAATATTTATTTCCAGATTGTTTTAAATTCACAATACGTTTATATAAAAAAATATTTAAGTTTATATAATAATAAACGAATCCTATGAATCGTTCACATTCCTGTTAAGATACGTCTAATACAATATTATACAAACTACGGACGTCTTAGAGTCGTTATATTATAAACATTAACTTGCATTCCAATTATTTTACACAGACATCTTTTACAAACATTCACTCCTCAATTTTTATTAAAACACCTAGACGTAATAATCACAATATGCATGAGCTGTACCTTAAACTCATGTAGACTTAATTTGTACATTATAATTCTATTTTAAATGCATAACTTAGTTTATATCTAACTATAGGCAGTTTGAAAATTGAAAATATTATTGTCATTAGATACTTAAAGCTATTATTTTAATATTATATTCATTGTGGAATGTGTTACATATCAAAATTAGGCATCTAAATATCGAACAAGTAAATATTTTGTTTGATGGAATAATTATTATGACTTATTTAAGTATAAAATAGGTAGGTACATACAGATTTCTTGAGTAATTTATTGGCACTTATAACCACAGAAAAGGATTGGGTACAGTATATAAGTATTATAGAGTATCAAAGTATAAGAAAATAGTTTTATAAAATAAAGTAAAGAATATAGTATACAAACGCCGATACAATACTTTGTATAGATTTCGATGTCATGTGATTATACATACGTAATTATGTATTCAGTTATGTTTCCTATCGTTTATTAATTAAAATTAAGACACAACAAGATGAAAACAGGTGGGCAATTCTAAGAAATAATTAAACTATTCGTTACCGTCACCTCAATATGATAATACAGGCATTCGAATCTCGAATTATGATTGTGGAACCCCAAAATAAGTCACAGACAATGGATAAAAATAAAAATACAAAACAAACACCAAGGTACGGCAGTTGGGGTTACCATGATAAATATTTTTACTAAGATGGCGTCACTTTTACGTAAGATAACTGTCGAAAATTAAGATAATCGATTATCACTGCTTTACAAGTAAAGAAATGCTTACACAAAATTGGCACGATATCATATTTCAAGTATATTTATCATTACGTAGTATCTTACGTATCAGTGGCGATATCTAGTGTTGATTGTTTTTCTATAGAACTGCCCTGTGATGACGTATTAGTTCAGTTGCTCAGGTTGGGCCGGAGCGGTAAAGAGCCTTCGACCCAGAAGTTGGGTCGCTGCATCATGGTCTGCCATAGCGTCACCTCCTTACCCACGCTGTCCATCCAGTTGACGTTGGCACCCATGTAGGTTCCTGTGTAGACAAAAATTCCATGATTAGTAATGTTGGAATACAAAAATATTTAGAATAGATTTTTTCAATCCCTCTACGTCTCACATCAGCTTATACTTTACGCCAATACCAAGACTCGTGGCAGTCGCAGTCTTAAAGCGTGCAAGTAGTCGTAAAACTGTATACCAAGTCTCATATCGTCTCGCTCCCACATCTTATGACCGCTGCTGTCATGAAGGTCATTTGGTTTGGTTTGTCCGATACATTTGGGTCAAAAGGTATTGGAGTTTTGTATGGGATAGCCGATATTTTTTTCGCGATTATGATGTTGGTTCCATGGAGAAACTTGTTCAGCTTGGTGGTCTGTACCACACCCCACACGGCCGCGGTACGTGACCGTGTGTGTGTTAGATGTATAGTAATACTAGCTGCGCCCTGCGTTTTCACCCGCATAAGTTTCGATCAGGATAAAAAGTATTAGTAGTATTCTATATGTCAATCCTGGTGATAAACCATCTGTGTGCCAAATTTCATCCAAATCCGTTCAGTAGTTTTTGCGTGAAAGAGTAACAAACTTCCATCCATCCATCCATCCATACAAACTTTCACGTTTTTAATATTAGTAGGATATTTACCAGTGCCAAGCGACAGTCGCACGCCGCCCATGAAGTCGTTGGAGGCGAGTCGGTCGCGGTCCCACAGACTGAGCTCCAGCGCCCGCGCGCCCAGCTCGCTGAGCGACAACCCGCGGTACGTGAACGTGTGCTCCCAGCGCGGGGCTAGGGTTCGGCGAGATACTCCGGTCTTTTGTTTGGCGAGGCGACCTCGTTCAGGGAGGAGATAGCTGGAAGGAAGAAAGTTGGATTTGTTATGGATTCAGTTTAAAAGCATTTTAAATAACATTAAAAGATAAAAGTATCTTTTGGTAGTTTGAATAGTCAATCGTGGAAGGAATACAAAGTTGTGCTTAGTTCCGTCTACTCATCTACCGATTGACTTCGGTGTGGCGGTCCTTTGAGAATTTGTAGTGTCCTAAACTCTCTATGGCCTGCTCCTCAGTGGTTATATGACATCTTTCTTCAGCAATATAATCGCGAGATCAATATTTCAGTCATGTTCAAAACTTGGGAATTTCAAGTTCCTACGCTAAGCAAAAAATATGAGTTGGGCTTACCTCTTGCAAAATACATCAGCGAGTCCGTTAGGCTTGGTAGCGACGAGGTTCTTAGCTTCCTTAACGAGTACATGTAAGGTTCCCTTCCCGCGCGCGCCCTCCGACAGCTCCAACTTCAGGCCTATGATCAGGTCGCCGCGACTGCCTTGCTGCTCATCGAATTGTTCCGTCTGGAAATAGTAAGTTATGGTTAGTTAGAAGTTTGTCGTTTTGTTAGTCAACAAATTGCACGACTGGCAAATTAGATCGGTGATAAGAACAGGATGATGTATGGTTATCATTTTTATTCCGAGGGTTTTCCGTTTTTTTAGGTAACGGGGTTCAATTGCAGCGAGGATTTGAGCTTTGTCTCTGGAGTACAGAAGTGCACCTGTGATAACCATAGCTGGCAACCGGCACCGGCAGTGACCACTTTTGATCAGATGGCAGTTTGTTTGCCATCTACTAATATTGAAATACGTTATGAGTACTCACTCTCTCATGCAACTTGTACCACATGGGCGCGGGGTCGTCGAACACGACGTCGGCCAGCGGCAGCGTGACCTCTCCGAGGAAGTCGTTCCGCCCGAACATGTCCGCGTGCCACACGCTGAGCCACAGTGTCCGCGCGGACAGCGAGGCCAGCGGCTGAACGAAGCTCAAAGTCTCTTCGAACACGGGGCTTAGGGTGTTCTTCTTGACCTTTGTCTTCCTCTTACCAGCTTTGGACTTGTCCGGTAACAAGTACACCTGGAAATTAAAGAAACAAGATGTTATTTTTATGTTAATAACATGACAGTCGATGACGATCACACATGCTGGATTGTTCAGTATTCTAAACTGCGCAGAGAGACATTCTCAAAGAGGTACTGTTAAAATTTCCACTTATATTATTTTTTTATTTAAAGAAATTAAGTACGTCCTTCCTGTTTCATTACTTAATTATTTTATTTTTAATATACTTTTTTATATTTTCCATTTCTAAATAAAAATAAAAATTAAAGAAATTGCATTGAAGTTTAATTAAAAAATCGCTGAGCACTAAAAACCTACCCACACAGTTTAAGAGGAGATTAAGAATCCCTAATCTTCGGTTAAAACTATTTTCTGGCAGGGTTTTTTACTAAACCAAAAAGAGATTGATTTGATTTCCTTTGATTTCCACAATGAATGTAATGAAACGATGGACGGACTGTGTGAATGATGATATGATTTGAAAGGGGTGACTATCGAGGTGACGACTAATAAGAAGTCTGGAAGAAAAAGACATGTTGCGTCGACCCCAAATAAATTGGGATAGGGGCAGGAGAGTGATGATTAATGGTAACCACATCGTCATTAAACATAACGTGTATGGGTACACGTTATGTTTAATTGTTACATAACAATAACAACTGGTGCGGGTTGCTATCTAGTTAATACGCACTCGTGCTATGATATAATTCGTATTAATATTCTCGTTGTGTATGTTAATCAACTCTGTCAGCTAGCCGGCCGTGGCCATGGCATAGGTAAACTCGATTTGCCTATTTTAGACAGGTTTATAGTAAGCCATTAATATTTAGCACCTGGGTTTTGTGTTTATTGAATTGTAAAATTATTCTTTGACTTTCAATATCTAGTGAGTCGGCACCTGCTTCAATACTGTCGCATCTTTGAGAACGAAATTGGTAGGTATTAAAAATTCACCTGTTCAGGAAATACCGTTTATGGTAATATTCCATGGTAGAATTAAAGTAGATGGAGAGAACGGGCAATAAAGAGAACAGAAGATAGCTATAAATAAGCTGATAGCATCTGGAACTTAAAAAATTGCGGTAAATTTTAATTTGCGTTGAATATTGAAAGTGTTTTATTAATTTGCTGGTATTATGGTACCTACACGAATGCCTACAAGCCTAGCTCCGAGGTAGAAAATTGGCAATAACCTTGTAAGCGAAAATGTCGAGTTTGATCCATCCACACATGTTGTTTGTATTTTTGTTAAGTGTAATCTCTAAAAATATTGAATCGATTACAAACCATCTTTCACCAATAGCAAGCGACACTATTGCCAGCTTGCATAGGACAATTTGCATGCCAGAAAAATGGACAGATACTGTGGAGGAACCGACGGGCACCGGATACAGCCGGTCTATCCTGTAGAAATCTCACCTTGAAAACATAAGTGAAGTGAGCTGTCATTACACCTGACAACACAATCGTCCTAATTGACACTATTGATAGCTCACTTCGCCTAAGTTTTCATGGTAAGATTGTTACAGAATAGATCGGCAGGTTTGTTAATGTTACCCACCTTAACGTAAGGATCGGATCTGTTTCTCTTGACGTCGACGGACGCGAGGTCGCGGCACCGCTTCACGCCGACCTCCAGGGCTCCCAGCCTGTAGTTGTACAACAACGAGATCTGCACCTCGCCTCTGATCGTCACGTTAGCTCGAGTGCCCTCGCCAGCACCAGAGTATACTGATGCCATAGATTCTGAGCGGACCTGGAATGTGAGAAATTGGGATATTAATATAAGCATTTTAAAAAATGAGAACGATTAGCAGGATATTAAGTCTTGAATCTTTGACAAATTATAAAATCATGTAATAACATAACGCCTCTTCCCAAAATATGTAGGCGGAGATGTATCCTACCAATATAAAACACACATTTCGTCAGTTAAGTTGTTAAAATAACATGAATGAGTGAAATTAGGATAAGCAGGACCTTGTATAGTAACATGATAACAAAATAAATATCTCTAAATCTCACCAACATTTTGCAGTCACTAACATTATTAATTCGGATAGACATCTCCAAAATGAAAATGACGAATTAAATTCTATTCCGGGAGTAAAAAGCTAACGCGGCTGCTCTCACGGAATTAGGTCTAATACTATAAATAAAGTAGTGAGAGAACACATTGCACATTTCGCTATGATATCGTGATCACAACTGAGCTACAATTACGGTGAACCAACCAAACGGCATGTTTTTGTTTGCTTGCATTATCATTCTGTCACTCGATACTGCCATTCCTGCGTGAGTACTTTAGTGTGGTTGTCTATGTTTATTTTGTTTAATAAATTGTATTCTTTTTGTTTCTCATTTTATTTGTAGTTAAGCTCATGGATGTAGGCACTACGACATATCAAGCTATGTATTACCAGTATAAGCTGACTTCTCATTGTACGAAAAGCCTATACAATGCGAGGTCAGTTAAAACTGGAAATGTGTAGCTTGATGTGTCGTCGTGTATACCTACAGGGAAAGCTATGAATTCAGCTGCTAGTCAAGTTAAATAACACTTAGTACCTACATAAAAGTGTACTTAATCACGACGTAGCAACAGGCAGGATAATCAGTACAAAACATCTTAAGCCTTTTTAGATTTATCAATAAAAGCATCAGACAATGAAAACATACAAACAAAAGGACCGTATCATTATAAATATTGATCCTATCTCCCTCCCAATCTCCTTTGTTTTATCACAATTAAGTTTAATTCAATTCCCTTATTCGAAACAATAGGCAAAAAAATGTAGTCCACTTGGGACTTGGGCCCACGCAAGTCTTGGGAACTTGTCTTGCGTAGGCGCAGGCTCATTTTTATGCCCTATACAGCAACAAGCATTTATGTCAAGTTACCTTAATAAGATCAGGAAATCCATTTATTGCATAACAGATCATTTAATCTACATCGATATATTATGTTGTCATGTAATTTTTGTTATTTATTGAATGACTTAACTGAGTTTGTTATTCAGATTATTTACATGGAGAGGAGTCTTTTTATATGGTATGTTTTATGAGGAAAATATAGCTATTAGTTAAATAGGTCGTGGTGATGTGATTATAGTTAGAGTCCTAAGTAAAGGAGTAGAAGGAAGTTTGTAATACCTAACAGTTGAAGAACACGGTTAAATGCGTTCGCGATTTAGTTTCCAAACATGTAAACAAGTATGATTTACGTAAAAATAACTTTAATTCCTACACAATAAAATTCAGTTTACGCTGCAATTTCAAACATTTTTGTAACTTTTTTAATTGTACTAGTCATTGTGAAATCAACTTAATTACTTCTAAAATAAAATTGATATTTGAACTTGACACCAATTGGAAACAAGAATTTGAATAGACCTTAATTTTGATTTGCGCCTGATCTCTCTCCGATCGTGTCGGATTGCCGTCCCATTAGACTATGAGAGCGAGGGAAGAGGAAGTGCACCTATGTCTGCGCACACACTTGTGCACTATAATATATCCTGCGCTGAAGGCTAGTCTCCGTTGAGATTGGCCGCCATAGCGGAAATACAGTCTGGAGGACAATTTTTTATTATTATTAAATAATTTTGATTTATTTCCGGTTATCCATTTTTTCAACCGTGGATGGTTGATATTTAATTGCAAATGTCCTTTAATATCCTGCATAGATAGCAGCATTTGAAAGTCACTGATCTAATTAAGATAAAGCTCGTTCGAAACTGTGTTTCGTACAAACACATAAAAAGAAACGGATACAGTATAAACTAGCGTGAAAATGATCTATTTTTCCTTTTTTATTATCAGTTAAATAGTGCATAGAATAATTTTGTCGTTCTGAAATATTTTACTGATTAACTGAGTCGGCTCCGCAAGTTAGTAGAACATGTCATTTGCTTAGCCTTCATGTCTGATTTTCTAAAGCATTGCGTGTGGAATAAACGCAGAAATAACGGTAGCAGTACTATCAAAGCACGTAAACAACTTATTTTCTAGCTGTATACGTCCGTTATTTTGTATGTATACAATGTAGGTGGCTTGTATGGTTTGTTGTACTGTTTAAGCGCTTTTTTTTTTTACCTGTTTATTGGTTTTTCCAAAGTAGTAGGAAGGAATAAAATACCTAGGAAAATACACGCGAGTATTACGTTCTATTATGTATTTATACCTGGGTATAGATCTACCGATTACAAAGTAAATGAAGTACGTATAGTGTGAGCGCACAGACATGTGAAACGGGCCAAACGGCCGCATATGGCATTGAGTAATAACGTTTTATCGTATCTACCCACACTACGACACTTTATAAGGGATTAATATTACAACATTTCGAGTGTAACACACGATAGGCCAAGCCCAGTGCGAATTCATTCTGTTTTAAAACATATAACTGTTTATCGCTTTAATCGCTTCCATTGTAATCTGTTACAGCAAGGACTTTTGTGCCAGATTGATCAAGTGTGCAATCATTTTGCTTTACAGGATTTTCAAACTTCCCGACGACAGCTCTAATCGTTTTCAACTCCTCTATGTGTCCTTTACTTATTTTTTATGATTCTGTCTGCTTCATAATTAGCCTATAATATTCCCACTACTCGGCCACATGCCTCCTCTCTTTGAGAGGTAGTGGGCTATAATCTACCACGCGGGCCCAGTGCGAGTTGGTAGATGTCATATGACTTCGACTTCGTCTTTTGTCTTTTTCTGCTTGATATCCTAAAACTGTACTCGATATACATATAGAGCCATAATTAAAGACACACTTATAAGTAAACTGTACACATCCGGCCTATCAACTCAAGCGTCAAGTTTACCAAGTCCGAGAAGGGGCGTGTTGCACGCACTATCACTATTCATCACATGAAATGGCACACTAACCTAATTAAACATGAGCTATGGAGACATGTTAAACAACTTGCTAAATTAGGTACTTCTAAACTCTTTGTCTAGCTCACCCTGCCGTGTATACATTCAGGTATTCGTTCAAGTAAACGTTTTGCAAAGCCTCGTTGTTCGCGGGCCGTGTTGCAAGACGAAGTAATATAATACAATGGCCAACGCGGTCATCGAGACAATACTCCTACACTTACTGCATCTACAATACATAAAGGCCCTAAAGCTTGTTTCGAAAGGTTGCTTTTTGCTTGCAAAAGTGTTTCTAGTACCACAGAGACGTGGAAACATTTATGCGACACGGTTGTTGTAAAAGTAGGTGATTCACGGTTACTGGTGGGCCAAAATATTGATTTTGTTGATCTTTTGTGGTATTTAATTGGTCGTTTTGAAAACTGTAAGTACAGTAGCTATATATCAACTAAAACCAATCACGTAGATACAATCTTAAGACTTCTATATATAGTTTGATAAAATGTCACAGATTACATTAAACAACTTGATTGAATTAACGTACCACCTCACAAGAATACTAATGGATTTCGTGACGCAGCGCACATACGGTTCGTCGTCGTTTGTGGTGCGCAGCAGCTTAGCCATGACGTCAACAGTCTCTAAGGATAAGATATACTGAATGATATTTACCTGTAGCCCACTCCTGTTGAGAGAGAACCTATCCCTGTCGAGCATATCTCTTTCGTGGTGCAGCGGTGAGTTCGAGCGCCTCGGCAACGTTGCATGGTTGGGCGACACCGAGTCGGACATGTACACCTCATCTGGAAACAAAACAAAACAACCGTTATCATCACAGTTGCGGCATAGTACGAAAATAAACATGGTTGAATATTGTAAAATGAAAACAGACGTCAAACCTACGCAAATAATTAATTATGAATTTTATAATATATGGTTCATGTTGATAAAAGTACAGAAATATACGCAATCATCGCATTGGCAACGGTGATTTTGATTCAGATAAAGAATGTTTCGATATTATTAACGCAACAAAATTTATGTTAAATAAAACAGAAGTATAGATGAACTTGAGGACAAGAGTCTGATGTTAGAAGAGATTGTGAGTTAATTTTGCTTTTTAGAAAAATATTTATTAAATAAAACAGCATAACACTGTTAGTCAGTGGTTTTTCACGTGCTTAAATTAACGATGTGGAGTTAGTAGTGCAATAATTATTTGTGTCAGAGAAACAAGGCGTGCCTCAAGTAGTCGAATCTAGTTTCGGTACCATCGTTCTTGAGTTCTAGCCATTCGTCGGGTTTGACAAATCGACACCTTTTGCTCCTCGTCAAAGAATTATCACACCACTCCAAAGACTTTAAAAAAGTGTCTCGACACGATAAAATCTCTCGAATGAATGAGATTTTCTCACCAGATTTCAAGGTACTGCAGCGACTGTTGCCGTCTGAATCCTGAGAAGACTCACATGGAGCCGCTACCATTTTTTTGAAAGAGTAGTTCTGTGCGCCTAGATTTATTTCACTTGCATTTCGTTCAGAGGTTAGCAAAAGCGTCGTAGTAGAAGTCGAAAACTCATCATCAAGTGGTCTAGTGACAATCAATGCAGGGACACTTGTTTCTTGTACTACACTAGATTTTTTTGCTTCATCATTGAGAGTGTAGCTCCTCCCAGTAGGTCCTACGAGAGCTGATGATGGATTCTCTACGGGCGAATCAAGTTCTTCTCCAGAAGTTCCTTTACAACACAAACACCGGCTCAAAAAGGCACCAAACGTCATTTTTTTATCACTTTGAACAATAGTTCTTCGGTAAATATCCACGTGTTGATATGTACTCGCATTTATTTCGTCAGGGTTACCACTTTTATGTTCTATAGACGAATAAGTTGGTTCCGATTTATAACTAATTGAATAAACCATTATTTCAGTTTATGCGAACGCGCTACACGACTGCATGTCACTGAACTAAATCACTGTATTTTAATTCCACATAAAATCCGTATTTTATCGTATCCTACATGTCATGGTCGTTTCCTGTTGTTTTAGTACACATAAATTGTGTATGTATGCTGGCATACCGATACCAGTAGAGATAGAACGCGTTGCAAAAAACTGTTGTAATTATCCACGTTGTTCACAATGTGTAGGATTGAATCAAACCGGGGAGACCTCTCAATAATGTGCTGGTTGTGTCCATAAAGCTGGACGGACACCGTGTAATTGTCAGACGTACTTACTTCATACTAACGGGACGGACCATGAATCTAATTATTTTCCTCTTAATAAATGCCAATACTGAATCATTTTATGGGTATTAATAACAATAGCCCGTGTAACGTCACAGGTATTTTTAAATAATCATACTTATTTTTATTTTAGGAATAAGGAAAAAATAGTCTTGTTTACTTGGTATACACAAAACGGTCTAATTATCGATAAACTTAGGAAGACATTGATTAAAACTTGCGAATAGTTGAAATTTGAAAAAAGAACAACTGATAGATAACGTACCATTGAGACGTGAGGACCTATCCGGTAGTTCAAGTGTACTCCAACGTAACGATTTCACGGGTTTATGTTCTGTATCACTGGTATCTCCACTTAAAGACTTGGTGCACTTTAAAATGTTTCTTTTCTGTGCCAAGTTCAGCACCGGCAAGGAAGATTTGAAATCTTCTCTAGAATTTTGTGCTTGAGCAATGCTTGCTGAATGTTTTATTGCATATGCCATGTTTTTATTCAAAGAATCGATGTCATTTAAATCTCGAATAGAAGATCCCTCATAACCTGATTCTGAATTATTGGAACTCGTGACATCAGTTTTCTCGCTCTCAGTTACGTTTTCTTCTCTTTCAGATATTGACATATCTTGAATCTTCCCTATGATCTTTCTAATATCATATTCTTTATTTTTTTGTTCTTCTGGTATACTTGTTGAAGAAGGATGCTCACAGATCTTAATATCTTTAATGTCAATATATGTTTTAGGTGTTGAAGTTTCAATTTGAACATTGTATTTTATTTTGGAGTCGTCTTTGCTGCCTACCGTCTGGCGATCTTGTGAAGGAGTACTTGGAGATTCTAAAGATGTGTTTCGTGCCTTTTCTTTTTGAGTATATTTACATGCGGTTTGAGAGTCTTCGTGATCGTCGTCTGGCAAGGGAACATTTAAACGCTCTAAAGGCACACGGTATATTTTGCCAGTTATAGTAGATTCACATGTTGAGTTTTCCGATTCCTCCTTACATTGTTCAGACAATGTCGGAGATTCAGATAGACAAAACACATTATATTGATTTTGTCTTTTTATTGGAGAACATTTGATTTTTATAGAAGTGTTTGATGTTTCGAAACAGACATTCGATTCCTTATTGATTTGGTTACATTTACTGTTTGACTTTTGAGAGCTTTCTTGTCCGTCAAAATGCGAGGTGCTTTCTTCTGTATCCGTTTGAGTAGATTCACTTTTAACATTTTCTAAATCATCCTCGTCATCCTCAGGCAAGGCAGTATTTGCAGCTTCAATAGCTATAATTTGCGCTTCGTCTACTTGAACACATACACTTTTCTGTTTTTTACATTCTTTGACTAGTTTCTTTTCAATTTTCTTGCCAACAACATAATTTTCGTGCACTTTCTGTTTTAATGGAACTGTTTTAGGCACTGACACTTCCGATGCCAAAATAGAATATAACCTAAGCTTTCCCCTATTTTCTTTTCGAATTTTTGATAACGGAAGTTCTAGTTCACTGTCTTCCTGTTTATCATCTTTGTCTTCATTTTCTACATTGAAACAACTCCAGCACGACATTTCCACATTATTTTTCTTTACAATTTGATTACTGACACTGTTCTCAGTCATTTTATATAAACTAGAATAACACAATATAAAACATTAGAGGAGGTATGAACGCTCAGGAATCATAAACTTGACTAAACATTGTCAAAGGTGTCAAATGCTTAAATAACAAGATCGTTAGGTAGTTCCATAATGCATACTAATTATTTTTAAGTATTCATTTTAAGAAAATATTGCGCAACTTTGTTTAGAACAGCAATCTCGAAGAATTTTCCGTCCAGTTTTGAAATGTTATGTAATAATGTAACAAACACCTTTAAAATAATGTATACACACTGACAAGGAGGAAATAAGATATACGTGATATTAAGATTTTTTTAAAATTAAAACAATAATATAATATCGTTAAATAGCCTACAAAAATTAAAGCAAAACATAAAAGTGGTCATACTGGTTGTATGCACACCCGACAGCCAGCTAATTGTTGTTGATGCGAGGTCACAAGTTCACACAAATTAGTCCGAAGCTTGATTTGTACAACGTAGTAGTGTTATTTTTTTACGAATTAAATATAGGTAATTTTTAATATCAGTACTAAAATGGCAGAAAATTGTTTGGGCTTTCATCATCCTCTTTGTTGGCAGCCTTGTTCTACCCAGTGATTATAGCCCTCTTTAGGTTTTATTTAATTTAAATTTTCTTAAAATTAACATAAATAGCCAGGGCTAAACTAGCGATTTTTGTAACGCCATAAAGGATTTCCACAAATATTTTTATTTAACCAAATTAGTTCAATTTATCGGTGTTATTTCCATAATTATAAATTTGCATAGACCAAATGGTCGTGTTATTTATGTTTTTATAATAAAGCTATAAAAATAGCGGGTTAGATTCCCGACTAAAACATCCGCAGTAAGTCCTTAGTCATAGGAATGTGTTTACGGTCGTCTTCATATAAATTGAAAGAAACGATGATGATGATGAAGGTTTAACAAAATTAGTGTTAATTATTTGTTAGGTTCAAAAGATGATTTGTTTAAGTTCTCTGTAAAATATATATAAAGGACTTCAATGAATTCCGCCTTATTGGCACTCTCTTCCGATAGAAAACGCAGGTGCGAACTTCGCTTTCATTAAAGTTCCCGTTTTAATCAATGAATTCTTTTTATCTACAACTGTATGTTTTTTAATGTTAAAAAGAGTTTAGTGGTCTTAGCGTTAAGGTTGAGTTTTGAGTGACGTAGAAAGGAGATCAAAACAAAAACCATGTCACGAATGCGTGTGGACATAGCTATTGTTCGCATAATGTCCGCTGTGGCGTGCAGCAGGTCCAAAACGATGTCATTGTCACTTCACAGAATGTTGCTCTCTCTGACAGACATGTTACCTTTCTAATCATGTTTGTTACTCATACTAAATCATCAATCAAGATTTAATTACGGCATAAGTATTCAATAAGACAACTTGTTAGTTTCATAACTTTATGTATGTAGGATAGAAAAAATGTAGGTAACTGATTCGAGTGATAGATCGTGTCCCTAATATCATGTACTGTCATCATGAGACATCAACACACACAGAGCGATATATTGACATATAGCCTGTTGGACATGATATTAGCTCTCAATGTAGGTTTATTCTTTGAAGTTAGCACATCAATTAAGTATACTGTGGATACCAGTATTCAATGACTATGTTCATCAGTATGATTGCATCAACCAAAAATGTCAGACATCGATAAAATAACAAACATTTAATAGCCTCGCCGTTGTTTAACCAATCTTAACTACAAAACCAATTAAGGTTGCTATTAATTTAAATGAGGAAAATGTCGTGAGGAGAGTTTTGTGTATGAATGTCGATGGACTATAAGAGTAGGGGAAGACCAAAGAAACGATGTATGGAATGTGTGAATGATGATATGGTTAGAAAGGGGGTGACTACCGAGATGACGACTAATAGGGAAGTGTGGAAGAAAAATACATGTTGCGTCGACCCCAAATAAATTGGGATAAGGGCTGGAGAATGATGATTAATTTACACGATAGGTCTAAAAATGCAATGACATAGACTATAATAAATGACCAACTTCATCTAAGAAAATGGCTGCCGACAAAACCAAGCATCAGGAACGAAGTAGAAAAATTTGCAAAACGTGTGAAGTCTAAACGTTATCTACGTAGCTGTTGCCACAATGTGTTTGTTTCTCATGAGAAGGTAACCAAGTATATTCACTTTCCATTATTCGATTACAACAGTAGTAAGAGAGAAATAAACCGTGCGATTATTGTGGCGATATGCAAAATCATAGGATTTGTGCAACCTGGTGCATTAACGAGAGTCGAGGCAGCAGCGATAAGAGTTACGAAGTTGATTATTTTCCATTACAAAACACCATGACCCAACCAAAACATTAAAGAAAATACAGGGTCAAATTAAATTAGCCAGTGAAACTCCACAGACGTGTTGGGTATCGATATCAAAACATAATACGACATAAAAAATATATACTTGATGATATTATTTTTTGGGGTCAATGACCGCAGGTGGTGTGTTACGATTAAAAATCTTTGATTAATTGTATTTTTGTTTTAACTTCACAGACGTGATGAGTTTAGTAATTTTAACATGATAAAACAAAATAAAAGTGTTCTTCTCAACTCACATTTCAAGTATATACACTACCACCGGTCGTCGACATAAAAAAATATCATCGAATCGCGTTTTTTTTTTGTTTTATTATTTTAAGATATCCATGACATCTGCACAGTTTCGCTAGCTTATTTACTTTGACCCTGTATAAGCAATCTTTAAAAGAAGAAAGTGTTTGAGCAACTTCTTTTGTTCAAATATTTTAAGTTAAGATCTAGATCCGGTTTAGTTAGACGTCTGTGTGTACAGCGAATAACTTTCAAAGCTAAGCGACTTACTACTACTGTGTGAACAAAAGCCATGATTTCAATTAAACGGATTTTATTATGAGGGGTGCCAGTTACTGTCCAATATATCAAGTGAAATATAATGACAACAATAAATAGATTTTCTCTTGCTCACGGCGACATACCTATAATTGTCCGAGTAAATGCTACAGTGGATACTTAGAACCAAGATTTCACTATGCAAAACATTAGTCAAGTCTTAGCTAACAAACAAACACTTACAAAGTGATTATAAGTACTCGTTTTAGCAACTGTTTTTGAGATTTTTGTAACAGCAATCGAATATAATTTCATCAGCTATCACCTATCACACCACGCAAAATGCTAATGTGTTGTTTAAACAACTGTTACTGCCGCTGTGGCCATGGCCTGAAATCGTTATTGACCTTAAGTAGACGTAATTACTTCAAACACAATTGTAGCACCTTAAGCTGCTTATGAATAGGAGATAAACATAATTTTATACACATTATAGGCGAAATTACGCCATGCTGAGAGGTGGGAGTGAAGAGCAGTGGGGGCCCGTGGTTACGAGTTGTAGGACCTGATGGCGAGAGTTCGAACCCAGACAGGCGCTTGACTTTGTGTAAATAATTTCACCCCCTGCTCAAAACGGCGAAGGAACACACCGAAGGGAACAGGCATGTCCGCATGTCGTATGACCAAAAATTCGAAGCTAACCCGCACTGGGCCCGCGGATGGATTGCAGCCCTTTCGAAGAGAGGAGGAATGTGTCCCAGCAGTGGAAACACTATAGGGTGATTATGCTACACCACGGTATGTCACATAATGCGGTGATAAGCCTGTGGGTTAGGTATACGCAGAAGGCCTACAGCACCCTGCGTGTCCAATATAATAACGGACTCAGGATGTTGTTGGGAGTGCCTCGGTTTTGCAGCGCATCAGGCATGTTTGCTGAAGCGAGACTGGACGACTTTTATGCCATCATGCGCAAGCGAAGTGCATCTATGCTGCGGCGATTCCGAGGTAGTCCGAACAATATTTTGGGTACACTGGCGGACAAAATAGATGGGCCGTTTATTAGGTACTGGGCTGGGAGACATGTGCGTACAGACGTACCTGTGCCAAATTAATTGTTTTTTAGTCGTGATGTCACTTTCGTTTTAATTAATTTTTCACTAACAATAGGTTAAGGCAATACTACACATTATGGAACCTGTAATCTGAAAAAAGAAAGAGTTATTATTATTATTATTATAAGTTAGAATAACGTTGCATTTTATTTTACAATACTCGGTTTTAAGGCAATATAAATCCTGATGGGGTTCTAAACTTGTATATGACATCATATAAAAGCCTGTTTGTCTTTGGGAGGGTCACACAAACTTCTTCTTTGACATTTTAAGGAAACATAATTGATTTAATAGTTGTTTTATTGTTCCTTCGTGGTTTGGATACGCCCCAGGTGTGAATCGACTATGTAATGATGTTACGAAGATCGGTTTATTTTATGTATCAAAAAATTACGTCAGAAGTTGCCTTTAGATATTAAATAATATACAAGCCGGTTATATGCCATATTGGGCTTGTGGCTAAGTAATAAGTAGTTATAATAGCCGCACGGTTTGATCGATCAGATCTTTACGTACAAAGACCCTTCCGCGCCTCGGAAAGCACGTTAAGCCGTTGGTCCCGGCTGTCATTAGTGGATTTTTGACAGCCGTTACGGGTCGTTAGAAGCCCGGAAGTCTGACAACCAGACTTACCAAGGAGTATCGTATTACCCAGTAACTGGGTTGCGGAGGGCAGATATGCAGTAACTTCATGTAAATTACTGGTATTCAGCTGTATCCGGTTAGACTGGAAGCCGACCCCAACATAGTTGAGAAAGGCTTGGCAAATGATGTTGATGATATACCATATTATTAAAGTGTAGGTAATCGTATTACAAGAAGCAGTTAAACTACAGCAAGCATTGTCTAAAGTTGCAGAAAAAAAAAAACAAAGTAAGGATGGCGAATGTTCACCAGATTGGAACGAGGCGTAAAAACTCGCCTAAAGTGATTTACGCTTACTTACCAAAACGAGTTTACTGTTAATGTATTCATTTTATACATATTTTTTATATACAATGTAACTAACGATGTTTTAATGTAAGGTTTTAACACAGACTGCGTGATATGCGATTAAACCAAAAACGTATTAAGTTCTCTTATTAAGGATAATTTTATTGATAGCAAGAACATGCCGAAAAGTTTTCTATTACAGTTTCATTCATTTGCCAGGACACCCTTGCGTTTTTAGTTATTATTATTTTATCAATAGTTCTGGACAATCCATGTTTTAATAGAGGTGAATGTAACCTCTATTAAAACATGGATTGTCCTATCGATTCTCATCACACCTTTGTTCTTTCAAACAAAACATATTACCATGCTATTACGTATGACACCATATATGAAGTTGTTATGTTCTAATCTGCTATCACTGACGTTATCGAAATGCGTGGCGCGTGCCTTGAACGCATGTACGACGACGTTCAACTCGTGAGTGACGTCAGCCCAGGTAGTCACGTTAGCCAGCTGCCTTGACCCTGAGATGGCATGAAGAATTGTATATTCTTCACTTTGCGAAAGGAAGTAGTCAATTTAACCGTCACGACTAGCTTCTGAAGGAGCGAAAAGGCTTTTAGACCTGGGTTCCTTAACGTCATGAAAGAAATCAAATCAATTTAAAATCTAATATACGGATATCTAATAAATTTGAATTACATATATTATTGTAGACCAAGTTGCATATAGTTATGACTAATGTGGCAGTGTAGCTAATCGTAAATGATAAGTGCCATAGAAACAAGGTTTCAGTAGGATATAAACGCTTGCTGTAAATACCACACTATGCATTGAAGTATGTAATACGATAAAGCGTCAAATAAACATGGAAATACTGTTTTTACTAAAGGAAAGTATAGGATCCGTTTAGTAGAAGATTTGTTACGTAAAATCTAGCTGAAGAGACGCAGAACTAAAAATAGAGAAGAGAGAAGCGTACGTCTTGAAGTGAGAGACCGGAACGCATGCTACACGCATCTTAATGCCTATATACGCTAGATACAATTATATGACGTATACTGGATGGAGAGGGCGAGCAATCGTAGTTTCTCTTTTCTTAGCGCGAGTGTTTGTAAATACTCGGTTACAATGCAACAGAACAATGGCGCTACGAAACTTCTGTTAGATAAATGGTTGATAAACTGCTTATAATCGTTTCGAGCAGTGGATATCAAAACATGAATGAATCATCTGTTCATTTAAATGAACTGGAATCAAGTATATGTAGCATGAACGATGATGAATCTTTCTGTTTGTCCATTTCTGAAGCAATAAATAATCTAGGAATCTACATAACATCACGCCTGTCATCCCCGAAGGGTTAGGCTGGGTTATATGGAAATCTACTGGGTGGACTTTTATGTGTTTTATCCCAAGACCAATCGATGAGTCAATTCACCACAAAATCATGAAAGGAAAGGTATACACCGGGGTTTTATTATTTTTTTTCTTCTAAATGGTAGATAAAGGAAACCTCCAAATGGTTATAATGGCGATTAGGTTAATCGTATAATTCTTTAATAATGAGAATAAAATTAATTTAAGAAAATTTTAATAATAATCAAACATTATATGTATAATTGTATTATTTATATTTGTAATTTATTGATTTATTACTTTAAATTCTGTTATTGTAAAAAGATATAATTATTTTTTATGGTCAATTAGTTCATGATTGCATTTATTTAAACTACCAAAACTACTGGCTATGGCGGTTACTTGTAAATGATCCATTACAAATAAATATATTCGTGCCAAGTAGAAGGCTACATGCGTTGATTGCACAGTAGCTGCAATGTTTTTTGTTTTTATAGTGGACAGGTTACCCACGAATTACCGTTAACGAAATCATTTAAAATCTGGCTCGGAGATACATTTAGCAACGCATTGAATTGCATGCGTCTTTAGCGTTTTCTAGATTGCTGTCATGGTACGATTTCCTTTAAGGCTTAGGTCGTGCGGTTAGTGTAGAACTAAGTGCACGATCGATAATTTCGTTTAGTATATTCTTAGATTTCTACTGTTTTTTCTGGTAGTTCTGCAATCTAATAATCTGATTAGTGTTTTTGTTAGAATTGTCGTGTCTAACAACAAGAAATGGATGTTGGCAGTTAAAAGCCCACCTGGTTCCTAACGTTAAAATAAGGCTGTTTTATATGAATTTATTGTGTCTTTGTCGAGTGATATCGTTATTTAAAATGTTCTTAGGCTATATCATATGACACCGACGTCAGGCTGATTGTTGGCCCATAGCTTGCAGATATGATCAGTTTTGCTTGGAAAATGATGCATTGCCTGGTATAATTAAGATAAGAATAATCCTTTTAATGTAAGTTCATTGTTTGTAAATTCTTAGTAATATGCAGATAGACTTTTTCTTTTCAGTTTTTATACTTCACGCATTATCTCAGTTCTTTGTTACTCGAACTACTTCTTCCTACTTTTTATGAACCTAAGCTACACACATCAACACCGTCTAGGGATATTTTGTATAAAGTTCTTAAACTCAAAAAATACTGGCCAGTTTTAAATTCTTTTGAAGAAAGCTTATTTTGTAAACCTTTTTGAACGATTCTAAATATGAATTTGAAAAAATAAATTAAAAACAAAAGATTTACGCGGCATAATGGTAGCGAAGTCCGAAGGCTTCATTTACCTACAGTAGTTTTTGGCTATTTTTTTGTGTCAAATTTAAGTTTTATATCAAGTTATCGGTTAATTTCGAATTAATGTTATTGTGTGCATCATGCAGCGGCGCCATTTAACGAGAGAGGAAATGTTAAGGGCAGTAGGCATGCTCCAAGCTGGGGCTACTCAACGGAGTATTGCTGAGGAGATTGGAACAAGACAAAACGTGATATCAAGGTTATGGTCACGTTATCGTGCTACTGATGATGTGGCTGAAAGACACCCAGGCGGGAAGCGCATAACCACTCAACGACAAGACCGATTTTTGCAAGTTGCCGCGAGAAGACAACCAAATGTTACGGCCATGCAGTTGGTTCAGAGGCTCCAGTCAGAGCACCAGTTGCTTCTGAGTGATCAAACTGTAAGGAGAAGGCTGCATGAAGCTAACTTTCATGCTCGCTGACCGCTTCGTACTCCAGCACTACGCCGAGGAAATCGTGGACGACGACTAGAGTGGGCTCGTGAACATTTGCTCTGGGAAGATAACCAGTGGTCTGTAGTGCTGTTCACCGATGAGTCCCGGTTCGGTTTCCATCTCGATACACGTAGAGTACGTGTTTGGCGAGTTCCTGGTCGTGAGAGCCGTCTGCAACATCCTCAGGAAGTTCATTCATACCACGGCGGGACAATTATGGTTTGGGCGGGAATTCGTGTTGGTGGAAGAACAGACCTCGTTTCGATCAGAAACACCATGACGGCTGAAAAATACCGTAACGAGGTGCTAGTACCAATAATCTACCCCCATCGACTACAAATAGGCCAAGAATTCACGCTCATGCACGATAACGCCCGTCCGCACACAGCGAGAGTGGTGACAAGCTGGTTGCAGGAGCACGACGTATCGGTCTTAGGCTGGCCCGCTCAATCGCCTGACCTAAACCCCATAGAACACGCGTGGGACATGCTCCAATGAAGGGCTTTGAGGAATTTCCCTGCAAACATTGCGACGGAAGAGCAACTTTTTTTGCATCTTAACCGGACCTTGGACAATATACAGCAGCAAGACTTGGGTAACTTAATCCAAAGCATGAAAAACCGTTGCAGGACCGTTATTAACGTCATGGGGTGTTTTACTGACTACTGATTTTTCACATAACTGTTAAAAACAGATTAATTATTCCTTATTATTCACTTTTTCTTGAGAAACACATTCATTGTTAGTTTTACCATTATTTCACGTTTTTTCTTTATTTGAATAAAAATTTGATTACGCAAAAAAAATAGTTTTCTTTTATTCTGGAGTGTAGTCTGATAAATGGGCCTTATAAAAATATATGCATGCTGTATGTTATTTTTAATAAATTTTGAGTAAATTGAGTAAATCCAAAATATCCCTAGACAGTGTTGATGTGTGTATATTGTCTAATTATAATTTATTCATTAAGTAATATAACACGAGGAAGGGAATGAACTCGAAATGAGGCGTACGAATTGTTCGCACATGTACAGTTAGCAAAATGAATCAGAGTACAGTTTGTAAATCCACGGAGCATAGCGAAGACAAAACTAAATTGTTGACGAGTTTTAAAAAAAACTAAAGCTTATATAATTACAATAGGATAAGCTGAAAGTCATGTTACTACTTTTGTATACTATAAAATGTCTTTGAAACCACATCTAAATTCGAAATAAATAGTCAGAAACAATAGCAGTATTCCTTGAATATAAAAGACTACTGTTTAAAAAAAAAATGATTACGTCATTGTAATGCGTGTTTTAATATAGCACCATTTCTTAGATCAATAAATTCAGATACTAAAACCAATCAGCGATATTTTTATAATACGAAATGTCAACTATTGTTTCTCGTTGAAGTCTTTTGTTAGAAGATGGAGGTATGAAGTTTCTTCATTAAAGTTTTCGGTTTTTTTAGTGTGAAAAACTTTTCTAGTAAATATTTTACTATGATTAATTACTAGTAATTACATAGTCTTTTTAATGTGTTACTTATTATTTTGAAGACGTAAATGATTATTTTCTTCATCATCATCTGCCTAGCCTTTTCCCAACTACATATGTTGGGGTTGGCTCCCAGTCTAACCGGATGCAGCTGAATACCAGTCGTCCACAACCTAGTTACTGGGTAACACGATACCCCTTGGTAAGACTGGTTATCAGAATTTCTGAGACCTTTAAGATGGACCCGAGCGACTGTTCTTATTTATCCACGTGCCCCTCAAATGATTATTTTCTTCATTTCCAGAGTATACACACAAAACAATGAGCATTAAAATGTAAATTGAAGAAGAATGAAAAAAAGATAGAAGTTGCAAGTAACGTCAAGCAAAAACGTAACCGGCCATTATGACCCCGGCTCTCATAATACAAGTTAACACCTCTAATTTAAAAGTGCCTACGCTTTAACGACATTAAGTAGTAAGTACCTCAGCATCAGATAGAAAGTAACGGAGACGTAAACATGGATGAATGTAGTTTTCCCATGGCGAGAAAGTGGTCTCACAACAAACCTTTGCCGACATCCATCAACGTCGGCTGTTACAAAAATTACGTAGTTATACAGACTCATTATTATTCATAGTTTAGTGCTAAGAAAGTAACAGTCTACTGTTATGATTCACGTAATCTTATTGATGATACCTCTCTCAATTTTCGCGATGAAATCATCTTCAAGTAACATGTAATTTTTATTATTACATTGTCTGTCTGTACTGCGACCTATTCGTTTCCTTTGTGAAATAAAATTGCATGTTTTCTAACATTAATTTTCGATCGGCGGCGATAGAAAGCTAATCAAGTAATTATGTATGTAATTATTTTAATAGCTGTTTGTTAATTGATTATGTACGTTTTATAGACATGCGTAGAAATAACCATTTGGTGGAAAAATTTATAGAATACATCCTCAATTAAACATAAATACTTTTAGACATGTATATAGGTACACTGACGTATAGCAGCTAAGGTAACCTACAGTTTGAACTAGCAGCCGTAGCCAGATGTGAGTGACTCAAAGCTCATTACTGTTAATGAGCTAACTGTTAGCTATTTCTACTAATTGTACTTGAAACAGTCGGAACTCATCATTTGAAGCATCCAGAATCTCAACTGGTTTCTGTTTCTACCATTAGCTGAACTATGTTTGGTTGCTCACGCGTAGGTATTTACATTACCCATACATAACCATGTTTTGGCCTTTAATTTTATTAATGACAAAACATTTATTTTTAATTTTCCAAGTCTCGTTAAGCTGAAGGCCCCTTAGATATATCAAGTTGAACACAAAGTTGCGACAGGCACTATCGCTGATTGCTCTCAGATAGCGCGATGCGAGGGTGGTGTAAACATGTTTCGTAACTTGCATGTCAACAGACAGCGGCTTTTTTCAACAATTAACATACACTCGTTATTTGTATAACCATGTATACTTATACGTTGCGTCGTAATTAAACTATGTATAGCTTTAAGAACTGCATGAAATGCTATGAACTAAGTCTAGTTCTCTGAAATAGGTGGGTAATGTAATGTTTAATAACACACATCGTTTCCGTAACAAAATTGAAAATAAAACGTGTCGATTTCTTGTAACACATAAGGTGTACGTGTAACATTCAAATAGATTTTCTACTATCAAGAATTTGTAAATTAAAATCAAGCAGTAATTTAAAATTGCACGTTTCGAAAGTTATTTCCATAATCTAAACTGGTATACGACTTCGAATCAACGGATTTGTGGGGTATTAGGTAAACTTGTAGATATTCGTTGTCAATCAATATTTACGTTACGGCTTGTTAAGTCTCGAAAATTGTTATTTGAATAAGGTCGTGCAATAGTTCTGGGAATATCTGTAAATGAAAAACCAATTGGTTTCAACAACAAGTAAACTTGAACTAATCGCGATTAAGGTGACCCGAGAATCAAATCAACTAAGGAGTCACTGTCACAAAAATATCGGAACATTATATTCAGAAGCGAATACTGTGAGTCAGATTTAAAATGCTGTTTTCATATATTGATGTAGTGGAAGCTAGTTCAATAGAACTGAGATATGTTCGTAGAATCTCAGTTAGTGCATCGAAGGAAGGTCTATATTATTGTCTTAGAATGAACTCATCCGGAGTCTTGCGTCATTTGGACTTGCAAACCGGTTGGCCTAGCGTCGATCTGCACTTTTATAATTTTTCCTTACAGAGCAATGTTAAAGAACTGCATTAATTCACGTGTCGCTGAAAATACTGTATCTTAATTAAGTTCCAGTAAACACTCCAGATCTTTGTAAAATATGAATTAAAAAATGAACTAGAATGCGTGGATAGATCAGAGTTTACAAAAACAATAACGAAGTTGGCGTAGCAGCTAGCAAACAAGCAATTGCCAACGGAGTAATTATTGTGAACAGTGGAGCACGGTCCATGACCACCCCTCTGTAATTTCCCGACAATTTTCTTTCAGAACCATTCCTTCCTGTTGTATTAGTATGCCTGAAACCTTAAGTAAGCAAACCCGCTTTGTGCTAAACGTTTGCGCACGCTGATGCGTCGCGTTACTTCATCGTGTGTACTCATTCCTCGTCTTGGTGCCGTGCTCACGACAATACTGGTATGCCTGTTTACAATATTACAATAGTGTTATATTACTCGACCTTTCATTGGTTGAGTGGCATTTCGGCTATTTTGAAACTCGGATCGTGACAAATCGCGCCTTGATCGATTTTAGAAGTCGTCTCTCGATAGTCAGTACTATCCAGACGGGTTATTCGTCGTCTTTATAGTTATTGACATTACTTGTTCGTGTTTACTTAGTAACGTGGGATGTTGCGTACATGTTTAGGTATGTGAGATATTGTACACAATGAAGTTGTGGATATACCGTTTAAAAAGCTGATTTAAAACTATGTACTGATATAGAATATTCTTTATTATGTACACCATATAAATTTCAGATATGTGTGCATGTGTATCGTGTTATAGAGCGTTAACTAACTAATATTACACCAAGTATTCATGGTAAAGACAAGAAACCTTTTAAAAACTTCAAAGAGAAAACATACACGGAGACGATGGTAACGTCCACCATATTTTCGAATTTAGCCTAAGGAAATAATGTTGTAACATTCTGTAACACACTCATTACCAATTACGATCAGCTTATTAATATTTCATCGTAATTACCGACTTTTTTATCCGCTTACTTCGACACATCGGCAAGAAATAGACAAAGTGAAAGCATACAGTGTCGATAGTCATCGACAACAATTGGTCACATGAAGCCGATAAAAAATAATGCGGCCGTGCACAATGGTTTCCGAGTTTCATTTCTCTGTGACATTAAATGTGTGTACATTTGTATGACATGGATAGAAATAAATAGATGTAACAGTTTCAAGCGATTAGCCGACTATAGTGCGAGAAATCGATGCTTCTTTATTATCCGATAAGATGCTTCTTAGAAACCTAAATCAACTGATATTCATTTGATCGGAGCCCTAACATGTTTCTGTACAGATGCCAGTAGGTCGAGCTACCCGAAACTGTCAAATCTTCTCAATCAACCTTGAACCTTAAGGCTTTAGCGATAAAGTTTGAAATTCTATTAAAGAAATTTGGCAGATTGTAGTAGCTTGATGTGCTGGTTCTTGATATGATCTAAAGATTTCTGCAAAATTAATAATATAGATGCGGAAATACAACTCATTTTTAAACAAATCTATTTACTTATCGGCATATCTTAATACCTACACCAAATTCACTGATGTCTATCTCTATTATCAGATTTCTAAACGTCATTAAATAGCACCATGAGCCGTAATTATATGTCAGGAGTCAGCTTAAATTGTACCAACATATAATTTATTTCAAAATCCGCGTCTTTTATGGTTAATAGAGAATGGAACACTATTTAACATTGTCCTTGCATACCTTTCTTGTAATTTTAATTAATTACACTTATGTGTGTACTTCGATTGTGTAATTACGTTTGTATAAAATAACTTCACAGGTTTTGACCGTGTCTTTAACAGTACTCTACACGAACAATTGTACAAACAAGTGAGCAATAAACTTTACAATGTTCTGTCACAACCTACAATGACAAGTTTGTTATTAATGTTCAAAATTTGTAACTATCCGTTACATACACGAACAATGTTGTATTTGAAGGTCTTCATTCAGCAATATGGTTTATGTTTAGTTATTACAATCTGCGATATTACTTGACCTTAGAAGATGCGACACAAATTGCAGAACTTAAAAAAATACTAACGTTTTTCTTAAGTACATACAGTTATAACTAAACGCATATGCAAAGTAACGTTTTTTATTACATAACCAACTAGGTACTACAGCTAGGCAAGACCCAGATAATCAACAGTCTATGCAATGACTAAAAAACTTCACAGAAAAACCTGCCATGTACAAACAAGGGAAACCGATGCATTGTTTCAAAAGCCAAAGGTATCAATGAATAAAGTGTCGCCGCCGGTGCCCTATGTAACCGGATGAAACCAAATAGCGGCCAGCGAGCGTGAAACCACCATTGGGTAAGCGGCCAAGATACGCCATGCGTACTTGCTGCTCTAGTCGGTAAGTTGGCTCATGACACTGGACACAATCGATTTCTTGTGTCGTAATTTACTGTAATAATTGGATTATAATTTTTATGAAATGATTCTATTATGGTCGGAGCGTTTTCAATAAACTTACCTAAGTAAGGATTTTAATATTATAGGCGTTGGTAATCAGTCTCGGTTATATTTAAAAATAGTTTACATCACTTACGTAAGAGCGTTCTAAATATTTGCTATTAAATCATTGATGGATTGTTAGACATTGATTCTGGTACCTAATTTGAAAATGTTTCAAGATGAACTGTGTGTTTTCCTTGTCATTTTCTCTATGAAATGGTTTTCTTATGTCTGTAGTATTTATCTCTAATGGATTATAATATATCTCGCTATGATAATTCAGTTTACCATTAAATGTCATTCCAATGTGAAGCCTCAAGGTTAGCCATTCATCAACATGTGGCATTTTAATATTCTATTCACGATAAACCTTACATACCCAGTAATAACACGTCAAAGTTCCTTTTAAATTATATTTACCTTTGGACATGCCGTCACTCGAAGGCTCAAGACTATAATATTTTGGCCATTGTTGAATGATTTACAACTTATGTGAGAGGACGTTGTACACAGACAACGATGTATGGCGTACTTATTTAATAGTTCTCTGAAGCAAGAACAAGATATAATAGAACTTACCAAACGTGTATCCATTTTATTTTATTTTCTGAGACTAACAAGTCATCACGACACCTATTATACTTATATTTTTGCACAGAAAGACTTTTTATCAGCTTTTTTTTATAAACAAACAACTTTTATCAATTTTTTTATCAGTAGATAGGATCTAAATTAAATGCATTTAGAAATATAATTAAAAAGGTAATAAACAATAATTTAATTAAATTCCGTTTAAAAGGACACACAGGCCACATTAGTTTTGTCAGACGCAAACAAAAAGAAGAAACTGACAAAATATATGCGCAGTGTCATCGCCACAGACGGTTAGAGATTAAATCGATTCTTTATCAAGATGATTAGGTTTGTATTTCCAATATGTTTTTATTACTCGTATTAACTATTATATAAACCATTACACTTTTATCGACTCTAATTTTGAAATTAATGATTTCTTTGAAGTGCTATTAAGCTTTGTATTATTGCCATTAACAATTACCATTAATCTAATTTTAAAGGCGATCAGTTAGCAGGTTTCCTAAATATATATTTTTTATATTATGGTTAAATGCTTTTTTATTTAGCCATATCTCTTTTCTATGACTGTACTTTTTATTAACGATTAAAGTTTTTAATATTTCTTTCATGTTCCTTACTAAATATTGTATAATTATTATTGCGTTGCGATGTCATAAGTAGCAATGGATGAATGTTTATTGTGTAATCTCCATCATCCGTTCAGCTGAATGATGACCACTGCTGGATATAGGGCTCCCCCAAGCATCGCTACATCGACCGATCTCGTGCTCCTTGCATCTAGCGAATTCCTGCAGCTTTCACATCGTCACCGGTCGACCTCGTGGGAGGATTTCCAACGCTGCGCATTCTGGTACGCGATCATCACTATAGAACCTTTTAGTCCCTAAAAGTTACTTCTACTAAAGAAACAAACATACTTATTAAAAGTTGTTTGCTTCCTCCATAACAGTAAAAAACCGAAAGGCCTTCCAGCGCAGATTTCTGTGTTTTCCTTTCAATTGCTGTGTTTTGCTTTCATGCGCAATCAAAGGTCGTTGTAAAGGCCGCAAACGATAGTAAAGTGAACAGGATACCTAAATCGCAAACGTAGCCAGCTAAATGTTACGTCAACCTTTAATCAATAGCCTACCAAGTATCGAATCAAGCGAGAATTGGACACATAATACATTTGCGGTAAAATTAGGACAAGGCCAGTACTTTTCGTTGCTTAAATAGTACTTAGTGCGTAAATGCATCGACCAATGAGTGAATGGCAGTGGTATAGAACTTTGCATTCGATTGCCGCAAAATGATTACGTCCGACAAGCCGGAAACATTGTAGGGAACAGGTTTTCGAAGTTTTGAAAGGTGTTACTTGGGTTACGTATGAAGTCAAGTATCAAAGTTTATTATGAAATCTATTTAAATAAGATCAAATGCTAATTTGAGTGATATTTCAGTTCCGTGATAAGTATTTATATCCTTTATCACAAATTATCACTCACCTGCTGATTGTGAAGAAACATCCATTCGGCTTTGTTTACCTATTTATCTGCAAATCACGTTGGTTTCAATACCTATCAACCTACATAGACACTGGTACGTAAGTACTGTCTTGAACAAGGTTAAAAAACAACAAATCATCTATACAAATCAATAAAATTCAAGTGCTTTTTTGTAAAGTCAAAATAACAGATTTTTACTAAATGCAAATGAAAGTATAATACGGTACTTATAAAAACAAAGTTGAAATTTTTGTTCTGCCTGTCTGTTCCAGCTAATCTCCAAAACGGCTGGATCATCACCTTTTGTCTGGACTTTCACTGGCAGATAGCTGATGTTATAAAGAGTAACTTAGTTTACTGTTATTTTAGACAAATGTCACGCGAACGAAGTCGCGGGCGCCAGTTAAATAAAGTAAGCTTTATATTTCTTATGCGTTCTAATAGGTGCACACAAATGATCAAAGAAAAGCTCCTAAACAGACTACACATTATTAAAAGCCTTAAATGCCCTACAGCAATTCTTATAGTATTTACTTATGTAAGAATATTATCCTACTGCCAATCGTGACCATCTTTTTCCAAAGCCAATATAAAATGTAAGTTGGTAACACGAATGCAAGAAAGATATCACAGACCGCATGTAACTTATGCCGATGCCCCACTCGAAATGTCTCATGGCTGTGCCGATGAGGAAGCATTAAGGTCAGCTGTTTACCGAGGAATGTAGTCAAGAACGGAGAAATACTCTGGCTAAACAGTTAGGCCTACTTTTTAGCAAAGCATTCGGTACCGACCGTAACGCTACAGAAACAAAGGCGGTTTACCTAATGACGCGTCCAATTCATCAAATTCTAGAAACTGAGGATTTTTTATAGAAATGTTTTAAAAACCGCTAGGTTTTTTACTAGGGTTGACAATGACCATTGAGTTATAGGTACAGTTTTAAAGAAGTAAATGTCTACCCTAATAATGAAGGTAGTTGTATTATGGTAAAGACGAATGAGTGAATAAAACTAAGACAGTGAAAAATTCAGGACATAATCGGACGATAATATTAACAAAGAAACGTCATCGGTGGCAGCGCTGAGGTCACTTTGGCTGCAAGTTTTGGGACACAGAGGGCAGGATAGGAGGTCTGCGCTGCCACCGACGACGCCGTGGATCAAACAAAGTTTACAGCCAACAAGATTTGAGAAAAGCCGTGCCATTGACACGGAGAAGAACAAAGAAGCAAAAAATAACTTTGCAAATACAAATGACCATACAGCAAACTACACAATACGAGTATTATAGGTGTAGTACTAATAGGTCCACACAATGCAGTTCTTAGAAACCCTAAGTATTCCTGGAATCCATATAAATTCCGTAAAAGCATTCTGTTGTCCGTCAAGCGCTCGGCCTATGTGCACGGTTTGTCTACACTTTCTTCAGTCCATTAACCCACAGTTCTACAAAACTTAATTAAAACTGATGATCATCAAGACCATAGGGTTTCCATTATGTCATCATAAGGAAGTGAACTACTTCCTTCCTATAGCAAACATTCACTCACAGCACAGTTGTTTTCTATAATAGATTCATACGTAATCGAAATATAGTTTAATAGTCGGTTGCTATCACAGAAAATTAGTTTCAGCAGTAGTGATGTAAGTAGCGAATTAATTAATAAATAAGAACAAATAAAATGTGATTTCAGCGACTTTGTTTTTAAACGTTACGTCTCCTTGATTTCACTGAGGAATTCTAACTTTTTACTTGTTTTGTATAACATACCAATACTGGCAACTATATTTGAATTAGGAATTTGAGATAATTTTCAAGTTAGGGAACAACAAACTGAATGTAATGCTTAACAAAGTTCAAATTACATTGCAACCTAAAACTAATTAGGATCTTTTTGTTACAAATGGTCATTCATAAATCCACTTAGAATACATTTTACTTAAGTTAAGTGTATTAAATGGCTATGGAATCTAAATTATCTGAGATTATTAACACTGCTATAACAACTTGTTTATTATTGACTCTGCTGGGTAATTGCATCACACTTTCAGTAGCAGTGGATTTCATTTTGACAGTGCAACAACATTCATTGCGCTATTTACGTTCTTGAGCAGACAAATTTTTCATACGAAGCAATGGAATATACTATACATATCAAATTAATTCAGATTGTAATTGAAATTGTGTTACGCAATTAGTGTGCTAGTTGAAAAATATTTAGTTGACACTGCAGTCACGTGTTAAAATATAAGCAATTGAAAATGACGAGACCTAGTAAGGCCTTTTATTCGACGGTTTAACCAATCTTTTGTGTGTAAAGTAAATGATTACGATCCGGAATTGTATAGATAAAGTTACATCACATACCTATCATGTAATATTTCAAGAATTTATTTCGATTTTTATTAGTCATGTTATTAAGATTGCTTATGACTTTTATAACATAACCATTATTCTCAATTTGTATTTACACCGTATACGCACGTTTTAGATTCTGTGCATTTTTTCGTAAGCACAGCGAAAGGTATGCGGTGCATTGAACGTGACATTAAAACCAATGAGTTGCACATTTCGATGAAATTGCTCACCCATTGCGTCACAGTAGGTATTCTGAATGTTAACTGTGCCAATCTTCTGTGATCTACGGAAGTTTGTAGTTTAAATAAGCTTAATCACAGTTGTAGGTTAGCTGACGTAGGTTTTGTCAGCGGGGTTATTGCGTAACAAACAGTAGCAATGGCTTTCATTTTGACAATTCAACTACATTCATTGCGTTATTTACGTTGTTGGACAGACACATTTTCCGAACATCTGAAGCAATGGAAATGGATTAGTTATATTTCCGTCATCCTTCCTTCTCAGTTGCTTTGTAATTAATAATAATAATAATAATAATAAAATAAATAAATAAAAAAAAAAAAAAAAATATAGATAAATAAATATATATATATTTATTTATATATAAATATAAATAAATATACCAGAAATGGAACCAGTCATAATTACGCCATTAGACGTAGCCAAAGCAGTCCGTCCGTTACCGAATTGGAAATCACCGGGACCGGACGGACTGCATAACTTTTGGTTAAAATGGCTAATTAGTTCACACACTTGCCTGGCATCTCAGTTCCAGTCATCCTTAGAGTCTGGGTCGCTACCACAGTTTCTAACAACAGGCGTTACCCACCTGCTCCATAAGTCAGGTAGTCCCGCGGAACCCAAGAATTATAGACCGATCACGTGTTTGTCGACGGTTTATAAACTTCTTACATCCATTTTGAGAGCGAAAATTAACACACACATTGACAGTTACTCGATTATGTCTGCCTCTCAAAATGGATGTAGGAATGGGTCTCGCGGTACTAAGGAGCTACTCCTCATAGACATGGCCATTAGCCAACAGGTTCGCCGATCCCGCAAGGATATGTCGACATGCTGGATAGATTATAAGAAGGCCTACGACTCGGTGCCACATACATGGCTCATGAGGGTGCTGGAGTTGTACAAGATAGATGCAACTCTACGCACCTTCCTTGAGTCGTGTATGAGACAGTGGAAGACGGTCCTTCGCTATCCAGGGTGTCGACAGATCCAGGGGAATGATGAGCCTGTATGGATTAAGCGGGGAATATTTCAGGGCGACAGTTTGAGTCCACTTTGGTTCTGCTTAGCCCTGAATCCTCTAAGCACACTGCTGGAGGACTCAGGTCTAGGCTATCGGTTGAAGAGAGGTGGTCAGGTCATATCTCACCTCCTCTACATGGATGATTTGAAACTCTTTGCCCCTAACAAATTGCATCTGATGGAGCTACTGAAGGTAACTGAAACTTTTAGTAGTGCCATCAGGATGGAATTTGGTGTGGACAAATGTGCAGTCATGCATGTAAAGGGGGGGAAGATTATGGAATCCGAGGGAATTCCACTTTCGGATTCCATACACCTTAGATCCCTCTCCTCATCCGAAAGCTATAAGTATTTGGGTATGTCGGAAGCGTTAGGCATCAACGATGCTGACATGAAGCAATCCTTGAAGGAGCGCTTCTTTTGTCGCCTGAAGAAGGTATTAATTAGTCTTCTTTCGGGCGGAAATAAGGTGCGCGCCTTCAATGGTTGGGTCATGCCGGTTTTGATGTACTCTTTCGGCATACTCAAATGAACTCAGACTGAACTCGACGCCCTAGATAGAAGGGTCCGTACACTGCTGACCGCAAACCGGATGCATCACCCACGATCATCGGTGATGAGACTGTATATCCCGCGGAAGTGTGGGGGTCGAGGATTTTTAAATGCGAAAACCCTCCACAACCGCGAGGTGTGCAGTCTCAGGGAATATTTTTTAAAAGCCGAAGTGGGTATGCACCGTGATGTGGTCGCAATGGACAAGGGGCTCACCCCGCTCTCCATGGCGAAAGAGAACTGGCGCAAACCTGTAGTACTTACTACCGATGACCGCAAGAAGGTATGGCAAAGCAAGGAGCTTCACGGGCGCTTCTATCGGGCTCTTCATGAGCCCGGTGTAGATTTCTTAGCGTCCGTATCCTGGCTGCGTTTCAGTGACCTCTTCGGGGAAACTGAAGGTTTTGTCTGTGCAATTATGGACGAAGTTATCTTGACGAATAACTACCGGAGACATATTATGAAGGACGGGACGGCTGACGTGTGTCGGGCATGCCACCGTCCGGGTGAGTCCATCAGACATATTATCTCTGGTTGTTCTCGTCTGGCTAACAGCGAGTACTTGCACAGGCATAACCAAGTAGCCAGGATTATTCACCAGCAACTTGCTTTGAAATATAAACTTGTCGACTCAGAGGTACCGTATTACAAGTATGTGCCCGACCCAGTTCTCGAAAATAACCATGTCACGTTGTACTGGGATCGGTCTATCATCACTGACAGGACTGTTGTCGCCAACAAACCTGATATAGTGGTGATAGATCGATTAGTGCGCCACGCAATGATTGTTGATGTTACCATTCCACATGACGGGAACCTCGTGAAAGCTGAGAAAGATAAACAAATCAAATATCTTGACTTAGCACGCGAGGTTGTTGACATGTGGAATGTGAGCTCAACTGTCATTGTGCCGATTGTCGTATCGGCCAATGGCCTGATGGCCGACAGCCTCGATCAACATCTATCGAGGCTCTCGTTAGGCGGTTGGATCAAGGGCCTGATTCAGAAGGCAGTACTCCTCGATACGGCTCGCATTGTGAGGAGGTTTCTATCTCTGGAGCCCTAACCACCGGTAGCTTGGACCCTGCTCCCGACACCGGTGGATCACTATTTTTTTATATTTTTAAATGTTTTTTTTTATTTTTTTATTTAATCATACTAATATTTAAAAATGTAACAAAATAAGACGACTAAATAAATAAACGACATAATAATAATAATCTTTATTGACATAAAAGTATGTTACATTATTATATGGAAACCCTGACTCCTGCGCTAGGTAGTAACCTGTGTTACAGGAATCAGTGTCTTCTCCCAGTAGTTTACACAGAAATTATGCAATAAGATTTAAACAATTTTACATTATACAATATCTGCTTAAGGCGTATGGGTGGGGGTGTATGAATGAATGTGTGTGTGTGTGAGGGTGCGAGGGTAAGGTTGTGTGTGTGTGTGAGAGAGAGGGTGTGTGTGTGTATGTTTGCGTGTGTGTGTGGTGTGTGTTTATATGTTTATCGTGCATGTTTATAATGGGAAGCGCTAATTGCCGGGTTTATGTTATTAAGTTTTCTGTCTGTATGTAATCTAGTGTTTGTAGAAACGTGTTTATTTTATTTTTAATTTCCTTTTTAGGAAATGGGTTAATATCTAGGGTCTTGTTTATCTTATTATAGATACGCGTAGCAAGAAAAAGATGTTGCCTTCTGGCTGAGGCAGTCTTGCATTTGACGTATTTACAAACATTAGCGACTGTTCGTTTACTCTTGTAACTGTTGTTTATAGGTGTGATAAGGTGTTGCTTCAATGTGATAGTGTGTTATGCAATTAGGGTGCAGGTTCTCTTACGATGATTCATTTAATATCTTAAGGACCATTTATATCTGAGGGGAAAAACGAAAGACTTCCAATACGTTCGAGAACAAAGCCTTGTATTCAATAGTAGTTTGGAGTTGATGGGAAAACAGTCACGCAATACTTAAAGTGGGTTAAAGAAATACGAATGCAACAATGATACTTTGTAAACGCGAGCGATTTGCTCCGGTCATGGACACTGGCGAGCCATGGGAAATTGAAGAAGGGCACAAACAGAGGCTCGTGTTTGTTCGAGCAATTTCAGACGCTTCCTGACTTAAAGAAAGGTAACCTGCTGGCATTGAAGTATACGATGCTTAAATATTAAATACCGAACCAGTTGTTTTAAAATAACTGTTGCTACCAATGTGTAGGTGGGTATTTGCATTGTCTCGTGCGCAAGCAAAACATTGCAGGTGTATATTTTTCATAACAATTCATACAAGTGCATTGGATGAACTAAAATAAATTCTTACACATTGTTTGGTTACACAACCTGTTAAATTGTGTACATACTTTGAATTAAAAATGTCGTCGTTTATTCCAAAACGAGATGATGATATAGTTCAGAGTTAATGAGCTGGTTGTCAGAATGTATCATTGATGTCATTGAGTGTGAGTGAAAATAACTTTTAAAATTATTTAGAAAGTATAAAGCACAATTCATCATCCCATTAACGAGGTTTATAATTAGCTATTTCGTTACGTAACAAGGCGTATTTTAATTAACTTTTAGCTGTTAGTTACTGTTAAGAACAATCGTGACAATTCATTTACAGCTCCATTGTCTTTTCGTGGAGTCTACATGTTAAACTGTCATGACAAATAAAATTTCCAGCACATTAAGAGGCTCGTTTTGCGTGAGTCTCAAGAATAAATAAACTGCAGTAATATTTTCTGTCTAACTCTGTTTCTCATGACCTTCCCTGCTAGCGAAGTGAGCACATAACGTAATAAACCACAGCTAGTTTGAACGTTTTTATTACTTGAAATATAAACTATATCAAGTCGAGGAAACCTTTTTCTGTGGAAACGGATGTTGTTTCACGGACGTGTCTGTGATAAAGGATTATTATTAAAGTCAGTATGTAGCCGTGTAAAACTGAGGAGTTGCCTCCATCGGAATAGCGTTTAATATCTTAAAATACAAAAGAGTATCAAAATAATTATGGTATTTTTTATCGTTGAGGGTTTGATAAGCTTAAGATCTTCCGGATGCGAAAGTTAATTAAAGTCAGGTCTGTTGCTAGGACCATGTTCCATGCTGTCTTTGCATCATATTATTGCATCAACCTTTCTTCTTTAAACTGAGACTTCAGAATATAGAAAATAACAGAAGGCGCTTACGACCCAACAATCATCGGGGCACCTGCCTCTCTTTTCAAGCGCGGAATATAGCTAGCTGAACTGTTCTATTTGCGTTTGCGTTTTATGGTTTTACCTGTAGGTACACAAGCTTAAACAAAAGATAACTTACCCTGTAGACTAGGTGCCGACGCGGGCGCCGCAGGTGGTGGCTGCAACGGCGTGGGCGGCGGCCTGCGCCTCCTAGGCACATGTAACCCCGGCGCTGACGCCGCCCGAGTCGCCGTTCGGAACCCGGGCGCACGGTACCGGGCCGACTTCACCGGACCAGCCGGTACTGTGTTCGTACCCGTTATGGACGGCAGCCGGGGTAGGGAACCGGCGCGTTGCTCTTCCTCCGACTGGAAAATAGAGTTATGTTAGTTTATGGATAGGTTCTTCTTCGACTCTTACTATATGAGAGTGCTTTGGTGAAAATATTAGCCAGTCAGCAGGGTGGTAGCAGTGCTCGTTGTCAATTGCTACCTACAGATACAGTGTGAGGTAGTTGGGTAATAAGATTTATCAAAACCTTGATATAGATACTACCCATGGTCTGAAATCCTACTTTAAACCCTAGCGATATTCAGGAACCCTTTCCATAAATTGGGATGGTGTAATAAGAGAAAGGGTGGACGGGTCCCTATAAAAAAATATTGGGCGCTAAATCAAACTTTGCGAGGTTTAAGTAAAACTTTTTATTACTTAGTTAAACATAAAACAGACGTACAGACCTTGCGAAGTCACTTTTTTGTTCTAAAAAACGAGCTCCCAGTGCTTGTTTAGCTTCACGAACCGGCTAGAACTATTTAACCACATAAATTCATTCCAAAAATCACCCTATGTTGCCAAATATCGTAATACAAGTAATAAAGGCGAAGAAGACGAGCTTCGATGAGGTAAGAACACTGGAGTAATTAGGTTAAGTGTATTTTAAGGGGTGATTGCTATTAGTTGAGTCATTTCAAATTAATTGTGTTACTACTAATGATGATAAGATTTACCTTATCTGTTTAACGTCAAGTGCTACTTATCTACAATTAGAAGTTCTGTGCAGGTGCCACTTAATCCACCTGTCAGTGCAGTAACTATTTACTAAGGTTATTAGGTCGATAGCTTAGTTTAGTGACTCTCTGAACATAGTTTTCAAATTGTAATATAATTATTATCTTAGAAACATGTAGTTTTTTGTATTTATTGATAATGGCTCTTCACGACTTACTCGCTGAAACATATATAAAAAAAAATCACATACACTTTCAGTTACTGTGAATTCGTCACTTACAGAAGTGCACAGCACTAAAAGTTCTATTTGTAAAATAATTTTGAGGAAGAAAGTGCAAGCAAAAACAAGCTCAGGGGCGCTGACTGCACAGGTAAAAATAATTTAAAAGCTTCTGATTAAGAAATTAATACATATTATGTTAATTTTGTTACCTATTGCTCTTTTTCTAGGTATATACATATAGAAAGTCGTACGTGCTCATCAACAATAAATAATATAGTACGCGCATACACACAATGTATTGTAATTACGTTCAATATTTACATCACTATGCATACCTAATGCAATTGTAGCCTAGGTTTAATTCTATAGAAGTATAGATCTATGTTATAAGTAGTTGTACTACCGATTACTTTTCCTAAGTTAACTGGCACGTACAGACGACAGCACATCAAGCTACTACAATCTGTTAAATTTCTTTAATAGATTTTCAACCTTATCACTAAAGGTTCAAGGTTGATTGGGAAAATTTGACAGTTTCGGGTAGCTTGACCTGTTGGCGTCTGTACATAAAATCTTAATTGTACTAAATATAGGGAATTTTATGTCATAACTAATAGCAATAACAAGTGCGCGAAATCACATTAGTTTTGTTCACATTATGAGCGACACATTTACTTACAATAATGTATAAACTAATAATCGAATCGATTATTGGTTTAAGTAGTTGGAATTGCACATAAAAGTAATCTGATCTTTTGAATACCGGGAAGGTCTTGGGAAACTTTAGTCTAACACAGGAGTAGGGCCTTGCTTTGAAGATTTTTTATAAGGAACCTGTTTTGGTGTACAACAGTGTTCATAATTCCAGATAATTTACATTCCATCACCACTTTACCGTTATCTACTTTATGGCTGATTTTTCAATCGACAGATATTTTTTATTCGTGGAATAAAATTGACGTCTAACAGATTTTGTATGGAAGAACTGTCAAAAATTCAAAATTATTCCTCTGATAAAATTATCTGGCGCAGGAAAAATCATGATTTTTGACTGATCATTTGTAACAAAAAAGTCCTAATAAGTTTTTATTTGCAATGGAATTTGAACTTTGTTATGTATGACATTCAGTTTATTAAATATTTTGATTTTGATTTTTTTGAGCTTGTTTCATAATTTGAAAATTATCTCAAATTCTTAAGTAATGGCTGATTTTTCCAACGAGGAATAGTATTGAATTTTTGACAGTTTTTCCATACACAATGTGTCAGACGTCAATTTTATTCTACGAATAAAAATTATCATTCGATTGAAAAATCAGCCCTAAAATATATTTTAGGAATTTCTAATTTTAAAATGGGTTCTCTACTAAACTTTACAGTTAACACATTTACTTTTGAAAGCTCTTCAGTAACATTTTCTTACGTTTAAATGTTTTAACGTAAGGTTACTTTTAAAAGCAAATTATAGTGAATGTAAACAATTTTTTACACCAAAGTAAACGTGTCAGAGGACACAAGGAAACTACACGCTCTGCTACACTATCAGTCAAATATTTATTTATTTACAAACCTACGGTATCTCTTATGTGATCACAAACAGCTCTCTTAGGCAATCTTTTATCTACTAACGCACGTTCTTGAAAGCAGTGGTAATATCTACTCTACATGACATTGACATTTTTGAAATACATGCGTCCCAAATAAATTGATATAAAGAAACAGCCTTGAATTGAAAAGTTGTCGATGTTTTGTAAAAACTCACTTTAACATACGTGACAGGAAAGTGTAAACACACAAATGAGTAAGTGTCTACTTTGTGTTTTTGTGTGCATGTATGCTAATGTTTGTTTTGATTGCATCTTGTGTTGTGGATGTTATTTTTAAGTTTATTTTGAATATGAAATTTTGTTGTCTTACCTCAGCATCTGGCGCGGAGGCGCGACGTCGTCCTCGCCACAGTCTGTCCTCACTGCCTCCAATCGCTCCACAGCTCCTCGAATGGGATTTCTGTGCTACCAAGTCAGCTCCCGCAGGCGAACGCCGGGACTCTCCACCACCACCCAACGTACCACGAGAATCGGCCGCCAGAAGAGCCGATTCAAAACTACCACGCCACGAAAACCTCTCACAATCACTCGCGACACTACCCCTACTCGCTGTTGGCTCCAGTATGTCATGAGATCGACTCCGCGCTAACGCCCCCGGCTCGGACGCACTGTCGTCATCTGTGCTTGGCGATGCACCACCCGACACTTCATGCATTAATGCCACTAGCCTGCCACCGATATGCCTCATCACTTTCCCGAACATCGGTGGTGAACCTTCCCCAGCCCGGCCCAGCGTCGCCGCCAGCCTCCGATACGCTCCGACTGCATCGCGCTCCAACGAACCCGCATCGTTATTTCCTCGATCAAATTCATCAATTATTTCGCGGCAGCTATCAGATATTTGTTTCCTCAGCGCAGATCGAGTACCAGCTGTGTTACCCTCTAAGTCAGAACCGGCGTAATCAGACGAGTCGTATGAATCACTCCACGTGTCCTCACTCGATAAATACTCTACTATTTCACGCACTTCTTCGTCCCGTATACCCGGCACTGTTTTCATTAACCTCGTTAATTCACTTTCAAAGTATAGAAGTTGAGGTGGCTTCGGGGGACGGGAAATCTCGGTGGAATTTGAATTAGACGATGCCGGAGTAGATGTCCGGACATTGGTCGTGTGTATCATTGTTTTGAAAAATTGTCGCATTTTTGTCATCATAAGATTGGTTTCCTCATCAGACGACCAATTGTTAAAACTATCTTTACGTACTAATGGACTTTGAGGCGGGCGGGATGACGGTGGAACTTCCACACGTTCTTCAATATCAGGTCGGATTTCTTCGATAATTTCTTCTAATTCTATTTTAGGTTCATGAGATCGAGTAAAATCGGAACTAGAATCTCCATTTCTTAGTAGGTCATCACAGCTACCTACGAAACCACTATCCCTACTAGTTTGTTTTTTAGATTCAGAGAGTTCAGATCCAAGCGGTGGGAATTCAGGTCGGGGTGATAGTCTACCGTCTTCACCCTCCGAAACAGATCTAGTATCATCGCGTGTTTCTTCGGTAAACTCAGCTGATTGTCGTCGTTCATCGGCGGGTGATCCACGTGGCTTTTTGTTTTGTTTTTTTCTTTTCGATTCGCCTTGCATGTCAAGCCTTTCAGAAGAGTCATGTCTGTCCTCCGTCTCTGTACTGGAGGCGTCGGAGACTTCCTGATTATCCTGCGAAGGTTCGTCCCCCGTTAATAAATTATCGAGTGAATTTGAATGTGACCGCGGAGTTCCACGGGCACGAACTAGCCTTTTTCTGCGCTGTTCAGGACTTTGTCTGCCTTCACTATCACTACCGACACTTCCAGAACCGTCTGAATCACGCCGTTCTTGATTAAATCCCATAAAGCCAGAGAGAAAATATTTTTCTAACCGTGACGACACTAGATCATCACTATCACCACTTCTTTTCGGTTGCTCGTTATCAACAATAGATTCACCACCTTCACTACACACACTTGATGTTTCCGACACTGCTTCCTCATCGTCGCGAACGTTTCTGCCGTCACCCAAACCGAAGAAAAAGTATTTCTCTAACTCCGTTGCGGATATAGGTCGTGGTTTTTTTGTTGTTTGTTCCGTTTCGCTTTCTTCGCAACTTTCTTCGACGATGGTGTGTAAAGTGAAGTCTATGGAACGCCTACAGTAGGCGAAATCCTCCCCCCGCATGGGAAGCGAGGCTTCATCCCCGGAATCGGTGTCAGAAGGTGAGGTGGCCTCGTCCTCGTTGTGGCTGACGTCCTCGACCCACGAGTCATCGTCTGCGAGCCCCTCCTCGAGGCACACGACCGCCGAGAGAGTGTCGGCATTGCTAACAACAGTCACTCCGCCCGAAGGCTGTGGCGTTTCGTCGTCGGATATTCGTTCGTCTGTTTCGTCTTGTTGCACGGCCGGGCTAGGGTCCGATTCACTTTGTGAATTGGTGTGGTGCACTATAACTTCCCGCATGAGCCGCGTCGTGTCTGACGTGACAACGGAGACGCGGTCGTGCGTTATCATAACGCGGCTAGTGAAGCGCGCGGAACCGTCCGCACAAGCCGTACGCGAGCGGCAAACTGTTGTCGCGGCAGGTGCGCACACGCTCCCCTCCGCGTCGGCGCAAACCGGCCTGCCGCTGTGCATTTTCTCCTCCTCTTGTTCCTCCATTAATTCTTTCTTCAATAGTTCACTGAGTGTGCGTTCAATACCTTTAAACAGGTCTATTTTTTCCGCGGACGATGAACTTGTGTTATCGTGACTGGGCTCCGGTGAAGGTGCTAATTTAGTTAATGAGTCCGGTTGAATTTCTGCAGAATTTAATTCGTTATTATTATGTCTCTCGTTAGCTAATTCTACCGAGAATTTTACTTTCACGTCCGCCAGTGAATCGTAGTCGGTGTTTTCAGATGATATACTTTGATATCGATTAACGTCACTATCTGTGTTATTTTTCTTATCTAGATCATTACTCGAGCTCGAGCTACAACTTGCATTAAAACTGTTAAATCTTTCACACGTTTCACTTTGTAGCATATTTTTGTCACAAAATTTGAAGAAGTTATGTTTTCTGGATCCTTCCTGGCTGCTGTCGTCATCACTATTATTTTCGTAGGGAATAACAGAATACTCTTCTGTAAAATTTACAGAGTCCAAAAGCACAATGTTTGAGTTTTCAGATCTTGGTGAAAAACTTTCATTTGATTCGCCACTAACATTTGCTTCATTTTGCCCAGCTACCTCAACCGCGATTATTTCTAAACTATCGGATTTCTTGTCATAGGAATCATCACAATCTATGCCACTACTGTCAGCGTTATCCTCGAGGTCTGAAGATGAGTCAGCCGGGTTAACAACAAATACTCTTGAAAATCTGCCGCCGCCACCTCCCGAGTCATCGGAGTCCTCGTCTGACGTCGCTGGTTCCTCAGGGGCGCCGCTTGTGAGGTCGTAACTTCTTCGAGCTACACCCTGCTCTGAGTCACTTGAATCAGCTGACTCATTCGAGGAAGGGAAAGCTTTCTCCGCTTCCAAGTGATCCGGCATAGCATTAGCTGGACCTGATAACAACGATAAAGAGTCCTCCTCGGCAATCACCTTGATTCCGACTGACGGTTCATTTTCAACTGAGTGTTCGATATCCTTATCGTCGTTATCGTTATCGCGGGGCTCCGGCGCTTGTGACGCCTCGGACTTTATCGCTTTATCAGTTCTTTCGACGGTGGTCATCTCGAGTTTAACTGTCTGTGGTGCAGCAGCGGAGGCGGTGGCGGTGGCGGCGGCGGTGACGGCGACGGCTGCGGCCGTGGTGAACCGAGCGAGGGTTGCGGCATCGAGAGGCGCTAGGCCGGGGTATGTGTTCCAGTGTGGCGTGGGTGGTGTTTGCGTTGGGAAAGCGAGTAGAGCAGGCCAGAGGGCGGCGGGTACGGGTACGGGGACAGGTACTGGGACCGCGACTATTCGGGGCTCGGCGCCGCAGGAGCAAGGTCGCGGGCAAGCCTGTGGCGCGTGCTTGGCAGGTGGTGGGATAGGGTGCGCCGCCGCCGCGCCCGGCTCGAAGTAGTCCCAGTCGCAATCGTCGGGCGCGGGCGGCGCGGCGGAGGAGGCCGTGGATGACGAGTCTTCCGTGTCCTCCCGACACGACGAGTCTGAGCTCAGGAACACGAGGCGGTAGTCCTCGGGACGCATGCGACCGGCCTCTGGTTCGCTAGCCTCGCCCGGTTCACTGTTGACGCCCCACTCTGAAAATGATAACAATATGTTAATTTATTTGTGGCAATATACATCTGTAGATGGGCATTAAGTAGAAATAACATCATAAAGGGTAAATGTAACTTATACTCTCATTTCGCTTGTCCAGAAAAGATTGCTAGTCGTAATAAAACACGTTATACAGGTAAGTTCAAACCAGTTCTAAAACTTGTATAGAATACATACACTAGCCTGTTTTTCAAGTGTGTATGTACATATGTATTTATTTATTTTATTACCTATGCATGTTTTATTTGTACAAGATATTGTGAAATGAAACAATAACAACCGCCTCCAGAATTTTCTGAGCAACGAGCGTTTGGGACCGTTCACGATTAACAAATCAGCCTATACTGTTTCCACTGCTGTGACACAGGCCTCCTGTCTGTGAGAGGTACTGGGCCATAATCTACCACGCGGGCCATGTGCAGGTTGGCGGATGTCACATGAGTTTGAATTTTTGGTTCTAAGACATGCTGGTTTCCTCACGATATTTTTCTACACCGTTTTGAGAGCTGTGGTGATGAAATGAAACACACAAAGTGCCTGCCTGGGGTCGAACTCACGACCTACAACTCGTAACTCGGGAACGATCGATATCGGTGGGACCGATACAGCTGGGCCACCTCTGTTCCCATATACAAGTTTTATTTTCACAAGATAATGTGAAGTGAAACAATAAGCAATTTTAATAAACAATAACAAACGCCTCCAGTTTTTTTCTGAGCAACGAGTGGACGTCTAGTTATACGTTATGTACAAAGCATAAGGCGTTTGGGATCGTGCACGTTTAAAAATGTTTAATGTAAAGAACACTAAAAACGAAGACACAGGTAAACCAGACCTTATAAAGTATACAGACAACCATTTGATAGTTATTCGACACACAAGCCGAAGATTAAGCCGATATTTGCCTGCCTACCGCAACGAACTCGTATGCAAACACCTCGATTGCCTGCTGGTAACAACAATAGAAATAGAACAGCAAGTCCAAGAGTCCGGAATGTCATGTTTGAGATTGTAATCATGCTAATATTGGATCTGTAGAAAGCACAACGGATGGGTGGCCCGAGCCGCGCCGGCGCAGCGCAGCGCGTGTCGTGAGTCGAAAGCGACGTGTTACACGAACTTATCTCAGCAAAGCGGGGTGTTTTATTTGTCCATTTATATTTAGGATAACAAAAGATCATGTTTTTCTTGGATAAACGTATAAAGGAAACTATGATTTAGATTACCTTATCGCGCTACGTTTTGGAAGTAAACAGGGGCTGCAGTCTCGACATTCATAGCGATCGCTTTACGACCGAATTAAGTCCTGTAACTCCATGTATTACACCTGTCAATCCGGGACTTTGCGACCGAATTCGATTGTAAAGCGATCGCTATGAATGTCGAGACTGCAGCCCCTGAGCGAGAATCTAGAATTAGTCAACAAAATTGCCAGCGAAATATTTGACAGATAAGCCAGCATTTAGAGACTCTTATTTACTCGATCTAATTTTGTGATCTTTTAGAAACCTACTAGGCATATTTTGGTAATTTAATACGAGCCAGAAAAAAATATCAAACTGACGAGAACTGTCGCTGCAAGCAAATATATATTCATGAGCATGAACAAGGCTAAAATATATCATTATTTTATTATATCGCCTGCAGCTTTAGACTGACTGGAAAATATTTGCATACAGCACCTACAGTTTTCTAGATTTCGAGAGAAACGGCATAATAATATATTATAATAACTTTGACTTATTAATGGTTCATAATTCATTTTTATTGCCGATAAGAACAATGCATTAATTAACTTTCTAGGTTGAAATCAGATAAAATGTTGTTTATTTCTTTTTTAGTAGCTAATGTTATGTTAGTCGTATAAGTCGTATAGCTAATTTTAAACAATTACTTGACTTATCGTAATGGCTATAATGCGTGTGCTTCACTAGTCTTTTTTTTTTTTTTTTTTTTTTTCAGGATGGGAAATCATCAAATGACTCCTCCCGCTCTGGGTGGAGCAGAAGGGAGTGTCAGACTCTTACTGACTAAAACCCACCCGTGTTCCTTCCTTAGCCCTTTACATACCAGGGCAGCGGTAACCCTTTCGGACAATCCCGCTACCCCGGCAGGCTTCGGCCCTGTCGGGCCCCGTCAACTACGCTGACATCTCTTTGAGGCGCGCGTGGAACACATACACGCCGTCCGGCACGGGCCTGGTCCTGATCGGACGGAGAGCTACCCATTGCTCTCCGCCCGCAGGCCCGCGCCTACGGTGGCCGGGAGTCGTCACGCGGCTCCCGACGCCCGGAGCGTCTCCCTCGGCGGCTGAGGCGTGAGGATCTCTCCCTCGCCCATCCCGCCACCTCCTTCGCTAGCATGACTGCTTCGCAGAAGGAGGTGACCGCCTCCCACTCCCTCTCGCCCCGGACCATGGCTTGCACCAGGGCCGGGCGCGAGAGGTCGCCGCCGCTGCCGATCGCCTCTACGAGGACACGGCGGTGCTCTGCCCAAGCGGGGCAGACCTCCACCGTATGCTCCACCGTGTCCTCTGGGCGATCCTCGCAGTGGTGACACCCGGGCGTCTCCTCCCGCCTGATGATGTGCAGGAACCTCCCGAAACATCCGTGTCCGGAGAGGACCTGCGTCAGGCGGTAGGTGAGAGCGCCGTGACGCCTCCCTAGCCACTCCTCAAAGAGGGGCTTCACTAGTCTCACGGATATGGCATTAAACCCGGCGTTCTAATAAAATCCTTTGAATTTCTTTTTGCTTGGAAGATAAGATGCACTCTTTGAAGCCTATTTATTAGCTTACAAATTAAAACAAACGTACGTTTCGTTTTAAACAAAATTGTGGGGATAAGCGTGGTCTTGATTATTTTCCGTGTAGATTTCTATGGATCGCAAACTTTAAAGACTAGTAAGACTAGGGCAGTGTTTATTCCAAAATTTCAGTTATTGTTTAGTCGGTGACAGAAACCGACTAAACAATAACTGAAATTTTTCTGAGCAACCTTCTCTTCAACTACGGATTTTGAACTTAGGGAGTAGACTCCCTAAGCTCAAAATCCGTAGATTCGGCTGAAGTTACGGTCGGCAAAACATAACGATACGATTACGATTTGACAGTTGTTCCTCCCAATGTGTTTCATTTCACCTGTCCGAATATGTTAATTGGTCGGGTGTAGAGTTCATCACTGCGAAGTTCTGAACTATGTAGTTTCGGGCGGGCCCGTATCTTCGGCTTGCGTATCTTTGGTTTGCTGTTTCGAAGGAGGAGGTATTAGGTAGCCAAAGGAAAGCGCTATAAAAAAATACATTTTCTGGTAATGTTTTACTCAATGGATTCTTTTTATAGTTTAGTTAAACATTCAAGTGCCGTCAGTCGTCAGATAATAATACAAAGTGCATGTAGGCGCCTCACGTGTGTTATATCTAAGTAGCTAATCTTCATGTACCTACACCTATATAATTGTTTACGAATACACAACACGCTACTGCCTTTTAGAGAACGTCATGCACATGATGTGAATGTAATTACTACTAATGTAAGCATGTACACACGCTATGGTTTTTGTATCACTGCAGATGAGGCTTTTAATTGATTTTAATTCAAATTACAACAGTGAAACTTATAACAACGTGTATTGTTCTTCCCGATGGTAAAACAAGGTGCATTTCGAGGTGTATTCTAAGCAGAAAGTGATCAGCTGTCCCAATCATAGACACAATAAAATGTAATTATGTCTCGCGTAGATTTACGATAAATGAGAGAACGTTAGTTTCTGTACTGTCAGCCATTTTGTTTAGATTGCGACTTAAGTTGCGAACAGGGTGACGATTCAAGTTTACCCTTTACCCATCCCGTTCCTGATGACGTCGATTAAATTAATTGCCACCATTCAGCTAATTGAATGTTATGGTTTATGCAGATACATTGCCAAATATCAATTATAATTTATTATTATATTGCTTCATAGATAAGCACAATAGATTTTTCTATCAGTTTCCACAAGGGCCGTAAACTGCAGCTTACGAGTCTACTGACCTCAAAGCGGAATGAGACCGTGAAGATACGTATCTTCGCTCTTATTACGTAAGTAAATAAGGTGATGATACGCCTTAAAAACATTACCCTCCTTTAAGTTATTGTGGTCAGATAAAAATAACAAACAAAGATTTCGCTGGTGAATTTGTGTAACTCATGCAGGGAAATGTTTGTCGGTGTAAAACAGACATGCAATTCGATCATTGGGTTAGCTAACTCCTAAACTCGGTTCAACTCGGTTTAACCTACAATTGCTACTAAAGAGGCCTGCTTTCTGACCATCTCTGCATGTTTGACATTTGTTTCACTTACGATGTAAAAGCTGCGTTATTTGTCCAAAGAAACAAAAGCAAATTAGCTCTAGCAAATTTATATTAGGGACTGATAATATAATTTGTGCTGAAGCTTAGATAATATTATGTACCATACATAGTTGTAAAGCTGTGGTGGCCCGGTGGTAATGGCTGCGACTTATAAGTAGGTTCACATAGGTACCCAGACAGGCGCTTTACTTTGTTGAAATTATTTCATCATCTCAAAACGGTGAAGGAAAATATCGTGAGGAAACCCGCATGTCCAAACACAAACAAAAAAACGAAGATATGTGACATCTACCAACCCGCACTAGGCCCACGTGGTAGATAATCCACCACCCACTCCTTCTCGAAGAGCGGAGGCCTGTGTACCAACAGTGGTAACATTGTAGGCTGATTATGGATACATAGTTGTGTCGTAAAATCGGTACAAAGCTGAACAATAATCGTGTATTTATAGAGGCCGTTGTATACAATACTTAAAATTTAACACAAAAAATGCATGCTAGCTATATGGAATATTTTTGTTACATTCTTTAGGCTTCTGTCTATGGGCAATCACGCCCGATGGCAATAAAACGAGACAGGCCAAGGCAAAGGCCTAGCCTTACCAGCCTATAATGTCCCCACTGCTGGGCTACAAGGAGTGGGTTATAATCTACCACGCGAGCCCAGTGCGGGTTGGTAGATGTGTCTTCGATAATTTTTTTTTCTTTCTAGGTCATGCCGGTTTCGTCACGATGATTTCCTTTATCGTTTTGAGAGCAGTCTCGATTAAACTATTTAGGTACACAAAGTAAAGCGCGTACCTGGGTTCAAACCCACGACCTGCAACTCGTTAGTCGGGGCCGTTTCCACTGGGCCACACTACCCGCCAAGGCGCTTGCCAAAACAATATTTTCGTTTACCTAAATTAAAATGGAGGTTACTCCACATAGGGAATAAACACCATCAATCGGATGGCCTCATTGTAATCAAATCAGCATTCAAACGGACAATGAAAGTAAGAGCTGGGCATACGTTGGCGCCGGCTCAAGGCTCGGTTGCCTAACTCGGCGCACGTGGGATGCGAGGAGGTAGCGAGGCCGTACCAGATACAGTTCTTACATGTCCTTAACATTACCGTGTGTTACTTAATTCGAGCACAGCATGAGTTCCAAGTGTTGTAGATAACCTATATGATATCAAAGGTACTTCAGACCAACGCCCTAATTTGCCACCACTCTCGATTCTCGCAATCGTGAACGCCTTGAGTGTTATTTTGAGTGGAAACATAAGTTCAACGCAGATTTGCCGAAAGTATCAATATTAGTAAGTAGCAGCTAGCCAAATATCAGTAGGATTGGACCTGAGGTACATACCTATTATTGGCAATACAACCATTGTTTTACCTAAGAATAGAACAAATGGTTCCGGTATCCTAGCAATGATACCACGTGTACTTTATAATCTTCCCAATAACCCTGCTTGCTTTCTACTGGCGATTTATCCACAGTCCACTTTACACTTTGGCTGTAGAAGGACTTAAGGGTATTTTTTCTTAAATATGATGAATCCACTTCTTAAATATGATAACCCAAATCAGGACTTTGAGGAATTGGTTAGGTTTGAAATCATTAAGCCTTTTAAGGAAGAAGTTCAATAAAAAAAAAACACGTTTCAAATTTTACGTTACACCAGAATGAATCATACTTTTTGGAAATTCCCCTTTAGCAATATTTTTTTTATTTTTTGGCAGACAACCATGTTTAGAATTCAAACTTCCTTAAATGTATTGTGCAGGTCTTCGATAGGTTACTAATATTACCGACTTGTTTGAAGCTTTGCAGCATTTGTAATCAAAAACACCCTTAACGGTTTCAAGGGATTCATAAAATTTTACAAGTAATATTTACTATGGTAGGTACTTCAAACTCACTTCCTTCAGTAACATTCTATAAACACCCGAACAAGTATAAATAAGTAGTTTAGTTTCAGACCAGTTCACTATTACGAAACTGTTCGCTTAGCTAACTTAGCTTGCTTTTGAATATCCTATTGTTTCACATAATGCTGTTAAACAATATATGTGGATCAGATGTTATCGATAGACTTTCTAGTGTTCGTGGACTGAACTTATCTGGCAATAAACGCTCCGATGCTTCAGATAGTTCTGAACCAGTGGGGTTTTATGGTGCGCCATATTTCAACACTGCAACGAACTAGAAATGTTTGAGGTTGCATTTCCATTGCACTTAAATTGACACGTGCTGGAGAAGTGGTATTCGTTATTGTTAATTGCAGGAAATAAGGATTTGCGGAGGTATTTGAAGAAAATAGATAACTCGATAAGGATTGAAATAACCAGCAAGTTGAAGCCAAACAAGAGAATAGAGAAGAACGAAGGTAGGACGTTCATTATGGCAAGCAGCCTAATTCAGGTTTATAATTCCATAATCCTATTAGGAGAAAGACCATTAGCATACAGAAGACCGAATGTAAAGTGAAAAGTGTTTACAATTACGCATTTAGAACACCACAATGCCTATATCTTCAGGACTCATGTATGACCCTCACAACAGCGCGAGGAGGAGGAGAAGGACATCAGAAAAGAAAACGTTAAAGTGTGTTCAACACTGCGAAACGTTGTTGTTTGTAACGTTACAGATAGATATGGGGTGCTTGTAAGGACACCCGTATTCTATAGTAAATTACTGATAATAATAATGGTCGGGTCTGTCAAACATTTAGTAAAATGTTCTCTTGAACTCCACACACACTCACTTCAACACACGTTCGTTTACCTTCAACTGTAGCTAAAAAGTGCATAGTCGACTAATGAATAAGTAGTCATATTTTCAATGCGGTCAAGGACCTATTTATGACTTACTTGATCATTACGTATGATTATTATGATTAATAATTAATTATACAACTTTTGCTGAGCTAAATGGTAAGTCAGACTGCCATAAATTATAAAACACGTAATGCCAACTAATCTGTGGTTAATGGTCGTCTGATGCAGACCATTTATCGAGCAAGAAACGAATTTCTTTTGTCCATACTAGAAACATCATGAATAAGCAATGGATTGGAGATATCACATTTTCACAAGAAACAATTTTATGTTAGAGTTGGCAACAACATATGTTTTGAGTGATGAATGAGGATTATTTATACTAATAATAAAGCTGAAGAGTTTGTTTGTTTAAACGCGCTAATCTCTAAAACTATCGGTCGGATTTGAAAAATTCTATTTGCATTTGATAGCCCAATTTTTGAGGAAGGTTATAGGTTACACAGGACCCGAGCAAAAAGATAAGAAGTCAGGAAGAACGCTGGGCGAAAAGTAATAGCTCGGGCAGGGGATGCGATGCCACGGAGTGGGTCGGGGGAGCAAGAAACTTTACGCGGACGAAGTAGCGGCCAGAAACTAGTTTGCTAATATTCTTTGGGACCATCAAAGCCGGTAGTTTGTTAGTATGAAACAATGAGACCGTCCACTGGGCTTCCCAACAGACCGTTACAATTAACGGTCACGGGGGATATTGTCATTAAACACCACGCTTGGCAGACACTTTGGCGATCGCATTTTTATTACCATTAAGCCATACTAAACTTAACTGATTAATTGTTCTTTTTCTGGGAATGCTTTAATCGTCTTTCAAAGGAGAATAAGAAGAACCATAAAACAATTTAGTTTTTAAGAAAATACTTTTTTACCTGTATTCCTCGAAGGGTTAAGCAGAGGTGTAACTTAGTACACCCACATTCTCCGTCTCCTCTTTTGAAATGGAGCGTTACACCAAAATACGCAAGTTTCTGAGATTAGAATTGGTCAAAAGTAACTATGATTGGCCAATCATTTGCTTTTTATAATTGATTGATCAACCATGTTACAGTTTCTCCTCTTCTGAATGTCTTTCTGCAGATTACGTTTGATTATTTTGGTTAGCTTTATGACTTAATAACGTTGTCTCACGTTTTTGATTGAAATCGTAAATCTGTTGTCCAATCTTATCACGATAAGTTTTTGACTGAAGTAAATAATGGAATTAGACAACTCGATATGGAACAGAATAACAAGCAAGTTCAAGCCAAAGAAGAGAATAGAGAAGGAAGAGGGTAGGGGTTTTAATTATGTGTGTGTTTTAATTCAGGTTAATAATCCCATAATCCTATTATGAGAAAGACCATTAATTTTGTAAATAAACGCAATAAATTGTGAATATAATATCTAGCCTACTTAGACGGCCCTCAAATTTAATGTGAAATAACGGAATCAAACAATCCAAGTCAGCGACCAAGATAATGATCATTATCTTTGTATTTTTTGTGTACGTCACATTTTAAAGCCTCGACTCAAAAATTCATTCGTGATGTGTACATTTTAAAGCGCCTCAATAAATTGAAGACTAGAGGGATAAAAACTAATGTTGAATGGCCAGCCTTTTTATTAAGTCATCGTGACCGTCTTGATATAAAGTTAGAAACAATAACCCGTCTGATGCTAGGCCAGTTCCAAACCTTACGTCATCTTCAGCCCATGTGGAATTGATTCTTAATTTTACTTGTTTGACTTAGCATGAAATAGAACTGTTGTAGCGTGTATGCCAAATGCTGAGGACTCGTCATATTTTACACTATGTTTACATCCTCTTATAACCAGACCACGGTATGTTAACAAAGCGGTTGGGCGATAAAATACTATGTTTAATACTATACATTTGCCGTTATAAGATTAGCAAAGACGTTGCGCAATTTGATCCAGAATCCATTCCATCCATCCATTTTGTCTAATCCATTAAACCGCTTTTCGATATCCAATTACTTCCATACCCTTAGTTACTTACCTATTTTCGTCAGTGAATTGCTACGGCTTCCTCGCAAGGTTTCGCTTAAAGTTCACAACACGGGCTGTTTTCAAAAACACAGTCGAACCGTTCATTAAACTGGCCGGAAACTTGAAACTTTATTGTTTTACCAAACTATCATGAAATTATGAATTGGCGGCACTTGTTGATTCGTTTTTTGAAAATTCGAACACATTGTCACAGATAAAACACTTTTCGGTCGTTTTTTTTTTGGGTTTTTGTTTTTTTTTTTGTCAGGCTGGTTAGGGCTCCGGAGTGCGGGCGCGGGGCTGAACGCGCAAGCGGATGTGCGGAGCCGGCCGGCCGACTGCTGCGCTCGACCGACACAGTGTTGCCCCTACTCGATTGTTTGTACTGTCGAGTTTTTGTCGAGCTTGTTGTAAAAGGTGGAGTGTTTATTTTGATAAAGAGTGTTAAGTTGAATGGAAATTTTGAAAAACGGATAGTTTGGTGCGCCCCTTTTTTACCCATTTTGATGACAATATCGGTGATGTTATAGTTTGAAACCGAAACAATAATATTTAATTTGCTTTGTAATAGATTTGACTGGTTTTAAAGTAGGAAATAAGTAGTTATCTGTAAAACATTTATTAACTTACCTAAAACAATTTTAAACTGTAAAATATTTAATCACTAGTCCTGTTAAATAAAGTTCACTGCGATACCAGGATCGCAATTTTAATAAAATACTTATGGATGTTTAATGTTTATCGATAGTAAATATCGACTTTTACGTGTACTAACAACGTGACTCACTTCGCGTCTCAACGCCAACAACAAAACGTTTACCAGAACCAAAGTGACGTAAGTGACCGGTAACGAGTCGGCAAAAACGCTTTACCTCTGCCGAGGGCCAAACTTCAATACAAAAAACAGTCGGAAAGCGCCTGGCGTTTACGACCAATGTAAATTAGGTTCCTCCGAACAATGAACTTGCACTGGCGAACTAGACCAAACACCGCGACCACCACTTGTATATAGAACAAGTTCGTTTTAAAAAGAATACTTTTGTATGTACAGGTACGTAGGAGGCTCTATGCACACACGCGTAACAGTTAACTAAGTACCCAAAACTAAAACAAAAACTTTAACTGTACTAACGTTACGATGTCACAGTTTCCTACCATTCAACAAAGCGTGAATGCTTGAATGTTTTTCAGTCCAAAAAAAGACTTATAATTCAAGAATATAAGTTTTTGTAAACCTTTTTTGTCGTGTGTAGAGACGAACCTTGTGGAGTTTGGAGGTCATGAAATCAAATTAATAGTGAACGACGCTGCAAAAACGTACTATTAAATGCCATTAAAACTTTGAAGTAAGTATCATCCGTGTACTTCCAAAGAAGCAAAATAGTTGCGTGTTAATTTAAAACCAGAAGCAGATGCAATGATTAATTACAAAATAATGAGTTATTTCGCCCACATTATCAATTTTAATGAGCGATATTATCTGTAATTCTGTTTTATAATATGCTTCTTTTTGCAACATATTAATGAACATAATTTCGTTGAAAATATCTTAATTCCATACAAAAGACTTCAACGATCTAGAACAAATTGCAACTATATTTTTGAACGTAACTTATATAACTGGGCAAAACTAATACAACATATAATATAAATACGAGTTTATATATACACACGTTCCTAAATTACCCTAGGCCAATAAAATTTTCGTTTTTCCTAATTATATAAAATATTACAGTTAAGATCGGATCTCCCTGTGTCCATGTGGCTGATTATGATGATGATAATTATATATGTCCAATTGTCCATATATTGTGTCCTTATTATACAACATATAAATAATGTAATTCCATCTTTATTGTAAAAAAAACATGATTACAACACTATTAGTACGCAAAAATATCTTGACTGCTACGAAAGTATCGATAATGATAATTTTATGCTTATCTTTCAATAACATTGAATTTGATATTGTTATCATAATCTCGTTGTGGTTTTGGATCCCCTAGTTAGAGTAGGTATGTTGTTAATTGAAAAATATCATAGAGAAAGAATGAGAGAAGGGATTCTTGAGGTTTTTCATGAGTAATTTTTCAGCTCAACCCGAAATATTTCCGAACAAAAACGAATAGGTAGCTGATTGAATAGGCCTCGTGTAATTTTCTAGGTTCATCCAAATCTTCAGCATGTGATTTAGATATCACCTCAGTAAGTAGGAACGAGAAGTGCATAAAAAGATCGTTGCAAGAACTAGAAAAGAGTGATAAGTACTTTATCTTTTTTATGTTTTGTTCTTGAGACTTGAGCACGAACTGCGTAATTGATATCTCTCATTCATTAATTTCATTTTCATTTTTTTCACGTCACTCATTTTCTGACGTTTCATAAGTGCCCATGTAGGTTTATGTGAAATAAAATATTTTGATTTTGAATCCATACTCCATACTAATATTATAAATTCGAAAGTAACCGTCTCTCTGTCTGTATTTTACCTGTTCACGCCTAAACCACTGAACGGATTTCGATAAAATTTGACAAGGAGATATATCTAGGTTTTTAATATCTATCTATTTCAGCTTGATACCTTCATACGTTTCTGAAAGGGTCTTAACAGACTACGAAACCATCCTAAAGGGTACCAGTTTTTATTAACTACCTGTCTGTATATCTACCTGTTACCTTTTCATACCTTAACGACTGAACAGATTTAGATGAAAGGCGTAGATAGGCTGTGACCTGGGTTAGGACATAGGGTACTTTGAATCCCGGTAGTACGTTCCTTTGGGATAATTTTACGCGGGCAAAAGCTGTTGTGCAATAAAGTAAATACTTACTGAATAACTTCCAGAACAACAAGAAAACACTTTTTTTGTTTGGCCTCTTAAATCATCAGATTAATTCCGATCCAGCTTACCGAGCCAGTCCCTGCCCTTCCATAGCGACGCCCTAAGCTAAGGTACGTACCCCGGTGCCCTTAGCGTGCAGTCGCTTAGTTTTTAAGTTTTTTAAGGCCTACATGTCTTAATTTATTGAGGCACCCACTGGCAAGTCCGTTTCAGCAGACGACACCAAGGTTGACCTGCGAGAGGACATTCCCAAAACAAAAACATGAGAGCAGATGCACAAAAACCTTCGCTGTCAATAAACGCCTCGTCACCGATACTGATACACACGGCATTGACATTAGCTGCTCATTCATTACTATCATTACGTCCTACACGCTACCCACAGATGGTAACCGAAGGCTGTACTTCCGTTCGTATTGTTTGCTCGCGGCGGGGCATCCTGCCCCATGAGGGGAAGTGTAGCGGTACCGGTGGGTAACTTGTTAGGGGCTTGTTAAATCACTGTTGGTTTTAAATGATTAAACACTACTTTTGTGCGCAGAAGTATTTACTGTATGGCCCCAATTATTTACAAGTGTGGTTGGAAAGACTTGACAACAGTGCTGTTTAAGAGTAGACCACATTTTTTTTTATGGATAAAACGTACGATAGTGTGACTGAAGTTATTATACGAGAAAAGAATTGCATGAATTGCTCTGGATTGATGGATCTAGATTTTGGTTAAGTGAATGATAATATAAATATTTGCATGCTGAATGGTTAGCAGCTTTAAACAGAGAGAAGTGGAGAGTAGGGAGGCCATTGCCCTGCAGTGGGATATCACAGAATGCTGAATGGTGAAATATGGCTAAGCTGTAATGTATGATAATTGAAATTCTTAAATCCGTATTCAGATTCCATGATTGCAATTATTGAACCAACAGTAAGTAACAGATGGTATGGAATAACGAAGTTGACCGTCAGACCACGTCTTATCTAAAACCGAAAAGCGCCCTTTGTCAGCTCGACCACGCGTTCATGTCCACCGAACAAAAAGTGACATATGAACGCGACGATCGCGTATTTGCGCGGCGATCGCTTATAAATAGAACGCGGGGTCAGGCTTTGCTGATGTCCAAAATCGTTGTGAAAATACGAAGGACTTAATGAACACAACCGGTTTCCCACAAAGAGTTCAATCACTGTGCACTGCACCATTTAAGTAAGTATTTCGAAATACTTAGATCCGATCCAGTTACTTTTGAATAACACTATGAATGCACCCATTACCCTTTCCTGCAAGTTTTATATTGCAACAAAAGCTGTAGAACAAACATTAGCTTTATGAACGACTCCAAGCGCCATCTGTGATTACGGTCGTACACTGCTAAACTGACAAGCACGCAACTGGGCTGTTGACTTTCGCTTTGCGAAGATAGATGGCAGTACTCGCAAAATTAAAACACAATGAATCAATACTTCTAATTGACATTGTTTATAAATCGAACGTAAATAGTGTTGGTACGTTTTAATCTAGTTTAGCAGCCTAAAAAAATTCACTCAGAAAACGATAATGGGTATAGCAAAAATTTCTCGGACTGTTATTTGGCGCCATCTATGAAATATTTATAGAAAATAATGAAAGCACGCCCATAGATGCCGCTAGTTTCTCGCCTTACATACTATACGATTTTTTTTCTTATGATAATGTTCTAACATGATGTGTTGTTGTCACTACTCACTAGGGTATATTTATTTCGCTTTCAGATGCTTTAATATTAGGGTATGCGTTTAAACGTATTTTAACTTTGAACAACGTTTTTATCTAAACCTATTTATAAATGTTTCCGTAATGATCAAAGTCTGCTTAACCATACATTTTTTAACGTTTAAACCTATCTTAAGCGACTTTTATAAATAAAGCCTTTTGTACTTCAGACATAATTTTCCATTTCGTTTTATGAATGATCTTTTGTTTTCTTACTAACTATCATTTAAACACTTTGATAGGTAATAATAGTGGTTGGTTGATTGGCTTTTTCTCATATATATCACAAAAACACAGGTACCTTGTTTTATTTGCAATGTAATCAATGTTGCATGCAAGCAACGCACGTACTATGTCATTGTTAGATCGTAAAGCAACTATGCAAAAATATATTGCACACAACTATTCATTAGAGCTCTAAGTTGTAATTATGTAAGTAACGCAATAGCTGGTAATCGCATTTTAATAATCTTTATGTAACTTCTAACTACTATGAACATTTGATTTAATTTGAATGAGATTTTTTTGTTGACGTATCGGATCGATTTTTATCTAAACGAGCGAGCGAGCTGCGGTTATCAGTATTTTCTTGTATTAAATTATTTTAGTTTCGAGAAATCAGAAAGTTAAGGAAAAGGGTGATATAAATATTGTGTATAAACTATGCTAAATGGTACCTTCAAGGAATACTACGTATTTCCGCTCGGATCTATGGGTTATATTTACCCTCTAACTTTCGGTTTATGGATTTCGTTTATGATTTTTCTTTGTATTATTTAGTTCTTAGGACAAAATATAGAAATCATTTCTAGTTCCTGGATTACGTTAAATATATCACGCTTGAAATCCCCGAAGAGTTAGGCAGAGTTGGACATTTCCCGAGCCTATTGCCATCAACCGGACGTAACTCCAAGCTCCGGGCTGCTACTGTGAAATTCCTGATGGAAAACCCAGTGACACTGTGCCCGACTTGGGAATTGAACCTAAGACCTCAGCAGAAGCGCTTGCAACTACTAGACCAACAAGGCACCTGAGGACGGGGGACTGCTGACCATTAGAAATTCAGTGTTTAGTCAAATTCAGAAATTGAGTTCAGTGTGTGGTGACCACGGTGGTGACTAATTACTACGAATATAATATATGTATAGCTAAACTAATGAACTTAACAGATATCTCCGGTAGTAGACTGCGACAGACTGACATTGTAGGAAGGAAGATTTTTTACCGCAAGATTGTTATAGCTGTACTGGTTCCATGTACACGGAAGACTGCTTAGCGTGACATTGCAACTGATTTTTTATCTCCGTTTTTGTTTACGTGGTATAAAGCTTCAAATGGTATTATAACTACTAATTTACACTACGCTTAGTCACGTGTAGAAGTAACGTGCTACCTTAAAGATTACTATTTTGCATAAACATTAGCTCGATGCAGAACAAAGGTTAGCAACATTTTGTTGATTTGTTTCATTTAACTTCCTTGAAGTGAATCATGGACTCTCTCTTCATTGGAAAAATAATTGTGTCAACATTTACAAATTTGAGTAGATACGTCCATTGTTCTGCTCGTAATGGAGTGTTGGACCTAAATTGTTGGCCGCTGGCTATTGGGGCAAGTACGCCAATTGCGTGGGATGATGATTCGAATGCGATACTTAACAATAAATTGCGAGATCCTCCACTTTCTCGTTGAGCCGAAATTACTTCACTATTTGGCCATTAAGTTGGCAATTGGCCATTTCAAAAGCACCCAGAGAAACAATTTGAAGTAGTCTTTAATTTTATTCTTGTATCTTGTCTTTTCATTGAATGACTTTTTGTCATCGTATCTGGAGGCTTTTATAAAAATAAATATAACAGTAAATAGACGCAATCACGTGAACACAGCAATATGCAAAAGTGATTCCATAATGATATTCATTTCCTGCGCCAAGTATAATGTAACAAATAATGTCAATGACAATAAGCAGCACATTTTCTTACTCCAACCTTGGCTATAGTAATTACATGCTATTCTATGTAAACAATTTACATGTTCTAGTATAATAATGTTGTTTATACATAGTAATTTCACGTGTCGGATGCAAATGAATGGTTATTATTTGTTAGCATGTAGGTCATGAAGCTGTGATCATGAGACAATATTAAAATCATGAGAACTGCAGTAGTCACTCGACAGAAGGATTAAAATGTCACATCATGGAAACATGACAGGCACAGGCTGACTTCTGGTTTAAGGGCGGGAAATGTCGGAAAAAATACCGTTACGAGCGAACCGACAGAAGATAGCACATTGTACCTGTCATGCAGACTTCATTTCGTATTTCACCCAGTTTCGTGTAAAAAGATTGTATCCGCTATTTCTTTCAAATAATTGTAAAATTTTACACCGCGACGCATCGTTGCACAAACACGCACGTAAGGCTGCATTGATCTTATCTTAGTTACGTTATGAGCAGTAGGTAATTAAACTTGTTATCAAATAAGTTCGTTACGTTATGCAAAACCTTGAGTACACGAGTCATTAGAAATTGCAGTACTAACCTGGGTTTGCTGGCGTCCTGCGTCGCCTCGCAGACGCTCTTTTGACCACTGTCGACACGAGAGAGTCCATTTCACTCCCGGAATCCCACCGCGACCTCTGCGGCGCTGGCCGTGACAGACGTCCATCATCCTCCGTATCCCTATCACTACTGGTAGGCGGTAGATTAGACTCGTCACTCTCCGGAGGAGGATCCACTTTAACACTCCTATTGAACACTTCGATCATGCTAACATCGCGAATATCGTCCGAACACGTAAACGGGTGGGTCAAAGTTCGTCGTATGTTACTTTTCCTATGCTTCACTTTCACTGACCCCTCGGATAGCGAACGCTTTCCGTTACTATCCGTTTTTGCGTCTCCCCTTGTGCATTTTAAGTCAGACGGCGATAGGGATTTCTTTCTAGAGTTTCGCCTTTTGTTACATCTTTTTTGTCTGCTTGATTCTCTTGTTGTCTGCATGGTGGTTACATTGATGATTGCTGTAACAAAAAAATAAGAAAATTTTACGCTGTCTGTATTAAAAGTGTCTACCAAAAGAGTTAGTTAAAATATTGTGAAAAAGGACATCTTTTTTTTATAAGAATTTCAGTTTCAAATTAAACTATTCTAAGTAAAGTCGCATCTAAATTGAAACTGCGTAATGTTCTACTTCTTACCATTTCTTTCGCTTGTATCAAAACTAGTTTGCAATATTGGGTTCATCAAAGGTGATAAAACAAAAAACCGTTCTTTTAAAATGGCAAATATTACTGAGTTCGGGACTGAAATCTCATTCGCTAAAGGTCAGGAAGAGCTTGACGGAATTGTGAAAATTACTGGAAATAGGTACAGTCAGCAACAAAAGTCAATTAACTCTGTTACTTTTACAAATCATCTAAATTGATACAAAATGATGCGATACATTGGTTTTCACTATTTCATGTAACAGCAGACTTAATTATTCTTAAATATTCTATTACTACATGTTTTTTAAGAATATTTTGCTCAATAATTAAGATTTAATCAACTGAAGTGTTAACCGACTTTTGTTGCTGACCGTACATCAACGGTTTACCGATTGCATTTAATAACTGAATGCAAGTAGTTAATTATATTTATTAATTCCATTTAATATTACACCATTTTGCATAGGTACTGCAGATTTACGGCAAAGACCAAACGTTATGTTAGTAAGTACCTGTAACCTAAATATTGGTTGCTTATCAGTTCCTCGACGCTTATCGTACTAGTGAACGGAGGGAAAAGGTACAGTCATCCCATATCTTCTGGTAGATAAGCATTATGTGAAAATGTAACCTGTAACCTATTCATTGTGGCAAAAATGTTTGTTACTTCAGAATTTTTGATTGCTTTATCTACCCACTACCCAGACTCGAAGATCAGCAGAGTGCTATTCTGTGAGAGTATGTAGGTAAGGCAAGTATCTACGTAGAGTTAATCTTTTTGGCCACCAGCCTACCACACAAAATTAAGTTTCAATCATTTCTATGGCGCTCAGTACGAAAGCAGCAAGTTTTGCCGCATGTTGTTTTAGTAAAATCCCAAGTGTATGCGCCATAAAACTTCTTGACTCAAATTCCATACTATCGGCCATCGCAGATAATGCACTCACTTGAGTGAAACTGTAATAATTCATAACGTCAGACTTATAATTCAAGCAAGGTGCCCTCGACTAGTGACTGTTATCTGAAGCGTAGAATCGCGTTTTTTCTGGCCATAAAATGAAAAAAACCTGAAGCATTTATTCATTGAATTTTTTCTGGTAGAGGTTTTCTGACATTTCGAGTAAAAAACTTAATTTTGTTGCTTAAAGAATTAAAGATGAATAAACAATCATTTTTGAACACGGATTTTCCGGCAGTATTTTCCCATGCTATGGGCTCAAACAAACAGATATAGCGTAAGACGAGTTTCAGTTCTGCATAGTATAAATATTAAGGTGAATATTTATGTGTTACTTAATACGCTTTAGGTTGGAGTACGTAATAATTATCTAAGAGGTAATTAAGTAAAAGAAGAAGTTTGCCCGATCGCTGAGTTTAGATATATTATAGGTGCGTTTAACATTGATTCATGAGAATTGTTGAATGCCCCTATTTATTGTAATAACCATGTAAGTAATTAATTTTATGGCAATCGTAGTCAAGGAAAATAAACAAGGGTTAAATATGATACAGACACGAATCAAAGACAAACACTTGTTACAGTATCATTTGAGAATCGGGCCCTGGTAATAGGTACGTTCAAAAATTATAATTATGTTACTTAGGCTTAAAATAAGCTATTCCGAAAGTGATATTTATAATTGAATAAATATCTCACAAAAAAACAAGCATGCAAATATGAAAACAGTTAATCTAAAGATTAAAATGTAGTGCCTACTGTGTAATTTTAATAAAAATAATAAAAGACTATTATATTAGCGTTGAAATAAATATATACCTCCGACAGACGCAACCGCAAACCGAGGAAACGTTATCTACACTGCATAGTTGGTATCACAATTTCGTATTTCACTAAACAAACAAACACACGACCGCACCAAATTATCTAATGCGAAAATTTAAAAAAACAATCACGAATTTACGACACAGATAAGAACTTTATTGTTGACGTTGTTTTGGCGCGAATACAAATATTGTTTTAAACCGAGCGAAGGCACTGCTGCGTATTCAGCCCAGCGGTTTTTGAACGTCTCGTTCCACAGTCGACTCGCGGCAAAGGCGTCTGTTTCAGACGGTTCTGCAAACCGAACTGCCATCGCTTGCTGCTTGCAGGCCTGGCACACGACATTCAGATTAAAATTGAGCGCGAAAAATCTTTGCAATATAAAAATTCCCACAAGTGAGAAGTGGCTAAATTAGCATGTTGTAGATCACTAGGTAATGAGTACCTAAATTGCTAAAACGTTGGGTAACCAATAATATAGTGCGAACAGAATTTTCAAAAACTCTTTGCTTAAATAAATGAAAGCGAAGTGTAAAATATTTTATTAAACTAGGCATTCGGTACAATATTTTAACTACTAATGCTTATGTATGATACAAATAAAAATAAAATTCTTTATATATTCTATAAGTAGTATGATTTAATTGGCAATGTATTTTAATTCACTTTATCATGACCTAGGTAAACGTTTTACCGTACCGGATACCCCGTACCGCATACCAGGACAGTGTAGCCTAATAAAAAATCATTTTAATTTCAAATTAAATGAATCTAAGTTGTAAAATACGACATAATACAGCCACAATAAAACATAATCCAATAATTTATCGGAATTAATGGTCACACTAAAATGAAGTGCTTACAGAAACGGAACCAGCAGTCTTAGCAAAACCAGTGGTTTGTCTTGTTGCACGCGAAAATCCAATAAATTATATTGATTTTCTAACAAGTCTATGTGCTGATTTACAAGAAAATAGTAGATATTTTACTACCTATTCTAGACTGTACATTGTGGACTTAGGTATTTTTTATGTAATTTACAGTTGTTAAATAATATTTTAGCTTTTAAAACCCGCAGCAAACGGTGCGTGAAATCTGACCTTACGCCTTCAGTGCAGTTTTTATTACAGCTATAAGTAATATTTAGCCTAGGGTGTCTAAACATCTCGTCACGCTTGAGATTACCGAGGGGTCACAGTGGTGTAGGTACTTACATAATTTAATTTGTAGACTAAAAAATGAAATATTCCTTGCATAGAAGAAGAAAGATTTTTTTATTTTTGGCACTTCTTTAATAACAACTGCGCACACCTACCCATTGATACAGTTTTCATTTATCAATGTAAGTATAGACCCTTTGTAGCTGGAGATAAGGGATAAGCCTATCGATATTTTATCGGGCATAGTCCCAATTTTAGGCTGGGGAAGCTAAGGATTTAGGGAAATATCGGCGACCAAAATTTGACAGTGGTCTTTTAAACCATCTTTAGTATATCAACAAGCATCACTAAATGATCTAGGTTGTCCATAAAGATATGAAAATGTAGGTTACTCTTTTGTTTAGGCGCAAGAAGCTTGAAACCGTACTCTAATGTTCTCGTACTAGTAAGTAATAACATAAAACTGATAAAGTCTGTAATAATCAGAGTATTCGCAGTATTACCGGACCGTGGAGATATGTTGAAGAATTCTTTATAGCAATGCGATATGATACGATACGGTCGTCACGGCAAGGAAGGCTACGATAATAGAGAACTCTGTACAGTTACACCCGCTTCCCATTTTATACGCATTTCATCGAGAGTTGACTGTTGACCCGATTTACGTGATATTGCGGAACATGCACTGTTGTTGGTATTATTGATAAAATCGACAAGGCTGATAACTATTTTCCCAAGAGTTCATACGGCCTGTTTGTGTCAGCTTTGTGTGTGTATTTTTGAGGCGAAAGTGAGTGACCTGATTTGAATCATTGTGAATCATCTTTTTGCGCGCTCTTATTTGAACTTGACTTTTATTTGAGTGATAAGTTTTTGTGCACCAATATTAGTAAAGATATTACTGTGGATCTCCTTGACGCTAATGTGCATTTAATTATAGGTTAACACGATAATAATAATCATATATTCAACCCGCTAATTTCTTGAACGACAGATACAATTCAAAATTCCCCAATCAATAAAAACATGATAAAGTTAATAAAATGCATTTCAATAGGTACAATCGACTATTGACCCGATTCTGGAGATATTGCGAAAGATACGCATTTTATAGTGCACAGAAAACACTTGTGCGAGTACCTAGAAACAAAAGTAAAGGAGAATGTTCGACGGAACCAAAACCTTGTATTTAACAACGACGATTACGTTGAAGGTTTCCAAGGTAAACTATTCATTGATTGATATGTGTATATGGCTTGGCTATAAAAGTGCATAACGATGATTTTAAGATGCTTTTGTAGGTGTTTAAAGGCTATCGTCTAAAAAAACCGATTGACAACCTTTCTAGCTATTCACAGAACAATCTTTTTGTCTTAGTCAGATACAAAAATCTTAATAAAGAGTACACCTACAGCAAATGAAAGACAATTTACTTTGGCATCCTAGGGAAACCATAGGTTGTTCTACTAGTAGTTAGGATTACGCAGTGATAGAATATTTAATCGTTTATAAACATACCACGGGTTGTATTTGAAATTGATTACATTAAGCGACACAGAAGGCGTCGTTAAATGCTAGTGCACTCATAAAATTTAAAAGTTAAATGAAAGAGAAAACGGATTTACACAAGTACCTTATTCTAAAAAGTGAGATTTGTATTGCATGCCTACGGCTTGTTCCTTTGGTTACTAAACGCATTTTCCTATTTTCTTCTTATGTTATAGTCAGGCCTAGTGTAAACTTTTCTTGATGATCTGCTCTGTTTTTCACAGCTAGCAGTTTTTGTCCAGGAACTTTTCATGGGGAATGACTTTTAGAAATCCAACGCGGAGACTAGACCCGCGGAGTGGGTTGACAAAGATATGGGGAGAACAAAGGAGAAGCAGGTATAGAAGTGTTTTTTATCAAACAGCAATATAGCTTTTCACCAGGATGGGTTTCACAAGCACGGTAGATTAAACACAACAAACGATCATGACTTAACACGCCAGTATTCCAGGTATCATCAAGGAACTTGAGACGTCTAAGCCGCTTTACTTCCATCTAATCCGCAGGGCGGATAGAATAACGGATATACACACAATTTATAGAATCATGTTAGCTAACGGGCGAGGCTTCAGCTTACCTCATCTATCATCCATAGCTATCAATATACCGTATGCCGCATAAGGCTGTGTTTGTGCGACCACGGAGCGTGCAGCGAGTAGGAATTACTTACACTTTTCCTTGCTAAAATTCATTGCGCACTCGCCGATCCTGACAGGTAAACGCAACCTTATCCAAAGCGCGGCTGGTGACTGTTAGGTTGTTCAAGACATGTGAGAAAAGAGAGAAGAGGATAGCTCTTTAGAAGCCCCTCAGACATTGCAAGTGCAACCGGCAAAGATCTATTGTGACATTCGTATTACAAGTCTGTCTCACCAATCGTGGTTAACATGCGTAACGTGATATGTTATGCGGTACCGCATTAGGCAATAAGACTTCATAAAACAAGCTCATTAAACAGTTATGTCGATAATCATGGAGAATGCGCGACAAGTTCAACTTCCCATAGCTAGGTGTGGCGTTCCCATGGCCCCAGAGACAATGGTAATGTAACGTTATCGCGTTATCTGTACTTGCTATCGTTAGTTAGGGCGCGAAGTAATATAAACATACGTAAGTACACATCAGGGTTAGCGAACCTCATGCCATGGACGACTCGCGACATAATGTTAGAGGTCGGAAATGCAGGTTCATTCGCAAAAAAATTGTGCACAAGGACTACTGTACAACGACGACACGGTTGGCGCAGTGGTTAAGCGATTGACTGCTGCGCTGCGTGTCGCGGGTTCGATTCCCTCACGGAACAAATATTTGTATGACCTGCAAGTAGTTGTTCCGGGTCTGGCTGTTTGTGTATGTGAGTTTAAATGTTTGTAAACGCACCCACGATACAGAAGAAAATCCTAGTGTGGGGCAAGGTTTAAAAAAAAAAAAAAACTTTGTCCATGTAGGAGACACTCTCACTATGCAATCGTTTCGATTCTTGTTTCCAATTAATAGTAATGCGGTAGAAGGAGCAGGTTTTATTATTGAGTGAACACCAGATACATCTACTTAATAATATCACAGACTGGTTAGTCTTAGAGGAAAAGAGAAAAATTTAATTAGATATGCAAAATTTTGATTGGCAATTATGTTGGACATGTTCCATATTAGAAATACTGTAACGTTTCTGATTCGGTGGCTTCTGAATTTTACCATATTCTATTTATTATTCATAAACGTCATCTTGATTTTTTATGGAAAGTAAAATATGAAGACTAGACTACCCAGGTATTAGTAGGTAGGTACAGGAGGTAAACAATGACAAGAATGCAGAGAATGTCTCCTTTCGAGACGAAAGCGAATAATAATAATATTTGTGATTTTACGAGTATGGTGGCATAGTATTTATGTTAAATATTTGTTTGACACCGACTCACTATGGGCAGGCTACTTGTTGTAAATCCTCTAAGAAATGTTTAAAGTTGACGGATTCATTGAAATGGATTATTTACAGATGGAACGTGCCGAGTTAAGAGGTTTGGCTAGAGTCAAATAGGTTATAGTATTTTTAGGCTGAAAAACGTGGATTACAAATCTTAACCTTCATGGGATTAAAGAGTCTCTCGGTTTTCGTATGACAATATTGCGAATTTTCGGTTCAACATCAAAAAACTAACTGACTTTTTTAGTTAGGTACTATCACTAGCTTACATATACAATTCAGTTCTGACTTGTGGAGTCAGTGATCAAATCAGAATCCTAATGAATCAATCACGCAAGCCGTATGCAACATGAACAATAATGATCGACCGACAGGTGAATGCTATTGCAAATATTGTGGCGGGAACATTCCCAAGTCTATTGTTTACATCATGTTCATCAAAGTGTAATCTAACAATACTTAGCTGTAAGTCAGTTTCAGACCTCTTCGGTAACCTACAGGTACTTCCAGTACTAACTATAGCTGCTTATAACTTTTAGGATAGTATCTATAAATTTCTGACTTCGAAATCAAGAATTCGTGCACGACTTTCGAGCAAGACATTGACTAGGCCAAATAAGCGGCTAATTACTATTGGCGAACCAGTCGATCGTTTACACAGGATAATTACAAAGCCGTTCGATCATAAATCTTATCTCAAACAAAGCTCCCTTCGCATCAGTTTATCGTGCTTTATTTCAAACAAGCCTATTATCGGGTTAGCTGCCTATTTGATCCATTATTATCGGAGCATAGGTAGTTTCTATACATTAGGTTAATCGATATTTGAAAGCTACTTTCCACTTTACCTATATTTTATCTTAAAATCAATAAGTGACTTTCTGAATTCAATACCACGGTACTTTGGAACGGAACGGAATTTGTAAACCATGAGTAGGTAGGATTCAGATACCTGCTCATTGTTTCAGAATAACACCAGTGATGTAACTAAAATTCATTTAAAAGAATGCGCATGCATAAGAATGATCTGCCACTTTTAAAACAATCGTAATTTACTAATACTTATAACAACCATAGACAGTCTTTTAACGGTAATTAACCTTTAATTGGAAACTGAATCTTCACTTAAATACATTTTTGAAAAACCATGTAACTAAACGGTTTTTTATGGTCTTATAATTTAAGCAGTCATACAAACGATTGAAAAATCACGAACTAATAACCTTTTCTTTTGAACTCCGCTCCGTTCAAACAGCTCTCGTACCGGTAAGTTTTGGTCGGTGTAACTGAAGCACGCAGCGTGTCCCACTTCTTACAAAACGTAAGATCGGCACTCACTTGGACGACTTCGAGCTATGTGGGACAGGCGAATGGACTCGCCGACTACTCGGGTGCAAGAAAACAGGCTGTTATGAAGATACTTATTAAGAAATAACACATGCAATGAGTGGTTAATTAAATGTATTGCTTGCCGGTACCCCTTTGATGCTGAAAGCTATACCGTAGATATATAATTTAAATGTTCTCGATCGAGATTATGAAACCAAGATAGATAGATAGCATACTCTTTATTATGTGCACCATAAAATTACAGATATAAATGTAGAAATTCTCTAATTTTGGGATTTCCAAAAAAAAGAACTAAAGTCAGTCAGCGTAAAAAGAATTCATAAAATCCAACTAAAGACCTAATTGTTCAGTCTATAATTTAACGTAGCGTGCAAATTCACGATCCTCTCTTCAATCTCATTGCTAAGTCTAATAAACAATTTCATCTCAATTACAATTTCACAGAACCGATCTGTGTTTATTGATATAGATCTTTTTGTGGTTGTAGGAAAGTGGAACGAAGTACAAATGATCTTAAAAATGAAACTGTCTTTGTTGTCACGAGCGTACTCTTTGTTACTTATGCTCTCACTTAGATCTTTTATGTATGCTTTATCTGTGTGTAGTATACTCCTATAGCACACGGCTAAAGCTATCAACAAAATGGATAATTAACAATCTTTGTTGAACGTGCATTGATGCCATGCCAAGCAGTAGACGCATTTTGGCTGATATGATGATCATGAAATCAACAAACCGATGGATTTTCATCACCATCTAAAGAGACCAGGTGGTGACCTGAGCCTAAAAATACCCGACCAATGAATTCAACAGTGACCTCGTTCAATGTCTGATGAGCTCTCGGATTTCCTTTTTTTTTTTTTCGAGTTCCGAATAAGATTTTTGGCTAAAACCATTAATTCTAGAGATTTCAAGGTTGAACACACCACGCAGACTAGAAAAGTGCATCCTATTTCATTAGATTACAAACTAAGATGCCTGAGAACAACAAAGAACACGAGTTAACAATTTAAATTAGAACAAATCGTTTCGTAGGAGTCAATTGAGGAAATGGGTTACTGGCTACTCTACTACCAATTAATCGCAGGGTTAGGATTAGAAACTACTCGATATAAATACAAATACACGTATTGACGTACTGTGAGAGAAAGAGACCCTGACAAAACCGCAAGGATTACAATACAACCAATCAAAAAAGAAACTGTTACACGAATATTCGCACAATATAATCTAATGATTCCACCGATATCAACATTGAGGACTTAATGAAGTCTGAAGATCGTAGCATCAGATACAATTACAGCTGTTTTACTTATAAATAGTTTTTGTTTGTTGCTCGCACGTCACGGCTTTGTTGGGGAAATTCACTTCCTACTGGAGGACGTCACGTTTTCTTACTTACGATAATTATTAATTTTACTCGCCGCAATTGCACAAAGGCTGACTTGTTAAAACAACTTTCCCATGGTATGCTAAAGAAAACGGCGTCATGTTGGCCGGTTATTACCCCTGCATACGTCGGTTGGCCAATACGAGATAACCTCTAGAAATTTAAATCCACTACCAACTCGCTCTCTCGGAGTTTAATGGTTCACAAAGTGAAGGAGCAATGGACAGTATTAGTTTGCGTTGGATTTCTAAGCGATACGTTCTGTAGGTAACTGATTTTAGATTTATTATGAAATGAACGTTTCTAAGTAAACTCGTATTTTCACATGCAGAATATATGCACTTCGTATAAGGTAACTGAACCGTTAAACCCAGTCATGATTTTAAATTAAGAGGCTGATGCAACAATAAATGAATTCTTCGAAAGCAATCCAAAAGTATTTTAAATTGGTAATTATCACATTGTGCAAGTAATTTTTCAGTAGGAATCGATTAGTTTTAGAACGTTATCGCTATACTGTTGATATATATACTTTCCGTCATGGTAATCATTTAGGCTTTTCCCCTTTTGAATTGATCTTCAACTTTTAAATCAAACTTCATTTTCTAGTATTTATAGCAACGTAAATAGTATTTAACGGTAATTAATGTTTAATTGGAAACTTAATCTTCACTTAAATCTATATTTGAAAAACCATGTAATTAAACGGTTTTCTTATGGTCTTTAAATTGTTGTGATAGTTTAGGCATCCTATACCTATCTTCGATGAAGTCTAGAATAATATTTATGTATTTTTTACACTGTTCGTAAAACTAGTCGTAGCTATAGTCCAGCCTTGTGCCAGTAACAGATAAATGACAATTAACGATTTCCTGCGCTCAAAGATACCTGAACGTTAGCTAACGTATGTCACTGGCGCAGGCGCACCTTTCTATATCTTGAGTAAAGACCGCTAATAACCTGATCACCGGTATAAAATTAATGTTAAGCGATAAGATACGGAATAAGTAGTCATCCAAATGATGACTACTTGTGCCGTGATATGCAGTTACTTCAAATATTGAGAGGAACTTGTAATATGTTTCAATTTAATGCAAAATTTTGGAGTTAGGCAGGCACAGAGCCTAACCCGTCGGGGGAGCGGTGAATGCTTATGCGAATTCCGCACCCCCACGGCCATAGGTAGAGGCGGAACACCGCGGTGGTTTTAGCCGGTAAGAGAAGGCACAGAGCCTAAGAAATGGTGATAGAAACCAATTAGGTACCACTGAAATCTCAAAATATATTGTCGATCATTAGATTAATGATTGTAAAACCTACACCTAATCACCCATCAGTGATTAAGAAAATGGTGATATTTACACAATTCGAAACTTATGTAAAACTGGTCTCAGTCAGGAACAGAAATTCAAATGATTTGCAATTAGGTAAATGGAACTTCGAGCAGGATATATATCCAACGGCCTATTAAATCAAACAGATAATATTAAACCCGCACATTGTGCCAAAGTGTCATTTCAGACAAAATAATATGATTTAGATTGCCTTATGTTGTTGAGATATTAGGTTAAATCTACGTGGGTTTACTAGCTATTAAAAAAACAGGTAGTTCATTGAGTAAGGTAATTATTCATTTTAATCGTGCCGTAATTACTTACTTGTACGACATTTCCATGATCAGGAAAAGAAGTCGGAAGGAAACGATCTTAACGTATCTTAACGGTATTTCTTGTTACATTCTCGTACTTACAATGTTATGTCGCAAAGGTTGATATCATTCCTAACGCTAATTTAGTAAAGAATTATTAGATGGTTCTGTTATCTTACGTTCTATTTTTAATACAGAAAACAAGTTTCTATAGTACAAAGCAATGAAAAACTGTATTATTATTTTTGATGCATTCATTCACAAGAGTGTGTTAAAATTCAAACCAAAAGTTATAAAGTAGTAGTTACTAGGCTGCTATTGATGAAAATACGTCTTTGTACAGGTATGTAAAAAAAAAGCACCTGTACTAACATAACTTTTTGTTGAAACAGTTTTCGCATTATTGAGTAAATAACATTTACATAAATCTGCTATTAAGTAATGTAATATTTACGTTGGAAATACATCATTTTAGGTTAAGGGTAAGATGCTGATGGAACAGAAGTGTGTATTTACCTACCTAACACCTAGCAAAAATATCAGTAGGGGCGATTTCAGGGTCGAGGTAACATAAAAAAAAATAAAGTAGCCCATATTCCTCCACAGGTCACATACAACAGATGGGTGTAAGCCCACACTAGCATTGTTCCATCAATGTCACCTTGATCAGTCGCCTCTCTAAATACAAGGCGCAAGGTTGCAGTCTCATTAAAAATTATTAATAACTACTTACTTACATGATTGGCTAGCTTGATGGAGTTACTTGTGATTGATATTTAAAGGTACCTAAAATAAACATTATAACAGGAAGTGACAAGCTAGAAAACAATATATTATATTGCCTACCTATACAGCAAAAAAATGTTAGGTACTTAATATTGAATAGAAGTATTGGCAAAGGGCTATAAATTACCCCTCGTCATACTCGTAGTATTGTCTGATCTAATTGCCCCGTTGGTCTCGTGGTGGCATTTGTCGTGGTCGCTTGACTGACCATGATTTTCGATTCCCAGGTCGGGCAGTGGCAGCCCAGAGTTTGGAAGTTGGCTGTGTCATACCCCTGTGCCTCGGAAAGCGCGTTATGCCGTTGGTCCTGCCTGATCTCTCTCCGGTCGTGTCTGAGTGCGTGCTGTCCCATCGGACTATGAGAGGCAGGGAAGACCGTACACACTGGAGCACTATAATATCTTCCGCGCCGAAGGCTAGTCTCGGTTAATATTGGCCGCTATGGCTTAATTGGTTAAATTGGAAAATGTATGGGCTGGCTTAAATTGGAAAACGTGTAGGGCTTCCATTTTGCGAGTAAAACTGTAAATGAATCTGAGGGATCATTTATAAATAACCGCTGAACTTTCAGTTTTATATTTCGCAAGAGGTTTTCTTTGACGTCATTCTATGACGAAGTTTCGTTTGCCTCTAGCGCGGCCTAGATACAGCCTTGTTATTTTGCCCTTTTTACTAAAAGTCAAGCTATGGGGTTAATGGCAATTTGTTTCATTTCGTCGTTTACCAAATTATAATTATATAAAGGCTCTCACGGACTGGCGCGACACGACGATGCCACGCGATTCTGGTAGTACAATGTCCATGAAGATTTCATAGATTGTTCTACTAGAATCGCGTTTCGCCTGTCTGCGGGAGCATTAACTGTATGCCAATAAAAGGAAGTTCAAACTAAAAACCGAAGAAGAGAAAGATAGGTAGGTAGATGCAAGAATAATTACAATACTGATGAAGATAATCCGGCTAGAGATCTATTAAGTTGATGTTATTCCAACAAATCACAATAGGTATCTCTACCGCTAATTGGATGTTCGGAATTTTACTTAAACAACATCGCATTCGTTACATTAATAAATATTTTCCTGACATTTAATTAATTGCGTTTACATTACCTCGAGAAAGTAGGAGCGCTTTCCCTGGAGCAAGAACCTCATGAATGGATATTATAGTATCTGTTTTATCGTAATATGCAAATTGAAATTGCTTATAGGAAATACATAGAACTACCAGTGCTTGCTACTTTCATCTATCTTAATAGCTTACCTAGTGATTGTATACTATTGCGAAAAAGAAAATGTCAAGATAATAAGAAATAAATTGTGACCCACTGACTTACCCATTCCTCGCGAAATCTGCGGAAATATAAAGGTTAAAACTATTCGATCCGCGGTTTTTATTGTTGTTTTTTAATACAACGCAAGTACCGAGTCACACTGAAGTTTGAAAAAATTTGCCCTTTTTGGGGATACTTAACAACTACTAACCTGTTGGGCAAAAATATCATTGCTATATAGGAACTAAAAGTTGATAAAATTAAACGAAACTTAAATTATTTCATGCCGTGCATGTCCTTCATGTGTAGTACCTATGCTTAGCACCCTTATAGCGTAACACACTATAAATCTCAATCTGAATCATTTTGAAGGATATTGCTAATCCGAGCCCAACGACATAAATAACACAATGAATGTTGTTGAACTGTCAAAATGAAAGTCATTGCTACTGAATGATAGTGTGTTGCACAATTACCCCGCGGGAATAGATCTACTCTTCGTTACCTATAATCTGTGTACAGTAGACATTCGATATGTCTCTTCTATGATAGTCGTATTAATTGCAAAAAGTACTCAAGTACTCGTTGACCTGTCAATAGTCGAAATAGTGGCGCCAACATTCAACACCGAACCGCGATTGCCATGAGTATCGTGTTTCAACAACATTAGTTCATTTACGCCTCACTTGATATAGAAATAGGTATTATTATAATATTGTTATTATACTTGTCTAACTTGTCCCGAAGGTTATTTAGAGCGCGGTGAGAAAGAACCCAAATAATGAGAATCCTGTTTTGAACTCTGAAGTGTGCCAATTTGTGGCCAATTGATCTTTTGAATGTTCTGGGTTATTAGACATTGAGCAATCTTTTGACATATTGACAATAATATGCGGAAGTTATTATAGGGTAGCAGAGATGTGAAGTGCAATGCAATTGCAGTGTGACTTCGTGTAGAAGACTCTTACATTACTGACCACAAATTAATGATGGTACAAAACATAATGACGACGTACAGGCATTCGGTCACATCTAAAAAATTAATAAGGATTCTCAAATTACCTGTACCAGCGGGGGTCATTATGTCATGGACAACCCTTAAGACGACTATTAATTTAATGGTCCATAATGTTACATCAATCTTATTCACCTTAAAATAATCACAAGCATTAGACTAAGGCGTATCTAGTCATTATCTATGCTAATGGTTGATTGATTGAACGTCTATATATCCCTTAAACATAAACTCAAAATCGTGACGATCAACACGTTATAAATACCAGGTTAACAGTACACGTAGGCGGTTCGCCTCGCCGTACTTGTCACGTAGAAAGCCTGAGACAAAGGTCTGTCTGCCAGTTCACTTGCGTAACTCGAAATCTGCATGTCTAATGATCGCTTTCGGGTCTTACCATGATTGATTGAGCAGTTATGCAAAAGAGGTTCAGAGTGCAAGCGATTTTATTTAGATTACGGTCCCACGTATGTCGAACGTGTGAAATTAACCGTCGAAGTACTGAAAATGTGCCTTATTTTAACTTTAGTTTCCATGAAAAGGATAATGAGGATGACTGTAGTAAACTGTCGTGTGACACTCGGGTAGGTTACACAATAAATATTTATTTCCCTGTTCCTTTCACACAGACGTTATTAGTCTCGAATTGGCACAGTATGGTACTCATTAGGTAAGTCTATTATGGATGTAAAAGTGTTGCATATGCAACTGGGTCTGACCTAAATTGTATAACGGAGCTCGCAATACACATGGTTTGTAGTTACGTGTATTCCGTGTTTCCTAGTGCAATTTTATATGTTTTTGAAACATGCACTTGTTTTAGATTTCATAATTAGGTATTCTTTCCAGTTCTTCGCAATCCTGGCCTGGGCTCCAACACCAATTTTTAACTCATCATCCGCTCATCCGCCTAAGCTAGCTGACTGTAGTTTGATATGTAATAAATAATTAATCAATAAAATAATACCTGAGACCAAAGTACCTTCAGCCGATTACTCTTAGTAAGATCACGTATCTAATCCTACATCTGACTCTATGAACCACATTCTTACTTGACAGAGCTCTAATTGCAAGCTTATTTTGACGTCACTAATTAACATACACAGCAGCATTATTTGCTAAGATATTTAGCATACATACCAAATGAAGCGGGTAATAATTGTAGCCGTAATTACAACTAATGATTATAGACTGACTGAACTGACGGTGATCACTTTGAACGTACGACCTAGCTCATATTTATAAAGTGATCTACATAGATTCTAGACCGTACAGTTCGCAACATGTCACAAGCGAATATTTAATGAAGTATCGAAACTTGTAGCACAGGATAAAGTTTGGTATGAGACAGGTTAAAAACTGGAGTGGTTTTACGAGTTTTTTCTTCGTGTCTCGTGTATTTCTGATAATAGGTGTAGCGACCTATGTTGCTGTTCGCAGATAATGGCGGGTGTCTCAATCAATCGCAAGATACACATTTTTTTTTAATAAAACATTTTGAAGTACTACCTAAATATCTACTGCTTTATTCAAGACTGAATTGAATAAAATCTAGGTTTATACCAACTCGCGCGGTACCGAGAATTCATAGACAGTAACACATCAAATACGTAATAATCTTACCTATAACTTCTACAATTTGTTCTGAATTGCCTTTTTAGCCCTTTTTACTTTCAAAACAGATATTTAACGAAACCGATCAAATTATTAACGCCTACAGTCGCTGTGGTACATGACGAATCTTCTATGACCTATCAAGCCTTTATTAGTATCGGTTATCGACAGACAAAATGGTAGGCGTAAGAAATGGCTAAACAAGGATGCAAGTAACCAATTACTTTCAGGGGAATACCGCCTGTATGAATACTAGTCAAAGGACGATATTCCTATGAGTGCAACGGAAAGGAAGGATGTGTTAGTATGCGCACCGATTTGTAGGAAATAACGGAACGACCAGTTGGTTGACGACTGTCTAAAGGACGCCATCTATAAGTTTGTAAGAACTTGTTTGAATAAATATTCATTTTAAATTAATTATTCTATAATCGAGGCACTTAAAAGATTTAAGTTTGTTTGACTAATAAATATACATTGCTCCGACAATGTTTTCAAAATAAACTTGACACCTTAAGCCTTTAAACAGTTAAGTTCAGGCTTTCAAACCAGTATCATTTTTTAAGGTCATGCCTACTAATATTTCAATTTGAGATCTTGTCTAAGATAGGCTTCTCGACCTTAAGTAGCTAATTCCTCAAAAGGTATTGCATGAGACACCACATTTTATCATCTTTTTTTCCAGTTTCTGAGAACAGGAATATTTGCTGTGGTCCAAGCACGAGAAGTTTATGTACTTATAGGTAAGTACAGACCACCAAACGGTAACTAACCAGAATACTGGTAAATGAAAGAAGAGGAAGAATGCATTTATAGATACATCATTGTCCTTGAAGTGAACACAGTGTTCAGTTACATAGGGTGGGAACTTCAAGTATCATCATCTGCCCAGCCATTCCCAACTATGTTGGGGTATGCTTCCAGTCTAACCGGGTGCAGCTGGGTACCAGTATTTTACTTGGAGCGACTGGAGTTACTGGATTGGAGTTACTGGGTAATACGAAACCCCTTGGCAAGACTGGTTGTCAAACTTTAGGGCTTCTGACGACCGGTAACGACTGTCAAGGATCCACGAATGACAGCCAGGACGTGCTTTCTGAAGCACAGAGGAGAGAGAGGTATGGTATGTAAAGTTGGTCACCTATCCACGGACCAACCGCGGCAAGCGTAGTTTAACCTGATCGATCGACCCATGCGGTTGTTATTACTTAGCCGCAAGCCACTCAATTCAAGTAAATATGGCTGAATTTTAGTTGAGTTTATTCAATAACCATTGCCTCAAAACTGGAGAACATGGTCTAGGAGTAATTAAAAGCAACAGGGTAGAGCCACCACACCTAGAGACTACTAAACCAAGGAGTGCACATTCAATCCGAAGGATGCTATCATGTTAGCCCAAGAGCTAGTGCGCTTTCAATTAGAACAATTACAGCAGAAGCTAGATTTTGCATTTAATTGTAGGGGGGCAATTCTCGTAACTTTAAGAACGTTCACAGTCTGATCTTAGTCTCAATCTGTCAAAAATACCTCTAATTTTCCGTACATTTTGTCAAGTTTTTGACTTTTGTTTGTCGCCAAGATGAGACGCGACTATATCTTGAACGTTTTAAATTACGAGAATTGGCCTTCAGATCATAGAATTCTGCTCTACTGCCTACTCATGTGAAACACACTTACAGTAATAATAATTGATATCAAAATGAAGAAAGGCTTTGGATGAGACTAGCACAGACCAGGGAAGCATAGCAGGCTTATACTCAGAGTGGGTGGAACAAGGCTGCCAATGATGAGGATGATCAGGAATTCCTGAATGCCTCCCACAGAGAGCCCGTCTGTGTCCCAGCAGTGGGTGGCTTTAGGTATTAGCATAAGCACAGACACCCACAAAACACCTGACATAATTGTGTTGTCTTGATTCAATATGCAAATTGCAATATTGTCTTGACCAATAATTAATATTCTGAAGTACTAATTGTATTTTTTTTTATCACTACCTTATGGTAGTGATCAACACCAACTTTATTTATAATTACACAAGTTCTCATATACCTTATTAGTTTCTCAGGAAAATAATGAAGCCATAAATTACTTTGTAATTTGTTTTTCACAGATCTATCAGATACAAATTACTAACAAACATTTAAGTAATAATCATCATTTTAGCCAAAAGACGTCCACTGCTAGACATAGGTCTTCCCCAAGCATCGCTACTTCAACCTGTTTTGTGCTTCTCGTATCCAGCAGATTCCTGCGACCTTCACCAGATCATTGGTTCATCTTGTGGGATGCTTAGTTATTATATCGACATTAATATATAGAATCATTTAGTATTCATATGGTCACCAATAATATACAAATTGAAAAAAAAAATACCTATAAGTATAGGTAGATATCCCACCTGAAACTCATGTGTAAAGCTGAAACCGCTCAAACTAAACCAGATCATTCAGCATGGTAGTTTATTTCATGGCGATGATATCAATTTATATTATACATTCTTTCAAACAAGCAGCAATAAGCAATTTTATCTCATTCATCTCAAATAAATAGGTAAACCAACCTGAAATGTAAAGAAAATAATCATATCAGTAATTTTATTACATTGTAATTTGATGTGCCCTTACAGGGTCTAAGTTAGGTACTAGGGCCCTAGAATGTAACATCTAATAACATAAGAGTGCAATAAAATATTTGAGTTTGAAAGAAGTGTGAAACAAAAGAAAGAACACTCCTTAAATCCTTAGAAGTATTTCCTCGAAAACACTACACAGATAAATTTTAATAAAGTTACTCAGTTTGGCTGTTCTTTACAAAGTAACAATCTAATGAAATGCGTTTGCACCTACCTGCATTTAAAGAGCAGCAGAGAGGAAGCATCTATAATTTGGATTCTTATGTTTTGAGGAAATCAGGAAAGAAAGCGGAAAATCAAAAGCAAGACAGTGTCGAGCTTTTGTGCAGGTAGAATGAACAAAACAATGAAGAAACTTTTTGCATGTTTGCAACTGGGAACTGTTTGAAAGCTCTCAGAAAGTGTTGCCACGTTGCCACTTTATCAGTTGTTGGCTATTAAAATAATATGAAAATGCAACCCACTAAATCGGGAAAATTTTAAAACAGGTTGGTTTGTCCGTGTATCACAGTATCACTTACTTTCGCCAGTTCTATTGATTAGTCAGTTTCTCTTTAGAGTAGATTGGACAGTTTTGCGGCATAGACAGTTGCATCAGGTCGACAGTTCTAGTGTTTGGCAGTTTCCTTGATCTGACAGTTTAATTCAATTCATCAGCTAAAGTACAGTCGATTGAAAACTGCACACACGTCTGTTAATTTTCATTTTTTATTTATATTTTTTTTTTTTAGGTACTTATCATAAATCACGCCTGTTTCCTCAATGATTTAAGCAGAGGTGTACTTAGAGTCCACCCATATTGCGCCACAAATCCAGACTAAACCGCCCTGCAGAAAAATTCCCAATGAAATAATCCAACACCACTTTTTTCGACCTGAGAACCCCACGCTAACAGCAATAAGGCTTGGGACCACTAGACCAACGAGAACAAAAAAAAAAATTTTTTTAATGAATGTAATGCACCGAACCTAGCGTGGTTTGATCAGACTCCATTAATCGAATGAACCCCAAGATTCGCACTAGCCCCTGTAGCCTTATGTTTCATGGTGCTACAGAGACCATTGCTTATGTTGAAGTAATCCGGGGGGCACCGTAATGGTAGTGAAGACGTGCCCGTAAGATAGGGAAGGATTTAAAAGTCATCATTGGACTAGTGAGAGATCAGAAAATGTATATTTTCACCGATCAAAAATGTATTCAAACACCTTTAAATATTGTAGATACGTTTTGTAATAAATCAGTCAATTTAAACTACAGTATCGAAAAAGTAATTGAGAAAGACACATTCTCCGAAATAAGATGAAAAAATAATTGATGTTCATCAATTTTTTTTTCTTCATACTTAAAATTACCCAAAAATGATTCAAATAAAGAATGTACCATCAGACATAGTTAGGCTGGTTTTTATTTCAGTCTCATAATCTTTTTGTTTGTACCCGTCCTATACTTTTTGTACTATTTTAAACGGCGATCACCGGGCAACACTTTCTACAAGCCTTCAAATTCAAAAAATTTCAAATCTTTCGCGAGTGATTTGTTTTCTTTCTCCATAAAAATAAAACAAATGAAACCGACATTTCATTTAAACAAGCTTCAGTGGCATGCATATTTTTTAAATTATTCAGTGTTTGTTTTGAAATTATTGGACTTTGGATAGAATGGAGAAAACAAGTTTCACGTGAGTAAATAAGTGTGCTTTATTTAATATTTACTCCAATATATGAGTATATAGGAACTTAGCATACCACATTATTTGCTAACTTTTGATTGCCTCAATCAATGGCCACAATATATGTATATATTTTTCTTACATTATTATTTTCTTTATATTTCAGGTTTGTATTATTATTAAAGAATTTAGATGAAATAATCGCTTGAAATGAGAGTTGCTTGAATTTTATAGTCGCTATGAATTAAACTTGCATGCTGCATGGCCCGCTTCAGCCTTGATTGCACTGCTTGAACTACCCGAGCTTCAGGTAGGTAATATTTTTTAACTTTCTATTCACCAAGGCTAAGTTCGGGCGATTGAATAATAATTCATCGTACCTAAGAGATGTTTTCAAACCTTCTTTGATTAAAATCATCAACTTGTCTATAGCCACTAAAGGTCTGGTCCCATATCCGCTTAGCACTGGTAGATTGCTATATTATCTTATTCATTTAGCAACTAAGTACCTATATTCATGACCCTTTTAACTGTTTCTGGTTACTCAGCTGATGCCACAGCAACCGGTATTTTGATTTATAGGTACCAACATATTTCAAGGATTTGTGCTTATTTAAAAATAATTTTATATTCAATATAATTTGTACCTATCATTCAACCACCCATTGTTTAATATTTATGGTGTACATAATAAAGAATATTATATTCTATTCCATTCTATCAGGGCCTTTACTCAGTAACCTATACTCCATTCGGAATAAGATTGGACACTTAAACAAACCTTTTTTTCAGTCCGTTCAATTGATTTTAACTTCTATTCTGTAGTCATGCCTACAGAATAGAAGTTAAAATAAATTGATAGCATTAAAAGCAAAAAAGTGGTTATAGTACCAACTATTACTGCAGCTGCCATTTGTCATGCCACCAACACACTAGAAGTCAAAATTGGTTGAACAGACTGTAAGAAAGGTTTATTTAAATGTCTAATCTTATTCCGAATGGAGTATAACTATAATTTATTAATGTATTGCTCCAGTTTTGTTTTTATTTCAAAATAAATTTTATTATATAGGTATCAGATTGTAGGTAATGCCTGGGGAAATATTATAAGTTGGTTATTTTTTTATAATTATTATCCTGTGTTTGTTTTGATTATCGCCAAAACAGAGCTTATGACTTCTTTGGACTTTTGCCTAATTATAATAGTTTTAGATTGACCCTGAAGTTCCATTGTTAAAGCTCAGCCTGTATAATATCGAAAATGTCTTGTTGATCGTGGCACTTCTTCATACTGTAATCTTAAACAGAGTTCATGACTTCTTTGGACTTACGTTATTTTTTTTATAGTTTTAGATTTAGTCCCAAAGTTCTATAGTTAAGGTGGATGCTCCAAGGTAGCCCGCGAAATTCAAATTTTCTTACGCGTTTTGCAATTTGCTGGTCAGTACTAAGTTGTACGTTGATTAAAATATGATTCGCGGCCGTAACAAATATGTATTTACAGAATTATAATCATTTAAGTCATCAACACAACTCTCTAAGATCAAGTAATCCTACTGAATGACTATTTCATGAAACCTGGACATTTTAGGATTATGCTAACTTAACAAGTTGTATTACTGATTCTCATGATTATAATTCTGTAAATACATATTTGTTACGGCCGCGAATCATATTTTAATCAACGTACAACTTAGTACTGACCAGCAAATTGCAAAACGCGTAAGAAAATTTGAATTTCGCGGGCTACCTTGGAGCATCCACCTTAAAGCGCATTCTGTATAATAACGGCAGCGAGTTTTTAATCTTGGGACAACATCTGGGTAGCCTGCGAAATTCAAATTTTCTTACGTGTTTTGCAATTTGCAGGTCAGTATCAAGTTGCAAATTGATCAAAATATGATTCGCGAACGTAACAAATATGTATTTACTGAATTGTAATCATTCCTATATTATCAATAGGTACAACTTTCTAAATTAGAAATTAGCCTCAACTGTCACTATTTCATGAAATTGGTCTTTAATAGGGTGGTGATTGAGAATTTGTTAGTTGTATTGATAATATTAATGATTGATGCTGTAAATACATATTTCATTTTATCATAATGTGATCAAAAGTAATCCAATCTACTATTAAAAAAATATTGGACAGATCATTAAACCTCGCCGTCAATACGGCTGCTGGCTGCAAACAAAACCGATACTATTTACTACCGTCACCACAATTACGGTTATAGTTTCAGAGCTGCGGTTATCGACACAAGTGTGTCAAATTATAATATTTATTTATTGTAAACGTGTGTTGTACGTGATGGACGGGTATTGTGTCGGCCTCATACTTGATTCAGGTCGAGGGTTCGCGCCAATGTAAATTGAATGACATAAAAATAATTAAAGAGGAAATTCATATTTTAGTGTCAGTGTTTTCCGCTGCACAGCTTGGATTGTTAGAGCCGGTAAATTTTTGATTGTGTATGGTATGTTCTAAATTCTGAATATAGTTTTGCTTATGAATGTATGCTGTAGGTAAGTAATAGTTTGATTTTACTGGATTTTTTAGGGTATAAAGATGGCTAAGACATGAGTTAGGACGTGAGACCAGAGCGGCAATTCTCGTAATTTTAAGAACGTTCACAGTGTTATCTGTCTCGATCTGTCAAAAATACCTCTAGTTTCCCTACATTTTATACACGTTTTTGACATTGGTTGTCGCTGAGATGAGATTGACACTAGATTTTAGATATGTAGTGGCAATAGTCTAGTTGTGTTCCTTTTTTGTAAGAAGAGATTCTAAAATACAAATTCTTATTTTGCAGACTTGTTTCTTGTAGAAAGGGCTCGGAATTGTTCATAGAAAGATGATATTGATTGTTTTTCCATAGAAACGTATCGCAACTAGTTCTCAAAACAAGAAACCGGTCAAGCGGGAGATAGGTAGGTGCAGATACTGCAGATATATTTCGTTTTGCTTATCTTCCCGCGCAGGTTGTAACTCGTGTGTGTCAATCGTGGAAAACGGGTTATTCTGGTGTCCTGTCCATAGAGCCACAAGCCACATACAGCCTAGTTTACATTAATAGATTATGTGGTTTTGTTTTATTGCAATCTAGAATGTGTAGATATTGTGAAATAGTTTATCAAACTCACATAGCAAATTCTCGAATTTAAACTGCTTTAAAAATTACAATTAGATAGGAACCTATATCGATTATTTCCAGTTATAGTACCTATATTCTGCAATAGGTAAACAACAAATATCAATATACATAATTTATTCTTCCTTCTAACTTATTCAAACATTGCATTCACTGTATTTGTCCCTGTGTCAAAGTAAGTAGAGTAGACTGGTTCCTAAAAAAACTGTGCTAGTTTACTTTGCAAAATGTTTAGGTTACTGACAGATCATGTTTATCGGTTTCGTTATCGACTGAATTAATTCATTGAATGCAAGAGGTTATAAACCGGTTATTTTTGGACTTTTCTGTCTTTTAAGCGCTAAATAGTTTTGTTTTTAGGTTTTGGCCTTTGGGCTTAGAAAATATTCTGTGTTTGCTAACTTGGTAGGAAATGGGTATTGATATAAAATGCGTTCTCAGGCTTAATCTATTGCAGCAATTTGACAGCGAGTTGCTTTTCATAATTCTTATTGATCCGATTGAAAGCGAAAATGAGCATTTATGCGATTTACGTTTTTTGAGTCATATATTGTAAACAAAAAATACCCCTAAATACACCCCAATTCCTAAAAACTCCCAAACACTTTATTAGTAATGTTAGTAGTACGTAGGTGGTAGGTAGCAATAAAAAGAAAATCAAAACCGAAGTATCCATATTCAAATAAAAGATGATAATTTTAATGATTAGGTACAAGTTTTAATAAACTGGCGGGGTATTTGCGTAACACTAACAGTAGCAATGGCTTTCATTTTGACAATTTAACAACATTCATTGCGTTATTAGTTAGTTGCGTATTTGTTAAGTGGTTGGGCAGACAATTCTTTCGAACATAATGAAGCAATGGTTGAGCAATATCCTTCAAAAAAATTCAGATTGATAGTGTGTTATGCACTTAGGCTGCAGTAAATTGAATTACCTACTATGCTACGATATCCGTTACCTACCTATAGCTATCTTTTTATCTAGGTAGGTTAGATACCTATTATAAAATTAAATAGAAAGTGTTAGGCACTTTCACATAAAGCATAGAATTTACAGTCGAATAACAATAAGTAACAATGACACGGAATATGGGATTTCGCATTTAACATACCTACTGGAATTGCGAGTTTTGCATGGCAATAATATTTTTTTTGGCTTAAAAATTTAAACCAAATTGATTTGATGGTTAGATATTATACTATGTCTATTTAGAATTGTTTGCTTCATGCTGCACGCACATGATCGAAAAAACTGAACTAAGAATTAATTTCGTGATCTAACTATCATTTTGTTTACGGTACGATGTTCCCTGCATCAAAGCAGTTTAAACGTGACATTACTTTGCCATTTTTCTCGAGATAAACCTTACCATCGCATGGATAGTAAAAGAATATCTGTCTCCAGCCTAGACAGGGCAACGCTCCCTAACTGAACCTCCTCTACATTGTTTTATTTAAGTCTTGCGCATCCTCAGTGTTCAAGCATGAGTTGTGTCTGTATTCCCAATAAAGAAGGACAGGAAATCTCATTTCCTTGAGTTGAAACTAGAATGCTATAGACGCCAATAAAACATTTTAGTCGGCTGTAATTAAGTCACTGTAGTTTGCCGCATTTTCATCTAGAAAGAGTTTTTGTGACAGCGGGGTAATTGAGTAACACACTATCAGTTGCAATGGCTTACAATTTGACATTTCAACAACATCCATTGCGTTAACAACATCCATTGCGTTATTTACGTTGCTGGGCAGACAAATTTTTCGAACATATGAAGCAATGGATTAGCAATATCCTTCAAAATGATTCAGATTGAGATTGATAGTCTGTTACGAAATTAGGGTGCAGGTCTCAATCTTATCATACGTAGCGTACTTATATTTAAATTTTAGCTTTCATACAACTGATCATGATCAATCACTTATTTTTAAGAATGCGCATTTTTTGAGTACTTATTGATGTGTCAAACATGAAGATGTGTCCGTCTGTTTTATCACTAAATCTTCACCCAATACACATCTCACTAAGGTACCTACACGTTTATTCACAGTCATAAAGCACACGTGGGGTGCGTGACAAGCCAATATTTTGTAAAGAATTCCAACGCACGCGCAGGTTTTAGATCATGAGTGAAACAACTCATCCACAGCAACAAATAGATTTTTTTTTGAGCTGTCTTTTGTCTGTATCTAGCTTGTTCTTATAAGTCAATAAATTAATATAGGTGCTCATGTATCTGCCTACCTCTTACGGCCGAATGGTCATAGACGTGTGGAAGGCAGCGTGAGAGGCGAGGCGGGTGCAACGTCCTGCGCGCCGCCGCTGACTGGCATACGTAATGCGCCCACTACTAAGGGTCTGTGCCACTTATAAGATCCAACTGGTAGTTTTACTTTTATCGTTAGTTCTTTGAATTTATTGATTTTTCGTACACTGATGCGTTAAAATAATCATAAAATATCGAAAAAGCCATAAATTACTTTTACAATCGTCGAATGTGAGTAGACTGTTCTCGAAGTCCCCAACTCTCTCACCTCGTGTGTAGGAGTAAGAGGAGTAGAGCATAGAGTGCGATGACAATATTAGAGACCTCCCTTTTTGTTTGGGGCCAATGACTGCGATTGGCAGAGCTAACTGTTGATGTAAAAGGTCCTAAAATATAAATTAATAAAAAGCTAATAAAAGTCGCTGAAGTTGATTGACCTCTTAATATTATTCATTTATTACGAAACGTCTGGTTCCAAAACGTCAAATCGCTTAACGGTATAAACGTTCATAATAATTCCTAATCCTAAACAAACTTCCGATACTTCTCACAAATTCACACTGCGTAGAGATATAGAAGGCAACAGGTACCTACAGATGAGTACTTCAGAAAATATCGTAATATTTCCAGTATAAATAAATACCTATTCTAGTATGATGCAAATTTTAGGTTCACACGTTCGCTTCATCGTTTGCCTGGCTATTGAACCGATATTGACAAAAGATGTGTGTCACTCAATCAGTTCATGCCATGTTCTAAATGGTAGAATAACGACCCAATGCGCTTCGTGCACATAGCAAAATACGTTATATTAAACGAGTTTTTTTTTTAATTGACCTATCTTGTCCCACTGCTGGGTAAAGGTCTCCCCATACTTTTCTTTGTGTTTTGTCTTCTCATCACGTCAACGTCTCTTAAGCCTGTGTCGGTGACGACGCCCGTATCCACTGACGAGCGGTTAAAGTCTAGTACCTAATCATCTTTTTCGTTGATAGTTAAACTCGTCATTAAGATAAACAACGCGACTAATTATAAGAATTATAATGTCCTAACTCCAGAAAGCGCACTAGACGGTTGACTTGACGTATAAACCGACAACGTCACAATATGTCGCCTTTAGTCTCATCAGTACTCTAGCCAGTCAACTGTGATCCATCGATTGGTCACTTACCTTATTCGTAGCCACTTTAGCTGCTGTATTGTGGTTCAGTTGAAAATATAATTTGATGTGTGTTCAGCATCCCAATTACGTAACACTTTTTAGACACAAACCGAAGGATTTTGAAGGACATTCCTAACCCATTGCCTCATATTATGTTTGAAAAATTCGCCTGCTTGACAACGTAAATAACGCAATGAATGTTGTTGAATTGCCAAATTGAAAGGCATTGCCATTGTGTGTTACGTAATTAGGCCGCAGTTCCATAACATACCTATCCATTTTAACATACATCTTGTTCACATATCATTTCCATAAATGGTATCTAATAAGTAGGTAAATTATTTAAAACATGTAAACACAAGTTATAATCGTAATGAGTAAAAAAATAAGACTTAGTTTTTTAAGTAATTTTATTTTTCGTAAAACCTCCATATAAACACTATTTTAGTTTAATATGCATAGCCGCTTATGATGTCGAAATATTCACGGTTGTCTTCATCTGTGTATGACTATGACTTATGGTATAAACAAAATGGGGTTAATCCTTCGAACTCTTCCTTGTCAACTCGTTTCAATGTTTTTCGTTGTATCGTCTTGAATCTGAGCTTACAACGCTGCATGGTTATTTTGGCGCGTAGCCAAAATTGAGACTAACGTCGCTATCTTGTTTTGTGTTTTGGCAATACAATTTCTGTGACACAATTTCACAAATGTTTACTAACAACGCCCCCCTGTCAATGTCATTCAAGCGCAAAATATCCTTGTTGTACTCTACTTTGATAACTACATGCTACTGTGAGCGTTTGGCGTTCCAACCATTTATTAATCCAATGCCTCTGAGCCGTGACTTCACTGAAGATAGGTTTTGAGAGTTCTTATTGATAGTGGGGTCCTTTTATCGCAAAGGTCTTGAACATGATTTGGTAATCAATAGATTTTTCATCTAAATTAATAAGAGTATCCTCGATGTGACTGCTGAATGAAATCCAGTTTCAGCATCTTTTCACTTAACAGCAATATTCGACACTAATTTTGTTACTTTTAAATTACGTATATACGTGTCCTACAGCTACCTAAGAATTCTGGTTGTAAAATCTTTTGACCTTTTTTTTCGGTGGAGAACTGTCGGTATTGGTAGCTTGGCTTCGTACTGTTTTCTTTAGATCTACTTGAATTCCAATTGATCTATGACTAAGAGAACCACTGGACTCGTTTTCAGGTATTTTATCTTCTCCAATTTGATCTTCCTCAGTAGTATCTGTTAAAATATCAGGTTCACATTTTACGAATTCTACCGGGACTTCTACTATATTTTCTTGAGAAATATTGGAATTAAGAGCTCTTTCAAAACATGCGACTTGTTTTCTTTTTTGGTATGCAGACAGTTCTAGTAGAATTGTAACCTCTTCTTTCTTTTGGCAAGCAAAGTTGTGCGGAAGAACACCTTTTTTCAGTCTAGTTGGTCCACCCAATGATTTGAATTCTTGGTAGTTCTGCATATCCGTCGCAAGCTGTGCGAAAAAAACAAATTAATTTCAAAAACATTTCATTAATAGTAGGTAGGTACTGCGACCTGTAACATAAGTTTCTAACAAATGCACTGTTGTACATATTTGCATGAAACGTACATAAAAACCCCCCCGATCGAACCAGCCATCTAATAAACAAAACCGCATTGAAATCGGATCACCCGTTTGGGAGCTATGATGCTACACACAGACACACAGATACACACACACATGAACTACATGGTCATCAAACTTATAACACACCCCTCTTTATACGTCGGAGTTTAAAAAGCTGGTTAGATCATTGAATCTATTTGGTTAGTATCTACTATCAATAATAATTGTCTTTTCGAAATCAAACCTAATACTTACGTCAAAATGATCTTCACAGCAGTATAAAGCACTTTTGTTTGAAAGAGGAGGTTTATTGTGTCTCTTCATTGCCTTACTCCATTTCGTCCTAATTTCTGCATTTCGCGGAACTTGAAAAAACATTTTGTTTGGCGTAACAGCCGTTGTACTGTTACATTTAGGCACAATACAATGTTTGTATCTCGGCATTATTATCAATTCGTAATCACACAAGTGAAAAAACAAAATAATCAACCGTTTAGACGAGAGCACTGCGACCAACTGCGGACAAGCGGGCGGGAAGTAAGGGGCGGGGTAGCGGGCCGGCGCGACTGCGGCGCGCAGCGGTGGCCGCGGCGGGCGACGAAGGCGACAGATGACGTAATGCCCGCTGCACAGTATCTCGTACGTGTATTTGAAGTCGAACTCATCAGTTTGGTTTATTGGTCACAAATGGATTTCAGTTTCAGTTAGCCGTTGAGAGGAAACTGATGTATGTACTCGTAGAAATAAAAACCACGCTAATATTTATAATTAATTTATGATTGTATCTAAATCAGTCTTGCAACTAACTATTCTGTTGAAACCTAATAATTATTAGGCTAACTGTCTAGCAAGTAGATTACTTATCTTCAATGTATTAATATTTTTATCTGGTTACAACTCGGACGTATTTTATGCATTAACTAAGGGAGATGCTTCATGCATGCTTGTAATTTTCCTAAGATAAATAGAACGATAGAACAACGTAATATACGGACGAGATGCAAATCACCAATTAAGTATTATTTAAACACACATTGCTAGTAACCGTATAAGGCTCAATTTACATTGCCGCGGAACGGAATGAAAGCGATTTTTTTTTACGAAATTGTTGCAAAGCATAATTATTTTTTGTCAATTGTGTAACGTACAAACGAAATACCAGCCAAAAAGTAGCGCGTCTGTCGGAGAATTCTCGTGCATTATCGAGAATTCCCGCAGCTAGCAGCTCGTATCTAATTTGTACGTTACACCATTGACATAAAGTTCATTATGCTTTTCGTTACAAAAATTCGCTTCTCGTCTGTTCCGCGGCAGCGTAAATTGAACTTTAAGGAAAGAGCATTTTACGGAATTTCAAAATAGACTATATAAGTATTAAAAACCAAAATATTCAAGCTGAAATTCCTGTAGTACTTAGAGGAATTTCAGCTTGAAAATGTTTTTAATACTTTTATGAAAGTACGCTGGTCATCTAAAAAATCGACCCACCCATTTTTGGTTCAATAATGATCGACTGTTTCACAGATAAGCTGTTTCACATGTTTGTTTATTATTTTGAGGGTCGATATAATGATGATTGGCGTCTTGTTTGTCATAAATCTTATTGCACTTGAAGGTAAACCATTTTTTATACAGAAATAGCACTTAAATAACACTATTTAACGATACTTAACGATTTTCACATGAACTGTGACTAGTAACAGATATTTCTAGGGAGTTCATGTGAAAATCGTTAAGTTTAATTGCTGGGGCTGTAGTTTTGATTAATTCTATCTAAAAATAATGGACACTACTGAAGCTGAGTTGGCCCAAGTTGTGGCTTTGCTGTAACAAGACTTAAGTCAACGTGTAGTGGCCAGAAGGTTAAATCTTAGCCGTTCTGTAGTTCGACGAGTTTAGCAAAAGTTTCTGGAGACTGGGCCGTATCGAAGAAGATCTGGATCTGGTGACAACTCAAAGGGATGACCGCTGTATAGTGGTATCCGCTTTACGAAATCGACACCTTTCTGGCGTAGATCTCCAGCGACGCTTACGTGAAGATCGGGGTGTGGCTATAAGTGACAGTACTGTAAGGAGGAAACTACGGTGAGCAGAATTTAAGACAACATAAGCCAGCAACGGCCACAATTGACCACAGCTCATCGACAAGCCAAACTTCATTTTGCGCAGAATCACGTCAACTGGACTATCGGCCAATGGGAGTCAGTTCTTTTTAGCGATGAGAGTCGGATGACTTTGTGTGGTTCCAATGGACGCCGTAATGTCATGCGATGGCCAGGTGAACGTTATGCTCAGTGTTGCATAAGAGAAACAGTCAGTTATGGTGGGGGCTCTATAATGTTTTGGGCTGGGATATCTTTAACGGAACGCATGGAGCTGGTTTTCATAAGTGGTGCTTTAACTGCGGTACGCTACATCACAGAGATCTTGGAAGACCATGTGGTGCCGGCTAGATTGGAGATAATTTTGAGTTAATGCATGATAATGCACGGCCTCACGTAGCGTGCATTGTCACCGATTATCTTGAAGAGGTCGGCATTCGGGTTATGTCGTGGCCAGCGAGAAGCCCTGATCTTAACCCTATAGAGCACATGTGGGACACTTTAAAACAAAAGAGTCAAGAGTCCGTAATCCAACCCCTACATCCTTAAGAGACCTGGAAACCGCTATCACGGAAGAATGGAACCGAATCCCTCAAGAGACCATCAAAACCTTGATTAGGTCACTAAAACGGCGAACGCAGGCCGTCATTCGAGCAAGAGGGGGGAACACTCAATATTAAACTGAAAAAAATGTGTTCATAACACTTAAGACAGAAAAATTAGAGCGTGTTTAAGATTAATCAACAACAGTGTAAAATTATTCTTTTTATTTTTATAATCAAATTTTTTTTTTTTAATAATTTTTATGTTACATTTTGCTAAAGTTGGTGAAAATTAACAAGTTAAATTAAACATATCCGGACTAAACCATTTTTTTTTCGCTAATGAAAATCGCGATTTGCGTAAAACTGCAGCTGGGCCGATTTATTTGATGACCATTGTAGTTATTGGTATTTTCCGCAGAGGTCCATGCGTCACCAATACTAAAGCCTTGTCTGAATCATTGACAGTCGTTTTTTTAAATTAGTAAGTAGGTGTGTGTATTCCTTATGTGAAGTACAAGAAGAAGGACCAATATTTTTTATTATTTACAAGAGCACAAGTTCATACCGATAGTTCTTACCATACTATTTTAAGCTCAGTATCCGGTCGTGTCATTCCCATTCCGGTTATACTTAATGACTTTATATACCTAGATATAATAAGATATTTAATGAAGACCATAACTGTACCGTACTAACTTGGTGTTTGTACTGTACCTGTATTAATAGTGATGGTTTTTTTGTGAAAGACGACCATTTAATGTCAAAAACGTACTGTGTTATCTTGACATAAAACAGTAACTTTTTGACATTTATTGTTTGAACTTTAGTAAGATTGGAAACAAAACAAAAGAGAATAAGCAGAGTAAGTTTAATATACAGTGGTTATTGCGACTGCGCGAAAATACGGTGTGGCGATGCATGATTGGATAGTAAACTACAAATGAATTTGAGCGATGGGGCTAGTGACATAGAGGTCAGACCGCCATCGACAGTTTCTAATTGCCTTTAGAGTTCTATGGATATAGCACATTAAGTTATTCAGTGTAGTTTAGTGTGTGTATCTACTAAGTGATAAATTTGAAGCTTTTTCATAGTTCATGTTATTCGGCTCTCCCATTCACTACCAGAATTTTGCAAGTAAGTAAAGTAATTGTGAGGTCAATTATAATTTAAGATGGTGATTACAATTTTAAATGAGTAAGATAACCAATGGTTTTATTCTATGAAAAGACAGTTTGCGACAGTTATCGTTGGTTGGTGCAGTAAAGTTCATAAACATTTACTGTTGTGTAAATTTACAAGTCTTCTGAATTCCATTAGGGCTGCGAGGTCAAATTGCAGCGTTCACTGCTTGTTGAAACATTAACTACTTTATGTTAGTTTACCTTAAACCTTTAGGTAAGAATAACGATCTGGTTTGGGTCATTGAACATCGATTGATTTGCAACAAGTAGGACAATGCACGACACACAGTTCATTGTAGTTCCAGAAGTCATTACCATCATGTTATTATCCGTGATTGGCTTTCCAGATACCTACACTTACGCAAGCACCTGTAACCTTTGTTGCATTTATATAACCATGGCTAATAGTCAACCCTATACCTGTCTATGGGAGAGAAGACTTTCGCAAGGCGTAGCGATGTAAACGTAACGCACGATCGTCACGATTCGTATCATTTTAAATGGTTGTTGTTTTAAAATTATTTTTGCAATGCTTGAGGCCGTTTAAGAGCGACCCAGTGTAGTTACGAACTCTTTACCGTTGCAGAATATGCAGTTCAGTTCAATGTTGCAATAAGTACTTCGTCGGTACACAGGTTGTATAGTGGGGAAAAACGCAACTCTGTCTTTGCTGTCGCGCAGTCGGGTAAAAATATAACGGACTCGGTCTCAACAGCTTTAGTATAGTTTTGAATGAATCTTATACATTCAGAATTAAAATAATATGTACGTAAATAACAACATATACCTACCTAATTTATTAATAAAAATAACAAAATTATCAGCAAAAATCATGCGCATTGCTGTCGAAATATCGGTAATGTACCCAAGAGACTGGCGGCATTGCTTAGCCTCTGGGCAAGGTAAAAAGCTAGCCCTTGGGTCACGGGAAGTGTCAACCAGCCGTTTCGATATTCACGGCTCGGGGGCTCTATCATATACTCCTATATAAAGTTTAAACAGCATAAACTCAAGTATATGTGAGCTTTAGCAGTACGACGACGCCTATACTATATCCATACACGGAATCTACCAGCTTTTTCACATCCATGATTAAAATGCATCGATTCCAAAGTCCAGTAAATGGTCTTCCATGACTAATATACCTACGATGTCTGTGGTCATCGCAGATATATCGATATCCATATAGCATCGTGTTGTTTGCGTGTTGATTGCTCATTATCCTTCAAGTTCCAACTGCGGAGTCAGCTCATCGAACGTATTTGTTGGAGAATCCAAGTGATTAGAAGGCTAAAAAAGTATTTTAAAAAGTTAACTTCTTGATTGTTATTTGAGGTTTCTGTGGGCACCTGTTCGGCAGGTTGGGTTTACGTTGCCTTTAATGACATGCAAAAAAACAGGAATTCACCTGTTTATTTTTGTATTTAGATCTTATTCAGTTTAATATTCGTTCCAAATAGTTGGTTTATTCTGAGAATGACTAATATACCTCAAAATTAAATATGCATAAAATAATCTTGGTGCATAAAAGCCATTTAAAACACGATTTGTTAATATTGACCTAGAACATTGAGCACAAGTTTGTATAGATAGTTTGGCTATCATTAAATTAATATTAATTGTTCCCAAGCACGAAGAAGACTATGAAAGTGTATAAGGCAATAGTTTTGGAGGTCATGAGTTCACGCGATCATGGTGCTGGGTATGTATCTGCCAAGAGGTACTTAAAATCAACTTCATTGAAGCAATTGCCTAAAACAGATTTTGCCAAACATTTACTTACGACTATGCCTTTAGATCGTTATAAATAGATTCTTATTATGGGTACTTAATAGCTGCATTTAATTTTGAACATTTTAACAACGTCTTTAAAGCTTTCCAAACTCAAGGAAATCCAATCGTATAGTAAATAGCAATGTATCTAACGGTAATACTTATAGGCATCTTGTGTGAATCAAGATACTCATAAATCATATACCGTAAGTAGACGGTTGACGTCTAAATAAGTACATAGAGTACATGTGTAATGTCGCCATTGTTCGCCAACTGCAAGTCTTTGTCTGCTTTGCTTTATTCTTGAAGATGAAGGTTATTGATTGGTTGAACATGATACACCTGGAGGCTCCTTACAATAATGATAACGTTGTTTATAAAATAAGAGACGTGGGGACCTACTATGACGGCTTGTGACGTAGGTAACTCAGTAGAATTCATGTATATTTGATTGCATAACGTCTTGAAAGCGGCAGTAATTTTTTTTATCTTTTAAGTTATTTTCATGATAATAACTTGTCCAGCCAAACTAGGCCAGTTCACATTAGAAAATGCTTGTTCTACCTGTGATAATGATGTTGTCGACCTTTTTAATTTATTTCATAATAAATATCTTGGAACTATTAGTCATAATTTTGCTAATGTTAAACAGGTTATGTCTGGTATGCGGCAACATGAATGTAAAAAGTTATCAACAATAGACACTATGTACTATCTCCCTCATTAAAAGTAAAAGAAATAGAATAGAATAGATAGAATGGATTTGGTATTTATATTGGTATAAACAAATCAATATTTGTGTTAAAATATTAAAAGTGCAGACATGATCGCAATGTTGTCGTTTTAAATTACACGTTCGCCAAAACGAGTCTTAAGACATCTACCTGCTGATAAACTAACCCGACCCTTGCGCTACCAAAACATTCCAAAAAGACTTCAAAGATAAGATTCTCCGAATAGTACGTCGCAGTTGTCTTCACGAAACTGTTGTACGCACAAAGAACGAAGTATAAGCGTTGTTAAAAACTCTTGTACTATATGAGGAAAATATTTATCTTATATGAAAATGTCAATCGTTCTTTATGTCAGTGTCTTTGCATCACGTCTTATGGCTAATATTACAGTGTTAGTGAAAAATTAAAATATAATAAACATGTCGGAATGCATTGCTGTACATAACTTATCAATCATTTATATCTTAGTTGTATCACATAATTTATGTTACACATGAATAAGTTAGCCTTACCTTTAGTCTACAAGTCAGGCACTCCTTGCAGTCTTGATATTCAATACAAAATACAGGAATAGGTCGACTAAACAAACAACAGAAAAGCTACTTTCAATACATTGAGGACTTAAAATCTGGTTCCGCGATACCGCTATGCACTTAAGGAGAAGTTTACGAACGCATACCCCGGTTGTTTCAAAACCGCGCGCACTCTACCGCACTGGTAATGTTTAAAAACTGTCTTGTTGTTCGTTGTGCTTAGAATACAATATAGTTCGTTTGAAGGTGGCGTTCGTTCGATCGTTTTATCGTTGAACCGGTAGGACGGGGCGCGATACCTGCCGCGGACCCGTCGACTAATCGACTGTCTGCGGTATAGGGCACGTGTTTACATGAGATCCATTGGTGTGTATGCGTGCGAGAAGGCTTCGCTGCGCGTGCGAGTGTGCGGTGTTGCCAGTTAATAACACTACCGACAATTGAGTAGGTAGTAGAATCTACTTAGCGTTACGAATCACTCATTTATAGTTCTTAGTTTTGACATACCAGTAAGGTCGCCTTATATCGTATGCCTAATGATATTTTGCAACTTATTCCAATCTTGCACACAGTTCACTCCTTTTTAGGGCCTCCACTGTACGTCCGATACTCCGTCCGTCTGTTTGTATCTCATGAACCGTAATAGGTAGACAGTTGAAATTTTCACAGAGTATTTCTGTTGCCGCTATAACAAGAAATAATAAATGTAAAATAAATTTATGAAAAATTAAAGGGACCACACAAGAAACGTGTTTTTTTTCGGCGTTTCTTGCCTTGTATGGAATCCTTCGTATGCGAGCCCGACTCGCACTAGTTTAGTTTTTTGTTCATACTGTCTCTCTACTGGTCGAAGGTTTTAACTGCGTGATTTGGGCTTTTACTCTGTCCAAGACATCGTTTCTTTGCAGGTCCGCCTCCGTGGCGCTGCTGCCGCCCACCTTCAGGCATCCAATAAGTGGAGACTATTGCTCGGCGGTCATTATGCTTGGCTCGTCTAATCCCTTTTGAGCCTGGTAACCTGCTTACCGTTTGGATCGTAGCTTGGTGTGCTGAATTAGGGCCTGTGAAGCTATACGAAGATGCAATGCTTGAGCGCTTTGTTGCACTGCAGCAAGCTCCACGGCATAAATATTGTACAAGTTGTCGATAGGATTGTATTTCAGAATAATCGGCAGATAGCTTTTCCAGACGTCGATTGGGCAAATGACTTCTCTGTTCTGCCTGTTTTCATTATTTTAGTCAGACCGTTTTATCGCGAGATTCACCTTGAGTTCACCTCAGTTCTTGTAACCTGTTGCGAGTGTCTGTAGGCTATTAAAGGTCCAGAAGCATTTCTTGTTTGGGATGTCCACGAAAGTATCTTGTTGCAGACAATGATAAATTGGGAGTTAAAACTAAATGTTCCGGAACTATACGTAGGTACATTCAAATTTATTTTTAAATCTATTTTTTTTTACAAAGTCGTCGAACAGTCTTGGTTTACGCGTATGGCAACATCGATAACTTAGGCAGCTACGTATACAAAACTGGAGGAGCTTTAATAAAGCACTGTGAGGTATCCTTCGGGTTTAGTTTTATTTTCGTTTATAAATAGCCCACATACTGGTTTGACTTCATGCGAACACAACAGTGTAATGGTTGGATTTCTCAAAACATTCCACCATGTAAACTTTTATAATTAGGCATCATTTTGAACACTAAACAGGTTTATCTGGTCGTTTTTGATGCCCGTTCGTTGTTCTAAATTGATTAGTCAGCTATATTATATACGTGTATGAACTGGTGAACACCAGTTCATACACGTATATAATATACGCCACGCCTGCCTTTCCTGTAGCCTGCTGGATTATTGTTACTGGGATGAAAATTCCCAAAGATGAACTAACATTGGCATGACTAGAGCAGTAACGTTTTGCCTACCATTACTTGCACTGACAGCTTTCACTATTTCTTTTATAGTAAAAATTTAATGATTGTAAGTAATGTACCATTGTATTTTCTTGATTGTTCTTTGATCAAAAACATTTAAAAGGTATGTTATATTTAGTCGTCTCAAAACTTTGCACCTTGTCAACAAAAGTTAGGTGTTATCTATGACGATCGATCTATAGTTGAGAAATTAATTGTTAGGAAAAATTAAATGAAAGTCACACATTATAATTTTTAGATTTATTTTATTTTCAATAACATAAAAATGTTATGTTTTTTCATTTTACACATTTCGAAATGAATTTAGTGGGTACCAACCTGATTGCTAAACTTTTCACATAATGTTCAAATGTTAAATACGCTACAGTACAGTTTGGCTTTGCATTATTAACTTCTGAGTCATGGGTCGCATGTTACCTTATTTAGAATCCTTTTTCACTTATTTCCAAATGCTGCTTATATTTGTACGAGCACAAAATCTACTTCACAGCAGTTCATTATAATACTCAACAAAATATATAATATTGTAATCATTTACTCACTTGGATGAATCATTCGATTCGATTTTTGCTATTTTTATAATGTGATATGCTATAAATTTTTTGTGATATTTTCAATTTTTATATAAACAAATTCATTACTTTTAAATTACCTAAAATAGGTAAACATGTAAAAAATTACTATTTGGTCACACAAAAATCGTTGCGATGATCCATCCAACAGCAATATTCACTACAATAAATAGATCTAGCTAACTGGAATTGAAGGTCCCTTAAAATTATGTAATTTATGCTAAAGCTGTGATCAACTAGACACACAATCAATCAACCACGAACGGACGACAACAAAAACTTGACAACAATTCGTAAATTATTTCTAATTTGTTTGAATAATTGACCACGGCTTTGTATAATACTAATTTTATTGTTTTTTCGTAATAGTTTGACTAACTCTAAAGAGGCGTCCATATTCATAGCATGAAGTAAAGATGCGCAAATCATCAATTTACATAAGATAGTGAAAGAATCGTCAGTTTTACATACAACTCTAAGTAAGAGATATTTTTCTAAGCTGTTATTAAAAATGTTATTAACCGTAAGTTATGTTTTAAAATTTTACAACATCTAAAATGAATTATGGTGTCATGAGTCATATTTTATGGGAACTTAATTCCATTTAGAAACAAAATGTTGTTGACAATTTGCGCTGCGCGTTACTCTAAATTTATAGATATATAAAGAAAATTAAATAAGTTACAACAAATATAATTGATTTTGCTTGCGCAACATTACTCGAAACATCAAAATTGGAACCAAACATTTGAAAATACGTGAAATAAGATTTTGTCAATTCGATGCTCATCGCAATTTTTATTCCTATTTAGTATATACTTATATACTTTAAAATATTCAACTATTTTAAATAAAATTTATATTATCAGCACTTCATTATTATTGCTTCTATGTTTATCTGAGGTGGGCAAAACGAAACAAAATTAAGATGAGCACGGGTTGTAACACATTTTTCTATTAATGTTTATATTGGCGGTTTGCACTTGTCAATAGATAAACGTTTCAGAGCACAAATACAGTACCTACTATCAACTTAAACTTATATTATAATGTGAATATATTTAAATATTGAATGAAATTCAAGATGTTCTTGTGCCAGAGATACTAATTTATTGAAAAAATAATTATACCTAATTTCAATATAACTCAAGTAAGAGGAACTTTGTTTCGTACAAAATCAATGCAATACGAAGGGACTAGTTCAGTGATATGATACTAAATGTTGAAATAAATTCAAAAGGTAATGAAATAGTTCCAAAAGTTGCAGTTTTTCAAAGGCATTTAAATATTTGAAATATGAAGAGACTCAACAGTTGAAAAGAAGTTGTTAGCTTACTGTACTGGGCTCCAAACGCATAGACTTGTATAATAGGTATGGTAATTTTGTATGTACATGTAAAACCATGTGTAGATTTTTTCTTTAATTTAGTAATACTATACTAAACTGGCCGTCATATAAGTATCTGCCATGTTCTTCTCCTATATATAACTAGGTAATATAATATTCTTATCTAGATTCATATTTACAAATAATACAGTTCATTACTATTTATATAGAAATTAAAATATATTTCTATCATTCTTCGATTCACATAACGCAAAATAATTTAACAGAGTTCATTTTTGCACTCACATTTACAATATACTTTTGTAACTAATCTGTTACCATTTATTTGTTGATTTCAAACAACTCATTTAGAATATATCACCCAAAAGCGAGTAGCGTTATACTCACGAATCCTATCATATCTTACCATTTAAAAATGCAGAATATGCGAAAACTTGAAGGAATATGTTTACAGTAAATGGCAATTGAACATTATAGTTCGCTCGCATCCAATAGGAACTATAAGATTCACAATGCCTCCGGACGGGCCGGCCGCGCTCGGCTAGCCTATACGTACAAGGAGCCGCCCGGCCCCGCCCACAGTACACAAAACAACTAGCACAAATAAAATAACTCCTCTTTATTATTTACACCCGGTGAAGTATTCACAAATTATGGACACAAATCAAAAAACTCTAATCGATTACAGTTATATCGAATAAGAAGTTGAATTATTAATGAAAATTTGTGTTACAGTTTATGCTAGAGTTTAGAATATTAAAGGAGCTCAGTAGCGCCACCGTGTGTGCGGCGGTGCGAGGAACTATACATGCACAACACCGCAGTGTCTATGGCCGTTTGCCTCCAATACTTTACTTATATACCTAATAAATGTTCTCCAACACCATTGTTTCAACAATCGATGCCTCGGTGTGTCGCTGTGTTCAACACGACAGCGTGATCGGAACTTCTACTAGACGATTACACCTTTACAAGGTGACAGAGATTCTGAAAACATCTACTGTTCGAACGCTCTGCAATATTCAACCCAGCGACACGTGGAGAAGGAACTAAAATCTAATATCACAATATCGGGCTTCTGGCTTCATTGCGAGTTGAACAAACGCCTAGTTTGACTCTCAGACGAATAAATCTCTCGGTGTAACAAGCGAGTTACGTAGACGGTTATAGAAGATAGCAAGTATTTTCTCCGCTCTATGATAATGAACGGGATAAACCATGAAACGAGCGAAATAGAGTATCTTGTTTTAAGTACAATTCGAGATCTTCAGTTTCCTAGTGGTGATTTTAATTGACAATCCTGTTCGTAATCCCGTCTACGTACTTCTCGGCAGGTCACCGTGTGTTCACTCGAACAGTGCCAGGAGGTCGTCGGAGGAAGGCGCACGCGGTGGGTGGCTGCCCGCCGATGACGACGACGACGGCGGCGTCGCTAATAGCTCACCAAGCGCGGGTGCGTCTAAGTACGACAGCAGCTCCATCGGGTCCACACTTGTCTCCGGCAATAACTGGAATAAGAAAATGACAGTCAGGCTTGGCTTGCTTTTACTAGTGTTAGATGCTTCTTAGTAATGTTTGCTGCACATGCGAATACACTCAACAAGTTACCTAGTATTATTTAATTGTAACATGTTTCACTTGTCTACAGATAGCAGTAGATTCCATGACTCGGCAATGTGCTAAAAATGACTAAACTCAAGCCTGTATATTAATTCACTGTCGTATTGCTTTTCTATATTGCCTACATCCAGGCAATATAGCCAATATGTATTATTGCCGATGTAAGCCTATCGATACCAGTAATTTCAAGAATAATGTCATGTAATGTCTCTTGTTTTGGAATCCCGAACTTACGGTATCGGTCTCAGAATTGATAAAATACTCACATTGAGATTATCTGTCCCTTCTCCATCTATGACGGCGGCGGGATCAAAGTTGAGGTCGGCGGGTATGTCGACATCGGTAAGCGAGTGGTGGTCCACGGAGGGCGGGCCGGGCGTGTGCGACGAGCCCGGCGTGTGCGCGCCGCCGCCGCCCGGCGTGTGCGCCGAGCCCGGCGTGTGCGGCGTATGCGGTGTGTGCGGCATCTGCACAATACGTGGACGTTAAGCTACAAATTCTGGTGCATTAACAGGTACGGGAACACTTTTTTAAGACTTACTCATAAACGTTTTAGCTTGTCATAACTTAACATAGCAAATATTAATGAAAGGCATTAGATTTTATTTTCTAAATAAGCACAAGTTGGACTCAAATCTTTAGTCGTTAAAGAAATAACAATTCCGTAAGAAAATAGTTTCTACTAGAAACATTTTACTTTATTTGTGTCAACAATATAAAACAATACGGTTAGATAATAATACACTTTTGTACAATCGGTTACAGTGTGACCGAATCTGTTGATAAATGTTTTTTTGTTCTAAAATGTGTCCACCTGTCTAAATATGATAAATACGTAATATTTGTTTACCTGATCGTTAAGGCTTTTCTCCATCGCGTTGAGAGGGTCTAATGAGTTGACGCTGTCATTAAGATGCGAAAGAGGTCCATTTCCAGCGTACTCGTTACTGCCAGGCCCATTGTTCATACCGAAGTCGTAATTCTGATTGTTCGAACTTGAATTTCTGTTCTGGCCGTTTTGGTTGTACGAAGAGATCATTGAGCCGCTGGCGATAGTGTTCATGTCAGGAGGAAGGTATGGCGATAGTGCTTGGTTCATGTCCCAGTTGTTCATTGTAGGCATGTTCATCGAGCCCGGTGATACTGCTTTACTGCGCTTTCCTACGCTGCCATCACTGCTATCTTCTTCTTGCTGCAAAAAGTAAGAACACGTCTTAGAAACATTTTCAATTACGTAAAAGTTTAGTAAAATAGTTTGCTACATACAAACTATTTCTTCTACATGAATAAACATTAAATGCTGTTTGTTGGTAAGCGCATCACTTGAGAACGGCTGGACCAACTTGGCTATTTTTTATTTTTTTGAATAAACTTTTAAGGGAAAGAAAAACGTTAAAAGTTTCCCGGAAAATTTGTGAAATGGGAAAAACTGAAACTCCTTTTTAACCGACTTCAAAAAAGTTCGGAAGTTAGTGGCAAAAAACGAAAATTCAAAACCAAAGACACCGACTTCCGAAATAAAGTTATTTTTCATTTTGTATTGTTTTTTTATGGAAGTCCGTTGTTTTTTTTTTGTTAAAAAGTTTATTTTTCTATGGGATTTTTGTATGAACTATTGTTTAGAAATACCTAGCCGTGTGACAAATACTCACCTTTATGCCAGTATTGTTGGCGATTTTAGTTGCCTTCCAGTTAGCACCACTGTCAATCGTGACTTCATCTACATCTGAACTGTTCAACGTGTTAAGGATACCCCACATGTATTGGTCAACTTCTAAACCTTCTAACTGTGCTGGTTTACTGTAAAGAAATCATCTTGTTAGACATGTGTACCTTTAAACAAAAATATGATTACGATTGGAATGTCGAGAGCAACACTTACTTGCAAACCGGACACCGCCATGACCCTCGTTCACAGTTCAGTTGTAAATACGACTCTAAATCGAAGCATTGTATGTGTTTGCACTCGTGGCCACGTGCCGGTAGTGTGATCTTCTTAAACGTGATTGGACATTTTAACGATACTTTTAAAGCTGTTTGTTCAACGCTGTCCCTATCGTTAGCTGTGTTGGATCCATTGCTACCATTCGTTGGCGTCTGGTTGAAGTTCATCTTGATCTTCGCGATGCAGTGGTCTGCTGTCAATAGGCGCTTTCTTAATAGACCTTGCAGCACACTTCGTACGCTCGGTCGGTGAACTAATTGTAAAACAAACAGGTGCGACTGAAAAAAAAGGGACATAAGTTTTGTTGACCAAGTTTTTAGAATGTAATGGTCTAGAATGCTGGCTGCTTAATATCTGAGTTTAATCCTGTTTTATATAGAAGACATTAGGAGATACTTACACAGCAGCAAGCTGAGACAGTGATTTGTATCGTATTTCGGCCTGGCTGGCACACTTCTTTCAGGTACAATGGTTTGTGTGACGTTTTGTTCTCTCCTCTATCTATTTGTAATGGAGTCGCGTTGACCGACACTTGAACACTCGCTGGCCAGTTTGTGTTCATCTGCCTATCCTCGTGGTGGAAGCATTTTAATTGCAACTCAAGGTCCGATCTGTGAAGAAATAAACATGTTAAAATCCTTGCCCGATACGTTTCATTTTAACATTAATTATGTATTACTTTACTACAATATTTACCTCCATATTAACGTCGAATGGACCGTGGGTTTTAATTGAAATACATGATTGCTAACTGCTAAATTATGTTCTAATCTAAATGGTGGTAATATAATACCATCTCTTACGGGGAATGTTAACCGGAGCTCGTCATCTGAAAATAATAAGCACTGTTAGTGGACTTATCCTGGTTTCATACATATAGATTCTTTGTTCCACAAATATTTTTAAAGTATTCTTACTTTGCATGCCCATTGGTGGTTTGAGCTCGTTGAAGTGGGGTTTCACATCACCATTAGGGCTGATGTAAGGGGGCATACTGCTGGCGGGCGTTAGCGGCGGCGTTGGATTGCCAGGAACTGGACTGTGCTGATAGCTCATGTTAGTGCGCATGGCGACCTCCTGCGCGAACTGTCCGCCGTATTGCCCAGCATACTGCGCGTTGCTACTCTGGTGCTGAGGGAACTGGCTTGGCACGCCACCATTGAAGTACTGCCCCTGGTTTGAGTAAGGCGGCGTTGTTTGCCTCATGGTTCCTCTCATTGCCGCGCCGAAGTTACCACTAGGCCCTAATGGTTGCTGCGGTGGGTATTGCCCCTGGAAGCCCGGTCTGCCGCCGTACCCCGCCGGGTACTGAGTCGGCCCAAAGCCGGGCTGCCCACTCATGTACTGTGTTTTCCTCTGACCCATAAGCATGGTGCCGGACGGATACGGCGTATGTCGCCTTTGGTATCCCGGGCCCATCTTCGCTGAGCTGCTCATCTGTCCAGGCCCCATCTGCGACGGCATCATGTTGGCGTGCATACCCATGTTGGCCATCTGCGCCATGGGGTTCATACCGTTCATAGCGGCATTTCCCATCTGCCCCATGCTGGTCATTCCGTTCATCCCGCCGTTGCCTCCCATCCCCATCCCGGTCATAGCCGGATTATGGCTGCGTTGTTGACCGTAGCCGTTCATCGCGCCATATTGGGGATTTCCCATAGTCATGTTGTTTTGCATCTGCAAAATGAAAATAACGACGTCTGTAGAATTGTATACGTGACTGATTTCACGTTTCATTTGTAATACCTTTCCAAGTCCTTTTGATTAATTGATTAATATTCAGTGGGGTTTGCTTTGAGTGTGTGCTTAATTGAAGGTTATCATTTCATATGAATTTATTCAAAACGTAATCAATTCTTCGTAAGCTGAGTGAAAGATGGCATTTTGGACAATACTTATTGCAAATTTGTATGTATGCGACTTTAGTAGGGATTATGAGTGGTGTTTTACCTGCGAGAAAGGCTGCGAGTCCTGCATCGCGGCCGTGGTGGCCGCGGCGACCATTGCGGCGGTGGCGCCGAACTGCGCGTTCTCGCCCCCGCCGCTCATCGCGCCCGAACCGCCGGCGCACCCATAGCCGCTATAACAATATCAACACAATCACGTTAATTACTTACAAACCAAATGTTGATCTGCACAACATATTAGAACAGATATTTCTGAAAGCATTTTAATAAAATTTTCGCTAAATGATTACAAATATTGAAGTTCGTAACCACTCTTTAGCAGAAATAATTACTTCTTGTAGAATCGATGAAGTATATACACGTGTACATATTAAATGTGAAATCGGTCCATTTAATATTATTTCACTCACGATACGAGCAGTTTCTATTGCAAGCGGCCTTGCAGAATCGAACATTCCACACGTTAACGCTTCGATTATTAATAAACTCAGACTCAATATTCAACCCAAATTCTATCGACGCACGATCTTTTTTTAATACGCGCTGTGATTTTATTATTTTACTAACAATGAGAGAAAAAATCAATATGGACGTATAGTGACGCGTTGTAACCCCTGTGTTTCTCTCGGGATGTGTTTGATTTTTTGTACGGCGCCGGAGTGGGAGAACGATTCATGTGAACTGCTTTTGGGGCGAATTCCCGAGCCTTCCCGGAGCCCTTTCTAATAATTCCCATTCGACAAATGCACGACAAACACTCGCACGGGCTACCCATTGTTGCGAGCATCTGTAGTGGAGCAACAATATTGGCCCTTTGTGAACGTGTATGAAATTATTTTAATGAATATACATTTACATGTGTGCGTTTAGTATGTACACAAACAGTAACTGATTACGTGCGAAATAAATTGAGTAGTAAAATCTGCCTTTATATAACAATTTTATTCAAAAACTCTTAAACTTTTCTTTGTAGGTAAGATTACATTATTATGTCAATTAGTGACATCAAAATTGGTTGTATATTCTTAATAAATCTTGCCAAAGCGGCAACTCCTAAATACTTTAAGTATTCTCGTAAATAGCTTAACAGACACTTAGTAGCGTCGACAACCAATAAACACACGAGTCAACAACGCTCATCTCGACATCATCTCTATTCATCGTCGCTGCAGATGATTTACAAGGGTCCTTCCTTAGGTAAACTCGGCCCGGCCTGCACTTCTTTTTATAGTTTTGTCTGGACCTTTTTCTTTTTGCCGACCGAAATGTGTAGTCAACAAAAAATCTGTGTGTTCTGTATCCTGGTACACTTTTTGTAAAAGTGGTACCACATCCGAATAATCACTTACGGTCTGTTCAAAATATTTGGGTTGTTGAATGCGAACGTTGGTCTCAGGCATTCTTTTTGGACAATTCTCGGAACACCTTTGTTGAAGACGTTTCGGCAAATGCGCCTGCACAGACTTAACGACTATTTTTTAAATGGTACTAAGGATCGTAAGATGTGATTTGTGCAGAGGATATGACACGATCTATACGTGGGCGCGTTACACCCGTTCTTCAATATACGAAACTTCTAAATAAATCAATATGAATGAGTAGGCAAGCCGCTATTTTGAGAAGCTGGAAGGTGTTTGGCATAGTATTGAGAGATGTGCGAGTAACGCGTAGGTATTTTGATACATAGGCTGCAGTTAATTTTAGATTAGTGCGCAGACGTGTCGGATTCCTGGTTAATTGGCAGTCGAGATAATCGTGTATTGAATCCAATTGCTTAAGAATCATGCTTCTACTTTCTTTGCAACTCTAGTTATAAACAGGCATTAGCATTTTATTTTGTTATTGTAGCAGTACCAAAATACACTTAAAAAATTTGGTTTGTCATAAATTTTTGTAAGCGTGTATAACTGGATGTTTAATTTTATTTGAAGTGAAGTGTTAAATAAGGCATTAATTGTGAGTCTCGTATAGATTACTATCGCGGTAGCGTGAAGCCGTGGCGTGTTCTACCCCTGTGTTTCGACGACAGTTGGTCACCCCCATTTAAATGCCACTTCACATTGTGGCTTGTGCGCACACTGACATAATAAAAAGCGTTAACTAACATTAATATTATGGGATCGATGAAGTTTAGGTGTCTTAAATAGCTACATTTTCGTGTATTGATTAAAATTACCTGTTATCATTATAATATATACATACCTAACTCATTATTTATTTTTTTAAAGTAATGCACACTTACATTAAAATATTAGAAGGATACGAAAAACTTCGAAACAGTTTTTAGGGCTAAACAGTTTCTAAATTTTTCAGATTTTTAGTAACCTACAACACTATCTATCTCATTCTCATCAATTGACGCGGGGTCCGGAGAATGAATCATGCTTCAAGGAGCGGATTCCGGGGGTTTACAAATGGAGCCGAGCGTTCCGGGGTAAATACGGTACAATGAGCGGGGAAGGGTCGGCTACGTCGCCTAGGGTAAGTGGGGCCGGTCACGTCAATATGGGGCTTTATTACGACGACGCTCCTGATAATAATTTGTTTGGCTGCGATGATATTGAACCGAAAGGAATCGCTGATTTAACAGCATAGAATAGATTAACATGTATATTCACACGAACACGTTTTTAGAACTCTGTGAGTAAGTTATAGTCACTTCGTGACTGAAGTATTATAGAAACATTTAAGGTTTAGGACTCCGTTCGGGCATGCCGCACGTGGTGTAATGTATGTTGTGTCAGTGCATCCGCCCCCAGACGTCTCGCTCGATTCAAACTGACGTCTTTTTCCCATGATCACTTACTAACGGTTACAAATCTCTTTATGTTACAGCTCGCTTTTAACATTCTTAACACTTCATGATTTGATATTAATGTAATAGAGTAACTTCAGTTTAATTTCCCTAACTTCCCTACCCTTGAAGTTAAGTAGACTTCCTGTGTTATGTTCACACAATCTCGCTGCCGATCCCCACTTTTATTATTATTTACTTATTGGTTTTGTATAAAGGCAGGCTGCCATCAACAATATGTCGTTTGTAAAGGTGACTACTAAACAAAGCCGTTGAGCGCTTCGACTTAACACCTGCTCAGAATTATTTAAACATTGTAATTTAGCTTATAATCTTGGATCAAAAACGGTTATTTAAACAATCTTCTATTATTTGTTATTTAGAACAGTAACAGTTGAAAATATCAAAGTAGAAAGTAGAAACGTAAAAAAATACTATTGGAATGATTCTTAACTGTTCGATGCTCTCGGTGTTGCTAGTTTAAATGTTTTGTTTATTTGTGTTTATTGTAAGCGCTAAAGTGCAGTCACCGCGTGCATTCCCATTATGCGTCTGTGTGAGTGTTTCGTGAATGTGTGTGTGCGTCTGCACTAGTGTGAGTGCAATGACGTGCGCCTGTGTGAGTGCTGGGTGCCCTAAAGCGTTTGTGCGTGTGAATGGAGGAGCACATTTCATTTATAATTGCAGCGATGCGCGGTCGACAATGTCACACTTGTGTGTACTTTTAAAGTTATGTTTGGTTTATTAGGGGAAACTTAATGCTCGTTGATTAAAAAACTTTGATTTATATTTTAATGCTTTGTCTCTTTAGATTGGTTTTTTAACAGTATTTCTCAGTTAATACTAATATGAATAATACTTATAAGAATCGTAAGGTAGTTTTAAGATATTTATGTAAATGGTATATTTTTGATTTTATTGCTTGTTAACTACGATAAGGTGGCACAGGTAAGCCGAGTCACGTTTCAGCGTTTTGTTGAAATGTAAACAAACTTGTTCCGGATAAGATAAAAACAGTAAAGGCAACGAAGTAGTACCTACACAAAGCGTCAAGTTTTGGTAACTGATCAAATTAGAAACCTGTCTACTCATCATTTTCGATTCGTAATTAATTTGTTAAAAGTTAAATACACTATTAGAGTCTTCAACTTATAAGGGAGAGCCGATCTTAACTGTAATATTTCATATAATTAGGAAAAATGAAAATTTTATCAGCCTAGGGTAATTTAGGAACAGTCACATGTGGTGCCGTTATAAAAAAATACTACATAAACATTAAAAAAATATTTTTACTCTTCAACCGAAAATTTAAATGAAGTACATGGAGTTATCTTTAAAATTATTTCGAATATTGTCACTAAGTGTATGTTTTGAAGTTTCTATTGTTGCTCATATTTAGCTGAACTTCACTGACTTAAAATTTTACTTTGGGCATAGTTTTGCATTGTTACGATTGCGATTTCCCCAGAAACAAATATTTATGGACTAAAAAAAATATTTTCGGACTCACCTAGGGGCGTTGACTCTGTATCCAATGGTCCCTTGCAATGGGTTGTGTTTTCCACTATCGGGAGCTTGTGCTCCCCCGTAGGTGATGATAGAGCCCGCGTACCCGGCCGTACTATTGGAGTGCGCCGTCCTGCCGTTCCAAGGCACCCCCTGAAACACGATGCACCTGGTTTGTTGCGACCCAAAAACATCGACGTCAGCTCGTAACTGACATCTTCACTCGGCAATAACTCCACAATATTTCCATCATTGCAAATTCTACTTTTTTCTCCAATATTGTACTCGTGTCAGTCGCGAGCGTACGGTCGTATTTTCTGTTATCGCGTATCGCGCGTAAATTTCGCTCCAGCCGTTCGTCAAACGTCAACAATTGACGAAACGTTCATCGTTTACCTTTGTGAAAATTTCATCGCTGTCATCAGTCTATTCTGAATCACTTCTTGTCCATAATTACTCAAGTCTGATTATTATTTTAATTATACGGCCAAATTCAATAACTTAACACATTATGTAAAATAACACTTAATAATCATAACTGATAAAATCACGTCTAAATTTTTCATGGGTAACAAGTTTTCTTGCACATTTTATAAGATGTCAACGATGAACGCTTCGCGAATTTAATCAGTCTTCGAATCAGCTGAGGGAAAATCCAGCGTGTACATTTTACGACAGGTGGTGTGTCCTATCTTTAAACCTTCCACAAGTTTTATTTTTTATTCGATATGTCATTAATCGAAAAATCATTTTTTTCCTGTATGTTTTTCTACGATTGTTTCCAAAAAAATATTTTCAAAACTTGTAAAAAGTATTAAAACCAGTACAGAGAGTTTAGCAAAACACTTGTATTTACTTGAATGCCACTTTCACGTAACACAGTTCTTGAATTCACTGCAGAAATATTTAATTCATAATCCAATGTTGACACTTAGAAGAAATCCTTTTTTGGTGATCCACTTCACTGTTTGTTCAAAAATCCAAATAGTCACTTTTCACAACTCATCAAAATCCAAATCCAGGGCGTAATGAGATCAAAACTTGTCACTGTGTTCCAGCATTCGATAGCCAATAAGTTATCGTTCACTCACGAGTCCGACTTTGAAGTCACCGAAACATCATAGACGTGTTGCACGAGTGTCGACACCGACGTCACTGGCTACGACGGCGAACGACCGCGCATTCGACCGTCAAAGGTAACACTGGATGATGGCGAGCCGGCGACGGTGAGTGAGAGGTTGCGGCGCGGGGCGCTCCCACCCCGCGCGACGTTGCCAGCTCGCCGCGATAAGTGGCGCACCCCCGCGTCCCCCGCTCGTAAGTCGTCGTCTCGGCACTCGGCGATCGGCCGTGTTCGGGCGCCATCGTCACCGTATCGGCTCTCTGCCCCACCCCGCGCGCTCGACGTTTTCACGTAACGGTCCTCAATCGAGCGCGATACTGCCACTGCGATAGTTGCAATGTTCTGCCGTCATTGCGATTTCAATGATTGAAGTAGAGCGCCTTCGATAGAAATCATTCATTATGAATGTTTAATAAAATTGCCTTATTAAATTAGACCTTTTTCGAAAATGTTTGATGATAGGATTAAAATAAATCATTTCGCCTTATTCTCAGGTAGATATTATGTATCTCAGTTTTTGCGCAGCGGCTCGACGCGCTGCGGCGGTCGACAAGCGTCTGCGTTGGGGCATAATAATTAGCAACGATAAACAATGGGCTTGTCGTCCTCTGGCCGCTACCTGCGCATGACGATAGAGGACGAGTGACTTGTCCTGAGATGTCCTTGCGGTGTGCCGACTTGGTGCTGCACACATTTCGCACACATCTCAAATGATGATGATTACTTTAATTGCTGATTTATTTATTATGACATACCTAGGTCATATAGTCATCACATTGCACATTTTAGAGAAAATTAAATCTCGCAAAAGTATTTTAATGATTAATGAAGTACCTAAATATACCCCTTCTATGTTTCATCGTCACATACAAGAAACAAAAACATTGACACGTTTTGTGAAGATGAACATTGTTCATTGTTATTTATTTTACCTAATAGGTATTTGTGTGATGATAAAAAACAAACCCGAATATAAAAAAAAACAAATATAATCAATGTTAAGTACCTAGCTAACTTAAGTTAAGTAAGACTTAACAATAAAAAAGACTTAAGTAAGACGTAACAATAAATGAGTTACACACAAAAATAATTAATTTGAATTGTTTAATTTTCCATGAGACGACAGCTTCCGTGTCTGACAAATAAGTATGTTTTCCTCATGCTCAAATATTTTATCATGATTAGAATGATAGTGTGAAAAACGGTAAGGTAATATCAACATTTGTAAAATGGTCTACATTAGTTTTGTGCGGCACGCACATCGCCTGCGCCGACTGGAAAGTCGGGAAAGCGAACGTAGAGCAGCGCGCGCGACGCGTCTCGTCCGCGTTCCGATGCGCCCGCGCCGCCCTCTACTCCATTCATAAAAATAATTAACTACCTATCCGCTCAACGGGCTCTAAATTTAAATGTTGTGTAAATATAGCCATTTTTAAATTTATTTCGTAGTTAAGACAACACTGAGAATTAAAATCCATTTTCTTTAAGTTGTTTTCATATATTTACTACGTAAAAAAAAAAAAGTCCTATGGTTTTAAGTTAAAAAGCTAGATATCCACGTAATGCATGTTGATATAATTATATCTGACGAATATAGCTACGTAAACAATAAGCAGCCATTAAGTAACCCAATTTATTCTATGTAAATATATAAAATAATCAAAATAGAGAATGATTGTAACCCTCTGTTTACTGACATCAATCCTGAAAACACTAGCGCGCTATCTTTTACGGGGGCTCCGAAGTTACTCGCCTCGTCCTCTCCCTATGGCACTCTGCAGCAGACAATTACAAAGTTTAAATTACAAATTAGTTTCAAATATGTACTAGCGTGGCTTGTTGACTATAGATTACTTGAACATACCGAATAGGAGAGTCTCTTCATTTATTTTTACTACCTACCTGTTTGAAAATCAGACACGTTTGGAATAGTTTTGCTGTTGTAATTATAGTTACTTATATTAGACATAAAAATTGTCTTATTATATTTGATTTAATGTATGTTAGTTACTTTAGTTATGAGGACCTAATATTTTAACAATTATGAACTTGCCATGCAATTTTGTGACGGGTTCGGCACCCTAATTGCATAACACACTATCAATCACAATCTGAATCATTTTGAAGAATACTAATACATTGCTTTATATGTTAGAAAAATTTGTCTGCTCAACAACGTAAATAACGCAATGAATGTTATTGAACTGTCAAAATGAAAGCTATTGTTACTGATCCTGTGTTACGCAACTGCCCCCAGGGATATATTCGGGCCAAACTAACCCAACGATCATTTAAAATTCCTGAAACCGGAAAATTTTAACCTTACAGTGGCGATTAGTACGTGTTTAGTTACCTTTCTTCCGCAGAACGTTATCAATACAGATAAAGTTCGTGACGTAGGACAAAACTGATAAGAAACATATTCCATAAATATGTGTACATTAAAACACGTAGCATTCACACTTACCTAAGTACTGACATTATTGTTATACTTAGGTATTCAAATTTTTCGGTGCTACGTGACTTTACAAAAGCTAAGGTCAATATGAAGTATTGGAGGAATCTAATCAGTGTAGATCTATACAATTTGTAACTTATACACAAATATAAATTATTACGAAGGTATTTTGATTGTGAAAAAATAACATTAGCAAGAAAGGTTTCGTTACCTATTTATTAACTTCTCTCAACCTTGGGCGGACGGCCGAAATTCCTTGCCAGCCTATATATTCACCTATTCTTCATTCGGTTTACGTAACTTAATATAATATACTTAAAAGGTTAGTAAATATTTTATTAATTTTGTCTGTGATCATTGATTCTTTAGGCGGGTGATATCGCCCCGTGGGCGGTGAATGAGAACTCGAAGTTACTTTTGAGGGACGATTCGGGGGTGTATACAGACGCAAAAGGGCAACACGAAGGCGGGAAACCATTTGATTGTAAAGCGTAATTATTTATTTGCGAGAATGAAAATGTTGAAATGTAGATTCTTGATTCTTCTTAAAATCTATTAAAGAGTCTAAGTATAATTAAGATTGAATTCGTACAAATATTTTAATAGGCATATTATGTCTGTAACTATGTTTTTTCAGTACTAATATAAAAATAAGATTAATTAATTATTATTTTAATCATTATATCAGCAACTCTAATTTATTACTCGGGTGTCCCAAAAATATTATCATTGTAGCATCGTTTGTATCACGGCCATTACTTCTGAAACGAAATGACATAGAAAGAGAACGACTAAGATAATGTGGCATTTACATGCTACGCGTGTTGTTTATTTACAACATACTGATTATTGTTTATGTTTAATTGGCTTGAGGATCAATTCAGACGTTTTCGCTCTCTAATTTATATATTTCGTAAGTACATAAAAATCACGCACGTAGAAGCATAGCTTTAAGTAGATACTTAGTATTTATAAACAATGAATATGTAGCTTATCAGAAAACTAGTCAAATAAAAGAATTGTTCTTGAAACGGTCGTAAATCTTAGATCTAGGACTCTAAATTTGTCGCAATAAATAAAAATGTACCTGCAAAGAACACAATATTGCTGAATTACAAAAAAAATTCAACTAGTTTATCTGAATATTTATAATGATTACTAGTGTCATCATCGAGTAGATAATGTACATAGTGGAAATTAAGTGCCGCTAGGCGTTGGTAGGTACTTTAAATAACATACTATCGTAGATACAGATTAGTGTAGAGGAGGTCACGTGCGAGCATGCAATTCTACTCGGTAATACAACAATAGCTCATCATCAAAGCGTTGAAAGCGGAGAATTAAAAAATCAGTTTTTCCTCATATGTTGACAACAGTTATAAATCACAGTCGCCGTGTTTATTTTATGATCCAGCTATTATCGTCAACTCGGCGGTTTTGCAACGTGGCCGCTGCGCCTCGGAGCTGAAACGTGGTTGTAGGGTTGTCGAATTACCAACACATCCGCTTGTTTCATACAAACCGAAAAATAATGATGATAATGCTCATCTTCTTTAAAAGTACCAAGCGTGTTTTTTTTCATCGTTTTAAATCTTCTTTGGCCATCCCTGTCTCCAAGTTTATTTTAAATCAGCTTTACACGTAAATCTATGCCATCCCTAAGTTCGTAGAAGTCGTAAAAAACAGATATATTATATTTGAACATGCATCAGCTATTTCTGTATCGCTCTGTACTTCCATTCCTGTGGTGTTTCGCAGCCACATCTTATAGTATTTAATTTTGTGCAGCAATCTTAGTCTTACTCATAACGAAAGAAAGACCTAACAATAAATTCGGTGATCGGTAGGCAATGAGTAACGTAACCTGTATTATTTATTACCAAAATTACTTACCTACTTTGGTTTTTATTTACAATCACAAAAAAACTGTGGAGATTTTACAGATATTTTATTAAAATGCTGCCTACCTCTGCCGATAATACCTATCGTTAGAAAACGAATCATTAGTGTGCATGATTCGGGTAGGAACTGTACCTTATCGCAAGTGAGGACAGTGACAATGATAACGATTCCACGCATTATTAGTAATGTCACAATATGTTGCAATTGTTTTGTTGATGTCTGATTTTACTACGATACACTAACAAATCATTATTTTAGATCTTATTTGGATCATACAGTTAATAGTTAATACATACTTACTTAAAACAATTTCCTCACTGAACAATAACGGGCAAAACATGAAACCTTGTTGAACCCTCTCAACTATCCCCATGTAAACCATTAATGCTGACTCTATGTGTAGGATTACCAGCTGGATAAGTCATTGCTACTAGTATGAGACGTTTTCGAATATTTGATATAACTTTTGCGCCATAACCACACTAGCCACCAAACGTTTTAATTATTATACCTATTGAACATAACCAAATGCTCTATTAGGATCTATTAATGATGTATATAATTAAAAAGATATTATTTATTATCCGTATATAATTTTGTTACTAACACTATATGGATAGTTTGTGTCCGAAATAAAGCTATTCTATTCTATTCTATTATTCCAAAATCTTTAAAACACCAACTCTTTCAAAAATCACTATTGAACATAAAACGAATAACATTGATAATATTGTCAAATTGTGTTAAAGACGTGATTAGCAGAATACTGCTGCTATTAACCAGTATTTTACTAATCACGTTTTAACATTTTCTTACAGTTTTAGAATGCTAATGGGGAAAGAGTGGTCGTTACTCTGTCTCACAAAAATGTATCAAATTTTTAAAATCCGAAATTCATAGTTTAAATACCAAGAATACACAATCTTGCTACATACCCATTAAACAACCTAAAAGTTGTAATAAAATCGAACCTTGTATATTGGGTATGGGTACTATACATTTTTGATTATTTAGAAGCTTGCTCTCTCATATTGATAAAACAGTAAAACTTGACATTTTAATTGTTAGGCAAAACCATCATTATACTTATACCGTTTTATATACACATTGACATTGCTGAAGACTATATGCAAAATGACGTGAATACTGACGTGGTATTTACTTTGAAAACTATAATATTACTTTAATTATTGTGCGTGTGAACACTATTTGGGTATTTTTTTTACTTTCTCAGTTTATTATAATATATTATATTGATGGTCTGGCATTTTGAGTACTTTATGCGGCCTCCCCAAATGTTCTTTCTTTGGGATTGTTCGTCGAGTCTTTGAGCTCCTGGAGTCCTGAGTACATGCATGCATGCATTTGTCAGTACTACAAATGCATTCACGGACAGGTCCACTCAAGTTTGTGTTCTATCCTCAAAAGACTATTTCAGACACGTATCTATATGGTTCTAACATGATCTGCGGGGTAATAGCGCTACACACTATCAGTAGCAATAGGTTTAATTTTGACAGTTCAACAACATTCATTGCGTTATTTACATTGTAGAGCAGACTTTTGTTTTCGAACATACAAAGTAATGGATTAGCAATATCCTTAAAAATGATTCAGATTCTGATTGATAGTATGCTGCATAATTAGGGTGTTGACCAAGATTATGTCTGGACTTTAAAAGAGACTTTGACCCCTGAGTTTGTTTCGCCATTGCCATTCCATTCTATTCCATACGATCCCAGTTTTTAGTTTTAGAATAATTCTAATTAATTTTATCTTCTTTGGTTTCAAGATTATTGCGTCCGTCTTTCTTTGAATGTCTTGGCGTCTATTCTATACCTACCCTTTTCTTGTCACCGCTGTTATTAATATTTGCGTTAGTTTATAATTGATTGTTTTTTACTCTACTCGTATTACCTTCTTCTGTTCTGTTTTGGTGTAAGTTAAGATAAAATAATTATGTTACGTCCATTTAATAGGTGTTATGAAATGGGTTATTATAATACATAACTGAATATTAAAGGAGACGGTTGAAAAAAGTGCTGCTTGATCATGATTGGAATTGGAATAATATGATACTGATGTGGCAATTTAATAGTAACATAACAGAAAGGTTTTTGGATAAAATCGTTCTATCAAATACCAACTAATATCAGTTTTAATATTGCGCGCAGATACATGAATTTGTAAGTTTATTCATACACATTAAAATAGTTACGCATAGTAATAGCCAACGTTGGTGATTATGTGTTTCAGTTAGAACTTGTGGAAGTTATAGTTCGCGGACAAATTCATAACGGAACTTGCGCTCGGTTTACTTATCACTAGGCTTCAGACGCAGTTTGGCTTCATGTAAGCATGTCTAGTTTGCAATGCACTTTTTTTGTGAATAACTATTATTACTTAATCATAGGTAAATAGTATATTAATGTGATTTAAAATATTTTGAATTTGCTGTTCGTAGCTACGCCACTATTTTTATTTTGTTTAAATGTGTCAATCAGGGTTCGCTGATATACATGTATATCAGTGGACAATTGATATTTAAGTGGGTATATATCAATTGATGTCAAAACTATAAATTTAGTCGATTCAAAATTTAGCCTAGCAACACCTGACCTTACAATTTAGATTACCTTTCCCGAAGTGGCAATCTAATCCTAAGTTTCGGGGATTCACCAAATAATGTGCAAGCACGGTTAGATTTTTATTGAAATATCCTTATATTCATTTCATAGGGTTTATTGAAGGTTACGTTAATATAAGGTATTCCTCTGTAGTTATTTTTTTTTGTTTTTTTCACGCATTCCGTTCGAATGCTTTTACAACTGTCCACTCATTGTCGTTTTTGACTTCGTTAGAAAAACACATGATTCATCAAAGACTTTTTGACGTTATTACTAAAAAATAAAACACAAACAACATTTTTTACAACTAAAACATAACCCACATACAGAATGAAAATCGCATCTTTTTAAAATACATGATATGATAAATTTATGCGATATACCTATACATAATTATATCAAATATCGGTTATTTTGATATTTATTGTAAATTAAATATCGCATTTTTACGAACCCTGGTTTTAATTATCAAAAGTATGATTAAGTGCGAAGGGGAAAGTAAATGTTTCATTGGGTATTTACCTCATTATCTAACTAGAATGTATGAATAGTAAGAAATCGCAAGTTCATTATGTATTGTAATTGTGCTTTGTGTCAGTACTAGTGCATTAAGCGAACGAACTGATATTTTTTCCATACGTTGACTTATCTTTATTTATTCTCACATTTAATTGCCTCGTATACCTACCTGTATTGAAAATTCTGGCAATTATTTTATTTTGAAGTTAATAGAATGGTCATTGAGCTTAAAGGGTATTTGGAGTAGGAAAAAGTACAACATAATAACATAGTCGAATAGTTAGAACGTTCGCAAGTGGCACATAACGCGGTGTAGCAAGCAGCGTATCGGCTGCGAGTTACATGCCTTTAGGGTTACCATGACAACCACTGAACATCAGAAAGGTCTGGGCCCTATTTAATATAACAGACAATGCAGCATATTGGTAAAAAATTTACCAAATTGACACATTTTCACGACAAGTGCTGTTTAATAAAACAGAAAACTACGAAAGAATCTTGTTAAATTGTCTTACTGTATTATTATAGGTATTTAAAATATAATCTTGTAGAATTTTCGCGTGTCGGTTCGGCCCTAGGTCAAGCAGTGGACAGTGGATGAATGAATAACAAAGAAAAACAAAACTTTCTTGTCTTCTCGACGAAACAATCTTGCTGTGTGGAAGTTCGAGCAGAAATCTATTGATAACATTTAGCGAAAAAACACGCTTTCAGGCTTTTGATTTAATAAGAACGTCTTGTTTTTATTTGACTCCAGTTACGGTACTTTTTTATAATACGAGTATACATATCTGACTTACTACTTCCAAATGCAAGCTACGTATTAGATTTTCTCATATTATGAGGGTTTTGAAGTGTTCTACTGCACCAGATTTCTATAAGCAGTTATTAAAATCCTGATTGTTGTCATAATGCTGCAATTTCTGACATGAAAGTCAGAATCTCTACGTGTGGTGACCCTACATTTGCCTCGACGCAAACCTGTTCCGCACTTCGGGAAATATGTCGCCGATCACGCGTGCCCACCGGCTTGTTCGCTCTTCGTTACACTAATATGCATTTTTTTCGCGATATTTATGTATGTAAGCTTACAATTATTCAGCAAACTATTATCTAAATAATAATAACGATCAAGATTTTGCATTGGTTTAGTTTTCCTCACTTCGTCTAGCCCTCGATTGTTTGTAACTGTGGCGGTTTTTCGTTCGCGCTTGAGACGCGTAAGGAAAGTTGAGCATGTCGAATTTATTTTCACTCTTTTTTTCAGCGCTCATATGTTAAAGTTTTTCTTCATGAATTTGCTCACACTTTTGTGTTTACGTCGCTGCTTTAGGAAATAAGAAGTTAAAAAACTTGAATAGTTGTAATATCCATATATTGTTTTGATACAAAACTCTGTACTATCGATATGAACATATTAACACTTAGTATTCTTGTCTAGCTCTTGTCCCCGCTCTCTCTCTTCATTTGTGCCGCACAAATTGTCGAGTTAGACATAACGCGCGTCTATATTTATTATTTACAGGCGAGCGATGATTTCCATTCTTCGCGCTTGATGTCGCGGCTACGAGACGAGAAAGCCACTCAACATGAAAATATCACATTCTTCGCTCTACAAATGAGTACGTTCTAAAACAACACATTGTTTATTATTATCTACACCGTTTTGTTTGACCTATGCTATTGACACTCATAATCCTTTTTCATCATTATCATGCTTATTTAGTATTTTTTTGTTCTTACAAAAATTAAAAGTATTATTCGTCTCCTAGAATTTACCCTTGACGTACCTGCTTATGTCAACGTCGTAAACATCAGTTTATTAATTGTCTTGTTATGTACGTCAATTGTGTTTATTGTACCTACAACGGCTACACTGTGAGACATGTACTGTACTGGGCAGAAAATGACTCTAACTTAAAGACAACCCGGTGACGAAACGAATTCATACGCCGTTGTAATTTTAATTAAGCACTACAATAATTAACAAGAGCGGAGGTAATGAAACAATGATGCGCGTGAGATGGAGTGTTTTACGAAAATAAAGGCAACAGAACGGGCACAATGACTCAGATGGAATTCAGCTTTGCCCGCCATACTGAGCTTCGTCGGAATCAGAAATACAATCCTAATTATAATCGCACGCATCCGTCCAGCACCTCAATCGGTCGCTAACGTTCCGACTAAACCGCACCGTGCTCCTGGACGCACTCATCTCTGTGGATTGTGTGCAATGAACGTTTAATAATTATTTTCGTAATACACGTCACGTAAAGTTCAAGCGTCGGCAACACTGCGAGAGAGCCGCACCGTGCCGCGCCGCACTCGCTTTAATAAGCTCGGAGAATAAACACGCTATTGATATCTTGTTAATTCTTATAATAGCTCCACAATATTGTTGACTTACTACATTAGTGGCGAGTAGAACGTTATTAGCGCCTTGCCATCCGCGATTACAACGGACTAAACATACTCAAGTGATTCGCGATTTAATGTAAACCTTCACCTATTTATTTATATCTGACAAGGTTATGTTAACAATTTATGTCGTTCGAATAGTCTAATCGAATGCATGAATCGTCGATTTTTTTAAGCGATTCCACGTCCGTTTCGAAGCTATTCGTTTAGAATAGGTCGTCATCTGCACATCATCCGTTGTTTATTGTGATCGTTTATTTATATCTAATATTTTTACGTTAGTTTAAACGATACATTTTATAAATACGGTGCGAGTATTAGCCGACGGAGTGGTTCATAATAACGTATGTGTACATAGGAGCAACATTGCCGCATTGCGGTGAGCCGCCCATATGTCGACATATCACTTCTGCCCTTTACTGGAGTGTGCCATACTCAAATACCTTTTAGATCGGCCCGCGCGAGATTACTAACTTTTTCTTTAGTCACAATCTGGTTGACCATGTTTGATCATTGTTTGATGTGCTGTGCATATTTATGAATTAAATTAGTTTTAATTAACCCGCAATGAGGCCAGTTATTCGTTTATTTGGAAATTATAAAGATTACAAAATAAGAGTATTGGACAAAACACGATGTTATCCTTTGTGTCAAATATTTTAGTAGAACGCAAAATTATTGAATATCAATATAACAACGAAGTCGGCTCATTATCAACTGAATAGTAAAGAAGTGCTTATCGAGAACTCGTTTCCGGGTCAGGTAGTTTTGTTCCACACAATGATTTTGAGCACTTTGGCGCTAACCGAATAATAAAACGCGTTAAGGAATAATAAAATGTATAAAGTTTTTAGTTTCACGCCTCAGACGCCATGTATCGAGTTTGTAATACATTAGTCGGGCGTTGATGTACACGGCTACATATCGTGGGTGCGTCTATTCATAGTACTAATGTACTATATTTAGTAGCGATTCCCTATTATTTCTCGCAACTGACTCAGTATGTGAGTTGTCCCGCTTTCAAAAATGGATTTAAAACTAACACGCGGAGGTTTATTGAATTTTCCTTATGACGCAATATCGATAACCCGGGATTCTACCTACGCAGCGTTCGAATCTGTTAATTAGGTCAGAAATAGTAACGGTATGTAAAATGTTGAATTTGCAATATAAAATAATATCATCAGTGTTTTCTATGAAATTCCATTAAAAACCTTGGGACAATACAGAACTTAAGTATATTAAAATTCATTAAGTATCAACTTATGTATTTAACTTAGACTTAACGCATAGAGTTGTAGTTTCAAGGTCGGTAGGTCTATGTAAATAGCAAATAAGCGCATATGGAGAGGCGCCGATGCAGGTAGAGGCAGCAGCGGTGCGTCGGCTGCGTTTGCGCACATCTGCCTGTGCGCGCGAGTGGCGCGGCGAGGCGCGTGCCGTCCGCGCCTAGCACCCGTCCCGCCGGCACGTACCTAAGCCACGAGCGACATACCGACACATGTCGATACGATCATATTTTAATATGTAGGTATAGCAATTAATCCAATGTGTTGGCTGCTGCATTTAAACAGTGAAATTCGGTAGGAATCGTAGTTAGATAAAATCTTAAACGTTCTGATGGCACCCTAAAGACCAAGAAAGCTTAAATCCGATAACTTTATTATCTATGTGTACTTTTGAACATCAGTGCTTATTCTAACACAGTAAAATGATAGATCACTTGCATATATAGTGTCTCTCTCCGTAAGACTGCGTGTAAACAACTGTTGAGTACATCGTACATTTATCATTAACACCCACGTATCATAATTAATCTATTTTCCGCCACTTATTATGATGATGGTGTGACTGATGTGTAATCTTGCGCGTAGTTGTGAATTATTTTATTTAACTAGTCCCGCGAATGTTACTGAATACATAAGAACCAGAAATAATGACCTAATACTTCAATAGATGACGTTTAGACATCGGCTGCAAGAGTGAAATCGCTTTCGCTGATGAAATACACCACTCGATGTGGGTTGGCAGCGCGGCTAATTATAATCTACTAAACATCATCGAGTGCTTGTAACTTAGGGTCGCACCTCGTGTATGTATTTTTAAATACATATTTCTAGTCTCGCTTCCGTAAAGTACCTATGCACGGATTTAGAAGATAAAATTAAAGGAGAAAATTAATGCGATCTGCTCCTACCAGTATAGCGTGCAGAAAACGCTATTGGCACACGATCTTAGTCTTTATAAATAAGTTGATATTAACTTACAGATGTACTATATTTATTAACAAAGGTAAACCTATGTTTGAACAGCCCTAAACCGGTGTACGGAGGCGGGCGTGCAGCTCGGCGCGGCGCGGCGGGCGGTGCGTGCGACCCGATCACCACATCGCACCTTGTTGAAGACTGCACGATGCGTGGCGTGGCGTATTAGCAACGGCATTAGCATTATTTATTTATTGATTTATACACCCTCGCGTTCCACATCAAGTTATGATTATGTTACTTCTGCTGCCTCAATCAGCACGCGCTAAACTTTTACTAATTGCTCCACGTTGACAACATGATAAAGATCTTCTTATTTAAATGCGTGAATATTAAACAAAGTCATGTGTCATAATAATTAATCTGCCTACTCGTGCTCTATTTAAAATTATCTTGGATTGATGCCAGCTATTCTAAATACCATACGTGGTCGCGTTCAAATTTGTCTATAACAATAACGAAGAAATTCACATGAAATAGAAAGGTAATCAAATTGGTGGCAAATTGCATGTATTCGAATGGCTCCGTTGCTGAGACTCGCGAGTCCATTGTTCAGTCCGTAGCGTGAAAATCAAACTTCCGTACTGCTATTAAAGATATTACAAGCATTTGTAAATATCTATTGTAGTCTGTGCGATTTTCAACAGATAGGTAGTACCTACGTTAGTTTCTAGAGTATTTTTAGTGTTTCATTCGCGATTGTTATTGATGTAGACAGGTATGCCACCTACACTGTTTCGCCAAAAATATAAGCCACGTGATAAATCTAAAGCACAATCGCTGCTTCTAATAAATGACGTCAAAGCTAAAGCCACACTAAAATAATTATGCCGGTTTGGTCAAATCGACGCGGGCGCACGGCGCGACGTTTAGACGGTAGAGATTATCCAGCACCGAATGAGCGCGATTTTTTAATCTGTCGCGCGTTTCCTTGTAAATCTTAATTCGTATGTTCCGTTACAGTAATTCCAGCGTGAGGGCATGGACGTACATTTTTTCCTCTGGAAACGTATCACCTTGTCGTCGGGTAGCCGGTTACTTACCTACAATTAAAAAGCGAAAAGAGCGCGGATTCCGAGGCGAATTTCGAGAAATATCGACGGGGTCAACGAACCATGTCGACGCATCGTGGCCGCGTCTCCTCACTTGATTTTTTTTACATTTTGGTATTATACGGACAATTTTGGATGAAGTCTTATTGACGTGCTTTACCTCTTTTAGATGAGCAATGAGAAACAAAGTTCTATGAATAATGAGTCTCTGATTTTTCAACTAGTGGCGCTAAGTTTTATCTCTATGTAGATACTGTCAACCTACTGTGGTCTGTGTTACATTACATATTATTATTATACACCCGCAAAATAAAATCTTACGCCTTCAACAGGCATATTATCTTTTATAAGTAGTCTAACGATCTTACTTTTTGTTAAAGTGCGCAGACGCTCGTGATTCAGAGTCATCAATTTGGAAACAAAAACGCTACTAATTGTGCAGGTATCGACCGGCACAGCCTTTGAAGGGTTAAACGTACACCAAATATTAGGCCGGATCTTTTCGATCTGGCCGGTTTTAACTTGGAGATATGTATTTTTTGCGCGCGTCTCGGAGTAAGCCGTGATCGATTCTCAGTAGCTTACGCGGGATGAGACCCGTACTCGTCGAAAATATATTACCAATTCGCAGATCGCTTTGTTCTTTTAAACTCGCATATAAATTAGCGATGCATATTATTCGGTTACGAGTTCAATCTAAGAAGTCTATAGAAATATTTCACAATTCTTGTTTTTCATCTTGTTTGATCTACTTCTTTAGAGACTAAACGCTGTGAATGTGTCTCTAGTATATAAACATTTTGTCTAAATGTCCCTGGACTATGTTTTATTGCATGAACCGCAATACACATTTTATTTCGTGCAATTTATTTTGTAAACAATTCCAAGTTGACTGCATTCTATTTTTAGAACAGCATAAATATCGAGAAAAGGCTACCCAGCCTACTTAACATTCCATTAGCACGAGCCGTTGATTGCAATTGCATATCTGTAGCTTTCTATTGAACTTCTGTGTTCTGCAGTACCTAGCTTACAAAACGCTTTAGGAATAATATTCGTTCATATTATATTAATCTTCAAGTCGGTTATTTTTTAATCATCACATCATCATAGAATGTGATCGTATGTAGACAATTCAGTTGACGAGTGAACATAAAAAGGTGCACACACTCGCACCGCATTTCATTTGTGACCGCCATCGCTTGCGAAGGCGAACAATAAAAATATCACCGACGTTGAAATAAATAAAAAGAGCAGCCGGTCCAGGTGCCGCAAGGGCAGGTGGAATAATTGGCAATTCTTTGTCTCAACCAATACACCAGCTACGAAAACCCACTTAAATGTCTCAAGCCGATGTCTTATTTTTTAAAAAACCTTACGCATTCTGCATATGACGATTAGATAAAGCCAAGAATTACCCATTAAGTAAATACGGTAGCGTGATCGTCTGTCAAGTTCTTGTTTGCCATTGTGTCAAGAGATATATAAGTAGATAAAGAAAGTTTATCCAAGATGATTCGTGTAGATGTAGAGCAACATCATTTTGGAATAAAAAGATCTACGTACATTGTTGCGATACATGTGCAAGCTGAAAATAGTCAAGTTTTTCATACGCATCAAGAAATCGTTGTTGAGTAGCATTTTAAATAAGGTATATTTTATGTTGAGTGCATCTTACCGACAGTGATGTCTATATGCATTCATTATTCCTTCCTGTACACAAACTAATTTAGTGGGCCCAGGAAGGGAAAATGAATGGTAGTAAATTCCAATAATTAAAACGACTAAAGATCTATAAATTGACAGTGCTGGTGAGATCGATGAAGACAATTTCTAGGGTACTGGCGACGTCGGTAACCGTAGCAACGGTACGTTTTGACAGATCGTGAAACTGGAACTCAGATGCGCACCAGATTAAGTATCAGTAATGGTTCGCGAGGTAGCCAGTTTGAGATCTGTCTAAGATAAATACGCGAGAATTTCGAAGTTTAATAATTATTTGATACAGTTAACTGATACTTTAACTGCAGTCAGATTAAAAAAGGGATCAATTAGAAGATGGGAGTAATTAAAAATGAATTGCATATCGTTAATACTAAGAAATAATAGCGTCACAATAATAAATGTTCAGTGATAAATAAAACGACCTGCGAACGTATTTCAAGTAAATTTACTCTAATCGCTTTAGCTGTTTGGCTGCATTGCTAATTTCCATTTAACAACGGCGCAGAATTAATCTGATGGACATCGATAAACAGTCATTGTATCAGTACATTGTGACTGTCAACGTGAGTGAAATTCCGGAAGGCAGGAATGTGGGTGAGGTAACCCCATTCGGTTTGTGCACATGCGCCATGTTCGCAGCGATTTCTGTTGTAACCCGGCCGAATCGAGAAGCGTGCCAGTAACCGTAGTGAGACGTTTACCAAGTTTTTATTTACAACTTGGTTGGATATTAACCTCATTGTGCGAGTAGGTAGCGCAACCCGGTCACTTAGCTAGTACGCATATTATCTCCATTTGCATAGCGCGGACAAGTAGCGGTGTCGACGTACGCGCCACTGCCGCCTATTAATGTTGTTGCCTTCAACTGTATATAGAATACGCAGAATGTATCATCCCTCGCAACACTCTTAATTACACCCTTCATGCTTGCTATTCCAACGGATTTGTTTAAGATCGCTTCTGAACCTCGATCCATTGCAAAATGACGATAGGTTACCGAATAGGCGTATGCGGTCTTAAGACAGCCTCTTGGTCGTTTGAAGAGTAGATTCGATTCGATTTTAGTTTAATTCTCGTAATTCGTTTTAGTCCCTGGTTTGTTCTACAATTTTCTTTCGCTTTCGTGGCGGTTATTTTATGCACGAAATCTTTTTTAATCTCTTTCGCGGTTATCTTCTTTCGTCAGTCTAATTTCACTCGAAAATTCTAGATTCCTTGCATAACATTATATGTACATAAATAAATCAAACATAATTTCCACAGCGTAAAGAAGATAATAGTATCTGTAGCACTTATAAAGCAGCGACATTGAACAAAACACGCGATCACAATGGTTATGAATACGTACCCGGATAACGATGTTATTTGCTTTTGCCTTCCGTCATCGAGGATCATTGCCGTAAATACGGTCGAGATATATTTTTGCTCTTAACTCGTTGCATTAAAAACAACCTCTTTGACTATAAGATTAACTAGATGTGGTTTTGTGTAGGTGGTTGTTAAACTGTCATAATACTTTTGTAATTACTGTTATTATGTTAAAGTTAGTCCGGATGATATTAACTATTCCTTCTATATTATAGAATTATTAAAAATTACGGGAAATATCAAATATTATCCCCTACAGATGCAGTTTCTTTTAAATGTTTTTTAATAAATGACGCTAAATGTACCTAGTCATTTTAATTGCACGTCATAATATTAGATAGATGTGTACTTTCATGTGCTATACCTAGGTACTTATATTAACTAAAATAGTGACTCATCAACTCAGTCACTACTTTATCACGATGAAAGCTTCACACGTAATTAGGTATATCATGTAGGTACATATTTTTATCTTTCACAATGCGACATATCGTTGCGTAAAATACGAAAGACCAAATGCCATAACTAGAATAATTTGATGTTTATGTGCATTACTATCACGATAATGAACTCACAAAAAGTAGTGTTCTACAATTACATCTAATTTATGACGGCATTACGCACTTTCAATGTGATTCTTTAATCCTATAACACTGTTCAAACACAATATTTCAAATCTATATTCTTCTACAAAGAAAACTTTTAGCTTGAATTGTAAATTGCACCTAAATCTCCGCCAATCTTGCAACACCCATAAAATGGAGTCACGCATTTTGAATTGATTGCTTTACCTAACAGATTATATTATCGTATTTAAGCGACCAAAGTGTCACAGTAAAGAACGATTAACATTTGGACCTTGCCACAAAGTCTAAAAGTCACGTGCATTTTAGTATAAAGTTCGTTGAATCTCCTATATTTATCCGCCCTTACATAACTAGTCAGAGCATAGAGCTTGTTATAGCGGTATTAATAATTCTGGTAAAAATATAAAGGGAACCGTGAATGACGTCATTCGTCGTAACTGCTATATCCCTGTCGCGTGTCGGGGTTGTTTCAAACAACAGAACGGATTTTAATAAATGCAATACAGATGTATGTATGTAGGTGCCCATCTACTTCAGTGAAATGAAATAGAGTTCAAGGTAGCTTTATCTTATTTTGTAGTTGTGGTCCATTTATCCAGTTTTCCATGTCTCAAAACGAGACGCTGATGACGACTAGGAGCCGACCTGGTAGCTGTATAATGTCTGTGTGGTCAGACGAGACGTCATACTATCAAGGAAATACATAATTATCTAGTTTTAAAGATAGCCATTATTTCATCATTCTGGTTCTGTTTGACCCTAAATATTTCGCTATGATTATTCTAACTTCCCTGTTGTATAAAAAACGAAACCTGCTTTATCTTAGATACACGAACATATTGTTCTTAAGTGTATCAAAATTTTCAAATTAAGCGAGATATATGCTATTAGTCATAATGGGAAGTTGTTTTTTTTTTAATAAACCGAAGAAACTCTCATAATCATACCACTATAATGTGAACTGCTGACGGTGAGCTTCTGTAAAGTCAAAAACCTGAGGGGCAATTCCCGTCATTTTAAGAACGTTGACAATCTGATCTCACACGTCAAAAATATCTCTTATTTACCTACATTTTTGACAAGTTTTGACATTGGTTGTCGCTGAGATGAGATTGCGACTTTGAACGAACGAATTACGAGAAGTGGACTTCTGATCATTCTTTAGAGCGAGATCATCGGTAGCCTGCTTGATAGCTCATCTTCTTGGAATATTTTTGTTCTTTGCGTCCACCGTCAACAGAAGTAGGTAGAAACTGAAAACAATATTCCATACCGAACAGGTACCTACGTAAATGTCATTGGCGTAGTTTGAATTTGATTATGGGGAGGTTTTCAAGGTAGCTGTACAAGGGAAGGGGTTAGATCGGCGTTGCTGATGCGTATGAAATACCTACAAATAAATCAATACTGGATGCATCAAAAACCTTCATATGGCGGTACTTTACATAAAATGTCTGGTTTATGCTTCTGCCTACATGTTTATTTGTATAAATGAAAGTTTCTTCATTTACTTACTTACCTACTTTATAAAATTACAGTCGTCTGTCAATGCAATATAACTGTTGACCTTTTTTTTTTTTTTTTTCCAGGATGGGAAATCATCAAATGACTCCTCCCGCTCTGGGTGGAGCAGAAGGGAGTGGTCAGACTCTTACTGACTAAAACCCACCCGTGTTCCCTCCTTAGCCCTTTATGTACCAGGGCAGCGGTAACCCTTTCGGACGATCCCGCTACCCCGGCAGGTAACTGTTGACCTTAGCCGATATACAGGTTTTCATTTCATCTTCACGCGCATAGCCTTTTCCATTATGACTGAAGTATTAATGTTTTTAATTAGTTCTTAATCGGGTCAGGTTCACATTGTGTCAATACGATGTGCCTTGAAAATGTCCGCTGAGTACATATATATGGGTTTGTTCGTCACACTATTAGCGTCCTTGTCACACTGGCCAGTGTGTATGTGTGAGTTGCGACGCCCGCACCGATTGTTATTGTCAAGTATGTGTAAACAAAACCAAATCATGCGCCGATGTGACAGCGACACGTTATCCACGTTACGTTATAAATCAAATTACAATCGTACAATAATTCGAAGTCAAGACAAGTTAATTCTACCGCCTGACGCAGGTCCTCTCCGGACACGGATGTTTCGGGAGGTTCCTGCACATCATCAGGCGGGAGGAGACGCCCGGGTGTCACCACTGCGAGGATCGCCCAGAGGACACGGTGGAGCATACGGTGGAGGTCTGCCCCGCTTGGGCAGAGCACCGCCGTGTCCTCGTAGAGGCGATCGGCAGCGGCGGCGACCTCTCGCGTCCGGCCCTGGTGCAAGCCATGGTCCGGGGCGAGAGGGAGTGGGAGGCGGTCACCTCCTTCTGCGAAGCAGTCATGCTAGCGAAGGAGGTGGCGGGATGGGCGAGGGAGAGATCCTCACGCCTCAGCCGCCGAGGGAGACGCTCCGGGCGTCGGGAGCCGCGTGACGACTCCCGGCCACCGTAGGCGCGGGCCTGCGGGCGGAGAGCAATGGGTAGCTCTCCGTCCGATCAGGACCAGGCCCGTGCCGGACGGCGCGTAAGTGTTCCACGTGCGCCTCAAAGAGATGTCAGCATAGATGACGGGGCCCGACAGGGCCGAAGCCTGCCGGGGTAGCGGGATCGTCCGAAAGGGTTACCGCTGCCCTGGTACATAAAGGGCTAAGGAAGGAACACGGGTGGGTTTTAGTCAGTAAGAGTCTGACACTCCCTTCTGCTCCACCCAGAGCGGGAGGAGTCATTTGATGATTTCCCATCCTGAAAAAAAAAAAAAAAAAAAAGACAAGTTAATTCGAAACGAGGAAATTTCCGAAAAGTGATTTGTTTATAATGATGAGTGATGTTACCCAAAAACCTTAGTATTGTACATACCTAAAAAGTGTAGGTGTAAGCATCGGTTTATAGGGCGGTAATCGATACGGTATAAAACGAACGTTTGTATGAATTAGGTAACGGTAGCATAACAAAAACTGAATATTCAAAGTAAAGTATTAAAACATAAACAATGAATTAGGTAGAAAGACCCCATTATGAAGACCCAGAAAAAACAAAGATATGGCAACTTTGGGTGTTTGCTTAGCAATATCTTTATTCTCAAAACGGCTGTAACCGTATGAGGTCATATGGTTATTTGGAAGCATTCTGGTTATCATGACTCACCAAATTCAAGGTACGGGGACATCAAAGCATAATCGTGCACTGCTTCGACACACACCGGCAGCAAACACATAATTAGAATTGTATTATTGATTTACCTACTTGCTTAATTATGCATGCCTATGTGGTCGCTTTGTCAGCGGAGATCTACGACTTTAGATAATAACTGATTAGTGACAAACTTAATACATTTTTATACGTGATTTGTTTAGAAGAGTAATAGGAAAAACGATATATTCACCAAGTATCTGAATACTAATAAAATTAAAATCGGAAGTCAGTATATTCAGAGGATGATTTCAATGTCCCTGTATAGTATTTACTGTCTTCCTGCTTTGAGCTTTGAAGTTGACGAATCACGTATAGTAGGTACCCTGCGTCTTAAAAATGAGTCGCCCCGAAACCACAAAGACAAAAGACTACGTTTTGTAACCATGAGTAATGATTTAAGGAATTGGTAATTCTGTACCTACCCACTGTCATGTAACCAATATGTTGCAACACCCGACATTTACCTTTTTGAGTTTCATATTGTCAATGGCAACAAATGCTTCTTTGTTTTAGTAAGACGTGCATCTAGTAAAATATGAAACCTCACCAATACCTAAGCTGGATTTACACAAATAATCTTCAACTGATTTTTCATTGGAGTCTCCAGTGTGGGATTCCTTCTTTTTCATGATTTGAATATTTAATTGCAGGAAATTAATATGAAATACCGCATGTATGCAGTAAGTTTTCATGAAACATTATCAAATTGTGTATAGAGGTGAATCATGTGTTGTTATTTTGTTTCAGGAGACGAAACCCGCTGAAAACTTATTGCACTCAGGCTTTGTTCCGTTTAACAATGTTAGTAAATAGTAGTGTACACCCATTTATTTACCTAGGTTCATATGTTATTTTATTCATCCCAATCCCATGGATATCTTCGAACGAATACACAATGTCATAATATATCAGATACCTACGTGGAAACATAAGTTCCACTTTTTGTTTTACTGAATTTAACTGACATGACGTTTGGTAGATACATTTGATGTTGTACTACGCATAAAGGCTCACGCAGACGGGGTGACGCGATGATGCAACACGATTCTGGTAGAACAATTTCCAGGAAGTTTTCATAGAAATTGTTCTAGTAGAGTAGCATCGCGCCTGCCTGCTGGAGCCTTCACGCATGTCATAAATTCAGTTCACTATTTCACTATCCTTATTTGTATTGCTCACAAGAGCAAGCCGCCTCGTGTCCTCTATTACTTGTTTATAACAATCCCGAAGTTGTATTGTTAACTTAACAGTTTAATAACTTCACTGCAAAACAGTCGGGAAATGAGTCATTAGCCGTTGTGTTCACAACTTACGAGTGAATTATCGTTAGTGTGTTATCAGTTTATGTTCCTATTGCTTTATTTACTTGTACTTTTTCTCTTCCATAGTAAGCTAAATGCATGAGCTATAGTTGAGCGTAATTAATCATTCCACTCATCTGTAGTATTTCGTAAATTTTAATTTAGGTACCTACTCAAATGCAGTGCTAAAACTTTTCGATTATGATCCTTAGAAACTTAAAACTTTTTTTTTTTTTGTTTTGAGTATGGGAAACCATCAAATGACCCCTCCCGCTCTGGGTGGAGTAGAAGGGAGTGTCAGACTCTTACTGACTAAAACCCACCCATGTTCCTTCCTTAGCCCTTTATGTACCAGGGCAGCGGTAACCCTTTCGGACGATCCCGCTACTCCGGCAGCCGCTACCCCGGCAGGAACTTAAAACATTGGGTCATACGTTTCTAAGGATCATCATCACTCTCCTGCCCCTATCCCAATTTATTTGCGGTCGGCACAACACGTCTTTTTCTTCCATACTTCTCTATTAGTCATCTTCTCATAAGTTTCTAAGGATACATTTTCAAAATAATCATTAACATGAGCGCTTGACTGCACTGCATCTGGATTGTCCATAGATAAACTTGTAAAAACAAAGAATAAATGGAAAAACCTAATAACTGTTCCCGGTCAATGACTACTTCGCACGTCGGCGATAAGAAGCGTTCGTTGCTATTTATTGGGCATCGTGCCGGGTTTAACTGGGAATATTTTAACCAGGAAAACCCGATGTCGTAACGTCTGCAATGAACTCTGTATACCTTTAGTATCTGAACTACCTGAAAGCGAATTCTCGTAATTTAAAACGTTCAAATACTAGTCGCGGTCTCATCGCGGCGACACTTGTCAAAAATAGGATAGTAGCTTTGCCGGTCACGAGAGGCTAGTACAATAGCCAGGATAGTAAAATTAGTGCTAGGGCGCTACTAGCTCAGAAATAGATACGGATAAAATAGAGATATATACCCCATTCTATTAAACTATCCCACTAGCATACTAATCTAAAACTGAGGATAGTTCTGTATATAATAGGCCAGTGTGACTAGCTTGCTAGTACAATCTTTATGTTCTAGCTAAAAAAGACTAGCCTCGTGTAACCTGCATTAAGCTAGGTTTTTTGTTGAAAAGTCAAGAAATAAACTGGGTGTCAGCCTTTTGGTGGGGAGGTAACTACCAAGGTTTACTAATAAGAGCTCACAACAAGTGCAAAGACACCAATGCGTTAATTGTTTTTAAGTACGTAAATAATCTATCTAATAAATAAGCTTACGCTAAAAACAGTTATAAACTGTGTCATTTGTAGAGTACGTACAGTACGAGAGTTTTAACGTATGTGTTATCAGTTAATTTTATTTATGTGCTCGCCAATTGGTATTTTTCAACGTTTGTTGTTAGTAGGTACATGTGCGCTAGCGCAATTTAAGTTATTGCACCTATGACATGTGGCTATAATATACGACTAGTTTTTGTTTAATGTCGAAAAAAAAAACATTACCCTTACTCTTTACTTTTATTTTTCGCCGATATCTGCTCATCGTGAAATAATGATGAAATTTTTGATACCTAACTACCTACTGGATCGGCGGGGTAATTGCGTAACACACTATCAGTAGCAACGGCTTTCATTTTGACAGTTCAACAACATTCATTGCATTATTTACGTTGTTGAGCAGACAATTGCTTCGAACATAAATGAAGCAATGGATTAACAATATGAAGGATATTGTTAATCCATAGCTTCATAATTGTGTTCTAAAATGATTCAGATTGAGATTGAAAGTGTGTTACGCAATTAGGGTGCGGAACGGGATATCCAGTGTTATCTAGTTCAGTACCTACCACTTTATCCAAAAACGAAATAAATCTTTGTTTTTATTGAAATATTAAAAAAATAACGTACCTACTTCCTACATTGGCAGTAGGTAAGGTAGTTACGTACTTACTCTTTTGATAAGGCGAGAAAGCGAAGAAAAGACAAAAAAGAAATAGGATTTGAAAAAACACGAAAGAATTAGTAAGGTCTGTAATTTAAATAACCTAATGTCGAAACCACAAGACACGTGTGTAGCTCCAGAAAAATACAACAGTATTGAGTTGAATAAATTAATAGGTGTTAGCTTGCGTTACGTTAAGAATTTCACAAATGGAATGTAGTATGGAGAAGAAGCACACAATATCCTGCTTCTAACAGATGTCACCTCGATTGTACGCGTTGCTTCCTATTTTTAACGAAACGGTTATAACTACTACTAGATACATAGCGGGATATCCTTTCAACTTTCCAGTTCCCTTATGTAGGTACGCACTGCTACACCTCAAGCTACCTATACCTTTTTTTTTTGTTTTCGGCGGGAAACCTTCAAAAGGCACCTGGTCTTTGGGGATAAAACCAGGGAGTGTGGGATTTTTACCTCACTAAAACCATCCCGGTGGTCTCCATCTGCACATGGAAGGGGTACCATTACCTCTCAAAAGAGCAATCCGGAGCCCCCTCTGTGCAACGCCTATTAGGGCACATCTCTGGGGAGACTGTAAAGGCGTCTCCCCGAAGCCTGAGTATGCAAGTGTGCAAGGCAGCACATGACCACTGTGCGCCGCCATCCCCTAGGTCACTCAGTGGGCCGACAGAGTCCCCACTCTAATCGCCCGCGACCCCAAAATCCCGCCTTTGTTAGATGATGCAGGCGGGGTTTCGGCGTGTTAGGCGTCGAGACGGTGGCCTGCTCGACGCCTTCTTCTGGACCATTACGTTCTCACAGAAGGAGGCAACTTCCCTCCAGTTTTCTGTCTCCGACAGCACAGCCCTCACTACTGCTGGCAGAGACAGGTCTCGCCCGATCCTGGCGACCAAACCCTGCCGCTCAGAGGCCCACGCAGGGCACTGCTCGAGTGTGTGCTGTGCAGAGTCCAGGTCGCTTCCACAATGGTGGCAATTTGCCGTGGCCTCACGCCCAATCTTGTTCAGATATTCACCGAAGCAACCATGTCCGGTCAGCACCTGAGTTAGCCTATAAGAGATGCGCTCCTCTCTTTTAAGCCAGGCTTCGAAGTGCGGTAGAACGGCTTCGACAACGCGCTTATGCGAATATTGCGGCTGTTGCAGCCGCTTACGCCACCGCTCGAACGCGTGTCGCCGTTCCTGCCGCCTCAGCCGAACAACAGCGATGCCCTGGCACACCATTGCCACTTTGGCGGATGACACGGATTCGGTTATAGACCCTCGCGTCCATATCTGCCAAGATGTCCAGTGGCGGAAAGCGTGCTAGGAGAGTTGCCGCCTCAAAGGATACAGTTCGGTATCCTCGTGCGATACGAATAGCCATTTTCAAAGCATCCACTGCTTTTCCTACTCGAGGAACCAGGCGTTCTAAATGCTCATCGAAGCCCCACCGACCGTGTAGGGTTAGGCCGAGATACTTAGTGTATCGACCCATTTTCCACTCTGACCAATGAGCTGGGTGGCTCTCTGCTCCACCTCAAGCTATACCTACATCATCATCATCATCATCATCATCTACCTAGCCTTTTTTCCCAACTATGTTGGGGTTGGCTTCCACTCTAACCGGATGCAGCTGAATACCAGTATTTTACATGGAGCGACTGCCTATTTGACCTCCACAACCCAGTTACTGGGTGATACATCGTATCACCCAGTAACTGGGTTGTGGAGGACAACCAGTCTTACCAAGGTATCGACCTTGGTAAGACTGGTTGTCAGACTTTCGGGCTTCTGACTACTCGTAACGACTGTCAAAGATCCACGAATGACAGCCGGGACCAACGACATAACGTGCTTTCCGAGGCACGGCGGGGTATCGCTATGTAAAGATTGTCATTAAGCTATACATAAACAGATGCTGACTTCTAATTGTACGAGAAACCTATACAATGCGAGGTCTGCTAAAACTGGAAACGTATAGCTTGATTTGTAGCCATGTGTACAGTAGCCCGCACGTCAGTGCTAACAAAACCAGTACGGTACCTATAAACTGGCCTCTTATTCTATTGAAACTCCGTACTATGCTAGGCCAGCTCAAGGGCAAAGTTTTACCATTGTCGTGCAATCTACTGTACCTATCTGCTACGTATAAAAATGTATTAAATGATAAATCCATTTATAATTTGTTCCAACAAATGACAATAAAACACATGGGTAATACTTACGAGGGGAGATCCAAGGTAGCCCGCGAAATTAAAATTTTCTTAGTTTTTTTGCAATTTGCACTAGTAGGTAGAAGATGATACAGATGTCTTATTTAATTTGTAAAAAGAAAATATAGTCTATAAAATATTTGTAAACAATTAGGTATTGAACTAAGCTTATTATTATTGTTATTTAACTAAGTACCTACTTACAGATATTTACAGATTTTTCTGATTTAAGTTAAAATAAATAGGTACGAGTAGGTTCTTATTTGCAAAACTATCGAAGCTGATTATAATTCCTGATGCATTTATTTTCACCGCCTTAGAAATTATATCTTTCGACGGGCCGGCGCCATATCCGCTACTATGACAAAGAGAGGTCAATCAAGAGTTCATTGAATTAACGAACATGAATTTTAATTACAATGTTTATGTAGGACTTATTATATTTACTGTAAAACATTGAGTAAGTAACTACTTGCGTTCCTAAGTAGGTATCTACTTTAAACTGGAGCAACAGGCCTTTTGCCTGTTATTATAGTGATATAGTTGTCAAAAAATATAAGGCCCGTTTTGACATTTGAGAATGCGTTCTTAACACCTGTCAGTTTCATACAAACGAATACGTGTTTGGCGAATTTGATCTTTATTAACTACTACAACTGTCAATGTCAAAACGGGCTTTTTATTTTATGACAACTTTAGTAACCTATGGTTGACTAACCATACTAGAATTTATCTACCTACCTACCTGTTATCGCATTTATCATAATTTACATAAATCGGATCAAAATGTTTGTTTACTTTATAATTTACGACTATTTATATGTGAAAACAAAAACGTCAGTTTATTATAATGATTTCCTATAAAAATGACAAAACCAGTATCTAAATGCGCTCTTTAATATTAAAATATGCACTATAAAAGTCAGAATATGCAAAACGCTGTTAAAGACTGTGTTAAAAAAAACTGGAAGAATCGTATCGTGTTTTTAGTACCAGCACGTTGTTTTAACACTTCAGCTATCTATACAATAAAATAAATAAATAATAATAAGTAAATTTAAGTCTCTCTCAAAGTACAACAAAAACTTAATCTATGAAGTACAATTTGGTAAGAAGTTTAATGGTTGTACAGCTGCACAAAACAGATGATCTACCAACTCCCAAACTAAGTCAAGCTTGCTACAATAAACTAAATACCTTACCAAAAAAAAGTTAGTACAAACAAGTTAAATTATGATTCAACCTATACCACCACGTTACTAAAACTAATTAAACCTATTAACGTTCATCCACAGTCATAGCAACAAATGAATCGTAAGTGAATTAATTAATACAACTCCTATTCAATTCCGTCGTTTCGCAGAGTTGTGGTGGCCCAAATGGCCCCGACTTACGAGTTCTAGGTCGTAGATTTGATCTTTGTAAAAAATATTTCATCACTGTTGCTCTCAAAACGGTGAAGAAAACCGGCATGTCCTAAAACCAAAAATTTGAAGACATGTGACATCCACTAACCCGCACTGGGCCCGCGTGATGGATTACGACCCACTCGTCTCTCAGAGAGGGGGCCGATGTCCCAGCAGTGGGAACATTATAGGCTTATACTATTCAATTATCGGCCTATTCATTTAGGCTTAACAATAGATATCATTGATACCTGAAGAAGATTTCATTCGATCAACCGACAGAACCTACTTTGGCAATGTCTGTAAGTCGTCATGAGTGTTTTTTTTTTTAATGAAACTTCCTGTAGGTAGGTAGGTACCTAATCTAATTTACAAGCCAAACAATAACAAGTCTAGCCTTTTTTCCGACTTTTGTTACGGCTATATCCAGTCTAACCAGACGCAGATGAAAATCAGGATTTTTCACGGTTTGGTGGCCATGTGACCTCTTCAACCCGATAACTAGTGAAGGACACTGATGCTACTGGTCAGACTTGTTTTCAGACTTTCGGGCTTTTGACAGGCCGTAGCAACAGCTTCCTACGTGCTCTCCCTCCAATGCTTTATAAGTCTAACTATGAAAGAAAGAATTACTCTTTCTAGAATAACTTTATACATAGAACGTTAAATAACCTCATCGTCAAATCATTAATGTACGCTACATTAAATTCTATCTGGTCGTCACAATAGTCACATATGAATGTCTTGTTTGTGCTTTGTAACAGTGGTTACGTGAGCTTAGTCAAGTTGCGAAAGCACAGTTCGCACTGAAACGAATTTAGCGCGAGTCGAACAGGAAGCCAAATGCGCGGTACTATTGCGGAGTTATGTTCTACTAGATGTGACTTGATCTCATACAAAATAATTACATATACACTTTCCTTTTATCTTCTGTGTGTTGTCACATACTTTAGTCTTGGTTTTGTTAAAATGGGTCGGGATCAAGAAAATAACCCATATAATTTAATTGTCAATTTTCGATTACCACTAGCTTTTGAGTGGTCAATGCCAGGATAAGAATAAATTATATGTAACTTGTGAAGTTTGAAAACCTGATACAATCTTATAGTAGTTTTGGCTCATTTATCTCGAAATAAAATATGAAACTGAGTGGAATTAAAAACATGAAAGCAAATGTAGGCTATTTATAATGATCCAATACTTATAGGCCTGCCTTCATTAGAATCCTACATGAATATGGTTACCTACTGCTATGTAACCAACAGATGAACGCTGCTCGCTCCCCGTCATTTCTAGTAGACATAACTCTCGGTGCATTTGGTAAGACGCTCAGTGAAAGTGATTGCGCGGATGTCGCGTGCGACGGCGCAGGCGCACCCGCCGACCTTGCCATATAGGCGGCGCGCGCGACGCATCGCGTAGTGCGTAGCTACCGGTTGTACATCGTGCGAGGCTAAGCAGGGATTCAGGGTCTTTTAAAAGATCGGTAGCGAAAATTTTGAGGGTCAAAACAAATAAAGCAATTTCATACACCTATTTTAAGGGTCAAAAATTCATGCGTGAACTGTTAAAATTAGGTGTGACGAAATGGTTAATCAGGTTATTATGTGCGCAGTTCATGCTGGACCACCATGACTGGACTTCCATGCTGGAAGGTGCAATACTTATACAAGGGCCTTTCTATAAAGACTGCTCATGTTTCACCACGCCTGCCCTGCATAGACATGTTACAGATTATAACATAGACAGATTTAGAACCTATCTTATAAAGGCAATTTTACTAAAGGTACTGGCACAGTACCTACTGGTATTATAAACATCTTTCACCAAACATTCAAGTTCATCAAGCAAGCTAAAGCTCATGCTAGCTGGTTGGGTCGTTGAACATCATCTTAGAATCGGCAAACATTCAAAGCCTTACAAAGATACTTCCTACCTACTACATAATATGCATATATATCTTGTCTTATCTAGTGAAATTGGAAATTGACCCAAAATAAATACTTAAAAGACCAAAACAATTTCAGGGCAGTGCAGTGTGATGAAAGTTTTAATATGAATATTTCTACAGTGCACACGGTTGGTTTCTCTCAGTCAGATTTCCCTAACAATCGTAAACAACATTCTTTACGAGCTTGCACTTAGATAAACATGCTCAGTTTTGCAATTACAATAGTAAAATAAATACTGAAAGGTTTACCTCATCGCTTGAGAGTACCGGGTGACATATTTTTCCGTGACTTCAGCAATTACGCGCACAGACACGCCTGATACGATCAGGTGGTTTTTGTTCCGGTATAGGTATCTATTATTAATATTTATGAATATTATACAATAATTGTGGCGTGGTTCAAAGTGACATGTCGGCCTGAATCCTGGCCATTCGTAACTTTATACGCACAGAGCTGCACCACTTACCTTGAGACGGTTTTTGCTTCTTTTTCCATAATCAATATGTCAGTTGTCGTGTTGCCACAGCCCGGTGCTACACGAGCGACCACACATGAGCACCACCTGCTATTAATTTCCCTTTGAAATTAAGTTAGTAGAAATAAGCACTAAACGGTTAATTTTAATAGTCGAGTACTCGGCGTTATCAACACTTTATTTGAATGCTGAAGTCCATTTTGTTATTTATATAAAGTATTCTCAATATTCAGGTGTGAATGTATTGTAGACTCGTGTCAACAGATTTATTTAGTGTTGAGCAGGGTGATGCACATGTTAGTTTGCGCATGTGCTCTGCTGGTCGTTATTGTTATAATTGTCCACGCGGTCACGTGCGCCTTCAAGGACACCCCCACTTCCATGAAAAGTAGATTTGTTTCATTATTAAACACTAGTTCTACATACCTAACATTCAAACTAGTTACGAACTAACTTGCATCCAGATCTAGTTTTCACTTAACCGAAATAACTGGGCATATATTTTGTGCGCTATCGTAAATTCTAGCGATAATGACGTAATGCAGATTTGTCTAACAGCATTTCGGCAGTTAACCTTAAATGTAGCTGGTGATAAAGGCCCAACAGTGAAATGTTCCAACAAATAAGATCAGGCGTGTTGCAACACATTAGTATAATGCATTAGGTTAATTCATCGAGTGGATACAGAGACACAGTATTGAGATGGACGCGTATTGGCAAATAAGTGCGCGTTTGTTTGGGGGCCGCCGTGTTAGAACGGGCGACCTCTCGCCTCCGCGGCCCGCGTTCTCCTTACAACTACTAGCATTGAGGCATTTACCTTTCTTAGGTCGGACTTGTCCTCAATACAGGCTAGAAGCGTTGATTTATTACGATGCACGGTTTGCTGGCTCAATTTAGAGACAAATTTTGTGCAATATGCGCCCAATCCGAGGTATGTTTACATTCTAGTCCCCGTGTGGCGTCAACATTAGCCCCGTTGGCCTGATATGTCGATTGGTAAATATTCTCTGGTACGAACCGGTTGCAAGTAAATACTTTTATATGTATTATGACTAATTTTACAAGGCTATTTACGGATAAATTGCTTATACTTATATATTAGAATCTGGTCCAGTCTGGTCGATTTCTCACACGCAGGCTGTTTGTTTTTGTTATGAAAGTTCCCAATCTGTTATAAGTATCCAATACTGGTTTTAGGCGCCAATTCGTTACTAAAACTTTTCATTTTGCCCTAATTTGGACATTTTCGTTCTGTAACATTGCCAGTTCGCCCACGTTGCATGTACATATTGTTGAAAAATATTTCCAAGGTTGTATATATGTATAAGACCCTGGACAATATTTAAGTAACTTTTAGCTCAACAATGATGTGTGATAAGGTCCAACAAATGAAGTATGGCTAATTAGCACATATTTTTATAGACGAGTTTTGTGGAATTCGAGCACAACAATTAAGTGGCTACGAAATTATTTCTACTCATTAGTAATGTGTTGTTAGGTACCTATTAAATAACTTAGTAAAATTACGCAGCATGGACGTAAAGTTAGAAACACTTTATATTCTTAGTTAGGTACCCATTAAGTTTCGTACCTATACGGTACCTATATATTTTACAAATCAAATATTATATTTTGACAGATTAAAAAAAAATACCTACAAGAGATTCTTAGTACCAAGCTACCCGTTACTGCGAATTTTAAACGTCTAATTGAAATTCTGTGAAACATAGCTGACCTAATAGGTTTGTAGCAAGTCAAATATCTATGGTGTGGTTCATATACAGATTTTTGTGTAGTTGGTATTAGATAAGACCTTTCTATGATTATTTTATTAGTGTGTTTTTATCTGAACTATTGTTTTAGTGATTAACCATTCACTTAAGTAATTATTAAATGGTGGGCCAAACCAACAAATTCTTAAACGTGTCTATAAATGTATAAAAACTGCAATTTACGTCAACACAACAAAATCTTAGACGTTTAAACTCAAGGTTGTGTGATATCGACGAGGCATCAGTATTGTTATCAGCCTAAGTGACTATTTACTGTAAACAGATTGTATCGGAGGAAGCGATCTTTGTCCTCTTTGAGGCAGTACCTTGTAAACGCTTTGCCGCCTTCCTGTGGCGCTTGTTATAAGCTGAAGCGACTTCCAGAGCAATTCTGTAACGAGTTCGAAGTACTTACGCTTAAAGGTCTAGTATATCTATCTGCTATCGATTTCTTTCTTTTTATAACATTCATCTAATACTAGTATAGCCTTTATCTACATCTTTGACGTTTTTCGTAACTCTAGTAGCCTATACTTAATTACAGTAGCATCTATCTATATGTAAAATACAAGAATAACATCATTCCTATGCTCCGCCTATATCGGAAACAAAACACTGGTCTTAAAAAGAAGATGTTATACAAGACATGGAGTAAATACTATCGCGTGACTGCTATTATCGTGTTCGCTGATAATCGTGACCGCGACAATATTATCGGACCCTAAGCTTTTGCGATAAAAACCGCACTTGGTTATGGGACTGGTGATCGTCAAACTTAACTCTAACTGAACTAAACTAGATTGTCGGGCTGTTGATATTAGGAACCGCGCACTGACTCAAACGACTTTTGATAAAAGCCTCAAAACTTCTAATCAGTCGTCCATGGAATCTACAGAAACTATAGAGCTGGGCAATACCATAAATCCTAGTTGGAAAACTCGAAGCTGTCAGTCGCGCTCGCGACATCTCTTGCCTTCCATAGCTCTGACGTGGGTGACATTGAACGCTCGACCCGATTAAGCATAAGCAGACGATTCGCGAGGTCGCGTCGCCAATGTCCATACTGTCCACTGTCCTACTCTAGAGATTTATTGTTCCATCATTCTCACACCTAATTACAGCTGTAAGTATAATCATTGGTTCTTCCACAGAATTATTCAATTGTAATTGAGACGATGAATTACCTTTAATATCGTGATATCGTCACTTATCGAATTTCTTAACAATATAAATGTCAATGATTTTACTCTAACACCAATGCTTACTAAAATCAGTAGTTATAATTTAAAGTTTATGCAAGGCTTCTTGCTTACCAGTAATAATGGACCTATATTTGGCGGAAATAAGGTTTAAATAACTAAAAAACAGTGCGAATTTACTTGACTTTCCCTCAAAGTAGGCAAGGTTATAGTTTGAACGTTAGATAGAGAAGTAGATACAAGTTAGCCATTAAGCAGTTGTAGTGCTTCTAGTTCAATTAACGGCACATGACTGTTAAGATAGCGATCTAAGTATACTTATATATTGTCCAGTATTGAGGTGTAAAGGGTGAGTCGCACGCGACCGACTAGAACCTGCGGCACCGGTTGCGCTCGGACCATTTCTGATGGGCTCATTGTCGGTCACTCAGTGTGCAGCAAGATGCCAAGTTATTTTTACATTGCTTGTAATAGTTTTTTGAAAGGTGAAGAATAAAATACAAACATAAAGGGCAAGAAAGATAAGATGTTTATTGATAGGAGTAAGTTAAATTATTGTAATTGGGAGCATCAATAAATTAATTTGAGGTATTGCGTAGTGCGTAAGCGGTAAGCAGCTGAAATAAAGCCATTATGAACATGACTTTAGATTTTTTAAATTGGACTGTGAGTTGAAACTACTATACCCAAGCATCCACTTTTCTATTATTAGGAAATTTCCAAGCGATTGTTAAACTTGGTTTCCAAATATAGGTAAACCCTGAAGAATCGTGTGATAAATCGCGTATCTGCTGCTGATAACTTACATATGTATTTTCTCTTTCTTTCATTTAATTAATTAATTCTCCTTCTAATTTTATTAACTTAACCTACACGTTACCTACAAAGTTTTTTTGAAAACTGTATAAATAAAAAAATCTAAAACTTCGAAAAGTTAATCGCATGAACGTAAATGGAGAATCCGTAATGCTAATATATAATACTCCAGCTTTCATAAAGATTGCAGTCAAATGTTTCAATTTCAATGATAAAGGTTCATCGTAACATAGACTAGAAAGAGGTCAAACGATGCGTCGAACAACTTAATTTACGACGTCTAGGCTAAATAATACATTCAATCCAAAATCAACAAATTATTATAACATAAACGACCGAATCGTTTAGTGTCAAAGTCTCATTCTATGCGAATTTTATGGATTTTTTTCATTATACAATTTGGCAATGTCATTTATAAGAAAGGACGAATTAGTATTCAAACACATACGAGTGGCCACATGAAAATATCAAATATTATAGTTAGGTACCTACTTAGTTGTATGTTTTAATACAACTGTTACTGACTATTACGCCATTCGTTTTGCAATTTGCTGAACACAATGCTTGTGGTCGGACGAACGTCTGCTGGATTAGTTCATAGCCACAATGTTACATTTTCAAATTATCTCCACGTTATAGGCGTGATAAACCTCTTCGGATTTCAATTACATTCAATTTTATAGAATAATTCATAGGGCATTTTGGTAGGGCTCTATCATCCACATAATATGGTACTTACTAAGATTAACAAACTCACTGTCAAGTGTTTGTAACATTATCTTAAGATCCTTCGTTGAAGTTTATTGTCAAGAAACGTAATGCCATGTATGCAAATGCAATACAAACTAATCAGCGTGTTCTTTCTCAACGCAATTTCCACGTGTAACGGAAAAATAACCGCAAAACTGATTATAATTGTAATCCGATAAACACTATTGATTTACGAAGCAAACAGTCGAGTTTCGGATTTTAATCCATCCGAGGAATTGACGTGTGCGGCCAATTATTTGTTAGCACGTTAAAATAGGAGTATATTATAGTGCTTGTAAATCAATAGGACGATAATGTAAATCGTCTTGATTGTGATCTCGGCTGTCGCGAGCATGATGTCACTTGCCTGCGCGCAGCGACAAGGCCTCGAGACTGCCTCCTTAGTTTGAGCTACACAGGTAGACATGAATTTATAGCGTGATATATTTATGTTTCTGCTTATAACATTGGCGTTGAATTTTTTTCTTTTTTTTTTTGTTAATATTGGCACTGTTTTTATGTCGCGTCCTCCACGGTACGCACTTACTACTAACGTAGTCCTCTGTTTCGTTCTCACTTGAAAACGCTTCTATTCGAATTTGATTCATTTTCCTACACTTTTTTGGAACTTTGGAAATATTCGGTGTTACAAACAGTTGCTAAATTTTGCTCTTTCCGAACACAGTGGTGTTTTGATTTTATTAAAATTAAAATTTAACTTAGGTTCATATAACGGATAAAAAGTTTCGTTAAATCAAGCGATTTTCTTATGTAGCAATATCGTGAGAAATATTATGATTTACGTTTATCAGTTGCACGACTGTTAGCTCCATCGATATGACATATTATTATTTTAATATAAATAACAGCATTAGCATACTAGTTTGACGCCATCAGACCCGACTTTCAGTATATCCACACATTCTGGCCATATTGAGCGTAACAACTTAATTTAGAAGTTTGTGTGCTCAAGGCAATTTGTGTTTAATTTTTTAGCGGATCTCTACGAATTGAGAGGTGGCTGCCAACCTGATGTCATAATCATGCCTTGTTATTATATAACGACTGGTTTCAAGCATTTTTTGTGTTCTCATTTTGCTTTGTTACGCGTTTAATTGTTTGATGGACAGCCCCCTATAAGTTAGTGATTTGAAAACTTCTGTAAAGCTATCCGCGAATATAAACGACATATTTCAGCGTTTTCATAGTATCTCAAGAGAAAGTGGGTTGTGATTATTGCTAGGCAGTTTTGACTAGTTTTGAGCATAATTTATTTTTATTTATTTCAGGCATCAAGGGCAAACACATACAATACTATATTAATATAACTTAAAAATACTATAAATAATAATAACGTACTCGTTATGATGTACTCCTAGCAAGTCAACTACGTATATTCCTCTCACCCTACCTACTATTCTTTGTCATACATCATTCAATGATGCATCAATAAATTTTATTCTATAAAGACATAATTTCTTGATCCACTTATTTTATTCATGCGATGTTGTCAAGCTTGTCTTTTTAACGGGTTTATTGTGCATATTAATATTATAATTTGTGAATTATTAATTATGATTTAAGGCTTTAATCATACATGACAAAGCGATGAGTCCAAAACGATCAAATTTTTATTTATAAACTAGGTAACTTTATAAATTATGATGAATCCAGTTTTTGGCTACGCATACTCTAAATTAATTCTAGATACTTTCTGCATTTCAAATCAAAAACTTTCTTTGTCGCACTGGTTTTAAAAATTTTCTTTATGTGATAATTTAACATGATCATCATTCATAGAACTCCATAAATCGTACATTATTGAATATAGGCCTTAAATAACGCTTCAAATAATGAGCGGAATTTTAATACGATCACCACGTTAAAGTTATCCAGAGTCCAGCCATTGTTATTAAGTAGAAACATTCCAAAACAGCGAAGGTTATCAATATTTACAATTATAAGGCAAAACAAGTGTTATATCGCTAATATGTGATTAGTTCATTACAGTGCAAAGTCACCATGATACCCCTCAATTTGACCGCGGTAGGAGCTCATAATTGACTACAATGTTGCCTAAGTATAGTGTACCTAGGACAAAATGAGTAGTTAGGTCACCTACGGGCTTCAATTGGCACCTCATTTATGGAAATATACTAAATGCAATATCTTCATTTGTTTTGTCTAGCGTTTGAATAGCTCTGTTTAGTGTGGGGACTGTCCCTGGTCGGGTAAACCTAATTTATTTTTGTTAAGATTCTAAGCTGCCATTTCGTTGTCTATAGTGTTAACCCAAAAATAGTCAATGATGAACAGGGGCTTCCTTGTGTGTGTCTTAAACTTATAAAAAACTACAGATTTTTTGCTGTTTCCTACACTGTTGTAGCTTGATAGCGCGAAAAAGCTTTTTCAGGAGTTTTTCAGAAAATCATTGTAAATAATTATTCTCTCAACTGAATAAGTGTAATTATTTAACGTGCTGAAAGTTCATTAGTGTATGCGCTTGAGCAGCAAGTACCTAAGCTAAAGAATGCAGGATGCAAAATGCGTTACAGCACTTGTAATATACACAATATTGAAAGCTTGATAAGATATTTTCGTTCGCTACGTAATTTATCTACGTAAAATGATGACGCTTAGGAAAAATCATGGTTACGCTGTATTACTTATTTGTTTTGTTTTATTACCATAACAAGTACAAATCATACATAACTTACTTATTTATGATATTTACTTTAGTGATATATGAAGGTTCTCTAACTTATTTCTGAATATTACTTTACATAGTTTGCTACAATGTCTTCATATCATGACTAGCATAGTTGCTTCCGGCTTTATCGGTCTCAGCGAAGGCTTCGCTTTTTGGCTTTGCCTGTTTTCCATCTTGGTGTACTTCCTTACTATCATAATACCACCGTAACTATATCATCGTTAAATTGTTTTAATTAAATATTCTTATTTCTATTTCCAACAAAGGTTGCGTTCAAGCCCAAAACCCGCCTCCTGGGGCACAACCTCGCTTAGTTGTAAACATAACTACGTTACAACTTCTCGAGTTAATTTGTTGTATTGTAGGGCGTTTCCCGCCAACGCCTCTAAAACACTCGTGTGATCATGTAGCATCTCGGATAGCTTCTGAAGCAGCCCTGACCTCTCGTACGCAACCATTTAAATTAATCCGAGGGTATATGATCCGAGTCAGCAATAATAACTGAGCAATTATGCCCGTAATGTGTCTGTTTTGTCTGGAAACTTGTTATTTTGTTAATTGTTTTGCTATCTGCGTTAATGTCTTTATAGAATTGTGATATCTCAGTGTTATTGTACTGTTTTTATAACAACTCGTGAGTGCCTGAACTTTTACTTTGTATGCCCGGTTTTCTATTTATCACTGACTTGTACCTACTTACAGTTTAATGGTCGTGTGGGTGTTATGGACATGATTAGTAATTAATTCAAGTATATCACAGACTTCGGTATGTGGGTGTCGGTATTCTGTAATAAAAATGGCGTCCATTTGATGTTACTATTAACATCCCGCTTGGTGTTGCATCAAGTGAAATATCACAGAGTTACTAAAATATTTATTGATAAGCTGCCAAGTGGCTTTTGTTATAAAAATTGTAAATAATACATTCTTGAAAGAAACTGTCTAAGGTATGAACTCATTGGAGGTGTGAATAGAGAAGTAGTACTTAGGTACTAAAATTGAACATCCTTTTTTTTAGGATCCTTCTGCACTAATTCATGTTGCGTCCACGCAAAATATTGTTGCCCATCTTTGCAATCGAAAATTTTCGGAACATGATGTTTTGAGTTTATAGAAGTCTACAGCGAATGTCAAATGCCGTATCCGAAAGTGAGTAGTAAGCAACCTCCGGTGGGAACTTGTTGTGTTCGTGGGCGTGCTTGGTCTACTAAGTACAAATAGCTGGCCGCCTCGGTCAACGCGTGTAGATACACCACCGAATGATCTCTCGCTCCTCTACCAATGCTATGTACATTATAATTTCTAGAAAGCACCAACTGACTCGTGTTCATTTGCTTAAACTTTCAATTTGATATGAATTTATGAACGTGTCTCCGTTTTCTCTCGATACTTTCTTAGTTTTACGATTTACTCTATCAACCAGCGTTTACGAGATTAATTAATTTTAAAAAGTGGTTGCGTATGGTTTCCTATCTTGATTCTTGATAAAGTAGGTAATATTTATTGGAACAGTGATTGGCCGTTGCTGTTGCTACACGTGTTAACTTCCATGATTGTTTGTTTGTTTATACATAATAGTGTCTTATTGTTTATGTGTATATTTACATACATAAAATATGTACTTATCGATTTGGCGTTCGCTCAAATGGAATATTAATGTAAAAATCAAACAGATAGAAAATTCAACAGGATAACTATAACTTTTGAAAACTTGTTTTTTTTTTGCCCACATGCTTTCATGTAACATGGAGATCTATCCCGTATGGAAATCGGTGCTACACGCGCCCGAACGACCGAAACAATGTGTTATCACAATCTGTTGTGTTTACAGACAAGATGCCAGACCACTTCCTTAATCTTAAGCGGTGGTAACATTTACCTACTAAAGATAAAATACATTAATGATAATCTCATACAGAAGTGTTTGCTTTTTAAAACGCTACAAAACTGTAAATTACAATAGAGCGCGATGAAGAGTGTGTATAAATTTCGCTGGCATTCCCACACACTAACGTCACCCGGCCGCGTACCTACGCCGATGTCCTGTGCGTCTGTGTGAGTGCACGTAGCGTAAATACACCTCCCTTGATTGACTTACCTAACATTCTTTGGACTTTATATCGATGCAGTAGAGAACATTTTAGCGTGTGTTTAATTTAACAGGTACATGAATAAGGTTGTGTTACTGTACCGTATTGTTTCACGTTTACTCGTCTCTGTGTGGCGAGGTTAAGTAGAGCGGCGTTATCTTAGAACAGAGATTCCGTGGAGTCTGGATTAACGATAAAACAATATGTTGATGTAATATTTTGTTATAATTGCGTACCTTCGCTTAATTAATTATTTTTAATATCTTTTATTAAACACTTACGACGAAAGCTAAAATAGATACTAAGCACTAGCGCAGTAAATCAGCTAAGTGGCAAAGCTAATAAAAATAGTTTGTAAACGGTTTATTATAGGCTGATACTAAAATTTAGGTCCATATCTACTCTAACGTTCTTCAAATAATCGTGATGATTGCACTTGATTAAAAAGTTACATCACAACATATACCTGCTACACAAATAATTACGTTTCATAATTACCGAGGGTTTAGAGCATTGTCCGTCCAGTCTAAATGTCATCGAACGGGGTTTCGCAAGAGCGTCAATCACGGGCGGTCACCTACTTTCGCGATCGACTCGAGGCGATTAGTCGACTACATTCACCGAGGCCTCGGATCACCTCTACGCAACAATTGTTTCTGTAGGAATCTTTTATTTATGGCAGCGTGGAATTGCGCCTGTGTGAGTGGGCCGTAAGCGACCGTGCCCATGTTTTACCTGTATGATAAAAATCAAAATTAATTTCAACCATATTCATATCGCGATAGAGTCTCAATTCTGTCGTGCAGAACAGACACAGAAATGCCCTACCGGCAATAAGTCAACGCTCGAACTCGCCTGTTTGACAAGATTCCAACCGCGTCTGTCCTGTTTGTTTATTGTAATCGGTTTGACAATGAGCTTAAGGTGCGGTTTCGAGTGATCTCCTGGCTCGCGCTCTCTTGTGATTGTTCTCGGCTACTCGGTGCGAGACTGTGTTTGTGTTTGTATTATACGTCATGTATACCGGCTTACTGTAGATTCGCCTCTTAGCATTCATAATTGCTTGGCGACCGAGCGGCTTTTAAAGCTTGCCGTTGATTGGTTTTTATTCGCGGTTTGAATTCAGTTTTTATTTATTCATAATTATCGAAATCCTTACACTGAGTTAGGTTTATGCCCTATAGGCGTTGTTATTTGATGTGAAAAGGTGAGGTTTTAGTTGAAAAGACAACAAAAAGCGGTTGTTAAGTCGAAGACAATCCTAGTGCAGATAACGGAAGGTCAATGAGGGATACGTCAGGCGATTGAAATGGCGCGCATCGGCAGTTGGTTTGATGTTGCGTCGCGCGGGAGGAGCGTGTCGCGGCGGCATAGCGGCGTCTCTATCGCTCGCTCCAGCGACCTCCTTGGATGTGCGGCCTGCAAGGTCGGCCGCCTTAATTAATAAACTCACCGTAAAGTATTTGAGGTCGATTGGAGAAGCGTCTACAATCTTACTCGAACCTTTGTCTAGTTATTGACCCGTACGCGTCGAACGATGAAGGCTTTTTATTGCTCTATTCTATGTATTGTGGGACTAAAAATAAATGCTCAGCTAATTAAATATTTTATTCAAACATTCGTGTTTATACATGCTGGTTATTTGACTTTAACTCGTGCAGTCTGTTTTCTTATTGTGTAATGAAAGTACACACATTATTTTGTTTTATTGTGAGATTAAAGTGAACGATATCACTTTAATATACGTGCTTCTCGTTTATAAAAGGTATTAAATAGTCATAACTATGCACAATCTATGCAAATTGTATATCGCATAGAGTTCCCAGTGAAATTGTTAACGGTGAAATAAAAAAATGAAAGTTTTTTTTTACTTACCCCTACGGTAGTGAATTAAGACGTTTCGTCACATCCGTGTCTGATTAAATCTTTAATGCATTGCTCTGTCGCAACGAAATATTTATTAACTGGCTACGAACGTTACTATCACTTACATGTTTTTAATAAACGTCACGCGATGGGAAGTAGCCATCTTTCTTTATTTTACGTTTGCATTTAAAATTATGACGATATGATTCGTAATTTTGAGTATAATAAAAATGGTTTTATGCCTAACAAAACCGCTACTAATTTGACTCATGGAGTCGCATTAAAACAGTAATGTAACACGGTTACACGGCGTATAATCACTCACATAAAATAATCAGCTTGCAATCATCGCACAGGTCGTGGTGCCTCTTCTCATACAGAGAAAGAACGCAGCATCCGTAGTTGACATACATTATGTATTTGAACTTTATCATTCAGGCAGATTATTTATATCACACCCCTTTTCGCTACTAGATATCTACTACCTACCTTCAAGATAAAGTTATCGCTACTACAGGTGTTTAGCACACTTTGCAAAGCTTTTGTTTTTCTGACATCACCTAATTGCCTATCAAGAATGGGTTTTATGATGCCGAAGTCCAAAACCGTTTAAACTATGGGAAATCCTACGACACAAAACCTGGTTTTACTAGTTTTTGTTTAGCTTCTTGCTAAGTAATGAAAAAAAAACCGCATGTGCTGACGCTCTGCTTCGTAAGTAGGTAAGCACAGCACCAAGTGAAGGAAATAGTTTCATTGTGCTTACGAGTCTGTCGGCAAGTCTTTATTTATACACTATTGTGACGCATGGGTTCAACTTATTGCACATGGCTTTGAAAGGTGCCGACGTTGGAGCTATTAGGCCTCGATTCCATTACGCTTACCGACAAACTTGGCGACATGTGGCATAATGCAATTTATGCCTGGAAAATTTAAATAGAGCTGGATTTAAGGCTGCTCAAATATATGTTCCGGTACTGGCTAAGCAACCGGTTTGCATGAATGGAAAGGAGGCTTTGGCCCCCGAAATTTTGGCGGCACATCACAGGGACAAAGCGTGGAAAGGTATGGCATCGTAAGTTCAAATACAAGAAATCTGCGGGGTAATTCCTTAGCACACTATCAGTAGCAATGGGTTTCATTTTGACAGTTCAACAACATTCATTGCGTTATTTACGTTGTAGAGCAGACAAATTTTTCGAACATATGAAGCAATGGATTAGCTATATTCTTCGAAATTATTCAGATTGTCATTCAAAATATGTTACACAATTAGGGCGCCGGACTTCATACCATGAAAACTAAGCTCCTGAATATTAAACAAAATGTCCCAATTTCAATTAGCACGTTTTTATTAATTTCGGAGATATTTTTTGTGTAAAGTTTTAGACTTGTTAGTTACCATGTTAACTTTATTGGCAATAGCACTTCCGGTTGTATGGAAGGGACAGTGAAACAGTCGGGCCGTCATAATGGGAACGAGGCCTTGTGTATCAGGTACTACTCTTAGATTTATTACAAATGGCAATTAAGTACTTATAGAATAATGTAATTTTGGTTATCAATACGAAATGCGTCATTCATTAGGAATACATAAAATTATATCAGTTGTCAGTGATATATTTTATTGCCTCGATAAGAATCGATATGTTTTTATTTGAGTAGGTACAGTTGCGTACACAAATTAATTTGACTTTGAAATTGTTGCAGATTAGATTATAAACAAATTTTGTTTATCTTCACTTCCTTGACATCTTTGAAGACTTTTTCCTCGTATTTATTTTTAAATCTTTAATATTAGAATGAAATGAGATTGATCTACGAGTGTGTCTAATGTCTTGCTTATGGGATTGCTATAAATAGCGGTTTTTGCAAATAACTGGACTGACGCGGAGAACCATGGCCGTGTCGAGACGTGTATTCTGTATAATTCCCTTAGATTAGTCCGCAGATGCGAGTTTAGGCATAATCATTTTCACCGTTTGGAATGTTTGGATTAATTGAAGTGATTTTATTAACACGGTTCTTCATCCGGTGTTTGATAGATATTAAGTAGATAGTAACGAATCTATTTACTTTTTTTAGTTTTTAGGAAAAATATTTGTAGTTTAAAAAATAAGGTTCTACAGTTAGAGTATTTTCTATAGTAGGTAATTAACTAACCAGCGTGTTAAGTTTCGAATGTGGCGTCACCCGTCTGCGTTGACAACTCATTATAATCTATGCGTAGCGTTCGGCGCGGGCACATTGTTGCCTGCTTATGTAAGTCGGAACGTCTTCCACTTTCGAATCAAGTTTATTGACACGGCAAGCTCGACAAACGCAGGCGCTTCACAGTTACATCGGCATCGCTTTGATTCTCGGACTTACTCGTCCCGGACGCTGGAATACTCAGTATTAATAATTTCGAACCACAATTATGATTCGATGAAATATTCGACTCAGATTACTAGTTCCAAATTTCAGTGTACTTAGCGCAGACCATAACTCATCTGGGCGGTAAACACAAGCTGTTAATAAATTAATTCGCGTACAATTTATATACTTGTATTAAGATGTTTTATGTTAATTTTATGTATGGTCCGCCCCCAACTGTATTAATTCTAAAGACTTTAGTCGAAGTGCACTCATTTAGTTTTTTATTAGCAATAAATCTAATAGCGTAAATGGTTTTGTCGCTTCACAATCGCACTTGCTAAATGCTGACTAATCGCTGCTTAAATCGCTAAGCTGCTTTCATCAGCAACAGCATCGGCGTGCGGTCTACCTGCGACGAACGCGTCAAGCGTCACCTCACAAAAAAGTGGTTTTTCAGTGTTAACCATTATAATTAAACAATTAGGTGTCGAGATGGGTAGCTACTTTTCATAAAATTCGCAGTAATTTTAATTAATAATTATTTATTGACGTAACGTTGTTGTTCTGCGCGATGCGCCTCAAGTGGAGTCGGGCAGAATATCTAGATGTTCTGCCCAACCAGCTTTGCTCTTTAGCTTTTTTTTTAGCTGTGATGGAAAACCGAATGGTGACCAAGGTTAGGCCAAAGAAATCAGGGCTGTCCAAAAGCGCGTTGGATAGACGATATCGTCAAAGTCGCGGTATACACTTGGATGAGGGACTCACGGAACCACCGGGAAGTATCACAGCAGAAAGGCCTCCCGCCTGTACCTAGCAGTGGGAGATTCCGGACTGAAATGACGAAATGACACCTAAATAGCATTGCTAAAATTTGTTCAGTGTGTAGAAAACCTCTAGATCCTACTTGCCTACTCTCCGAAACTATTGTTTCGAAGTTCATAGTATACAAGTCGTAATTTTAAATAACTGAGCATATTTTGGTGAACTCTGCTAACCGCAAAGTGTGCTTAGCGTAGCACTTGAATACAACTCGGGTGTTATGAATAAATAAAAACTGTTAGGTCATCCGTATCATGCGTTGTTTAGATGACTAGGAGTGTGCTAAGTGTGCTTATATTGCTTACCATCTGGTTAGACTGGATTCCGACCTCAACTTGTATTGAAAATGCATTTGAGCTATCAAAGACCCCGCGTTCATATAAATAGGTAATTATGTACTTTGATAAGGGGGATGCGCTAAGGTATCCTGCGAGATTCAAATTTAATTAGGTTTTTTTAGTTTGCTGGTCACTGGCGCCGATTCACTTGTTCACAAACTAAACTAAATTTAAGTTCAGTGCATCTTTTTCTTTCTATTTCATTAAGAAAAGGACAGAAGATACACGTTAGTTTAGTCCTGTCAAATTAGTCAGCGCCTGACGTAAATTGACGTATTTTTAGTTGCCATGTCTTTAATCACGTCTAAACTTGCTATGGAGTATCTAAATTGCACAGGACTAAACTAATAATTATCTTCTGTTCCTTTCTTAATGAAATATAAAGAAAAAGATGCACTGAACTTAAATTTAGTTTAGTTTGTCAACAAGGGAATCGGCGCCAGTATCAGGTTGTATGTTGATTAAAGTATGATTCGCGACCGTACCTACCAAAAATGGCTTTACAGAATTATAATGATTAGTATCAGCAATACAAGTTCTTAAGTTAGAATTGGCCTCAATTGTCATGATTTCATGAAATAGTCATTCAATAGGGTACTTGAAAGATGTATTGATGATTTTAATGATTAAAATTCTATAAATTAATATTTGTTACGACCGCGAATCATTTAGTTCACTGACCAGAAAATTGCAAAAAAACGTAAGAAACTTTGAATTTCGCGGGCTACCTTGACGCTTTCGTCTTTTAAACTGTAAATGAATAGTGCCGTTAACGTATTGCAAATACATATTTCAAGGATGATTTATATCTGATTCTATCAGTTGATTAAGCTAACGTTTAATAGCCTCTGTACACAATAGCCGATGAGTAGGTATTCGTAAGTAATCAAATTGTGGATAATATGAACATCAATGGCCGAATACCATCGTACATTATGGATTACCATTCATGGTTTTATGACATTTACCCACGAAAACGTTTTGCAATTTAATCTAATGCTGCCTGCTGACATTTTCTGATATCTCATTACCTACTACATTGGGATATGAATATTTAGTCTATCAGTAGCGTAAAGGCCGGTAGCCTCAGAGGATGGAGATCGACAGATTATAATGACCAGCTGCCGACTAGCGTCCTGTTAATATCCGCCCCTTTAATAGAGGTTACACCAACCAATATATCACGATGTCTTACATACCAGTATCTTAGGTTAACTACACTGCTTGCGAAGGTCAAACGGCACCCGCTCCGTGTAAAATCCTGATATTTAAACGCATCTGGTAAAGAAGAAGTCGACCCCCACCAGAGGAAATACGAAAAGGATAATCTATACTTTAACATAAAAAAAAATACAAGTTGAATAAACTTTTGCAGAGTAAATAATAACTTAATGAATCCCCCTTGAATATCAATTAGCATGTGATTTTACACATGAGGGAAATAAAAATACTTTCACATTGATTTATGGTCTAAGTAGGAGTACCACGCAAATACGCGATGCCGTAGTGTAGGTCAACGACCTACGCGTGCCCGAGGAAATAGTTTCAGTTACTACGAATGCGATTGATACACTATTAGTAAAAGAAACTGGTATCCAAATCGTTTATTTTCCGATTACTTAGAATATAAAAGTTTATGTAGGACACAAAAACTGGGGACGTATATTATATCTTTCACGCTTAATGCTCTTTTCTAAGAGGAATTCTTGGAAAGTTAAAGCCGTGATTCTTAGTAGCGTGGTCTGTTGACATGATACAAATATCAAAGGCTTTTCGGGAGCGAATTATGTGATTGTGACGTTGAGTTTAAGTAAAATGTTGCCATGAATGTTATTTGGCCAGACAGATTTGGTTAATTCGTTTCATTGAAAGTGTGTGGGTAGATAATAAGCTTTCCAAATATTAATGATTCCTACTTATTTATAATTGGCTACCTACTCATTCGAAATATTCGTGAGGCCGAAAATCAGCTCAGCGATTTTCAATTCAAATCTAATACACAACTATTAGTAGATTTACCAAAAACGTTAGATTGGAATGATAATAACAAGAAATCGGTATAAAAGTTATAAATAGTTAATTGTATGGCACATAACACAAATGATTGGAGCTCGGGTGAGTGAATCCACGTATCTTTCACACATAGGTACACACACGTACGTAATGTTTAGGTATATGTGTATATACAATAGTCTGCGCTGGAAGCGTGTTTGTAAAGTAGACTGTAATCGTTAGTCACTGACATCGAAACGCATAGCCGAGGCAAATCTTATAGATGTGACACTTTTGTCCCTCGTATATTTTGTACATTACTAACTTTAAACCTATTTACGTTAGTTTCTAATAAAATAAATGCAACATCAGTAGGTACCTACTTGGTAAAAGATTATGCCTAGCAGTAGACTATCAAGATCTAGGTCTTAGTCAATCTAGGTAGATGGACAATAATTTCTCCAAATCCACTGTTTAATTAAAAACTTTTTATATGTATCTTGAACTCCACAATTTTTTTATTTATAGGGTTAGGTTAATCACTCAGTCCATCACACTAGGTCAACATGCAAATGAATCCAATTTGAATTTCAAATAACAAAATCAACAAAACACTCGTTTAGTTAATTATTTTATTTCATTGAGCGCTTTATCATAAAAACAATGAATGTCAATTCTGTGGCTCGCGTCATCTTTGATATCATCTCGAAAGCGTACCGAACGTGTAGGCATTTACATAGATCGCGCCCACTCGGCTTCATCCACCGCGATTTTTACTGAGATACAAACAACTATTACACGGCCGAGTTGTTGTGTTAATAGAATATGAGACAATGTACCGAACGCGGGTGCTCCTTAACTCGCGAGTGTTTGATTTCACCCGTTGGGACAGGTTTGAGGCCGGAATGCGCGCCGTGCCGTACACCAGAGGTTAATAAAGCGCGCACTTGCTCGCTACTTTATTGCTTTTTGTGGTCATAAATAAAAACGCTTTCGAGAAATAAACAATTTATGCATTATCGAGTCTGTCAATTTCGGTGCCCGAAACGTTGGATATTTATATGGAGTAAAGTATTACGAGTGTCCTTAATTAATTGAATATTCAGTTAAGAAATATTTAATCATTCTGTGTGGACTACTTAACTGTATTCATTTTAAAAAAATAATGAGATTCACATTATATAAGAGACATTACTTCCAGTGCTGTATTTACGTGTGACCTTACACGGAATATTTTATATTGAGTCCAAATTACTCGGAGAACATGAAAGCGGTAAACTACACATGAAACTTGTGGAAGTCAAATTGAATAGTTATCGCCTTCCTGTTACCGAGGAGCATGCCTACGCAGAATCGTAGCAGTCGTAGGCGCGTGCGTCACTATGACGTCATTGCCCTACGAGGCGCTACGAGAGCTACGCGGCCCACGCGATGACGCGACACTCTCACACCCTCTGCTTCTACCTCCACATTTCATAAAAGTGTTATTAGTGGTAAATGTGGTAATATTCGTAGCACCAATTTAATTAAAGTTATTTTTAACACCCTTGTGGTACTAAGAAATACTCCACCTTCTCTCCTTCGCATGGGTGTCGGAGGACATCTTTCAGTAAAGTAGTAAATGCTTTTAGTATTGGATTAGACTCACGTTTATTTCATCTAAAGTTAAGCGATGATGGGGTTGATGATGATTTATATTGCAAGCTTGCCTAGAAGTGACCTATTCACTGGATGACTTCCAGTCCAGGATATTATTAGAGAAGCTGACCCCGTTACATGCGCAGTTAGGGAACTGTTTTTTGCTAAGCCTAACTATGAATTATTATTTTTATTTTATGTCATAAAATACTATCACCAGTTAGCTTGTTGTATCCGGTCTCAGAGTAAATCTTTATCACTGAAAACTTAAGTAACGCAGTATCGAACACTTTCTCTTCAGACTAGTGGTTATAAGCGGAGCTCCCTGCGTAAGGTCCTAAGTTTTGTTTCCAGTTGAAACAAAATGCTAATAGATAATTCAAACATTATCATAACAATTATCATACACACATGTATTCCCTAGCTCAAAGGTAGGGAGAAGGTGTATAGTTAGTAAGTTCCTACCTACACCAATATTCAATCAGTTTTTTTTTTTCAGTTTTCAATCATTTATCGGCCACTAATCCAAACGGGCTGCTACTGAGAGTTTCCTAATAGAAAACCTCAATAACAGTTTACTTAAACTGAGAATCGAACTCGGGGCCCGGTTAGCAGTCTTGCGACTAGACCAAGCGTCCCGCCTATGACATGGCACACCGCCTATAATTTTGACGGCTTGAGTGGCGCAGTGGCACAGTGGTTGGATTCTACGACATTGATGACTAACTGGGGTTCCGCGGGCTCAATTCCCGCACCAAACTTGCATGACCTGAAGATAACGGGTCTGGGTGTTTATTTATTTTTTATATATTTATTATTATTAATTACAACGGTTATACACCAATAACAGTAATTAATTAATTTCTATGATGCATTTAGGATTTGTGGTCGTAAACATAGGCAAGATAAATAGAATAATACTCTTTATTATGTATACCATAAAAATTACAGATACACATATATACATTTTTACATAGGGTGACACAATAGGCGGTCTTATCGCTAAATGCGATCTTTTACAAGCACAGAAGTATTTACCTAGTTAGGTACAAACAAAACAAAACTAGTAGAGTATTTAAAAATTTTGAATGTGGATGATTGCCGCAATGGCTGAGCGAATGACTGCTGGGCTTCGGGTCTCGGGTTCGATACCCGCACGGATTACACCGAGGACCTGAAATAATTTATCACTTTATATCTATGGCATATAGCTGTGTTAGAAGAGGAAAATTTCTCCTAACACAGCTATATGCCATAGATCATTCAATATTTAAAACATAGCTACAAAAATAATTGATATAGGTACCTAACAAGTAAAATCTTTTTACAATGTGTACCATAAACATTCCAAACAATTTAACATCACATCATTATTTGACATAAATGGTATTTTTAGAGTAATAGCTACTTACAATTATAACATAAATAAAACCCACTTCACATAATAATAATTTAATAAATAATTCGTTGATTACTTTCATACAACAGAATACAAATAATAACAATAAGTTTGTGTTTATGAATTATAACGACACCGCGCAGTGAGTGCGGTATCAAGAAACAAGCGCCGCGCGCCGCCCTCCTCCCCTCCGACACCCGTTGCTTGTCGCGTCTCGCACGCGTACTTCTCCGCGCCACACTGTCGTCGTGCCGGGGGCAAGAGGGGAAGCGGGGGACGACTAGCGTGCCTCCCCGCGGGCCGCCATTCAGTCCCCCGCACATTGTCATGAGTATAGCACGTATTCACGCCAGCAAATTTTTTACGCTCGCCTATTTTAACTTTTAACATCTAAATATGCCTCGCAAACCAAAATTGGTATGGTCATGGATAAAAAAAGATAAAGCATTCATCAAAATGATGGAACCATATGAAAATAATGACGATGTTGAAAGCGCAAACCAAAAGGAATTTTGGCAGGAGATATCGATGAGAGTTGGAATGCCAGGTATGTTAACAATGTAATATTTAAATTTTTATTAATAATAATTGATGGCTTTTGTGGGATTGAATTGCTTTTTTAACAGCTAAAATTGGCTTTTAACGATTTGTACCTACTTTACGAATATTTACGATTCAATTCTATTTTCATTTAGGGCAAATGTCACCAATTAAACTGAACGCAATCATCACATCTAAACTGCGTTTAAGAGCTGTTACTGTCATCATTATTGTGGAATATTGACACTGACAGCGCAAACGTGCGAACCCGATTTTGATGTAGTGATTGTTTATTATGGCGTCGGAGACAGTCGCCCCGCGCCCTGCCCGCAAGCGCTCTCACGTAAAGTCCGCTTACGCACAGTTCGCGCATACGACTTGATTTCAAACCGGCCAAGATTTTCGATAGTTTTCGTCCGCAATTACATTTTTAAAGAAAATATTGATTTCATAAATCTACGTTACAAGCACAATTTTTTTTTTAAACTAGTTTTATTACCTACTGAACGTTAAAACGCAATTTATTTTTAACCAACTTGAACAAAAGAGTTTTTGATAAAATTTTTATATGTACAGTAGGCACGTCAGTGATAACAACAGAACAACAGAAGGTCAATTTTCGTACTTAAAAAACGTCCAAATTCAAGTCGCAATCTCATTTCAGCGACAATTAATGTCAAAAACTTGTCAAAAATGTAGGGAAATTGATTGTATTTTTGACAGATTGAGACAGATTAGAATGCCAACGTTCCTAAAAATACGGGAATCGATCCTCTGACCGCACGTTGGTCGTAACACGTTGACCTTGAGCTGGCCTAGTGTAGCACGGAGTTTAAAGAGAATAAGCCCAGGTTCGCACGAGCGTGTTTTTCTCGCGGCGATTGTTTTTCGCACACTGGATTTTCAACGTACTGCTTAGCGCCGGGAGTTGAAAATCCAACAGTTTGTTTTTGACGCGCTGGTATGTGCTCTGTTGGATTCCCAATGCTCGGTTCAACAGCGAGAGTTGAAAATCCAGTGCGCGATAAAATCCCGCCGCGATATTTATACGTCCGTCCGGACGAGGGCTAAGAGGCCAGCTTATAATTGCTAGAGTTGCAGCCCGATTCAAACTTTATGGCGGCTCGGAACATGAGGCGAGTCGCTGCACGGTAACAAATTCACGTGACAGCGGGGGTTAGGGGTGAAGTACTGCGCAGCTAGTAGCGCACTTCAGAGCTGCCATAAAGTTGACGTGCGGTCGAATGTACGTTTTGTTTTTTTTTTCTTTTTCGTTCCATTTGTAATCGGTCGTGGGACTGTACGCTTGACGCAAATATTAGTTGAACCTTTACAATCTAATCTAAGTACTAACAGTTTATGATTTTTGATTTATCAGCAAATTGTATGTTTGCCTTTTCTTTTCAGCGAGTTATTGTAGAAGAAAGTGGACTGGTATTAAACATAACTATTTGATATTAAAGTACATGATTCATGTTGGAAACGTGACAGAGGATATGGTCCGTAAGAATATCAAAACATCGAAATATTTGGATGGCAGACTTGATTTTCTTGACCGATATATGTTTAAAATACATGAAAAGGAATTATCTTCTTCTGCACGTAATTTCTTTAATTCAGCGTTTGGAGTACCTGCAAGCACACAAAGTGGTTCAAGCGTTGAAAAATTTATAAAAGTAAAAAGTTTTGTAGAAGTAATTAAGGACTCGAAACAGGAAATAAGACCAGAACCTATGAGTATTCTGCCAAATATCGATAATGATGAAAGTGGCAGTAGCATTACGCATTTTGAAGAAACATTTGTGAATTTAGGAATGGACGAGGCAAAGGAGGTTTATCGAATCGATGACGATTCAAATGACGGTGTGTTCGTGGAACCTGCTATTTTACCAGACATACAAATAAGTACGACTGTTAAAAGAGAATTTGTGGATTTAGGAATGGACCAGGCAATAAATGAGGGTTACCGAATCCATGATGATTTAAATGGCGTACAGTTCGTGGCATCTGATATGTTACCAAACATACAAATAGAACAGGCAGATCCAATGAGTGATAATGTGATAACGAACGTTACTAATAAGAGCATCTTGGAAGATATTTTAACGTCAACTAAAAATGAAGAGATAAAATCTACTAAACCAAGTTCAGATTTAGCCTTTTTTTTAGTAAAATACGCAAATACGAAAATAGATAGAGAAAAGGACAAAGATTGCAACTTAAAAAAATATATGTACGATTTGGCAGAAGTATTATGCAGGCGATTGGTACCCGAAAAGCGGAAGTATTTTTTAAGCCGAGTTGATTTAATAGTAAGTGAAATATTGGAGGAAACATAAAACAAGATACTGTGATTTTTTATTTTAAACATAAGTTTTTTTATAAATAAATAATTGAAATATTAATATGTGCATGTGTGTTTTAACGAAAAACATGTAAGAAACGGTCTGTTTGGTTGTTGTCTTGTGGAAAACTTATCAGATTACTAGGCCAGAGTTCCCAGAAGGGTAGGTAGTTGTTGATAATAAAAACACCAGCATTTCGCCAGTTATGCTCAGCAGTTGTGAGCACCAGAAGAGGCGTTATTTATTATTTTTCTGTTTTATACCTGATTTCAATGGAACAGCGTTATTTTACAATGACCTCAAATGTTATGTTATGTAATAGTCATTCAGTAGGGTATTTTGAACGTAGAGAGTTGTATTGGGTTTTTTTTATCGTGCACTGACCCTTAAGCTATTCTTCCTTAGTTGAGGAAACATATCTAGGAACTGACTGTTGATTTAATGTCAATACTTTGAACTTCGCTGATCTTTACTCGTTAATTAATAAGTAACCGTAAAGTAAAATGTTACCTTTGCCGTCTTGATAATGAAAGGTAATGGAAATTAAATAAAAAATATATTTGAAAATATATCGTGTTTTATTTACCTGTTAGTTATTGGTTGGAATCAACTAGGAATAGGTATAACTGGCCATTATTCGTCATACTTTTATTTCATACATTGTGCATAAAAATAACAGCGTGCACTGTCGAAATATAAGATGTTGTTTGTTAGGAGGAGGCACAGAATGCGGCGCTCACAAGAACCGTGACGGATTGGTCGCCGTGTCTTTCAAATCGCCGTTTCAATTGTTGTGAACTGGTTGTGGCTTAATATTTGTGTTACCAAATTTCTCTGCCCACGAACGAGCCGTATGTACCGTAAGTGGTATGGTTCACCGAGATACAATCAAATGGACTTATGCTTACTACAATGAACTTTCTAAACCATATTTTGTACCTGCAAAACACTATGTCAACTTTATTTTTTTAAATGTTTTATTTTTTAACTTAGGAAGATGCACATTGTTTTATTGAAAGCAGGCTACAATTAATTTCGAAAGTTTTATCAAAGCGGTCGACTTGTAGTTAAAATGATAAAGTGCGTCCAATCTACCCTAAATTGTGTGTGGTATAAGATAACGCTGCACTAGGTAGGTAAATATTTCCCGTGATAAATGCTTTACTTACCTGTCGCGACCGCAGCGCGCGTTTCAATAATAACCGTGATATTGCGATGATACGGACTGGAAAAACTCGTTCGGCGGATGTCGATATCCTTAACCCGCACAAATCGACCGTTGATTCATACATGGACGAGCTTTTTATTTCATACATGGCGGGCTGGACAGAAGGTGCGTGTGGGAAGAGAAGAGTACAACGCGCATTGTATGGATGACATATCGAGGAGGTCGGTGTTTATTTGTTGTGTGGCTGGGCCGGGACGATCATAGTGTGCTGTCAGTGAGCGGCTTTCATTCATGCCGCCTCGGGCCACGTTCCACGAGATCTCATCTCCCAATTACCAACTTTGCTCGAGTGTTCTGTTCCACGATTTTTGTCATTTTTGCTCAATTGAATGTTCCATATTTTTGTGGTTTCGCGATGTCAAGTCTACTTTTATTTTGCCGTATTTAATTAATACCGTTTAGTGTTTTTAATGTTGTTTTGATATTTTAATGATTTCACTCCCTGGGAATTCGCAACTAAAACTTGCTTCTAGATCTAGTAAATTTTATTTCGATGTCACTTCGTTAAAATTGAGAACCTTAGCAGAAGGTTGCTGATTGACGCATCGTTGTTATTGAAGGTTTGTTTCAACACAGGTGAACATTTTCGAGGGCCAGCTGATTTGGTGGAGCATTGTGCCGGTGTATTACACAAACAGTACTGAGCGCAATCGCTCAGCGTTTCACAATCGCGGGTTCGCCGACCGACACCAATACCTAAATTAATTTTCTTTTCGGTCCCGCGTCGCCGCCGTTCATTGTTCAATTTGTGACTCCGATTTTGGAGCGCCAATGTACTATTTGGTGACACGGAATTCGTCTAGAAAGTAATCTCCAAAATTGTTGACGTCAAACATTTTCCTTCCGTAACGAATTCGAAGAGAACACAAAAATATTAGATTTGAAATTTAAAAGTAACGTATTAAATCATAAAGTTGATACATACATACAACTTTGTCTCACATTTTTTGTTTACGATAGCACTAACCAGTTCGGGTTGCTCAAACACGAGCATGACATTTTATAACTGTAACAAGGTCATTTACCGTTCATATTGGGGAATTACTAGGTATGTATATTATAACGTAGACCTCAGTATTGTACACCGTCGAAACGACTGACGAATCTCTGATGGATTCGAATGTCAGAGTGAAGGTCTATGTACATTTTTATATCCGCTTTGAACGCGCATGTCGTTAAAATATTGAAACAAAATTCGCAATGTTCATTAGGAGCGATAGTTACAAGACGTAAACAAGTCTTTATTTTCGGTTATTTTAAATGGATTTTATGGCATTGTGACAGTATTTGGATCCAGAGATCGAAACTATATTTACAACGCGACGAATTGGACACCAGAGCTTGGCATAGTTGAAATCCCGTGTGATTGGCGGAATTATGGTGCTTTCCCAGCGATTTGTCGGTTGCGTCGGTTGCAAGGAGCGCGGCCTACGCGAGCTGCGCTTGCGACATTTTGACAATCCGCCTTTACGTAACGGTGCTGCGACTGTCGCGTTACTTCTTTACTGCAATGTTGGGATTTAGATTGGTTCCGGGGTGGGTTTCATGGATTTAACAAAACATGTTATTAAGTGTTATGTTTTTCATGCGAAAATTAATAGTTACCTACGTTCTTATAGATTGATTGGTGTTTTTCTTAGACATTCATTTTATGATTTTCAATTTTTGCAGTCCTTAATATGCTTGTAACAACATATTAGTGAATGTTACGCGAATTTGTATAGGTACCTACGGACAACTATCTAAAATCCTAATTACCATGACAATGTCATAAAGAAGTCAAGTCTATTTTGTATTACTATTAATGAGTTATTTTCAATATTTTATGATCCGCCGATGACCGATGCATGCTAGGCACTCATTTATTGTTTCTGGTTATTACCTAATGAGCGCTGGAATTACTTATTGAAACAAAACTTGTTTAAAATTCATGTGAACATTAGTTAATATTTCTGTACGTGGTTGTTTATGCAATGTTCGTGTTCCTGTTACGAGTACCTACTTGTGTCACTAGTGAGCAAGCGCGGCGCCGCTCGCCACCGCGTGCGCTTGCGCCTGCACTGCTCGCATCAAAACAAACGGAGAAAGTCACGCTATATTATTTATACGTGCGCTTCGCACTATTTCCTACTTCCCCATGAAGCAAATAATTGTAATAGAGAATAGAAAATTAACAATAGATGTTCAAACTACACAATTCTGACACGCAGTGTAGAAATTACACGATGTTTTCACTTACGAATGTTTGATGCACAATATTTCGACTGCTCTTCCTTGTTGCTCGACTTGACTTAAACTAAGAAATAGTTAAGAAGTCCAAAAAATAAACATATTATTAATTTGTGAGACAGATGTAGCCTATGGTGAAATTAGAGAAAGTATCTAAAACTAGGTGTCCAACATTAATATTATATTGGCTAGATGTACTTAATGAGAAAAAAAAAACTAATCTGGCATCAAAAGAGCGCATGAGTGATTATAACTTTTTCACTAAATTATAATAAAAAATATGCAAACAACGGGCACAGGTGATTAGTTGTTTAGTTTCGGAGCAACATTGTGTAATGTTGGCGCGATTAGATTACCTTCCAGCGAGACGTTTCATAAAACGATTGTTACTTTCATTTCACTTGCCGGTGCAATAGTCAATTACCACTACCATTGTAGTGGGTATCGACGCTTATATTTCAGTTTTGCTTATAATATGTAGGTAGGTATAGGTACGCAGATACGTTCAAGGAGTGGTAAACACGTGAAACAGTTCAAACAGGAGCAGCCACAAATAAGCAAAACGGGAATAGGTAGTGTCCATTGCAGTTACAGAGAGCGTGCTTATCCAGCCAATCTCAATCGCTTCGAACTATGAGAAAGAACTGCATCATCATCCTTAAGCAATTTTCAATCGAATTCCTTTCCGTCATACCGGTTCATGTTACTTTTTCGAACTGTAATTTTCAGTCAAAATGGTGGCAATGATGTAGCCAGAAAAAAAGACGCAAGTAAAAATGTTTAACCTATTTATTTCTTGAATGTACAGTTGTAATTTGTAAGTTTACCCTGTAATTGCAAGTTTGGAATGTAAATAATGGCTGATATCTGACATTAATTTGAACATAAGCTGATCTTTATCTATAACGTGCAAATAAGCAAATTATGACGACGACTTTGGTTGCGCACAAATTTTGTTATTGAGGTGCAATTGGAAACTACGATCTAAATCACGAATAAAATTCAAGGAGATCTCGGGTTTGCTATTTACGATTGGTTTGGCCTTAAAATGTTCTTCCTCGAAATATTGCTAATTATTTTAATGTTCTTAGGTATAAATAAACAAAGATAGTATAACCGAATCGTCTGGTTCCTTTTTCTTATTTTTATTTCCTAGTTATTTAATTTCGTTTCTCTCCAGTAGCCAAGCTCAACTCTTCGTATTCAATTGTTTATCGTTTTAATTTCATATACCTACATATTTTCATCGAGCATAGGACATTCCTACAAAACGAATGCCAAACTGGCTGGGACAGCAGTGGACCTGCAAAAGTGAAGCTACCATGCATTTAACACTACTTCAGGTTGCGTTGTCAGTAACTGTGCAATGATCTCGATAAATGTCATGGAATATAGATAATACTGTACATATTTATCGGGTTCGGCTCGCACCATACCTCGGCATAGTGGTAGGGGCAAGTCCATATCTGTAAGCCACATATTGAGTATGTGTACCTGCCTACAGCTCAATTATTGTTTATACATTCGTTAGTCATTCGTCACGGTTGCCAATACGGACGGCTTACATATATTTGTGTTCGAACGGCTTTCTTCAAGGCCAGTTACAAATAAATCATTCGATTTACGCGTTTCTATATTCTTATGACGTGCAATTATCTAAATTATTGTAGGAAAACTTTGTGAATGCATTTCAGTACGGTGAACATTATTAGGTACCTAGTTCTGTTTTTGGCTAGACAGAGACGGCACTATTGCTGGGTTGATATTTAATGCGTAAAAAAATGGAAACTAATTATTAACTACTTACTTATGTAGATTTTATATAATCTTCTTTACACACGTAACAACCGTTTCACTACGAGTTCTTTAAAAAAATGTTAGAGAATTTTGGGCAAAACATTTTAATGATGAGTAAAGTTCCACCAATACATACTTGCTAAAGATTACGTGTGACAAAACGGCTATTATGTAAAATAAAATGACAAAGGCCGTCTTATGTAATACGAGTACACACTCGCAATGTGTTTTTTTTGTCAACTCTCACACTGCGACCTTAGGTTGCAAGGAAGTTCGATGGCAGTATTTCCCTTCTAAAGTGGACTACAACTGGCAACAAGCACAGTAAATAGAGATAACAGTATTGTCACTGCGAATAAGTAACTGATATCGGCGCATGCACATAGGCCACCGCGGGTTCTAAGCTAGTTTCACTGAGAAAAAAATCGTCACCTTACTCGCTCAGCGATCACAGGCTCTGCGTCTATCCCTGTTTATCAGCAAATTTACAGACGATAGGTATCTACTTCAATTGCTTGGGCAGCTTTTGCCAGCAGTTAGGTAACACAAAATTTGACAGCACATACACTAACTTTTGCATTCAAAACCGGGGGTTAATTCCTGATGAAGCGTCTTTAGCACTTGTTTCAAGAACACAACGTAGTTGAGCTACTGTTTACAGATTACTGTGCTACAAGTAAGCGTTAGCCTGCGAATGGTTGGGCTATTAGTCACTGAAAGCATTCCTTGCGAGCCGATGGTCTGGCCCGATCGGTTTTGCCGGAGGGACGAACTGAGAATCGAGGGGAACGGCCAAAGAAATGCAGCTCTTTGTTCGCTGTACCAGCAGCGCTGCATTTTCCGCAAATATGCTGTGTTGAATTGTTTATGTTCGTGTTAATGCTTATTGCTTGCTGTAGATGATGTGTGATTATTTTGGGTTTAGAAAAGGCTACTGTAATTGTGTGGTTTTTTTTATGTCGGACTTAAACCCTTATATTATGTTTATTTGCATAGGCTGTAATTTCAATAATAGCTTGTTTGTATTTTTATTATGATTTGCTATTGGCTATCTGGCTTTGCTTTTGGTTTTGCTCTCGTTTCGAAATACGCTTCAATCACGCAACCATGAGGAGAATCACTCCCACCTGTCCAGTCCACAATTTGGTCTAACTTTCTTTCCAACTCGTCTACTACTATAATAAGTATCGCACTAACTTAATAAGCCAAACAAAGCAATTGCTTCTAATGTTTATCTGACGAAAGGCGTCAGGAAGCAGCGGCCCGTGAAGGTGGTGACACACTGTGGCGGTTACTCAACGTCAACGGCGCGAATCGCGGTGCGCTGCGCTGGCGCATACCGCCCGTCCCCGATTATTTATAGAACCAATGGGAATACTAGTTTTCATAATTAAATTAATATGTGGAAATGATTTTTGAATGTGGTGAATTGTGGTGGTTTTGTCAATTATGGGTAAGAAGTAAGAACTTCCTCCTTTAGAAGGACGAAGGGTCGTTATTTGGGTAGCGGGATCGTCCGAAAGGGTTACCGCTGCCCTGGTACATAAAGGGCTAAGGAAGGAACACGGGTGGGTTTTAGTTAGTAAGAGTCTGACACTCCCTGCTGCTCCACCCAGAGCGGGAGGGGTCATTTGATGATTTCCCACCCTCAAAAAAAAAAAAAAAGGGTCGTTATTTCATAGGTGTCAATTTCAGCTTATAATATATACTATTGTTTATATTTAAGAAGATTGCATATAATTATTTTAATTGAATTTGGTTCATTGAATGATCTCCTGAATACCCTCAATTTCTTGTCGAACACAACTGTTAAGCCTCACTAACCGTTTACTCACTTTATTAGCAGAATTAAATCATTACCTAACACAAACAACAGGTCTAGGTAAATCACAGTGCGATTCAAGCCAACAAGCTGTAGATAAACGTTGAACGTGCACAGCCGGCATCTGCATAACTGAGTCGCTCCGTTCTCATTAGCCGGCGCCCGTTAGCCCGACCCAACTCCCGCGCACAACGGGACTGCCCGACCTCGTCGGTGCGCTAGCTGCCTTTAGTGTGTTTACTACACTTTACAATCATAGAAACCTACTTTAATGTTGCTGTTTTGAATGAGGACCGAGGCAAGTTTTTATGGATTTCTTGAAGGTAGATTGTGATTTGAGTCCTGCTTTGAAAGTGTATGAAAAATGTTATTAAAAAGCTTCATACTTTCAACGTGGGTAGTTCAAGAGAACGTCACAACAACGGAAAACTGTGTCTATCTTCGTTTCTTTTCAATTATAGCTAGTGGGGGTACTGTTAAAATGTCAATTTATAAATAGAAGCGTAATTTATGCATGACCGTGCCACGGGTACCTACGCAAAAGTGCCACAAATACTGCATCGTAGTAAACAAGCCCTGTGGAGGTACAGGTCAAAGGCTTTCTCCGTGGGCAGTTAGGTACCACAGGGGGAAAAGAGAGGGAGGGGAGCAGACGCACGCGCGAATAGAAAGTCCTTAACTCATTGTTTTCTTCATTACGACATTTATCAGTCGTCACTCCACGTTTGCTTATTGCATTTTATATGCAAATTAATTTGAGCCGGGCTTGATTAAAGTCGGAGATCTTCGACCTTATTGAAGTAGGTAGGTAAATTAGCGTTTTGCTTAACTGCTTTCCTACCCATATGGTTTTCTAGAAATTTATCCGAATATGGTTGGTAAAAATAAAAGACTCAACATTATCTGAAATTGAATAATTTAATTAGTTTACACGCTTGAGCATTCATTAATCTTCTAAAGCGTGAAAGTGTTAAAACACAGACTGTAACTTGTAGTATTAATATTGATGAAGCATATTATAATAAATAATAATTGTTTTAAGTATGTTGCACTCATAAGATACGGAGCGTTCTCGAAGGGCGACCACGGACCGGAAGGCGAAGCGTGGGACGGTGCTCCACTAGCTGGATTGACGACCTGGGAAGGTCGCGGGGAGCCGTTGGTCGCAACTCGTCCATAACCCTTCGTTATGGACCTATGCATGGGTTATTATATGAATTTGACTACTGAAATCTACTGGGATTCTTACAGCGATGTCTCAGACTGTTCAAAAATAAATAATCGGTATTTGATAAAGCTATAGATAGTTCATTACACAGCCGGCACTAATCTCATAACACTATTAATATATAGCTACTAGCTACATAAAAAAAGGAAGCCGTACCAACTAACGTATAAACTAAAGTTTTATAATAGGTAAGTAGAAACTGCATAAGCGCTTCATTAAAGTGAAGACACGGTTGCGTAAAACGAAACGTTAATTACGAAAATAAAATCGACGAATGAATTGCCTGATCACATTGTTCGGGAGCCGACTCGATCAGGGTCATGAGAGAGACGGTTTCGAGTATAAAAAAGGTCATCGTCTAACATAGAATTTAAATCTCAATTCGTTGTCTGTCGCATGCGAGGAGCCAGACCGTGACCATAGGATTTCGGGTAACACATCATTTGTAGTTGCCAAACAGATTGGGTCATTCTTTTGTCCGCGTGGGAATGATGCAAATGAGCCGCTTCGCTATTTCTTTGTTTGATTTCGTGAAAGTTTACACGATCGACGAGGAAACGCGGTCGACGACGGCCCGATGTGAACGCCATTTTTATGTAATTGTTACGTCGTGATGTACGCCGGGCGTAAGTTAGTAGCAGGCGCGCGGGCGGCGTGAAATCTGCTGACACGCATGTAGCTGGTATTTGAGTTGAAAGTATTGTTGAATGTTGGATACCTGTTTTGGACCTAATGTAATCTTGTTTGATTACTTCCTCATTCATTCGAACTTTTTTAGGAACCAATGCATTTTTGTAATTTTAAAATAGCGCAACTCGTCTTTGACATAGTGGTTAGATTTAGACGAGCAGTTGTATTTCCCTGTATTCTTACGTAGCAAACATATTTCGATTATTTGATCACGCCAAATATATTATTAAGTACCCCGAAAACTCCTCGCACAGCTAACAATAATCCCAATATTGTCACTAGTTACATGTTGATTGTCGATGATTCAATTCAGTAGTGTAACGCATAATCAGCCTATAATGTTCCCCACTGCTGGGACACAGGCCTCCTATCGGTGAGAGGCAGTGGGCCGTAATCCACCACGCAGGCCCAGAGTGGGTTGGTAGATGGGACATGTCTTCGAAGTTTTTGGGTCTAGTACATGCTGGTTTCCGCACGATGTGTTTCTTCACCGTTTTGAGAGCAGGGTTGATGAAATAATTTACACAAGCTAAAGCGCCTGTTTGAGTTCACAACCTACCTCGTAAGTCGCGCCCGTTCCCACTGGGCCACCACTGCTCACCGAACCACCACTGCTCTGTCATTTAATCAGTGTAATGTGCTGTCACTTAATCGCCATCGAACATCACAAATTACTTTATAAGTATGCTACCAGCAGAAAACTCGCTTTACTCTTGTCACCTACATCACCGCGCGCTGCGGAGGGGAACGCCCTTTATGAAATCAGCTGCACTCGGTCAAGCAGACGGATTTTCGTGCTTTAGGGAATCAAATAATATACCTGTTATTATGTCTCATTGTTTATGGACAGCCAACATCTTTTCTTATGGAACTCTCCATTGAATGCAGAAACAGTTATCTGATCATAATTTTTGATACTTTTCACAGAACCCACGGTGGTATTTTGTTGTCGAATTGGTTCTGTTAATATATTTTACGCGTTTCTTCAAGGCAGGATATACCTACTCAAAATCAGCTTATGAAGAGCTACAATTTGACGACACCGGAAGTACCTACCTAGGCTATGTCATAATAAGGTCTCATGTGACAACAGTTTAACTTTCAAAAAAATAAACCGACGCTGGAACTTTCTTCTTAGTAATAACAAGGGATACCTTTCTAAGTTTCTAATAAACATCGTTAAGTATTAATAGAGCAATAGAAAGTCACGGATTAGCGATACAAAAATAATGTGCCCACCGCTATTTTTTTTATAATCCTGATCTAGTAAGGTAATTTACCGCATATCACTAAGCTCCAATAATCGCAAAAGTAGGTCCGTAACACAATCTTCACTTTTTCGTAGAACTCCAAAAACAGGTCCGTCCATCTTACATTGAATATTACATATAGTTCATTACATATCACATGACATTACGCCAGCATGATCTTTATACACAAAAAGTACACAAACTGCATTCCCAAACTGCTGCTTAAAAACTGGCTGTTTCTTCACAGTATCTCACCTCTAGTGCTTGTAATGAATGACACAATGTTGGTTTTATCAACTCTAAAGGCTCACTTAAAGCTATCTGCTATGAAAATGGAGCATTCAATTAATCAAGCATCGTACGGTTACGAAATGATCGCCAAGACGCCATTCCGTAATATACAATGCAGTTTTTAATACCTACGCTTTATATTTGTGTACATTCTATTACTCGGCCGAGTCTATACGCTCTCTTGTCGATGCGTTGTCGCCGCGCAATCTACATGTAGTTTCAGTAAAATTATCGTTAGAATAAGGTGACCCTTCTGTGTCTGCATAGAGAAAAAAATCTGCGAACGGCATGTCACGCGTTTATCCACTCACTTACTAGCGCACTTTACTTACTTAACTTTCGCAACTGTTCCTTTTTATGACTTGGTCATTTTCTCCATCGATAATTTTCTTGAGGAAAACAGCTCCGTTGAACGTAAATAGTGTTGTTATCGCTAGGCCAACTCTTTACAAAAGTGCTAGAGGTTCCTTTCAAACTTTGGCAGGGTTGTACTCGACGAGTACCTACCTATGCACATAGACAACTTTTTGAGTTCCCTGTGCCCTATTTATAGTCTATTTATTTAAAAGTATGTATTCATAGGCTATTATGTCTTTTTTATGTTGTACTAGTCTTTTTCTTAGATTGCTTCAGCCGTCAATATTGAACTACTCGTTAAGTCAACATATATCTTTGGAGGTCGGTCAGACCAAGGGGCTTCCCTTTTCTTTACTTAATATTTCTGAAAACTGATTGACATACCTTTGAAAATGGCATTGATCAAGGTTTAGGGACTCATGTGGGTTATGGTGTCAAGATCATGGCCAGCTAGTTTATAAGAATACCAAAGGGGCAATTCTTTAATTTTAAGAACGTTCACAGTCTGATCTTAGTCTCAATCAGCCAAAAATACATAATTTTGACAAGTTTTTGACATTGATTGTCGCTGAGATGCAATTGTGACTAGCTTTGAACGTTTTTAATTACGGGGATTGGCCTTCAGTATAAAAAGCGTAGTCGACGATGTCTTTTAGGATGTTTTGTTCCAATTAGGAATTGCTTGATCTTTAGCTAAACTGATAATTCTAGAACAAAATTAACAACTATCAGCTATATGGCCTGAGCCCACTTATAGCATACGAAGCACGTATGAACGAGCTACATAATAAAACGACGCTTACCTATAATTAAACAATTTACAACAATGTCAACGATTGTATGCGTCGCGTTATCATATGGACCACGCTTCAACCTTGGATCGAACTGGCATACGCTGTGATTACCTGCCTGTGCCGACTCCCTGACCTAATTCCCTATTTGTTGCTAGAGAATATAATTCTGTGACATGAAGTCGGTATGTAAGAATACCTACTTACACAATATCTATGTAGATAAAAAAAAGAAAAATGCAATAGTGTATCATCATTGTATATTTATTCATACTTGTATTGATAAAAGGATCATAATATGAGGGGAAATAACTTAACGAAGGTCTTGGACTCCAAACCACAAAGTACTGAAATTGTTAACCATTTCCTAACAAGCCAACAATGAGTAACTTACCTATGTTTCGTTTGATTTAAGCATCAAAACGAGAACTCGGTCAATACGCGGCGACCTAAGTAGCCTTCTCCTAATAATGGCTCATAAATGATTCTAGAGTAGAAATCTAGAAATTTGCTATTAGCAGAAATAACAAAAAAACCAAGCAGTAATGATGGCAATCGGTTAAAATAATATCTTCATACATATTCGGACATAAATACCAAAACATAAGTTCAAGTCAGGTCATGGGCTTTCCCCATAGCGCAAGAGCAAATACTTTTGTTCCAATAGTGCTATTATCTGACGGATTGGTGAACGAAGTGGGTAATTATTATGGACCGACTATTGATTGAAAAAATGAACACTGATAAAAATGTAAAAAAAATACCTTCTATGTTATAAGGTTGGGTTTTCGCACTTAGTCCTTCAAGTGGACCATTGTGCGTGGGCCATGGCGGTCGTCGGTTGGTATTTCAACCTGCCCACCTTCCCCCAGAAGTTGATTACAGCCTGTTAAGAACATCTGTGTAAGATCTGGGTGTCCCGAGGGCTAAAAACCTTACCTTATTATTATTAGACCATTTCAGGGTCTTAAAGGTACTGAATCCTTCTGTGTTTCCGTGTTACATGAAGGTTATCATAGATGGTATGAGTACCAATGTAACTATTGCCAGAACAAGACACATTATAGCTTTGTCTGGGATGGCAACACACCTTCGATGCCTCGAATATTGCGACTAGATTTTGAACGGAGACTCATTTTAGGAATAGCATTATTGTTTTCTAAAACGGAAATGACGGTGAAAATAAGGCGACACGAACCTAAGGAATTATTCCGTACAGTATTATATTAGCTGATATCAAAAAAATTATCGCCACAACAGTGATATTGATAGATTAGGCGAGTTGCACACGATGTCCTGAATTGACATTAATTAACATTTTTACTAAAAACCTTGATTTTTTAAACTTTTTAGATATCACTAAGTAATCTATTTCTCATGACTTGAAAATAACCTTAGTTACCTCCCACTGAAAAAAAAACAGGATCAATAAGTCGTTAAGTCAGAAAGAAACAGACAGATTTATCAGCATCATTTCAGCCGACAGTCGTCCACTGCAGCTAGTCTTAGTCCACCTACACTACGACCGGTTCGGTGTTTCCCGCGTCCAGCGGATTCCTGCGGCCATCGTCGTCATCGGTTCACTTTATGGGGAGGCCTTTCAACGCGATACGCGGTCGCACGTTTCGGCCCCATCGGGCATCTGTTCTGCGAGAAATGTGCCCTGCCCACTGCCACTTAAGTTTAGAAATTCTTCGGGCTATGTTGATTACCTTGGTTCTCCTGCAGATCTCTTCATTCAATCACGTAGGGAACCTACAAGCATAGCCACCCTTTGGGTGACTTTTAGCCTTCTAATAAGGCCCATTGTGAGTGATAAACATACAGATTACACTTAAACATTTAAACCGTTGATAGGCTTAAAGGATTTCATTTCGTCTGTGAATATCTAGATTTCTGTTACAGTTAATGTAGTTGAATTATGCATTATTTACAAGCCGTCAAGGTGCCTCGATAGTCAGACTAAGTAAAACTAGATAATTGAGAGCAAGAAAATTTGAATTTCTGTTAAGAGGCCGACTTTATAAGCGAAAGTCGCATTGGTATAATATTAGCTAAGTTATTCATATTTATATTGTAGCTCTCATTCAAGGTTGTCAAGTCATATTATGCGAATTATTTTTATCCTCTCGTAGCGGAACTTACGTTTAGGATTATCATACAGAATAGGATTAACATACAGATCTAGAGGTTTTATTGCTATAGGTACACACGACTACACTTCAAGCTATACGTTTCCAGTTTTAGCTGACCTCGCATTGGCTATTAGGCTATATAGGCTTTTCTTACAATGAAAAAAAAAGAAGAAGAGAAGACAGCTTGAAGTCAGTTTATACTGGAAATATAAAGGTTGATATGTCTTCGTGCGTACCTACCTATATAAAATGATAAAATAGTACATGTCTATTTCAAAAAGCTGCTGCATAAAACACAAATAACTGATTGTGGCAAAGTCTAGTAAGAAATTAAATGTCCAATTAATTCGGGCAGTCAAGACTCAAGTCCAAGGATACCTATTTGATTCACCACCAAATATATACATACAAATAAATAAAATTGAAGGGTCTGTTTGTAATGTCAAAATAACAGCGTTTAATAAATGCATATAGAAGTATACACGATACTTATAACAAAAAACCTTTTTTTTAATGTTTTCAGTGTCTGTCTGTTCCAGTTATTCTGCGAAACGGCTGGACCGATTTTGACGGGACTTCCGGTAGAAGATAGCTGATGTAATAAATGATAACTTAGGCCACATATATTTTAGAAAAATAATTAGGGTTAAAAAAAGTTAAAACCTATGAAATACAATATGCACGCGAACGAAGTCGCAGGCACTACGCTAGTTAGCTAAAAAAAATATGAATAAGCTAATAAAAAAATCACAACCTTGACAAACAAAATCGCAACCTCTAGCAACACGTAAAATCGCATCATCGTATCAAGTGAACCCAGCCTAAAACTGCATCGATTATTTGATAAATCGTATTGTTATCGGTACATAATAGCGGTCGGAGCACGTGCACACGTGAACTTAAGCCTATCACTCATATCACACGTTATCGCTCTTGTGAACATACGGGATATGTTTGTAGGACAATGATTTTGCATGTTTATGTGGGTTTCCTAAGGGTTCATACGATTGCAGTTAAGAGTGAAGCATTGATTCACTTAGATCCGGTATTAAGTACGACCTTGTAATTACTTTACCATCCTGGTTGGATATCATTTACTTAATTAGCCTATTATGTTCCCACTGCTGGGATACAGGCGTTCTCTATCTGTGACAGGGAGTGGGCCGTAATCCACCATCATTTCATCACCACTGCTCTCGAACCGATTATGGAAAACATCGTAGAACCAAAAATTCGAAGACAAGTGACATCTACCAACCCGCACGGGGCCCGCGTGGTGGATTACGGCCCTACCGGATCTGAGTGAATCAATGCTGTGCTCTTAACCACAATACTTGTTTTAACCCCTGTACCTATATTTACAAACTATATAAACATGCAAATCATTGCTGATTGTTGGTATTCACTGCTGGACACGGAACTTCCTTAAGATGAGAGAAGTCGTTAAACGAAGATTTCTAGAATCTGGAATCTGTAGATAAGTAGGTATGTGGTGTTTTTGCGAAAAAATTCGGCTCTAAAATCAAAGATAAGATCAAAGAAATAAATATAAATCGTAGGGCTTACAGTAAGCATCAATACTGAATTTGGTTGTATCCCTCGGGGGTCCTAGGGATTCCATCTAAAATAATTTATATTCTTACTGTGGAGATTGCGTACAGCGGTCGTGCTGGAAAGTGGTGGTAGTGAAATCTGACAGTCGTATTTCACCATAACAAAAGTATTCAAAGGATAAGAAAAAAAATTATATTAGGATTCAAACATTAATACATTTTTCATTGTTTGTCCTTCAGTTATCTCATGCAGCCGTGGTCATCCTATTTAGTATCACCGCATACCACTATCTCAAGTGCTGGCAGTCGAATTTTATTGAATGTGAATACTGTGAAATGGGTACCATTATAAGTTATCACTTATTGATTTTCTGTATGCTTTATTTTGCATTTGTGCAATATTTCATTATTAAAAAAATATTGCGAGTATGACAGAGTACCTATAAATAAATACACGTACAAAGAAGTGGCAAGACGCACCGAAAATGCCTGGAAGAGCTATTGGGCCATGAAATATCTAATCGTGATGAGCTGGACCCCTTCAACAAGAACTGGTCCTTAGGAGCTTTAAACAGAGAGAAATTGAAAGAGAACAGGGAGACTTGCAGACCCTGCAGTAAGACAACACAGGCTTTTAATAATAATAATAACAAGGTGGTTGCATTTCGTCAGAAAACTAGATCTTGAATAGATAATAAGCCTGTTCCAGTGGAATCGGCGGCAAATTTCATATAGCAATAACAGTAATCGAACCCACGATCTCCTGCACATCAATATTGCGATGGCATGGCCACTATTGAAGTATTCTTCCAAAACAAAGTTATCAATTTATTTATTTATTTAGGTTAGCCAACAATTGTTTACACAATACATTTAACAAATCATTTCCTGATACATTTATAAGTGCAACAATTACTTACAGGCTAACACAACATGCACCATTAATGGTTTTACTTATTTCAAAGTCAAAAAGGATATTTACAATTATAGTTGTAAATATCCTTTTTCACATCAATATTGCGATGGCATGGCCACTATTGAAGTATTCTTCCAAAACAAAGTTATCAATAATATAATTAGTGCTATAGTACCAAACTATCTTATCTTAGCTTGATAAAAATGCCATCATTCATTTAGATCTAAACTTATTATGAACGGAATAAGGAAGAAAGAAGATTTTAAAACGGACGATATTTTACGACGTACCTACCTATATCAAATAGGTAGGTACATTACCTAATTAATCAATTCCGTACATCGTTATCAATCTATTTCCGTGCAGACTAATAAGGAAGTAGAAACTCGGCCACTCAAACGTTTTAAACGGCTCAAATTAATAAATCTAACACAGAATAGTACCTATAGATTGGAAACTACAGTTGTCGACGCAAGAGAGACGATGCGACGGATGCATGAGTCGACTCCTCGCAGCCGTTTGTGTACTTAAATAAATGGTAAACAAATGACTGTCGAATAATCTGAACGCAAAAGTTAACAATTAGTTATTATCAATTGATTCGATTACTTCTCACCGATTTGTAACGTTGGTATAATGAATTGCAGCTATTACGAAATCAAGTTGTCTGTTGAACCAGTTGAACTTCACTTTGCGAAAGTTCACGCTTGACCAATTGTCTTAAACCTGCAAAAATTGGTTCCTTAATACCTATTAGAAAATAATCTCTAAAGTGAATTTTCCTTTTTCTTGTGGTTTAGAATTTCCCCATACCTATTGTTCTAGGTTTTGCTGTGCAGCTGATCTATTGGAGTAAAAGAGTATATTCCACAAACTTAATCAGTTCTTTACAGAATTTGAATTAATTTAAAAACACGACAGTCAACTAAGACTGGACAGAGACACAACACACAAGTAGGTACATGCTACATCACATCACATACGAAAACATACACATGTAACACAGTAGCTACTAAAAACATAGTACAAAAGTGAGTTGTAACTACGTGGGAAACAGTGTTTTAACGCGTGAAGATCATCGGAATTATTAGCAACCAAGGTGGCGCGTGCGCACAGCAACCTTGCGAATTAGTACGAGTCTACAGTCAACCGCACGTCAGTAACACTTGAACAACGGAAACCGCCCTTACTGCTACGAAATAAAGGTGCTGTCAATCATATTGTTATTATTAACGCGAGGTTTACTGTACCAGATAGGAACTTGCAATCATGTTCATATCATTGTTATGACGAATGGATGACAACAGCGTTTAATATGTAGGTACGGACGTAATTATATACAAGGTGTTACAGTAATTGGACGGTAGGAGATTGAATGATGCATCTGATTCTGTAGTGTTGAAAACATGATGAATAGTTGCACGTTTTAAATTATGAAATAATTTATCAAACACAGTACTAGGTAGCTTCGGATTTCGGTTAATCTGGAAACCGAACCTATCGAACTCGTGTTTGACAGCTGCATTTACGGCCGAAATCTAACTAATGCAATACATACCATCATCATCTGCTTAGCCTTTTCCCAACTATGTTGGGGTCGGCTTTTAGTCTAACCGGTTGCAGCTGAAAACAAGAGGGATGATTATTTAACATGGAGCGACTGCGTATCTGACCTCCAGGACCCAGCTACTGAGTAATACGACTCCCCTTGGTAAGACTGGTTGTCAGACTTTCGGGCTTTTGACGACCCGCAACGACTGTCAAAGATCCACGAATGACAGCCAGGACGAACTGCTTAACATGCTTTCCTAGGCACGGTGGGGTCTTGGTATGTAAAGATGGTCACCCATCCATGGACCGATTGCGGCAAGCGTAGCTTAACCTGGTCGATCGACCCGTGCGGCTGTTATTACTTCGCCACAATCCCCTAAAACAACAAAAAGAAGTCCGAAACATACCAAGCTCTTCAATTATGACAATGTTTTTGTTTCAGCAGGTGGACGTGGAGTGGCTCGCCTTGACTGATAAAGTAAATAACACTGTCTGACGATCGCTGCTTCTTCTAAAAAGGCTACCCTTGACCGCTACTGCCCGACCATTTTTCAAAGGTCAGATTATTTTTCTTTTCTTTTTTTTGCCATTTAGACTTTAACTATTTCATCATCGCCAGTTCATATCAATTCTTTGAACTTATGTTTTTTCATTTCTGACACTACTTCCTTAACACCTCCAAACTGACAGAAAACATCTTCAATCAGGAATTCACTGATTCTCTCTTCTGTCGCCCTGGGAATCGCTTTGCAGATTGCATATTCTATACATACGACCTCATAACATACCTACCTACATCATACCTATTACCATTCACCGACCTTCTAAAAGGACTTAATAAATCAATTCCTACTTTCTCCATCACATAGGTTACTGCCACTGGTTGCAGCTGAGCCACCTGCTTGGACTTCTTCCACTACTTATTTCTCTGCATCCTTGACGCAGTCGCAACGCTGTCAAAGTTCAGAGCTGGGTACTTCCACCCAGCTCTGAACTTTGACAGCGTTTTGGGAAGCCCTAATTGTCCACCAGACCAAGGATCGTCGTGCAGCTCCTGCAGACATCCTTGTCAGATGCTACTAATATAAAAAACAAAACCAATTGACAAAAGTCAAGACTAAAGTTCACGCGTATTTTCAAATAGTTACGAGGTCAGTTAATTGAGTGCTGATATTTTTAGCTGATTATAGATTAATTGGGATCAATATGGACATTTGAACTACCTTGATATTTATCCGAGGGCATGTCCGAGAGCTTAGTATGTAGTTGTTGCATAGAAGCTTGTTGTTTGTTACTGACTATTTTGATAACCTTTATTCCATTATTATTAGACCATTCACCCAATACGACTCCACCGGCAGAACGACAAAACTGTCAAGACTCAAGGCTTTCCTTAAATCACATTAATATTTATTCAAATAGCCAGAAGGCCTATCTCGTAATCTAAAATGTTCAAAATCTAATCGCAGTCTCATCTCGGCAACAAAGAAATAATATGTCAAAAACTTTTGTAAAAATGTGATATTGAAGTATTTTTGACAGATTGAGACAGATCAAACTGTAAAATTTCTTAACATTACGAGAATTGCACCTCTGTTCTCTCGTCTTGACTTCTTTTACTGGCTCTAAAAAAGGTACAATATACAGTTCGTTGATAGCCAGAACCATGTTCAACAATTAACCCAACAATTAAAAACAGACTTGGTGGTTTAACCTACTATGAATACAATTTTGCCACACTCGTGTCAATTGATTTGAAGTAGATGAGGAATAAAACTAATATGTGTCCACCGCTAAACCACCCACGCAAGTCGTAAGAGTTAATTGAAAGAAATGGGTCATATGTTGGTGGCTGGGCAAGCGGTCCGTTTGTTTGTTCCGCATCATTCACTCTTGGGGCAATTTTTTGTTGGGAACAGTAATATGAAAGTCAAATTGGTATTAGCTTGCTTGCATTAGGTGCAGTTTTATGTTTTTATTGCTTTGCTTGTGGGTTAAGATTCGGAAAACATTTTCTGTATTGTTATTAGCTTACATAAGAGTGTAATTGGTGCTTCTTTTGAAAATCAGAGCTACTTCAGGTAGGTACTCTTCAATCGTACCAGTCTGGGACGCATCAGCATTGTGCAAAGTCCATGCTGCAGTGCGTGATCGTGTTCTTTAAACGCATATTTGGCAAAATGGTTAATGATGAAAGCATGTGGCTAGTAGTAACAAAAAGCAATCGCTCACCTATCCTCATTAGATCAGCAACAATACGTACATTTATCCGTTAATTTCTCAAAACAGAGCACAGACAATCTCGTGGGTAAACCCTTTTATAATCATCATAAAGAACCTCCCGTCAAAATATGATATCATAGTGTAATGTGATTCATCTTTCTTTTATTATAGAATAAGATAGCGGATGATCAAGGGAGACCTCAGTGACCCAGAATCATGATAACATTAATTATGTGATACAGACAAAGGATTTATAAATGGTTTTAATTTATTTAATTTTAATTGCTGTATTGCCGCATAGCATGCATTGTGGGCTAAGATCACCATAGCATGGGTTCCTGAAAACGTCCAGCGGCGTCGCGGAAGACCCAGGCGTAGATGGCGAAACGAACTTGACGCCTATATGAGGGATTGGTCTATATTGGCTCATGATCGAATTGAGTGGAAAAAGGAAAGGCAGGCCTTTGCCCTGCAGTGGGACAATACAGGCTGATAATAATTATTCTTATAAAACACTTAAGGACTGTTTCACATCGTCCTATTAAGTTATCTACCAGTCAAATAAAATATTGAAACAGAATCTGCATGAAATCATCTGCAAGATAAGTTAACAGGAATTAGGTCCCTACATCCCCCCAGGGATGTGCCTTACAGGCGTTGCGCAGGGATGGTTCCGGAGTTGGTCTTTTAAGAGGAACCGGGACCACCCCTATGCGCGGATGGTGATCACCGGGGTGGTTTTAGTGAGGTAAAAATCCCACACTCCCCGACCCCTCTCCCCGGAGGTCGGGTGCCTTTCGCAGGTTTCCCCCCGAAAACAAAAAAAAAAAAAAAAAGGTCCCTACATCCGGAGTCAAACAAACCATTACATTATTAAATCAATAAACCTACATACAATGCAAAAGACATGACCATCCGTAGTGTATTTAAGAATAAGAATGAAATTAGTAATAAACATAGGCCCGTTACGATCAATCAGTGGTTGGTACTAAACAGTGTGGGAGCGCAGATGACCCGTGAGAACTGCGCCGGAGCATTGTTTCTAGTTGCGCCCGCACATGAGCTCATTCTGACTTCACTACTTGAGCCGCCGTTTCGAGGGTAAATGTGTGGGTTAATTCGATTACAATGGCTCTATCGGACGTTTTTAATTTACGTTTGTATTTGTTTTGGAGGAAACAAATTTTTCAAATCGGTTACTTCTTTCGTGTCGGTATGAATATACGAATAGCTTGAGGTAAAATTTGGCAATCAGTGGACTGTCCGAGGCGCGTTGGACAAACTCATTTATTTCAAATAAACAAATTGCAGGAACTTTCGAATTGTCAAGGGGTCGGTCAGTCAGAAAAAGCTAGTGGCCAATTCCAAATCATAGTAGTTTCCTATGGAGAAAGACTGCCAAGAAACTCCGCGGACACTCTTTCAAATCAAAATATTGGTAACATCATTCATGTTGAAATTATAAGTGTGAGAACGATGGAAAAAACGTGCACGTTAAAAGGGCCCGTAATTAAAAGATAAAAACAAAAAACAATTAACAAATTAAAATAAGCCGGGGCAGCTAAGAGATGACCAGTCCCTACTGACGGCGCCCGTTCACGAACATGACGTATGGATCAACACCATTCAGCTCAACCATTTTGGAGGGAACTTAAAATCATCATACAATTTTTTATAGGTTTTGTTGCTTAACAAAGAATAACACTGTAATTTGAAAACATTGTAAACGCCAATTATTTTTAAAAGAGTAGCCGTGGAGTTTCTTTCCGGTCTTTTCTATAGGAAACGACCAATTGGAACTCGGCACCTAGCTTCTGACGTTTCATAAGTGCCCATGTAGATCTATGTGTAATATTTTGGTTTGATAGCATGAAAATTTAGCATAAATGCTAAATCACCGTTAGTAGTACCTATTACTGATAATAGAACCCGTAGCATAAACATTTAGTAAAATGCTTTGTCACAGTTATCGTGCCATCATCGATAATTTTAAATTAGTTTTGTAACAGTTTTGTCAGTGTATTTTGATCCAAACAAGTCAGGTATGGGAATTCATAGAAGCAGCTATACTTGGCTGTACCTGCAGTGCGATCCTGTAACCATCTCACCGTGAAAACTTAGGTGAAGTGAGCTGTCATTCCAACTAATACTAGGGATTGACACTATTGACAGCTCACTCTAAACTCACTTCACCTAAATTTTCACGGTGAGATTTTTACAGAATCGATCGACTGCTAGGCTAGATATTTTGTAGTTTACTATGTAGATACAACATTGCTAACCTTAGGTAGGTACTACTTCCTACTACCGGACATGTGGTACTGCCACTAGGTAGGCAGAGGTCAACAGTAGCGGTAGTGGTGGTTTCATGTTGTAAAATAGTGATATTGACCTTAACTTACTTAGCTATAGGTTGAAAGGAGGTGCAATAATGAAGCAGTACTCGTAGGTAAATAGCTAGATTTTTACAATGTTTTGCTTTCAATCTCCTTCGTGTCGCTGGTACGACTGTAGTATTTTAGCTTTCCAAAAATTCGCCACTTTTACGGAGTGGTCGGTGGTATTATGGTCTTTAAAATTCAATGACGCATGTATTTGTGTAGACACTGAACAAAAGCATAGGTACCTACACTAGCGTTCTCCCACATATTGCACATGGCAGTTATCAATCCCATAATGATAGGGGCCTAGGGGGACAGCCTATTGCCGTTCATTGAGCACAATCTAAACTTCGGGCTCTGGGAATATCCATAGAGAAAAACCAACACCTTTATGAATCCCTCTTCTCTCATGATTATCCAGTCGGCAGGTTGGTAGCGCGACATGACTGCCTAGGGTACGCCAGTAAAATGTACGTACTCAACACTCATGAGGCTCTTTTATTTTATCTCACAGTAACTTCCGCCCGCGGCTTCTTCCGCGTGGTATGTCGATAAAAGTCGCCTATGTCCTTCCCCATGGTTCAAAGTATCCCCAGCTCAAATTTCATCAAATTAAGTCTAGATGTTTCGGAGATTAGTCGGAATGAATAGACTGACAGACACACACGAATTTAAAAAGAAATTATTATAAGTATCTCATATACTTTCATATGCATTTAGTGACATTTAGTTTTGACATAAACAGACATTTCAATTTTATTTATTTGTATACCTATACATATATTGATAGAATTAGTTACAATCCTACACTTAGCGATCACAATCGCGAGCGCCATACTAATCAATCAATCCTAGAAATACCCAATCCATTTGTCAAAAGCGATTCGTCAAGTTCTAAGCTCGTGCATAGTCGTGATCGTTCGCGGAAGTTTGTCATCTGTCGAGGTCTTCAACATTTACGTGTTAATTGCTCTCATTATTATTAAGCAACTGGTTTTGGCGCCGGAGCTCCTCATTTGGATGAGGCCTTACCGTTCACGAGACTGCGATGTGTGGGGGCTAAAATGACGCTTTTTGATGTGATTGGTGTGAATTTTCCACGGCGATAGGAAAAGAGGCGTAAGGTAGACATGATGAAGCATCTGGATAGTGTGCAAGAGTACATGGATAGAAAAGAAGTGAAGACTGTGAGACGACGACAAATACTTAAAAGAAAGACGATAGGTATATGGAAAACCACTGCTCTCAAAACGGTGAAGGAAAACATCGTGAGGAAACCGGCATGTCCTAGAACCAAACATTCAAAGGCATGTGACATCCGCCAACGCGCACTGAGCCCGCGTGATGGTGGATCAGCCCACTCTCATTGACAGGAGGCCTGTGTCCCAGCAGTGGGAACGTTATAGGCTGATTATGTATATGGAAAAAAGATACCTACCTACAAACTGCGCCGATCCCACATTTTTCATAAGGACAGGAGGATGGACGATGAAGATAAATTTTCCATCTCTAGGGAATTTTAACTTTAATTTTAATTTTAACTTCGTGGTAGATCGGAGAGTAAAACATGTAGATATCTACATAGGCCAGGGTTGCGTAAATGTAAAGGCCAATTTTAATTAAAGGGGTTAAATATAATGACCACCATAAAATGCTTTGATACCTTTAGTTCTTGCACTTCAAATTGTATTCGAACACCAAATGTAGTAAATGATCACTAAATCTTAGCGAGCAAATTAATGCGCTATTTCTGCCTAAATAAATCACTACGGTTGCCATAAAATGTAGGTTTATTACTAAATAAAGTATTATGATACCATATTAAGTTATGTCTCCGGCTTTCTGCAAACTAGATAGACGAGGTTAATTTTAAAAAAAACATGGTTAGGTTAGGTTAGGTTAAAACTGTGACCTCTTACGCACGAGCCGAGCGAGCGAAGCGAGCGGTGCCGCGGCAGCGGCCGGCGAGTGCCAGATACGACTAGATTGTATAGAAAAATAATATGGAAAAAAAAAAGAGATTATTTTTTGCAGGCTGTCGAGAACCGAGCATGATTTATTTGGAGTCATTTTGCTTAAATAGAATAGCGAGATGTTAAAACTTTGGTTATAAGTTTACATTAAAATGCGGGTTTAATTTTGGTGATCATTTACTATTTTTGTCTGTTATATGTTACTATATCTGGTGGTAGGTTAAACATAAGCCTTAATTAAATAATGTTTTATAAGGTGCACTTGTTAGTTATTAGCGATGCAGGATTTAAAATAATTAGCGTAGCATTGTAAAATAAATATATCTGTATTTACTTCCATTTTAAGTATCGACACTAATCAAGCGCTACTTCGATTAAAACTAAATACTAACATAAATAAGTAATAAAATCCATTTTATTTGTCTGACATAGTAAACGAAGTAGAATCATCAATACCGTAGGCACAGTAGATTAAACACAAACAGTGATAATTTATACATACAAATAAATAAAAATGAAGTGTCTGTTTGTAATGTCAAAATAGCAGCTTTTCACTATATGCCTATTAATGAGTATACGGTACTTCTAACAAGTAAAATATTTAATAAATTGATGTCTGTCTGTTCACTTGCAGATAGGTAATGTTAGTAACTTAGGCTATTTTTATTTATAAAAAGAATTAGGAATCGCGCAAAAAAAAAAAACGAAAACCCACGAATTTCCGACATTCACGCGGGCCCAGCCGAGTCCAAAAAATAAAAAAAATCGTACAACATTTTGTATGATTTTTTTGATTTTTTACTAGACATGATAAGTCAAATGAATATGTAAGCAACATTTTAGTGCATTAGTATGACAGACAGTGGTCAGTTCCATCGACGGCCGCGTCTACTCCCGCTACTGAAGTCGCCTACGCGAAACGTCGACCAATCACCAAGACCCCACGTGACCACCCAAAGATTACCAGCTAAAACTAATCAAACAGACCAACTTACACTGGCCGCTCAACTCTTATCGCCTACGCCGTCATATTACTATGGCGCCTTTTTGCTTACTAATTAAACCTATCGGTCTTTGACACCCGACTGATGTTTGAACAATAATTTAGCTTGTCTATGACACATACTTTCGTCGGTAGCCTCTTCATGGTCATTCTGGTGGACGCGACTTACAATAGAATGTTTCTGTGCTGATTAAAGTACTTCTGCATGGTAAACAAACAAAAGTTGCATAGTATTGTTGCGGCAACATGTGTTTGTGTTGCCGTAAATATGCTACCCCAACATGGGCACTGCATTTAACAGTACTAATAAAAGTAAACAGTAGTAATAAATGTACTGTACTGTTACAAACATATTGTCCAAAAAAGTTTGACAACTTTTGTTCACCATGAATACGAGGCTGCAAAGTCACCTAAAGGATTTTGTCAACATGTGTGACTTGTGTCATTATTTGGCATAATTTTGTAATGACGTACTGTTTACGTCTGTTTACTTGTATGGTTATTTGCAGATTGTCTTGCGCATTCGTGTAGCGCATATAGGATGCGTTGAAAGTTATACGCTTATAGCGATTTTTATGCCGGACTGTGAACAAAATTATGTATGTAAAATTTACATATTTTGTTAGGGTTAGATCGTTTTACACCGGTTGGGGGTGTAAAACGATCTTTAACATCTTGATACCTACTTAAAAATCCCAAATGTAGAATTCACCAGTATTGTGTTACATTTCTTCGTGTTTTTCTGTACACGTTTACCAACTACTTAATCTTTAATAAATCGCTTGAAGGTCATAACTTGTGCGAAGCGTCAGATATGAGGTCTCCGCGCGGCCATGACCAGCAATTGTGCCTCGAAGTATGTAGGTGACCTCTCGGGCGAACCTTCGAAATTTCGGTCTTTATACATTGACATCCCCGCCAAATATATTTATGACCTCAAGGTATCTCAGGTGACTGTAGCGTCAGTTCTTAGACCTAGTCTAAGAACTGACGTTAGGTAATAAGATTCTGAAATCTGGAATTAAACTACCCTCATTCAATGTGACGCTCGAGCATTTGATAAGATGTGAATTTAGAAAACGAGCGGTAATTGCGTAACACACTATCAGTAGGAATAGCTGTCATTTTGACAGTTCAACAACATTCATTGCGTTATTTACGTTGTTAAGCAGAATTTTTTTTCGAACATATGAAGCAATGGATTAGCAGTATCCTTCAAAATGATTCAGATTGTGATTAATAGTGCGTTCCGCAATTAGGGGTGCTGTTTAAGTACCTACTTAATTTTGACACACACACATGAAGTCTGAAGTCAAGTCTGAGTTTACAAGCAAATAAATAAATATTAGCACTCCAAATGACTTGCTAATAAAACTAATAAATAAATAAAGAGTAAAGAAGCACTTTAAAAAGGTTTATTACTCATTAAAACCGTTTCCACACGATGTGGCCGCGAAGAGATATAAAACCTCATTTAAAGGAGAACGAATTGAAATAATGTAGCTTTTCAATCATCACTGGGTTGAACAAAAAGCTCCTATTACGAAGTCTTTGACGATAATCAATAGGAATAAAAATAGGTATATTATTGGTAACACTCGAGGTATTAGTGAATTAATTACAATTATTTTGTTAACAATAACATCTTTACATGTGACTTAAACTTAACTGGCGAAATGCGGATACGAAAGTACTACCTTTTCACCTCTGCCAACCTCCTGTAATTTTATACTGCGTGATGTTATGGTACCTACTAACATCCTTCAGTTTAATAGGTTCGCATCCTGTGTTTAACCTATAGGTCATGATTCTTCTTCAGTGCCGACAAATGAGAATACTATGATGTATGACGTACCAACATACTAGATCGATCCAAGGTGAAAAGATGAAAGCGGGTTAAACCGTCCAGGCTGCCTCTATCATCATAACATCACGCCTTGTTTCCCCGAAGGGTTGGGCAGGGGTGTACCTACAGTATACGATCATTTCGCTAGTTATGTTTAAGTCCAATGTAATAGGGGACGAGTCTATTGCCATCAATCGGGCACAAACACATTACGACCTGGGAATAGAACCCAGGACGTCATGCTCAGCAGTAGCGCTTGCGACCGCAAGACCAACATTCTTACGTCTAGTTTCTCTTAGAGCTCTTAAAAAAAATAGGAATGTAATCACTTTCTTTCGATAACCCTTTCTCTCTTTCTATTAACACCTCTCCTTAACCCTGCGCACTTATACACAATAGCAATGTTATGTTGATTGAACAACGATAACACATCGCGGCTCTAAAGGTCGTTATTACACTAAGGCCCCACTACACAGCCGTGCAGCGTAAAACGTAGCTCATTTTTTCAAGTCTTCAATTAAGTACTGACTACAAAAGAGATATATGTTTACAAGGATCTAACTTGATGAACTATCTACTTTTAATCCATGTTGTGTGTGTGAACGCTGTGGGAATCTTCTGGAAGCGGGCAACGCAGAATTGGTCGTTGAGGCGACGGGAAAAACCCTATTTTTAGTTTTACGCACATATCAAGCGCTACAGCTGGATAGTCCTGGCTTCGACCGCCAGGCCGGGCAATGTGTTATTTTTTTATTTGAAAATGGGCCAGCTCTTGACCACAATCTCGCCTGGTGGAAAGCGATGGATGAGGACGAGCAAGCTCAAAAGATGCCTATTCATTCTAGCTTTGAAGGCTGACGACGGGTTATACGTGGAAGGGAACACAGACGCTGGCAGAGAGTTCCACACTTTGGCCGTGTGCATAATAAATGTGGAGGAGATGCGCTGAGTACGACTAGTCGTAGTAGTATTTTATTTGGTTTTACCAAGTATGATTTTTCAAAAGCAGCCGAAGCCTGGTTTCGTGTACTATTAGCAATGCGTGTGCCTCCTGTTACATGGAACTTAAACATAACAGTCAAAGGTTTACTATGTATATACCACTGCCTAACCTTTCGGGGAATGCAGGTGTGAATGTGTATTAAGATGTTTATTTTAGCCCGTATACAGGCAGGCAGGTTGTGTAATACCTAACTCTTTTGTCGACGGTACTAGAAACATGGCGGACCGCGGTGACATGTGCCGGAGCCACGTGACGACTATCGCACGTGCTGCACAAATCTGTCGATTCTCGGCCATTACCTGAGAGCTATAACTAAGGTTAGGCGTTCTGCGCGCTGTCAACTTATTTGTTTGGAAATAATTGGGTTTGTTCGGATTATGCTGTTAGGTATTATCGTGGATACTTCAGGTATTTCTTATAACCATCACCCCTGGTTCTTGTAGAGGTAGATAGAGATGTTATTATAAGCAGATTTTTTTGATTGATAACCGACTAAAATTTTCTACGCTAGGTAGGGGGTCTAAAATCATGTGCTCAATTTATGGTTACAATTTGCGCGTCGATGTCCCTGCCACCCTGTATGGTGTCATAGATGGTATTTCCTGTTCTTGAATTTTTTTAAAAATATACCAAAAAAAAAAATAAAAAAATGATGGTTTCCACATTTAACGGACTGAACCGAAATATGTTTAAGTTTATTAAATGCCTCGGACATTTCCTTTCTTCTTGAGTTATAGTAACATGACAATGTTAGTTAATACACCTGTCATGAAATGTACCAATTTATTGACGGTATGCAGCGAGCCTAACGTTATTAATAATACCGCTTTGATGTCTTTGGAAACTAATATGCGAGATGCAATAATTGCGACGTGATCCGCTGTATGTCATAGTTCTTGGTAGTTGGTCGAGGTGTTATGCAGTACAGCTCCTGGAAAAGCTATATATAGAACATCCAACTATGTTAGGCGATATGGCGTCAATATCACCTTTAATATGTACCTAGTTCCGGGAATTTCTCGGCTGTAACAAACCTATGAGGTATCTAAGGCCGTCCTTTGATACCTAATAGGTTTGGTTATCAAACCAGGACGTCCTTAGATACCAAAAAGGTTTGTTACAGGCTCAGTTTTCTGTAAAATCTAAGGGTTTCATAGGTAGACGGGTTTGTTAATCTCGATGTATTACGATTAAAATCAATTTGAACAGAGTACCCTAAGTTCAATATGAATGTTCTAAATCTGAAGGTTAATTTCCGTAATTAAAAACATTTAAAATCTAGTCGCAATCTCATTTGAACGACAATCAATATCAAAAACTTGTCAAAAATGTAGGGAAATTTGAGGTATTTTTAACAGATTGAGACTGAGATCAGACTGTGAACGTTGTTAAAATTACGAGAACTGCCCCTCAGATTTAGTCAAATACATTTTAACGTTTTTTTTATTAATAGATAATAATATTTGGACAAATATTTGCATTTTTAGATGATTTTTTTATCGCAAAACACATAAAACTATGTAAACAGAGTCACGAGACACAGACAATACGGTCATCTGGAAATTCTCCTACTCATATTATTACGTAGAGTCAACATATTCATGTAGGTACGCACGACGACATATCAAGCTATACATTTTCTTCCAGTATAAGCTGACTTCTGATTGTCCGAAAAGCCTATACAATGCGAGGTCAGCTAAAACTGGATATGTATAGCTTGATAGGTCGTCGTGTGTATTTCAGTTTATATGACATGAGTGGACTTTAATGAGTGGTAGTGGGTATCGCAATATTGCTATTTCAGAAATCGGTTATCAAGGCATGAGTATGGTTTGAGATGAGGAGAAATGGGGGTAATGTGGTGAGGAAAGTTAAAAGTACGAATGTGGATGGCTGTAAGAGTAGGGGAAGACCATAGATACAATGCATGGATGGAATGTGAGAAAGGTTAAAAAAGGGGTTGAATAACTACTGAAATTATGGTCTAACGTAGGACATACGCCAATATTCATACAATAAAATGAAATTGAAGTCTAGTCTGTTTGTAATGTCAAAATAACAGCTTTTACTAAATGCATAAGAAAGTATATACGGTACTTATAACATTAAAAAAAACAATTTTTTTTTGGTCGGTTTTTTCCGGCTAATCTCCGAAACGGGCAGCGGCTGGATCGATTTTGATGAAATTTGGTACGGGGATACTTTGAACCCTTGCGACGACTAAGAAGGTTTCTATCGATATACCACACGGGCGAATGCAAGTCTCAAACAAATTGCGATAGGGATAGTAAGATGATCATTTCAGAATGAGGATTAAGCAAACATGTAGATTAAATAGCGCCTTTATTTTTTTTAAGTGAAAACTTCTTTAGCGCCGTTGTGCACTTTTGTTGTGATGGGTAAAAAATGTTAAACTCGCGTCAGGACACGTGACCTGATCGAAAATTCGTAAGGCGGAGCTTGCGTCAGGACACGTGACCTGATCGAAAATTCATAAGACGGAGGGAGAGTGAAAACTTCTTTAGCGGCGTTGTGCACTTTTGTTGTGATGGGTAAAAAATGTTAAACTCGCGTCAGGACACGTGACCAGCCGATTGATTCTGTAAAAATCTCACCGTGAAAAGTTAGGTGAAGTGAGCTTAGAGTGAGCTGTCAATAGTGTCAATCCCTAGCATTAGTTAGAATGACAGCTCACTCCACTCTCACTTCACCTAAGTTTTCACGGTTAGATGGTTACAGAATCGCACAGCTGATCCAAAATTCGTAAGACTGAGCACGCGTCAGGACACGTGACCTGATCGAAAATTCGTAAGACGGAGGGAGGGTAGACCGCATTCCAAAATATAAAAAATGCACAACGTTAATATTCAAGTTTTCACTTCTGCCGGCACTCCCGGAGCGCAACCCGTTTCTTTTATTCTTTAAACACTTACTACCTACGTATTTAATTAGGTTACCAACAGTTTACATACAATGTATTCAGTTATGTAGGGTTGTGGCAGTCTACACCGCAAGCACTAAAACAGATATCTAAACTATAATAATTTAATTGTTTCGTTATACGATCGAGTCAAACCAGTAGAGCAACCGTAATGATGTCTTTATCGAACAGGTTACCAGTTTTCAGTTGGCTTATAAAGTTGGATTGTTTTTACATTACTTATTATGTAAAAAAAAATCGAAAGCAGCGATCATTAAATACCTTACACCATAGGTTCTCAATGTGGGCGATAACGCCCTTCGTGGGCATTTGAAATTTTTGGGCGGGGGGCAGTAGAAGACACAGAGAAAATAATAAATCCTATTATCTATCTATCTATATACTCGTATTTAAAATTCAAAGTCCTGACTGACTGACTGATACATCAACGCACAGCCTAAACCGCTGGTCCTAGAGACATGAAATTTGGAGGGTGTGGTCTTCGTGAAGAGTAGGTATCCACTAAGAAAGGGTTTTTCGAAATTCCACCCCCATTAGGGGTTATATTATTCCCCACTATAGGGGGAAATGGGGGGAATTTGTTGCATGGAAATTCTTATTCCTTGAGTTCATAAACTTGAAACAAATATTAATCTAAGTAAATTATGATGTTTGCCATTTTATGTTTTTCTAAACTACCCCTAAAAGGGGATTGGGGGGTTTCAAAGTTTGTATGGAAGAATTTTAGCGCGCGGTCCGATTAACTCGAAACTCAGTATTTATACCTAGGATCGAAAGTAAAGAATAATGTGTATAAGAGTCTTTCGAAAATTACCCCTGACGGGCTGAAAACAGGTAGTCAATTTTACTGCATGGCTTGATTAACTCGAAAATTAGTAGTAGTAAGTAAGTAGTATAAATAATCATTGAGTCGAGTTATGAATACATTCCAAACGATTTTTTTAAATTCCACCCCTGTGGGGGTAAAAAGTGGGGGATACAGTTTATATGAATAATCTTCTTCATTGGGTTAATAAACTTGAAACTTTTCAAGAATACTCGCCTGAGTAAGTAATAAAATGTATCATTATAAGTTTTTCAAAACTACCCCTCAATGGGGGATATAGGAGTGTTGAAGTTTGTGTGGAAGAATTTGAATGCGCGGTCCGATTAACTCGAAACTCAGTGTTTATACTTAAGACCAAAAATAAAGAATAACATGTATCAGGGTTTTTCGAAAATCTACCCCTAACGGGTTGAAAAGGGGTAGTTCAATTTACAGGGTAGGATTATAACGCGTGGCTTGATTAACTCGAAAATCAGTATTAATACTTTTGACAGAAAATAATTAATAATAAGTATGTATGTAAAGTTGTCGAAAATTGACCCCTGACGGGGCAAAAAGGCTAATTCGATTTTTAAGGGGAGTATTTGAACTTGAAACTGTATCTTACATTTTCACACCTAAACCAATGAACTTCTGATTTGGCAAAGAGATAGATGGCATCCTGGGGAAGGACATACTTTTTATCCTGGCAGCACGTTCCCGTGGGATAATTCCCGACATCCACGCGGGCGAAGCCGCGGGCAGAAGCTAGTATGAATATATAACACAAGCAGCGCCCCGCGACTTCACCCACATAAGTTTCAAACCCTTGGGAATATCGGGATAAAAAGTATCCTATGTGTTTATCCTGGTTATAAACTATCTGTGTGCCAAATTTTATTCAATCCGTGCAGTAGTTTTTGCTTGAAAGAGTAACTAACATCCATTCTGTGTGACTGCATGGTTGGCGCAGTGGTTAAGCGATTGACTGCTGCGCTGCGTGTCGCCAGTTCTATTCCCGCACGGAACAAATATTTGTAAGATCTACAATTAGTTGTTCCGGGTCTGGCTGTTTGTGTATGTGAGAAATATTGGGGCCCTAGAAAAAGTGGGCGGTAGGCAAAATAAGGTTGAGAACCTATACCTTTCTTTTTTGGTGGCATCAAATAACGTCTCCCGCTCTGGGCCGTGCGGGAGGGCGTGTCAGACTTTTACTGACTAAAACCCACCCGCAGCACCACTTCAGCAGGCATCGGCCCTAGCGGACCCCTTCAGTTCGGCTGACCTCTCTTTGAGGCGCGCGTGGAATACAACGCGCCATCGACCCGGGCCTGGTCCTTACCGGGCGGCGAGCGGCTCATTGCTCGCCGCCCGCAAGCTCGCGCCTGCGGTGGCCGGGAGTCGGTTGCTGACTCCCGACGTTCAAGGCGTCTTCTGCGGTGACTAGGGGCGTGAGGGCGCAGAGATTGCCTCTCCCTCACGCGGTCCGCCTCCTCCTTTGCGAGCATTACTGCTTCGCAGAAGGAGGTGACGGCTTCCCATGCACTCTCGCTCCGTACCATGGCCTGGACCAGGGCCGGACGGGAGAGATCGCCGCCGCCGATCGCCGCCACGAGTAGCCAAGCCGGGCAAACCTCCACCGTATTACATTGCACTCGTGCTGGGCAACTTAATCGTCTCATGCTCATCGTTAGATAAATCAGATCATATAAATTGTAAAGATAATCAGTCACGATCAACCCATGTTTGATCCTTATCGTGCTAATGTGAGACAATTTATCGGAAAATTTAGACAGTTGCAACCATGCTGATTTTAACTTGGAACCTATTTTTTGTTGCTGCGTGTTTCACTTCAGCAGAAACTATTTTGATAAAATATTCATCATCATATGCCTAGCCATTACCCAAATACATATGTTGAGGTCGGCTTCTAGACTAACCGGATGCAGCTGAATTCTAGTATTTTACATGTAGCGACTATCTGACCTCCACAACCCAGTTACAGGGTAATACCATAACCTCTTGACGACTGGTTCTCAGACTTTCGGGCTTCTGACGACCCGTAAAAACTGTCAAAGATCGCCGAAGGAAAGGCGGGACCAACGGCTTAACGTACTTTCTGAGGCACGGAGGGGTCTTGGAATGCTTACATGGTCACCCATCTACGAACCAACCGCGGCAAGCGTAGCTTAACCTGATCGATCGACCCGTGCGGCTGTTATTACTTAGCCATAAAAAATTAAGTTTCTCTATTATTTCCCTGAAACCATACTTTTTTTTTTGCACAAGAATAGCATGTAATGGTCAGTGGCACCCGACGCATTGTATTTTCAGCATACCTTAGTTTTTTGTCTCCATAATTAATTAAAGAAACACTTCACGGCGACAGCACTTAAAACTAGACACATCAAATTGAAATCTGTACTTTTTTGATGATATGCCGATTCAGAATCATTTAGTTTTTACTTCCTACTTTGTTTGACGACGGCCTTGTTACTCCCGATTCGCGAATGTTACAATGTTTTTACAATGATGACCGTTCATTGTTGATACGATGCTAACAAAAAAAAGTAATCAGCTTAAATGACCTTACCGTGTGATATTTTTAAAGTTCTCACCGATATTGAAGAGGTTGGACTGAGGTTTTTGTCTAGTTTTGGATACCAAGACTAGTTTTTTTGTTGTTTTTCTATGGTGTTGTTATAGAAGCCTAATACTACCTACTGATATACAAGACGTCAATACAATTAAATTAATCAATTAAATATAAAGTTTCATTTAAAAAAAATGGCGTATCGGAGCAGAAAAATATACATATTAAAATAAATATTTAAGTATGGAAAAGATAGGCGTCATTCAGAATTGACAAGCATACTTACTCAAATTGAATTTGACGTTCGAAAAGTGCTGATTGACAGTCTACAGTCCGGCCGCCGAGAGAATGCGTTCCTGCCAGGTCAGTGCGACAATTCTAGTAACTAATAAAGATCAAATTCGCAAAACACGTATGCGTTTGTACGAAACTGACAGGTGTCAAAAACGCATTCTCTCGACGGCCGAACTATAGTTTGAATAAATGACTTTTGATTTTGATTTTCAAATATGCGATTCATTCTCCATTATTAGTCAGTAAGAATAGTAATCATCCATAAAAGATCTCCTTTGCAACCGTTCCATCTATCTCAGTTACAAAAACTTTGAAGCAGACTTGGCCCTCAGCACCCTCGCAACTCATAGTTTGTAGAGGCATCAAGTGGTTCTTTCATTAGGCCAACTAATCTAACTAATCCCATGTGAAGTGTTAGAGTTCAAGTGTAATGACTATTACACAATGAATAACGTTGGCCTTTTGACGTGCTCACACTCTTTCGCGTCGCTTCATGGCAAGGGGTTTTCCCGCCATGATTTAAGAAGACTAACAAAAATTTGCTAAATTTTGAGATCTAACAGCTGTAGGTGCCTATGGTGAGGGAAATTAACTGTTTATAAAATGGCACACACTATGTCAATTCAAAAAACGATGTTAAAAAACAGAGAGTAGTGGTGGCCCAATGGTAACTGACTTAGAAGTCGTAGGTCGAACCTACGACATAAAAAAAAAAAAAAAAAAATTTAATTCATAATGTTACAGTTTTATATTCACATAACACCTGCCAAACTACAAAGCAATTTGTCGGCAGTAGGTTCTCGTGGATATTGCACGACTTTTTGCTTGACTAAACATTAAGATTAAATCTAAGTTAGAAAAATTAAGACTAAAACCATGGTTCTGTAGGCAAAGATTCCGCATGTGAATACAGAGCAGTTACCCCCACAACCATAGATTCTACAACCACAGCCACTACACTCAGCGGCGTCAGCCTACAAACGCCATGAGACCATCCCTTAGTACCTATGTGGTAAGCAATCTTTGCATTAGAGCCCACGACATCAGTCGAGGTCGCCGATCGGCCGCAGCAACTATGAACACATCGACAGGTAATGTTTCCTTAGGACTCTTTTTATGTGGTTTTTACTTTTAACACGATCGATTATTCCTTCAGGTAATTCATTAATGAATGTAGGTGTAATCCATCGTCTCGTACGCTTACCATAATAATTATTTACATTAGGCACATGTAATTTCTTTTTCTTTGCAAGTAAGTAAGTCAGCATAGACAGGTGCTTTAATTATTTCATCACCGCTGCTCTCGAAACGGTGAAGAAAAACGTCGTGTGGAAACATATGAAATATTCTAGAACCAAAAATTCGATGTGACATTCACCAACCCGCACTGGGCCCGCGCGGTGGAATACGGCCTAGGTACTCCCTCTCAGCAAGAGGAGGCCTGTGTCCCAGCAGTGGGATCATTATAGGCTGATTATATACATAATTATGTTAATTTGCAATTGAAAAACGGATTTATTTGGTACCTATTTAATTCGATAAACAATTAATTTCCCTGACTTATTAAATATATTTTTTTGCTGATACCTTGGGACAGGATGTATTCAGATGAATTGCGATGAAATGATAAATTAGACAGTAAATCTTAATACATCTTAATCGACTTCCTGCACTTTAATACTCATTGATTTAATTCGAGATCGATAAAACTTTCATTTTGAAAGTTCTATTCCATAGCATTGACTTACGAAGTTATTGAAAAGGTGAATTTTAAAAAGCAGTGACGTAGGTGGCATACCCTCTATCATATAGGATACTAGCTTCTGCCCGCGGCTTCGCCCGCGTGGATGTCGGAAATTATCCCACGGCAACGTGCTACCAGGATAAAAAGTATGTCCTTCCTCAGGATGCCATCTATCTCTTTGCCGAATTTTATCGAAATCCGTTTAGTGGTTTAGGGGGTTAGGCGTAAAAATGTAACATACAGACAGAGTCAGTTTCGAATTTATAATATTATACAGGCTGGCAGGGAACATCAACGCGCAAACTGTAACCATGGATTCAGCACAAGATACTAACCCAAAACGAAAAAATAATGACGCATGAAAATTTCTCGCCGGTTACCAAAAAAAAAATCTTCTGTTTCGCTATTTGTCCCTTGGAGAAAGTTGTTCAGTTTGATGGTCTGTACCACATCCTTAAATTTGGCTGGTCTTTAAAAAATCAGCCTGTATACTGTTTCTTTTCACCCCCACAGGGGACGAATCCTAAAAAAAACTATGTGGATGATTCCATAATTTGACTCAAAGATGATGATTATACCAACGTTTGAGTTAATCAAGCCACGTAGTAAAAAACTAAAAAAAAAAATAACTAGCCCTTTTTGCCCCGTCAGGGGTCGATTTTCGAAAGACCCAAAAACTTATCATCGTTTCTTTTCTGTCAAAAGTATTAATACTGAGTTTCAAGTTTATCAGACCGCGTCTTAAAATTCTTAGGTAAAAATTCATGTCAAGTTTCAATTTTATTAACTAAATGAATAAGATTTTACCATATAAACAGTATCTCCTCTTTTTATCCTCCTAGGGGCGGAATTTTGAAAAATCGTTTGGGAGGTATTCATAACTTGACTCAAAGATTATTTATACCTACCAATTTTCCAGTTAATCAAGCCAAGCATTATAACCCTCCCCTGAAAATTTAACTACCCCTTGTCAACCCCTTTTTTTTTTTGGGTGGGAAATTATCAAATGACCCCTCCGCTTTGGGCGGAGCAGAAGGGAGTGTGTGACTTTTACTGACTAAAACCCACCCGTGTTCCTTCAGTTGCCTGTGCCAGGGTCCACGGTATCTCTTTCGAACAACCCGCAGCCCCGGCGGCATCGGCCCTAGCGGACCCCGTCAGTTCGTGCTGACATCTCTTTGAGGCGCGCGTGGAACACAACGCGCCGTCGACCCGAGCCTGGTCCTTACCGAGCGGCGAGCTGCCCATAGCTCGCCGCCCGCAAGCCCACGCCTACGGTGGCCGGGAGTCGGCTGTTGACTCCCGTCCAGGGCACCTCTTGTCACCCCCTTAGGGGTAGATTTTCGAAAAACCCTGATACATGTCATTCTTTATTTTTGGTCTTAAGTATAAACACTGACTTTCGAGTTAATCGGATAGCGCGTTCAAATTCTTCCACACAAACTTTAACACCCCTATATCCCTTTTGAGGGGTAGTTTTGAAAAACTCATAATGATAAATTTTATAACTTACTTAGGCGAGTATTCTTGCCAATTTCCAAGTTTAATAACCTAATGAATAAGATTTATCATATAAACTGTATCCCCACTTTTCACCCCCACAGGGGTGGAATTTTGAAGAATCGCTTGGGATGTGTTCATAATTTGCCTCAAAAATTATTTATACCAATTTTCGAGTTAATCAAGCCACGCTGTAAAATCCTTCCCTGTAAAACTCACTACCCCTTGTCAGCCCGTCAGGGGTAGATTTTCGAAAAACCCCAATACACATTTTTCTTTTCTTTCAATCCTAGGTATAAAAACTGAGTTTCGAGTAAATCAGATCGCGCGCTAAAATTCTTCCATACAAACTTTGAAACCCCCAATCCCCTTTTAGGGGGTACTTAAGAAAAACAAAAAATGGTAAACTTCATCGTTTACTTAGATATTATTATGTCGTTTATTTATTTAGTCGTCTTATTTTGTTACATTTTTAAATATTAGTATGATTAAATAAAAAAATAAAAAAAAAACATTTAAAAATATAAAAAAATAGTGATCCACCGGTGTCGGGAGCAGGGTCCAAGCTACCGGTGGTTAGGGCTCCAGAGATAGAAACCTCCTCACAATGCGAGCCGTATCGAGGAGTACTGCCTTCTGAATCAGGCCCTTGATCCAACCGCCTAACGAGAGCCTCGATAGATGTTGATCGAGGCTGTCGGCCATCCTGTATGGGGCCCCGGTGTGGGCCTCTGACCTGACGGCCGGCAGTATCGCAATATTGCGGAAACCGCAGAGAGCGATGGCCGTCAGAGTCATAAGGGGATATCGCACGATCTCCTACGAGGCGGCCTGTGTACTGGCTGGATCCCCGCCCTGGGACCTCGAGGCGAAAGTACTCGCGTCATTGTATCGGTGGCGCGAGGAAGCGAGGGCGCGAGGTGAGCGACCGATGCAGCGACACATGGAGCTGCGTCGGTCTCAGCTTCGCGAGGTCCTGGTGGCGGAATGGCGGGACAGGCTTACACGCCCTACCGCTGGCCTCGTCACCATCGAGGCGGTCCGGCCGGTGCTCGAGCGCTGGCTCGGGAGGAGGCACGGCTCCCTGTCGTTTCGGGTGACGCAGGTGCTCTCGGGGCATGGTTGCTTCGGGAAGTACCTGTGTCGCATTAACAGGGAGCCGGACGCCCGGTGTCACCACTGCGTCGACTGCCGGGAGGACACGGCGCGGCATACGCTGGCAGAGTGTGCCGCCTGGGAGGAGCCACGCCGTGCCCTCATCTCAGAAGTAGGCAGTGACCTGTCGTTGCCGGCCGTGGTCGAGTCGATGGTCGGCAGCGAAGAGTCCTGGGACGCGGTGGTTTCCTTCTGCGAAACAGTCGTCTCGCAGAAGGAGGCTGCGGAAAGGGAGAGGGAGATCTCGTCCACTCACCCGGCCCGCAGCAGGCGCACCGGGCGTCGGCGGAGGGCGGACAACGCCCTCTTCCAGCCCCCCTAAATGGGTCCAGGGGCGACGGACTCGGGGACGTCCGTTGCCCGCCACACATCAGGACCCGAGGTGGCGGCGCGTAGTGTTCCACGCGCGCCCCTCTTAGACGTCGCGGGGGGAGTCTAACACCTCACTCCCCCCCCTGACCCGAGGAGGCCCGCGGTGGCGGGCCGGCACCAGTCGGGGGTTGCGGAAGGATCGTACGTTCCCGCGACCCCCGGCGTAGGTGTGAGATGGAACACCGGGGTGGTTTTTAGCCGGTAAGAGTCCGGCATGCCCCTCTGCCTTCCCCAGGGCGGAGGATGTCCATGAGGATTTTCCCCCCGAGACCAAAAAAAAAAAAAAAAAAAGGCTGTCGGCCATCAGGCCATTGGCCGATACGACAATCGGCACAATGACAGTTGAGCTCACATTCCACATGTCAACAACCTCGCGTGCTAAGTCAAGATATTTGATTTGTTTATCTTTCTCAGCTTTCACGAGGTTCCCGTCATGTGGAATGGTAACATCAACAATCATTGCGCGGCGCACTAATCGATCTATCACCACTATATCAGGTTTGTTGGCGACAACAGTCCTGTCAGTGATGATAGACCGATCCCAGTACAACGTGACATGGTTATTTTCGAGAACTGGGTCGGGCACATACTTGTAATACGGTACCTCTGAGTCGACAAGTTTATATTTCAAAGCAAGTTGCTGGTGAATAATCCTGGCTACTTGGTTATGCCTGTGCAAGTACTCGCTGTTAGCCAGACGAGAACAACCAGAGATAATATGTCTGATGGACTCACCCGGACGGTGGCATGCCCGACACACGTCAGCCGTCTCGTCCTTCATAATATGTGTCCGGTAGTTATTCGTCAAGATAACTTCGTCCATAATTGCACAGACAAAACCTTCAGTTTCCCCGAAGAGGTCACTGAAACGCAGCCAGGATACGGACGCTAAGAAATCTACACCGGGCTCATGAAGAGCCCGATAGAAGCGCCCGTGAAGCTCCTTGCTTTGCCATACCTTCTTGCGGTCATCGGTAGTAAGTACTACAGGTTTGCGCCAGTTCTCTTTCTCCATGGAGAGCGGGGTGAGCCCCTTGTCCATTGCGACCACATCACGGTGCATACCCACTTCGGCTTTTAAAAAATATTCCCTGAGACTGCACACCTCGCGGTTGTGGAGGGTTTTCGCATTTAAAAATCCTCGACCCCCACACTTCCGCGGGATATACAGTCTCATCACCGATGATCGTGGGTGATGCATCCGGTTTGCGGTCAGCAGTGTACGGACCCTTCTATCTAGGGCGTCGAGTTCAGTCTGAGTCCATTTGAGTATGCCGAAAGAGTACATCAAAACCGGCATGACCCAACCATTGAAGGCGCGCACCTTATTTCCGCCCGAAAGAAGACTAATTAATACCTTCTTCAGGCGACAAAAGAAGCGCTCCTTCAAGGATTGCTTCATGTCAGCATCGTTGATGCCTAACGCTTCCGACATACCCAAATACTTATAGCTTTCGGATGAGGAGAGGGATCTAAGGTGTATGGAATCCGAAAGTGGAATTCCCTCGGATTCCATAATCTTCCTCCCCTTTACATGCATGACTGCACATTTGTCCACACCAAATTCCATCCTGATGGTACTACTAAAAGTTTCAGTTACCTTCAGTAGCTCCATCAGATGCAATTTGTTAGGGGCAAAGAGTTTCAAATCATCCATGTAGAGGAGGTGAGATATGACCTGACCACCTCTCTTCAACCGATAGCCTAGACCTGAGTCCTCCAGCAGTGTGCTTAGAGGATTCAGGGCTAAGCAGAACCAAAGTGGACTCAAACTGTCGCCCTGAAATATTCCCCGCTTAATCCATACAGGCTCATCATTCCCCTGGATCTGTCGACACCCTGGATAGCGAAGGACCGTCTTCCACTGTCTCATACACGACTCAAGGAAGGTGCGTAGAGTTGCATCTATCTTGTACAACTCCAGCACCCTCATGAGCCATGTATGTGGCACCGAGTCGTAGGCCTTCTTATAATCTATCCAGCATGTCGACATATCCTTGCGGGATCGGCGAACCTGTTGGCTAATGGCCATGTCTATGAGGAGTAGCTCCTTAGTACCGCGAGACCCATTCCTACATCCATTTTGAGAGGCAGACATAATCGAGTAACTGTCAATGTGTGTGTTAATTTTCGCTCTCAAAATGGATGTAAGAAGTTTATAAACCGTCGACAAACACGTGATCGGTCTATAATTCTTGGGTTCCGCGGGACTACCTGACTTATGGAGCAGGTGGGTAACGCCTGTTGTTAGAAACTGTGGTAGCGACCCAGACTCTAAGGATGACTGGAACTGAGATGCCAGGCAAGTGTGTGAACTAATTAGCCATTTTAACCAAAAGTTATGCAGTCCGTCCGGTCCCGGTGATTTCCAATTCGGTAACGGACGGACTGCTTTGGCTACGTCTAATGGCGTAATTATGACTGGATATGTATATATATTATATTATATATATATATATATATTATATTATACTATATATATATATATATTATACTATATATATACTTATATATATATATATACTATATATTATTATTATTATTATTATTATTTTTATGTATTCGTGCCAAGTTTATTAACTCAAGGACAAACATGCTTCATAGGAAAAAAAATACCACCATTTCGGTGAAATGGGGGTGTTTTTTTTCCTATGAACAATCTTTTTTAATGAAAATTCTACCCCTAAGAGGATGCTCTTAGGGGTAGAATTTCGAAAAACCCTTTCTTAGTGGATACCTACTCTTCACGAAGAATACTCCCTCCAAATTTCATGTCTCTAGGACCAGCGGTTAAGGCTGTGCGTTGATGTATCAGTCAGTCAGTCAGTCAGGATTTTGAATTTTATATAATATACCTATATATAGATATATAAAATATATCATAACTTTATAGACGAGCAGGGGTATGAGATAGCTCTGGCGCTGCAGGATGCGAATGCGGTATCTATTGATCGATTAGGTACTCTGAATTTTGATAACTGACTTGTATACGAAGGCAACAGTAGACGCCAAAACTACATACCTCCATTAGGGCTGTCATATCATATTACTGTGATCATCAATGTTGGTATCACAAGTGATAAGGATGTGGTATTGGGAAATGTGATTGGGTTATACGATCAAGATTTTTTCAGTAGCAACCCAGAATCTGGATTTGAGAATCCATTAAATGGATGGCTGAGTGGATGGCTTGCCCCCTACGTGGGTCTTAAGCATAGCAGGTGAAATTTGGGTGTACGTCCTTTACACCTTTTTACGTCCTTACACTATAAACCGAATTTCGGCCATGACGACCAATCTCAGTGGAGACCAGCCTCCGGCGCGGGAGATATTATAGTGCACCACTGTGTGCACAGACACAGGTGCACTCTCTCTTCCCTCACTATCATAGTCGGATGGGACGGCAATCCAACGCGACCGGAGAGAGATCAGACGCGGGACCAACGGCTTAACGTGCTTTCCGAGGCACGGGGTTATCACACCGCCCATTTCCAAATCCCGGGCTGTTACTAAGAAATTCCCAATGGAAATCCCAATATCACTTTGTCCGACCCGGGAAGCGAACCCAGATCCGCGAACACGCTCAGCAGAACAAAACAGCAAAACATTTATAAAGATTACGAAGTAACAGTAACTTTAGTCAATACAGAAAATTGACCTGTTCCATAGTGCATAGGGCTGGCCGCAAACATTTGGTATCTCATCAGGAATTCCGGCTCAGGATTCCTGTACCAATTTCCGGATGCAGCATATAATATCATTGATTATTTGATCCCACCGCAGCAGCATCCGTTCCGATTTTGTTATGGACCTCATGAATTCGCAGTTTGTTTTATTGCACCTTGTTATTCTGTTACTTTGTAGTAGCACCTACATCAGATACCAAATTGTGTGTTGAAAATTCCCGCGTGGTTTTCTACTAAGTCCCAGCTGTAAGGAAAATCCATTATTTTCCTGTTTCGTCACCAACGACATGTAGGGTTTCTGATTGTAATAATTAAGAATTCCATCTTCCTCCCGTGTACTAAAAATAACTGTACTGCTTATTCTGATATTATTTTTTTGGGCCATTCAGTAGGAAAACCACTTTTAGCTTTTGTTTACAGGCGGAAAATGTTAAATTAATATACTAAACATTGATTAAAACAAATGTGCGTTACAAGTTGGATCCCTATTGTAAATGTGAACATAAAAAATAAAAGCTTTGTATTTAGATGAAGGCAAAAGTAATGTTCAAATAAAACTTATTAAAATGGTTTTATCAGATCATGTGGAAACAGAATGAGCAATACAATAACTTCTCGAACAACAAAGAAAAGCAGTACGTGCGAAAACAGATAAAACGAATAAAACAGAAAATATTCTAAGCATATTTTTCTTTTTCAACATAACCATTATTATGCTGTCAGGTTGATGTTAAGCTATTCACTATAATATCGTAGACACACTGATTATTAATACTGTATTAAGTAAAAATATTATACTAGTACAACTTGATTATTTTAAGAAAAAACTGACTGACTAATTACACATACGCATGTGAACTACTCTACAACAGGATTTGAATAATCTCCAAGAGATTATTAACATTACTAAGTCATCAGATAGAAAATTAGATTCGGAGACTGGAATGAGATTCAATGTACTCAGAACGGTAAATATTTAGACAACAATTATCAGTAAAGCGTGATCCTCTAATAACAGTTGCTACCTTTCGATTCAGCGCGAACCTATCTTACTTGAACATTTTCCAACGCTTCCTTGACATTGGAAAATGTTTTGAAACGTACTACAAACAGCGTAATGGATATACAGCTGTGCGAACTGTTCTACTGGGTAATACATGATCTGTTGCCGTAGTAACTGGTTTGAGTACTACGTAATCGTCTGGTGTTGGTATGATATCATTTGTTGAACATCGTGGTCACGCCCGCAACAAGATTTCAAACGCACCAAGGCTGATCGCTCACTTGGGCACTTGCCTGTTTGCAATTAGACTTATGTCGATATCCAAAATATTATCATACATTTTATTTGTATCTGCTGTTACAACATCGTTTAGCAAACCAATCGGTTCAGTTATTTTTGCTTCGTATCATTGTGAGCATTGTTAGTTACTCCGCGTGGCGTATGTACTTAAATGTTATTGTGAAATGGAACTCAACACTGATGTTTCTCAGACGTTTTCTTTATAATGTTATGTCTAGACATGGACACGGTGTAACTAAAAAGCTGTTTGTTTTCTAATTTTCCAAATATAAGAAGCTTATAAAGTTTGATCTTAAGAACCTTGTCTTCATCAAACGATTTAGAGAGATCAAAATAAATATTTTGTAATCAATTCTGGCCAACTTCGGGCCTCCAAAATGCTAGCGGTTTCCTAATACGTTTTTGTTAAACTTTATGTCACAATTCATAGTTAGGTGTATGCAAATATCTTATCAACATCCTGCCTCGTGCATGGCATTCAGAGTGGAGTTAGCTGCTAAATATAGTCGGCGACATAATCGTTGATACCGTCGTGTCTCGTTCCACATCTCAATTGTTATTTAATTAATGTCGTCGCCTATATTACTACGGTTTCGGTGTGTGATCACATTGCCTTTTGTTTTGGATGCTACAATGACATCTGCTTCTGTTGGTTTCGTATGTGTAATGTAGTTTATTAATTTTCCTGTAGTTAGTTTGAGGCTAACTTTATTATATTTTATTCTTGTGTCATCAGTCACTTCATCATATATCATTTCTCTTGTTCTGTCCCTAATTTCTTTTCGGTTTGTCGACGTAAAGACATTAATGACTTTTTAGAAAAATCTTTTACTTGGGGCTATGCCCAAGTAATTAAACTGTGACTCGTAAAGAATTAAAAAAAAAACAATACTGCCATAAAAAAAGTTAAAAAGCAGAAAAGTTTTTTTGAAACCCAATAATGCCCAATCCAATAGTGTCCAATAGTGTGTTTGAATAATTAATCTACATGACAAATCCTTTGGAATGCAATAAAATGGTCTATGGAGACACTCATTGATACGATTGGCAATAAGTAAATTTTCCATAGTATATCTTACAACAAAGTAAAACTCCTCTTTGTGTCTATGGCATTTATAAGAGTATTACGAAGTGTATTGCACATTAAATCATAAACGAGTACAGCCGCGATTGAAGTCAGTAATATTGTTCAGTGTGTAAGTAGGTTTCTGTTATTGTATTTCCTGACGTTAGAAAGTAATCCGATTACGACACCTCAATGTTGGTTATTGTTATCTTTACACTATGGTTGTGAATGTTCTGTGTTGATTCGAGTTCTTTTTCAGTAATGCATTAATTGCATGGACAATTATTGTTTTGCTCGGGGTTTCATTTGTTGAATTGTATTTAACGAGCTTTTTCTTTTGTGTTTCCAGCTTTTGGATTTTGAAAATCCGAAACGTTCATTTGTTTTTACTGTACGTACGTATGCATAACATGAGCTAAAACGTTTTCAAAAACGATGTTCGTCATTTGTTTGAAGGAAGATATTATGTCAAACTCTATTTGCAGCTTAGGTAGGTACTTATCTGCCAACATAATAAATAAAAACTTTTGACTCTGACCCGCTCTTTGGTACGGTTCACACGCAAATGTCCTTGTGTATGTGTTAATGGGTCGTAAGAAGTCGTCTCGTATTTGATTGGCGGCAGGTTCCACGTCACGTCATTGGACCACACAAGATGCGCGGGCGCAGGTACCCGCGCCTTACCGATCGCCCTTTATAGCCGCTGGGAACAGCCTTCCGATTTCAATCGATCGTTCCGATTAATTAATTGTATCGATTAATTATGTTTGTTCATGATGTTGTAGACTGAATTTTAAGCAGGTATAAACCTACTTTTTGTTTAGAACAATGATATTTTTGTTTTCCTCAACCTATTATTTGGTGAATTTTTAAATTATAAAAGTAGGTAATTCTTCAAACATGACGCCATGGGAATAACCAGTATTTTGCCAAATCCTTCCAATAATTCTTAACCGCGACAAAAGAACAAAAAATGTTTAAAGACATACTACTAGCGGTACCTCTGACGAATCACATACAGACACAGATCTATAAAGTTTTAATTTTAAAGGGATCAGGTAGTAAAAAAATGTCTTAAAGACACCGCTCCGGTGTCGGCGTCGATCAAAGTACAAGATGCTCCCACGACACTATTTATAAAATATCAAGAGATTTTTAAAGGTTTTACAACTCTTTTTGTTGCTCCTCGTATGAGTCGTATGTGACTAGTATTTACTTGTTTTTTGCGCCGCTTGTTATAATAGAATTGGATGGATCGTATTTGTAGGTAATAACGTTTACAATAGAACTACATACATAATGCATGTACCTACTTGAGATTATATTGAGAATTCGCTGCTTCACACGGGAATAGGGATTTCGCATCTGACACCTGTTACAATCCGAAGCTGCACTCTTGTATCTAGCTTGTATGGGAAAATAACAAGTTAGTAGATTAGAACTTATCAAATGAATTCTAAAACCAACTATTTGGTAACAGAATACCTATATTGAACATTGAACCCGATGAATAATGTCTAAATTCCACAGTGAGCCGCATCATCATCATAAGCCACAATAAAATAAACCACGCTTACTAATCGTTGCAGGTTAAAACCGGCTACAAATGGTAATAAAATAAAGGTACACACATACACGTGAAGTGTCGAAACGCAGTTCTCTCTTTCCGATATAAATAGTGCGAGGCGAGGCGAGTCGAGCGCGGCGCACTGACCGACCATCGACAGCGATCCCGATAATCGGGCGAATGTTTGAGTTTCTCTATTTTCAAATCGGGCGACTGCGAGTCCCTAAACGGAAACGGAGGTAACGCGTGCGTTTGCGTTGTACGCGCCGCGCGTGTTACTTGCGCTGGGACAGGTTAACGCTCGTTACGCGGATGGTGTGCGGGAAGGGTATCGCTCGACCGGGCGGTCGTGTGAACGCGCCGCGTTAATTGGCGTGCGGAGTGTCCGGCTGTCTTCGCGCCACGCGCCTGCGCGCGCTGTTCATCTCGCGCCCGTTTATATTTGAATTTAGAACAATAAAATATTATTTTATTACGGATAAAATGTAACTTGCCTATTGTTTTATGGGTATACCGTATAAAATGCATGAAATGCTCAAAAACGTAGATGTAACAGTCGGAACTAAGTTCGTTATTAAATAAAACGCGGAGCTTTGTCGGCGTTTATCGATAAATCAAAATAGTATGATAATATTGAACAAAAACTGTATGAGTATTTTGGTAAACAGGCACGCTTATAGCAATTCGTTATCAGCGCAGAGCTGTTGTTATCGATGCTGTAAGTCGAACAAGGACGTCGATAGCACACCGCACTCGTCCTGTTTGGTTACAGCACGTATCGTATGGGTACCATCTGTCATACCTAACTTGTTATCAATATTTTTAGAATCAATGCTATTTATCGTTACGTACCTAGCATACTAATAACATCATATGCCTACTAAAAAGCTGTATTGGACTGATAAACAAGTTTACCTAAATCTATACAAGTAAATACAATTGAAGTGTCCGTTGGTAATGTCAAAATAACAGGTTCTTACTAAATGCATATGAAAGTAAATACGGTACCTATACCAAAAAATTAAAAAAAACCGGCCAGTCTTGCTCAAATGTCCAATTGAATACAACAGACGAAGATTCATGTGATTTCGATGAAGAGACAGCTGATTCATCTTCATTTGAACAATTTATGAACATCCAGCAAGAAGAAGAAGAAGAAGAAGAAATCGAAGAAGACATGACTGATGAAGTCGACTTTGAAGAGTATGAATCAGATTAAAATATGGAAAGAAATCAGACCTACAGTTAAAGTCAATAACCAATATCAATAATCATCATCCAGTTAAAAGAGTATTGTCCCTGAAAATTCCATCATAACAGTTCGTGGAGTAGGCCTACCGGGGAAACCACATTAAAAAAACGTACCAAGGTACCTACACTACCTCACAGGTGGTGTGGAAATGTGTGCATATTATGTAGAACGTGACTCGTTCAACTTTGAGAATTACTATTATATCTCAGGAATGATAATTCTTAGAAAAAAAGAGAAGGACTATTTTTGTAGATAATTTTAAGATCTATAATTTTTGTCCAGGCTACTTTTTTGATAAAACTTGCCATTTTCGAAAAAAAACCAAAAACCCTCATACTTTGACCTTTGACTCCGAATAACTTTTTTTAGCACACATGGGATTGATGGGGACTTTTGACACTTTATTTCTAATGGTGTACCCAAGGTGTCCACCAAAATTTAGCTCTGTCGGATTTTTTGTAATCTGAGCACTATTTTTATGACTAATTTGACCGGACTACCTATTTCGAAAAATGCAGAAAACGACGTCATCATTCTTGCATACAAAGTAAACTATAGCTAATAAATCGAAAGTAACAGTAAACACGAAAATAAACAATTTAATCACCTACTTCTAAATTTTTTAGGAGGTAATGCGTCAGGTCGTTGGTCTGTCACTGGCTAGTTATTTTCTTTTGTTTAGCCGTAAGTAAATAGTTTGTTAATTTGTGTCAGTAACTTTGTAGGTTTCTGTTATATACCTACTTGCTATTTCGAGACACAACCGCTGTCACAATAACCAGTAACTAGTGGGTACTTTGCCTAAGTCATATTGAAACAATTTGAACTACATAATGCAGGTACAATTGAAAGTTGCCCCAATAATCACATAGGTATCTGTGCTGTGAAATATTTATCATTCAGCTGCATTTAGCCAGACTTTCATCTAAACATACATTCCTATATATACAAATAAATCAAATTGAAGTGTCTGTTTCTAATGTCAAAATAACAGCTTTATATTAAATGCATATGAAAGTATATACGGTACTTATAATTAAAACATAAATTTTTTTTTTTTTTTTAAATTATTTCTTTATGCCTGCCTGTCAGTCTATCTGTTTGTTCCGACTAATCTCCTAAATGGCTAGATAAATTTTGATGAAATTTGCTATGAGGATAATTTAAACCCTGGGGAAGGACATAGGATATTTTATTGTCATACCTACCACGCGTGTGAAGCCGCGAGCGGAAGCTAGTTCTAACTAAATGGGGCCCGGCCGAACCCTTCACACTTGAAAACGAATTATCAGGGTCGAGGAATTTATACTGAACAGGACATTACACAAAATTAAGAATTATAAATGAACACATTTTAATTTTGGAAGAATTTTTTTCTGGTGCCCTGAAAAGCATAGGATCCAAGCCTAATAAAATAGTTGCAAAATCGTGCAACAAATACGCAAAATTGAAGCTAAACAAAACCTTTTAAAAACAATACATAATCGAACGATACGTTTCGGATGAATTACGTTATCTGATTAGTGATTAAGTATTAGGATCCAATTAGTGTGATTAAAATCGTTTCCGCAAGTTTCATTTCCACGTAAAAGTACATAATATGGAAACGAAATACATGTTCTGATAACAATTACGTGACTTGTTCTTTTTGTTTCCAGAAAGAGGAATTCAAAGCAGTTGACGCAAAGTGGTGGATTAGCTCAACACAAGCTGACACCAGTAACAACACCCCTGTATGTAACCACGGTAATAATATTATTACCGTGATGTAACCTTCGCAGAGTAGCCTGTAGTGCCTACAGGTTTTTCACGCATAGGTCCTCCAAAAGTTAGTCGACATTTTTCCACTTCAGCTGTGATACACACCACATAATGATTTAAAATTCTAGTGATCCAAATGTTTGAACTGCTATTACGTTTTTATTATTGACTAATTCAACTATTTATGATATGTCATTGACTAATTCAACTACCTATTATCATAAAAAATCATCAGGTAATCCGTTAGGAGTATCTGATTATTTTTTTAAATTTTAATTCATAATGGCATCACAGCTTAAGTGGAAAAATGTCAACTAACTTTTGGAGGCCATTGTAAGTACATAAAAAGCTATATGTTTGGGTAAGGGTTTCTTCTATAAACGTGAAATATAGATTACAAAACAATTAATTTATTAAGATGGTGATGCTTTAGTTTGCGGTGTTTGTAATAATTGTCTTCTATGTAGGTCTCGTTCTTTGGAATTTTCTCCTTGCTACTGATCCAGCGGGTTAATTCCGTAACACACTAACAGTAGCCATGGCTTTCATTTTGACAGTTCAACAACATTCATAGCGTTATTCACGTTGTTGAACAGACAAATTTTTCGAACATATGTAGCAATGGATTTGATTTTATCCTTTGAAATCATTCAGATTGTTATTGTCAGTGAGTTACGCAGCTGCAATGGTTAGTTGACTATGCTCTTTATGAAAAAGGCTCCACCATAATGAACCATCGACCAAGCCCAACAATTCTGTAATAATGAAAACGAACTCGGAATAAAAAAGTGGGAAACAGACGGTAATAACAAAGATATTAAAGTCGATAGATGTAGGTGGTCACGTGGAAAATAACCAAGAACAGCTCCTTTGTATACGTATATATTGAGTCTGTATGACGCAGCGTCTGGGCGCGATCGGGATACGAACACTGATGCTCCGGTGACTTTGGACGAGCGAGAATTTCAGCGGTTTTTGGCAGGAAGTTGGTATTCATAACTGTGTTTTTGTATATGTATAGGTACCCTATTCGAAAACCCTGTATTTTTGTATATCTTCATTGTGCACATAAAACTCTGACATTCAGGGGTTTATTTATAAACGATGATTTAAGTTAAGTGACGTTTAAACGTCAAAAATGTATGGTTAAACAGTCGCTAATCACTACTTAACTTTGAGCAACATTTATGAATAAAGGGGTTAATGTTTGTCTTGCATTTGATCAGACTATGATTGAATTGTTGTTATTCATAGTTACCGAATACCTACGAAAAATATCGTAGATAAGTTACTCAACTTAACAATTTTTTTTACAGATTAACGAAGAATTAGTTAGCGTCTAAAAGGGGCTGTTCTTCAAACCGCATTATTTTAAAACTTCTCTAGGTTTTTTCATCAAAACTGAAGTTTGAAACAATTAGCTTAGAAGCTTTTCTTTTAAGTGTCTTGAAAACGATTAACACACCAACATCACTCAAGTCCACACTTACCGCAGTAGTAGAACAAATACTTGTAGTGAAGTCAGTTTTGTAATCTGTATATTGAGGTATGTTTAAGTTCAGCCAGTCGTTCACAGAAAACTGAAGCTATTTATATTGATGCAGCCAATTTTGTACTATTTGTTGTGGCGCATCACTGTGATCCGGCGCTAACTTTATCATTTATTTACCCAATGCCTGTTATTGTTACAAAACTGCTATGTTTCTTGAAAAAATTCCGTATTTTTCACGAAGAATTCGAAGGCTCTAAGTTGTAATCATGGGTGTTAATTCGGTCGATACACAGTGTGATTCATGACGTCGACTGGACGATTCTAACTATCTCACACTGTACGGATACGTAGATAGATAGATTATGTACTTAGTCTATTGTGTGCTTAGTTATATTGATTCGACCAATTACAGCTGTAATAAGTAGAGTCATTGGACATGTCTTTTTTGGTTACGCTTTGTATCTAATCAATAACAAATTATACTGAAGCGTGTTAATACTTTGGAAGCCATATTATGACTTCTTCTTCTTCGTGAAAGTTCTTGTTCCCCCGTTCTTCGTTTTCGCTTAGCGTTCTTTCTGCCTTTTGGTTTTTCACGGCTCCTAAGGGTACTCCCGATGTTTAGTAGCTTATAGTCTTCCTCAAGAACTGGGCCATCACTTACAAAAAAAACAAAAATAAAATCCGACTGGTAGTTCCAAAGATTACCTCCTACATACAAACAAACAAACCAAACCAACCAAATCTATTGACCCCAGCAAACATGCATCTTTGGAGAAGGAGGCGCTGTTTTGTGGCCTTCGCTTATTAAAATATTATCGCATCCAAGCTTATCCTACATTGCGTATATGAACAGAACACTAATATTAGTATTGTGCATGTGTGTAAATGAGCGTCATTGGCGATTCGTGCAACTAGTTGCCGGCTGGCCACTTGAAATAAATTTATGATTATTTTGAAGCGTCGTGCCAACGCGTCGTTCAAAGAAGGATGGAGGACCACGATGTAAGATAAAAGCTGCAATAGCTTGGATATGATAATCGTCACATAATCTTCCATGCCAAACAAGTGTCAAACAAGTTGTCTTGTGTGTTGTCAAATCTCGTTTTATGACACTGTTTACTAACTTTTGATGTCGGAAAATGTATTGATAGAGAAAACTTTCAATTATATTTCTGCGGTTATATTGTTTGAGAGTAGTGGTGAGCAGTGGTGAGCAGTGGTGAGCAGTGGTGAGCAGTGGTGAGCAGTGGTGAGCAGTGGTGAGCAGTGGTGAGCAGTGGTGAGCAGTGGTGGCCCAGTGGTAACGGTTGCGACTTACGAGTTGTAGGTCGCAGGTTGGAACTCAGTCAGGCGCTGTACTTTGTGTAAATTATTTCATCCACTGCTCTTAAAACGGTGAACGAAAACGTCGTGAGGAAACCGGCATGTCCTAGAACCAAAAATTCGAAGGCATGTGACATCCGCCAACCCGCACTGGGCCCGCACTGGGCCCGCGTGGTGGATCACGGCTCACCACCTCTCACAGAGAGTAGGCCTGTGTCCCAGCACCAGTGGGGACGCTATAGGCTGATAGCGTATGTGTGTATATTGTTTGAATTATTTTCTGTTTTATTACTAGTAGGCGAGCTTGTGCTGGACAAAAGTACGTTAAAACAAATTTGTGAATAAGCAATTTCCATTTCAGTTTTCAGTCATAGTTTTCTACGATTGCTAAGTAATTCATACTACAAAAACTATTCAATAATGGACATTAAACGATGATAAACAAACAAAAGTGTATCGAATAATAAAATATCTTCATGAAAAGTGCCTTCTCCATGTCCACGATGTTCCTCACACATGAAAGGTGCGCAGTATTGACGGTGCGCAATTTTGTTATAGTTTAACGACGAAGCTGACATTTTGCGCATAAGGAGATCACCGCCGGATGCGCATGGAATACACTCTAATACTCATGATGGTGAAATTTTGTTGTGAAATGACAAGAATCTTAATCTTAATCTGAAAGACACTGAATCTTCATTAGATGATTATTTTATTGAAGGGCTTAAAAAAATCTAGTTGTTATCCCTTTGTGGATCTAGAGCGCTGAAAGTTGAAAATCTAACAGCGCGCTTGTATTTAGTCATTCATTTAGGTGTTGCCTAGTGTTAGTGAAAACGGCCTCGTCATTAGCATGTATGATAACTTTTTTTTCCGTTAGCCTATACTGTCCCACTGCTGGGCAAAGGCCTTCCCCATATTCTTTCACCTTTCCTTGTACTGTGCCTTCTCCGTTCAATTGGTTAGTAAAGATAAAAATGATAATGATGTTAGGTATATTAATGACTTAACGTGAATTAATTTTAGCATTTTATTTAATTTTTTGTTTCGATACCTACGTGCTAACGATTGCAACGCAAGATTGTGTTTGTCTGCATTTGTCTTATCATTAAACATACTGATAAATAAAACTGTTTATAGTAAATAATAAAAGAAATGCGTGCGAATGTGAATACAGAAAAGATATTGGTTTTTTTTTGGATATGATTATGTTACATTAAACAATACAATTTTGGAAAAACCTACGTACTTAGCAGATGATCAAATTGTTTTCGTGGATAGGTAAATGTTATTTACTAAAGAAAATAAACTAACACTTGATTTTAAATACCAAAGTTACGTTGATTATTACCAAAAAAACGTTTTTGTAATAGGTACCTACCTAATTTTATTATATAAAATCATATTTTATAATTTAATTACTAAACAGATGTCTAAGTGTTTGGTTGTTTTTGTACCTACCCTTAATTTACTCTAGTGACCAGAAGATTAATTACCGTAATTAAAAACGTTCAAAATTTTTTCGCAATCTCATCTCAGCGACAATAAATGTCAAAAAATTTACAAAAATGCAAGAAAATTAGAGTTATTTTTGACAGGTTGAAACTGAGATCAGACTGTGAACGTTCTTAAAATTACGAGAATTGCCCCTCTGATAGCCCATTTAGAATATTGTTAATAAAGTAAAAAAAAAACTCACAAAAGTAGGCAATAATGTTACATAATATTTACCAAATTACATACGTTGTAGTTTCTAGCTAATCTGAGTATAAAAATGCGACCTTATCGGCTGTTTATCTAAAGAGTAATTTGAAAGAGTTAGTCGCATAAAACAAATTGCATTGCTGGAATTTGTTGCTAACAACATTATTTCTGTTTATACCACCTACCCACGTGCTGAGGTTTTCCCACCTGGAAACGAGTTGCCTTGGCTAACCTGGAAGTCTATAAACAGACTCCGGACTCAGGTTGGCCGAAGCAAGGAAAACTACTCATAGCAGATTAATAGACGAGCCCGGCTTGGAGTGCGAATGCCAGGGGCCTAAAAAGGCCACTTTAAGCAATACCTCTAAAAGCGATTCATTTCCTGAACTCCCAGCAGATCATTAGCAATTTCTCTAATTTTCGTAAAATGGTTACACATAACAGCTTAATCAAATAATCACCTACAATTCATTTCATATCAGAATCATATTTGGTGTAGACATTGCCGCATGAAAAAAAATAACCGTAATTTTATCGGTAAATTTTTCATTCAGTTTTTATTAATCTAATTGTTTTTTTTTTTTTTTCTACAATTTAAAAGCCAAGAAAGCTGTGGCCATAGCAAGAGCAAAAGCCCAGGACAAGCTTTATGACACACTGGATAATCCAACAGGTCAAAAAAATCTTTACCGGCTTGCTACAGCTAGAGAGAGAAAGACGAGGGATATTTGTCAGATAAAGTGTATAAAGGATGAAACTGGAATAGTTCTTTCGGATGATGAGAAAATTAAGGATAGTTGGAAGAGTTATTTTGAAAGACTGATGAATGAGGAGAATGACTGGAGTGGTGTGCTTGGGAATAAACCAGTAAACGAGGGGTTAGTGAGAAGGATTAGCATGGATGAAGTGAGAATAGCAGTAAATGGGATGAAGAATGGTAAAGCAATAGGTCCGGATGGAATACCAGTTGAACTATGGAAGCTATTACGGATAGATGGATGGACGTGATTAGCTTTATTCTTCAATAATTTGTTGCTGGAAGAAGCCATCCCTGACGAATGATGCAACAGTTCGCTGGTGCCCATCTTTAAAAACAAAGGTGATGTCCTGGAGTGCAACAACTATAGAGGAATAAAGCTAATGTCATATAGTATGAAGGCTTGGGAGAAAATAATTGAAAGACGACTGAGAGAAGAGAGTGAAATTTCGCAAAATCAATTCGGTTTTATGCCTGGTCGAGGAACAACAGATGCCATCTTTGCTATCCGCCAGCTGTGCGAGAAATACAGAAGTGCGCATAAGAACTTGCACATGATATTTGTTGATCTTGAAAAGGCATACGACCGAGTACCTCGTGAAGTTTTGTGGTGGGCGCTGAAGGAGAAAGGCGTGCCAGGGAAGTATGTGCAGTTGATTAGAGCGATGTACAGTCAATGTAGTAGGTACCCAAGTCCGGTCTACAGTGGGCACTACTGGCAGCTTCGATGTGGCTGGCGGCTTGCACCAGGGTTCAGCACTCAGCCCGTACCTCTTCGTGCGTGCGATAATGGATGCTCTTACATCAGATATCCAAGAGGAGGCTGCCTGGTATATGCTGTTCGCCGATGACATTGTGCTGGTTGCCGAGAACGGCTTAGAGGTCCAGAGCAGATTAGAGGGGTGGTGGAGAAGACTCGAGACCGTTGGCCTGAGAGTAAGTCGGACCAAAACTGAGTATCTGTTTTGTGATTTTGGCGGTCTCTCCAGTCCTAGGCCCATATCTCTCGCCAGAACGCCCTTATCGATCTGCTCCGACTTTCGGTACCTCGGGTCGCTTATCTAAGGAGATGGTGAAGTAGACCGAGACGTAACGCACCGGATCAACTCAGGATGGATGAAATGGCGCAGGTCACAGGAACAACTTGCGACCCACGGATACCCCTCAAGTTAAAGGGTAAATGTATAAGTCCGTGATAAGGCATGTCGACTTTATGAGTCTGAATGCTGGGCTGTGAAGAAGATGGATGAAAAAAGGTTGCTTGCAGCGGAGATGAGAATGTTGGATGTGTGGAGTGACGAGAATGGATAAAGTAAGAAATGAGTATTTAAGAGGAAGTTTGAAAGTGGCGCCAGTGACAGAAAAGTAAGTTGAAAGGAAATCGTTGGCTTGGTATGGGCATGTGATGAGAAAGGACGAAACGCATGTGACTAAAAGAGTGATGAATATACATGTTGATGGATGGAGAGGGAGAGGAAGGCCGAAGAAAAGATGGATGGATTGTATGAGGAATGATATGAAAGAGAAGGGAGTGAATGATAGCGTGACGGTTGACAGGGGAGAATAGAAGAAGAAAACGTGTTGCGCCGACCACAAGTAACCCTTATAAGGGTAGGAAGATGAAATGTTTTTTCTTATTATAATATACCTAACTGTTAAAAAGACCGCAGATAAGCCTTGAAAAGGGAAATTAGAAACAATAAAAACTTTATAGGCTGGCAACGTGTACAAAGGAGTTCTTAGTTTATCCCTTGGGTTATGTCAAGTTGACAATTATTGTAAACATCAAACATCAACAAGACGTGTTTAATTTAAAACAAGTATTTCGTGTTAATAAGATCGTTTTTAATACAAAGTAAGTGCATGATTGTTTGACTTATATCAATATTTAATTGTGTCGCTGTGCAAAAGTAAATGTACGTAATATTTTGTAGGAATGGGAAGGCGTGCAGCTAGTGTCTGATGCACAATGGAACATTCTGCTCGACTTTCTACACTTGTGTACAAGTGGAAGCGCTGTCGGTGTTGAGCCCCTTATGAAGATCACTGCAGCTCGATTTTCTGTCAGACACGTCCGTCAGCACCAAGCCCTACCGATGCAACAACAGTGCCTTTGTCTCGTCGAACTCGGCAAGCGAGATGCCGCAGTGAGTGGATTTTTCTAACCCTACAGCTATTCATGTTGCGGTTAAGACTAATGATGACTATTGAATATGATTATGGTATTTTATTACGTTTTTAGGTCACCCTCTGGCTGCACTAGATGAGGCTCGGAGAGTTTTATCTCAGGTGGAGATGCAACATGCTGCAGCTGATATAGCAAATTAATAGTGCAGAACCTTGGGAGGCTTGCTGATGCAGTCGAAAGACTATTTATTGATTTCGGGAGCCTGCCGTTTTGCCAAATATATTTTGACAAAATTTCATTATCCAAACAAATTTTAGCAACCTTTTTTTATACCAATGCAATATTTGGAATGATTTTAGTACGCACATTTTTATTTGGTCAAATTTGGACTCTGCAGAATGTTACCAAGGATAATCGGCTGCCCAAATTCACAACCTAGTAACAGGTGATTTGAAAAAAAAAGCGGTTTTTGGCATTTTCCGACTTACTAGACAGTATCAAAATGATGTGGACCTTAAAACACCTAGTTTCAAAAGTAATTTAAAAAAAAAAAATTAGCAACTCGAAGCAATTTGCTTTTATGAAAATTTCCTTGAATTAGGGACAAATTTTAAACTTAGTATGTCAAAATACAAATTTAAAACCCTTGCAGCTCAAGCGACTTACTAAGTTATGAATTTGAAATACCAACTTGCTATGTTTTGAATTTGGCGCCGATTGCAAAATAGATGAAATTTCGTTTAGTAAGTCCAGTGTCACCGGCGCACGAGTGTTTCGCTCCGTAATTTAAGAGTCCTTTGAAGTACGTTAGTAAATATCTTTTTATAAGTCAACAGGATTTTTATTCAAAATCTGCATTCATAGGTACTTTGGGATAATTTTTTAATCTTATAAACACTAAAATGTATAACGAATTTGTTTAGTTTTCACGTTTACCATAGAAAATCAAATTGATAACCTAATAAGCAGACTTACTAAGTTTTGATATTGTTTTTACATTCATGTTTGGGTAAATTCACAAATAAAAATAAAGTATGAGCGATTCAAGTGTAACGTGTGTGTGTGTTGAGTTTTTTTGTTTACTAGTGTAAACAAAAAAAAAACAAAAAAAAAACTATACTCTAAAAATGATCACGAGTATAACAAACTAAAATGTAAATAATATAGCACAACTTTTCGCCAAACATCCAAATCGCTCTCTTCTGGTTTCTTCGGGCGAACGAAACGGGTGGTGGTAGCCGACCACTTTTTTGGCTCTCCTGAACATTTTTGTTGGGACAAGTTACTATGTTCTGATTTTAAGCAGCCGTAATGTCATTATGGCATTTGGTCTTTAATCAAATGATTTATTACAGCAAACAATCTTTAGACAATAAACATTTAGTCAAATGATTTGTTATGAAAAAAAGTATAAGGACAAAAATAAGATTTTTTGGGAAATAAATTATAATTAAAAAATGCACTTATATTTGATGTAATTTCTTGGAGTTTAGTGAAATTTGCTACGTAACATGCTTATATCTTTTTTAAATCGAAACAGTTAGGTTAGGTTAGAACTGTGACCACACAACGCACGAGCCGAGCGAGCGAAGCGAGCGTGTCGCAGTAGCGGCCGGCGAGTGCCAGAAACATATTTTTGAATATAAAACCAAACCAACAAAACACATTGTAATTTATTTGTATATTTTGTGCAACTGACATAACGATGCAAATCTTTTGTCATTGACTTAACAATTCACTGAATAGAAATGGTAAACTGAAAACTGACAATAGTAAATATTTGGTTTATTTTATTTTTCGTAAAATATATTACACCAACTAAAATATTTGACTACATTAAAATTGGTAAAGTACTAGCTGATTAAACGTTCACTTGCCAAACATTAGGTTTGCGTTACAATTATTTGTGAAGAGTTTATTTGCTAAGTAATAATTTGGCAAATGAAATTATGCGAAAAATTGTTTGGGAAGTGATAATTATAATATTTTTTTTTGATGAAACAAGGGAGACCTACTGGTTTCCCATAGAGGTACAGTATGATTTTTTTGTACAAGCAATAAAAAATTAAGTGTAACAGTAACATTCATATAAAATATAAACAAATACAAACAGGAAATCATACTATATTTTAACATTAAAATAACACAACAACTTTCCATAAAGGCAAAAAGGTATCGGGCTCTATGTCCACTGGTGGTGTCTTCAACGTTGATTTAAGGGGATAAGCCTGCGTCACCTGAAACATATTTCTTTATTAGAATAGGTACTCAAATTAAACAATGATGTTTATAATGTAATTTTATTTAAAAGTTATTTTAATTATTGACTGATTATTTGACTTACCTAAAAACCACAAACCTTTTCAGCCTGGTGGAGTTGTTCCAAGTGGGTCTCAAGTGGATGGTGATTCCATAAAAAGGAAACATGGTTGGCCCCTCCACAGCTGGTATCGCCACAAATCAGAGTTGCAAACCCAAATGAAAAAAAGACTAATTAATTATTATGTTTCTATTAGTTCTTTAATTCTGTAAGATGAGAATTGTTAATATAAATAGTAAAATATTTGTCCTATCACTATTGTTTTATTTTAGTAAAAGTTATAATGTATGTCCTCTTATTATATTATAACACTATTTAATAAAATTGTAGTAAATGATGACAATCCTACTACTAATATTATAAACGTGAAAGTTTGGATGGATGGATGGATGGATGTTTGTTACTCTTTCACGCAAAAACTACTGAACGAATTTGGATGAAATTTGGCACACAGATGGTTTATAACCAGGATTAACATATAGGATACTTTTATTCCGATATTCTCACGGGATCGACACGTATGCGGGTGAAACCGCGGGACGCTGCTATTATAACACAATATTGATGAAGGGTTCGGCAGAAGTGTAATTTTAGTACACCCACATACGTCCCATGCAGTCCCATGTGGTAAGCAAGATAACATTTTTTTTTTTTTTTTTCTGGATGGGAAATCATCATATGACCCCTCCCGCTCTGGGTGGAGCAGAAGGGAGTGTCAGACTCTTACTGACTAAAACCCACCCGTGTTCCTTCCTTAGCCCTTTATGTACCAGGGCAGCGGTAACCCTTTCGGACGATCCCGCTACTCAGCAAGATAACATTGAAAATACATATATGAATGCCAGCAAAAACAGTTGGTAACTGTAGGTATGTGGTAGGTATTCACAATTTGAGCATTTATGGAGTGATAATAGTTTTTGGTTAAACACCTCTTCTCATATTGGGCAGGCCTAACAATAGCAATGTGAGTGCCACCAATGTAGCCAAAAACATCAGGCATTCTAAACTTCTGGTAAAACCTGACATCATAAAACTGTTAATGGTAGGTTCTCTTTGTTTATAATAGATGTGTGCACCCACTTTTAGTCCTGCATGATAGCTTCTATAGTTAACACTGGAGGAGCTGCTTATCCCCACAATAAGTTATAATCAAGTATTCCTACTTTAGGTATTGTACCTAGTGATATAAATATATTCTTACTTACCCAGTTTTGATTTCGATGGAGCTAGTGTCACGGCTCTCACACAGTTAGATACACTAACTTAGCGCATCTTATGATGTGCACTTGCTCCTATAAACCTCTGGTATGATCCAATGCATAAAAACTAAGTGTACTCAGCAGCTAAAATGTGAATAGAAAATTATAGTAAGTGGTCATTTAGGCATATGATCAAAATTTTTATTTTATCGAGAGGGTACAGGGTAAACCTTTGTTTCTATGGTTTAGATTTTTTAATAAATATGTATAACTATAAGAAAGAAAGAAAGAAATTGTGGTTGTTTATTGTTTATTGAAGTAATTGATTTACATAAATATTTACAAAATAGGGCCTTAATACTAGGTGTAGGTAAAAATATTTGGATTCTACCTGAACTAGGAATAAACCTGTATCTCAGGTATCGCACTCAAGTGCTTATACATAAGTATTATTTAAAATTCCTTAAAAACATAGTAAATAATTTATCTACTATAAATTATGGTTCTATTCTAATTGACAGAAATGTGATACTCTTGCATCATAAATCGCAAGCATGTTGCACAATGTGACGGTTCAGCCAGTTTAGTGCACTCATTCGCCTGATGACCTTGTTCCCCACAATGTCCACACGTATAGGTAGCCTCCCGACAAGTCTTTGCAGTATGTCCATACTGTTGACATTTAAAGCACCTGAAAGAAAAATGCGTTTATTAGCATTACACAAAACGAATACACCTTAAAACTATAAAAACAGAAAACAAAGATTATAATGCCAAAAGGGCCTCAGCTCAGCATAATGTCAGATGACAACACAAGTGTACCACCTGACGCTGATTTTCAGCTGCAACCCCCGAGTGCCATACGCTGGAATAACAAACACATAGGGAAGTGTGTGTCCGTTATAATTAATTGAGAGAAATTTAAATGCTAGAAATTATAGAAAAGCTCATGCAAAATCAAATAAAATGTCGTGACATTTATGTATGTGTGTGAGTGTGTTGTTCTTCTTAACTACGAAACGGATTTTCATGCGATTTTCGTTCTCAATTAGATATAATATTGCTGTGCCCTGACAGGGTCTACAAGGGCTCTTAGCTATAAGCCTTTTGTGAACATCTTTATACCTTGTGGAATGCAAATAAACGAATATGAATATGAAACCTTTACAAATAAGTGTCTATCTGGAACTACTTAGTTAAAACACACTAGTTTTTTCTTTTGAGCAATAAAGTTTTTATTTATTTTATATTATTATGTCGTTTATTTATTTACTTATCTTATTTTATTATATTTTTAAATATAAAAATTATGTAAAAAAATATATATTAAAAAATATAAAAAATAGTGATTCACCGATGTCGGGAGAAGGGTCCAAGCTGCCAGTGGTTAGGGCTCCAGAAACCTCCTCATAATGCGACCCGTATCGAGGAGTACAACCTTTTCAATCAGGCCCTTGATCCAACCGCCTAATGAGAGCCTCGATAGAAGTTGATCTAGGCTTTTTGCCATCAGGCCATTGGCTGATACGACAATCGGCACAATGACAGCCGAGCTCACATTCCACATGTCAACAACCTCGTGTGCTAAGTCGAGATATTTAATTTGTTTCTCTTTCTCAGCTTTCACGAGGTTCCCGTCATGTAGAATGGTAACACAATCATTGTTCAGCGCGCTAATCGATCTATCACCACTATATCAGGCTTATTAGCGACAATAGTCCTGTTAGTGTAACATGATCATTTTCAAGAACTGGGTTGGGTACATACTTGTAATACGGTACCTCAGAATCCACAAGTTTATATTTCAAAGCAAGTTGCTGGTGAATAATCCTGGCTACTTGAATTTGGATGAAATTTGGCACACAGATGGTTTATAACCAGGATTAACATATAGGATACTTTTATTCCGATATTCTCACGGGATCGACACGTATGCGGGTGAAACCGCGGGACGCTGCTATTATAACACAATATTGATGAAGGGTTCGGCAGAAGTGTAATTTTAGTACACCCACATACGTCCCATGCAGTCCCATGTGGTAAGCAAGATAACATTTTTTTTTTTTTTTTATGGATGGGAAATCATCATATGACCCCTCCCGCTCTGGGTGGAGCAGAAGGGAGTGTCAGACTCTTACTGACTAAAACCCACCCGTGTTCCTTCCTTAGCCCTTTATGTACCAGGGCAGCGGTAACCCTTTCGGACGATCCCGCTACTCAGCAAGATAACATTGAAAATACATATATGAATGCCAGCAAAAACAGTTGGTAACTGTAGGTATGTGGTAGGTATTCACAATTTGAGCATTTATGGAGTGATAATAGTTTTTGGTTAAACACCTCTTCTCATATTGGGCAGGCCTAACAATAGCAATGTGAGTGCCACCAATGTAGCCAAAAACATCAGGCATTCTAAACTTCTGGTAAAACCTGACATCATAAAACTGTTAATGGTAGGTTCTCTTTGTTTATAATAGATGTGTGCACCCACTTTTAGTCCTGCATGATAGCTTCTATAGTTAACACTGGAGGAGCTGCTTATCCCCACAATAAGTTATAATCAAGTATTCCTACTTTAGGTATTGTACCTAGTGATATAAATATATTCTTACTTACCCAGTTTTGATTTCGATGGAGCTAGTGTCACGGCTCTCACACAGTTAGATACACTAACTTAGCGCATCTTATGATGTGCACTTGCTCCTATAAACCTCTGGTATGATCCAATGCATAAAAACTAAGTGTACTCAGCAGCTAAAATGTGAATAGAAAATTATAGTAAGTGGTAATTTAGGCATATGATCAAATTTTTTATTTTATCGAGAGGGTACAGGGTAAACCTTTGTTTCTATGGTTTAGATTTTTTAATAAATATGTATAACTATAAGAAAGAAAGAAAGAAATTGTGGTTGTTTATTGTTTATTGAAGTAATTGATTTACATAAATATTTACAAAATAGGGCCTTAATACTAGGTGTAGGTAAAAATATTTGGATTCTACCTGAACTAGGAATAAACCTGTATCTCAGGTATCGCACTCAAGTGCTTATACATAAGTATTATTTAAAATTCCTTAAAAAAATAGTAAATAATTTATCTACTATAAATTATGGTTATATTCTAATTGACAGAAATGTGATACTCTTGCATCATAAATCGCAAGCATGTTGCACAATGTGACGGTTCAGCCAGTTTAGTGCACTCATTCGCCTGATGACCTTGTTCCCCACAATGTCCACACGTATAGGTAGCCTCCCGACAAGTCTTTGCAGTATGTCCATACTGTTGACATTTAAAGCACCTGAAAGAAAAATGCGTTTATTAGCATTACACAAAACGAATACACCTTAAAACTATAAAAACAGAAAACAAAGATTATAATGCCAAAAGGGCCTCAGCTCAGCATAATGTCAGATGACAACACAAGTGTACCACCTGACGCTGATTTTCAGCTGCAACCCCCGAGTGCCATACGCTGGAATAACAAACACATAGGGAAGTGTGTGTCCGTTATAATTAATTGAGAGAAATCTAAATGCTAGAAATTATAGAAAAGCTCATGCAAAATCAAATAAAATGTCGTGACATTTATGTATGTGTGTGAGTGTGTTGTTCTTCTTAACTACGAAACGGATTTTCATGCGATTTTCGTTCTCAATTAGATATAATATTGCTGTGCCCTGACAGGGTCTACAAGGGCTCTTAGCTATAAGCCTTTTGTGAACATCTTTATACCTTGTGGAATGCAAATAAACGAATATGAATATGAAACCTTTACAAATAAGTGTCTATCTGGAACTACTTAGTTAAAACACACTAGTTTTTTCTTTTGAGCAATAAAGTTTTTATTTATTTTATATTATTATGTCGTTTATTTATTTACTTATCTTATTTTATTATATTTTTAAATATAAAAATTATGTAAAAAAATATATATTAAAAAATATAAAAAATAGTGATTCACCGATGTCGGGAGAAGGGTCCAAGCTGCCAGTGGTTAGGGCTCCAGAAACCTCCTCATAATGCGACCCGTATCGAGGAGTACAACCTTTTCAATCAGGCCCTTGATCCAACCGCCTAATGAGAGCCTCGATAGAAGTTGATCTAGGCTTTTTGCCATCAGGCCATTGGCTGATACGACAATCGGCACAATGACAGCCGAGCTCACATTCCACATGTCAACAACCTCGTGTGCTAAGTCGAGATATTTAATTTGTTTCTCTTTCTCAGCTTTCACGAGGTTCCCGTCATGTAGAATGGTAACACAATCATTGTTCAGCGCGCTAATCGATCTATCACCACTATATCAGGCTTATTAGCGACAATAGTCCTGTTAGTGTAACATGATCATTTTCAAGAACTGGGTTGGGTACATACTTGTAATACGGTACCTCAGAATCCACAAGTTTATATTTCAAAGCAAGTTGCTGGTGAATAATCCTGGCTACTTGGTTATGCCTGTGCAAGTACTCGCCGTTAACCAGACGAGAACAACCACAGATACTATATATGATGGACTCACCCGGATGGTGGCATGCCCGACACACGTCAACCGTCCCGTCCTTCATAATATGTCTCCGGTAGTTATTCGTCAAAATAACTTCGTCCATAATTGCACATACGAAACCTTCAGTTTCCCCGAAAAGGTCACCAAAACGTAGCCAGGATACGGACGCTAAGAAATCTACACCGGGCTCATGAAGAGCCCGATAGAAGCGCTCGTGAAGCTCCTTGCTCTGCCATACCTTCTCGCGGTCATCGGTAGTAAGTACTACAGGTTTGCGCCAGTTCTCTTTCGCCATGGAGAGCGGGTTGAGCCCCTTGTCCGCTGCGACCACATCAAGGTGCATCCCCACTTCGGCTTTAAAAAAATTATACTATTTATTATTATTATCACAATCCTTTTACTTGCCTTGCAGGTAGTACGTATGCTATCGTGGCGGGTACTTATGTATGGCTCTAGCTCATGAATAAGGTCATGAAACACGTTTATCTATCCTATATACGCCAACAAACTCGAGGTCCGGCATTTCAAAGACTATGTTCATTTTCAGAGGAGCTACACTTCATCGGCGATATAAAATGGTTTCGATAAGGGTGCGCGTGCTCCAGATTTTTTTTATAAAGGCCTAAAATTCTGCCATTATAACAATATTTCTTCACAAAACTTCCAATATGATTTGCGAGATGTTGCTTTTGACTAAAATCTTATGAATCTGCTATTTGACATTAAACTTCAATAAAGCAATTCATAATTTGTGGACCATTTTACAAATCTCCATACAAAACTGTTAAATAAATGATGCGAATATGCATAGCATACGCATGATATGAATAGCACACAGATCATATTACGAATTGTCAGTTTGTTATCCTATTATGATTCTGCCAAAGTGGCCTTTTTAGGTTCTATTTAATTATTTATTTATTACTGTGATTGCCCGTGACATCACAGTGGGCCCTATTAGAATGCCAGCGCTGCGACATTTATTTTTTAACTGTCGAAGCATCATGCTGAGAGGAGCCTTTTGGTCTCGTATAGGACTTTCTGTTTCATTTTTCTTTTTGTTACTTTTTTTTTAAATACAGGCTGATTTTTTAAAGACCAGCTAAATTTAAGGATGTGGTACAGACAATCAAACTGAACAACTTTCTCCATGGGACAAATAGCGTAATCGCGAAAATTTTATCAACTGTCCCATAGAAAACTTCAATACCTACTCGACCTAAATGTATGGGACGGCTGAATTTTTATTCGCGATTATGATGTTGGTCCCATGGAGAAAGTTGTTCAGTTTGATGGTCTGTACCACATTCTTAAATTTGGCTGGTCTTTATCAGCCTGTATAATTTGTTTTATTTTATTTTTAATTGTGTTTAGTTTAGTTAATGATCCTGTTATCGATGATCGCAATAAATACTTTTTCTTTCTTTCTTTACAAACGATGGGACCCTTAATATCTTGCGTGTCCTGTCTGCACACTACAGGAACTGATGGACGCTATTGATGGCGCCAAACACGTAGCAGAATTCCTGACACCCTAAGAAGAAGATTCACTGGCTCCCCCACTAAATCCTCTTCTTAGCGTGTCGTTCGTGTTTGGCCCATATTGGTCCTTCTACCGGCTCAGAAGTATCTACACATTATATAACTGTTTTATACAGTGAATTTGTCATTCGTAATGTTAATTATTATGGTTTCTAATAATTAGCAATTTATTGTGGTCTCGGAACCTGAATTTTAGTAGTGGATGTTTACCGCACCCTAATTGCATAACACACTATTCTAATATCAATCTAAATCATTTTGAAGTATATTGCCAATCCATTGCTTCATATGTAGGTACTAACAATTAGTCTTCTCAACAACGTAAATAACGCAATGAATGTTGTTGAAATGTCAAAATGAAAACCATTGCTATTGTTAGTGTGTGATGGTTGGATGAATGGTAATAATGGAAACGACAGATTCTGTTATCGGTGAACAACAGTAACTATAGTTGACCGTTTTTGGCTTAGTGAATCACACACGATAAAGGAAAACATCGTGATAACCGACATGTCCCAGAATTAAAAAAATTAAGACATGTGAAATCTATCAACCCGCACTGGGCACGCGTGGTGGATTATAGTCCAGTTCCTCTCGGAGAGAGGAGGCCTGTGTCAGTGAGAACATTATAGGCTGCTTATGCAGTGAATCACCGCTCATACGTTAAGTATCACGGCGACGTTATCACGTTTTTCTTCGCAAATTTATCTGTCAGTAACAAATCAAACATTCTTAGTAAATAAGTGTAGGTATAAAACATCGTTGCATGTGCTTATCGCATTCTACGTGACTATGTTTGAACGCTTACGCAATAGGAAAATTTACATCGTATAGAAAGTAATGATTTCTAATCTCATTGCCATTGTTATCTTATATGTTCACCAGATGTAAGAACCTTTGCGTTTTACTCAAATAAAAGTACATACATAAACTCATGCCTTCTTCCCATTGGTGTAGGTAGACACTACAGAATGCCACCTGCTACAATCAATACATACTCCTTTTGCCTCCTGTACGTTCATCCACCTGGTCATACACGCACGGCAATTGCGATTACTACGGCCCTGACCTTTCTGAAGAACATCACCAATAAGGTCACTCTATGTCCTCCTGGGGCGTCTCCTTCCGGTGTTTTCACTCACATCTGCCTTGTAAATACCTTTAGTACCAGCCGCACGGGTCGATCGATCAGGTTAAGCTACGCTTGCCGCGGTTGGTCCGTGAATGGGTGAACATCTTCACATACCAAGACCCCTCCGTGCCTCGGAAAGGACGTTAAGCCGTTGGTCCCGGCTGCCATTCGTGGATCTTTGGCAGTCGTTACGGGTCGTCAGAAGCCTGAAAGTCTGACAACCAGTCTTACCAAGGGGTGTCGTATTACTCAGTAGCTGGGTTGTGGAGGTCAGATAGGCAGTCACTCCATGTAAAATACTGGTATTCAGCTGCATCCAGTTAGACTTGAAGCCGACTCTAACATAGATGGGAAAAGGCAAGACAGACGATAAGTCGCCTTAAGTTACATCCTCTCAACATGACCAAACCATCTCATCTCATCATCTCTCAATTAAAAGTATTTTCTTGATAATGTTTGTTGATAAAATTCATGTGCTAAGCGGTAAGCCTTCGCCTACTTATTATAAGTCTGCCTTGCCTTACAAGCGATGCATGCAGTTATTATGCCACATATTAAACGTTATATCAATTATAGCGTGTGTTTTATGGAAAATAGTGCACCGAGTTTTTTTTAATGTTATAAGTAAACGTAAGTACATATTAACTGGTGGAAGGTGGTTATAACAACTTCACCATCCTTCCACCTAGCCTTTTCCCAACGATGTTAGGGTCGGCTTCCAGTCAAACCAAAAAAAAAAAAACCGATGCAGCTGAAATTCCAGTATTTTACATGGAGCGACTCCTATCAGACCTCCACAACTCACTTACCCGGTAATACGATAACCCCTTCGTTAGACTGGTTGTCAGACTTTCGGGTTTCTGACGACTAGTAACGATTATCAAAGATCCACGAATGACAGCACGGCCTATTCATTTGAAATACCAAAGGGTGGTAGGTTGCTAATAGGCCAATAAATTGCTTGTTGTTATGAATATAGGCTACGGCTGGCCTATTTTTTGGCCAAAGAATCAGCATCGTCATACAACGTGGCAATGCTGCCAGCCTTCTGGGCACTTTTCCCGCTGACCGCGATGCAGACGAATTTTTTGATGTTCTATAATTCTTTACCCTTGTTTTATTTTACATAAATATTATTATTTTAAGTCTGTTAACTTATATATTATGTAAATATTATCTTAAAATGAATAAAAATGGGCTAGGTTAAAAACTCTCAAGTCCCTGTGGATTATATACGGCACCTTAATACCTTTCCAAGCAGAACACAACCATGCTTCTTGGCGGAAGAATGGTATGGTGGCAATACTTCCTAACACCAGTCTTTCAACGTGTATTAATCTCATCATAAAGACAGCCTTGCTCGACACATAGTATAGGCTTTTCATTCCCTTTCACCATGCTTCCTCGCGCTTATTCAATCCAACTCAAACCACCAACATTTGCGATCTTCCCTTTGCAAGTGATCTGTCTATCTAGCTGCTAGTCCACCAATTCTTCGTTTGTATTCTCTTTAAAATCTAAATTAAAAAAAAAACCCTATAAAATCATTTGACTTTTATAAGCATAAACAGATTCGTTTTCATATTTTTATTACATTCCTCCCTTTTTACTATGCAGTTGCTGCGATGATATTTAGCACCGGCTGTCAAATGATTTTCTTCTTTATTTAACGTAGCTTTGTGTACCTTTACCGTAATACATTAAGTAGGTACCAGAAAGACTGGCCAATTCCCAATCTACGCAACAAAATAATAAATACCTCAACAAGCGTAAACAAATGCAAAACAAACCACAAATTTCAGGGAACATAAAACCGCGAACAAAACAGCGAAAAAATCCTCAGTTGCGGTGATATCGATAATTGAGTTGCGCCTGCGCTGTTATCAGTAACGTGTGTAACAATTAACTATGTTGTTAGAATTGACATGAGTTTTACCTTAACTTCTGTAGTTATGGCGAATTTTGTGTGAGAAGTTATGCGTAAGCCCAGAATTTTATTTTGGATTTTTCAGCGTTATCCACCAATCACTTAGGAGGAATGCAGTTATTTTGAATGAAGAACCCCAATTGTAACCGTGGAATGAAAGTTAAAATCACAAGAGTTCACCTTTTGCCTCAACAATGGCAAGGGGACCTGAGATAATCGACAGCAGCTAGTACGACTTATCCATAGTGAACGGAAGACTGCTTAATTCTGAATTTAACTTGAATCTTTGTGGTGCTGAAGCTGAAGTGGGTCATATCCCACTCAGTAAAGACACACTTGACGAACGACAAAAAAGAAGGGCATGTATCTCAGATTACAGGTTACGTGACTTTCAACCAAGCAATAAAATCCAAGCATCCTATTGGTGGTAGTAGGATTAAGTAACCATTCAAAGTACACTCCAAATGCTCCAGGTCAATGACGAGAAGCAGCCTACCAGAGCGAAAGGTCAGGCTCTACGGTCATAAGCCTATATGCCGAGCGAAGTGATTACCGTCATTATGTCCTTATTTGGAAGTGTATGTTGAATAGAAGAGTGCTATAGGCTGAGTTGGTTGATTGATGATCGTTATTACAAAGAGTTGTTGGGAATTGTACCTATTGGTCATAGGTGTGGCCTGTTTTAGTATCTAAGTTGACTAAATACTTTGATTAATTTTCTGTTTAAAGGAGTTTCAGTTTTTTTTGGAATCCCATTGTGTCCCGCTGTTTGGGCAAACGCCTCCCTCAAATCCTTCCAGGAAATCTTTTCCCACGCTACCTACCTCAACCAGGTCTCGCGGTACGCGTCCAGGTCGTCTCGCAATCTCTTTCTGAGCCGGCTTCGACGGCGGTGTCCGTCTTCAGGCACCCATTGTGTACATGCGGCTGATGTGATCCGTTTTTCCATTACCTACTTCAAATTACTGGTATTTCATAGAAACTTTCACGTCTTCCTCCTTATGAAGTTAATCCCCAGGTTGGCCTTGAACCTGTTTGAGCAACATTTATTTGACTGTTGTTATTTTCTTAATTTATGGTCAGCCAATCACAGTAGTTAACATGAGTTTCACAATCTGCTAGCTAATGTGTCTGTTGTTGTCTTTCAGAAACCACCCGATTTTACCGATTTAATCTGAAAGCTTGTTAGAGCAAATTTAAACATTATTTGGAGGGCAATTATTGGCGGATTAAACAAGACATCACAAATGGCAAAATTCAAAGTTAATTAACGTAACCATATACAACCGATTCATTACATTTCACTGATGAATACAATCACAAACGAAGTAAATCCGACATCGTTTAAGTACATAAACATTGGAGAGTGTCGGCGTTTCACCGTTGTCGGCATAACGCGATCTAATTCGAAAGCGATACGCCTTTCACCTTCCGACCGCGTGCGTTATGACTCGAACTGAATACTTACGTGCGGTGAAGCGATGCGTTGGCGACGGGATTAGGGTTTGGGAGAGAAATAATTAACATAATTTTGTTTCATTAAATAGACTGCTGCGGTGACGGAAAACCTTCTAAGGAAACCAGCATATCCTAGAACCAAAAATTCGAAGACATGTGACATCTACCAAGCCGCACTGGACTGGCGAGGTGGATTACAGCCCACTCCCTCTCCTGCCTGTGTCCTAGCAGTGGGACATTATAGGCTGACTATGCATTATGTAAACAGGAACATGAGCGGAAGATCTAGAAAGAACAGCGGGTAAGACCTGGATGAGACTCGCACAGAATAGGGAAGCATGGCACAAAAGGTGGAGACGTACATTATAATCATCAGTGGGTGGAACACGGCAATCAATGATAATAATAATTTAGAGAAAACAATTTTTGATTTGATAATAATTAATTATTTACCTCTAATACCTAGTGTTTCCGTCAATTACATAAGTCGATGGAACCGGGAATTATGGCAGAAGAAAGGGGAGGCCCAGTAGTGGGTAATTTCGGGCTGAAATGGTGATGATGATGAAGAGGATTCTAAGTTCAGCAACGATAGTACTTAGTAGACGAGGATAAGAAGGGATGTTAAGAATGTTGGTTTTAAAAGGTTGATTGGCAAAACATATTTTATGGAATTGTTGACTGACAATATGTTAGTATTCTAATTTAGGAATGGATCCGCTTGACAGCTGAGAACACAATGGTGTGACAGTAATTTTTCGCCTATGACCGTATGTAGAACTAGTGACTATTCCGCTCATTAATAGAATTTGGGTTAATTATGAATCAATTCAACGGTTATCAACTTATTCAATCAGGGCTTCCCACACTACTGCTCTGCTTGCAACTTAGCTGAATAATAAGAGTGTGATGCATTGTTTTACTTTCACTATCAGATCAAGAAAATGTTTTGTTTGAACACTTTGATTTTGATTTGTGTAGCGGTCTTTGCTGGTCATAACACACACTCGTAATTTTCCATTCTAATGCAAAACTTTTCTTTATTCCAGGCGACGAATCGGGCGAGTTCAACTCGCTTTAGCATTTTATTGCGAAAACATTATGAGCTAGATGCTATATATCCCTTATCATGCTACTTTAGGCTTAATTTTTCTTCTGTCTGTCGGTTCTACCTTTCTTTTTTTACATTGATCCGCTTTAATACAGTTTTATTCACTTTTTCTTTCTTCTGTTTACATTGCCAATCCCGGAAGATTTTCAGCCCCGAATTCGAAACAGCTGCCAGCTAACCATCAATATAAGATGAACAATATTAGCAACGGAATATTTAAAGTGTTCTAATAATATATAGCGATGGAGCGTAAAGCGCTAATAAATGTGATGCAGGAAGCGTGGGCCCAGCAACGTAAGAAGCAATAACTGGACTGAGCTACAACGGAACTTATGTACGTAACGTTATTAAGTATAACAATGCAGATGATTTCTAGGAAGTAGGAACAGTTTTTGGGCTAAGTGAGTCATTAGTTGATGCTGATAGCATTAGAGATGAATAAGTAGGGTTTATTTTTGAATTAATTAATCATTTGTGAACAGCGGGATAATTGCGTAACCGACTATCAGCAGCGATGGCTTCCATTTTGACATCTCAACAACATTCATTACGTTAGTGACGTTGTTGCACAGTCAAATTTTTCTAACATATGAAGCAATGGATAGCAATATCCTTCAAAATAATTCAGATTATGGTTGATAGTGTGTTATGCGCTTAAGGGGCCGATTTATCTGTAAGACGAAGCTTTTGGTTAATGATGATCAAGAAGTTTAAATACCAGTATATATTCTCTCGAATCGTTTAGAGGAATGAAACTAGATACCTACCTATTTACAAAAGCAATAATGTACTAAAGGAACATACAAGTCTTATTAAATAGAGGAAATAAACTCTGAGCAGACTGAGCAATAACTAAGAATATCAATAGGCTGACAGAGACAATAAGAAAACTTAAAGCCAAGTACTAAACAATTATTTATAGTATGTTTTTAGCGCTGCGCAGGCGCTTCCGTAAATACGTTCATAGAATCCATACTTGTATGTACGTTAGAAGTACATCGTCTAATTATAACCTGATGTTTGACTTTGACGTCGGTCTCGATGTAACTCATTGTTAGAATATGACACGATTTGTTGGAAATTCGCGTAGGCAGATCCGACGCGTGGAAATTCAATTGACAAGGTCGAAGCACTCGAACGTGAGGTTATAACTTACTCAGGTTAATGAAAGGGTTTAAAAATAATAAACAATTTATTTATTTATTTCAGGCGACGCAGGACCATAGTTAAATACCTTAAATTAAACATACATATTTTTATTATAAAACTTCACTTCACTAGCTTGTTCACAATTAAAATGAAACCAATAAATGAACAAAGTGACGAAGATGCATTCGAAAAGACGATAGAGCCAGATCAGGATGAAATGAAAATCACTGCACGTGAGAAAAAACAACTAAGTCGTTACTATCATACTAACATTATTTTGATGGCGTGCAGAGATAAGTACATAGAATACCTACAAAAAAACAACAACAAGTCCAAAGCTTCTCACCGACAGCGCCACATTAGAACACCTTGCACCATGGCCGCTATTAGACACACAAATCATTCAGACAAACATAGTGTGGATGTTTACAAACAATCATCTGTAGACTATATGAGTACAAATATCTTATCCTGAAAATCTTACCTGTTACCTTGCAGAACTATACTACTACGTCATCTAGCCAATCTTCTGAAGAAACTTTATGAATGCCATATTAAAATTTAATTTTAGTTAGATGTATGCAACGGGATTACTCGCTGCAAAGCCCTTCTTTTCGCATATGGGGTTTCTTTTAGAGGACATAGTCTGATTAGATCGAAGATAGGATACTCTAAATGGTACAATATGTAGCTCTTTAAAAACGTCGTCATAAGATAGGTGGACATTGATCCATTGAAAGATATTTTTCATTTTTGTTTGCGTCCTACTCATCAGTCATACATAGATACATTTTTACTGGAGTTAAATATTTTGTTATATATTACCAGACTCTTTGATATACTACAGTGCGTAATAGAAGCAAAAATAAACTTTATAGGTGTGTTTATTTATGTGATTACTGCTCGCTTAGTAGGAAAACTCCGCAGATCGTCGGGTGATCTTATAGCAATATTTTCCGATTTATACGCAGTTTTAATTTTATCAGATTTTAATGTCGTTGAATTTAAGGTGACGTCAATCGATAAAGAGCACATGTTGGTCGAAACTAATTACGTTTTCGGAGTTATTAATGAACGTTGCAAGTTTAATCGAAGATATTGGTACACTAAAGCGTCTGATGACCTACAAAACGTTGGTTTATTGGCTATTGCTACTAATAGCTGTTTACTACGTTGTGCAATGCGTCTCTATTATTAAGGGAATTGGGTTTTGTTGATGAGCTTTAGTTGTATTTGCATGATGAGTTACGTGTTTATTAGCTTTTCTTGGAGAAAATTTAGTTGTTGAGTACCAGCCGATCTATTCTGTAAAAATCTCACATTAAAACTTGAAGTGAGTTTAGAGTGAGCTGTCATTCCATCTGCCGATCGATTCTGTAAAATCTCACCGTGAAAAGTTAGGTGAAGTGGGCTTAGAGTGAGCTGTCAATAGTGTCAATCCCTAGCATTAATCGGAATGACATCTCACTCCACACTCACTTCACCTAAGTTTTCGCGGTGATATTGTTACAGAATCGGACTGCTAGTGCTAGGGATTGACACTATTAACAACTCATTTCACCTAAGTTTTCACAGTGAGATTTTTACAGAATAGTTCAGCTGATTTGGTTTTGGAAGTGAAATGATAAATAAGTAGCATCGTTAGGTGTATTATTTTTCTATGTAAATTAAGAAACCAGAGGGGCAATTCTCGTAATTTTAAGATCGTTCACAGTCTGATCTCAGTCTCAATCTGTCAAAAATACCTCTAATTTCCCTACATTTTCGACATATGCTTGTCGCCGAGATGAAACTGCGACTAGATTTTGAACGTTTTAAATTACGAGAATTGGCCTTATGAAGTCTTGGAATAAAAGCTGCTACCATAAGCTTTCCACACTTAACTGAACTCCCAAGAATCACCCAGTCTACCTATATAAACTCATAATATTAATATTTATAAACAATTTCTCTCAATAATTGTGAGTTGTTTACAAGTAATAAAACTAGGCCCTTAGAATCAAATGAGGTGTGATATAGTAAGGAGCGAGCATCGACTGACTGAGTGAAAGTCCACTTTCTTGCCGCCTTGTCTCAGTTGCCGATGATAAACGAACTTACTTCTGCTGGAAGAGACGTTTAGATTTTGTGACCAATTGTTAATTGCGTCGGTTGACTTTTTGTAGGGATCTTTAGAAAATTTTGTTTGCGCTAAAAATCTTCTCAAATGTCATCCAATTGCATGCAATTTGAGTATCTTCTGACGATTGAAAATGTTAAATAAGCTATTGAATCGCAGCTGAAGATCTTGACTTCCTTCCTTAATGCTTCATCATCATCTTCTTCCTGTCCACTTTCCCATGTTACTTGGGGTCGGCGCAACACGTTTTCTTCTTCCATTCTTCCCTGTCAACCGTCACGCTATCATTCACTCATAATGTTTTTATAAATGAAACATAAGTTCCCTCATCTTGATTTTCCATGAAAACAATGTGTTTAATTTTTTCCCTTTCTTTTAATGCTTCCCCAGTTAATTAGCAATAAATACAACATCTAGCGGTTCTAACCCCGTGTTATTCACTATAATTGAGCAAAACTCGTGTGACGGTTTTCCCTACGACGCTGTACTCTGTAGGTTAATGTATTGTCGCTTTCTTACCTGCGTCCACGCATCTCTAATTGTAAGACTTCACCCACTAATTTAAATCTCCTATGTATTGGTTTTAGAAAATGTTAAACCAATTCTAGTCCGGCGTAATTGCTATGTTTCACTTGTATGACCGGTGTTTTAATTAGTTAGAGAAAACTTTAATGTTTTTGATACGTCTATTTAAGTCATTAAATTGCATGGTAATCTTTGCAGGTGATACAGACGTAACGGCTGGTGTTTCAATACAAAAGGAATATAAAACAACACTGGACCATTTAAATGACAGATTGATAGGTGCGACCCGAAATAATAAAGTGCTGAGTTGATTGGTAAATTATTCGACAGCAATACCCATCAACGCAAAAGAGATGTCATTGCCGAAAATAGTATTGATCTGGTAAATTCACAAACAATAAATTAACAAAACTGAGGTCTCTCCATCGATTGAAGTCCAACAATCATTGGCATGGATTCAAGTACGTACGTACGATGTACTAAATATTTACCTGTCTGCACATATTCGGTGTGAGTCAGCTGAATTACGTGATCACCACGTCTCGTTCGATCGCTTACTGATTCGTTGCTTCTTTATTTAGACGGGTGTTAATGCGAGCAGTACTTTTTTTCTGATAGCTGTTTATAATTAGAGTGCTGGTGTTTGGCATACATTTCATTGAATTCGTCACGTTGGCGGGAGTCGAGAATGTTTACAAATCGTGGACAGGTTGCCAGGCTATTAATTTTTCACCTTTGTATGTCTTCCCTATCATCGGACGTCGTTTGCTTTCAACGTTGGGTTTAGATTTGACATTGTGAACATGCAGTGGGACTTTACATACCTACTCTAAACAAATGACAAGTTGTAGTTTGACATAATTACAATTTTCAACTCTTTCTGTAACCGTTCTTTGCTTACGTTTATTTTAACAGATAAATCTAGTGTTTGGGAGTGTTGTTTGACCCCATTCTTATTATAAGGACTTGTGAAAAAAAAAAGGTTTTTCATTTGTTTTCTCATCGAAAGTTCGTTTCCCTTTATCTGGATTTCTCGGTGATAGCTTGTAAATAGAACAGAAGGATGGACGTGAAGGATTAGAGCAGGAATCGATGGACAATGAGGTTATGAGCAGTGGGCCCGTATAGCTCATGCGTCATTGTGTGCGAACTCGTTGAGAGATACAAGTTGGGTTAGTTCTTATAAATATAACAGTCTGTGAAATGGATATTAAACGAATTAAAATATGATTAATACAGAAAATAAATCGTCTCATATTTATCACAAAGAAAAAACTTAAAAAAGATCATCTAAAATTAAACATAGAGTAAACTCCCAAACCCTGTCTTTTAGAACGTTATTTATATGTTCCAAATCCATCGTGCTACTTTACAGATTTAAAGAGATCGGACGGAAGTGTTCGGAGTTCCTCGTAGTTCAGTATTCGATCATCTATCGTTGAGAATTTGCAAACTGTCTGTGTGGGTTAGTCACGTTTATATAGGTATAAAGTTGAATTACTGTGTATGTATCAACTGTTGAAGACGCGTTGTAATAAGGTCGCGGACGCGGCTGCGTGGCGCCGCGGGTCGACGCCCCCTCCTACTAAGTGAATTATATTGTGTATAATCTTTACATATTTATTGTTTTGATCATGATTGTATCGTTCTAGAATGTTAATAAAGGTCATGTAATAAGTCCTGGGCTGTCCTGGATTTGTGACGCGTTTACTGAATTTATAAGCTGAATTCAAAACGGACAGCGCATAATTTGTTTCTATGCGCTGTCCGTTTTGAATTCAGCTTATAAATTCAGTAAACGCGTTTAGGTCACACTGAGGTCCAGAACGTTTCGTTTGTGCCATAAAGCTTCCAAAAATGGAGTTTTACAAAGACTCTCGTTTAGTGTGAAAGCTAATACATACATGTGTCTGACCTTGTAAATAGTCTTGTATGCAAGCTTTGTAACAAATGTCAACAGATGCACCGACATGCATGCTCTGGGAGGAAAATTTCGTCAACGATACATCTATTTTTTCTCATGCTCTGATTAAAACGTCTCTCAACGACCTAGTCTGACCGACGGGACATAAATAATCATATTAAAATAACCCGTCTTCCGTCGATTAGAGGTGAGAAATAATTTCGCCCACATTATGTCTTCACAATCATTTGCCGACTGATGTATGGCCAGCCAACTGGAGAACAGTAGTAGCTTTCATATGTTACACGCTCGTTACATATTTTTCTTAATTTTGACTTAAGTCTTTATAACTATCGGAATGATTAATCTGGAATCGAAAGTCGTGTTTCATCTAGAAAAATAATTAACGCAGTTTGTTTTGCATTCCATTCTTATGCAACAGTGTAAAAGTTCGAGAATATGAGTTTGCAATTTTTTGACCATAAAAATAAATATATACAACTTCCTGACTGACGTACGCAATAAAAATTGGTATCAATAAATTCCTATAAATTAAATAACAGCTTACATAACATCGAAATATGGGACAAAAGACAATCGTATAACTATTTGATTATTCAAAACTAGGCGTGACCGGCCATTGTTATTCTTGGTGTATTGCAAGCTACTTGCAAATGACATCTTCGTAATCACAAATTGGGTTCCATGACCTGCATGTGTGGAACCCCACTTCCGGCGACGAGGCGCGTGCGCCGCGCCGTCGAGATCACTTCCGGCCCGCCACTTGCGCGCGCGCCACTGATAATGATAAGAAACTGGAGCACCTACGAGTGAGTTGTGTTACCTGTTCATTTATTGCTGTTTGTATTTTTTTTGCGACATGCGAAGACGTGTTGGCACCTAGCGACTGTTGGATGTTTTATTTTAGTTTACACGTGTTGTTTTTATTTTTGCAGAATGTGCTGAACTATTTGCTTGTCTGCATTGATTAGATACGTCAATCTACTCCTGGTAATATTAATTATACTTAACTCTATCTTCCAATGACTCACAAAATGACAAAAATAAATTTCGTATCACCTTTTTCGGTTAGGGGTCATGGGTACCTCCGAGTTCAGTTTTTTCGTTTCTATTTAATTCAAAACATTATGACTTCTACGTATGACTTGTGCAGGTATCTCCTGCATGACGATGAGGGCTCAAAACTCGTGATTATCGATAACATCCTGGAATCATCGAGTTCATGCTAAAGGCATGAGTCATTGGGAAGCGTGCCTTACGGTAATGACTAATGATGACTGAGGAGCATCGGTGACTACGGTGAGTAACTCACAATTTGGGTTACGCAGTGTGTGCTACAGTTTTTTTTTGTATTTATTTTCTTTTTGCCGAATTAAAGTACATTTTGTGGTATTTCCTGGGTGTCAAATTGTTTGCTCCCACGAAAAAACTGCTACTGTCTTATTACAAAACGAGTTCTAACTTTAGACCTAGCCCAAACCTGCGAGACAGTGTATTTTAAACTTTATTCCGACAAACGTAAAGTCCTTAATGTGAAATTGACAACTTAGACCCAAGTTTAACTTTTACTCTAGCATTGTCGGAATAATAACGAAAATCAAAACTGGCTCGAAGGTTTAAACCTAATGATGGACTAAACTAATATTTATATTCTGTCCTTTTCTTAATGAAATATAAAGAAAAAGATGCACAGAACTTAAATTTAGTTTAGTTTGTGAACAAGGGAATCGGCGCCATTATCAGTCCTACTAAGTAGTCACACAAAAATAATAGATAACTAATATTTTCCGGGTCTTCCCCTCATTGTTTGATTTTCCGTGTAATAATAATATGAAGAGCGTTGTTATCTTAAAAAGTTTAACTTCCTGTATAGTGGGTCCACATAAGTATATTAAAACAAATTAAAGAACAAATCGTCCATAAAATTGGCGTACGAGGAAAAACTTGTTAAAATTCTGCTATCGGTAATTAAAAAATATGATATAATAGCTTTGTCAAACTTATCTATCCTACGAAAGGAAGGGTGTTCCAGGACCTCCAGGCTGAGGAGGCAGTTAGTAAAAACAGGCGTTTTTACCTAGCACAGGCTTATAGGCATAAAAAATGTTTACAAAAAACAAAGTGTTGTTTGTACACATTTTTTATGCAAATAAAGGATATATTTATTTAAAAATGAGGAAAAAAATATTATGGTTGCAGATTTGACTCAGCAGTAGGGAAAATAAGATTTATAGGTAATAAAATAATGATGATGATGATATGATAAAGAAATAATTATTATTGCAGTTATTATTCCGAAGATGAAGTGAAGGTCTATAAACTATAATTAAATATCGCAATTTGTCTAGTCACATAAATCTCGATTTCGCGGCCAAAGAAGCGAAAATGCTAATTGAGAAAGTAAACGGTCCTACCAACTTACTAATGTACGAATTCGATAAGTTTGGGTAAGCATTTAACATTATTCTGGATAGTTTTAAATCATCATTGTCATCATTTCCGCGGAAAGACGTTCACTGCTGGAAATCATCCTCCCAAGCGTCGCCACATCGACCGGTCCTGTTCTTCTCGCATCCAGCGGATACGCGCGACCTTTGTCAGTACTTACTTGCCGATATTTTTAATACATTGCCTCATATATTTAAAACATTTGTCTGTTCAACAACGTAAATAACGCAAGAAGTGTTGTTGAACTGTCAAAATGGAAGCCATTCCTACTGTTAGTGTTTTAAGCAATTACTCCGCAGGTCAGTTTTCAATCCTTTTAAATAATTTATAGACCCAGTCGACCACGAAGGTGAGATTTACCCATTTATCCTACTGTCAATTATCGCTAGGCTGCGGTTCTCACCGTGTGTGTTAGGCCTAACAAAGTTGTTTAGACATTTTCAAAGACTTTCAACTAGCCTAGACCACACCTAAACTATTCAGTTAGTTCAGATCTCCATTATAATTGAAGTAGATAAAGTACTATTGTATTCATGAAAAGTAGAGTGGGCACTTAGTTTAGTGAAGGCGAAATCTGGGAGCCTAGTAGGTTAAGTCAAGGAAATTACTTGTTTATCAATTCGACTAAATTGTCCGTATATTCAAATCACAACGAATTCTTTAACAGTTGTTGAGAAGTTGACGTAGTGTGTCAAATTGTTAAATGATTTATTTCCGTCATCATTTCAGCCGAAAGGCGTCCACTGCTGGACATAGGCCTCCTCAAGCACCTCCATTTTGACCGGTTCTGTATTTCCTGCATCCAGTAGATTCCTGCGGCCTTCACAAGGTCATCGGTCTACCTTGTGGGAGGCCTTGCAACGCTACCGTCTTCCGGTACGCGTTCGCCACTCCAGAACCTTTCAGCCCCATCGGTCATCTGTTCTGCGAGCAATATGGCCCTGCCGATTATAGATGATGATTTACCTGGCTGAACATTATTATTAGGTTAGACACACTAGCAGCTAATTAGCTAACGCGTGTGTATCAAATAGCTTGGAGATATTTAATATGCCCAGTCGATTCTTGAAGTAGTTTAGTGTGGGAGCCGTCGCAACATTTTCCGGGACAACAAGATCACGTCACGAACGTGTCACGGGTTTTTGGTATACCTGCCGTAGTTAAAGCAACCTTTTATTTAGCCTATATATTATATAGGCTAAGTAAAAGGTTGCTTATTGCTACTCCTTATAAAGCCTATATCTGTCAAGGTTCTATTTCAAAAGCGTGAGTTTTTGTGGCGTGTCATCTTCTTTCATTCACGGAGTTACCGATATAGCTTGCAGAGTAAGCAAACTGAACTGGCAGTGGGCTGGCCATGTTTGTCGAAGGACCGATGGCCGGTGGAGCAGATGAGTCCTGGAGTGGCGACCGCGTATCGGCAAGCGTGGTGTAAGACGCCTCCCAGCTAGATGGACCGACGACCTTAAGAAAGTGGCTGGGACAGACTCGATGCGGAACGTGCAGGAGAGGGTGTTGTGGCGCGACCTGGGAGAGGCCCTTGTCCGTCGACTGCGATGGGCTGACTTGATAAATTAATTTTCATTAAATGGCTCGCAATTCTTGGTGTAAAACTCTGCACCGTTTATTTTCAGTACTTTTGGAAAATGAAACTAGAAAACCCTATTTTTCTGAGATCTAAGATGGAATGATTAAAGTAAAATACCCATTACAGGTAGTTAACTGTATTAGAACGAGTGGTACAAAGGTGTATAACGCAGGTATTGACAAAATTACAAAAAGATAACGACATTTACATGCGCACATCCGGCTTAACTTATGAAAAACAGATGCTAATTCAAATAACTTCTCTAAGTAGGTATTGAAATATTGTTTACTTGGTTTTACAAAATTTCCGCCGTTTCTGGCTAGATAGATAATTATAATTAGCTGTCTGATAAAAGAGTTAAGTAAGGTATATAACTTTCTTACTCCATCAATACTTAAGTTCATAGTTACGATAAAATTGATACGCAGGTTTCGAAAAAGTTTACTCAAGAAGGGTTAATGATGGGGGTGGGTGATCTTTTGTTTATTTTAATTTTGTATGTTTCTAATAGTGTTTTTAGTTTAGTTTGTGATATTCCTGTGCGATTCCTAATAAATACTTTTTCTTTCTTTCTTTCTTTCTTTATATTATGCAGCAAGCTTTATCAGTCTTTTATTTCACGCGAAAGCACTGTCGATGATTGATGATGACTGTAACTGACAGAATATGATATAGGTAATCGTCCAACCGTCCGCAAATACCCTGAGGTTCCTGTACCACTTCACGAGGATATACCCGTGACATCGGGACGTACCCCTACTGACATAGGTAGCTACAGCCTTATTGTAGCCAACATTTATTTCTGTACCGCTTACGTCATTGTCATGTTACGAAACAAATTGACTTCATTCTATTCTTAGTACGTCATAAGTTCGCAAGTAAAACACGCAAAAACCGTGGGCGTCATTCTCGTTACGTAAAGGATCTGACGTCGAACAGTCGTCATTTTTAGTAAAGGGATATGTTCTCCGAAACCTCGCTACCTAAATGAAAAACGATTTTCTCGAACGATTTTGTCGGTAACAAGATTGTTAAGTTATCGATAATAACTTATTTGCGTAAGTATTTTTTATGAGTTGGTTTTCCTTGACATAAGCGTTTACTATGTTATGGGTAGGAGGTAAGTTTTGGGTGTGCTATAACTATTGAATGACACGGTCGGCGAAACTGTTGTTTATCTACCTATACCATAGGTTCTCAAAGGCGATAAAGCCCCCGTTTTGAAGCGCGTTGGGTGTTTGAGACTTTACTTTCAAGGGGGCAGTAGAAAACCCAGAGCAAATTATAAATCCTATTTTACGACTGTATAATATTACACGTTTAAATTATAATCGTGGTTATTTTAGTTTCGCGACAGATGGTAAGGTAAGTAAAAAAATTGGGGGGCTCTAAAAAAATTTTTTTTAAAGTGGGCTGTGTTATAGTTGAATATTCGTTATAAAGAGGTTGTTTGCAAAAAATCTTCGCAATGTAAAGGTACATTTTACGTTGACTCTTATGGACGTTAAATCGAGGAATTCGTTATATTGAGGTACGTTATATTATGGTTGCACTGTATTATAAAGAGTTAACATTTGTAAGTTTGTATGTAAGGGATAATTTCCGAAAATTCTTTCACTAATGGAAAGTTACAGTATTGCCTTCCATAGGATATATTTTATGTTAAAATAATTATTTTAAAAAAATTTCACGCGGACGAACTCGCGGGCTGAAGCTAGTAGTTGAATAAAGTTTAAGTTAAGTGGTATTCAGTAGAGCACTCATAGATTTTATCTGATGGGAATTATTAAGTGTAGTTACATTATTTTTGTATTGTTTTATAATTAGATAGCAAGAATTGATTTTGATCCTGGAAAATCATGAACGTTTTTGGGTTATTATTATTTCCTTTATTTCATTATTAAATACATATAAATTCTATTTTTAAATATTAGAATATCAAGAAATATTAAAACATTTAAAAATATAAAAAAATAGTAGCCCATTGGTATCGGGAACAGGGTCAAAGAGCTCCAGAAAGAGGAACCTCCTGACAATGCGGGCTTGCAGAAGTACCGCTCTTGATCCAGCTACCCAACGAGAGCCTCCTAAGGTGTTGGTCGAGGCTCTTGGCTATTAAACCATTGGCTGTCACGACTATCGGCACAATGATCGCTGAGTCCACATCCCACATGTCGACAACCTCGTGAGCCAAGTCAAGATATGGGTTATTTATTATAAATGTAAATATGGTTGATTACTTGTAGTTGTTCTTTAACAAGACTTAATGGTTCCTGGTAGAAAATTTTCCAGTTTTCCTTAGTTTATACGGATCGTAAATTTCCTAGTCAGGAATTATCCCCAGGCCTACTACGAACTGAACTTTAAGGAAACTACGCATTTATAAATATTGAGAGTTTTTCGAGGAAAACACTTCCATTTTCCTTGGTTTTAGACACTCATGTTGGATTAATGGTGGAAAGTAGATGCAAAATAAGTATAGATAATCAGCCTAATATTCCCACTGCTGGCACACAGGACTCCTCTCTTCGAGAGGGAGTGGGCTATAATCTACCACGCGGGCCCAGTGCGGGTTGGTAGATGTCAAATGTCTTTGGATGAATCTTTAGTTCTAGGATATGCCGTTTCCTCACGATGTTTTTCTTCAGCGCTTTGAGAGCAGCGGTGATGAAATTATTTACATAAAAATGCCTGCCTTGGTCGTAAGTCGGGGACATTACAACTTGGTCACCAGGAAGTAGTTGCCCAGGGTATATTGGAAAAAATACTATAATAACATTAATGAATCGTGTGCATTATTAGTGAGCATATCAAGGATCGTGCTTTCGTCACGCGTCGGTCGATTGAGTCATTGCTTGTCGAGTTCGCTTTAACTGTGTCAGCGCGGCCGTCGCGGAATAGAATCAAGGCTGCACGATATGGATCGGTACGCCGTAAAACACCTGTGTACGCCATCTTGGATTATTTTTTGGGGGTTTTCGACATGACTTTACATCACGGTTATATTTCTCGAGGATAGGCAGGGGTGTAAAAACACCCACATTTCGCTAGTTGACTTAATAGAGGAAGTTTCTACTGGTATTCCCATTGACAATTCAAGACACCGGGCGGATGTTGAGGATTTCTAGAAGAAAACAAAGAATGGCTTTTTTGAGTGTATATTTACTTAGTCGTAATATATTAAGTATTATTTATTTATTTATTTATTTATTTTACCATTTATGTACACACATATATAAACAGACAATGAAAAACAGAACAGAAAAAATAGGTACAGAGGTGATGCTTATTTCAAATTATAAATTAATTATAAATTTTAATTATAAATTAGAAATTTTATTAGTTATTTTTATAATTTTTTGATGTCTTTATTTACCTATTTTTGCCTTTTACGGTGTAAAGATGTTAATGACAACAATAACAATGCTACCCAAAACACAGGATAATTTTAGGGTTTAAAACTGTTATTCAACTATTGTGTGTAATTTACAATAACACTGTTTGTGAGAGAGTGTTGTGAGAAAAAAAAACCTTCTTGATATTTTTCTATTGTTACTTGAAATGAAGTATTTACTTTGTTCCTTTTATCCTGGGGGCGTGTGTATATCCTGTGGGTGTTTCCTCCTTATTAGTTGTGTTTCCCATTAGTGCAACCAACTATTCACTGATAACAATGTATTGCGATAATCTTGTTTTTATAAGGGTTGCATAAGACGGCTTACAGTCCAGAGTATGCTGAAATGCTCCATATTATGGTTGTGACAAAATATAAAATTCTATGTCATGATAACATAACAAGTCTTAGTATTCACTTTATTCGGAAGGCTGTTAGTTATTTAAATAGAGCAAAAAATATATAAATAATTTACAATAGTGTTAGTTGATCTGCAAACATTTTAGGGTTAAGTCTTTTTCTTTTCGTATCGATGGTTCTCTTCCTCATATTTTTTTTTTTATGACTACCAAACTAGTTTATATTTATACTGCTATTAGACTGCTGTTGTGCTGCTGCTGTGCCGGTCGAAGTGGAGGTGCTTGGGGGAGGTCTATGTCCTGCAGTGGACGTGTTTCGGTTGAAATGATGATGTGAGATTATTGTTAAAACTTTTTAGGATAAATATTAGTTACATTGTAATAATTGCATTTAGGGCTGATTTTTCCATCGCAAGATAGCTTTTATTCGAGGAATAAAATTGACGTTAGACAGTTTTGTATGGAAGAACTGTCAAAAATTCAAAATTATTCCTCGTATAAAATTATCTGGCGTTGGAAAAATCAGCCCTTTTTTTTTTTTTTTTTTTTTTTTCTGGGTGGGAAATCATCAAATGACTCCTCCCGCTCTGGGCGGAGCAGAAGGGAGTGTCAGACTTTTACTGACTAAAACCCACCCGTGTTCCTTCAGTTGCCTGTGCCAGGGGCCACGGTATCTCTTTCGAACAACCCGCAGCCCCGGCGGCATCGGCCCTAACGGACCCCGTCAGTTCGTGCTGACAGCTCTTTGAGGCGCGCGTGGAACACAACGCGCCGTCGACCCGGGCCTGGTCCTTACCGGGCGGCGAGCTGCCCATAGCTCGCCGCCCGCAAGCCCGCGCCTACGGTGGCCGGGAGTCGGCTGTTGACTCCCGTCCAGGGCGTCTCCTGCGGCGGCTAGGAGCGCGAGGGTGCAGCGATTGCCTCTCCCTCGCACGCTCCGCCTCCTCCTTCGCGAGCATAACTGCTTCGCAGAAGGAGGTGACGGCCTCCCATTCACTCTCGCTCCGGACCATGGCCTGTATGAGGGCCGGACGCGAGAGGTCGCCGCCGCCGATCGCCGCCAAGAGGACACGGCGGGGTCCCGCCCAAGCCGGGCAGACCTCCACCGTATGCTCCACCGTGTCCTCCGGGCGATCCCCACAGTGGTGACACCCTGGCGTTTCCTCCCGCTTTATCCTGAACAGGAACCTCCCGAAACAACCGTGTCCGGTGAGGACCTGCGTCAGGCGGAAGGTGAGGGCGCCGTGGCGCCTCTCTAGCCACTCCTCAAAGAGGGGACTTATCGCCGCAATTGTGGCGTGCCCAGCGCTGGGTTGCGACAATCGCACTCTCCATGCCGCTATGAGATCCCGCCGGAGCTCTGTCCGCTGTGCCGTGATTTCTCGCGGCAGCGGAGCAACGCCCCGGCGTTTTGCCTCCTCTCGCCACTCCCATATGTGGGCGAGGACTTTGGCCTCCAGATCCCATGGCGGCAATCCGGCAAGGAGGCTCGCCGCCTCAGCGGAGACCGTGCGGTATCCTCGGATGAGCCGGACAGCCATGACCCTTTGGGACGCGATCAACCGGCGGGCTGGTCGCCGCCTCAAAGATCGCGCCCATATCGGTGCCCCGTAAAGGGCCATGGCCCGCACGACCCCCGCATAGAGCCTCCGGCAGGAGGCGTTTGGTCCCCCTAGATTGGGAAGGAGCCGCCTCAAGGCAGCCCCGGCCCGCTCCAGTCTGGGAGCCAAACGTCGGAAGTGCTCCACGAAATTCCACCGGCTGTCGAGGACGAGTCCCAGGTACTTCATCGTCAGCTCGACGCCGATGTGAACCCCTCCCGCCGTTATTTGTGAACCCGACGGTGGCGCGTCCCGAGGACCATGAAAACACATGGCCTCAGATTTGTGCAATGCCACCTCGAGTCCCAATTGCCGGATCCTCTCGACAATTGTCGCAACCCCGCGTGTCGCTGCTTCGGCCGCCGCCTGGTGCGACCTCCCCTGCGCCAGGACCAGCGTGTCGTCAGCGTAGCAAACTACGCTGACGCCATCAGGGAGGTCGGCGCGCAGCACCCAGTCGTACCCGATATCCCACAGATGCGGCCCTAGGACCGATCCCTGTGGGACACCGCACGACATCTCTCGCCGGTTCCACTCTCCCCGGTGACCGGGGTAGATGACGGCCCTGTCCGTCAAATAGGCCTCGACAATGCGACGGAGGTAGGTCGGCATCCGGTGATACCCGAGTGCCTCCCTGATGCAACTCCAGGGCAGGGTATTGAAGGCATTGGCGATGTCTAGAGACACCGCCAAGACAACCCCACCCCGGGCCACAGCATCCCCCGTCGTGAGGGCTCGCACGCGCATGATGGCATCCACCGTAGAGCGCCCCCTGCGGAAACCAAACTGGCTCTCCGCCAAATCCGGCCCCACCCGCACCAGCTGCCCGGCAAGGCGGTCTGCAATTACTCTTTCAAAGAGCTTGCCCACCTCGTCGAGCAGCACGATGGGCCGGTAAGCGGACGGAGAGTCCGCAGGGCGCCCCGGCTTCTTGATGAGGACCAGTTTCCCCGTCTTCCAACGAAGTGGGAACCGGCCCCTCTCCAAGCATGCGCTTAGTAGCCCCCTTAGTCGAGGCCCGAGAGCCTCCAAGGCCAGGACCCAGGCTTTTCCAGGTAAGCCGTCGGGTCCTGGGGCGGCGTTTCTGGCATTCAGCCTACGTACCGCCACTCTCAACTCTACCTCGGTCACCTCCGGAGCATCGTCGTCGTCGTCAGTGTGGTCCGCATCTGGCATCACAGGAGGCGGAGCCATGGACGGGGGAGTATGTTCCCCTCGCGAAGGGAACAGAGCGCTCACCACGTCCTCCACGAGCTGGGGCCGGAGACTCTGCGTCAGCGGGGGAGCCCATGGGCGGAGTTTATCCCGCACCATCTTGTAGGGGCGTCCCCACGGGTCTCTGTTCAGAGTCCCCAGCGACTCCTCGCGGGCCAGCCCCCTGGCCCGCAAGATCTCCGCTCGGAGGGCGGTCTTCGCCGCTCTGTACCCCTCGTACAGCTCCGCCTGCACGGCTTCCGTATCCGGAGGGCGGATACGGAGCCTGCGGTGCCTGGTGTACCGGCGTCTCGCAGCCACGCACGCCTCGCGCAGAGACGTCAGCTCCGGCGACCACCAGTACACCTGGCGCCGGGCGCGTCCGGGCCGGACCCGGGGCATTGCCACGTCACATATTTCGGACATGGCCTCCCGGAACCACTCTGCCTCGTCGTTGATGTCAGCAGGCCTGTCCGGTGGTGACACCCAGGCCTGCACGATTGAGGCTTCCAGGAGGAGCTCCCGGTCCAGCTGTTTCAGCGCCCACCGCGGACCACCCAGGGCCGGTCGGACCGGCGCGCTCGAGGTCTGGGCGGAGACGTCGAACCGGATATACCGGTGGTCGGAATAGGTCTCCACCTCCTCCAAGACACGCCAGTTGACGACATGCGGCGACAGAGCGGGGCTGGCGAACGAGATGTCCACCACTGATTCACCCCGCATCCGCACGCATGTTGGGACCGAACCCCGGTTTAGGACGACCAGGCCTGTCTCCAGAGCCCAGTCCTCCACCATTCTGCCCCGTGTGTCTGTATGCCGGGAACCCCAAGCCACGTTCTTGGCATTGAAGTCCCCGAGGACGAGCACGGGGAGGGAACGGAACCCGACGACGACGACTCTTAACTCCGCAAGGGAGTTGTGGAACTCGGCGAGAGTTCGGCTCGGGGAGAAGTATACCCCTACCACGACTATCTCCCCGAACCGTGCTGCCACGCAACCCCGTCCTCTCTTGACAGCCTCGAGGGACGGGGTACCGGCGGCGGCCGACGAAATTAGGGTCACTGAGCCGCTCAGGTCCTCCACCCAGTCGTCTCTGGGCGGGACAAAGTACGGCTCAGCGACCACGGCGATGTTAATCGACCACTGCGCCATGCTCTGGAGCAACAGATCCTGAGCGGAGGCGCAGTGGTTGATGTTCGCCTGGAGGAGGCGTAATGGGGCCATTATTGGCACTCCATAACAGCCCCCTCCTGATCCCCTTGTGAGGGCCCAGCCGCGGTGGATGCGGCGGCAACGATAGCGGAGGCGGCAGTGGCGACGGCAGTGGTGGCGGCGGCTGCGGCGGTGACGGCGGTGGCGGGGGGCTTGCCCCTGCCCCTGGCTTTTGCGGGTGGAGCGCAGGCCTTGCTCCCGGCCCGGTGATCGGCCGGCTTACCAGCTGCCGCACATAGATAACAGTGCGGCATGGCGTTGCACGAGCCGGCCTTGTGACCGGGCTGACCACAGCGGAAGCAAAGACCGCTGCGGTCCACCTCCGAGGTGCATTTAGCTCCCACGTGACTGCCCACATGGCAGCGGAAGCACCTCAGAGGTCTGGGCTCCAGCAGTTTCACCTGCGCGGAAACCCAGCCCACCAGGAGCCTTCGGCCCTCCCCGGCTATTTTTTGGGCCGCCGACACGGGGCAGCTCACCGTAATGGCTTGCATCCCCGTGAGGTCAGGGCGGAGAGTGCCCGCCCTCACCTGCTCGGCAGAGCACCCCCCAGTCCTGACGATGGCGGCCACCACCTCTTCCACCGTCGCAGAGTCGTCCAGACCCAGGATGCGCATGTCAGCACACTTGGTGGGTCTGGACACTCGGGCCTCTTCCGCGTCTAAGGACGCCCTAAGCCTTTCGGCCAGAGCGTCAGCAGTCGGGCCACTAGCCGCACCAGGGACCTCCAGCATCCGGGCACCAGTCGCAGTGACCCTTAGCCGGATGCCTTCAGCCACGCCGAGCTCCTGCAAGTTAACCGCCGCTCTCGCCTTGGCAAGCACGTCGCGGTAGGAGATGCCCTTCTTTTCCGCTTCCGGCTGTAGTGTGATCACTACAGCTGCGGTCTTCGGGGCACGAAGCCTAGCCGCGACGCCTCGCTCCTTGCGCCGTTGCCGCCTCTCCTTTCTTTTGGCCGCCCTTGCAGCCTTGCTCGCCTTCCGCTTCTGCCCGGCCACCTGCCAATCGGCGTCGGCCGGAGGCGATGCAGGAGGCGGTTGCGGCGGCCGTTTCGCCGCCGAGGCTGGGGCCGGGGCTGGGGCTTGGGCTGGGGCTGGGGCTGGGGCCCTCGCGGGCTTCGGGGCTGTCCTTTTCTTTTCTGCTTGCCCCGTGGCCGTGGCTGTGACAGCCGCGGCGGCAGCATAGGACACCGCCTTCCGCTGGCCCGAGGCCGGCCGGCTTGCCGCCAGCGGGGGGCGCAGGACAATCGCCTCCAGGGCGGAGAACCGGCTCTGAAAGGCAGCCAGCTCCTGCCGCACCAGGTTCAGGACCCGGTCCTCAGCAGGTACTGGCCGCCCATGTTGCGCCCCCTCCTGCGGCACCTCCCGGGGGCCGGCTGCTCGCAGCCCGGCCAGGTCCGCTCGGAGCTCCTCGTTCTCTTTTCGGAGAAGCTCCATGGCCGCTGTCAAGCGGGCCACCTCCGCCCGCATTTCGGACATTCCGTCCGGCGGCCCGAGGTGGATGGCCTCCGCTGCCGCCATGATGGAGGCCTTGGCCGAGACTATGGCCCTGTTTTTAGAAGTCTGTAACTTCTTCAGGGCCACGTCCCGGATCGCGGCCTCCACGACCGCCGCAAACTTCTTTTTGCGGTCCACCTCAGGGCCGCCAGCCTCTACCGACTCGTCGCTTGAGGGCTCCAAAGCGACCGCGCCCCCCTCCTTTGCGGGCACCTCCGCTTTTTCTGCCGCCTCCCGAGCAGTAAGCCCCCTCCCCATGCCTCTTTCTCGGGCTCCTCCCCGCCTACTGGTGGGGATTTTTCGAGCCGAGGCCAGCTCACCGTCAGACGACGACCCCTGGCCGTCCACTGACCTTGGCCGCTTGCTTTGGACCTTCCTTTTTGCAGCGGCCGTCTCCTGGTCACGGTAAGGGCTCACTGAGCCTCCCGTGCTCGCTCCTCCAGATGCAGCGTCGGACTCCGACACCGCATCACTCTCCTCCTCTACGCGTTTATTATGTTTTTTGTTTTTAAAAGATTCCATTGTTGTTCCCACGAGTACAAACTTTATAACTTGCTCAAAATAATGTGGTTCGCACTGGCGACTAATTCATGTAGCTACCCATTAGCCAAGCTACCAACCTCCCTCACGGTGCGCCGCCGCTTGGAGGTTTGGGGTGATTTTTTATAGAGGTTTTCTACCTCGCGGCCCGGGCGGTTAAGCCAAGACCCTCGACCCCCGTCAAAAGTCAGAGACATGACCTTGACAATCTTCGGGGCTACGATATTAACGGTGGCAGAAGGGGGGGTACCCCCTCCTGCCTGCCCGGCGGCAGGGTAAGTGCACACCAGGCCCGCTCTTACTCCACACAGTAGCCGCTCTGCTCCTCATAGCGGCTTGTGTGGAGCGTTCCTCTTGGCAGAACATTAGCATGCGGGCAGCGATATCTCATTGGGAAAAAATCCCACTGAGAAATAGCTGCCCGCATCCCAGGATGCACCGGCCCGAAAACTGGTCTTCCCCCCGGACGTATCCAGAAGGGAACTCCAGTCCCCAGGCACACGTGGAGGTTTTCTGCCCTGGCACCCCGAAAAATCAGCCCTTAGGAGCGTATCTCCCAAATGCACCCAGCTTTACATTATCAGTGAGCATGTAAATCTAACGGAATACAAAGATTCTTCGCCCCACCTGGGACAATCACCGCGCGACCTCAGACCTCGACCTCGATTCAATCAAGGATACACTCGAAACTACCACAGAATCAATCAAATTGAAAAGAGACTTAAATTATCAATTAATAAAAAATATTACTGAGAGCAGTGGTGGTGGTGGCCCAGTGGTAACAACCGCGACTTACGAACCTACGACCTACAGCTCGTAATTCGCGGGACTTACGAATTGTAGATCGTAGATTCGAACCCAGACAGACGCTTTACTTTGTGTGCATGTTGATGCACTCGGCCCGCGTGGTGGATTACAAGTCCACTCCCTCTCACAGAGAGGATTGTGTGTAGAAAATATTAAACGGAAGTTAACTTAATAAACCTATTTTATAATAATAACTTATTTATTTATTTATTTTACCATTTATGTATACACATATACATAAATATATACATAAACAGACAAATATAATAATAATAAAATAAATAAATAAATAATTATTAATTTATAAAAAAATAAAAATAATAATAATTATTTCTTAATTTATTTAAAAAAACAATTAAATTGCAACTGTGTTATAATTTCAGAGTAATTCTTGAATGATATCCTTACAAAAAACCATACAGATTTCAGACATAGAAAGCATCAGCGTTCTTGAAAAATGTCCTTTTTCATGAAGTTAAAAATGAGAAGATTACAGAGAAAAATTCAGTAGAAACAGTAGCGTTGGTTGATTAGCTCGCTCGAACAAGTCTGAAAATGTCTGACTTTGTCACTTGGCTAGTCTCCCTGTTAATATTTGAAATATGTAGGTAGGAGAGGGTATTTATAGATATTTTCGGCGAGAATCCGGGTGGCGGTCGAGGGTCCCAAGATTTATGGCAGAGCGGGTGAGTCCCATCCAACAGGGATCTTCGAGTGTGGGCCGCAAGTTACATTCGGAGGCGGGAGCGGTGCTTGAAGTAGCGACTCAAAGATCACCCAGACCACGTAGACCTAGTTAGTCGAATTTTTGTCCTTTACTTATTCATAGCAACGATATTGTGTAACTTCGATACGTGTGCGTTTTCTTGTTTAGAGAGTTTAATATTGACACATTTTCGTAAGACTCTCCATACTATGGTCTTCTTGCTTTGCCCTCTAAATCTTTCGGACTTATGGCCGATTCTTTGTATATTTACCAATAATGAAGCATAGACCTCATAGCTTTACATTGTCGACCCTCCAATATGGAAGTAGCTATCACAGGTAAACTTAACTTACGAACATATATCTATCTATATATGCTCAGTTTGGCAATAAAAAATGCTACCATTGGTGAGCCAAACGATTCGTTTTTGTTTATAGGATTGAACAGTTCTGATTAAGACGACAACATCACACACAATCTCAAGGTCTTTTTTTCTTCTTATATTTTATTCTTCTACCCCACGACGAGTAGTGAGGTTAGTTACCCACAGCCACATAGCACTGGAATCGCTATCAACACCACATCGCTCTCTGCTCATCGCCTATACCACAGCCCAAGCTCGTCTGCCTCACACCCTCTCCAACTAAGGGCAACTCATCTCGCCGCTCAGTTCGGTGCTATCTGCGCCCCAAGATATTTTTCTTTGTAATGCTATTGTTGAAAGAAATTGACGACGATTCTCATGAACCTCGTACTTTACGATTACTTTGTGTCTTGCTAAGTTAAACGAATTTATGAATATTTGCTAATTACAGATAATGAAGATAATAATTGACCAAAATTAAGTACCTAACTCTTCTGGCCTTCAAATAGTCAAACACTTTTGCCCTGCGACAAAAACACTCGTCTTTATCTAAGAGTACAAAGACATGGTCCTAATTGTTATGTCAATACAAAAAACAACAGAATGTCGAGGATAATGCCAAGGAGGTGCGTTGTTAAAAACACCGGAGTACAAGCTGCAGTCGCACGTGGCATTGGGCCTTTCCGCTCTTTAACAGGTAAACATTTTTTACAGCCAAATTACAATTTTGGGAATATTCCAGACGGGTATTGATCGAGTTGTGGATTTCCATTCAAGTGTAGCGGATTCCCACATTTTGTGAGAATTTGAATCGCCTTGTTACATTGAGGAGGTGGTTTTGTGTCGCGCAAGCTTTTTTCCCACACGATGAAAATCTCCTTCATAGTTTGCTCTTAAAGTTTTGAAGAGGAGTTTACTGTGCCGTCCTTTTGATCCTTTTAACTTCGTTCAAATGCAAGGTGCTAGAGATAACTCGAGATCTTATTTGTAGTAACGTAAAAATACACCTTTTTTGCTACTTCTCCCAAAATTTTCGATCACTCAAGAACACGTTGCTTATCAAACAACAACGTCAACACGTAATAAACCAGTCATACTTGAACCTCAATTACGAAAACAAGGCGCCATCGCCACGGTGTAAATAACCGTAACAGAATAGTTTCCGATGTTTTTTGCATGATAAAGTTCCATCAATCTAACTCGAGGCAAGGACAAAAGGGATGCGCCATGCTTTGAGGCTATCATTTCAACGATTTATAATAAATGCCCATCTTCAACTTACGGGTGCAACATTCCGATGCCCATTCCCTAATTTGAGGTCCTTTCTTTCTGTTTTATGTTTTTTGCCGGCAAGGGTGGCGGTGTGGTTCCAAAAGACTTTTTTTCTCGTGTCGACAAAAGGCCGCCCTAACGGTATGTTGCCTGCGCCTGAGCATTATTCTGCCGATAGTCCGTCAGCAAGGCTGTTAAAAATATGTGGAATGGTTGCGCTGTGCAAACAGAAATAAATCAAGTTATTTTACTTCAATGCGCCTGAGCTAACATAGTAATTTACGGATACCTGTTACTTGTTAACAATGTCATTCGAGTTATTATTGTTTCAAAATACGAGATACCTCACTTTCCATGTAAATAAATATATTTTACATACTACAAGTCACTGATTTCGTAACAATTCGTTCTAAAAATATCTACGACATGAATCGTAGGCGTTCTCACAATTGGCAATACCATCCCGTTATTTGGTTTTTATGAAATATTTTACCTTAAAGGTAAAATTGTGTAATTATATTAAAATAAAAATGGACTTCATTATTTACCGATGTATAAAAACAAACCGAGTTGAGATTAATTTATTTACCGTGGGGAAATCGGATCGGTTCGGAAGCGTTCCCGAAGGAATTCAATCGAGTCTAGACGTAGAGATGTTTGATTTTCAGGACTGACTTCATGCCACCTACATGTTTGACTAAACGTTGGCCCGGCTCAGGGCTGTGCTGCGATAAATTTTCTTGAATTTAATATACATTCATTGTTTTATTCTTTGTCTTTTAATGCGTAGGTTTCTTGAAGGGTTGTTTAGAAATAAAGTTTTACCAATCCTTCCTACTATATAACTGTATCCTATTAATATTATAAATGCGAAAGTTGGTACGGATGGATGGATGGATGGATGGATGTTTGTTACTCTTTCACACAAAAACTACTGAATGGATTTAGATGAAATTTAGCACACAGATATTTTATAACCAGCAATGCGATTCTGTAACCGTCTCACCGTGAAAAGTTAGTTCCAACTCAATGCTAGGGATTGACACTATTGACAGCTCACTTCACCTAACTTTTCACGGTGAGATTTTTACAGAATCGATCGGCAGGACTAAACACATAGGATACATTTTAATCTGATATTCCCACGGGATCGAAACTTATGCGGGTGAAACCGAGGGGTGCAGTTAGTCATTTAATAATGAATGGAGTCAAAACTTCGATATTTTGTTTTGTTAAATATAACTACATAATTAGTTGGCCAAAAGTTTGAAAAACATTTTTATTTTAATAGTTTGTTAGTTTATTTACTATTAGAAGTTTATCCAGTCAATGTATATTTTTTATCCCAAGGGAATAAAAATGGTGTAATTTATAAAAGAACATAACTCACGAACGAACAAAAATAAATAAATAAGAAAAGCATTAAAAAAATATACCGTTGTAAATGCACATACAAATCATTTATGTAAAATTAAAAACACTCCATTATTGTACCTAATAGAGTTTTATATGACGGCTGAAAGAAGAGCCACGAGATAAAATCTTCGCAAGAATGTTATCGGATGCATGGTGTATTGAAAATCATCGGCTCTCTCTGTGGTTTCTCCTGCCACCCGGTATGGGAAGGACTGAAATAACTTTATTAGTACACAAATAGAGCCGGAGTGATCGCCCTCTTATTACTATTTTGAGTTTAACACTAAAATAACTACGCATTGTTAAACGTAGACAAAACTGTAAAGTACTCGGTTACTGTTTGTATCGATCGGTCATTGTAGGAAGTAGTAATGCGGGAGTAAAGATTTTAATAATAGATCTTTTAGATGTTCATTCACAGATTGTTACAATGGTTCTTGTATTTTCGTCTCTTGTGACACTTTAGACTAAGTTCTAATCATATTGTCTACAATTTAGCTATAATATAGTTATGTAAGCTTAAAGCGGGGTTAGCAAGTATAAGTATAGCATAATCATAATGTTCGCACTGCTGGGACACACGCCTCCTCTCGGTGAGAGGGAGTGGGCCGTAATCCACCACGCGGGTCCAGTGCGGGCTGGTAGATGTCACATGTCTTCGAATTTTTGGTTCTAGGACAAGGTGTTCTCAAGATGTTTACCTTCACCGTTTTCAGAGCAGTGGTGATGGAATATATTACACAAAGTAAAGCGCCTGTTTGGGTTCGAACCTACGACCTACAACTCGTAAGTCTTGGCCGTTACCACTGGGCTATCACTGCTCTCTGGGGCTCAAACAGAGATTGTAAGTAATGTGCAAGTATTACAACCTTCAACTCTTAACAAAAATTGATTTTGTACGGTAAAAGCTAGGAACAATTATGTAAACACAAGGTGGTGTACACAGACCCCTTTTTTCTTATTTTAATGCATAAGGGTACCCAATTAATGCAGCTGTCGTACAAAACAGTCCAATGTTGACCAAGTCACGCAGTCCACAAAAGAGTGACGATGTATAAACGAGCCTTTATTCTGAAAAACTAGTCGTTTTACCAAGTTCTTTGTATTGCCAATAGCATTATGAAGTATAATTGTCTCAACATGTAGAGAAAGGACGGTTATAAAAGAAGTATAGGGAGTAAAGGCATCCGCGTGAATAAGCGGTACAAAAACAGACGCCACGGGTGTTGCGACAAATTCAGTGGATGCTTGCGACGGTGTGTGGGGCAAGTTATAAGAGAAGGCGTGTTGTTGTTTATTGATTTCGTTTTTCATGTAATATACATACTATAACCGACCAATTTAGTGGTTGCTAAACTTACTGGGTGGCTGTGTGTAGTCACATGTCTCTGTCGCAAGGCGGAATAGAATTTTCCAACACTGTAAGTGTATGATTCGACAAAATTACTATGGTTTATTATCAAAATACAACCTAAACCTTATTTGCTTAATACACTATCAATCTAAATATGAATCATTTCGAAGAATATTGCTATTCCATTGCTTCATATGTTTGAAAAATGTGTCTGCTCAACAACATAAATAACGCAATGAATGTTGTTGAACTGTCAAAATGAAACCCATTGCCACTGATAGTGTGTTACGCAATTAGCCCGCGGATTGTATCTAGTTGTGAACTGTTAGCAAAATAGCTGTATTCATGAAATATGAGTAGGTAATGTTAGTGTAATATAATTCTGTAAATTTTTCGGGGGAAAATAAAGCACATTAAGCCGTCATTTGTTTTTTTGAGCTCAAATATCGCTTTTCACTCTTCTTCTTAGCGTGTCGATAGAAATCTAAATGGACTCGGCCCAGAATTCGGCCACTTGTTTGGCGCCATCACCAACGTCCATCAGTTCCTGTAACGTGCAGCTGACAGGACACGCAGGACACGATATTAAGTGTCCCATCGTTTGTGGAACAGCACCACATTTACACTCCAAGGGGGAGTCGTCTATGAATTTCCACCTGAACAGGTTTTCCTTGCTTCGGCCAACCTGACTGTCAACTCATTTTAACTTCTATTTTGAACTTTAAGAAAGAAAAATCTTAACGTCTCGCTTTGCGCGAAGTTTTTTTTTTAATTAGACAACAAATATTATCCCAAAGCAATAAAGGACAAACATTCAACCACTCATCACTCACACCAGACAAATAATAGACGAAAAAGTAGAACAAACCACTGTTTTAAAACAAGTTAATTAGTAGGCCAATATTGTCAAAATAAGCGATCAGTGACAGACACCCCGTGGTCAAGAGTCGCTGTCATTTACCTTGTTCCGAAACAATTGCTCTTTCCAGCTTCGTTGTTTTGCCGGACGTTCGGATGTTTAGTAGCGATTTCACTGTTCCATTGAGTAGCATTTGTTATTTTTATGAGCATTCACTTTCGTCAAATGAAATTGAATGGTGTTATGGCGATTTTAATTTGTTTCAGCAAGATAATGGGCTCTACAATAAAGGATTTTGTGAAATGGTCTCATTGAAAATGTGGAGCACGCAGATTGCTTTAAGGGTTAATTTAAGACGCACCTTCCTTAAAAAAAAAACACCTCAAAGATTTAGGGCGCAGTAATTTGATAAATAAATTTTAATTACGAACTGCGACCGCGGCGGTGTCTACCGGAAAAACGAGAGCTAAATAGGGCAGAGAAATGGGAAGCTACCTAATTGTAAATTAAAAAGTTCGCGGAGTTACGACACCACAGTCCACAATGACACCCCACTGGTTGAGCGGGGGTGGGCGCCCCTCCACGGCCCCGTCGCCCCCCGCCTGGAGTGGGAGCAGACACCCGTGGAAAGCGTGTGACATTTTGTTTTAAAATATTGTCCGCGCGAATACATTCACGTGGATCATTTTTAATCGTCTCTTTGCTTTTTCTTTTTCGTCCGTTGCGCAAAACAAAAAACGATACACGGCAAAAATGACACATTTCAGCGTTTCCATTTTTTTGTGACTGCGATATGGTTCAGCTTTTTGCATTGTTTAAAAATATACTCTGAACTTTAAGGGATATTTTCTGGCTGTTGAAAAAGCCAATACGATATCAAACTGGACAAAAGTTAGTATAACATGCGCAACCGCAGGGTCTTAATTACCGTACAGTGATAAGAAACGCCGGCGCATTGGGCGTGAAAGCTCAATAACTGTATCCGTCACCCTTATATCAACGATCACAGAGTGGAAAGTTCTATCCAGAGAAATTGAGCCTCCGTCGCTCTGACTTTGATTCTAAGTGTACTTTTGTGGTCTGTGTATATTTAGGTAGGCGCACAAAATATTGTCGTGTCAAGGCCGTCGGCTTTCCTCCGGCATTCCGTTCCCGCCGCCCACAGGGATATCTCACGCTCATGTTATGTAACACCTCACCAAGATTCGGTTACAATTGAAATACCTACTAAATAGTGATTCTCCGGACACTTTAGGTATGTAATGCGGAACGCATCTGTATTATTTGAAGTATGTCTATTCCGGAACACAAATATAGATGGCAATTTTTTATGAGCTATAAAATTCGCAGGTCATACGGAGACGAGTTTGTCAAGGTTGTATAAAAACTGACTTCTAGCTAAACAACTGACAGGCGACTAAACTTTGGACCGAATAAAAAACGTCGTGATGAAGAAACAAAAACAAAAGACTAGTGAATTTAGCAGTGTATTAGATTGCTCCTGTCTGCTCTTAAATCGCTGGTGTAAATAAAAGAGACACAATTATCCCTAACGGTATTTGAGTCGGTGCGCCTGTTCACACCCTTCGACCCGTGGAGAATCTCATCTCCTCGCAGCGACGGTGTGGCCATATGGCATGCCGAGCTGCCCGCAGACGTATTTAGATCGAAAACTTTTTAATAAAGGCCATCGAATGTTAATTAAAGTTCGTGTGTTAATAATTTGGTTACGATTATTTAAATATTAGATCTAATGTAACGTTTCCAGTAACTGGTTTGCAAAAAACATAAAAATATGAAAATTCGCAACGGTAAACTTTTGCCACTTTCTCTTGAAGTGAACTTCCACGGTTAAATAAAGATTTCATTAAATAAATATTGTAAGTAAAATCTCATTAATAATAAATATCTTCCGTTACAACAATCTGGTAAAATAAAACCAAACTGTCATCATTTTACCCCATTTCGCGGGAGATTTTCTCCCCGTCCTCCTTGGTCCAGTGTTACGTCGAGTAGGCAACTTGGGGCGGCCAATGCACCTTATTGACTGAGACCGACCGCAGCCGACCTCTCCCGACTCATCCCGACCATTTACGACGATAAGGTTGTCACTACAAGAGTTTAAAGTTATTTGAAAACTTTGTTGTGTTGTCCCTGCGTCCGCCGAATTACTAATTAACTTGAATAGTTCGTTAACTTAGATTAATTGGTTGATTGAAGATAGATTGTTGAGGTGTTGCGTAAAAGTGGTGTAATACTGTGAGATGATGATACTGGTATTTTATGAGACTGTGACCTAATAATTAAAAACAAATAATTACAAAAATTGATAGAGTCTATCACGAATAGTATTGCACCCACACCACTCAATTCGCTTATAATTCGAGATTCATAGCGGCGCGGCTTATTCTCATAAAAAGTTGTTCCCTTCAAAATGTAGTAATTTCACAGAGGGTGGGCCACCCCTTACCTCCTCCTCCCATCTACTCGGGCTGGCCTTTTAACGTCGGAGATATTGTCTCTTTAGTTAGATCTGTATTTACTACAGTACAAGCAAGATTCGCAGAGAAAATCGCGTGTGTAATGTTACACGTAAGGTATGTACGCTATGGAATGTAAATGTGGTGAATATATGATAATATTGGTTACATATACTTGGTGTTAACACTGAATTATTTGTGTAGTTTTATCTTGATGTTTATCTTTATTTATTATTGTTGGCAAGGGGCGCAGAGAAACTTTATTATATTGGATTTTATTAACTTTCAGAAGCTGCTCTACCTGCTTTCGAAAATTTAAAAAAATAAATTTAAAGGACCTAATTAAAACCTATTACTGAGTCTTTATATGGGCATGTGCTGTTCTTAAAACTGTTTTATACTCGGCCAACCCTTGGATAAGGATCCACTAAATAAAGTGGGTTTTTTTTCGAATTTCCTTTCCATTTTAGATTTGAATCTGAGAAGCAATTTTATTAATAAAATTCCAATCATACAGTCGCTGATTTTCACTAACACTATACTTAAAAAGCTTGTTAAACGCGTGTTTAACCTTTAAACTGAAGGGTTAAATTAACGTATGAAATAAAACAATATTAACTGGTTATGAACCTGTAGCGCCACGACTCATGAATTCAAAACAGCAATAATAGAAAGTCATATGGTACCTACACACGGACGGACAACCTGTACAACCTGGGAGTTTTAACGTCTGCAGCGAAGAGGTTACTTCTAGTTCTAGGCAAGCGTACACCATTGTCGTTCGCATCATCACTAACCATCACGTGAGACAGTGGCCAAACGACCATCCATTATTATCATTTTCCATCTTTGTGACGACTATCTATTACCACTTTTTCGCTGGAAATAGCTCTGCAATGTCTTTGCACTCAATTTCTATGGCTTTTGTTCTGTCAAGTAAGGTTGTTTACTTTTTCATGAGCCATACCTGTGTTTTTTAAATTGACTTCTTAGCATTTCCTTTCCTTCGTGCAATCGTTCTAGTTTTGCGCTGATTTCAGGCTTTCTGAAGGTAATATCCGCGAGAGTCATCACTATCTACGGCGGTTGCACGAAAACGTTGTAACTAATTAACGTAAATCATAATCCACTTGTCACAACATTTTCGCTTTAAAAGTCAGAAATCTGTGAGCACAATGTGTAGTCAGCCTTCACAAAGGACGAGTCTGGTCGAATTTTATTGACCTCAAAGTTCATGACTTTATACCCGTTAGAAAAAGGTTGCGCTCTAGTAGTGGGAGGAGCGTCTACAGAGGAGACGCATAAGTTACTTTTATAACATGAGTGCAACTCCTGCACGCCCTTTGACCTTGAACATCTTTACAAAAGAATCGAGATCGTTTTGAAGATCAATTAAGGTCATCTTGGCCTAGTTTGACTCCCAAAATAACTTACTTAACTTATGTTACCTGAAGTAGGAGAGAGTACTTGACTTTAATTTGACCCCTGTTACCAATCTAGTGGGGGAAGCTAGTAGCTAATAGTGACAGAAGATGAAAGTTTTTGGATTTTTTAACTTCTATCTGGAATGACTATTTTTTTCCATTAGCTTATATTGTCCCACTCCTGGGCAAAGACCTCCCCCATATTCTTCCACTTAAATTCTTCGAGGTGTTTACCTGTGCTAAAGTAGGCCACCCATCCAAAATTAGACAGTAACTTTTCCTAATATTGTAGATCGATCAATATTTAGGGTGTACATCAATCTATAGGGTAAGACACGATGTCCTAAAGAAGAATGTGTCCTTTTTATTGTTTTATAATTCACAGTCACCTAAGCCGAGCCTGCTAGGGTTCAAAATAAGGTCCCACAGAAAGTTCGTTCGGTTCCCACGGGAAGTCGTGGTTTATTCTCAGTCAGGGACCACACGACGGTATCCCAGATCTGTTGCACAATTATATGCGAAATATATACTTGAAACTTGGTAGAAAAGCTTTTACAATCATGGTTTATATGATGCTGGCGATACCCTTGTAAGGCCAGAAAGCCGAGAACAAGTAAAACTCTTACAAATTTAATTAAATTGCCCAATTTATAATTAAGTTGAGGCGTCTCAAAGTGAAATATTTCTAAAACTTCAACAAGTTTATATCTCGGCTCATTGGAACAGTTCGGCTAATTTTAATCTTTACTAATCATTGAATCGTTTGAAGTGTTAAGATTACGTTTAGTAGCTAGAGCGGTTGTCTATCATCGGTCTGCAATCATCTTTGATAATTTAATTAATAATAGTCTTGAATAATAACTGATTATGTTATTATCAAAATGTAACACGATTATCAAAAATGACATACTACCACATTACAATATCCAAAAATCAAAACTGACATGTCATTTAACGGAAGCCTATTCAAATTAACACAAAAAAAGCCATTTAAACGTTTAAAAATCACGTTGGTTAACTTTTAAATCTGTCCCGAAGCTGGTAATACGTTATTGATATTTGTGAAAAGGCTGGATAATAATATTTGTATATTACTTCCCAGTGTAAATTGAGCCGATTACCTTCCCGCGTAAACTTTAAAGGGGATCACTGAGGGGGATGATTGTGTTTCGGCGTGGGTCAGGGTATTCTGGACACGTTATAGTGGTGTCCACAATGGATGGAGTGGTAGGGTCGCGCCACAATGAGCCCTGCCGCGTAATTGTTAAACTGAACGGGGGTTGAGCGCCCTGTCAACTGTTCCGTCACAGAATAAGTAATTGAGAATGTTTGGAGATTTTGTGCCTACAACCTGGTTAATTAGCACGCTTTTGTAGGTTAGTTGCTGTTTGAAATTTAATATCTAGGTCATCAGTAGTTTCGTTATATTATTTTGATTGAATATGACGTTTATGAGTGGAGAAGACGTCATGAAAAATATTGGTGGCCGAAAAATAAGTGTTGTCGATGTTATCGATACGTGATCTTTGACATCACTAATAGCGACATCAGTGTCGGCGTTCATTCATGGAGCCGGTTTAGTTAGCAAGTAGAACTGACGTAAAATTATGATCGCGTGAATAAAAATATTAGTTTTTGTTGGTTTTGCTAATATTATTATGTATTATTACGTGTGTTTATTTAAAGTTTCAATCAGAGTATACTGCGTTAAAATGAAAACCATTATTTATTATGTGTTGTAAGCGATTAAGTATAAAAAAAAAATAATTGATACAATTTACGATGTTAGTACGAATCATTTTCATTATTCACCAACACGCAATTTCTGAGCCTTGCAATAAACTAAACAATTCTCATCGGAACAATAGATGTTAAACAATAAACGAAATACCTAAGTATTTTAATTAAACAATGCCGCCTCCATTAACCGTGAAGATGGTAATAAACTTTATCGTTACCTTTTTAAATCTCGACCGAGCTGAGTGGCCCGATACCGATCACAAACTCCCGCTCAACAATACACTTCATCCCTTATTAATTATTTTATTGTAAGCATAAAGGATGTCGTAATCGTCAGAATAATAATATCATCGTGCCACATAAAGAACCCCAAGTAGCGACAACACAAGCGTAAAAATGACACGCCGTGCCACCAATATGTTTGTGTGTAATATTAGATTTATTCGACTGGGTCACGCATACAAGCGTAGGCAGGCTACCCCGAAGCGGGGTGCGCTCCGGTGTGGGGGCACAACACTAGCACAGGCGCAGGGCTGCCGCTTGCCGCCCGCCAGATGGTCACGCACACAGGCGCGCCGCGAAAGGGAAAGCTACACTGTGTAAACAAATCGCGGGAGCGAGTGCCGTCCCTCTCGGTTACAAAGCCCGTGTGTGTCACATCATTGTGTGCTGTCGACGCGATCCGACGTAGAGCGTTCTGTGAAATTGCCAGGTAATAGGCCGAGGGACTATAGCATTACACTTACTTATCGGTGGGTTTAGACGCTCAACGGCCTAATCGAATTGAATATTGGCGGCGTATTGACTTTTTGAATGTTTAAAGGATTGGGATTGAGGCTTGGTTGTTTCAAGTTGAATTGATTTACCATGGCTTTGTTTTGTAACTAAACATCTTTCAGCACAAACATCTTTCACATCAAAAATCCCCTATCTACACAAATGGGTACATAATTAAAAATGAAACACACCCAAAAGCAATGCACATTCAAGTACATTTTAAAGTTATTACCTAATCTAAAATCTAGTTAGAAATCCGAAAAAAAAACAGAAGAGCAACATTTAATAAAAAACTCTGAAAACATCCGTAATTTGAGAAGAAGGAAGCTAATTTATGATTAGGTGACGTAAATATTGATACAGTGGATGTTTGGTCGAAGTGTCACGGCGCGTCGCTCCGGGCATGACGACAGAGATTAGAATTGATCCGAGTAAGACGCCAGTGGAGCCCAACTCGACACCTATTCGTGTATACGTTATTGCCGTCTGAGCAATGCCACCCCTGAATTAAGTGGCGTACGCTCCGTCATTCGGATAGTGATGTACGGTTACAAGGACCGGTTTTATCGATAGTTTTGTTTTGGTCTCATTTTTGACATTTCATGATGGTTTTAGATTAGTATAATGTCAATGTTAATAAATATTAGTGATAGTTATAGGTTAAATAGGATTAAAGTACATAATTGTCTTCGTTTTTTTAATTAAACTGTATTGGCAATTGATATAGTTATGGTCGCTCTTATTGTAATAATAATTATGTTGCCACAAAACAAGACATTTAAAAAAGTGGTATAATTAATAAGTTTGTAAGGTGAATGAATTGTAAAGTACCAACTTGATGGTTAAAATGACATAAAATATTAAAACAATCGTCAAACATCCCGATGAGCGCGCCACAACAGGCTCGCAAATTATGACTATGGTATTGTTAATTCAGAATCGTCCCGAAATTTATTATGGGTCGACGAAGCGAGACAAAACATACCATCGATACGCACTAATGAGGGAGACAGAAGACGGTTAAATGAGGGGGTGTCGTAAATAAATTTTTGCGCTTACGTTTCAAAGATCTTTAATCAAGGGTTGTGTTGTGGTAAATCCTACTTTGTTTTGCTTGTGGTAGAGTCCAGAATCATTTGTTTAGCAAAAGCTAAAGAACAATGTGGTAGTCTAGAAAGAGGAAACGGATTACGAGCGAGTGTCGGAAGCTTTCACCGTATTTAACGTAGATTACAATACTTTTTCGATATTATGTTTACATAAGTGTTGATTGTTTTGTTGATTAATTTGTTAATTACTGGTTTATGTGCTGTAATAAAACCACCCATAAAAGCGGATTTAATGGGCTCAAGTTGCCTTATTCGACAGATTTTTTTATTTATTAGTAATTTAACTATACACGCTTACTGTGCTCAAAAGTAGAAGAACTATTTATGTAAAGACGTTTTAGGTTCTGAATTTATAAGACATCTATCATGTGTTAAATTTAATTAAAATTAAAACACTTTATATATAGAATTCATATAACTAAGAATTGTAACTCATTTAACTTACCCAGTAGGCCAGTAATCTAATTACAGGTACAGGAAAAACCGTCACAACTAAACAAACAAATTCAAACCGATTTAACAAGCTAACAATTTGAACTTAGAACCTCTCATTGTCGAACGCTCACAAGGGACGATTCTCAAATCCGATAGGTGCTAATCACAAATCGAATCTCGACTGGATTCAAATGAAGCGATCAATCAGAGCACAGCGCGCGGTGACATGGCGGCAAAAAACCGTCTTTGTCCTAACCAAGTTCTTTAGAGGGGTGCTGTGTTAAATACCTTATTATTGAACAGATTTAGCGAATGTTGATGCATGAGTAAATTAAAAAAATGGGACCAATAAAAAATCATTGAAAAGTTTTTAATCTAGTAAGATAATAGAAAAGTTACAAATTAAAATTACTAATTTTCAAAACCACTATAGTTTCACTAAAACATTAAAAACTCTTTTACGTAATAAAGTCAAATAATTCCATTAGGTAACCAATACAGCTCACTTGGTAACCAATACAGCTCACTTCAAAATCTTTTATTCCTAAAGGTTGAAAAATGTCTGCACGTGACTCGGAGATCTACTTTTGATACTCCAATAATTCTTGGAAAGGAAAACTTACAACGACCTAGACGACAACAACAAACTCCTCCAAAAGCACTCAAAGGAGCGAAAATAATCTGTGACGTAATATTTTTAATGTAGTTTCTTTTTTCTAGATGTAACTAAAGAAACAAATGACGGCCTGAAAACGCCTACTGCTGAACTTGGTGATGCTCCATCGGCAGAACAACAACCAATAGGTACAGACCATGGAAATGGTGACAATAAGAATTACCAACAAGAAGCCATTACCCAATTGCAATATGAAAAGATGGACGTGACTCGACACACGTAGGCTTTTCTAACATGATTAAGGAGTTAAAGATGCGTTAAAAAAAGATTACAGATACCAATAAGATTTGAGAAACACATTCTGTTTAAGTTTAAAACAACGAGAAATGCTAGTAAAATCTTTGTTCAAATCCAAAGTACTGGCACTCAAACCGGTAAAGAAGAACAATGCTAAGTGCAAGCAATGCTAACTATTTTCATTGCATTTCCGCATTACTCCGGGCGTCATCACAATTAGCCAGACAGCTTATAAAGCGCTATAATCATCGCTATATAAGGTATAATGAATCTATTTAAGCTTCAATCGAGGTGAAAACTATTTTGCTTTTGTTTCTTTTATAAGCATGACTTGTGTTATAATTACGCTGCAGCGACAAATTTGATAAATGATTAGATTAGCTGATTCATTCTTTTATGGTAGATAACCAGCGGGGTAATTGCGTAACACACTAGCAGAAGCCATGGCTTTCATTTTGACTGTTCAAGAACGTTCATTGCGTTGTTTACGTTGTTGAGCAGAGAAATCGTTCGAACATATGAAGCAATGGATTAGCAATATCCTCCAAAATGATTCAGATTGTGATCGATAGTGTGTTATGCAATTAGGGTGCTGATCATCCATTAAGCGTCTGTTGTTTACAATGACTGGGTCCTTTACAGATATGATTTACTGCTTTTTGTAAATTTTGCCCACTGGCTGTGTAAGTGGTAGCGTTTTTTTCAGCATTAGTATTTATCTATTCACTAACATTGCCTTTATGTAGTTCGTTTCTCTATGTCAACGATAAGAAGCGGCGAATGACTTTCATAACTTTTATCGCTGTAAGAATTATCAGATCAAATAGGCAAATTCTACTTGACGTGAAAAAAACACCAAATCCAGTTATATATACGTTGGTATTTGTGTTTACATTTTTCCAGTACAATCTTACTGAGCATTAACGGTATTGCAAGTGACAAAATAAGTACTATCAGTAAGTAAAAATGTCATTGACACGTACTTAGAAAATACCGTAAGAACCATTGTTATTGTAGAAAGTTGTTTGTATTTAAATAAGTCCCCGCCGTACAATGTACTGCAAGTTCAATGATAACTTCTTGAAATAAAATTAATTTTATTAAAATATTGTGCATAAATTATTTTTATTTACAAATATATTCTAAATTTTAGACACTCACAAAACTTCCACTCGTTTCAATAGGATTTTAAACAATAATGATTACAGAACATAATTATTTTTGAACATGTCTCGAATCTTCTTCTAAGGCATATTTTGATAATGTCTTGTATTTCTATTTGGTTCTGACTTTATGATTTATTATCTTTGTTAAATTTATTGATTCAATATATATATATAGTAAGTCCATTCTTAAACAATGGCCGTGATGTGACATTCTTTTTCAAACCTCACATTTCTTTTATATATTCAGATCATATTATCCGCCTATCTGTAGTGCTTGTAACCTTTGCGATATCCAGGAATTGTATGCAGATACTCTCGTATACACTCCAGGGTAATTGGTGTTTGCACAGCCTTCGCCCCAGGATACTACACCGATAAGATGGTTTCCTACTACCAGTGGTCCACCAGAGTCGCCTTGGCATGCGTCCCGTGATGGGTTTCTGCCATTAGCACACACCATCCCAGTGCTGATGGTGGCAATGCGCAGATATGCCCGTGCGCATGTTGCTTGGGAGACGACGCTGACATTTGCTGCCATCAGAACGTCAGATGATGAGCCATTGTACTGAAATATTGAAAGAGATTTCTTTGTAAGTTTCAAGACATATCCGAGAACTATCATAGAATGTTTGAATTGAAGTGGTGTGTTATATTCTTTATTGTTATATTTGTGGTAACAAGTAATGAAATATATGTTACCGAAGTAGTCCCGAACCCAGAAACAACAGCTCCAGTTCCATCTGGTAGAACAAAATTTTTGGAAGCAATTGCTACCGGAGCAACATACTGACTAAACTCAATAGCTTTAGCAGTCCCAAGTAATGCAATGTCGTTCTCCAAGGTCGTTGTAGAGAATCCTTCATGGACGTAGACAACGGAAACATCGTAACTGTTGCCTCCAGATGTTCGAAACGAAGTACCGACCGTGACTCGTAAGGTAGATGGCTGCGATACGTATCTGAAAGTTATGAAATATTGAGGAAATTATTATCTGTTTATTGAGAACAATAAAATCTAACAGGCCATTTTATTAAGAATAATAACGAATTAACCACTTATGAAGGAGACCGTGAATCGGCAAACATAAGGTAGGACGCTCTCTGGCTAGGTAGAGCGATGATCTTCGCAGGGTGGCTGGTAGCAGCTGGATGAGAGTTGCCGAGAGTCGAGCTAAATAGCATACAGTTGGACAGGCCTATGTCCAGCAGTGGACTGCTGTAGGCTGATGATGATAAACTAATGGAGGTACCATAGGAGATGAAAAAAACAACAGAACGCAACAATCCAAATAAACAATATCCAAGATTTTTTAATTTTATTTTTTTATTTATCCATTTCAAACAGTCAAGATCTCGCCTTCTATAATTATCAAACTTTCTAGAAATGCGAAATGCGAATATTTAATAGTATCTAATGTTAGTCGATTATTAGAAAATCATTAATTAGTACTTACGAATCAGCACAATGGGCAGCAGTCAAAATTCCTCTATCGCTGATTACAACTGCACCACACATGTGAGCCCATCCTGATAGGACCCTCCTTCTTATACTAGCTTGGTATGGCACCTGAGTAATATCCACCGCTACTCCATTCACTATCCTCGCAGACTCAGCGATATCAGGTAAGGGGATCGATAGCACATAGCTGATGCAAGCTGCAAAGGAAGAAGTTTTTCTTTAACAATTGTATGGCAGGAGTGGACATAAGTTGAATAATCTTTCGGGCTTAAAAAAATATTGAATAACACACAGAGTAATTCATTATTTAAGAGTAAACACAAAACAATTGATGATAAATAACCACAAACAAGGATTTTAAGCGATGCTCACTTACCTAAAAGGAATATAATTCCAACCGACAACTGCATTTTAGCAAACAAAAGTATCAACTATACAATGATATCGATGTACGAGATGCTCAGATATAAGATATTTTATCTCATATAGTCAAGATCAAGTGTTTCTTATCTTAGGATAAACCCAATTATTTATCTTATCCACTTAAATATGGGATTTCTGTTTGTAAATTGTGCGTTGTGCACATTTTCTGTGTCATCAAATTTTATTTATTTATTTACCATTTATGTACACACATATATAAACAGACAATGAAAAACAGAACAGAAAAATAGGTACAGAGGTGATGCTTATTTCATAAGAAATCTCTTCCAGCATACCTGAGATAGGACAATAGATACAGAGATGTAGACAGCGTGTGATAGAGCAGAGGAGACAAAAAATAATACATAGAATCAAAAAAAAAAAACAATTCACTTAAAAACTAAACAAGAATTACGAGAATATATTAACATACATACAAATAAACTTACATAAATACTTCTAAAATAAATATTACAAGAATGATAATAATTATATCATACTCAAAATAATAAGTACATACACAACTATGATGAAGTGGACAGATAGTGTTCTTTCACTCTTCTTTTAAAAACCGCAATAGTTTGGCAGTCCCTAATGTCAGGCGGTAGTGAATTCCACAATCGCACCGCGTGCACTGTGAAGGAGTAGGAGTAGAAGTCGGAATTTTCCTGTTTTTGTTGTCTTTTGGTATTTCTGCCTCCTATGTAATAGGAAACTCAATAACGGATGGTTCCTTCCTTCATGTGGATTTCTGCATCAACCTTTCATTTAATATTAGCAGCATTATAATTCAAGTGGAACAGAGTCGGGCATTCCCGATTTGCTATCAGGAGCTTTATCATTAATTGATAAGACGATAAACGCACGAATTTGTATTGTGTTGTACTTATTCGGTTTTCCCTAAGTTATTTATTTTCATAACTACCTATTTTGTTTATTATTACACCAGTTTGTACATTTTTGTCTTTAATGTATAGCTTTCACACAAGGTTACACAAGATCCTTTAAATTTTCAATGTCTGAAAAAAAGACTTTCCTGTAACTTAATAGACATAGGATATTGACGTCACGACAGTACCTTTTCTATATTTAGATTTTGGGGTTATAGAATTCTAGGAAAAAAAATATGACCTTTGGTAAATTAGTCATACCGCCATTGTGTTGTGTGGTTTGGGTCTTATCGATGCCAATGCTAGGCTTCGATAATACCCAAACCACATATTTCATTTATAAGTACACCCTTCCTTACAAAACAAGCACTGGAAGATATCTTCCAGTGCGTGTTTTGTAAGGAAGGGTGTACTAAATTATTTACAGTAAACCAATTAATACAGGACATCTATATAGATGTCCGGTATTAATTGGTTTACTGTAAATAATTTAGTATTAAATGAGAAAAAAAACTAAATGCATTAGATTCGCTTTACCGAATGTTAGAAGTAGTGAATGTCACGTTGTAATGAATAGGGAGATACTTGAATTGGACGAAAATACGGTTTTCTAAGGGATCACGCTTGACTCAAAGCTGCAGTGTCCTCACCTAACATCATTTGCAGGGCGGCTAATTTCAGCCGCTTACGCTGTTTGGAAAATCCGTCAATTAACAGACGTGGATACCGCGAGACTGGTCTATTTTAGTTACTTCCATAGCATCATGTCTTACGGTATTTTGCTGTGGGGACGGGCTGCAGATAGTGATTCTATCTTCATTCTGCAAAAGAGGGCTGTCAGAGCCATCTACAATCTTAGCAGACGCGAATCTCTAAGAGAACTGGTTAAAAAAATTAACATCATGACGGTTCCTTGTCAATATATATACGAAAACATTATGTTATTATTTATCATGCAGCTCCCTAGCCTATCAATAATGATAAGTATATTGCGTGAAACCTATGGAGCCTACTGCCGATCCTTTAGAATTTTTATTATATCGTTTTTAAATTTAAATCTGCTTATCTTTATATGTCTTCCGCATCAAAACGCGTATTGTATGTGTCGACTAAGCGGTATAGCGGTGAGCGCATACCAGCATTGGATCTACAAAAGCTGGTAGCAAACAGCCGCCTGGTGCGTACCTCCCGTCCATGTAGGTACTGTTCGAGATAGTTGATCACAATTTCAATATTTGGAAGAGATACTTCCCCTTTTTGAATTTTTGTTTTTTTAGTGTTTTTGACATTACGAACTTAATGTTTATTTTATTCAATTAAGATTTAATTCTTAATACTTCAATATTAAATACCTCTTCCTGATTGGTAGTAATTTTTTTTTCTCATCTCTTAAATAAATTGCAAACTATAGTTTTGTATAATTTAGAAGCATTTTTTAAATTTTGGAAATGTAAGAACCATGGATCCGTTTTTTATGATATTTTGATGTTGACTTGAAAGAGCATGGCAGTTGAGAATATGTCATGCTCACTTAAATGTCTCACTGGTGGTGGCGCGTGTGTTGGATCATTCGGTTCCCTACGAAATGGTTGAGCTGGGTGGTGCTGATCCACGCCTCATGTTCGTGAACGGGCGCCGTCGCTTGAGAGTGGCCATCTCTTAACTGCCAGGGCTGCCAGATTTTATATTTGAAATTGTTTCTTTTTTACATTGTTCTCACATATAGAAGCAATAAGAATAATGTACCCAGGATTTTGTAATAATTCATTCTTTTATGGTAGATAACCAGCGGGGTAATTGCGTAACAAACTAGCAGTGGCCATGGCTTTCATTTTGACTGTTTAAGAACGTTCATTGCGTTGTTTACATTGTTGAGCAGAAAAAAACGTTCGAACATATGAAGCAATGGATTAGCAATATCCTCCAAAATGATTCAGATTGTGATCGATAGTGTGTTATGCAATTAGGGTGCTGATCATCCATTAAGCGTCTGTTGTTTACAATGACTGGGTCCTTTACAGATATGATTTACTGCTTTTTGTAAATTTTGCCCACTGGCTGTGTAAATGGTAGCGTTTTTTTCAGCATTAGTATTTATCTATTCACTAACATTGCCTTTATGTAGTTCGTTTCTCTATGTCAACGATAAGAAGCGGCGAATGACTTTCATAACTTTTATCGCTGTAAGAATTATCAGATCAAATAGGCAAATTCTACTTGACGTGAAAAAAACACCAAATCCAGTTATATATACGTTGGTATTTGTGTTTACATTTTTCCAGTACAATCTTACTGAGCATTAACGGTATTGCAAGTGACAAAATAAGTACTATCAGTAAGTAAAAATGTCATTGACACGTACTTAGAAAATACCGTAAGAACCATTGTTATTGTAGAAAGTTGTTTGTATTTAAATAAGTCCCCGCCGTACAATGTACTGCAAGTTCAATGATAACTTCTTGAAATAAAATTAATTTTATTAAAATATTGTGCATAAATTATTTTTATTCACAAATATATTCTAAATTTTAGACACTCACAAAACTTCCACTCGTTTCAATAGGATTTTAAACAATAATGATTACAGAACATAATTATTTTTGAACATGTCTCGAATCTTCTTCTAAGGCATATTTTGATGGGTAGCGGGATCGTCCGAAAGGGTTACCGCTGCCCTGGTACATAAAGGGCTAAGGAAGGAACACGGGTGGGTTTTAGTCAGTAAGAGTCTGACACTCCCTTCTGCTCCACCCAGAGCGGGAGGGGTCATTTGATGATTTCCCATCCTGAAAAAAAAAAAAAAAAAAAAAAAGGCATATTTTGATAATGTCTTGTATTTCTATTTGGTTCTGACTTTATGATTTATTATCTTTGTTCAATTTATTGATTCAATATATATATATAGTAAGTCCATTGTTAAACAATGGCCGTGATGTGACATTCTTTTTCAAACCTCACATTTCTTTTATATATTCAGATCATATTATCCGCCTATCTGTAGTGCTTGTAACCTTTGCGATATCCAGGAATTGTATGCAGATACTCTCGTATACACTCCGGGGTAATTGGTGTTTGCACAGCCTTCGCCCCAGGATACTACACCGATAAGATGGTTTCGTACTACCAGTGGTCCACCAGAGTCGCCTTGGCATGCGTCCCGTGATGTGTTTCTGCCATTAGCACACACCATCCCAGTGCTGATGGTGGCAGTGCGCAGATATGCCCGTGCGCATGTTGCTTGGGAGACGACGCTAACATTTGCTGCCATCAGAACGTCAGATGATGAGCCATTGTACTGAAATATTGAAAGAGATTTCTTTGTAAGTTTCAATACATATCCGAGAACTATCATAGAATGTTTGAATTGAAGTGGTGTGTTATATTCTTTATTGTTATATCTTTGGTAACAAGTAATGAAATATATGTTACCGAAGTAGTCCCGAACCCAGAAACAACAGCTCCAGTTCCATCTGGTAGAACAAAATTTTTGGAAGCAATTGCTACCGGAGCAACATACTGACTAAACTCAATAGCTTTAGCAGTCCCAAGTAATGCAATGTCGTTCTCCAAGGTCGTTGTAGAGAATCCTTCATGGACGTAGACAACGGAAACATCGTAACTGTTGCCTCCAGATGTTCGAAACGAAGTACCGACCGTGACTCGTAAGGTAGATGGCTGCGATACGTATCTGAAAGTTATGAAATGTTGAGGAACTTATTATCTGTTCATTGAGAACAATAAAATCTAACAGGCCATTTTATTAAGAATAATAACGAATTAACCACTTATGAAGGAGACCGTGAATCGGCAAACATAAGGTAGGACGCTCTGTACTGTTCGAGATAGTTGATCACAATTTCAATATTTGGAAGAGATACTTCCCCTTTTTGAATTTTTGTTTTTTTAGTGTTTTTGACATTACGAACTTAATGTTTATTTTATTCAATTAAGATTTAATTCTTAATACTTCAATATTAAATACCTCTTAATGATTGGTAGTATTTTTTTTTTCTCATCTCTTAAATAAATTGTAAACTATAGTTTTGTATAATTTAGAAGCATTTTTTAAATTTTGGAAATGTAAGAACCATGGATCCGTTTTTTATGATATTTTGATGTTGACTTGAAAGAGCATGGCAGTTGAGAATATGTCATGCTCACTTAAATGTCTCACTGGTGGTGGCGCGTGTGTTGGATCATTCGGTTCCCTACGAAATGGTTGAGCTGGGTGGTGCTGATCCACGCCTCATGTTCGTGAACGGGCGCCGTCGCTTGAGAGTGGCCATCTCTTAACTGCCAGGGCTGCCAGATTTTATATTTGAAATTGTTTCTTTTTTACATTGTTCTCACATATAGAAGCAATAAGAATAATGTGCCCAGGATTTTGTAATAATATCTTGATTTAAAAGAGTGTCCGTGGAGTTTCTTGCCCGTTCTTCTCCATAGAGGTCTGTTTTGGAATGGGCAACTAGCTTCAACTTTCTGACTAACTGACCGACTATTTAATTTTGACAATTCAAAAGTGCCTGTAAATGGTTTAATTGAAATAAATGATTTGAGTTTGAGTTTGAGTTTGAATTACGTTCATCAGGTTTTAGTCACTTGGAATTTTATATGGCAATCCCAAACAATATATGTTTACATTTTACTTTTGTTTTTTTATTTTTTGTGTGTTTAGTTTAGTGTTTTTTTAGTTAGATAGGCAGTCGCTCCATGTAAAATACTGGTATTCAGCTGCATCCGGTTAGATTGGAAGCCGACCCCAACATAGTTAGAAGAAGGTTAGACAGATGTTGATGATGAGTGTGTTTAGTTTAGTTTGGGATATTCTGAACGAGTCACAACAAATACTTTTTCTTTCTTTCTCAACATCAGATAACCTTAATTCCACCAACAACAAAGTAACGGAACCCATAAGACCTAACACCGTGACGCGTTAATTTCCCATGTTATTCTCAGGACGAGCTCTCGATCATAACGAGGTGCAAATTATATTAACAGCTTTTTAATACAGAACTGCCGTTGCGGCCGAGGTTTTATCGGCAATCAAACCGTTGTCCCGGACTCAGCAAATTTATGGACACATTAAACCATCGGAAATTGCTCGGTAATGAGCTTCATTGAGCATAACTTTACAATATCGTTTAGAGGCAACATACTCGTTACTACACAGTTCATATTCATATCTGCTCTTTTTGTGTGGATTTCCGATATTAGTGTTGTTGCGTTTGTGTTTGTCTTTATCAAGAGATTTTTAATGTTATTGTTGTACCTGCAAGTTGGTTGATAACATCGAAATCTTATGTTTATGCCAGTTTACCAGCACCTTAATTGCGTAAAACACTACCAACCACAATCTGAATCATTTGGAAATATATTGCTAATCCATTGCTTCATTATGTCCAAACATATTGTCTGATCAACAACGTCAGTAACGCAATGAATGTTGTTGAACAGTCAAAATGAAAGTCATTCCTACTGATAGTGTTTTAAACAAAACTCCGCAGGTCAGTTTTCAATCCTTTTAAATAATTTATAGACCCAGTCGACCACGAAGGTGAATTTACCCATTTATCCTACTGTCAATTATCGCTAGGCTGCGGTTCTCACCGTGTGTGTTAGGCCTAACAAAGTTGTCTAGACATTTTCAAAGACTTTCAACTAGCCTAGACCACACCTAAACTATTGATGATGAAAGCCATTGCTACCTTTAGTTGGTTGTACTTGGGTTTAAGTTTAATAATATATTTCAATTTTCTCTTAAATGTATGCAGCTGCAGTTACTTTTCAGGATGCATGTAAAACAACTGCTGGTCCTGTTCAGATTAAATCACTACACTTAACCGTAAGATATTTTTTACTTACCCACCCAAATTGTAAAGAGAATAGGGTACCATAATAACCATCGAAGGTACGTACGGAAAAATTTACTCAGCTCATTAAATAGATCGCATCTGCATTGCATTCGATTCCGGAATATTTTGAACAAAATCCTATAAAGTTCATTCACAAAAATGCATGAGAACCATTCAAGTACCTCAATATTGATATAAATGTTAAACACATTGATGTCTATCTTCATCTCATTAGAAATAGCCTGTTATAATTATTTAGTACTCGACCCGCCTGAAATGAAGTATACACAAACGGACCGAGCACACGCGTGGCGCCATCTGTTATCGCTTTAATGCACGATTTATATCGCAATTATTACGAAAACCCGTGTAAGTATAATTTTAATGTTCTATTTTACTGTAGATTAATTACCCGATCCGTTCGATATGGCCCCAAGCTCTGTTGTTTCGACCATTAATTGGATGAATCAACCACGAAACGCGTAAAGTGAGCGTAATAAGCCTATTGGCTAAGATAAGATAGTGTTCATTAAATCAATAGAAAGCCGTGTGCATGGAAGTGTATGGCGGTGTATGGGATCGGTTCGTCCACCCACGCGGGGCGCATTCCGGTGGGAGCCAAAGACCTCTCGCTTCCTGGATGGCACACAAATGAATAGTAGATCAATTTTACCGATCTCTAAAACTGGATTGTTTTAATGTGGCCTGTTTGAACTTTATGTGGGACTGGGGACACCTGTGGTAATCATGCGCACGGTATTAGAACGATATTAAGAAATGATGGCTGCTTTAGATTTTCTTGGATGCGTTAATGCATTTTACTCGTGTTATTCAGCCTTTGGTTGTAGAGGTCAACCGTAAGCCGTTAAAGTAGTAAAAGGAAATTATGTTCTGCGGCATCTTTCTGGGTATTGAAAAACAATAGGGTGACTATGAATGCATCGGCCAAAGTTAAATAAAAAAAAAAACATTGCAGGTATTTTCAGGAATTTAAGAGCACATTTACAGCGGGGTAATTCCGTAACATGCTAACAGTAGGAGTGGCTTTCATTTTGACAGTTTAACAACATTCATCGCGTTATTTACGTTGTTGAGCACACAAATTTTTCGAACATATGAAGCAATGGATTAGCAATATCCTTCAAAATTAATCACATTGTGATTGATAGTGTGTTACGCAATTAGGGTGCAGGTTTCCGTTGTAATAATTGAGTATAATTAATTTGAGTTCTATCGTCATTGGAATTTTTCATAATTATGGTAGCATGATTTTCTTATTTATGGAATAGGATTGGTATTTTTTGCTTTACGCCGCAAGATGATGATGCTGATAATGAAGTCAGCATATCCGGATACGGATTCGCGGATATTCCGATGTACCATAGATCGTCAATTAAATATAGGTAGGTAAATATTAACACTAACATTTGATTACTATTTATTAACAACTATTTCCGTGGTTTATTGACACTATTCACGAAAAGAGGGTTTAGCCTTAAAACAAATGGATTTGGACAGGACACCTGACAAGGCGCAGTGATGACAGGTGGAGTTGTCTGTGACAGAGTGGCGTCCAAGGACTGGCAGACGAAGTGTCGGTCGTCCGGCGGCGAGATGGGCAGACATCATCGTGTTGCCACCGCAGGCAAAACCTGGATGAGGCTGGCACAGGAGCGTGGGGATTGGCAAAAGAAAAGTGAGGTCTATGCCCAGCAGCGGCTGAAGGCGGGCTGTGAATGATGAACAACTCTTTTACTGTATTACCTATTTACTAGGTGCGCCCCGCGGTTTCACCCGCATAAGTTTTGATCCCGTGGGAATATCGAGATAAAAAGTATCCTATATGTTAATACTGGTTATAAACCATTCGTGTGCCAAATTTTATCCAAATCCGCTTAGTAGTTTTTGCGTGAAAAGTAACAAACATCTATCCATCCATCCATACATCCATCCATCAATCCATACAAACTTTCACGTTTATAATATTAGTAGGAAGTAGGATTTTACAAAGGGAAGCAAGATTGAGGTTATTTGTTAGGATCTTAACGATCATTCTAATGCGCATGTAAAGTGATACGAACTTATGTAATTAAGGAAATAAGTACATGTTGAAATACTTAGCCGTTGACGTCAGGAGTTTAGTTGTAATGAGAAATAGAAAACAGGTGATTAAAACAATGCTGTTATTTTACGTATGAATGTGTTTGTACGTTGCTATGTGCATGAGGCGCGTTTCGCGTCTCGCCCGTTCAACCGTGAAGGACGCTCGCGCGCCGCGATTTGACGGCCGACTTCTAACCGCTGCTCAGCTGTGGTGCGGGACCAGTCACAAGCGTAAGCGGGAGAAATAATCAGCCTATAATGTTCTCAATGCTGGGACACAAGCCTTCTCTTGGTGAGAAGTAATGGGCCATAATCCACCTCGAAGGGCCAGTGCGGGTTGGTAGGTATCTTATCATTTTTGGCTCTACGACATGTCGGTTTTCTCACGATGTTTTCCTTCGCCGTTTTGAGAGCAGTGGTGATGAAATAATTTACACATAGTAAAATGCCTGCCTAGGTTTGAACTCGCGACCTACGTAACTCGTAAGTCGCTGCCATTACCACTGGGACATCACTTCCCTTAGGGCAGGAGCGGGAGAAATAAAATTGTGTAATACAGTTAAAAGGGAGAAGGAGAGTCGACTTTTGAAATTGAGAGATATTAACGATATCTAAATATCGTTGATTGATCACACAGCGCAATAGTTCAGTTATAACTTTACATAGAGTGCAATATTGATAAAAAAACTGATGCATCTCTGATATTGCGTTTTAATTACGACAACTAAAAATTATAACAAATTAAGAAGAGAACACTTGAGTTTAATCGAGGGAACAGTGGAATCGGGGAAACTGAATTAACTTAACTTAATATTTTGGGTACACTGGCGGAAAAAATAGATGGGCCGTTTAGACATGTGCGACGTACATGTGCCAAATTAATTGTTTTTTTTAATTTTTATTTGTGATGTCACTTTTGTTTGTAATTCATTTTTCACTAACAATAGGTTAAGGCAATACTAACACATTATGGATCCTGTAATCTGAAATAAAGAGTTATTATTATTAATTATATTTTATAGTTAATAAAAGTTAGACTAACAACTAACTTGTTTGTAGGTTGAGAGAACTACCTCATTTTTTCCACCGGTTTAGGTAAGTAAAAATCCTCTACTTGTTTGTTTAACAGTAACAGTATTGTGTAACAGTATTAAAAACTTATTTTTGTTTTTAATGTTCTGTTTGATCTTTGTTATTTTAAATTTATTACAATATTATTATTATTCTTTAATTACTTAATTTATTGTTACTTTAAGAGAATGTTTTAATTAGTATTATTTCTTTACATTTGAACGTCACATCATGTGGCAAACATGCCTGTACCTAATAATGTTGTTACCACCTTGCATGCATGTATTTTCTTGTATGTATGACACATGTAGCAAATAAATATTATCTTATCTTATCATCGCAATATTAATTCTATAAGCACTATTACACCAACGAAACTGTTAACCCACTCATAACAAGTGTAAATCCACTCATTTGTTAAACATTTTCATGCCATTAAATCTACATCGAATGAACTCCTAAGGAAAAATCAAGAAATAATAAACCGCTTCATTCTTATTAATTGAACGACAACCTAACTTAGGTATCAGATGTCCAACAACTTGTTAGTATTATCATTATTGCGACTGTTGGACGTTTTATTGACAGTTATTATGTTGTTTTGTCATATAAAACTTGCTTTAGGTTAATTTATTCATAACTTAACGTATTTAAATCTATCAACGGGTTGTGAGAGTAGCCCAAATTTTTCACAAATCACAACATGTAGACCACCCAATGTTTACGATGTGTTGATTTTAAATATGTTGATTAAGAATATTTTATTTATTAATATTTTATTTTATTTTATTAGTTGAGAATATTTTATCTTTCAAAGCTATATCTAGATCCATATTTCTTTTGCAAATTCTTGCATAGCCGTATACAAGGTGTCGTTTTGCATCCTCGTCAAATTCAAGGAGGTAACTACGCTACTGATTCTCGACACGAATCAATAATAAAATAAGTAGGTTTTTTTTTTCTAACTATCGGAATTCGGCATGTGTGGGACACGCATTTCAAAACGCGGCCTGAGTGAGACCGCTCTGTAACTGCCCTTTTACACACAAATAAAAACGCGGCCGCTTATACGAATGGTATCGTATAAGCGGCCGCGTTTTTATTTGTGTACGTAACGCGATTCTGTTCTTTGAAAGTGGTGTATTCTGAAATACTGTCAAACTTAAATAACTAAAACAACAAGTATGTATGTATTAATTATTTACCAGGGATCGTAATTTTATTTGATTATTTATGTCTTTCATAACAGCCTCCTGACGAGAATGCAAAACAAGAGCTTGTATATCGTGTTTTGAAAGTCTAACTTAAAAAAAAACAAAACAAGGCTTTTTTTGTTTAGAATAAAAGGCCAATTCCCGTAATTAAAAACGTTCAAAATCTAGTCGCAGTCTCATCTCGGCGACAAACAAATGACAAAAATGGAAGTTAGAGGTATTTTTGGCAGTTATTTTTTTTTGAGACTGGGATCAGACTGAGAACGTTCTTAAAATTACGAGATTTGCCCCTCAGGTTTAAACCACCAAGCTAGTTATTGAATTAAGAACCTTACTATAAACAATAATGACAGCATAGTACGTGCTAAGTTGTTATTTTATTCTTAAGAACTTTGCCTAAATCGAAATAAAGTGGGAAATACAACTACTGGCTCAAAGGTTTAGGCTAGAACTAAAGTAAAATTTCGTTTTATAATAAGACAGAGTTTCCCCGATTATCTTTACTTTATTTCCACAACAAATATTAATCTGGCTTACCAAGGATAGGAAACCAAATTGACCCAAGTACAAAATGACATGCGTAACAAAACACATAATAACATTGAAATAGTAACTAAAAACAATAATTGCGTCGTTGAAACTGAGCTAATCACCTGACCAATTACTGTACAGCTTGTGTACAATCACGATGTGTACTCACTGTACATGACTGGAATATTTATAAAGTAACCTTTGTATGAAACGTAAGACTCAATGATATTGTCGCGCTCCACCGTATCTTCCGTGTAATTAACTGTCTCGTTATGATGTTGTCATACAATAAACATGATATTTTTGTGATTGTGTTCCCTTTTTTGTGTTTTTTTGTACAATTCTGTTTGTTTTGCGCGCGTTTTTTCATTGACGTTGAATTTTTGTTTAAGGTTGTTCAATGATAGAGTTGTATTTGAGGTTTTTGTTAAGGAAATGTAATAATTGTGGTAAAGCTTGATTCATTTAGACAACTAAAAGAATCAGCTGAAAATGAAACTGAAAAGACTGCCTATTAAGTGATCATTGAAACGAATCACCTTTAAATCGATCTGAAACGGTTGAGACCACCATCAGCTAATAGTCAAAGCAACAAAGTACACAAGATGTGAAGGAAGTATAAGTAATAACAAGTATTTATGCTTTAGTTTACAAAAAAGTAACTAGGAGGCGCAAGAGTGGACGCGTAGCATTGCATTACATTTCATTTACAATTGTTTCAACGACTATAAGCCGCATTACAGTAGACACGTGAAGTGAAGTGCCAACTTGAAGACAAAAGAGATGAGTAGGTATCCTTTGTCTTCATGTTGGCAGTAAAGTAAAATTAAACTATTGGTTTAGTAAACAAATCTACTAGGTAAACAATATTTCACTCTCTGTATTCAAACTAGACCTCCAAATATTTAGCACTTCTAAACATTCAAAAACATATGTGCGAGTCGAATCCCTCCTCCTTTTTTATACATTGGGACACAAAGGTCATTGTTAGGTACGTAACAACATTCTTGAATGTACGAATATAATGTCAGAGTGTAAATAAAAGGTTAATCTCGTCAAGTAACCGCGGTGAATTCAATTTGCATACAAAATTACGATTTTCATGTGAAACTCTGGTTCTTAGTGAATTATTCGAGCCAGTGGAGCGACGATTTCCTATTTATGCCTCTCCGCTATTGTACCTTTATTTGTATCAAGGTAGTGAGCGTAAAGAAATACAGAGTTGGATAACTTTTACATTACGACCATGTAAAACACTAGCTTCACTCTGTCTGCTGTAATATGGTAGCCTTGTACAAATGGGATTGGAGATTTTTTTATGGAGCCTGGCATACCTACTGTCGCGCCATTTTGACTTTTTTTTCTTCAAAATGGTGGCCACGCATGAGGCCTATGAACTTTGAACGTTATTATCTCGGAAACGTGACGCTTTACGTGGTTTGGTATTTTATGTTTTCGATAGCTGACATCAATGCAAACAGCATTGATGTCAGCTATCGATTTATATAGGTTTCATGCATGGCAGCCATTAAAAAAAAACAAAATGGCGCGACAGTAGGTTTGCCACGAACCTTCAAAGCCTTTTATACATTTAAACACAAAACTATGAATGTGTAAAAAAAAGAAAATCCTTGTGTTGGTATTGCTGCCAATTTATTAATTGCCTTGGACTTTGTTGTCCTTGCTCTTTCAGCGTTTCGATTACTTTTACTGCAATAAAACTGTCAATGGATAACGATATAGCACCAATCTGCAAACGATCTTCTTCCTCTTATGAACATGGAGTAAACACGACTCAGGAACATAAAATAACAACTATGGGCAAAACGATAATACTCAATTTAATGTAGCTTACCTTAATCCATACCTAGATAAGTATAATCATGCATTTATTTTCAAAATCAAAACCATGTCGAGTTCTTTTTAAAATCAAACATTTATTCAAACTAGGCTGAGAACCAGCACTTTTCGAACGGTAATATTACATACTACATGAAATATATTTCATGTAATATGACGATGTGTCATATATATGACAGTCCCCAAAAACATCCGCCCCTAGACACTACGTGCCTTACTCTTTATAGAATCATATTTTAGTTTCATAATTATTAATAGGCTAGTAATATAATCCTTGTTTTTTTTAATTTATATAGAAATATTTGTACGCCATATTATGGCAGGATATACTGGAACCAATATTGTAACATCTATTGTATCATATACTAACAAATAAACATTTTTGATTTGATTTGATTTAGCTGGGAAGATGAAGTGGCTCAACAAACTTCCCAGAATTCAAACAAAGTCACTTAAGTCAACATATTTAATCTAGGCAGGGCTGTAACTATGGCAGTTGGACGGTACAGGTAAGTAGTCGGTACAGGCTTTTAAAATATCATACATACAAAACCCTACCCACGCCTTGTTCCCATAGACACCCAGAAGAGGCAGATCGGCACCCGCTACGATCCTGGTCATACACCCACGCAGGTTGGGAGTATAAAGTTTAAAATATCATTAGTAAAACAAATAAACAATAATGTTCCGATGTCCACAGTTTCAGCAGTATTCAGAGTGGGATCGGCCGATTCGCTCTCACAAACGTAAGCGGCTATATAGTGCATGGCGCATAGCGGGAGGGCGGCCGATGTCTCCTCATACTCTCACGCCACGCGGTTTCTAACATTATATAGATTAGTCATTGTAGATATTGTTTTTATTATAAAATAATGAACACCGTCTCGCTTTTCAGGCGTGTTATGAAGCTGAAAGTGGTTTAATTAGAGGACTATGTTCAATAGTGGAAGTTTTCAGGCTGATAATGATGATAGTGATTAAAAGATGAAGGGGTTCGTGGCTAAATTATAACAGTCGGTCAGCACGAGTCGATCTTCAAGGTTAAGGAACGCTTGTCGAGCTTGGTCCGTGGATGGGTGACCATCCTTAACATACCGAGACCCGTCCGTACCTCGGAAAGCATGTTAAGCAGTTGGTCCCAGCTGTCATTTTTAGATCTTTGACAGCCGTTACGGATAGTCAGAAGCCCGAAAGCCTGACAACCAGTCTTGCCAAGGGGTATCGTGTTACCCAGTTACTGGGTTGTGGAGGTCAGATAGGCAGTCGCTCCATGTAAAATACAGGTATCCAGGTGCATACGGTTAGACTGGAAGCCGACCCCAACATGGTTGAGAAAAGGCTAGGCAAATTGATGATGATATTGATTAAATGACCATCTTCACGTTATATTAGCGCGCTTTAGGAAATCATTTTCAGCTACAGTTGCTGGACTGAGAGCGACGCCAATGACACCTACTTCAGATAAGTCTTTTGAAAATATATCGATGTGAAATACGGTTAACATAACATCAGCCTTGTTACCCCGAAGGGTTAGGCAGTGGTGTACTCATAATAGGTACACTGACACTTCACCAGTTTTGTTTAAGTCCCATATAATACGGGGCGAGCCTAAATATGGTTTAATCGGACCATCATTTATTATACTTACATGTTATGTAAGGAAATTCTACAAGCTGGAGTATATCCAATCGCATATAATGAGACATATACTGTAAAATTTCTCCAAAGGTACTCGTCGCACTGTTAAACGCAATTTAGGAGCGTATCAAAATAGTCTCCTCTGCAAGATGTAATTGTATGTTATATTATTATTTTCCTAAATCTATGTTAACTTATTTGCAAACTCCATATCTCCGGGCAATCACCCGTACAACGAACGCTGTAAAATAAAAACAGCATCATTCTTCAAATGCTTGTCTATGACAAGCATTGCAGACCAGACACCGTTGATTTCATTTTCAATAAAAAAACATCTAGATCCTTTTTTATTTATAAATCGCAGGACAGCTTAATCGAATCACACGTCAGTAACTTCCTCCATAGCATAAACGGTGACAGTCTAGTTATTTACATATAGAACATTGTACACCCACACGTTTTCTATTTTTCAATCGCGCCGTTCCGCCTTTCGATACTTTCCTATACTAATACATGCACTAAACCAGGTTTGCTTGGCCTGTCCTGCCCCTCTCATGCATCTAGTATGGATAGTAATAAAGAGAGGAGTAGTGTAAAGTTGGGGGTCTACGGTGAATGGTTATTTGGAAGCGGAAGGCGCCTGGAGTCCGGACAATGGCCGCTCGGCGATCACCGCTGCGTTCCCAGCTCATTACGTATTTACTATAAAACTTCTATTAGTTTAGACTTAACTCTTTATACATTGAAATGGAGTCATGGCTCATGAGTCCTATTCCCAAATATGTTAATAGCTATATGTACTTCTTCTTCTACGTGTTTCTTCTGTATGTAGTTTCCTCGACGCGTCAATGATTTATTATAATATGATGTTGATTTATGTATGATTTGTTTTAAAGGACAAAAGTCTTCCGTGATTGTTCATATTTTGTTCTTACAATTAGTTTTGTTTTTACAATTGAAACTAAGAAGTAAATAATTTAAATTTTTTTAAGTACCAGGGAGAAGAGAGAAACCAACGATATTGTTGTTGTTGATCAGAAAAGTCTGACACGCCCTTCCGCTCAGCCCAGAGCGGGAGAGGTCATTTGATGATTTCCCACCCAAAAAAAAAAGGATGTTGAAAACAAAAAAGTTTTCAATCGTTATTACATAGTTTGCACTATAGAACATATCTATGGTTTACACCCATACGTTAAGATAAAGGCGGGTTATGGGTTTATATCTCAGGTTGGTTAACAGCATTCAGCATCTTACCGTGAGCTAACGACAACGCGATCACCAATATGTATTAGGTACATCTGATAATCGACATCAATAATTGGATCGACAAATTAGTCCTTTTGCCACTGCGTCAACACCTCAAGCAACATCTTTACAAATCAACAAACTAGCATCAATTAATACCTATGCTACATGAGTATGTGGAACATGTATTTTTTACGATTTGATAATGGAATCCTTTCCTTAGAAAACAAGTCCTTGTGACTCACGTATTTAGTTAAATATAAATGTAGGTAAGTACTGTGAGAGCTTTATGAGTTCTCAGTAACGGACGAGTAAATAAAACTACAGTTTGTCATATTACTTCGATAATTATTCCTAGAAGATGGTCCTACGTTTTTATATTTTATCCTTGTCTCCTTGCTTGTCAGCGAAATCTGTTTCCTACTGTATTTTTCTTTTCACATTAATATTATAAAGGCGAAAGTTTGTGAATGATTGTGTGTGTGTGTGTTTGTATGTTTGTTACTTCTTCACGTTCAAACGGCTAGACCAATTTTGATGAAATTTGGTTTGGACGTAGCTGACACCCTGGATTTACACATAGGCTATCGAAACGTATGCGGGTGAAACCGCGGGGCGCAGCTAGTTCTTTTTATAAATCAATGTTTGTCTCGCATTTCTGCCATTTACTTATCAAAGTATTCATAAAGGTTGTATTTAAGCAGCCTATTTGATAGGCTATAATCTCTACATTACCTGCTTTTCAAAATCATGAAACATTGCCTGAAGTTCGTGGTGAATGTAACTGTACCGTATTTGGCCTGTGCAAGTACCCACTCAAACTACCTGACTGCATTGACGGTCTGATCAAACACTTGATTATGCATTTCGTAACTGCAGGTAAATTGATTACCGAACACTCGGTATACTAATCGGTAATCGACTCGTTTTTAAAACTCGTGTGTTTGTTTTAGTAATTGTTTCGTCATTCACTTATTAATTGTGATGCTTAACTAACCTACTGGAGAGTTACCCGATTCTTTTAATAGATAAAAAAAAAGAAACAGACTATAGTAAACATTTTTCGCGAAACAACATTTAATGAATCAATCAATGTATAGGTATTTGTTCAGTTATCTTGACAATCAATTGGATCGGAAAGCCAAGTCAAAGTCAAATCCTTTATTTGAAAGAGGCACATAAAAGGCACTTTTGGATGACATGTACAAAAAAATTGAATTGATTCTAGTCGGTCTTCCTATGGAGTATGGAGAAGAATGTGCAAGAAACTCCACCAAATTTTTTTTTAAATGCTCAATTTCTAAAATTACTCTTTTAAAAATGTTTTACTATATTTTCTAAACGATGAACCTGGAATATGATAATGGTAATTATAGAGATGCTAATTAATTACAATAGTACGGCCGTGACCTCAATAGGGTGAGCACGTGGAGAGTGTTCTATCATCCCGCTGTTCGCACAAGCCCAAGGCATATCAACGTGTTAACGATAGGCTAGTAAGTAAACTACACTACCCAAATACCAAATACCATGTTGAAATTGGGAAGTAATAATCAACAAATAAAAAATCTATACAGGGTAGTAGGGACGTCGACGCGCACCAAATCTATACAGGGTAGTAGGGACGTCGACGCGCACCAATTATTGGATTCGCTACGTTTTTGAACACTGAAATGGTTGTCGTTTATTTTTTTTTAAACTAACCTGTTCCATACATTTTGACCGCTTAGGCATTGCACTTTTCTATGAAACAGCAGATCTTTTTTTATAACCGTCGTAAAATATCTACGCTAAGATTCTAGAATTATGTGCTTAAACAGAATGCAGAATTATGTGGTTGCAGTTTGCGCGTCTATGTGTACCTGCCAGCCTGTAGGTATAATAAAAAATAATGCTGTGCTGTTGATAAGCGCATCAGTTTAGAATTTGGTAAATTTTTATTTAAAAATGTTCGTAAATGTCGTGTTTCGGAGTGCCGAGAAAAATGAAAAATTATAAAAAAAAAAAAACTGAAACTTTTTGTCACAACATAACATTATTATTTAGTAGGTATATTATAATTGTAATTTGTAATTTTGATCTAGCAAATTAAAACTCACATTTTTTTTGTCGCACCTTATTATTTTTCGATTACTTCATTGCCAACATTTTGAATGAAAATTACAGTTCAAATAGGTGACATGCGCCCGCTATGTAGGAAACGAATTTATTTGACAATTGCTTACCTACACAACTACTTTTTTTTTTTTTTTTTGAGGATAGGGAATCATCAAATGACCCCTCGCGCTCTGGGTGGAGTAGAAGGGAGTGTCAGACTCTTACTGACTAAAACCCACCCGTGTTCCTTCCTTAGCCCTTTATGTACCAGGGCAGCGGTAACCCTTTCGGACGATCCCGCTACCCCGGCAGGCTTCGGCCCTGTCGGGCCCCGTCAACTATGCTGACATCTCTTTGAGGCGCGCGTGGAACACATACGCGCCGTCCAGCACGGGCCTGGTCCTGATCGGACCAAGAGCTACCCATTGCTCTCCGCCCGCAGGCCCGCGCCTACGGTGGCTGGGGGTCGTCACGCGGCTCCCGACGCCCGGAGCGTCTCCCGCGGCGGCTGAGGCGTGAGGTCCTATCACTCACCCATCCCGCTCAATGAAAATGACAGTTCAAATAGGTGACATGCGCCCGCTATGTAGGAAACGAATTTATTTGAAAATTGCTTACCTACACAACTACTGCCCTCAAAAGTAAAATTAACATAGTTAAGGCAACAGCGTTAGTGTAGCCCGCGAACGTTTTAAGTTTTTTGTAAATTGCAGGTCTCTATCAAGTTGTATAGTGATCTAACAACATCTAAAACCTGACATGGACCTGGGGGCTTACCACCTGCTCATAAAGCAGGGTAGTAATTGAACTGCACTGCTTTTTTTTACTAAGCCATAGAACAAAAAAGCAGTGCAGTTCAACTTCTACCCTGCTAGAAGAGCTGGTGGTAAGTTCCTTGCAAATTGAAAAAAACGTAAGAAAATTTGAATTTCTCGGGGTACCGTGACGTGAATTATTTGACATTGAGTGACATACGGGAATCACATAAAAAAATAGGTAGGTACTGAAATATATGTAGGGTATTACCTATTCTGTTTTTACGAAAGGGTGTTTTGAATAGTGACGAATGATAAACTAGCACAGCCTCTCCAATGTCCATCATAATTAAGATTGGCGTGATCTTTCGAATGATCCATTCATAAACTTTAACTCAGTTCAAGGTTGGTGATTACATGCAACATTTAATTGAACTTCGGGCTTGTCATAGCACATAATAAATAAATAAGTGTGCACTAAAAAACTCCAACGGCCTTATCTTTAGAGCCAGGTTTAAAGTTCTTATTACAAAAATTGACGTTAAACCCGAGTCTGAGTTGTCAATTTTGCATTAAGAACTGTATGTTCGTCGGAATAAAGTTTAAAATACAGTAACTGCCTCGCAGGTTTAGGTTAGGTTTAAAGTAAGAACTCGTTTAGTAATAAGGCGGCAAATGTGAAGAAGTCGCTAGTGATTCGGAAGATGTTATACTACTTAATAAAAGTGTTAGTAAGCCTTTAGAATTACATTTTTTTACAACTGAGAATTTCTCGCTTTCCTGATCTTCAAAGTCTAAATGTTAATAAATGTCATTCTTTCTTTATCTGAATCTTCTACTAAAAACGTGTTGGATAAGCAATCATCAGCAGCATCATACTGGAGCCCCTATCCCTATTTCGTTGGCTCGGCGTAACATGACTTATGCTTCCACACACCTCTATTAGTCGTCATCTCGGTAGTCACCCCTTTCTAACCATATCATCATTCACACAGTCCATGCATCGTTTTGGACAAACAATGATTACTTTCTTGTACTCCTAGAAGTGCCTTGAAAGTTTCGCTTTATGTTAGCCAATCCGGGGTTCTAATAGCTTGATACTCAAAATAATATGTCTGCTATTATGTCAAAGGTAAATGCCAATTAAACAAAGTCACAACAACCTATTGCAATCGGTATTAGAGCTGACGGAGACGTGACATATCAAAACATTGGCTAATGCTAGTATGCTATGAACGCATACCATCTGATGGTACTACCTTCAAAACTAAATTACTCAATATAATGGTGGTCGCCTGATCCGGGCAATGCCATTAGACCTTATGGAGAGGCGGCTAACAGTTTAAAAAAGAATGTCGTATGTGCCCAAATGATCAAATCATGATACACAAATATGATACATAGTAGTTTTAAACACAAAAAGTGTAACCTTAAATAATCCATACTCTGATTTTTAACTTGATATACTAAAACGACAGCTGCGAATGCTGGTATTAATGAATGACATAAATCGTCTATACACTTTTTCCTTTACCACCAAGAATTGAGCAGAATCATTTTAGACAAAGAAAAAACTGCATTGCAGTTTCGAAATAAAATTTCCCAGAAAATAATACGCGTATTCATCACGAGACCGTTAAGTATCCATGAAAGAAACAAAATAAATAATCTAAATGACCCAAAATTAATGAAGTAATAATATATCGATGACAGTATTGCCGATGAACAAAACCTACACGAATGAGTAATGGTGACCAGTCGATATGTTTACTCGTTAGCAGTTAATTGGAATAGAGAAGTCTATTGAACTCAAACGGTTAGTAGCTGTTGCTTGTGTAATCTAGCTTGTAAGTTTGTTGTGCCTTTCGTTCGGTGGTTGGTTTGATAGTCCCTATAAACATATTATTTTGTAGAAAATAACATAACATCTGCTGTATTCTGCGAAGGAGTTAGGCAGAGTTGCATAATAGGTACCTATTTTATTGTTCTCGAGGGAAACCTTCAAAAGGAACCTGGGCTTTGAGGATAAAACTAAGGAGATTCATCGAGATTTCATTCGGGATTTTTCCTCACTAAAAACACCATCAGCACTATGAAATACTACTAACATAGTTTTAAACCTTCTTTAAAAACACAATTTTTTCTTTTACTCGGGAAGAAACCTTCAAAAAGAAGAAAGGCTTTGAGGATAAGACCGGGGAGTGCGGGATTTTTACCTCACTAAAACTACCCTGGTGGTCACTATCTGAACATGAAAGGTGGCACCGTAAGAATAATAAAAGCAAAACAAAGTTAAGTACTGGTAACATAGTCTTAATTATTAACACAAAAATTTTGTCTCGGTGGGCTGTGCTGGAGCGGCTGCTGCTGGTGCAGAAACCTCGAACGGCGAAAATATTCCAACCTGATTGGGAGTTATATGTTCGAACCGTTTGGGGTTGAAACAATAGGGCCATGGGGTCTGAGTGCCCACTTAGTTTTTTGAGATATCGCCAAGCGGTTAGTCGATTCTTCACATGACCAGAGGGCTGGCCTGTTTCTTGGACAAAGAATTAGCATCGCCATACAACGTGGCAATGCTGCCAGCATTTTGGGCACTGTTTCTGTTGACAGCGATGCGAACGAATTTTTTGATGCCCTATGATAATTTTTTCACATGTACATATCATTATTTTAAATGTTAGCTTATATAATGTAAATAAATGATTCCAAACAAATTGGTATAAAGAACAATTTGCTGCAATATTAAAAAAAAAAAAACATAATTTTGTATAAGTACAATAAAAATAATTATGTATACACACATCAACACCGTCTAGGGATATTTTGTATAAAGTTCTTTAACTCAAAAAATACTGGCCAGTTTTAAATTCTTTTGAAGAAAGCTTATTTTGTAAACCTTTTTGAACGATTCTAAATTTGAATTTGAAAAAATAAATTAAAAACAAAAGATTTACGCGGCATAACGGTAGCGAAGTCCGAAGGCTTCATTTACCTACAGTAGTTTTTGGCTCTTTTTTTGTGTCAAATTTAAGTTTTATAACAAGTTATCGGTTAATTTCGAATTAATGTTATTGTGTGCATCATGCAGCGGCGCCATTTAACAAGAGAGGAAATGTTAAGGGCAGTAGGCATGCTCCAAGCTGGGGCTACTCAACGGAGTATTGCTGAGGAGATTGGAACAAGACAAATTGTGATATCAAGGTTATGGTCACGTTATCGTGCTACTGGTGATGTGGCTGAAAGACACCCAGGCGGGAAGCGCATAACCACTCAACGACAAGACCGATTTTTGCAAGTTGCCGCGAGAAGACAACCAAATGTTACGGCCATGCAGTTGGTTCAGAGGCTCCAGTCATAGCACCAGTTGCTTGTGAGTGATCAAACTGTAAGGAGAAGACTGCATGAAGCTAACCTTCATGCGTGCAGACCGCTTCGTACTCCAGCACTACGCCGAGGAAATCGTGGACGACGACTAGAGTGGGCTCGTGAACATTTGCTCTGGGAAGATAACCAGTGGTCTGTACTGCTGTTTACCGATGAGTCCCGGTTCGGTTTCCATCCCGATACACGTAGAGTACGTGTTTGGCGAGTTCCTGGTCGTAAGAGCCGTCTGCAACATCCTCAGGAAGTCAATTCATACCACGGCGGGACAATTATGGTTTGGGCGGGAATTCGTGTTGGTGGAAGAACAGACCTCGTTTGGATCAGAAACACCATGACGGCTGAAAAATACCGTAACGAGGTGCTAGTACCAATAATCTACCCCCATCGACTACAAATGGGCCAAGAATTCACGCTCATGCACGATAACGTCCGTCCGCACACAGCGAGAGTGGTGACGAGCTGGTTGCAGGAGCACGACGTATTGGTCTTAGGCTGGCCCGCTCAATCGCCTGACCTAAAACTCCATAGAACACGCGTGGGACATGCTCCAAAGAAGGGCTTTGAGGAATTTCCCTGCAAACATTGCGACGGAAGAGCAACTTTTTTTGCATCTTAACCGGACCTGGGACAATATACCGCAGCAAGACTTGGATAACTTAATCCAAAGCATGAAAAACCGTTGCAGCACCGTTATTAACGTCATGGGGTGTTTTACTGACTACTGATTTTTCACATAACTGTTAAAAACAGATTAATTTTTACTTATTTTTCACTTTTTCTTGAGAAACACATTCATTGTTAGTTTTACCATTATTTCACGTTTTTTCTTTATTTGAATAAAAATTTGATTACGCAAAAAAAATAGTTTTCTTTTATTCTGGAGTATACTCTGATAAATGGGCCTTATAAAAATATATGCATGCTGTATGTTATTTTTAATAAATTTTGAGTAAATTGAGTAAATCCAAAATATCCCTAGACAGTGTTGATGTGTGTATTTAGGTTAAGATATTTTTCTATGGCCCTGTGTCATCTAAAAGTAAATTGATGTATTCATTTGTAACAGATACACCTCACCCACATTTCGCCTGTTATGTCTAAGTGCCACGTTATGCAGACGAGTCTACCAGTCCCGACTTCGAAGTCCAACTGAAATTCCTGATGGTAAGATGATGGACCTGATGGTCCCAGGACCTCAGCTTTCGCGCTTGCGCCTATTAGATGTCTAGACCAACGGGGCCATATATTATTGATGGTAATACGGGTAATTAGGGTTTGCACCTAAGGAAAATAACGCAGTGCATTGCAAAAGATACTAAGGCCCATATTATAGAACCTCACTCAAGCATTACTTAAAATAAATTTAAAGTCATTTGATTGGTTGAAACTAGTTTTAAGTAATGCTTGAATCTTGAGTGAGGTTTTTGCCGAATCCATAACTAAAAGGCGAGACTAAAACTACACAAAGAACTTCAAATCCAAATGAGAAATGGAGAACTGTGTTATAAATTTTGTCATGGGCAAATATTAATCTTTTGGACATCATCTTTTACTTCATTCAGTCACCATTATTTATTAATTTTTTTAAATCGTATTGTTTTATTTATATCTCATTGTGTACTGCTCGTTGCTATTGCTGAAGGCTGAAAGTCAGCGCCGGGGCTCTTTTTCGCATATAATAGGGTCGTAGCATTATGCTGAGCGATGGCAGTTTCGCAAGAATTTGACGCATATTTTTCCCCAGCTTGTTGTGTTTGTGTTCTTTCTTTGTGTCATGTTTACTGCAAATAAAAGTATTTTCTTTCTTTCTTTTCTTTAAGAAACCCGAACAACATTACCAAAGCTTTTAATTACAAGTACCTACCTACAACACACGTCAAAATTTTTTACTCTGTGTACCATATGTAAATGTTACGTTTTACGTAGACTCGTTAAATCGAGAGACGAAGGTGCCACAGAGTGGGTGGAGGTAGCTAACTTAATGAACCGCATTGTCTTATTACTTTAAATGGCTGTGCGAGTTTTTTTTTCCGTTTGTACTTTGGACACATCTAAATAACACAGTGGGCGGGTCGTATCCGCTATCTTATACGTAGGTAGCGAATTCTGTACTTTTTTAGATTTGGAAATGGTTGATATATCACTGGTTGGTAGGATACCTTGCAAGGAGAAATTGTCTCCAGTTTTTTAGAAGTCTTTGGTGGCCGACTGCCATGTCACCGTCAATACATTGCTGGATATACCCTCTTCTCAGATTGCGCCAAAATACTCCTTGCCACCTCATGATAGTGAAATCATTATCATTTCACCCGAATGACGCCCACAGATGGACGTAGGCAGCCCCATAAGCGTCAACACATCGGTTGCGAATTCTGTATCTACTGACTAGCATCGCACCTCCAGAAATTCGCAGGACTATAGCCAGCCGCATCGAGAAGGCGAAGCTACAGGATGAATCACGCCACTCAATGCACAACTTTAATACAGTGAAATTTTTTCTTCGGTCGGCTGATGGTATTATTTACACGGGAGACGTGATCTTTGAAAAGAACTTCTTAAACCTCCTGATTTCTTTATTGAACCATCAGAGTGTCTCCCATCCAGACACAAGTTACCTTGGCGAACTGCATCCGCGTTGCTCAATTTTGGGCCAAACAAGTTTATAGATATATGTATATTTTTTCATGTTATTTTGTCTTCAACACGCTAAGAAGATCAACTGGTTCTTTGATTCATCCAGCTGATTCCTATAATCTTCACCAGGTCATAGATACCATCAGTTTGCTGGGGCATCTATAAAAATAACGAGACATTAAAAACAATAATCAAGTTATTATAACTTACAACGTTTATTGAGTCTTCATCAGCTTTTATTTTGCTCATGTTCTTTCCAAATTTTCCAGCGGTTTGTAACCTCTTGTCAGTTCCTAAAAATACATTTCAGCTAAGTACTCGTAGTATATTGTTGTTCTCATAACTTTTATGAGCTGTAAGTTATTTATCATTGTTTTAATGGAAACGATTAAAATCATTTTAATTATGACTACTTACTTATAATTACACTGTTGTGTCTGCGGATAAGTTTATGTTTACACGTGTTTTGTCTATCAACGAGATCAAAAGATGGTTCTTATTTATTTACACTTCTTCATGCCTTGAGGATAAAGTCTTATTGCAGCTTGATTATCTTGAGGATTATCTTTGGTTCTGTAATAATGAAGTCAACGATACCTATCACTGAAGTCCTTATGTTGTTGATTTGCCTGTGTATTGCTTCCACCATAAACATGTTTTTGGGAATCCACATAAAAAAATATAATTTAGCTTTATGATGATCCCATGTCAAACAGTCTTTTATTTTTCTTCTTAGCGTATCCATGGAATCTACTTTGACCCAGAATTTGACTACGTGTTTGTCGCCGCAGTTCCTGTAATGTGCAGATGACAGGGAACGCAGGGCAAGGTATTAAGTACCCTATCGTTTGTGTAACTAGTCTATTTATTTCTTTGGTTATCAATGTGTACTTATAGATTTCCTCAAGGAAACATTTTACAAAAATAGTAGTTAAAATCCCTTTCAGTGTCTTAACTTAATTGAATTTACCTTAAACAAACACAATTTAAAATAAATCCGTGAACAACACATGTTTAAACAATGCCAACAGATTTATTGGTCGGCTTCACAAAGGGGTTATGTAGTTGATATGCCAGTGAGACAATTTTGCCCAATATGGTTCGGGACCTTGGTGCCCACACGAGTTGGTATTGGATCTTTAAATGTACGTAATTGCGGTCATATTAAGACCCAAGTCTGTTCCTCCCACGTTTGACAGTCCAGCTAATTGTGTTTTACTTTTTTATTGGTATTCTTAAGAGACGCGAATGGAACTGTAGGAACTGCTTAACAGAGATGGCCTTGCAGAGATAATATTGCAAGTTCCATTGCACTGATGACTGGTAAGTAATTGTTTGAATCTGAATCATCTGTAAACAGTTTATACAACAATGAAGCTGAGCGCATAATTACGGTTTAACTTAATTGGTCATTATTATTTCGCTATGATAATGTAAGTAGTATGTTCTTCTGTACACTTAAATGCATCGGGATATTATAATATGTAGGTTGGCAATCAGACCAGCTGCCAACCTGATGGGAAGTAGTTACTGCTGGGACAGAAACCTTCTCTCTATGAGAGTGAGTGGGCCGTAAGCAAACACGCGGGCCCAGTGCGGGTTGGTAGATGTCATGTCTTCGAATTTTTTGTTCTAGGACAAGCCGGTTTCCCCATGATGTCTATAGACACCGCTGTAGGTAAAAGGATATTTCAGTAGCTGACGAAGTTGCAAAGTTTCATGTGCTGCGATTACCTTTTCAGGACATTTTCTTCATCTCGTCAACAACCCCCTCTTTGCTTTAAAAGCAGTAAACTAATCATGTAACGAGCCTTCTTATCAGGCGTTAACATTTTTATTTCTTAATTGGCACCCCATATTAATGTAGGTACTTTAAAGTGTTTATTATTTTAACATTTATTAGCCATTAAATAAGCTGTACAGCACGTCATAAAATTTAATTGAAATGATACAATAATTTATAATTATTACACTGTTTAAGTTTTTACCAGTGTTAAGTTCAAATAAGTTGTTAAGTTTTAATGAATCCTTGTTTAACTTCACCATTTTTCAGTTACTTTCTTTATTAAATATTCGGATATACTTTTTTAAATATCATATTTACTGACGAAGACAAATCCATGATGTGTAAAAGTGGTTTTAATTACCAAATAGCTTCTGCCTGCGTCTTCGTTCGTGTACAATGTCTCTTTCCCCGGACTCACCCTGCGCTATCACTTCGTTTTCGTTTAGCGTTCTTTTTGCTCGGTTCTTAAGGGTCCTTGCGTGATGTTAAATAGCCTGTAACCTTCCTCAAAAATTGGACTATAAAATGCAAAAATAATTTTTCATATCCGACTGGTACTTTTAGAGATACCTATATACAAACTTACAAACAAACAAATTTTACCTCTTTATAATAGTAAGTATCGAGATTTACAGAAATAAAAAATATTTATCATAACCACACTCGAGTGCGCCCGCGAATATGAAGTGCTAGCAGCGAAATCAGTTACCTAAATCTCATTTGCCTGTATCTGCATTAACAAGTTAGTCCTAAATAATTATAATCTTCATAAAAGGATGCTTCAAGCGCTTTCAATATAGGTAGGTACGGTCTCAGTAGGGTGAATGGTACATGTTTTCCTTCTTGTGTTCCAATTAATTATGTCCTCTTCCTTTCGACGATTGAAAATACATTTTTTATTTATTTATTAATAACCAATATATATTTACAGTTGGCACCACACAGACAAGTTATCGGTCAATTTTAGTAAAAAAATACATAATATACAATCATAAAATTTGGTTAAATTACATACAACTAGATAAGATGAAACTAACAAAAGTAGATAAAAGAAGATAATATTAGATAAAAAATAGGTAAAATTAGATAACACCAGACAAACATGGATAGAATACAACAAGATACTATTTAATTTTTATTTACTAGAAGTGGCAATGGACTACATAATTCTCTTTAAAAAAAACTACTTATTTTATGTAGCTGTATGCTAGACGATTCAGAAGCATACAATTACATACAATAAACCAAAACTAATGTCTGCAACACATGAATACATTGACACAGGCAGGTAAACACTACGCAGATAAAAGGAGATAGCCTGATATATTTGCATAGAACCCATTGTAACTGTGATCGATTACCTGAGCCTATGTGACGTCACAGTTAGGCAACACAGCCCGCTCTAAAGGTCGTCCAGCGCATCTAATCATTCAGCGAAGCGTGGTTATTGCGCAAAAACCAGTTACAACAAATATGTACCGAATGAATAATTCTGTTTTGACATCTTTGTTCAACAAGGTGCCATAATTATATTACGTACTTAACCGTGTTGTTTTAACAAAGTAGGTAAGTTGTGCAAGAAGGACGGACGAGACCAAAAATAGTGGCGTGTCCGCAATCTGTGGAGCTTCGTGTGACTAAGCTACTGCTTATAGGCAATTTAGAGTTGTGGATAATTAAGTACCTATAGATGTCCTGCCTCCTTTGGTGCTTAAACCTTACTTGGGATTATTTTTAGGGCCGGAATCACCTCACTTGATCTGAATAGTCACGTCCACAAAACCTAATGTGATTATAATTCTGTAAATACATATTTGTTACGGCCGCGAATCATATTTTAATCAACGTACAACTTAGTACTGACCAGCAAATTGCAAAAAACGTAAGAAAATTTGAATTACGCGGGCTACCTTGGAGCATCCACCTTAACACTTAGTCACTCACCCCCTCTCACCGATAGGGTGTATCCAAGCAGTGGGAACATTATAGGCTGATTATACTGTGACCAAGAGAAGACGGCTCATTATTCTTCAGCGAATATATAAAAAACTAAGCAAATATTAAGTATACTTTAATATGTCTATCACGGCATAGTAGCACGACTATTCTTGTTAAATTGCTTCTTAATTAACAGTCATCGGCCGATCATCGACATATATGAGCAGATAGTAATCAGTGCGACGTCTAGCATCAGAGCAATACACATAAATCTAGGAGTCTGGGTCGTCATGCGGATTCAGAGGCACCAATAGGGTACGAATTTCGTATTATGGAATTGTTTAATTAATGTATGTATCTTTAGTGGTTAAGAGTTTATTAGGTACCCAAGGATAATGATTTATTTATTTTCACTTCAAAACGCAAACATACTGTGTGGCCCTGGCTCTTGTACTAAGAGTTCCTGTATCACAATGGCCATGGGGGTGAATGTGCGTTTCTGTTAATATAAATGCAAAACAAATAGGTTGGTTCTACTAGTCTCTATTTTCGATTTCTTGTTGTAGTCAATATGTTCTTTATTACTTAAATTTTACCAAATTTGGAAATTTTAATCGGAAAGTAGTAGGAAGTGGGGGCTAACTTTTAAAGTTCATCGTCATTATTCAGCCGAAAGGGCTTCATCGTCACTTTTAAATAAAGTAATTGTTTCTATAGTCAACTCGCACGATATTGCACGAAAGTGAAAAGTGACGATTCGCCCGTTTCGGGCGAGTAAATTCGTGCAAATCGCTACGCACGCTGCCAAAAAACGTCCTCTGCTAGACATTAGTCTTCCACTGCCACTTAATTCAATACTACATTACACTTTTATGTTGTAAAGCGTCTCATAGCTCTAATTTTCCTCATTTGATGACGATCCACCAACAAACTCCACAATGATCCCGTCAAACCAGACACCTCCGCTTTAAACTAGCGCAAGCACAGGATCTACCCACAACATGGCGACACGAAGATCTATCTATCATCAGTGGTATGCAGTGTATCTTTGTTATGATCCTTGTGTGAGTTATGTGATGGTCACGCGCATCGTTTTGTGTCATTACCTGCCTCACGGGACCCGGCGACCGCCACCGACGCGCTCCGCCTTTCATACGTGCGTTTTTAAGCGGTTCACGAATTAGCATGTTTTATTATATATAGTTGTTTTGCGAATTAGAGCAAGGTTAGTAATGCGAAAATTAAGGCTCTATTTGTGAACTAGTAACTCGTACTTAAGTGAATTTAGATTATAAAGTGTTTTAATATTTTTTAGGACTTTGATATTCTATCATAATATGTATCGTATTATGTTAGAATTAAAATATAAAATGCTGTATTAAACTCAATGTGGTGCCAAGTAGGGAATGCAATCTAGAGTCGAGATTGGCAACTCGACATCTTGCGTGGAAAGTCTAGGGTCGAGATTGGCTAGTCGAGATCTCGCCCGGCAATCAAGCGAGATCGAGAATTCGCCTACTTTTTGAAATAATGCCTTTTTTAATTTAAAAAAATCATAAACTTAAGCTACTCTTACTTAGAGTATAATGTTACATATATTTTGTAAATAAATAAACATTAATCGAACCTCAACACAAAGGAAATAAACGTTTATTTAAGTAATAATCATCTGCACTACGCATACATACTAGCAATAAATTAGCACACACACATCAAGCTCACTATAAGTCCATTAATTATATTGAAAATGGCTTCTCAGAAGCATAGTGTGCTAATTCGCGCGCGGTCAGTCTCGAATTCTGTAAAGTCGAGAGAGTGGCCAATATTTTTATGTTTGTTGTTTTATTTTACTCAATGCAAAACATAAATTATTTTTATCTAGCATTTAGATCGACATTTAATTTATGTTAATACAGAAATAGCATAATTTTTTCTAATTTGAGTGACACACCTCATAAAACACATAATTAATTAAAACTTGTTTTATCTAGGTATTAATTAAATATAAACTATTCATGAGAAATTCCCCACAGAAAAAAGGTGTTAAATTAAAATATAAACTAATGATAATTATTTAAAGGTTGTTGGTACCTATATTTTTTAAGACTGCGCTTTTAAAGATGCAGATCATCATCACAATTGAGTAGATGTGTCAGTTTTTACTCCACATAAAAATTATTACCATTGTTCTGAAATATTCACTTACGCTTTGGGTTAGGAGACCAACAAAGATGAAATAAAAAAAATCAAACCACTTATGTTTCAGAAAATTCCTGCTAAAGTATTAAAATACACAAATCATCCAGACACATTCCGTGCGCGTTTGTCGCGCGTCAAACTCACGCACGTGTACAACCACCGAATTTGTCTTAGGTATAGGGCAATGAGACTGATATGCAGCAACAAAAGGGTTCCGAGAAACACCCGTCCCGACTTGTCCGTTCCATTGACTCATACTTACGTGTTTGTTAATAATAACCCCGCTTCCTTTAACAGTCATTTCGGTCGGCTAACTATTGTCACGCTCTGTAGGATGTTGCAACGCAAAAATGTTACCCAAACGTGGATTCGTAACGAAGTTAAAAATCTTGAATACGATATGTAATGGTTACGTTAAAACCTTTTATAATCTAGCTAGATTGCTAATTGGTGTTTTTAGTTATAAAGTTATGTCTCGATTCCACGAATTACTTAACTTTTACGTTTTAACTCGAGACCCTAATTAAGCTAAGTACTTTATAGTTGTTTGGCTTCCTAGAAATGGAATTAGATATTTAGCGCCTTTTCTCCTTTTTGTGTCTTTATCGTAGTTTTTAACTAATTAAATCAGTTCTTATAAGTAATTACACTGATAACAAATAGCTAAAGTATGACTAGACCTAATACGAGAGAGGTACTGTCAGCATGTAACAAATTAATTTAGGGTTCATAATACTGCAAAATTACTGGTTCAGGTGTCCAGTGGGGAACCCTTTAACTTCCGTGGAATGATAAGCAAGTGACACCCCCCATGTTTCATTCCTAATCGGTGTTGAATAAATCTTTGTTGACATCGGCGACATCCAAGTGTCTCATTTAATAAAGTAATCTCTACTGCAAGTTACTATTAAACAAAAATGGGTAATAAATCGTAATGAAGGCAAGAAAGTTGTGTTAGTAAAGGGTGAAAAAAAAACTAACAAAAAACAATTTGGTTGGAGTTCCTCTCCTCATATTAAAAAGAGGTTCTACGCGATCAAGCATGAAAAAAAAATACTGTAAAGACAGAATAGTGTGAAAATAAGTAGAGGCGGTAGCCCAGTGAGCAGTGGTGGCCCAGTGGTATCGCTCGCGAATTACGAGTTGTAGGTCGTAGGTTCGAACCCAGACAGGCGCTATACTTTGTGAAAATTATTTTATCAGCACTGCTCTCAAAACGGTGAAGGAAGACATTATGAGGAAACCGGCATGTCCTAGAACCTAAAACTCGGAGACATGTGACATCTACCGAACCGCACTGGGCTCGCGTGGTGGATTACACCCCTCTCCCTCTCACAGAGAGGAGGCTTGTGTCCCAGCAGTGGGAACACTGTAGGCTGATTATGCGAAACAGTGGCGAAATAGTAAACTTTGTTGGACTTTACTTCTCATACCCAAAGTTCCATTCAATCTTATGACAAACTGGTTATTAGAATCAACACCAGCTGAATCAATGACATTTATCTTAATTAATCGACCTAATAAGTCACAGTCAAATCTATTCCGTTCTATTATTGTATTACAATGGTTTATTATCAAGTCATCTATCAAAAATATCTCATGACATTCTGTGAAATCTTATATTGTTCATAATAATAAGGTATTCTAAATCTTATATTGTTCATAATAATAAGGTATTCTAAATCTTATATTGTTCATATAATTATAAGTATTAGGTACCTGTTTTTGTCTACATCGAACTATTTAATATTTTTATTTTCCCATTTTCAAGTTGCCATTTTGATCTTTGTCTAGATTTTCTTATCGTCTGGGTTAATATATAAGTAATTATTATTTTTACGGATCAAATTCGCAATAGAATGCCTTAAACCAGGCATCGCTGGAGTAGGCTTGAAGTCTGCCAGGCTGAAGCGAGATAAGGTAGTTCATATCTGTCGAATGTTTCAGGGCTCTGGGACGTCTCGCAGTGAGTACCTGACTACGGGAATCGCCATTGGGGTATTGAGGCTCTGAGAATGCTGGTTAACCTATTGCTTCACTAATATATTCGATAAAAGTGATATTCATTACAGAATTGATCAAGCGGAACCTTGTTCGACGGTATAATTAGCGAATGTGTAAGTTTTCTTTTTTGACTGATCCAGTCCTGGGCAAAGGAGCCCCTCCACTTCTTCTATCTTTCACGAGCCCGCGCGTCCTCCTTCCAGTTTTGACCGTACCTGTCCTGCTAGCTCGTCTCGCCATCTTCCACGTGGTCTGCCGCGGCCCCGCCTCACATTTACCTTTATAAATAAATATGATACTCTAGGCTTATGAAACAGCATAGAACTGTAAAAAGCATTTCAGCAAAGGTATAACCTATAGCAATATGAAACAAAAAAATTGTACTTACTTACTCAACAACTCACAACTCACAAATCCTATCCATCTCATTTTATCCCTCGCTTACATCAGACTCCTTCACTTAACAAAAGGCAGCAAAAGGTCCTTAGTCCTACGTATAAAATACTAAAAGGTTTCGGTTCTCAAATCTTTATTTACCTCTTAAGATTGTCACGATGCAAAATGATACAATGTCTTTTTTTAAATCGGTTTTGTGAAGATCGATTCAAGTGTCCCTTCCGTTTTGATGCGTCAACGATCCGTAGGTGTCTGTTTTGGTTTATTGGTCACCATCGTTAAAATCATAACACACAACCAACCTATAAAGTTCCCACTACTGGGTCACAGGCATCCTCTCTGTGAGCGGGACTAGGCGATAATTCACCACGCGGGCCCAGCGTGTGTTGGTAGATGTCACATGTCTTCGAATTTTTGGTTCTAAGACATGTCGGTTTCCTCACGATGTTCACCGTGACTTCACCGTTTTGAGAGCAGTGGTGATGAAATTAAATACGCAAAGTAAAGTGCTTACTCACGACCTACAACCCGTAAGTCGGAGTCAATACCACTAAGCCACCACAGCTCCTCTGTAGAACCACCACTGTTAGATTTATTAGTGACAACAATGACTGAGCCGATATCCAATCAAACAGGCGGAACACTGATGGGATTCTTGGTACAACCAACATTGGTATCACCTGTTACGAAACTACAAGTAGAGGAATTTTTCCTTTTATGTGAAAAAGAAGGGGAAATAAGACGTTTGTAATTATTTTATTAAATTCTGTGTAATAAGAATTACCTTTTAAATTGATCCTTGATGATGCCTTCGGTTTTTTAGATATTAATAGATATTGTTTAACAAAACAGGAGCAGAAATCTGGGAAGGACTTATAGATTTTCCGGGAAGAAAACTCACCACAGAGCATCTGAGAAGGTTTTACAGGAAAGTTATTAAAGAACCACCTTTTATTTTTTATTTTTTTCAGGATGGGAAATCATCAAATGACCTCTCCCGCTCTAGGTGGAGCAGAAGGGAGTGTCAGACTCTTACTGTCTAAAACCCACCCGTGTTCCGTCCTTAGCCCTTTATGTACCAGGGCAGCGGTAACCCTTTCGGACGATTCCGCTACCCAAAGAACCACCCTTGTAATTAAAATAATATAGTAAAAGCATTTCTTTTTGAAACAGGTGCAATTAGTCAAAGTTCAATTGAAACACAAGAAGCAGTGAGGGCCCAGTGGTACCGGCCGCGACTTACAAATTGTAGGTCGTAGGTTCGAACCCAGACTAGCGCTTTACTTTGTGTAAATTATTTCAACACCACTGCTCTCAAAACGGCGAAGCAAAACATCGTGAGGAACCCGGCATGTCCTAGAACCACAAATTCGAAGACAGGTGACATCTACCAACCCGTACTGAGCCAGCGTGGTGGATTATGTGTGTCCCAGCAGTGGGATCATTATAGGCTAATTATAATGAATGAGTTGTTTTTTTTTACTATGTTTTTCGGAGCTGGCGCTCATATTGAATCATACCAAATACCTACAATACTCAGAACATGTATTACGATGCCTGCCTATTCAGCTAAGCCCAGAGCTTATTACCTAACACTCAATTTCTTAGGGCAACCATCTCTATCGCGATTACTTATTATGTCCTCACACGGCCGCTACGTGTGGTGTTAATTTCTCGCAATCATGGCAATACTACAGAGGGCAAATATAAAGTGGCCAGAGTATGAATTTGAAAGTACACACATGAGCATTTTTAAAGAAAAATTTTATTTTGGACTAACTTGTTCTGTTTTTTCTTTTCTTTTGGGAACTATGTTTTGTGCTTCAACGTACTTCTTAAACCTTAACAGATTTGAAATGCCTCTTTTTGGGAACTCGATACGTGGCTCACACAGCCACGCAGCTGTACTGAGTGGCTGTGTGGGACAAGTAGTTGAGCTCCAAGGATTTCAACGCAATCACCACGTTAGGAAAGAAAACCTTCGTACACCAGTAACACTGCTCCATAACTTACACTCACAACTATCCCAAATCACTCAAAAACTTTCAATCTTAATGGAAATGCACTTAATCTTGCAACACTATCCGTCAATTCTGTGATTTGCGGTATACACGGCAGGGCGCTTACGCAATCCACTTTCACCATGCGTTTAAGCGAGGAGAGAGTCCCTGAGATTGCCTATTACTAGATTACCTTGTGAAGTCGGGAAAATAAGAAAGTGTATAATGTGTCCTCGTCTGTATAGGACGTAAACGCTGATTTCACCAACTAAGCATGCAATGAAAACTGTTTATTTGTATAATCAAATTGAGTATTTGTATGCAAATGTCGGCCTTCTAAACGGTATGGTAAACTTTCAATCAATCAACCAAACGTCTATTGCCTACTACAGCTAGGCTTTATAGTTTTAGAATCTAGTACAATATTGAATGTGATCCAAATTCGACTAGTTTCATGATAAGAGTGAATCAATCATCTCTTTTTAATCTGAATTTTCTTAAATTTTCACGAGAGGAACAATTAACCCATAATAGTCCTGTTGTCTTCAGTAAACAATAATTGTATCAAAAATAAGCAGTGGTGGCACAGTGGTGGCACTGTGGTGGCACAGTGGTGGCACAGTGGTGGCACAGTGGTGGCACAGTGGTGGCACAGTGGTAACGGACGCGACTTACGAGTCGTAGGTTCGAACCCAGATAGGCGCTTTACTTTGTGTGAATTATTTCATCACCACTGCTTTCAAAACGGTGAAGGAAAGCATCGTGAGGAAACTAGCATCTACCACCAATAAATCGAAGACGTGACATCTACCAACAAAAATTCACAATACTGAGCCCGCGTGGTAGTTAACCACTCCTTCTCACTGAGAGAAGGCCTGCGTCCCAGCAGTACCAACATTATAGGTAGATTATTTAGGTATCATAAACTGTACTCGGTCCTTGATTTCGACCTAAAAATGGCTATATTCTTCAGTAATTGTGTACTTTTATGTATTAAAACACCTACAGAATATCAGGAAAAGTTGATTTGGCGCACCAGACAGAGATGAAAGTTGCAGATCCATGAAAGAAAAGTTATTTCATTAGAAACATGTTCCCAATAATATGTTATTAGTATCACATTCCAGATCTGTATTCAAATGCAGCGTTTAAATTAGACGTATCTTCGTATAAATGCTACGATCAAAACAGTGTGGGAGTATTCCGGTGGTAACTAACTAATACGGGTGGTCTGAAGAAAATAATTGACAGTAAATAATTGAGTCTACGACAGAATGACGTCAGGGTGAAGAGTTTAAAAGAAGTATTTGATTAATTTATGAACGTCTTGGAATTACACACGAAAAAACTGTCATTAACAAACAAATAATCTTGTTGGAGTAATAAAAAAATCAAATATACGCAGTTAACAAAAAACTGACTAATACCTCACAGTTTGGTAAGTGAGGTAGGTGTCGTATACGAAGCCTCAGAACTAGCCTGAACTATGCATACCTACTATTGTATAGAAGCAAGTTTTTCTAACTGAACAGACAGCTGTGCTGCTGGGGAGTAAGTTGCGCCATGTCTTCCCAGCGAAAGTACTAGGAAGTGTTGAAGGGCGGGCATTTTGGGGTCCTCATGGTTCGTTCAATGAAATCACAAAACGGCTGATTGTCACTTCCCGTGACCCAAGGGCTGGCTTTTACCTTGGCCAGAAGCTAAACATTGCCATACAACGTGGCAATGCCGCTAGTCTCTTGGGTACCTCTACCTACATTACCAGTCGACAGCGATACGGAGAAAATTTTCGACGCCATATTTTAGGTTGTTAATAGTTTTAGTTAGGTTAGTTTATTATATTTTTTATTTTAATAGTTTTTGGCTAATTTAGTATAAGAAGTTTATCCAGGCATAATATATTTTTATCCTCTTAAATAAATAAATATGATTGCCGAATCAATGTATAATAACCTATAGGTATAATTATATTATTTTTCGTGACATGACAAAGAACAACAAAATCTGTTTACGTTTATTTGGGTGGCGACCTCTGAGCGATGAGCAAGGTTGTTCCGCTCCGCTCTGGGTAGGAAGGAGGAAAACTGATTCTCAGTGTTGCCATAAGCGGCAGCCTTGCTGTGACACTGGTCATCGCGATGCACACTACACAACACACTTTATTTGGCTGGCAACCTCTTTCACCCACTTCATAAGGCTTCTGCTATTTTTAGACCATTTAGGTAACGAAGCTTCGAAGTTGCGTAAAGCTTAGTGCGTTTCTGTGACAAGTGGGACTTGAGATTAAAAGGTTTGACTAAACCTTCATGTTAGGACAAAAGACTGTGACGAAAGGGTTTCTTTGTACTAAAATCCATTTAAAGTCGTTAGCATTTCTGCCCTAGACACAAACTAAACTTCCTAAGTGCCAGTATTTTCTTGCAATTGAAATTCTTAACTCGCTTGCAATTCTGTCTAATTACTAAAATCTAAAAGCTATGCAAATGGCCACTCTGATATCTAAATGCTACCTAATTATATGTTCTGTCGTATTAATTACCAACACTTTGGTGGTATTTGTGCAGTATTTGCCAAGCTATCGGATAGTAGTTATCATTAAATTAGTTGTGGTAATAATCAATGGTCTGTAACTGTTTGGCAAGATATCATAGGTTAGGTGAGACTGGTTTCTGTGAACTGCTTGTGGTTTATGCACAAAAATCGTAATAATAGTCTTGTTAACCTTTTACGGTAGGAATACATTCAGTAAAAAATGGTCACCTTTGAGAAAGAACCGTACCTACCCACGACAAAGTATATAACAGGAGTTGCAGATAACCAATTTCGAAAATAACTTGACCTTTAACTAGAAATTCAATTTATCTAATTGGCAAACAAGGCTACAGGATTTACAGCGTACAGGTTCTAAATCCCAAGAATACTGGTCCTAGTAGTCGCAGCAGTGCCTCCGCCACAAATATACCTATGTCTCATAATATTAATTAGACAGGTTGTCTAAGACCTACATTTAATACGAGCCGTGTGTGAACGTACGCCTCATTACCTTAAATTGAATACTTACGTAGTTATGCGCTTGCACATATACGCAGTTGCAAGCGCAGATGCCGTATGACATTTCGTAATATCATCTACATGTTGACTATTTTATAGGATTATTTACTGCGCAATTCTATCTGGAAGTCTGTGTTTGACCTCATACATTAATGAGTTTTTCTTTGACATATCGTGATAGAGTTGACACTTGAATTATTATTAGGTATATTGTCATATACTGTTTAGCATTCAACACTGTGTCTAGTTTTGTATTCACAGACATGATAATTCTAAAATTACATTGGTAAATGATTGCTGAGCTACTGTCATATTGAATTGAATTTGAAGTTTTAGGAATCGAAGGACCAGCACCTACCTACCACACCTTCGATTCTGAAAACGACCCACCGAGACGGAACAGTATGGTTAAAATAATGCTACAGGGCAGCGGGGTATTTCCGTAACATACTAACAGTAGCAATGGCTTTCATTTTGACAGTTCATTGCGTTATTTACGTTGTTGAGCAGACTATTTTTTTCAAACATATGAAGCAATGGATTAGCAATATTCTTCAAAATGATTCAGATTATAATTGAAAGTATGTTATGCAATTAGGGTTATCAGTCCTTTTACACTACAATGCCTGCAAGTATTGAAGTGTAAAAGGAATTTGACACTCTGACACTTGTGGGCATGCCATTGCTCTTTAAAATTATTCAGAAAATATCAAATATAACGCAAAAATATGTAGTAATTTTTCTACCTCTGAAAACGACGTGCGCAATAGTCTCGTTAATTTATACAGCCTCGATGAGCATTAAGAATCTTTAAGTGTTTAAAGCCGTATACAATATTTTATTTAAATAACAATGCATGTTAAAATGTTTGATGTTAAGTTAATAAGAAGTTTTTGTAAAAAACAGCTTTAAAAATTGCCGTATTTGTCGGAGCATAACATTTTTGTTTTTTAAATTCGGTCGCTGACATTGACCTTGGATTGAGATATTACATTTGGGAGGTTCCAAACCAAGGAGGTATTAAAGAGTATGATCATATTAATCATAATGCTTGACATATGGTTATGATGATCGAACGCAGTATGATGTGATCAGGATATCAGGCAGTTTTTGGAGTCCAACTACACTATAATGTTCTCAATGTGGGCGATAACGCCTCCTCGTGGGCGTTTGAGACGTTCAAGGGGGCAGTAGAAGACCCAGAGAAAATCATATATCCTATCTTACTATATAATATTCCACCTTTTTTAAATAGAATCGTGGTAAAAACTGTGTCAGATTCACGATAGATGGTAAGTAAAACAAATTGGGGGCTTTAGAAAAAAAATTGAGAACCTATGTATGGTCTACACTAAGGTTTATATCTCCCTAGGACATGGTGGCGTAACCATGGTCGCGTTGTCAAAAATGTATGGTTGAATGTATGTTGGTTGTTGATTGGTTACCAAGCGGCCACCAGGTGAGGTACCCTCCATAGAGCTGTATTAATTTTGTTGGTAGCGGGACTGGTTGCGCCGCACTAGGACACTAGTGTCCTAGGAGAGATAGGGATCTAAGTGTTGCTAACTCTACATTAGGTACACATACAACCCTTCAGTTGTTTTTTGAAAGGGTTCCTTGTTGTAGCTAATTCACTAATGCTAAGATAGATTATTTTAATCTTGAAATGCTACGATATCTTGAAAGTTACATAACTATCAAGGTATTTTAGTTAGTTGCTGTAAAAGTTTCTAAAAGTTTTTTAACTCGACATCGGTGAAGATCCGGATAGATTCAACTTTCAAACAACAACTGTTATGCTAGTCTATAGATACAAATAAATACACATACAAATAATTAAAACTGAAGTGTCTGTCTGTAATGTCAAAATAACAGCTTTTTACTAAATGCATATGAAGTTATATCATCATTCATAATTCTCCGACCTGCCCTTACCCCAATTTATTTGCGGCGCAACATGTCTTTTTCAAATGCATACGAGTATGAAAGTATATACGGTACTTATAACAAAAAAACATTTTTGTCTGACTGTATGTCTGTTTGTTCCGGCTAATCTCCGAAACGGCTAGACCGACTTTGATGAAATTTGTTATAGAGATACTTTGAACCCTGGCGAAGGACTTGAGTTACTTTTCATTGACATAATATACGGGTGAAACCGCGGCCGGAAGCTTAACAGACATATAAACGAAGCCTTAAGCTATATCAATCTTAAAATATCACTAGCTTATCCTTAAGCAAGTTGCAAGTACAATTGAACCTACATTTATATTTAAGTTTATGAAAGGTGATTGTTATCACAGTCGACGGACCAACTCTTTCAAGCGTAACGACTACCGTAATATTTTTTACTTAAACTAGCGGGTCATAACGTGGATATTAAAAAAGTTGTTTTATACTTAGATAAAGCCGTCTATCTCTTGATGAACTGGGAGCTGAAGTAGCTCTTTGATGTTTAAGGGCGTGTAAACGAAGATTTTGAATGCTTTACCGTTTTCTGGGTGAAAAGGATTCGTGTTTTTTTAACTTTAAACTAAATAATATATTTGTCATTGGCGCCAATTTCCTTGTTCACAAAGTAAACTAAATTTAAGTTCAGTGCATCTTTTTCTTTCTATTTCATTAAGAAAAGGACGAAGATAAATATGAGTTTAGTCCTGTGAAATTAGTCAGCGCCTGACGTAAATTGACGTATTTTTAGTTGCTAATTTTTTAATGACTTCTAAACTTTCTATGGAATATCTTAATTTCAAAAGACTAAACTAATATTTATCTTCTCTCCTTTTCTTAATGAAATAGAAAGAAAAAGATGCACTGAATTTAAATTTAGTTTAGTTTGTGAAAAAGGGCATCGGCGCCATTGACTTTTTTTTTTGTGAATTTTCCTTGATGCGTGCCTACCTACTTAGTTGAATGAATCTTAATTAACTTAAGGAACAATTAGCGCTTAATATAATCATGGAATATTTCCATAAAGCCGACGGCGGTATAGAATGTAGCTGTCTCTGTCTGTAGCTGTCTGAATCTTATGATTGCACAATACATCCTCAAAGACGACATATTGTAAACAACCCTGAAACACATAAAAGTTTCAGGGCTGTTAATAAATGTCATATTTCATCTGTCATCTAAAATATATGCCTGGAAAAATCCGCTGCCAACCGGATAATTTACTATTAAAGAAGTAGGCACAATAGTAAGGCCTTGTACACGTTAACGCAGGTAGAGCTGACACGAGGCTCACTTACACACAATGAATTAACAGACACACATGCATGCGCGTCAAAAACACAGATGTCACCGTCACAGCTCTCTTAACGAAATATCGGATTCTCACGGTCGAAGCTGATACGTATTCACGGAAGAGACTCTGATATAGGTTGTAAAATGGAGAAGGATTAAAAAAATATGAGATTTTTACGTTTATTACATGTAAGGTTGGCGAAATAAGGGAGCCGGTACTTAAATGACAGGACAACATATAAGTCATCGACGTAAAAAGAAGAAGAATATATAAGTGGATTAGGTTCAGACTGGAAGCTGACCTAAATATAGTTGAGGAAAGCTTTGCGGATTGTGATGACAGAAGACTGTGCGACTCAATGCAATTATTATTTCTACTAATTAAAATAATAAATGATTATTACAATTTTATTAAATACATAACGTCTCATTCTCAATTAATTTTAAACTCATTCTAGAGTTTTCCTGAAATATATAAACAGCGTTCAGTCAGGCTGGAAGTTGGAAAATTAAAATGGAATATTTTCTACAGCTGCAGGCTACCCTGGTAAACAACACAAGTTTTAATAAAGGTTATAGGCTATAAAAACATGTTATACTTCCTTGTTATACATATTCACCGCATCCACAACATTTGCAAGTGAGTGTATTTCCCGCGTAGCTGCGCGTACGCCTCACAACGTTCTATCTGGGTTTATTTATTTAAATATGCGTGAACTGCGCTTGCCAGTGCTCTTTGTCTTGGTACCTTGGTACTAATATAGCCGGCTTCCTGCTCATCTCGGTAGCTTTGTCGTTATTTTGCTTCGAGGCTGCCTACAACATTTTTTAATAAGAAAATACCAGCTATATCGAAGTAATAATATTTTTTAGTCGTGGTTTACCAAATAGAGCGAGACACTACGATGAGACACGTCCAAATTACATATTTTCCACTTTGCTACCATTTTCGGCGTCTTGTTTGGTGTTGGAGAAATATTTGACTAACTTCGGGTGGGATCTATACAATAGTTCGTTTTACGCCCTAATTAAGTAAGCATTTATGTAAATCGATAAAGTAAAATGCCGATTTCGTAATGTGGCATTCAAAGAATGATCCCAAATACATAACCAAGAGAGACACGCAAGCCTCACACAGTTGAACCATAAAATGCTTTGCATACCGAAAATAAAATAAGACGCTCGAAGGACCAATATTATGAACACGAAACAAATGAGCCAACTTAGATTTGCGAGTTGGCTTTTGTTTTACCAGGCCCTAATAACATAACCTTATGGCTCAAATTCGGATATCAGGACCAGAAATTCGTTAGGCGGGAATTTTCGAAACGGAACAATTGCCTTTGCATTTGCGTACTTTCTCAGCAATACTCACGTCAGAAATATGCGTTTAAAGGGTTTCTTCGGAACCGTCACGTAAATTAATGAATACAGATCTTTGTAAGTTGCGCAAATGATCCAATGGTTGCGGTAACTCATCGTGGTTCGCTCGTAAAATCGGCCGCGACAATCATGGTTCGGCTTATGGAAGGAAGGTACGTTTTATTTATCTTTTTTTTAACTTTGCAACCCCGGTTTTGTACTGCTTAATTTTATACGTTTTTGAATTTCGCTGGATGGAGACGTCCTATCAGTTTCAATGAATTTTATCATCAGGCGGTTGGATTTTAAAATATGCATCCCATATTGACGTGACAAAAGCGACCTAATTATAATAAACCATTCCCGAATTTGTAATGACTACTTTCATGGATTATTGTGGTGATGTCCGCTCTAGATATTAATTATCATATAAAGTTAAATATTTCATAATAATTTACATAAAGCATTATTTTTGCATGTGAAAACCGCAATATGTTATATTTTAGGTTTGGTCCATAAATTACCGACCACGTTCAAAACTACCTGTCTCGCGGTACTCTGCCGGTAATTCAGCATACTGTCCTGGTACTGATGATTACCACCCGTAGCTAACTATCATACGAAGAGTTTGGCATTTCCGAATATCGATAGTCCGCTTAACGCGGCCTTGCCGCGTTGTTTAGATGTACAGGGTCAAATTAAATCAGCTAGCGAAACTCTACAGACGTGATGGATTTCAAAATCTAAACACTATAAAATGAAACAAAAAGATTTGATATTTTTTGAGGGCCAATGACCGCTGGATGTTTGGTTACTTGAAGTATGAGTTGAGCAAAACTGTTTTCTTTAGTTTTGTCGGGTTGAGATATAGATACCATCACATCTGTGAAGTTTACGCATTAAAAAGCTGATTTCTTAACGGATCTTTTTTATCGTGTTAGATATCGAAACCCATCACGTCCGCAGAGTTTCGCTAGCTAATTTAATTTGACCCTAGAAACCGAGTACACTACTTACATGCGCGGTATCTTCAGATTTTCTTACTGTGTTCACCAATCTGCCCTCATCATAATTTGTTATAGCTATTTGATTTTGATATATATCTACAGTATATTAACTTGTTATATTTTGTATACAGCTCATAACTTAATAGCGGAACTCAACTAAATTACTCCTCGACATTGTTAACACAGACTTTTTATATGTTTTTTTCGCGACATGATTCAGAGCGGGCTTTTCGTCTCCGGGTCATATACCCACAATCGTTTAACTGTCTTTGTTATTAACCTCTGTAACATATTCCTTATATTTTACAACTTATTTTTAAAGCCTCTTAATATCTGTTTAAGTGTTAAGTGTAATGCTGTGTACGTTAAAAGTTCTGAATGATTTTTATAGCCAATTAAATTTTCTTAATGAGATGTTTGTCATCCTGTTTTGAGTAGCATTTCATCTTTATTTCCTTCTTTCTTTTAGTTATACAGTGATGTGGTTTGAGGTTTTTGTTTGGCAGTTATGGTCAATCTCATTCCTAAATCTTATTATCTACAAGTATCTGATGCAAAATTGTAAGCACCACCGCAATTAATATGATTTTGAGTGCGTTTATTATACATATAGTTTCCAACATTAATAAATGTCATTTTCACAATGTAATAACAATAAAATCTTTAGCAATATGCATTTGAATGTATTTGAGACGTGACAACATTCCAGGGTTTCATTGCATCACAATTTACAGCCTTCGTCGTATCGTCACCTATTCGCGTGTGTCCCACACCCATAAGCATAAAATCGGCTACGATTATTGCATCCTGGTGAATGTGTGGGTGAATATTATTGGCAGGTCTCCGACACGACTAACGTAAGCCTACCATTCACTAGTCGACCGATTTCTGAAGCCCATTTGCTTATTTAAATCTACCGTACCGAAGGTTCGTTTTTGAACAGTAGGAGAGATCGTTTTGTGCATGGGAGGCTTTAGTCCCCTCTGGATGCAGGAAGGCTCCACAAATAAAATATGTGACTTGAAGGCGACGGCGAGGTGCCGTCGAGATGAGGCTGCGCAAGCTGGTGGGAAAGGGACGGATTGCAGTGTCCTCGTAAGTGGGAGTGAGACAGAAGCACGCTTGACTATCTGGAGAAACGCGAGCACCTCATTTAATCGGTACGCGCTTCGTTTTGTAGGATAAAGGAAAATTTGCGATGCTTTAGATACGTTGGTATTATGCGTGTGGGTGTGTGTTAGAACATTACTGTTATCGCAACATCGTCTGCCCAGGGTTCAATCAGTCTATTTAAGATGGAATATAATGCTGCATACCTCTATTTACTCAAACAGTTAAGAAATAACCGTAAAGTTTTTACAAGCAAGATTTAACGCGAATATGCAAATGCGTTAACTGACACCTATTCGTCGTTTCATAAAACGTCACAGTAAACGTCTCGCGGAGTGACATTAAAAACATTGAATACATAGTTTACATGGAATGGTTAACTAAATCAAATAAGCGTACATTAAAGTGTAGCTTGTAAACTAGGCTAATTAAGTAGCTTGCCTTCTGTAAGAGCAACTACATTTATTAACCTAATAGTCAGCCGCTGTTTTAGTTAATTCAAACAGCTTACTAAGTGCTTTGATTATTTCTCCCTCATTTTGTGTTTTCTCTTTTTGGATGCTCAAGAAACTTAGCTCTGGATTTTTATAGAAAAGAAATACAACTTCGTTTTCCGTCTGACTAAGGTACCTATAGGTAACAATGTTTTCTTCGGTTTGTTTTGATTACATAATTAAATAGATTCCAAGTAACATTGCATGTTTAAAGCCTTACCTACCTTTATAAAATAAATAACAATTCCCTACGTTTCCAACACATAACTGCAGCCCGACATTCTACCTATCACGGCACGTTTTTTTCACGAGATATATTCAACGCTTGAGGCTGAAAAAATGGGTTACAATGTTGGTCGTCGACGCCCTAGCGATTCATAGCTACTACATACCACTAAAGATCGTTACATTTCTTCTTGGCTTTCCGGGGCAAATGTGCTTACACCATAACCATTAAAAGATGAGGCGCTATGATATTCAACCTCTTTTTTACCCATTCTAGACATGGTTGTCCATAGCTTCTAAAAACAGTTACACACAATTGTATGTAAAAATTATCTGAAATGTATGTCAAATTTTCAAGTTTTCTATAGTTTTAAACGCTTACCAACAAACTAAAGTAACTTATTGCCCGATGCCGACGGCCGGGCACAGGTTATATTATTGTCATAAACCCACACTCGGATGCGCGCTCGGCGTAACACGACCAAGTACAATCATGAGTAAACCGCACTGAATCACTGCTACACCAACTACCACATAAATTAGTCGGGTTACCAATAATGATATGTACTGAGAAAACTAAACGTGTCTAGTAATCTTCGTTTCGCTTGTACCTTTGCTAACTCGTATTTTGAGCTTTCGACTTTCAAATGTTAGTGAATAGGTTTTGGGTCACAATTTTCTTCATGCCTACTTCTCGGATCCTGGTCAAGTGGGTTGTTTTACATTTGTATAAGTTGTAAATTAGCTTTGATGTCACAGATATAATCATAAAGTAAGTCTCTAATATGGCAGACTTGGCTGAAACTTGATTACATGCTTTATACAACCACTTTATGGCTACCTACGCACAGAATCTTATACATTTTCGCGATAGTGTTCTGTAGAACCCACACATACAAAAGCTTTCAGGAAATACATGAGATGGTGTAATAATCAAAATCACAAAACAAAACTATAATTTCGATTCGAATAAGCATGAGGGTTCATATCGCGGCGGTGGCGGGTATTCGCCAAGTCGGCACCATTAGACGACACACAAGATATTTACTGCCCGTAGCTGCTTTCATTTCGTCCCTATTCCAGCGTTATGACTGCATTTTACTTATTACTTAACTAGCCTATTAAATTGTTTTCCTTTATCCTGGATAGCGGCCGCCTGGGTGCGCGCCCAGAATTAATCAGCAAAACACTTCCTGGACAAAATTAGTAATGAAAATTGTACCAGATTCTGTTCAGCAGTTTTCGACATAACTCTAACAGACAAATGAAGTGACCAACTTCAGATTATAACAGGCATGTAATTATGTGACAACGGAAGCATTTTTTGCTCACAAAACTCTTTTAGAAAGTGACAAATTATGTGCCTCTTAAAACGAACAAGATTGCAATATAATCGGAAACTCGGAAGGCTGACCGGCTGTCGCTGTACACAATAAGCACAAGAAATTTCACCACATGATTGACGGCTAAGCACACCCGTGTGAGAAAATAAAGCCATATCATAATTATGTGTCAATCCGTGTCCACAACTTAAGTACAAGATAATGTTGTTGTAGTTACCATTTTTGGGTTATCCACCAAATAAAGGGCTTGGGTGAACAAAGAGGTCGGATCAATGGTACGGATGCATGCTAATGTGGGATAAATACCGACGCATAGCTTGTTGTCCGACCCACGCACACACGGTACCAACACAACAACACATACAACAATGTCCGTGTGTGTACGCAAGCTTTAACGCACACATCCGCAGCCTCGCTAGGGTTGAACATCATTTTGCGAAATTAATTTTGTGAGCATATGTAATTTGGTGGTGGGAGATAGTGATAATTTATCTGGTAATCAGGTTTATATTTTTGGTGTATAGGCTGTTTGTATTTTATTAAAGGATGGTTAAGGATACTTCATTATCAAATTATTTCAGTCCGTTCGCATTTCTCCGGGACGTGCACCTGAAACCTACTACAGTGAACACTTGGTTATTAGCGCAATCGAGAGAAAATCGAATGTACTGCTTCTCAGCCGATCCATCGGTCGATCAAAATAAAAGTTAATTGTGCTGAAACACTGAAACTTCATATGAGATCCCAGAAGCCAAAGACGGTCGGACAGATTACACTTTAAAACTTTGAAAAAATTACGTAAATGTAAACAATATTTCCATATTTGCGAACTGTAAAACATTATTTTTAAATTGCTGAATGGCCCCGCTCTTGGCCTCAATCATGTTTGATGGAAAGCGATGGATGAGGTCTATGATGGAAAGAGCGTGCCCAGATGATGCCTGTCCACTCTTTCTTTGAGCCTTCAAACACACACACAACACGTTTGCCTAGACATGTTAAATGTGGCACAGACGCTGGCAGAGAGTATCTCTTTTGCTGTGTGCATAATAAATGTGGAGGAGTAGCATTGAGTAAGACTGGTCGGGATATCAACCAAGTGTAGATGGTACCCTGCAGTAAGTCTGGTAGTCCGGTAGTAAAAGGGCGATGGTAGGATCAGGTCGTGGAGCTTCTGCGCACACTCCGAAGTACAGTCTGTAGAAGACCGACAGGCAAGCAACATTACGCCGATAAGCCAGGCTTGGAAGTCTAAGCCTTCTCGTCACCTATAAGCCTTTTTGTTCTGCGTTCCACCGAGTCAAGTGCAGCAAGTTGGTATTTTTCTGAGCCATCCCATAAGTGGCTGCAATACTCCATACACATACAGTATTTATTTTTGCTGGACTAGTGTGTATCCCAGTTAAGAAATGGGTACGGCATAGTCTCCTTCAAGATCTCTTCATTTTATGCGATTTCTGGTCAGTGTGTATGAGATGCCATCACGCTTATTTTAAGAAATCTGTTAAGATTAGGTAAACAGTACGCTGACGTAAGGACGTCCTAGATAATTGTTTACTAGAACTTTGTGTTGTACAATATGCCCTTGTCTCATATTGTCGCAAGATTTTCCTCAACTCATGTCATTGCTGTATCACCGGCATTGAAATATTTATAACTTCGACTGCTAGTCACTGAAGTAGATAGAGCCTTTTTGTTTTATTTATTTCTTCAATTTGAGGTGAAAATAAGTCTTTGGCAGTCAAAGCTTCTTTGGTGTCAACCCTGAAATTAATCGTGTAAAATGGATTATAACAAGAAAGCACTTGTTTTTGGCAAATGTAACCAATATTGCAAACAATTTTAATACAATTTAAACATACTTTATTCTTAAGTAATTTATGAACTAATTACAGAAAAATTTTGGCTCATAAAAAAGAATTAAAATACACGCAGATGACACGGTCGCAGTTTACAATTTCTTGTGTGGCATATGGCAAACGCTTAATGCAAGAAAAGCTCAGGTAACATACGCGACAAAAACGTCTTGAACAACATCCATTGCTTGTTTGTTACAGTAATCTGTTCTAAGCCCCGAACAAAACCTGCTATGCAAAAGAAAAACAATTTCATTAGTTATTTTACATTTTTAAAGATGCAGTTTAGTAACTCACGTCGCCAACCTTGCAGATTTACTTTTTTATCTGTTTTTGAGGACACACATTGCCATTTAACAACATCAAAGTTAAGGTCCTCTTGTCATTCATTTTTTACCTCTGAGTGGGGACTTGTGGTGGATAGATGCCTTTTTGTTCTGACCTGACCTTGATAGAGAGGTAGCAAGGACAAAAGATGATGGTTTGGCACACATGTATTTAGGTCGCTAGTGGACTACATAATGTGGACGCGACACTTTCGAGTTTGAATGAGGCCTAATTTCTAAAGATATATACATAGTTAGACGAAGTGCAGTACCATTAAGTAGGTACACAGAATAGAAATAGGACTCACCATCTGCCTAGCCTTTTCCCATCTATATGTTGGGTTCGGCTTCCAGTCTAACGGGATGCAGCTGAATACCAGTTTTTTACATGGAACGACTGCCTATCTGACCTCCACAACCCAGTTACTGGATAATACGATACCGATATACGATATAATAGAAATAGGACTAAAACAGGAAAATTCTGTAAAATGAGCAGCACGGACATAACGCTTGGCCATTCAACTTTAACTTGGGTTTGAATAACTTGGTTTATTCAAACCCTCGATACATAAACAACAACAACTATTTATTATAGGCAAGTGCATGTAGATTAGCGCGTGCAAGACAACACCGATAGCACATAATCCACAACGGTGAACGTGCAAAACAATAAATAGCGCGCTCGGCGCCACTTCTAATTTCCTATGCTCTAGGCGCGTTTGATCCTGAATCGCGATTCCGTATTCCCTGGGAGTCCGGGGTCAGCGAGCTGGCTAGCCCGGGAGGCAAACCAGTTTTAAACATTTCAATATCACACCCAACCTGCAGTAAAGTGTATACAATAAAGTTTACAATTTATTTGTCACACCTCTTTATGTTTTTCGGAGATGAATTTTAGGGCATTCTGATTGAGATTTTGGACGTTGTGATGGAATTCTTTTGGTGAATGAATATTTTTAAACGAAACCTTTTTTTGGTGTATATTTCAAGTGATTTTCCCTTTTAAAATACAGGCAGGAGATTGATGATGATTTTCAGTAGGTAGGTTGCTTTTTCTTTTTTTCTACATAAATCTATACGCTTGTTTAAACCACGTCTAATGCCGTTACCCATATAAAATATCATGCTGTTTGTGGTAGGTATTACTGTCTGATACGAGGTTCAGTATTAAATTCAGTCATATAAAATATCAAAATATGCACCAAGTTCTAATCTTAAAGCTTCTCTTATATCTTTGGAACTAGTGTACCGAGAATAGTAAAACTGATATGGGACAGCTTACAGATATATGCAGATTGGTAAAGTGGAAAGATATAATTCTTCTTCCTTACTAGGAAGAAATCAAGTCCCTAGTATGTTACTATAGTATATTAGTATATTATTATACTACTATATACTACTACTAGCGACTCATTAAGGGTGAAGAGCTAGGGTAACTCGCGAAATTAAAATTTTCTTACGTTTATTGCAATTTGCAGGTCAGTCTCAGGTTGTCTGTTAAACCAAATAAGATTCGCGACCGTAACAAGTTTGTATTTACAGAATTACATACATTCATTAAAATCATCAATACAACCCTCTATAACTTAGTATAACTTAGGGCTGATTTTTCAATAGTCAGATAACTTATACCTGAAGAATAAATATGACAGTTTCACATATTTTCTATAGGTACAAAAGCTGTCAAACCGCAATATTTATTCTTCAGATAAAAATTATCTGTCTATTGAAAACCAGGCCTTAGAGGTAAATAGAACTTGGAGGGTTGTATTCCCCTAACTTAAACAGGCTTTAGGATTATAGAAAGCTTGATTATTAGATCAAACATGGTATGAGTTTCATATGTGGAGTTTTGTGGAACTAGGTACTATATGCTTGATGTATAGCGATTGTGATGAAAAGAAATGCACATGTTGAACTGCTTCGATAGTCCAGCTACCTAATTACGTAACACACTTTCAATAACAATCTAAACCATTTTGAAGGAGATTGCTAATCCATTGCTTCATATGTTCGAAAAATTTGTCTGCTAAAAAACGTAAATAACGTAATGAATGTTGTCGAACTGTCAAAATGAAAGCCATTGCTACTGTCAGTGTGTTACTCAATTATCCCCTAGGAAGTAACGATGAAATAATTTGACATCCACAGAATGAGGACTGCATAAATTCGAAATCGAGGATCATACACCACTAATGTCAATTAGCTATTACAGCTAGCACAGAGATTGTATCATGTAAAATCAGCGCTCTCTGCTACCGCTTCAACTAAAATGAGAGCCCTACCGAACGGGATGCATTAATAACCGCTAATTTTCTCGTACCCATTCGCGATCCAATAAGTGCTCGAAATGATCGTCCATTAATTAATTACTAGTACCAACACAATGATTACTCACTGAATGTTTGTAGACCCTACAACTCTCTCTAATAGTTCAAAGAATGTTGATGTTATTAAACGCTGGTCATTTCCAAACCAGTTTTTATTGTTCATATAAAATGTGACGCCTTCGTTGTTTTACGATAGATCTGAGAAACGTTTATCTGGTATGTAAATTTTGTTTGCGTCTGATATTCGAACCTCGGTACTTGCGACCTCTATGACCATAAGCTAACCGTCTGCACCGTTACACTGCAGACATTCTCATGTTCCTATTATTTTGATCTATTTGTTTACATCAGTATAAACATGGGAACAGTTATTTTGAATTTCAACATTTATTTCTCAAGACTAATAAGGTTCAACAGACTTTTGAATTGTAAAATTTTGTTCTACCTACCTACTCTTTTTTAATTCCGGCACGTGTATGTCTGCTTCCATTTTTTACTAAGTAATACCGTTGTATCTACTACTGTTGAGATTTTGGTTCCATTGTTGGACTATTGAATGTAGTTTAGACGATTTTGACCTATCAAATAAATTATGAAGACTGTTCTTGGCACCAGCATGCGCGGAAAAAACATGGTCTTGGAGTTCGTCAACATGGAGACAACAATGACAAATGTAAAGAGACACAAATGACAATGGTGTCGTCTCGCCGCGTCCACGATTCGATAATAGTGAATAAACACGGCGATGAGTTATCGGCGGCAATCTCGGGTCGTCGGCCGCAGTACCGTTCCACTTGCCCCTGGACGACGAAACTAACGACAACGAGGTAGGACGCTCAGGGGCAGCCGCGGATGTGGTATTGTTGAAAGCTGTGAGTTTGGACCGTAGATTACAATGATACCAAGAATCAAGCACCTTTTTTAACTTGACGGGCGACGACGTCAATGTAGCAAGCCTACGACATTTTTCAATCCAGGATCTAATATTTTTCTATGAAACTCATAATCATTTAATAAAACTTTAGCTATATTACCCCAATCTAAACTGAAACTGGAAATAATACACATAAAAAAGAAAAAACAAAGTATATTTAAAATATTTAATGAAATTTAAAAAAGACCCATTAATTACTTATGCGATAGACCACAGCAATCATATTATTATTACCAATGAAAATAATGGCAATGAAAACTGCTGATGTATTCAGCAAAAATCTTACGGTGAAAACTTAGGTGAAGTGAGGTGGAAGTGAGCTGTCATTTCACTTGATGCATCCATTGCCATTATTGTCAGCTCACTTAAAGATCACTTCACCATAGTTATTAATAAAATCAACTGGTAGTATTGATGAAGTTATTCGACTAAAATTGAATATTGTCTCTTTTATATGCATAGTAAGTCACTTTTAAAGTAAAACCCCTATTACACTCTACGATATTTAGGTGACGTGTTTTTAATAGAGACTCGTCTTCCCTTTCTCTTATTACAGAATCCCGATTTAGGGAATGGAATGTAATGGGCGCGTTCACTGCGGCTGCGAGCCGCACACTATCTGAACGCGCCCCAAAAGGTAGTAGCCGTAAGGCTCATCCGGGGGTACCGCACGATCTCGGGCGAGGCGGCAAGCCTCCTTGCTGAACTGCCGCCATGGGATCTGGAGGCGATAGTCCTCGCGCGCCTGTGTGATTGGCGCGCGGAGGCACTACGTCGGGGGGAAACTCCGCACCCGCGGCAAATCGCGACGGAACGGACGGACCTCCGGCGCGATCTCATGGTGGCATGGAAGGCGCGACTATCGTAACCCAGCGCAGGGCACGCCACGATAGCGGCGATAAGACCCCTCTTTGAGGAGTGGCTAGAGAGGCGTCACGGCGTTCTCACATACCGCCTGACGCAGGTCCTCTCCGAACACGGATGTTTCGGGAGGTTCCTGCACATCATCAGGCGGGAGGAGACGCCCGGGTGTCATCTCTGCGAGGATCGCCCAGAGGACACGATGGAGCATACGGTGGAGGTCTGCCCCGCTTGGGCAGAGAACCGCCGTGTCCTCGTAGAGGCGATCGGCAGCGGCGGCGACCTCTCGCGTCCGGCCCTGGTTCAAGCCATGGTCCGGGGCGAGAGGGAGTGGGAGGCAGTCACCTCCTTCTGCGAAGCAGTCATGCTAGCGAAGGAGGTGGCGGGATGGGTGAAGGAGAGAACCTCACGCCTCAGCCGCCGCGGGAGACGCTCCGGGCGTCGGGAGCCGCGTGACGATTCCCGGCCACCGTAGGCGCGGGCCTGCGGGCGGAGAGCAATGGGTAGCTCACCGTCCGATCAGGACCAGGCCCGTGCCGGACGGCGCGTATGTGTTCCACGCACGCCTCAAAGAGCTGTCAGCATGAATGACGGGGCCCGACAGGTCCGAAGCCTGCCGGGGTAGCGGGATCGTCCGAAAGGGTTACCGCTGCCCTGGAACATAAAGGGCTGAGGAAGGAACACGGGTGGGTTTTAGTCAGTAAGAGTCTGACACTCCCTTCCGTTCCACCCAGAGCGGAAGGGGTCATTGGATGATTTACCAACATCAAAAAAAAAAAAAAAAATGGAATGTAATAAGGCTTCTAGAGATGCCGCATCTACCTACCACGATATTCAACACATCTCCCAGTTTTCACTATTAACGTTCATAGTCGAATTCCGACGTGACTATTCCGCTAATCAAATTTTGTAACTGCGGTATTGTAACCATTAGTTCTCGAACCCAAACTTTTTCAGACGCCGTCAATTATGTGTTACCGTTAAGTAAGAACAGACTGTTGCTCCGAACTCATTCGGACATTTAAAATAATGCGGTGAGATGAAATAAAATCACTTTGTACGAGTTCAAAAGTAATACTTCGGTAAATTAATCGGTGAAAGCGTGGCATCCATTCTTATATCTATCCCCTTTTGATGTGGATCATAAAGATTAGTTGCGGATAAAATTAGCACCTCGTTCTATTCGTAATTTACCTTGTAATGATTAGATATGTTGGTTCTGGCTATCTATAAGTTTTGAGACCAAGTCTGAGGAAATAGTTTATATTGAGGCATTTTTCGTTTTCGTGTTTACCGTTAAAATCTTATACTGTCGTATATTTTTGCGTTGGTCTGTATTACTTAAATGGTTTGTTGTTATTTGGCCCATTCTGTCCTATTGTTGGTGCTAATGCTTTTCTTGAGTCGTTTATTTCCTCTTATTGGCAGCTTGTCACGTGTTTCTGTTAAAAGCCTTGACATGATCTTACCAACTTGGTTGTCCACCGTCTATTAGGGCCTTTATAGCATGGCGATGCGACAGTTCTATCTCAAAGTAGTTTTTTTTTAAACATAAAAAACTTTTCAGTAAATAAAGTTTAACGACACTGACAAGTAAAATTAATGTGAATGTTATTCTCTCGAAACAATGCTGACAAAAGATACAAATTTTCCTGTTTGATTTTAATTAATGCTGCTTAAAAAATCTTCGAGTAGCAAAACAAACAAGGTGTTAAATAATGCATTTGAAATTTAAATTTTGACCGTGTGTTAAGATTAATATAAGAAAAAACATGCAAGGTCTGTAAGGATTTTGTGTATTTTTACTGCGTAATTTATTTTTACTTGAAAGAATTAAATGTAGTTGGTTAATAAGTTATGTACTGACAGTATGATCAATGTTACTGCAAGGATACCGTCGTGTTTCCCCCTGAGCGCTCGCGCAGTTTGCCCATGAAATCTTTATGTCTATTGTTTAAGGTTAATTTAAAGCTAAATTGCGGCATAAATTGTTATTCAATAGATACAAATTATATAACTAACTTAACCTCAATGTTGGTATTATCTAGTTGGTATAATTATATTTATTCGCTTTTTACGTGTTCGTGTTTAAAAATGGGGTCTTCTAAGAAATACAAAATTTTATTTTACCGATTAATGACATTACTGTCACATTAATTATAAACACCGGTGGTACTGTTGACAAAAACATAATTAATTACAAAGAAAAATAGAAATCTGACTTTCAAAACCAAAAGTAGGTATCTCAATACTTGAATTAAATTGTCAATATATTTTTTTCTGTCGTTTTATCTAGAGTTTCGCGTTAAGTGGGCAAACGGAACGCAGTTGTAACTTTACGGTTAGCTCAATCAGATGACGCTGCGCCGGCGCAACGCGGAAATCAATTGGAGTTCCCTTTATCATTTATGGATTGCGAACCCGTGGGCATCACGCTTTAGTTACACAACTTTGATAGGTTATGAGTCCAAGTCCTCTGCCTTTTGTTTTCTTTGTTGAAAAATATGGCCAAAAGAAAAGGATACCTACCGGCCTGAATTTATTTATAGCAGAGCAAATGCATCTTCTCGTGCAGAGAAGGATTGACCATTGATGGAAAACAAATGAAAACCTCCTACTTCTTTTTTAACCATTGTGGGTATTGTGCGTTCGCAATTTAGTTCCCAAATATATAAACCAATATGTGTATTTAGAAAAATAACTGTAATACACATAACGTTCAGTTTTCGCTGTTACTTTTTTAACAACTTAATTTTCATTCAAATAAAATTGGTAGGTATTCGTTTAAGTGGAAATAACATCAATTGGAAACAAGGATTTGAATAGAATATAGGTACTTGTGGCCTAAACAAAACAAGTGAAGAAACCAGGTTAATGTGATGCTCGGTGACAGGCTAACAACCCCGCACTTTTCACTTGTTACTTTTGACCTTACACTTCGTCACTTGCTATTAGCATACATTGCCAGAAAAGAATCATCGAAGAATTTTAGTTTGCATTTTCCAATTCTACTTTGTGCCGTGAAAGAACTTTCAATCAATCAACTCAGTCTATCGCAGTCCACTGCTGGACATAGGCCTATCCCAGGCTGCGCCACAACACGTTTTCCTCCGCCTTTCGCATCTAGTCCTCCATGAACTTCTTTCAAAATTTATTTTTTCGATTTCTAACCAAGCCTGCAAATTTTAATCCAAACATCCTTATTCCTACATTCCTAAATTTCCTACATACATGTCCTCAGAGTCGCCGACTAAATCGTATGTCAGTTATTTAACACGGCAAAAAAAAAACAAATAAATTAATAGGCAATTACTCGTAAGGCACCGCTTTGGGCCAACAATGGGCGCAATAAGAGCCATAAACGTCACGATGTTTGGCGTCCTATGGTACACGGGCTGATCTGTTAACGAGAACGAAACACGTCCTAGTGCTACTGCCAAAGAGTAAGCTGTAGAGGGGACTACACGAAGGGCGAACTACTTCCGTGTGGGAGAAGTGGGAAAGGAATAGGTGATGAAGAGTTTTTTTATTCACTTGCCTACGCTGTCCCTGTCGCTGAGAGCGGAATGGAAGACGCGACTTGCGCAACCCACTGCGGGGCGCGCCGTTATAGCGGCGGTAAGACCCTTCATGGAGGCGTGGACCGAAAGGCGGCATGGCGCCCTCAGCTTCCGGCTGTCGCAGGTACTCTCTGGCCACGGCTGCTTTGGGAAGTACCTGTCATATAGGTCGGGAGCCGACACCAGTGTGTCACCACTGTGAGGCTTGCCTGGAGGATACGGCGCAGCACATGTTGGAGGAGTACCTGCCTTGGGTAGGGCTGCGCTGTGACCTCATCGTGGCAATAGGCGGGAGCGATCTCTCGCTCCCGGCTGTCGTTTAATCGATGGTCGAGAGCGGTACATGAGACGGGGTTGCCTCCTATTGCGAGGATGTTATGTCTGCTAAGGAGGCAGCCGAGCGGAAGAGAAAAGCCGCATCCTCTCTCCCCTCCTGCAGGAGACGCACCGGGTGCCCGAGAAGGGTGCAAAAAAAAAGCCTACGCTGTCCCCCTCCTAGGCAAAGGCCTTCCTCCACTGTTTCCATCTTTCGCGAGCCCACGCGTCCTCCTTCCAGTTTAGAGGGTTTTAAAAAAAAAAGATTTTATTCATAATGTCAATTTGCTTACGACTACAGCTGGACATGGTTCTTAGAAGATAATTTGAAAAGACCTAATACTAAGATCTACACCTAGCAGCCGTCCCAAAATACGTCACACTTTTTCCTGCCACCACAACTCTGTAAGCTAGAGTTCACAGTGGAAACCACTAGAAAGCTTCACTTTTAATAACAAAGACATAATAATTAGCTTTCATAATAATTGTCCTCCAGACCGAATTCCGGCCATGGCGATCAGTCTCAGCGGAGATCAGCCGTCGGCGCGAGAGATATTATAATGCTCAAATGTGCACGTAGACACAAGTGCACTCTTACAGTTCTCTCTCTCAATTAGCTGTCACAACGTACTCAAAACACAAATAGTAGTAACCACCGAACCATTTCTACCTACACACACATCTACGTAGCTACCTATTCTACCGAACAAGTCTGTCGAGTAGGGCGACGACAGGCGCGCACGCAGGTCGCCGCGGGGTCATTGACCGGCCCGTTACGCGGTTACGTAACAACGTAGCTTACGGCTACGCGTTCACGACAACCCCGTAGCACCGCGTTTAGCAACTAATCGCAAACGCTATAATAATCGTAGATATATATATATATTTTATATATGCTATTGATTTTTTTTTACTTTATGAGTTTTTTGGAATAACTTCTTATTATAAATTTTGGAATTCATAAAAATAATTTAACTGTTAATCGTAACTGTAACCAATTAACCAGTTATTTAAATCACTGTAAAAAATGTTTATCAATAATTAGTTACAAACACGGAAATTCCGAAATAATTAGTGAGTGCTTTACTTTTGTTAATGAAACCATATTAATGTAACGAGTTTCCGGAACACGTTTGTTTTAACAGTTTGATTTATTTTTAGTTAATAGTGATGGATTTTATGGTCAGACCATTTTGCAAGATTTCCACCACCACCTGGACTTATGGATGAAAATCTGTGGGGCAGGGAGACTGATAATGTGTTATCATTAGCTTCTCTCTTGAAATCTCAATCTCTAATTTCAGCAATTTTTACACGATCGATCGGAATCCACAATCTTTCTGTCACTATCATCCTCAAACGATTGACAATGAATTCAGAAACAGAACAATGTTATAAATTTGATTACCGTTAATCATATTTAGTGATTTGTGGTGCAACTGGATCTAAGTACCTATGTACTGGGTAGCGGAATCGTACGAAAAGGTTACCGCTGCCCTGGAACATAAAGGGCTAAGGAAGGAACACGGGTGGGTTTTAGTCAGTAAGAGTCTGAAACTCCCTTTCGCTCCACCTAAAGCGGGAGGGGTCATTTGATCATTTCCCATACACAAAAAAAAAGTACCTATGTGCTTACTTATATCGTAATATCTGAAATAAAGAGTTTTAGCAGATGTCTACAACATAATGACGATGCTTCTTATGAAGCAAGAAGGCATACCTTTAACAAAGAAGAAGAAAACAATAGTAATTACCATTAAATCCGAGTAGGTCTGTGTCTGTGTAACACACTTTTAATCAAAATCGAATGATTTTGAATTAAATTGCTAATCCATTGCTTCATCTGTTTGAAAAATTCGACTGCTGGACAACGTAAATGACGCAACGAATGTTGTCGAATTGTCAAATTGAAAGGCATTTCCATTCTAAGTTTGTTACCCAATTGCCCTGAAGGTATAAGAAATTAAGAATGTCAATGTTTTCGTGCGGTATCGATTTGGTCGGGTCACCGATTCGATACCGAAATCTCACGGCTTCTCGGATCATCTCTAAGTTGGACATGCCCTGCCATCTATCGGTCACTTTACGAAAACAATTTCGTATGTTTGAGTAAAAATTAACAAAAGACGCGACGCTAATTACTCCACAACGCTTGTTATGATATAATGGTTACTTTTACCGGTTCTTAGCTATTTTCGTTGTTTCAAATTAATGTTAATTCAATATGTTTGTACTTATGTAACGAGGCTCCGGAAATAGCGATTTATGATATAAATTGGGAATTGGAAACCATCATTGATGTTCGGTGATTGTTGATAAAGTTAGACTGATTCAGTCTTAATTATTTTTTAACCATTGCGTAGCACACCAACAGCAAGAATGGCTTTTAATTTTGACAGTTCAACAACAGTCATTGCGTTCTTTACGTTGTTGAGCACACAAATACGAACATAAGAAGCAATGGATTAGTAATATCCTTCAAAAGGATTCAATTGTGATTGATAGTTTGATTCGTAATTAGAGTGGCGATGTCCATGCTCCGCCTACTGATTGTTGATCACAGTAAGGTGGTTAAAGCTTACCTATAGGAGAATGCAGCCTTTTACGTCACCCGTGGGTATGACGAGGAAATAGAGATGGGCAATCATTGTAATCCGGAAATATGCATACCACCTTCTCTTCTTCATGATAATAAGATCTACAGAATAAAAGTACAAATTCAGGAATAGATACAGCCGGCCAGTCAGTTTGGTACCGGTATCAAACTTCAAGCAAGCCATCTTGGGCAATTCCGCAGACTGCCTAAGAGGCAAATGACATACTACGGCACCACATTCGATATTCTGTGTGTCTCCATAAAGATGTTTAAAAAAACGTTGTTGCTTTATGAACGGAACAAGTTATTTCATAAAACAATACACAATCGAATACGGCCGACCTATTCTGTAAAAATTGCACCGTGAAAACTTAGGTCAAGTGAGTTGTCAATAGTTTCAATCCTTAGTATCAGGTGGAATGACAGCTCACTTTAGGCTCGCTTCATCTAAATTTTCACGGTGAGATTTTTACAGAATACACCGGCTGTATGTATTTTTTGTTAACCCTACAGATGGAAGTAATTAGAAGATACAAATAATAAGGACAATCAAACTTAAAAAACAATCTCTCGAATGTTAACATAATCACCGCGTGTTTCGCTGCCCCACAATCACGTCTTCCTACATCTATTTCATTTAATTAATTTCACAATTCACACACTGAGTGCGGATGAAAGATGTTTTTGCGTTAATTACTATGAGTTATTACATTCATTCTTTGTTAACTGTTACTGTGAGCCGTTGACTTCATTAACAACTAATTAATGTACACACGATACGAATCTAATCTCTTTCTGTTTGTGTGTACGTTAATATTGCACTAAACGAATGTTGAGCATAAATTATAAAACTGTTGTTTTAACTGATTGTTTTATCGTGTTAATCTATATAACTACTGTAGTTTTGTTAGATTTAAACCCTGATCTACATAACTGAGCCATGTAACTGTTATCGGGTTTGTAGTGTTTTCACGCTTGCGTTTTACACCCGTTAGTTTTAATATTTTGACAACTTTATAGTACCTTGTTTTGACGTTGAAGAGGCCTTCAATGTACCGTGAACCGATAATGAAAGATTTTGTAGCATCACCATCAGAACCAACCATAAACCTCTTTATTTATTAACCCAATGAACTTTTTTTTAATTCGAATGTATGTAGTACGAATTAACCATTCGTCATTCCGGTTTGGCATGTGTTGATGTGCGAAACTTCAATTTAAATTAATGTACGTACTATGATTCATACAATAACCGGTGTGAATTAATTCAATGTATCATTTATTTTTAATTTGCTTTTAAAAACACTCGTAGCGTTTATTTGTTTGTTTTTAAACGTAAATGAACTGAGCATAAATCGTGGGCCAACTGACGCATCCATCATTTCATCCCTTTTATTAAGACAGTAGACCAGCCGACTCAAACTATTATGATGATCAATATCGGATACAATGGGATTGTAAAAGGGGGCTCATATTTTGATATTCACAAAAAAACTAACTCTTCCGCGGGCACCCTCTTACACGTTCATGGCGTACTTAATTTATGTTGTTTTACTTTGTATTAAGAGCGAATATTGTCCAACAGGATATTTTTGTTGTTCACGATGTCAGGAAAAAATCATATATTTTTTCTGAATCAGACATTTAACCTTATACCTCGGAAGTTAGGGTTTAAATTCGCGCTGTGGGTTGAGAAGGAAGCTTTTACATCATCTAGTAACGTGTATTGATTGAAGAGACTCCCGTTAGGTTTTTACATAATATCTGTCTTGTATAGGGGGTGGCAGTACATGGATGTGAGCTACACTCTATATTTGCGATTTTGTGTCATATTTATGGGTATTTTGAACTCAGTTTGTTTTTCCGGTTGGAAGGGAAAATATATCATTTATTTAGTAGTGATATCCTTTCAAATAAAAGGGTAATTTGGTAACAGATTTTTTTTTTTGATTGATACATAAAAAAGTAGACAATAAAATGAAACACACCAACAATTAAAAGTAATGATTCTCCCCTCTGAACCAACAATAATATAGTTGTTTAATTTGGCGAGCATGATTCATTGCCAGGTCTTCAGTGGCCTGGCCAAGTTTCTTTTTTTAAGCGTTTTGAAAATCATCCCTTTTTGTAGCTACAGTTTTCCCGCCACCATACGGTCCCTAGCGGAGACTTCCCTCTCAAACGCAATTCAACCACCCGTCCGGTTATACGAAGTAATATTTATGAAACCCATAACATTAATATGAGAATGTTGAAATTTAGCAAGTCCAACACATAAATACCCTCAATGACGTTGATTATGGCAAACGCGAGGGCGCCAGCAGTCCTCTGCGCATTTTTTACTGCCCCTTTTATTTATTGCAACGAAGATTGAAAGGGGACTGCGAGATCATTGTGACGGCCCTACAACGTTGCATGCGTGCCGAATGGGTTGAAAAATATTTGTAGATACCTACATAGAGGATAAAATATAGTTATATGACTGAGTAACGACGCAACGCTTAAAGCCCTGAAGACAGAAATGTAAACTGCAAAAGATTGTGAAAAAGTTTCTTAGATGGGTAATAAGACATGAATTTGTAAAAATCAACCCCTTGAGAAGTAAAATGGGTTGTTGCTGAGAGCATCAACTTGAAAATCTAGTCGCGATCTCGTCTCAGCGAAAATCAATGTAAAAAACTTGTCAAAAATGTATGGATTTTAGAGTTTTTGTCAGATTGAGACTGAGATCGGACTGTGAACGTTCTTAAAATTATGATAATTTCCCCTCACGTGTAAATATTAAGTATTTAAAATAAAATAAGGTACAAGTCGATATAATAAGATTTCTGTAAAAAGTTCAACAATGACGATGATGATGATGATGATGTGTTTGTTTGAGAAAATCAAATGGTTAGTTCTAATACTATATCCACGCGGACAAAGTAGCGGATCAAAACTAGCTTCATATTGGCAGGTAGGTGCATAGCTATACGTAAACGCGTGCGATGCATGCGATGCGTGCAATACGTGCTAATACTTTAATAACGCTGCGGTGACTTCGTTAGTGGAAGTTATAAGCTTTGATCTGTTTGAAGATGAATTACTTTGTGATTGAATCGCTTTTTTGATCACATGATTAGGGGTTAGGGGTGGAGACCGAGTGACTCATGTAACATGTTGTCAGCATTTTGGTTGTTTTGGCTTGTACTTATATAACTGTGATGAATGAATGAAATTAAGAAGTGCGAAAGATTAGACGCGGTTAAAGCAGGGAGAAAGGATTCTTTGAGGTAACTGAGAGTTTGTCTCCAGTGTTTGTCAGTGATATGTATGAAAGCTTGATGTAGCAGCCATTTTACCTCTCTCCTTCTCGTGTGCTTCTGCAAGTACGGAAGGTTTGCCATCAACTCCGAATTCTTCTCCTAATCCCTGAGAGGTAGAACAGCTCAGCAGCACTCGTGTATATTCCTCAACGTTTATCTACCTACTTACCTTTGCAAGGTATATAATCTCCATAGTAAGAGATATATTTGGTCTTAAATTCTGTAAAGTGACCGTCGAAGACATTTATACAAACCAGAATAAACAATTAGCTCAATAAGCTTAAATTAATAATCATGGAAGTTTGTATTATTTACACAATCCCATCACTACAAATAAACGACAAAAACACAAATGAACATGTAATCAAACCTGTTAATCCGACAATCTGCAAAATCAATACGTTGTATCAAAGTACCTATAAACGGGGTGCACTTTCCCAAATTTATGTACCGAGGGTGAGGCCCCATAAAGTTCACATGTGCAATAACGAGTCGGCCAGTTTAAACCGCCGATATTGGTCCTATGAAATATTGATGGTTTCACAACGAAGGTACACCATTATCATGTCAACTAACGTACTGGTCGGGATTTATTTTTATGTCTCCATTCAGAGTCATGATTGGATAGTTCGTTTGTCTAGTTTGGTAGATAATTTTCAGTTTTAGTAAGTAGGTGATATACTCGTAGAAGGTTTTGATGTGTGTCTAAAATAGTTTTCTGCTGTATCTTCGAATCGGATTGTTCAGAATTGGTTCTGGGAGCATTTAAATGCTCGATTGTCCCTACTTGTGAACATACGTGTTCACTAGGACATACTGGGCGTCAAAAGAATATGATAGAGTATCTGTTATTTTCTAGACACTACACTATTTCTTCAGATTGTCTTTTGTCTTTAATTCCTTCAGTTTTTCGCTATATATACATACCTATAATATACCACTATTGTCCACCACTCGAGATTATTTACTATCCTGCTGCTTCTATAACGAATGTATTTTTAACAACAAACTAACAAGCTTCATTTATCTAAGTTATATTATGTTATTATTCAAAATGAGTTAGTACCCTAAACAAGTTAGCGTGTTTGGTGCGAATACATGTTTCATGCGAAGTGGCTGGGGCGATACAGGTTTCAAATGCCAATACTGCTCTGCCTGAATGAAATATAGAAGCAATGCTCGCATAGATTCGAGCGTCGCAGAAGCGGCACGCCGTATTTTCAACTTACGCGTGCAAGAATTGGTAATTATAACTTTGTCGTTGTTTTGCGATGAGGTATTGAGCAGCTTATTTTGTATAACGAATAGATGCATAATCAGTCTATAATGTCGCCACTGCTGGGACACGGGCCACCTGTCTATGAGTGGGCCATAGTTCACCACGCGGGCCCTGTAGGGTTGGCGGATGTCACATGTCTTCAAATTTTTGGTTCTAGGACATGCCACTTTCCTCACGATGTTTTCCTTTATGTTATTACGAATAGGTGACTTTCTGTATTTTAGTTAGCTCAAATGATGAGGTCCGTCCCACCTCGCACAGCTTGCTAGATCGCGTGTTGATAGAGCTAAGCTTTACAGAGCTTTTCTGCTCAGACCCTTGAGTGTTTTTGGTAACAAATCGAGTCATTTTCACTTTATGTATCGGACTTCTGAGGGGCAATTCTCGTAATTTTAAGAACGTTCACAGTCTTATTTCATTCTCAATCTGTCAAAAATACCTATAACTTCCATACATTTTGACAAACATTTGACATTTGTTTGTCGCCGAGATGAGACTGCGACTAGATTTTGAACGTTTTAAATTACGAGAATTGGTCTTCAGATTTCTATTTCATAACAGGAAGCAACATCTGTGTGGTTGACATAAATATTTGACATTTAGTAAAATAACGAATGCCAAAATCAAAGAAGCACGTGCTACTGTGCTACGTTGGTAAACAACGTATGTACTCGTATAATTAAACCTATTTTAAACGTACTGTCTACGTAAACCCACAATGCACCAATAATATAATCTTTGGCATCCATAACTGGATTAGCGTCCGCCGCGCGTATCGGCGTAATATATCGTTTCGATTGAGTTTTGGTGTATCATTCGGTATTCCAACTTGGAAATGATTCGCAGATTCCCCCTCGCCGCGGATGACATACGCATCTTGGCACTTTTGTAGCTGTTCACTTGCGGATATTAGGGGTAATAAGGTTCAATAGAGTGAACGAAAAGTAGTTAAGACCGGTGTTAAAGTATTTTTGAAAAGAAAATAGTAAATATACGAAGATACGCCTCGGGTTACACTTCTAAAAATATTCTTCAGTAGTTTATAGTAAGATTTCAGACAGAGTTAGGACCTTTTACATAATTTGTGGAATCTATGGAAATTTTTTCATAATAAAATGCATTCTTTGTTCTGTCTGTTAAAAATATTTCCGCAACAGCTTCATCAATCAACAAGAAAAGTTCAAAACAGACCAATACACGCAATTTATGAAAACCAAACCACCAGACTGAAACCGCTTGTATAAAATTGAACGATCTCATTGAAAACTTTGAATCAAACAACGCAGGAGTTCTTGAAAGTCTGTGATTGTTATTTAACACGTGCACAATAACACATAAGTGTGAATCCGATGCACGTGCATGCGCGAATTCTATCTACATGCCACGAAAATAGAAAACTAGCGGATGAATTCTATACGTTTTGGATTTACATCTTCGTGTACCTAATGGTTTGTATTATTCTTTCATATGAATGAAAGAATAACACTATAATAATCTACTGGTAAATATTTTTTTGCTTCTGGCTGCATAAGAGTTATTGATTTAATCACAATGGCAATAACAAAACAAAGTTGCGGCCCATCCTCCAACGTAATCACTAGGTTTTCTATTATTACCGCTAGGTGTGATATGGAATTACTTATCTATTATAACCGCACTAGTATGAAAGGGTTGACCTTTTCTTTGCTTGGAAAATTCTGTTAGCATCTGAAATTTTCCACTGAAAAACATTGGCCTTCTGTGAGTCACCTCGTCAAAAGGTCATGTGACTGCGATCTTTTAATTACCACTCTTGGCAGACATATTTGTGGCTGCAGTATGATGTTAGCTTCCATATAGTATTAGTTGACTATTGGATATTAAGATTTTCTTTGTTCACTGCTTGTTTCCACAAAGGTACTTACTTACCGCGTGCACGTGTCCAGACTTTATTCTGTTTCCTCAACCTCCTTATGGTTACTGAAAGTTTGAAACACGTGCCTTTTAGTTCGTCTGACCTTGCCCAACTTTTCTAAATACATATCAACATTCCTATCTATTTACACAACTTTACCAATATTCCCGATAAAAACACTACTTTATTTAAGTTCAACTAAAGTTTTATTAGTATTAAAAGAGCCAAAGTGGTAGGTGTGGCTAAGCATTCGTCTGGATGCAGAGACCACGATTTAAAGGGAACAGTTCGTCAATAAGTCTCGCCTCGGATCGGTCAGGGTTAGTAATTGACGGGGGTGGGTGTACCTTACGTAGGGCTGGCAGAGCGAAGAATGGAGACGGTTTTGTTCATGTTAAGGAAGATTTGAAAAGACAAAAATCATGATGCTACTGAGGTCTCTATAGGCATTCTTATGGGTGTAAGTCTTACAAAAATAAAATTTGCGCGGACTTGAAGTGCGCTGTCACCGCTTTTGCTGTATAAAAACCATTAAAACATTTCCTTTTCTGCTAGGTAGTACATTCAGATGATTGAGAGTTATTAAAATTACTTTTTCTTGTTTACACCCATTATTTTCCAAAGCAACAAAGTGCAAATTCGAGTAATAAAAACAATTTGCATATCGCGTGAAATGATTTACGCTGTCTCGTCGCGCTAACCCTGAGCTGCTAGGGCAGTTACAACGCCTTCCCCTAAAACATTGTCATCTGAATTTGTGCCCGAAGTAAATAAGAGTCCCGGGGAGTTCTCCGCTCTAATGGCGGTAGATTTATAGATTTTCCCTGGATGCCCCGCCGCGCCAGGATTAAATTACGCCTGCCGTATTGGCCGGGCTGAATATTAGCACTTCTATTTGTTTCGGCGCTTCGGTTTCAACTGATTTGAATGGTCACTTCATCTGTGATTTTAGCTTGCGGATTTCGAGGATTAAGTCAATTAATTGATCTATTATTTGGGAGTTTAAAGGTGTATAAGGCGATAAATTATAATATTTATCTGTTTATGTAAAAATTGCGGTACCTATTCATGCATGCATTTACTACAGGATGTGGGCTGAGTACCAATGATTTAAGTAGCAGGTAATATGCAAGTCACGTTAGACATAAATATGCCGTAAGAGATATTAAAGAAAACAGTTTTCTTGTGTACTGTTTACAGGAAAATGGTAATTATTGTTGTATTTACGATTTGTTTATCCGATGGGTCGTTTAAGTATCTACATTTATAAGAAACATTTTTACTACTACATGTTCATTAGTTACCTATATTGCTTTTACCTCTACTTGGGAAAAAACTGCGTGGTAACTGCGTAAGACACTATCAGTAGCAATGGGTTTCATTTTGACAGTTCAACAACATTCATTGCGTTATTTACGTTGTTGAGCAGACACATTTTGCGAACATATGAAGCAATGGATTAACAATATCCTTCAAAATGACTCAGATATTGATAGTGTGTACCGAAATTAGGGTGCGGGTCCTGTTCTTTCTAAATTTGAAAATATCTAGCCATATCTTCATAAAACAAAACGTCTCGTAAGAATTAGACCAGAAAATCCAACATTTGATTTTTCCCAAAAAAAAAAAACATCGACTGATACCCTACTAATTCATTCATTCAAATTAGACTCATTATTATTAAAATCCTAAATTTCTAAAACTGAAGTCTTGTAACTAATCTCTCGTGTTTTTTAATAACAGTTTTCTTCGGGGTTGTCCCCTGCCCACTCTCCGCCGAGACAGGGGGCGGCCCGGCGGCCCTCTCCTTCTGATTTTTAAAATCGCAGACGGGTTAAGTCGCGGGAGCACGGTGTATAAAAGCTACCCCCGTCCCCGCTTGGTAACCGTTGACTGTGCGTATCATATTTTTCTCTGTCTCTCCCTATAATTGTTCGTATTAAGTACTTATTTTTCAATGCTTGAGCACATTTTTAAACGAAAAATGTTGTTAATTAGCTAACGAGCCCATTGAAGAAAGGTATTTTGCAATTGATCAGACTGAATTTGACCGTGGTCATGATCGTTTTTTTTTATAGATGAGATTATTCAGTATCACCAAGTTTATCGATAAAAAATAAGGGTGATAAAACAAACTAATATAACCTACTCAAAATCCAAATGTAAACTTTTTACCATCGACCCTCTGTTTTTGAAACGCCAAAACACCCAATATTGTCTCCCCTGTTGAGTGTGCCGTCCAATCTACATACTATTCTTGTACACAGCAATTGATATCAGCACACATTTCGACGAAATGTAGGGACGTCAGATTTTTCCTTATGATTTTTCTCCGAAACGCCGAATACGGTGTTCTTGTGTAGTCTTTTGTTTCGAACGAAATCAAACCGTTGTGAATGGACACCCCTTCATTCAGTTTAAAAGCTTTCTAGGTCTCTTTTTTAATCTCCTATAGCAACATTTACATTTGAAAAACGGCCCGTAAAATTATGTGTGGAATGTGTTTAACTGCTAGCCGATTGTTTGCAACTTTTTTGTTGTCATCAAAATCAGTAAAATATTTTTTAGTGGTCGTTATAATTATGTTTACGAGTTGCGCCACACGCCACCACATAAAAGTCCTTTGAGCGTGAGTTTTACTGTTTGCAGGTTTTGTTCAGTAGACTTTACGACTTGCTAAATTACGATGTGTTATAACAGCACTCTTTCTTTTTATCTTGATGATTATCAGTCGCTATTTCCCTTTGAAACAGTTAAGACGTTGTCAGGAATTCCAATTGATCTGGCGCCGGTTGTCATGCCAATAGCGTCACAAGCCTGCAAGAGTATATGAACTGTTGTAACCTTAGATTACATACGAATCTGTCATTAGTTCGGTGGCTCATGTCCAATATCATTCAACACAAAAATAAAACAATTGAAAAAACCCATCTCACCACTCTATCGTCTCCTAAAAATCTTTAATGAATACCTGAAACAACCACTACTTGGAGCCTCAGCCAGCAGGCATCGCGGTAGACCTCGTAGAAGATGCCGGGATCAGGTGGAGAAAACAAACGACCAGTGGCCGACTTTAGCCCTGAATCGAAAGAGCTGGAAGTCATGGGTAGAGGCATTTTCCTGTGGTTGTCAGTGGGATGATGCAGGCTAACAGTAACCGTAACCTGAAAAAAGAAATTGATGGGTCTTCTTATTCTTCTCTCTGTCTTTCATCAGCTGATATTTCTAGATATTACTCTTGGAAGTATATTACACTGGAACACAATGGTTGCGCTTCCAACAAAACTATACAGGCTTATGCTGGGTATCTTACTTAACGTTGGATAGGTTGCGCTCCCAACCCTATGTTGCCATGATTGCTGCGTCTATTTTTTCGGCAGCGCAACCACGTTTGCACCAATACAATGTCTTCCAGTACACAATGTTATTTATCTACCATGTACAATAGAACATATTATTTCCATCCTATTGGCCTAGTAATGACCGCTACCATAATACACGGTCATGATACTGGCAACTACTGATTTATTAATAAAAACTATGTGGAAAAAGCTCGAGTTACTGACAGTAGTATGAGTGGCCCCCATCAATATTGAACGTCCTTGACAAAAGAGCTAGAATACTTACCTAGTATAAATCGATTCATGATACAACTGTACATGAATTAATAATCAATGTTCTTGTTCTATGGCAGGTTAAGTTAATCAGAGTGTTCTATGTCAGCATGTGGTGTCACAGTTATATAAGTGTTTAGGGCTATTCTTACGCAAAAGATTTCTTCATGTCTTTTGTTCAGAAGTGGTATCCATGAGAACTTTCACATGAAAAATATCTACCTACCAATTTTTGATTTCTGCAATCGGCTCTTGGGCATCGAATTTGGTCTTGGAACTATGGATCAGTTCTGTTAGTTACCCCAACATAATTATGCGTATGTGACAGTAGTTCACCTTTATTACGGATAGTGTAATGTTGAATTATATTGCTCCCTGCAGCTACCTGTACCTTAATTCAGCTGAGAAGTTTTTTTTAATACATACTCACGGACGTTTTAAAAACTTTTCCTTCTCATAATAAGCTTATTTTAAATAAGTTTAAGGAAAACATTGTAGTTAATCTTCCTAAGGTTTTTTAATCTGTAGGAATAAACAATTGAAATGAGGTTTTCCTTTTATATTATGGTGCTGATAACTCTTTTTTTTAACATCAAGGCGTCTTATCTAAAAATTATTAAGAGTTTAACCAATATGCAATTACTGTTAGTGAATGTCCGATTGTGGATAGAAATTGAGACCTAGATTATTATACATCCGTCACATACAACTAGATCGATTGGCATCATAAAATGTTTTTGTGAAAATGGCCCATTTTCTTGCTAACTGTACAGGTATATTTTTCTCCAAATTTGTGAAGGCAAATCCTAATTTCTAAGCATTTTTTTTAACTTTTAAGTTAACAGACTGTACCTCCATGTGATAGCAACAAGACCGTTTTCCTGTTGCTACAGCGTTTAAGGTACCTGTTCTGGCACACCCGTCTCAAAAATCCACACTGTTTAGGTAAATACAGTATTGTTTCTACTTACGTACCAATAATTGTAATTTTTTTAATAGTATTATTAACAAAATAACAATTATTGGTACCTGATTACTACAATACCTACTTCGGAATTCCTTAATTGTAACTGAACCTATGTTAGAGAAGGCTCCAGTGATTCCCTTCCTATCTAAAAAGTTAATTTATAATACTTAACAAATATTTTTCCTCTCAAACTATTTTAAACATTCCGTTGAACATCTTTGATTACCAAAGTTCGGGTCATAAATCAAAACAAGAGCATCGGTTCCCAATCTCGTGTTGCTATTACATGGAGGTACAGACACATTAATCATTTACAATTACGTTAAACGGCCCAAGGATCCAGTGGAGGAGACTCCGGCCGCATTGTGAATAGGTACTCAACTGACAGTGGACAAATAACAAAACTGGGTTAATCTTTTGCCTCCCGCATCGGCTGGAGGTGGAGGATCACCCCTCGCTCCTTCTCGCTCACCCCACACCCAAACAGAAAGAGACAAAACGCCAACATCCACAGCCAAAAGGCTTTAGACCAACAAATTCTCCGCCTCGCTTGACTCCTATTCACTAACAAACTAAGGTCCTTATTGGAATGCACCTTGAAATTTTTACCGTCGGAATTCAAAAAAGATTTATTCTATCAAAACAATCTGCACCCTGTATTACGTACAATTGAGTCGGTTTTTCGATACGCACGAATAAATTCTAGATTTTTAGTATTATATTCATTTATTTGTTCCATCACGTCTGTGCTGAGAGATGAAAATGCCATGAAAATGTTGTCCCTCTTTTACTTATCAGATTGAATAGAGAGGGGACGATATTACATTAAGTCACTGTGGAGTGTACGTATTGCTACAATATACTTGGTTTACTGAGAAGGTCTTAGCACTAGAATTTTCATATGAATCTAAGTAATTTTTTGTTCACCTTCAAGAGTCCAGACGATGGTCGCTCCAATTGTAACGACTTTGAAACTTATTTTCGTATTGAGTTACACGATCGCACTTTGTATCTGAGATTACAATTTCGATAACGTTGCTCTTATTAAATCATCTCTAGGGTAGGTTTCCACTGTTGCTACAGGATGATTTGCCTAATACGCTCATTATGAGCGCATGATCATTGTATCGTCTATTGAGTGACCTAAGAGGTTACCATGAACCAACTGTAATGTTCTTAGAGTTCACCCACAAGTTATGTGTAACCTGTGAGTGCTTCAAGTTATTTTGAAGATGTATTTAATAAGTAGTAGACTACCGAAGACAAAACATCGGCAGGCCAATTCCCGTAATTAAAAACGTTCAAAATCTAGTCGCAATCTCATCTCAGCGATAATCATTGTCAAAAATGTAGAGAAATTAGAGGTGTTTTTGACAGTTTGAGACTGAGACCAGACTGTGAACGTTCTTAAAATGACGACAATTGCCTCTCTGAATCACAGCTATATTTAAAGGAAAAAAGAGTAGCAAGAAGAAAGTCTTTCACACAAGCCAGTATTCAGGTTTGATTTACCTCCCCATGAGAAATTAAAACAAAGACTCAGGCTCCCAACGATAGCGATTAATTTGGTTTCGATTTTTTTTTTGGAAACCGCTTTTTAACCCGTCTAGACCCTCTAAATTACGCCGAGACGAAACCGATTCGAACAATAAAAAGCTAAAATTCCACAAACGGTATAGGACGAGATGTATTGAAATATTATAATATGCTTCAACCTATAATTTGATTAAATTCGAGGCGAAAAAGAAAAGGAGTTGATTCAAATGGGTCATTAGAATTCGGGTCAGTAATGATCGGACGCGCACCGCCAGTTTTGTTTGTTATATTAGCGTTCTTAAAACGCTCAGGTATTTTATTAAGTGTTCGGAGGACGTGGTCATCGTTTTAGCACTACCACGTTTTATAAACGCCCAACTAAACTCGACTTAGATATCGCGATCTTCTTTTGTTTCAGTTTTCATACAAGCATAAGAATAGTCAGCCTATAATGTTCCCACTGCTGGGACACAGGCTTCCTCTCGGTGAGAGGGAGCAGTCCGTAGTCCACCACGCGGGCCCAGTGCGGGTTGGTAGATGTCACATGCCTTCGATTTTTTGGTTCTAGGACTTGCTTTCATACACGTAGCGACCAAAAGAGAAGGTCAAAGATACATTACGTGCAAAATTCACTGCTTCCTACCAGTCCCAGATTGATAACTAACAACTTTAAGAAATTACCTCGTTATTAAACGCTTACACAACAATCACGATTATTGAATCGTCGCTACAAGTAGTTACGTATGGTACAGCGCTCGCGCAGCTTACGTCAAAATTGTAAAATACAGCAAATATTTTACATAAGCATGCGGAACTGTTATTATTTTGATACTCGTAACTGTTTGGAACTTTCTCAGTAATGTGCTAGAGAAGGAAAGAGATGTTTCTATTACCTTCTAGAACATTATTATGGAAGTGCATTACGAAACGTTGTTGAATAAGGGTTCCACTTATGATGTAAGCTGTCGGTAGTTTACTCAAAACAGGCTGAAATTATATAGTAGTATGATGAAGGGGTAGTGGTGATCAAAGGATATGGTGGAAAGACACCAAGCGAACCTTAACACAATAAAAACTAACAAACATTTATTGGTTACACCAGTGGGCCAATTCTCGTAATTTAAAATGGTCAAAATGTAGGGAAATTAGAGAAATTTTTGACAGATTGAGACTGAGATCAAACTGTGAACGTTCTTAAAATTACGAGAATTGCCTCTCTGCTGTCCATTCTGCTAGTTGAAAATCAACTCTTTGACCAGCATTCGTATGTACTTGAAGTAAGAAATTGGCAGCAATAATATCTCGATTACGATGTGATTGATGTAAATTCTAGAATATATATTTATCTGACTGAAGTATAGATGCAAATGCATACAACTCACACGACTATCTTTCCCAATTTTACACTGGAAATAACAGGTTTACAACAATTAGTCCAAAATATGTCCGAACAACAATGGCAGGAACGTTTACAGATCCGGACAAGCCAAAACGTATTGAATATGTTGGTATTTATGCCTTACATGTGGGTATCCATGCGCGTATCACGCCCAAGTATTATATGCAGTGCAACGGTATCATTGGTACGGTGTACGGCAAAAGCAATTTCGAGCGGAGACTATTGGCAACTGGCCAGTAGAAATAAGCTTGCTACGACACCCGGAGAGCACCACTACATGCAGCCTGTGATCTAACCAACTTAATTTATATTTATACCTTTATGATTTCGTTGGTAACACTTTAGTTACTTACCTTCTTTTATTTACCTTCTATCAAATTCAATATTCGTATTCTTTGCTATATAAAAGCGTGTCTCTTCATCTATTTCTTGGTTGTTTGGTTAAATGTTACCAAATGATTATTGACAAATCACAGGTGATTTATTAGTAGATACTATTATCGGTCATTTTTATTCAGTGTTGCTAATGCGTACGCGCATTCTTTGGCACCTAGTACTCGGAATGTTATCTAAATTCCTAGTCTTTAGTCACCTTAGGTAAACTTGGGTTGTAGTACTTAACATGAGAGACTTATACTTAACATATAGTAGTTTTGATAAAAAGTTATGTAGCACTGTATATACGGAGATGGCAGGATGAGCAGGACTCCTTTAGTTAAGATTGGTTCTTGGCAGCTCTGGACAGTGAGAGCTGGAAGGAGAGTTGGGAAGCCTTTGCCCAGCAGTGGGACATTAACGGCTAATAAAAAAAAAACTCTGTTTAGCATAATCAGCCTATAGCGTTCCCACTGCTGGGACACAGGCCTCCTCGCTGTGAGAGGGAGTAGACCATAATCCACCAATCCGGCACAATGCGGGTTGGTATATGTGGTCTGTTTTGTGTTAATAAAACTAAATAAAAATAACACACACTATTTGCCTTAAGTTCATATCTGTGCACCTAAAAAAGTTGTGACGTTATTCCCCAAAAGCATGTGGGGAGAGGGGTGGAAGCAATTTAAACCAAAGTAACCTGGCGAAAAGCCAGCCGTCCAACGGGTCTTAGGTTACGACAATGCTAGGCATCGCAGATAAGTGTTCCAACTATATCATCTCTTACTTAAACATCCGTTTCACTTTGATCTTTGATAATATTCGTCTTTTTGTTAGTCAGAGTTTGCGGTTTATACTTGAAGCCTGTATTCTATGAAATATGCGTTAACAATTCTAATTCTACCGCAAGTAGTATCTGCATCTTCCTTCGAGTTTTGTTTCGTTGTCTCCGTTATTGCTTTTATTTCAAAATTCTTTGCCAAAACCACTCCCAATTCAGTACGTTTCCTACAAATCACAAGAGAGTCTACGAACAGTTTATTTATTACCAGACTGAGCGGAACAATGTACCTTGCTATAACTTCCATATTGGTGTTCATTAAGATCAATGATCCGGCTCGTGTAGCTATGCAAACACCTCGACCTTATTCAATAATTGCCTTGCAACTACTGACCGAAAATTAATTAACACTCCTAATGCATGCAACGAGAGCAAAGAGTTTTGGTACAGCAGCGGCAAAATCAATTTGAGGCCGGAGTATTGGCGAGTGGCCAGGCGGCGTCCGCTGTCCGACAACCGCAAACCTGCATATTATACGTAATACCTACACTACGTACATCAATCACGAAACGTTTAGAGTGCATCTATTTTGATTTATACAGGTGAATCGTTTATAGAGTCCTTATGTGTTGCGGTTGCGCGGAACAACGCGAGTGAATGTGTGATCTCTCTTTGTTGGTTTGGGCAAATACATCGGAAAATCTTCCATATAAGTTTTAATCTTCACTTTGTTACTTCTCTTACAAGATCATTTGTTTCAAAATCCACAGTGGATTTTCTAACAATAACTAGAAGAACAAAATCAACCTTAAAACAATCCTTCTATGTTTCAACAGTTTAGAAAACCAATGAGTTTTAAAAGTTACAAGAAACAGTATTTAAAATATTGAGTATGCTGCACCACCTTAATTTATTTTTTTGGAATGTGGGAAAGTTAACGGTGAATCACGACATGGAGCCACTAGCAAGGAAGCTCAAATAAAGAAAAACTGTCAGCTTACTAATGTGGTCTACGCGAACGAAGTTGCAAACAAAAGCTAGTAATTAATAACGCGAGACAGACTTCCTCCTCGCACACAATAAACATTAATAAACCATGTTAGTCTCTCTCTACTTTCAAAATGGAGTGAAACTCGATATATTATTAGTCGTGACTAAATATGTAGTGTCATTTTGGAGAAAATCAACAAGTTTATGACGTATCCAAATACGTCGAAAACGTGGAAGGTAGAGATTTAAGAATAAAACTTTTTGTCATAAATAATTAAAGGTGCCGTACAATCAACTAACTTAAAAATCAAAACAAAATTGTAGCGAAATTGATGTAGCCAATTACATCTCGTAACTGATTCTATAAAGACATTTGCAGGCACACGATAAACACAAGAAAACGCAGGTTTCTAGGCCAAAATCTAAAGGTAAAGCATATAGCTAATCTAAAATTGATATTAAATTATATAATAAGGTTTAATATAATGCAGTTAATAGCAATTCTAACAATAATGAGGAATCCATTCAGTTACAAGTCAATAAGCATGTTTACGATATATATATTATAACATGGTCTTGACACTATTATCGTTTGGTTTTATTAAATGTAAAGCCTCTTTATTGTTTTGCAATCTTAATAAAATACGTAAATAATAGATCATGACGTTTGTCATCATAATAATCATTACAAGGCTGTCTTGACCTTAAGTTAAATGTTTTCTGTTTCAACAAAGGATCGGAAAAATAATCGGAATATCCAAAATTAAGAAAACTGTTCCCCTTCTTCTTCTTTTTAGTTATTGTTATGTTGGTCAGTGCTTTGTATTTTTGTAACTTTAACTTGATATGAGGATTATTTTCGTCTTCGCCCTAGTGAAGTGAAAGATTGGTATTTTGTCTATCATGGTCTCTCTTTACCATAATCGTTTCTCTTTAGGTTCCATCCCCTGCTACTTATAACTTTCTTTGGACTCATTTTCTGTTTTTATCCTATATTCTATGTTCCACACATGATTCATTGCATTAATTTCTGTAAGCTTTATTATTTTTATTAGTATTAAAGATTCAAGACCCAACTATTTGTCAAGTTTTGCTCTGTTATGGATTTGTTCCATGAAGTCTCACTCTTCTCTTTAGTTCTTTTAGTTTTTGATGAAATCCTAAGTAAATGGTTTGTACTATTTCTTTCTAATAATGACAGTATTGTATCTTGTTTGATATTGTTGCCCCTTAACATTATTTTGTTTCATTTGTTCAGGCATTGAAATATGTGTACTACCTGTTTACAATTTTATCGAAAGCGTTTCCCGATAAATCATCACGCAATGTTCCGAGAGGTTTCAATGGACTCGTTTTACTTTCAGAGTGTTCAATAAATAATATAGTTAATTATATTAAAAGAGTTAAACGGATAAACATCAACATTTCCAATGATTCCTCGAAGGCTCATAGTCTGGAATGCGATAAAACATTATACAATAAACGGTATAAAAATGATGCAAATCGAATGAAGGCGAAAGAATTTACATTCCCATAAGGCATGTTTGTCATTCATAAGTAAATTCAGAATATTCGTGTTTGTGAGATATGCGTGCATGAATCTGCTTCTTCGGAAGCCATGGGCGAAGATTAACTAAAATGAAAGAATATACAATGATCAATTTTATGGTAAATGTAATGATCCTTAAATTATTTTGCGAATTCGAAATGTGGGAAAATATGATCGCCATTTTAGAAATGTGAAGAACGTGTTTCATTAATTCAAAAAAATCTCGATTCATTTCCTGTGAAACATTATTAGCGATGGTATATTTATGAATTAAAAGAAAAGTAGACTTGCGTTTACTTTTCCTTGTAAGTTAGGAAAGCTAACACGTGTATTCACAATAGTACGAGAGCCCACGACTAAAACCATGTCGCACCGTTTTACGGCCAAAACTGTATTTTCTTAAACTAAGAAAGGAACGTGTTTTTCTAATAATTAAATTTAAAAAACTATGAAATTAAATTAGAAGATAGTAAAAACATTTATCACAGTGACACTCAGCGATTACAGTCTGAAGTTGAGGTACTTGAAGAGTCACTACATTTACATTGTATTAAGTATGTGAGCTCTCAAAAACAAATAAAGGAACACATCCTTGCTGCAAACGAGTTGGTGGAAATGCGTAGTGATGAGGCAGGTAGAGTGGACCTGATGACTCTGAGCTCCACTCAATGTTCTTGTCAAAGGGAATCCAACGTTGAGGCTATTCAATTATGCTGTCACTTCTTCTAGTAAAGTTTGTTGTTGTTCTGTTATGTTTTCAGATAGTTTAGGGAGAGGGTTAGGTAAATTATTGAGTACCAACCTGAGTCAATCTGCTGTTAATTATTGTATGCCTGGGAAATCCTACAAAGAGATAATGTCTTCAATAACTAGCAATAAATATGATCCAAATACCATTATTTCTGTATTTGTAGGTAATAGTACTAAGGTAAAAATAAATGACATCACTGACAGTGTCACTGAAATCTTGAAGATTAATTGCCAGAAAATAATATTGTGTGCTTCCCCATACTTTGAGCACTTATCAAGTAGGCAAAATTATTATATACATAATTATGCTAAATAACCATATGCATTTCTTAGTTAATCACTATAGTGACAAACTCATATTTTTTGACACCAACACTTTTGTTGAGACATTCAAATCGACTAGGGATACAGCATATCTGCCTATTAGTTTTAGACGTCAAATAGCAGGGCTATTAGCTTTTATTATTAACTCAGACATAAGTAATATGTCGAAGTCTAAAGTAATTAGCACCATAAAAATTTAGTAATAATACTAATATTAAGTTGGTTAGCAACAATAGTTTAAACTAGTCAGTAAGACAACAGAAGGTACCAATAACAATATTGTTAATCTCACCTCCAACAAAGCATCTTCTAGCACTTAATTAGTTAAGTGTAAAAAAGGGGCTAAGCAGAATTCCTTGAAATTGTTTCATCAAAATATTCCAGGTTTTTCTTCCAAATTATTAGAAATTGAATTGTTTTTAGAAAAAACAATGTTTGATATTATTTGTATAACTAAACGCTGGTTGAAAGATTATAAAATGCTAATTAATTATGAGAACTACAGTGTGGGCAGTTGCTTTAACCGAAAATCCATGCTGCGTGGGTGTTCATTAATTTTAATGAAATATTCTATAAAATTTAAGACACAGTGGAACTATCGGTGGAACATAACATCGAACTGTCCTGTGTTGAGCTAGATAAGCATTTTATAGTGTGCGTATACAGACCTCCAAAATATCAAAACTACTCTATTTTTGAGTCAGTAATGGAAGATGTCTTGGCAAAACTTGCAATTGGTAATAAATCAGTAATTATTTGTGGTGACTTTAATATTAAAATTTTGGAAATCAATTCAAATAGCAATAGGTTAAATGGGTTATTAAGCCTCCTTAAATCATTCAATCCTTTTAAAGAATAATTTGATAAAAAAGTAAAGATAAGTAAAGATAATACGACTTAGATAGATTACGCTCTGGTCATTATCCTTCAAAAAAGTTTGCTTTTTTAATGAAAAAGGTGATTCCCCAAATTGTGATTTGTGTGATAAGTTAGATGATGTACAACACATTCTTGTAGAGTGTGATAAATACAGGAATGGGAGGGAGGCATTGATGCAAAAATTTAATATAAATAAATACGATCAAGGCGCATTCCTAAGCATATTAGCAGAACCAACATCTGATGCAGCAATATCAATTGTTGAAAATATAATTTCGCACCAGTGACTCTTACCTTTTCCTTTCTTTATAAATTATTAAGGATGTAATTTAGTTTAGGTAACGTTGGGGCTCTCATGTCCATGGAGATAAATGCCCCTAAATAAATAAAGACTGAAAAAAAAAACATTCAATCTGTCAAATGTATTTTTGGAACCAACACGAATAACTACGGCTTAACTGCTACATGTATTGATAATGTTTTCTGTTGCTGCCAATATCTAGAGGCCATTGTAAATTATCTCCCTTATGATCACAGCGGTTAAACCGTTTATTTTAAGTCCAACACACCGATACAAAAAGTGCAGATTCAAACTAGACCAATAACATCGAGTAATTTGAATAAGTTTAATATAACTTTAAATAGCAAGTTAAGTGCTCAGGGCCTAAGTATGACTAATGGTAATATTAAGTATGAAGAATTATTTTCATCAGTAGGTACAACGGAGTTCAATCATTATTTTAAGATGAACTCTAAAACTATTTGCCCTAAGTTTTTATTCAGTGACTGGGCAACTAAAAGAATCAGAAAAAGTAGGAAAATATTATTTGAACTGTATGGCCTTAAGCCGTATATTAACACGGATACTTTTAATAAGTATGTTGCTACCAATTCTAAAACTTTTAAAAATATCTGCAAAGCAGCTAAAGCTTCATTCATTAGTAACAAGGTTAAATCAGCAGACAGAAAAATAAATACAGTTTGGAAGATTATTACATTACATTATACAATGAAACGAACAGGACCAAAACACGTAATACTGATTACACACTGAACACTTCCCGTGGTATCATTAGCATCGATGTTGCTCAGGAATTTACAACTTTCTTTACCAATATCCCAATTAAAACTACAGAAACTTTAAATTCCTCGCCTGTACTAGCTATAGAATTATTAAGAGCGAATGTCTCAGCCTTTTTTTTTTGTGTCAGACTTGTACTAACTAAAACCCACCAGTGTTCCTTCAGTTGCCTGTGCCAGGGGCCACGGTATCTCTTTCGAACAACCCGCAGCCCCGGCGGCATCGGCCCTAGCGGACCCTGTCAGTTCGTGATGACATCTCTTTGAGGCGCGCGTGGAACACAACGCGCTGTCGATCCGGGCCTGGTCCTTACCGGGCGGCAAGCTGCCCATAGCTCGGCGCCCGCAAGCCCGCGCCTACGGTGGCCGGGAGTCGGCTGTTGACTCCCGTCCAGGGCGTCTCCTGCGGTGGCTAGGCGCGCGAGGGTGCAGCGATTGCCTCTCCCTCACGCGCTCCGCCTCCTCCTTCGCGAGTTTACTGCTTCGCAGAAGGAGGTGACGGCCTCCCATTCACTCTCGCTCCGTACCATGGCCTGTATGAGAGCCGGACGCGAGAGGTCGCCGCCGCCGATCGCCGCCACGAGGACACGGCGGGGCCCCGCCCAAGCCGGGCAGACCTCCACCGTATGCTCCACCGTGTCCTCCGGGCGATCCCCACAATGGTGACACCCTGGCGTTTCCTCCCGCTTTATCCTGAACAGGAACCTCCCGAAACAACCGTGTCCGGTGAGGACCTGCGTCAGGCGGAAGGTGAGGGCGCCGTGGCGCCTCTCTAGCCTCTCCTCAAAGAGGGGACTTATCGCCGCAATTGTGGCGTGCCCAGCGCTGGGTTACGACAATCGCACTCTCCATGCCGCTATGAGATCCCGCCGGAGCTCTGTCCACTGTGCCGTGATTTCTCGCGGCAGCAGAGTAACGCCCCGGCGTTTTGCCTCCTCTCGCCACTCCCATGTGTGGGCGAGGACTTTGGCCTCCAGATCCCATGGTGGCAATCCGGCAAGGAGGCTCGCCCCCTCAGCGGAGACCGTGCGGTATCCTCGGATAAGCCGGACAGCCATGACCCTTTGGGACGCGTTCAACCGGCGGGGTGGTCGCCGCCTTAGGGAACGCGCCCATATCGGTGCCCCGTAAAGGGCCATGAACCGCACGACCCCCGCATAGAGCCTCCGGCAGGAGGCGTTTGGTCCCCCTAGATTAGGAAGGAGCCGCCTCAAGGCAGCCTCGGCCCGCTCCAGTCTGGGAGCCAAACGTCGGAAGTGCTCCACGAAGTTCCACCGGCTGTCGAGGATGAGTCCCAGGTACTTCATCGTCAGGTCGACGCCAATGTGAACCCCTCCCGCCGTTATTTGTGAACCCGACGGTGGCGTGTCCCATGACCATGAAAACACATGGCCTCAGATTTGTGCAATGCCACCTCGAGCCCCAATTGCCGGATCCTCTCAACGATTGTCGCAACCCCGCGTGTCGCTGCTTCGGCCGCCGCTTGGTGCGACCTCCCCTGCGCCAGGACCAGCGTGTCGTCAGCGTAGCAATCTACGCTGACGCCATCAGGGAGGTCGGCGCGCAGCACCCAGTCGTACCCGATATCCCACAGATGCGGCCCCAGAACCGATCCCTGTGGGACACTGCACGACATCTCTCGCTGGTTCCACTCTCCCTGGTGACCGGGGTAGATGACGGCCCAGTCCGTCAAATAGGCTTCGACAATGCGACAGAGGTAGGTCGGCATCCGGTGATAACCGAGTGCCTCCCTGATGCAACTCCAGGGCAAGGTATTGAAGGCATTGGCGATGTCTAGAGACACCGCCAAAACAACCCTACCCCGGTTCACAGCATACCCCGTCGTGAGGGCACGCACGCGCATGATGGCGTCCACCGTAGAGCGCCCCTTGCGGAAACCAAACTGGCTTTCCGCCAAATCCGGCCCCACCCGCACCAGCTGCCCGGCAAGGCGGTCTGCAATTACTCTTTCAAAGAGCTTGCCCACCTCGTGGAGCAGCACGATGGGCCGGTAAGCGGACGGAGAGTCCGCAGGGCGCCCCGGCTTCTTGATGAGGACCAGTTTCCCCGTCTTCCATCGAAGTGGGAACCGGCTCCTCTCCAAGCATGCGCTTAGTAGCCCCCTTAGTCGAGGCCTGAGAGCCTCCAAGGCCAGGACCCAGGCTTTTCCAGGTCAGCCGTCGGGTCCTGGGGCGGTATTTCTGGCATTCAGCCTACGTACCGCCACTCTCAACTCTACCTCGGTCACCTCCGGAGCATCGTCGTCGTCGTCGGTGTGAATGTCTCAGCCTGTACTGTGGAATTTAAATTTAAACATATTAACCCTATAGTCATTATTTATAATGACTATAGGGTTAATGCATATAAGCAACTTAAGATCAAAATAACCGAAGATCTGTGGGATATGTCTACTAAAGTTTGTCAATCCATTATTGAAACAATTGCACCCTACTTAGCTTTAATATTTAATGTGTGTGTAGATCAAGGGGTATTCCCGGATTTAAGGAAGTTCAGTAAAGTTATTCCACTTTTCAAATCTGGGGACAGCAAAGACACAAATAATTATAGACCCGTATCGGTTTTGCCGGTTTTCAGCTAGGTGTTTGAAAAAGTTATGTTAAACAAAGCAAACAAATAAATAAATCAATCAAATGCTCAATCATTTTAATCGTAACAACATCCTACACGATCAACAGTATGGTTTCACTAAAGGACGTTATACAACTGACGCCGGTGTCACCTTATTAAAACACATCTTTAAGGCATGGGAAGTGGCACAAGATGCAATAGGCATCTTTTGCGACCTATCCAAGGCATTTGACTGCGTGAATTACGAAACACTGCTCTTGAAACTTAAGCATTACGGACTGGGTAAACTAGCTCTCAGCTTAATAAAATCATATTTAAATGATAGATTTCAGCAGGTTCAAATAAACGGTGTAAATTCATTGGGCTTAAAAATCAAAATGGGTGTACCGCAGGGCTCAATATTGAGGCGGTTCCTATTTTTAGTTTATATAAATGATTTACCTCATTTACTAAAAACCCGACCACAAATTTACACATCACTGATTTTTAAAGTAGGCAGACGTGCACAGGAGCTTGACGACGTAAATAATGCTATGCTTACGGTCCATAATTGGTTTAGTGTAAATGATTTAGTATTAAATGAGAAAAAAGTAAATGCATTAGATTCGCTTTACCGGATGTTAGAAGTAGTGAATGTCACGTTGTATTGAATAGGGAGATACTTGAATTCGTCGAAAATACGGTTTTCTTGGGGATCACGCTTGACTCAAAGCTGCAGTGGGGTTCTCACCTAACATCACTTTCAGGGCAGCTAAGTTCAGCCGCTTACGCTGTTTGGAAAATTCATCAATTAACAGACGTGGACACCGCGAGATTGGTCTATTTTAGTTACTTCCATAGCATCATGTCTGACGGTACTTTGCTGTGGGAACGGGCTGCAGATATTGATTCTATCTTCATTCTGCAAAAGAGGGCTGTCAGAGCCATCTACAATCTCAGCAGACGCGAATCACTAAGGGAACTGTTTAAAAAAAAAAACATCATGACAGTTCCTTGGCAATATATCTACGAAAACATTATGTACATTTGAAAAAATCTACATCTTTTTAGTAAGATAAGTGACAGCCATAATTTTAACACTAGGAATAGGAACAAACTAGATCAACCGCGCTTCAGATTGTCTAAAGTAAAAACTTCTTATAAGGGGTACTGTGTAAAATGTTATAATAAAATACCACTCGATATTCTTCAACTAAATGAGAAGAAATTTAAAACATGAATTAAACGCACACTATGTAGACAAGCATATTATAAGGTGGACGAGTTTATCGTAAATAAAACTGCTTGGCTTAATGCTGGTCCTGCTCCACAGACACTTGGGCTCACTTTTCAAGCACTTGGGCTCAGTTGATCACAATTTCAATATTTGGAAGAGATGCTTCCCCCTTTTTTTTTGTTTTTTTTTTGTGTTTCTGACATTACGAACTTAATGTTTATTTTATTCAATCAAGATTTAATTCTTAATACTTCAATATTAAATACCTCTTCCTGACTGGTAGCAATTTTTTTTTCTAATCTCTTAAATAAATTGCAAACTATAGTTTTGTATAATTTAGCATTTTTTAAATTTTGTAAATGTAAGAACCATGGATCCGTTTTTTATGATATTTTGATGTTGACTTGAAAGAGCATGGCAGTTGAGAATATGTCATGCTCACTTGAATGTCTCACTGGTGGTGGCGCGTGTGTTGGATCATTCGGTTCCCTATGAAATGGTTGAGCTGGGTGGTGCTGATCCACGCGTCATGTTCGTGAACGGGCGCCGTCGGTTGAGACTGGTCATCTCTTAACTGCCAGGGCTTATTTTTAATTTTATGTTTTAAATTGTTTATATAGAAGCAATAAGAATAATATACCCAGGATTTTGTAATAATATCTTGATTTAAAAGAGTGTTCGTGGAGTTTCTTGTCAGTTCTTCTCCATAGAGATCTACGTTTAGGAATGGGCAACTAGCTTCAACTTTCTGACTAACTGACCGACTATTTAATTTTGACAATTCAAAAGTGCCTGTAAATGGTTTAATTGAAATAAATTATTTGAGTTTGAGTGTACAAAATCGTTAGTTTAGGTGATTCTGAAGCCAACTCAGTGGGCAGTATTGGTCAGAAACGTCGCAGTTTTATGGAGGCCTATTTATGTAACGTAAAAATAAAATTACCGAACTGCATTATAGCAATCTGATTTTAGATATCGAAAACACAATTTTCGGAAACCAAGTAGCGTTTCACGTGTTGCAGGAGACCAAAAAGGAGAAATGGGGACTTTGTTGCGCCACTTCATCTTCCCAGCGAAAGCACTAGGAAGTGGTGAAGGGCGGGCGTTTTGGGGGACTGTCTTATGTAATTTTGACGTTCGAAAAGTGCTGATTCTCAGCCTAATTTGAATAAATTACTTTTGATTTTGGTTTTGAGAAAATTTAAGATGAGACAAAGAAAATAAAACTCACGATTTTTAACGGTTTGAAAATCTAGTTTTCAAGGGAACATTGGTCAGAGGCAAAAAATAAAACTAATAGTTTTATTTTACATCGTGAAAAACAGAAAGTTTGCTATGAAACAGTTCGTTATTTTTTTTGACATATTTGATAATGAGATCAAGTCTGATGAGACTTGGAAAATTTCGATTGATTTTTATGGTTTTGTTTGTAAAACGATAAGGCAAAAATTTGGGTCATGGGCTCTCGTACCACAAGTACGCTCATTTTGCTTCAAATAAAATTACCATTCTGAAAATAATATAATAAAAGTATGTTTTCTCCTTTATAAATAAATTTTAAAAATCTTACTCGTGCTGCTATTGACTGATTCATCTTGTGTAGTACTTTATTGCGAAGTCTTTGTGAAAGGGGTCGTCCTGGGAAGTAAGTACCTAAGTAGTATACAGGGTGGCAGGGATATCGACGCGTAAACTGTAACCTCATGGTTACAGTACCTAGAAAAATGTCTATGCTAAGGGGTTTAGAATTATGTGGCCGCTGCCTAGCGTAAAAATATTTCGTTGGTTATGAAAACAAAATCACCTGTTTCATAGAAAGTGCAATACCTACGTCGTCAAAATGTATGGAACTGCTTTTTTGTTTTTAATAACCAACGAAAAATTTCAACGCAGTGGGTTCAGAATTATGTACTGAATCCATAACAAATCCAGGTAACAAATTGCGTGTCGATGTCCCTGCCACCTGTGTGTAAAATACCCATTTTGACATCTAAGATTACGACCACCAAGCTGCGTTGCTGTGTCCTAGTTTGAAGTGTATGAGGCTTGTTGCACTCCAAGCAAATGAAACATTTTCAGCAGAACTGGCAACGAATGTACTATATCTTTGGTTTTACTGATATCAAAATAAAAGTATTTAAAAAAATTCAGCGCCTCGTGTGTGTCGCCTATGAGTGCAGCAAGCTGACATTTTGCTGAGCCATCCCAGAAGTGGCTGCAATACTTCACACAGGAATGAACCTGAGCTTTATAAAAACCCAGAAGCTGTCCAAATGTGAAGTCCGCCTCACCTTATTTAGGATACCCAGCTTTTTAGCTGCGGTCTCTGCTTTTGACCCGATGGTTGAGCCCGAGTAGAGAAGAATTAGGGACTCTTTTGTGATTATTTAGTTTGCTTAGTGTTTAATCTCACGATAAGATTTGTTTGTGTAGTAGATCTGCCAGTGACGTACGCAATAGATATTGTATGTATAATAAGATCCTATAATCAATAAATAGCTCTTAAGATAGATGAAAGCAAGCAATTTTTCTCTCAGACAGGCAATGCACTGTAAATGCTACTTATGTTAAAATACTCGTTCAATTGACTGATTGGTCGTGTCTAAGTTTTCTTTTATCGTTTCAGTTTTTAGTTTAATACTTACTTAGTTTTGATATTTCCTAACCTTAAGGTAAGGTGAAGTTATTATTTTGTGGAGTTTTAAAGGATTTGTAATTGGTTTATTATTTCGTAGTTTATAATTGGTTTATTATTTTGTATTGCATTATTTTTAACTAATCATTTTCAAATTTTGTCCGATTTTGAGTAAATAACTACTGCATAGTAATATTGAAAAGCCATATCACATTACGGAAGATTTTAATTAGTTTATACAAATAAATATTTTAACAACTATGTAAAGTGTACCTAGCACCAATGTAAATAACAGCTGTGTCCAAGTACCTACTAGTTAAAAGGTTTTATCAGTTGCTATCGGAAGCATCATAATGATGACTCATTTTCGATTGATGACACATAGGACTTCCGAATGCAATGGCTACTTACGTACCTACATTATTATCCTTTTCCAAGCGCATAATAAATGAACCCAACCTCGATGATGTTTAGTCATCTTTTATTACCTAATGCTCCAAATATATCCGCCTGTATATTTCAAAACTCTTCAATAATTCCCTATGAGTCGTTACGTCACATGCCACGTGCGCCGTTCAGAAAAAAATCTTACACGCGACCACTATCGCCGATAAAGGCGAAACGTTTTTCTCAATCGGTACTCCATCGATACTTTCTGCGCATTTATAACCCGATATACACCCAGAACATCGATTGAAATCGTTCCGGTACTTTACGACTTTATTTCTGGCGAGCATGTTTTCTTTGACTGCGTCAGTTAGGTTGGGACCGAAGCATTCGGCATGTATCGGATAAATATTAATAAAGCGCGCCGGCCTCGTTTCTGGGAAGTTGGGAGGATCTTATTATAACCGCAATAGCACCTATAATTAGCAACATCCAAATTACTCTCGGCGTGTACGTGTTGCGCCAGATCGATGTTACGTGTGGCTACTCGATTCGGACCTATCGTTTTGTTTGCTGGATCGATCCCCTATCCTTTGTTAGCCATATTATAATGCATGTTAATCCGACGATTTATATAAATTAGGTTTTGACTAACTAATCGTGGAATTCGACTGGTAATAACATCTTGACATCAAATAAACTATAGCAACATAAACAAACAGGGTGTTGGTAACATTGTCTTCTTGGAATATTTCCCATTTTTTGTTTGTTGAAGCAGCTAGAGGCATCTAATTTATTGTATTAGATTAATCACACACAGAAAGGGCAACGAATTTATCTGTTTAGTTTAGATAATTAAAACGAGAGATTATGATGGAAGAAGATGAAACCGATTGTATTAGTAATGATGGAACCTAATCCGAATTCGATCCTATGCCTGATCTAAATGTTAGGTGAGCAAGTAAAACAAAAGAATGAGTCAGTAGATGCCAATGACCCGTTGCTCCAGGGTGATCTTTGAAATTCCCGAATAATTGTCGACTCGTAAGGTGGCGACGAAAATAACGTGTGAGACGAACAGTGTCGTTCCCCCGCGTTTTCTTACAAATTAATTTTATTTATATATTGATGAATTGGCTTATTTGTTTGGTGTCTTAGAATTCCTCGGTTCTACATAATATTTATATTTCATTTAATTTGGATCTAGCCCAAGATAACTCTTTCGTATGAGTTTCCCAGTTTTGGTAAGGTGGCTAAGTAGTCTTTTGAAAAATGAGTAGGCAGGTAACTAATTCGTATATGTCCAATTTGTATTAGTATGCGGTTAATAAACACCATCAGATGTATCAATATTCCTCTACAGATTATTTTTGTATTAAGAAATCTAGTCCCGCAATGAACAGTAACTTTGGATCTGTTTTGGAATGTTAATGAGTACACATCGAAGTTTATTAGATTAGAAATAACTTCAGTCAGTAAACAGAAAGTATTCAGCAGCGAAGTTTTACTCCATTGCGTTTATTCTTTTACAATAGCCGAATCTGCATCTAGGTACTATGTAGAACGAGGCGTTTTAGCAATAAATATGAAAGTATAATGTCGGGGGAGCATGATACCGCTTTGAATGCTAAGCCCGTACTGAACTACAAACACAGGCCAATAAGGGGGGGCAGACGATGTTACAGGGCGGGAGGGGGTAGCACACACTCAACTAACCGTGGGAAAAGCCTGCGTATACGGTGTGAACTGTATAACATAAAGCATTCATTTGTTATTTTGATGCGAATTCTTTCGCACTTTTGTTCCAGAATCACGTGTATTTGTATCAACCTATTCAAACACTCATTAATATAACTATCATCACTGTTGCCTAATTGTTTGTAAAAATGTAAACAATGTAAATTGAAACCACTAATTGGTTTATAATATAACTTCTTTCATAAAATCAAATCACGAATATTGACCGTTCGTCTCGACTTGGATATTCATTTGGATAATGATATTCTTCGAATTACTCTGTGTTTATAACCATAATGCCTCGGATCGTGGTGTGTCCGAATCGAGGTTACACACAAACAAGCATCAGACCACAGTATGCCTTCACGTGGCAACAACGAACACATAGTTACAGTGTAACCTGGCCAGACGATGCAGATCTTTCTAGAATCGTATATTTTCTCCGAGATGGCGTGAAAAACGTACGTTTGCGGGAGGGGCGGAGTTCTTGGGAAACTGGTCGATGAGGCGTGCGGCAGACGTCACTCCCATACATGCACAAGTCACGCACACTTCGGGACGTGACCGTGGCATTCCATCGGTATCCACACATACACGTAGACAGCGTACCTTATTAAAACGAGACGCGAATCGACGACTTATCGGGCAATTAGTCGTGGCTCACGTCAAATATAACAACGACGCAGAATCGTATTCGCTATACATTGACTATTGTCTCCAAAACTTAACTACAACAATTTGATATCACTAATGATTGTGTAGTGTTCTGTATATGAAACTAGTAACGTATGACACTATAAAAAAACAACAATAAAAATAAACAAATACGCATTTATTATTATCTAACAGCCTTAATCCTATTAACAATGTGACATAACTAATGTTAGTTTAGATTTAATGTGTGATTTGTATGCGTAAAACGTTGATGAAAATGTTAAGCGTTAATGTAAATCACGTTCATCGAAAGGTTTGCGAGTGTGGGTGGTTTGTTTGTGAGTGTGGTACGCGCGCGTTGGAGTCGGCACGCGCGAACAAGAGAGCGATCATACTGCGCAAGTGCGCCTGATAACAACTCGCGTCGCGAATTATTCACGTGCTGTCAACTTATGAATTATTATTCTGTTAACAACATCGGGTTAATGTTAAAACGTCGTATGCTCCGTAATTAGACTTCTTGAGATTTTGATTTTTAATTACAACGTTGATTCATTCGTTCCGTTTGTCCTTTAGGACGGAAAGAGTTCTGAGTACCAGTAGGTAGATAACTAAAGATTTTGTCCTGTCCGAAGTCAAATAAAAGTCAAAGATGCTGTTACAGAGCAATGACAGATTAAACGTCTCATTGAGTCACCGCCTACATATTCATAAAGTATTGTATCCTCGTGTCTGTGGTATTCGGACATTTGCGCGGGAAAATATACAAGCGTTGTTATAACCTCAAAAATTTTGTATAGGAGTCCAAATTCTGACACCGTCATAACTGTCACCTTACTGTTTGATTAATAGATCTTAATAGCACGATTAACAGACATTAAATCAACAATATCTAATCAAACTCATAATCATGTCGTATTAATATTAATGAACAAAATAATTTAGTTGATTTAAGATAATCATAGAAAAACTTGATGTGGTTTTGGGTTCTGACAAACGGGTCTATCGGTTAATAGAAACATAAAATTATGCATAATGGCGGCAGCAACACCTAGGTACCTATTAGAAGGCCCCCAATGGCCACTGGAGTTATCATAATGGAGAAAAAACCGGACAGAGACTAACAAAAGTAGACAAATTGAACGAAATCAAATTATCCTATAAGGCAGGAGACATTAATTCCAATAATATGTCCGAATAATGGCAACACTTGACGCTCAGTTCGCCTTTGATAACATTGTTACGAATATCGTTGGTATAAAAATAACGACTTAGGTCAATAAATACCTACGTAGGTATGCAAATATAATTATCAGGGTTTTTATGTGTGCTATTTATAAACTTCTTTGATGCAAATGACAGAATTATGTGGCTTCAAGGATGACAAGTTTTGAACCTTGGCGTTTAACGCTTGACCGATGCTATTTTTTTTACTTGCGATTCAAAATGGTTTGTTTAAAATTATTTTAAGTAAGTATATGTAAACGCAAATAATACTAATATAAATACTATAGTAAATTTATAAAATAAATCAAATTATTGCAATCATCATGAACAGTTTAATAAATAAACAATTAACACACTAGATAATACAGTTCACTTGGATGAACAGTTTATAAAGTTAAACACATTTATTTATTGAAAGTCATATTATTTTCAGATAACCCATATGCCTTTCATATTATAATCGTACACATTATCACACACATTACTTATCACACATTATCTGAACACACAAAAACAATATAGTATTTATTTAACAGACAATATGCATAATTAAAAAATACAAGAACAACGACGCGTGAACGTGAGCCAGACAATTAAAAAAAAAAAATCTTGAGAAAAAATAATAACATGTTAAAAAATACGGGCTGAAATATAATGTAGGTGTGATAAAGCGAAACGTTTCCTAAATGAACAAAATGTTAAGAGTAATACATTATTCGCTGAATAATCGATGACTTTATTATCCACAATAAATAACACTTTATTCAAATAGTTGCAAATTTATCACATTAATTACTTTGACGTTAACAAGAAGTGATCAGCAACGGCTTAGTTTCGTAACAACACCATCTTTTTAAATAATTTATGAGTTTTTAATAAAATTATATGCACAAAAGCTGTTTACGTTGAATTAAATATTTTCGCGCCATTTTCATAGCATTTCGTTGATATCGTCCTGCCAGAACTGAATTTTAAATATGTGCTTAATGTAAGAAAGAAATCATTTTTAAAATGTAAAACCAGTAATCTATGTATAAATAAAATCTATATAGATCATTTAAAAATGGATTAAGTTGAATGTCAGCGACCACTAGCGCCATCTATTGAAACGGATTTGAAAATTATGATGCGTTTCTTGCACATACGTTTTCAGGAAAGTTAAATTTTATTGTAAAGCGCTTTTTACCCAATGTTCATACTGAGGATTTGTTTAATTTATCTATTATGGGATATGATTTTCCTCAATAATAAGGTACCTAGAGGAAGAATAAAACTATTGCGATAACACAAAACATTGATCATATTTATTTGTTAACAATTATTTCCTTAACGGTATTAGGTATTTCTCTATATTATACATTTTTGTTACATAACTTTCATATCCGTGTTCTACCAGGAAGCTGCTAACAATACCTACCTATCTTAGTACATCCGTATATACCAAGTGTAAGGTAGGTAGGTACTATGTTCCTTACATGTTAACAATCGTCCAATCGAATAATATTTAACTCTCAGTCTACCTAGTTGTATAAAAACCACGTTTTTCTGTGAATTTCACGTTTTGTTACGTCACGTCGTCGTTGCCTTGATTATATGACCAAGTGGTGTGACTTAGTACTAAAGTTACATTGGCTTAGGATTTACTGAAACGCAAATTTAAAAATCGTTTTAACTTGAAAGATTATTGATATTTACCTTTATATATTATCTCCTTGAAACATTATAATAGTGCTAAAATAGCGTGTCTATTTTTTCTTGATTTTAATATCTTTAGAGGTAAGGCTATAAGAAAGCACAAGGATTACCTATTACACCGAAAGTTTACGCTACTCTCCGCTTGGAGCGTTGACTGGTTGGGATGACTACCATAAAAGCGCAAGCGCATTACAACCAAAATAGTGGAGCAATGTCACTTTACACATTAAGTAATAATATAATAGTAATATATTAATATTTTATTTTATACACAGTAAACAGGTTCATAGGTACTGAGAATTTACACATACAAAGAGAGATTCTGACGTAGCTTATGCAACGTTCCCCAGGACGCCTCTAGGGGTCGCTTTCTAAGTGAAACTAGCGACATCTATCTAAAGAAAACTATTGATGATCTGAAAACTTTCAAGTACCCACATATTGATATAAATTAAACATTAATGTAGTGCAATCCGCTTATTAAAACTGGAATAACTGTCTCTAACGGGCTCTTTATTGCATATGGTCGTAGCATTATGCTGAACGATGGCCGTTTTGCGTTGATGTGACGCATATTTTCCAACCAAATTGTTTTTTTTTTGTGTTCTTTCTCTGCGTCATGTTTACAGCAAATACCTACACCTATTTTCATTTTTCTTTCAATCTCCATAACATTTCTAATTAAGCACAATATTAAAATAAACCAACACCACCAATAAACAAACCCGCTAATGTGTAATATTTATACGTGCATGAGATAGAAACTATTTTATTAGTACGGAACTCAACGGGCGAGATATAAAGTAGCCGGTAGACTTGGTAGGAAATATCCCAGTGTTTTGAATCTAGAATCTTCGTTGGCTGCGGAGAGCACGATAGGACATCGCTCGTAAACTCACAACGGAGACACAAACACAAATGACTTCGAAGGACTTCGAGTCTAGTAGAGAAGACGGCGCGTTTAGGGAGCTAGCTTCTGGTACTTAAATAGTTAAGGAAGATGTTAGATGTATCTGATTTACTTACATAGAACTACTTAAATTTGTTTTGGGTTGTATTCACTAATGTTTCCAATGAGTCTATTGTCTTTGCTGTTTGGTAGAATGCTGTCTCGAAGTTTTTCCCAGGGTAAGTGTTCTCCTTACCCTGGGAACAAATAGTAACATAGGACAAAGTAAAATTATAGTATCTTATTCATATCAAAAGGTCTAAAACAAATCACAAGCTAGGAAAATCACTGAAAAGTTGTGAAAATTTAAAGTTTTGTTTTTATGAACTGCAAAATACCTTGGAATACTTTTTGAAACTAATATCTAACATTATATTGTTTTTTAAATCAGATCTTTACCGACCTGCGGGGTAATTGCGTAACACACTATCAGTAGCGATGGCTTTCATTTTGACAGTTCAACAATATTCATTGCGTTATTTACGTTGTTCAGCAGACACATTTTTCTAACATATTAAGCAATGGATTAGCAATATCCTTCAAAATTATTCAGATTGAGATTACTAGAGTGTTACGCAATTAGGGTGTTGATTACAATATTCCTAAGATATCTAACACAAAACGTTCATAGTTCTATGGTATTTTGTAGCACGCTTTGGTCACCTAGAGGTAGGCTCTGGCCGGTTCTCAGTTGTTGCACTAAATATATATAGAAAGGCTTTCTGTCTGAATGTAATGTGGACTAGGGCCCGGTTTCTAGACGGAGCTAAACTTAATCAACATGTACTTACTTCTGTCAAATGATTGTGGAATACCGTAGTTCGCTGCTCGGTGAATTGGGGTTACTTTCGGAGAAAATTGTCTTACTTACTTGAGTTTCAGTATACCTACTTTAGGCCAGTTTAGTTATGAGTATTAGTCCGGGCGTCGAGAGAATGCGTTCCTGACACCTGTAGGTGCGACAATTCTAGTAGCTAATAAAGATCAAATTCGCAAAACATGTATTCGTTTGTATGAAAGCTGTTTTTGACAAATATGTATTCATTACGTAGGTTATCGAATATTGCAATTCATTAACAGTAACTTACGTAGTTATTTTTAGAATATTTTTTAAAGTATCATCTGTTTTTCTTAATTTTGTTGGTAACTTAATATAAATTGGTACATGCCTTGCAGAACATATTTAATATTCTGCATCAACGTGGTTTGGCAAGGTACCACACATAGACGAGGTGAGTAGGCGCTAAAAGTATTAAAACGTTGGCGGCATGCGCGCTAGCTCAGTCTTACTTCGCTGTGATTGGTTAAAATGGGAACTTACCTACTCAAGCGCAAAGCTCGTATCCCGAGAAAACTGCGCAGCTAGAAAAAAGTTAACTCACGTATCAAAAGCTTTAATGATCAAATATTTTTAATAAACAAAATACTTATCACACATTAACCCCTTTATTCATAACCGTTGCTTAAAGTTAAGTAGTGATTGGCGACTGTTTAACCATAAGTACATTTTTGACGTTTAAACGGTACTTAACTTTAACCATCATGTATAAATAAACCCCGAAGTTATTTATTATTACGAAGTTATTCCAAAATATAACACTGTAAATGACAACTGAATTCATTTCATAAAATAAAATATTAAGTAATAAAAGCTTATTCACAGCGAATTACCGTGGTTAAACAATAATGATGTCAAATATACAATAGGTACTACATATTGTAGTGGACCGGTGACCGATATTTGGGTCTGATCCCGCATGCCGAAACAATGGCGAATCACAACGATCGATAGTTGATCGGTCTTTAACACTTTTAGGGCTTGGACAGACTATCGACTGACTGAATAACCCGTTTTGATGTTAGACGCTACTGCCATTTGTGTACTGTTGAAAGTTGAGTCGATAATGTGAGGGTTATACTGAAGCCTGATATCAACTTAGTTGATGTGTATACGTGTGTATAGAGCTTATAAAATTTCGAATTGCTAAAACCCTATCGTACTATGTATTAATACGTCCCAGTATGGTTAGTTGACAAGTCGTAAAAACGAATGCTTAAACATTCGGACATTCTGTTTCCGACTAGGTACCCTGAAAATTAAAATTTATTTCATAATTGCATCTTAAATGAGTAGGTCAGTTACTTAACTACGGGCTGATTTTTCACTAATCAGATAAGGTTTAGAATAATCATGGTGGTTTGATATTAATTATTTTCTATATAAAAACTTTCAAACCGTCATTTTTATTCCTTAGATTTTATATAGATTTATTGTTTTACTTAGTCTTTATGCATTTCAATCTTCACTTTATATTTCTTAATTAGTTCTTCATAGTTTAGTTTTATTGTCATATATGTTTTTTTTTTAAATATCGTAGCAAGAATAAATAGTATTCTATTCTGTTCTATTCTTTGCCTCACAGCTCTCATTCTCATTGCTGGACAATTGCCTTTCCTAGTATCATAATAAACATCATCAGACACCATCATCAAACCATCACTTACTGCAGCCATAATCTAAACTACCTACTACAACTCCTTTCAAAGCTCAACGACAGCTTTCAAACACAGGTCTCCATCACTACAGGTTAATTTATTTAACGGAGTCGACATTAGATAAATGGCCATAACAGTTTCATCATTACGGAATCATTGGCCGGTGGAAACAATAAAGCCCAGGGTACCACGCCCACAGGCTGGGAGATAAATTTCCTTCTTGTTTCTGTGTCTCCTTTTTACATTGAAGCACTTTATACGCAGTAGGCTCTCGGTTAGATGGGGTTTGGTGCAAGTGATAAGCGATCATTTTAAATACATCATTCCTTTTTAGGGGTTGACCATTTTGTGCTTTACAGACCAGCGATAGAAAAAAAAAAGAAAAATTGTTTATACTGCACAAACAAAACGCACATTACAAATAGAAAAAAGCATAAGATATACATATGTATATTTTATGCCTTTTTTTATACGAGGCTTTTGACTACGTTGTATATAAAACGTTGTCAAAAGCCTCGTATGCAAGCATATGATATATTATATAAAAGTTGACAATTTTGTCCATAAATTGCGATACCATTCAATAGGTAATTGACCTTGTGCGTTCTATCTAAACTAATATTATAAAGAGAAAACATTAGATTTTTTGTATGTTTGTTTGTTTTCCAAATCCGTTCGACCGTATTAGCATGTAAGCGTATTATATGCTAAAACGGCCGAACGAATTTGGAAAATAGATAGACCATAACCTGGAGAAGGACATAGGCTACTTTTCATCCTGGATCGCAGACGAGGTCGCAGGCAACAGCTAGTGTTAAATAAATAAATATTATAGTTCTTAGTAGTAGCGTAAAATACCAAGGTATTTTCAGGGAAACAGGATTCAGCAGATAAGCACCAATTCATTAATTAAGGGGTGATTTCACTTTTCTTGCTGCAAATTAATCTAATGAATAATGAGGTTTTTAAGAGAGCTGTGATCGACGTAAAAGATGACAGAATTGGCACACAATGATAGGAATACTGGAAAACACTGGAAATTACCTCATTCTACAAATCCGTTATTGTAATCACGAGTATGTCCGATTAAAATATATCGATTTAGATTACAAATCATATCGAATAACTATAGAATTTTGCTAGGTAACCTCTATAAGCCCTCGGCCTAAATACTTCAAACTGACTGAGCTTTAAAGCTTCTCAAACACGCCCGCTGCCTGCTCACAACTTAGATTCGTCTCTATGCTAGACATGCGTATGTCTATGCAGGACACAGTCAATGAACTGGCAGAGGTCAGGTGAAATTATCTCGTACGGTGCGTCTTACGCGACGTGTGACTCACAATAGACGGATACAGCTTTATCTCGCTTCTGATGCCCGAGAATTTGGTGACAACTCGCTTTAAGTTGAGGCAAGCTTTGGAAAGTTCCAGAAAGAATAGCTGGTAGTATATTTTTTAATGTTAATGGGTTAAAAATTGAGGTTGGAAGGAGGTTGTGACGTGTTTGAGGAGAAAAGAAAGTTTGTGGACTGACTTAAGTTACGTTACATTAAGTTAGAGTTGCATTTTTTGGTTTTACAGCGTTTCAATTTTTTTTCTCATTCTTTAGTCGGTACCCATTATTTGACATTGTTTATATCTGGTACAGTCAACAGCAAAAGTAGATAATCAAAATCAGAAGTTCAATACTAATGAACGGAGTTCGCGTCAGAACTGTGTGGCGTCGAAGTGATTCAAAAGCATGTGATTGTAAATGATACCAAAGATTTACTACTAGTACAGCCACACAGTTCTGACGCGAACTCCGTTCATTAGTATTGAATTTCTGATTTTAATCATCTACTTTTGCTGTTGACTGTACCTATACATGGCATAGCTCCCTACTACATGCAGTATAGCGTATTCGCACCTAGCACCAACAACTACAATAAAATTTATCGTTTAATCTGCCGAATGAAGTGACATGAAAGTCATTAGGGTGCCCTTAGTCTCACATTGTATTTTGCATTCGTTAAGATTGCAATAAGCCGGTCCACGCCAAGACGTTCAATGACACTCGGTGAGGGAGGGGTGGGGGGCAGGGCTGGAGGGGGTTAGAGGCTGCGACAGTGCAGCCGACATCTCGCCCGCTATCGCTCCGAGATCTGTCCACATGAGTATTTGTGGAGCTGTTGGTAGTGTGACAAGTACCATTTTAGTGTGACAAATCTTTACTAAATTTCATTAGGTACTTAATTTTTTTTTATATTGGAAATCTGACACACATTTTTTCCTTACTGCCTGTTTATTGCAAACCTATATCTCAGGTTCATTTTTAAGTATGAACTTCATCAATTTAGGTATTTTTGGTATTGTAAAAATTTTTCCTTTAGGTACAAAAAATAGGTACCTATCTAACTACATATTATTGTGTTAGGTTTTTACGTGTGACCGCTATCTGACCTGATGATAAGTGGCGATGTGGTTGACAATGAATCACGCTTGAGTAGTGTGTACTGACTCGCTTACTCGTGTAGGTAACCAAAAAAAACATAGGAAAATTTTGACCGGAATATTTTTTATCGAGAACAGTTTTTAATTCAATTAGCTAAAAATAGTTAAAAAAACTGCTGAGCGTTCTGCTATTCATGGTATCCATTTAGGTACTCAGTAGGTCAGGTCATGTTCTTAATAGTTTGCGCAAATTAAAAAGGGTTAGAACCTTCCCATTTGATTATTTTGCGTTAAATTCGATGAGGATCCAATTGTCACTATCATGTTATTATCATGATAAGGGGGAAAAGCAAATATTCTCAGCAATTTTGGGTCACTTCAAACTCAAAATCAAAGCATTTAATTCAATATTAAACCAATTACAGGCACTTTTTAACTGTCAAGGACTCGGTTCCTATGGAGAAGAACGGGCAAGAAACTCCCTGGACACTTAGCCCACCAGGGCTGTCATGAATCAAATGGATATCATAAGTTGCCTTGGATAACCTATAAGTCTTTGAAAACCTGTACAGCTGGTGATCCATAGACTATTCGGCCTTGGAGTGTAAATGTGGTGCTGTTACACAAACGATGGGATACTTAATATATAGTCCTGCGTGTCCTGTCAGCTGCACGTTACAGAAACTGATGGACGCTAGTGATAGTACCAAACCCGAATACTGGGCCCTTTGTAAAATGTATTTTTTTTGTCTGTAATTTATATGGTGTACATAATAAAAAGTATTCTATTCTATTCTGACTCCATTTAGATTCTCATCGACACGCTAAGAAGAAGAATTGATATCATACAATTTTTGACATTGTAAGTTTAAATTTTTGACATAATTAAGGCTTAGTTTACTCTGTATTAGATATTATTTAATAGGCGCACAGTGAGGCGCGGAGACTGCGTCGATAGCCGATGCGATTCCGTCTCATACGCGCTGCTCCTTACACACGTTTGTATATTACGAAGATAACCTCGAAGGATTAGCTGAATACTTAGAAACACTTCAGACTATTGAACTGCTAAATCTTAGAACTGATATAATAAACAGTTCTTATTAAGATGCCTGAGGGATGAATCTCAGAAAAGCTATCAAAGTGAAAACGTTTTCAGAATTTTATAATGATAAACCGTAAAAATTAAATGATACACATGATTTCTGATAAAATTGATATATGTACATCATACAGGGCGGCAGTGACATCGACGGGCAACCTGTTACCATGGATTCAGTATATGATTCAGAACCCCAGAGGCTTTGAAATTTTTCGTGGGTGAAAGGAAAAAAAATGCTGTTCCATACATTTTGACCGCTTAGGTCAATACCTAAGCGGTCAAAATGTATGGAACAGCAATTTTTTTTCAATATAAAATTAATCTGCTGTTTCATAGACAAATGCAATCACTTGTCTATGAAACAGCAGATTATTTTTTTTGATAACTGAGGAAAATTTTCTACGCTAGGGTCCTGAATCATGTGCTGAATTCATGGTTTCAGTTTGCGCATCGATGTCCCTGCCACCCTGTATTTTTTTCCATTTTAAGTAACTTCCCACTTCATGTTTGTGCCAGCAGTGGACGTCTTTTGGCTGAGATGATAATAATGATTAATCTTTTTTGGTATCGGTCCTAGAAAAATGTATCAAATTCAGTAGCGTCAAATACTGTTATCAATATACTGCCTTTGCCTTCAGATAGTTGCACAGTCATGAATACTCGGAAACGAAGGTATAAATAAATTGTTGAATAATAGTAGGTATGTGGTATCCCACCAACAGGAAAATGCTAGACCATCTCCTCCTGGAATGTAATCCACTTATTGGTCCTGTAGTGGCCCCTTAGGACATTGACGATGAATGACTTGTTGATCTATCCACAACAATCCCGTCTTAGGTCAAAGGGAACAATTTGCAAACCATTGGTTTAACGTCGAGTTAGACTAGATTTTTTTTTTTAGATTTTATACTATAACTGATGTCTTTTATGGTTTGTATTTACATAATAAGTAAGTTTGTTAGAAACCTGTGGATGTTTTTGAATGAAATTAAAGATCAATGAACGGTTTGTTTTCTATTAATAAAAAAAAAATATTCGAAAGCTTCCATCGGTTTCTTACTAAACTTCAACTATATCCGATGACCCCTGGTTACTTATCGCCTTTGGTGGCTGTATATGTAAGTAACTAAAAAAAGAAGGAAAATAATCAAAGGGCATCAAAAAATTCGTCCGCATCTCTGTCAACAGGAAAAGTGCCCAAAAGGCTGGCAGCATTGCCACATTGGTTTGGCGATGCTGACTCCTTGGGTAATAAAATAGGTCAGTCCTCTGGTCACGTGAAGTGTCGACCAGGCGCTTAGAGATGTCTCGAAAAAACCAGTGGGCACTCGGACCCCATGGCACTAGTGTTTCAACCCCAAACGGCTCGAACATATAACTTCCAATAAGATTGAAATATTTTCGCCGTTTGAGGTTTTCCACACCTGCAGCAGCCGTCCCAGCACAACCCGCCATACTAGGAGTATTTTTAACTGGTACTTTGTTTTGTGTTTTTTTTGTACTGTACTTTTAAACGAACCATCATGCAGAAAACATCGAAAAATAAAATACTATTAAAAAAACAGTTGAGTCATTTCATACTATATGAATGTCAACAAATCTGCTTGAAAAGTAAAAAAAACAGTTCTTCACTTGTTTAGAATGCAGGTCATGCCCATAGATTTTATTAAAAAGAGAAGCTTTCTCTTTACATAATGACGGCTGGCATCCATTCGTTGACGAAATCAGTGCAGTGCAGTCTTTCACTTATGCAACAACTTTGGCAAGCATACGTGGAGAGTACTAACAAACAGTTACTTATGAAAGTGATGTAATAATCCTCTTTGTTGCCGTTTATGTACCTACACAAGTAGTGGTACATACACAAAATAAACTTCATATTATGAAATGTAATTTTGACCTGATTGAAATCAAATCTACCTATTCTATCCTCCGTAAGAGCCGTAATCCACCACATGGGCCCAGTGCGGTTTAATTCTACCTAGATAATTTGTAATTGGGCAATTTTAAAATAGTTAGCCCATCCATGAAACTCTTTTCCGCGATTACAATGAGAGGGTGGGTAGTAAAACTCCGGGAAAAGCCTATAAAACAAAAGGTTCAAACTGAAACCAGAGCAAAAACGAGAAAAGAGTGATGAAATCAATAAAGTAACGCAAAAGCGGATTGAACCGGATTCTAACTGACGATAACTGGATCATTAACTCAATACCTCGGATGGACCAAGAATAATATAAGGCCATAAGTAAGTACTCCATTATTATCATTATTCATAATCGTATTTTCTATAGGTACCACACTCGTAGGTATTACCTTACCCATTGTTATAACATGCATACCCCATTATATGTAGGTATCGCTTGAATAACACATAAGGTCAACTGACAAACACTGAACAACTCAGTTGTGGTTGTAAATATAAAGAGATGCGCCAAAATGTATACAAAAATAAACGGCAAAGGTTTTACGGAGCGAAATCTACGTGGAAATATCAACGCGGCTCTTGCTCTGATGACGAGTGCTAGTGCTGGGACGTGCCTTTCCTAAATATCGATATTTGGAACCCAGATTGTTGATGAAAATTCGAGGGTCGATAAAATTTTGTCGATGGTCGATGAAAAAATTGTCGTATGATTTTCTGGAAACATTTTACTGTGATCATGAACAATGCATGCGACGTATTATGTCATTGTGGTTGCCCTTCAATAAAGTTAAGTGCAGAGTTTAATATACTATTATGTCGTTTTAACACGTGTAGAGCTAGCAAATAAATACCTGCCTGAAAGACTGTGTTCTTTTTAGATCATTGAAGTTTATCAGGCTACAAATTCTGTCCTGTATGTCCAACTAACTTCTGCCGGTGACTTGGTCCGCGTGAAATTTCATGTACCCCCCTCGCATTGCATCGCATTGCATCGCCTGCCCGCGCTATTACTTCATTTTCGCTTAGTGTTCTTTCTGACACTTTTCTATTTGCTTGGCTTCTATGGGTAAATATGTAAATTGCCTATATTCTTCCTCAAGAATTGGACTATCAAATGCAAAAATATTTTTTCAAATCCGACTGGTAATTCCAGAGATTAGCGCGTTAAAACAAACAAACTCTTCAGCGACCTAGAGATTAGAATAGATAGATAAATGGGCCAACTAGAATGTCTTTATTATCGTCACATAAAATTACGAAACATTTTATTAGATAGAATCGATGATCAGCACGAGTCACATTCAATATTCATTCTAAAGCTCAAGTATAAATTAACACTTTATTTAACGACTCTATCACGTGACCCGAGAATAGTAGCAATGACAATATAAATCCACAAAAAAAAAACCGAAAAACATTATCATTAACCTCCCATGAATACTAAAACACCTAGAAGATACTATTTAACGACAGCAGCAAACATTTTGAAGTGTAAAACGATGATTCAATTTAAATAATTTATAGTTTACTTGTTTGCCAGCGCTTAAGACAATGAAGGTGACTACAGCCAAATAATTGCTATTGTATTTCTCACACCCGACGCACTTGGCAATAGCGTGTCATTGTGTCCGATATAATTCTTACCTCACTCCTGAGATCGAGCAGACGTGATCCGATTTATTAATCATTATTATCGTCACGGATCAACTTTTGGTGGCACTCGAACACTTCATTAAGCTAATTATAGCCTGTCCAATGTTCCACCTAAGGTAGATGACTCCCAAGCTTCGTTAAATGAAGCCATATTTTTAAGGCACTCATTTAACTCTATGTAAATTAATTGTACCCACTTTGCACTTTAATTAAACCAGACTATGCATACATAGTGCTGCAATTACATGCCGATCTACATTAAGTTATGGACTATGGAACGAGAAGGGTACAAAAGTACGTTCATTTTCTTCCAAAATTATGGTAACGTTTCAGAGTCGATCCCCTCACTATAGACAGTTGAGTTCTCCGTTGTTGCTTTTTTCCCATTTACGAGTTTCACGGCGACCGTTGCCTGAAACTTACACGTACCCAGAATATAAATGCTAAGCACCATCCCTTTTCCACCAGTATATAGAGACACGCTCTGTCTCGTTCTTCCCACAAATAAAAATGTGTAGCCACCTCAATGTTCAAATAGAAATTGCAATATCCATTTTCCCAACGCGTTTGAAACTGAACCTTGTTTTTAGTAGTGCTAAGGCTGTTATTTAAGTATCTTGGGGCAACATTTTAAGGCACTTTACGTTTGTGAGAGGAAAATGTTGTCTTTTTCGAACCAGTTGCAGTTAAAATCCTCCGTCCCTGTTGCCTGCCCGTTGTGGCTGGGCATATCTAAAATCATCTGGACCAAGTAAAGCGATTACTTCAGCAGCGACTTTTTGAAAATGTGCAAACTTATTAATTCTGGCATTTAAGCGGCAAATTGCGTTCCAAACAAATTACTTTAGAATTAAATAACATCAAACAATTTAGAATAGGATCCTCTGGTTAACGATGCCGTGTGTTTATGAAGCGAATGAAAAGTGTAGGTAGTGCGTCTACCAGTTATTCATCATCCCACACACAGCTCGTAACAACCTACTGAGGAAAACTAAGATTATTACTCCTCCTACGTGCTTTCTGAATGTATTGAACTGAACTATACTTAGATACGTCGTGTAGGTAAGTTAAGGTTATATGGCTTACTTCGGTTATTGCTCAACATTACCGTCATCCATATTATGCCGAGGTTACTAAAGAGACGAAATTCTCTGAGGGAAGACTGACTCCTATCGTAGCCAATATTGCTTAAAGACATTTTTCCTCAAATGCGTTTACGTACCTATTCCACGTTAAATCCTTAATCAGACGTTATGAAACCTGTTTATAGTAAAGTAACCCTAATCAGCCTATAATGTTCCCAATGCTGGGACAGAGGCCTCTGTGCGAGAGAGTGGGCCGTAATCCACCACGCAGGCTCAGTGCGGGTTGGTAGATGTCACATGTCTTCGAATTTTTGGTTCTAGGGTATGCCGGTTTCCTCACGATGTTTTCCTTCACCGTTTTGAGAGCAGTGGTGATGAAATTAAATACACAAAGTAAAGTGTCTGTCTGGGTTCGAACTCCCGACCTAGAACTCGTAAGGTGGATACCACTGGGCCACCACAGCTCGTAAAGTAAAGGTACCCGAAATATTTTGTAATTATCGTTTCTCCACTGTTGCGCCAAAGCAAAACAAATGTGGCCCTACGCAATAAGAACAAAAGTTTGGTACATTAAATACAAATCGGCCGCGCATCTACAACTCAGAGACAGCATAACTCCTGGCAATAAACCATTACCTCAAAAAAGCAATGTTAACGATTCTCGAAGCAAAAACAAGGAACGTTTAATTTGCAAAATTCAAATCTCCCGCGCGTCGAAAAGTCCAAAGCGAAATAGTGCAATTGAGTGCGTGCGCGCATCCAGGAATGTCGGGACTCAGGACATCGTCCCGGACCGGTTTCACACTTCACCGCTCCAACTTACCGTATTGCACATTCAACTAACTGGTGAATATCATAATGATGTAATATTTTCTAATCATTATGCCTCTGAGCTGATAATTCGAAGAGTGATTGTGATGAATAGTTTTTTCTTGATCTTGAAGATCAATAGCAAATGTTTTTCCCGAAAAAATGTGGTGACTTTCGGAAGTGGAAAAACTATTCAGCATGGCAACTTACTAAACTGAATAAAACAGAATAATGGTAGGCATCTAGGGTCTCCGATGTCAGGATCTGTGGCTGCCAATTCCATCATAGAACTCTACTTGTTTGAGGATACGTTCAATGTCAATAGAAGACTACTCAGGGGTGTGTTGTTGATATGGGCTGCGTATTAAAAATATCTGAAAATTTGAAAGTCCTACACATATTGATAAGTACCTTTACCCACTGGAATAATACAAACTGAATCCGGCAAGGCGTGGGCCTTCGAAATGTGAAGCCATCATAATAGTAATAATTACTACAATCAACAGCTAGACTTCATTAACTTTAACACCACCACTGAAACCGAACCAATTTCCTTCAAAACTTTCAGCAACAAATTGCATTACAAAGCCTCAACGGTTTCCGCGTAAACATTAGCAGGCATAAGTTGCAAGAAATACCACTTTACCCGTTGACATTTGAGTACTAAGTAATGCATTCAACTCACTAATGAACTAGTATTGATCTTCCGTCGCCATTGTGCAGGCCATGTACGTGATTATATATAGGGTGGCTCAGTCACATACCTATAATCAAATTAGCAGTGCCTATTACGCTCCGACTCGGATGGAACGGGTATTGTTAATTAGTATAATCCTTGATAATCTTGGCTGATTTTGTAATGTAAATGTTTAATTGTGAACTTACACGTGGAGGAAAATCTTGGAGGAAATTCATATCACAAAATTCACTAAAAGGTTTTGCTTTTGGTTAAAACGGCAATTTTTTTATTTTTTTTTTGTTTGTATTTGTGACGATAGAAAAATTAGGATTAAGGAACTTTGTGATAATTATTCAGGAGCATCTGCTTGGTTCTGAAGACTGAGGGTTCTTAGTCTCAGAGCAGTTGGGGAGCAGATTATGTTTACCATAAGTAAATTAAGGTACCAAGAATATTTGCTGACAGTGTAAACAAGGTACACCTCTTGCTAACCCTTTGGGGAAAACAGGCGCGATGTTATGTTATGGTAAACAAGAGCAGAGTAGCACAATCTTCCGACGCGTACACGAAGATCACGCGGTCTACTCTCTATGTCCTTCAACGAAGATACGGGCCCATCCGAAAGTATTGTACCATCAGCATAATCAGCCTATACTATTCCCACTGCTAGGAAACAGGCCTCCTCTCTCCGAGAGGTAGTGGGCAGTAATCTACCACGAGGTCCTAGTGCGGATTGGTAGGTGTCACAAGTTTTCGAATTTTTGGTTCAAGAACATGCCGGTTTCCTCTCGATATTGTCCTTTGCCGTTTTGAGAGCAGTGGGGATGAAATTATTTACACAAAGTAAAGCGCTTGCCTGGATCCGAACTCATGACCTATAACTCGTAAGTTGGGGCCTTTACCATTGGGCCACCACTGCTTTATGGAGCCACCACTGATCTGTCAGAAAAAGTGACAAATTCAATTTTTCGAACGGGTAAATACATATCAGAGGGGCAATTCTCGTAATTTTATGAACGTTCACAGTCTGATCTCAGTCTCAATCTGTCAAAAATATATTACCTCTAATTTCCCTACATCTTTGACATTGATTGTCGCTGAGGTGAGTTTGCGACTTGATTTTGAACGTTTTTAATTACGGGAATTGACCTTCAGGTTTAGGGACAACAGCTGTTAAATCGTGTCATTCATACTTAGTTCGGGCCCCGAAGTAATCTTATATCCGTAGGTGATACTTACGGAGTAGGGACAGTGGTTACTTCGGCCGAAACTTTGGATTTCGTGCTTACAGAATAATTCCGCGGCACTGTTGTCCTCCGGTCTCAAAGGCCCACATTCGTCATATCACCGACGAACTATCCCTTATAAAAAAGCTAGTGCATAATCATCGATCATGACACATATGCGATACGTATGTACATAAATATTTGAGTACAACACGTTAAGTGGTATGAGTAAGCTCGCGGACAAGATTTACGTTTTAGGCTCCCGCTGTTAAGCTAGCCGCCTCCCTATACAGTATTATGTTCAGTTTTAATAAATTATTTTGCGTCTTGTAAATTACACTTTATGGAGATAACGAGGACTGGTAGCTAAGTGTAAACTAGTGTACCGTTCAGATATATTAGAGCGACTAACAACTATGCAATTAGGATTATTTCATTCCACCTGCCTTTACAATCAATGGCCTTGGAATTTTATTAATATATCCCCCTAATAGTTCTTCTACTAGGGTAGGTATTCACTTGTGAATTTATACATTGGTTTATCTTTCATAAAAACCGAAAACACAGCTATCATTTAAGGGGCAAACTCTAAAATTTCATGGCCCAAAATTCCCTTACAGAGAAAACCCATCACATTTTAGAAAATCATTTCATTATAGAAATTAGATTCTCTCGTTCAGCAGCTTTCGGCCATTACACCAATAAAAATAAAAACCATTTACATATTCAGCGTATAATATTCCCACTGCTGGGACACAGGCCTCCTCTCAGGCAGAGGGAGTGGGCTAATAACCACCACGCGGGCCCAGTGCGGGTTGGTAGATGTCACATGTCTTCGAATTTTTGGCTCTAGGACATGCCAGTTTTCTCATGTTTTCCTTCGCCGTTTTGAGAGCAGTGGTGATGCATTTATTTACACAACTTTTTTGCACATCGGTTCGAACCCACGACGTACTGGGCCACCACTGCTTTTCAGAACCATTTTATTATTACCAAATAGAGCGAAGAATAAAAAATGTATATACTAAAACACCACAAAGTTCCATCCAAGGCTGTTATATTGTCCAGGTATAATAATAGCTGAAAAGTATAAACTAACTTTAAACGTGGCCGAGAAACCTTCTTAGATGTGATGATGGCAGACGGACTAGGTACAGACATCTATTCTGCTTAACTTTGTACTAGAAGCTGGAAACTTTGTAGATCACTAAGAGCTATCTAGATAAACTACCTTGAAAACTTTGTCAAAATCTATCCATCCAATTATATATTTAGCTGACAGAATTTCCGGAAACTTTCTGATATTTTCTTCTAATACGTAATTAAGTTTGAAACTCCCCTTGAAAGGTCCCAGAAATTAAAGGTAAAATTTATACAAGTAAATAAATTTAAGTGTCTGTTTGTAATGTCCAAATAACAGCTTTTTACTAAATACAAGGTATTTAGTAAAAAGTAATTATATGGTAATTATAGCAAAAAAAAAATCAGTTTTTATTTTTTTTGTCTGTATCGGTTTGTTCCGGCTAATTTCGATCCGAAACGGCTGGACCGATTTTGACGGGACTTTTACTGGCAGATAGCTGATGTTATAAGGACTAACTTAGGCTACTTTTATTTTAGAAAAAAGATTAGGGTTCGCAAAAAAATAAAACCCAAGTAATCCAATTAGTTTTCCGACATGCACGCGAAAGAAGTGGCGTACAGTACAGCTAGTTTCTTAATAAGAAAGTATTTAAAGTCAAACTCTTGTCAATTAAACCGCGCCAAATACTAAAGCAAACACATTTCGGCTTCCTCATCACAACAATACACTAGGTGCGTAGTTTATGACTACATTAATTATGCTTAAGCATATCCTAATTACTGTAATGGTATTAGCCTGAAAGGGAAGGCGGTCAGCGGAGGGGCATTCACGTGCTTTGAAACACTCATGTAAATTCCGTATAATTGTGTGTATATGCGTAAATAGGTACTTGGTATTATGTCGAAAACAAAGCGACTTAGTAGTGGTGAGGTAATTGGTAAGATCATGTTATCGTCAGCTGTTAATGAGGAAGTTAGCTGATCATGCGTCGCATTTTGTAGTGCATCGCATATTTCGTATCGCTTTCTGTGGTTTTGGGAAATGGATTTTGATAGAATAGAATCTTATATAAATAAAACAAGGTCGGGTTAGTTACACCATTTATAAGTCAAGACTGGATGGACCGATTATTATGATCTTTGATTTGTTAGATTTGTCTCCGCCCCGAATAGCAGAATAACTATTAAAACATGGGAAAATATCCCAAATAAAAATTGAGACGATAATGGATTTTCTCATACATTTTGCATGTCTTTTAAAAAAACTGAGAGGTTGCTAAGACGATTTTTTGATTCTGAAAAATTTAATGAACAGATGAACTTTGAAGAAAAACTATAACGGCTTTGATAACTTTGTTAGTTCAGGAGTTATAGAGGCCAACTTGTAAAGTGTCATTATAGGCGACTACGGTTTTTTTTATTCTGAGGAGGTACGAAGTTTGCCGGGTCAGCTAGAAGAATATATTTATTTGCTTTAAAACAAGTTACATTAAGGTCTAATAAATAGCATTGTGATGATGTTTCGCCAAGGACTGGCGTACAAATATTTACAAGTACACGTTAATTGTAATATTTAAAACGACACTTTAATATTAAACGATAGTTACAAAAAGTAACATACTGACAACTCAGTAACCATAATATTTATCTGTTACAATAGGGGAAGTAGGTAGTAGGTAGTCTGTCTGTATATTTTATGAATTAATTTTATAATTGGTCCTTAATATCTTAAATGGAAGGACCATTTTACTTCCAAAAGGATTATTCAAGGTTAAGGTGTCACCATAGAAATGTTATTGAAACTGTCAAGTTTCTTTTTGGATAACCTTAAAAATTGCTGAAAAATATTCTAAGATGTAACGATTTTTTTGTTATTTTAATATGTACGATTTTGTGACATTTTGCTGCAGATAATGTATGTTCCTACGCCTAAATTAGTCCAAATTACACGCATTAGCTAACTAGAAATAGGCGAAATTGTATAGCGATTAATTAAGTAGGACGGTTACAACGAGCTTTTGATGGACTTATCAACCAAATGGACTTTTTATGGACATATTTCGTAGAATGCTTATGTGGAAGTATGTTTAAGGACCTTTAAGTATCAACAGAAGCAATTAATTATCACGCGTCGGATCTGACCTTTTAGATAACTAAATTAGCACCGGCCGCTGATCACCTGTAACTACAAATACATTGTACTGGGCCTACCAACAAAGTTCCGGTAAGGACTACATTTCCCTACAACTGCCGAACAGTACTCGCTCTTAAATTTTTAAAGAGTTATAGTGTGAGGAAAATCACACAGTGTGTCGTCTTTGTAATTAAGCAAAGAAGGCGTCAGAAGACGGGGGGTTGCGCCGAGGAGAATGTTCTCGGATCTCATTTCCATGCAAATGAGGGTAGGACTTGTTATACATCAGATGACGGTAGGCAGAAGCGATAACAGCAGCGCCGGGCGTCGGGGCGACGTACAACTCGGTCGGGTTATACTTGATCGATAAGTAATACGTTATGATAATGACTTCGACATGCCGCACACTATTTAGATTTGATACGAGGATACGGCTGTTAATGAAAAACAAGTGAAGCTCATTCAAAATCGAATCTGTGCTGCAGTTTTTCCACTGCGAACTCCTTCTCGCTAATCGATGGAAAAGTTATATAAAATTCAAACTAACTTAATTATATTAGCGAAACGATCTTCGGGCTGAAGTTTACAACTTTTCGCTCTAATGTCGGAACTAAGTTTTTCTTTTCAAGTCTCTTGGTTTTTTATATAAAGCATGGTTGCTTAGCTTTTTAAAACTTCCTTTTGTTCATATAATGACGTAATGATCGATGTTTATAATAGTAATAGGTACTTAGTCATCATCAGCCTACAGCTGTCCACAGCTGGACATAGGCCTTTCCAATTGCACGCCATTCAGCTCTATTCTCGGCAACTCTTATCCAGCTGCTACCAGCTTCCCCGTGAAGATCATCGCTCCATCGAGCCCGAAGGCGTCCTACCTTACGTTTGCCGATTCGCGGTCTCCATTCAAGAACACGTCTACGCCGACCGTTAGCGGTTCTAAAACTAAAGGTTCTTAGTAGTATGAATTAATTAGAAAAACATGAGCAGTTAAATTCCAGTCATTTAATATAAAAAATCAACTTAGAAATAGGTACACAAAACTTAAGCAATTATATTAAAACAGCTTCCTAACTACAAAAAAAAAACCGGCCAAGTGCTTGTCGGACCACGCACAATGTTGGGTTCCGTAGTTAAAATTTATCCCTAAAACAAACTTAATGTTGTAGTTGTAAAACATGTTCTCCCGTACAATATACTTCACGGTCAAATCTTAAACAGCAAATGCGAGTTTGTAATCGCAATTATATATTTTTGAATGCAATGAAACCACAAAATTTACAATCATCGGTCTTTTTCTTTTACTTGTGCTGTGAAACCTTGTTACTTGCCAAATTTCATGATTCTATGTCAACGGGAAGTATCATATAGTTTTTAATTTATTTGCAAGTATCAAAATATGTCGCATAAATGGCTGTATTTGTTTTATTGCGTTGAACCTTGATTTTTTTAGAGCTCCAAGGGACCGTAGATGTATTTAAATATTAATTTAAACTTGATACCTCGACGCGTTCCTGAGATAAAAGGTCTTGACAGACAGACAGACGGACAATGAAGTGATCCTATAAGGATTCGTTTTTCCCTTTTGAGATACTGAACCCTAAAAACAACTGAAATTCTCACGTATCCTTTTCTTTTTCAATTTCATCAATTAACTGCAATATCCCCATTTTAAGTTTCCTCTTCTCTCTAATTGTAAAATTCCTGATATCTGGTAAGATACTTTTGAAAAATGTCAAGTCTTCATTGTCATCCTCTCCATCGAAAGAGAATTTTCTCTTTTTAATTATTTCACTATATGGTTCACTACTGCTGCTTCTAGCAGCCTCTGTATCTAGTGGCTTATCTAGTCTGCCAGTAATTTCCGGCTTTATTTCAATGTGGTTCCATTCTTCTACAGAATATTCGTTTGGTTCTTCAATACCATCTACGTTTACGTAGTTACAAGATTCGTTGATTGATGTTTCAGATTTGTCTTGGCCTTGTGCAGATCTAAAAAAATATTGAAAACAAATTATTTTTTTATTAGTCATTCTGTAAACAAATCATATTTACAAAACATGTCATTCGTCATTTCTACGTCATCCCATCTCAATGTTCGTCATTTCATTAACGTCAGATTGGTGAAACATGATTTATCCTAGCACAAATGAGCCGTTCAAATTAATGCAATGCATCATGGTAAGTAACACAAGTACTAGGCGAATTTGATACAACGTGTGTTATATTTCATGGTACGATTAACCTGTATGCATTAGAAAGTTTAAATATTGTTTTAGTTAGTTGCCGCACTCATTTATTCACTCATTTTTATATATTTTTTTTACTTTTTGTTTTAAAACTTATGCCGTTTCAGAAGAATGGGCTATGGAAAAACGGTAGCAGGCATGTCTGCCCTAGGTGCGCCCGCGTTGGTTGTATCGTCATGTCAATCTTGATAAATCGGAATAAATAAGACACCTACGTTATTTGTTACCTTTAACAAAGTAAATGTTACACTTACCCTTTAAGATTACATTTTAAAAAAGGTTCTAAGAACCTCAAGTGGTCATACAGGTAATATTTCTTGCAGACACTATCATTTTGAATTAGATTTATTCTGGATCTGTATCTGTTGTAGGAGGATCGTATGCCTTTCCACTTCACTTTCAGTTCCTCAACTGTAACAAAGTAATATCTAAGAGGAAAAATAAATAAAAATAATCTTTTTTTCTTTTTGTTTCTCTAAGGGCTGATTTTTCAATAGTCCGGTAACTTTTATGGGAAGAATAAATATGACTTTTTCGACAAAAGCTGTCGGCAATATTTATTCTTCAGTTATGAGATATCTGGCTCTTGAAAAATCAGACCTAAGTTTATTAAACTGTGAATTGTAATGTTTTTAGAGGGCAAATCAAGCTGACGTGCTCAGCTTATTTTGGAAGGACCCGTGGATTCGATTCTCGACTTGCCCAATGAAGAGGTCATATGTAAAAATTTCGTTCAAATTTTTAAAGTAGTTGCACTTTTCCAAAAAATCACCCGAGTGAAGTCATAAACATTAGTTTTACTTCCATCGAATCGGCATGATCTTTATGATAAAAGTCATGCAGCAGTAAATAGGTATACCTACTAGCGAGGCATCAATCCCACCAGACCACAGCCCCACTAGATCCAGGGTATATAACTAGCCTGTAAAGTTCACACTGTTGAGGTACAGGCCTCCTCTCTGTGAGAGGGAGCGAGCTGTGAATCTGTGATCCCCCAGGCGGGCTCAGTGCGGGTTGGTGGATAACACATGTCTTCGAATTTTTGGTTCTCAATCGTGTCGGCGTTCCCTAGTTGCGTCGGGACGTACTATTGGCTAATTTTAATGTCATTATATAAGCAGGTCAAATATTACTTACGCGTGCATTCTTCGTTCAAATCGTTTCTCACTTGGTTCGCTACTTTGGCCCAGGCTATTTCCGAAAACCTGGTTCTGTACGTGTCCAAACTGGCATCGTAGATTTCTGGGTAGCGTTCTATTATTTTCACGAACTCGATCATCAAAGTTTGGTTGTCTCTCATCGTGATTTTCTGGTGAAAGATTATTGATATTAATAAAAGTGGAAAAAGCCCTTTTGGGGGTTGGCTAGCACTAGCAAAGAAAGGTCCAGTTTCAGCAGTGGATGAAGATTTAACCTATTTTCTGGGTAGTTTTTTTGGATATTAGTTACCTGCTCGTCTTTCTACCAGGTTATGTACTTACATAGTTGAAGTTTAGTAAGAAACCGATGGATTGTTTCGAATAAAATTAATTGAATGAATATCTAATAAACTGTTCATTTATCAAATTATATTTTATTAGAAAATATCCAACGGTTTTTTTTACTAAACTTCAACTATATCCGACGACCCTGGTTACTTATCTCTTTTGGTGACTGAACTCTAGCAATGTGGGAGGAACCCGAAATTTTCTTAGTTCGGTATCGTAATTTGCATGAAAACTTGTGCCTTGTTATTATAAACTACTGATATTTCTCCGAAGTCTAAAAGAGCAACCTACTGTTTTAGTAGTTAGTAGTAGCTGCACGTTGCCTACAGTTAGGGTTGCCATCTCCTAAATTACGGACCCCGGATAAAAACTTAAAAAACCCGGGACATTTGGGAGAAATAAAGAAATTTCCCCGGACTACCACGAAAAAAAAAAAAGAAATGTATATATAAACATCGTTAAGTATCATATTATTTTATCTTATTTACAGAAAATCAACTTAAATCTCAACATTACAAATGAAACACTTAATTTGCTAATCGATTACGAGTATACACTCTTCTCTATGTGAGAGGTATTCTGGTAACAAAAATAATTAGGAACGCTCTTCTTAGAGGCATAAAATAAAGTGTAAATCAAAACCAAATTATGGATTGTCACGAGCGCACGGGTCGCGCGGCGAATTTGTAACTATGATTTATGCTTTAATTTATTGCAAATCATTCAAAGTCGAATTTCCCCTAACACAGAAAGTGTTCGGGATACTATTTAAAAACCCCGCCCGGACGCTCCCTGGACGACCTCCGGTAGGACAAATCCGGGGAAACGCTGACGGTTGGCAGCTCTATATTCGATCGTCATACATTTAGCCGATACTCGTGATACGCCTACACTGACACGTGCTCAAAGGTCACTCAAAGTAGGAACTACATTTATTTTTTAATTTAAAATATGGTGAGTATAAGAGTTAAATACAAAAATCAGAGAGATCGTGGGTTGTAAATACGTCAACGTTGCCCTCTTGTTTTTTTTTGTTGGGGTCATTGTTAATTTACTTCTAAGGGCTGATTTTTCCATCGCCAGATAACTTTTATTCGAGGAATAAAATTGACGTTTGACAGTTTTTGTATGAAGTAACTGTCAAAATTTCAAAATGATTCCACGAATAAAGTTATCAGATGATTGAAAAATCAGCCCTTAAACAAGTTCCTACCTGTTACGGATAATGGGACTAGAAACCAGTTAATACACTGTTTTAGTACCTAACGTTATACTTACGTCTAATTTTACATGAACAAAAAATAAAACCCAGAACAACCTATTAGTAGACCAATCTTTGTTTCGTCCAGGAATTGAACGCACAACACGGAGGGCAGCAATCCAAACCGCTGCTTATTTAAATAAAATATCTTAGACCATGTGCATGCGCAGATTGTCAAGTCCGTAGGTATAAGAGACAGAGTTTGCCATAACGTATGAGACCATAATTTTATTTGCCCCTTCTTGTTTCAGTTTTGTAGTAGTTTCACAATTACCTACTTCTTATAAATGGCACGTTAAACGTAAGACCATAGGTACGGTAGGTACTATCGCCAAAATTAATATCTGACCATTTTGAAAACAAAATCCCATGCACTGATGACCACAGCTGCATCCGTAAGTAAAACAAAAGAGGATCCTTTTTTAGGTTGACTAATAATATGCGCTGCAAACAGGAATAGTCCTTACGTGGTCAGACATAGATTTTGGCGACAGTACCTACATACTTAAATATTTTTTTTTTGTCAGTAATTATATACACTCTAAATAGGTATCAAATAAGTTTTAAATGACAAGATAAAATTATAGGAACCTTACTAAAATCATAATACAAATTACGACATAAATACGCATTTAATCCAATGTAGGATTTCATTAAGCAATCAATACAGGGTAGCAACATAGATATAATGCCACCGCAAACTGTTGTTGGTGTGCAATAAAACCTACATGGTTTTGATTGCAGAGCAAAGCTTTTGGTAGCAATGATTTCATTGGTTGTTTATATTTTGGTCAAACAATCACAAACAACATATACATGATTCACAACAGGCGACATGAAACTTGACAGTGACAGTTGGTTCACTGAACCGTTGTTTTTGTTCCACATTGAGGTTAGGGCGCTAAATATGTGGCTAACAGCGCGTATTGACGAAATAAAAGTAATAGGATAATATAAAACTTACGTTTGCAGTTCCAAAGTTGTTCTTAGTGAAAATATTTGTTTACGCGATAAAACACTGTGACCTTACTCTGAACTAGTAGTATACTGACGCGCCACACGGCCACGCAGCGCTCCCTCCATCTTACTTTATTTCATATGCCAGACAGAGACGAAGCGATGCGGTCGCGCGACGCCACAGCGACGCGATGTTGCCACGCCGCTCTAACGTCACCTACATGCCAGATATTTGTTCGAGACACACATTTTTACACTCATTGAAAAATTAACTCAATCATCAAGAAATAAGACTTAGATTACAATGTAGATTTTCTAGAGATAAAGTTTGTAACCGTTCGGCGCGAAACTCTTCGTGACTCACGTTCGTATCGCTGCCGACACAGTCACTTGTCAACGAGTATTTTTAGTGTTAATTATACATTCATGGATAATCACGATTAGTGTTGAACAACTACCTACTGAAAATAATATTGTACCTATTATTTAGATTTTTTTTTAATTGTCAGCTTGTTTTGTCACGCTTTCTGTTCGTGTTAATTTATTGCAGATTTTTTAACGTTGAAGTACTTACTTACTTTTACGTTTTATTTGTTTTTCTTTATATTCTTTGAGGCCATTATTAGTTATTTTTATTAATATTGCTTCGTTGATCAGCTGTGTGTAAAAGAAAAACGTGGAATGCATCAGCTGCTTATGCACAGTGTAAAAGTCGTCTGAGGGAAAGGTTTTTTTGCTCTTACAGTTAGGCAATGGAATACAAGCCTGTCATTACATTGTACGATTTTATCAACTTTTAGCCCATCATACTTATGCTGAACGCGATTTTAAGTACTTTTAAGTAATGCTTTAACACTAAATGGACCCTCACCCATTATTAATTCATAATACGTAAACGCATATTTATTTATTAATATCTCAATCTCATATATGTGATCAAGGGGTTAATTGCAGGTGAGTGGTTAAGAATGTATACAATATTATGTTTAAGTAATGTAAGTTAGGCGCCCTACAGTTCCCCGTTGTTAAGAAAAGGGCCACCCCATCGCTTCCCAGGGGTGTCGTAGAAGTAATAAAGGATTATGGAGGGGTAGACAACACCATCTTACTTGAAACTAATAACTTGATGGTTACTTATAATGTTATTCTCGCTAATCAGGAGGATCAATGTGGTGGTGCCTTTAGCAATATCTGTAGAAGTCTCTTTATTATTAGCCATTAATGTCCCACTGCTGGACCAAGACCAATCTTTATTAAAAGAGTCCAGCTCATCCCGCCATGTCCGTCTGAGCCTACCGCGATGTCGTTCTCCATTAAGCGGGACCCACTGGGTCGTAAGTTTGGCCCATTGATCCTGATCCATTGAGTTTGGCCCATTGATCGTCTGACATGCGGCAGAAGTCTCCTAACAAGGTTTTAAATTAAACGAAGGCGTTATTATCTCAGGTGCAAAAAAAATACGATGAATCCATCCACAGAAATACTGCACCCGCATTTTGGCATATTGTGCAAAACATAATAATATTATATCTATGACTTTATTAGCACTAAAACTAAGAATCCTTTGACGAGACTAAGAAAAAAAAAAACAAAAGCCAAACCACAAATCGTATTTCACCATAAAATTAGCTGAGCGTGTGGTAAGCATGCAGCTATTGATTACTTGCGTGTGTTTGCGTGTGCGCACACATGCATCAGTCGCGACATCTGCCGGAGAGGCGCGCACGTGGCTCGAACACCTTTTGTCTACCGTGTGCACCCACCTTTTTACCAATGAAACTATTTTTAAACTGACACAGTTCTAAAATTACAATTTTATAGTGGACTGTGCGTGAGCGGAAAGTTGAATAGCCACAAATAATGCACAGGCTGGACACCAAGTCAAAAATGGCGATAAATTATATGGTGAAGTGTTAATGTGCGTAAAGAATGCGTGAATTTCCAAAATATTTTATGGCCTTTTTGCATAAGTACTGAGGAATAATGTAATTTGGTGCTACTTTCTCTCTATTAAGTGTTTCTAATGGGTAAAAATTGTTAAAAAGACTTCTTGTAAGTACCTATGCTGTGTAGGCCGCAAGATTTTGACAAAAAAATAAATGATTTTATTTCTGTATATTGGTCTGTAGTACAAACGCTGTTATACGTCAATAGAATAAAATAGAATACTCTTTGTTATGAACACCATATAAATTATAGAACATAAATATATAAATTTTACAAAGGGTGACACAATGGGCGGTCATATTGAATCATATTTTAAAATGTAGATGAGATGTACAATATAAATTAAACAAAACGTCGGAACTTACCTACATAATTTATACTAGTGGCTAAATACGTTCTATCAAGGCAATACAAGGCAGAAGAAAAAGGTTTAGTAGAACCATTTCAATAAAAATCGAAACTTTTCACTCTCATAACGAAAAGAGTATCTTTATCTTTTGAACTAATTATATTTCTCAGAGATGACCTTCAACATTTAATGTGACAATTTATAAACAACTGCACGCTGCAAATTGTTTATAATAAAAATATATTGACTGTTGGCTCATTTATCCCTGTGATGTTTGTTTCCATTGGCATCCATCATCCGTCATCCGTCACAAGCGGTCCTTTGGTCTTGGTCCTAGCGTAAATAAAGCAAAGGGTTAATCCTTCAAAAGAGAGATGGAATAAGAACATCATCCTTTTCCCAACTATGTTGGGGTTGGCTTCCAGTCTAACCAGACGCAGCTGAATACCAGTATTTTACATGGAGCGGCTGCCTATCTGACCTTCACAACCCAGTTACTGGGTAATACGATACCCCTTGCTAAGACTTGTTGTCAAAGTTTCGGGCTACTGACGACCCGTAACGATTGTCAAAGATCTACGAATGACAGCCGGGACCAATGGCTTAACGTGCTTTCCGAGGCACGGAGGGGTCTTGGTATGTGAAGATGGTCACCATCCACGGACCAACCGTGGCAAGCGTAGCTAAACCTTATTGATCGACCCATACGGCTGTTATTACTTAGACACACCCCTTAAAAAATACGTCGGCACTGCGGTTATATTAATTAGTACTTACTTACCAGACAACCTACAGTATTGTCTCTCCTTTCTCTCTAAATACATCCAAAGGAATAATATCGCTTTTAGCGATAAAACGCGTTGTAAAATTTATATATTTATGGTGTACAGACGCCAGCGCTTTTATAGATTTTCAACTTTATCGCTAAAGCATTAGGTTCAAGATTGATTGGGAAAATTTGACAGTTTCGGGTAGCTTGACGTACTGGCATAATAAAGAATATTCTATTCTACTTAATTACTTAATAGGCATCAGTTTTTGGTTTGATCCCTATGAGTTATGAGTGAGTATAATAAATAAACTAAAAACAATGGTTAAAATATTTGACATAACTATTCCAATTCCCACAGTTGATAAGAATCAAAATTATAAAAGAGTTTATCAAGAGTTGAGAGGTCAAACTAATTTGATTTCAACTAAAAATGAATCCCTATGTTGACTTCAACGTAACCGGCTAAGTATAAGTACTGGTACGCACGGCTACACATCAAACTATACAAAACCAGTTTTAGCTGACCTCGCATTGTATAGTATTTTCGTACAATGTGAAGTCAGCTTATACTGGTTATGTATAGCTTGATGTGTCGCCGTGTGTACATAGTATAAGCCGGCGGGGTAATTGCGTTACACACTATTAGTATCAATGGCTTTCATTTTGACATTCATTGCGTTATTTATGTTGTTGAGCAAAAACATTTTTCGAACATAAATAAGAAGCAGGGATTAGCAATATCCTTCAAAATGATTCAGTGATTGATAGTGTGTTTGTAATTGTAGTAAATAAAAGAAAATCTAAAAATAAATACTCAAATGAATATCTTCCTAATGGCTTGTCAATACAACGCTTTAGGGATCTATTTCATCTGACAAAAAGGATTGTTATATCGATATCGTTAGTTTTTTTTAAATTAATTTTTATTCCTGCAATTTTTGTTAACTTTTGAATGTGCCAAGTAAGCTTGCTTTTTCTTTCTTTTCTTTATATCAAAATTATCGTTATCCAGACGAATGTAGTTCAGTTCGAAAGTCAATCCAAGTGCAGTATTCGAATGGAAACGCGCCCTTTTCTCGGCGTTTCGTCGGCAGGTGATTATATGACAGGTGCTCTAAGCAAAATGATAACTTGCGGCTATACCTACGCATCGTAATATTTAACGCAATCATCATTGTTTTTTGCAAACCCTATCTTGTATCATTTGTTTGAAATTGATAATAAACTATGCTATTTTAAATAAATTACAATCTTGGAAATACAGGGCTATTTCCAAGATTGTAATTTGTTCATACAACACAGATGTACTTAATGGGAACGTTATTTAAGTATTACCTATACAAATAATGTTATAGTCTAAGCCAAGGCTTAAAAATAACCGATTGCAATTAAATGACGTTTCCAATAATAACTAAGTACAAACGCCAGCTCATGAAGCTACTACAATCTGTCAAATTTCTTTAATAGATTTTTAACTTTATCGGTAAAGTATTAAGGTTCAAGGTTGATTGAGAAAATTTGACAGTTTCGGGTAGCTTGAATGTTATGATATTGAACATTTAAAGATCATTGCCATAGACGTAAACAGATTAGTGACTGCATTACGTTGTGATTTTACCTCAGATGAGACTGCTGTTGTTAAAGTTATACCTAGTCATTGAACTCTTCGACGTTGAAGTCTCTCAGGAGAGAGAGAGTATCGATCTATCCCGCAATCTCTGCATAATCAGCCTATACGTAATGTTCCCACTGCTGGGACACGGGCCTCCTCTCAGTGAGAGGGATTGGGCCGTAATTCACAAAGCGAGCCCAGTGCGGGTTGGTAGACCATGTCAAATGTCTTCGAATTTTTGGCTCTAGAACATGCCGGTTTCCACACGATGTTTTCTTCACCGTTTTGAGAGCAGTGATGATTAAATAATTTACACGAAATAAAGTGCCTGACTGGGTTCGAACCTACATCTCGTAAGTCGCAACTGTTACTACTGTGCACCTTCGGACGTCTTAAATATAAAGGTGCTTTCTACTTATTGAAAAACACAATGTTCAAAAAGAAAGTAGCCACCCAGTGGTTTCACAATTAGGTACAACTGACACCTCGTAAGTAGGAACACAGTCTATCGACCCCAATCAATCAACTGACAATCATAACTAAAACCAATCAATAAACAATTCAAATCGGTTACACTTTGAAAATAGCAGACATATGTTCAACACCTTTCATAAACCGGTCCAACGAAGGACATCCGCTTTTTGGTGGTAAAAAAAAATCGAGTTCAACATTCTCACAGGAACCGCTGTGTATCCGGTGCGCGGGCGCAGAATAAAAACGATCATTTGTTAATGTCGGAGTATTGGGCCACCAGGTAACCCGCGTCGACTTTGTGCACGTTTGAATCTGTCAATGTCATACGTGCACAAAAGTGATAGTGATACACGCATCTTGTGCCATAAACACATTTGTGAGTATCATGCTTATTCGCAAAAGAATTCTTATTTCGTTTTCCTTAAGATCCAAAAAATAATGCAAAGATTTCAAAAATTTGTTTATCCCTTTTGAATGCAACAATCCCACGTGCAAAGAAACAACTACCTAACATACAGAGTGGCAGGGACATCGACACACAAACTGTAACCCTAAATTCAGCACATGATTTTAGACCTATATCCAAGATTATTTTTGTAGATTATAAAAAAAAAACTGTTGTTTCATAGAAGAGTGCGCTTACCTACGCGGTCAAAATGTATGGAACAGCGAACTTTTTTTAAAAATAACCAGCGGAAAATTTCAACGATGAGCGGTTCAGAATCATGTACAGAATCCATTGTAACAGGTTGCGCGTCGATGTCCCTGCCACCCTGTATATGAATATGCTGTGAGTTGCTCTGCAGAACTGTTCTCACTTGAGGCTACTAAACCTTTCCAATTGCTCTACTCTGAAGACCTTTCATACTTTTTCATACCTATTTGTCTAAGTCCATCAGGCCTTAGTATAATGTTCTAATATTTTTTTATTATTTTGATAAAAAAGTGATTCTTGTAACGAAGAACGAAACAAAAAAATGGGCTTTTTATAAGTGAAACTCACCGTCATAACAAAACTGACTTATGAGTACCAGCTTTTAACTTTAAAAAGTAGTGCAACTATGTCCATGTGTCAACTGTCTACCAAAAATAATGTAAGAACTCTCTATAGAACGGTATGATGACCTCTAATCTACATACATACAAATGACTTCCACGCATGGACAACAACAATAATTCGAATGTTTCACCAACTTACCTGTGCAGCTGGAATGTGAAGCACCGACACTTGTGACGACAAACCTAAAGTTCAAAATCGAAATGCAAATTAATTCAAGACTGGTACAAGCTGTGTCGGTTTTGACGTTTGGTAATAGTTAAGTGAAAGGCTGCATGGATACGTGAGAAAACCGACGCCTATTCGAACAATGCCATATTTTGCCGTCATCTGGGCCAGTGATCGATCTGAGTAAATATTTTATTCCCACTGTTGCATGCAGAGTGATTGTAGATTACTGTGTTACAATTTTTTAAGCTTTTATACTAATGAGCGTTACGTATGCAATAGAAATATTCGGTTTTCATTAATAATTACACAGTGAAAGGAATTTCTAATGGAAAACATTATGGTCGTTCTGTTACCTTTCGTGAGCAAAGAGAACGTTTTTATTGAGATAATTTATTAGAGAGGTTTGGTTACAAATTCGCATTTTACTACTATATTAAATCAACAACACAAAAACGTAAACAAAAACGCGGCGAAGGTAGGTTACTTCGACATTGTGTTGACCTCATTCGTCACATACATTTACGTGGTAGAAACAATGCATGATGGGTCTCCAATAAAACAATGAACACTAACGTTGACGCAACTCATACCGGGAAAGGCTTAATTTTAATAACTAAAACCAAATGGACTTGGTGTGGAAATGCAGCAGGAATTTGAATTAAAAGCGATAGCAGGAATACAATGCACACAAGTTTAAATTTAGTGTGACTATTTATACAGGCTGATTTTTTAAAGACCAGCCAAATTTAAGGATGTGGTACAGACCATCAAACTGAACAACTTTCTCCATGGGACCAACATCGTAATCGCGAATAAAAATTCAGCCGTCCCATACATTTAGGTCGAGTAGGTATTGAAGTTTCCTATGGGACAGTTGATAAAATTTTCGCGATTACGCTATTTGTCCCATGGAGAAAGTTGTTCAGTTTGATGGTCTGTACCACATCCTTATATAATTTGGCTAGTCTTTAAAAAATCAGCCTGTATTTAACCAGAATTCACCAAATAGTCACACTAAATCCAAATTTTCGGACACAAGGACCATTCTTGGAACCAAAAATATTAATAGAAATAAACCAATTATTAGCGTTTTCGGAAAAAGAGTCCTGCGGGGTAGTTGCGTAACACACTACCAGTAGCAATGGCTTTCATTTTGACAGTTCAACAACATCCATTGCGTTATTTACGTTGTTGAGCAAACAAATGTTTCGAACACATGAAGCAATGGATTAGCAATATCCTTCCAAATGATTCAGATCGTGATTGATAGCGTGTTACGCAATTAGGGTGCTGGTATGTCACTAATGGAGCCAAAATTGGATCTAGGACATCAAATGACAGTACACATGCTGTGAAAAGAGTAATTTATTGCCATTAGTCAACGCAAATAAGCAAGCTTTCGGTAACGGAAACCAACTTTGCATTTCCACGTCATTGTTGGTAGTCATGCGATCCTATATTTAACATTTAATTGTGACCTGAACTAACTTGACCTTTTCAAAACAGTTCGAGGACCGATTGTTCACTTTTGAAGGATATTTAGAACTTTTTTCGCATTTGTTTTGTGTGTTATTGGTCGAGTGACTTTAGATGTCTCAATGGTCATTGATATTATAGTGGGTGGGACAAACCCTTTAAAGAATGACATCGTTTTATTATTATAACTAGCTTCTTCCCGCGAGTTCTCCCGACCCACCCTGTCTCATCGCATCGCCTGCCTGTGCTAAAGCTTTGTTTTCGCTTAGCGTTCTTTCTGACTGTTATTCTTTATGCCTATTTCGTTAGCCTATGCTAACATCACCCAAGGACCCAGGGGCCGAGCAACGAGAAAAATCTCTATAGCCTCTATATATAAAAAGAGGCTCTATAGCCTTCCTCAAGAATTGGGCTATCAAATGCAAACAGATTTTTCTTTTAATCCGACGCGATAATCTCTGGAACGACCAGTTCCAGAGATTAGCGCGTTTACACAAACAAACGAACTTTTCAGCTTTATTATTAGTATAGATAAATATGCAAGATACCACGTTTGAGTCCATGCACTTTAATCGAAACAGAAATCTTTGGAAGACTCAAGTTCTACTAAGCCCTAAACAGATTCAACACAACACGTGCACAATTCGTGTCGGAAGACTAACGATAGCCTTTATATTTGAAAACTTGCGTTTTGAATATTAGCTTAGATTGTCACTTAACTTAAAACAAACTTTATAGAAAGTCATCAGCATAATCAGTAGCATAATCACTTTATACTGTTCCCACTGCTATGACATAGGCCTCCTCTCTGTGAGAGGGAGTGGGCCATAATCCACGATGCGTGCCCAGTACGGGTTGGTGGATGTCTTCGAATTTGTGGTTCTAGGACCTGCCGGTTTCCTCACTTTCACCGTTTTGAAAGCAGTGGTGATGAAATTAAAACAAGAAGTAAAGTGCCTGGCTGGGTTCGAACTCACAACCTACAACTCGTAAGCCAGGGCCGATACCACTGGGCCGCCACAACTCATCAGAAAGTCATTCTTTGGTCTAATTTTCCCAAAGGTTTTGCGAAGGCCGCAGAAATCCGCTGGATGCGGGAAGCAATAAGTACCGGTCGAAGTGGAGGTTCTTGGGGGAGGCCTATGTCCAGCAGCAGTCTTTCGGCCGAAATGATGATGATGACGTTTTTGTGACGACTACGCTCCCACCTGATGGTAAATTGTGCAAACTAAATACATAAAAACACGAATAAACCGAAATAAAACCGATGTGATTGTTAAAAATTCGCAAGAAAATAACGTTAGAGAAGGATAAGGCAAATCGTAGGTACACTTATAGTGTTGTGTAATAGTTCATGAGCTGACCATGAAGGTTGTTTTCCATTCGACTCTATTGTTGCGTAATCTGTCACGTTAAGAAGTATTAATGCCTTAGCGTAACAATATACGTACATAAGTAGATTTCGATATACATGATTTGCACGTGCACACACATCTTTATCAGTAAGACGTATTGTTAAATCGTAAGGGAAGTCTAAGTTGTTCGAACCCAAGCAAGCACTGTGCAAATTATTTCATCACCACTGATATCAAAACGGCGTAAGAAAACATCGTGAGGAAACCAGTATGACTTAGGAGCAAATATTCGAAGACATCATGTGACATCCACCAACTCGCACTGGGCGTGGTAGATTATGGCCTACTCCCTCTCACAAAGAGGAGGCCTGTGTCCCAGCAGTGGGAACAGTATAGGCATGTTTATTCCGGGCTTTATGGTACGTAATGCCCCTTAAGTTGCTTTAAAGACACTTCCAAAATAATTGGGTGGACTTGATTATAATACTGGGAACTTCGATATACCTTAAACGTCAAACGACTATGACAAATTAATTGGAAATAAAAAAACTGACGTCTGCACATAATATATTAAGACGCCTGTCAATACACTCATTAGTAACAAAGAAGTTATTAATCTAGAATTGGTTATGCTCATAATTACGCGCTTTTGCCTGCGGCTTTGCTCGCGTGGCCTTACAGCTACGCAAAATATTTTTATTGCTCAATTCTATTTGAGTGAAGATTTGTTCTCAATTTGGACACATCGATCTCGTAGATAAAAGAATCTATTGTAATTATTCATATTCATTCTTAGTTATTAATAGTTTCATAGTCAAATTCTACTCGTAGACCAGCAATACCAATTTTGTGCCTGCGTTTTCCATATTTTTTTTTGGTTTTAACGGGTGACCAGCAACTTTGCACGTGAGGCAAAGTGAGGGTAGTTGACAAATAAAATGTTTATAGTTAGCAGAACAGCTAGCAATGATAGTGAAAATAGTGATTATTTTGCATTTAAACATATACTCTTATTGGTCTTATGAGTCTATGCAATCTATCGCAATTGGTCCTAGATAGGTATTATCGCGTGGCGAAGCAATAGTGAATAGAAATATCGCAGAATGGAATTTTTACCTTACTTTCAGTGTGATCATTATAGATAAATTATTATAACAAAATAATAAATACTTGATGTAGCAAGAACCTAATTAGGTTCTTGAAGAACGTAAGGTTTACTGGGGTAGTTACGATAGAGGGTATATTCCGTTGGATGATAATTAATACTGGCATTTTTATATAGCAAATGCGAAAATGGTTTCTAATTAATATGTTGCAAATATAAAAATGACGCTGCGTTTTTTAGAAATTAACATCAAACGGAATATACTCACAATCGTAATTGCCCCAGGACACTCTACCTATTTAGAGTTATTAGAGTGATTTTCAAAATCAAGGACTCCTCTAGCTCCATTTTATTATTCTTTGACAAACCCCTGACGCACCTAAGCCGAGGCACGTATGTCCACGCGGGGCGGTACGAAGGAGATCGAAAATAAAAACTCCCCCCGCGAGGAGGGATTCATCCCCAAACATATTACGGGAATGTTGGTAGGTCGAGGTTCCGGGGATCCCGATTTTTTTGCGATAATCAACGGGCCGTTCCCGCCGCGGATTATTGCAAATTGTGGCTAAAACTCAAAATGTGGCCACTTGAATTGTGTTATAAAATCTTATTCTGATGATGGTTATTTTGGAGGCAATCGTTTCAGAGGCTTTGAATATCATCATCGATATCGTTCTGGACCTTTATCTTAGGCACTTTAAAAATATTGTCATGAAGTTTTGTGGCTTATTAGTCGATTTAGTGCAGTTATGAAAAAAGTAAGTATATTATTTAACTCTTATCACTTTTGTACTCTAGTGTCCTTTTTCTATACTTTATTGCATAAAATTCAAAATGTGCCAATTACCTACTACATATTTCTGGTGTTGTCGTCTCGCCCACAAATAAATTAACTTCGTGCGAGTCGCCTATAGAAAAAATAATATTATTTAAAAGTATCGATTCGCCAGTTTCGGGCGAGTAAATTCGTGCGAATCGACTAATAGCCAGTTCTGTGAATGTTTTGTTATCCGTCCGGTGCAGCAACTCAAAATAAAGTCCGTTTAGTACTGATTCCATCACCTGTAAACTAATTTTGCATACAGCGTACGGGTTTGAAAGTTTCGTAGAACGAGCTGCCCAGTAACGTTACGTGTGATGTTCGTTTAAAATGAATGCGTACTGGGAAATCCATCAACGAACGCGGGTCAACAAATAGGTATTGAAATGTCCATTTTCATAGCGGGAAAAACAAATCATGAACATATGGTAAAAGCAAATCACTTGATACTAACCTTTTAAGCCCCCCTATTTTTATAAGTAATATAAGCACGTACCTACCCATTCAACTTTGTTTCACTTCCGATCTTAAAAGTCTTAAAAGCGGGAGCTTAATAAAAATGGGAGCTTTGGCAGCCACATGAACATCTCTAGGTACCTACGTATATTAAGCTGGTGTTTTAACTTCACTCAGGTAAATAAAATGAAGATAGCCGTGAAAGCGAATGCGAGCCGTATCAACAGAATTCGTTCGCGGCCCCGAAATGGCTTTTCTATTCAATTTTCGATAGAGATTTTTTACCTACCCGCAGTTTTGCGTACGGCGGAACCAATAAATCTCCTCTCGAGGTAAGGGGCGAATTAATCAGTTGACTAGTTCGGCGACCGATCCAACGACGGACCCCTTCCTCCACACAAATGTGAACCGAAATGTGTCACAGAATAGGTTGATGTTCCTTTGTACGGGCCATTTTTATTTACCGCAAGCAAGGTGAAAATAAGAAGTGGGAATAAATAGTAGTGCCTCCGCCGATACACTCTGAGGAGATTAAAGTGTTCTGGTGGTTAGGGATCAGCGGTGTAATATAAATTAGGAAAATGTTGATGTTTGTTTGGCTCGGAAAGTAACGGTCAACTTGTGTAGGTACGGCACGCGACCAGGCTACGCAATGCCCCGATTTAATAAATAATAAAGCTAATTTTACACGAAAAAAATGAAAAAAATCACTTTATTAAATTTTAGGAAAGCCCGAAATTTAAAAGCCGTGTTGTTTCCCGCCCATTAGGGTTAGGGAGGGAGGTGGGTGCTGAGCGGGTGGACATCGGGCACGAATTAATAAACAAGCCGGCCAAGGGCACGGGCCACATGACCTCTGGGTCTCTCCCTGTCCTCTTTACCTGATACCAAGTACTGATTATTTACTTTACATGATTGTGAATAAAATCGAAAAATAACCACTAAATAAACAATGACAAAAGACAGTCTTCCTGAAAAAGGGGGAAAGCAAGCTAGTAAAAAATATATGCATTAAAGAAGCTGATCGTTACAAAGAGCAAATCCTCAATTCGCTATAAAACGTCGCGTTGAGAGTGGGTGCTCCCGCGCGGCCGAGGAAACGTTGTCATTCAAAATCAGACCACGTGTACAATATTTCATCATCAGGATGGGTGGCGCTCCCTCCCCCCCCCCCCCTTCTTCGGGCCGGCTATCCCTTTCCCCCCACCCCTTACGCCCGACCCAAAAAGTCTATCTGCACTTGACACGGGAGGAAACGGGACAGATTAACCGTAGTGAAGGGAACAAAGCTAAATATGTTTCAAGCTGATACTTACCCTTGCACAGTATATACTTGATTTACAGAATAAGGATTTAAGATGCTCTCAAGTAGATGTATATGGTAAAAAGTCATAGTAGGGATTTACTGTTTCTTGTATCTATTTATATGGAGTATCTCACTGTTTAACTAATTTCAACTGAATAAATATTGGTGAAATTATTAAAAAAAAGGCTGCTAGAAATGATGAAACTTCAAACCGGGATTTTTGAAATTTATAAATAACAAAAAATATTGCAGCATTTACTCACTCGAATCTGCGAATTTCTCTATTTACTGTAGCGCCCCGTATAAAAGTAACACAATGCTGAAAAAGGATGGAGGAATGAAATGATGGAACCATTTTCAGTCCGCCGTGAGATACACACTCTAGCGTATTTACACAGCGTTTCACGCACACACGCGTACAAAACCGGCGTGAAAAGTTGAGCAGTAATTTATATGACGGTTTAAATAATTACTTCGCGTTTTCGCCTCAATTTGTAGATGAGCTTGGGTATCTGTGTTGCTGACATTTATTCGCATTACTTTTGCAGTGTGGTTTGAATATGATGACGTAACATATTTTACTGGTAACTTTATAGCGTGTGAAGTTAGTGTTAATTAATATTGTTGTGAAAATTATATTAAGGGTTTGTCTATGAATAGAATATTAGAATATTAATTTATTTGCTCAGAATGTAGGTATTTACAATAAGTGGTTACAATTATATGAAAGAATCCTTGTACATTCTACCATTTTAGCATGCAAACGTTGATTTGTGTCTATTATTTTTGTGTGATGTAGGTCTAATATTTTTGCATGTGTATTTTGATAATTTAAGTTTTTTTTTCAATGGTTTGTTCCTGGAAAAAAGCTAATGGAGACTTCTAGTTATTGGTTATTAATTTTGAGTATAGTAAACATAACCTAATGTATTAAAATCGCTGTTTCAAAAACAATATTAATGGAAATGTGTAGTTCACAGAAAATTATTAATGAGACTTAATACAGCTAGCGTGATAAAATTTTACCCTCCGACATGAAGTAAGTGGGATGACAAAGCATTTTTAGTTTAATATGCTTTCGTGTTTTCCGCTACATAAAAGATTCCTTACTTCCATTGCCATCTGCTTTGAAAATAGATTGCTTGTCAATAAAAATGTAAATTCGCCGCTTCAGCTCTCGGCTAATTCATTTCCCAATGGAAAATCCGGGAGCGAGTCACCGGAGATCGATGGACCGTTCATTTCGACGATATTTTTTGCTTTTTCACATTTCATATTGACGAGACGACCAGTTAGTTTGCATACAACGTTCGGCTATGACAATGTACGAAAACGCTACCGTCCGCGCGGCTCCGCACGACTCCGCACGATCCTGACCGGCCATTCTCGACTTAAACGACAAGGTCGCGCTTTTTGTACAGAGTTCAGATATTAACGTCTTTTTCGATGATTTATAGAGGTCCTCTCCCATGAAAGAGATGAAGGGGCTTTCAGGGGACTCGATATGAATTCTAATACGGCTTTGCGATAACAACTATTGTGTTCCGACCTCTTTACTCTTGCTACGTAGTTTTAGCAAAGTTGAATACAATAAAAAATATATATGTGTTTGTTAAACAAAATAAACAATTTCACGTCAATTTACGGGGGCGGCGGTATAAGCAAAAAATCGAAACACGCAAATTTTATCCAAAACCTCGGGATCCGCGCTCACACTCTCGCGGTGATACGCCTGACACCCTAATCAAATAAGTACCTTTTACCGGGACTGTGTTTGCGACATTGTAAACTGAGTCTTGGGCTATTGTTTTAGAGATTGTATTACGTTGAAGCGGTGGAGTCTGACTGGCTTCCGCATAAAACGTATTTGTAGGAAGGACGACCCAGAAAATGGGTATAATATACTCACACTACCGCCGCTTCCTCGCCTTATTCTCCCGGCACGTCCCCCAGGAGTCTGCAGAAATTTATATAACAAGCTATCTCGTCCGGGCTCGGTTATTGTCGGAGAAACACTGCCTCAGACATTATTTTTAATTAAACACAAGTACTGCCCGCTAACGCCCTCGATCCGAACCGCGATTTCCCTCCCCGTCAATTGTAGCGTTTTTTTTTTTCATTTTTGCGGAGACTGTCAACTTGAAGAATGTTGCTTAATTGCCGTATTGTCTCGTAGAAAGGAGTGGAATAAGCGGGTACGTTTATTTTAAATGGCCCCTGAAAACGGCTACAGAATTCCTGATAACGCAATTTTTAAACAAAAGAAACACAAAGGAAAGAATATGTACAAATCTTTAAAAATCTACAAGGACTTCTAAAACCTTAATCGAAAACAATAGTCCAAAAGCCTAGAGTCCATACACTGGTCTATAAAAAAATAACCCTTAAAAAATTGTGATCTTTTAACAATTCCTCATTCAATCACGTAAAACGAGTGGGGGGTGGTCACCCCTCCCCGGCCCGATACTCGTGTCGGGGCCGACGTAACCTACCCCTACTACGAGTTCTATGTTCATTTAAAAATACATCCAAGCTGTTCTATTGTTAGTACGATCGTGTTATAAAAAATCTGTAGTAGGTAGGTACTTAGGCTCCATTTACATGATTGCGGTCTGTGGTGTAAAAATAACTTAACGGTACTAAGTTTTCCATTGACTTAACTATTGTTCACCCGTAATCTCATTTATTACACGTGTCCAGTTTTATTACTTGTTGTAACAGTTTTCAATTTTTCATCTAAAGGTCGACTTAGACCAAAAGAGCGAATGCTTATTCTATCCCCTTCTAGCATTTTTTTTTTTGTGAAAACCGGGTCAGAGCATTGACCTATCCGTACTATAATTTCTAAAATATTAAGTAATAATGCTCTTGCCATGTAAGTTTAGTCTAAATGGTTTTAAACCAAACTTAGGTTTGTTTAGGTACTTGAAAAGGTGGTCCTAGCTTTTCTTTAATATTCTTGGGTTTAGTTTTGTTTACTTACTACAAACTCGTTCTTTACCAGCACCCTAACTTCGTAACACACTATTAATCTAAATCTGAATCATTTTGAAGGATATTGCTAATCTCAAAGAGATGTCAGCACGAACTGACGGGGTCCGCTAGGGCCGATGCCGCCAGGGCTGCGGGTTGTTCGAAAGAGATACCGTGGCCCCTGGCACAGGCAAGCGAAGTGAAGGAACACGGGTGGGTTTTAGTCAGTAAAAGTCTGACACGCCCTTCCGCTCAGCCCAGAGCAGGAGAGGTCATTTGATGATTTCCCACCCAAAAAAAAAAAATGAAGGATATTGCTAATCCATTATTTCATAATTATGTTCGAAAAATGTGTCTGCTCTGCTGCACAACGTAAACAACGCATAAAAAATAAAAATTAACTAAAAAGGTTTATTGCAGAAACTTATACAACTTTTACAGTAAATCTTACATAGGGATCTCCAATCTCCAATCTCAAGTAAAAGATTTACCTGTGCTAGGAGGCAATGTATGTTGTTGAACTGTCAAAATGAAACCCATTGCTACTGATAGTGTGTTATGCAATTAGCCTGCAGAGCCAACTACTTTGTAAACATAATTTAGAATGCCATCAAACTATAAGTCAAAGTCAAAGTCAAAGTCAATATATACTTACTTCCTATTTCTTGAACCAATAATGAGACCTCTAAATAGAAACAAATTTTGAGATGAAAAGCTGACAGCATACAAATTAACCCAAAGCAAAATTGCCGGAAATAAACTATCCGCGAGACAGGAAAGAATGGCACACTTTATGAAAAGGTCTGACAACTCTATTAATCATAGACAAAACTATTTTTTTTTGTGCCACGAGATTGACTGGTCAATATCCGTATTGTCAAAAAACATTGACATGTAATGGACAATGTGTTAATGTAACCACAAAATTGATATTAATTATGATGCGGGATACGGAGTTTTTATTCATGCCACTATATATTTTAGATCCGTTAGCTGTCTATTCGTTCGATAATTTAATGTAAATGAATGTGTCAAAAGTAAATTAAGAGCATAATGAGCTTATAATGTTCCCACTGCTGGGACACAGGCCTCTTCCAGAGGGAGTGGGCGTGGTAATCTGCAACGCCGGCCCAGTGCGGGTTGGTAGAGGTCATGTCTTCTTTGGTTCTAGGACATAGTTTTCCTCACGATGTTTTACTTCACCGTTTTGAGAGCAGTGGCGAAGAAATAGATCCGAACCCAGGACCTGATCTCGTAAGTCGGAGCCGTTACCTTTAGGCGACCACTGCTCCTGCTAACTAAGAGCATAAAATTTAATTAAAGGGGTCTAAGAATGTTTCCAAAAGTTCATGCTGAGAATCCTGCTGTCCCATAGAATAAGTGGCAATGCTAGGGGCAGATCAAGGCAGACCTATGTCCAGTGCATACCTTAGGTCTGATGTGATGACAATGATGCAATTTCTACAGTCATACCATAACGTGTCCACAGCAACTTTCTTCTACAACAGATTTAATTTTTCATCAACCTTTCTTGACTTGTTCCTTTAAATTTTGTTGTCTAAAATTTAGTCCCGTATACATAGTTACTGGTTCCACCTCATGGATTTTAATATTATTATCTAATCTGACCTTGTCAAAACTGGAAGGACGACGCGTGGGCTCGCGAAAGATAAAAGGAATGGAGGGAGGCCTTTGCTCAGGAGTAGGACAGCGTAGGCTAGTAAAAAAATAAAATAAAATCTGACCTCTCTTTGTCCAGATCTGCCAAGCTCTGGACAGAGAGAGGTGGAAAGAGAGTAGGGAGGCCTTTGGCCAGTAGTACGACATTAATGACTAATAATAATAATAATAATCTGAGCTTGACTTCAGAGGGCAATTCTCGTAATTTTAAGAACGTTCACAGTCTGATCTCAGTCTCAGTCTGTCAAAATTACCTCTAATTTCCCTACATTTTTGTCAAGTTTTGACATTGATTGTCGCTGAGATGAGATTGCGACTAGATTCTGAAGGTTTTTATTTACGAGAATTGGCCTTCGGAGGTTTACTCTTGCTGTTTTTAAACTTTCATTGCTTCAGACCAAGCTGTCGAATATTACATACCATAACATATCATCCCACCTGTAATCCCTGAAGGCAGAGCATACACCCACATTTCTCCAGTTATGCTTAATTCCCATGTCATAGGGGGTGAGCCTATTGGCCTCAAACCGGGCACAAATCCAAACTCCGAGCTGCCACTGAGAAAATCCTGATGGAACAACCCAGTAACACTTTGCTTAACCTGGGAATCGAACTCAGGACCTCATGTTCAGCAGTAGCCCATGAGACCACTAGACCAATGAGGCAATCTATCGAATACTATCATTTCTATTTTTAATCTTCTGATTAATTTACGGAATGATTACGAAGTTATTAGTAAAGCCATATAATCATGAATTGGAGTAGGGCTGTGTGGTAGGGGATAATTTGACAGAAGGCTAGAACTTGACGTCATTTCTAAGCTGTAGGTACACTCGCTTACATTATGACGCACCATGAATACTAAGGTGTGACCTATACTGCAAAGAGGTTTAATTAATGATTGATTTGCTATGGTTTTGAATAGGAGCATGACTCGTATGTGACTACAATTGTGGCCTTAATACGCGTAATCATGTCTTCCATCATCATCATTTCGGCCGAAATATATCTACTGCTGGACATAAGCCACCAGCACCTCCACTTCGACCGGTTCTGTTCTTCCCGCATCCAGCGGATTCCTGCGGTCTTTACAAGGCCCATGTCTTTCAGTATAATTAAATGATTTACAGGATCTATTTTGAGACACAATTCGTTTCAGAAAAACCTTAGTCACAATTTTCTTGACCTGCGGGTAATTGCGTGACACACTAACAGTAGCCATGGCTTTCGTTTTGACAGTTCAACAACATTCATTACGTTATTTACGTTGTTGAGCAGACAATTTTTTCGAACATATGATAGACATTCAAGCTCGTTACATTAGCTCTCCAGTAAAGACCGAAACTAGTCGGGCATAGGCTAAAGGCACTCGTAAAAATACTGTTTACCTCAAAAGTCACGACTAGATTACTCGCTTCCTTAGGGAAGCGAGTAACCTAGTACCACCCAGTACCAACCAAGACAACCAGACTACCAGTCAATTGTTTCATTAACATCTCAATATGCGCAACATTGTTTATCTTTTCAGTTAACCCATGTTGTGGGTAAAGGCCCCCATATTTTTCCACGTTTCTGTGTGCTGTGCCTTCGCCGTCTAATCGGTTAGGAACGAGTCCAAATCGTCACGCTAGCGTTTCTTAGGTCTGCCTTGGTGACGACGACGTCTTCAGGCACCCACTGTGGGACGATTCTGGGCCATCTGTCTGTATGCACCCTATAGTTGTGACCCGCCCAATGCCACTTCACGATAAGTCTACGAGGCTGACATTGGAATAGATATAATTTATAATGTCCTCTAAGAATCTGAAGAACGATTGGCTACTACTCTTTCGCATTACACGTACTTTTGTAGCACAATAAATAAATTAAATATGTATCAAAAGTGTATGTCATTGAGATGCCATTCACAGACCAAGGACGGCCACTGAGGTGGGTAAACATATTATAAAACAATTGCGGCTATAAACTATTACTAAGTAAAAGCCTGGTTTTTTACGATAGTTTTCTAGGTGGGCAAAATGTAGTATATTTTTTTTTTATTACTTTAAATGTTATGTTTAAATGAGCTGGACTCCTAACGAAAGGGCTGGCCAGCTCGCAAAAGACAGAATTGTGTGGAAAGGGGAGAGGGAGGTCTTTTTTTGTTTTTTTTTTTTTCAGGATGGGAAATCATCAAATGACCCCTCCCGCTCTGGGTGGAGCAGAAGGGAGTGTCAGACTCTTACTGACTAAAACCCACCCGTGTTCCTTCCTTAGCCCTTTATGTTCCAGGGCAGCGGTAACCCTTTCGGACGATCCCGCTACCCCGGCAGGTTCGGCCCTCTCGGGCCCCGTCATCTACGCTGACATCTCTTTGAGGTGCACGTGGAACACATACGCACCGTCCGGCACGGGCCTGGTCCTGATTGGACGGAGAGCTACCCATTGCTCTCCGCCCGCAGGCCCGCGCCTACGGTGGCCGGGAGTCGTCACGTGGCTCCCGACGCCCGGAGCGTCTCCCTCGGCGGCTGAGGCGTGAGGATCTCTCCCTTGCCCATCCCGCCACCTCCTTCGCTAGCATGACTGCTTCGCAGAAGGAGGTGACCGCCTCCCACTCCCTCTCGCCCCGGACCATGGCTTGCACCAGGGCCGGGCGCGAGAGGTCGCCGCCGCTGCCGATCGCCTCTACGAGGACACGGCGGTGCTCTGCCCAAGCGGGGCAGACCTCCACCGTATGCTCCACCGTGTCCTCTGGGCGATCCTCGCAGTGGTGACACCCGGGCGTCTCCTCCCGCCTGATGATGTGCAGGAACCTCCCGAAACATCCGTGTCCGGAGAGGATCTGCGTCAGGCGGTAGGTGAGAGCGCCGTGACGCCTCTCTAGCCACTCCTCAAAGAGGGGTCTTACCGCCGCTATCGTGGCGTGCCCTGCGCTGGGTTGCGATAGTCGCGCCTTCCATTCTACCATGAGACCGCGCCGGAGGTCCGTCCGCTCCGCAGCAATTTGCCGCGGGTGCGGAGTTTCCCCCCGACGTAATGCCTCCGCGCGCCAGTCATACAGGCGCGCGAGGACTATCGCCTCCAGATCCCATGGTGGCAGTCCGGCAAGGAGGCTTGCTGCCTCGCCCGAGATCGTGCGGTATCCCCGGATAAGCCTTATGGCTACCACCTTTTGGGGCGCCTTCAGGTAGTGTGCGGCTCTCAGCCGCAATGAACGCGCCCATACCGGGGCCCCATATAGGGCCATGGACCGCACGACCCCCGCGTAAAGCCTCCGGCAGGAGGCGTTTGGCCCCCTCAGGTTGGGCAGGAGCCGCTTTAAGGCGGCCCCGGTCCGTTCCAGTTTGGGGGCCAAACGTCGGAAATGCTCGACGAAGTTCCACCGGCTGTCGAGGACGAGACCCAGGTATTTCATCGTCTTTTCGACGCCGATGTGAACCCCTCCTACCATCAGTTGGGATCCCGAAGGTGGCTCGTACCGGGGCCCATGAAAGGACATGGCCTCGGACTTGTGCAATGCCACCTCGAGACCCAACTGCCGGATCCTTTCCACGACTATCGCAACCCCGCGTGTCATCGCGTCGGCCGCCGCCTGATGCGACCTCCCCTGTGCCAGGACCAGCGTGTCGTCAGCGTAGCAAACTACGCTGACGCCATCAGGGAGGTCGGCCCGCAGCACCCAGTCGTAACCGATGTCCCACAGGAGCGGCCCCAGAACCGATCCCTGTGGTACACCGCACGACATCTCTCGCCGGTTCCAGTTCCCGTCGCGACCGGGGTAGATGACGGCTCTGTCCGTCAAATACGCCCCGACTATTCGACGGAGGTAAGTCGGCACCCGGTGATACCGGAGTGCCTCCCCTATGCAGCTCCAGGGCAGGGTGTTGAACGCGTTGGCGATGTCGAGTGACACCGCCACGACCACCCCACCCCGGGACACCGCGTCCCCCGTCGTGAGGGCTCTCACGCGCATGATGGCGTCCACCGTCGAGCGCCCCTTGCGGAAGCCAAACTGGCACTCCGCAAGATCCGGCCCCGTCCTCACCAGGTGCCCGACGAGGCGGCCCGCAATCACTCTCTCAAAGAGCTTGCCGACCTCGTCGAGAGAGGGAGGTCTTTGCCCTGCAGTAGGACAATACAGGCTAGTTAGATTGGCCTAGGTATACACCGTTAAATTTTGATCGTTTTAATCCTTAACGGTATATATGCAAGTCTGACAACCAATCTTATTACGTAGTATGTTTTGAAGGTCAGTTAGGCAGTCGCTCCGTTTAAAATACTGGTATTCAGTTGCACACCTCAACATACTCGTAGTTGGGAAAGGGCTAGGTGATAATTTGCTTGAAAGTTAATAGCTAAGTACAGGTTTCCCTCATTTACCCGTATATTTCTGGTTAGTTTGGTCATGGTTGGAATGTTTTATGGAAGCTGCGCGTGCGCAGCGAGGGAGTAACTTAGCATAGACAAATAATAGTCATAAAACGCTTTTGTAAATTGAATTCGCTGAACGTGTTGATGACTGAAATACCGATATAAATACAGATGGCTGCAAAGGTTCAAATGAGTTATTTCATTGAGTTGAGAATAAGAATAAAAGTTACGACTTAAAATGGCGAGCCTCGTAGGCGTTATTACATTCAGAAATAGTTATCAATTTCAGCCAGAGGGCCGGTTTACTATATTAGTCAAACAGAGATACTGTGTCCCGATTTGAGGAGTATGAGTGTCGATGTAGTTACAGTCAGGTTCAAGCAGACTCTTAAGTAACAATCCGCCTACGATGACAATTGTGTTGCAGATGTGCTGGCGGTGGAAACTTATTTATTTATTTTATTATTTATGTACACACATTATATAACTAATATAGAAGAAAACAACAATAGGTACAAAGGTGATGCTTATCTCTAAAGAAATCTCTTCCAGCATACCTGCGATAGTAAAATAGATAAAGAAATGTAGACAGCGTGTATAAGAGTAAAAGAGAAAATCAAATACATAAAATCAAAAACAAAAATAACATGAGAATATTCTTACTTTCAGGCAGACCGTCTGCTTTTTAAAGATAAAGATATATCTATTTGCAAACATGTGTAACATTATGCATATACATGCAAATGTGGATGTAAAAGTGAAAATCTGTGAGTTTTAACATGTTTTGCCGACATTGGCGTACAAAATAAATTATAGCCACTTGAAATATAACACAATCAAGACAGAAAAAAAAATCATAACAAAATTAAAATATAACAAAAATAGATTAGAAACTATCATTTAAATAATCTTTAACATAATAGTAAAATTTTTCAGTAAGTAACTTCTTAAGTTCTCTTTTGAATAAGTTTGGCTGGTTTATATTTTTAATAACCTCTGGAATTTTATTATATATTAATGGTGTCATACAAAACACGCTTTTTGAAGGAGTGCTGTTTTCGCAGAGTGAGGCTGTAAGAAATTCTTGTATTTAGTACGTCTATTTCTAGTGACATTGTCTGACAATGACAATGACATTGTCTTTTGCCACCCAAAAAAATATTCCATTGGTCTGCTAACCCTGAGGAATTTTCTATTGACGGAACGAAAATAATATACCTACCCTGTAGTTTATATTAAGCTAGTTATGAAATTGAAGCAGCACACCCTTTGCCGCAAGGGTGTGGAGGAATCAAAACGCCTACTCATCGTTTGTCCACAGAGCCTACGCTTCATGAATACTTTATCAGTATCGAAGAAAACAGTAATGAGTTTAAAATATAGGTATAAAGATAACCATAGCATCACGCCAGAAGGTATTTCTTGAAGAGGTTTGCAGAGGTAGGCTCACGTTTGATCAGTTACGTTCAACTCCGATGTAATGGATGAATCTCCATTAACCGGTTACAAGTACCTGGGGACAGTGAGAAATTCCCACTAAAAAAACCCAATAACACTGCCAGACCAGCACCCTAATTGCAAAACACACGATGAATCGGAATCTGAATCATTTTGAAGCAAATTGCTAATCCATTGCTTCATAAGTTCAAAAAATTTGTCTACTTAACACGTAAATAACGCAATGAATGTTGTTGAAGTGTCAAAATGAAACCGATTCCGATTGATCGTGTGTTACGCAATTAGGGTTCTGGTGATCGAACCTAGGACCTTAGCAGTGGCGCTTGTGATTCTAAGACCAACGATGGAGTTAGAAATAACACCGATAATTCATTGCAAGTTTACATTGTAATGTTTCAAAAATAAAAGCAGACTTTAAAAAATAATTTACTACCGTAAAAACCCAAAGTTTATATAATTTTTTCGCTGCAATTTCCTTAGTTTTTAAAATAATAGTTGGAAAAAGTTCGTCTCATTTCTGCATAAAAACTTATTTCCAAAAATAAACACGCTGCTTAGGTATCTACTGTAAATTGTTACCATGTCAAACTCACCTTGTTGGTATAATATGAAGCTCAATCAACCTGTTTGCTTTCAGTTCATTTTGTGCGCATAGTTTAACACTGCAGGTGGAAAAGTTGTGCTGTAAAAGTTGACGCTGAAAAACAGAAAGCGGTGGTCGGGTCATTTTCATTGGAATTTTAAACTTTGGCCATAGGCGCGCTAAACTATTCCAATACTTCATGAATGATGTGATTTTTATGATCTGCGATAAAAGTCAGTCAGTTATGTGAGTTTTTTGGTCTCATCATCATCATCACCACACAAACATCACACATACACATGCACCATACCATACCTGAAATCACCTCTCTAGTCTCCACTCTGGAATTCGTACTCCGAGCCCCAAGATACAGACTAACTGTCTAGTTTGGGGCTCACTAGTAAATACCATATTGTAACCTAGCTGTAGGTAATATTTTAAGCCACTCATGTCGTCTTAACTTGCTGTTAACCTGTGAACCTGCTTACTGTATTACCTGGACAATAAATATTTTCTATTTTTTCTATTCCTATCATTTATAGCTTGACTTCGTTCACTGCTGGGCTTCTTTGTCAAAATACAACAAATTATTATCATTCTGATGAATTTATGAACAGTCTTGCTTTTAAATAAACCAGCAATTTTATCACAATCAGTCTATAATGTTCCCACTGCTGGGACACAGGCCTTCTCTTTATGAGAGGGAGTGGGCCATAATCCAACTCGCGGGCCTAGCTCGGGTTGGTAGATGTCACATGCCTTCGAATTTTTGGTTCGAGGACATGCCGGTTTCCTGACGATGTTTTCTTTCACCGTTTTGAGAGCAGTGGTGATGATACACAATGTGCCTGGCTGGGTTAATCGAACTCACGACCTACAACTTGTAAGTAACCGATACCACTGGGTACACTACTACTGTAGCAATTGTATATAAATATCTAATTTACGTACTTACCTACCAATTGAGTCAACTGTTTAATTATTTAAACATTCTCAATAAATTCACAATCAAATCTTATAAAGTTTACTTAGACAAAAATAGACATTTATCGATGTGACTCTCGGTACTATGAAAAGCGTTCAATACATAATTGCTTTCGTCTTGTTTTCAATAGAAACTAACAGATTTTTGTTGCAGCCAATAAGCTGGGTGCCCTTTTTTCGACCTGCAGACGTTCTCAGTACGAAATGTCATACAGATTATCGACTGAGGACGACCCTACTGTGCGTGGGGAATGTTAAATAATTAGATTGCATTGCTTTAGTTTAAACTCTATATTTTTATTTAGTTAAATAGTTTACGAATAAATCCTTTAAATAGACACATCAATTACCCATTTTAATTTCATTTTTATTTAGCTTAGGTAGGCAGTCGCTCCATGTAAAATACTGGTACTCAGATGCAGGATCTGCTTCCAGTCTAGTCGGTTTCAGTCTAGGCACATGGTGATCTAGCTTTCACTCTCAATATTTTTTTTAATTCCAGCTTACCATGGCTTTTCTTGTATTTCTAATACCAAGTAGGCGTTAAAGGTCGTTCCAACATTTTCCTTTGAATCTAAGACCGCAATGTGTCCTAAAATCCATTGATTGGCACTTTAGCACCCACTCAACGTCAAGTTACCTGTTCAATGGATGAACGTTAATTACAAAAATAATTTTAGAATAGAGGTGGTTGCCAGTATGAAAACAGCACCTAGCTAAAAATTGCTATGTAATAAAACTTGTCCTTCGAAAGCTATAAATAGACTCAATTTCACTACAATGTTTGGCAAAATCGTGACCAAATTTTTTACGGAAAATTATTTTTATAATTAAAGGAACGACTGTATTCTCCGAAGGGGTAGGCAGACATTATAGGACACCTATATATTTCACAAGTTATGTTAAAGGTCACATCAGCCGCATGCACGATGACCGCTAAGCAAATGTCTCCACACAATGGGTGCCTGAAGATGGACGGCGCCGCCGAGGACGGCCCAGAAAGAGATGGCGAGATGACCTGGACGCGCACCGCGAGGGCTGATTCGAGGTGGCACGGGAAAAGAGTTCCCAGAAGGATTTGGAGGAGGCCTTTGCCCAATAGTTTAATTTACTTTAACAGTATAGTCTAACAAAAAATAAAAGTTAAGGTTCCATGGAATCGGGGGCGAGCCATTAGCCGGGCGGAAATCCACGAAGTCTTAGTGATGTCTGTGATGCTACTAAAAAAAAATCAAAAAGGAAAACCAAATAATACTTTTTCCGATCAGGGGATCGCAACCAGGACAAATAAATAATTTCTCCGGTGCAATATAGAAGAAAAAACACAACACACAAAAGCACAATTTAATGATAAACACTAACAATATCAAATAAATACATAAGTACGTGAAATATTGGTATTCCGCTACATCCGGTAAGACTGGAAGCATACCCCAACAAACTTGGGAAAAAGCTGGGCAGATAATGACTAAGTATTTACGTAAAAATACAGGGTGGCATACATCGGCGCGCAAACTAACAAACTGTAACTGGATTCAACAACACCTTCTAGACCCCTAGCGTCGAATTTTTTAATCGGTTACTTAAAAAAAAAGCTGTTCCTTAAGTTTTGACCGCATAGGTATTTTCCAATTTTCTTTCGTAGAGGCTGGGAGAAAAAATATATTATATTTTTTCTCCCAGCCTCTACGACTTACTGCCCATTTGCTTTTTTGCTAGTTTTATATAGTTCTACAACTAGTTATAAGTTTCCATACTGTACGATACTCCTAACAGTGGGTCCCATTGTACATGCAACCTCGCCATCCATCCTCCTTTCACGTGAATGAAGTCGCGGGAAGAAGCTAGTAAAATAAAAATTGTTTGTTTGTAAGAGGTAAATCGGACCAAAACTGAGTATCTGTTTTGTGATTTTGGCGGTCTCTCCAGTCCTAGGCCCATGTCTCTCGCCGGAACGCCCTTATCGATCTGCTCCGAGTTTCGGTACCTCGGGTCACTTGTCCAAGGAGATGGCGAAGTAGACTGAGACGTAACGCACCGGATCAACTCAGGATGGGTGAAATGGCGACAGGTAACAGGAACAACTTGCGACCCACGGATGCCCCTCAAGTTAAAGGGGAAAATTTATAAGTCCGTGATAAGGCCTGTCGTACTTTATGGATCTGAATGCTGGGCTGTGAAGAAGACGGATGAGAAAAGATTGCATGCAGCGGAGATGAGAATGTTGAGATGGATGTGTGGAGTGACGAGAATGGATAAAGTAAGAAATGAGTATATAAGGGGAAGTTTGAAAGTGGCGCCAGTGACAGAAAAGTTGAAAGGAAATCGTTTGGCTTGGTATGGGCATGTGATGAGAAGGGATGAAACGCATGTGACTAAAAGAGTGATGAATATACATGTTGATGGATGGAGAGGGAGAGGAAGGCCGAAGAAAAGATGGATGGATTGTGTGAGGAATGATATGAAAGAGAAGGGAGTGAATGATAGCGTGACGGTTGACAGGGGAGAATGGAAGACGAAAACGTGTTGCGCCGACCCCAAGTAACATGGGATAAGGGCAGGAAGATGATGTTTGTAAGTGGTAATCTCTGGAAGTCATCCAGTACAGTCCAGTCGTCTGGAGCTCATCCGATTACAAAAATTATATCAATGATAGAAAGTTACACTATTAAGCTAGTAGTCTATAATAATAGTCATAACCTGTATCTCTTTCAACATAGAATAAATCGTCGCTGTAGGTTAAAAGGTTGACAACACCTAAATATATTGTTATGTCTCCTGAATTTCAGAGAAAAACGATGTCTGGTAATTGGTTTTTTAGGCAATTCTAATATGAAAATAATATACCTGACTTATCTTAAACACAGTCATGTTTTTATTTGATTCAAAGACAACCTAATCTGTTTCATTTAACCTGAATTATCTCGCTGTAAGAGTAGATTTCCTCGTGCTGTTTTACTTTATAATATCCTTAGATAAAAAAAATAAAAAAATACAAATACAGGGTGGCAGGCACATCGACGCGCAAACTGTAACCGTGACTTCAGCATACGATTCTTGAGAGAAATTGAGAAAAAATTTCCTAGGTTATCAAAACAAAATCTGCTGTTTCATAGACAAGTGCAATACGCGGTCAATAGTATGGAACAGCTATTTTTTACACCCGGTTTAAATCAACCCGCAACACCGCACAAAAATAAACTATCTACAAATTGACGACGTTAAAAAAATTTTTTTCCTGTAAAATCGAATTGTCTTGACAGGCAAATCCCAATTTCTTGTCCAAAAAAATCAGAAGCATGTCCTATTTATTGAATACATGTGCGTATATCGGCTGGGCCCGGCCCATACGCAGATTAGCCCACTTTTGTCCATCGTCGTATTAAAAGCTTTCAAATAAATTAAATAACATTTCAGGCGTGCCTGTGACGTTGAAGTGTTCAGATATTGATGTAGACCTAACAATGTACTCGATTTATCAACCAAAAATCTGTTAGGCTAAACATAACATACCTTTTTTATAGCCTTTTGGTGAATGTTCAGCTGATAAAATAGTTTTAGATAAGTATATTTACGTGGTTCTGTAACTTTGAAAGGGAGGCTAACAGAAGAATTTAGCTGGGCTGGTCAACGTTTGGGAAGTTTCGTTGAGTCCTCTCGACGTGTATTCCACAGAGGCTAAAGACGAAGGTCTTCAATCAGTGCGTCCTGCCTGTTATGACTTATGGAGCCGAAACTTACGGCACACACTCACGGTATGGCTGGTCCATAAATTCAAGGTTGCTCAGCAGGACGCCCTCATCGAGCTGATTGGCGTGGAATTGGAAATTCCCAGAAGTAGATTGCTGTTGGCTGATGATGATGAAGTATATTTACGAGCTTACATTACCATTTATGTCTTAAACAATCAATGTACATACTCACATGGCCTTATCGTATTCATAATTTTCCAACTTCACTTATTTGCCTTCAGACTGAAACCCTGAAAATGAAACCTCTTTCATATCAGGGTTAAAACGGAACGAGGTCTCAACAGGGTTGAATTGGACCGAGTGCCAGACTTCGTAATCATAACATCTTTATTTTTTGGCTACATCTTATGTAAGTACCAACTTACGTACTTTCATTTGTTTGGACATATTACAACTTAACTGGCGAAAACTGCACTACTGCCTGTTGTACTTCATACTTCTGCTTACCCTTTTGGGTAATACAGACCCGATGTTATTTTTTCGACATTTTTGCCACAGTAAAACTAAACTTGGTTCATACACCATTTTTTTTTAGACCAGTCCCAATTTTTTCGTACCAAGTCCTGTCAATCAAACCAGCCTGTACTCTTCCACCGTTCGATTTTCAAACGTGCCTCCGCTCAAACATAACGCTACACGTCAAACAAAACGCCGTATGTACAAAACATAATTTGAATATCGTGTTGGCAAACATTTTTTCCGCTTCTACGCCTTTCAAGGTCTACGTTGCAAGGAAAATAATCAGTTAAAGCGTTATTATTGGTTAACAGAATGATAAGCGGGCGATAACGTTCGCCAGTTATTAGGTACCCGTGGACATGCTTTTAATTGATTAGAAGCAGTTATTGATGAAAAATTAGTATTGTTATTACATCGTGATGATTACAACCGCCTTTATGACGCCTGATGAGACCCATAGTGCGCATACTTTTCTTGTTTAATAACACGCCTAAAATCCCCGAAAGGTTTGGCAGGGGTGTACCTGTCATCCGAGGATACCGCACGGTCTCCGCTGAGGCGGCGAGCCTCCTTGCCGGATTGCCGCCATGGGATCTGGAGGCCAAAGTCCTCGCCCACATATGGGAGTGGCGAGAGGAGGCAAAACGCCGGGGCGTTGCTCCGCTGCCGCGAGAAATCACGGCACAGCGGACAGAGCTCCGGCGGGATCTCATAGCGGCATGGAGAGTGCGATTGTCGCAACCCAGTGCTGGGCACGCCACAATAGCGGCGATAAGTCCCCTCTTTGAGGAGTGGCTAGAGAGGCGCCACGGCGCCCTCACCTTCCGCCTGACGCAGGTCCTCACCGGACACGGTTGTTTCGGGAGGTTCCTGTTCAGGATAAAGCGGGAGGAAACGCCAGGGTGTCACCACTGTGGATATCGCCCGGAGGACACGGTGGAGCATACGGTGGAGGTCTGCCCGGCTTGGGCGGGGCCCCACCGTGTCCTCGTGGCGGCGATCGGCGGCGGCGACCTCTCGCGTCCGGCCCTCATACAGGCCATGGTACGGAGCGAGAGTGAATGGGAGGCCGTCACCTCCTTCTGCGAAGCAGTAATGCTCGCGAAGGAGGAGGCGGAGCGCGTGAGGGAGAGGCAGTCGCTGCACCCTCGCGCGCCTAGCTATGGGCAGCTCGCCGCCCGGTAAGGACCAGGCCCTGGTCGACGGCGCGTTGGGTTCCACGCGCGCCTCAAAGAGCTGCCAGCACGAACTGACGGGGTCCGCTAGGGCCGATGCCGCCGGGGCTGCGGGTTGTTCGAAAGAGATACCGTGGCCCCTGGGCACAGGCAACTGAAGGAACACGGGTGGGTTTTAGTCAGTAAAAGTCTGACACTCCCTTCTGCTCCGCCCAGAGCGGGAGGAGTCATTTGATGATTTCCCACCCAGAAAAAAAAAAAAAAAAGGGGTGTACCTGTAGCCACATTTCACCAGTTAAGTTTAAGTCCCATGTAACAGGGGGCGAGCCTATTGTCAGGCACAAATTCAGACTTCGGGCTGCTCCTGAGAAATTCCAGATGGATAAACCCTATAACACTCGGCCCGACCCGGGAATCGAATCCAGGTCCTCAGGCTACGCAGTAGCGCGTGCGACCATGACGAGGTCTTATTTATTTATTTATTTGTTTATTTATTTATTTATTTATTATTTATTTGCCGGAGTCATTCGTTTGACTATTCGGAACGCTAGCGCCATCTCTTGGCGCTAGACAGAGTCTAGCCTGAGTTCGTGGAGGTGGACGAGAGCTACAGCTACAAGAGCGGTGTGAGCAGAGCTCTCGGGAAGTTCGAAACATTGGACATCGTACGGACAACATGTGTTAGAAACTGTCTGCGTTCTGCATCGTTGAGTTGGGTACCTACAGTGTGTGATTCGCTCGTATGACTAACTTGTTCGTAAATTGTATTCTGATTTGAACTGCAAACCGTTTTTTCTATTGTGCTATAACCAACACTACCCATAGTACACCCACAGTAATTAAAATATGCCTGATGCTAACGAGAGACAGACATACCTTCTCCGACATATTTATTTATTTTTATTTGTTTATTTATAGTTAATTAAAACGGTATAACACCAACTACATTAATTAACACAGAGGACAATAGTTAAGTGTTATTTAATAAGATCTTATTTATACGATAACGATTATATATTTACATTGAGGCAGTTGGAGAATTAGTACATTATAATAATATTTTAAAAAAATCAATAATATTACCTAAGTTACTCATCTCCCAGCACTGAGACACTTATTTTTAAATGTCGCAGCATCATGCTGAGATAGAAGCCTTTTGGCCTCGTACAGGACCTTCTATTTTTTACTTTATTTTTATAATTTTGATTTTTATATTTTTATGATTGTGTTTTGTGTCCGGCATGGTGGATCACGGCACACTCCCACTCATAGAGAGGAGGCCAGTGTCCCAGCAGTGGGAACGTTACAGGCTGATGATAATGTGTTTAGTTTAGTTTGTAATCTTCCTGAGCGAGAAACAATAAATACTTTTTCATTCTTTCTTTTACTTTGAATACCGGGTGCCAAAATAACATGGTACAACAAGACCAAGAGTTAATATCTGTTTGTTTAACACTCAATACATACCTACATACCCAAAAACACGTGATAAACAATAAAAACACCACACATGATAACCAAGCGACACGAAACACGAAAATGACACTAATTACAGCCGATAATTATGAGCTAAGTACAGCACGGCCCACAATAACGTCGGCACAGCATCCCGGCCCAAATACGTGATCTGCAATCTAATAACTTATCTTACGAAGAGGAAAACAAAGAAAAATAAACATTGGTAGCAACTAAGCAACGTAAACTTGACTACCATGTCATGGAGAATAATCTTTTCTATTTATTTTGTAATTAATTGCGCCCGCATAGGTCTCGATCCCGTGGAAATATCGGGATAAAAAGTATCCTATGTCCTTATCCAGGTCAAAACGGTGAGGAAACCGTCATGTCCTAGAACCAAAAATTCGAAGATTTGAAATCTACCAATCCGCACTGGGCCCGCGTAGTAGATTACAGCCCACTCCCTCTCGAAGAGAGGAGGCCTGTGTCCCAGCAGTGGGAACATTATAGGCTGATTATGCTTGCTTGCTTGTAATCCAAGTTATGGCCTGCCCATGTGCCAAATTTGATCCAAATCTGTTTAGCCGTTTTAGCGAGAAAGCGTAACAAACAAACATACAAAAAATCAAAACAAAAAACTCTCTTTAATATTAGTTTAGATAAAAATATCGTAATACAAGCAAGGGTTGATGACGTACGAATACTTTTTACGTACTACAGAGCTATTTATAAATAAGGACAAATATACTGAAATAAGTTGGCGAAGGGTCGAGTAGATGTAGCTATAAAGGGATCACTTTTTTACGGAAATGTGGATAGTTCGGAAAGTATCTAGTTTGAAGGACTTCATGACTGTGTCGAACTACCCTTTAAGTCCACTTAGTAATTGAGTACTATGGGCTTCTGTGTGAACTTCGACGATGGGGGCCGTTGAACTTAAATAGCTGACGTGATACCGAGCCATTTGCCAATGACACATTATAAGCTTAGAAAATCATATCGAAAATATTAATAAATCCTACTAATATTATAAACGCGAAAGTTTGTGAGGATAGATGGATGGATGTTTGTTACTCTTTCACGCAAAAACTACTGAACGGATTTTGATGGAACTTTACAGTAATATAACTTATATATCAGAATAATACAAATGATACTTTTTTTCCCGATATTCTTACGGGATCGAGACATATGTGGGTGATAAAGCGGGGCGCAGCTAGTACGTTAATAAAAGGTTCATCTACCACCCCTCATCAAGTACAGGCGTAAATTAACATGTGTCTATAACACCTGAACCTATCCAATAATTACAGATTAAATGGAAATGCGACACCAATTCCTACACAAGCTATTACCATTAGAATTCCATTTTAACGATTGAGCCACGGGGCCCATAAACGTATAGGAAAGGTCAGACGTCACTACAAGCCACTATGACCTAAATAAACTGCGAACATCGTCGCACCAATTCAATTCAATCCAATTACGAACATACATAGGTATAAGGTGCGTGTTTATATGCATGTAAGTGTTCGGCCACAATACTGGCCGGCGGGGCGGCTGGGCGGGCGGGAATGCTGCGGGCGCGCGTTTGAATGCGCAGCAGAAGCGTATAAAAAAAATACGTAGCCTTTTTAGAGTAATTTACGGAGGTGCAAAATTTATTGTGTATTGTAGTTGCATGTAATAAGTTGAAGCAACAATAAACTTTCATCACTCATTTGTTATTGTATAACACATGCAAGAATTTTGGCGTCGTGTACTTAAATGGTGCCTTAGTTGTAATGATAGGACTCAATTTCAATCCAATCAATTCATTAATTTAGTTTAGCCTCTTAGCAGTGGTGAAATAAACTGAAGCCTGACCTTTAAGAACTCCAAGGACTTTCCAAAGTTTTAGTCACAACGGTTAATAATAATAATAGTCCTCCAGAGCGAATTTCGGCTATGGCAGCCAATGTCAACGGAGACTAACCATCTACGCGGGAGATATTATAGTGCAAAAGTGTGTGCGGAGACATAGGTGCACTGTAATACCACTCTTTCCTCCTTCTAATAGTCTGATGGGATAACAATCCGATAAAACTGGAGAGTGATCAGTCGCAGGACTAACGGCTTAACATGCTTTCCGAGACACGGGGTATCACACCGCCAACTTATTTTTTTTTTAAGAAAATATTATAATTAAATAAATTTATTGAACCAGTGTTACAGTTGTTACCTTAAAATTAACTTAACATCGGTCTGTAACTGTTAGCGATCATCATTTGGATCTTTACGGCGGTCCCCAAACTAGGCGGCGCCTGTAACTTGGGGACCAGAAGATAATAGCGTATATACTCGTATTTAAATAATATATACGCTAATAGTCTTGAAGTAATAATTATGTACACAATAAAGAAGGAGAAAGAATCATAGGCCATCTAAAAACTCCGCATCGCAGCAACAAAAAAGTGCCCAAAAGTCTAACAGCATTGCCACTGCATTGTATGGCAATGCTGATTCCTTGATCAAAAATAGGCCAGCCCTCTGTCATAATTGAGTATAAGATCATTTCATAAAACTGACCAAAGTGGGAAAATTATATAACAAAACAGCAGGTCAAATACTTCAGTCACAAAACCTGTTGCTCAATTCATAATTCGCTTATCCCGCCTGAACAATAAAATATTTGCAACCCACTCCGCTCCCACCATAATACGCATACACCTTTAAATGGCTTTCACGTCGCCGTGAAAAATAATTAATCACAGATGAAAGGTTTTTAAACGATTCCAACCGGACGTTGATTCTGTCATTTAAGTACACAAGTAATTTAAAAATCATTTACCAATTTACAAAACTGATTTATTACCCGTTGAGTCGCTGCAGTATTTAAAAGACTTGCATTTATTATTGAATAGTAATTATGTCTTAATATGATGGTGCTATTGATACTTTTGGTTTTTATACCTGTTTTAAATGATTATTTTATGAAGCTTGATGAATCAAATCATTACATACTGCTTGTCGGACGCTATCTAAGTTAAGACAGTGGTCAAGACTGCAAGCAGATATGTTCGGCTTAGGTCGAGTTGGACAGCTTTGAGGTTTTACTCAAACAATGATTGATTACGGGTAGGAAGTCCAATGAGCTCATCCTTTAAAAAACTTTATGAACTAAGTTCTCATGTCATTTTGATTGAATATCAGGCTTTGATATGGACATATAAATTAGGCATTTATTTATATCACCCACTAGAACGTCATACAGAAATTACACCAACGGAACAAAAAAATACTTCATGTCCCGCTTTCCATCCATCCTGTGCGCGGTGGACATCGAACGGGCGGCGATAGATAAATAGATACACGGTTATATGACTAATAAAGTGACCAATGAAAAACTGTACCTCAACAAAACCATCACACAATCTAGGACTGCTCCATTTTCGTCATAATCAATTACATATATTATACATCAATTCAATAGAACCTAATTCACAAAGGTAGATGAATAACGCCGCGTAATGATAATAGGAAACAGTGGTTCAGCTACTCTAGCTCTTCAATAACAAAGTCTGGAGGTGAAATACATAGGGTCAACAAACGACGACCTAAATACTCCGACTATAATCCAATTATTACGATGTGAACATGGCACGTACTTAGCTATAGGAATAGAATAAGAAAACTGTATAGAAGAGACACTTGTGTAGCTGGCAGTTACGACACACGCACGTACCTCCCAACTAGCTTCATCTTCTTGACTGCCCGACCCCTTGACAATTCAAAAGTGCCTGTAATTGGTTTGAGTTTGAATTTGAGCTCGCCAAAGTCGAGACTAGAGCTGTTAATATTCTCGATGAGATGATGATAAACAAACGTACTCCTAATGCCTACTGTGGTGCTTGGCCTACCATAAGCTTTTGCGGGGCAGTATAAGGTGTCAGTTAAAAAGAACCTGGCTATACCACTGGGTCGCGCATTTGCACAAGAGTTCAGTTTCCCTATTTAGAGAAAGTGAACACTAAGGAATGATTTTTAATAGTGAAAATTCACCCCCTAAAGGGTTTAAATAAGGGATGAAGTTTGTATGGCAGTTCGTAATTTTTGCCGAAGGGAAATCCTATCGGGCACACGGCTTGTGTAATTATAAGAATGTATGGCAAGCAGGTCCCCTGACTGTGTCGGTTAATCCTATGGACCCGAAACTGCAAAGATTTAGGTACAATGCGCTCGGAGTGAGGGTGTCACTTCTATGCAAGTTTATTCTGTGAGATAGGTTTCTTTCGTGCTAACAAAGAACGAAGACGCCATTTTCCTTTTTAATGTATTCGAAGATTGAGATTCTAATAAAGAGTGTGAGCTGTTTACGTTGAAATTCATATGAGGGTGTTGAAATGTATTCTTTTTAATTCTTTCTTTTAAATGTATTCTTTTTATTCTTATAAGTTTTTTTTCCATTTTGACCTGAATGACCGTTGGTGTAAAGTGCTTGCTTGGGTTTGAACTCACGACCTACAAGTCGTAAATGGGGGCCGTTACCACTGGGTCACCACTGCTGTCTGCCCCCAAAACGGTAAAGGAAATCATCGTGAGGAAACCGGCATGTCCAAGAACTAAAAAATCGAAGACATATGACGTCCACAAACTCGCACTAGGCCCACGTAGCGGATTACGGTTCACTGCCTCTCACAGAGAGGAGGCCTGTGTCCCAGCAGTGAGGACAATATAAGCTGATTATGCTTTGCTATGACCGTTTGTGATATTGTACTTTTCAATCAAAGTTAAGCAATCTTCTAAAAGGGATACATTCTTTGAAGGATTGTGAAACTGCTTCAACATCGTAATACTGGTACAATTTATAAATCTGACAGTCTAGATAGCCGGTGAATTGTATAATAGTGTAATAAACGTAAGTCCATTTCGGTAACCAACAAGTAAATAGATTCAATCCATTGAAAACTTGATTAATGGTATGTATCCGTTTAATAAATTATGGATTACGCTTGAGAACCAAGTCGATTTATCTGATTCTAAATTCTTACATAATTATTGAAAAGTTCGTAAATATAAATACTTACACTGTATTTAACATGTACGTACCTGTATTCATATCCTTCAGTAGATTTTCCAAGAAGTAAAACGTTGCGTCCTAAACAAAAAGACTGATCGTGCGATACTCAATTGTTCCCAAAACCGGAAGACGACCTCTGTCGACGCGACCACACGTTCGAGTTCGCCGAATTAATTGAACGCGACGATCGCATACACGCGCGACGATCGCGTTGGTTAGGACGCGGTCTTAAGCATCGGAAAATAGATAGAGAAAACAGAATTTTCCATCATATTTCCAGAGTCCACTAAATAAAAATATATGTAATAAAAATATTTCTCCGTTGATGTAATATTCAATATACGAAAACTATTAGACCGAAGGGTTATATGACCCATATAAAGGTGGAAGACAGTTATTCCCAGACCCGTAATAACATATATGTGACATGTCCTCGTAATACAAGTTTTATATTTTATATTCACTTACTAAAATAGTTTGATTGTATATAACCTTCATTTTTGTTCCTCAAAAAAGAAAAATGTAGTTTAAAGGCAGACGAAAGAGTGATTACTATACATTACAGAATAAAGAGTAACATAATCAGCCTATATCGTTCCCACTGTTGGGACACAGGCATCCTCTCTGTGAGAGGGAGTGGGCCGTAATCCACCACGCAAGCCCAGTGCGGTTGGTGGATGTCACACGTCTTTGAATTTTTGGTTCTAGGACATGCTAGTTTCCTCACGATGTTTTCCTTTACCGTTTTGAGAGTAGTGGTGATTAAATTGATCGCAATCTCGTGTTGTGGGTTCGACCCCAGGCAGACGCCTGAGTTCGAACTTACGACCTACAACTCAAAAGTCGGGGCGAAAACCACTGGGCCACCACTACTCCAAGAATGAAGGCGAGCAGATCATATCATTGAAAATCGGAAAATGGAGAATCGTCAACAGCCAATGGCAGATCGATCCTCCGCCTCGCTCTTCCAGCCATAAACACTAAATGAATAAAAGTAAAAATAGAAAGCATCGACATGGGAAAAATTATTAAGTCTTCCATTTCGACGGCTAATACTTAGAAGGAAAAGAAAACTAAAATAATGTTCCATGAAAAAATGGACGAAGACACCATTCACTTACTTTTACAAGACATAAATGAGGGTAAGTAATATATGATATAATTATAAAATTTCTAATATTTACAAGATATAACAACTGAATATATAATTTTATTTGATATAATCATCAGTTAATATATAAACGATTGATATCATTTTAAAGTAACTAATTTTTATAAGCATAACATACATTGAATATAAAATCGTTTGATATACCACTCAAAAGACATAAAACCTATTTAATATAGTATGATAAAACGCATATAAAAAAAAAGACTGTGAACATATGTGGTTTTTATTTCCCTGTAAAAAACATGCAAACAAGCATACACCATGCATGCAGCAGGCATGCAAACAAGCATACACCATGCATGCAGCAAGCATGCAAACAAGCATACACCATACATGCAGCATGCAAGCAATCATGCAGCATGCAAGCAAGCTTGCAAGCAAGCATGCAGTTTGCAAGCATGTAGCATGCAAGCAAGCATACAACATGCAGCAGGCATGGTTTCTGTCACTTATAATCGTTGTTATTTAAAATCGCGTAGGCGCGGAGGGGCGGGGCGGCTCGCGAGCTGAGGATCAGGTGGTTTTAACACTCGACGCCATGGCTGAGGCTGGCCGGCGAAGCTGGCCAGCAAGGCGAAGCCGCGCCGACGCGACTTTATATAACACTCTAGGGGTAGACAAGACTGGAGTCGGTTTTACAGCTATTCGTTTCTGTCACGGCGCTCCCGCAGCACGCTCGCTTCACTCGTTCGCCTTCGCGCGTTAATTGTCACTGTTCTCACCAAACCTAACCCAAATGATTCACCAACATAGAGGGGACCTGGCACTCCGCTCCGCTCTCGCCTAACCTTCTAACCTAATATAACCCATCCGAGTCGGATTGCTTTGAATCAGGGTGTTAACCATAAAAATGGTATCAATATTTTAAATTTGAATCGATAGGCCTAATGATTTTGGATTAAATAAACGTTATATCCAATAATATTATACGAAATAAGTTTAAGAGTATATAAATGTTATATCTAAAGAAATTATATCAACAGTTGGTATAACTCACGTTTATTATATCTTGTGAACGTTATTGAAATGAAAATATACCAAATAACTTTATATGATATGAGACGCACCCCTTAAAAGATGCACAACATATGATAGCAAACATAACGCAACTAATAATTTATATTGATCGAACGTCAGTCGCTACGTCACACGGAAAACTCACCATATTGTGAAACAATATTATTGAACCTTAGTGTCGTCACTCATGCCCTTGGCTTGTCCACACGACCTGCCCTAGCCCTAGACAATTTATTGATTAACATTGAGGGAAAAGTCAATCCAATGTATACTTAGAACTGTAGGATGTGGTAAGTTTTTGTCGTATACTTTTATATAGGTAATTCATATGGTGTACATAATGAAGAAAATACTATTCTATTCTAATCTCAAAGATCATTGAAAACGCTGGATTGGAAGAATCTCAGTCAAGAATATCTTGCATCGTAATAACAGTTTGTGTAATGTTGTATGTCAGACTGGCAGGGACATCGACGCGAAAACTGAAACCATGAATTCAGCACATGATTTAGACCACTTAGCGTTGAAAATTTTCCTCGGTTATTAAGAAACAAGATCTGCTGTTTCATAGAAAAGTGCAATACCTACGCGGTGAAAATGTATGGCAGAACTAATTAAATATATAAATAGAGAAATACTGAATCAATGGTAACAGGCTGTGCGTCCATGTCTCTGTCATCCTGCATACATGTCTTTGTTTTATAGTTTATGTAATGGCTTACAATTATTCAAGCTTCTACATTAAACCTTGATGATCAGAACTAACCTTCGAACTTAAACTAAGACGTAGTAAACAAAAAAAAAACCTTGACACCGAGCTGTGGCACTCGATATACACTTACTATTTCACTAGCTTGCCCCGTTGGTCTCGTGGTCGTAAGCGCTACTGCTGAGCGATGTGTTTTGGGTTTGATTCCCAGGTCGGGCAAAGTTTTTGGGTTTTTTTCACTAGGAATTTCTCAGCTCGAAGTTTGGAACTTGGCGGTGTGATATCCCCGTACCTCAGAAAGCACGTTAAGCCGTTGGTCCGCCTGATGTCTCTCCGATCCTATAGGATTGCCGTCCTATCGGACTACGAGAGTGAGGGAAGAGTGAGTGCACCTGTATGTGAGCACACACTTGTGCACTATAATATATCCCGCGTAGATGGCTAGTCTCTATTGAGATTGGCTGCCACGGCCGAAATTCGGTCTGGAGGACTATTATCATTATATATCTGCTTACCCAGTAACTCTGCTCGCTCTGTTGTTAATACATCAACCAGCTCGCCTCCATTCACTGCACAAATTTTTAGAACAGATTTAATTTTAATTTGTTAAAATGCGCTATAAAATTAATGACTTTATTCGGATTATAAATTTAAATCGAATAGAGATCTTTATCTTAGTAAATTAATGCTGATTTGCAAAGTACGTTGGCTTTTGTGTAAATTATTTGATTAAAGCAGTAAAATGTACAAATCAAGGCAATATTTCAACGTTAAACGGTTGACTCGTTTGCATAAATTATTTATTATATTCTACACCTCAGTTTGATTTGTTTGTATTGATGGTCTCAAGGAAAGGTGGTATATGTTAAATCTACGAATTCATTTCTAGTTTATCAGCCGTCAATATTTAAACATGTTAAGTTAATCTTTTATGTAGCATCTCGTGCTACAAAACACGGTACTTTAAAATTAAAAGAGATGTCCAAGTCTTGTATTACACAAGAGTCAGACAATTCTGTTACACTGCAATAGCGGCTCTATATATCTCCAAGTCTACCGCGCTTGCAAGGACGGGTCCGCTTCAAATATTCATACTAAGATCGATATGAGTAGGTACGACTATGCGCCTGCTTGAGACCCGAGGTCGAACTACACTAATCAAAACGTAATTTTGATCTAATATTGTATGCGAGCCAATATTAGGTGACGCAAATGTTAAAGGTGATGTTAAAGAATTTGATCCTTTCAAAATGCAAGTGTTTGAGTGACATTGTGTGTTGGATGTGTGTGAATGTTTCGCGAATGTGTGCCTTATAGCCTTGCATTTTAAAAGGTTAGTAGGTATTGATTTCTAATGCTCGGGAACCAATCGTGCTTGAGAAGTCAAGCGTCAGATAAATCATGGCAGGGATGATTTGGAAGAGAAAAACAGTTGCGCGTGCGCCTTGAGCACTTATTGTGTCGACTTCATAACATTATACACTTATCGGAACACAAGTTTACGAGTATAAGCAGACAATGCACATAAGTACCCCTTTTTTTTTTTTTTTTTTTTCTGGGTGGGAAATCATCAAATGACTCCTCTCGCTCTGGGCGGAGCAGAAGGGAGTGTCAGACTTTTACTGACTAAAACCCACCCGTGTTCCTTCAGTTGCCTGTGCCCAGGGGCCACGGTATCTCTTTCGAACAACCCGCAGCCCCGGCGGCATCGGCCCTAGCGGACCCCGTCAGTTCGTGCTGACAGCTCTTTGAGGCGCGCGTGGAACCCAACGCGCCGACGACCCGGGCCTGGTCCTTACCGGGCGGCGAGCTGCCCATAGCTAGGCGCGCGAGGGTGCAGCGACTGCCTCTCCCTCACGCGCTCCGCCTCCTCCTTCGCGAGCATTACTGCTTCGCAGAAGGAGGTGACGGCCTCCCATTCACTCTCGCTCCGTACCATGGCCTGTATGAGGGCCGGACGCGAGAGGTCGCCGCCGCCGATCGCCGCCACGAGGACACGGCGGGGCCCCGCCCAAGCCGGGCAGACCTCCACCGTATGCTCCACCGTGTCCTCCGGGCGATCCCCACAGTGGTGACACCCTGGCACATAAGTACCCCTCAAAATAGCTTTACAATAGAATTCCAAAATATCATAAAACTGCACCGACAAATAATCACTACACGTCGTAGTTATCTACCAACCTTTCAGGTTCCCACACCCCCACAAAAGGTCGAGGAGTCGTTACTCTCCTCCCACATGGAACCCTCAGGTGCTCCGTGACATTGGGATGACCTTGTCCTTTACCCTGAAGAACTGATTTCAAGAAACCAACGAGTGGGAGTTTTCAAGGAAAAGCTTTCACTCGTGGGGAAAAATCGATAGCCAATATAATATCTAGAAATTGTTTGAACTTGCAAGTTTATAACATTCTTGAAAGTGTTTTCAATGTTATGTGAATTTTCAAACCATTTTCCTTCCAATAGAAGGTTTTTCTAGTGCAACGCTGGACATTGGTTTCGACCAAATTAGAGGTGGTTTTGATTCATGTCCCATCGCTGGGCAAGTGAACGGTTTTAGTCCAAAGTACTTTGGGCAGTGGTTTCCCAGTGATATCGGCCGCAGACAGGCACCTTTACTTTGTGTATATAATTTAATCACCACTTTTCTCAAAACGATGAAGGAAAACATCGTGAGGGAAACGGTATGTCGTAGAACCATAAAATTCGACGATATGTAACATACTACCAACCTGCACTGGACCCGCGTGGTAGATTACAGCCCACTCCCTCTCACAGAGAGGAGGCCTGTGTCCCAGCAGTGGGAAAGTTATAGGCTGATTATCCTACTTTGGGCAGTGCCAAAATAAAATGAGGCATGATAATTTTTTTAACAAACCCTCACAAATCTTGTAGCGGAACAGGATTAATTTAGTAAGTCACTTTCATCAAGGTGAAATACTCTTAAGCCAAAAGTTAACTCTAGCATAAAAGGTCAACGGATTCTGATGATCAAAAAATTTACCTCTAAGAGATTAAGCTACCATTAAGACTTATCAAATCCCATCATCATCCCCCTAGTCTTTACCCAACTATGTCGGGGTCAGCTTCCAGTCTAACCGGATGCAACCATATACCAGTATTTTACATGAAAAGACTGCCTATCTGACCTCCACAACCTAGTTACTGGGTAACACTAAAGACGATACCCCTTGGTAAGACTGGTTGCCAGACTTTCGGGCTTCCAACAACCCGTAACAACTGCCAAAGATCCACGAATGGCAGCCGGGACCAACGGCTTGACGTGCTTTCCGACGCACGGAGGGGTCTTGATATGTAAACGGTCCACGGACCAACCGTGACAAGCATAGCTTAACCTGATCGATTGACCAGTGCAGCTGTTATTACTTAGCCACAAGCCCCTTTAAGACTTGTCAGATCCATCAGGGACAAGTATCTGTAGAAGTTGGTGTAGGTATCAGCTTCTCTCCACTAACAAATAATTAACTACTTAGCAAGACCGAGTTAGGAAGCAATTTCTCCGCTTTACTTGCTACATAAGGTTACTGATTGACTTCTTTAACTGGAAATACAAAAGTAAAGTATAGTTCCTCATTGATCTTGTTTTCACAATCAGGAAATTAGAAGTCCTGGGTTCGATCTTCGATGAATGTTGGTTATGGATTCTATTCTATCCCGATAGAGGTGGAGGAATGGGTTATTTATTGGCTTTTGGTATTAGGAGATTTTTTGTATCAGCCCGGAGTCTGCATTTGTGCCCGCCATAAAAACAGGGTGGCAGGAACAACGACGCGCAAACTGCAACCATGAATACAGCACATGATTCTAGACCTAGAGATTGGCGTGGAAATTTTTCAATTAAAATTGGCGCAACAGGCAAAAAAATAGGTTTTATTTAATTGCGAATTGTGCCATCTCTTAATCTCGATCTCGCCTGGCGGAAAGCGGTGGATAAGGACTATGATGGAACGAGCAAGCCCATAAGATGCTTATTTTGAAAGCTGACGGGATATACGTAGAAGGAAACGCAGACGCTGGCAGAGAGAAGAAGTATCGAGAACCGGTCCTGTCCTCCTTATCATGATTATTAGGCCTCTTTGGCCCAGTGATCGCAAGCGCAACTGCTGAGCGTGATGCCGAGGTCAGTCAAAATGTTATTGGGTTTTTGGATAACAAATTTTCTCAGTAGCAGCCCGGAGCCTGGTTTTGTGGCTGGTTGACGGTAATACTCTCGCCCTCTTTTAGATGAGTCTTTCACATGACTGGCGAAATGTGGGTGTTACTGTACAGGGAAAAAAATTAAGCAGTGCGCCAACTGGAACCATTTCTACGCTAGTTCATGGTTACAGTTTGCGCATTGGTTACTTTTTTTTCTCATGTATAATACACCTCGGCCCAATCCTTCGGTCAATCCTACTATCATACTAATATTATAAACGTGAAAGTTTGTGAGGATGAATGGATGGATGGATGTTTGTTACTCTTTCGCGCAAAAAACTACTAAACGGATTTAGATGAAATTTGGCACACCAATAGTTTATAACCAGGATTAGCACATAGGATATTATTCATCCCAATTTTCCCACGGGATCGAAACTAATGCGGGTGAAACTGCGGGGCGCTGTTAGTACAGAATGCAGGCGTTATGTTGTCTGATCATTATTATAGACCAAGAATGTTTTACATTATCTTTTGTTTCTTTGCTTTAAATTGTTTATTCCAGTATATACGTATCTAAGCTTACCTATGCTAAAAGCACTTGGAACTGCTGAAAACCTCATGTAACAATAATGTCTCCTACTTTAGTCTGGCGTTTTGTTGGCATTGTGCCAAAAGTTCCTATGTTTAAAGAAACTATCTATACTAGTTGTGATAGCAATACCTACATTATATTTATTCCTACTTTCATGAACGCCAAGGATAGGCAGCATCCTCTTTATTTATTAACAACTGAAAGAAAAGAAAGAAAGAAAATACATTTATTTACGGCAAACATGACGCATAAAAAAGAACACATACACAAAAAAAAACGATTTTGGGGTAAACAATGCAGCTGCTGCAATTATCAATTTTTTTGCCAAATTTGCTGATATTTGAACAAAGCTAGGCTAGCTTTGGTTATCACTAGAATTCAACGTCCTTTAGGGTAATTGCGTAACACGCAGTAAGTTACAATGGCTTTCATTTTTTCATTTTGACAGTTCAACAACACTCATTGCGTTATTTACATTGTTGAGTAGACAATTTTTTCGAACATAATGAAGCAATGGATACGCAATATCCTTCAAAATGATTCTGATAGCGATTGATAGTGTGTTACGCTATTAGGGTGATGTTATGATGTCATATCTTTTTGTGAACCTTATTCTAGAGTATCATTACGTTATTAGTTTTCAGGGGCAATCCCCCATATTTATCCATGACTCGTAAGTATTTCTTAAGAAAAACACAAACTATCTATTTTTACCGGAATACCACAAGGCTCAACTTGAAACAAAAAATAAACCTAACTCCTCTAACACTTCATTTACATTATAAGTACGAACGAATAGTTCGTCAAATGATTCGGCGAAATATTTGCGAACAAATACGTCGCGTTTGGATATTCAAATGATTCGCGCCGAAAGCGACATAATAGTAAACATTGACAAAAACAAATTAAATATAGAAATTTTTGGCATTTTCGGTCATGGCTCGGTAATAATATGAGCAGAACATTAAGTGAGTATAAGGTAAGCCTCCAGTGTTGCAGTAGGGACGTAGGCTGGCGCCTCGCCTCCAGAATTAATAACTTTCTCGGCCCCCACAGACGCTCAACCCCTAACTCCGGCCTCACCCAACGGCCCTACTACTGGCACCTATCTCGATTAATAAAATATCTCTTACTTCACAGTTTGCCGTACTAAATGCTCTTTTAAGACTGGTTAAAAAGAAAAACGTAAGGCTTTATGAAATAGATAGATATAAATATTTCTCTATCTATTGTCCTATCGCAGGTATGCTGGAAGAGATTTCTTATGAAATAAGCATCACCTTCATACCTATTTTTCCGTTCTGTTTTTTTTTCTTGTCGGTTTATATAATTCTGTACATAAATGGTAAAATAAATAAATAGGTACTTAGTGTATTTTTTTGGTACTTACTTATTTTATTACGGACAGAATCTTTCAGTAAACCAATACATATTTATATTTTGCAAGGTTAAATAATACCTTTACAGAAAATTATAAGGAAAAATACTTCACAAAGAAATATTTCAGTGTTGTTTTTTCTTACTTACTTTATGGTAAGCATTGATAAAAAAAAAATTCAAAATGTCGAAACATACATTACTATGCAGAAAGAACTTTGAAATAGCATAACATAAAACGCACACCATTCGAAAATAAGACATAACCCGATTCACTCAGACATTCACTATAACAAACCTATTATTATAATCCCGCTAATAATCCCATAATAAAATAAATCTCTCATCGCACATCCATAGTAGGGGCGAGCATCTTGCATCCCTCTCTAACGGCCGGAAAGCCTTCGGAAGTTTCAGGAGAGTTCGGTTTGCCTCTTTGACTCTGTTTGGGAGTGTAATGATTTGGCGCGCGTGTAATTTGCTGAAAAAATGTCCTCCCGTCTTTCAGGCAAGACTTGTTACATCATGTTCATGATACCCCATGTTCTGATTATTGCTATTATTTCTATTATTACCAGTTTCTTATGTTATTATTTACGTAATGTTAGGGTTGGTATAGAATTGTTTATTATTATGTTTTATGTACTGTGTTTTGGTTGTGAAATGTTGAGATTTTTGAAGAGAAAAAAATTGCTGGAGGATGGAATAGTTTTTGATGATAAAAATGCGCGAGTATGAAATTATCCAATTACAACAAAAATTTAAGAGTGATCTGATACATAAACCAAGCGAAAACAAAGGATAATAAACACCATTCTGTCTTGGCATACCAGAAAATAATATCATTATTTATTTTTATTTGATCATCTGTGTAGGGGCTGAGGATAAGGTACACCTACGCCATAAGGATAAGGCCGTCCTAAACCGTGCCTAAAGCGGTAGTGCGAAATGCCTGTTAGATAATGTTTTCCCATACAACTTGTCTTTGTTTGCAAAAATAGGTCAACGGGTAGTAGATATTATATTCTTCTAATAAATTACATTGTTTTATACCCTTTAGAAACAATCTAACCAGTCCAAACAATTACAAACAAAACAAAACCCGATATATCCAAGATTCACTTCATAACATCGGTGGAAAAACTTTGTTACATCGTGAAGTAACAGAGGCCCGCCCTGCGACAGTCCCTCACCCTAATAAATCTACCCTGAAGGTTTGCCGCGCGTCCGATATTTGGAAACGCCGGATCAATGCTTTCTACATAGTTATTTTAGGGTAAGTACCGTTATCCGCGTCCTAATGCAAGATTTGGGGTAAACTAAACAATTGCTCTTACGGGGGTAGTAAAAGACTGTATGTGTGGGGACTTTAATTGATAAAGTTCTGTTTTGGATCACAGGATTTGTCACTTAGTGAAGCTAGTATCAAATGGCATTTTAGTTTAAAAAATACACGTTTATACCACTGTGTGACCTAAACCCGCATTTAATTCACGGTTTTCTGTGACTTAAGTAGACCTTTTTTACACAGGAAAGCGTGACTAAAGTGCGGTTTTAGGTCACACGAGCTATAAAATAGTATACGATACGTGTGACTTAAGTATCCTATTAATTCACGGCGCCATGCAATAATGGACTACTTGAGTTTAATGTAGTCTGTGTAATGTACTAATTCGGATTCAGATTTATAAGACATATTTTTAACTACCAATAAATTCATCATCATCTTGCGTAGTCTTTTCCCAACTATGTTTGGGATCACGCAGTTCGGCTTCCAATCTAACCGGATGTAGCTGAGTACCAGTATTTTACATGGAGCGACTGCCAATCTGACCTCCTTAACCTAGTTATTGGTTAATACGAAACCCCTTGGTAAGACTGATTGTCAAACTTTCGGGCTTCTGACGACCCGTAACGACTGTCAAACATCCACGAATGACAGCCGGGACCAATGTCTTAACGTGCTTTCCGAAGCAAACTACAAACAAATACCTACCCTTAAATAATAATAATTAAGTTCAAGGACAATAAGTCTAAAATTTAACGAGCCTAAGAAAAGTCTACCTCGCCCTTTTCTCACCAACAACTAGGAAACAATTGTTTTATAACAACCACTTTCCACGACAAAAACCTTTGACGAAAAAGTAAAGCAAGAGAAAGAGTATACAAAATACCACCTGTAGTCTTCTGTCTATAGACTACCAACTCAATCATTTATTCCTTTAGAAAAAGTCAGGCAAATTATAACTGACCGTTTTTGACAGTTTTGCAAATTGACATAGGGTGTCAATTTGCTTAACAAGAAATTTCCCTGACTGTACGTACATTCATTTCCACCTGTAGGTTCCACAAACCTATCGAATGTTAGAAATCATCAGAGCTTTGTACCAAACATTGATTTCATTGGACTTTATTCAGCACTCCTCAACGTGTGCGAATCTCGTAGCGTTCGTAGCGACTGCTGCGGCGTAGCAGACTACATTGTAGCACTGTCGAATATGGCAACCTCTACGCGGTACTAGGAAAAGATTTGCACCTGTGATACCTTCGCTTGGTGTAGCTTTTGATGGAGTGGAAAGTTGTTTGTTGTTTTTAAAGCTTTGTTGTTACAAAGTTTATTAACTTACATGTTACGTGAAATCTAAACTAAAATTATAAATACCTAGTTGTTTATAAGGGGTAATCTATGGAAGTACTGGTTCGATTTTAAATATATTTCAGTGATAGAAAGCTACACTATTGCCAAGTACCATATCACATGATCTGACCAAGATTAGGTCTGGACTTTAAAAGAGACTGACCTCTGATTTTGATTTTGTTTCGGCCTTTCTTCCGAGTGTATTCAGATTGGAAACGCCGACCTTGTCTAGCTTATTTTACTTTTATAATATGTCGTGTAAAAGTTATTCCGTTATCCTAAATATTTACAGAATAAACAGTTTGATTTCATTTGACTTTGGCGCAGTTGAAATCGCGAAGAAAAGCTCATCTAAGGGCTGATTTTTCAATCATCACGTTACTTCAATCAATAAGAATCATTTTGAAATGTTGACAGTTATTTCATACAAAACTGTCAAACGTCCATTTTATTCCTCGAATAAAAGTTATCTGGCGACGGAAAATCAGCCCTAAAATAACTATAAAAAATGCTACGATCTTCGTCCAAAGCGATGATTTCGGCACAGTTTTCTAAAAGAAGTCACCATAAAGGTCAAGCTAATCAGGATACTCATGTTCAAAAAGCTGGTAAAAATAGACTTCACCGACGGGAAAATTCCACTTACCTTTTACACAATGTTTGTATGAAAAATCAGAGTATTTATGAACACATGCTTACATAATGTAACACGATAACGTAACTGGCTTCGGTACGCTCAGCGCGGGCCTCGAATTCTCTGGTATATAGCATCGAGATTGATATTAATATATAATAACTAGTGCGGTTTGGGAGTTACTACTCGCGTTGAGGAGCTACTATAGTTAACTATGTGATGGTATGTTTGTTTCAATTTAAGGTGGTTTGGTAAACCTGATTTAAGTTACAAATTCTTCCCAGGGAAAGCACTAGGAAGTGGTAAAGGGCGGGCGTTTTGGGGGACTGTCTTATGTAACTTTGATGTTCGAAAAGTGCTGATTCTCAGCCTAATTTGAACTAGAAGGCTTTTGATTTTTAATTTGAAATTAGATGTTTATATTTCCTGGTAAAAATATAACACACCTGTAATCTGCGAAGGGTTAGGCAGAGCTGCACCTATAGTACACCCACATTTCGCCAGTTATGGTCCAGTCCCATGTACCAGAGGGTGACCCCATTGCCATCAACTGGGCACAAATCCCGACACCGGGGAAACTAAGTCACTTGATAAATGTGGAACTGCGCTTGATTAATAGGAACATATTCAACCAAATTTTTGATACACCTATCAACAAATCATCATTTCTTTCTAAATCAGAATGCTCTTAAGCAATTTCGCAAAATACAAGAACAAATAAAACAATGAAATGTCTGTTTTTAAAATCTTAAAGGGAAAACTAAGAAACAAAGGGCTCTTAGCTAGTGACGTGTAATCAAGCCTCTTTTGAACAATGTACTCGTTCTTTTTAATTTCACCGCGGAACAACCAAGGAGGTTTTTAAGATTTTTCCATACTGCTTTGTGTATGTATCCTTTATTATTTTCTTTATAAGGGCCCGACCACACGTACCACGACCACACCACATCGCAGCGACTAAATATGGGCAAGCAGTGGTTACGTGTGAACAGTGTCGCTGCAGCTTCTTGCAGTTGCGCTGTAGTAACTACAAAATTTCGATGTGGTTACGTTGTCGCTAATAGTTGTGTTTGCCGACAGATCAACTCCGGCTGTGACAGTGTCGTAGCATCGATGCAACGTGGCTGGGACGTCGCCTTGATGTGGTCGGTATCGCCCACACGGCTGATTTTGACGGCCAAATGTGGTCCGTGTGAATAGACTATTCGTTTTGATACAAATTAGCGCCCGTCCACATGTTGTCGTTGTGGTGTGGTTGTGGTACGTGTGATCGGGCCCTTAGATAGCAAATAAAATACGGCTCCTATTAATTTTTCTCTTGTGAATGGGTTGTGTTCAGTTTTAATGTGGAAAACTGGAAGTACGAAGAGGAATATAAAGGCGTTGTCAGGATATTGTGAAAGTCGATAAGAGGACTAGTTGGTGATGCGATCTGAGAGGTTGTACAGGTTGATGGTGCACAATGAGATATTTTTTGATTGCTGTGTTTCTGTTAGTTGTTATATTTCAGAAAATACAGGATACATTTTTAACCAGTGCATGTAAACTGTAACCAAGAATTCAGCATATGATTCTAAACCCCTAGTGTAGAAATTTTACGTCAGTTATCAAAAAGAAAATCTGGTGTTTCATAGAAAAGTACAATATCTTCTTTCGCGGTATATCCTATCCCACTTCCTACTAAAATAATAAGAGTGAAAGTTTGTATGGATGGATGGATGGATGTTTGTTACTCTTTCACGCAAAAACTACCGAACGGATTTTCATCAAATTTACCACACAGATAATTTATAACAAGGCTTAACATATAGGATACTTTTTATCCCGATATTCCTACGGAATCGAAACGTATGCGAGTGAAACCGCGGGGCGCAGCTGGTAATATATAAATTATATGAAACAACCATATTTTTTTATAACCGACGTAAAATTTCTACGCTAGGGGTTTACTGCACTGGTCAAAAAAGAGCCTGTATAACCAACATGAAGTAAGTCATAATGAGTGTGTTCTTAAGCAAATTCAGTGTATCGGTTCACTATAACGCTTCGCCTGACAATAAAAACAAACAAAGTACCCCCAACTTATTTGAGACATTATTTTTCGACTACCCTCTACTCTGTTGTTTGCAAAGATGCCAGGGGCGTAGTTACCACCATATCAGCCGTATCGACGATACGGGGCCCTGAGCTACAGGGGCCCACGACGCGACGTGTGTTATAAAAAAAAATATCCAACAGCTAAAATTCTTATTTATGTATTTATAGGCACGTGGGTATCTGTATCAGAATCACTCATCTTAAACTGGGTAACCGTGAGGGGTATTCTAGAAATAAGTAGACAGGTCTTCGATCAGCAGTCTTTAATATAATCAGAAGGCCAATTCTCGTAATTTAAAACGTTCAAAATCTAGTCGCAGTGTCATCTCGGCGACAAACAAATGTCAAAAACTTGTCAAAATGTAGGGAAATTAGAGGTATTTTTGACAGATTGAGACGGAGATCAGACTGTGTACGTTCTTAAAATTACGAGAATCGCCCCTCTGGACTCTCAATGTAAATTACAAAAATATTACAATTAAACTTGGATGAAAATAGTTGAAGATTCCGGACGTAAGCGATCTGTGACCGTGTAGTCTACGCCATCGTTTGTTTCAAAAACTGCACGAGACTGATGGCTGCTTGACGTTCTTGACGTTTCGCTAGAGTGACACCCCCGTTACTACTCTCGTCCGCACAATGTCAAAATAAGGTCTTCAATTAATCCAACTAGATGGCGCTAGGGACGCGCCTTTTTTATATTTAACTATCTATGTACATACTTAAATAAACAGAGAAGAAGAAAATAACAGAAAAGTATGTACAAAGGTACATAATCAGCATGTTCCTACTATTGGGACACAGGCCTCCTCTCTGTGAGAGGGAGTGGGCCGTAATCACCACACATTTTTTGTTCTAAGATATGCCGGTTTCCTCCGTCTTCCTTCACCGTTTTGAGAGTATTGGCGATGAAATTATTTACACAAAATAAAATGTCTGCCTTGGTTCGAAAATACGACCTACTACTGGTAAGTCGCGGCCATTACGACTGGGCCACCACTGCCCTCTTCACCACTGCAGTCGGGTAAAAAGGGCCCCCAACAAATGGTGATACAGGGCCCCTTTAGGATGAACTACGCCACTGAAAGATGCATTAGCAAATCATACGAATATGTACGAGTGAAGTAAACATAAATCCCATCTCCCCTGAAATTCTCATCTAACCAAGCTATATTATTACCTGATACATTTTCCCTCGAACAGAAAAACACCCTTTAATTTTACTCACACAACAGCCAGTCTTGAACTCACTACAGCACAAATGCCAGGCATCTGCATTGAAATTACGAACTTATCTTTACCAAGTAAAGTTTAGATTGGAATAAAAGTTGGTTGTCGTTTATGGTTTTCTGTAAAAGATAAAAGCGATATTGCTATAGAGATTCAATGCAAACCATAGTATCTTTTATTCTCTTTTCAGATTATAGGGACACGAATAGTCTTTTAAAGTGAAAAGCTGTTTGCAAAACATCGAACGTTTTTAATCGTTCGTCAGTAATTGGTGAATTAACTGAATACGTTGAGTGGTTAATTGATCAATTAAATATAAGGTACATAATGAGAGTGTGACAGGCTTTTTAAGTAATTATATAGCGTTTGTGCATTACCGGAGTTTCTGATTGATTAAAACGCGGAATGCCTTGATTTTCAATTAAACAGGCTTAATGAGCGTAAATAAAGATATATATAGGAATTGTGAGATAGTTTTGCTAATTGGATCGCGGAGAAAAATGCCACCCTTATTAACGGATTATTATTCATATCGGTTAAATGATTTTAGTCATCAACGCTTAGACAAGTGGATTTATCTAAACTAAGAGAAAAAAAATGATTTTTTGTATATTTGTTTGTTACGCTTCACAGCTAAAACGGCTAAATGGATTTTGATGAAATTTGGCAAATGGGTAGACCATAACCTGGAGAAGGACATAGGCTTGCTCATACTTTTCATCCATTATCCTGAGCCTTATTTCATTATGACCACTCAATGATTCCTTACTTCGAAACCACGTCAATTCCTTAGCCACGCCAATTTCGCGTTAATTTTTTTAATTTTTTTTTTTTATTGAAAATGGACTCACTCTTGACCTCAATCCAGACCAGAGGCAGGGATGAGATCTACGGTGGAACGAGCTTGCCCAGAAGAAGCCTATTCACTCTCGCCCTGAAGAGATTCGGGTTGTATGAGCTCGGGAATGCAGACGCAGGCAGACAATTCCACTCCTTAGCTGTGAGCATCAGAAAAGATGATGAGAAACGCTTAGTGCGTATATATGGTATATTAACCAAATAGGGGTGGTATCCCGCAGTGCGTCTGGACTCTCGATGGTAAAAAGGTGAAAGCGGGATGAGCTCATGTAGCTCTTGAGCACACTCCCCGAAGTACAGTCTGTAGAAGACGGACAGACAGGCAACACTTCGCCGGTGAGCCAAACTGTGAAGCTTTGCCTCCACCAGCTTTTTATCGCCAATGAGTCTCTTAGCTCTGCGCTCCACTGAGTCTAAAGTGGCGAGTTGGTATTTAGCTGAGCCATCCCACAGGTGACCGCAGTACTCCATACAGGATCGGACTAAACGAAACCGCGCGAAATGAATAATACACAATTATTCATTTCGCGCGGTTTCGTTTATTGTGTCATAGAGAATACGTTACCTGGATCGCAGACGAAGTCGCGGGCAACAGCTAGTTGCTACTATTTATAGCAATTTGGATTAATAGGATAAGATTATTGGCTCAAAAAGATTGAATAATTATTCCATGAATCACAGAATCACAGGTCGTAATTTCTTTAACAAAAAACTGCAATCACCAATCCGTCTGACAATCATGGGGATATCCCCATAATCAGAGGTCAAAGAACATGTTACAACAGCCTAAAACTAGCTAACCTATGTTGTGACACCCACTAAATACAGCTCGGCAGCCGCGCGTTGAACTCTTTCATTCGGAACCCAGTTCCTCCTCATAAATACCGCTGAAATACTAATTAATTACAAATGAGTAAGAAAGTGTATTTAATTATAGTATCCTTCATTTCCATAAAAAAAAAATTAACTGACTAAATCTCAAGGTCACACAAGGTCATGAACTGAAAAAGCTGTTGAAACTTAACAGCGTAAACAGGTTTTCTTGAAATCATCGTCAATTTAACTACGAACTTTCTCTCCTCCTTCAGTATAAGTACCTATAAATATATGACGTAAATATTTAATAAAAGGTCACGAACTGAAAAATAATTAGGTACTATAAAAACAAATTAAGTAGGTAAACTGTATTCAGAGAAGTTCTTTACTTCTTCATCATCCATCATAAATCTAATATGCTATAATTATTATTACTAGCCATTAATATCCCACTGCTGGGCAAAGGCCTTCCTACTCTCTTTCCAACTCTCTCTGGGCAGAGCTGTTAATGTCGACTATTGTATAAAGTATTAAAAAAACATATTTCAAAGTACTAAGACGTTTAGGCAGTAGTCTGTGTAGTTTTATATCCCTTTAAGCATAATGAACAAAGACAAAGACGGCAGGTAGCGGTGAGGGGGTGCGCGGTGCGGCGGCAGGAGGGGGGACACATATGCACCACCATAAGTACAACGATATGCATCACTGCAGTCGCAGAGCTGCATTCCTGGTGCTGGCGAACGCGGGACTAAGGTGGACGTTCCCTTGAACTGACCTTTTTAGCTTGGTGTAATGGATCTGACATGGGTCTAATACTCTGCAGGATGGGTCATAGAAATGTCTTTAGGAGGCTTCATTTTCAGTCTGTTTTTGGCAAAATGCTGTGCGAATTGTAATCGTACAATTTTTTTATTCAACCAAAAATAATTGATTACAAAAATTGATAATGAATATTTTTCAAAAGTGGTTTTCTTCTTCTAAAGATTAGACAAATCACACTCTACAACGCGCCACGCACGTGATTTTTTACATACAAATTCAAATAAAAACCGCGTTTCCGAGCCGGGAAATTGGCTCCGTTTCCCGCGACCTGTCACGTGGCGCGTTGTAGTGTGTGATCCGTCTTATAGTCATCATCGGATAGAAATATTATAAGCCTCTTTTAGGGCGTCTAGTAGGACATGTGGGAAGGATCTAAGGTGAAGAAGGTGTGTAATTAATTAAAGGTTTTGTGTAAATTTGCTAAAATATGACGATAATTGTTGAAGATATCGGAAAAAATCATATCGACTGGGAGCTTTACAGGCGTGTGCCGCGTATTGGATGGAATTGGCAGACAGATAGTTTATAACCTGGATTAACACATAGAGTAATTTAAATGCCGGTAGTACGTGCCCGTGGAATATTTTCTGACATCCGTGGCCTAATAAAAACGGTGAAGAAAAATAAATTGAAGAAACCGGCATGTCCTAACCCAAAATTCGAAGAGATGTGACATCGGCCAACCCGCACTGGGCCCGCATGATGGATTACGATCCACTCCCTCTCACCGAGAACAGCAGTGGGAACATGATAGGCTGATTAAACTACGCGGGCGAACCCGCGGGCAAAAGCTAGTAAATAAATAAACAAGAAAGATAGATAGTTAAAAGTTGAAATAAATAAAAGCCGTTTACACAAAGCTCTTGCATCCGATCCCACGGTCGCATCCACGTTAGCCTTTCGTGGAGTGGCATCAGTTGAACTCCTCTTAGTTATAGTCCGGTCGCTCTCTAATTTACTTGCCGGCCGCCGGTGGACTCGATGCCACAATAATACCGCCAAGTATTAAACGTCGCACTGTGGGCTAAACACGACCTCGTTTAAGAAGAAAAATCGTTAAATACATCAATGTAGGATGGAGGGTTGGGGGTTATAATTCAAAGTAAAAGCCAAAGCATTTATTTCAAATAGGCATATAAAAGGCACTTTTGAACGTCAAAAATTACAATAAAATAGAATTGATTCTAGTCGCCCATTCCAAAAGGTAGTTTTCGTATGGAGAAGAATGGGCAAGAAACTCCACCGTTATTCTTTTAAAATGTTTTAGAATATTTTGCATACATTAATTATAATATAATTTATATGTGATGATGATGCACCTAGAATTAAAATTACTATACCACAATAGGTAAAACAATTAAAAATGATACCATGACAGATAAATTAATTATGTGATATATACATAGTGCTGACCTATAAAACATTATAAAAGTAGAATATTTTCATTAAAAAAATTAATTCAAACGTTGCAACTTCGAACTAACTTAGTACTAACTCAGTAGTCCCTAAGCTTAAACTACCTAAGTTAGAATAATGTACGGTCACCAAAGGAAAGAAAGAAAGAAAGAAAAAGTATTTATTGCGACTCGTACAGGATCATAAACTAAACTAAACACAGTTAAAAATAAAACAAATTATATAAAAAAGTAACAAAAGGAAAAATTAAACAAAAAGTCCTATACGATGCCAAAAGGCTCCTATCTCAGCATGATGCTACGACATTTAAAAATAAATGTCATACGGAGATAAGTAAGCAGGGCCGTCGGATATAGGTGAAGTTTTGTAAGAAAACGATGGATGTTTTCGAATAAAATTTAATTTAATTAATAGAAAACAAACAGTTCTTTTATCAAATTAAATTTCATTCGAAAAAATCCATCGGTTTCTTACTAAACTTCAACTATGTCCGACGACCCTGGTTACTTATCTCCTTTGGCGACTGTAAGTACATCATTTTAAGTCGACACCCTTAGCACTTTTCAAGACCCACTGTACCATTAGACCACTACCACTATACCACTGTACCAAAATATTAGTAGTCATTTGAATTGAAGATTAATTGGCACTGGTTGTGAAAAAAATTCTACCATAACGTAAATCCCTTTTCAGTTTATTTTTTTTAGCGTCTCTTAGTATTGCTTCCTCCTAATAAATAGAGGAATAGAATAGAATACTCTATATTATTTATACCATATAAATTACAGACATAAATACAGAAATTTTACAATGGGCTGTCTTATAAACAGTACTACGTAACCCTTCATACTAAAATTCTAATTAAATGCAAAAAAACACCTTGATAATTGTAAATTTTCTCCAGTCACAGTTGTGTAACGCACCACTGTGCATCGCCTGAACTTTTTAAACGTATTGCGCTTGCGCAAGCTTTTAAAAAGCGCAATTACGTTTACGTAAGTTAACAATCTGAAGATCAATTGTTGGGTAATGGGGCTCATTTGTGACAAATGTGCGTGTTATAAGGTGAAAGATCTTTTATTTATTTTTAGCCTTTCAGTAATAAAGTTAATAACGAGTGCTATTTACTACTTAAAGATGGTCCGGGGTGGAATTTTATTGGATTTTTTTAATTAAACTTGTGAGAGTCAATGTTTCAGGATCCGATAAGCCAGGACATCCAATAGAATTATGTATGTGGCTAAATGAGGCCCAAAATCCGAGTTATTGCATTTTTTGTAAGGACAGAAGAGATATGGAGTCGAGGACCAGACCATGATGAGGATTGAGGCCGCCCATTGTATATGTTGTAGTGTTAAATGTACTTTTTTTTTGTTAATTTTCTGGTGTACTTACTTACAATAAAATATATATTATAAATAAATAAATAATATTTCTTATTACATTGTATTAATTTCGAGAGTGTTATCATACCATTATACCTACCTATTTTCTGAATCTTTGATTTTTGTTAAGGAAAAGTTTAAAAATGTATGCATTCACAATAAAAGTCTCACTGAATAAATTGTCCGGCTAAACTGACGTATCAGATTAACCCTAACAATGCCTGCACAATAACCCGGAACCGCGTCTAACTAACTACTTGTGTCCCACACATGCTCGTTTGACCTTATGCCGCCGAAAGTACCGATAAACACCCCGCATTGTCACTATATCCCACGTTTGTTGTGTGGATATTAAATGAACCACCTTCGTTCTACACGTGGGTATAAAAAAACGGAATAAGACAAGAGATGGGCTATAGTGTTCTTTTGGCAATAGTGGCCTTATTGGCAAACAATAGCCCATTTGGCAATAATGGCCTATTTGGCAAAAGTAACTTTTTGGCCACAGTGGCTTTTTTGGCAACAGTGGCCTTTTTGGCAACAGTGGCCTTTTTGGCAATTATAGTATTTTAAGAAACAAATAATAATCACCCATGTGTTTGCCAGTGGTCGTGATTATGGCGATTTATGCTTAAACCGTTTATAGCTGTCAATGGTACAACAGTGAATGGACCGATGGAGTAGCAATAACAATATGATAAGGGTGACATTTCATGAAAGTCATTAACCCTGGATAATTTAATTAACTAACTTAAACAAAGTTAAAAAGACTGTCCAGCTAATCCTAAATCCATCAAAAGAAACATTCAATTTAGTACTGTTGCTATGTTGTCAGCCAAAAAGCCATACCGCTGCCCACTCCAAATTGTGATTAAACCAACCTAATACACACAATTACAGGTCATGCTACTACCGACACCCGTTTTTGTGCCAAATAGAAAGATTATAACCCAACTGACAACCCCACTTTGAAAACCAACCTCAGTTTTAAACTATAGAGTTCAAATTCCAGTGCACGGGTTCTGACGAAACCCGCTTCGTTTGTGTGCCCTCGTGAAAGCTACACATTTCATTTATAATATTAGGTACAATAGCAGACGTCATACTGTATACACTTCTACTACTGTACTCATAAATGTTTCATATGTGTGAGCACCATCGATGTTCGGAAGGCTTAAGTGCCACGCAAGCGAATTTGGACTCTGTCGGAAAGATTTATGTTTCGTTTTTCTTTGATGTAGGTAACGTATTATGGCAATAAGTGTATGTTTGCGTATGTGTGCACCGCAACGGCTCAAACGGAGTATCGGAGAATGCCGAGCGTGAATTACTGTGTTTAGGGAGTTGTCACTTTGACAATTTGCTCTTGTAAGGATTCGCGCCGCTTGTTCAGATTAATAAAAGATTAAAGCCGGCTTGGTGATTAATACGTTTTAATACTAATTCAATTGTCTTTGTTTGTAGTTAATTAGAGTCTAATCTAGGCTAATTAAACGTCTACAGAAATTACATTTTTTATTTTAATAAATCTCTTTTTTTTATTAATTTTCTGCTGTAGATTTTAGATTGGGTACCTAAGTAATAAAAATTGTTTCAACAAAGGCGCCGTCGAAAGAAACACAGATAATAATAAACAAACATTTTTAATTACATTACAATAAGCATTAGGTGAACGTTGATGAAAAGTGATAAAGTCAACCGACAAACGTATCAATTACTAAATTGAATTAAACGCTATAAACCGCGCGGCGCTCCACAATAAGCGATCACGGCGCATCGCATTAGCTACTGACAGCCCGCGTACGTGTGTATACCACGCTCGTTACGTTTACGTGACGCGCACACACTAAGACAAACTTATAACTGCCTACAACACAAACAAAAATAAACCTAAACTCTTACTACATAAGTGCTCTCTCGCTATACCTCAAACTCGCCAGTTTATTGCTTGCTCCCGCCACCACACCGGGTGGCGAAGTCCGGCAACGTCGCGCCCAAATTATTGTGACATTTATACCATACTGCTTGCAGAACGGAACCGCTAGCGACATCTATCCACGCTCTCGGAACTAAACACTCGGCTCCTAGAAAGAGACGGATGTACTTGACAATATCACTTTCACGGTCTCGTACTTAAAGCTAAGCGGTTTGCTGTACTGTTTGTTTGTGTCTGTAAACAGCGGCCTGGCGAGGTGTATCGCGCATGAATGAAATGGATGACCGCGTGAGAGAGACAACGCTCTACATTACGTGTGGGTGGGAGCGGGATGGGTGAGAAGCGCGAAGCGTGCAGAATACATCGTTTATCAGATTACATGCGAAGTATCGCGAGCGTGGCGATGTTTTGACACGCGATAATCACAAGATAATGCGGGCGATCTCAGCGGCGTTTAGGTTTATATTGGCTTTTTATAGCGCTGAGTTAAATGTAGTAGTGGAAAATATTAAACACACAATAATATCAACGACTGCTCAGATTATTTTGTTTGACTTGTGACGTCAGAGATTCTCACGAAACTTTAGCGCGCCATTTGCGAATGTTTGAATGTTATCTCCTAATTTCTGTTTTCAATGTTTGTTTTATTTACTGAGCCTGTTAGAGATAATGTTAATTGTGAGTTTCCTCATATAAATTAACGGTGAATCAAATTATAATAAAGATGCCGTCCTTGGTTTTAAAGAAATTACATTTTTGTATAACGTTACCTATCAAAATTAATGGTTATGTGAACAGACCGACGTGCAATAAATGAAAATAATCCACATACATTTTTACAAATACATCAACCTTAAATCTAGATAAGCAATTACATAAAAACTTACGCAAGTATAAAAGTCCTTTAATTTATTCAAAATAACAAAAATGACCAATACACACACCCTCAACACTAAACTAAGCAATTAGTACGTCGAAAGTGTAGAGCTTTCGCAGAAAATCCGAGCTTTCCAAACTTGTCGGGGGCAGCTTGCCAAACGAATGTAGTGTGAAAACTTGGTAGCAACTTGTGAAATGGGGGAGGGGAAATATTGTTACCGAACTGACTTCTAGCGCCATCTAGTAGCGAGTAGCGGAAGCTGAAATGTTCAAATATTTTCGTTGTTGTAGGTGTTAAAGATTTTTGTTTGTTTTGTTGTGTGAGTTTAGTATATTTTAGGATTTTTAACATTTTTATTTGGCTAGAGAATAATAAATGACAGGTATTATAGTAGTTGAAAATAATAATAAAATATGCCATGAAAATTATCCACCACAAAATAATGATATATCAATTTCCAATTAGTACAGTAGAAAACTTAAATAGAAATCATAGACAAGGTGTATGCATTCTAAATACCTTGACCAAACGTTATTTCTGGAGGGGCAATGTTTATCTTATGGCAAGCGTTAACGCTGCGTGTTATTTCAGTATCGGATTCGTTTTCTTTTATTTCAGTAATTTTATATGACTTCGAGTCTACTAATCGATTTTTAATCGAATCAAAATGTATGTAAAACACCCCTGCTGAGTTGCAAACAACTTTTGCTGTTTATTTTCATAATGTGCGCGCATTTAACCTGTACCTAATGAAAGCATTGATGATGATGCAATGCATGGATTATTTTATTTTGCTATTAGTATTGGCTTCTCTTTCATTATTTGGTTATTTAATTTAGTCAGCACTATATACAGCCGTTCTCGTATTAATATGTGAATTATTCATTTGGAACCGGTCTTATGCATTATTTTCCTTATTATTAGGTAGGTACTGTTTCCTTAAAAACCAACTGTGAAATCATGTCACTGGTGACAAAACTAAAAAAATATAAGAACCATCAACTGATTTACTCCGTTTCCAGCTTTTCATAATAGTTTTCGAGACATTGGTCTTGAACTTCTGTCAGAAATTCCAAAATACATGAATAGCATCAATCGACAGGAATCCGACGTAGGCGTTGGCATACCGCAAGGTAGCACACTGGGGCCTTTACACTGAATAACATGGAATTGGCGCCGATTCCCTTGTTCACAAACTAAGCTAAATTTAAGTTCAGTGCATCTTTTTCTTTCTATTTCATTTAAAAATGGACAGAAGATAAATATTAGTTTAGTCCTGTCAAATTAGTCAACGCCTAATGTAAATGGACGTAGTCTTAGTAACCGTGTTTTTAATCACGTCTAAACTTGCTACGAAGTATCTAAATTTGACAGGACTAAACTAATATTTATCTTCCGTCCTTTTCTTAATGAAATACAAAGGAAAATATGCACTGAACTTAAATTTAGTTTAATTTGTGAACAAGGGAATCGGCGCCATCTACTAATTAAGTATTAGTTTAGTAAATGCAACGTTATCAAAATAACTTTGTATTTACTAATTGAATCTGAATTGAATTTTTTCTTTATAATTTCACTTCAATTGTTAAACTTGTTTGCGGCTTTCTATATCTAGTTTCGTTAGATCTAACAATGAAACTCACATGTTCCAATATTCTATTGGTAGAATATTTAAAAATAGTCAAACAACAAGGTAACTCTAGTCGTAGCTTTATCGTCAGCGCGCACAACGCGGACGTAAATCTTCCCTTGATTTACGGACATATATACGAAGGCACTTTAATTTACAGCTAGACCGTTTTAGCCGACTTTCATAAGTAATAAACACTACACAATTGAATATCTTGTAGGTGGGATTTTATTGTAAGACTATCTAAAGATTGATCTGGCACTTCAAATGTGACACTTTCAAATGCTAAATCTGACTATCTTCACGATCGAATATGTCTTTGAAGTTAGTTGACTGTGGTCGTTGATTAAGAAACAATTATGTAATTTTTTTGTGAATAAAATATAAAATCGTTTTTTTTAAACCATGATAAACGACTGGAGGCAGAGAAATGAGGAAAATTATTTTGTAGTTTCCTGTCTCCTCTTATAAAAAAGCCTACATAGCTACCTGCGTCAGATTGTATTATTTGATAGTAAAGTGTCATTGCTTATAAACGCGGACACTCTCTAAGGCTAAAAGCAATTTTCACATTAGTCTCCTTCACTGAATGTGCACGGTTTGGTTAATTTTTCAAACATGCATGTCACAAAATAATTACATTCATGTTTCCCGACAGCTTAATCAAAACTACAATTAGTACTTTAGCACCTTGGAACGACGTTGACAGAAGTACTGTCGGTTGAAAGTTGATTACAATGTTAATGTGGTTCTGTATTGGATTCATCCTTCAGCATTTTAACCTTCGTCCTTGATGGATGGTAAAGGCTTCTCAGATTAGAGAACGTAACGTTCAATGATGCTTGCAATAAATAAACAATCGATAAATTATTTTTATTCTATACAAATGTTACGCAAATTGTATTAACATTCGTGGTAAACATGCCTATCGCGACCATTAAACTCCTACACATCGGTTTTCCGAAAAATAATTCAGAAAGCTGTAAAAGAATTGAGGTGAAAACCAATGCGATGTGCTGAATAAGCGAGCCGACCTACTTCGACACTTCGTTAGTGTTTTTCGATATTCCACTGTGATTTATTATAGATATAAAATCCACCAGATGCCAGATCACACCGACCACATATTGAGAATACGCGGCCGTCTCTTGGGTGGTCTATCTATGGATCATTGTTTACGAAACAAGACGAGTAGCGTTACTTGTGTGACGTTTAAAGTTTTATTGCGAAAAACATGTGTCTGTGTGAAAGAATAAGTGCGAGCAAACACAGTCTAGCGGTCACATGGAACAAACTACAAACGTGAGAAATGTATCTGCCGTGCCTACGAAGGTCGACGCGTGAAGATTTGAGGCTGTACCGATATAACGTATTTACTTAGGCCGGCCCAATGATATTACGAGGTAATCGGTTCAAATGTTAAGTCAATATCACTCGCCTTTGGGTTAAACTATTTAAAACAGGTGGTTAAAACTTAAAACGTATTTGTGTTTTTATGTAATCGCGACGATCAGTTTTTTTAAAGGAATGTTTGTTTAATTTACTCTAATATTCTTCAGTAACCGTGTTTTACCGTGACCTCCCCGCTCGTAATATTCATTTACATTCCCAAATACGTTAACAGGTACCACCTCCGGGGTCGGACTGCGGTAGGGGAATTGAAAAATTGTAAAACACACCTCAGGCATTGTGGAGTGAATAAATTATAAGCGAGCACAAGTTATCCGTGCCCAGCACCACTTGACCTCCCGTGTCTCTTTCACCTGTGGAAATCACTTCAGTTGCTTGGAAATGGTGAATTCACGTGAGACCTACATACGCTGGCCACTGCGCGACCCACTTACGCTTGGTAGTCTCAATATTGTTGTACCAGATCTGTACTAGGTTAGCGGAACCCTAGTTCTAGGATTATTAACTTGACTTAATGGAAATTCATTCCGGGTAAATGTGTTCCTATGACATGGATCTAGTTTATTGTAATGTTTCGTTTCTCTCAGTTAGAAATTATATGAATTCTGTTAGTTGAAAGTAGGTGTAAGATTTCCTCACATAACTATATGAGAGACGGTAGATTTTTACGATTTGATTTTTCTTTTGGCAACGGTTTCTCTGGAAATTGCAGCCAAATGTCGTCTTAGAGATGCGACTATCTTCTTATAAAATATAATTTTAAAAAGTAGGAACTAACTCATTCTACAAAAATATTTTTTTAACAATAATTATGTCCAAATCCTCTAGCCAAATAATGGGTTTTTCTATATTACAATGCACATATTCTTGTTTGTCTAAGATAACACTTACAATTACACATTCATAATCTTTTGAAACGAAATACCTATTGCAGAACATTGTGCAAATAATTTCATAGTGTTGTCTCTAAAAAACTCAACAAAATTATGCATGACAGCATGCATAATTTTCACGAAATTCTACCTACCTACAATAATTTACATTATACCATCATGATCCTCAGACTCCTTATCTAATCACATAAAACGTGTGACGTCATCGAGTGCGTAAAAACACCCGACCTTTATACGAGGGATTTGTAATCTTTACGAATTATTAGACTGATAAGTTTGGGACGCTACTGGTGAAATTATTTTGAGAGTTCTATTCACAAAGGTGAGGATTTTTGGTTGTCATGGAATTATTTTATTAGATCCTTAGGTACAAGACATCGACTTCATTATCAGCCAATAGGTACAAGTATTTATGTAAGTATGAATGTCGATGGCTATAAGACGGGGTGACTACCGAAATGACGACTAATAGAGAAGAATGGAAGGAAAATACATGTTGCGTCGACCACAAATAGATTGGGATAAGGGCAGGGGAATGGTGATGAGGTACAAGCACTTATTTAGCATTCTGAAGAGTTGATTTCTCATAGAAGACTTTAAGGCTTTCATTATCACCATATTTGCCATAATTATGGATCGGTCATTGCAGAACCTTATTTTTATTGGGTGGGAAATCATCAAATGACCCCTCCGGGCGGAGCAGAAGGGAGTGTCAGACTTTTACTGACTAAAACCCACCCGTGTTCCTTCAGTTACCTGTGCCAGGGACCACGGTATGAGGGAGAGATCCTCACGCCTCAGCCGCCGAGGGAGACGCTCCGGGCGTCGGGAGCCGCGTGACGACTCCCGGCCACCGTAGGCGCGGGCCTGCGGGCGGAGAGCAATGGGTAGCTCTCCGTCCGATCAGGACCAGGCCCGTGCCGGACGGCGCGTAAGTGTTCCACGTGCGCCTCAAAGAGATGTCAGCATAGATGACGGGGCCCGACAGGGCCGAAGCCTGCCGGGGTAGCGGGATCGTCCGAAAGGGTTACCGCTGCCCTGGTACATAAAGGGCTAAGGAAGGAACACGGGTGGGTTTTAGTCAGTAAGAGTCTGACACTCCCTTCTGCTCCACCCAGAGCGGGAGGAGTCATTTGATGATTTCCCATCCTGAAAAAAAAAAAAAAAAAAAAAAAAAAGGGACCACGGTATCTCTTTCGAACAACCCGCAGCCCCGGCGGCATCGGCCCTAGCGGACCCCGTCAGTTCGTGCTGACATCTCTTTGAGGCGCGCGTGGAACACAACGCGCCGTCGACAGGACCTGCCTTCTTATCCCACCCTGCTAGACGAAAACTACTGACAATACAATGTCCATGCTCTCAATAAAAAGGTGTGTTCTTTATTTAGTAACCAACCACACATACAGTTAATTTCAATTATCAGTGTCTTCCGTTTTCACACGTATTTCAGTGGCTTCAGTCGACCCAGAAAGAAACTTCTTTAAGTAAAATAAACGGACATCAATTTCATTTCAAGTTTTCGAAAAAGTTACAAAAGATTTTCGAAATATTACGATTCAATTACATAACTCCAAAATTGCGCAACGAATTTCAAAATGACAGTTCAGTAAAATGTTGAAATTAGATTCTTTCGCTTATTCGAACTACTAACGCCATCTAGCGGTGCTAAAATGAGTTAAGTCTACGCATAGACGATACGTTTTCAATTTTTAACATAGCCATTATGTAGGTTATTTTTCTGCTTAATGTATTTATAAGTAAATATTTATTATGTAATAGGATGATCATGCAACACAATAGAATAATGTACCAACCCATTTTCCCAACTTGATACACAATACCTACTACCCTTGAGGGCACATCCCTTAAATAGGACAAACTTGGTGATCCCTCCGCCCTTCCATCGCACGCCGGGGTCCCGGGAAGAGGAATATCTAAGACGAAACCATTTGTATGTAATATTTAATATAACGGAATCTTCACAGTTAGATAAGAAAATTGTATCTATAGTATTTAGGGCATGTGCCTACATCATATTTTGTTTTGAATGAGGTGAAACGTTGTTATCAACAGTTATTTTTTAATAAAGTATTTTGCTGAGTATAATCGTAATGATTAATAACGCTTTCATTTTTAGTTATGTAATTATTTCAAGCACTCACTAATGTCAACTAGCCTTGTACGCAACAAACGCAACCTAATTGTTTACTTATACAAAAATAAAACTAAGATAAGAATCAAAGTACAAATTCACTATTATTTTGTAACATAAACTCGTATCATACATGGCGTGAATAGTACACACCATCGCATTAAACTTTTAGGGAGTTTACCTACAACGCTATACCTACGTGACAACCGAAATTGGGTCCGAAATTACTCGACAGTAGAATAATGGCGTCTGTTACTAATATACGGTTATCCGGAAGTGGTCTGAGCGGCGGAATTCGTACCACAATATGTATGTAATTTATTCAGGCGATACCATCGGGCGCTGTCGCCACTCGTCAATAGATGGCGCTGTACTCAATTAAGGTGCGGACACAATATTAATCTAGTTCAATCCGGCACGTTTATGTACAAATGCATTAGTGATTCCACTGCAGCGATGTTGTTGTGGTGATGATGTATTCATTAATGTTCTACTAACGATATAGGGGTGTAAAATAATTAATAACATTGAGTGTGTAATACGAGCGTTTCCAACTAATAGTTGATGGCAACTTTAATAATTATCTTTATTGATGATTTGGTGTGTTGTATTTGATTCTTTCCTGATCATTTATTTTTGTAAATAATGTGTAACAGTAGTAAAACAATTTTTCGGTTATCCAATATGGCGCCAAAACATATTTTTACAACACATTCTATAAACACAGAAAGCTTTTAGAAAATCGCAGGAAAAGCTATTGATTATACGGTGTGCCAGTTTTCTGCTTCCTAGATTTCTGCATAAAACCCATTGTGCGCATTTCCTGTGAAATACAGCGGCCGTACCTGCCTTTCTAACAAAGTTACAGTCTAAAGTTAGTTTTTACGTTCTGACTCCTAAACACTAGCACAATACCACGCATAGTAGATCATGTACATAAACAGGCACCCAGGCAGGCAGGCAGGTAGGTACAGGTATAGTTAATTTTGAAATAACAAGGAAGAAAATTCATAGTTAATCCTTCAAGGGAGTCATATAAAAAAGATTACCAAACATAATACTGAAGAGACACAAGATACCAAAAATATCACCGTAACATCTAGTTAAGGTAAAGAAGATCCCTGTTATTTATAAGGCACTTAACCTCTTTGTTTATGACGAAGCTAATTCCGTATTGAGACAACGCGGCCGGAATTGGGATGTTGAAAATAAACACCACCACAGAAGAGGAAATTTTAATTAACTTAATGTTACTATAACAAACACTGTAACCGGAATCTTTGATACTCTTTGGATATTAAGCTAAACTTAATCTGGGATTCTGTGTGATGTGGTCCAATATACATATAGATTCCATAGTCAACAGTCTTGACAATATCTACGACAATGCACACCGACACTTGAAAGGCAAAATCAAAATCAAGTCATTTATTCAAATTAGGCTACTAGGCTGAGAATCAGCACTTTTCGAACGTCAACATTACAAAAGACAGTCCCCCAAAAACACCCTTCACCACTTCCTAGTGCTATCGCTGGGAAGAAGAAGTGGCGCAACAAACTCCCCAGCAGCACAGCTGTCTGTTCAGTTAGAAAATAGTTGATTGTATACAATACTAGGAACCTATGTTCATAATTAACATGACAAGACCAGAACATAAAATTAAATGATTTGCCATATGTCAGCTAACCACGCCAATACACCAACAAATATAATAAAAAAACTATACGTACTCAAGCTAAAAAATAATTAATTAAAATTAAAATGTATATAAAAATTTACTACCCAAATAAAAGCCTCCAGGCATAAAGGGCGTGGACAGCTTACATATTTATGCATTGCTGGGTTCTGTTCACATAGCTGTCACTTGAAGTCACAAATGATAAACTAGGACCATCGAAGTAAAATAAATAAATAAGTTAATACTAATAACAATAACCTGTCAGTAAGCTAATTCTGGAGAAAGAACATGAACATTGTCTTGAGTTAATTAGGGCGACCAACTATTCTTATCGTGTAAGTAGTCGTTGATGGAATAGTTATGCCTTTAAGCAAAGGTTGGATTTTACTTGAGATTTAAACGCATTAAAAGGCAAGTCTAGCAAAGAGGAGGGTATCTTGTTATAAAAGGTTATACCAAGCCCAACAAATGAGTTATTTGACTAAGCGACATAGGGCTACCTTTACAAGCGTTTGCCGTTCATGCGATATATTTTTCTCATTGCTAAGATAAATCCCATCATTTGATGCAACCATAGAGATATGATACCATATCTACCTAAGAGATTTTCTACTGCTCCTCATCTTCTAGACAATGACATATACTTTTTATATAAAACCGGCTAGTTGAGAGGTGGCCAATTCTCTGTCGGAAACCACACTGTACCAGTACCACTATACCATGATAAAAGAGAAGCAAAGCCTACTTATATACAGTAAACTGGAGATTTTTCTTTAGCTTCAAACTTCTATAATATTCATTTTATCCATCAACCATGAATTTGTTAAAATTATGTCTGTCCCTGTCGAGCTATCGGCCAAACTTTTCCAGTGTTTATTAGTGTTGGAAAACTTTGTCATGGGAACGTGGAACATGTTAAAAGTGATATCCGTTGGAGGTGCCTATCCGTTCTTCTGCAGATTTTTTTTTATTCACACCTGGGTGGCAGATCCTGGACGACTACATTGGAATATACGAAGAGTAGACAACTTTTATAGGTATGTCACGCGTTAAACAGTCGCGCTAAATCTTTTGAATAACCAGTGTCATTATTTGAGCTTAACAGCCTACCTGGTAGAAAGTATCAATAATATGAATGGCCTATTAAACGCTATTGCTTAAAAAAAAGTCACACTTCATTCACTCACATCTGACACGTTTTCTACAATGACACGTTCTGAAGGGTTAAAATCAATTAGTATACAAACAAGGTATACAAAGAGCGACGTATCTAGTGTAATGACGTCATCGGTACCACGCTGCGCCGGCCCGCACCCTCGCGTCATCTCTCTAATCGAAAATACTGTTCAGTAACTATTCTTTATTTATATCTCCGTCAGTGTCTGGAAATGTATGGAGCGGAGCAAATTACAGATTGGCTATCTATAGACGCAGTGTTTGGATCAAACCATGCTCTTTTAAGAATTGTTTAGGAGCATACGAGATTGAGCAAGAAATACTTACATTTTCCGATTCTTCTAATTGTTCAATGTTTCACCTTAATTGGTATGTTGGGCAATAAGATTTATATCTTCCAAAACTTTGTGAACTCAATAAAATATCAACACAGAAACAAAGTGTTATTTTTCTTCTTCTTGGCGTTATTCCAACTTATTGGTATGGGCCACTGCATCTTTGTCTTCTAAACTTTTCTCAGTTTCGTACGCAGGTGCACCTTGGCTGAACCAAACTGTAACAAAGGCAACTACTTTCTAATAATCATCAGTTATTAAACTTCACATAAGATCAACCCCTATACTATAATGTATTTCAATTACTTCACTTTATTTACAGATATAACAATTTGTTGCCGGCACTGCGTCTATGTATGCAAATCGTTTGCTTATGCCACATTCACACTGCAGGGGCGTCTGCTCTTTTAACAATTAAAATATGCAAATGGGAGATATTACCTACTACTTTTTATTCCGGCTCGCTGGAGTAGATATCAATGGGGTTGTGAGGCTTCTAGCCACCCCTAGCTGTGATGACGATGTCTAAAAATATGGATTGAACAGCACTCCCATAGGGCGGGCAGCGAGACTGTTTGTTTATATTATCACTTACATAGACACCTGTAGTTAACGAGGGAATGGGGAATTTAAATTGTAATTCTATTAGGTGTGTGAGGTATCTGATTTTGTTTTATTTGTAATTAATTAAAGCAGAGATTATTATGATATCAGGTTTGAACACTTTGTCTCATTAGAATCTATTAGTTTGAATAGTATTTTTTTTTTAATGATTTGGAACAACTATTTGACTTAATCGCTAGACCCGAATAATATTTTTAAGACCTCCTTATATCATAATTAGGATGTTACGAACTTTTTTCATCCTGTTCCTATTTATTAATTTTGCCCAAAAGATCCCTTGAAGATTTACAAAATTCCTTTGTTCAAGTAACCTAGGTAGATAAAAATCAAGGCCAAATCCTAGTTTTTTCACCATTACTCATAATGCGTCACATTACTATTGATCCCAATGTCGTTGACCGTCCCTATAACCGTGTCACCAAATAGAGTGATTACGTTGTAGGTCGACTAACTACGAGACAACGGCTAAACAGCCAAACAGCCAAATTACACAGATTGTGCACCGTCGGGGTAACGTTGCTATGTAAATTAATAATATGTAAATTTCCTCGCCCGCCGAACAGTTAGGGCTAAGCTGACGTTTACACGGCACTCCTAAGCGATACATACAGCCTATAGATTAATTTTAGCGACGCCTTTTTAATTGAGTTCTTTGGTAGGCAGTTTTTGGAGCACCCTCTTGACTAACAAAAGGGACTAAGTTTTACCTCAAACCTGTCTAGATATATCTATGTAACTAAGGACATTGTATTGGAGACCAGTTATGATACAAATTAATTAATCGAAATTAACTTTAAATATTTTTTCTTCCCACTCATGTTTTTGTCCTCAATTATTTTCGCGTTCTGCAAAGCTTTGTTTCCGTTTTCTTGTTCATATCTTCGTAATTTTCCGGTTTTTTGATCTCTTTCCAACAATAATCTCAGTTATCCTGTTGCTAAACATTTTATTAATATTTAAATACATGTCTCTTGGTGTAATCAATACATAACGCTCTGAAGCCGCACGAGCTTAGCTTTATTAGTTAATACCAAACATAACAGATGGCGCTACGCGTATTGAATGATGGAAACGTAGAGTTTGGGTAGAAAGGATTTTCTACATTGTGAGTAAAACTAATCTTTATGTAAAGTCAGCAATAAATTACATGTATAACCCACTTATTTGGGTGGAGGCAAAAGAATTTGGATAAAAGCACAGCTTTGAAAAACTAAAAATCGTAAGAAGCATTAAATAAAGAGAAATAGTCAGGCAGGTCGTGCTAATTTCAATAGTACCTACCTACTCATGGTTATGATTTTTGTTTTTGATATTTTTATTATGATTGAATGTGTTGTGGATAAAATCAACGGCCACTTCATAATAAAGAAGAAAAGACTTAGTACTTACGTGGTAGGTAGGTAGTAGTGATAGTCCTTGGTAGTAAGGTAAGTTTTTATTGGTGTAAAATATCAAAGGTAATTAAAATATTGACTACCAGGTTCGCAGTTCTGTACATTATTTTAAATAATCGTTTAATACAAACTCCGTAGGTACTGGTGACGTCGACGCTCCCCGAGGCGATCAATTACTGCGAATCAACTGCGAATCAACTTTCATGCGACTCCCCTAGCATTGCACATTGCGTACTTGAATGCGAATCGGTACACCCTAGTCGCAAACTGCATGTAAATCTAGTGTAAATTATTCTGGATCATAATATGAAGACTTTAATGTATTGAAACGGGAGTTTTACGCTTAGTTACGTTTAGGATGGGAGCCGTTTGGGAATGTTTATTTTTATAATGATCTTTAAACAACAAGGAACTAGGTATATCAAATATTTTAAGTCAAGGTGAAAAGTAGGATAGTCTGACTGGGTATGTGGTATGTGGCACTGAATGATTCAAAAGACAAACCCTAAAAACATAACTATTGCAAAGCATAGTTAGGTAAAAATTCCCCAAATTAAATAAGCATAAGCAATCATCGGTTCGATTAAGTTTTATTCTTGACCTCAACAAGCATCGAATCCGCTACCCTACAGGAAACAAGCCAGCCATCCTTGAGCCATTGGGTTTGATTTGGCGTCCCGACGTCCGCCTTCTTTGTTCAGAGTTGCGCTTTCAGTTCCCGCACCCAAACAAATATTTATGCAACAGATTACAAGAGTAAATAATTCAGCGTATTGATTTTAGCTCATTGAGATAATAGAAAAGACAAAAATAGATTATACAAAATTAATGGGAAGGTACTATTAGAGTTACCGAACGGTAAAAATAATTATAATAATATAATAATGTTAATATTTAAATAAATATTGAATTACGCTAGAATATTGTACCATATAGGTATGTAACCACGACCCTATAAGTAATAATTATAAGAACAGACTTTCCATCTGTGACAAACAATAAATGAATTTGTAAGTATTTGAATTGACCACACAAAGGAAAAATCAATAAAAGACGCGAAACCAAATTAACAAGAAACAACACTGATACAGAAGGAAGGATTAACCTAACCAACTCATACAAATGAGCGTGTTCCCAAATTCGGCAGGAGACAACGCTTAATTACGTTCGCCTGATACAGACAGGAAAGGGTAAGCAGTTATTATAAATAATTTAGCAAATAGGCCACCCGGGTCGTGCGGCCATGATTACACGAGAAATCTATGTTGTTAGAACACTTAATTTTTGGCTGTGGTTACGAGAATGGCTTGTAGTTCTGATCTTTTTTTCCTGAAGACGTGCAGACCTGTTGCCATGCCAGAATTTTGCCTTCGATATCCGACTTCGTTTTTGGCATCTTCTGTATTTAGATGACTTTGCAACTATTGTTTATTTGTGTTTTTATTTTTATTTATGATTGGATGTATGCCTGAACCCGTGCATATCTTTTGCATTGACTAAAGTTCAGCCTGGTTTGACCTCATGACTTCTACTCTCTTTTGTTTGTCTTTGCTTGCCCTGAAGGAAGGTTAAAAGAAAGAATAGGAGTAAATGTTCAGATACCTTAGCGTCAGTGGCGTGCAACTAACATCAAGGTTATGTATTGTTTCACAGAATACGTTTCATGTCAACGTTGCATGTGTTTGCTGAGTTATCCTTGGCTTTAAATAGAATTACTGTTAAAGGTGACATTATGATTTTTGCTGTTAAATCTTCACATTTATCATCGTCAGTAACTTCAGCTTCAAAAGTATTAAAAAGATCTAAAAGCCCATTTGATTCACCACGCGTACCTAACACTTTTTATCAAAATACTATTCACAATGCAAGGCTTTCAAAGATGTGTCGGGTATATATTTATAAATTGATCCGCTGCGAGGTCAGTACTCGGAGGGTTGGATGCAATATGTCTGGGGACGCTCACGTGTCGAAGGGTCATAATCCGATGGAAAATATAGTGTGACGTGTGTCCGTTTTAATTGAAAAAGTTAAATACATTGGTATTATAAGCAGTAAGTGTATTGCTTAGATTAATTGTGTAGTAACGCTTTATTTAATCAAAGAATCAATTCGACTCCATCTGGCTATGAGTGGTAAACGTCGCTAGATTGTAGGACTGAAATTCTTATTTATTTATTTATTTATGTTACCATTTATGTACAGACAATGAAAGACAGAACAGAAAAAATAGGTACAGAGGTGATGCTTATTTCATAAGAAATCTCTTCCAGCATACCTGAGATAGGACAATAGATACAGAAATGTAGACAGCGTTGGATTCTTCTAGCTATGTCTCACAGTAAGGTCCTACTGATTAGCGTTTGTTGATCCACTTGAGCTTACTTAACTTTCGTCTACCACAACCCTTTCATTAATATTGTCAACGCTCTTCTAAGTAAAGCGAGTTCGGTAACAAGATTTAAAATTATTTTCTTTTCATAAAACTTATTTAAATTAACTCAATTTCTGTTTCTAGTGTCTACAACCCTCTTTAAGGGCTGACTGGACCCCTATAGGGCTCAAGCGTCTAGACTCAGATTGCACGACGCACTTAGCATATTAACATACTAATTACATTTATCCTTTCCGCATGTTATTCTGACGCTCGCCGCAAGGGGAACCCTTACAAAGTAAAATCTCACAAACAGGTTATTTACTGGAGATGAGGATCATAGTAGAGGACTTTGAAGTAATAGAACGATAGGGTCAATTTTATACTGCACTTAATTTGAATTTGGTCAATCGCACTTACAGAGGGCGATATGGAAATGGAAGTATATGAATGAGAGAGAAGAGACTCTCGAGAAAATGGAATTTGTGGCTCCAAAAGTTTAGACAATCGAATGGACTGGTCAAGTTAAGAAGTTTCCAGGAAAACCGTTATAAAAAAATCAGCAGCGACCTGTGACGTATGTATGGATGGTAATGGTCGCATGCCATTGGATGGATGCTTTTGGTATGTCGGTTACGTAATCAAGCTTATGATGTGTGGGTTAAGCGGGGTTAGTTGGAATTAAAGGAGTATTTATAACAATGACCGTATAAAGTATTGTGATGAGAAGGATTTGTGAATTCTTTTTCATTATCAGTCAAGATTGTAACAGTAGATGAAGCAATAAATAAATAAAGCAATTTACAGGTCAATATCAGGTTGTATGTTGAACAAAATATGATTCGCAAGTGCAACAAGTAAGAATTTACAGAATTATAATCGTCATTAAAATCGTCAATACAACCCTCTAAGTTCATCTAACCTATTGATTGATATTTCATGAAATAGGTTATATCACTAGGGGTACGGTCGCGAATCATATTTTGTTCAACGTACAACGTGACACTGACCCGCAAATTGCAAACAATGTAAGATAATTGAATTGCGCGGGCTATACTCGCGCTTCCCCTTAAGATCTTTCAATGAGCGCGAGATCATGACCAGATTCACTCCTAAAGAGGATTCTTTTCCAAGTGTTATTTTTCCTTTCGCCCTTTTCAAAATCTCTTTATCTAGTTCGATGTTGTTGATCTTTTCAAAAGTTTTTACTCAGTTATTAGATTTCAACGATAAAGTTGCAGGGTGTGCATGTGGAGCTGTGCATGGCGCAAACCATGTCCCACTATTTATCCTGCCCTCTGCGTCCCAAAAACTGCAACCATAGTGACATCTACGCTGCCACCAACGATGCCGTGGAAGTGGCGAACAAAACCAACAAAATCTAATTCACTGTCATGCCATCAACACGAGGAAGAAGAAGAAGGTTAGATATACAATTAATTGCTTCTTAGTCACTCCTTACGACAGACTAGATGAATATAATGGTTCTGTCCGACCTAAGACTGAAGCAGCCATATTGAATTTAGTGTCACATAATTTACCAAACATTACCAATATGTCACTTACTCACTATCGCAGATAACGCGTGTACCAGCAATCCAACTTTTAATGAATTCGTACCATAACGGCATTGATTAGCGTTTCGTTTAACTATTTATCGAACTTCCGTACTTCCAAATGGATATTGCTATCAATTTATCTGTGCATAGGTAGTATCTAATCTGCTTGAATTGAAATATGTCGGTTCGTAGATATAAAGTTGTATGGAAGTTGCTGTTAAGCTTTTAAAACCGGAATATTCGTGAGAGCAGTCTGCAACTTCTGGTTGTATTTAATTTTTAACGCCAGATGCACTGGAAAGAAGACGATATCGAGACGAGATTTGCTAAGTCCTCCGACGCCCACATAATTATCATTAAAGTACGACGGCGTGATGCTGCTATATTGAAGAATGGTGACTGATTTGTCGTCTTAGCTCAAAGTGCTTCGAACCCGGCCATGTTCCACCGGACTGCGACTCCGAGGGAACAAACTATACGATAGGTACTTAGTGGCAGTAAGAATCATGGCAAGGCTGTGGTCAGAAGCTCCCTTTTTCTTTGAAGCCTATTCGAAAGTCGTGCTGGACAAAGTAGCATTTTTAGGTTGTATGAAACTTAATCAAAACATAAGTAATTAATAATATGGTGCAACACAATGTATATAGTTAAATTTCATATAGGTACAATGGTGGTCGGTACAGACCGATTCAAACTTGATGGCGGTTCGGAACATGAGGCGAGTCGCTGCGCAGTAGCGAATACACGTGTCAGTAGGGGTGAGGGGTGAGGTACTGCGCAGTGAGTAGCGCACTTCAGATTCAGAGCCGCCATAAAGTGTTAATCGGGCTGTACATAGGTGGACTTAATTCCACAATCGCTGGTATTGCTTACATAATAAAACAGGATACATACAAATCAAAAGTCATTTATTGAAACTAGGCTGAGAATCAGCACTTTTAGAACGTTGAAATTACACAGCCAAAACGCCCGCCCTTCACCACTTCCTAGTGCTGTAGCTAGGAAGATGAAGTTGTGCAAGAAACTCCGCAGCAGCACTGCACAGCTGTCTGTTCAGTTAGAAGAACTATACAACAAAATAACAGGTTTTCAAAATAATGCCTAAGGATATTCCATTCAAGTGCGTCCAAAGAGTCCGAACCACATCCAGTTCGGCCCCACATCGATGTGTCATCCGATCCGTCGACAGACGGGGGCCAATCGAATTATGTTCCCATTATTATTTGGGGACGCTTTGCACCGTCATAACAGGGGTGACATGTGTAGTCAAATCTGCGAACGGTTTGTGTATTAATTAGGAAACCAATTTATACATTAGCTATATGTATACCTGTAAATGGAGTTCAGTGGAGATTTTGATAGGGTTAGTCTTGCTCTTGATTGGTTATTTTTATAAAATAATTGCCTTTTTGTAGTATGAGTAGATGAGTCCTTGAATGGAGACGGTGAAATGGCAGACGTTGCGTGGGACGCCCGAACCAACGACCTGAAGAGGCGGTGGGGTAACACTGGGTGCAGGAGGTGAGATACTGCTGTCTGCTACCTACTGTTTTTTATCGCTAAGTCCTTTGATTCTTTGAACCAAAAAAAATTTAGATGTTTGTACAACATGTTGGTAACGCTATTTTATTTTTTTCCGAGCTCGTTTGCTCTTATCCTTAATATGCCAACACCAAAGATAAAAAACTACTGAAGCCTAAGTAAGACAGCGTCCGACCAGATCCTATATCCTATTGTACACATTATCAATCTCAGTCTGATTCATTTTGAAGCATATTGCTAATCCATTGCATCATATGTTCTAAAAATTTGTCTGCTCAACAACGTTAATAACGCAATGAATGTTGTTGAACCGTCAAAATGAAAGCCATTGGCACTGATAGTGTGTTATGAAATTACACGGGTAAGTTCCATCACTTCCACCGTAGATTCCGCGGGGCTCCTCCGCGAGTTTAGGAAACAGCCAGTAAGAGATTTCAGTAACTAATTAAAACTTTCATAAACGTCAGCCTACGAAAAAAGCGACATTCTAAAACCCTCGCAGAAAAAAAAGAATAATAACTTATCCTAGTATCAAATCCTGTAAGTTTTGGACACCCACCAACATACATACAATGGATTTTTGTACAAGAAGTTCATCTTTATTACTTCATCTTGTTTAAGGTCAAACCTTATATTCATACGGTTACAGAAGATTAACCCTCAATTACAGAGTAAAATGTTGTCAGAAAGCAAATGGATCTGTGGATGCCTACCCAATGTTTCTGTGCCACCCGACGCCGCGCCGAAGATGGGCCACCCCCTTCTTACCCTGAGCCGGCGACCATACGCCCCTGTAACACAGGGACAGGACCATGGGGCATGAAATGCGTCATATTCTTTAGGTAAGTTTGTTTTATTTTTCTTTGTTCGATCTAACGGCTAAGGATTAGTGTGGGATGGTGTTACTTTTTAGCCAATTTTGTTATTAAATTTGTAGAATATGTTTATTATAAAGGATACAAAAAGCGAAAATCTTAAAAAACAAATTACCCTTAACCTGAGTTTTTTTTTAACATAACTTTACTAAGGGCTGATTTTACCACAGTCAGTTATCTTTTATCCGTGGAATTAAATTGACGTCTGACAGATTTTGTATCGAAAAGCTGTCAAAAATTCAAAATTAATCAGGATAAGACTTATTTTAGGTATAAAAATTCTCCCTAGATATAATATTTTTTCTGTTCAAACGAAAGCAGGCGTGAGCGAAGGAAAACTTAGCAAGCGTGAGGATACGCAATTGTAACAAAAACAAAAGCTTCTCAGTCACGACTACGCAAGCGACATAAATCACCGTTCTACATAACTAAAACTCGCCCAAAGAGCCCTCAATTAGGTTAGTCAATCGAGTAACGCGTAGTTGAGCGACTCTCGCCGAAGTAATGAAGAAGTAAGCCCCGCATCGCGTGCCTCCAACACCACCGATGCCGACGTCAATAAAAACAAATATATCACTAAACACACCAGAACAACCCCCCACCACCCACCACATATCGCCACTACGCCCTAAATACCTTATATAATTACATATCACGCTTCATTGTCGTGATAAATACTTTCTCACAGTTATCATTTACCAAATCTACGCCACTGTCCATTTTAGATAATGGTGGAAGAGGGACGCAGCATACGGAGCCGCCGGGAGTAAGAATGGAGTGGATATAAAATAACATATATTATTATAGTGTCCACAAGCCAAGCGGATATTGATTATCTGCCACAGCTGAGAGCCACGGAGCTCCCCGCGTGCCCCTACCGGCTTGAGCGCCTACAAAACTTATGTTGCTCCGACCTAGAGTAAATTTTCCACCCTAACTCGGTTCGCAGATGGTGCATTTTCCTTCTGCTCCTCTCACGTACATAACCCGTTTTCGCAATCTGCGCGATATTCAATATTTGATCTCTGTCTAACCGACTGAACTGCGTGTGACTGCAATATCCCCGTCTCGTTCGAGCACATTCCATAATAATTTTCGATGCATTCCCTTGCCATGATTTTCCAGCGAAACTCGGAGTGCGATTTTACTAGTAAGCGCGGTTTTTATAAGAAATTGGTAAAAATATTTCACGTGAAATATAAAAGCTGTAAATTATAGCTGTGCTGGTATTTGCGCATAATTATGTAACTGCTATTTAAAATATTTATTTGATAAAATATTTTTGCGTTGTTTACAAACTTATTTCACAATTAAATAAACAAACGATAACACCAGCACGTAAAAGCTATTTTCTAATTGAGTTTTTTGTGAAAATAATTAAGTTAAGTAATTGTTTGTATGACCCATTCTAATTCATTTCCATTCTAATCATTGTTTTATAAACAAACAAAAACAGATAATTTACAGTCGAAAAGTACGTATAATTTATATATGCGAAATAGACATAATTAATCTCCTAAATTAAAATAAAATTCGATTATAATTTGTATTAAGTTCATGAAAGTCTGGAAGGATTCACCTTTCACGTAAAAGCATGGCATGTCTAGACACTACTAGTGAACAAATTCTGTACTACAAAACTTTTCGTGGGGCAAGGGACTCACTACATTCATCTTACTACGCGTGTGTGCGTCGGTGGAACCTGTGAAAAATTGCTTTTATCTCTGTGTGCGGTACACACAGAGTCAGTGGTGGGTGGAAGAGGAGGGAGATGTCTATGTGTGAGAGGGGGCTGGGTGGGAACGGGGACCGACTCGTGAACTAAATAGCTTAGTGTTAACACATATTGACATCAAATTTACCGCGATGTTATCATTTATTCAGGTAGCAATACACTCATTGTTCTTTTAGTTTTGCGTGGTCACAGACTTTTTTGTTGGTTGTACTTTTTAACGCGAGCATGTCAACGATTAATTATTTTTGCCGCTTTGTTTAACTTTCGTTGACTTTGGAGTTGTTATGAATTTAAATTGCTCGTTGGAGCTTCCATTTTTTAGACTGCCATTTTAATGACCCGAAAAAATGGCGTAGGCGGTTTTAAACGGGTTAAGCATTTTATAAAATCAAATAACGCTTAAGTACATTTTCTTATTTTTTAGGAAGTACCTGGATGAAGATGAGAAGACAGATAAAGATTGATTTAATGATCCTTGTGATCACCTGATAAAATAAACCCGTACGTAGGACTGCATGATAATAAAATAGTGATAAGAAAAACTATAGTTACGTGAGCATAACTCAAAGTTACTGCAGAAACTGTAGCTAAAAGTATAAAACATGCAGACTGCGCACTTGATGGCAACTCTCGCCGTGAATACAATGTTATCGACTATGGCGGATGTAGATCTTTATGGAGACCAAATGTAGTGACGACGGTATAATACCTTACCTTTTTCCTGATACAACTTCTTTTTAGTCCTCCCAAATACAGATTACTCAGCGATCTTGATCTAGCTAAGAGCGTAGCGCTGCACTCAACAGTTCGTGTGTTACTGTTACTGTTAGCCTGCATCACCCCACTGCTGGGCAAAAGCCTCTCCCCATGACTTTCAGCTCTTTCGATCCAGGGTTAAAGTGGACCACTGGTCGTTTGTTTTCTCAAGCTCGTCCCGCCATTTTCTACGGGGTATACACCATGTAATTATTAATGCAAACTTTGCAAGTCCCTCAGGTACCCTCTATAATACCTTCATGTGCCTAAATAAATATTTATTGTTATTATAATATTAAATATGAGAAGATTTCATAGTAGAATCTTTTAAAAATCAGTTGTGTTTTCTTCTTTTATGACCAGAAGAGTACTCATTCGCAGGCGCTCGCTTGACATTGCCAATACTGCAAACATTTCTGCAACCTGTAGTGCTATTCTGTAAAACATCTCAACGTGAAAGTGAGTGAGCTGTCAATTTCTAGCATCATGGAAGATGACAGTTCACTTCAAGCTCACTTCACCTTAGTTTTCACGGTTAGATTTTTACAGAATAGGCAATATGGATATTAACCAATCAAAACTACAGCGTATGACGCGACACAAGCTTCCCTCAAATGACAGACGCTCCTTTGTCCGCTCTCCCCGTAATTTGAGTGAGTTGCATTTAATACTGCAATAAGCAAGTTATCACTCCGTTCGTTTACTACTTACTCTGTGGCGTAATGGCTCATTTACATGAGTCGATAACTCGGTTTCAGCAAGCTGCTAGTCCATGCATTTAGGACATTGTTGGGTTGTTACATGTCCCTAAATGCGAATGTAACAACTATATTATAGCTTTTAAATCTATTGTTGTGAGTGTTCTAGTTAATTTGTTAATAAAGGTTAATTTACTTAAATATAAATTTAAAAAAATCAGCCACTGGTTACTGCAGAAAGAGCTAGTTTTTAGAAGAAAAAGAGGACCTTAAGCAAGTCGTGATGTGAAATTGGGCATTTAGAAACCTGCACCCTAATTGCATAACACACTATCAATCACAATCTAAATAATTTTGAAGGATATTGCTAGTTCATTGCTTCATATGTTCGAATAATTTGTCTGCTCAACAACGTTAATAACGCAATGTTGTTGAACTGTCAAAATGAAAGCCAATGCTACTGTACTGTTAGTGTGATACGCAATTACCCGGCTGTCCCTAAAATTAAAACACAAATGAACCACAATCACCAATCAATGTGCAATCAATCAATGTACCATAATCATAAATGTACGTGCTAAATAACTATACCGATTTTGTTTCGGATTTTCTTCTCAGAGTAGTCGGATAGGCATCGCCGACGTCATCTAGTTTTTAAAATTTAAATGACGTGTAAAAGTCTTTGTATAAACCTGCTCACAGAAATAAATAATTTATCATTTACCCAATACCTATGTTCAATAGACAATAAAATTAGAAAGACTATTTGCAAATAGTCACCCATTATAAATTTGCCGTCTGTGGCTTCGAACTTGCTGTCATAATCTCCCCTAAAATGTCATCGAGTAACTTGGTTGACCCCACAATTCCATTCAAATGTCTACCTTGCATGATGAAGATAGAGTTGAATTTCCTGCATGAATTAAGCACTCGGAAGTGTATTAGTTTGTCTGACATAAATATGAGTGAAGTAGTGACCACAAGAAAAAGTTTTGATACTAAAGTTAGAAATCCTTAAGTTACATAAATATGTTAACTGCACCCTAATTGCGTAACACACTTTTAATCACAATCTGAATAATTTTGAAGGATATCGTTAATCCATTTCGTCATATGTTCGAAAAAATTGTCTGCTCAACAACGTAAATAAAGCAATGAATGGTGTTGAACTGTCAAAATGAAAGCCATTGCTGCCCCGTTGAATTCGAAAAATATTTCACCTTTTCCATTGCTCTAATGATTAAATAAAAAAACGAATGTACTACAAGTAGACAAAGTGAGCAGAGAAGTTACTGCATCTGCATTATTACAAAGTTTGTGTGTGTTTTACAATGATAGCAGTGGTGGTTATGCTACGGATATATTGTCGCGATACCACGAACTGTACTTCTCGCGCTCTCTCGCACACCGCTCGACGTCTCGCTGTACAACAGAGAGCACGTGAAGTTTAGTTTGCGTTATCGCGACAATGTAGTCGTAGCATTAGGCGCTTGTTGCTTTTGTACTTCTTCTTTCAAGCTAAAACCTAACGGGGACATTTTGTTGATTTAAGTACTACCTTTTTTGACGTTAGATAAGCGTTCATGAAAGTAAAAATTAATTATCTTAATTATAATAATATAGTTGCCACCTAAGTACACATTATGATAAAGCAATAAAGATATTGAGTAAATAATTAAAACTCTTCTTATTAAAAATAAAATTTAAAAAATATAGGTACTTATGACCAAAAAAAATATGATTTATTCTATGTTGATATACTAGTCTATCGTTGTCTCCTATTTAAAAAGTTAATGCGCTAAATTAAAAGGGACAGTTGATAGAATTTATAACCGAATGTGGCCTGCACACAATTCTAATAAAAAAACCTCCTTTCGCCCATAAGCAGTTCCCTGGAACTGAGGATAGATGGCGCTACAATCGCTTTACTACCAAAAATAATTGTAAAATATTTTTTTTGTAGGTTTTAATCGGCTACCTTGATTAATAGAGCTCGCATTATAACATACCTTGATTTTGAACATAAAAACTTCGATGTTTTCAGGTTTTTCATGCGTCAAACCCGTGATACTTTTTTTCTTTGTTTACACATTGACCCAAATAGGCCGAGAGCCAGCCAGGGCGACAGACTAAATTGTTTTGATGTATCAATGACGCAACCACCCTTTCAGGTAGAAAAGTCATACCATGGAGTCGACAACTCGCTGTATTGTTTAATAAACTTTAAAAATTATCAACTGGCATTGTAGGATTTATTCAACTTTTAAAATGATACTTAGATTTTATTGAATCAAAAAATTACACAAACTTCGCAATGACTACCAGAAACATATCCTAAGGAATTTCTAATCAATGTTTACAGCTAATAGATAAAGAGCTATACGGCTTTCATAAAACTTTACTGACGCACGTTAAAACCTGGTTATACGTTGCTTCAGCAATTTCTAGTACCTACCTAAGGCTCTTCAAATTTTTTTACAAATAAAGATACGCATTTGATCAGTATCTCGCGCAATAGTAAGCGGCAATGGGGTTGACGCTGGTGCTGCACCTTTGCCCAGAAGCAAAAGCAGAACCTATTTAGATTACTTCTGGGCAATATAACTTCGGAGTCTTCAATCCTCGAATGAACACTTGAGGAGGTATGGGCAGGGACATCGACGCACAACCTGTTACCATGGATTCAGTACAGGCTTCCGAACCTTTTGCGTTGAAATTTGTCGAGGCTAACAAAAAAAAAACTGACGGAAAATGTCTACGCTAGGGGGTGCTGGGCTAGTGCTGAATTCATGGTTACAATTTGCGCGTTGATGTCCCTGCCAGACTCTGGCAAGGAGTTCTACTCCTAACCATGACCGTTTTGCCAAAATGGGCGTACTGGTAGAATATGATCATCTGCCTAGTCTTTTCCCAACTATGTTGGGGTCGGCTTCCAGTCTAACCGGATGCAGCTGAATACCAGTATTTTACACGGAGCGACTACCTATCTGACCTCCACAACCCAGTGACTGGGTAAATACGATACCCATTGGTAAGACTGGTTGTTAGAAAAAAAAATGTTAGAATATTCCCACCACATTTCATATTCAAACCATATTTTCTGATTGAAGATTCACATCAACAAATAAATACATAAGAAATGTTAAGTTGACGGCCGCAACGGGTTCTTAATGAACTTGTAATAAAATTATTGGCCACACACAGGGCAGCTCAGGCAACGCCCCAGGACGAGTTAACCTGTTTAGTGATGTGACATGCGACTGTCGATGTAGGTTGCGTTTATCGATAGTTTTAATTAGGTGTGTTTTTTTTTACTTGTGGATTTTTTAAGGTTGGATGTGTTTTATCAAATAAAAACAGTATTTGTAACATATGTTTCACCAGAATACCAAAAGATAGGAAGCAGAAAGATGTACTGCTTCAGCATGAAATTTATGGAACGTAAAACTCAAAATTGTTATGAAGCAGTGATAAAAATAGCATCTTCTAAAGAGAGTTTAACCCCATTCCGTTCAACGATTTTATACAACAATTTATACGATGCCTTAAAATCCGTTTTACATTAAAAGTGTACAGTTTCAAAGCTTTATTTAAACCCAAACTTAAACTGTAAACATTTTGCTATTAAACTCGCCATCCAATCCGGGCGCAGTACCTACCTACACACAACAGGAAAAATAACAGCGTCATTTACTACGTTTATATCGACATCGATAAACCGACTCCACTCACAGTCAGTAGTATCTAGAGAGGCAAGCTACAATAAAATGTACCGAGCTAGCTACAAGCCTGAGCAGTTACTCGGGTATACCCCACCGCCCCCTCCCCATTCCCCACGCCATATGCGCAGTTCACTCACACATACACAACACACACAAACACATCACCTGCAAATCGCGTCCACACATTTGATTATCAATAGTGACGTATGCAACTGACATTCTGTCGATAGATGCTAATAGTGTCCGTCGACGATTATGCGATTCATTGATTTCGATTTTTTATGGAAACGTGGATGTGAATTTTCGTAATGGAAATCAGAACTGATATGTTCAAAAAATGTGTCTATTGGACAACGTAAAAAACTTGGTGGATTACTATCCACCGCAGAGTTTGCAGCGTAAGCATACTTGCTTACGCTGCAAACTCTGCGTTACCGGGCTTCGGGTGACAGATCTCGGCGATAAGCGTTAGTCCAGAAATGTGTGGCCGAATTCTGGGCAGAGTCCATTTAGATTGCTGTCGACACACTAAGAAGAAGAACGTAAACGCAATGAATGTTGTTGAACTGTCAAAATTAAACCCATTGCTACTGAAAGTGTGTTACGCAATAACCCTACAGAATATAGCAATCTAGGCGATGGAAACTAACAGTTAATTTCCAAGTTTTTTCGGGATATCGCCAAGCGGTTGGTTGACTCTTCACGTGACCAGAAGGCTGGCCTATTCTTAGCCCAAAGAATCAGCATTGCCATCCAACGTGGTAATGCTGCCAGCCTTTTGGGCACTTATCCCATTGACAGTGATGCGGACGAATTTTTTGATGCCCAATGAGCTCCTGCCTTTTTCTATATTTTTTCGTATTCTATACTTGTATATAATGGTATATAGTATATATTAGTGTTAATTTGTTTTTGTACAATAAGTATTCTAAATTATTATTATTTTAATACATTATGTTACTTCTGAGCATTGAAATGTAATACCAAGAACTACGTCTAGTTCCACAATAGAATAGATATTTCCAAACATTTGTAACCTGGACTTGTCAGATTTCATGCGATATCTTTGTTTCTCAAGCCTTCAATTTCACCCCAAGTCATACATTATTTATGTACAGATTTTGACTCATACTTAAGAAGCAAACATGAGCAATAATCGGGAAATAAAAATACAGCAGACAATTTTCAGTTTCACTTTGTTCTAAGCTTTTAATTATATTATGCAAAACCTAAATTTATTTGATGACCATCTTCTCGACTGAATAATTATTTAAATCCTATTCAGGCACCTGTGGTCCCGGAACTTTTGTCTTATTAAGTAATCAATAAACTCACGCTTTCTCCCATGGGGGTCGGCAGAAACTACAGTACACCACCTACTAAGATCCATAGATAATCCCTTAATAATCCTTCCATATCCGTATATCAGCTAAGTCACAAAATAGATCTCCTAAAATAGTACGGGTTGAAAAGGTCAATACCCTTTAGTCACATTAAAAATAAAGGATTAGTCTAAATATGACTATGGTACAGTATAACAGTGGCTGCTACGTTTGGTGCAACTCTACTTCTGATAAACTCACTCTCAACTCGTCGCGATGTAAATAATAATTTTATCTTCAGAAACATTGGATTCTGGATCCTAAGGAATCTCAGAGAAATTCAATTTTAATTTATATATTCCTGATTCCATCTGTGACAGTTTAACTACATTCATTGCGTTATTTACATTGTTGAGCAGACAATTTTTTCGAACATACGAAGCAATGGATTAGCAATATCCTTCAAAATGATTCAGGTTGTGATTGATAGTGGGTTATGCAATTAGGGTTGCCGAAAATGTGGTTGTAAATCGGGACGTCTGGTGGCTAGAGTTAAAAAACAATTTTGCGCGTTTTTGGGCATTAGTACAGCTTAAAGAAGCTTATCGAAGCAGAATTTAAGAGAAGACTGCTCCGTTAGAAAACTAGAGAAATCAGTAGCTACTAGAGAAATTATGTATCAAATATCTTAGAATTTTGCTAAAAAAAATTAGCAAAAAATATATATTTTTTTTAATTTATTTTTTAATTTTTCACTTTTTAGATAAGGTACCTACCCCACACCAATTCGTATACCACTACTTGCTGTGTAAACAACAGTGACAGGAAGTATTATAAAATCGTCAATATACACATATTATATATTACATAGCTAACTCAAAAACTCCTTAGTTAACACATATCCTATCAATTATAAAATTAATAAGATGTTTTTAAATCGATCCACAACAGTAGAATTGAGAACCTCCACCTTTTTGAAGTCGGTTAAAAATGAGCAGAAGATAACTAAGTAAGGCGAAGTTTAAGCGGAACCACGTAATTCTGTTGGGAACTACGAACAACAGTAACGTATTGAGTTTGAAATCGCGGAAGAGCAGCGGCAGGATGTCGTCGAATTACTTGAGAGTATTAAATTAATTTGTTCATAGTTCACCTAAGCTCTCTTGTAGTATAAATTTGGTGTCTAGTCTCCTCGCCCCATGTGGAAACTGAAGCCAAGATCATCGCAAAATAATGAGCATATTTCATGTGGTATCCGGGCAAGTCGTCTTAGGGGTAAGCGCGGGGTAGCCCGCGAAATTCTTATTTACTTTTTTTTTTTTTGCAATTTTCAGGTCAGTGTCAGGTTGTATGATTCGCGACTGCAAAAAGTACCTATGTAATTATTTTTATTTTTAGACTATGTTGTTCCACTGCAGGACAAAAGCCTCCCTTTCTTCTTTCCACTCCTCTCTGCTTGAGTTACTGTGGACCAATCCTGTCTGTACTTAGGCGTTAAGTTCATCCCGCCATATGTTCCTGGATTTGACTCGATGTCGCCAGACGTATTCTGGAACCTACATGGAGGCAGTTTTGGTCCATCACTCGTTCGTATTTACAGAATTATAATTATTAAAATCATCAACACAACCCTCTAAGTTCATATTTTAATCCTATTGAATGACTATTTCCGAAATAGGCATTCAATTTTCAATTTGAATTTAGCGCTTCCACCTGAAGGATAAATTCTCTATACATTCTTAATTGAATTCTCCCTTCTCCCACTGTAGAACAAAGGCTTCTCTCGTCCTTTCCCACACACTTTCTGCTCTTGCTAATGCGAGACAATCCATGCTACGGCTGCATTGTCGCGATAACACGAACTACCCTTCCCACGCTCTTTCTCGCACACCGCTCGACGTTTCGCTGTACAACAAAGAGCGCGCGTAGTGTAGATCGCGTTATCGCGACAATGTAGCTGTAGCATAATGCTACGTTATCGCGCACGGGATTTTTAACTATAGATGTTGAGCCGAGCGTTGAGAATCCAACAGAGCGCATCCCAGAGCGTCAAAAAAACACACTGTTGGATTTTCAACTCTCGGCGCTAGGCAGTGCGTTGAAAATCCAGTGCGCGAAAAAAATCACCACGTAAAAAACGCGCTCGTGCGAACCTGGAAGTCAAGCCGTCGCGTCGCCTTGGTCTACAACAGATTAAGGTATATCTGCTTTTAAACTCATATCTTTAGAATTATCAAGGGTACTTAAAGTGACACCACCACTCATTGAATATGTACTCTAGGACCACCAAAGAGTATTGCAGCAGCCTGCTGCTGTCTAATCAAGGTTCATGGTAAATCGATACGAGATAACAGAATTTACGAGCACCTACGTCTTTTCTTATTAAGATTGAATGGACGTCAATAATCCCAAGTAAAGAAATTGCGACAATTTATTGACCACTTATTACCAACAAAAGAAAGGTCGCGCCTTCAGTTTGTTTTCGATGTGGTGTGGGTGGCACCACTGGGTGACGTCACTGTTACGTGCCTGTACGGTTTATTGAGGAAGGTAGCGATGTTGTTAATCTGATGTTGGTATTACCTGTGAAAATCAATATTTTCACCATTTCTTCAATGTTTGGAAAGTTATATACTGTGGGTGTAGTGTGTACCGTACACCTGCCAACTCTTTCATACCTTTGACTAAAAAAAACTGAAATTTATTTCAATTAAATCATTTACAGGCACTTTCGAAATGTCAATGAGTCAGTCAGTCAGAAATATGTCGCTAGTTGCTAGCTGACGCCGATGCTTTCAAAATGTTGCAGACATTTGGAAATATCGCGCACCTTTTAGAAACAAATATGGCTGTCTAAAAATACAACACGAAGAAAGGTGTTCTGACATTAAATCCCACATTCTTGTCTACTTTTCTATAGACTTTCCCCTTGTTCGTTCTAAGAATTAATCCTATTAAACTGATTTAGAGACGAACGCAATAACTACACCCCGGATACACTTAATTACTTACCATTCTTCCATCAACAAGACCATGTTTGTATACAATGCTAATTTGCTAAGTGTGCGTGAATGGCTAGGGTTGGCAACACTACTTTCGTTTGTAGCAGGAAGAATCAAAATCAAAAGTCATTTATTCAAATTAGGCTGAGAATCACCACTTTCCGAACGTCAAAATTACAAAAGACAGTCCCCCAAAAACGCCCGCCCTTCACCACTTCCTAGTGCTATCGCTGGGAGTGAAGAAGAAGTGGCGCAACAAACTCCCCAGTAGCACAGCTGTCTGTTCAGTTAGAAAATACTTGATACTTGATTGTATACAATACTAGGTGTTAAGTAATTAACATTACAAGACACAGAACATAAAATTAAATTATTTGCCATATGTCTGCTAGCCACGCCAATATACCAACAAATATAATAAAAACTATACGTACTCAAGCTAAAAAATAATTAATTAAAATTAAAATGTAAATAAAAACTTACTACTCCGGGCATAAAGGGCGTGACAGCTTACATATTTATGCATTGCTGGGTTCTGTTCACATAGCTGTCACTTGAAGTCACAAATGATAAACTAGGACCATCGAAGTAAAATAAATAAATAAGTTAATACTAATAACAATAACCTGTCAGTAAGCTAATTCTGGAGAAAGAACATGAACATTGTCTTGAGTTAATTAGGGCGACCAACTATTCTTATCATGTAAGTAGTCGTTGATGGAATAGTATGCCTTTGAACAAAGGTTGGATTTTACTTGAGCATTAAACGCATTAAAAGGCAAGCCTAGCAAAGAAGAGGGTATCTTGTTAAAAAAGGTATACCAAGCCCAACAATGAGTTATGAAGCTTATGAAGCCGGTGAAAGGAGGCACGTAGTTTGTCCTTATTTCTAGTATTAACACTGTGAATATCTCTGTTTTTAGTGTACAAGTGTAAATTTTGCCTAAGATATAACATGTTGGCGAAGATGAATTGTGAAGCGACCGTGAGAATACCAATATCTTTAAAAAAATCTCTTAGAGAAACTCTGGCACCTAGCTGGTAAATTGCTCGAACAGCTCGTTTTTGAAGGACAAATCATATTTTGTATATCAGCGGCTTTGCCCCACACCAGAATACCGTAGGACATAACGCTGTGAAAATAACTAAAATACACTAAACGAGCTGTATCAAAGTCAGTGTCTTACTTTCCTGACGGCGTAGGCAGCCTAACTGAGCCTTCCTGCTAGACTTGATATATGAGGTCCCCACTGAAGTTTTGCATTTACTGTTAGTCCTAGAAAATTTGCCGAGCCTACATTTTCAAGCACCTCTTTATCTAAGACGATGTTGGGTTCTAGATTTCTAACATTCGGAAAGGCGAACTTTACACATTTAGTTTTCTTGGCATTGAGAACTAGGTTATTTGACGTAAACCAATCTGTAACTATTGAGAGTGCACTGTTTACGTCGTCAAAATATTATCTATTCCTGTCTACTTTAAAAATAAGAGAGGCATCATCTGCAAACAGTGCAACATCACAGATGCCCTTCAAATGGAATGGTAAATCATTGATATATACTAAGAACAAGAATGGACCCAGTATTGAGCCTTGCGGAACACGTAACTGAACTGGTAGCCCGGAAGATTTCACACCATTGACATCTACACATTGGACCCTATTATGTAAATAAGAAATTATTACGTTGAGAGCTTCGTTTTGGACATCGTAATGACGAAGTTACGCAAAAGCGTGTCATGGTGCCCGCAATCAAAGGCTTTGGAGAGATCACAGAAAATTCCAATAGCATTTTGCGATTTCTCCCATGCGTTAAATATGTGTCTCAGTAGAGCAACACCCGCATCCGTAGTTGAACTTTTGTAAAGCCATATTTCTCATTATGGAGCAGGCTATTTAAATAAAATCAATCAATTATTATTTATTGGTTTTGTATTTTGTAATGAAATTTAGAATGACTTTAAGTAAAATGCAATTAAATGTAATTTTTTATACCTACATAATTTGTACACCGTTATTGGCAAAACATGGACGCTCAAAACATCTATTAATTTAATACCTTGCATGTCTGAAAAATGTGTAACTTATGGCCATATAATGAACTCCATACTTTTGAAAGTGAGTCGGAATCTTACGATGAAAGTATAGAGTTTTTAACGTTGATCAATTTTTTATGCAGCAAAGTCAAAATAAGCCCAGACGGAAATCCGGGATGAGCTGGACTCTTTCAACAAGAACTGTTCCTTAGCAGCTTTAAACAGAGAGATATGGAAAGAGAGTAGGGAGGCCTTTGCCCTAAAGCGGGACCACACAGCTTTAATAACTATAAAGTTGAAATAACAGCATGTGCAACTAAGTGCATGAAAACAGACATTCTTTGAACGTCATTCAAAATATATAAGCAAATCGATCAAGCAAGCGAGGAAGCAATACTTCTTTGCATGAAGTGAATATATATATTAAGAGGTTTTGTAAAATTTTCAAGCTTTTAATTGTGCGGGGTAACTGCGTAACACACTAACAGTAGCAATGGCTTTAATTTTAACAGTTCAACAACATTCGTTGCGTTATGTAAGTAGATAAGCAGGCAAATTTTTCGAACATATGAAACAATGGATTAGCAATAACCATCAAAATGTTTCAGATTGTGATTGATAGTGTATTACGCAATTAGCGTGCTATCTACAGACACCTAATAGAGTTCACTATCCAAGAAAACTATTCCTTATATTACCTATATAAATAATCGTTCGGTTATTCCAATGTCATACGTGTACTCTATCTAATACTTTATCGATACATTTATCTAAGTTATGACATTCAAATATATGTTCATTGATCACCTCAATGTTTTAACAATTCTCGTAGTTAATTGCATCTAGGTACTTCTCTCCAAACCAAATCGGTTTTTCTATTTTGATCTTAAACACTATTAATATACATAAGTGCTCAACTTATTTACTAAAAGATAAAACACAAATCCAAATCTTCAGATTCAAGATTCCAAATATCTCATCATAAAAACTTTCAACGGAGCATTTACCAAATGAAGTTTCTCTAGCTCTACTTAGTATTATTTCTACGCGCTGTCTGCAGATACCTCTCGTTCTGACTTTAATCTGCAGCAAATAATACACAATGACATTGGTTACTCGTCGCATTCTTTCTGTCTCGGGGTATGTACAGGGTACACCCACCCCTGGCAGACGGTTCGCCGGCCGTCCGACGGACGCCATTGAACGAGAAATCGTTGAAGGTGACAATATTGCTTGTTGATATTTCAAACGTTATTTTCGATTGTATTCTTTTTAATACCTATGCAAGTTAGTGGTAACGAGTCTAAAAACCGATTGCAATTGATTCGCTAGTTCGTAAACAAGCATTATAAAAATTTACCATCCAAGATTCTAGACTACTGATTCTCTCTACTGTTTCTTCTTTCTGCCCGCGACTTCGTCCGCATGGAATTGCACGCTTGTTGTCTCGACCCCCCCCCCCCCCCCCCCCACCCATGGCATCACATTCTGACTTTTCTTTTTGCTCGGCTCCTAAGGGTCATAGCGTGATGTTAAATAGCCTATAGCCTTCCCCGAGAATTGGGCTATCAAATGCAAAAAGAATTTTTCAAATCCGACTGGTACAAACAAACAAATGTTACCTCTTTATAATATTAGTACAGATATTGGATGCATTTTATATGTGTTTTATGTGGTCTTTTATTTCTCTCCAAAATGGCGAAATAGTTAGTTAGAAAATATAAATACTTATTTTCTAACGTGGGTGCTGGACGTAACGCATGCCTAGCCTATCCGCAATAGCAGCCTGGATTTTGTTGGTGCTGGCGCGCAGCCTGCCGAGTTCCACACATATCATGAACATTCAAGTTCTAGTCCCTACAATACCGTATCCATTTGTTTTGCCTTCTCTGACAAAGCTATTCGCAAGTCTGTAAGTGGTCAGCCCAAGGTGACATTATTATAATACAAGATGTTATTCACATAGAGGTGAACGAATACATTGATTCATCATGCGATTGAAGATTCAACTTTCGCAAAATTATTTTAAGATATGCATACATTCAAATAGCTAACAGTTGGTTAATCTATGTTTAACCTTCCTTTGTCTTAAAGACTGTTAAGTTTATTTTCTTAAAGACCTTCCACTATTTATTGTGGTTATGTAACTGCTCTTCGTTCGCTATAATGGAGCATAACCTGCTGGGGAAATTCGTTGAATTGATACAGATTAAAGCTTCAGTGAAAAGCTTCTTCTATAAGCACAAGTGTTTCTAACTCCTTCTAAAATATACAGCATTAGTTTTTGTTCCACCGATGGCTGGTGGAGCAGACAAGTCCTGGAGTGGAGACCGCGTATCGGCAAGCGTAGTCTGGGACCGACTAAATGCGGAAAGCGGAGGACAGGGCGTTTGTGGCGCAACATGGAAGAGGCCTATAATTTCCAGCAGTGGATTGCGATAGGCTGAGTTGATGGATTGAGTTTTTGTTATCTTTTAACGTAGAAGTAAGACAATTCCTGAGGGTCTAGACAGTGACATTCTATCAGCGATAACGATTATGAAAACGTCATAAATGTATGCGCCTGACATAACATTACCAGAAAACTTATGTCAACACTATTGCAAGCCGTTGTACATATACTAAACGATTTGAAACCGAATGCCACATGCGTCTAGGCCCACTGCACCCTAATTGCGTTACACACTACCGATCTCAATTTGAATAATTTTGAAGGATATTGCTAATCCTTTGCATCATATGTTTGAAAAATTTGTCTGCTCAACAACGTGAATAACGCAATGAATGTTGTTAAACTGTTGAAATGAAAGCCATAACCAGTGATAGTATGTTACCCGATTACCCCGCAGGGTCAACACATTTGACTATTGATGGTTTGCTAAGTTAACCATTGTACATACGGACCAATATTTTATTGGCTCTTGGTTTCGGTACAAGGTCTCGCCACAAAACAGCGACGAAAGAGGGAGACAGTTGGCACTGTATCACCTAGCAACAGACAGCGACAGTCTGTCTCAAGGTACGTCTGCCGAATTATCGGAAGATAAACAAACAATAAAAATAAGCGAAATAAATGAGATCATCCAAACACAAATGAGGGAAAATGTCTGTATTAGTTTACTTTACAGGCTTATCGATCTCCCTAGCCTTTTCTCAACCATGTTGGGGTCGGCTTCCAGTCTAACCGGATGCAGCTGAATACCAGTATTTTACATGGAGCGACTGCCTATCTCTACCTCCACAACCCAGTAACTGTATAACACGATACCCCTTGATAACACTGCTTGTCAGACATTTGGGCTTATAACTAACCGTAACGACTGTCAAAGATCTACAAATGACAGCCGGGTCCAACGGCTTAACGTGCTTTCCAATGCACGGAAGGGTCTCGATATGTAATGGACGGGTGACCCCCATCCATAAACCGACCGTGGTTTGCGTAGCTTTACATTCCATCGACCCGTTCAATCAACTCAGCCTATCGCAGTCCACTGCTGGACATAGGCCTCTCCCATGCTGCGATACAAAACCCTGTCCTCCGCTCGCTCGACCCGTTAGCTATTATGTAGCCACGAGCCCTCTGACCTGTAATAAACAAGTACGCTGGACTTCATACTATCGATGATAAAATGAAGACGTTTGGTTTTCGCCATTTTGGCGCTGACTGCAACGTGAGCGTCCGTGGAACAAATTTTTTTGTTAGCGACTTTTACAAGATGCGCATACTCTCATGATAAAAATGTTCTAATTATCTCGTAGTAAACACAAAATATACAAAAAAGTCTTATTCCACGATTTAGACTTAAATCTTCAGACACGTGCCAAAACAAACCGACGGCCAATTGCGGCTATATGTCAATTTTAGTTCCTGAGACGCTCGAACGGGGCGCTTTCAATCGTCACAAAAAACACCTGTAATTTCATATAGTATTATTAGGCTTGCGTACTTGTATAATATAGGTCAGTGCACTTGCCCCACTATACATGCAAATCTTTGATATTTTAATTCCTGCAAGCCGAGATATTTTGTTACAGCAATTTGTAAAGCTCCACTTACATTCTGCGCTCCTGGTACGAACAGAGCACTAGGAAACTATAAAGGGTTACAGCATTCAATACGCGACAATCCAGAAGCAACGACGCGAGCATCGCCTTCCACATCACTGACTAACAAGTGATATATCTACTATCAAAACGACATGTATTTTTATCGCGAATTCTTCAATCTTACCTCGGCTCCTTTCATCGCACGTTCCGACCATCATTTTGAGTTTTGCATCACTCGAAGTACGAAAGATGAAAGAAGTTCAAGCGTTCTTGTAGAGGCCTCGTCCTTGGGGAGAAAGGGGAAAGGGGAATCATCGCCGGAATCCGTCCCGGAAAAATAACTGGTAACTGAGCGGGGGGGGAGGGTCGCCGCTTAATGATCAAAACGCCTTCAATATGGCGAAGGCATGAGACTTATCATTATAATTTATTCACGCCAAGCAGCTGAGAAACGTCTTCCGTCCCACCTCCCTGAAGGACAGAATTAATTTTCTTTTTCAGGGGTTTGATGTAAATAACGATGTGATTTTCCTTCAGCCGTAGCCGATGTTAAATTTTTAGGTAGGCAATATTTAGTTCACAATAGGTGACTAAATATTGCCTTAGGTAGGCAATATTTATTTTACCTATTTTATTTTGCTGCTAAGCTCAAGTTCGCACAGACGTAAAAATATCGCGGCGGGACTTTATCGCGCACTGGATTTTCAACTGTCAGTGTTGAGCCGAGCATTGAAAATCCAACAGAGCGCACCCTAGCGCGTTAAAAAAACACACTGTTGGATTTTCAACTCTCGGCGCTAAGCAGTAGGTTCAAAATCCAATGCGCGAAAAAAAATCGCCCGTGCGTAACTGGGCTAAATCAATTCTAACGCAAATATCTATATATACTTTCATGTCTATTTTGTTCAGACTGCATTATCTGAAAGTGTTTTCCATATTTTCATTTTAAAACTTTACCACCACGTGCCGTTTGCATATCATAACTATGCACATAAACACAAATCTGACACCTTTCGTTGTCATCACAGAGTTGAAAATCGATTGAAAGGTATCGCAATCTTCCGTATCGGTATTCTATACATCACGAAGTTAACGTCAATAAATCAGTTGACTAGCGCACACTCTCGGGAGGCCTTCCTCTAATAAAGGCTGTCCCGGTCTATAGGTAGCCGCTTTGTCTACAGCCTCATCGGTCGAAACTTTCCTTTCCGCAGTCAAACTTAGATCAAGCTTGGAATCTTGGAGGAAAATTGTTGGAGTGAGCAAGGTGTGTCTGGTATCACTTTTGTGTGACAGTTTTCATGCTTACGAGTATAAGTGTGATTTTAAAATAACTGGTAAAAATGATTTTTCCTTTTTCAAAACAATAAATTATAAGCCGGTTATTTTCAAAAAAGAGAATTATTTACAGCATAGCACTGCACCTAGCATTTTTTTTTCTATATTTATTCACTTAAAAAATCCCAAAACTATGATTATTTTTATTTTTTGCCCCTTTTTCTCACTAAAATCTTTATCCAGGGTAACATATCCAACAGATAATCTTCACAAATAAAAAGGCCAACTCCTACTAATCTTATTTGCCAAACAAAATCTAAATTACACTGAATTATTCCGTTCTCATAAACAATGCACGCTAACAGAACGGCGAGGAGTCTTAATTAAACTTATATACTTGCTCTATATACTTACTTATGTACTCAATCTTACTCGTGGAAGTTAAGAAAGGTTAAGGGGGGACCCCCCTCCCACCGCCCGGGCATTCCCGAATTTTCCCAAAGTATCGTTTAATGCAAGTTTATTATCTAACATCTTGGAACGTTAATTAATTATTTTTATTTTAAGGCGACATTTTATTTGTTTGATTTTATTGCTTCATAATTAGATTGTACAAATAAATAAGATTTTTCTATTGTTACTACAATTTAATTATTTTTATGGGATCCTTAAACATTTTTTTTAAAAGTAATTAGTAAAGTACCTCTCTGTGAATATTTTCTGATTGCATTAACTTGGTTTACAATAACACAGTATCTTATTATAATTGTTAACCCTTTTTTTCCGTTAACCTACATATACCGTCCCACTGCAGCTGGGCAAAGGTCTCCTCATATTTTTCCACATTTTTGTGCTGTGTGTTAACCCTTTTTTTTTTTTTTTCTGGGTGGGAAATCATCAAATGACTCCTCCCGCTCTGGGCGGAGCAGAAGGGAGTGTCAGACTTTTACTGACTAAAACCCACCCGTGTTCCTTCAGTTGCCTGTGCCAGGGGCCACGGTATTCTCTTTCTTTCTTTTTCTCTTTCTGTGTGTTAAGCCTTACGACCATATAAAAATCGACAAACATTGTATTTGACAAACATGTTACAGATGTACAAAGCATTTAACATTTGCGCACTGATCTCGTCTCAAGCTGCCTGTAGTTGGTTTAAGCTCAGAGTCGGCAAGATCACAGACTCACAGTATGCAACCTAAGTAAGAAGCGTTCAGCGTACTAGAATCTTGATCTCATGAATAAATGTAAAGTCAGAGAAATTATTTTTAAGCGAATTGACTACTAAGTTAAATTGTAATAATATTCATGTACATCAGAACCGCGGGTGTACTTTTCAGATCTGCCTAAATTTATTACAGTTATTTAACTTAAGTTATTAATACTGAAGATTGTTATTTTATAAAATAATAACAACGTCGTAGAAAGAAAATCGTTTTTTTAACTTTTCGCAGCAACCTTACAGTAATTTGTTTATTTAATACTTGTTTCTGCAGGTACACAAGAGGTACCAAATTTACTTATAGAGTGCAATTAGCTACACACATTGGTTAGCAGTACACCCGCGGTTCTGACATCAGGATGGCGGGTGTACCTAATTTTTTAAATATCATTGTACGGGTGTAGGTACACAGATTTTCAAGAAAGGTACGTAAAGGTAAACAGAAGGTACCAAATAACTGCAATAAATTTAGGCAGATCTGAAAAGTACACCCGCGGTTCTGATGTACATGAATATTCATATCACGACTGTTCTGGACAGTTGTATCAATTTTACGGTTTAAATATATATATATGTATATATACGCGTCGACTTGACACCGGCTGTCGCTGAAAACCAGCGCTGGGCTCTGTATAGCGTAGGGCTGAGCGGTGGCCATTTTGCGTAGATGTGACGCATGTTTTCCCCCAGCTTGTTATTTATTTTTTTGTGTTTGTGGTTCTTTTTATGCGTCATGTTTATCGCAAATAAACGTATTTTCTTTCTTTTCTTTACCTCCTTTTGTTTCGTCGGTTTAAAAGAGTGTCCGTAGAGTTTCTTGCACGTTCTTCTCCATAGGCTACTACGCTTTGGAATGTGCAACTAGCTTTATCTTTCTGACTGACCGACTCCTTGACAATCCAAAAGTGCCTGTAATTGGTTAATTTGAAATAGATGCTTTGAGTTTTATGACATGGCAAATTTACGTGAATGTGAATTGGGAGTTTGGGTGTTTCCTTTACTAAAAAGATGAAATACCCGAAGAAATTGGCGTATAGGAAACCTAAAATAAACACCACACACAGTTCAAAGTTATGTCATAAACCGTCAATTACCCCATTCGATCAGTATAATGATCCCACTGCTGGGACACAGGCCTCCTTCCTTTTTGTGAGATGGAGTGGGCCGTAATCTACCACGCGGGCCCAGTGTGAATGACACATGTATTCGAATTTTGGTTCTAGAATATGCCGGTTTCCTCACGATGTTTTCTTTCAGTAGTGATTAAATTATTTACACTAAGTACAGCGCCAGGGTTCAAAACTACGATCTACAACTTGTAAGTCGGGGCCGTAACCAATGGATGACAACCGTTCAATCTAGATCATATGCTACAAATTCCTTTTAACAAATTAAACTGTGTTAACAAGCTAGTGAAAGCGATCATACAGTCAACTGTCAAAATTAATCAACATTCTAATTCCACTTATAGAACAATGCTAATTTAATTTATTCACTCCATTCTAAACCATTCAGCTAAACATTTGCCTATTAATGTTGATTACATAATATTCGATTGTATTGTCCCAAAAGGTAAACAGTAATGACGTAAGTGACTAGCGAAAATCACTTATTTAAAAACCGCTTGCCGCTTGTAACTTAAATAGCGTTTAAACCAAGAGACATGTTTGTTAAGCACAAAAAAAAATACATTTTTGTCTGTATTCATGTGTGCTATTAGTGGAGCTTCTGATGATCATCATCTGCCGAGCGTTTCCCCACTATGTTGGAGTCGGTTTCCAGTCTGACCGGATGCAGCTGGGTACCAATATTTTACATGGAGCGACTGCCTATCTGACTTCCACAACCCAGTTACTGGGTAATGCGATATCCCTTGGTAAGAGTGGTTGCCAGACTTTCGGGCTTCTGATGACGCGTTACGACTGTCAAAGATTCATGAATGACAGCTGGGACCAACGGCTTAACGTCCTTTCCGAGGCACGAACAGGTCGATCAGTCAGGTTAAGCGTCGCTTAACCTGACTGATCGACCCGTGCGGCTGTTATTACTTACCCACGAGCCTCTCCTTCTGGTGATGATGATGACCGTTATCAAATAAGTCTTCTATACAATCAAAAACACTTGTTTGATATACTTATATCAAACATCAAACACATAGCTGCTTAAAAAGAGCCTCTTTTAACAAACCCATAAAACTGCACCGAAATAAACACCCAAACGAATACGAACACGCTGTATTGGATTAAATTGTGGCGGCATTTACATGGCCACATACGAACTACGCATCACATTGACGTCACACAAAATCCTGCAACGCGCAAGCAGAGTTTGCCGCGCGACAACATCCCGACATCAATCGTCGGACAGTTGTCCGCCAGACATAACACCCCCGTCGAAGGATTCCTTTTCTATGGAGGATGAGTGTAGCGGTATCTCCAAAACCACATGCGAACAACGCGTCATACTGACGTCACGCAAATCCTACATCTCGCAAGTTACAACAGAGTTTACCGCGCAATTAGCATAGATACAATTTCCCAACATCAATCGTTGGGCAGTTGCCCGCCAGACACAACACCCGTCTGGTCGGAGGATCCTCCATTTTCTATAGAGTATGAGTGAACTTTACCCCCTGTTCCCAATGCCCTTCCCTGTTCACATCTATATAATATAATAATAAAATTGTCTAACAGCTAAACTCTGCTTCCTGCAAAATTATTTATTATTACAATGCTTACAGTGTCACTAACTTCACGGAATGACATAATCATTAAAAAATCTTCTCCCTATATTTATTTAGGTACCGCAGTCTCTCCCAAACCGCGGTCTCTCATGACTCGAGCCAAACGCATCACCGACCCCTATTAATAACGGACGTCGATCCTAAATATTATTAATACATCTATCGATGTCTGCGATCAGCTCAATTTGTATACTTCACCGGTATTTAGGGAAACTATTATTTGCATTTACATAACAACAAAAAGTGATCACAATCATTTTGTAAATGATAGCAACCGCTCTAGTCTGTAAAAACCTCACCGTGAAAACTTCGGTGAAGTGAGCTGTGTCTATATATGAAGTGAAAGTAGCTGTGCTGTGAATAGTGTCAATAAGGTGGAATGACGGCTCACTGCAAGCTTACTTCACCTAAGTTTTCACGGTGATATTTTTACAAAATAGACCAGTTTTAATCAGACTAAGTTGAGTTAATACTGGCTTCATAAAAGCCTATTTAGAAAGGCGTAAAATAACACATTGTTAGTCTCTACATGTGCCCTTGTAAAGCTTCCGAAGGGTTAATTTTAGCTCAAAATTGGAATATAAATAGATATGTGGAGGCTACACGTGCGAAAATACCCACGTCGTTCTAATAACACGTGCAAGTATTCTACGTACTAAGTTATTAAGTATATATTAGGGAATCAGACAATAAAAAAATAATAGATATAATATTATCATCCACAATCTCTTGCTAAGTAGGTACAATGTCAAATCGAAAAGTCAAAGCATTTATTTCAAATAGGCACATAAAAGGCACTTCTGAACGTCAAAATTAACAGTATAAAAAAATAAAAAAATTCTAGTCGCTCCTTCCAAAAGGTATAGTTTCGTATGGAGAAGAATAGGCAAGAAACTCCACCGTTACTCTTTTAATTATTTATTTTCAATATTTTGTTTTCATTAATTATATAATTATTATTATGTGAAGATGATGCACCACAAAAATTACTATACCACAAAAAAAAATGAAGCGAAGTTAGATAAAATCATTATCATGTGATAAGTAGATTGAGCGAATCTTGGAGGCCAACACCAAACATCATTGGTTCAAACATTCTTGCAGCTAAATCCCACCAAAAGATCATCATATTGAACGCAAATGTCCACTTCTGCACGAGCCTCCCCCATAGACAGCTCCAGCGGGCGATCCCAGGGGAAACACTATAACCACCCTACTTCTCAACCGGACCCGAGGTCTCAATATAATATTATTAGTAAGTATGCCGGTTTTGATTCTATTGCTCCTTGATACAATATCCCTTCTAAGTGTCATAACGTGTTTTGGTAACCATCGTGATGTCATATTATTTTAATTTCAACTGGAGGGTAGTAATCAAATAAAAACGCGGTCATAATTTAAATATATTTTCAGTAATGTTTTTTACAAAACACTGCCCCAGTAGACCTAAATAATGTTTCATAAATATTGTGTTTTTTGACAAAACTTTTGCTGGCTCACTGCATTTGTGCGACACTAATGTAGCAATTAACGCAGCTTTCATTGTTTGTGTTGTTAACACTGTGATTTGTCAAATATCCTCTTTTTCTTACCGCTTTTAGGTGTCTATAGAGACAAAGAATCCATGACTTCGTCCGTCTCGTAATTTACAGTTACAACATTTTCCTGTTCGGAATGTCTTTTTACATCAAATGTCATTACAATTTCAACGCCAACAAAAGGTAAGATATCCATCAATACCGTTACATTTATTCTCAAATACAAATCACAACTAATCAAATTAATCGGAAGGCGGACCGATATCAACATTATTAATGCAAAACTCTTCCCCCACCCCCTTTGCCACCCCTCGGTCCATGCCACCGTCTTCTATCTTTTAAGAAAGAGGACTGCCTTTAAACTTTTGTGTTGGGAGAGAGACTCAGCATCATGGCTTTTTTGTAATGGTGCTAAGATTTTATGGATGGAAAAAGTCATGTGTTTGTTAAGTACTGTATGCGTTTCTGACGCGTAGTTATATATCAGCATGATTGTTTAAAGATGTCTGGCAAATAAGTGTGATGATAAAATAAGTCAATGATTTTTTTCCAACCTCCAAAGAAAACCAATTGCTAAAACAATGATAAAGTTAAGGTGATTTTTTCCTAAATGTTATAAGCAAGGTAAGTCGCCAAAAATAACCTTTAATTGAAAAGAGACACAATAAAATTATGTTGATTTTCCTAAAAGTTATAGGTACGCAGGCCATGTTGCCAAAAATAGCCTTTAAATGAAAATAGACACAACATCTGAAAAAGCTCGTATATCCTGTTTATCCTTAAATATTTGCTCGGTTTATTTGCCTTCCTTTCCCGGAACAATATCTTTTTACATAATATTAATTATATGAAGCGAAAGTAACATTGTAATTAACTGTGACAAATCATCTAAAAACTTAAACATTAAGATTAACAAACCGTGACAAAAGTTTACTCTACTCCTGTTGCGTGAGCGACGAAATCCATTCTTATTTTATTACCGTTGTTGACTGTGCCAATTAACTCCATCTGCCCTTTTCCCAACATATTAGGGGTGTTTATTGTGGAGAAATGTGTTTTCAAACTGCAAATCTAACGTTGGCTGGATGCCACGACTGCTATCTTCAATTTTCGCATCTTCATCTACGGTTTCATCCTTATCGTTAAGCAAGAAGGTTGATATTCGGATGACTTTTTCTTTTTCCACTGTATGTTTCTGTGGTTTTCCAAGCGGGGACTGGCCGCCCGCGCCCCTTACCCCAAACTCCACATGTTATTTACGTGTGAACACAACGCCGTGGAGGGTTCAATTTATCTGACCTACTGGGCCTCCCACTAATATAACGCTCGGAATTGCTTGTACCCCTTTTCGGTGGTCATTTTTTTCTATTTTGTTTATATATTTTAGGAGCCTTTGTTGCTATGGTACTGTTTTATTTTTTTGGATTTTGTAAAATAAGCATTCATCTTTAATACAACAGCTAGAAAAAAAACCTTTAAAATCTAAATAAGCGGATCTTTCTTGACCTTTAAGTTGTGATGTTTTTACGATACATTACAAATTAAAGATCAAGCAAGACTTTCAACAGATTCTCGTGACAAATAACGACAAAACTTTCGAAGACAAAAATATTTTTCTCCAAAATAAAATTAGAGTAAATACACATTTTGATAAAATACTTTTTCTTGATCTATCGACATAACAAACGAAAATAAACTGAAAGTAACAACGAAATGAAATTTCCATTATGCATAACAAAGAAATAATCCCTACACAAAAATATTGAGTTGACATCGAAAGTGAAGGGGGCAACGCGACACCTCCATCCGTCGTAGAGCGTCCAAGTGGCGGGGCAGATTCACGATTACAGCCATTTGAGGGGACGCGCCCCGAACTGTATGATGGACTGGAAATATTCCATAATATCTAAAGCGTCGTTACAATGCCTTAGCAGAATATTTTTCTTGGGCAGAAAGCCGATATTCCCCCAAGAGTTACGACATTTCAATTTGCCAAGGCGGGCGGAAAATGGAATTACGATTGAAGCGAGAACGCCCGAATGTCGACGAGGGCGTCCCGCTCTTCACCGATCGTGCCCGAACAGCCCCGAAGCGAAACGAGTGAACAACGCGCCCGTCGCGCCGCACCAAGCCGTGTATTGATTAGATGCGGGACGTCCGATGCCATATAAATTAGGCCGCACAGAAAAACAGACTTAGTAAGTACATATTTACGTAAATACTAATCATTAGGTAAAACTACACCTCAGAGCTTTATCTAGAAATATTTCTAAAGAATTTTTTAAATAATTTAAAACAACTGAACGTAATCTTTTAAGTTACCAACATAATATGCATGCGTAGATTGTAGTTCTGAAAGTTTTGACGGTAGACGATTTTAGCTGCGCTCTGTAAAAAACGCGCCAAAAATATTGAAGTTATCATGTAACTTAAAAACATTAACCGTGTCGTTGACTTATTTTACTGAATTGTTAATTTCGGGTACTCCTTTATGTATACAATGGAATTTATAACTCATTACGAAGTGTCAGTTAACAAGGACAATCATAATGGTTTCATTTTCAGCCGTAATTAATATAAAAGCGATCCTATTTGATGCAAGCCGACATCGAGGCCAAAATAATGTAGACGAATAAATATACATTACATTATTAACGAATGTTGGCCTCGTTTCTCGCTCTCTTTGTTCGTTTCACGATTTTCCGTGAGAATTAATTGAAAATAAGTTTTCCTCATTGCGGTTTCAAGGTTCAAAATAATTTGTTGGGTGGAACATTTTGTTCCCGGCGATCGAGCGAGAATGTTTACCTGACAATCGACCTTAGCGGACGGAACATTAAGTAGAGTATTGTGTGTAGCATATGCGATGGCGCTTTTCATGATTTGTGAGTTTATAGCAACGGTGAAGTGTCGGTGGTTAATGGTGGCAGCGCGTGGCTCTCGCCGGCCGCCATATTGAAAAAGTTTGGCGCGAAAAAAGGGCGGTAAAAATATAAATCGATGATGACAATATGAAGTTGGATTCTTATCGTTTATTCACATCCATAAGAGTGTTAAGTTATGATTTCTCCACATCTAGGTATGTAGACTGTCAGTATGTGCTCACAATACATAGTTAAGTTGATGAAATTTTCCAAGATCTTTTATTTACGTCTTAGCGTACAAATAATAACTGTGTACAAATACATTTGGGAAAACATGGAAGAGTTTGTCTCGTCCCAAACATCTTTTCGGTAATTCACCTCAGAATCCCTCGTTCGGGAGATTTAGATGGAATACCGCCGCCCTCCTCTCCCCAGGGTGACCCAGAGGTAAACCCGTTGTTTCTTGGAGAAGTTCCACTTGAGCCAACATTTTCCCTGGTTAGCAACATTCTATATTAATAAGAAAGACAGCTTTAATGGAATGGCATAAGGTTGATTTTGCTTTAGATTTTAAAGGCGGTTAATACCTTTTGCAGTATATTATTTATTGGCACCTTTTCAGGTACTTAAGGTCGGATCGCCGCGTAGGGTTCGCTGAAGATTCGGTCTCGCATATTCGTCAACAGAACCTCTACTATGTGCTTGGGAACTTGTTACGACTTTTCAATAAGAAATTGGGTTACGAATTGACTCGCCAATTATAGCACAGACTAGATTTTTAGTTTGCTCAGGAATACTTAAAAAGAAAATTCCTGTGAACTGTATAAATAAAAATGAGGTGTAGATGTAAATGAAGTATTAAAATATGGTATAAAATGAGGTTGGCCATTGACCTCGTTCATGTTCCACTGTAACTTCATAAGCATCATAAGCATCTAGCGCTGTTCTCGCCGATTTGTCAGCAGCATTTGACACTGTTAATATCACAGAACAGATTTTATCTGTTCTGTGGTTGATATCAACAAGCTTTTTGTAAACAGTCAACCATAGTCACGAGTAATTATTTAATCAGAGTTAAATACTATAAATTCAAGCCCAAATACTGTATAATATATCGAGACAGGATCCATAAGGGATGTTTAAAGAATGGGCAGCAAGGCAGCGTTTTGATTCCCATTTTGTATAAATAATACAACCATGACCAATGTACCTGTTATCACCCCGAACCGTTCCTCAAAAATATAACATTCGCTGACCTTTTAATAAATTCTGAGATAATATTATAATTTTGAAGTGACGAACAAACCCTTTTGTTTTATTTTCCTTATTAAGATTTCCAGACGAACACCGATAGTGTAACTTTTTTTTTTCTGACAAGCATAATCAACCTTTAATGTTCCCACTGCTGGGTTCGAACCCACGACCTACAACTCGTAAGTCGGTTCCGTTACCTCTGGGTCAACACTGCTTCCCTGACCTTTTCTGACGAACTTTTGGTTTATTATTTCATTCAACCTTCAATTGGCGTTTAGGGGTTGCGCATGTTTTCTGCGCGCCCTTTAAGCCCGCGCTCGTATTCCTTTTGTAATCGAACCCCAAAAAACTTTTTAACCTTGATCAACATGGCAAACAGATATTCCACTCAAGGTTGAATAAAAAAGGAATCACAATTTCTTGATGTTCTTAAATGAAGATTTGACCTGTTTTGGTAAACATGAAAAAAAAACTGTTTTATGTTGATAAAAGTAGTATTAAATAGGTACCTACATAAGTAGATAACACTTAGGAAGAATCAGCAAATCAATTAGTTTCATTATTTCTGTACATTTTCGAACCTTACAAGCGATTTCAAGTGACTTGCGCCAGTGGTAGGGGATACCGTCTATTGAACACCGAAGGAATTGTCCGTGTAATAAGTTAACGAAACCGACTACCAGTCTCCTAGACCTCTGATGGCAAACTTCACCCCGACAATGGATTCGTTATTATTAATTAAATAGCCCGTTTGAGAGCTTCTTGAATGGAATATGAGGTGACGATCTTTTACATGAATATGTATAGATAAGGACATGGTAATCGATGTTAAAGCTGTATGAGAAGATAAAGCAATTCGTGAACCAATGCTCATGTGTCAAAGCTGGGGAATAATCCTTCGTATTCAAACGTGGATCCACGCCAGACACAATGGCTTTACAATTGTTTCTGTAATTGCGGCATTCAACCGATTAAAGAGTAGGTAATGTTGAGTTCACAAGTAGACATAGATATAGAGATAAAACTTTAACAGGACCAAGGAGCGCAAGCGCCGCCATGCATGCTGCCACTACATCGAAGACTGTTCTATATTAAATTACAGAGTTATTTTTTACTAAGGCAATAGCATTATAAAAACATCTAAATATTTAATTTTCATTCATTCAGCCGAAAGACGTCCACTGCTGGACATTGGCCACAAAGCACCGCCACTTCGACCGTTTCTATATTAAAAACTTTCCTTTTCCTTTTACCCAACTTTGTTGGGGTCTGCTTCCAGTCTTACCGGGTGCAGCTGAATACCAATATTTTACATGGAGCGACTGCCTATCTAACCTCGTCAAGCCAGTTACTGGATAATACGATACCACTTGGTAAGACTGGTAGTCAGACTTTCGGGCTTCTGACGACCCGTAACGTCAGTCAAAGATCCACGAATGAGAGCCGGGACCAACGGCTTAATGATAATGATAAATGATTTTATTTTGTAAGTAGGTTTGTACAAAAACTTTTACATGTCAACTTGCTTTCTTTCTTAACTTGCTTTCCGAGGCACGGAGGGGTCTTAGTATGTAAGGATGGTCACCCATCCACGGACCAACCGCGGCAAGCGTAGCTAAACTAGAGGGGCAATTCTCGTAATTTTAAGGACGTTCACAGTCTAATCTCAGTCTCAATCTGTCAAAAATACTTCTAATTTCCTTACATTTTTGACAAGTTGATTGATTGATTCCTGACATTGATTGTCACTGAGATGAGATTGCGACTAGATTTTTAACGTTTTTATTTACGTGAATTGGCCTTCTGATCGATCGATCCGTGTGGCTGTTTTAACTTGGCCACACAGAATGAAAAAAAACTTTTTCAGTGTGAAGTCTTTTCCCAGCACCACCAATTGTGAAGCCAAAGTCACTTCACCATCGTTTGATTTAATAATAATCGAATCATAAAAAACAAAACTCTTCATTATAAGACACCATATTAAATTTAGTAAACAAGGCGTCGTACCAAATTGCCCTACATTCATTCTTTTTTCAGGGAATTAGTTCACAACAGCAGTGCTGCCATCTGTGTGTTGACACCGGAGTTACATGTAATGGGCGGGCGGCGCCACGCAACAGCGTCGATAAAACGAACTAGTGTGTTTACTTTGTGCTAGTAGTCAACCAAGCTTAGGGTGCGTACAGTCACGGACACTAATATGTCAACTTGGCAACTTTCAATTGCGATTTTTTCGTGAAATAACGAATGCAACGTTGAAATGCGACACATTACATAAACCTAATGATTCGAAAATACTGTGTTCGGACCAACATAAAATTTCATTTGAAAATAAAGGAGAAAATCGCCTTTGAATAAAGCCAAGTGTATACATACTTATGCTCATGACTGTGCACTTCACGAAAGCTCTGAACACAGTCTTGTAGTCAATGCGAAGTATCTGCGTAGCTTTCGGGGATCGCTGTTGTATGCGCGCCCTTAGCTACATAGCGTGGTTGGGGAGATTCAAAATGTAGTAAATCTGTTAATAGGAATTACCCCGTTCGGTTCTGTTGTGTGGTTTGCGACTGGAAAAAAGATCAGTGGAGAGCGTAAGATAAACCTTAGACACGTCTTCATCAGCATCAGCAATTGAAGATATGACTGCGAATTTAGAAGCACTAAGAAGTAAGTACCTACCGAAGCACACAGAATAACTCTTCTTTTATTATTATAAAACCTTTTTGTTTTTAAGGATATGTTAATAATCTGTATGGGCCGATTCTAAAAAGTAACTAGAAATCCAATTTACATAGCTTTTTATGACATCAAATTAAAGGTTGACGTCCAAGCGTCGAAGTAGGAAAAAATTTCCCGCCTACGGCGCCTAAAGATGTCAGCCGACTGCCGAGCCACAGGCACGACGCACGATGGAGGGCGGTGCGGCAAGTTGACTACCAGCACAGGTTCAACACTCGTCAGGTGAATTTTTGTATTTAATACTTTTGTAGACCAGTCAAATATCTGTCGTATCAACAAATTGCTCCACTTTTATCATTTGTTACTTTCTTCTTCAACAAGAGCCCGGGCATTTGAGTTGAGGGTTCCCCTTTTATTTCTGCACCTTAAGTCAGACTTTAGAAAAAAAAAAAGAAGTTTAAGGCTATATTTTTTTTAAATTTAATTAAGTATTTTTATTTTCAAACAAGGTAATAATTATTTACATGATATAATTTCAAGTCTGTAAGCTTATATCCTACTACTAATCCTACTAATATTATAAACGCGAAAGTTTGTATAGATGGATGGATGGATGTTTATTACTCTTTCACGCAAAAACTACTAAACGGATTGAGATGATATTTGGCACAAACATTGTTTATAACCAGGATTAATACAAAAAATAATTTTTATCCCGATATTCCCACGGGATCGTAACGTATGCGGGTGAAACCGCGGGGTGCTGCTAGTATTATATAAGCTTACAGACATAATAAATAATATGTAGATACATCTATATAATAGGCCCTGATTACTTTGCACAGACTAGGTATTTAGGTAGAAAGAAAATTTAAAATTAAAATCATTACACTCAAATTCTACAAAAATTTTATTCCATCAAGTCAAAATACCCTAGGTAGCATTTACAAAAATTACGAAAAGTATAAAAATAACGAGCGAACACCTAAACACTGCAATATTGCGTCGAAAAACACACGGATGTTGGTCGTTATAAAAATGTAGGATCTAGGGAAAAGATCATCCTTGGCGTAGAGTGGGGGTTAGGGTGGAGCGACCCCTCCTGATTTATGGTAACATGTCGCGAGAGGAACCGCGTAAGTACGCGAAACTCGCTTTTTGTCATTAACTGATTTTTATTCTATTCCCTCTTTTTCTGTTTATTTAGTTACATCTACAGGGCCTATTGAGGTCATCTTGTACCTAACTATTGAAAATAAAAGTAGGTAAGTACCTATGTATGTTCTATTTAAGTCAAAGTTAGTTTCGTTAGTGTAGGTATGTATTCCGCAAGCGAATACGTAACTTTATGTATTTTCGTAAAGTGTACGCGTAATATGGACACATAAGTTTAGGTAGTTATGTAAACTGTAGCACAAAACTTTTCGAAGTTTGCTGTACAATAAAGATACCTCTAACGGCATCTGTTATCGAGTAGCGGTAACTGCAGAAGTAGAACAAACATGAATGAAAAACGAGCAGTTACCTACATCAGGAAACCTACAAAAATATGTAGTTTGAATTAGCATCAAACGAAATTCTTCTGACAACAAAATAATAGTAATTTCCAATAACATATTTTGAGTTTAAATGCGCTACTACTGCCATCTTGTATACTTTTTTGTGACCAATAAGAAAACTTAATCGTGAAGGAGTTATTAATGTCTACCGGTAGATGTCTCTCTTATGATAGAAAGTTATTACGTAGTTAATAGAAAATGCAAGTAAAGCTTTCCTATTAGGTACATACAATTTGTGCATAAGTTTTTTAATTTATTTAAACAGAACGAAAGCAGCAGATAGTACTAAGGATGAGGCTTCTGGAAAGTTAGGTAGGTAGGTATGTACCTAGTACCTACTCGTTCATGAATTGCTTGCTCCTATTTGACACAGATATGGTAAGATCAACACCAACACCGACATCGGCACTATTGCCATAGAGAAAAAATGAATATAATACTTATTGGTAATGGCAAATACAATTTTTTTTTAAATCTTAAGTTGGATGCTCCAAGGTAGCCCGCGAAATTCAAATTATCTTACGTTTTTTGCAATTTGGTGGTCAGTACTAAGTTGTACGTTGATTAAAATATGATTCGCGGTCGTAACAAATATGTATTTACAGAATTATAATCATTAGAATCATTAATACAACTTGTTAAGTTAGCATAATCCTAAAATGTCAAGATTTCATGAAATAGTCATTCAGTAGAATTACTTGATCTTAGAGACTTGTGCTGATGACTTCAATGATTATAATTCTGTAAATACATATTTGTTACGACCGCGAATCATATTTTAATCAACGTACAACTTAGTACTGACCACCAAATTGCAAAAAACGTAAGATAATTTGAATTTCGCGGGCTACCTTGGAGCATCCACGTTAATAAGAATTTTCATGAATTATAAAAATGGTGGCTGAGACAGACTGGATGCGGAACGCGGAGGACAGGGTGTTGTGGCGCAGCCTGGGAGAGGTCTATGTCCAGCAGTGGACTGCAATAGGCTGAGTTGATTGATTGAATACAAAACACCGGCACAATATAATTCGTAAATGAGGGTTTTTTAATACTTAAACCTCTTTTATAACAATCATAGGTATCCACCTACCTACATAAGTGAAAAACCAGTTTTCAATAAATCCTAGATCTCCTTACGTACGGTATTTACAGCAGCAAACCGCTTTAACTGTCGACATGCAATCATCGAGGCCGTACGCAATTTACACATCGATTAAAATGCCTGTCAGGATCGTGATCATAGAATACAGTCGTCCAGTACATAGGCACTTTAGTAACTACTTAGACATTCAGTATTCAATATCAGTTTTGTTTAGCCTATATCAATAAATCTGCCTAGCCTTTTCCTAACTATGTTAGGGTCGGCTTCCAGTCTAACCGGATGCAGCTGGTATCAGTATTTTACATGAAGTGACCGCCTATCTGACCTTCACAACCCAGTTACTGGGTAATACGATACCCGTTGGCAAGACTGGTTGTCAGACTTTCGGGCTTCTGACGACCCGTAACGACTGTCAAAGATCCACGGAATGACAGCCGGGACCAACGGTTTAACGTGATTTCTGAGGCACGGGGGGTCTTGTTGTGTAAAGACAGTCACCCATCCTCGGACCAACCGCGGCTAGCGTAGCTTAACCTGATCGATCGAACCGTGCGGCTGTTATTACTTAGCTACAAGCCCCTCTTTGAGAAATGTCCAGAATACAAGAATATACCAAGAATGCTAGCTATGGCTAGATTTTTTTATTTTTGTTAAGTATGTATTTTCTGGTGTACAATAAAGTATATAGTATATAAATAAACTACATATAATCCGCCAAACTTTGGTCAATGGTTTTTAGTATCAACTTTCAATTGTCTTTTTATTTGGTCTGAGCAATTCCATGGCTTTAATAACCACCAATGATGAGTTTTTCCTTTCTTTTGAAGATTTTATATTACTACAATAACAATGCTCATGGATGTATGAAATCCCGTAACATGCTGCATCAAAGTCAAACTTTATTTTTTATAGTCTACTCTTAGCATATTAACTCCTACAAAAGTTCTTTTTGTAAATAAAACTCCGGTTTCGGAGATTTTCAAAAAAAAATCAAAATAACCTGAATACTAAGTACCTACTTTATTTTGTTTGGCATGTCATATACGAACGGCAATTATTGCTCTAAAAAAATGTTAATCGTTTTAATAAAAATTCTATTCTATTTTATTCTAGTTCTTTTTAATTAATGCAGATTAGACAAAATATAATTTTTTTACATGTTTTTTGACAGACGTGATCATGACACTTTCAAAATTCAAGGTTATATATTAATCAAATCATTTGAAATGGAAAGTCATGTAAAGGGAATGCAACGTAGCGGGATCGTCCGAAAGGGTTACCGCTGCCCTGGTACATAAAGGGCTAAGGAAGGAACACGGGTGGGTTTTAGTCAGTAAGAGTCTGACACTCCCTTCTGCTCCACCCAGAGCGGGAGGGGTCATTTGATGATTTCCCATAATACTTTTTAACTTTAAATTAAATTCCCTGTTCAAAAATCAAATCCCCGACACGTAATGTCGTAAAAAATATGAAAATAATTACTATAATATTTTGATCTTGATGCATGAGACTTTTTGGTACTACTTTTGGTCGACTTTCGCATTGCTATGATTGTTATTCATGATCATATTAAATTAGCTAGCGAAACTCTGCTGACGTGATGGATTTCGTTATCTAAACTCGATAAAATAAAAATCAAAAAGCTTTGATGTATTTTGGGGGTCAACGACCGCTGCTTGAGTTGGTACTTGAAGTATGAGATGAGAAAATCTGTTTTCTTTTGTTTTATGGTGTCGACAAATCGATACCAATCACGTTTCTGAAATGATACACAAAAATCTGCATTTTTGACAAGTTTTTGACATTGATTGTCGCTGAGATGAGATTGAGACTCGATTTTGAACGTTTTTTAATTACGGGAATTGGTCTTCAGATATTACAGGTGTCTACACTATATGCGGTCGTTGACCCTACAAAAAATGTCATGAAATTCATTTCTTTTTTGTTTTGGCATGTTTAATTTGCGATACGTCTGCCGAGTTTCGCTAGCAAATTTAATTTGACCCTCAAAAAATTTAAACTAAAACAAAACAATTTATATACAGTTAGTATAGTCAATAAATATAAGGTTCTACGCATCCGCGCATACGCATAACTCAAATATCCACTTGCTAACTTCATCGTCGACATTGCCAATGACAAGTACTCAGCCTGGTCTTGAGAGAAAATCCGTGTGAAGCTTTCATACTTGGCCTCATTTGTCAGTTTCGCTTAGCGCCATCATTGATATCTAACATACACCTCGCTATTAGAAAGATGTAGGTAGTGGAGGTACCGAAGTATTTTACTGAGTAGAATGACTTTCAATATTGTGAGGGGCTTGTGGCTAAATAATAACAGCCGCACGGGTCGATCGATCAGGTTAAGCTATGCTTGCCGCGGTTGATCTGTGGATAGGTGGCCATCTTTACATACTGCGACCCCTCCGTGCCTCGGAAAGCACGTTAAGCCGTTGGTCCCGGCTGGCATTCGTGGATCTTAGACAGTCGCTACAGGTCATAGAAATATATATCTATGTTACGGGTAGTCAGAAACCCGAAAGTCTGACAACCAGTCTTACCAAGAGGTATCGTATTACCCAGTAACTGAGTTGTGGAGGTCAGATAGGCAGTCGCTCCATGTAAAATACTGGTATTCATTGCATCCGGTTAGACCCCAACATAGTTGGAAAAACGCAAGGGAGAATGATGATGAGTACCTATAGGGTACCTAAGTATATTACTGAGTCGAATGACTTTCAATATTGTTTCAACATAACGTCATAACATTACGCCCTATATCCACAAAATACCCCTTTGTAGAGTTACAGAGCCTACCAGTACCAGTGGCGTGCATTGCATAAAAGCATATAAGCAGTGCCTACCTCGATAAATCACCATAAGCCTGTCAATTAGATTTTAGGGTGTGTGCCCCACAAATTAAGAAACTCACTAAATTGTCATACCTAACCAAAACAAAATCTTCATATAAACACGCCTGGCAGTAGGCAGGCGCCAGACGGCCTACTCGGCTCCCGTACTATTCGCACATTGTCATTGGTCTCTACTCGTTCAAGTTAATACGATGAAATTAAATTCCTGCCTACCTATTCTGAAAACCAATGCACGCCACTGACCAGTACAGTCACGAACACCAATATGCCAACACTTGGCAACTTTCAATTACGATTTTTTCGCTTTTCTTTTCGATTTTTGTTGAAATACGAGACATTACATAAACCTATGGGTTCGAAAATGCTTTGTTCGTAACAACATAAAATTTCATTAAAAAATAAAGGAGTAAATCGCTTTTGAATAAAGCCAAGTGTATACATACTTTTGCTCGTGACTGTACCTAGACACGCATATTAACATGGCCGATTTTATTTTAAATTTATTTATTTGATTTTTTATGTTAAAGTCCCATGTATAGTGTCTAGATAAATGCTCTGCAAAGGAATGCGATAGACTGAGTCGATTGATTAGGTACTTAAATTATAACTACAAAGGGACGACTGTTTCTTAAACTGTTCAAACTGCACCCTAATTGCGTAACACGTTCTTAATCTCAATCTGTATCATTTTCACATGTTCCACTGCATCATATTAATATGTTCCAAAAATGTGTCTGCTCAACAACTTAAATAACGCAATGAATGTTGTTGAACTGTCAAAATGAAAGCCATTGCTACTGTTAGTGTGTTACGCAATTACCCCGCTGACTTTGTTAATATTAATTAACAAAGCTTGATAAGTTAAAAGAAGCAAAGTGGATGGCAAACACACAGAAATATTAAAGAATGCAAACCTCTTACGATACTTATCTTACGTATTAGACGGTGTATCTACACGCTTCTCATAATTTTCCAGTACCCAGGAAATTATAATTATGACTTTCCAGGAAACTGGGACTATAGTTTGACCGAAACTGCTGTACCGCGCCTTAGGAATGCTCGCCGCGCACATACCGCAGGCGCAGTACAGCGGTTTTGGTTAAACTATACCTACCAAGAATTTCCCTAATGTAACATTTTTGAGAATATTAAATATCCCTAGAGCACACAACGTTTTGCCAAACGAACGATTTACTAAAAGGTATTAATATTCTTCCATTATGATCCAATTCAATTTTTTTTCTCTGGTAGGAGCTTCATTATTCCTGAGTGCTATAAATTATATTTATATCAAGAAAGTGAGCAGAAAGAAAAAAAGTCAGAAAGAACGCTAAGCGAAAACGAAGTAATAGTGCGGGTAGGCGATGCGATGCGACAGGTCGGGGGAATCAAAAATTCCACGCGGACGAAGTTGCCGGCAAAAGCTAGTATACTAATATTTTAAATGCGAATATAACTCTGTCTGCCTGTATGTTACCTTTTCACGCCTGAACGGCTTTGTACGAAATTTGGTACACGGATAGACCATCATGAACATAATGTTTATCCTGGTAGTACGGTCCCGTGGGATCATCTCCGAGCTCTACGCGGGCGAAACCTTGTGCAAAAGCTAGTAAGATATATTTTAATTTCACAGAACAGAAGTCACTTTCCAGTTGCTCAACTTTTACTAATAATTTGTCAAACTGTGCATAAAATATTTGAAATTTGGCAAGGTCGGCCGATAGCCAGGTGAACTTCGTTTGATAATTACTTCCGTTACACGGATTACACCATGCAATAGTAGGTGCAAGCATAAGCAGCCTATAAAGTTCCCACTGCTGGGAAATACGCTGGGACACAAGCCTCCTCTCTTCGAGAAGAAATGGGCTGAAATCCACCACGCGAACCCAGTACGAATGGTAGATGTCAGTCTTAGAATTTTTGGTTCTAGGAGATGACATTTTCCTCATGATGTTTTCCTTCACTGTTTTGAGAGCAGTTGTGATGAAATAAATTCCTCAAAACAAAGTGCCTGCCTAGGTTCGAACACCGGAGGTCGATGCGCCACCAGGGTATTGAGGTCTGAGGTCTGTAGAATATTATGACAGAGTGCTCATTGACATGATATTTAAACTGCAATGTGTACTTAAAATATACGATACGGCGAAGGGATTTTAATTTCGCGTATGCTAAGAAGTGTCCTCTCAGGAGATAGCAGCATGTAGCAGGCAGATTTTTCCGTTCACCGCGTGGATATATTGATAGACAATGGTCTTAAAAACGTATGAAAATTTTCTGATCATTCGCGACTGTAACAAGTAAGTGTAATAATTGATATTTCACGAAATAGTAATTCAATAGGATTATAATTATGAGCTTAGAGGTTGTATTGATGATCTTAATGATTATAATTATGTAAAGTAATATTGGTTACGGTCGCGAATCATATTTTAATCAACATACTACTTGATACAGACCTGCAAATTTCAAAAAACGGAATTTGACTTTCGCGGGCTACCTCAGCGCACCCTGTTAAGGGACGTGCCACCTGCAAGTGCATTACATCGATGATTCTTATGGGATGTGGTGCGCTAAATCGTGTAGACTCTACACGATTGTGTAAGTATATCCGCAACTAAATCTGGGAATCGTCCCAGATTCAGTGGCGGATATACTTACACATTTTCCAAGTAGGTATAGGCTGTTCAAATTTTGCCGCCCTTTACCTCTACAATGGTCAGTTCGTCGATTATTTTTACAATCCAACAATTCTGGTAAATTACAAGAAATAGTTTTTGGGAATATTTCTGAGCTAACACCATTGCTGTACAATGAAAGCGAAGAGAGAAACTATCGGAAAGATGCCTCGTAGACTTATTTTCTCAAGACAATAGAAATCCGTCGCAAAAAAAATCGGCTCCAGATTTGCCACCCCTAAAATGTGCCGCCCTAGGCTCAAGCCTGTTGGTAAATCCACGTGTGCCCAGATTAATCAAAGATTTTGCTATTATTCAAATTGCGACTGGTCCTTGTGAGTATCTGTTTATTCCCATTTTCAGCAGCCTAACACTGAAATTGACTCATACATAATCCAAAGATGCAAATGCAGAAATTAATAAAAGAGCAGTCTCCTGCAGTATTTAGCAAAATAAGGTATTTATGTGTTGTATAAGGATAATTATTATTCATTAAAAGGGGCTATTGCGTGCTAGAAAATAACGGTATTTATTAAATACGATTATTTTCTAGCACATAATAGCCCCTTTATGACTAAATACTATTTAATCACTTTAAACTCTGCTATCCACACCGTACACGTGTAGATACGATTATTATTAATATTAAAAGCCTGTGTTGTCCCACTGCAGGGCAAGGGGCTCCCTAATCTCTTTCCACTTCTCTGTGTTTAAAGCTGCTAAGGACCACTTCTTTTTGAAGGAGTCCAGCTCATCCCGCCATCTACATCTGGGCCTGCCGCGATGTTGCTTTGGGTCGGTCGTCTGACATGCGGCAGACGGCATACAAGATACGCTTAATAAAAAATATTTTATGAGTGTAGATAGATTTTATTTAAGAAGCATTTGCAGGAAAAGAAAATTCGTAAAGTTTATCCGATGATACGATGTTTTCTTTTACCATTTAAACACAAGACATGACAACAAGATTATCTTCCACTGTCTCATTACAAAACGAGTCCAATTTTATCTTTGGTCCAAGATTTAATCTTCGAGCCAATATTATTTTAATTTTATTTATTATTTATGCATACAGTAAAATTGATACAGATACGACATATTATTATTAGTATTGAGTACATAGGTACTGCTTATTTGTTAAGAAATTCCTTCCAGCAGACAAGAGAAATAAAAGAAAGAGAAATAAAAGAGAAATGTAGACAATAGTGTATGAGAACAGAAAGAAAAGAATTTTATTTGTGACGTCTTAACTAAAATATTAAATATGCCTACATACGTAGGTATATGTATAATGCAAAAAATAACATATACTTAAATAAATACATAATGCTAAAATAAATCAACATAAATAAGTATATACATTCTCACAGGTAAGAGGAAAGGTACCTTATTCCGATTACGGTAAAGTTGTTAGTACAAAATTGGCAACTTAGACTTGGGTTTCACGTTAGTTTTTGTAATTAGGACTTTAACTTCCTTGTTATAAAGTTCAAAAATAGCTGGGTCTGAAAAAAAACCTTAATTTACAATAAGGCCGGATATAGTTTAGCGGACCCATAAACCTTCGAGCCAACACGATATACACGATGAATTTAAATTGAAGCGCAAATTTTTATTGAAATTCCTTAAAAGTCAAGTGACAAAAGGGCAGAGACCACCAAATAAGACTCATGACCTCACCATATTGACAAGCACGGAACTCGGAACCATGCGAAAGGTGACCCTAGCCGCGAAAAGTGTCAATTTATTATGATAGCTCATTTGTAAACAGTAATTGTAGTATTTTTGAAGAACCTTCTGCACAAATGTTGAAATAAAAAAAATTGGAAAGCTGAATAAACTTTTTCTTGAATTATGAAAAAGGTGGCTGGGATAGACTGGATGCGGAAGACGGAGGACAGATTGTTGTGGCGCAGCCTGGGAGAGGCCCACTTCCAGCAGGGGATATGCTGTGTTCCTTCAGTTGCTTGTGCCAGGGGTCAGGGTATCTCTTTCGAACAACCCGTGGCCCTGGCAGGCATCGGCCCTAGCGGACCCCGTCAGTTAGTGCTGACATCTCTTTGAGAAGACCTGGCCTTCAAACTAGGAAAATCATGTATCTTGAAAGACTGGCATTGACACGTTTTACAAAATATTCATAATAGCGTAATAACGTAGGTAAAATTTTATGTGCATATCGATCTTCTTTAAAAATCACCACTTATTCCTTACAGAAATAAGTTTTGTTATGAAAACATTTCAGTTGGCCACAATCTTGAGACAATGATATAAATAAACAATTCTTATTATTATTATTAATGGTTTTAAAAATAAAGTTAAACATCCGTCCCCGGAATCCCAGATGTTTTTCTCATCCGCATTATTATCACACAGCTGTTCGATCGCACAAGGGCGCGTCATACATTATCAGCATAACGGCAAATGCATCGGAAGCCGTAATTTTTTCCCGGTGCAGGTAAATGTTGGGGACAATAGTAACGATTCTACTTACCAACTTTCTGCGCACGCCGGGCAAGCAATTGCTCGGGAGTCGGTTGCGCGCGCCATCACGGTGCGCACGCGAATACGATTCGACGAAAAAAATTAAACTTCAGTGTGCAGTCTATTCTACTGTTTATTACAACTTAATTTAAATTGACGTGATCTTACAGTATGTGAGTATTTGTGATGGCACTTATTTTTTTATTAACAGTGTTTATTTTTTAGAGCACGTGTCTTTATTAGATCCGCGTATTGACTGCAGTTTTCACTTACTAACGATATGTCGATCTCACTTGCGTTTAAGTTTACGTACACTTTAACTGTTGAATCATCATCAACATCTGCCGAGCCTTTTCCCAACTATGTTGGAGTCGGCTTCCAGTCTAACCGGATGCAGCTGAATACCAGTATTATACAGGGCGTCCCACGGCTATGCCACATGGAGGGAAGGTACCTTGAATATTGTAGATGGAACATTTTACTGAAAGAAGACATTATTTTAATTTAAAAAACAATTTAAACTGCATTCATAGATTTTTAAATAAATACATGGTTGAACCGGGAATCGAACCCGCTACACGAGAAAAAAAATTACCCTGTAGCTTTATCATACCAATCGAAAGGCTTCATCATAAGGATTATTTTTTGCTAAATAACATAGTGTCAGAAATAAAAGGAAGACCATGAATTTTAACTCTTGATATGAAATTTTGTTCAGAAAAATGAAAAGCTGACATTGCCGTAAGGACATACAACTGACATTATCATAAGTACCTATTACTAATAAATGTACCCACTTGAGAAGTACGCATCATTTCCCTATTATAATTTAAGGATCTGGACAAATGGACAAAAAAGATGGCCGCCGAGATCCCCAGATCTAACCCCGTTAGATTTTTTTTTATGGGGTTATGTAAAAAATGTAGTTTACAAGAACCAGTATGAAAATGTCCACGAGCTACAAACAGAACTTAGACGTATTATTCTAAATATACACCACAACAAGATAAAAAAATCGACAGGGAGTGAAATAATCAAAAGAGTGCGACTTTGTATTCAACAGTATGGGACTCATTTTGAGCATTTGTTAAATTGATTAATTTTGTATTAAAAATGTTAAAATTCATGGTCTTCCTTTTTATTTCTGACACTATGTTATTTAGCAAAAAATAATCCTTATGATGAAGCCTTTCGATCGGTATGATAAAGCTACAGGGTATTTTTTTTTCTCGTGTAGCGGGTTCGATTCCCGGTTCAACCATGTAATTATTTAAAAATCTATGTATGCAGTTTAAATTATTTTTTGAATTAAAATAATGCCTCCTTTAGTAAAATGTTCCATCTACAATAATCAAAGTACCTTCCCTCCATGTGGCATAGCCGTGTGACGCCCCGTAAATATGGAGCAACTGCCTATCTGACCTCCACAACCCAGCTACTGGGTAATTGGTAAGACTGGTTGTCAGATTTTCGGGATAAACGGGGGTTTTCAGATTAATTTAATACGAGAGAAAATGTTATACATACTTACAATACAAGTGTTGTTTTGCATCCTCGTCAAATTTCAGGAGGCTATTATGAAAGACATAAATAATCAAATAAAATTACGATCCCTAGTAAATAATGAATACATACTTGTTTTTTTAGTTATTTAATTTGACAGTATTTCAGAATACACCACTTTCAAAGAACAGAATCGCGTTATGGTATCGTATAAGCGGCCGCGTTTTATGTGTGTGTAAAAGGGCAGATACAGTGCGGTCTCACACAGGCCGCGTTTTAAAAGCGTGACCCACAAATGCCGATTTCCGAAAATTACAAAAAAAAATACTTACTTATTTTATTATTGATTCGTGTCGAGAATCAGTAGCATAGTTACCTCCTTGAATTTGACGAAGATGCAAAACGACACCTTGTATAAGCGTTAATTTTTATCTTAACAACTTACCGCAATATCGTGTTAGTTTCACTTTGAGCACGCAAAAAATTCAAGTTAGTAAAATTGATCATAAAGTAACAACAAAGTAACATACAAATCATAAAGTAAGTACTTACTTAATAATTTAGTAATTATGTAATAATATTATTGAGTAATTATGTAATAATATTATTTAATAATTTAAATTATGTAATAATATTATTATAATATAATTACTAGAGCATTCGTGTCTAACATAAACTGGGTAGTGAAAAATTCCTACTAATTGATAATTTGGAGCGATTAACAATGATTTCGACATCAGATTTCTGTGGTGCATTCTTAATTGATAGTTCAATATAATTTATAACGATCTTTGACGCCTTTCTGAGCGCTTGCGCATAAAGTTGCTACAGTGCTGCATTCTGATGCAGTTAATGTTTAACAATCGATAATATTAATTCCCTTTCAATCATTATCAAAACATCGACATCGACAGTTAGGTCACTATTATTTATTTATTTATTTAAACTTTTCGCACAAAAAGGTACAAAGGCGGACTTAATGCCTTAGGCATTCAACTAATTCACTATTGTATCACGAGGTCAAAATTTTAAATGACTGCTCTGTCAATAATTATTAAATAAATAAATAAAAATTCTTTATTGCAGGCCTTAGGATTCATAAAAACACAGTTTAAAAAAAATGTTAACAGCATGATGACGATATGTTCTAATTTGTCTGCTCAACAACGTAATGAATGTTGTTGAACTATCAAAATGTAAGCCATTACTACTGTTATACGCAATTACCCCGCCGCCTTTGGATAAAAAATCATGTTATCTATTTTTCCTCTTTTTAAATTTCTATTTTTTCACTACTGAACATGTTTGATTTTCGAATGAAATTCCCAATTTCCAGGCGAGGTTTATTTTACAAGGGCGTTTCATGTCTTCGCAATATTTCCATTTAGTTTTCATTCCAGGGATCTTTGGAAAAGAAGCAGCAACCTCAACCTTAAAGCATTTATTTCAGTTAAACCTTTTACATTTTCAAGGTGTCAGTCAGAAATATGAAGCTAGTTGCCAATTATAAAGCGTAGTAGGTAGTACATATGGAGAAGAACAGGTAAGAAACTCCATGGATAATCTTTTAAATTATTTTGTTAACTAATAACAATACAAAAAGCTTTAACCTGTTTACCTAGCGTGGTGATGAAGTACTATTTAACTAACCACAAGGTGGAGACGACAATTGACAATAAATTAAACTGCGTATATCTAAGGACGTTCCCAGTTTGCATACAAGAATTCAACCAAATATCCAATAGATATCCGATGGTTTAATCACTATAGCTAGTCAATGATTGGCAAACCCAGTCAGCCCATCACTAATATTTAGTTTATTTGAAATAATCAGGTTTTCAATTTCAATGTTTAATTAGGATTTATTTAATAGTTTAAAAATACTCTTAGTACCTATTGCCAGTCATCATCATTCTCCTGCAGTTATCCCAAAGTATTTAAGGTCGGTGCAATATGTATTTTTCTTCCATTCCATTCTAACCATATCATAATCCACACAGTTCATCCTTCGTTTCTTTAGTCTTCCCCTACTCTTATAGCCATCGACGTTAGTATTGCCAGTGTTTTTATTGTCCTCTCCACATTCTATATACTCACCAAATGATTGAGAACCTCCTTCTTTACGAATTCAGTCAAAATGATCAAATGGCATGTCCTTGAGCTATCAATACACAGTGACTGGGAAGTGTTACGCATACCGAACCACAGTTTAGAAAGTCTTACAGTGCACCGGCTCATTGTTCTGTTCCTTCCGCTGATTACTTCACTAGTTCGGCGAGCCGTTAATAAAAATTGGTATACTGAATTGAATCTAGGGCAGGCTGTAACAATGGCGACTTCTAGATAAGAGGATATGAAGTAGATGTCTACATTGTCCACGGGTTATTATCATTTTCTTATTTAAATTTCTTTGGAGTCTTCTCTAGTAGTCGTCATCAGTCCATCCATCGTTGATATGGTCTCCCCTAGTCTTGTAGCCATTTATATTGATACTCAAAATTCCTCACAACTTCCTTACTGTCCACAGAAAATATTTGGACTTAGACTATCCCAATAAACCCCCATTTAAAAATATATAAACCACAATTTCTGCTCAAACTTAATTAATGAATCATCTCATAAGAAAATTTACTAAAAACTCATGTACCCCTAATAATTGACCATTATTTAAAACTTTAAAATATAAGTTCGTACATACATTAATTTATGGCTGTAATTTTTCATTTACATTTTTCATTTGATTAGTTCAGGGTAACCTTGTCATAATATTTCTTCTATGTCGACATCGGATTTACATGACTATGTTAGTAAACACCTTAGAAATTACATGAATAAGTTAGTAACTAACTATAGGAGGAATAAATTTGTTGCTGTGTCACAACTTCGATTTTGAAATATTATCGATATTGTAAACGTGTTTGGGTACCGACATAATATTTTAGAGAGAAACAATTTTAGCAAAATTGTTAACAAATTAAGTGTTATAAGTTATGGAGACAAGGGAATAGAAGAAAACCTAATTTAGTTTTTGCATAAAAAATTCTTCGCTATGAAAATTAATCAAAAACTTGACATTTTTCTTGCAGTTATTACTTTTTGGATTATTACTAAGTACATCTTAATGATTAAGGATGCAGAAATGAAAAGAAGATTCAGTATTTGTGAAAGTTAAATTTTTTTTTTTATAGCATGCATCTTGCATTGAAATATACCTGCCGAGGCCCAACACAGTTAAGAATTCCTTCACATCAGAGCACATTGAGCCGTAAAAATTGCTTTATCACAGCAATTAAAATATTCAACAATATTCCAAAAGAAATAAGGGAACTCCCTCTTTAACACTTTAAATCTAAACATCTTAATGGGCATTGTTTTTATAGTGTGAAAGAATTTTTTGATAAAAAGCAACAAATGAATGGATACCTGTTAATTTCATTATATTGCTTACTTTTACTACCTAACTATTATTGTTAAGAATTCGCTAGAGTTATTAGACATGTTAACTAGAATAATAATTTTATTATGTGTCCTTTTAATTTTTTAAATGTGTTTAAATATTTGTATGCCAGTCTTTGGTGAAACATGTAAACTCATAATTCTATTTATAAGAACTCAATGTACCATGTTTTAAAGCAAATAAATATATATTGTACTAGCGGACCCGGCAGACGTCGTCCTGCCCGAAAAAGCAGTGCCACCTACCGGGTCCAATTCTGGATACAAACCTTGTCCTGACAATAACAACCACAAAAAAAAGAATTATCGAATTTGGTGCAGTCGATCGGAAGTTATGCGCGTACATACATTTCGGTGATTCATTTTTATTTTTATAGATATTCTAATATATTCAGAGTTTAGGTCATTAAAAAAAAACACGGGTAAGTAAATAGACAAAAGCAGAAAACATACAATCACTTGACATAATTAAATGTTATGTAAACAAGCTCAAACATGAATACTAATTAGTAAAGGTAGGTAATTATTAATGATCTGCATTGAGAATGACAGAACGAATACGAGTGCTTACTCCACTGGATTTTTCTCAAACTCTAACCAAACTTAACTCATAAGCTTCATTACACAAATCCTATAAAGCTACCTACATTTATTATCATCATTACGAAGTTAACACTGCCGTGGTTGTGAGGTAAGTAAAGAAAGTTATCGAAAAAGTTCATTCAAGCGGTTATGATTGCAACTAAAGGCCCCATCCATAATTTTATATCTAGCCTGTATTGTCTTACTGCAGGTCAAAGGCGCACATTCCTGTTCTTCCGCTTCTAATGCAGGCCAGTCCTGGTAGGAGTCAAGGACGTCCAATCTTCTTCGCTTAGCTTTGCTAATGCCCCATGATAGCATGATCAGCCTTTAAGTAATTTTCCCATCCTAATTGCGTAACACACAATCAATCACAATTAGACTGATTTTGAAGGATATTGCAACAAGACACAAGTGACGTCACGCGGAACTTTAACGGGCGATATCTTCATCATTTTTTATATAATTGACAAAAGAAAAAATACGGGTTCAATAATTTTTGATAATCTAACTGACGGACTAATTAGATTTTTTTAGGAAAATAGCCTATTACCCCGCAGGTCTTTTCTCTGTAACCCGCTCACAGAGATCTGGGCCACGATCTGATCCACCACGCGGGCCCAGTGCAAGTTCTGGATAATGACCCAATGATGATCAAATTGGTATTACGATACCAAGCTATTCACATACTCAAAGTGTGAAATTCCTAAACTCATTTCAACTCTACGAACTCAAATCACTACAAGTTTCTTGGCAGGTCGGCTTCTTCAAATGTCGAACAATGTGACGCAAAAGCGTCATCAGCAAACAGTTCTACTGTTGATCTGCCGTCCAGTATGTAATTGAGAAAACACTGGCAAGTTTCGCAAGGCGCCTAGCCTTACTTTAGCTTGACCAACTTGCTTAGCAATCTGATTGCTTCATGGTCCCTATACTATAGGTACTGTACTGCGTAACTTACTTCACTTGAGATTTATCTCCTACCAAATGTGTTGGGGTATGTGACTTAGAAGTTTAATGCATTTAAATGTTTAACTTTGTATATTTACGTACATACATTTCATCAATCTATATAGGTATAAAGCTTAAGAGTTTGTTTGGTTGTTTGTTTGTTTGAACGCGCTAATCTCTGGAACTACCGGTCGGATTAAAAAAAATATTTTTGAAGTTGATAGGCCAATTCTTGAGGGAGGCTACAGGCTATTTAACATCACGCTATGACCCTTAGGACCCGAGAAAAAAAAAGTCAGGCAGATCGCTAAGCGAAAACGGAGTGACAGCACTAGGAGGTGATGTGATGTGACAGGGTGGGTAGGGGGAACATGAAATTTCACGTGGACGTAGCTAGGTTTAAATATTTGTGGCTCAGACACACAACCAACACCTAATGCACTAAGTTTTAAGTTCAAGACTTATCTACCTACTTATGCAACTTATCCAAAGTCTTAATATTAAAGTTTGATCAACGAGTTGTGGCAAAAGGAAATCGTTACTAATTTAAAAAAAAATCAGCTCGTCGTCTACCTAGCCTTTTCCCAACAATGTTGGGGTCGGCTCCCATACAAACCGGATGCAACTGATAGCTATAGGCCGGCCACTTAACTGAGATGTTGCCTGAGGTAGGTGCGCGGTGCGGGACATCTCGAGCAGTGAGCTGGAGCTAGTGCTGATAAACGCTCGTTTTTCTCGGTTGCTTGCAGGTGCGATTGCAGGCAGACCTTTATCCTGCAATCGCACATTCACAGACAAGATAATTACTTATTATAATTCTAAGTAGGTACTTTGGTCTTTGAACAGTACTCGAGTAGTAGGTACCTGTTAGTAAATATTGCGTTAGCCCTCAATGCCACTACGGTTAGCAGTAAGTAAACGGCAATCAACACATATATACTTACCAACTTGTAGTTTCGTGTGCATCCTTCTGTAGTATTACCAAGGCCTTTGGCTACCAAGTATACGAAATCATTGAATTTACTTGAGAATCAAGTAGCTAAGTTGTTGCTCTGGATAGAGAAAGTAGTTGAATTTTATTTTAATAAATAAATAGTGAAAAGTTAGTGGCTCGTCGCCAAACTGTAACTTGCTTTTCTTTTTAATTAGCATTCTTACTTGTGTGTGAGGAAAATGCTATGCTCTTGCATTTCTATGGCTTATTGCCAGTATCTACTTACTTTCATAGTAATGATCTTCACTTACTTTGTATAAATCCTCTTTTATAGCTTCTCTTGCATGCATCTCTTTATATATATATATATATCATTAGCATGATTAGCATATAGTAAGACACAGGCCTCCTCTCGGTGAGAGTGGGCCGTAATCGTCCACGCGATCTCAGTGCGGGTTGGTAGATGTCACATATCTTAGAATTTTTGGTTTTAGTACATGCCGGTTTCCCCACGATGTTTTCCTTCACCATTTTGAAAGCACTGGTGATGAAATAATTTACACAAAGTAAAATGTCTGCTTGGATTCAAACCTACGACCTTACAACTCGTAAATCACGGGCGTTACCACTGGGCCACCACTGCTCTCATCTATATCACTCAACATCCTTAATCGCCCAGGTAGTCTGGGCTGGAAGACGGTAACTTCTTCATTGTCAGATCATTTTCATTGTAAACATTCATGCTTGAATCTTTGCAATGGTGTTAGCGAAAGTAATGTTGTTTACTTTCTCATTGTCACAATAGTTACCGAGACTATTTTAATGTTCATCATTAGATGTTCTGACTTGTCTCTCCTGTTAAGTATTTTCTAATGACTTTCACGCAAAATACCATCTTGTTATATAGACATGGTCTTCACATGATCTGACCAAGATTATGTCTGGACTTTAAAAAGGACTGTGACCTCTGAGTTTGTTTTGGCCTTTCTCCTCAGAGTAGTCAGATAGGAAACGCCAGCCTCATCTAATTTTTCAAATATGATTGACGTAAAATAAACTTAATTATCATGTAACCACTTTCACACCAAGGAATTTAAATATAAGAAAGACCATACCTGCAAAACAGTCTCCTTCCAAAACCCGTTGTTCCATATTCTTCAACACAGCCTATCGCAGTCCACTGCTGGACATAGGCCTCTCTCAAGCTGCACTACAGCACCCTGTCCTCCGCCTTTCGCACCTAATCTGTCCCAGCTACCATATAAACGTCCGGGTACCTGCTGCAGGTGTGTACCTGGTTAATAGGCCGAGACACACTGCTTTGAAATAGCTTATCATTAGACATGATGGTTATCTTGCTACGGATCATGAGCATCTTGCACATCACTTCCCTTGCTGTCGTAAAAGACTCGGAAATTACCTAGGTAAATCAGAAAAATGTGCAATTAGTAGGTAATTACCTACCTATCTACTCTTATAGGTACAGTTATGAGCATAAGTACCTTACATTTACGCAAGATTCAAAAGCAATTTTCTCCTAAATTATTGTAAGAAATTTGATGGTGTTACGAGTATTTTAGAAACCATTCTATTATGAAATAGGTCTCTTCTCAAAGTTTCAAATCATTATTTCAAGAGAAAAGCCGATTTGTATTTTGCGTAACTATAAGGTATTTATGCTCGTCAGGCCGGTTGTACACGACACGGTTTCTTTACGGTACGGAATAATCGTGAGAGGTTGTATAGGTATGACACGACCAACCACCGGTTGTCCTAGTGCCGCCGTGTCTGTCAAAAACACACGGGGAATAAGCGTGTGTATACAAAGCGTCTTACACCCGTGTGTAGGCATCGTCAGTGTTGTATGGATCACTATGAGTAACAGACAGTCCGCTGTGCAGGGCCTGCATGGAGGATGACGAGATAGCGGCGCATGTGCTGCTAAACTGCCCGGTGGTCGCCACGTACAGGGCAAAGTACTTCGGTAACCCAGGTACCCTACGTGAGACGGTCAGTATCATCAAGGCGTTGCTGGCCTTCCTTGAGGAGCTGGGGTGGATCGAATGATCGATTTTCCCACCCTTCCGTAAAATACGCGCATTGTCGTGGAGTTGCGGACACCAGCCCGCTGTACCTATTACCTATTATGGATCACTATGGAAGTTTTTTGACGGACACGTCTTTTCTACGGCGCGGTTTTTACGCCGTACTGTAAAGAAACCGTGCGGTGTTCAACGGTTCTCACTGTACATACTCAGATGCACATCATGCATCTCGCGTGCATTTAAAATGCATGAATGACAGAACATGATTATATACTAAGTAGGTAAGTTACTTAATAGGGACCAATATTAATTGTGTATTTATTTGCTCATACTTAAGTACAGCTGAGAGAGATAGATCAACAGTTATGAATCAGTAATGTAGCTATATATCTATGTATGTATAGGTACATGATGTTTATATTATGATAACATCTACACACGTGTACGATTGGTCTTTGTTCGAAGTATAATATTAAAAACTGTTTATTGCCTATCCGAAGTCCATCGCATTTTTTTTTAGTAAAAATTAAGGGTTCACCCTTGTTTGGTCGAACAACGTTTGATACAATATTATTAAATCGAACAACGTTTAAGAAAATCATCACTTAGTATAATATCGTTTGACAGAATTTTCAGTTCGTCGAATATTTATTTGCGATAACAACATTTGTGCTAATGATCAAAAGGTATAATGTTCATTTGATGTAATGTTCAGGTGGTATAACATGTATTTTATCGAATATTCAATTGGTGTAATGTAATGCAGAAAAGAAAACATTGTATGTAAATATTTGCAAATTTTAACCATAAGTTAGGTTAAAAAATGCAAATATTTACAATCTTTTCCCAAGCATTTTTTTTTAATAATTAACCTCGTTTAACTAGTTCGGTTCTTGACAGCCTGCTAAAAATAATATCTTTTTTTCCATATTTTTTTTCTATACAATCTAGTCGTTTCTGGCACTCGCCGGCCGCTGCCGCGGCACCGCTCGCTTCGCTCGCTCGGCTCGTGCGTAGGAGGTCACGATTTTAACCTAACCTAACCTAACCATTTTTTTTAATTAACCTCGTCTAACTAGTTTGGTTCTTGATAGCCAGCTAACAATAACCTCTTTTTTTCCTTATTTGTATTAAATAAACGATTATATTAAAATAAAATTGCACTTTTTAAATAATTCCAAAAAAATCTTATTTTTGCCTTTATATTTTTTGCCATAACAAATCATTTGACCAGACGTTTATTGTCTAAAGATTGTTTGCTGTAATAAATCATTTGATTAATGACCAAATGCCTAAATGACATTATCCTTGATAATATTCTGCCAAGTAAAAATTTTACCATTAAAATTTAAAAAAAATGTAGCGAAATTAGAGGTTTTTTGACCGATTGAGTCTGAGATCAGACTGTGAATGTTCTTAAAATTACGAGAATTGCCCCTCTGTTATATATAATTAATCATAGATTAATTACAAGATTCTGAATGCCCCTGCGTTGAAAATTTTGTCGGTTATTAAAAAAATAAATTAGCTCTTCCAAACATTTTGACCGAGTTGGCATTGCACTTTTCTAACACAAAAAAAAAAATTACCTACGATAAATTTCTCCGCTGGGGAGCCTAGAATCATGTGCTGAATTCATGATTACAGTTTGCGAGTCGATGTCTCTGCCAGCAAGTGACTACTAAAGTATGGCTTTTATAGATATCAGATGGATACAATATTTATAGAAACTGTATCCGTCTGATATCTGCAAAAGGCGGTAGATGTACGTTCTCAAAATTATTTTTAAAACGATTGTAGTTTGTCCAGTCGCTTTTTCAAAACCACTCACTAGGTATTTATAATGGTCGCGTTCGATGATCACAGGTTAAATGCCGTCATTATTGTGATTTTTAGGGTTCCGTACCCAAAGGGTAAAAACGGGATACTATTACTAAGACTTCGCTGTCTATCCGTCCGTCTGTTTGTCACCAGGCTGTATCTCAAGAACCGCGATAGCTAGACAGTTGAAATTTTCACACAAATACTAAAAACAAAATTAAATAAATATTTAAGAGGGATCCCATACAACAAACACGATTTTTTGCCCTTTGTTGCTCGATAACAATAATGGCAACAGGTAGGCACTTGAAATATTCACAAAATACTCAGTTGTATTTTTACTTTAATAATAAAATAAAAATAAAATAAATATATAAGGGGCATACATACAGCAGACGTGATTTTTATAGATAATGGTACGGAACCCTTCGTGCAAGAGTCCGACTCGCACTTGGCCGGTTTTTTTTTATTTTTTTGCATCCATAACAAGTACTTTGATTGGAACCGTTATTAATATTTTATAGAAAAAAAGGTACAGCGCTACATGTACAAAAATAGCAAAGAATATTATCAAGGGTAAACAAACGTTCGCCTACCCTTCATAATTTTCTTTACCTAATTAAAAGCCACATTTTTTTATAATGTGATATGTATGGGAAAATCACAATAAATCTTTCTGAATTCGTAGGAACAAGAGCTCGCTTAGTGCTCATTTTCGTTTGAAAGAAAAGAAAGAAAAAACATTTATTTGCGGCAAACATGAAGCATAATTTATTTTTACTTGTTTTTCTTTAATCTACATAAGGCTGTACTCGTTAGTTTAATTTCTTAGATTAATAACATACCTACTGAGAAGTTTGGCGCTGTTGCCGAGATACAGGTGTCACTGTATTGTATTTATAATAGCTTCCTATGCAGTTTTTAAGTTGTTTTTGTACAATCCCTTTTTTGGTAAATAAACATTATTATTATTATTATTATAAAAAAGAACATAAACACACAAAAAAAAAAAAAAAACAAGTTGGGGGTAAACATGCGTCACATTCACGCAAAACGGCCATCGCTCAGCATAATGCTAAGACCCTATACGAGACAGAGCCCCAGCGCTGGTTTTCAGCGGCAGCCGGCGTTGACGTGATGACGTTTCAAAAGGAACTCTTGTGCAAAATGACATGCTTCTAGATAGACCCATCGGTTTAGGCTGTGCGTTAACTGTCATTGAACATTGTTTTAGTTTTCCCATTTAAAGTTTTTTACACATTAATAAATCCTTTTTAATTGCGAAGAACACCTTCAGCGACGACTGAAGTAAGTACCTAAGTACTCAACGATCACTTGAAGAAGTTCATTAACCCCGGAAGTTTGCCTAGCAACTGAAAAGTTTAGGTATCTTTTTTATACCTACACTTTGCTATAAATCCATGATATCTTCAACGAGCGTCATTAACAATTATCTTTGGTGTAATCTACGACCTTTAATTAATATGACAGGTGCACCTAATTACTTACATAATTATATAAACCGTCTAGAACATGTTTTTACACAAAACTAGTGCTGAATTTCGGATTTCCCCATACAAACTTTAACAATCCATTTACATATTTATAATAATATATACTTTATTGTTCAACAGAAAATTACATAACAAAAAATATATCGAACACTAAAAATATACAATGGACGGCCTTAATTATCGCTTCCTGCGATCTCTTCCAGGCAACCTAGGATTGGACAGTGATTTGCCTGGACATAAAATGGGGTTGTCCTCAATTGAGCGTGGATTCGCTCTTTGAGAGTGGGTTTTTGTCTAGTGTCTAAATTATATTTGTTTCTATCGCAGTCCACTGCTGGGGATAGGCTTCTTCCAGGCTATACCACAACACCCTGTCTTTCCCATCCAGTCTATCCCAGCCACCTTTTAAGGTCATCGGTCCATCTAGCTGGGGGGCGTCCCACAGTACGCTACGCGATCACCACTGCAGCCGGTCGATTCTGTAAAAATTTCACCGTGAAAACTCAAGTGAAGTGAGCTTGATGTGAGCTGCCAGCAGTTTCAATCCCTAGCATTATTTGGAATGACAGCACGCTTACTTCACCTAAGTTTTCACGGTGAGATGGTTACAGAATCACACTATAGGACTATTATTATATTTACGTAAATTGGTTCAAAAAACACATTTAGGTACACGTTAAAAATAAATTATGTTTTAAGCAAAACTAAATTGTTTTGTTCGGTGTTTCTTATCCGACTGCTCTGAGAAGAAATCAAAAATCAAAATCAAAAGTCATTTATTCAAATTAGGCTGAGAATCAGCACTTTTCGAACGTCAAAATTACAAAAGACTGTCCCCCAAAAACGCCCGCCCTTCACAGAAAGGCCGAAACAAAAACTCAGAGTTTCTTTTGCCATAGAGTTAATCTAGATTTATTCATGAAAATTGGTTCTAAAACCCGTGAAAAAGTAACAAACAACAAGACTAGATTGATAATGACATACAGCAGAATTCGCAGGCAGGCGCGTAGTAAAACAATTTCTATAAAGTTTTCATATAATTTTTTCTACTAGAGTCGAGTCGGACTGTCGCGGCGGGCCTGTCTGTGAGAACCTTTAGCGGTACGGATACCGACAATGATGTAAACTAGTAATTAATATCAGTACCAATAGCTAATCGTAAGGAAATCAAAACCTTGAGGTTAAGCATCCGGCGTGGTTTGTTCGTCGCTTCGTTATGTATTAGTATTTAGACATATCTACTGGTAAAGACGATGTTGTACCTACATATTTACTTGGTAATTAATAAATTTATATAATTCATTAATACGTGTACCTATTACTTAATTAAAGAGCAATGGTGGCCCAGTGGCAACGACCGCGCCTTACGACTTGTAGGTCGGAGGTTCGAACCCAGACATGCTCTTTACTTTGTGCAAATTATTTCATCACCATTACTCTCCAAAACGGTGAAGGAAAACATCGTGAGAAACTGGCATGTCCTAGAACCAAAAAATCGAAGACATGTGATATCTGCCAACCCACACTGGGCCTGCGTGATAGATAACGGTCTACTCCCTTTTAACGAGAGTCCCAGCAGTGGGAACACTATAGCCTGACTATGTTACTACTTATACAAAGGTATGTACAGTCAGGAAAATAAATTTTTAAGTAACTTGACACCCTCCGTCAATTTTCCGTGTTATAGCCATTTCATACAACTGTCAAAGAATGACAGTTGTGAATTGAATATATGGATAATTAGCTGCGCCTCGCGGTTTCACCCGCATAAGTTTCGATCCCGTGGGAATATCGAGATAAAAAGTATCATATGTGTTAATCAGGGTGTCAGCTACGGCCGTACCAAATTTCATCAAAATTGGTCCAGCCGTTTGAGCGTGAAGAAGTAACAAACATACAAACACACACACACAATCACTCACAAACTTTCGCCTTTATAATATAATATTAGTGTGATTTTAGTAGTCAGTGTCCTTAAGAGGTAATTTTCCTGCCTTAACCTACTTACTTCAACATGCAATAATAGCAATGCGGTAGTACCTACTCATTATCATAATCATCATCTTCAGCCTTCGGCAGTCCACTGCTGGACATTACATTATATAGGCCTCTCCACGCCATTCAACTCGGTTCTCGGGAACTCTCATCCAGCTGCTACCATCAGCCACCCTGCGAAGGTTTTCCTATGAGATCTGTAATCCTGACCACCTGTAGCTTAAACCCTGTTCCTGATCCGTATAGGCTATGTTTTACCCATTATTTGAAACTACTTAAAAATATTATTGAACAGTTTCCTAATTGCGTAACACACAATCAATCACAATCTGAATGATTTTGAAGGATATTGTTAATCCATTGCTTTATATGTTCGAAAAAATTGTCTGTTCAACAACCTAAATAACGCAATGAATGTTGTTGAACTGTCAAAATGGAAGCCACTGCTACTGTTAGCGTACTACGCAATTACCCAGCTGGTATAATAATTAAATAAAGTACCTAACACTGACATATCAGGCATCCTCCCTATCTCTTCCCGTTAATGTTGTAATGAAGAGTGAATTCGGGCAAACTTACAAATAAACTTTCACCAACAATCAGTAGGTATAAGATTATATAAAGCATAAGATTTTGATGATTTTTAAGAGCTATACAGGATGGCAGGGACATCGATGCGAAAACTGTAACTATGGATTCAGTACGTAATTCTGAACCTACTGTACTATTATCTGGAATATTTAAATAATATATAGATAATAAAAAAATAAGAGCAACAGACTATATCAACATCATTAGCAGTAAGAATGTAAATGTTAGAAATATAATAATAAAACATAAATTTCATAAAATAAATACATATTACGAAACAGACAGACAAAGATTGATTACAGATAATTTCTTGTAATTGTTTACTAAGTAGCGTTATCAAAATGACTCGTTTTATCGATGTATGAGATTTATCATCACGTATTTATATTGCACAAAGTAACATTATTAACTAATAATGTTTAAATAATTACATCTAATTAGTTGATATTAATATGCAAGATATGTAAATATTTCATCGCATGATTTTTGCAAAAGAAAATAAGTTTTAGTGAAAACTTTGACTTCTTTATAGCGTAGATTATGGAAAATTCAATATTATTAACCCAAACGGAGATCAGCCGGGTAATTGCGTAACACACTAACAGTAAGAATGGCTTTCATTTTGACAGTTCAACAACATTCATTGCATTGTTTACGTTTTTGAGCAGACAAATTTTTCGCACATTTAAAGCAATGGATTAGCAATTTTTTATTTAAACCTTTTTTTTTTAAGGTTTTACCTTTCATTTTGAAGGTTACTCCAAAATGATTCAGATTGTGATTGATTGTGTGTTATGTTATGTGCATACCAATTAGGGTGTGCCTATGTTTTAAAAAACTTTTCTTAAGTCTTTTTGTTGCACGCACATAAACTGGCGCGCATGCCGAAATGTTTGTAAAATACTTCCAATAAGGTATGATATTAATTGATTAATAACATTAAATAAGGCACGAGGCACTTGTAACGAAACCCACACTGCACTTTCTTCTCAGAGAAAGTCTTTTTTCGATAGTCGATATCAAACATCAGTTGAACTTTGAACACGCCAACATGCGGTGGTTCGTAACTCCTACCAAACGTTACGCGTGTAGTATCTTTTATTTGATAAAGTACTATCTAAAACTAACGTTAGCGTAACTCAGTATGTTATCGGATGCACGTAGGGTAACATTATAAAATGATAGGGTCAATTATTACTCTATACATTTCGTGTTTCAATGCGGCTGTCAATTTTTTGACCCGACTCGTGTTGATCCTGCTGACGGCATCTGTGTATCATGCCTTCGTTCTGGCTGAAGTATTTTTGAATAGTTATAATTTAGTGTATCCGCCGTATTTGGCCAAGCCTTTGGCCAATGTTTTAAGTGTAGTTTCCGATGTAGTGAATTATTTCATAAGGATTTCTGTTATACAGGTAAGCTGCGCGTAGCATGACCTAAATGAGATCTAGTTTGGTTGAACGAATTTGGTGCATGCAAACGCATTTCCACACGAATATGGTTTAAAAGTTCAGTTTATGTTATTGTTTCTCTTTTATCAGTAGCTCAATGAAACAAGTGACGTAATGACAGCAGCTGATGACTATCAGCTGACAAATGTCCGCAGCTTTGTTCTTAATTAGGTGTTAAATACTGGCCATTTATAAAAAAAAAGTAAAGTAAAAGTCGTTTATTTCAACATACAAAATTACAATATGGAGGTATCGTTGGTCACAAAATAGGCACAGCCTGTATCTTGGGCACCATTCAATAGGTACAACATTTTGGTAATTTTTGAGCAAAATACTGTTACTGTTAGCCTACATCATCCCACTGCTGGGCAAAGGCCTCTCCCATGACTTCCAGCTCTTTTGATCCACGGCTAAAGTGGACCACTGGTCGTTTGTTTTGTCCAGCTCGTCCCACCACAACGGTCTGCCTGGTGGTTATCTTGGGCATACGGCAGATGTGGCCAGCCCAGTCCCACTTCAGTTTAGTGGCTTTTTGAGCGCGTAATCTGTGTTTTGGAGCGCAGCGTGGTGTTATTAAACAAATTAAAGTAGAAATTGGCTACAGTTAAGCTAGTTAACAGTTAAGCTTGGAATCTCACCGCTTTTGGTTGACGGAAGTTAAAACACAAATAAATGAATAAAATGTGATAGTAGTTTTCAACGGGAATAGTTCAAAGTTGCTGATTTTTTATTTTATATAAATGAAACCACTTAGCCAGTGGAATCTTGAAGGCAATCCGCCAGAGTATTTTTAATACATACGGATTAACATGAGCACAATTACTTAATTGTACTTTCTAAAATTGCCGGTTTGTTTACAAACACGATAGAGTATAAAGCACCGGTACGTTCCAATCAGAAGGCCAATTCCCGTAATTCAAAACGTTCAAAATCTATTCGCAATCTCACATAACACAATCAGCCTTTAATGCTCCCACTGCTGGGACACATGCGTCCTCTCTTCGAGGGGAGTGGGCTGTAATCCACCACGCGGGCCCAGTGCAGGTTCAAAATCAAAATCAAAATATTTTATTTCACATAAACCAACATAGGCACTTATGAAACGTCAGAAGCTAGGTGCACGGTTCCAATTGGTCGTTTCCTATGGACAAGAGCCGGCAGGAAACTCCACGGTTACTCTTTGTGTTTTCAAATTACAGTAGGCATGGGATGACAGCGTAGGTCTATCAACAAGTACCAGGTTGGCAGATGTCACATGTCTTCGAGTTTTTGGTTCTACGACAAGCCGGTTTCCTCACGATGTTTTCCTTCACGGTTTTGAGAGCAGTGGTGATGAAATAATTTACACAAAGTAAAGCGCCTGCCTGGGCGGGGTCGCAATCTCATCTCAGCGACAATCAATCCTTGACGGATTGACAGACTGAAAACGCAAAGTCTAAATCACTGAAGATACGAGTATTAACATGAAGAGCGTAAAAAATGCACTAAGAATAATTTTTATAGGTGTGAAACAGGGTGTTGAACTTTGTAAAAAATGTCCAAATGCCAGTGGACCAAGTTGCAGTTCTAACAAAAAATGGGGCTTCTTTTTACTTGTAAATTGCTTTGGCGGGCTTCAACTGGTCCTATGTACCTATGCAACATGCGCACGCGCAAGCAAAAGAGAGCAAACAAGTAAAATAGCTATAAATGAAACTGAGTGAAAATAACCTCTACCTTAACCTCGTTACGTGAGATCAGCTCCCGCGTAGTGTGGACTTTCACGGCTGTTGCTATAGAGATACGAGTATTATATAATATATAATCGTATATTATATATCATTGTTCATTAAAGTAGACTTGATGTTTATCCTTAATAGTCCGATATGTGCCTACTATGAATCAGCGTTCAGGCTAGGCCAGGGATTATCGGAAATCTTTTATGATTACCGGTAATCCCTGATAGCCTGTTGCCACCAGGCAAGATTGATAATCGCGGCTGTATTTCCAGAAGGGAGAAGCAGACATTTATAGTACTCACACTCACATTTCGGCAGCTGTTAGCAATTCCATTGATCAGACAAAAACCTTTACATCAACCTGTAAAGAAAACATTTAATCACACATTGCTCGACCTGGGGTTCTGACTCAGGAAGGTAGCCAAGCACGGTCACGCTTGTGATCGTCAGATCAATGAAGCAGTAAAAAGAAAATCATGTTTATACACCTATACTAAACCTCAATTTCTTTCGTTTCCAGACAATCATGATGAACGCGTTCATGCGAAGATTCCTCCGGTTCATGGTATCACTGCTGGCCATCATAGTCCTGCCTGTGACCTACCTGCTGAACATCAGGAGGAACAAGAAATGTCCGCCTCCCATGAACCCCTTACTGTTCAAGTCTGCTACTTCGTTAGCTGCGATGATAAGGACTAGACAGGTAAAACAAAGCTATTTTTGTGTTGTTGTTGTTGTTTGGAGAAAAGGCTACTGGATAACGGAAACTAGTTACTACCAATAATAGGCACTTACAGCTCAAACTTGGCAATGCTATGTCAACCTATTCGCTGCGCAAACATGACGCTAACGCCCCGTCAAAGCAATGTTGTTTTCGATACAAACACCCCTACGCAACGTAGCTCAGTAGCTACGCGACGTAGCGCAGTATCGCAACGAGTACGCTACGCAGCGCAGCGACTACACGACGCAGCTCAGCAATTACGCGGCGTAGCGCAGCGACTTCGCGACGTAGCGCAGCGACTACGCGACCTAGCGCAGCGTCTACGCGACGTAGCGCAGCGACAACGCGACTTAGCGCAGCGACTACGGGACGTACTGCAGTTACTACGCAGAACAGTTACGTGCGAAAACTGTCTTATTTTTTTTATTTTTCTATGGAACTTCATTAACATTTTAAGCGTATTATTTAGTCATCGAGTAATAATGGAGCTATATATAATCTTAAATTAGAATAGAATGGCGTTATTTTACTAGTATGTACAATTTATTACAAATGCATTAACCTACCTTGAGTTCAGTTCTTGCTCTCCAATGAAAACAACACAACATACCTAAATAATATGATAAATAATATAGGTAATCTGGTTTATAAATTAACCTCACATAACCGATGCCATTGTTGTCAGGCACCGCCTATAACATTTGATATTGTCATGATGTTGTAATTATACCTACTACAAGTGAGTACTAAATTTATTAGTGCTTATATTAATATGTTACGAGTATTAGGTACCTATATATATTATATTTATAGGTTTACATACCTTTATATTTCAAAATATTTATTCCTCCGATTCTCATGATTGCACCTCCCACTGTTTGTCTCTGCATCACCCAAAGTTTGACTTAACACCTATGAAACAGAGGCCGACGTAATACCTATGGCATTAAATCTGCCTCTGTTTGTGTGCTTAAAGTATTAAATAAATAAATAATACCTACCTAAAGAATGAAAACACAAACCAGTAAAGTAGGGAGACATCTATAAATAAATTAAAATATACATAGGTAAACATTGACAAGACACATCGATATACCTTAAAATACAATAAATCACAGGAACCTTAAAATGTCATATTTAAAAGATCAGTAATATTCTTCCGAAAATAAAGTTTCAAAAGCTTTAAAAGAAAGGTTTTTAACCTTGGAGCAAAAAGGTTAATTTGACCTTTAGAGTGACCGTGACCCTCTCATCTTACTGCTTTTTAACGGCCATTGGGCATCGTTGACTACTTGCAAGCAGGTTGCTTTGCCATCCGCATTCCTGTCTTGATGTAGATACGAGTATGTCTGATAGTTGAATTTATGATGAGAAGACTTCATTAAGATAATGTTGGTAGGTGACATTCACATTTATTGAATTAAACAAGTTTGAATCAAAATATGTTGAAGTACTTATTTGGCACTATTGAGGCAAGTGAAGTCCACACCGATAAAATTTTATTTAGGGCTGATTTTTTAATCGCCAGATAACTTTTATTCGAGGAATAAAATTGACGTTTGACAGTTTCTGTATGAAAAAACTGTCAATATTTCAAAATTAATCGTCGAATAAAGTTATCAGATGATTGAAAAATCTGTCCTTAAAAAATTAAATTAACTCATGAAACAATAATAACACATTATTATGCAGATACTATATTACCTACTTGTAACAACTACACTATGGGCCGGTTTTTTTACCCGTAGTTAAACTCAACGAATTGTTAAAAATAGTAACTAATGATTAAATTTTTACAAAATGTGTTTTTTGATCAATTTTTAGTTTATATATTGAAATAATATCATTGCAAATGGTCAAATAATTATCTATTAGTTAAAAAAAATAACCATTAGATAAACTAACAATTCATCAAAAAAACCATTTTGCAAAAATTTAACCATTAGTTACTGTTTTTAACAATTGGTTGAGTTTAACTACGGATCAAAAAACCGGCCCTTAGTGGAAAATTAATCAACTATAACTTATTTCATGATGACTTGAATTTTTTATTTGTCTATTTTCGTCCATATCTTGTCTATTTTATAACTTTTGTCCTTTCTCCGATTCGACCTAGATTCGTGATAGATTTCCAGGCGTTTGTTCACCATAATTATACTTATTGCACATAAATCAGATTGCTAGCTATAAGAAATTAATTGAGTGCTAAAAAGTCATCATTTGAAACGTGCCGTCAAATTACTTGTAAGATCTGCAATCAATCATTCACACGTTTGTACTAAAATGGACTTTAGAATTCCCCAATTGTGTAACACAATATCAATCACAATCTGAATCCTACTGTTACTGTGTTACTCAATTACCCCGTAGGTTTAACGCAAATTAGTAGCCTAACTTATTATTAAAATTTTATGTATTTATGTGATAAAAAGTTTAGAAATTAAGTACATTTGTTTAGGTGCGCTGCGCAAGCGCCCCGTTCGATTTTTTTTCTTTTTATAATTATTTATTTGGTAGACAGTGTTTTATTTATGAACATTACAGTTCAGAAAGTGGGATAACCTTCGCCTATTTACCTGTCACACGATACTTCAAGCAAAAAACTTTTAATCGTGATAGGCTATTAAGTATTTAGTGATTCATCTTAATAACTGGAACCTAGCAAGTGTTTATAATGCGATATTTTCTAAACTTTTTTGAATACGTAATGCTGTCTGACATCATACATGTCTGTCTATATTATTAGTAACCTAGCTTCAGCCCACGCTATCATTTCGATTACGCTTAGCGTCCTTTATGACTTTTTGCTCGGCTCCTAAGGGTCACAGCGCCATGTTCAATAGCCGGTATCAAATACAAAAAAAAAAAAACAAATACGACTGGTAGTTCCAGAGATTACCTCCTACACACAAACTTACAAGCAAACCAACAAATTTTACCTCTTTATAAAATTAAGTATAGATTAATTAAGATGTAAATATTCCGAGTCAAGACCAGCACTCCCCCAGAGGACACGGTGGAGCATACGGTGGAGGTCTGCCCCGCTTGGGCAGAGCACCGCCGTGTCCTCGTAGAGGCGATCGGCAGCGGCGGCAACCTCTCGCGTCCGGCCCTGGTTCAAGCCATGGTCCGGGGCGAGAGGGAGTGGGAGGCAGTCACCTCCTTCTGCAAAGCAGTCATGCTAGCGAAGGAGGTGGCGGGATATGTGAAGGATAGGACTTCATGCCTCAGCCGCCGCGGGAGACGCTGCGGGCGTCGGGAGCCGCGTGACGACTCCCGGCCACCGTAGGCGCGGGCCTGCGGGTAGAGAGCAATGGGTAGCTCTTCGTCCGATCAGGATCAGGCCCGTGCCGGACGGCGCGTATGTGTTCCGTGCGCGCCTCAAAGAGATGTCAGCATAGTTGACGGGGCCCGACAGGGCCAAGCCTGCCGGGGTAGCGGGATCGTCCGAAAGGGTTACCGCTGCCCTGGAACATAAAGGGCTAAGGAAGGAACACGGGTGGGTTTTAGTCAGTAAGAGTCTGACACTCCCTTCCGCTCCACCCAGAGCGAGAGGGGTCATTTGATGATTTCCCATCCTCAAAAAAAAAAAAGACCAGCACTCCATATCATCAACAAGGAAAAAACGGTTACAAAACATGTTTCATTTATCTTTCAGATCACGTCAGAGCAAGTTGTAGAAGCATATATAGAGAGATGCAAGGAAGCTAATCATTACCTGAACGCTATAGTCGAGCCAAGGTACGATGCCGCGCTCAGAGAAGCTAGGGGTATCGACAAGATGATCGCATCGACTGACAGGCGGCCTGAAGATCTGGAGAAAGAGTATCCGTTGTTAGGCGTGCCTATGACAGTGAAGGAGAGCATTGCTGTTGAAGGTAAGGGATTCCAATTTACACGCAATGTAAACATATTATTTCTTGGAATCCTGGGTATGCAAGCACCCTAACTGTTCACCCCCCACAATTCTACGATGGTCGCTAACAGAAAACCACTCCATTTTTTCTCTAATAATACAGGTTGTCAGGGACATCGACGCGTATCCTGTTACCATGTATTCAGTATATGATTCTGAACAATCAATCACAAAAAAATTTCAACGCAAGGGTTGCGTTGAATTTTTTTTGTGATTGATTTTTCTAACCTTTAGTCTTGCTGTCTTGCCAGATGTTGTCATGTGACTCAGTATGACTGTGCCAGTTCTAAATAAATATGACCCTCTGACTTTTCATGTCAAACTCATAAGGAGCTAAGGTAAATGAGGAAGAGTTTCATTTGTTCACAAATTTTCTACTGAATTTAACCAACTCGCTATATTTCTTCGACGTCATAATCGATGCAAATCAATTTTATACCCTGAATATTTTCATGCTTAATTTACCACAAAAATATTCTTTTGTCACTTAACTGTCTGAGATTGAATATATATATTTTTAACAAATAATTGAGTTTTAAGTAACCTGGTGACAGTTCATCGGGTGCAATTACCACTACATAACAAATTTAACTAAAAATAAGAAATAAAAGTAGCTTTACCTTTTTAACCTTCTCAGTTTTCTTTCGACTATAACGCCTTTTGGCTTTGGTAGTCGGAAGAAAAGCAAATGGAGCGAGCGAAGCCTAATGCTTAAAAGGGTTTTTTTTGATCTATCTAAATGATGGATGATAAAATTTAGCGTATTTCTGCAAATGTAGTCAAGCTTATAAGATGTTATTTTTAACGATTCCCTTCAATTGAAAGCCTTTGCGAATGAAGGCCAGTCAAAAAAAATGAAAAGGTAGGTACCTAAATTCCTTGCATTTTTGAACATTTATCAAAACTTTGTCCTACGCAGCTACGTGATAGAGGTTCAACAAACACATTATTTTAGAACTCGGTTATTTATATTTGTAAATTATTTTCCTTTTGCACCTTATTGTCTCAAGACAATACATATAATAGCTCAGACTAATGATAACCCTGAGTAGATGTGAACATCTTTCTAAGGTACAGTAACCTCAGCTTGATTAAGCCTCAACTGGATGAGCCAACATTGGGTCTATCGTTGGTCCGGTTGCCTTTTCCTATGTCCAATCATTGGGGACAATGTGTTGAGCCGTTGTATGATTTAGTTCGTCAGCTAACCCTGGCAATAAAAGGCCAATTCCTTTCGAGGTGCCTCCTACCTATAGTTTCAAATTCTCAACCCATGGTTACCTATGAAGATCAATGACAATATTTATATAAACCTTGATATAAATAAAACTATTTATTAATTTTAACTTTCGCCCTAAATCCACGCCACAATATTATTTACAACTCTTAAAACCACCACTAGCAATAACCTACTACACATTAAGCATATCAAAACCTTCGACCTAATAAAATAAATAATTAAAATTCCAGGCATGAGCAATGACTGTGGTACGGTGTACCCATATAGGAATCCTGCGAAGAGAGACGCAGCCGTTATTAGGCTAGCCAGAGCTGCGGGGGCCATTCCCATTGCCGTGACGAACACACCACAACTTTGTATGAACTGGGAAACTTATAACAACGTCATTGGGATTACGACGAACCCTTATGATCAGAAGAGGACGACTGGTGGGTCTTCGGGAGGAGAAGTAAGTTCTACAAGTTATTTTTGGAGTTATTTAGCTTTCTATATTTAGTACAATGAAGGCAATACGTAAGCACATCAAACAGCGGGCTCTTGTTCATAAATAGAATAAAATGGAACTGGTAAAACACCAGATCCAATACTAAATGCTATTATGTGATACCAATTAAACCGAACTATGGCTAATGGAAATTAATTTTAGAAAGTGATGATATTTCTTTTCGAATTTGCTGTTCAGTGCTGATTTACAGCGCATTTTAAATATACAAGTTTTATAATAGCCTTGACAAACAGCTTGATGATCATTCGATTGACAAAAGAAAACACTCTAATTTTTTTTTAATTGAAAACTTCTTTATTCGTGTTGAGCGATTTTTGGTAGGGGAAAATCTTAATGCTAATGTTAACAGTTTATCTGTAGCTATGAGTATGACGTGCTGCGCTTCGGCAGCACATAGTTTTAAGTTTTCCCTTCTGTCGGCAGTCCCCATGACTGCCTGTATTTTTTTTTATCTTTATGGCAGTAGTGTATTCTTATTGTACCTATTTGTTACGCCACATAAGCATTAAAAAACTTGATCCTGCCATTGTCAACTCCATAACAACATAAACCATTAGGTAGATTAAGCAAGAGTTAACTCTCCAAACCGCTGGTCAAACCAACTTAACGCAATAGTCACGACTTTTTTTACGTAATAGATTCACTCAAGTGTGCGATTTAATTTGGGTAATAATTCTTACAAAGTAGGTACTTGCTTAAGTGACATACTAATTGGCTGTACGCCAGAAAATATATGACATTTCAAAAAGTTCCCCACATTTGGATGTCGTCATCAGCGTTATTTGCTCCAATGTGGAGAAAACTTTACTAATTTATGAAAAACCCTCTACTCGTGATATTCTAATAATTTTAGTGTAAAACTAATAAAAGTGGATTAGTCATTCCAGTTCAAACCGCAACCTATAATTGTCACAATATTGCTAACCTATTTCCAGTGCTGGATTACGCCAGCGCTGGGTCTTTAGCAAATTCTACTAAGGGGAGAACTTGGTTTGTGTAGGATGAGCATGGCATGAGCGAGAGAGAGCTTGAAAATGTTAGCACCTCGGATAGGTTAAGGTGTTCCTTTGACAATTCATAAAGAAATAGGAGTTACTTTGTCGACTCACGCAGAAAAGTTTAAGAGTTACTAAGTTACGAGATTTTACCATCCCGCCTCGGAGAAGTTAAATTTCTTTTGACCATTCATACATAACATGCCATCGGACTTACCGGCGGTATAAGGTACCATGACTAGTCTTTTTGTAAGGCGCGGGGCCCCGCAATACGCGGGACCTCTAGCATTTGCTACACCTGCTACTTGGCTAATCCGACCTGCCTATTGCAGTCATTTGCTTGAAGATGGTTACCTAAGACCCTACAATATTGCTACTTTTCTGTTTTGTTATGCACTATGGGTACACTTCGCGTCTTGTGTCAAAATCAGTTCGTTTTGACAGGCCGAAGGGTAAGTTTACGCTGTTTCGTCTCTGTATTATCTTAAACTAAGGAACATTTGTTTGTTTTCAGTCGGCGTTGATCTCAGCAGCAGGATCTATAATCGGCGTAGGATCAGACATTGCTGGATCACTCCGACTGCCTCCCATGTTCACTGGAATATTTGGACACAAACCTACACCCAGACTCCTCTCAGTTGAAGGTAAAGAGTTACATAGCATAATAATCAAGATCATGACAATGCTAAATCTCTACTTTCTGGTGCTTTTACCTTCTTTTCTTCTTACTTTTTTCTTTCTTTCTCTGTGTGATTCTTTATAATTTTTTTTTATTGTCCATTCTTATTGAATTTAATTATTACTTAATTACAAACGTTTGTATGCCCTCTGGCATAACATAGCGCACTCTTTAATATCTTTGTGTACCATTATACCTATGTTAAACAAATGAGTAAATGACTTACGATGGAATCGCAATAGGGGCAAAGAGTATCTACTCACGTATCTATGCTAATTTACATACATTATTTATATATATAGCAAACGGAGGCCGTATTTTGTAGTGACACCTACCGACTTCTAACTTTGGAGAGAAGACATTGTATTTTAAATTGTCATTACACAAACACTTTTCTCTTCCAGGCCACGTCCCAGACAGCCTAGACCCTGACTTTGAAGAATACTTCACACTTGGGCCTCTCGCCCGTTACGCAGAGGACCTCACACTGCTTTTGAAAGTTTTGAGGCAACCGGTTGGACCAGACGTGCCTTTGGACAAGCCTGTAAGTTTCGGTCAACGTTTCTTGGGAGAACCTAACCTACTAAGTAGGTCTCTAGTCTCTACATAGATGAAATTGAACCTTAGTAAGTGCATAATTGCTAGCTTTTTAATATACTTACACTTCGATTTGTACGCTGGAGTGCAGTATCAGAGAAGCGAAAACTCTTTGAAAACGAAAACCTAAACAACCATGGCAAGCAACTTAAAGGCCGACATACACGAACTGCTTGAAGCAATCAGGATGGACTGCTTCAAGCTGCGACTGCATAGTGAACTACAGTCATCTACGTACACACATGCAGGCTGATTTTTTAAAGACCAGCCAAATTTAAGGATGTGGTACAGACCATCAAACTGAACAACTTTCTCCATGGGACAAATAGCGTAATCGCGAAAATTTTATCAACTGTCCCATAGAAAACTTCAATACCTACTCGACCTAAATGTATGGGACGGCTGAATTTTTATTCGCAATTACGATGTTGGTCCCATGGAGAAAGTTGTTCAGTTTGATGGTCTGTACCACATCCTTAAATTTGGCTGGTCTTTAAAAAATCAGCCTGTATACGAAACCGCTCGAGTAGTTGCAACTGCTTCGGGCGGTCGTGCGGTCAAGCATTCGCCAGGCATACATTGACTATTCGAGCTGTCAACTGCTCTCGCGCAGTTACCCGATTTGAATGACGAGCAGTAGGTATCAACAACTCCAGCAGTTATCAATTGCAGCTTCAAGCTGTTAACTATGATTGCAATAGCGGTCCGTCCAAGTTGATCCATCGCTAACTGCTCGAGCAGTCCGTGTATGTCGGCCCTAATTCTCAAATTCAATAAACATACCTATGTAATTGCAAAATATGTGCATCTTAAGCGACATAGTGACCTGTCTATTGCCTACCTAACAGAATATATATTCACAGGTCGACATATCAAAGTTAAAGTTCTACTACATGGATGGAGACGACAGCAATGTATCAGACTCCATGGGCCCTGATGTCAGAAGAGCAATGGAGAAAGCCAAAGATCACATCAAGAATACCTACAACATCGAAGTTAAGCCGGTTAGTTCCTACTTCTAATACATAATAATAGTTCTCCAGACCAAATTTCGGTCATGGCGGCCATTCTCAGCGGAGACTAGCCATCGACGCGGGAGATATTATAGTATAGAAGTGTGTGGAGATATTATAGTACACAGGTGGAATGCACTTGTGTCATAACTACCCAAGTTACCTATCGACCCCTTGGCAAAAATTTGGCATTATTTAATGATACTTCTGCAGACACTTCAATCTCTTAATTCATCCAGGCGTGTCCACAAACTGGAACGCCTTGTTTCTTCCATTTATTAATTCGTATGACAGCTATGTTCACCTATTTCTAATGCTTATTTCTTATTTACAGCTCAAAATAAAAAATATAGAACACATGTGGGAGACAAGCATCAGGATACTGTTGAACATAAAACACGTAAAGAACATTTATACGGATCCAGAGAAACGCGACCAATGGGTGTCAGTCTGGCCTGAAGTGTTGAAGACACTAGTTGGCCTATCGAACCACAACTTTATTTGCGTATGCTATGGGCCGCTGACAAAATTCTTCGATGCACTACCAAAAAGTTACTACAAGAAGCTGCTCTCCATTTTTGATGAAATCAAGGCTGAGTTTGAAGTAAGTCTGAAGTCGAAAAGTTGATCTAAGAAACAGAAGAAAGTCAACCAGAGATACTGGTCATTTACCTTGCGGAATTGCCTACACAGACCATACGTCTATCGTCTGATGTTAATATTGCATTCCAAAAGTCTGGCAAAATCAAACTCGAACCCAAGGGATGGTTATTCATCCGGAGACATCTCTTGAGTGATCGCTGTATGTTTATTTACAGTTACTCATTCTCTGTCCAAAACCACTAAATCAAAATTGAGACAATCGAGTGATTATTAAAATTTACGAATTTGCTTCTTTGATTGCAGAAAATGTTATCAGGCGACGTCGTCCTGCTACACCCAACGTTCCCGACCCCGGCACATCTTCACTACAGAATCTACTACAAATTCCTCAACTGTGGCTATCTCACTATATTCAACGCCCTGGGATTGCCCGTCACACAGTGCCCAATAGGTCTGACAAGGAAGGGTCTACCAGTGGGCATTCAGATAGCTGCCAACAAATGCAACGATCACTTAACAATTGCTGTCGCAAAAGAATTTGAAAAAGCCTTTGGGGGATGGATACCCCCGAACAAGGAAATGGCTAGTAACATAAAGACTGCGTAATGATATTAGTTTTGTTTAAGAAGAAATTTCTTGGTTTGAACTTTTTCGCCTGTGGGTACCAAAAATTAAGCTCGAAATATGCATAACTTTTAGGAAGCTGAAGATTTTCTTAGTGGCCAACCAGATTGTTAAGTATGTGAGGATAGCAATTTTATATACAGGGTAAGAAATACACGTGCGTGGTAATTGCGTAACACACTGACAGCAGCAATGACTTTCATTTTGACAGTTCCACAACATTCATTGCGTTATTTACGTTGTTGAGCAGTCAAATTTTTTCGAATATATGAAGCATTGGATTAGCAATATCCTTTAAAATGATTCAGATTATAATGGAAAGTGTGTTACGCAATTAGAGCGCAAGTTATGATATGAACAAGAACCTGTGTACAGATTTCATAAATTATTGGGGAGCCACACCTGCTGGTGTAACTAATTTTCGTCTGCACTGTTAATAAGCAGACAAAAATATTTATTTTACTGTTTTCGAAGATTCGTAGAAAATATATGCCAAAGTTCGGGAATCACAAGCCGTGTCTTTTAGTTTTAAATCAGTTATTGTATGTTTGTACATTGAAGTTGAAGCTATGAAGACCCACCAGCTACCAGCATAGCACGACTCTATAGTCTATTTCAACCACCTCTCAAAAAACACTGGTGCGGATCTAAATTTTCGCTCAAGGGACGGCAAATGTTTGTTTCTGGGAGAATGGGGAACGGAGGGGGGATGTCTGAAGCCATGAAAACCCTTTAAAAAAGCCTGAGTGAAATGAGTGATTCTTAATTCTGAATCCACTACTTACATTATACCTACGAGTATGTAACTAACATTGTTGAGAGACTTAGGTGTACCTGTGAACTTTCTTATAAAAGGAATATACTAGACTATACCTTGAAAAAAGTATTAATGTAAGATTTTATGTTTGAAATTAGATCTTGTTTCTTAAGAATAAGCAAGACATGCCTGTTAATATTATACGTACTATTTAGAAAATTCATGAGGTAAGATACAAAATATGTGATATATTAAGACATCTACCTAAATGATTCGAATAAGTTATTTTTATTAAATAATGATTGTTATATACTTTCATTTGTTTTATTTTGAGAGCACCCGATATAGACCAACGCAGTATGCATTTTCAAACCTCAGGCATTGAACCCAGAACACCCCGTCACCTGTGCGTATGAGTTGCAAGACAACAGGTGGCATTAATTGATAATTACACAAACATTAAATAAAAAAAAACTTTTAACAAGCATATATGTCAGTACCTAGCCATTATGAATTAAATATACATTTATATCTTCTTGATAATTTAACAACCACCCATCCATCTATCCAATCCACTCTCAGCAGCCACCTTACTAGTTACCACCCTTTATTATTTTTTTTTACTCTTACTGACTAAAACCCACCCGTGTTCCTTCCTTAGCCCTTTATGTACCAGGGCAGCGGTAACCCTTTCGGACGATCCCGCTACCCCGGCAGGCTCCGGCCCTGTCGGGCCCCGTCATCTATGCTGACATCTCTTTGAGGCGCACGTGGAACACTTACGCGCCGTCCGGCACGGGCCTGGTCCTGATCGGACGGAGAGCTACCCATTGCTCTCCGCCCGCAGGCCCGCGCCTACGGTGGCCGGGAGTCGTCACGCGGCTCCCGACGCCCGGAGTAGTTACCACCCTTCAGATTCTGATACAATATAAACAGTGTGCTAAGTATATTTTAGAAATGCGTAGTCATAGGCCACATTGTCGGGTAACATAGGTACAGAGCACGCATAGAAACCAAACAACAAGACATGGCCAAAAATTATTTAATTAAATATCCATCATATGCCTACTGCTGCAAAAAAAAAATGTCGTAAATAGACGAGCAGTACCTATAACGCCGGGTGTCTCCAATGTACCGGAAGTTAAGTAAGCGAGCGAACTTGACACATAAAAGGGCTGTTACAAGAATGTGTATCATCAATGTAACAGAAAAAGTAATACTTAGTAAAGATACAATCAACCCAGTTTTACACGCACCTACCTAACTATACCTACATAGTCGTAGTACACAGTACATCAAACAAACTTCTTTTTTCAAGGTTAATCTCTATGTCTAGGACAAGCACACGACATTGTGCGGCAGTCGAGTATTACGTTAAGTTTATAGGGCTTCTTCGTGCACCATTACTGGAAATCGTGATGTTTGCTATAGTATGTCATAGTTATTCAAAATGTACAAATAATAATTAATTAGGCTGCTCAGTAAACTTATAACAAGTCTCTCTGACGCCCCCTGCGTCAGAGAGACTTGATAAAAGTTTGGAATTGAGAATACTTTGAGTTGAAATATTATTTGACTAAATGTAATATATAGAATAAAAAACAGAAATAGTAATCCAATTTGAATAGAATATTGTATTTATTTTTGGATTCGATATCGATAAACAACGATTACAAATCGATTCAAAAAGGCCTTGACATGCCTCGACGCTAGAATCACGTAGTGTTGCTAAGTTATAACAGCCACCCTACCTACATCGATATAATAGAGCGCTGTGAGCTCTATTTGAAAGAGTAAATCTGTCTTTATATATATTAATTATCCTTGTAAAATCTATATGACTAAATAAAATATGTAAGGCCTAAAACTGTAGAAACTGATGTGGTACTGCTACGGTATCAGTAAGCAATCTGATAAAAACGCATTTTGGAAATACCAAAAACCGGCAAGGCATGTAGGAAAAATGTTATCATCAGTGTTTAGTTGTACGATTTTGCGCTGGCAACTATAGCGTCACATCACGCGTTCTATGGCCGAAATCAAAGACAAAATTGTTTTTTTTTATTGCAGAGCTTTGGCATTTCAGTTAATCAGTAGTAAAATAATAATTAGCATAAAACGTAATGAAAATGAAGTTTTATTAATAAATAACTTCGAAAAATCAAGCAAATTGTTAAAAATTGAATTTTCTCACATTAGTCACTCAAGGAAATAAATTATGTGACAATTGAGTTGACAGAAACTGTCAACCAGTTTGACGAATATGAAAATTAGATTGATTTTCATTTTCAATAAATAAAATTTATCGAGACTTGATCAAAATTTATAACTTTACTAATTTTTGCAACGTTCCATCCAATTTTAGTCTATTATTTTTTATTTGCTAATACACGAACAACGCACGCGCAGAACACCCATCGCCCAAAAATCTCCGAGCGCCATATTGAGAGGCAGACGTTGTATGACTTGAGTGATTAATCGTGGTTAGTGCAATAATTTGAAGTGGATTATTTGATCTTGCCCTATGGATATACTCTCGGGTACGTAATGAGTGCAAAAGTGTATTTACAAGATGTTAATACTCACCCAGTGAGCCCTGGCAAATCACATCGTGACCTAGACATAGGCCGTTCTAGTTATCAGTAGATTACCTAGGTATCATCAATCCACTGTTTGCTCACAGTTTTAATCTTATTAATAACACGTGTGTGGAATAGCCATAGGTTTCTTGAATCTAGTTACATTAACAAGATTATGCGATCGCTTCGCAAGGTTCCACGCTCGTATATAAACGGATTTCGATGTGTTTATGTCGGCAGTTGACAGAAGCGTTTATGTATATGACCGATCATAAGTCACCACACCCAGTGACCGGATTGTCGGTTTTAGTATTTGATCGTTTTTATTTCGAATGATTGTTCGCGCGTTGTCGCGTCGGTGCGTGTTTTGTGATATTAGTGTCGTGTTTAACGTGATACAGTGAGTGTAATAATAATGTAATTTCTAGGAGTGGTGTGCCTCGGTTGAAAGGCCTGCCGGAAGGACAAGGCTCCACACAAGAGGAAGGACTGCGGCACTCCGCTCTTGGGCATCATGGAGTGCTGCATGTCGGAGGAGGCGAAGGAGCAAAAACGAATAAATCAAGAAATCGAGCGTCAGCTTCGGAAAGACAAACGAGATGCTCGACGGGAACTCAAATTGCTGCTGCTTGGTAAGTGCTTATCATGATTATAACGGAAAATACCTGCTCCCATGTCTAGTTCTCGAAAAACCTATTTATGCTGTAAACCCATATCAAGTCCAGCAAGCTGAGTGGTCTGTTTAACCAAATCATCAGAACCATGCTCCTGATTGATTGCTCCATAATTTGCATACTCATTTTAGATGCCCTACATTTGTTTGAGGTCAATACCAAATACATGAGTATGACTTTTAAATAGTTAATGATGCTATTTGTTAAGAGAACTGAGGTGAGTCAGATGATTCCATGCCAAAGTTCACACCTGATCAGTGCTACAGCACTTGTTGAGCAATACTTAACGGAAAGTTAATATTAAGTACAAAGGTTTTCTGTGGTTGAACTAGATGTACCTACTTGTGATATGTATAAATATTGTTATGTCTGTTTGTTAATCCATCTATCGCTAAAATGTATCCCTCCTAATTTTCAATGACTGTGTACTAAAATAGATTTTAAAATCATCTGTATTGTGCTGCTACAACTAAGGCTTTATTTTGACATCAACTTGTAGATAATGAAGTTGACAGAACAAAGATAATGTTTTAGCAACTGCTGTGAGTTCTTCACAAAAATGTTACTGTTAATACAAAAAATAATTTGAGCTGAGATAAAAATAGATTCATAAATCAGTGTTCACATAAATTCTGACATATTTTGTCCTTTATATGTACCTATTTAATTTAGATATGTAAACATGCATGATAAGAGCAAACTTGCATTGAGCATAGTCTGCACAGCTGCATCAGCTGTTTAGGCTGAAAGCAGTGCCTACCATAGTATCGTGAATATGCTAGAGAGATGACTCTTGGACTACAGGCGGTCTATTCTGTATAAAATCTCACTGTGAAAACTTATGTGAAGTTAGCTTGAAGTGAGATATCATTCAACCTGATGCTAGGGATTGACACTATCGACAGCTCATGTTAAGCACACTTCACATACATTTTCATGATGAGATTTTTACAGAATAGATGGGTGGGTGTGAGATTATGCATGCATGTACAACTATTGGCATATTCGCAGCAGAGCGGAATACATGCATGCTCTTCTGTTCTTTGGCATTAACACCATGCTTGTGAGTAATTTTTACTTTCATATGCCCAGATTTAATACCATATAAATAAAAATACCTATAATCAAACTTTATAGGCAATTCTATCTACCTAGATATTAAAATAACCACATTTGTGATATAAATTTTTAGCATGTAGGTATTCAAAAATTGGCAACTACACATTTTTCCTTATGTCATTTGGGTATTTTTAACAACAAATCTGATTTGGGATTATATGTTTAATATCTAAGTAGATTTACAAAGGCTGATTATCCCAACAGGATGCTGCAACCAATAACTAATATCAAGTATGAATGTAGATATTTGATAACATTCCAAGTTTCTTATCACAATGAATCATGTTGTCTTTAGTTCTTTTTTTAGAAAGAATCAAATTCAAGAATTCTGCATAATGCAAATGTTATCAAACATTGCAACTTGTATTGGGGGAATTTTATACTTGGGGATTTTATGCAATACAAAAAAAAGAAAAATATGTTTATCATGTTCATAAAATAGTAATGATATCACTATGTTCATCTGCCTTATCTGCCTTATCTGCCTAGCCTTTTCCAACCATTTTTGGGGCCAGCTTCTGGTCTAACCGGATGCAGCTGAATACCGGTATTTTGCCTATCTGACCTGTAAATAATAATGAGAATTTATGGTAATTCCATTTTTAGTTGATAACGGAAATAATAATGTCACTCAGGTTTAAAAATTAAAAACAAGGATGAGCACTCCCCTTCCATAAAATGTGTCATAGGTGCCTTGACCCGCTTATGAACAATTTAGATTTTTTCTTTTTCAACCATTATTACTGTTAGGCTCAGAAAATTTGGTCTTGTTTAAGTAACTTTAATTAATAAATCACTACATTACTCATCAAAATATATATATTTTTCAATTAAATCTGCTTAAAGTAACAATTAATTTAGATTTAGGTGTCCATTAATGCAATTTATGTAGTATTTTAATTTACAAGCCTAATAAGACTTACAAGTTCAAAAGATCATACCTAAGAGTTCTAAAATTAAAACACGCAGTAATAACTTTTTTCAATGATGATACATTTTGCATAAAATTATTAGTCTAATTATTTTAGGTAGTAGGTTGACAAAGCCTTGCAAAAGTTAAATGGGGAAAAAAAACTTGTAATTGTTCACTATCATCACTTGTGTTTTTATTTGTTTTCTGGGGTTTAAATGTGTTTTCCTTTACTAGGTAATTTGTGCCATGTCAAAATATTAAATGCTGATGGGTAATTGGATAAATTAACTTATTTTCAATCTACATTCATCATTATCATCATTTCAGCCGAAAGAAATCTACTGCTGGACATAGGCCTTCCCCAAGCACCTCCATTTCGACCGGTTCTGTGCAATCTACATTAGTAAAGCCAATAGGTCTACATTACAGTTAGAATTTAACTTTCCTCGGTTGTAATTAATGTAAATCATATTTTTACTTTACTTTATACTTGAATAAAAAATATATTATTTTTTTATTATTATTATAATATAAATCATAGTTATGATTTTAACAATAGAAGACAAAAACTGCTATTAGCAATATTTCTGTAGGCAAATTCGTTTTTATTAAAATAACATAAGGGATATGATCTTTTTTTCTTTGATTAGTTAGAAAAATCTGCAGAGGTGCGTTCTAAACATTTATTTATTTTTTTACCTTGTATGTATTTTATGACACTTAAATATTATACACCCCCTGAAGTTGTAGGCCCAATATTTCATACCAGATAATGATAATATTTACACTTGTGTATATGTATACAGGCGACGTATGTTTATGATATTATCTAAAACAAATAATCTTTAAATGCACATTATTTAACAAGAATATTTTGATCCCTCATTTGGGTCATTTGGATCTATCCCCGCCTAAAAGACTAGAATTGTTTCATGAAATGTCAATTAGGTACCCACATATTATTCAAACTCATTTTTTCTTTTGAAAATTAATGACAAAACTAGGTACTCCTATTATTTACTAGATTTGCTATTTTTGTTTTTTTTTTAATGCTTTATTTGCTATGTTTATTTTCTACATTAATAAAGCCCTGATTTATGCACTTCTAAAATTTATAAACAAATCAATCAGGGGTCATCACTGTGCTAGGTATTTCATTTAAAATCTAAATGAAATATGTACTAAGCACAATCACAAAAGGCTATTTTTTTTTAATGCTTTATTTGCTGTTTATTTTCTACATTAAAAAAGCCCTGATTTATGTACTTCTAAAATTTATAAACAAATCAATCAGGGGTCATCACTGTGCTAGGTATTTCATTTAAAATCTAAATGAAATATATACTAAGCACAATCACAAAAGGCTATTAATAGTTTATGTACTTATTACTAAAATAACCTGTTACATATACATATTGTTTATCTACCAATTTGATTTAAATTACAATTTCAACTGCGGGCATTGTAGTACAATGATGTTATCTACTTTAAAAATACCTGAAGCTTTCATCTGAGCACTAGTGTTTAAAATTTAAATACTTTTATGCTTACCTAACTGTATACCAATTGATTAATATTTCAATTTAAGGAGTGCCCAGTATGTACACAATACAATGTTTAAAAATAACTTCATTTTAAAACTAGGTATGTTTAAGGGAACGTGACCAGTTAATACGCAATTAAATATCATATTCTTACCGACAAATAACTCTGCTTTAGTACCTACCTGATACTAAAGCATAGAATCTGGCATTCTGGAGGTAAATATTATATTAGATAGAGGAAAACCTAAACACAAACCCATGTCAATTTTAGTCAAGTACTTTAATAAGGACTTTGGAGTGGTAATTCAGTACAAATCAGGAAGATAAATTCCAGGAAAATGCGAAATGTTCAGTGTTAGCCAGCGGTGGGTGAGTGGGGTGATGCCAACTGTATAAAATTATTCCGTCGCCACCGCCCGACCTGCTTGGCCATCGCTCCTCACTGCTGGTTTCGTGCCCGCAGCCTTAAATTATATCTATTTCCGTAAATTCCATATATGTAGTATCCTTTATTTAACATAAACTGATTAATTACCTACTATTTTTACAAGCTAACACTACTAAACTATATATACAAGTATATATAATACGCAAAAATATAGAAAAAAAAATCTGTGAATTGGTTCACTTTTACACGTCAAAAATAAATGACATTTTAAAACTAGACGAATTCGGTTTTTCCTATCCGACTACTCTGAGAAGAAAGACCGAAACAAACTCAAAGGTCAGTCTTTAAAACCATGGAGATTAGTCTCTGAGATGATTAGGTTGGGTTTGGTTAGTAATAAATTCCCTTGAACACAATAATTGATGAAGCACAGATATTAATAGGTAAATGACACTCCCATCCTTATTTGGAGGCAAGGTACTGAATATTCTCTACAAGTTATCAAATGCTTATAACAATAACATATGTTCTGAACGAAACAAGTGCCATAGAACCTTAGGTATGGGGGTAGCTCTCCCCAGGATGAGCCCATTTTATGCCATTCCAGCCCCATTTTGTCATTTGGGAAAACATTGAAAAATCCATTGGTCATTTTTTTTTTATTCGTGTGCATGTGTCTAAGTAAACCAGCGGCTACCATTTGCCATTAGTTGGGCCGTCAGAATCATTGCTAACCTATTACAAAAATATATAGTTGTTGAACACACACCAAGTTTAATCATATTTGTAAGCCCTTCACTAAGATTCCATTGAACAATTCTTCATAATAAATTAATAATACTGTGGCATCCACATTATTACTTATTTATTTTCTTATTGTTGGTAATCATAATAATATTGCATTGCTCAAATGACTCATTATTGTAGGTACCTACTTATAAGTACATAATTATCCACTTATGCAATTCAAGATAAATAATACAGCTTCACATTAATGAGATCAAGTTTATAAAGAATTGTGTTTAGAGTTAGCAACCGTTACTATCAGCATGAATTCCTGTACAAAGTCCATAATACCTATTTCAGCAGGCTGGTACAAAAACAATGTTTTAAACCTAAATGCCTAAATGTACTGAATGAACCTGTTCACAAAGAGCGCAGGTTATCTTATTAGTAGCAAATTAGGAAATTTTAACTAAAATTTTATTTGGCAAATTGTCGAAATCGCCTGCCGAGAAATATTGAGAACTCTAAAATCGGGGCGCGTTATAATTTTCGGGGTCGACTGTGGCCGAACTAGCACGGCGACTGTCATGTGACACCCTTAATTCTGCACGCGATGTACCAACGCGAATAGCCGCTTCGGGTCTTAATAAAATAATCTAATTAGCCACTAAGTCAAATACTCCGAACGAATACGTAGGGTAGGTACTTACTAACAATATCCTCATACATTCGAGGAAGCCACAGATGTAATTTTAAATTGAACAATTACCTAAATGCTACATGACAAATTTGGTACTTGGCGTCCTATCACGGACAACGATCAGTATTCATTCAGTCCATTTTAAAGCTAGATTCAGTAGTACTCATTATTTGATTTTAATTTGTAATAGTTAAGGACTATGGACATTGTCTGAAATAAAGTAATTGAATTGAATTAACATCTATGACATGAATAATAATAAATTAAAGTGCATAACAGTAACTAATTAATTGATAAATCCAGAGTCGGAATATATAAATCTTATTATCCGTTATGGCGGACACGGACTTATCAATCATGTAATGTCATCAGTGGTTAATGAAGAAACCTACCTACTTTACACTGCTTAGCAACCACACGATCGCATTGCAAAGCGCGGTGTAAATCTAATTTTGAACAGTTTTGAACCGCCCATAACATTATATCATTTGACGAATACGACCGCCCTCCTTGTAGGTGGTCTACATGGCTATGATACAATGTTGGTACTTCAACTCTGCTTGGTAACAAGTCCACAAGGAAACCTCGCAAAGCTTCCATGTTCGGTCTCTATCTATGAGACTGAATTCTGATTTGAAGATCTCTGTCCCGACCATTACGACGAAAAGCCATTTTGAATCATAAAGTTGAGATTTTATAAGGTTGAGATTCTGTCCCGACTTAGGGACAAAAACCGAAGCCATGATGAACAACAGTGGCCAAAGAAACCATGAGCTCAATTTCAGATTACGACCTGAAGGCCCATCTCAAAAACTCACCCTGAAGTTCCAGCTTGTTATTTCAATCCTTGTCAAGCAGTTTACTTTAAGCAAAAGGGCATTCAATAAAAAAAAATATTAACCACATTATCAGAGTGCATAATCAGCCTATAATGTTCCAACTGCTGGGACACAAGCTTCCTCTCTGTGGGAGGGAGTGGACCATAATCCACCATTGCACGTGGGCCCAGTGCGGGTTGGTAGATGCATTCTAACTGAATAATCTCTTTCTCAAACCCACGGCAAGAGAAAGTGCTATGAACAAGTTAATTAGAAAATGGCGTCATTAATGTTTTTTTTTTGTCATGTCTCAGGTACTGGCGAGTCAGGGAAGTCGACGTTCATCAAGCAGATGAGAATTATCCACGGCTCCGGCTACAGCGATGATGACAAAAGGGGATTTATCAAGCTCGTATACCAGAATATCTTCATGGCGATGCAGAGCATGATTAGAGCCATGGAGCTCCTTACCATCCAATATGGAAATCCGTCCAACAGCGTGAGTGTTATATTTTTCATTTTATGACAACAAAGAGTTTATCATCATCATTCATCAGCTCTATTAGTCGTCATCTCGGAAGTCACTCCCCCATTTCTAACCATTTCACCATTCACACATTCCATCCATGTTTGTTCTTCCCCTAGTCTTATAGCCATCGACGTTCATACTCGAAAACTAGGAGTTTATGAGATACATATTTCAAGTAGCGGTAGAAAGATGATGTTCTGCTCAGAGTGCCTGGTTGAATGATTACTGGAACACTATTAATGTATCAAGCAAATTATTTTTTACCAAAATCGAAAGGATGATTTATGTTTCGCTCCAAATGCCTCCCTACATACAACTCTAATACTGAATTCTCATAATTTCACAATATAAACTAAAATAAGCTATGCAATGACTATGTGAAAACATATTTAGATATTACATATTAATACAAATAAATGACTGAATATGGACGAACTTCAGCCGATGCAAGCAATGCATCAATTTATTAAACAGTCCCTTTTGTCCTGATGACAAATCACGCATGGGAATTTACAGTGATGACAATGATCCTTTTACAATAATAAACAGCATTCCATACTGAAATACAAAATTGTAACATTCCAGGAGAAGGCGGAGTTGATATCATCGATCGACTTTGAGAGTGTGACAACGTTTGAGAGTCCCTATGTTGAAGCCATCAAGGCTTTGTGGGCCGACGCAGGCATCCAGGAGTGCTATGATCGTAGGCGAGAATACCAACTCACTGACTCCGCCAAATAGTAAGTTGTGTTATAAAAACTACGTAGAACTTAACAATCATACAATTTTCTTTTAGATGAGATAATAGTTGGTCTATTATCTCATCTAAAAGAAATGTTTACAATCTGGGATTATGATTATTGAATACAGTATTCATTGGTATTGTATTCTATAATAATACCATCACAATGATTAATCATGTAAGCATTTATCACTTAAAATTAAATATGATTTCCTATAAAGCGAGTAACACATTGACTCATCGCCATATCTGCAAATCCCGGTTACAGGAAACTCGATGGTCGGGAATGTCGAATAAAACCGCGACAGATTGGTCCTTCTGTATAATATGATGTCATAATCCAAATGAGCAATAATTCAATAAGCTGAGTGGTTCAGAACGTTCACCTTACGGTATTGTCTGTTGCCTAGTTTCTGGGGAATACTTAGAAACACGAGTGATTCTTGGCAATAAAAGTAATAAGGCGTTAATGCCTGTAAAAAATAGTCACTTCTTGTACCAGAATCAGAAGACCTCAAGGGTTCAAACCCCATGTTTTCTCCATTGACATGATTTTCGTCTTCACTTACAAATGATGATGTCCAGAAAGTAATACTTTGAGTTCTGTTATTATTTACAACAGAAAATTAAATGTACTGGTATGAAATGTGCAGTTCCTCGCGCCATTACAAAATTCATCAAAATCATTTCTGCAGTGTCGCCTTAAACTCATAACAATCACAAAACTTACTTGCATTCATAATATTAGTGAATGAAAAAAATCTAAATTATTTAATTGGCGTTACATTAAAATTATGTAAAATTGAACCCACACTGAGAACAGATATTTCTATAGCTACTTGCAGGAGATTGACCGCGTGGCGGCACCAAATTACTTACCAACCGAGCAGGACATACTTCGCGTAAGAGTCCCAACAACGGGCATTATAGAATACCCATTTGACCTGGAAGAAATACGATTTAGGTAAAACTTGAACATGTTGGGCTGTGCATGACTCGCTTTAACGGTGCATGGTAACATGGGACTTTACTCTACTGTTTCCATACTTTATTTCATTCTCCAACTTTATTTTTAAGTGTATGTATGTAACAGGGTGGGTATATTATGTGCATGTGTCTGCGTACTGGCTGTTAGCGCTGCATGATCTATATTTCAGCTATTTAAGTGATTTGGCGAGAATTGAGAAAGACGATTACCTCCCCACCGAGCAGGATATCCTGCGAGCTCGTCAGCCGACCACCGGCATACTCGAATACCCTTTCGATCTTGACGGGATCGTGTTTAGGTATGTTCAAAACCACAGGATTGTTTGGTGCGATTGAAGAACGCTAGTAGTATCCTGAGAGCTATTTCCCTTTGACGTAATATTGTTGAAATGTACAATGTACATTCCATATTAACGCTATGAAACAATGAGTCCTTATTGTTTACCTTAGTAACAAACACAAATCCAAAAAACTGTATTGTTTGAACTTTTTCCCTCCAAGCTCAAGGTGTGGTTTTGATATCCTAGTTGACGGTCGGTCCTGTATTTTTATATTTGCTTGTTTATTATGCTTGAACAAAAACTGACAAAATATTGAAATGCACTATGCTTTGGACTGCTTCGCTTATAGCTAGGTTTGGGTGCACCATATATTTGAAGAATCATACTCATCTTGGAAAGAACGAAGATGTGTATCGTCTTTCCTCATTATTTTGTGGCAGAAACGTAATGATGAAATTACAATCCTCAATTAAAGTTAGTCCAAAGCGAATTTGATGCACGTGATGTTCATGTGGCTGACACTAATGTTTTGTAATGAATATGGTCTATTTTGAACAATTTATGAACCACAAAACATCAAATTAAGATACAGAACAAACTAATATCAATTCCCATTATTTAATTTTTCTGTCATATTTTTCGAAAGTCGCTTGTAAGTTTAGGCGATACTTCTGCCTTTTTAAATGAATCACAAGCTATAATAATTACAACACTTTGTGAAAACTGTAAAAATTTGAATCTACACTATTAAAAAAAAAATCACAATACTCATCACTTCATCAGTTTCAAAGCATTCCTTTATCATTAATGTTGCAATTTAAAAACGTAGATTTAGAGGTGGGCTTAATAAAGTCAATGGCGCCGATTCCCTTGTTCACAAACTAAATTTAAGTTCAGTGCATCTTATTCTTTCTATTTCATTACGAAAAGGACAAAAGATAAATATTTATAAAGATAGATATTTTTAGTTGCCAATTTTTTGTCTAGACTGTCTATGGAATTTCTTAATTTGACAGGACTAAACTAATATAATATTTACCTTCTGTCCTTTTCTTAATGAAATAGAAAGAAAAAGATGCACTGAACTTAAATTTAGTTTAGTTTGTGGATAAGGTAATCGGCGCCATTGTCAATAAAACATCTGTAATAATTTTGCACAATTTTGAACATTTCTTTTTTTTTTTGGTGTGGCATTAAACTTTCTTTCATTCATAGCACTTAATCATCTAAACATTAAATTCTAGCATTTTTGGCGTGGCGAAGATGACAGTTTTGTTTAGGTCAGAAACATTCTTAGCACTTTCACTGCTAATGTATCTATGAACCTATCAACAATTGCTGTTTACTATTGCTTGTCATAATATTCAAATTATCTGTAATAATACCCTTACTTTTAACACCATCGTCCTTCTGCGTGATTCGTGAGTTTATTCCATCAATTTCTTAAGTATTTCATTAATTACTTGTATAAAGATATGGCCGATTAGGCTCGTAACAATTCCGCCCCAGGCTCGTACTTCGTAGCGTTTTTTGCCTTGCCAGGCAAACTAAGCACGCAAGTGCGGCCATTTAGAAAAAATCGTAACAATAATCAAGTAAACCACGAATAGCAGAAGAACACCATAATAATCTATGTTGTAACCCTTATCCTGCACCAAGACTTAATAACATGTTTCTTTATACCGGCTTATCTGTTTCTCCCTGTTGTTTTGTTATTAATTAATTTTGTACATCTCATACAGAATGGTCGACGTCGGCGGACAGAGATCCGAGCGAAGGAAGTGGATTCATTGTTTCGAAAATGTGACCTCAATCATATTCTTAGTAGCTCTTAGTGAATATGATCAAATTTTGTTCGAATCTGAAAACGAGGTGAGTAAATATACATCTATATTTTTATACACACTAAACAAAAGGCATCTTTTTGTATTAGCAAAGCTGTTACTTAGTTTATCTTGGTCATCACATCAGTGAAGGCAAACATCGTGACGAAACCTGACCTTATAATTAACTAACTTCTGTCCGCGACGTCATTCGCATGAAATTACTTGTTCCACCGACCTACCGCGTCGCGTGGCATCACACGCCCGTGCGACTACTTCGTTTTCTGCGTTATTCCTGCCTTTTTTGTCTTTTTGCTCGGCTCCTAAGTGTCCTAACATAATATTACGTATAATGTAAATGCCTATAACCTTCCTTAAGAATTGGGTTATTAATTGCAAAAAGATTTTTTTAAATCCGACTGGCAGTTCCAGAGATTAGCGGTTCAAACAAACAAACTCTTCAGCTTTATTATTAGTAGGTATAAGTTATAGGTAGGTAGGTTAGAATTCGCCTGAGCAATAATAGTCTGGTATTATTATATCTAAGAGCACTTTATGATGGAGCTCATCCGGGAAAGAACTACTTCTGCCGCCAGGCCTAGTTGCTATGGTCCAATTAGAAGGATATGGCCGGTGTCATTACAGGCACACGAGACATTTAAGCTTTGTCTCTAAGATAGCAACGTTCCTGCGGTACTTCGGATGTTGCAGATGTCCATTGTAAGCCGACATAAAAAATGTCATTACCTATATTTTATAGTTTATGAGCTTCTACCCGCGGTTTCACCCGCGTGGATGTCGGAAATTATGTCACGGGAACGTGCTACCAGCACCAAAAGGAGTCTATCTCCTTCCCCAGGATGCCATCTATGTCCTTGCCAAATTTTGTCAAAATCCGTTTAGTGGTTTAGGCGTCAAAAGGTAACATACAGAAAGGAGTTGCTTTCGATTTTTAATATTAGTAAGGATTCAGATTTTAAATTTTGTGCCTCGTGTTATCCCTGTGACATTCAGTTCTGTATCAAGTTAAAAGTACTTGATCTACTCATCCATATTATATTTTGAATTTTACATAAAACAATAAACAAGTTTCCTCTCCCGGCTAGCGTTGCTCCAACGTGTGGGGTAATCCCAACATCCACCAGAACATTCCGACCTCTATAAAAAAGTATTAATATCCAGGCAGTGTTGTTTAGTATGAGCTCAGATTACTTTGAATTACGTTTGAAAGGTAGGATTTCTGACGTATTGTTTACACAGCTTTCTTATTTAATTCGACCGGAGTTTCCATATACGTCACCGTATTTGTTTATTGTAAGAATTCACAATAACTCGTGTTTTGAATTCTGACTGATCGTGAATTAAGTATTGATGTACAATGCGCGGTCGTGTGATGTGGCGCAATTTGGGAGAGTCCTTTGTCTAGCAGTGGACTTCGATAGACTGGCTTGATTAATTGATTGATTGAGCGCGATCACGACCTCTTGACCGGACTAAACACACGTAATTTTAATATCAGCCGGCGAAGCACAGACATAAAACTGAGCACCTCTCGCTTGTTTGCTATTATATATATTAAGCTTCAATAGCTATGAGGTCTCGTGTATTACACAGCGGGATAATTGCGTAACACACTATCAGTAGCAATGGCTTTCATTTTGACAGTTCAACAACATTCATTGCGTTATTTATGTTGTTGAGCAGACAATTTTTTCAAACATATGAAGCCATAAATATCCTTCAAAATAATTCAGATTTAGATTGATAGTGTATCACGCAATTAAGGTGCAGGTTTTCTTGCGGTGTATGGTCCAAAAAGTAAATAATGCAATGTAGAAGTCTACAATTCCTGAAACAGTAACATTTATTATTAGAAATTGATAAGTGAGTGTTAGATTGGAATACAAAAAGTTTTACTCACGCACTTTGAAAGACCTCAAGAATATCAGCTACTACGGTTTCTTTACTGTACGGCGTATAAACCGCGCCGTAGAAAAAACGTGTCTGACAACAAGCTTCCATAGTGTCCATACAACACTGACGACCTTGCCTACACACGGGGCATAAACCGTCGTTTTTTACGGCAAGAAAAACGTTTGGCCTAAGCGTGTACATAAGCTACGTCATAAAAAAATGGCAACAGTTAGTACAAATCAAATTTCTCCTTTCCAGAATCGAATGGAGGAGTCGAAGGCGTTGTTCAAGACGATTATCACGTATCCATGGTTCCAGCATTCATCTGTAATTCTGTTCCTCAACAAGAAGGATTTGCTCGAGGAGAAGATCATGTATTCACATCTCGTCGACTATTTCCCTGAATACGACGGTATGTAGTGGCTTTATATTTATGTTTATGATCATAAAGCTAATTTAAAGGTGGAGAGGAAGCATGGTGATATGCATATAACCTAACTCTTCTTCAGAAACTTGATTAAAAAGAACTTGTAACCCAGCTTTATATTTATGTTTTTATGATCATAAGGCTAATTCAAAGGTTGTGAGGAAGCATGGTGATATGCATATAACCTCACACTTCTTCAGAAACTTGATTAAAAAGAACTTGTAATTGACAATTAAATGGTTCTCTTACTATATTCATGACAAGGACAGGCAGAATTAGTAACGGGACTGTAACTTTGTATGTCCACAATTAATTTCAAAATATGTAAGGAAGTTTATTTACAGAAATATCAAGATTTCCTTTTTCTTACTGAGAATGAAGTCTTCTGTTTATTTATGTGATCACCATGTATATGAAAGTGGCAGTGAGGTAATGTTTGACGGGAAATACATAATGTGTATTATTATCACATTTCATTTGTTGATAATATAAACACAGTTTAGGCAATCAGTATAAATAATTAAATCGTTTATTTTATAAATGACGGTTCATCAATATCTGATTTACGATATTTGAACACTGCTAATCAGAAATTTATGAGCAGAATCCAGATATCCATTGCACAAACTCTATTTGAAAGACTATCTTGAAGTTATAATGATAAAATAAAAGTTTACGAGATAATTTACCTGAGAAATTAAATAACGTGACATTTACTTTAGTTATGATGTCTGTCACGCTTTCATACCCTTAGAGCTGTGAGAAAATATGGAAATGGGAAACAAATTACACTTTTTGAAATCCCCCAAAGAAAACTGTCACAATTGAATACACAAGTTAAAAACTTGTGCATCAACACTGCCTCTCAACCTATTACTAAAATAAATAACACATTTCTCAACAACTAGGTCCAAAGCTGGATCCCGTACCAGCATTAGATTACATTCTTCAAAAATATTTGAAAGAAAACCCGGATCCTGAAAGATCGTGCTACTCTCACTTCACCACTGCCACAGGTTGACAAAACATATCCTGTTTGGAATATAACGCTAGAGTTGGCTAGACTTTGCTAAAGTTGGCTAGGCACCGTGTGATAAGCTAGAAATTAAAGTAATCTTCATTGGTATTGGTAAAATGTTGAAAGCGAAAATAATCATTGTATTCGATCTTAGCATATACGATTTTATTCATTTCGATTTTTATTTATTTCGATTTGTGCTATACTAATTGCCTAATATACTATCAGTAACGATTATTGCATTAATTTTGACAGTTCAACAACATTAATTGCATTATTTACGTTGTTGAGCAGACAGATTTTTCGAAAATATTCATACATAAGTATTGAAAGTGTGTTACGGGATTTGGGTGCAGGACACTAATTGCGTAAAACACTATCAATCTCAATCTAAATAATTTTGAAGGATATTGCTATACCATTGCTTCATATGTTCGAAAAATTTGTCTGCTTAACAACGTAAAAAAGCAATGAATGTTGTTGAACTGTCAAAATGAAAGCCATTGCTACTGATAGTGTGTTACGCAATTACCCCGCTGGATAGCTCGTTCATTATTGATCACTTGATTACGCACAAATACTGGATAAGTGTCCTACGTTTGACGTCAGCCAATCAACACGTTGGACGCAATTATTATGCGGTGTCCAGATTCACGGCGAAAAGACAAAGTCAATGACAACGAAACGACGAGAAACTATTCACATTCCCTTTTCTCGGCTGTTCTCTGTTCATTACACGAGAATCTGGAGGCCTCATTCGGACATGAATTCAGCTCCTGTGCTTGATCGATGTGCAACTTAGGGCCGTATTACAGAACCTTACTCAAGACTCGAGCATTACTTAAAACTAGATTCAACCAATGAAATGGCTTTAAACCAGTTTTAAGTCAAGCTTGAGTTTTAGTGAGATTCTGGGTTCAGTAATACGGGCCTTAGTGTGCATATACACGAGCGACACGCGTCAACGACAGAGGCAACTGCAACCGTTGACAAATGTCGCTCGTGTGTAACAGCAGTTAGCAGAACAAAACCAGTCTTGATAAAAAATCGAACTACTCCAAATTACAATCTCAACACAGTACCACCAATGAAGATTACTTCCCAATGTGTTTGTAAAACCGTAGTGCTAGATATGTGTATGTTGTCCCGAGCACAGGTCCGCAACGCGATGCCAATACAGCGCGCGAGTTTATACTGCGAATGTTTGTGGACCTCAACCCGGACGCGGAGAAGATTATCTATTCTCACTTTACTTGTGCGACAGGTTAGTACACGTTATTTTAATCTTAATATCACCAACAAACATCTATCAACCCGCATTGGGCCCGCGTGGCGGATTATGGCCCACTCACTTTCACAGAGAGGCCTGTGTCCCAGCAGCAGGAACATTATAGGCTGAATACGTATGTGCATATACAAGAGCCTGAGGGGCAATTTCCGTAATTTTAAGAACATTTGCATTCTAATCTCAGTCTCACTCTACCAAAAAAATCCTCTAATTTACCCAAATTTTTGACAAGTTTTTAACATTGATTTAATATTGCCATAGTAGTTGATGATAGATGAGATTGCGACAAGAATTTTAAGTTTTTTTTTTTTGTACGAGAATTATCATTCTGGTTCTAACACAGTGTAACTGCTTTAAACAGTAGTCCATCGTCTTTAAAGTTATCAAAGTATCGTCATAGTTGCGACCGTTTTCATTTAGTAATTTGTATCATGCAAATACTAAATGAAAACGGTCGGAACTGTCAGTTTGTTACTGGGCTTGTAATTTTACTCTCGGCGACGATTTTTGTCTCCTTGCGAAAATCCTGGCGATGGTTGACTGTGCGGAGCTGTGATATTACTATAAAATTTGAAGAATTGAATTTAAATTAAAGTCAGCTGAGTCGTCCTGTGTAAACTAAAAAACTAGTAGCAAACGATGTCTGAATATAACTTCAATCTCTTCATTCAAAGGAATTGGCTCGCGTGTATTTTAATGCGTTTTTTTTTCCTAATGTGTTGGTAGGGGAAAATTATGCTCGGGTATGATGAATTTAGCTGACTTAGATTTCACAAATTCACGTTTGAAACCGGATGACAAATATTTCACTGTGATACTACATCAATACATACAAGGTGGCAGGGACATCGACATGCAACCTGTTACCATGGATTCAGTACATAGTTCTAGACCGCTCTGCGTTGAAATTTTTCACCGGTTACTAAGAAAATAATTTGCTGTCCCATACATTTAGACCTTAAATAAAATTGCGACATATTCGCCAAAAATGTAAACAAATATCAGTTTATGGAAAAATAACTTTAGTTCAAACACATTAAAGTTCAGTTTACGCTACAACTTCAAACATTTTTATAACTTTTTCAATAGTGCTAGTCACTCTGAAATCCACTCAATAACCATTAAAATAAAGTTGATATTTGTTTAATTTGAAATAACGTCAATTTGAAACAAATAAAATTTGAATATAGATTGATTGCACTTTTGTAGGAAAAAGTCCATAATCATGTTCTGAATCTACGGTAACAGGTTGCGCGTCGATGTCCCTGCCACGCTGTATACAATCCCATGTTATGGAAACTTCAGTTTTTCGCATAGTAACAGCGAATTTTCTGATTTGTCACAGTCATTTCTGTTTAGTCATTGTAATGTGAACTACCAGGTAAGTTTACTACTATCATAAAGCCGTTTAGTTAACTCCCGAGTGAGTCAACACCTCCATTTAAAATATAATTGGTTTCAAAGTTTCTGCACTTGATAAATATAGGTAAATACACAATTGTCCTTGAATTTCATGGTAATGAAATTGATTCTCTTTGTTGGTATGCCAACAAAGCTAAACATAGTGTTCGAAGTCGATTTCTCTCGGATTCCAAGGTAAGCTGTAGTCTTTCAGCTATTTAATTTTTGCGTTAAGTATTCCTATTTCTAGTGTTCAGTCCAGTTAATTTGTTTTATAAAACACATTTTATATTCATTATTAAACGAATAGTACATTAGGTACCTATATTAGGGCTCTGTGTTAAGTATCATAATTATAATAATTATTATGCTTGTTGTGTTGCTTTACTTGTGTGTGTGTATTTAGTAATTATGGTTATCAAGTAGTTTATTGTTAGTTTTATCAGATTTTTAACTTGTTTCAAACGAATGAAATGACTGATTTCCTGTTTATAACATGTTTTTTTTTTTTTGCTAAACTTAAAATCGCAGGCAAGCTGAAAGAATCACCTATTCAAATAAAACGGTGATCTTCGCTTGTTATAATTTCTTGATTGAATAATTAACTGACTTAAAATAAAGTCCTAATAATTTCAACTATCCATGTCTTTAGCAGCTGCTGTGCCATCTTGATGTTTTTTTTTTTCATGCAAACACTTACCTCATACCTTGCCTAATATACTATCCTAAAATAATGTCGTAACAAGTTGATATTTGTCACTTCTTTATTATTTTGAATGCCTATTAGCCAACATATTTATTTACCTTTGCGCAACTTACACTTTTATTTATTTTGTTTATTTCGCATGCTGCCTTGGATGTTTTTAAAGACACTGAAAACATTAAGCTTGTATTCTGCGCTGTGAAGGATACTATCATGCAGTCAGCTCTAAAGGAATTTAATTTGGCATGAATTGTATCTAACATCATCATTATACATATTATACTTACTTACGCTGTTGAATAATTAAACGTTTATTTTTAATACTAACTTGCATGTTTTATTAATTTATCCTCTATTTTATTTGCGCTTTTGTTGATATGATTGTTGAAAATGTTATATTTTTATGAAATTATAAATTACTGTCAAACGGGGTGAAAAGGGATGCAGGGGTAAATCGGGCCGAAACTTTAAAAGGGATTTTAACAATCATGTTTGTTGCCAATAAGAACTCTTAATGTGTTTACTGTATTAATACTAACGATCTTGTTCTATATTATTTCAACATTAAAATCCATTTTAAAGTTTCGTCCCGATTCACCTCTGCTTCCCTATTCATTTGTAGTACGTACTTTATATAATTTATTTTAGAACATACGCATTCTTCTTAAACGGGAAAAGAGTGCCGCCTTTTTGCAATGTCCGGTAATTTATCAGACACCTAGTAAAAAAATATAAATAACTTAGTTTTATTTTTGTTTTGTACATTGCAAATATTAGCATGCTGACATACTTGCCTGAAAATCATGCATGTAGCATGTTAGTATTTTAATTATATTTGCGTTACGCGATTAACTAACTCGTTGTAGCAATGACACAATTAAATATAAATAATAATGTTCTCTATTTATAATCTAAACATTTATAAGTATACATGGGTAATTATAATTCTATGCATTTAAATCACGTAGTCGAATATGGTGTCCTATATCTATTGTATATTTAGATACTGACGCGGGCACGAATGTTGGTTGAGGCTGGCGACTAGACGTAGTCATAAGCTTTGCAGGTCGAAGTCTTTCGACAGTTGATGTCTTAGGATAAAGTCGATAACATAAATCACACTGTAGCAAAAAGTAATAATTGTCCTTCAGACCGTATTTCGGCCATGGCAGCCAATCTCAACGGAGACTAACCTTCAGCGCGGGAGTTATTATAGTGTACAAGTGTGTGCGCAGACAAGGTGCACTCTCTCTTTCTTCAGTCTCATAGTCCGATGGGACGGCAATCCGAAACAACCGGAGAGGGATCAGAGGGGCAATTCTCGTCATTTTAATGTTCACTGTCTGATCTCAGTCTCAATCTGTCAAATATATACTTACCTCTAATTTCCCTACATTTTTGACGTTGATTGTCGCTGAGATGAGATTGTGACTAGATTTTGAACGTTTTTAATTACGGGAATTGGCCTTCTGGTGCAAGACCAACTGCTTAACATTCTTTCCGAATAATAATAACAGTAGCAATATGACCGAACATCTTGTACATCAGTGATTCCTCACAGAATAGGATAAAAGTGCAGTAATTTTGAAACCCAAAACAATCTTCAATTTGTTTTACGGACACCTGGTGCATGGTAGCAAGTAAGAAAATAAATTATAAGTACTTATAATAATTTAGTCATATAAAACGAATAAACTGAAATAATTTTAAAACTTTCAATACTTAATGTGTTTAATTCCAGACACTGAGAACATCCGGTTCGTATTCGCCGCAGTCAAAGATACAATCCTACAATCCAACCTAAAGGAGTACAACCTCGTCTAAGCGAAACCAACAAGGTCACTGATAAAAATCTGTGATTGTGTAAAACACATAATTTAAACATCATCACTTCACGTCAGAATGTGTATGTAAATTCGCGAACTGAGACCAGATGGACGAACTAATTTCAACTTAAAATGTTTAAAGAAAATAAGGATAGATTGTAAGTCATTTAACCCAAATATAGTTGGGAGTGCGGCGATGCGGGCCCTCGCCAGCCGCATTCCCTCCGACAACATTCGTTCTCGATCCGAACGGATCGTCTCACGACGCGTCAGGTTTTTTGACATGTTTTTTTATGATGAAGTTATTCACAATTTATGTATGTGTCTGTATTGGTGAATATTAAATTGTGCATTTTAAAAGTTATGGTGAGTCTTGGCCTTACCATGAGCTGCTTTTAGTCATTGTTTTAGGGTTTTTTTTTTTTTTTTGTAAAGTTTGTTGCCATAATATCTTTCTACATTAGTATACATTTTATTATGTCCAGACGAATGGATTTGAACAAACTAGTCCAATGAAACGCGTGTTTAGTATCATCCTCGTGGGTCGAGACAGGACTTCCTACTAAGGTATTGATCGGGATGCTTTTGTTACTATTACGTATTTATTTTAGCTGTGGTAAGTTGTCTGGTTAAGCCGATCGACCCAGAGAAGCGCGTGTCGGGCGTTCGCCTTGCCGGCACTCTCTCTACCTACCGATTAAATTCACTAGACGTAATTATAAATCGGTACCCTATTTTCTGTTAAATTGAAAGATTATAACTTTATTACTGTATTTAATATTTCGTTACTTTTGTACATTGGAATTTTTGTTACTTGAATATATGTTAATATTTAAGCTGTTTATATTTAAATATGGTGTTTTTCTACACGAATTGACTTCACGCAAAATGTTTTATGTTATCTGTAGGCTTTGTGTACGCTGTGGTCTGGTGTATTTGGTTTCTTCCTAACGTTATCCGTGTACAATATTCATTAATAAACAGTATAAAGTATAGGAATTACTATGTTAGTTGTTTAAGGAATTTTTGAATGCATTTGATATAAACTTTTTTTACTAGAGAAACCCTCGGATTAATAAAGCGAAACGTGGAATGTAAAAACAGAAACCGAAGTTTTTTGCACGAACGCTTCTACCAGTATGTAAAATATTGTACATTTGGTATAAATGAGCCGTGTGAATTGAGCTGACAGTTCAGTGCCAAGTTTTGCTATTGGCATACTTTTTATCGTAACGTAAAGCACAAAATATATAACTACATTTTATAATTGTTTTCCATATTTTAGAATATTTTATTGTACCATGCTTAATTAAGAGTGTTGCTTCGTGTTATTATTTAGTTTTATTAATGTATAAGAAACCAAGTTTCGTTTTGAAGATATATAATTATTTGTATTATTTGTTGTTGTGTCTTAATTTCTCTTCTATTCAAGTTTCTATATGGACCGCTAGCACAAGTGACACTGTCAATAGCAAAACTCCATGCTTTAATTAAGATACAGCTGTCTGATGCTCAAAGTAATGTGACGTGAAACTTAGCGCACAATATTGGAAAATTTCTATTTGATGTTGACCCACTGAAGTGCAATCTGTGTATGCCGTGTACATAGAAACTACCTTTTCTTTTGTGCATTTGTACAGCAATATTGTGAATTAGTTTGGGACCCGACGCGGTTTTGTTCATACTGTGCGACGACACGGCACCTCAGTGTAAACAAATTGCCATGTACTGTACACGAATACTTCCTAAATGTACCAACCTGTCGATACTAACACGACGCCATCGATGCTCGTCTTCCTAACCGCGTACCTATGTACATAATGACATTTTGATATGTTCGAATGTAACATTAACTATAATAGATACGATTGTATGCTATTACTGGTTCACATTGACATTCAATGCATGAGCTTGGATTTATATTTATTTGCAGTAGTCTCAAAACAAAACAAAGCACAATGAAATGATCCATTGGTGATTAGTTACATAAAAGACGAGCGTCGAGCGGTCGGTACTGCTGTCGTCCGAGTTGTGAGTACCGCCATTTCGTATCTTCCTTACGAATGGACTGAATATCGTGTACCGGTGTGTGGTTCTTACTTTATGTTTCTACAGTTGGGCTACACAAAATATTGCTAAAACTATATTATAGTCTAACGTTGCTTTACCTTTTGCGTGAGATTGTGAGAATTTTAGCTTAAGTTCCGACTGAAGATGGATGCCTGAATGAAATATTGTAAATTATAATTTCTCATAAAATATAATTTTTTTCAGCTACACGAGTCGTTTTATTTACTCACTCATAACTTTTATTCTAACTTTACCTGAATTGTGTTTGTCGTCACAGTCTGTCAATCACGCAAATGTATTCCCATTGGCGTGATTGACTAGTGATTTTAGTAGAATGTAATTATAAAACTATTATAACCCAATAGCTAAATGGCCATTGATATAAATCTATTACGTGCCATGCCCATGTCTGGCGTTGATTACGTTGGCACATAAATGTCGAACCAAATGTGTTTACGGTCATTTAACCGGTTGAACACCGTAATTACAGAAACAATTAAAAAAAAACATTGTCTCGCGTGGATCCACATACGAAGGGTTAACAGTAACAGTTAACAAACATGGCTATAACTGAGCTAAGCCACATTTTATACTCTAATGCCACAGCCGGCAGTGATTTAGGCGATATGGCCGCAAAGATTGCAATGCAAAATTTTGATTTACGCTACACAACATTGCTGTTTTTCAATTCTACGTTTTGCTACGGCGTCGAAGTATTTTTACGTTTATATCATTATAATATAGTGGTTAACAGGGCCACATTTAAACCCAATTCACTAACCCAAAAATCACGTCAGTTTGTGTTATTTACAAGTGACGTTGCTGATGTAGAACAATTACTTGACACCATAATCGAATTTGAAATGGACAATTCTGGGAAATTTATCATCATTTGCGAATCACCTGTGTCAAATGAATGTGATGAACAAGATATGATGGACCTGTGTTGGAATTACAGGATTGTCAATATTGTCTTCATCAGGCTCGAAGCGGCAGAAGCAATTGGTTTCACTTATTATCCAGTAGCAGACGGTATATGTAACAATTTAAAACCAATACAGCTGGAATGTAGCAATCAGTATAGACATACAACATGCGGGGAAGTATTCAGAAACAAACTTAGACATTTTAATTCATGTCCCATAACCGTCTCAACATTCATACAAACCCCGTATATGAACATAACTAACGGAATTCCAGTAGGCGCTGATGGAGATTTACTTCGAATATTGATGCATGGTTTGAATGCAAGTCTTAAAATGATGACACCAAACCGCGGCAATGGATGGGGCTGGCGCCAGAACAACGGAACCTGGATGGGATCGCTCGCAGACGTAGACGAGCAGTTAGCCAACTTTTCAATGACTTCGGCAGCCATTACATTGACGAGGTTCTCCGATTTTCAAATATCCTCCAGTTATTATTTCTCAAAAGTTGTGTGGGTCACTCATCCAGCACAGTTACAAAATGTGGCTCTCAAATTAATGCATCCGTTTGAAACAGACACGCGAATTGCTTTAGTGGTCAGTTTCTTCCTCGTCATACTCTGTGCGTTTCTTATCAAAACCAATTCTTGGACATCCCTGTGGAGCAGACATGAAGATGACCAACCCACCAAGAGCATTGTTTTCTATGCCTGGATGATATGTATGGGTCAGGCAGTCATAAAATTACCTACCCGGTCAGCATTTTTACAAATGACCTTAGTCTGGGTGTGGTACTGTTTTCTTATCAGAACGGCATATCAAGTTTATCTAATAAGTTCCTTGAAAGGAAAATTTTATGAGAGTCAATTTGAAACAATTGAAGATGCGATAAATGCTAAATATCCATTCGGTGGCGGCGCAGCACTCAAGGATTATTATATTGATTATCCAATTGTTTATGATAACTGGATTAATATAGAGACTCCACAAATCTTACCGACTGCTTTGAACCTAACAAGAGGTATGAATTTTGTTCTAGCGATGAATTTGGATACAGCTCAGATGGTTATTAAAACGAATAAAGTCAGCTTGCATATATTGCCCCAGACAGTTATCACAACTCCTACAGTGATCTTTTTCAAGAAATATTCCCCTCTTTCAGAATCAATCAATTTGATCTTGAGTCGGCTTGAGGCGGCTGGATTTCCGGATAAATTACATAAAATCTATACCAGCGTGCTTAATACGGTGGATATTGATACTGAAGAAGAAAATTTGAAAATAAGACATTTTACAGCTTGTTACGTAATATTGATAATGGGCTGGGTTGTTTCCGCTATTTTCTTTTCTTTAGAAATTTATTTTGGAAAAATATATCGACATCCTTCCCAGGCATTATAAAATCATCATTAGGTATTACTTATACCTTTGCATGAAATCAATCAATGCATAGGTATGTAAAAATGTAGGTAATCTGATCATATCTCTTATAGGATCGACAATGCATTACGAGGATAAAAGTACTAATGACACAGTAGATGCATGTCCATATACCGATATACCCCCATAACATGTAAATCGACCATCAGCGCATATAAATACATTTGTGGTAAATAACACAAGCTTGCACTTTCAATTTTATGATTGTTCGTATCATTAGTAAGACAGAATTCGTATCCGTCACCACCGAAGATGAATGCTAGTGGCAGAGTATTGCACAATCATACCAAAGAGCATTTTATAACCGATGACCCAACGTCGGAGCTCGGATTATTGGCGGCTAAGATAGCGTACTATAACTTTGAATGGCGTTTTTTTACTGTAGTAATGTTCAATACCATGCAAGCAATAGGTTTGAACACATTTTTGATGCACTATGAGCAATCTGTCATCGTAAAACTGGGAAGGTTTCTCCCTGGACGTCGAGATCCTGTGCCACAGATGGTGATATTCGGTGAAGATTCTTCAGAAATATCAAGCACTCTTAGATGGATTGTCAAATCTAAATATGATAGCAATGGAAAATTTATAATAATTTGTGCATTCCTCACGCAAGACTGCGATGAACAGAAAATTTTTCAAACGCTTCAATCTCTCTTCATTTTGAACGTGGTCCTGCTGAAAACTTCACATGAAACTAACAAGTCCTTAGCCTTTTCATATGACTTTGTGTCTCATGGAAAATGCAAGAATAATGTACCATATCAGCTTGATTTATTCACGGCCTGCGAAAATGACGAATGTTTCAAAGATCTATATCCAGAGAAATTAATGAACTTCCAGAAATGTCAACTTATAATGTCAACTGTAGAACAACCACCCTTTATGTATTTACATAACGGTACTAAAAGTCCATCGGGAATAGATGGGGACATCATGAAGCTCGCAGCAAACATGCTGAACGCGACGCTAGTGTTGATGACACCAGCTGATGGAGGTGATGCTGGACACTTCACCAATAATAACTGGACTGGGTCTTTGGGCGACATATACAATGGCTCCAGACACGCTTCCGTGTGCTCAGCACCACTAACTTCCAATAAATATGGTAATTTTCAAATATCTTTCACATATTATTCTATGGATATAGTGTGGGCTACCAGACTACCAGCACAAAAGGCGTCATGGGAAAAACTTTTAAATCCTTTGAACATTTACCTCCGGGTCATATTATTGTTCTTTTTTATTGGTATTGTTTTCGTAAATGCACTTTGCACAACAAATATGTGGCACCGAGTAAGAAGAGCTTTTAAAATTGAGCCGCCGAAGCATAGCTTTCTATTTTTTTCATGGGTATTATTTCTGGGTCTGCCAATACTCAAAGAGCCTGCAAGGAAAAGTTTTCTGATAACAATTTACACTTGGATATGGTTCTGTTTTATTATAAGGAGCGCTTACCAAGCCGCTCTCATTAATTCTCTGAAACAGCCGTCTTATCTTGATAACCTCGAAACTTTTCAAGATGTTCTTAATGATCGTTATCCTTACGGTGGCATAGCTGCCCTGAAGGAGTACTACACCGACGACCGTGATATTTACGATAATTGGGTAGTTGTGGACGTGGACCGGTTATACGACACGCTGGATAGCATATTGGATGGAACAACAGATTTTGTTATAGCTTCAAATAAAGAGGCTATAAAACATCATCTTATGAAATATAACGGTACGAAGCAATTGCAAATAATTCCGGAGAAGATAGTGAACAGTCCGACGGTGGTGTACTACAGGCGATTTTCTCCCTTGACAGGGCCGCTGAACACTGTTTTACGGACTGCTTTAGAAGGTGGTTTCATACAGCGAATCCATTCAAAATATTTGGATAGTGATAAAAAACTGTTTCGACGAGTGCACAGTCGACAGCCGGAACCGCTCAGACTTAATCATTTTACCGGCTCTTTTGTGTTATTAATACTAGGATGGTTTGTATCCGCTACCTACTTTGCCGTAGAATATGTTTGTGGAAATCTTAAAGACTAAAATGAATCACTCTACGTCTGGCGTTTGTATTCCTCCAGTTTCACTGTGTGTTACCTACTATAGGCAGACCTATGTATGTATCTTCCGCTAAAATAATTAATAAACGCACTTTGCTTCCAAATTTTTGTCATTTAAAACACCTTTCTAGGTTATTTTGCATTCTCATCTTTGATAGACTCTCGTCTAGGCCTCCTACTGTTATAGGACTGGTAAATCACAATTCCCGTGAAGGAATCAGCACAAAGGACTAGGTACCTGCCATGTGCATTTGGATTGAGTGATCTTTTTTTATTGCCAACACGCAGTTTATAAATGGCAGATCAAAACTAAGAAAATAATCTTACACGCTGTCAAATATTTTGATAACTGCTATAATTGATTGTAAACCTGCAACAGTCAATGAAAACAACATAATTATTAAATTCAACAAACAAGCTTTATGAACCTCAGGGTGAGGCGCTGCCTTGTGTAAAGTATTTACAAGGATCTTTTGACTCTTAAATGACATCGACAGGGGGGAGGGGGTTGTTGGTAAAAACACGATGGCGGTGCTAGTTCCGATTTTGGCCACGCGCCAAAAGATTCGTGTGCAACTATAGCTAGTAGGCATAATGAGAGGTGCCGAGAAGTCGGTACCTTCAGTTTACCAGTGACGGCAGTGTGCTGAAGCCTCAGATCCACTTGGTTTGTACCTATGACGATTGCCTTGTCGTCAGTTATTTTTCTGTAAGAGTAAGCTGGTTGGTTTGATCTGAAGAAACCACGTGCTCGCGTAGCAACGGGTTTCCATGTGAATAATTGAGACTGACGACAAGAATACCTAAAATAAAGAAAGAAAGCAGAATAGGTTTATTTGTCACAGAAACACGTGCACACAGAAAGTTATTTAACTCGAATGATAAAGAAAAATAAAAACAAAATAGATCTATAATCATGAGCACAAAAATGTCATGACTGACAAGAAGGCTTCCAGTCAGCATGATGCTGTGCAATGGTACCCACAGCATACAGCGTAGCTCTGATTTTCAATTGCAAGCGAACCTACTTACCTCCAGTATGTGATGGCGAGTCCAAACTACCTAAAATTTTTATTGCAATAGTGAGGCAAAACATAAGTGACACTCTTTACCTAATGCTTGTGGATAAACGTGGCAATTGAGCGTCCAAAGAGTTAAATTTGGGTACCAGCAGAAAGATTTCCTAAAAGCACATCTAAATTGCCATCACAATTATAGGTACATTTTATTATCTCCCAATAATAAAACAAACCTAGATTTTTGCTTCTTGCACGCTACGAGACATAACTTGTAATGAGCCCGTTATACTTGAAAATAGGCCAGGGATAGTCTTATACAATTTTTTCCTTCGTAATTGCATGATATCGCTGCCAACCCGCGTTATTCGTGCCGTACGATCACAATGACCGATTGCGCTATATCCCTGTTAGGAAGTCAGCCAAATGCATTATTTTTATGAGACAGAGCCCATTAAGTTGCTTCCTCTTTTAACGCCTAGCTTACGTAATATGAATTTGTCATAATGCACAAAAAATTATAATGGTGGTTATGAAGCATACAAATGTTTACTAATTTAATGTAGGTGGAACGGTTTGCAGTAAGTTGCTCTATACCTACCGTCTACAAGTATTTTACTATTTTTTATTTGTCACTTATTTATCTTATTTAACTATGCATACACACGACACGTTGCAGTGTAAAACTGATTTACATCCGTCACCTAACACATCAGCACCCTAATTGCGAAACACACAATCAATCTCAATCTGAATCATTTTGAAGGATATTGCTAATCCATTGCTTCATAAGTTCGAAAAAGGTTACCTTCATAAAGTCTGCTCAACACGTAAATAACGCAATGAATGTTGTTGAACTGTCAAAATGAAACCGATTCTGATTGATTGTGTGTTACGCAATTAGGGTGCTGGTTCAGTTGAAAACCAGCGTCAGGGGGCACAGCAGGCGGGTAACGGTCATGGCCCTTAAAGCCCCGCGGCACGTTCATTGGGGAGCCATATATGTAGGCCTGGCCTAAAGCAAGTGCGACGGTAGCGCAACTTGCCTGTGTGTGGAGGCATTTGTATTAGCAGGAGCGCCACGGCACTATTCCATAGTACCTACCGCTTTCTTCACGCCACCCCGGCGGTCTGTCTCCGCCCGGCGGGAGACGACTAGCGACAGACGTACCGACTTAAGGCACTCCCTGCTGAGGATGCAGACTTGCGATCTGTATCTTCATGCGTTTATGGGAGACTAGCTGCGCCCCGCGGTTTCTCCCGCATAAGTTTCGATCCCGTGGGAATATCGGGATAAAAAGCATCGTATATGTTAATCCTGGTTATTAACCATCTGTGTGCCAAATTTCATCCAAATCCGTTCAGTAGTTTTTGCGTGAAAGAGTAAGAAACATTCGTTCATTCATCCAGTCAGGCCTTTAATTAAAAGAAACTTGTTGGTATATTAGACCTCGTGATTGTTTATCCACTGTTGACAACAAGTCCCACTAAATTGAATCAGTATGTGTACACACGAGTGACACGCCTCAACGGCAGAGGCAAATGCAGCCGTCGACACCTATCGACGCCTCGGCGGCTGCAGTCGACAACGTGCTGCTCGTGTATTTGAGTACGGTGCTGAAATACACGAGCAACATATTGTCGACGTATTCATCGTTGTCGTCATTGTTATTTCATTACCACTGCTCTCAGAACGGTGAAGAAAAACATCGTGAGGAAACCGGCATGTCCTGGAACCAAAAATTCGAAGACATGTGACTTCTACCAACCCGCACTGGGCCCACTATAGCCCACTCTCGAAGAGTGGCACAGGCCTTCTGCCTGTGTCACATTCACAACTAGACCTTGTCGTTTTGTGGCGTGCAAGTGGCATGCAACCTTAGGGGATTTAAAAGCAATTACGAGGTCCACTACTTAAACCTACTTGTTTCTACCTACCTACATCAGCATTTATATTGTAACTTACTAATGTAGCATGTAAAGTAAAAACTTCTTTTATGGGGTACTGTGTAAAATGTTATAATAAAATACCACTCGATATTGTTCAACTAAATGAGAAGAAATTTAAATTTCACTCGCTGTTTTGCGTAATTCTCTTAATGCGTATACAAATCTGTTTATTTTTTTACATAGATTTTCAATGTTCCCCAATTATAATTTTCATCTAGTGTTAGACCTAAAAATTTTATAGTGTTTTCTTTATTAATTATTTGGTTATTATGATTTAATTATTGGAGAGAATGGAAGAAGAAAACGTCTTCCGCCGACCCCAAGTAACATGGGATAGGGGCAGGAAGATGATGATGGTTATTATGATTTAAAATAATTTTTGCAAACTATGTTTTGTATAATTTAGAAGCATTTCATAAAATTTTGTAAATATAAGAACCATGGACCCGTTTTTTTTATGATATTTTGATGTTGACTTGAAAGAGCATGGCAGTTGGGAATATATGTCATGCTCACTTAAATGTCTCACTGGTGGTGGCGCGCGTGTTGGATCATTCGGTTCCCTACGAAATGGTTGAGCTGGGTGGTGCTGATCCACGCGTCATGTTCGTGAACGGGCGCCGTCGGTTGAGACTGGTCATCTCTTAACTGCCAGGGCTTATTTTTAATTTCATATTTTAAATTGTTTCTTTTTTACATTGTTCTCACTTATAGAAGCAATAAGAATAATGTACCCAGGATCTTGTAATATTATCTTGATTTAAAAGAGTGTCCGTGGAGTTTCTTGCTCGTTCTTCTCCATAGAGATCTACGTTTTGGAATGGGCAACTAGCTTCAACTTTCTGACTAACTGACCGACTATTTAATTTTGACAATTCAAAAGTCCTTTAAATGATTTGAGTTTGAGTTTGTACCTAATAGTAACTTGGGCAATCTACTTTTTCCTAAACGTGAACACGAACCTTATTACATTAAGATCTTATCAAAGTTGATGTAGGAACTAATTAAGATGGAAACAGGTTTCTGCGAGCTACTTAATTAGATAAGTCGTAATACTTATGTATGACGTATCTAAGTAGGTAGGTAGGTACTTATCTACCGACACCCACAAATTCTACGGATGTAAGTTATTTTAGCAAAGAAACTAAGAAATATGAAAATGATTTCCTGAAGCTTGGTGATCTACCTGCCTTTGCCTGGAGTTGGGAACATGCTCAACGTAAGGTGGACAATTAGGTGAGTATGTAGATATCAGAGGTCACAGAGGAAATCTGGAGTAGGTACATGTTGATAAATAAGTAGGTAACTGAAATCAGGAATATCTAGGCTTAATTTTTCCTAAAAAGATTGGGGCTTGTGTTGCACTTCAACATTATCCACAGCCCGACTTCACCCACAGCTGAGCATAAGCCTCTTTTCTTGTGCACTCTCCACTGTGCCAGCCTCATCCAGATTCTACCCGCGATGGCAACAATATCGTCCGGCCATCTCGCTGCCGGACGACCGACACTTCGTCTTCCAGTCCTTGGACTCCATTTGAATTCCATACCTTAAATTGTTTTCCGATATAAAACTTGTAAACCTGTGTTGTACTTACCTACTTAATATTGAGGTACCTAGGCAATCCTACCGTTTTGCTGAAAAGATTTTTGGCAAAATTTCACTACCCAAACAAATTTTAGCAACCTTTTTTTATACCAATGCAATGATTGGAATAATTTTAGTAAGTACTCTCATTTTCATTTGGTAAAATTTTTACTTGGCAGAATATTATCAAGGATAATGTCATTTAGGCATTTGGTCATTAATCAAATGATTTAGTACAGCAAACAACCTTTAGACAATAAACGTCTGGTCAAATGATTTGTTATGGCAAAAATATAAAGGCAAAAATAAGATTTTTTGGGAATTATTTAAAAAGTGCAATTTTATATTAATATAATCATTTATTTAATACAAATAAGGAAAAAAGAGGTAATTGTTAGCAGGCTATCAAGAACCAAACTAGTTAGACGAGGATAATTAAAAAAAAAAAATAGGTTAGGTTAGGTTAAAACTGTGACCTACTAACCAGAAGCGACTTGATTATATAGAAAAAAAATATGGAAAAAAAACAGGATACCCGAGACTGAACTAGTTAGACTATAACAATTGACTGAATATAAATGGTAAATTGAAAACTGACGATACTAAATATTTGGCAAATTTTATGTTGCGTAAAATGAGTTATTCCAACTGAAATATTTGACTACATAAAAATTGGTAAAAATACTACCTAGTTGGTAAACAAGTCATTGTTTAAACGTTGACTTGTCAAACATTAGGTTTGCGTTACGATTATTTGTGAATAGATTTTTTGCTAAGTAATAATTAGGCAAATGAAATTATGCGGAAATTTTTTTGGAAAGTGATATTTTGGCAATTTCTTTTCGATGAAACAAGTGAGACCCGGTACCTAGCCTAGCTACCTATCAACATATCCGAAAATAACAATACGTTTTATATTCCATAGATGTTATCAGGTCATTGAATGAACGGAATTTAGCTACTAACAGTTCTTACACGGGTTCAGCTGAAATCTATTTGCGTTTATAAATAGAATCGAACGGTGTGATTGTTGTTGCTAACAAAGATTTATCGAATAACTAGGAATTTTGACGAGATTAATGACCTGTAATCAGCCAATAACGTTCCCTCTGCTGGGACGCAGGCCTCCTCTCGGTGACAGGATGTGGGCCGTTGTCCACTACGCGGGCCCATTGTGGGTTGCCGGATGTCACTGTGTCTTCGAATTTTTGGTTCTAGGACATGCCGGGTTCCTCACAAAGTTTGCCTTCACCGTTTTGAGAGCTTCTAATATTATACAACCTTTCCCCAATATGAATTTATAAGGCAGGAAAAAAGAAGTAGGAGTAGTTTAGCTGACAATCGTAGGTCATATGATATTAATTAAGTATATAATGTATGAATTAATTTAAAGATTGTAGTATATTATTTTATTGGTTGACGAAAGAAAAAAAAAAAACGTCCCGGTGAAATAATAACGAGGAGTTATTGTATTAGGTACCTACTTGAGCAAGTAAGTGGGGGTTTTTACGTTTATCCACCCTATGATCGAACACATCGACCCTTTTTTTGTCCCGGGGTGAACAATCCTCATGGATGTCCGCCGCCTTGGGTCTGTCAGACTCTTACTGACTAAAAACCACCCTGGTATTCCATCTCACACCTACGGGGGGGGTCGCGGAAACGTACGATCCTTCCGCAACGAACGCATCAACCCGAGGCCTAGTTGGAGAAATGGAATGTATAGGCATTATTATTATGGATTATCGGACATGCATTTCCGCGTATCACCTTAGGGTGGATAAACGGAATAACCAGTACCTAAGTAGTAGGTAGGTACCTAGAGGTGGCGTACCGACTTTCCTTTTAAAACATTTGTTTAGGTAAGTTTACATAAAACGAATAGGCATTTATGTATAAACGTTCCAAAAACCTTCCTATCGCGAAACAGAGATTAGGACCAAAGGGTTGAACCCTCATGTGAATTTATTATGTCATTCTCAGAAAGAATCCATGCCCCTATAAATTATTTGTTTCCTTCAATTCCTACATAAATAAATAATTTAATTTGAGCTCGTTACAATAGCCACCACATTTTCCTACTAAGTACTATTTAAGGGGAAAGCGTCAGGTTATCCCGCAAAATTCAAATATTTATTAAGCTCATTAATTATTGTTATTAATTATTGTGTTAGGTAGGTGCAGAAGAAAAAACTTAATTGAAGCGTGTCTACTATCCGGGCGTCGGGAGCCGCGTGACGACTCCCGGCCACCGTAGGCGCGGGCCTGCGGGCGGAGAGCAATGGGTAGCTTTCCGTCCGATCAGGACCAGGCCCGTGCCGGACGGCGCGTATGTGTTCCACGCGCGCCTCAAAGAGATGTCAGCGTAGTTGACGGGGCCCGACAGGGCCGAAGCCTGCCGGGGTAGCGGGATCGTCCGAAAGGGTTACCGCTGCCCTGGTACATAAAGGGCTAAGGAAGGAACACGGGTGGGTTTTAGTCAGTAAGAGTCTGACACTCCCTTCTGCTCCACCCAGAGCGGGAGGGGTCATTTGATGATTTCTCATACACAAAAAAAAAAAAAACGTGTCTACTACCTATATACCTACTCAGGTACCACCAAAATCAATAAGTAGGTACCTACCGTGACAGTGAGCAGTTGTGGCCCAGTGGTAACTTACGACTTCGAATTTGTAGGCCATAGGTTCGAAGCCAGGCAGGCGCTTTACTTTGTCTAAATTATTTCAACGCCACTGCTTTTAAAACGGTGTAGGACATCGTGAGGAAACCCGCATGTTCTAGAACCAAAAATTCGAAGACATGTGACATCTACTAACCTGCACTGGGCCCGCGTGGTGGATTACAGCCCACTCCGTCTCACCGAGAGGAGACCTGTGTCTCAGCAGTGGGAACATTGTAGGCTGATTATTTTATAAGTACCTACCAGCTTTGGTACCTATAAGCTATCAATTAGAACAGGTGTAATTGCTAACATTGGTTCAAGAAGCAGGTAGGTAGGTACCTAATAATTAACTATTACTCTATTGGTGTAATTAATTAGTAAGTGGTCTAAGTCGGCTTTGTAAGCATACGTTACCAAATACGGTGGCTACTTATGTTGTTAAATTAATTATTCACTAAGTATTTGGCTTGGTGTAATTATGATATACTTACCATTAGCTTAGATTAACCCAAATTACCTACACCAGTGATAATGGCCCCGAATTTTTGTAGGATCGTGGGTTCGAAGACTTCAATCAACTTAGCCTATCGCAGTCCACTGCTGGACATAGGCCTCTTCCAGGCTGTGCCACAACACCCTGTCCTCCGCCTTCTGCACCCAGTCTGTCCCAGCCACCTTCTTTAGGTCGACCGTCCATCTAGCTGGGGGGCCTCCCACACTATCTACGCTTGCTGATACGCGATACGCCCTTGTCGAAGACTTCGAAGTGTCCGAAGCCAGGTAGGCGCTTTACTTGTGTAAATAATTTAATCACCACCGCTCTCAAAACGGTAAAGAAATCATCGTGAGGTGACATGTCTTCGATTTTTTTATTCTAGGACATCTACCAGCCTGCTCTGGGCCCGCGTAGTGGACTACGGCCCACTCCCTACTTTTTTTAAATATAATTTGGGTTTTTTATTTTTGATTGTGTTTAGTTTAGTTTTATGATCTTACTGTGCGAGTTGCAATAAATACTTTTTCTTTCTTTCTCCCTCTCACCGAGAGGAGGCCCTGTGTCCCAGCAGTGGGAACATTATAGGCTGATTACGCTACCTAAACATACGTATACCTCTCATTACGTTGATTTTATACATACTATAAGTTGTCAAAAAATAAAAGGCCCGTTTTGACATTTGAGAATGCGTTTTGACACCTGTCAGTTTCATACAAACGAATACGTGTTTTGCGAATTTGATCTTTATTAACTACTAGAACTGTCAATGTCAAAACGGGCCTTTTATTTTTTGACAACTTTAGTTTCTTCCTTTCCTTCTATACTAGCCCGCGGCTTCGTACCCGTGGATGTCGAAAAGTACCTCACGGGAACGTACTACCGGGATGAAAGTATTCTATGTCCTAATCCAGGTCTTGGCCTCTACCTGTGTGTATCAAACATCAAAATTCTTACAGTCGTTAAGGTTTGATTACAGACAGACAGAGTTTCTTTCGCATTTATAAGTAGTTTTTGAACAAGTTTTTCTAGTTGAATTTTCTCTCGGTGGATCTCTTTTGCCTTACTACCGCCCTTGTATACAGAGTCAAATTAAAATTAGCTAGCGAAACTCCGCAGACGTGATGAGTAAACACATCACGATATCTAAACACGAAAAAATAAAAATATTTGATGGTTTTTTTTGTGGGGTAAAGCGCGCCGGTGGTTGTAAAGTTGAGCAAATCTCTTTTTTTTTTTGTTTTATCGTGTTTAAACATCGATACCCATCTCGTCTGCGGAGTTTCGCTAGCTTTGACCCTGTATAATAGAATAGTATGAATAACGCTTATCTCTCACTCTCTCTTACAAAATGGCATTCTAAAAAAAAATTCTCTTCATCACCTCTGATGGATCGCACCTAATTTACCTTCGTCGCATAGTGAGCTTTTGACTCCTTTCGAGCTCTCGATGGAATGAGTTTCGAAAACTCTTAATCAATATTATGTCGCCGTGTAGCGATTCCCATCTAGAGCTACTTTTTGTTTTTTTGTTGGCCTGTACTTTCCTTGCCCCAAATCCTTCCAGCATAGCTATTCACAACCCGACAGGCTATCATATCGAAAATGACACATTGCGATAACCTGATTTGCCTTGCCCCCGACAGCAAACAGCTGTCGGAAGAATAGCGGTCGTCTATAAACTCACAATATTTTCGGGTGTTGGGCTTGTGAGCAGCGTTAAGAGGCCTCTTACGATAACATTGATTGATGTTAGGTACGGTACGTATCGAGTGGTTGTTATCATTTTATAGGTAATTAATTAATTTAAATTTTCAGTTACCAAGGGGACACGGCAAGTACCTACGTTTATAAAATTCCTTTCAACCTACTAGAAACTTTGTTAGGACAAAATTTCAATTTAGTAAAGCTAAGCCGACGTAATCCCAGAGCGCCGACGACCTTAAACTGCATTAAATAATTCAAACCACCTTTGTAACTGTTCAATTGTCGAGGTTGCCCTGAAAGAGGTTTAATACCAGGAAGTAGGTAGTTCAGCTGAAAGATTTAGTACCTAAGAAGCCAGTGTAAAGGAATACTGGAACTGAAATTCAGGTTTCTGTAGTGCCTAAGCTCTAAGATATAGGTATGTATATCTGCGGGGTAATTGTGTAACACATTATCAGTAGTAATGACAGTGACAGTTCAACAACATTCATTGCGTTAATTACGTTGTTGAGCAGAGAAATTGTTTCGAACATATGGAGTAATGGATTTATTTGCAATATGCTTTAAACTGATTCAGATTGTGATTTAAAGTGTGCTACGCGATTAGAGTGCTGGTTTCTGTAGTGCCTAAGCTCTTAGCTATAGGTAGGTATACCTACCTGAATAGTAAATTGGCCAAGGTTTTTTTTTAATGAAAAACGCAACCTACCTTTTTGGTTCAGATCGATTAAAGGTGGGGCAACATGCTAAGTCATGCTATCATCAACCTAGAACAGCCCACTGCTGGACATAGGCCTCTCCAATTACAGGCCATTCAGCTTAATTCTCAGCAACTCACCATTGCACTATGGCACTACCATACGTATGACGATTCGCGGTCCCCACTCAAGGACACGTATACTGAAACTGTCATCCGTTCTACGGCTAATATAGCCGGCCCGTGGGTTAAGCACCTTTTTTTTTTTTTTTTGTTTTCTGGGGGAAACCTTTAAAAGGCGCGGTCTTTGGAGATAAAACCAAGGAATGTAGGACTTTTACCACACTTAAACCACCCCGGTGGTCTGCATCTGCACATGGAAGGGGCACCGTTACCACTCAAAAGACCAATCCGGAACCGCCTCTGTGCATCGTCTGTTAGGGCACATCTCTGGGGAGACTGTAAAGGGTTCTCCCCGAAACCTGACTGTGCAAGTGTGCAAGGCAGCACATGACCACTGTGCGCCGCCTTCCCTGAGGTCACTCAGTGGGTCGACAGAGTCCCCACTCTAATCGCCCGCGACCCCAAGTGGGTTAAGTACCTATATGTATATTATTTGGTTTTTCCACTAAATAAAAAATAATAATAATAATAATAAAGTTTCTCAGCAACGGCAGCAACGAAGTCTGGATTTGTACCCTAGTAGGTAGTAATAATGTACTTAATACAATAGTTTATAAGTTTGGATGTAGGAGTAATGTTTTATAGTTGGTATACTTAGTTGACTACCACGCGGGCGAAGTCGCGGGGCAGAAGCTAGTTAAATATAACTGGCAAGATGTGGGTGTACTATACAGCTCCTCTACTTACCAACTCCAGAAATACAGGTTTGATTTCAAGTGTGTGAAATATGATTTCATGTGTGTGTTATGTATGTGAACGATGAACAGTTATATCCTCGTCATTAAATACGTAGTTATGTGGGGGTATTTACTTATCCTGAATATGTTACTCATGCTTGAGGGTTCTTCTAAATAAAAATAAGCTACGCTGTTACCAAGTTGAACCCACACCCAATTACCTACCTATCTGGTAGGTACCTACATAATGACTAAAAAATAAACGAATGTCTTATTTCTTCTTTGAAGTACCTACCTACCTACCTAAAATATTTGTTTCTTTTGCCAATCCAAAAAGTTTATATTTAACCTGAAACAGAATATTCATTAATTCAATAACTTTTATTTTCTTATATAAATATTAATGTTTACTAAAAATAATTCGTTTTTAACAAAAGGTCATCACTCATCATAACCGTAGCCGCACCGAGCGGTGCAGTTATGATGAGTGATAGGACAGTAACCACCCATCACCGCCTCGAAAAAATCCAACCGCTTATCGTCTACGCGCCGTCAGCAGCATGAAAGAAAGAAAGAAAGAAAAAGTATTTATTGCGACTGCGACTCGTACAGGAAGATCATAAAACTAAACTAAACACACACACGCACGCACGCTGGCACACTGGCACGCTGTCAAATGACAGTTTGCTGTTCACGCGCCGGTTACTAAGTAGTTGGTAGCTCACTGGATCCGCGCAAACGGCAACGGCTAGTTTTCAGCTTACAGACGGGTTTGCTTACATTTTTGAGTGTGAGATTTAGCGGGAGACAGAGAGACAGCCCGAGCAGCCCGAGCATTGCGAGCGGCTTGAGAACCATGCGCGGGCAGCGATGCATACGGCTTGTAGGCGCTTCTTCGCCGAAGAGCGGACTGCTCGCTTGAAACGCACGGTGGACGGGACATGTGACAAACGATCTTATTGTCATATGTACACGTAAAATTTACTTTAGGGCAGTTAATTTTAAAATCTTAACATGAATGACAAGTTATTTGCTGTGTCAAAGCGAAGCTGTTATAATGAGGGATGACCTTTAGTAGGAAGACCACCTAACTACGTAGTTTAACCTATCAGCGTGATAGTCATTATGGCAACATTGTGAATGTAGGTAGTAGGTAGCATTGGAATAGAAACAACAGAAAGTAATTAATCAATGTTTTTTCTCTGGAACTTGTTATCATAAAGGTCAACGTTATTAGGTATCGGTTATGTTGAAACTGTAACCAATAACGTGCGAGCCGAATTGGTCGCTGTTACTAAGCCAGGGCACCCCGACCAAATGGGTTAGGTTAGAACTGTGATCAACCACGTGCGAACCGAAAGAGCGAGGAGAGGCGAGCACTACTTCCAAAGGCCAGGCGGTTGACTAAACGGCTAATTTGACCAGAGGGGCAATTCTCGTAATTTTGATAACGTTCACAGTCTGATCTCAGTGTCAATCTGTCAAAAATATCTCTAATTTCCTTACATTTTGACATTTGTTTGTCGCCGAGATGAGACTGCGACTAGATTTTGAACGTTTTAAATTACGACAATTGGCCTTCAGTTCATCATACATACCGACATTTTCATGCCTCACTTTCAGCGGCTTGAATTAATAAGAAGTTATAGTTACGATTCCTAGGTCAAACAGTGTTGAGGCTATTAAGAAATAGCTTCTGCGCGCAGCCTCGCCCACGTGGGTGTCGAAAGCTATCCCACGGGAACGTGCTAACGGGACAAAAATACCCTATGTAACATCAGCTATCGGCCAGTGAAAGTCTCGTCAAAATCGATCCAGGCGTTCGGAGATTAAAAAACACAAACGGACAGAGACAAAAATAAAAAATAGTTAAGTACAATATATACTTTCATTATGCATTTTGTAAAAAGCTGTTATTTTGATCATACAAACAGACACTTAAATTTTATTTGTTTGTCCTTATAGATTCTCAAAAGCATACACAGATTTAGAAAATTAAAAAGCATCTGGAACTTTTTCAGGAATTTTTAACTGCGCTAGTTAAGTATATTAGTGCCACATCGACGCTTTAAAAAACCTCTATTCCTATGGGTACTTCTACACGCTGTTCATATTTTGTGTCCACAAAGTTGCACATGATACAGTCTCATACGTAGGCAAAGTAGAATTTAAAAAAAAACTTCAAACGAGACACACCAGAACAACTAAACTTTTGAAAATTACCGATTTGTCCGGCCACCTCGGGTGACAAGAAAAATACCGGCCAAGTGCGAGTCAAACTCGCACACGAAGGGCAAAGGACACAAGGCATAAAACGCCAAAAAGTAAATGTTTCTTGTAAGGAGGTGGAGAGGAAAGTGTCTTCCTTTCATTTTTTATTGGTATTTAGCTGTATCCGGTTAGACTGGAAGCCGACCCCAACATAGTTGGGAAAAGTTTAAGCAGATGATGACCTATTAAGGCTCATGAGAGACAGTCCGCTGACAGACAGACAGACGGACAGCGGATGCTTGGTAATAAGAGTCCCGCCGGCACCCTTTGGGTACTCAAAGGATGCCCAAAGGGTGTCAAACCTAGGGGAAAGAACCCAAAAAAAAAAGGTTTTATGGTGGGAACCCTAAAAAAACGCAAAATCATTTATTTGCTCTAACACAAAGGAGAGAAATAATCCGAACAGAGAGCTAGACCACTAACGATAGAGAACCAATAAAACTATCGTTTCTCTGAAAGCTTTTATGCACACAATCGTTGTACGACTTCAATCATTTCAGGAGGTAAAGCACCGACGGTGATACTAGATTTTTACCACAAAATAGATAGGTCAGAAGGCTTGCTCCATACTACAACCGAAAACCGGTGCACGCACACAGGGGCGTCGTACGGCGATCACAACTGTCACCAACGAATGCCAGTCGCGGATGCCCTTGCACTCACTGTACGTGAGCTGTGTCTATGTGTGCGTGCGTTTGCGCTCGTTATATACATAGAGTCAAACATACCTTCTGTTCCCATCTATTTTGTGTTTGTACCTTACTCTGACGCGTGCGCGGTACTTGCAGATTTTCCCTCGGCAGCCTGGAATTTCGGGACAGCCACAGCCAGTATCGGTTATGGTCTCGACGCTCGCTCTCGTTGACTGTACACAAAAGTGCTCCTAGCGAAAGTTTACGTCGCCCGTCTGAAAGTAAAGTACTGAAAGTGCCAAGTATTAAGTTCTTTTAAAAAGTTTTTTGTGTTGCAGTGTACTTTTTGAGTTTTGAAAATGAGAGTGGTGTTTTTGATTGTACACGTATTTTCCTTTTGTGTGGTTTATGCGAAAGGTAAGTTCTAGAAACTTTTATCTACTTTCAGCATTTCAGCCGAAAGACGTCCACTGTCAGAGATATTCGGAGGCCTATCTACAGCAGTAAACGTCTTTCTTAAAAATATTATTCAAATAATATTTCAATAATATTTTTATCTTGTTTTATTTAACAAAAACGTGTCCAGTAGTGAACAAGTTGTTTAAACTCTCAGCCAATGGTATTAACATGACTTTCGACATTCTCACATTACTACTTGAAAATAAAAACAGCACTTACGGTAACTCAGTATTTTATAAGATAACAAATTGATAAAAAAATAATGAGCTTTATAAAAGAGATTTCTTAGTATTATAAGATAACATTCTTCAGCCTAGCCTAGCCTTTTCCCAACTATTTTGGGGTCGGCTTCCATTCTAAACGGATGCAGCTGAATACCAATACTATACATGGAGCGACTGCCTATCTGACCTCCACAACCCAGTTACTGAGTAATATATCATAATCAAACTGGTTGCTAATGTACCTAATTGTATAATTTATTCTTTTTTGACATTGATTTACATTCTGTAATTACTTAAAGTCACACCCGGACTTATTACTCTTTATTTATTTATGAAAATCGTCTACTTTTAGAATGTTTGTAAGTTAATACATATGTGAGGACCATGTATTTTTCACATAGTTAATTTATATGTCATGGTTTCATTAATCCATTTTAATTCTTTTACCTATTGTGTTATAGTAATTTTATTTTTAGGTGCATCGTCTTTACGTATAATTATATAATTAATGTATGCAAAATATATAATATCATGATATGTACAAAAAAAGGAGCTACGTCTGCCAACAAACTGCTTAGCAGTTTGGCAGAGGTAATAATATCTTGTCAAAAATGATTTATGTGAATAAACACTTTTATTATTTTTTTATTAGATATTATTGTAAATAAAAGAGCAACAGTGGAGTTTTTTGCCCATTCTTCTCCATACGAAAAGTACCTTTTGGAAGGGGCGACTAGAATTGATTTTATTTTAATTTAATTTTTGACGTTCAAAAGTGCCTTTTATGTGCTATTTGAAATAAATTATTTGACTTTGACTTTGACTTATGATACCTCTGGGTAAGACTGCTTGTCAGACTTTCGGGCTTCAGACGACCCGTAACGACTGTCAAAGATCCTCGACTGACAGCCGGGACCAACGGCTTAACGTGCTTTCACTTTCCTTTCACACACGGAGGGGTCTGGGTATGTGAAGATAGTTACCCATCCACGGATCAACCGCGGCAATCGATCGACCCGTGTGGCTGTTGTTACTTAGCCATAAGTCCCAACTGATTAAAAAAGAGTGTGCCCTAAAAAGGAGTTATTAAAATATCTGGCCCGAGTTTTGGTTTATTACACTTCCCCAAAGACTTAGTAGCTTAATATATTAACTAAGTTTCAGTGATAAAGTGTAACTTTCACATCTGGATTTATTACATACTAATTAAAACTTTATCAGTTCACTTTATTGGCTACTTAAGAACTATTGATTGCAACCTTTCTCATATTTTAGGCTAGACGAATTACATTTTACCCTAAGTTATAATCAAATTACCAGCACTACTAGAGCAAACCAATATTATACACTGTGCTTGCTATATGCAGGAAATAGGCTACACCCTGCGCATCTTCAGTGACATTAAAAAGGAACAAGGCTTTTACCACCAACTCACAGTGGGCCCGCATAAATACAATACAATTCCAAAAAAAGCGAGCTGCTGATCTTCAAAGCAGGCAAACATCGTCCTACCCATGTGCCTGCAGTATACCTCAATGGCGTTGCACTAAGGCTGGTTGACAAATTTAAATATCTGGGGCATATTGTGACGGACGACCTCAAGGATGACGAGGATATAGAGCGGGAACGCAGGGCGTTGGCGGTGAGAAGTAACATGCTTGCTCGCAGGTTCGCTCGATGTACAATTCAAGTAAAGATAACGCTCTTTAAAGCGTATTGTCAATCTTTTTACTCGAGTGGCATGTGGGTAAGCTATACGCGACGATCCTATGACACCCTGCGGGTTCAATATAACAATGCTTTCAGAAGTTGTTAAGGCTACCGTGGCGCTGCAGTGCCTCCGGAATGTTTGCAGAAGCCCACACGGATGGCTTCAAGGCCATAATTCGCAAGAAATCGGCTTCTTTGCTGCAGCGTCTGCGGGGTGCTAAAAATAGCATTCTGAAAGTCATTGCTGCTCGATTTGACTGCCCCATTCAAAAACACTGGGTGAGGGTAGTGAATGGTTTTGTATAGATAAGTACTAACAATACTAACATAATTGTAAGCTAACATTGTTGCTAATATATACTAACAAGATATGGATTTTAATTATCTGAAATAAATTATTCTATTCTATTCTATAGTAGATTACGTTAGTGTGCATACCTACACACAGTGGCGTGCATTGGTTTTCAGAATAAGTAGGCAGGCATTTAATTTCGTCGTATTAACTTGAACGAGTAGAGACCAATGACAATGTGCGAATAGTACGGGAGCCGAGTAGGCCGTCTGGCGACTGCCTACTGCCGCGCGAGTTTATATGAAGATTTTGTTTTTTGTTAGGTATGATAATTTAGGGGGCACACACACTAAAAGGTAATTGACAGGCTTATGGTGATTTTTCGAGGTAGGCACTGCTTAAATAACCTTTATGCAATCCACGCCACTGCACACACACTAGCGACACGCGTCGATGACAGAGGCAAGGGCAACCACCGACAACATGCCCCTCATGTCTTTGAGCACCGTACTCAAATACACGAGCGACACGTTGTCGACGGTAGCCGCCGACGCGCGTCGACGGTTGCAGTTGGCTCTATCGTCGACGACTGTCACTCGTGTATTTGCACACCTGCGGCTTATTACAGAGATTCCTCTCTTTTGGGAAGACTAACCTAACAAAAACCGAATTGATCGTCTTCACAAAAAAGAGGAAGCTTGCTACACTACAACTTCCACGTTTCTTTTGGCACTACCTTAAGCCTTTCAACTGAAACCAAATACCTGGGCATCTTTTTGGACAAACAGCTGAACTGGGCTAAACACCTCAACCACATCACCACAAAGGCCAGCATATCCCTGTGGCAATGCAAGAGAATGCTTGGGAAAAACTGGGGGATTAGCCCCAGGGTCACCTACTGGCTTTATACCACAGTTATCAGACCAATCATCACATACAGCTCACTAGTCTGGTGGCCCAGAACAGACCTGAGCACAGCCCAAAGAGATCTCAAAAAGCTGCAGCGATTTGCTTGTGTGGCAATCACTAGCTGCATGAGAACTGCACCCACCGCTGCCCTACAGGCCATGCTTGGACTGCCTCCCCTACACCTCATCGTGAGAGAGGAGGCGGCCCTGTCTGCCTTCAGACTCCATCTATCAGGAACCCTAAGCAAAGACTCGAGGATCAAGCACATACGCCTAAAGGACGAGGCGATCAAACGGCAGCCAATGATGGCATCACCCTGCGACAAAGCCCCTAAGCAATATTGCTTCCAAAAGCATTACAACGTAGTGCTTAAAGAGGAGCAGTGCGACTACTCAGGCCCGGGAGAGCTAAGAGTTTACACAGATGGATCAAAGACCGACTGCGGAACTGGAGTCGGAGTTTTCTCACACGACCTCAACATAAACATATCCAGCCCGCTAAGAATGCTCAACACGATCTACCAAGCCGAGTGTGTGGGTATAATACAAGCGGCCCATGCCATAGCAGCCAGGCGAGTTACGGACACCCATGTTCGTATGCTCTCTGACAGCGCCTCAGTCCTCCAATCCCTAAAGAAAGAATGCATCGCATCAAATCTAATACTAGAATGTCACAAGGCGCTTGAACAGGTAACTGTATCTGTTGAGACCGCTCGCGCTCCACTCAACATCGCCGCGCGCTGGCGGCAGTGAACGAGGGGTGCGGGGACAGCGGGGAGTCAGCCGGCCGACGGCCGAGCGCGTGTGGTGTGGTGTGATGTGGTGTGTGGTATGGTGTGATGTGCGCGTGTGGTGTGGGCCCCCGCACCACACCGCAACGGACAGTCAGCTGTTGCTCTCCTTCGTGCACGGCTGCGCTTGCGCGTCTTTATATCACTTGTTTACATGTTTCAACCGACCGTTGTAATTTTATGTCTCTAATCATTATACTTGTTATACCGTCCGCTATACTTAATTTCATTTTGCTCCACCACGACCTATCGTCGCGATCAGTATCGAACCGCAACACAGTGACACTACTATGGATAAAAGTGCACAGTGGATCACTAGGTAACGGCGCGGCTGATGACCTGGCCAGAAGGGCATCCAGCACGCCAGTCTACGGACCGGAACCAGTCGTGCCTATCCCCTTAAATCAACTACGCAGGTGGGTACAGAAGCACACCCACACACAGGCAGAGAACTGGTGGTCCTCGTCATCGGGATGCAGGCCGTCCAAGGAAGCCATGCCATCATTAGATGGCAAGCTAACCACAAGATTAATAGGACTGGGCAGGACAGGCCTGCGCCTGGTGACGGGGACCATCACGGGACACTGCTCACTGAACAAACACTTCCATACGATAGGCATAACGGAGAGCCCCCTGTGCAGAGCTTGCATGGAGGCTGATGAAACCGTCGCGCATGTGCTCTTTGAGTGCGCAGGCGTCGCCCAGATTAGATCAGAAACCCTCGGGACATCCAGATCCTACACAGATGTTCTCGACAGACCAGGAGACCTAATAAGCTTCTGGAGGGAGGTGGGCTGGTTGGAATAACCACTGACGGCCGCCATGGCCTACGCACAATGGTCCACCTGAAGGACTAAGTGCGGAAACCAAACCTGTAACATAAAACATAGAACATTGGGAATACTATAGGCTGATTAAGCTATGCTATATAGGTAATAACTTCTAATACTATGTAGGAAAACATCTCCATCCTTCCAACCATCTCGTGGTGATCTCAGCAATTTCGTTGTGGACGTCCTAAGTAACAGTGAACGGAAGATTTATAGTCCTCTTCACCGTATCGGGCGACAGCGGCCTATGCTAATATTTATTCCTTCCGTGAGCTCTCTGATGACTTGCAAAATCAAATTTGTATATGTATATTAAGGCTTTGGGCGAATTTTGCGTAGTTGGCGCTTCTTGTCTAGGTGTTCAAGACGGTTTGTTTCAAAACTATCAGTTGCTTTGTAGATAAAGTGCGCCACCTTTTTCGGTTTCGAGCAAGCTCGTGCCGCCGACCAACGGGTATGCCACAACTCCTAAGGTGACATTTGAGAACACAAGAAAGATCGAAAATCGGTCGTTGTTCGATTGTTTGGAATATCTAACACAGTACTTGTTTACCTACCGGCTGCTGTGCGGTGAGAAGATGAGCCAATAAACCTGAGGAACATGTGATGAGCACGGACGTCTTGCCAAACCATAGGTATGTCTTATTCAAGTAAAGTCTTGAAATGTTAGTTTAGCTACTGACAATTAATGCTTGCACTGACGAGACACACAGGTCCACTGTCCACTCAAATCTGTGTGGTTTTTTCTCAAAAGACCATCTCACAGTAGTCTGCATGGTCACCATTTACATGAGCTGATCAAGATTATGTCTGGACTTTAAAAGAGACTGTAACCTCTGAGTTTGTTTCGATATGACTTCTTGGAGTAGTCGGATAGGAAATATTATAGTCACCTCTTCTGAACATAAGCATAATCAACCTATAATGTTCCCACTGCTGGGACACCCTCTGTAAAAGGGAGTGGGCCATAAACAATCACGCATGCGCAGTGCGGTTGTAGGTTGTAGGTTCGACTTTACTTTGTGTAACTAACACAAAGTAAAGTGCCTGCCAGTGTTTGAATCTACAACCTACAACTCGTAAGTCGCTCCTGACTTAATCTATTTTTTTTTGTTTGTAATCCGACCGACCTGTGCTGTTATCATTTAGCCACGAGCCCCTCCGAGCTATAGTTCTAAGAAACCAAGGACATCAAATAACTGAATATCTAAGTAAATTCCTTCACAAATTTGAGATAATAATTGAAATGTTACAAATAATTGAAATGTCACATGCGAGAATGTAGTTTCGTAGCACCGTAGCGGTCGTAGCCCGTAGCGGTCGTAGCTCGTAGCACTTAGAGAAATTGGTATCTTAACTGCTACACTAAACGTTCCTTTATGAATTTTATATTTAGCATACAAAGCGGACATTTATCTTCCTATTAGATTTTCAATTTAAATATCTCACTTTTGAATTATAAAATACTTTGTTACTACATTGTGAATCGAAGAAGTGTACCTACAATTTAAAAGTTCTCGGATACAATAATTATCCGAATCTCTGCTTGATTGAGTAACCATTATTTGTTGCAACATATTCATCTTCATGAAATGAAATGTTTATTTCTGTAAGCAGATCATCTCAGAGGTCATAGTCTCTTTTAAAGACCAAACATTATATTATTAGGATTTTATGTGAGTCTAACAATGCAGGGTCATGTCTTTTGAAGAAACTGCAAAATCGTGTAGCTCAACCCTATTTTAAGGAGCTCAACGACCCGTCATACGAAGCTGCCAGATCTGCAGGGCATTTGCGTAGGCCATATACACTCTTCAGTTTATCTCAATTATTGCTACGATAAAATAGCCACAACAACGCCCTTGCCTTTGTATATCAAACGAGAGAACATTTGTCTGAACGGCACCCTATTGAATGAAAGTATGGTTTAACTTGAAACTGCATAATTACAGTCTACATTTTTATATAACATAACATCACTCCCGTATTCGCTGTAGGGTTAGGTAGGTGCACCTATAGTACGTGCACCCACATTTCGCCAGTTATGTTCAAGTCCCTTGCACTTTTCCCAGCGAAAGCACTAGGAAGTGGTGAAGGGCGGGCGTTTTGGACTATCTTATGTAATTTTGACGTTCGAAAAGTGCTGATTCTCAGCCTCAAATTAGGCTGAGAATCAGCACTTTTCGAACGTCTATAAATGACTTTAGATTTTGAATATTGACGGCACGGTTGACGCAGTGGTTAAGTGATTGACTGCTGCGCTGCGTGTCGCGGGTTCGATTCCCGCACGGAACATAAATTTGTAAGGCCTACAAGTAGTTGTTCCGGGTCTGGCTGTTTGTGTATGTGAGTTTAAATGTTTGTAAACGCACCCACGACACAGGAGAAATTCCTAGTGTGGGGCAACGTTTTTTTTTTTAAAAAAGTAAAACAATTTTTTTCCATCAACCGGGCACTAACCTAAATTCCGGGCTTCTACTGAGAAACCGGTTTTTCTTCTGGAAAATTCCAGATGGTAAAACCTAATAACACTTCACCCGATCCGGGATTAGAACCTAGGACCCCACGCTCAGCAGTAGCGCTTGCGAACACCAGACCAAGGAGCAGTCTACAGTTTTCTTCTCAATAAAGCGAATTTTACCTTCCTTGACATATTGAAGTACTATTTTATAATAAAAATATGTATGTTTAGGTTAAGGTGGGAAATCATCAAATGACGTCTCGCGCTCTGGGCGGAGCGGGAGGGCGTGTCAGACTTTTACTTACTAAAACCCATCCGTGTTCCTTCAGCTGCCTATGCCAGGGGCTACGGTATCTCTTTCGAATAACTCGCGGCCCTGGCAGGCTTCGGCCTTAGCGGATCCCTTCAGTTCGTGCTGACATCTCTTTGAGGCGCGCGTGGAACACAACGCGCCGTCGACCCGGGCCTGATCCTTACCGGGCGGCGAGCTGCCCTTTGCTCGCCGCTTGAAAGCCCGCGCCTACGGTGGCCGGGAGTCGGTTGCTGACTCCCGACGTCTAGGGCTTCTCCTGCGGCGACTAGGGGAGTTAGGGCGCAGAGATTGCCTCTCCCTCACGCGCTCCGCTTCCTCCTTTGCGAGCATTATCTATTATCGGGAGGTGACGGCTTCCCATGCACTCTCACTCCGTACCATGGCCTGGACCAGGGCCGGACGCGAGAGATCGCCGCCGCCGATCCCTGCCACGAGGACGTGGCGGTGCTCCGCCCAAGCCGGACATAACTCCACAGTATGCTCCACCGTGTGATCCACATAGTGGGACAACTTGGCGTTTCCTCCCGCCATATCCTGAACAGGAACCTCCAGAAACAACCGTGTCTGGTGAGGACCTGCGTCAGGCGGAAGGTGAGGGCGCCGTGGCGCCTCTTCAGCCACTCCTCAAAGAGGGGGATCGCCGCAATTGTAGCGTGCCCATCGACGCGCAACCTGCCCATGTATTCTGTAAAAATCTCACCATGAAAACTGAGGTGAAGTGACCTGTCAATAGTGTCATTCCCTAGCATCAAGGGGCGGTACAGTTACCATAGATTTAGCACATGATCAGAACCCCTGCGTTGAAATTTTTTGTAGTTTTAATTAAAAAAAATTGCTCTTCAATACATTTTGACCGCTTAAGTATTGCTATTTTTATGAAACGGCTGATTTTTTTTAATAACTGACGAAATTTCTTCGCCCTATTAATAGTCTAGAATCATGTGCTTAAAATCTTGTAGGAAAGTTATCTCAGGGTGTGTTGGGTCTATTTAAATCATTAGAAATGCACGTTTAACAGTAAAAGTAGGTATATAATTTATTGTAAAACACAGTGAAAAGCACAAACTGGAAAAATGGGGTGAATATAAAAACAATCAAAACTAAATACTTATGTGCGGGTCGCGATCGTGGCGTACGAACTCGCGATTGTCGTCCACTGTTCATGGTTACAGTTTGTGTGAACAAAAAGAGACAAAAAAAATTGTACTGTCTTTGATCTAATCACGACCCAGATACTTAGAAACCAAGGTGACCCTATAAAGAAATATGTACCAAAAGGTAACGAAAGAAAGAAAGAAAAATATTTGATTTGGGACACACAGGAAATACAAATAGTAAAAAAAGAAGCATTGAAAAAGAGGGACGAACAATTCCCAGAGGGACCATAGGTACTAAGAAAAAAGAAAAACAATGTTTGGTTCAAAACAAAGGAAATTCCACAACACCTCATAGGCAGGTATTTGATCATTGTATCCTCTGTTTCCTAAGTATTTCTTTTTTTTGGAAAAATACCTGGGAATCCGCAAAAAAACGTTTGTACCAACAGGGTGTGTTCAGGGTTCTGTACCCAAAGGGTGCCAACGGAACCAAAAAAGCCTCCTCCTCTGCCCGTCCGTCTGTCTGGCTGTGGGCTGTATTTCATGAAGCGTAATAAGTAGACAGTTGAAATTTTCACAGAGTGTATATTTCTATTGCCGCTATAACAACAAAAATAATAAAAAATAAAATAATGTTTAAAATTAAAGGGGTTCCCAAATAAAAATCGTATTTAAACAAAAATGTAGAGTTCAATAATGTTCGGTGGTACGGAACCCTTCGTGTCCATCCGACTCGCCCTTGGCCGGTTTTTTGTCCCTAAAACGTCCACTTGCCTGGATATTAGACCTGTCAATGAACGATTGTTTTAATACTAATTTTACGGGTATAAAGAAATAATATTTTTGAGTTTGTACGTAGCGTGTCTTCGGAAGTACTGATGCAGTTCAGATTTTTTTTTTTCACTAACAGTATTGCCGAACGTAATAGGTAAATTTTATGTTAAAACAAGAAATTCCACGCGGACGAAGTCTCGGGTAGAAACTAGTAGTATCTATATTATTATTTTAACTTTACATAACGTGAAGCAAGAAGTATCGGCGTTATTTAACTACTATTATATCCTACTTATTATTACTAATTAATTAATATTACAAACGTGAAAGGTTGTATGGATGGATGAATGGATGGATGGATATTTGTTACTCTTTTACGCAAAAACTACTGAACGGATTTGGATGAAATTTGGCACACAGATGGTTTATTACCAGGATTAACATATATAGGACTTTTTATCCCGATATTCCCACGAAATCGAAACTTATGCGGGTGAAACTGCGGGGCGCAGCTAGTATAAAATATATATCTAATTACTGGCGAAATGTGGGTATTCTATAGGTACCTCTGCCTACCCCTTCGGGAAGTACGGGCGTGATGTTATGTTATGTTTATTATTATCTCTCCTTTTTGTTCTGCAGCGGGACAATACAGGCTAATTAGTTTCGATACCCGCTCAGAGAGTTATGGAACGCGGAAATGCAAAGAAGAATGAAACTTACCGACATCGCCGCGGTGATTGCGCGTGAAAGTGGAAATGGATGAGCCACATAGGGCGTAGAACAAATGGCAGATGGGGTAGAACAGTGCTGGACTGGAGACCGAGACCTGAAGGCCAATTCTCGTAATTAAAAATATTCAAAATCTAGTCGCAATCTCACCTCAGCGACAATCAATGTCAAAAACTTGTAATAAATGTAGGGAAATCAGAGGTTTCGTCGGTCGTTCCTAAAATTACGAGGATTGCCCCTCTGGTAGTAGAAGTGTGGGCAGACAGCCGATGAGGTGGACCGACGACCTGGTGAAGATTGCTGGACGTCTCAGGCTTAGGAAGGCTAGACACAGAGAAGAGTGGCGTACATTGCAGGATGCCTACACTCAGCATTAGATAGCGAAAGGATGAAGAAGAGAGGAAATACAAGTTGTGATACTGATAAATGGTTATTTTGATACTGGCTTTTCTCAGTCGTGGATTTATTGAAAAAATACACTACAATAATAGATTCTAATATCAAACATATCCAAGAAAAGTATGTATTATGTTATAAGACAATTCATAACAATAAATATAATAAAAGATTAATAATTGTAACTATTTACTCAATATTATGCTAACAGGCAACAATATCATATTTGTTAGGAAAACAATGACAGCCATTTTATTGACTCCGGAGCCTTTTTGTAACGAGATTGTGAGGTCACAGGAAAAAATTATAAGGATAAAAGTTAATGCAACTGGGTCATATCTTATTTACGATATAACATCTTATTAATGTTTATGAATCAATATTTTAACTCGGCAAAGTGAAAATACATACTTACATACCTATTTTTGTTGGCATATTGGCGTGTGCTATGAACATCATCGTCTGCCCAGTCTGTTACCAACTATGTTGGTGTCCGCTTCCAATCTAACCAAATTAGCTGAATACTAGTATTGTACATGAAGTAACTGCCTATCTGACCTACACAACCCAGTTGACTACTGGGTAACATGATACTCCTTGGTAATACTGGTTGTCACACTTTTGGACTACCCTACCCGTAACGACTATCAAATATCTGCGAATGTCAGCCGAGACTAACGGTGGATCAGAGGGATCTGGATATGTAATGGATGGTCACCCATCCTCAAACCGACCGCGGCAAGAGTAGCTTAACCATTGATCGACCCTTGCGGCTGGTATCATTTAGCCACAAGCCCGAACGAGTACTTGAAAGCCTATTGAACGTAATCTTTTGATATTTGATTGGCTATTGGCTATTTCGGTTCACCAGCCACAACAATTAACATGAATTTCAAAGCGAATTAGCATTTGTGTTGATCAACCATTCACAAACGGGGCGATAATGACGTATACTGCGAGCGCTACATCGCGAACGCATTATCTATCCAAAGTCCACTTTCCAAACATGTAAATAAAGCTATGTTTATGGAAAAACAACTTTAAATAATCAGCCTGTGCTGTCCCACTGCAGGGCAAAGGCCTCCTTTCCCTTTTACACTCGATTCGATCCTACTTCAGTATGGACCAATCCCCCCTATAAGCGACAAGCTTCTCCCGCCATCTACACCTGGGTCTGCCTTTAATACCTTCACATAATGTTCAGTTTGCGCAAAAAAAAACACGATTACGATTTTTTATAGCATCTACCTATTTTGAAATCAACTTTAATTTACACTACCATAAAGTTTACATTCGTTTATGAGGAAATTACATCAATTGGAAACAAGGATATGAACAGACTTTAGGTACCTTTCTGTTTGTGTTATCTGTAACTAAAAGATTCCAAGTCTCGATGCCTAACATAATTATTCGAAGCCTACTTCTGGGAATCGAGACTAACGTTTAGAATTCCAAGAAAACTTGTTATGTTCTCTTTTACAAGAACAGGCAAAGGACGACTAAGGAAAAGCCAACTAACTGAGCAATATCGTGATCACTTAAAATGAGTAGACATTACAGGCCATATTCCCACATGCTGAGTAAGTTATACAGGCTGGTATTGAGATGAGTCAGTATGAGAAAGTCTGAAACTCTTTTTAGTATAATCCTGTATTTTTCCACTGCAAGGTAAAAGTCTTCTACTAAGCTTTCACTTCATCACCTTTCACAAGTTTTGTCTTTGGGTCTAAAGACTGGTAAACAGCACCATAGTTGCGTAATATCACTTTTAATCACAATCTGAATCATTTGAAGGATATTGCTAATCCATTGTTCCAATGTTCTAATTGATATGTTCAAGAAAAAAAAATGTCAGCTCAACAACATAAATACCGCAATGAATGTTGTTGAACTGTTAAAATGAAAGCCATTCCTATTGTTCGTGTATTACGCAATTACCCCGCCGGTTCTTTATAGTAGCTAGCTACTATAAATTACCAGTTTACCAGTCTTTGTTGTAAAACTACTTATTAGGAGAGGAGAAATTCAATCTAAGGAAACATGTCGTAGATTTTAGAGTAATTAAAAACTACCTAGAATAAATGCTGTGAGAATGGATTCCTTGCGAAGCACGTGTAGTGTGACTATGAATGATAGCCTGAGGAATGACTTGATAAGGCAACAGCCACACTGTTGCCTTATCACGTCGTTTGAAAGAATATGTAGTGAAAAAAAATTAAAAGTGTATGCTGAGATGGTTTGTTCATGTTGAGAGGATGAAAGGCAACAATCAAAAGGTTACTCAACACCGGGAGTGAACGACCTAGGAGTACATATAGTGACCTTATCAAAGATGTTCTTCAGAAAGGTCAGGTGCGTAGTACTCGCGATTTGGGTGCGTGTATGACCAGCACCCTAATTGCGTAACACACGATCAATCGGAATCGGTTTCATTTTGACAGTTCAACAACAGTCATTGCGTTATTTACGTGTTGAGCAGACAAATTTTTCGAACTTATGAAGCAATGGATTAGCAATTTGCTTCAAAATGATTTAGATTCAGATTAATCGTGTGTTACGCAATTAGGGTGCTGATGTATGAATGTAAACGTAGCAAAAGGAGTATGTAAGGATCGTAGCAGGTGGTGTTCTGAGTTTCGGCCTGGAATGGGAAAAGGTATAAGTTTATGTATGTAAAAACTACCTACAAAGAATTTCATAAAACACAAACCCCTATTATCTGCAATACCAGAGCATCGCAGGTATGACACACAGATAATCAAATGTATTATTATAATGGCAACATATCCTTTACAAAGAGCTCTACTCTTCTCTCTCCACTTTCAAACACGACTATTGCGTAGCCTTTTGCCAACTATGATGGTTAGCTTTCAATCTAGAAAGAAAGAAAAAGTAATTATTGCGACTCGTACAGGAAGATCACATACTAAACTAAACACAGTCAAAAATAAAAATAAAACCGGCTAAGTGCGAGTCGGACTCGCACACGTAGAGTTCCGTACCACAAGGAACGCCGAAAAAAAAACACGTTTGTTGTATGGGAGCCCCACTTAAATATTTATTTTATTCTGTTTTTAGTATTTGTTGTTATAGCGGCAACAGAAATACATCATCTGTGAAAATCAAAACTGTCTAGCTATCACGGTTTATGAGATACACCCTGGTGACAGACAGACAGACAGTCAGACGGACAGTGGAGTCTTAGTAATAGAGTCCCGATTTTACCCTTTGGGTACGGAAACCAAAAAATCAAGTTCAAAATCAATCTAACCTTATGAAGCTGAAGCGACTACGCATCTGACCTCCACTCCAGTTACTGGATAACACGATACCCCTTGGTAGAACTGGTTGTCAGACTGTTGTGCTTCTGACTACCCGTTCTGCCAAAGATCTACGAATGACACTTTCCGAGGCACGGAAAGGTCTCATCCGCGGCAAGAGTAGTATCGTATCGTAATTGTATAACTCAATATCAGTCTCAATCTGAATAATTTTGAAAGATATTGCTAATCCATTGCTTCATATGTTCGAAAAATTTGTCTGCTCAACAACTTAAATAACCCAATGAATTTTGTTGAACTGTCAAAATGAAAGCCATTACTGATAGTGTGTTATGCAATTACCGCGCCGCGCCGTGCGGCTGTTATTGAGCCCCTATAATATATTTCCACTTTCAATATAAACTACAAATAATGAATAAATAACAACATTTTATACTAATAATGGCCCATCGGATAATTGTTGAACTAAGCATAATGGCTGTAGTTGTTTACTAAGTTTAGTAGTTTATGATAGTTTGCAAATTGAAACTTCGAATGCTAAGTTACGGAGCTGTTCGGAAGGAAACAATTTAAAGTACTAATAATAAGTATAATATTTTAAAACACGATACAGGAGAAATTCCTAGTGTGGGGCAACGTTTTAAAAAAAAAACAAACAAAACTGATAGCTTGGATGTATGTAGGTAGGTACTTTAAGACGAGGTAGATTTTTCCTAATGTTATCTGAATATTAAAAATAAACGGAAGAGATGTTTTGATTGACACGTTGGTCCAGTGGTTGGAAGCGTTACTGCTGAGCATGAGGTCCTGGATTCGATTCCCGGTTCGGGCAAAGTGTTATGGGGTTTTTCATCTGGAATTCCTCAGTAGCAGCCCGGAGTCTGGATTTGGGACAGATTGATGGCAATAGGCTCGCCCCTAAATCATTGGACTTACATACCGGTAAGTGTACTATATCTGCGTACAGTCACGAGCAAAAGTATGTATACACTCGGCTTTATTCAAAAGCGATTTACTCCTTTATTTTTTCATAAAATTTTATGTTGTTATGAACATAGCATTTTCGAACCAATACGTTTATGTAATGTGTAGTATTTCAACGTTGCATTCGTTATTGCACGAAAAAATAGCAATTGAAAGTTGCCAAGTGTCGACATATTGGTGCTCGTGACTGTACACCTCTGACTAACCCTTCGGGGAATATAGCCGTCATGTCATGTAATGAGAATTTTTTTTTTTTTTAACGTTTATTAAGGATGATATTCTCTTAGCATGTATATCCTCCTTTTTGTTTCTTTTTTATATTCCTGTTTGTTTCTATCACACTTAAATTAAATTGTAGCTGTACCAGTACAGCGTCCTAATAACTGTTTACTTACTTTAAAAATAAAAATAATTGTTTTAATACTTGTTGATGAATAATTGTTTACTGCACCGGACGACATCTTTACGTCGGCGCCGGCTGTCGCTGAAAACTAGCGCTGGGGCTCTGTCTTGCATAGGGTCGCAGCATAATGCTGAGCGATAGCCGTTTTGCGTGGATGTGACGGATGTCAACCATTTCTTTTTGTTTTTTTCTTTATTTGTTTTTTATGTTCTTTTTTGCGTCACGTTTACCGCAAATAAACGTCTTTTCTTTCATTCTAATTATACGCTGAAAACTCTTTCCATCAAACGATTTACTCGTAGAGTCGTCTAAAAATAGATCCAGTTGAAGGCATTTACAAAGACAGTTCAATAAATGCCTCAGCCCTCAATTTACTATAAAATGAAAATGAAAGGCAATTGACGTCTACAATGATTAAACAATAGGGAATTTTAATAACAGCAATCTAAAGTTCGTATTGTTGTCCAACTGCAAAATATTTGTGTTGTAGTGAAAAATACGGGAAATTGACCTTTGTGTACCTAATAATAGAAGGTTATAAATTTTCTTAAGTAAAAATAAGGCTTCCGAGGTAGTTCTTTAATCTGGATCGCTTACCTAATACCTACCAATCCTTAATATGGAGGAACTAGATTATCCATACTAATATTATAAATTCGAAAATAACTCTGTATTTATTTATTTCATTATTTATGTACACACAGTAAAATACATAGGGATACAACATAATTTTAATGTAACTACAAAGGTACTGCTTATTTCTTAGGAAATTTCTTCCAGCAGACCTGCGAAAGGAGAACTAAAAAAGCAAAATGTGACAATGTAGACAACAATTAGTATGTGACAACAAAGAGAGAAAAATATGAATATTTAACCGTTTCACGCCTAAACCACTAAACGGATCATATTTGGCAAGGAGATAGATGGCATCCTGGGGAAAGGCATTGGCTACTTTTTATCCCGGTAGCATGTTGCCGTGGGATAATTTCCGACACCCACGCGGGCGAAGCCGCGAGCAGAGGCTAGTCCTTAATATGGAGCAAATAAAAGAGAAAAGAAAGAGAAGAAAATAAAGAAAAGAGGAAGAGAGGGAGAGGGAAGAGATTGTAAATAATAGAGGTACCTACTAGTTTCAAAGTCAAAGTCAAATCATTTATTTCAAATAGGCACATAAAAGACACTTTTGGACGTCAAAAATAAAATTAAAATAAAATTGATTCTTTTCGCCCCTTCCAAAAGGTAGTTTTCGTATGGAGAAGAATGGGCAAGAAACTCCACCGTTACTCTTTTATAATGTTTTACAATATCTTGCATACATTCATTATGTAATTATATGTGAAGACGATGCACCTAAAAATAAAATTACTATACCACAATAAGTAAAAGAATTAAAGTGGATTAATGAATCCATGACATATAAATTAACTATGTGATAGATATGCTAACTATGTGCTATTAGCTATGTGCTCACATATTTACAAACATTCCAAAAGTGGACGATTTTCATAAATAAATAAGGTGTAATAAGTCCGGGTGTGACTTTAAGTAATTACAGAATGTCAATCAATGTCAAAGAAAAAAAAAGAATAAATTATACAATTACATTAGCAACCAGTTTGATTTTGTCTAGAGTTTTTCTCCAAATAGGGAAAGTTTACTGAACTCTCCTAATCAGCTATTGTACTCGTCAATCAAAAAGCTTGTATGTTTCTCCTTGTTACCTTAACTAATGAAACCTTGAAAAAAAAACAATGACACAGAGCTCAGGCACGACCTGAAAAACAATAAAGGTCACCTTTTATCCCCCAGTACTTCCCCTAAAGTACAAGTAATATCGTTGGCAGAACTTCACAATTTTCCGACGAAGATGATCATATATAATTAGATTTTTATTCAAAGCAGATCTCAAACTATCTCGTTCCACTCCGTAATTTTAAGAAAGCATTATTCATTCCTTTTCAAGACTCCTGAACATTGGAGTGACACTCCGGCGAATTGTAGATGTTGAAATATTATTAGTTGAATTTTTCATCTCAAGGACCACAAAGGACAATTTTGTTTCAAGATTAATTTGTTCATTTAATTGAAATTATTAATACATATTTTTCCATTACGAGAAAATATTTCTGGGTAGGTTAGGTACTGTTTTTATAATTTTGCGGTTCATGTACCTACTTTCAAGAGCTTTTTAATATACTAGTTTTATTTATTATACGATATTAATTTAGAGCTCATATTAATATTTAATGCTTTACTTTATTTTATTACATAAACTCACGCTTTATTACCATGGGGCAACTACAAAACGCCTCATGCTACAATCCTTACATACTCCTTTTCCCTCGTTTACGTTCATACATCTGGTCACACCATCATCATCATCATCATTTTAGACGAAAGACGTCCACTGCTGGACATAGGCGTCCCCCAAGCACCTTCACTTCAACCGGTTCGGTGCTTCCCGCATCCAGCGGGTTCCTGCGGCCTTCACAAGGTCGTCGGTTCACCTTGTGGGAGGCCTTCCAACACTGCGTCTTCCGGTATGCGGTCGCCACTCCAGAACCTTTCGGCCCCATTGGCCGTTTGTTCTGCGAGCAATATGCTCTGCCCACTGCCGCTTAGTCACATATACATTCATTTATTTCCAGTTCAAAATGTCATGATGAATTTAAAGTGCTACGGCGAATGAAAAATACTTGACTTGTAACATGAAACTCAGGAAAGCGTGTCATGTAACAATGATAAAAGCGGAACATTGCTTTTATTCATTCTATTACAAGTTCAAAGTCCTATTTAAGTATAAAGAAACAAAATATTATTGCTTTTAATGAATACATTGCCTTTTTTCAACGTGTTGTGCCAATTAGGCGCGGATACAGGGGGTCAATGGATGCAGGAGCCCACATCATCAAACATAATTTTATAACCTGTATTTGTACTTTGTATCCACAAAGTTTATTACTTAGATAGAAATAAGTCGTCGTCATCCTCGAAATGGGGGGCATATTGTTCAGTTTACGGAAAATAGGTAGCGAAGATCTTTTTTTAAAAGGGCTGTTACAGCCTGAGAAATCATTTGTCTCCCTTGAGCGAAAACCTAGTTCCGCGCTTGGAGCCAATTCTAAGCTATGAAAAACGATAACAGCTGCGTAAAATATGATTCGGTATCATTAAAAAAACACACGTCTGACATTAAATATAAATTATATTAAAAATAAACAAATCAAATACTTAGGTACTTCTTAAATTGCCACTTTATTTGCGGACGTAATTCTATGGTATTGCAAAAATAAGGAGCTTACAGATTTAGGGAAATTATTATAAAGCACTGTACAATCGAAGACTTGGATATTGAAATTGCTGAATAAAGAAAGAATAACATTTTCCTTTTAGTACAAAACAAATGAGAATACCAGCTCGTGTAGTAAGTACTTGAGCTTTCATATTATTGTACGATTCGAAAAACATTTTATTATAGTCTGTTCGAATAGTATCGTACAAGTGTAAACAAACCCTGTTTAGGTTAAATTCTTACGCAATCGCTCACTACCGGGAATTAGTAACACAATCATCTGTATTTACTAGGTTTGTTTCAACAATTGTTGTTTGAATAACATTATTAAATGGTAATTGAGAAATTATCGACGAAAAGTGAAAGTATAATAAATAATATTAAAATTTCAGGTTTCAGGGGTATGACAGAATAGGCTATTTTCCTAAAAAAAATCTAATTAGTCCGTCAGTTAGATTATCAAAAAATATTGAACCCGTATTTTTTTCTTTTGTCAATTTTATTAAAAATGATGAAGATATCGCCCGTTAAAGTTCTTCGTGACGTCACTTGCTTGCGACACTTTTGCAAGCAAGTGACGTCACGACCCCCCACTCCCAAATTTTGACGGGCTTTATCTTTGTCATTTTTTGTTTGATTGACAAAAGAAAAAATACGTGTCCATTATTTTTCGATAATCTAACTGACGGACTAAATATAATTAATATTTTTTTACCCAAGCAACTACACTATTATAATCATTAAAATCATCAATACAAACCTCTAAGTTCATAATTCTGCAAATTACAAATTACGTAAGGAAAATTTAATTTCGCGGGCTACATAGCGCATTCCCCTTAGGTGTTTGAATAATGGACTCAAAGCACTCAATTTGTAAGATGGCACTAAAAATTTGCATTCACAAGTACGTTTTCTGATGGTTTTGTTTACATTTTCATCGGTTACTTTTGCAATACACTATAGGTAGTCCAGCATTCTATTGTGTAACTCACCCACAATCACACACCCCTTCATTTCTATGGGAATTCATAATGAAAACAATACATTTGAAAAAATTGTTTGCTCGACAATGTAAATAACGCAATGAATATTAAAGGACGGGGTGTGTAAATGAAAGGTATTATGATAAATCACAGTCCCTTTCAGCAGCCTAATTACGCAACACAGTCACAAGAGTGTGTTTCGAAATAAGGCTGCTGGATTGGTTTATCATCTATGTATTGCCACACCTCAGAAATAAAGAGGTTCGCAATAGAAAACTAAACACTATGAGAGAGAGGGTCTGTAGTATTGAAACACTGCCTTATACCACGATAACAGTTTATTGCAAACGGTAAGATAATCGTTAAACACAACACAGGTACTGATTGAGTTCTGAACCCTTAAAGTTAAATGGTGTAACATATTATATACAGAACACAAGAAAATAACCGGTCTTGGCGGGATGAGCGGTAGCGAGGTGGCGCGCGTGCACACGGAAGGTGCGCGCGCGGCGGACTAAAAAAATGGCGCGCGCGGCGAGGCGCGCGTAGATCTTGCGCGACGTACAGACGCGTCTGTGTGAGTGCCGGATTCGGAGAACTACGTGTGTGTAGGAGACGCGCCATCTCGGTACCGGAACGGGATACGACCGCGAGACGCTCTGATTGGTCGAGCAGATGATGTGTGGGTTGCTATATACTCCCCCTCCAGTCCTGGAGAACGCCCCCGCTCCTGGGCTGGTGAATCTGTAGCATTAGCTGGACGTCCGCGTTTCCTTTTTGGAATGACGGGTTTAGGTAATGAATCGTTGTCACCTTGATAGGGAGTAAGATCTTGGGAGTGATATTTCCCTAAAACTATGTCAGGCTGTTCTGTGCTTGCGATTGAATAAGTCGTGGGACTAACGTTTCCTGCAATTCGGTAGGGTCCATCGCGACGTGGATAAAATTTGGAAGTTAGGTCTTTGGAACCTTTGCTCAACAGGTGCGACTTCAGCAAAACCAAATCGCCTATTTCAAAGGCGTCAGCTGGTCGACGCGATGCATCGGCGTACTGCTTCGTCTTATCCTGTTGGATTTCCACCCGTTCTCGAACAGCTGATAGGGATTTTAAGAACTTACTGAGGTAAGGAGAAATTTGGGGAACAAAGTTTTCTTTGCTTTGTATTGCACGAAGGTCATGAACGACCTCTGTGGGGGATCGCATTTCTCTGCCGAAGAATAAATAAGCAGGTGATTTACCTGTAGTGCGACATTTGGCGCTATTCAGAGCGAAGCGAACCGTCGGCAGCTTCTCTGGCCAAGAGGTGTGATCGCCTTCCACGAGATGTGCTAACATAGCTTTTAAATCGCGGTTTTTCCGCTCAGCAGGGTTAGCCTCTGGGTGGTACAATGGGACAAAATTTTGTTTTATTTCTAAGACTGACATGACTTGGCGCATTACTGCGGAAACAAACTGGACACCATTGTCCGAAATAATCCTACGAGGCAACCCGAAACGCATGAAGTATTCCTCGATAAGGACAATAGCACAAGCTTCTGCTGTGGCTTCTTTAAGAGCAAACAACTCTATCCAACGGGTAGCGGTGTCTTCAACGAGTAGAATCCAACGCTCCCCCTGGTCTCCTTCCGGAAGTGGCCCAAATAAGTCCATGGCCAACACCTCGTTACGCTGGTTCATAACTGGTGTCTGGAGTAAGCCGGGAGGTTTGTTGTTGTTGGCCTTGTAACGTTGGCAGTGAATGCAGGCCTTGACATAGTCGGTGATTATTCTGCGCATCCCTGTGAAATAATAGAGTTGTGCTACCTTCTGGTAGGTCCTATCGATACCTGGGTGGCCGGCAGTTGGAGAGTCATGCAACTCCTTCAATATGTCAGCAACTTGACCGGCTGATATAACTAGCTGAGGGGATTCGCTCTCGGAGTCCGGATTGAACCGGCACAAAACACCTTGGTACAAGAGATAACCCCTTTCGAGCCATCTCTGGGCTGCGACAACGTCAGGTCCCTCAAGCTCCTTCAATATTTTTTTCACTTCAGGGTCAGAAGTCTGTTCTTCGCGAAGCTGACTTGGCGTCTTTGTGGGCAGATCGCAGATGACTGAACAAATACCACAACCATTACGAGAGTCGCTTGAGCAAATTGGTCTGCTCAAGGTATCTGCCACAACGTTCGCCTTCCCTGGGGTATATTGGAACTGGATGTCAAAAGATTGGAGCTTGAGAGCCCAACGGACCAACCTGCCTGCTGGTGATTTAAGAGAGAGCAACCAACGGAGAGGCTGGTGATCGCTGCCAATTACGACTGGTTGGCCATCTAAGTAAGGACGAAAACGCTCCACCGCCCACACGACAGCGAGTGCCTCGCGCTCCGTAGTGGAGTAGTTGCGCTCAGCTGCATTGAGGAGTCGGCTGGCATATTCGATTGGCCTTTCTTGATTCCCGTCACCCTGCAGTAAAACTGCGCCTAAGGCGTAGTTACTTGCGTCTGTACGCAGAATGAAAGGGCGACTAAAATCAGCTTGCACCAGTATTGGAGCTGTGGTCAAAAGACACTTAAGCTCTTTGAAAGCTCGGGTTTGCTCTGAGCCCCAAGACCACACTTGACTTTTCCTAGTCAAACGTGTTAATGGTTCAGCAACTTTTGAAAAGTTGGGAATGAATTTACGGAACCAAGAACAAGTTTGAAGAAAGGTTCTCAGGTGTTTTAAGCTACCTGGTTCCTTCATTTCGAGGACAGCACTTACCTTCCCTGGGTCGGTGGAGACACCCTCTTGGGTGATGACGTGGCCGAGGTATTTAACGCTTTCTCTGGCGAAAGCGCACTTCTCCCTGTTAACATGGAGGTTAAATTCGGCCAGTCGTTTGAAAACTGCCTCGAGATCTTGCAGGTGCTGCTGGTATCCTTGAGAAATTATTAACAAATCGTCCAAATATGCTAATAAAGTTACATTTTGCAAAGCAGAGCAAGATCGGACACGGTCGATGAGGCGTTGGAAAGTTGCTGGCGCGTTTCGGAGCCCAAACGGCATTCTCTTGAAACGATAAGTACCAAGAGGACAAACAAAAGCAGTCTTGTCTCTATCAGCTTCCCTTACCATCACTTGCCAGTATGAGGATCGAAGGTCTAATGTGCTCATAAAGCAGTCCCGCTTAGTGCTTTGGAGAAGTTCATCGATGCGTGGCATCGGGTATGTGTCGGCCTTGGTGACTGCATTTAAGCGCCTGTAGTCAACGCAGAAACGGATAGCACCATTTGATTTTGGCACCATCAGCGCTGGTGAACACCAAGCCGATTCACATTCTTCAATTATGTCATCTTGTAACATTTTCTCTATTTCCGCTTTCATAAGTTTTTTCTTAGCAGGGTTTAATCTATAGGGTGGGACAGCAATGGGTGGGTGCTCACCTGTTTCGATGCGGTGTTCTGCATAAGGTGTTGGGCCTCCCCCTGTCTTAAAAACATGTGCATGCCTGGTGAGGATGGCAGTGAACGCCTGTCGCTCAGCTGAGTTAAGGTGAATACCTTCATCATCCCTGAGAACGTCGGTTGAAGCGCAGGACATGGTGCGTGAAATAGGTTCAAAGCATAATTTATATTCAATTAAATTTGAATCACTGAAGTGCCAGATTCCTTTATGAAAATCAATAACTACTCCAGCGGCAGTTATAAAATCTATACCTAATAATGTCTCATTATTAGTTGCATCCGGGAAAATTTAAAATGGTACCTTGATAACCCGAGATTCTAGACAGACTTCTAATGTGGTATGCTTACAATCCATGGTGCGGATTAAGCCATCAGCAAGTTTAATCTCCCGAGACGAAGAGGTGAAGTGAACTCCCAGACGTTGAAGAAGAGTATATAGCGTGTGACCCGCAATGCAATGTTTGGCAGCTGTATCTATCAGTGCAGTTCCATTAAAACCGACAATTTTTATATTAAAAATAGGTCGTAAACTAATGGAGGGTCCCGCAAGATCATTACCACGTGATATATTACATGTAGAATTATCGTATACATCTCCACAACAAAAACAATTATCATTTTTATGAAATTGTGAGTTACACTGTTTGTTCACCGAAGAAGCATCAATTTTTGAGAATTGATGTTCACAATAATAGTTATCAGCACACAAAATATTTGTGGGAAAATTAGAGATACACTTACAAACATTTTCAGTACATAAATCAATTTTCGAAAAATTACAGTTGTCACTTTTTGACAGGCAAACAATACAATTATTTGAAATTAGTGAGTTGTGACCATTTTGCAAATTGGTTTGTTTACATTTGCTACCTTCATGGTTTTTAGTATAAAAATCAATTTTCGAAAAATTACAGTTGTCACTTTTTGACAGGCAAGCCGTACAATTATTTGAAATTAGTGAGTTGTGACCATTTTGCAAGTTGGTTTGTTTACATTTGTAACTACCTACATCACTAATATTACGCGACTCGACACAGTAAAACGATTGATCACTTGACTTTTGGGTTTTGTGGTCTTTATCACCATCACGCATTTCCGCAGAGGTATGAGATTGGGACTCACCTTGGTTCAGTAACTTACGACACTGGTCCCGAGTGTGTCCGAATCGCTTGCAGTAGGCACAAACAGATCGTTGCTTCTTTGTAGCAGATTCCCGAGTCGTAGTAGTCACCGACGCGGGCGGCTGGCCCTGCGTCGTGGCGGCGGGAGCTCCTGTGCCGGCCTGCGCAGGTGCAGAAATGTTCTCGATCGATGTCGTCGCGCGAGTTGCGGGTTGAATATGCAACATCGATGTGGATGGGCGCGGATTTGTTTGAGGTCGGCGTTCACTCGCCGTAGCTGTCGTCGTAGTTTGTTTCTCGTCGAATGAATCTTCAACAATACGTGCGAGACGAAGTAAATCAGAGAAACTCTTACACTCTTCTCTTCGCAGCCTTTTTCTGATTCTGCTGTGCAGGAGGCCGTACGTCATATCGAGTTGTGCAGACTCTGATACGTCACCTTTAGGTAATCTTGCCATGAGGGCACGAATGCGAGCGACGAACATATCCGTGTTTTCGTTTCTCTGTGGAGTCGAAAACATTTCGATATAAACTCGATGAGGCGGCCGGCGGTCGCCGTAGGCACTTATCGGGTTTTCCTTTGCCTGTGACCACGATGTTATCGACTGTTTTACTCCTTGCCACCACGTGGCTGCATCGTCCTTGAATAAATAAGCGAGGCCACGTAGGATGTTCGAGTCCGCGACCTGAGCGCACTCGCTATACGCTTCAATAGCGTCAATAAAAGCTTCTACCGATTCCTTCGGTCGACCGGAGAAGGTTGCTTTACAGCGGGCAAGGGTACTATGATGCCCTAGCGATGTGAGTGACTGAGGAGTGGATGCATTTGCCCGCGCCACCGAGTCGAGCAGGTTTCTGTATGCTTCTGTCTGCGAGCGCTGAAGAGATGCAATAATAGCAGCCACGTGTTCGTTGGAGAACGTGGCGTTAGCGTCGGGGCACGGCAAAGAGGACGCGTCGCCGCCATCTTGTTGATCGGACGCCGCGTCGGGCTTGTTCGGTCGCGAGGGGACGGGGAATGCATCGTTGGCATCTTCCCTGCGAGTCAAACTAGCCGCTCTGCTTCTTGTCACTGGCATTTTCACTAGGTATAGGTAATCACTATTTTCACCACTGTACTGTTCTGTTTACACAAAACGTTGGGGCGCCACATATGAGAGAGAGGGTCTGTAGGATTGAAACACTGCCTTATACCACGATAACAGTTTATTGCAAACGGTAAGATAATCGTTAAACACAACACAGGTACTGATTGAGTTCTGAACCCTTAAAGTTAAATGGTGTAACATATTATATACAGAACACAAGAAAATAACCGGTCTTGGCGGGATGAGCGGTAGCGAGGTGGCGCGCGTGCACATGGAAGGTGCGCGCGCGGCGGACTAAAAAAATGGCGCGCGCGGCGAGGCGCGCGTAGATCTTGCGCGACGTACAGACGCGTCTGTGTGAGTGCCGGATTCGGAGAACTACGTGTGTGTAGGAGACGCGCCATCTCGGTACCGGAACGGGATACGACCGCGAGACGCTCTGATTGGTCGAGCAGATGATGTGTGGGTTGCTATAACACATTATTTTTAAAAAAACATAAACATATTTATTTCCATTACCACAATATTTATAAAAACACTCAGATATCCTAGAACTAAAAATTGGAAGATATGTGACATATGCCAACCCGAACTGGGCCCGCGTGGTGGATCACGGCCCACTCCCTCTCACAGAGAGTAGGCCTGTGGCCCAGCAGTGGGAATATTATAGGCTGATTATGACTCAGATATCTCCGAAACAAAAAGTCCTGTACTTACTAAGATTTTTTAAAGCACACTTTGTTATGCTGATACTGTCGACGTATTCACTGCTGACTGTTCGGCGTCTTGAACAAGATGGCCGGCTGTCAGTTGTCTCCCATAGAGAATGGCAGTGAATGTCATAGTGAACGAATAATAATCGATTGAGACATACGAGTATTAGTTGATTAAATAAGTAGGGTTTCCAAAAGATGTTCCACCTGGACATGAGTTGCCTTGGGTAACTTGGAAGTCTTTAAACAGACTCCGGACCCAGGTTGACCGAAACAAGGAAAATCTGTTCAGGTGGAGATTCATAGGCGACTCCGCCTTGGACTGGAAATGTGGTGCTATTCCAAAAATGATAGGACAATTATGATCATGTCCTACGTGTCTTATCAGCTGTACGTTACAGGAACTGATGGACGCTAGTGATGGCGCCAAACACGTAGCCGAATTCTGAGCCGAGTCCTTTTAGATTGCCATCGACACTCTAAAAAGAAGAAATAAGTAGGATACGAGATAGAAGCTAACAGTATGAGCTTCTACGACGTGATTGAGTAACAAACACGGTACACTAAAACCATTCTGATAAATTGTTGTTTGGTGCGGTTTGGCACAGCTAGTTCTCGTAAATAACTAGAAAATCGAAGATACGTTACGATACACAAAGACATGGGATAGCGCTGCCTTTGTATCTGTGGCTCAGTTCATAGATGAGAAAAGAAATTGTAAAATGCCAGTCCCATTGTAAAATTCTTAATTTTTCCCGGATAGAAGGTAATTTACATCTACCGCAGTGAAGTTACTAAAGTTTGTTTTTCATCCCAGACACTAATCTGACATTTAAGGCTTTTGTGTTTACATTTTTTAGTATAGAGATTTGACATTACACCTGCCAAATTAGTATCTGGGTTTAAAAAATAAACTTTAATCATATATCTGCCACCAAAAAATCAAACTTTGTTTGGTGAGAAAACGTACTAAGCAGACATATCTGGTCTACTTACTTTTGATATACCTATATCACAGCTTGTCTTGAGACAGCTTGGCTAGATAGGCCATTGACCTTTCTTTGCAGTCAAAGAAAGGGCAATGGCCTCTCTTCAAACAAAAGTTTTAAGGTCATTGTTCAGTAGGCCGCACATCACGGGTAACCAGTAGGTACCTATAAGATAGCCTCGTTTGCGGCCAGCACCCTAATTGTGTACCTAACACACTATCAATCTCAATCTGAGTTATTTTGAAGCATATTGCCAATCCATTGCTTCATATGTTAGAAAAATTTGTCTTCTCAACAACGTAAATAACGCAATGAATGTTGTTGAACTGTCAAAATGCGAGTGAGTAGGGGAAGTCCCGTAGCGCCGGACGGCACCTAGCGTCGGACACTCGTACTATCTCGACAAACATCCTATGACAAACATCAACGCGATCTATTCATATATCGGTGAAAGGGGTGCGGGGGAACGTAGCAACACAGGATCACGCGACGCAATTTTGCCAGTGAGGCGCACAACCGCGGTGGGAGCGGTGGATTGCTGTTTTTGGCGGAAAAGCATTGCGTCACGAAAATTTCAAGTGAGTATTACTGCTATGGTTTTATCTTTAATTGTTTTTGTTATTTGTTAATAAAGACAGTGTTCCATTATAATTATTATATTGTGAAAGTTTTTACTAAAAACCTAATCAGTTTTAGTATGAAATACGTAATTTTGGACATTTCCTGTCCCCTACTTTCGGACACAAAGGTGTCCCTTACCACCGGACAGTTTATAGGTTGGCTTTTTTATTCAGCCTTTTTACTTATTAAAAGGATGATTGTTTGTTGTTTTACAGGATAGAAGGAGGGAGATATTTGAAAATGGAAGAGACAAAAAAGAAAGGAAATGCTAGCTCATCGATTTCCTGTGATAATTTAGTCCCAAAAGAAACGACTGACCCTCCTGAAGTTGATGTTCTCCAGACTGTGCATAAACTGTCGCCATTGCCAGATGCCGCAAAAAAAAGATCAGCGGCTGAAGAGTAAAATTGAAAGAAGTGAAATTGCTATTCAAGAAAAAAAAAGAGCCAGAAGGAACAAAAGAAAAGAATGGGAAATAAGTTTAAAACAGCAATAGAAAAAAAGGGTAAACAAACCAAAGGTTCGAAGGCCAAAGGAAGACATGGCAATAACGACAACAAAAGGAGCCACTAACTGAAGTATCAAATATAGAATAAACTACTTGTGTAGTGTGTTTAGAGGACCTCGACAAGGACTGGATACAATGCTCGAGCTGCCAAGAATGGGCTCATGAAGCATGTGCAGACGTTCCTGAATGTGGAGATGCCTACATATGTGATAGATGCACAATGTTTTAGAATGTCCGGCGCCTGGGGTTTGAAGATTAACCCGTCCGGTACTAGGTGCCAATGTCAAAGACTTAATTTTTTCTTACCAAAACTTAATTAACATTCCTAGATTATGTTTACACGTATGTGTATTTTTGTTATTTGATTTTGATTTTATGTTTTGTTAATTTAAGTAATTCATAAATAAATACATATTTCTCGATGTAGTTTTAATTTTATTTCCTGAAAACCTTATATGTCCGCCACTAGGGGACTTCCCTACGCAAATACACCGCAGGTTTCTTAATTATTTACCTACATTACAAACTGCCTATAATTCTCAAATCCGCACACAATTAACCCGTCACCAAGGACGATGTTAGCCTCGTTACTCGAATCTGAAACTTGGTATCTGTCGTGCTTGAAATGCTCAAATGCCACTCAACTGCACAGCCTGCTAGTTAGCCACTGTGACACAAGCCAAGTGGAAGATTAGACGTACAGTCCTATACAGTCAATCAGGACTGGTAACCTAGAGCACTGACACTGTCTTTGTGCGTAATGTGTGACGTGTCAGACATGTAGGAGCATTACTAGGGTTAAACCACCATGACTTTATGAGTACGTGGGACTTTGAAGTCAAAGCATATCATGTGTGTATCTGAATAAAATGTGGTTGTTACAAGAGATGTATATATCTATACTTATATAATAAAATAGAAACTAAGTCGAAACTGTACATTTAATATACAGGGTGGCAGGGCTATCGATGCGCAAACTGTAACCATGGGAATCAGCTAGTGTAGAAAATTTTAGTAGGTAATAAGAAAAAATCCTCGAAAAATTACAACGTTATCTAGGGGTCATGGTCATCATGTGTTGAACAACACTAACTATTTACACTAGGTACCTTAAAAGCCTAACTAACTTGCTGTACAAATAAATACAAAAACAAAAGGACACTTAGGCGATGAAGTACTCGTCCGCATCGCTGTCATCCGGAAATTGGATGAACCCTGCGTTAAATTTCTTAAGGTGGATGCTCCAAGGTAGCCCGCGAAATTCAAATTTTCTTACGTTTTTTGCAATTTGCTGGTCAGTACTAAGTTGTACGTTGATTAAAATATGATTCGCGGTCGTAACAAATATGTATTTAAAGAATTATAATCATTAAAGTCATCAACACAACTCTCTAAGATCAAGTAATCCTACTGAATGACTATTTCATGAAATCTTGACATTTAGGATTACGTTAATTTAACAAGTTGTATTACTGATTTTAATGATTATAATTCTGTAAATACATATTTGTTATGGCCGCGAATCATATTTTAATCAACGTACAACTTAGTACTGACCAGCAAATTGCAAAAAACGTAAAAAAAATTGAATTTCGCGGGCTACCTTGGAGCATCCACCTTGATACTTACATGATTCCAGAATCATATATATCTACTGATCTCATAGTAACAAGTTGGGCATCGACGTCACTATCACCCTGTACATTGTATACCTATAAGATTTTTAATGTAAGTAGGTATATGTAATGAAAGATTATACCTAAGGAGGTAGTTGAATAAATGAAAAATATTTGAAAAAAAAGCCTGTAGTTAAGTAGTTCGTTTTGTAGCAGTAATTGTGGATACTACAGCAATTAATTAGTTCCCTACCTAATGATACCCTATTACACGAGTCAATTTTCCACCTCGTATTACCAAAACTGTAGTTCACAAACACAAATTAGGTACACTAATAATATTGACAACAACAAATAGTTTATTTAAATAACTCCATTTATGTATAGTAAACAATATTAATTGGACAAACAAAATTTATTTGTGTTCAAATTTGTTAAATCTATTTCGTCAATTTCTATTTTCGTTGTAAAGCCCAGTGTGTTAATTAATCTACATTGTTGGTGTCACAAATGTTTTTAGAGCTGATTTCAATAGACAAATCACGTTTAACTGAAAAATGAAAATGGCGTTTTGACATATAATGTTGTTTGTTAGCTGTTTGTGTAAGTATGTGAGTTTAAATGTTTGTAAACGCACCCACGATACAGGAGTAATTCCTGATCGCAAAGTTTAAAAAAAAAAACTGTCAAACCTCCATTTATTTTTTATTCCGTACTTAAATGTTATCTAACGAATGGAAAATCGGCTTTGCTAGCAATGTGAGCTTTAGGATCAGTGGTGGCCCAGTGGGGCCACAACTTACGAGTTGTAAGTCGTGGGTTTGAAACCCAAGCAGGCACTTTACTTTTAATAGTTTTTATCATGTTTTTTTTTTAATTGGTTGTTTTTCTTTGAACAGATGGACCAACATTCGTCGGCAGAGAAACAAACGTCACTGTGGTACTAGGCAGAGATGCCACACTCACCTGCAAAGTGGAGAACTTACAAAGTTATAAGGTAAATTAATTTTCTGACCTCCAAAACCCAGTTACTGGGTAATAAGATACCTTAGTAAGCCTGGTTGTCCGACTTTCGGGCTTCTGACTACCCGGAGCGACTGTCAAAGATCCACGAATGCCAGCCTTGACCAACGGCTTAACGGAGGGGTCTCGGTACGGACCATCTTTAGATGGTCACCCATCCACAGACCAACCGCGGCAAGCGTAGCTTAACCTGGTTAATCGACCTTTGCGGCTGGTATAATGTAATAAAAGGTAAATAAAATAATAACAATAAAAACTATTTAAATCAAATGTCACTATTGTCATTACAACTGTAACAAATCTGAGTAGATGACATGTCCACAAAAGCCACTGATATGCACTTTGCGCCGAAATAATTATTTGTGATGTGATAAACTTTTTCTTTCTTTTTTTTAAAAAACGTTGTGCCACACTAGAAATTACTCCTGTATCGTGGGTGCGTTTACAAACATTTAAACTCACATACACAAACGGCCAGACCCGGACCAACTACCTATAGGCAATACAAATATTTGTTCCGTGCGGGAATCAAACCCGCGACACGCAGCGCAGCAGTCGGTCGCTCAGCTGCGCCAACCATGTCGTCAAACGTATTACATGTATCGTATAATGTATGAAAAACGCCCATTATATACATTAAAAATAGCCTTCCATTAGATAGGGGTAAACAGATATCAATCTCAATAATTGTTGGGACAAGATCACTTTGCTGCACACCATGCCATGGTACTATCGCCAAAACTATTTATTTATTTAAAACCTATATCTGACCATTTTGAAAACGAAATCCCGTGCACATGATGACCACAGCTGCAACTGTAAGTAAAAGAAAAGATGATAAAAAAAAATCTTTATTGAAATAAATTAGTGTTACAAAAACCTTTGAAGCCCCCATCATCCTTTTTAGGTCGACTAATATTATGCGCTGCAAGCAGGAATAGTCTAAAGACTATTCCCGTAGTACCGTAGAATGTACTATCGCCAAAATCTATATCTGAACATCGCTTACGGTGTTCAGATATAGATTTTGGCGATAGTACATTCTACGGTTTCCTAGAAGTGCAGTGGCCGCAGTTAACGGGTGTAGTGACAGCTATCATGAAAATGATGACAGAGACAGAGATATAAATCGGTAGATTCGCCCTAAAGCATCAAAATATAGTTTCGTTTCTGTTGCGTTTTGACACCTCTGACACACAATGACGCAGTGACTTGACTTGATTGTCATAGAAAAGCTATTTAATAACGTGTGAGCTCGCTTTTCTCAGTAAGGACACTTTTTCACGCGAGTACGATTAGAGTAGTTTTGTTCCTGTCCATATTATCTTACAATTGCACTCAATCTGCCTAGCCCTTCCTAGCTAGGGTTACGCTCGGCTTCCAGTCTAACCGGATGCAACTGAATACCAGTATTTTACATGGAGCAACTGCTTATCTGACCTCCACAACCCAGTTACTGGGTAACACTATACTCCATAGTAAGACTGGTTGCCAGACTTTTGGCCTTCTGACTACCGCTTACTACCTATAAGTGCTTAATTACGACGATAAATATACTAAAAATAGTTTCCTTGTATCAAAGAAAGACAGAAAATACGTTTATTTGCGGAAAACATGACGCATTGAAGAACACAAAGAAAAAAAATAAGTTGGGACAACACGTGCGTCACATCGACGCAAAACGGCCATCGCTCAGCATAATGCTAAGACCCTATACGAGACAGAGGCCCAGCGCTGGTTTTCAGCGCCAGCTAAAAATAATTATTTCATATATCTAAACTTTGCATGGCACCTAAAACTGTCCAAAATAACTTGAAAGCGAATACGGTGGTCATTACGCTTTGTGCCACCCACGATGTCATATTTCATGCGACAGTTAGGTGACACAAGAATATTAAACATTTTAGTATAAGTTGCAATGTTCATACTCCCACGTTGTACGGGAAATATTAAATTGTATATTGTTTACTATTTCATATTAATGAAGGAATAGTAAGAGTGAAGTTACGTTAAAGAGTAGTTAAGTCAAGTACGTAATTAATTTTTCTTTAAGCGGGTGACGTTTGCATATAAGTATGTAATTTCTCTGTACTAGTACTATATTTTGATGTATTTCTAAGAACCTGTCTTACAGTAGGTTTTTAATTAATTTGAAATTCTGCTAACGTGTTTGCACAACACAGCCAAGTGACTCTGCCAGCGTCTATGTTCCCTTCCACATTTGCCTTCAAAGCAAGAGTGATCAGGCATCTTCTGGGCACGCTCATTCCATCATAGACCTCATCCGTCACTTTCCATCAGGCATGAATGAGGTCAAGAGCAGGCCCATTCTTATGAAAAAAAGACCAGCAGAAAATTACACAGGCAAAGAAACCTTGGGAGTCCCAAGGTTTCTTTGCCTGTGTAATTTTCAGTAATAGACTACCTTCGCATTTCTATATCATAGCTTCTGGCCGCGACTTTGTCCGCGTGAAATTCCTTGTTTCCCCGACCCGTCGCATCGTGTGACCTGCCCGGGCTGTCACTTCGTTTTCGCATAGCGTTCTTTCTGACTTTTCATCTTTATGCTCAGCTCCTAAGTGTCATAGCGTGATGTAAATAGCCTATAGTATGCTCAAGAATTGGGCTATCAAATTCAAAAATAATTTTCAAATCCAAATCAAATCAAATCCGACTAATCCAGAGATTAACCCCTACATACAAACTTACAAACAACAAATCTTTTTAATATCTATGAGTATAGATTTAACCAGATTAACGAACAATATAAAATACCTTTTCCCCTTAAGGAACTTAACAAAGCCTCTCAAAAACTAATGGAAAACTGAATAAGAACGCGTCAGACACCTCTGATGTCCGTTCCTATATTACACCTGTGAGACCGACCAGTAACGCTTCGTCATTCGTTAGGGTAATAGTACCCATTAGTCATTTCCTTCTGTAATGCCTTACCATTCACTAAGTAACGCGTGCTCATAGGATATGTAATGTGGTTCCGTAGATTATGTGCCGTGTACGATTAACTCCACGTCAGGATACTACACTTGAACTGCGAAAACCGCCCTTACTGCCTTACTGCTACGGTATAAACGCGATGTCAAAATCAAATTATTAACATAGTCGGTTGACTTTAGATGGTCGTAAATATTTTTGCCTGTCCTGAAAGCAATTATGAGGGTACAGTATAAGATAGGCTGTCGCGAAATGTCACTCACTGTTCTACTTAGTATTTATAAAGTGGGTTTGTGAAGTTGGTTCCTTCGGGGTAATTGCGTAACACACTAACAAAGTAGCAAAGGCTTTCATTTTGGCAGTTCAATAAAATTCATTGCGTTAGTTACGTTGTTGGGCAGACAAATTTTTCGAAAATATGAAGCAACTAGCTTCTGCCCGCGGCTTCGCCCGCGTGGCATGTCAGAAAGGATAAGAAGTATGTCCTAACCTGTGAAAATGTAACATACAGTTTCAAGTTCAAATCCTCCCCTAAAAATCGAATTACCCCTTTTTGCCCCGTCAGGGGTCAATTTTCGACAACTTTACATACTCAATGTTAATTATTATCTGTCAAAAATATTAATATTGAGTTTCGAGTTAATTGGACCGCGTATTTAAATACTTCCACACAAACTTCAACACCCCTATATCCCCCTTTGACGGAAACACAACACATGATTACTTACTTAGGCAAGTATTCTTGCCAAGTTTCAAGATTATTAACTAAATGAATAAGATTGTTCATATAAACTGTATCCCCGCTTTTCATCCCCACAGGGGTGTGGAATTTTGAAAACTCGTTTGGGATGTATTCATAACTTGATTCAAAGATTATTTATACCAATTTTCGAGCTAATCAAGCCATGCATTATAATCCTCCCCTGTAAAATAAACTACCCCTTTTCAACCCGTTCGAGGTAGATTTTCGGAAAACCCTGATACACGTTATTCTTTATTTTTGGTCTTAAGTATAAACACTGAGTTTCGAGTTAATCGGACCGCGCATTCAAATTCTTCCACACAAACTTCAACACCCCTATATCCCCCTTTGAGGGGTAGTTTTTAAAAACTTATAATGATACACTTGATTACTTACTTAGGCGAGTATTCTTGAAAAGTTTCAAGTTTATGAACCTAATGAAGAAGATTTTTCATATAAACTGTATCCCCGCTTTTCACCCCCATAGGGGTGGAATTAAAGAAAATCATTTGGGATGTATTCATAACTTGACTCAAAGATTATTTATACTAATTTTCTAGTGAATCAAACCATGCAGTAAAATCCTCCCCTGTAAAATTGGCTACCCCTTTTCAGCCCGTCAGGGGTAATTTTCGAAAAACGCGCGCTAAAATTCTTCCATACAAACTTTGAAACCCCCCAATCCCGTTTTAGAAGATAGTTTAGAAAAACAAAAACTGGCAATCTTCATAATTTACTTAGATAAGTATTCATGCCAAGTTTTAAGTTTATTAACTCAAGGAATAAGATTTTTCATACAAACGAAAACCCCCCATTTCTCCCTCTTGGGGGTGGAATAAAAACCCTTTCTTACTGGATACCTACTCTTCACGAAGAATACACCCTCCAAATTTCGTGTCTCTAGGACCAGCGGTTTACGCTGTGCGTTCATATATCAGTCAGTCAGTCAGGACTCTGAATTTTTTATATACAGGCTGATTTTTTAAAGACCAGCCAAATTTAAGGATGTGGTACAGACCATCAAACTGAACAACTTTCTCCATGGGACAAATAGCGTAATCGCGAAAATTTTATCAACTGTCCCATAGAAAACTTCAATACCTACTCGACCTAAATGTATGGGACGGCTGAATTTTTATTCGCGATTACGATGTGGTACAACATCCTTAAATTTGGCTGGTCTTTAAAAAATCAGCCTGTATAGAAGATGGATTAGCAATATCCTTCAAAATGATTCAGATTGTGATTCAAAGTGTATTACGCAATTAGGGTGCAGGTTACTGAAATGTTGTAATTTTGAGTTGCCATCAGTACCGAGGTGTTTTAATACTGGAATACACAAGGTTTTTCAGACGATAGCGGTCCAAATTATATGTACAGGGTCAACATTAAATTTGCTACAGATACTTCGCAGACAAGATTGGTATCGATATATCTTAACATGATGACTTCTTTGTGGGGTCATCGACCGCAGTTAGTGTAGTCACTCGAAACATGAGTTCAAATATCTGTTTGTTCAAATATCTGTTTTTTTTTTGCGTATAACTAGATACTTCAAGGAAGTATTGAAATCCAAACATGATAAAGCAAAAAAAAAACAGATTTTCTTAACGAATACTTCAGGTAACAACACTCCCAGCGGTCGTTGACCCCCAAAAAAACATCAAATGTTTTTATTTTATCGTGTTTAGATATCGATACCCATTACGTCTGCAGAGTTTCGCTAGCTAATTTTATACACCGCCCATGGACACACGTACAGACGCCAGCACATCAAGCTACCCGAAACTGTAAAATTATCCCAATCAACCTTGAACCTAATGTCACTTTATACAAGAATCAATGACGATTTTTTTTTTTTTGCAAATATTTTTATTATCGACTAGCGCTTACCATTCATATATCTTTAGTATATTTGTGCATGTTTTTATTTCCATTTCCACTTGTACCAACAATGTTTAGCTGACTTATTTATTTATAGATGTGATATGCATCGTATTTGATTAATCCCAATGCAAACATCAGCTGAAACAAGTTTCAAAACAGACAAGTTGCAAACTGTCCGAAAATAGTCCGTCACGCTCGGCTGCTTACAGCGTGTTGTGCGATGACACTACAGTGCACGGATTAATAAATTATGGCAGGCAGCGTTTAAAACAGGTTTTTGTTCTGACTCGTTTCTAGGAATCTCTTTATTTGCATGGGCAGGTCTCATTTATTTATTTATCAGTATTTTTTTTGTTTATTTTTGCAATGTTACTCAATATCACACTTTTTAGACATATTCACATATTCGTTACTGTTTTTATCTAACACAAATTTATTTTATTTATATATTTAAGTATGCATACACACGTTACGTTGCAGTATAAAACTGTTTTACATCCGTCACCTCACACATCAGGTCCAGTTGAAAACCAGCGTCAGGCACTAGTTGTCTGGCATTTTTGCTGAACTGGGCCTTTTTGGCGCAGCCGCCCGTGAGGAACACTTTCCTGATAATTTTCTTACATCGGACTTCACACTTTTTTTTTTGTTTTAGTTTTGACTGATGTATATATCTGGTGTATGTCTTTTAGTTTGTGCCAAATAAATGTATTTTCTTTCTTTCTTTCTAATGCTTTAGCGATAAAGTTGAAAATCTATTAAAGAAATTTGTCAAAACAGATTGTAGTAAAAAAATTAGAAAGAATTAGACTTAAATAGGCTTGACGTAGGATTAATACAATCAATTTTATCCCAACCAACTTCAGAAGGTGCCAAAAAGTTAAGTCATTTAATAACAGTCCTTCATCAGTGACGTCTATCCTCACCCCAAGTGTTTTATTTATATAATTGTTTAACTGGTTAGTATAGTTTATCTGTTAATTATAAGGTTTAATGTAACAATAGTAAAAGGCACGATGGGGTTGACATATCTGTTTAGATAAAAACCCCAAAACAAACAAAGAGAAAAAAAAAAAAAGATTGTAGTAGGTTGATGTGCTGGCCGCTGTACAATACGCTGGGTTGTGCTATCGACCATTGCATGACCATAAGAGTAAGTTCACGTGCGAACTTTATATAAGCACCCCTTACCCATTCAAATACGCATAAAAACTCAAGAATAACTTGAAATGCGCGTAATGGCGGAACACTTATCACGTTTTCACGCCGCAACGGCCTCATAGCCAAGATCCCAGAGTCTGCAAAATATGAATTGCTTTACAGCCATAAAACATGGTGGTTTTCAACCCAAGGGAAGCAATTTTCACCGAACAAGTGCCGTTGGGCGGCACTTGATTTCGGTCCTTAGCCTGAAGGAATTCGCCTTTCATGAAAGCTAAAGGCTAATCGTTCACGTACCATGTAACATGTACTGAACTTGAGAGAACCTGCTACGAGTAAGGTTACTATTTCAAAAGAGTAGTTCTGAAAAACGTCTGAATTTTTTAATTTAAACATTTTCCAAGGCCAATTTTTGTAATGCGTAAGAAATGTCAAAAACTTGTCAAAAAGACTTGTCAAAAATGTAGGGAAATGAAAGGTATTTTTAACAGAGGGGCAATTCTCGTAATTTTAAGAACGTTCACATTCTGGTCTCAGTCTCAGAGTTTAGATAACAAAGTGGTGTATCTGTCGTAGCCAACTGGTTAAATGGCGGTTCACTAAACGGTAAACGGCTAATTAAACCAGTTGACTGCGACATATCGATTCCTGACCTGTCGGTGCTGTGTCTTTATAAATTTAAAGTAGTTGAAATTCGATTGGCTTAAACATATAATCCTTTAGTTATAATAACGGTTTTACAAAATAGACAATACGCAATTTGATAAAATTACTTATGACATGAGTGAGATTAGGTACAATACAACGATGCCATAATTATGATCACATCACTAAAGAGTTTGGTTGGTATTCCTTTAGTTAGAATAACGGTTTTAATCAACAAAAGGGACGGTTTTATAAAATAACTTATGACATGAGTGACATTACAATACAACGAGGCCGTATGATCACATCACTAAAGAGTTTGGTTACCACATACAGCGGCCTCCAAAAGTTAGTTGACATTTTTCCACCTCAGCTGTGACAGACCACATTATGATTTAAAATTGTAATGATCCAAATGTTTGAACTGCGCTAATATTTTATTGACTAAGGGCTGATTTTTCAATCATCTGATAACTTTAATCGAGGAATAATTTTGAATTTTTGACAGTTGTTTCATACAAAAACTGTCAGACGTCAATTTTATTCCACGAATAAGAATTATCTGTCGATTGAAAATCTATGACTTATCAAAAAAAATAATCAAGTAATCCCTTAGTACCCGTTTTTTTAATGGCTGCACAGCTGAAAAGGAAAATTGTCAAATAAATTTTGGAGGCCATTTTATATTTAGTTATAGCCTATTGCTGATTTAACAAAAGAGCACCAGTTTTCATATAGGTAGTTATGGGATGGTAACACATACAGCCCATGAATACCGAAACATCAAATTAAAAAAAAATATTCTGCTCGAGTTTCGTTTCCATTGTACAAATTATAATGCTCTGGGTATTGTTCAGAGTCCAGGATTTTTTTTTTTTAAATGGGGCAGTTTCTATTTTTGTTTTTCTTAATTTTATTGAACAATAAAGCATATTTATATGGTATTTCGTTGTTTTACCTGAGCTACAATGGATGTCAATGTTATTTTTGTGTATTATGAACATAATACCGGCAAGATAGCCGGCACCTTAATTGTGTAACACACGTTCAATCACAATCTGAATCATTTTGAAAGATATTGCTATTAGACAGCATGAAATTGAAAACTTACGACAAATCGAAATTGGAGGTGCAGTAACTGGTACATGATAAACATAAATTGTCATTTCCGAAATCTAACGACACGAACTATCGTAGTTCCAGTTTTTTTTTCAAATTTATGAAAACTAATAAGTATCAATTTTAGCGCTCGCCCGATGAGCAATCCATTCATCGCTGGGTTCACACATGACGAAAGTTGGCAACGCGTTGAACCAGCAGCATTAAACTAACTGTGACCATTCCTACGAAAAAAAAAAACAGTCGCCTACGGCCACGTTGTGCATCCCTTTCCTTAATGAGATCCTCTAAATTTACTTTATAACACGATGAATTAGATTGTCGCACCTATTCGATTTCATCCTGTATATTGTTCCTTATATTGCTAATTCATTGCTTCGTATGTTCGAAAAATTGGTCTCTTCGACAACGTTCAACAACATTCATTGAGTTATTTAACTCAATGAATGTTGTTGAACTGTCAAAATGAAACCCATTGCACTACTGTTAGTGTGTTACGCAATTCCTTAGGTTAAGTTACCTTTAATCAAATTAATATTTTTACGGTCACAATAAGTATTTATAAGGCTTACTTGCACTACAAATTACTAAATGCGTTTAACGTTAAACGTACCTATTTAAAACACGTTCTGTTTCTGTCAATCATATGAAGATAACAGAGACGAAATGATGATTAAATACGTTTATTAACGTTGAATTCGTATCGTATCGTATTTAGAGTTTTGTGGTGCAAACGGCCCGAAATGGATACCCTAGAAACATAGTTGACCAAATGATCACTTATTTCCTAGGTGGCATGGCTCCGCGTGGACACTCAAACGATCCTAACAATTGGCCACCACGTCATCACGAAGAACCACCGGGTCGCAGTCTCCAAGAGAGACCAGACTTGGTCGCTGACGCTGCGAGATGTCAGACCGGCTGACGGCGGACACTACATGTGTCAGATCAACACGGAGCCCATGATCACGCAGACACATCATCTGCATGTTTCTGGTATGTATCATAGGAGGTAACTAGAAGAAAACCGTCTTAGCAACAATTCGGTCTTATCTCATGAAAAAAATTATGGTTATATTTAATTTTTTTGTGCTTATCGTAGCTAGTATTCTATGCTTATGGTTATACGATGCAAATTTTTCAGCCAAGGTCTCTACGCTGTCGTTCCCACGAAAACATTGAGTTTAAACATTTGGAGACGGATGTCCGAGAATCCCTCCTAGGCCTAATTGGATATACGGAATTTATAGGCTTAGGGTGGATTCTTTGACATTCTTTTCCGCGTATCCACCTCAGGGTGGATTTTTAGGGTGGATAAACTTAATAACCGTAAACCTCCACCACCCTGACCTGCAGTGTAATTGCGTAACAGTAGCAATGACTTCAATTTTGACAGTTCATCAACATACATTGCGTTATTGTCGTTGTTGAGCAGACAAATATATCGGATATATGAAGCAATGGATTAGCAACATCCTTTTTTTTTTTTTTTTCAAATGATTCAGATTGTGATTTAAAGTGTGTTACGCAATTAGGGTGCTGCATTGTAAATTGCGTAAGTGCTTATACACACGAGCGACACGCGTCAACGACAGAGGCAACTGCTACCATCGATAAGTGTCTACGGCAGCCGTCGACACCCGTCGACGCCCGCCATCGACAACGTGCCGCTCGTGTATTTGAGTCCGGTGCTAAAATACTCAATCTTTTAAAATACGTTTTCTATGGTAAATTGTGTTCGTTTCTCAGGCAGTCATTGTATATCCTACATTTCTGTAATTATTTACTTCTTGAAAACAGACAGAATTCACACTGATAGTGTTTTTTTTTTATATCTTCCTAATTGTATATTGCAGTAAATAGAAATAACTTGTAGTTATCAATATTTAATTTAATGAATTCGACAATGTTTTAACACATTTCCATAACCTCTACATCCAGTTGGTTGCATCCAAAAGTAAAATAATAACAGTGAGTTATAGTCGCTTGGCACCTGACGTTTATTATCTTGAGTTTCATTAATTACTGCACACGGAGTTAGCGCTTAATCTGCCATTCTCTCCCAAACAAAAGAATTGACAATGCACCAGATATTATTATTGCTCTTTAGTCTTTTAGAGATGGCCATTCAAGGATTTAAAGTGCTTTTGTTCATTCTGTTGTATATTATTAACATAATGATCTACTTACTTAGTCTGAATGGTTATTAGTCTAATTGAGATGCAGCAATATTTAATGTATTCTTAGCTTGTGCATTGTGCACGTACATTATCCACCATCTCCCCCTTGATGACTCGATGGAAGGGATGGGCCACTATACCAGCACCCTGATTGCGTAATACACTATCAATTTCAATATAAATCATTTTGTAGGGTATTGCTAATTCATTGCTTCATATGTTCGAAGAAATAGTCTGCTCAACAACGCAAATAATGCAATGTATGTGGTTGATCTGTCAAAATGAAAGCCATTGCTACGTACCAGTGTGTTACGCAATTACCCCGCGGCTTAGTATAATGGCCCACGCTCTCTCATATAATATAAGTGGCTTGAGTCCCAACAGACGGAACATATAGCTATTACGGGTGTGATTCTAATTATGAATATTTATTGACCTTTTGTCCGTAACAATCCTGTAATAACAGCGAGGTAATTGCGTACCACAGTAACAATCAGAATGGCTTTAATTTTGATAGTTCAACAAAATTAATCGCGTTATTTACGCTCTTGAGCAGACAATTTTTTCGAACATATGAAGCAATGGATTAGCATTATCCTTCAAAATGAGCGATTGATAGTGTGTTACGGAATTAAGGTGCAGGTTCATAAGTTATTTTCGAAAACGCCATTTGTAATTTGAATAGTGCACGTTAAAACCATGCATGTATAGGCACCGTTCTAATCAAAACTGCGGTTTCTCTGAAATGGTGCCTAGTCATTCGAATGGACACGTGGAACAAACACGTCACTGACTTTATACAAGGTTAGTTGGGACAGTATTGCCGGAAAACAATAGGCCCCTGCATATTATCACCGTTTAGATTTAGGTACGGCTGTCCTGTATTCCTTCGCTGTTCGTTGCAGTTATTCTCATAGTCCAGTATTTGGAACCCCAACTTGGCACCCGTCGAACTAAAATGTCTTCATACGAAGATTGGCGCCTCTTATTACAGGATACATGTACAGGGTCAAATTATGTTAGCTAGCGAAACTCCGCAGACGTGATGGGTATCAATATCTACACATGACGAAACGAAAAAAAAAAAATACTTGATTTTTTTTTGAGGTCAATCACTACACAACATTTTGAGAATTGAAAATCAGTTTTAATTTGTGTAAACGTCTCATATGTTATGGGTCAATGGATCAATATCTAATCTTGCTTAGATATCGATACCCACCTCATCTACGGAGTTTCGCTAGCTAATTTAATTTGACCCCGTAGGTATATGAACGATGTCCTGCAGCGAGTTAATTGCGCAAACTGGCTGTGAATGGTTGCATCTTATCGGACATTTACGGACGATCCGAGCAATATAAATTGCTAGAGGATGTTTTCCACTAGCTGCATAAAGCAGCCGTTATTCGAACTGCACTACGCACATTTGGTGGTGCCAGTAATATATTTCCGTTGTTAATTCTATTATTTACCAGGCACATAGCGTCTTACTACAAAATGAGTTCTACTTAAAGCTAGGTCTAAACCTAGCTTAAACCTTCGAACAACCTCGATCTTTGTCGGATTATAGTTCAAAATTTAAAAATGACTCGATGAACCTGGATGATGGAACCTGGGTCTAAAGATAAACCTTGTTTTGTAATAAGGCCGATAGAATTTAGATTTTGTCCTGAGAGCTTGTGATAAAACTATTTGCCTCTTAAGGACAGGCTTGGGTTATGTTTCACCTCCGCATAAGTTTCAACTAAACTAACAGACCCTGTTACACCTTGCTTTGTTTAGTGCCACCGGATATCGTGGACTCTGACAGCAGTGGGGAGGTGATAGTGTGGGAGGGAGACAATGTGACCCTCCACTGCGCCGCCTCGGGAACACCACCGCCGACCATACTCTGGAGAAGAGAAGACTCTGCTGCCTTCACCGTCGGCAGGGAGACTGGTAGGTCAGGGAGAAGTGATCTCCCATGGAAGAGAGAGAGAAAGAGAAGTTTAACTGTTGCATAGTGTACAGTGAGTGTTAAGTTCCCAAAGTCATTTTTGAAAGATATTTTGTTATTTGATAGATTTTTACATTTTGAACTCAACTAGACATTCTAATCTGAGATTTAGAACCAATATAAGGTCTGTCAAAGTTCAATTGGATGACTTAGAAGACATTTACAGGAGTGGCAACAAATCTTATACCACAGATACTTCCTAAATGAATAAAGATCATCTACACGTAAAAGTTGCCATAAAAAACTAGCCAAGTACGAGTCGGCCTCGCACACGAAGTATTCCGTACCACCGTACAATATTTAACACTTCCTACATTTATTTACCTATATTTTTATTACTTGTTATTATCGCGGTCATAGTAGCACACATTCTGTGAAAAATTCAACTGTCTACCTATTACGGTTCTTGAGATACAGCCCGCTGACAGTCACACGGACGGACGGACAGCGGAGCCAGTAAGAATAATAATAATAGCTTGGACCCTGTTCCTGATACCGATGGGCTACTATTAATTATATTTTTAATTTTTTTTATACTTTTTATATTCTAATATTTAAAAAAATAATTTATATGATTACATTAAAATAAAGGAGATAATAATAATAATACGGGTACCGTTGGCAATCTTTGTGTACGGAACCCTAAAAAAGTAACTGCAAGTCAAAACTCACTAAACGGAACTTAGCACAAGCAACACGACGTACAATTTCATATCCTACCTTTGTCACAGTGCCAATGTATCGACGTTTGTCCGCGCCGCTACACATAGCACTTTGTAAGCTAGCCACTTTACAGCCAGCAAGTGGAGCGGGGCCTGGCTGAACATGACGTCAGTGACTCGAGACATGAATGGGGCCCTCCTCTGCATAGCAACGAACGGGGTCCCGCCTTCCGTCAGCAAAAGGATCCTTCTCCATGTCCTCTGTAAGTCCCTAGTACTATCGGATCCCGAGTGCAAATCTCTCACGTGCCTGAATATGGGATGAGCTGTTACATGTTTCCATTCACGACCGGATCTAGTTCCGAATGAAATATTTTACGTAGTTGTTTGATATACGTGACCGCTGGTGTGTTGGTCTTAAATATTGCATTTAGCACGGCCTTTCCCGATATTTCCGGCCGTTAGCTGTGCCAGAGTAGGTAATAAAATATTTGGGTTTGTTGGCGTGTGTTGGTTTAGAGTGGTGTGGCATGTTTTTTTTATTGAATATATTATTTATTTATTGATTTAGGATCTCTAACAAAAGATGTACTCAATTCATGACACATAAATAAAAGGCAACATAACCAATTCCCGTAATTAAAAACCTACAAAATCTTGTCGCATCTCATCTCAGCGAAAATCTTGGCACAACTTGTCTAAAATGTTGGGAAATTAGAGGTATTTTGGACAGATTGAGACTGACCTCAGACTGAATGTTCTTAAAATTACGAAAATTGCCCCTCAGGTATTAAGTAGGTAATCCTTCACTTACAGGAGACCACAGCATGCACTATAAACTTAACAACTAAGCTAACAAAGTTAAAATATTAATAAAATTTAATATTATTCAATCATTTGCAGCTTCTCGTTTAGAAAGTCAGGTCAGGTATCAGGCCTCCGAAGTTGATAGCTAACCGTGTCCGAAAAGTTTTATAACTATTTCTACCTTTTTGTAGCCGCTTTGTGGTAAGCTTTCTGCTCTGGAATCAGGGATCTACTCATCTCATCTGCTTAGCTTTTTCCCAACTTTGTTGGGGTCGGGTTCCAGTCTAACCAAATGCAGCTGAGTACCAGTATTTTACATGGAGCGATTGCCTATCTGACCTCTACAGCCCAGTTACTTGGTAATACGAAAGCCCTTAGTAAGGCTGGTTGTCAGACTTTCCGGCTTCTGACGACCCGTCGTATCTTCGTCGATAGAGTTACCAGACCCCCAGCAACCTTATTAACCTCCCGCAATGAATAGTGAAATATGTATTATATTTATATACTTCTAACAAAAGCTAAGTATTTAAACACAGCAAGTCAACCACAGACTAGATTAATTTAGACAATAGAATTTGTACATGAATGCATTTATCAGTTTAATATTGAATACGTTTGTATTATGCTTCGTTCAAAGTTATTTAATATCTTAAAACTCGTCGTAACGCTTTATCCAGTTGCCTAACGAGGTCCCTTTCTAATGTAATTACATGCATTCTCTGTTCTTTGGACGTTAACCTTTGTATCCTAAACTTCATTCGCTCAAAGATGATCACATAAGTATTCTAACTTGTTTGAGTGGTTCATTAATCAAAGCCTAACTCGCAAAGTCGTTCGGGGTACAAGAATTTAAATTAAAATGTAATGTGAACGACCTTCGAACATGTAAAGTTTGTTCTCTTATAATATCTTCACACTCTAAGAATCTGCGTTCTTCTAACAATCTTCTCCTACTCTGTCATTCTCATACTTCTGATTTTGTTCATTCTTCCTTTCGTATTCAGTCCTTTCTTCTCTGGAATGCGTTTCCTCTTGATGTCAGGACGGTCAGCAGATTTCCGCTTAAAGTATATGTGTACATATATATATATATATATATATATATATATATATATATATATATATATATATATATATACTTTAAGCACACACAGTCTGGCCATAAATACTGTTACAATTAAAAATAAAAAAGATATTACATTTGAATTTGAAATCTGTCATTTTTATACGATTGTTCATTGAGTTTTCTAAATTTGCGATACAATATTTTGCGATATTAAAATGGAGTGGGGTGATAAAGAGAACCGAATCGCTGTGATTGCATTACACAAAGTTGGTATGGAGCCAATGCAATTTTTAAAACTCTCCATACGCTTGGTATTGCTCAAATGTTTGTGTACCGGGCTATTAATAGGTACAATGAGACCTCCTCTGTTTGTCACAGAAAAATATCTGGCCGTCCACGTAGTGTTCGTACGAATAAGGTGGTCAAAGCAGTAAGGGAAAGAATTCGAAGAAATCCTGTCCGAAAGCAAAAGATTTTATCTCGGGAGATGAAGATAACACCCAGAACCATGTCGCGTATTTTAAAAGATGACTTATGACTTGCAGCCTCTAAGAGACGCACTGGTCATTTTTTAACTGATAATTTAAAAAGAATAGGGTGGTAAAATCGAAACAACTACTGAAGCGGTACGCAAAGGGAGGTCCAGAAAAATTTTGTTTACGGATGAGAAAATCTTTACAATTGAGCAACATTTTAACAAACAAAATGACCGTATTTATGCTCAAAGCTCTAAGGAAGCTTCCCAATTAGTCGACAGAGTGCAACGTGGGCATTATCCGACTTCAGTGATGGTTTGGTGGGGTGTTAGTTATGAAGGAGTGACTGAGCCATATTTTTGTGAAAAAGGTATCAAAACATCGGCACAAGTGTATCAAGATACCATTCTTGAGAAGGTAGTTAAGCCCCTTAACAACACCATGTTCAATAACCAAGTATGGTCCTTCCAACAAGACTCGGCGCCGGGTCATAATGCTCGGTCCACGCAGTCTTGGTTGGAAGTGAACGTTTCGGACTTCATCAGAGCTGAAGACTGGCTGTCGTCTAGTCCCGATCTTAATCCACTGGATTATGATTTATGGTCAGTTTTAGAGAGTACGGCTTGCTCTAAATGCCATGATAATTTGGAGTCCCTAAAATAATCCATACGATTGGCAGTGAAGAATTTTCCCATGGAAAGAGTGCGTGCTTCTATTGATAACTGGCCTCAACGTTTAAAAGACTGTATTGCAGCCAATGGAGACCATTTTGAATAAGCTTTTTAAATTTTAAATTGTTTTATATTTATGTATTAAATTAACACACTGTAAAAGTAATAAATATTATTTGCAATAAAAAAAAATTTTTTTCTTCGTGACAATATTTATGGCAAGACTAGGTATATGTATATATTCTAGTAAATATGTATGTATGTGTATTATAAGTATGTAACCTATTTATGTACCTGTGTACCTATTTTATTTATAATGATAAAAATATACCACGAGCATGATCTTATTGTTGCCGATCTCAACATGCGCTTAGCTAAATCTCAAGTGATGCTGCCAAAATGTAATCGACGTCTTTAGTTCAGACATATTCTGTCAACTTGGTAAACCAGCTTGTATCCTTTCAAAAGTTTACTTGAAACTTCCTTAGACTTGGTGTTCTCATACTCATTGGAATCAATGAATCGTTGCTGTCATAACTGTCACAGCCATGTAGGTACGATACTAGATATTCAACTACTACACCAAATAGGCCACATTGCTGTTAGAAAATAACAAATATCAACCCCAGCTTTTAACTTCCGTCATTTAAATGGGTTCGGATCATCAATCTTCATAGGAAAGGCTTTTTACCAGAATATTTAATATTTATGTCATTCTCTATTATTTCCACAACAAAAATACATGTTTATTTAATGATGAAACGTGACGGAGCGACCCGTAGCGTATCGTCGAGAATCCACACGCGTCCTCGCGTATTTATTTCAGTGAAGTTTCTTGAGCATCTGATGCTGCACGCTCTTGCAAGTTGCGTATTGTCAGAGCCGTACAGTGTATTCACACTAACCGTAGAACCTATGTCCAGGAGTTGGCGATACCCTGTACTCTGTTTATATCTTTGCGGAGACGTCGAGGGAGGTCTAGCGTAATGTAGACGCGGTCGTATTGAACTTCTACGTTGCGTATAGATACGTTTGATGTATATCTGCGCTGGACCAACGCTAGCGAAGACACTCATAGATGTATGAGTGTCTTCGCCAGCGTAAAGAATCTTGATAATAGATAATTCTTCGTGAAATGAAAGTCATTAAAATGTCCAGGTAAACCAACTGCTAAAATCTCACAGAAGATGATGGGTGTTTACGTCGGCGAAACGATGCAGCTGAAATGCAGGATCGAAGCCAACCCACCTCCCACCATATATTGGACACATATAGATCTAAATAAACTTTACAATGGTAAGTTTATTTCGTAGTACAAGTTTTCAGAAAATCCGAAAAATTACGAAGCATTTTGCCTTTACAAATATTGGCACGAAATCTGTAATTTTAATCATTCTTTGAGTTGTTACGGCTTAGTTACAATTTGTATTACATAGAGACATTTCACGTACCAAATTAATTTCAATTTCAAAATGTGTGGGTGTTTTAACCTCAGCAGTGTAATGTGGGAGAGTTAAAGTTTAATATCCTTTGCCAAACCTTTTAGAAAGGCTGTGAATTCTGCCATTCTACCACGCATTTGAATTTGTAGTACCAATTTATTTGTGTTCAAATATTTGTAGGTATATATATGTATATGTCTGGATGGATAATTTGTAGGATGCTCATGAAGTTTTGTAATTATTGTTGTTGTTTTGTTAGAGAATTAATGCGGTACTTTATGGTTGCGGACCCGTGGTTTTAACCAAAATATTGCCCTTATAAGGTGGAGTTTTCATTTCAGTACTTACCTTTATAGTGGATTAAAGGGATTTGAAGATCCGTGGCAAACCTACCTGTCCACCATTTTATTATTTTCAAAATGGCGTCCACGTATGAAACCTATATAAATCGATAGCTGACATCAATGCAAACAGAAAACATAAGTATAATAAGACCAAAACCCCGTAAAGTGTCACGTTTCTGAGATATTAACGATCAAAGTTGATCTTAGTGCATAGATGTTTGAAATACTTAATCACACTGAAAGTTTAAAGCAATCAAACATCTATGCAACAAGATCAAAGCAAATTAAAAAAATATGGATATCACGTGATCAACTTTGAACGTTAATATTTCGGAAATGTGACGCTTTATGGGGTTTGGTTCTACTATATTTTCCGTTTGAATTGTTGTCAGCTATCGATTCACATAGGTCTCATGCGTGGCGGCCATTTTGAAACAAAAAACAAAATGGCGCGACAGTAGTTATGCCAGGCTCCATATAGAAATTCCAATTCCCTTTGTATTTATTGTACAGGATCAAAGTACCAGACAAGTCTAAAATCCCAAGGATACAAGTACACAGCAATACTGCGAGTGAGAAACATGTCCAGAGAAGATATCGGCTCCTACTACTGTTACGCAGAAAACTCGATGGGGTCCACGAGAGATGACATCACAATTTACAGTAAGTATTTAATATGATGACATGATCGAATTTACGTTACATTTTCGTCACACGTGCGTGCTAGGGCCTCTGATGTGTCCCATGTCGAGGAAAATTATACAGTAGAATAGAATACGCTTTATTATGTACATTACAGATACACATAACAGAAAAAAAATGTAGAAATTTTACAATGGGTGACACAATGAGTGGTCTTCATCGCTAAAAGCGATCTTTGAAAGACAACCTTGGGATGGATTTAGAGAGAAAGGAGAGACAATACTGCAGGCAGTCTGTGGTGTACCATTTACAGCTATACAATAAATACCTACATACATACATACACAAAACATACTTATCTAATATAAATAATAATCATAAAAAAGTGCAAAGAACATAATAAATGTACATGAGATATACACAGTAAATAGGAATTAAATTTAAGTTCTTACGGACAAAAGATTATATGGTTTTCATTTGAAGGTATAGAGGGTCCCAAACACTTAAAGTGTTTGGAATCCTATTGAAATATATTGTTGAAATACATAGTAGAGACACCTCTAGTTGTACACTATTTTGTGAGACCTAATATTATGTAAGTTCTCACAGTTTGCTGTTGCCTGACGATTGAAAAATCAGCTCTTAGTCGAGTAATTATAAAATATAGGTAGGTTATTGCTGTTGATACCACGATACAATCCACGTAGTTATCCCAATAACTGAAGATTGGATAGCACCTCATTATTTCTGATTATGTTGCTATACAGCAGTCGTGTTACAATATTATTATGTGAAACAACTTCAATTTACAACGTATATCAGAAATGCGTATATTTAAGGGTGTAGCACAAACCATCAAACTGAACAACTTTCTCCATTTGACTAACATCGTAATAATGAGCCGTCCCATACATTTCGGTTGCGTAGATGTTGAAGTTTTTTATGGGACAATTGTTTATTTTTTTCAAACTCAAGCTCAAAGCGTTTATTTCAAATAAACCAATTACATGCACTTTTGTCAGTCAATCATAAAGATCTCGATAACGAGTTCATGATTACGATGTTGGTTCCATATCTCTTAAGGGTCTGTCAAATCAATCAACTCAGCCTATCGCAGTCCACTGCTGGACATAGGCCTCTCCCAGGCTGCGCAACACCACCCTGTCCTCCGCCACCCGCCGCCGCCTGTTAAGCGTCTGTACCACACCCTTAAATATTACATTTCTGATATACACTGTATTAGGACGTTTCCAATTGAGGTTTTTCTCAAAATAGAATACTGATAGAAAACACTTACCTAAGGCATGACCTAATAACGGTAAATGTCAGCGCTCTCTCATATTGCTGTAATACCCGTATTCGTAGCCCTAAATACATATTTTCATTCAGTTGATCCAAGCATATGAGTAGATGGTACATAGAGACGAGTTATATCTGTACTCAGTTCAGCAACTCTAGTTTTCACAAAGAATATGATATTGATATTGATAGAGCTGTTCAATTTGATGCTTTTATGAACGGGTAACCTTTGCCTAAAATATGTGCATTTTTTCGTCTGAAATTTTTGATTTCATGCGAACCAATCCATTCATAAGTGTTTCAATAGAATTGAAAAAAAATCTAGAAGTATATGTAAAGGAGAATTGAATTGCTTAAAGAACCTCAATAGGTAGGTATCTACGACTGTAAGCTGAAGTATTTCTGATATTATTCAGGTCTAATAAGTCATTGTGCTGTCAAATCGAATGCCCGCTTTCACTAACACTAAACAACATCTAAATTGAAAGCCTAAATACTATTGCTCTGTTGGATTTGTTTTTATTGCAATGTCATAATCCAGTGGTTCTGTTGTATCTAATTTATTTATTTTGTATTTATTTATTTTAGGATCTCCACCAAAAAATATACACTAAACATTATACACAGAGTGAATTTTTCAAGTGGGCGTGGATGGCCAAATCCGAAATTATGAGGAATAGCGAAAAGCACTCAAAGGAGTCACGAGCTCGATTTTGATGAAAACTAAAACTGCTTCATTGGATTTTTTTTAAATCAATATTTCTAGCCAGGAATCGAACTCGTTGAGTTTGAAAAAAAAAAAAACACACACTGTATTATTATACCATTCGATAGTGTCCCTAATAAGGATCAAATTCTGGGAAGTAATGACATACGGCAAACTTAAGGAAAATGTTGGATTTTAATAAACTGCTTCTTATTTTAAAGTAGGTATTCATACCTACATTACCTGTACCTTGTTCAAAATGATGCTCAATATTTTTATTAACACACACCCGCAGCTGTCACCTTCACAACATTATGTTCTTAATTCGAATTTTTATTATGTCTTCGCGGTTAAGATGGAGCCCTAGCCCATAATAGCCGTATAGTAAAGGAGATGTTGACACAGTCTCAGGAGCTTTTTGTTAAAAATGAGCTCTTTTCTTTAGTTGGCCGTATGTCATTACTTCGCAGAATTCGATCCTTATTAGCGATACTAAAGATTGGTGTAATAATACAGTGTTTTTTTTTTTTTTTTTTCAAAATCAACGGATTCGATTCCTGGCTAGAAAAATTGATTTTTCAAAACTTCAATGATGCAGTTTAAGTTTACATCAAAATCGAGCCCGTGACTCCTTTGATTACTTTTCGCTATTCCTCATAGTTTCGGATTTGGCCATCCACGCCTACTTGAAAAATTCACCACAATGGACGACAAAATATTTGGTAGGAACATGTACTCCTTCAATTAGAGGACACTACAGAATGCACAATAAAATTAACAACTAAGCTAACAAATTGAATACCTAAGACATAATAATTTTTTATTTTTTTACAGAGGAACATAATACACAACAAATTCTGTAAAATATTATAACATAGGATAATAAAATACCTAACATTAACATAACAAAAAAAAAACAACAACAATAAAAAAACATTTACATTACATTACAATAATTTTTTAAGAAATTTTTTAATTGGGTGGTAGCAATTTATGCAGTCAATAAAATAACTCGACATTTTGAAGATTTTCAACAATTTACCTCCTCGCTCGGCAGACGGATTCGTGGTCATAGTTTCTCTGTTTTATAATATGTGGCTAATGTAGCCTGTGGCTATGAAGGTACGCACAGTGCACGATGGTTAGCATACCATTTTCGTAATGATATTTTATGTTGGAGGGTGGGTTACTCTTGAGGTGGTCTCCTGATGTCGTGATCACTCGTCCGTTGGTCTTCAAAGGCATACACGTTTCTCTTTACCAAACACCGGGGTAATTGCGTAACACACTATCAGTAGCAATGGCTTTCATTTTGACAGTTCAACAACATTCATTGCGTTATTTACGTTGTTGAGCAGACAAATTTTTCGAACATATGAAGCAATGGATTAGCAATATTCTTTAAAACTTTGGCAACTCTCTCCGGCGAGAGAGATCTATATTGCATCTCTTCATTTGTCTCTTCTGAACGTCTTTGTCAGGTACCTGAGGAACTAGCCGTCTTGTTTCCGCTTGAACTGAAACCAAATACCATATCATTGTTCAAGTATTCTTTAAAATGAAACGGGTTACTTTATTACGTACCATAAATGATACGGCAGCAATGGCGGCCCAGAGGTCACGGCCGCGACTTGCGATTAGTAGGTCGTCGGTTCGAACCCAGTCAGGCGCTTTACTTTGTGTAAATTATATCATCACCACAGCTCTCAAAACGTTGGAGGAAAACATCGTGAGGAAACCGACATGTCCTAGAACCAAACATTCGAAGACATGTGACATCTACCAGCCCGCGCTGGGCCCACGTGGTGGATTACGGCCCACTCCCTCTCACTGAGAGGAGGCCTGTGTCCCAGCAGTGGGTCATTATAGGCTGAGTATGTAAATGATATACTGCCAAAAAATAGTTCTAGCTTAATATGTGGACGTAATCAGTTGTTTGTGGCTTCGTTAATTAAGGGATTTGTAATACATATAACCCAAGAACAATGATACTTGGAAATGGTATTTTGTAATAGTACTTGTCCAAAAATGGATTGTTGTTGTTTTGATAAAAATTTCGAGAATTCGATAAATGGTGTGGTTTAGAATTCTAAAAACCAATTTGTAGATTACTTAGTGTTCCATGAAAAGGTTTTTGAAAAAAATCCCTCCTTAGGATTTTTTTCAAAAACCTTTTCATAAATTTTTAGCAAAAAACAACTTCACAAATTTTTAACCTTTTAACAAATAATTAGGAATTGTTCATTATTGTATAATCAAAGTTATATAAGTTTATTCAAAAAAAAAATCTTACGATGTTTGGTATTATTGATTTTTAATATTTATTAAATATTTATAAATTATGCTGTCGCCAAGTCTCAATCAGAGGTTTTTTTTTATTATTAACATAAAGGCTTACAAACTAATCACAGTACTAACTCAATTTATGTATCTAAATTATAAGAAAGCACGGCACTATCTATTAGCGTACCTACTAGAACTCCAGTATAAGTTTTTTAAACAATATACAGAAAAAAATTGTGTACTTTTCTTGTACGGTATTAATTGACGTTTATAAAAAAATATATAAACACCAAATAATAATAAAACAGTTAAAAAAAAAACAAATTGAATACTACCTACGTTATAAAACTTACAAATGCTGGGTTTTTTTATAATAACCCTTTATATTTTATTAAAGACTTCATTTTCTTTTTTAAATATAGGTATCTTAAGCCCTATACATATTTAACACCATTTTTGTTAGACCTAAACAATTTTCTAACATACGTCGTCCTCATCACTTAAAATTTTACATCTAGACGTCGCCGCAGTCCTCATCACTTATACATTTAGGTACCTAAACATGATTTTACAGCCTCTACAAATACAGACATCTTTCAAAATAAAATATTCAAATACTTAAATATTTTACAACTTATTAGGTAAATAAAAAATTTATGTTATAGCTCTAGCAACCACTACGTCGACGTACACGGAGGTTACGACTGCTTTCGAAGATGTTACTACCACACCGATCCAAGCATGTGAGTTGTAATAAGAAAATATGCTTTATTTTATGCTCTTTCAATTTCTTATATTTTTATTTTGCATTCCAATTTATTGTATTCCAATTTCTTAAATTTTATATTTTAATAATTTATCGAATAGGTTACGTACCTATTCGATTAATGATTGAAATATAAAATTTTTAAATAATTTTATTTATATTCCAATTCTGTAGTTAAAATGTATTGTTTTTATATTCTAATTCTGTAGTTAAAATGTATTGTTTTTATATTCCAATTCTGTAGTTAAAATGTATTGTTTTTATATCTTTCAATTCTATTGTTAAATAATAGGTCTGTGTAATTGGAGATTCTATAACCAGCATTTTCAGATTTAATTATTTGTGGATTGGCGCGCAATTCGAAATTCAAATAAATTTTATTCAAAAGACGTGTTAATTTAATTTCAAATTCACTCATTTGTTTTTAGATAGTTTTTTGTTTTTGTGACATTGTGGTAGTTTTTGGCGCCATGGCTAAACTGAAAATTCGTACAATTTTCGAATATTTGTTCCTACGTGGAAATACCGCTGCGCAAACAACACGAAACATTAACGACGTGTAGGGGCCTAACACTGCTTGCATAAACACGGTCCATTATTGGTTCAATCGTTTTAAATCTGGAAATTTTGAGTTGAAGAACGAGTCTCTGGTCGGCCGGTAACCATTGTCGACAACGACGAATTGGAGGCGATTGAATTTTGTCAATCACCCGAGAGGGAGTACAAAACGCTTTCGCTGATTTCATCGCCTCCCGTCCGGCAGACTTCTACAGTAAAGGTCTCTGCACACAACGGGCGGGGCGGGGCGGGACGAGACGGCGATGCGGCGCTGGCGCGGCGGTAGTGTTTACACTGCGGGCGCGATCACGTCCCGTGCCGCCGCGCCTTTCTTTCATCAAAAAAGATGTTAAGCGATTCAGACACGGAAACGCTATTGCTCATAGTTGCGCTAGCTAAGAAAAAACAACGTAAACGGAAATGGCTGCATGAAATAAATAAAAAACGCGCTCGCGTCCCGCCACGCCCCGCCCCGCCGCTTCTGACTTGTATTCCCGCTCGGCGCGGCGGCCGGGGCGGCTCTGTTTGGCGTCGTCCGTAATATCTAGTACATTACAACTGCTCAGCGTCGCGTCGCCGTCCCGTCCCGGCCCGCCCCGCCCGCTGTGTGCAGAGACCTTAAAGGGATAAACAAACTGCCATCAAAATGGCAAAATTGTAAAGATAATTTGGGCCAGTTATTTGATTAGCTGAAATAAAAAAAATACCAAAATTTTTATATTTTAAAATTATCATACCAATCTCCAATTTCATATGTAAAGACCTAATATAAGCAGATATTGTTTTGATATTCCAATTTCAGTAATTTTGTTGAGTAGTTTTTTTCTTTTATAAACCAATTTATGCCTTTGCCCAGCAGTGGGACATTATAGTGTAACATAAAAAAAAACAATTTCTTCATATATGTTTTTACATCAACGACCAAAGATTTTTTTTTTTTTAAATTAGAATATTTTTTTAGACGCTTGTATCGTTTAACAACATTGACAGTGGTAAAATTGGCATAAGTTAATTGAGAAATAATTTTAGGAGAAGGTTTACAAAGGGTTGGTTAATGTAAGTCAAGGACACAACCCACTCACCGAATTACGCAAGTATTATTACACTCGAAGGATTTTAGATTTCAAAGGTTACCTATACCCACGTAGTTAATGATTACGACAGGAGGAACGTATATTCTTGATATATTTTCAAGAAGATTTTATTTTCTTTTTGCTTCCTAAAATCGTAAAAAGAAATCTTTTAAGCTGTTTGCAAAAAGAGTAGGTTTTAGCACAAGTACCTGCAGGATGTAACAAGACCCTTCACGAAGCCGTCGTCTACGCATTCTATACATCAAACTAAGTAACTTTGTACAGAAATAATTGCTGGAAGACTTTTATTTTTGTTGTGAAAATTGTAGTGCACAACGCAACGCATGCAAGACATGCTTCTGCATGCAACGGTACAGCGATCGTGGGAGTATTTAAAGTTAAGTTATAACATTTAAAATCTATTTTAATAAAAAAAAACGTTTAAAAAGTTGAAACTTTGACTTTCAATATCTCCGTAACCAGAAGTTTCCCAGCAGAAGATATAAAATAAAAGGAACAAGTAACTACTTATCGGCTTCATTGAGGGTATTTTTACACCTGTACCCTGATTGCGTAACACAATAGCAATCACAATCTGAATCATTTTAAAGGTTATCTAGTGCTGAAGCAATGGATTAGCAATAGATATCCTTTTAATAAAAAGGATAAAAAAAAATTATATAATGTTGTTGAACTGTCAAAATGAAAGCCATTCCTACTGTAACAGTTGTGTTACGCAACTACCCCGCATTTGTGTATCCATAGGTATGGCAGATGCAAACAGCACATTTTCATAGCATGCAGCAGAGGGCCAATTCACGTGATTTCAAGAACATTCACGTAATTTCAAGAACGTTTACAGTCTGGTCTCAGTCTCAATCTGTCAAAAATACCTGTAATTTTCCTACAAGTTTGACAATATTTTGATATTGATTGTCGCTGAGAAGAAATTGCGCCTAAATTTTGAACGCTTTTAATTACGGGAATTGGCCTTCAAGTATAGCGTCACGAAGACAAGACGTAATTTAATTAATAGGTGATTTCATTCGATACTTCCATTTATTTATTAACATTTAATTTCCCCAACAGATGCAGAATTAGAAGTTAAAGAGCACGGTCCTGACATGCACTTCCCGCACGAGGATCGTATCGTGGTCGTGCTAAGCCAACATCAAATGCAGAACTTAGGTAACCGACCAATCACGATGCTTATCTATCGGTTATGTACTAATCGCCGGTAAGCTTGCAAGTTTGTAGGCCAATCATTACGACTTAGCTCCAGTTTCTTCATTGACTCACTAATAATCTGTTCCTATATTTTATCAGTTTGTGTACGAATCGTAGTATGTTGGAACTTGTTCGGCCAACGTGTCTTTACAATATCATCATCTGCTTACCCTTTTCTCAACTATGGTGGAGTCAATGCAGCCGAATACCAGTATTTTACATGAAGCGGCTGCCTATCTGACCTCCACAACCCAGTTACTGGGTAATACGATACCCCTTGGTAAGACTGGTTGTCAGACTTTAGGGCTTCTGACGACCCGTAACGGCATTCCGTTACGGGTCGTCAGAAGCCCGAAAGTCTGCCGTTGGTCCCGGCTGTCATTACAGCCGGGACCAACGGCTTAACGTACTTTCCGAGGCACGGCGGGTTCTTGATATGTAAAGATGGTAACCCGTTCTCGGACCAACCGCGGCAAGCGTACCTTAACCTGATCGATCGACCCGGTCTGCTGTTATTACTTAGACACAAGCCCCTCGTGGCTTCACAGTAAAATAAACAAATTGTGTTCTCACTTTTCGCAACTATTTTTAAAAAACTATTCTGAAAATATCATAATGATCATAATATAAAGCTTGTAAATGTCCCACTGTAGAGCAAAGGCGTCCTTTAATAAAGAGAAGGAATGAAGATGAATTATCACACTAACTTATTGTAAGAAAATGCTCCGAAATGCAATTTCAGACTATTTTCTTAAACTGTAATTATTTTTAATATACATAATATCAGCAATGTGGATCGCTTTATAAGCTAATATAAAGGTACCAAGCTAATATAAGGTAACTCCCACTCACCGAGTGGGAGTTACTTCAATATTGAATTCTCATCAAAGCCCTTTTCAATAAAAATCAAGTAAGTAGGTATATCGACCTCGTAAATGCTTTATCACCATAAGGGTAAATGTCACATTAAACATAATTTATATTTGTATATTCAAATTCAAAATACTTTATTTCACATAAACATATTGGCATTGGGCACTTATGGAACCTCAGAACCTATGTCAATCAACAATCAACTCGGCCTATCGCAGCCCACTGCTGGACATAATGTATTCAGGATGTTCTAGTGTAAGATTTGTGCTATATTTAATTTCTGTGTATTAATGAGTCCTTGTTACTTGACAAATAAATGAATTATTATTATTATTATAGGCCTCTCTCAGGTTGCGCCACAACACCCTGACCTCCGTGTTCCGCATCCAGTCTGTCCCAGCCACCTTTTTGAAGTCGTCGGTCCATCTAGTTGATGTGTGTTGTGTGTGTTGGTGTGTACACGTGTACTCACTACGCTTGCCGATACGCGGTCTCCACTCCAAGACTCGTCTGCTCCACCGGCCATCGGTCCTTCGACAAACATGGCCAGCCTACTGCCACTTCAGCTTGCGTACTCTGCAAGCTAGGTCGGTAACCCCAGTTCTTTTCCGAAGCTATGTGCACGGTGCTAATTGGTCCTTTCCTATGCAGAAGAGCCGGCAAAAAATTCAACGGTTACTCTTAAAAAAAAGGCTTTTAAAATATGTGACAGTTTGATATGTAGTTTCAACCTTAGTAAAGTTTCAATTATCTGTGAATTTGATAAAACAATTTTACGAGTTCGACTATACCTACAGCAGTAGTTACAGGAATAAAACCTCCCTGATACATGATAATATTGTAAACTGCTCTTTGAACGCATCGCCAGCAACTAATATTGTGTAGTTCTGATAACTCCATATAGATTTACTTTGAGCGACCTCTCTAACTAGTTAGTGTAATTTCAGGAGCTCAAGCTCTGTATTTTGATGCTCGACAAAATTATTAGTAGCAAAATTAATGCAGCTGTTGAATTAAACATGCAGTATATTGTGCGAGTTTTTATGTGCGAAGCAGTGTATTGTTATGATATTACAATGTAAGAGGTCAATTTTTTTTTTAAATGAATCTGTACTTTATTTAGTAGGATAAAAGTATATAGACTGACTGGATTAACTTATAATACTAAACAAACTATTAAAATAAAAATATAATATAATATCCTAACCTAACTAAAACTATTGACAAACTAAAATATGGTGGCGAATAATTGCTGTCAACTTACCAGTCTATGGTAATGTACCCAAGAGACTGGCGGCATTGCCACCTGGTACGAGTACATCAAATCGTTTGTATGTAAGGTATAATCTCTGAAAAAACTGATCCGTTTTTTAAAAAATCCTTCACTGATAGCTTCATTAGTCCAAAGTAGCATAGAATAGTACAGGTCTACCAGAAACTACTATCAGAAAAAACTAACTTTTGTAGATGCATAAAAAAATGACAAATATATTTATATTATATACACGTTAATTTACAAAATCAGAAACTGAAGACATGGAAAAATTACTTTAAAAAAATAACATTATTCAAATGTCGGCCTTCGCGGCTCACTCTTCAAAGCGATCTCTAACATTCTTGAAAACGCGCCTCAGAAGTGGAGTACGAATGTTGTTTATTTCGTGTTTAATGTTTTCCTTCAATTCAGATATGGTTGATGGATTATTGTTGTACACCCAGTCGGGTGGCAACGGTTATCTGAAGAGTCCTTCAGATAACCCCAGAGGAAACAATCCGGAGGTGTTAGGTCTGGGCTCCGGGAGCCATCTGATGTCACGTCTCATCGAAAACCATGTAAACAATATTTTTGTCAAAATACACGATCACTTAAGATTTATTGTTTTCAAGAAATACGGTTACACAAAAAGCACGTTACTCCCCCGCGAAACGCGACATGGCGACTGAATTTCCACAAAATGGCGTCTCACTTGTCTCACTGTCTCATTAGCATTATAATTAGCTGTGCCTGACAGGGTCTACAATGAAAACCCCATCACGTAAGACACACATTGTGGCATGTAAAAAAATATTGAATATTGAACATACAATACTTTTTCTGTCAGTAAAATGTACAGTTCCTATTAGAATCTTCATGCGGGTGATACCGTGGTGCGCTGCTAGTACACAAGATAATTTGAAAGTTTGAAAGGCTGTTTGTGTATGTGAGTTTAAATACAGGAGACAGATGAACAGGAACATGGATACAGGAGTAATTCCAAGGGTGTAGAAAGGTTAAAAAAAAAAAGAGTAGTAGAATTTAGGGTACCTACCTCGCACTCGCGAACTCTCTGTCCCGATTCCGAGTTTTTTTTCTCAAGGACACGAATTGATATTAATGTACTTATGTGCCAAAGTTACTGATCTGTGTTCTAAACGCTTTTCTGGGAAATTGGTTACCTAGGATAGTAGTTTACTAGTTACTTTTAATAATAGCAGTTTTTTATTATCAGATACGAGCTTGGCCAAGACTTTTGCCCGCCGATAAGGTGATACATATACAAGGTGGAGAGGACGATACAACCATAAATTAAATTTTATACATATACTCGTATTTATACATATACTCGTATTTAATGACGTTCTCAGTCTGCATACAAAATTTTTACTAAATATATCCAATACTTTAGTCACTATAGCTAGTCAAAGATTGGCAAAACCCAGTCGCCCCATGACTGCTAATTAGTTTCTTTCAAAAAATACTTTTTTAATTTTAATGTCAGGATTGTTTCGATATTTCACACTCCGATGCAATAGTATTGCCTGTATCTTCATTTATTGTTGTACTAGCTGCGCCCCGCGGTTTCACCTGCATAAGTTTCGATTCCGTGGGAATATCGGGATAAAAAGTATCCTAAATGTGTAAGTATCCTGGTTTATAACCAGGATTATGGTTATAAACCATCTGTGTGCCAAATTTCATCCAAATACGTTCAGTAGTTTTTGCGTGAAAGAGTAACAAACATCCATCCATCCATACAAATTTCACGTTTATAATATTATATCGTCTCCACATGGTGTACCTAGATACAATTATAATTTTCTATATACAATGTACACTTTTTGAAGATCCCGATTATGTTTGTAACTTCTCCTCCGTTGTTTGTAAACAAACACATTACATACTTATAGGTACCGGGTATATAAAGGCGTACATTCCATACCTGAGCCTCTTCGTTAATAAAAGCCAAATTGATTTATCGCCACTGAAACTTAGCCTGTCTACCTACCCATGGAAAATTACTCTCATAACTTTGTCCTCTTTTTCAATCGGCTGAATATTCTAACGTTATGAAATCTTCAGGGGTTTTTGATTCTATATTTATTTTATATTGTCTTGGGCAAATTGTTACAAGTGTAGCTTACTGCATTGATTTGTTCTACTTCGTCAGGTTTTAATATATCGTTTTTCATCTTTTGGAAAACTTTTGGTCCCAATTACTACAATAAAAGTATGTAATTAGATTTATCAAGCCATTATAAATAACATCGAGAGCTTAGTTTAGGTCACTGCTATAATATTTTTGTCTTACGAGCGTGTAACCCTTCAAAATGTCGTCAACATCCGCGTAGACAAGGCTTTTGCTAGATATACCTCAGTGACTTTAGTCGCCGGCATAGAGTAAAGTAAAATATAGTCGCCGGCGACTCGCTGGCAATGTCATTGTCACACAGATTTTGACATCTCTAGCGGCAAATCGGCTGTCTAAATCGTATGTTGTTTCTAAATTGCCAGCGAACGTAAAGTCGCTGAGTGTGTATATACCTAGCATAATCAACATTTCGGGACCAAAATCCTTGAAAAATGTAACGTAACTTCACAATATTTCTAAGTATATTAAACTAAAATTTATTTCCAGATTTTTCGTCCAGTTCGTGACCTGAGGACAGCTCAGACCAGTCTTCAATATGGTCTTCCGGATCAGCTATTAGCTCAAAGACGCAGTTATCCATCGTCATCATCTCTGTCACGTTAATGTGGCAAAGTGTGTAAATAATATACAAAAGGACTGTTGAAAAAAACTTTAATATAAGTAACACGAAATTGTGTTCAAGAATTTACTAAAGTTTTTTGTAATTAATTAAGTAAGAGCTTATTAGTTATTAGTGGGTAATAATAAAATGAGAAATATCTGCAAGAGATATTGAGTTAATTTTCTTTGCATCAAGACGCCGAGACGAGATATAATCGTGTTGTTTTCGATATTATTTCAGAAGTATCGTTTACGTGTAAATAAATACTCAACGATCGTACTACTACAACATAGGTAGGTAGGTACTTATCTTTTTAATCTTCAGTACACCATCTTCAGTTCAAGTTAAAATGGCGTATTATTAGTGTCACATGAATTTACTCGCCCGAAAAGGGCGAATCGTCATTGTTTATATTTAAGTCTTATCACTTCTGTGCGCTAGTGTCCACTTTCTATACTTTAGTGAATAAAATTCAAAATGTGCCAATAACTGTCTAATGCATAGTGTTGGAGTTGTAGACTCGCCCACAAATAAATGAACTGCGTGCGAGTCGCTTATAGACAAAATAATATTATTTAAAAAGTGACGACTGGCAGTGACGTTTCGGGCGAGTAAATTCGTGCGAATCAACTAACATTCAAGTGAAGGGCGGGCGTTTTTGGGGAACTGTCTTTTGTTATTTTGAGCCTAATTTGAATAAATGACTTTTGATTTTGATTTAATAAGCCGTTAAAATAAATCCGAAATGTAATTATTTTTCAAGATTTTCATAATTTTTCTGTAAATGTTTAACGCTTCAATTGCATATTTTCTATGTACTGACTGTGTAAATATATTAAAAGCTGCTTGTATCAAAGTTATCAAAGAGTTTTTGTAAAATTAAATTCTTGTAAACAAAAATACATGACTTTTATAAGGAATACAAACTGTATGTTATGTATACATAAGTCAATTATTATGTATTTTTTTTTGTTTATCGTTCCATTCAATAAATAGACAATATAAGAATGTTTGTGTTTTATTAGAACTCCATGTCCATGATTTTAATAAATAATTATTTATTTATTAAAATCTCCCTTACAACTAAAGTTGTCTAAAAATAAAAGGCCCGTTTTGACATTGACAGTTCTAGTAGTTAATAAAGATCAAATTCGCAAAACACGTATTCGTTTGTATAAGCCGATGCATTGAAGAAAGGAATCTTAAATGGCGGCATGTACTTGCGTTGACAAATAGTACAGTTAGCATATACAATTTCAAGTCAGTTTTATTTTTCAAATTAAAAATAATAAAAACAAGAAAGCGCGTGAAAGTTGAAAATTTGTTGACATTGACGAGTATCACTGTGTATAATCTTCCCTCGCTTTCGAGGAGACATAATTACTGTCTCTGCACAGTCCACACGACCAAACAACGAAACTTAACAATAAAACAAAACTGAATAACAATAACAAACAGGTAACAACGGAAAAACAGCAGAAAACTATAACAAGGAATTCGTAAAAAGGATCACTGAGTGCGTCAAGACAGCGTGGCCGTGTAAGCAAATCGAGACAATTTTTTTTTTGCTTACGGTACGCGCGAGAGTGAGTATAGACGGCACTAGTGTGCAAGCGAGAGAACATGATAAGCGCCGCCATTTAAGATTCCTTTCTTTAATGAACTGGGTTATATGAAACTGACAGGTGTCAAGAACGCATTCTCAAATGTCAAAACGGGTCTTTTATTTTTTGACAACTTTATCATTACAAATGTATGTACCATAAATCGTATCTCGTGAGTATTTCTAATCAAATAATCGGATTGGGATCAAAGGACTCTCTCTCTCTCATCGTGATTGCTACTGCTAGTTCAACAATTATGTTGGTTAAGAACCATCATCATCTGCCTAGCCTTTTCCCAAATATGTTGGGGTCGGCTTCCAGTCTAACCAGATGCAGCTGAATACCAGTATTTTACATGTAGCGACTGCACTGACCTCCACAACCCAGTTACTGGGTAACACTACCCCTTGGTAAGAATGGTTGTCAGACTTTCGAACTTCTGACGACCACTATTCGTTGGTTAACAACCAGCGTATTAAAATACTAATATAATAAAAAAATAGATTTCTTGCTCTACCGACCCTCCCGCCGCATGGCATCACCTGCCCGTGATATAAATTCTTTTTCGTTTAGCGTTCTTTCTGAGTTCTTTTCTTTTTGCTTGGCTCCTAAGGGTCATAGCGTGATGTTAAATAACCTATATATTTATTTCGGCTTTTTTGCCTTGTGGTACGGAACCTTTCGTGTGCGATTCCGGCTCACACTTGGCCGCTTTATTTTATTGCTATTAATACAACTTACCTAAAAAGTTGAATACCATAATTCTTTGTACTTAATTACGCCAGTGTTTCCAAAGGATTGATTTATTCGAGAACCTTCGATTTTCTCATCAGTGAAGTTAGTCTCAACATGGTCATGAATAAGGGACTTTTATAGCGGTCACAGGTGTTGACACCTAGGTAGGTAACATTGATTAATTTAGCCAGCCGCATACATTCTAGATTTAGGTAGGTACTTACTAAATATTCTAAAATCATACTCATCATCTCCCTAGCCTTTTCCCAACTATGTTGGAGTTGGCTTCCAGTCTAACCAGATGCAGCTGAATACCAGTATTTTACATGTAGCGACTGCACTGACCTCCACAACCCAGTTACTGGGTAACACTACCCCTTGGTAAGAATAGTTGTCTGACTTTCGAACTTCTGACGACCTGTAACGACTATCAAAGATCCACGAATGACAGCCGCGACCAACGGCTTAACGTGCTTTCCGAGGCAAAAAACTCTTTTAATAAAGAAAATTTATTTAAACTTTAAAAAAAAATTTAAAACTTATTTCGCCTTCATCGGAACAAAGGTTTAGCCTGAGCTTTTTCTACACAGGAAATATTGATGTTTTAACTGGATGGCACCCAAGTAGTACTCCGCCCTTCGTCTGATGGTAAGTAGTCCTCGCCACTTAAGGCTAGACATCTACACTTAAGAGAGGTGACGACTATCGATACCTAACCAAGAAAACGAAAAAAAAAATTGGCCCTATACAGTCACGAGCACCAATATGTCAAGCTTGGAAGCTTTCAATAGCGATTTTTGCGTGAAATAACGAAACTACAATGAAATACAACACAGCAAAAACCTATGGATTCAAAAATACTATGTTCGTAGCAACATAAAAGGACATTGACAGGGTTTGGACCAAATGCTGCCCAGACATGGGAGTATTTCCAAATGATTTCCTAGATCAATCTACTTAACAAAAAAATTATAAAAAAATAAAAATCCCAGGATTTTTTTTTTATGGTTTTAGGTACTTATCAATTTTTGACAATATTTTCTTATAGGTAATGCGAGTGTGTATATGTAGTTTGTCTCGGTCACACACGGTTTGTACCTGTGCGCACGCCTTTGACATATAATAGATCCTGGCCGCATGCTGCGACTCAAAATGACGCCTCTATTTTATGTGCATTGGGATTGAGTGATCTTTTTTCTTTCGTTACTAACATTTACAACTTTTGTACATTTAGTTACTAACTGTAACTTACTAAATGTTATTTCCGAATTGTTTTAATTGCAGTCTTAACAATTAAACTATGTTTCTATTATTGCAACTGTTGTATTCATAACGAAGAAGTTTTTCCTTGAATTAATTAAAAGGTAGAGTTTATTCTAAATTAGACCTTAGTACAAGTACCTACAATCAACCTATCACAACGTATGTCCACGCCTTGAAAACTGTGTGATATACGTTAAACTAGATTGTATATTCTATAAGTTGCGATATAGAAACACGATATTTAAAAAAAAAATAACGTAACCACCATGTCATCTTCGAAACTACAATAGTAGGTTTCATTATGGTTTCTTTCAGATAACAACATTTTAAGAGAAAAATGCTTTAAACAGCATTGCAATAGGATGAAAACACAAAAACTTACAACTCTTTTTGTAATTAGAATTTAGTTTTTGTAAAGTCAAGTTAAGTCCTGGTTACATTAATTGATATTACAACTGACGATTATATAGGTAGGTACTTACTGCATCAGTTATATTTCTGATGATCTCATATTATATGGTCACCCTACTGCACTTTTCCCTGACAATAAAATAAAAAATGTAATATCTCGTAAATTAAGCTGTATATGTAAATTATTTTTATGTAAAACTTTAGTCATAAATTTGTACAAAAATTAATCGTAGTTTGTGTAAATCAATACGAAACAGGTAGTTACTTATAAGTATTCTTATGGATCACTCAGTTCAGCAAATTTAAAAACATTGAGTTACTCATAATTTTTTAACAAAAGGTATTTGTGTTATGATATTTATTGTACAAATATATTCGGAACATGTACATTTTAGGATAAACAATACATCTATAGAAAAAGTCATCCGAAACCTTATTGCAACGATCTCTCAGACAAAATGGTGTCTGTACTGAGTGATCCAATGATACTGTCCAAAGATACCTGGAGGAAGCTTTAAATGCCTTGATGGGCTTAAAAAATGTTGTGACAAATTTTTAACCAATTTTTGAGATATAAATTTAGTCAGTAGAGTAAGTTTTTGTTGAGGTTTATCTCGTAGCCGTTCTTGCAAAATGTCTGAATTGAGTGATCCACATTTTCGGCAATAACTGAAGACCGTTGAGAGTAAAATTGTTTTAACTTTTTTTTACTACTGCTATTACACATTAGATCAGTTTCTGAATGACAAATTTAATTAATCATAATTTTGGAATTATTATTATGTTATTATTTTATTTTATTTTATTATAATGCAATTGTAATTTTTGATAATTTTAATCTCTGCTGCTATTTTTTTTTGACATTTGGACTATTTTAATTTAATTAATTTTGACGACTGTAATATTGCTGACATTGTTTTATCTTTCTGTACTGTTTTATTAAACTTTTGACAATTCTTATTTGTTCACATTGTGAGTTTAAGAGACTTTTTTACAATTAATTTAATTTTGATCATAGCATCACTATTTTGTATGCCTGTCGGCGGAACATAGGTTGGACCAAACACTATATATACATAAGGTCATTGTACCCAGGGTAGCGGGATCGTCCGAAAGGGTTACCGCTGCCCTGGTACATAAAGGGCTAAGGAAGGAACACGGGTGGGTTTTAGTCAGTAAGAGTCTGACACTCCCTTCTGCTCCACCCAGAGCGGGAGGAGTCATTTGATGATTTCCCATCCACAAAAAAAAAAAAAAAGGTCATTAAACCCTGTGTTCAGAAAAATAAATGACTTTTGAATTTTTAATTTTTAGAATTTTTTATTTTGACTATTTTTGACTAAATGTACAATCAGATTTTGGTCACCAAATAAAAAAAGATCACTCAATCCAAATGCACATCCCGTGGAGGAAGTAAATGGTAGACTAAAACGGGATTTTAAAATATTTCGACATGAATACTGCAACATAGCCATGTCACATTTCTTTGCAGACCTTAAAACTGCTGTCTCTTGCGTGCTTTTCATGTGGATATTAGATAGATTAGATAATCCTCATGCACGTGATTTCATAAATATAGCCCGACAGGGGTTGAAAACTTATAATTAATACAATGACTTAGCAGATTATGTCGATTCTAAAAGACTTAACCGAAACAGAGTTTCTTTTCAAAACATTAATGCTATTCAGGACAATGTTAATGTTTTTCCAGCCCTCATAGCTGAAGAATTGACTTTATTCGTAGTACTGTCGTATAGCGACAAGTAAAACTGAACTTATAAGGCCAAGGGTAAAATTAAATTAAAGAAAGGGAGGTAAAACACAATTAAAGGTATATTTACAAGAAATTAAAAGATGGAGATGGACTGAAGAGTGGTGTGTAGTATGTGGAGGTGGGGTGTATGGATGGCGATGCGTGATAGATGGGTTGAGGAGGCTGAGGTGGAGATCCAGTTGGAGCTGTGGAGGTAGATGCGAGGCAGGTACTGGCAACAGGTGCAGGTACAGATGCAGGTACAAATGCAGGAACAGGTGCAGGTGCAGGTGCAGGTGAGGGCAGGTGCTGGTGCGTGTGCGGCCCGGAGGACACCCGTAGGAGGGCCCACGCAGCAGGACAGGACGCAGCACGGCAGCAGGAGAGAGAGGCACGGCGGGGACGCTGTCAGCCCGCTAGGTGAGGCGGCCCTCGGATGAGGCGCGGCCCAATAATATTAGGAGCCCTTCACGGAGGACGGAGGACGGAGGCGTAGGCAGGGTCCGACAGGTACCGGAGCGGAGAGATACGCTGGGTATTCCCGGGATAGGTAGCCCTGGAGTATCAGGCTTTCTAATTTATTTATTTATTTATAGTTAATTAAAACGGCACAGGTCCAATTACATTAATTAACATAGAATGATATAAACTAACTTAAATTATCATGTAACAGTGGACACCCTCGCATATTGTCTCTCACAAAACACCAGACAGGCACGGAGTCTTCCATTCATCAAAAACATCACGTTCAGGGTCGGCAGTCAGGAGGGCGTTTAGCATCCTTAGGGTTCGACATACCGGGGATTCAGCTCTAGCAACCGATCTAGATAGCGGTAGTGCGAACAGGTTATGACGGCGGCTTTGACGGTGCCTAAGGTATTTGTCGGGCACAAATAGGCAACAGAAAAGTCCGTGGAGCTCAGGGCAGTCAATACGACCGCTTAGGGTTTTACAGGCAATCGTGAGCTGATCAAAGCCCCTTCTTACCTCCAACGAATTGAAGCCCAACACCCCTAGAAGATAGTTCGTTGGGTACATGAATGGAAAGTAATGGTTACAGCCTTTAATACAAAAATCTCAGGAAAGTTTTCTGAACTTTCTCAAGCATCAGTGTCAGTGACGCAGTACGTGGATGCCAGACACAGGCGCTGGACTCGAGTTTACTTCGAACCAAAGTGGTGTATAGAAGTTTAATAATACTGGGATTGCGAAAGTCACGAGCGTTCCTCAAGACAAATCCCAGACGCCTGAAGTATTCCATAGCAAGGGCATACATGTGGTCTCTAAATGTCAGACTGCGGTCGAAAGTCACTCCTAAGTCCTTAACGCTGGTGACACGAGTGATCACTATACCCCCCAAATTGTAATCGTATTTTATTGGTCTCAACCCTCGACCATAAGTCATAACGCTGCATTTACTAATATTAAACAACAACTTGTTCGCAATGCTCCACTCATAGACTATATCGATATCTTTTTGTAGGAGTTCGCAATCCACCTCTGTTCTGATTTGCGCAGCTAGCTTTAGATCGTCGGCATATAGTAGACATTTTGCGAATCGAATCTTACAAATTAGGTCATTGATCATGATCAGAAACAGAGGCGGCCCTAATACGGATCCCTGACTCACACCCGAGCGAGTGTAGTAAGACTTCGACTCAAAGCAGCCCTGCCGGACGAACTGTTTGCGATCCCGTAGGTAGTCGGCGAAAAAGTTAAGAAGGCCGGATGAGAAGCCCGTAGCCCTTAACTTTGCCAAAAGCACATCGTTGTCCACTTTGTCGAACGCCTTCCGGAAATCAAAATACAGAGTGTCGACCTGCCTACCGGATTCCAGGCTACTGGATATGAAGTCAACATGAACCAGCAGATTTGAGTTCACGGAGCGACCAGGTCGAAAACCATGTTGAGCATCAGAAAGATACATATTGGTTTGTTTATAGATAACAGTGTGAAGTATATGTTCAGAGACCTTTGCAATGGTTGATAAAATAGCGATGGGTCTGTGCTCCTCGACAGATGTCTTGTCACTGGTTTTAGGGATGGGAGTAACACGTGAAGTCTTCCACATCAAATGTATCCGCTTTAGAGGCGAAACCCGAACTGATCCTTGCATTGCGTGGATCTATTAAGTCAACCCGTAGAATAACATCATGTAGAAAATATGAATTTGAGATATGAAATTGGCCAGTAATTAATTTTAATAAGTATGCATATATAATCAGCTAAAAAGATACAGGCAGGTAAGGATTTGAAAGAAAGGTTGCCATGGCGACGTATTAAACGTCGTTGTCAAAGCTGTCATAATAAAATATATTATTAATAAAATACAATAGTAACAGAATGATTGTTCTGACCTGGAGGAATGAATGAAGATAGCTGTGAGTATGTACATTATATTACAGTACTACACTACAGTTTACAGTTTCATTAGTTAGTATTAATATAATAGATTACAGTGATTACTAATAGTTTATTGTCGGTGATGATTAAAAATCGTCAATTATAGCTGTTATTAATAGTTCATTATCAATAATTATTAAAAAATAGTCCAATTATTTGTTTTAGTTCATTTTTGGTCACTAAATAATTCACAACGAAAAACTTTTTTTTCTCTTGACTCCCTGAACAGAATTTGGAGCGCTTCGGTTTACAGGTTAGTAATGACGTATGGAACAAAATGCACTATGTGTTCATTCTGGGCAGCACTTGGTTCAACATCCATACATAGATTGTCAATGTCCCTTTATGAAAAAATAAATCGCTTGTGAATAAAGCCAAGTGTATACATACTTATGCTCGTGAGTCGTCTCCGTTTAAGAATAAGAAGGGAAAGACAGTCGTCGAAGATAAAATGAACGACATTTTCTTTAATATCCGGCCTTATATATATATAATTAAATTTGTGTTATTGTAGATATAACGTCAAGGACAATCGCGTTATTTTATGTATTGCGGCACAGTTGGCGCAGTGGTTAAGCGATTGACTGCTGCGCTGTGTCGCGGGTTCGATTCCCTCACGGAACAAATATTTGTATGGCCTACAAATAGTTGTTCCGGGTCTGGCTGTTGTTTGTGTATGTGAGATTAAATGTTTGCAAACGCACCCACACATACAGGAGAAACTCGTAGTGTGGACAAACGTTAAAATTTTTTTTAAAAATTATCTCGAATTACCACACATGCCTGAGATATATTAAACTACTATCTATCTATTATTTTTTTTTTTTTTCGTGTGGAAATCCTCATGGATGGATCTCCATCGAGGAAGAACGGAGGGTTATGTCGGACTCCTACCGACTAAAACCGCACTGTTCCTTCTAGTACCACGAGTCGGGGGCCCAGTAGATACTTGTACATTTCTAAGTTCACCTTAACGTGAGTATACACTAGAGCATTTCCGTGTAATGTAATATTCTTACGAATGATATAATACAGGCAAAAGCTACGTTTTCAAAGGCAGTTCCATGTAATGTAACGTTCCTGCGAATGCTCGACGCTGCGTTCGATGTAAGGCTCACGGCGAGTAAGCATTTACCTGTAACATTCATTTCTACGTTGCGTTCATTGTTGATGATTGTGCATTCTTGCGCCTTTGCCCTTTGCTCGATAAAATGCTACACCAAAACGCTCGTTGGTTTTTAAAATCAGGTTGTAACAAAACATGGAGCCTTGTGTTCGAAGTGCGGTTCGATAAAATTTAAAAACGGCGCATGCTCGATGTTCTGTTACAAGTAAATGCTCTAGTCTATACTCACCTATTATATATGTACAGACGTCAGCAGGTCGAGCTACCCGAAACTGTCAAATTTTCCCAATCAACCTTGAACCTAATGCTTTAGCGATAAAGTTGAAAATCGATTAAATAAATTTGACAGATTGTATAGCTTGATGTGCTGGCGTCTGTACATAATGTATGGTTAGGTATATTATTTTCATAAATTATAACTCAACAAATGAAAACCCTAAACTAACCAAGGTCGCATTTAATCTAATTAAAGTTAATCCTAAAAGGGTAGTAATTAATCCTTAACGTTTTAATTAGTTAACAATGAGACAAAATGAAGGCTTCAAATTAATTCATAGAACCCAAACAAAGTAGGTACCTACATACATACCACACATACTACGATTGTTTCTTGGAATTCGATATTGACGTCGCAAATTGCTCAGTATTACAATGTTCTAAACATGGTCAGGGTCACAGTATAATTAAGTAAGCAGTATTACGTCTTGGCAGAGTCCTTGAAATAATTACCTATGGCCGCTCGATAGATAAACACGCACTACAATTGCCCACTGACTGTGTCTCTTGGTTGTAAGTTATAACTGTACTTTATAAGTCCGACAAATTAAATAACGGGAGAGCATTATTTGTTTATAACTTTGCGGTTTGTTGATGGTAGTATGTCCTGTAGGTACTAGACTATAAAGCTAACAATAAATAAATATGTAGGTAAAAAAAACAAAAACTTTTTAGTATGAAAAGCCGTTGTTTACGGTAGCGTGCAATATAGGACTCATGCCAAAACATTTATGCATGTAAATATATTTAAAGTTATAAATAACAGTGATAACAACTGATGCTGAACTTGTTTTAAAAAAAAAAACATTAAAAAAACTTTGACCTTCTATATTTTCGTAATCAGACGGCAACCAGGTACCTCCAGTACAAAAAAAAATGACGGGAAGAACAAATGACTTTCGGCCTCGTTAAGCGTCTTTTTACACCCGTTATATTTCTTGATGTGCACCACTTCACAGATTCCCTCAGTCTTCAAACATGTAATCAGCAACAACCCAACATTATACTGCGGTGTATTGCGAGCAAACTGGACTGCTTGTGATAAATCGCTGCTGCAAGCTTTCCACGTCGGTGTTGAGATTATAGCAGGGTTTTTCATAATTACGAGTATAGTAATATTAGCCTCCCGACCGATTTAGGTCACGGTGGCCAATCTCAACGGAGACTAGCCAGGTACGCAGGAGATATTATAGTGCACAAGTGTGTGCGCAAACACAGGTGTCTCTGTTCCTTTACTCTCATAGTCCGGACGTCCGGGACGGCAATCCGACACGACCGGGGAGAGATCAGGCGCAGGCCCAACGGGTTTACGTGCTTTCCGAGGCACGGGGTTATTTTTATTTATTTATTTCGCGCTTGCAACCACGAAACCAACGAAGCAGATAAGGTAGTTTTTTTTTTCATAACTATATACTTGATTAGAAAATATTCTATATGGCAGTTAGGTTTTTTTTTGTTCGAATTTCATTTATTTAACATACACAGATTAATTACTTTTTTTACAAGCTAACACTAATATATACTATACACAATTATACAGGCTGATTTTTTAAAGACCAGCCTAATTTAAGGATGTGGTACAGACCATCAAACTGAACAACTTTCTCCATGGGACAAATAGCGTAATCGCGAAAATTTTATCAACTGTCCCATAGAAAACTTCAATACTTACTCGACCTAAATGTATGGGACGGCTGAATTTTTATTCGCGATTACGATGTTGGTCCCATGGAGAAAGTTATTCAGTTTGATGGTCTGTACCACATCCTTAAATTTGGCTGGTCTTTAAAAAATCAGCCTGTATAATACGAAAAAATATAGAAAAAGGCAGGAGCTCATTGGGTATAAAAAAATTCGTCCGCATCACTATCAAAGGGATAAGTGCCCAAAAGGCTGGCAGCATTACCACGTTGGATGGCAATGCTGATTCTTTAGGCTAAAAATAGGCCAGTCTTCTGGTCACGTGTGACAGAGTTAGGTTAAGTGTGTAGGTTATGTTTTCTAACATAGTTATTAAGAAATATTGTTATTAACATAATATATATGAGTACATTGTTACTTGTATATTAAATAAAATAATAAAGTCTGTTGTACAAGACAAGACAATAATACAATTAACCGTTTACCGAACAACTTGAGTTTCCATCGACACAAGCGCATAGTTATTACGCCAAGCGTTCCTTGGTATTGAATACATGGAGTGCTAGCTTGCTGCTCGGTCGCTCCACAATGCAATATCGGCGCGGCGTATTGCTCCAATGTTATGTATGAGCATATATGGGGAATATTTAATTTTTTCCGGAGCCTGGGTTCGATACCCAAGCTGAGTAAAGTGTGATTGAGTTTTTACATACAAAATTCTCGGTAGCAGCATGGGAATTGGATTTGTTCACGGTTAATGGAAGACTTAATAATAATAATTTATTTAATAAAAACGTTAACAAAAGGTGTACATTTAGCCAAGAGTGGCAAATTTCCTATACAATTATAATGCCGAAACATAAACTACAAATAATTTTTTATTTAATTACAGGTGCAAGTAATGATGGTTCGGAATTCGAGTCTTAGGTAGCGACCCACCCGAACTAGGTTTAATTCAAACCTGTGTTTTAGGCCATCACTTTACATTTCAATTAAATTTGGGAACTAAATTTTTAAATAAAACTGGTATATAAAAATAATTATTTAACTACTCAGCGAAATAGCACAATAGTACATTAATACCGAATACTAAGCCTATGTAAACATACAAAAATAAATCTTACTTACAAGAGAATAAATTCAATCATGACAAAATTTCCAGAAGTTTTTCTGTGTCTGTGTAATTGCATATCGATAAGTAATCTGATAATAATGTACTACATTTTGTCTTGTACCCTATCATCTGTCCCCTATTATCTGCTTCCTTCCTTGATCTTGTGGTGCTGGGCATAAGGTCCTGGGTTCGATTCCCTGGTCGGGCAAAGTGTTATTTGGGTTCTTTCATCAGTAATTTCTCAGTAGCACTCTGAAGTCCGTCAAAACGGTGAAGGAATATATGGTGAGGAAACCGGCATGTCGTAGAACCAAAAATTCGAAATATGATATCTCCCTAGCTGGGCTCGGGTGGTGGCCATCGATAGGAGTCCTGTGGGCACATTGTAGGCTGATTATACTCTGAAGTCGGGATATGTGCCCGTTTGATGTAATCATGGGACTTGAATAAAACTGGCAGGTACACCTCTGCCTAACGCGTCGGGGTATACAGGCGTGATGTTTCGTTATGTTGTCCTCTATTAGGTACAATCTGTTTTTTACATTTCTATGGGTGCAATTAATTAAGTCATAACTGGCGAAATATGTATGGTGGTGGTGGTGAATTGCAACTCTCCTGCCTACATGTTCGGGTTCGTACATTTAGGGAAATATTTAAATGTTCGCCGCCCCATGTTTGCCATCATCGTTAAGTTTATGACTAGGTCGTTATGGTTATTGGTTCCATGTTTCATATAAAAAATGTAATCAAAATTTAAGAATTATGTGAACGTAATTTAAGGCAGTATCAGGGAAGCGTTTTATCGGAGCCCGTTGGGTTTAATTTTACTGCCCGTAAATAGCCTTTTGGGAGACACAGGAGGACGCCCCGGGCCAGTTGGAGATGATTTTTGCAGGATGGCTGAACCAGCTGGATGAAAATGGTCAAATTGCGTGCGATTGGTGACGCTCATCTCTATGGCCCATCTTCTACATGTTCAAATGACACGCGTGTTGCAATATCGACTACAGAAAAAGACAAATGAAAAAAGTTGCATGGGCATCACGCATGCCACGAGTCACGCATGCGCGGAACACGCTATCAATATCAATGGCTTTCATTTTGACAGTTCAACAACATTCAAAGTGTGTTACGCAATTAGGGTATAGGTGTCACTTGACGAGAGTCGCGTCGCAAATTGCATCGCTATAAACCGTGAACGGGGCCTTATGAGACACAGGGGGACGCCTCGGGCTAGTTGGAGCGACGATCTTGGCAGGGTGGCTGGATCAGCAGAGATGAGAATGGTCAAATGGCGTGCGATTAGACAGGCCTTTGTCAAGCAGTGGATTTATTCGGCTTCCACGATGACGATAATGATGGTCAGGTTTGCAAGCAACGTGTTGCATCTTGAGAGTGTATATGAGTCAGTAAGTGGGTGTGTGTGTGAGAGAGTGAGGGTAAATGGCATCTTGACGAAAGTTGCGTTGCAAGTTGAATCGCTATAAGCCGTGAACGGGGCCTTAGAAGACACAGGAGGACGCTCTGGACTAGTTGGAGCGACGATCTTGGTAAAGATGACAAAAATCAGCTGGATGAGAATGGTCAAATGACAACCGATTCGAGAGGCCTATGTCCAACAGTGGACATCTTCGGCATCCACGATGATGAGGCTCGAAGCAACGTTTTTGTCCACTTAATTACTTTATAGCAGAACATTTCTAAAAACATTTAATTTCTGTAGGGACTAGGGACTTAGTGAGTTGGCCATTTAAAACGGCTTAATACAAAGTACCAACTAACTATTAAACTGCGATATCAGACTCGGAGTTTCAGGATAATCCTAGTTTAAAGGACATATATAATAGTTTATATCACCAATTAGTGAACACTATTTGACACTAACTTAGATAAACTTCAAGGCTGTCTGTGGTCCCACTTTGTCTTATAAAGACCGGCTTTTCTCAATCTCTACGCTATTCGTTTTATGTACTTTCTGTATTTATGTTTAAGTTGTGATCTTCCTGTACGAGTCGCAATAAATACGTTTCCTTTCTTTCTTTCTATGAATTGTTTGAACTTTTATGAGAATAGTAGCTACTGCATATTTACATAATTAAGAAATGATCTTTCAATAGTCAGATATTTTTTCTCTGAGGAATACTTATTGCGGTTTGGTAGCTTTTTTATAGAAATTATGTCAAACTGTCAAATTTGAAGTTATCTGACCAATGTTAAATCAGCCCTAGGGGCGTATTTCACAATAGTTTTATACTTAGAATAAGTTTTATCCTGAGAACAAGTTTTGAATTTTTGACAGTTTTTGCATACAAAAACTTTCAGACATCAATTTTATTCGACGGATAAAAGTGGTCTGACTTTTGTAAAATCAGCCCTAAGCATATATATTAAAGTCACTTTTTGTGTCCGTCTGTGTGACTGCTTTGTCTTTCTAAGCTGCGCAACGGATTTTGATGCGGTTTTTGGGGGGGGGGAAGTAAATAAATTACATAAAGCAGTAAAATTTTAAGTTCTCTACATCTGCCTGGCCTTTTCCCAACAAGTTTTACGGTCAGCTTCCAAACTAACCGGACGCAGCTGAATACCAGTATTTTACATGGAGCCACTGCCTATCTGACCCCCACAACCCAGTTACTGGGTAACACTACCCCTTGGTAAGAGTAGTTGTCAGACTTTCGAACTTCTGACGGCCTGTTACGACTATCAAAGATCCACGAATGACAGCCGGGACCAACGGCTTAACGTGCTTACCGAGGCACGGAGGGGTCTCGATCACGATCACCCATCCATGGACCAACCGTGGCAAGCGTAGCTTAACCTGATTAATCGACCCGTGTGGCTGTTATTACTAAGCCACGATCCCCCATTTAAATTTAAGTTCCGCCAAATTAAAATGAAAGACTGAATCTAATCTTTAAAATAAAACTGCTCCCCTTACCGGCCAGTTATAAAAAGGCGTTTATCAAGCAGGTTTTATACTTAGGTACCAACATTTTTATCAAAATATTGATATTCAAAATATCCCTATTCAAACAATGCTTGTTTTTCCGCCGTCCTGAAAACAACAATAGCCTCTCTTAGCGTTATTCCTCTGATTTGTATACCCCTCCCTCGCAGATTGGAAATTAAAAAAGCGGCCAAGTGCGAGTCAGACGTGAACACGAAGGGTTCTGTAATCATCATCATCATCTGTGGATGATGATGATGATTACAGAACCCTTCATGATGATGATGATTACAGAACCCTTCGTGCTCGATTTCACCCACTGCTGGGCATAAGCCTCTCTTTTCTTGTACCAATCCCCACGCTCCTGTGCCAGCCTCATCTAGATTTTGCCCGCGATTGCAACAATATCGCCCGCCCATCTCGCCGCCGGGCGACCGACACTTCGTCGTCTCTAGTCCTTGGACGCCACTCTGTCACAGCCTTACTCCACCTGTCACCACTGCGCCTTACTCCATTTGAGTATCATAATATGGTTCCGTATCACCGTACAATTATATTTAACAATACATTTTTGAGCCTGACCATAAAACGCCGAAAAAGACTCGTTCCGCTTTTATTTTTTTAACTTTATTTTATTTTTATTATTTGTTGTTATAGCGGCCATAGTTGTTCACACTGTTTGAACATTTTGAGTGTCTACCTATTACGGTTCTAAAGACCCTTTGACAAACAGACGGGTCGACAGCGGAGCCTTAGTAACAGAGTCCCGTACGGAACCCTAAAAACGTAAAATGTACACTAATTTTCATCGGCATTGAAATCTCTGTTTCTTTTCATTACATTGTTTATTGTGATTTAAAATGTATAATGCGTGTAGTAAAAATGTTTTCTCAGTCATTTATTTTATAAAATAGACAATCATTTATGTGGACTGATTACTTATCTATCTTACATTAAATACATTGTTTAGGAAGTGTTTTTTTCGAGCGCATTCAAAATAATATGAAACCTAGACGCAGTTAATTCCAAATTTGGACTGTAACGCAAGCATAAAGGCATTGCTACAGGCCAATTTGAGATTTGTGCACCTCAGTTCCAAAAGGTACAATCTCATTCTAATCGCGCACAGTTTAAGGCTGTTTATCGTCTAGCAGTAATTGAGGATGACGTCAGTGGTGCAGGGTTTGAGGCAGCACTCGTCCACCAGGCCGTCTCTCTTGTACCGGGACCAGTTGGCGGTCAAGGACCCGCGGCGTCCACTCCAGGGCCAGTCGATCTCGTTCGTCTTGTCCCCGGGCAAGAAATCTAACGCTATGGAAAGTTGAATGTCAGTAAGTATTATAAAATTTTGAGGAATAATAACAAAAGGACACACTTAGGAAGTACAGACGCCAGCTGCAGGTCAAGCTACCCGAAACTGTCAAATTTTCCCAATCAACCTTGAACCTTAATGCTTTAACGATAAAGTTGAAAATATATTAAAGAAATTTGACAGATTGTAGTAGCATGATGTGCTGTCGTCTGTACAAGAGTTGGCAAATCTATACTATACTAATAATAAATTGAATAGCTTGTTTGTTTGTTTGAACCCGATAATCTCTGAAACTACCAGTCGTTATCCTTTGTATTTATGTAAGTACAACAAATTACGGTTAATTTAATTTCTGGAGCAGTTGTAAAGGCCCCCACTTACGAGTCGAAAGTCGAGGGTTCTAACCCAGCCAGGCATTACTTTGTGTTAATAATTTTATCACCACTGCTCTCAAAACGGTGATGGAAAACATTGTGAGGAAACTGGCATGTCCCAGAACCAAAAATTTGAAGACATGTGAAATCTACCAACCCGCACTGGGCCCGCGTGGTAGATTACAGGGGTGTGTCCCAGCAGTGGAAATATTATAAGCTGATGATGCTTATGCTAATTTTAAGTAGTATGCATCTTTACAAAGAAAGAACTTTCAGTTTTCGTGACGATGAATATTCTTACTCTATGATGTTATGCATCTAGTTGAATAAACATGGCTTACCAAAAATTACAAAGTACAATGCGTGGGTTCTGCATGGCCGCTAGAGACTTCTTGACAATCAAAATAGTAAGTAATTGATCAGAAACACGTAAGTTCACAGATCCAGCCGTAATAGCCGATTCCTATAATTTACGGACCGTCATTGGTTAAAATAAAGATTCTTTCTTATCTTTACCAGTAATGAGGTAAATACCTCATAGCTTTGCATAGTAGACCCCCATATGGAAGTAGATATCAGAGGTAAAATTAGCTTACGAATCTATTTATATGCCCGTTTTTGTTTATAGGAACCGAGCGTAAGTCAACTTATAAGTAAGCTGCAGTGGCGATTAAAACTTGTGGGACAGCCGGTTCCAAATTATATGAAAAAAAAAACCATTTAGTACAGTAGGCTGCATATCAGTGGTAAGACTTCGACCTTGAGCTGGCCTAGCATAGTTCAGAGTTTCAACAGAATAAGAGGCCAGCTTATGTTAGTTTTATTAACATTGACATGCCGCCTACCGTATGTTCAGACTCGTGTTTTTAACCTCTTCACTATAACTCCATAAGTGGTGGCCCAGTGGTAAAGGCACCGGCATACGAGTTGTAGGTTGTGAGTTCGAGCCCAGCCAGGCGCTTTACTTTGTTTAAATAATTTCTACACAACTGCTCTCAAAACGGTGAAGGAAAACATCGTGAGGAAACCGGCATGTCCTAGAACCAAAAATTCGAAGACATGTGACATCCACCAACCCGCACTGGGCCCGCGTGGTGGAGTACGGCCCACTCCCTCTCACAGAGAGGAGGCTTGTGTCCCAGCAGTGGGAACATGATAGGCTGATTATGCTATAACCCCATAAAGAATGTATACAAACTTGTCATAGTCCGTGATCTCTTGTTCACATATTCAGCTCCGTAGCAGAGAAGTACTCGAGCGTTGGCCAACTGCCTTCCACAGAGGACGACGGGCGTCTGGTCAGCTGCTACGTAGGCCAGGGCGAGGAGACAGGACACGATGATCAGCTTCATGGTTCAGTGTTCTACAGGAAAGCAAAACATATTGAAACACAGCGATTATTAAAAAGGAAGACGAACGTTGCTGGATGAATTAAAAAACTATGACTTGCTTTTCATCAGTACAATGGGTAAAAACTTCAAAGCCTCGCGGAAACTTGCGTTATTGGATGCAACCCGCGAATTATGGCCGTCTAAGGTGGTTTTTCCACCAGTATCGTGTCATGGAGCGATGCTAAACTGTGAACGACGTGTCTTCTTCCACCAGAGCGCATGAATGACACATGAGGCATGGAGGACACGGTGGAGTATACAATGTAGGTCTGCAAGGCTTGGGCGGAGCACGCTCGCGTCCTCGTGGTGGCGATCGGCGGCGGCGATCTCTCGCGTCCGGCCCTGGTCCAGGCCATGGTACGGAGTGAGAGTGCATGTGTTCCACGCGCACCTCAAAGAGATGTCAGCAGCAACTGACGGGGTCCGCTAGGGCCGATGCCTGCCAGGGCCGCGGGTTGTTCGAAAGAGATACCGTGGCCCCTGGCACAAGCAACTGAAGGAACACGATGCGCCTAAGTCTTTCGGAGAAAAGGCGTACGGTATGAAGTCCAAGGTAAGTCAGGTTAGCAGTTTATGTAAAAACCTAGATTCATAAAACACTTTTCCATCAAAGCTTGCACTTTAGAAGTTTCTAACTTCCTCACACAGCTCCCTCAATGTGTATTTGTGGAAAGGCAGCGTTTTAATAACGAAATCGCCGTGGTACCGCAACGCATGAGTTCGGTAGAGAGCTTTTACATTGGAGCACTATCCTACGCTAATTGAGACTCAATTACCCGTTGTAGAGCTCTTTGTTTTCAGCTATTGTTTTATTGTATACGATAGTACTACCAGCACCCCGCGGTTCCACCCGCATAAGTGTCGATCCCGTGGCAATATCGGGATAAAAAGTATCCTGTGTGTTAATCTTGGTTATAAACAATCTATATCTTTATAACTGTGTGCCAAATTTCATCCAAATTCGTTAAGTAGCTTTTGCGTGAAAGAGTAACAAATATCCATCCATTCATCCTCACAATTTTTCGCGTTTATAATATCATAGCAGGATAGTAGGATTTACTACCGACATTCCTGAAAGAGTGGAATTAAATTTACCTGTGCACTGATGTTATTAATTACTTTTAACGTTCTCATGAATTAAAAATTAATTAACCATTTGTTTTAGACACTTAAATACCTTCTATAAATATCCTTTATCCTTGGTCTAAACAGCTTGAGACATAAATGAGGACTTCTTTTACCTACATAATATTTCACACTGATTAAATCATTATTAAACGTTATCATATTCCAATACACTCCCGGACTTCTAATTAGAGCCATCGCGTATTTTCACTTTAGATTTAACCCACCTTTATACCCTGTCCATTAGTTAAACCGCTTTTTGACAGATAGAACTAGTGATTGCAGCAACACACAATACATTGACATTATAATACGGTATCAAACACGTACGGTATTATAATGTCTGTAAGAAGTCATAAATATGTTTTTTTTTTAAAAAAAAACGTCCCATGCTTGGGTGCGTTTACAAACATTTAAACTCACATACACAAACAGCGAGACCCGGAACAACTACCTGTAGGCAATACAAATATTTGTTCCGTGCGGGAATCAAACCCGCGACACGCAGCGCAGCACGCAATTCAATAAGATATGTAAGGCAGTTTAAATATGCCGACCTCCCTGATGGCGTCAGCGTAGTTTGCTACGCTGACGACACGCTGGTCCTGGCGCAGGGGAGGTCGCACCAGGCGGCGGCCGAAGCAGCGACACGCGGGGTTGCGACAATCGTCGAGAGGATCCGGCAATTGGGACTCGAGGTGGCATTGCACAAATCTGAGGCCATGTGTTTTCATGGTCCTCGGGACGCGCCACCGTCGGGTTCACAAATAACGGCGGGAGGGGTTCACATCGGCGTCGAGCTGACGATGAAGTACCTGGGACTCGTCCGCGACAGCCGGTGGAATTTCGTGGAGCACTTCCGACGTTTGGCTCCCAGACTGGAGCGGGCCGGGGCTGCCTTGAGGCGGCTCCTTCCCAATCTAGGGGGACCAAACGCCTCCTGCCGGAGGCTCTATGCGGGGGTCGTGCGGGCCATGGCCCTTTACGGGGCACCGGTATGGGCGCGATCTTTGAGGCGGCGACCAGCCCGCCGGTTGATCGCGTCCCAAAGGGTCATGGCTGTCCGGCTCATTCGAGGATACCACACGGTCTCCGCTGAGGCGGCGAGCCTCCTTGCCGGATTGCCGCCATGGGATCTGGAGGCCAAAGTCCTCGCCCACATATGGGAGTGGCGAGAGGAGTCAAAACACCGGGGCGTTGCTCCGCTGCCGCGAGAAATCACGGCACAGCGGACAGAGCTCCGGCGGAATTTCATAGCGGCATGGAGAGTGCGATTGTCGTAACCCAGCGCTGGGCACGCCACAATTGCGGCGATAAGTCCCCTCTTTGAGGAGTGGCTAGAGAGGCGCCACGACGCCCTCACCTTCCGCCTGACGCAGGTCCTCACCGGACACGGTTGTTTCGGGAGGTTCCTGTTCAGGATAAAGCGGGAGGAAACGCCAGGGTGTCACCACTGTGGGGATCGCCCGGAGGACACGGTGGAGCATACGGTGGAGGTCTGCCCGGCTTGGGCGGGGCCCCGCCGTGTCCTCTTGGCGGCGATCGGCGGCGGCGACCTCTCGCGTCCGGCCCTCATACAGGCCATGGTCCGGAGCGAGAGTGAATGGGAGGCCGTCACCTCCTTCTGCGAAGCAGTAATGCTCGCGAAGGAGGAGGCGGAGCGCGCGAGGGAGAGGCAATCGCTGCACCCTCGCGCTCCTAGCCGCCGCAGGAGACGCCCTGGACGGGAGTCAACAGCCAACTACCGGCCACCGTAGGCGCGGGCTTGCGGGCGGCGAGCTATGGGCAGCTCGCCGCCCGGTAAGGACCAGGCCCGGGTCGACGACGCGTTGTGTTCCACGCGCGCCTCAAAGAGCTGTCAGCACGAACTGACGGGGTCCGCTAGGGCCGATGCCGCCGGGGCTGCGGGTTGTTCGAAAGAGATACCGAGGCCCCTGGCACAGGCAACTGAAGGAACACGGGTGGGTTTTAGTCAGTAAAAGTCTAACACTCCCTTCTGCTCCGCCCAGAGCGGGAGGAGTCATTTGATGATTTCCCACCCAGAAAAAAAAAAAAAAAAAAAGGCAGTTTAAATATTAATTTTATTACGCATTTTAAAGTTAACTTTTAAGTACTCTGGAATATGTACGTTCTAAGACAGCTGTCAAAAAACGGTTAACCAGCAGTGTTCCACGCGCGCCACTCGAGTGTAGATGCGACCATTGTGGGAATGGCCGCACGGGGAGGTGGGACCCGCTGAGGAACAGCGGGTCAAGGCCTGTCGGGGGTGCGGTGAATGCTTTTGCGAATCCCGCACCCGGGGGGCCATAGGCAGAGGTGGAAAACCGCGGTGGTATCAGCCGGTAAGAGTCCGGCATACCCCTCAGTAACCCCCAGGGTGGAGGAAGTCCATGAGGATTTCCACCGCAAAACCAAAAAAAAGGGTAGCCCGCGAAATCCAAAATTTCTTACGTTTTATTGCAATTTGCAGGTCCATCTCAGGTTGTAGTTTGAACAAATATGATTCGCGACCATAACAAGTATGTATTTACAGAATTATAATAATTAAAATCATCAATACAACCCCTTAATATGAATAGAGGATATTATATATGAACTTAGAGGGTTGTATTGATGATTTTATTGACGTAAGATACATTGCAGTGAATGTAAATATTCTTACCGTTTAAGATGTAAGGTGCTGTTTAAAGGAAAGTTTACTGGTGTATGTAAATTCAAAGAAAATTCGTCTTATATACGCTCTACTCGAAAGTTACGCTGAGGTTACATTGGATAAGCGAGCGGAAGATCTATCGGTTGTAATCGCTTGCATGCTTGAATTAAAACTTTCATGAGGTAGGTATTTTTTCTTTAGAGTATAATTGATCGTGGACTCATTGATGCTTAGCGATGCTTTTGCTATTATAACATTTATGAAAGGAAAATGGAACGCTTCTCTCCCTTGATTTTGTATATATATATATATATATATATATATATATATATATATATATATATATATATTATAAGTAGGTATATATTATAGTAATAGTATGTATGTGTATATAACCTATTTATGTATTTGTGTACCTAGTTTTAAGAGTTTTTTTTTATCATTGTCCCTCTCAATTAAAGCACCTGCCATCTAATCTCTTCACCACCCTTGGTTGACTGGTAGAGAATGCCTAAGGCATTAAGTCCGCCTTTGTACCTTTTTGTGCGAAAAGTTTAAATAAATAAATAAATAAATAATATGCTCTTTTTAATACACAAGAATAATAAAATACAAAAGAATTAAGTAGGTACATACGTTAGTACTTACTTACATTTTATCCATAAAATAAGTCTTCATCTCATACACACTCAAATTCCTCCTGCGGTGTAATTGCGTAACACACTAACAATAGCAATGGCTTTTTCTTTAACAGTTTAACAACATTCATTGCGTTATTTACGTTGTTGAGCGAACAATTTATTTAAACATATGAAGCAATGTATAAGCAATATCCTCCCAAATGATTCAGTTTGTGCATGAAATTGTGTTACGCAATTAGGGTGCTCAGTTGTGGATGCAGATTCGCTTTCAAATCACAATCGTCGAATAAAGATGTTTTAGATCATGCTACATGCTGCGATATTCGCACCGTGCTTGGCATCTGTCCGTCACGCCCAGTTTCTGGAATGAAAATCAACACAAAGGTAAGCCAACACATTTTCAAGTGCTCGTAAAAAAGTTTGATTGGTTTACTTATCGTGCGTAAGAATTATATTGTCCTTAATTTTGTTACGTCACTAATTTCCGTCCCAGAAATCGGGTGTAAAAAAGCCGTAGGAGACTTTCCATCGCTTTTCCATATTGTCAATGTCCACACCTTTATTCTCATCCAAATGTTTACTTGCCGTTCAACCTGAAAGCTTTTTACCTGAATGAATTTTTGATCTTTATTCCATATGTCATTAATGAATTCATTCTCCTTAGATTGTAAATACGTAAACCATGTCACATATTCACCGTGTTATTTTCGTCCAATTTGATTTCACACGACGCATGATATTAATAGGAGTATTATTGCATTTCGTTTTATATTAATAATCCCATTGTCCGTGGAACATGGATTTTTTGCTTCAGTTTTTTTTACCCAAAGGATGGTTGTCCCTGGATATCGAGATGAATTTTAAACCAACTCATTTTTTATTATCTTTATTGTTTGTTAATATTGCCTTTTTGTTATTTTTTAATTAATGTTCTTTGATTGTGAAGTGTACACACTACAACACAAAGCGGTAGACCGATCGTTAAACGCAGTATTCGTAAAGACATATGAGGTGCGTGTGTTTCTTAAGAAACACACACACCTCATTTAGATTGTTTTAGAACAAAACACTTCACTAAAATGAACCAAAGAAGGAATATCAAGCAAAGGATGACCTACAATTGCGTGATTAAAGGATTGTGCAGGTGTGAAACTGAATGACAGAGACAAAATTTTCATCATTTGTACAGAATTTTGTAAGAATCTGTACAACCTAACTCAACTGCGTGCTCCGATAACATTCCACCTTTCACAGGCTGGGAAGTTCATAAGGCACTGCGGAGCATGAAGTATAATAAGAGCCCAGGTGACAACGGCGTAACCACTGAATCCTTAAATTTAGAAAAGCCTGTCCTTCTTCCACATGTTACAAATTTTTTCAACAGTATTTAAAAAGCCGGAATTCTGCCACGCACATTTTGGCACTCGTTGATTATTCTTCTCCACAAAAAGGGTGACAAAACAGACATAAACAATTACCATCCTATCAGTCTGGTTTCACACCTGTATAAAGCTTTCATTCAAGTAATCGAGAACAGGATACCCGGAGCCCTCGACAAACATCAGCCTCCCGAGCAGGCCGGATTTCGTCGCGGCCTCTCGACCACTACCCACCTGCACTCCATCAACCAGGTTCTCGAGAAACATACAGAGTTCCTGCTCCCACATTGCATTCATACTATGATTACTCCAAAGCTTTTGATAGCGTCACCCATACCTCAACTTTCAACGCCTTACAGAATCAAGAAAAAGACACCACACACATAAACCTTTTGCAAAATATTTATAGAAACAGCACCGCAGCTAAGCTCAGTTCTAAGACGGGACCACCTTTTCAGATCAATAAAGGAGTTAAACAAGGAGACCCGCTGTCTCCGAAATAATTCACCGCCGTTTTGGAGGAAGTTTTCAGAAAGCTGACAGCAGGCTGGACAGAAAGGGGCATTATGGTTGGACAAAAGAGATATCCAATGTGCGTTTTGCCGACGATATTGTCCTTGTTTCGTCTTCAGTCTCCGAGCTGACTCAAATGCTAGAACATATCAGCACGACAAGCCTTGAGGTCGGACTTCAAATGAATATGTCAAAAACCAAGTTGATGACGTACTGCGTGCATCGCAGGATCACCGTGGCGGGTGGGGAGGTTAAATATGTCAATGAGTCTCTTTTCAGGCAAGACAAAACAAAGAAGTTGCAAGACGCACCGAAAATGCCTGGAAGAGCTATTGGGCCATGAAAGATCTAATGAAGGGCGATCTTCCACTATCCCTCAGGAGAAGAGTCATCGACATGTGTATTCTTCCTATACTCACGTATGGTACTCAAACATGGTCTTTGACAATTCAGCAGAGGTCGCCACTCGAGGTTTGCCAGAGAGCTATGGAGTATTCTGGGTATAAAATTTGTGGACCAGATAAAGAATACAACAATCCGTTCCATCACTAAAATAACTGATGTCACTCGGAAAGCTGCCGCGCTTAAATGAAATTGGGCTGAACACATCTGCCGCATGTCAGACGATCAATAGGCCAAAAGTAAATAGGGTGCAAGAAACGATCCTCCGCGAGTGACGTTAGAAATCGGTACCCAATCCCCCAAACGTCCGGTGCACCCTGGGCACCTAGCACTCGGCAACGCAGAGTCTAGGTGACTAATCCTTTCACACCACGATTGCACGAACCGGTCTTTCTCAAGACCCATCCCAAACGGCTCTTTTAAGAGCCAATCCCCGGAACTTAACTACTCCAGCCCTTTGTGTTGATAAGCCAAACATACATACGACCCAGTGGGTTCCGCTTAATGGCAAACGACATAGCGGCAGGCCCAGACGGAGATTGTAGGATGGCGGGGCGGCTGAACTCCTTTATAAAGATTGGTCCAGAGCAGCTCTGGACAGAGAGCGGTGGAAAAAAAAAAAGGCCTCCTGCCTTTGCCCAGCAGAGGGACGTTAAGGGCTACAAAAAAAAATAAAAATGTGAAGTAAGAGATTTGACCACTGTGGTATAATTTATTTATAAAAAACACAGTTTTAACACACACATACACACATGCACACACTTCCAACATCACATCGACCAAGGCGAATGTCTACACAAAACAAAAAACAAAATGACTTGTAAGCAAAGGATATCATTCAAGTGTCGAACATTTTATACCCAAAAACTAAAGAGCCAGCCAGAAAAAAAAGTACTGTTTTCGTATGGGAAATAATATCTTGAGATTTTTTTACTATTACAGCGAGAATCTACAACTAACCGGGCTGCTATTTGAGAATGAAAATGCCAAATTTTTGGGTGCGAAATGAATGATGGCCTTTGCAAACAATTTTATACTACTATAACAATTTAAACATAACATCGTTAATACCAGCCCTCTTCCATTTTATATACCAGTTATTTCATAGTGTGTTATTTCTAACAGAGCTAAGATACATTAGGTCAGGCTATGAAGAAAATAACCACAGCAATAATTACCCATTACATACAAAAAGGATAAAATAAATGGTACTTCAGAATCGGCGAAAAAAGCAGGAAAATGCGCGATTTGTATTCTGGAGTGGTTCCACATAAATAACGAGTAAATTAATTTCCTTCGGGCCGGGACTGGCACACGAAAATGCTGACCAAAGGCTGCAGAAAACGAATAAGAAATATTTATACCTTAAGAAACTTAATTCTTACACCAATTTTCTGCTATCGTATTTATATCTCACGAAGCGACGCGCGCTTTACTTGTGTTAACCAAGTGTACAAACACGCTGTTAATGTGTGCGTGAAGACGAGTAGAGTCAACATATAACACACACAAAGCGCTCGTCGCTTCGTGAAATAAAAATATTTATTTACATTCTTTCAACTCTTACTTGTATATTCTTAACTTATACGGTTATTAATAATTAAACCCAATTCTCTTTCTGGTGAAGAGGTGTGAAAAGCAGTCTGTAAAGGTCCACATAAGTACAAACGCCAGCACATCAAGCTACTACAATCTGTCAAATTCCTTTAATAGATTTTCAACGTTATCGCTAAAGCATTAGGTTCAAGCTTGATTGTTGAAAATTTGACAGTTTCGGGTAGCTTAATGCGCTGGCATCTGTACATGAGTATTTACAAAAATAACAGGTACCTACAGGTAAAGTTTATTTTTGTAACAAGCGCTTGTAAAGATAATTATGTAAGTATGTTTTTTAGATATTAAGTTAGTATAATAATAATATATGTAGGTACTGCAGTGCTGCAGTTTCATTAAAAGCCCCTCTGCCAACAAGACCTTACTCGCGAGAGTTGTATCAAAGTTAATTTAATATTACTGCGTTTCATTTTATACCCTTCCATGTATTTTTATATATGTTGCTTATTTTTTTGCATGATAGTCGCTCCCAAACTACCTACGTCTCTCACAATGAATTTCCTGGAAAATTTTGATTCCTTATATCTGGTAGGTACTATCACCAAAATCTATATCTGAACATAAGGACTGCTTGCAGTGCATATTATTAGTTGACCTAAAGAGAATCCTCTTTTGTTTTACTTACGGACACAGCTGTGGTCATCATGTGCACGTTTTCAAATTGGTCAGATATAGGTTGTGGCGATGCCAAATAAGCCAATTTCTGCCATACCTACATAGTTTTATGTAGCCCAAGCTTAGTTTGGGTATCAGTTTCATTAGTAAATATAAATAAATACTTACTGTATCTACCAAATTCTTGTACTTAAATGATGAGATCATTGTGACATTTGTGACAATAAACTTTATACTTTTACTTTTTTTCTGAAGGTATCACTCCCTGAACTGCAATACCTCATATTTATTTAAAATATATTTGTTTAGTTACTAGCTGGGCCCGCGACTTCGTTCGCGTGGATGACGGAAAACAATAATGTGTCTCTTTACGAATTTTTTTTTCTAAAATAAAAGTAACCTAAGCTACTCCTTATAACATCAGCAATCTGCCGGTCAAAGTCCTGTTAGAATCGGTCCAGTCGTTTCGGAGATTAACAAGAACAAACAGACAGACAGATAAAATAGTTTTTTGATAGATATATACTTTTATTTGCATTTAGTAAAAAGCTGTTATTTTAACATTACAAACAGACACTTTTTTTTTTTTTTTGAGGTTTGGTAATCATCAAATGACCCCTCCCGCTCTGGGTGGAGCAGAAGGGAGTGTCAGACTCTTACTGACTAAAACCCACCCGTGTTCCTTCCTTAGCCCTTTATGTACCAGGGCAGCGGTAACCCTTTCGGACGATCCCGCTACCCCGGCAGGCTTCGGCCCTGTCGGGCCCCGTCAACTACGCTGACATCTCTTTGAGGCGCGCGTGGAACACATACGCGCCGTCCGGCACGGGCCTGGTCCTGATCGGACGGAGAGCTACACATTGCTCTTCCAGATCCCATGGTGGAAATCCGGCAAGGAGGCTTGCTGCCTCGCCCGAGATCGTGCGGTACCGCCGGATTAGCCTTACGGCTACCCCCTTTTGGGGCGCGTTCAGGTAGTGTGCGGCTCGCAGCCGCAGTGAACGCGCCCAAGAAACAGACACTTCAATTTGATTTAATTGTATTTGTATAGAGTATAGATGGCACTGCAATTAATAGCATCTGCCAAACGTCATACAGGGTGGGTCACTTACAGTAGTCCATAACGATTTTTTAGAAGCCTCTCGCCAAGGATTTTTCCAAAACACTTTGCTGGTGACACTCGAACATCACGCAACTCAATCAAGTAAATTTGTAATTGCGCATCTATTAAGAATATACAAGTCATTTAAATAATAGGGGTTAAAGTATGAAATTGCTGTTTTATTGTAATAGGTACTTCAAATTGACATACAACCTTCATGGTTTGAGATTTTTGAGTGAAACTTTTTTCACATGGTACCTATGAAGTTCTTCTTTTAAAAAATGTGCAACATTCGATTATCTCTCAGTCACTCTCTCTTTCAGTTGTTTTTTTTATTCAGCTTAGACAAGAAAGATGGATACTTCGAAAATTCGAGTTATTTTTGAATACGAGTTCCGACGCGGAACTAACGCGGCAGAAACAGCTCGCAATATCAATGTTTGGAGAGGGGACTGCTAATGAACGCACCGTGAGATTTTGGTTTAAACGCTTTCGTGATAGAAACTTTGATTTGAAGAACGAACCACGTGGAAGACCGTCCACACTGGTGAATAACAATGAATTGAAAGAGATGGTGGAAGCCGATCCGAGCCAAACTACTCAGGAATTAGCGGCATGGTTTAACGTTACCTTACCAACAATATTGACTCATTTGCGTCAAATCAATAAAATAAAAAAATATGAGAAATTGGTGCCTCATGATTTGACTGATCTGCAGAAAGAAACGCGTGTTGAAACTTGTGGTGCCTTGTTGAATCGATACAGAAATGAAGGAATATTGGATCGAATTGTGACATGTGATGAAAAGTGGATTCTTTACGATAACCGTAAGCGAAAAATGCAATGGCTGAGCCCAGGTCAAACGCCGCAACAGTGTCCTAAAGCAAAGCCTACCAATAAAAAGGTAATGGTAACTGTTTGGTGGTGTCAACACGGTGTTATTCACTATAGCTTTCTCCGATCTGGTCAAGCAATAGCGGCAGATGTCTACTGTGCCGAACTCCGAACAATGATAGCAAAACTAGCAGTGAAACAGCCCCGACTCATGAATCGATCTTCACCATTATTGCTCCATGATAACGCGAGACCTCATACACCACGAGAGACCGTTTTAACTCTACAGGAACTGCAATTAGAAACCATTCGTCACACTCCGTATTCGCCAGACCTTGCTCCAACGGACTACCATTTTTTTCGTGATTTGGACAATTTTCTACGTGATAAAAAGTTTTTTTCTCAGGAGGCAATACAAAATGCTTTCACACAGTTTGTCGAATCTAGATCACGAAAGTTCTATCGCAAAGGCATAAATGACCTTCCTATTAGATGGCAGCAATGTATAGATAATAATGGTAATTATTTTGATTAAATAAATACGTTAAATTAAAAAAAAACGAATTTCAATTTTTCAGTACAAATCGGCAATTTCATACTTTAACCCCTAATATTAAAACACGTCTTTTAATGGAGAGACCTGCAGCTGAGCCCAAACAGAAGAAGTATCAACAATCATTCATGTTGAAATTATACATGTGAGAATGATGTAGAAAGACGTGCATGTTAAAAAAGAAAAAACAAAAAAACATCAGAAATTAAAATAAGACCTACTGGCAGCTAAGACCAGACCAGTCCTTACTGACGGCACGACCGTTCACGAACATGACGTATGGATCAGCACCGTGAACAGGCCACCCTGTAATAGCACTAGAACTAAGTAAATTGATGTTAACTTTCAGTCTACATGCGGCTATCTAACTTATGCAGTTGAACTAGACTAATCCGGAGGCTGTAATCCGGTGCCCAGGATTACACGCTTTGGATTGACAGGAGATACATCTTGATATTTGGTTAACAACAGTTCCGCTTAGTGGTTTGGACACAGATCAAACATTGTGATTCAATCATGAAACCTGCACCCTAATTGCGTAACACACTGTCAATCACAATCTGAATCATTTTGAAGGATGTTATTGCTAACCATATTGTTACGAGCTTCGGGTTCGTGACAATAAAAACTGCCGATAAAAATTACCAAAAGTTACACTTTAATTAAACAACACTAATAACAACTCAAACACACTAATTAGAAAACACAATCGCTCTTAAGTCGCACTTGAAGATCGCTTTCGATGTATTCGCTTGTATCGTTGATCCAAGTCTGACTGCTCGCGGCTAATCCCGGCCTTATATAGTGCCGCAGATAGTTCCGGAAACTTCTATTGTAGAAACATCTAGAATGTTCGAGCACATACCGGCCCCGACTGACCAGATGTCGATAGTTCTAGTATCGAAATTTCTATATCTATTAGTTCTGTTACTAGATACTAGATGGCGCTAGTGGTAACTAATGTCATCATGTACCAGGCATTACTTGTGCATTAGACATTAATTGTGGCGCGCAACAATATTTACGAAAAAGACTGGAAGCCGACCCCAACATAGTTGGAAAAAGGCTAGGAAGATGATGATATACGAAAAAGATTGCGTAACGTAATGCATATTGCTGAACTGTCAAAATGAAAGCCCTTCTTTCTGTTAGTGTTACGCAATTACCCCGCCGTCACTATAAATCAATTCGTCTTTATCCTCTCAAAAAATAACAAAATAAGTATTCACTATGAGAAAAGTATATTTTCATTTTTCATTTCACATCAAATTTGAAATACGGTCGATATTGAAAACCTCTTAAAGACCAGAAGCTAACGGTGCCGTCATTATTATGTGATTTAAGATAGCGGGTGACTAGCTAAACTTTTCTGAGTACCTGCACCTAATATGACAATAAATCTCGGGTGTCCACAATCAGGGACATTAGCATTTTTCAAAACTTCCGCTAATATACGAGACCGCTTGCCACCGCAGCGCCAGGTTCCCGAACTATCTGAAATATTTTACGCTCTTAGGAGGAAATATTATAATAGTTTGAGAAGTATTCAATTCAATTAGAATAATTGAAAAGGTTTGTTGAATAAAATAAACTTTCTTATGTATCAATATTTGATGTAGGTACGTAATTAGTTATGTTTGTTGGGTTAGGTTCACTTAAACACATTTAGCAATAAATCACATGGCAAACCGCATGGCCGAAAATATCATATAACCTCTGAGCATTTAGAATCTTCAATTATTATCAAAATAGTACACAGGAAGCATTAGTGCTCATACACACGAGCGACATATGTCAACGACAGAGGCGACTGCAGTCTGCTCGTGTATTTGATCACGGTACTCAAATACACGAGCGGCACGTTGTTGACGGCGGGTGTCGGTGGGTGTTGACGGCGGGTGTCGGTGGGTGTTGACGGCGGGTGTCGGTAGGTGTTGACGGCGGGTGTCGGTGGGTGTTGACGGCGGATGTCGGTGGGTGTTGACGGCTGCAGTTGCCTCTGCCGTTGATGCGTGCCCCTCGTGTGTATGCACACTTACACACAAGGTAAAATAAACTTCACGAACTACATTCAAACCAGCACAAACATGCTTTATTCCAATTCACAATAGGCTGGCCTATTTTTGGGCCAAAGAATCAGCATTGCCATACAACGTGGCAATGCTGCCAGCCTTTTGGGCACGTTTCCTATTGACAGCGATGCGGACGAGTTTTTTGATGCCCTTTGATTATTTCCTCTCCTTTTTATATACTTGTACAAATTATTATTTTAAGACTGTTAATTCACAATTAAATTACTTATGACTAAACATAATTTATAACTAACTAGCTTCTGCCCGCGACTTCGTCCGCGTGAAGCAACTTTCTTATATTTTTTTTCGTCAGAACCTTCTACAAAGTATAAGAAAACTTAAAAAAAAGATGGACGAAATCGGTAAAGTCGTTCTCAAGTTATGGCGTGACCAAGCGAAATAGGGATTCATTTTTATATATATAGATAATGCTCATAAATGTATTGACTTGAGAGCAGTGATGGCCCAGTGGTAACGACCCCGACTTACGGGTTCTACTAGGTCGTAGGTTCGGACCCAGACGGGCGCTTTACTTTGTGTAAATTATTTCATCACCACTGCCCTCAAAACGGTGAAGGAAAACATCGTGAGGAAACCAGCTTGTCCTAAAACCAAAAATTCGAAGACATGTGACATCTACCAACCCGCACTGGGCCCGCGTGGTGGATTACAGCCCACTCCCTCTCGCTGAGAGGAGGCCTGTATCCCAGCAGTGGGAACATTAGGCTGATTATGATTATGATGAATTGACTAGTTTGCTGACATATCAATCGAATATGTCCGGACGTTCTTGTAGGAGCTTCGTATTGTCGGGACAGTACGTATTAATGTCAGCAACTGTGCAGGAGCTGAGACAGCATTGGGTGGTCTTCGCACTCGCCGCAAGTGACCCTCGTCAACTAATCGTCTTCTACTCGTTCCCACCTGTAAGTCACTAGGCGCCATTTCCTCTAGAAGGAAGAAATAGTATGTATTATAATCAGGTATTTTCGAACTGGTATTTATTCATATCCTATTTTAATGTTCTGGGCCTGGCATTTCATTTATCCGATAAATGTATAAGGGCGATAAGTGTATTTTGTATTCTACCTTCTAGCTTTTGCGCACTATTGCGTTATTATTATTCGTTATATTATCTACTTAATAACACTTTTTATAAAATATTATTTCAGGTAAAAGCTAATAGCAATAAATATCAGAGTTATTTAAAGAAACTTCAATATTGGAAGATATTAATTCTACTCCCATTTCTATTGATGATCAAACATTATATTGCAAAATGGCAAAATTCAGAGTATCTCTATATATAAATGAATACCGGAATTTTCTAACAAAAGTTACGCATGAATTCACATAAACTTATTACATTAAATGGCATTCAATAAATGAAACATATTGGAGTGAACATTTTCAAAAAAATAATAAGGCATTGCTGATATTAAATTATATGAAGTACACGAACACCATGTACATATATGAATGTCGATGGCTATAAGAGTAGGGGAAGACCAAAGAAACGAATGGACTGTGATGTCAAAGTCAAAGTCAAATCATTTATTTCAAATAGGCACATAAAAGGCACTTTTGAACGTCAAAAATTAAATTAAAATAAAATTGATTCTAGTCGCCCCTTCCAAAAGGTAGTTTTCGTATGGAAAAGAATGGGCAAAAAACTCCACCGTTACTCTTTTAAAATGTTTTACAATATTTTGCATACATTATTTATATATGTGACTACGATGCACCTAAAATAAAATTACTTTACCACAATAGTTAAAAGAATTAAAATGGATTAATGAAAACAATGACATATAAATTAACTACATATGTGATAGATACATGTGATGTGTGTGATGTGGTTAGAAAGGGGGTGACTACCGAGATGACGACTAATAGGGAAGTATGGAAGAAAAAGACATGTTACGCCGACCCCAAATAAATTGGGATATATTTTTTATATAATCTAAATACGTAAGACAGTTAATAAAATGCACGATGTTTTTATGACACAATCGTTGAATTCAACCCAATATTCACCCCATTGTCAATTAAATTACTTTTATTAAAATACAAGCGTTCACTGACTTATTGTGTGTGTGAAATGTAATTAGCCATATATTAGTTAATATTAAACAACTTGTCAGGCTGTGAATAACGTTATTTTTTTATAAATTTTAGTACAAAATTGCTTAGAGTTATATAAAGTTGATTAGCAGCTAGGTTTATACGCGAGATTTACTTGTGTAGATAAACAAGTAAATTAAATAACTTCATGTGATTGATTTTAACTATTAAAATTTTCAAACTAAGTAAATATGAGTACTTAAATCTCGCGACAAGCTTTTATATCATATAAATTGTGTAATGACGTTATAAGTTGACAGTAAAAGTTTTAAAGTAAAAGTTTATATTTTTCTTTTTAGCAAATTTAAATAACAGCTTGTTTTTTAAAAAGGTTTTTATGTATCAATATTTGATGTAGGTACGTAATTAGTTATGTTTGCTACGTTAGGTTCTAGCAGTAAACCACATGGCAAACCACATGGCTGAAAATATCATGTAACCTCTGAGCATTTAGAATCTTCAAATCATCAAAATATTATACAAAAAGCTTTAGTGCTCATACATACGAGCGACATACGTCAACGGCAGAGGCGACTGCAGCCTGCTCGTGTATTTGATCACGGTACTCAAATACATGAGCGGCACGTTGTTGACGGTGGGTGTCTGTGGGTGTTGACGGCGGGTGTCGGTGGGTGTTGACGACGGGTGTCGGTGGGTGTTGACGGCTGCAGTCGCCTCTGCCGTTGATGCGTGTCCCTCGTGTGTATGCACACTTAGACACAAGGTAAAATAAACTTCACGAACTACATTCAAACCAACACAAACAGACTTTATTCCAATTCACAATTAAATTACTTATGACTAAACATTATTTATAAATAATAATACTCTTCTATGAATTGACTAGGGAGCAGTGGTGGCCCAGTAGTAACGGCTGCGACTTACGAGTTGTAGGTCACAGGTTCGAACCCAGACAGGCGCTTTACTTTGTGTAAACTATTTCATCACCACTGCTCTCAAAAACGGTGAAGGAAAACATCGTGAGGTAACCGGCATGTCCTAGAAGCAAAAATTCGAAGACATGTGACATCTACCAACCCGCACTGGGCCGATTACAGCCCACTCCCTCTCGCTGAGAGGAGACCTGTGTCTCAGCAGTGGGAACATTATAGTTTGATTATGATTATGATGAATTTACTAGTTTGCTGACATATCATTCGAATATATCCGGACGTTCTTGTAGGAGCTTCGCATTGTCGGGACAATACGTAATAATGTCAGCAACTGTGCAGGGGCTAAGACAGCATTGTGTGGCTACCTGTCTTCGCACTCGCCGCCAGTGACCCTCGTCAACGAATCGTCTTCCACTGGTTTCCATATGTAAGTCTCTAGGCGCCATTTTCTCTAGAAGGAAGAAATAGTATGTATTATAATCAGGTATTATCGAACTGGTATTTTTTCATATACTTTTTTAATGTTTTGGATCTGTCATTTCATTTGTCCGATAAATGTATAAGGGTGTGATAATGTAAATGTATTTTGTATTCTACCTTCTACCTTTTGCGCACTAATGCGTTATTATTCTTTATATTATCTACTTTTAATTAAAATTCACAGGTAACACTAAAATAACAAAATGATATTCTAAATTAACTAAAACTATTTACAAACTAAAATATAACTATATATATAATACAATATATACTTAGTATATAATATATAAATATATATATTATCTACTTATTAACACTTTTTATAAAACATTATTTCAAGCAAAAGCTAATAGCAATAAATATCAGAATTATTTATTAAGGAAACTTCAATATTGGAAGATATTAATTCTACTCCCATTTCTATTGAATATGAAACATATTACAAAATGGCAATATTCAAAGTACCTCTATATCTACACAAGGTGTCGTTTTGCATCCTCGTCAAATTCAAGGAAGTAACTATGCTACTGATTCTCGACACGAAACAATAATAAAATAAGTAGGTATTTTTTTTTCTAATTTTCGGAAATCGGCAAGTGACACGCATTTTAAAACGCGGCCTGTGTGAGACCGCACTGTAACTGCCAAAAAAACAAGTATGTATTCATTATGTACCAGGGATCGTAATTTTATTTGATTATTTATGTCTTTCATAACAGCCTCCTGAAATTCGACGAGGATCCAAAACAACAGCTTGTATATAAATGAATAAAAGATTATAAACAGTTAGGTACCCGAATTTTCTAATAAAAGTTAGGCAGAATTACATAACCTTAATATGAAACAAATGGAGTGGACATTTTCAAAAAAAATAGAATGCATTGCTGATGTTAAATTATATGAAGTACACGAACACCATGTACATGTATGTATGAATGTCGATGGCTATAAGAGTAGGGGAAGACCAAAGAAACGATGAATGGACTGTGTCCATGATGATATGGTTAGAAAGGAAGAAAAAGACATGTTGTGCCGACCCCAAATAAATTGGGATAAGGGCTGGAGAATGGTGATGATGAACCCCAACCCAAAGCAGTTAAAAGTCAGTACCAAAACAGATATATGTACTTACCTATCATTGTTGAAGTATCTCTCTTGACTATTTTGTAATCATTGTTGCAAAAGCTGAATATAATATTAGATAGCCATTTGCTACAGCTTAACACTTTATGGTTTAGGCTATACTCTATTTTATCGCTATAGACTAAATTTTCTTGACTGTATAGTATCATTACTACATACATCTGAAACAAGGAAATAGAATCATTGAATTCACATCGTAACACACATAATTAAATAAAATCTTTATGAATAGTATTGAATGGCTTTATAAATTTTGATGTATCTTTTCTAAGCTTTTAACATGGTAAGCTCTAGGGTGTAACAGGTCACAAAATTGACGGATAGTTAGTTGAAGGCAAATCATTACCACATGTGCCCATAATAAATGACAAGTGGCAGAGGCCAATAACAGTAAATAAAATAGAGACTCTCGCTAGTATTTAGGCTTTAAAACAAATAACCTAATTTGGAATTCCACAAGGAAGTGTTCTTGGTCCTCTGTGAAATTTTATAATATCATTGGGAGCTTACTAATGACAATACCAATATTTACGACTTGCATACATATTAACAGGAGTAATTTCCATCTTGTCATAATCAATATAATGACAAGACAGCGATAGACTTTGTACTTAAAATGGCAATAACCTTTTGCAGATAAGTATAAAATTAAAAAATTACTTATATCCAATAAGTTAATAATAAGTCGCAAGAAATGGGAATGGAAAAATACGCGGAGATATAATTAATGAAGAACAAACAACAGTCCTTAGATACTTGGAGATACTTGGCAGTCTTTGTACCTACTACCTAGACTAAAAGCCGCAAAACCTTTTTTCAGTCGTCACTATATTTTTTATATAATCTAAATACGTAATACATTTGGTAAAATGTATGATGTTTTTATGACACAATCATTGAATTCCACCCAATATCAATTAAATTACTTAAACCCATTGTCAATCAAATTACTTTTATTAAAATACAAGCATTCATTGACTTACTGAGTGTGTGAAATGTAATTAGCAATTTATTAGTTAATATTTAGCAATGTTAATAAAGTTAATTATTAATCAATTTTAGTACAAAATTGCTTGGAGTTATATAAATTTGATTAGCAGCTAGGTATATAGCTTTTAATGAGTATAAACGTAGGTGAATATATATATATACAATGAATAATTATTTTAGCAATAACTACAGTTTATTTATATTTTTTTTATAAGTTCTAATAAAATGGAGGCCTAAGTTTGAACTTGTGCAAGTATAAATATAAATAAGATGGTTAGTCACCTATCTCTTAAATTTTTTTCCAAAGTACTAGACATTAATTTACTTCGTTTACCAAAACTAAAGTACAATGTATAACAAAAACTGAATCACGTAAAACACACAATAAAAATAAAAGAACTCCAAAAGATAGCTCTACAAAAAACACTGAACACCAAAACAAAAGAAGTTCATCAAATTAAATAATAAATAAAAAAATAAAACATACTGAATAATTGAAGTTCATGTTTGATATAAATAATTAACAGTCACTGTTCACTGTTGTTTGGTCCCTCAAACAGATACCTGATGAATGAAACTTATGATACACTGCACCTCTAAAAATAGCCTGCGCTGGTCCATAGTACGGAATTACTTAAAACTTATACATCGATAATTACGTTTACAAAACATTGTCATGGCAATAAGATAAGAGGATTCTTCTAAACAACATGTTATATTGAACTGTTACAAAGAGACTAAAGGGCAATTTAGATTCGAAATGTTAATTGGTTCCCATTTATAAATTAGGTACTTACACCAGTTTCGTCTGCTCCTTTAATTTGGTCTTTGTTTTATTAATTTGATTGTTTTTCGGTGTGACTTGTTGTTATTTTGTTATTGAGGTTAGCTTTGGGGTGAAATATTTTTGCATTAACAATATGTCTCGTTTCACTTTTGTGATTAAACTTCCTGGTCTTCGCATTAACTTCGATAATTCATTGGATTCATATTGACAAAAATAAATAAATTTTACAAAAGTATACAAGATTTTTAATCCAATTCAATTTTTAATAGTCGCACTGCGACTTTTATTAGCTTCAATGATATTTATATCAATAAATGCAAACCGAACCATAATAAACATTCTATTTTTATCGTTTCCGTTATTCGCATTGCTGTACATAATATTGCTGTCAAATAAGTAATTGATGCTTACAAACTATATCTTTCTTTTTGACGCAAAAAATGTGGATAGTCCTAAAAAACTTTTTGGTGCAACGTCCAAAAAAAAGTGACGTTGTTGACGAATCTAAAGTTTCTAGCATATTATATCAGTACATATTGCCTTCGCATAGCAACAGGGACGTATCAGACAGATAGTGGCAGGAAGCTGTACATTAACTCACTAAAAATAACGAGTGGGTTCACAGGTCATTGTTTACTCACAACTCTGAGGGTATCTATAATTGTGTTTATATTGTTTGTAATGTCCCAGATACTGACAAGGATACTGCTTCACTTGTGTGGGCACTTGTCCTGCTTATAATATTTTAAATTTTATACATTTTAAATTTCAGGTCAGAAACCCGTAAGTCTGACAACCAGTCTTACCAAGGGGTTTCGTATTACCCAGTAACTGGGTTGTGAAGGTCAGATAGGCAGTCGCTCCATGTAAAATACTTAGCTGCATCCGGTTAGACTGGAAGCTGACCCCAACATAGTTGGGAAAAGGCTAGGCAGATGACGATATATTTTAAAGTTCTGTGAATCTTGGAAAGGTTAGGACAAATTCGGAGCTAGACAATAAAACGCAACAATCCTTCTCAGCAGGTTTAAAGATATACAAGAACCTATGTCAAACTAAGAACAACATATCAAAATACAACACAATTATAATTAGTACTTCAGTAAACAAGAAAGTTGGGGGATGTATGTCTATGTCCAGCAGTGGACATCATTCGGCTGAAATGATGATGAATGATGAAACAAGAAAGTGAGAGGAACAAACAGACAACAGTCGATATTTATTGATCATTAGTAAATTGAGTAACCTTAATTTGTTGTTGTTGTTGAGTCGCTGATAAGAAGTGAGACATCCCCAGCAAGCGGCGCCTGATAACAACTTGACATAAACAAGTCGATCGCCAGCAGGCCAGCGTATGCGCCGCCTCGGTCGCCAGATAATAGATAGATAAATTTAAGGATCGATTGACACACTTCTTGGTACAAATTATTATTCTCATCGCCACCCGATCTGCCATGACCCTAATGATAAAGCTCTGTTGACTCATTTGCGAAACATCCTTGTTTTTTTAATAATTCTAAACTGAAACTCATAGCATTTATTTCAATTAAACCATTTACAGGCACTTTTGAACTGTCAAGGAGTCAGTCAGTTAGTTAGGAAGTTGAAGCTAGTGCAACGATTAAAAGTATTGTAGTTCCTGATGGACGGCGCCGCCGAGGCCGACCCAGAAAGATGGCGAGATGACCTGGACGCGTACAGCGAGGGCTGTTTCGAGGTGGCGCGGGAAAAGAGTTCCTGGATGGATTTTGGGGAGGCACTTTGCACAGAAGTGGAACAGTACAGGCTAACAAAAAAAAAGTTACTGCTGCGGTTAGAACAGTCCACAGCGATTCTTATAAGCGACGCCTTCTACAACACCAGAAGTATCGCAGATGCGTTGCCATCCTTGGAATAAAGCTGAAATTGATTTTTTTCCGGAAATTCACATCCATATAATTCCAACCGGAAGGCGGTAACGCTTTTAAAGTGGTTTAGGTCACCGAAACCTAAGCATCCGCAATACCAAAAGCATCGCAGATCTGTTTCCGCCCCACAGACAAAGCTGAATGTCAGATATACCTTTAAATAAGTATATCGATACCCAAAGCCTTCAAACCGAAACGGCAGTAGCATATAATGTATCATCCATCATCATCTGCCTAGCGTTTCTCCAACTATGTTGGGGTTGGCTCTCAGTCTAACCGGATGCAGCTGAGTACCCGTATTTTACATGGAACGACTACCTATCTAACCTCCACAACTCAGTTACTAGATAATACGGAACCCCTTGGTAAGACTGGTTGTCAGAGTTTCGGGCTTCTGAAGAAATAACAGCCGCACGGGTCGATCGGTCAGGTTCAGCAGCAGCAAATATGTATCTATACATATTATAAATTGAAGTCGCTTTTCGTGTCTGTCTGTGTGACTGCATTTTTTTTCAAGAGTACGCAACTGATTTTGATGATGATTATTCCGGAAAGTATGGACATAGATATGTTATTATTATTATTTGGTTAGACATACTAGCAGCTTATTTGCTGATGTATTTGTATTAAATGGCTTGGAGATATTTAATCTGTCCAGTCGATTCTTGAAGCAGTTTAGTGTGGGACCCGTCGCAACATTCTCTGGCAGCCCGGAAATTGTTTGACAAGAATTGCTTCAAAGGCTTTATTTTTTGTGAATTTTCCCACAACGTTAGAGAATGTGTATAATACATGAATGTTAATCTTGCACATAACTAAGAAAACTCGATTTGTTGTCAAGTGATAAAAACCATGCAAAGCAGGGATGGGCCGCTAGTGTATAATAAATAATGGTACTTCCCCTGGCCGGCGAGCTCCTTCACAAATTGCTCTACAAAGTACTGTTGCTGGTTTCATAGATAAAAAATATTTGAAAATAAGACTGTAAGGTTCACTCCTACTAGTTCAGAAATACGCCACTAGTAGCGCTCCTGAGATATAAACTTTCTGTAAGGGCTGAAACATACTTGTGCTAATTTGATTCAGTCATTTCTATTAATATTATTATTGTGGATTTGTGATCTCGTCTTATCTATTGTGTTTCTTCTGTCTATACTCCTGTGTCTATATTTATATATAATTATATACATATATCGTGCTGTGTACGGACATTATACAAGGTGTAACAGAATAAACGCAAGTCCTCACAGTAGTTAGTTTATAATCGACTACTGAATCGATTGTAGTAATTTTTATTATAGATATTTTTTTCAAAAATTATGTATTTTGCCATGCTGACTGCCGGTTGAGCCAAAGAAAATTAAATCTTATTTCAATGCAATAAGACTCGATTTTAAATGCATATTGCTAGGGTCAACAAGATTTTCTTAATAATAATAGCTTAAAAAAAAACAAGTTTTGATCATTTTATTGTGCTTATAACTCAATACTCTAATTGGGGTGTATGAGGTCTTGCGTTAATTATGTTACATATTGTATATGTTTCATAAATTCTACATTGACTTTTGTTTCTTGTTCGCCCATACATTTCCTCAACGAGCTAAAAGATTGTCTAGTATTTCCTCTGGCTTTGTTGCTTTAACTGTTTTCGGTTTCGGCACTTGAAAATGTGTTTCAACTTTTTCGTCCATTCGGTTGCTTTATGTATTATATTTATTGTTCTGTGAAAAATGTATCTGGCGCATTATTCAAACAATTCTCCTATGATCAGACATACTGGAATAATAACATTAATTTTAATGTTGACAACATAAGAAATGGAAATCCGCATAAACAATATTTTTGAACCAGTTAAGTATGGATTTCATGTAGGTATGAATTTCGATAGACTGATTTTGTGCAGTACAGACACGAGCACCAATATTTCAACACTTGGCAACTTTCAATTGCGATTTTTTCGTGAAATAACGAATGCAACGTTGAAATACGACACATAACATAAGCCTATGGGTTCGAAAATGATATGCTCGTAACAACATAAAGTTTCATTCAAAAATAAAGGAGTAAATCGCTTTTGAATAAAGCCGAGTGTATACATACTTTTGCTCGTGACTTTACAGTTATTGATTCCATGTAAAATATTATGTGGTATTAATTTCGATAGACTGCAAAATCGAAATAAACCCTGAATGATCAACGAACGGTGATAGCGTGTTGCGATATTTTTGCCCAAAACTCTGTTCCACAAAGGACTGTGCTTTTAGGCACTGCCCCTTGTGCGCAGTGTTTTACTGTTTTCTACTAGGAGGGGGGAGTATATTCAGAAATAATATGAATATACTCCAATGAAAGTGTCGGTATGTCCGTCTGCAGGTATAACGCTATAACGTTATTTTGGCGCGTGGCGGAAATCGAAACTAATGCCGCCATCTGGTTTTTTGGATACATTTCACAAAACAACTGCACAAATGTTTACCAACAGCGCCCCCTGTTATTCACGTCATTTGAGAGCCAAAAGAACCTTGCAGGCTTAAAAGCCTGCTGAAACCTGCTGATATACCTCTCTACCTGCCGATAGAGGCATTTAGCAAATTTCATAAGGTTCAGTGGTTTAAACGTGAAAGGTAACAGACATGCCGGACAGACAGACAGAGTTACTTTCACATTTATAATATTAGTATGGATATGGATTACGTACGTAACCTCTGTTTGGAGCTCGTACCTACCTGTGTAAATTGAACCTTGAGCCCAGGTACCTACGCACGGCCGATTTTTTAATGCGACGATTTCTAATCGTACAAACGCCAGCAGATGAGCTACCCAAAACTGTCAAATTTTCCCAATCAACCTTAACGTTTTAGCAATAAAGTTGAAAATCCATCAAAGAAATTTGACAGATTGTAGTAGTTTGATGTGCTTGGCGTCTGTACACTGGATTCTCAAATCTCGGTGATGAGTCGAGCATTGAGATAGCCATAAAGATAAGTACCTAATGATTAGCGAGTGTTAAACCATACATTTCTGACGTTCAAACGTCTGTTAACTTAAATAAAGGAGTGAGAAACCCAGCGCATCAAAAAATACACCGTTGGATTCTCAACTCTCTGTTTGAAAATCCAATGCGTGATAAAAAATCGCCCGTGAGTACGAGAGAGTGTGAGTGCTGAGACCATTACAGCCCGTGTAGATTGGAGCACTTCGGTTACCATATTGTACCAATCTCCTTACTCCACCTAATTTTCGCCTCGTCTCGTCCTTCACATTAATCTTGTTAAAAACATTAGGTAGAATTTGAGCAATGAAACATTTTTATCGTTACTTGCGAGTCTTTAAAATAAATTGATTATTATTCATATTGACCCAGATGTTATTACCTATTATATTTTTTTTTTGTTCTTGTCAACATTTTAAATTACTAGAAGTATTAAATAAAATACTATTGGTTGCTCTGGGTATATATCGATTAGAATTTATTAGTTAAACTTACATAATATATATTACAATGATAAAAAAATTACTTTTTACATACTTCTTTGACATAATCTTTTTATTATTTGACATTATACACAGTCTGGCCATAAATACTGTTACAATAAAAAATAAAAAAGATATTACATTTGAATTTGGAATCTGTAATTTTTATACGATTGTTCATTGCGTTTTCTAATTTTGGCGCCAATACATTGTACAATATTTTGCGATATTAAAATGGAGTGGGGTGATAAAGAGAACCGAATCGCTGTGATTGCATTAACAAAGTTGGTATGGAGCCAAATGCAAATTTTAAAACTCTCCATACGCTTGGTATTAGTCAAATGTTTGTGTACCGGGCTATTAATAGGTACAATGAGACCTCTGTTTGTGACCGACAAAGATCTGGCCGTCCACGTAGTGTTCGTACGAAAAAGGTGGTCAAAGCAGTAAGGGAAAGAATTCGAAGAAATCCTGTCCGAAAGCAAAAGATTTTATCTCGGGAGATGAAGATAGCACCCAGAACCATGTCGCGTATTTTAAAGGATGACTTAGGACTTGCAGCCTATAAGAGACGTGCTGGTCATTTTTAACTGCTATTTTAAAAAAGAATAGGGTGGTAAAATCGAAACCACTACTGAAGCGGTACGCAAAGGGAGGTCACAGAAAAATTTTGTTTACGGATGAGAAAATCTTTACAATTGAGCAACATTTTAACAAACAAAATGACCGAATTTATGCTCAAAGCTCTAAGGAAGCTTCCCAATTAGTCGACAGAGTGCAACGTGGGCATTATCCGATTTCAGTGATGGTTTGGTGGGGTGTTAGCTATGAAGGAGTGACTGAGCCATATTTTTGTGAAAAAGGTATCAAAACATCGGCACAAGTGTATCAAGATACCATTCTTGAGAAGGTAGTTAAGCCCCTTAACAACACCATGTTCAATAACTAAGTATGGTCCTTCCAACAAGACTCGGCGCCGGGTCATAAAGCTCGGTCCACGCAGTCTTGGTTGAAAGTGAACGTTTCGGACTTCATCAGAGCTGCAGACTGGCCGTCGTCTAGTCCCGATCTTAATCCGCTGGATTATGATTTATGGTCAGTTTTAGAGAGTACGGCTTGCTCTAAACGCCATGATAATTTGGAGTCCCTAAAACAATCCATACGATTGGCAGTGAAGAAGTTTCCCATGGAAAGAGTGCGTGCTTCTATTGATAACTGGCCTCAACGTTTAAAGGACTGTATTGCAGCCTATGGAGACCACTTCGAATAAGCTTTTTATATTTAAAATTGTTTTATATTTATGTATTAAACTAACACACTGTAAAAGTAATAAATATTATTTGTCATAAAAAAAAAATTTTTTTCTTCGTGACAATATTTATGGCAAGACTAGGTATACCTACAATTCTATTTCATCTCTTTATTTAGTGTAGTAAAGGTTATCATTTGGTTTAAATAGTTTTTTTAATATTTTATTTTTCTTTTTAATGGATTATTTTATATTTTGTGAATGTGTCTGGTTCGAGGTGGCGCCGGAAAAGAGTTCCTGGAAGGATTTGTGGGACGCCTTTGCCCAGCAGTGAGACACTATAGTCTAACAAAAAAACCGAGAAATTTCTTTTCGGCCCTTCTCCATAGAAAACGACCAATTGGAATCGTGCACTTAGCTTCTGACGTTTCATAAGTGCCCATATAGGTCAAGCCGTAAAAACCGTGCAGGGGCGTTCGCTAGTAAACTATAAATAAGTACCATTTCCTACGTCTAATTGCGCATCAGTGTCTGTAATGGGAAATCTAATTGAGGTAGTATAGTATTTTTATCTCGCAAAGAAACACGCGCTTTACTCGAGCTTACTAAGTGTACAACTTACGCTGTGAATGTGTGTGTAAACGCTACTGCGCTTACACACACATTCACATTAGGGTACAGGAGCTACTGCTCCTGCACCCTAATTGCGTAACATATTATCAATCTCAATCTGAATAATTTTGAAGGATATTGCAAAACCATTGCTTCATATGTTCGAAAAATATGTCTGCTCAACAACGTAACTAACGCAATGTATGTTGTTGAACTGTCAAAATGAAATCCATTGCTACTGATAGTGTGTTACGCAATTACCCCGCAGGTACTGTTCGAGACAATAGCAAAAATGTGTGTGTGTGTAAGTGTGCGTGTGTTGTTATGTGCTGACGCAAAAATAAAGTTTATTTCAGGCAAGGAACAAAAGTTATGACCATTAGAGAGTACTTAGAGTCCTTCCAAGTCTCGGCTGATACATAATTACTGAAAAAAACACAGAAATTATATCTCAAGACTGCAACGTTAGTTATAAAATATCGCTATAAAAAAGCAATAATATTTCAAAATGTGTATGAAATACACAATGAGTACTTAAAAGCAGCAACATTACAGTAAGTTACATCTCGGGACAAAATCTTTATAGTTATACTAGCTGCGTCCTGCAGTTTCACCCGAATAAGTTTCGATCCCGTGGGAATATCGGGATAAAAAATGTTATAAACCATCTGTGTGCCAAATTTCATTCAAATCCGTTCAGTAAATTTTGCGTGAAAAAGTAGCAAACATCCATCCATCCAGCAAGCCATCCATCCATCCAGCCAGCAATCCATACATCCAGCCAGCCATCCATCCATCCAGCCATCCATCCATCTATACAAACTTTCACGTATATAATATTAGTAGGATATAATTCTTCTGTACTTCTGTATGTCACTAAACTCCTCCTAAACGGCTGGACCGATTTTGATAAAGTTTTTTGGTTAGGTAAGATTCACGATTGGATTAGGGGACACGCTAACAAGACAACGTCTGTCCGATCAGTTACTAATTATATCACTATCATGAAGTTTAATTTGCGCTTAAAGAGTGTATAAATTACATAACACAGGGTGGCTTGTAATTTGACGTAGGTATTCCTTTCAGGACGTGATAGTTTGACCAATTTGCAACAATTAAGCACCCCATAAAGCCTAGGCGAAAATTCATGGGATTCGAGAAAATTAAATTTTTATGTATTTTTTTAAATTTCCCAGAAATCGTCACTAAATATATTTTTTCTCCAAACTCTCAAATTGAATGGCCATGATTGCTAATTCATTGGGATCCTAATATTTTATCAAACCTTTCGATGTAACCAAATGTAAAAAAATATCAAACAGTGAAACGTTGAAAGAAGAAGTGTAATAATCATTTAAAAAATCATCTGCTTACATGAACTTCGACACCAGTTATCTCAAAATATATATATCTGCTGCTACATCTTAAAATCCAGCCTCTCTACATAATATCTTAACTACAGGCAAGGGTTCAGTCTAATATCTCCCGGGTCTATACACCCGATACTTATTCATTGTTTTACACGAGACAGACCTTAACATTCTCATCAAGTTACAACATCGTATGTAATTACTGTAATGGTTATTATTTTGATAAAATTATAAATAAAATACTGTAGTAATAGGGTCGTTGCCTGGGTAAAAAAATAATCATTATATTTAGTCCGTCAGTTAGATTATCGAAAAATAATGGACACGTATTTTTTCTTTTGTCAATCAAACAAAAAATGACAAAGATAAAGCGCGTCAAAATTTGGAAGTGGGGGGTCGTGCCGTCACTTGCTTGCAAAAATGTCGCAAGTCGAACTTTAACGGGCGATATCTTCATAATTTTTTATATAATTGCCAAAAGAAAAAATACGGGTTCAATATTTTTTGATAATCTAACTGACGGAGTAAGCAGATTTTTTTAGGATAATAGCCTATTGTGTCAGCGAAAAGGAAAAGATATTGCATTGTACACTGTGAATAAATACTACAAAGAAATTAATCTGGCTACTTCACGATTGTAGACAATTTTTTTTTATCTTTTTGCTGTTTCTGGTCGGGGGAGTTTTAATTTATTCTAGCTGTGACTGCCGGATTTTTGTTTTTTTCATCCTATTTATCATCAATAGTATTTGAAGAATAAAATCTAAGCATATAAAATCGAATTTGCTTGAAATCGTTACAAGCGTCGAAAGATTTTGTAAGTTAACGCTAGTGTTGCAATTAGGTATTGATTAGAAAATGGTACGAGTTTTTATTAGAGAACTATACTCCTGCAGGCTTTCATTTTGATAGCTCAACAACATTCATTGCGTTATTTACGTTGGTGAGCAGACAAAATTTTCGAACATATGAAACAATGGATTAGCAATATCCTTCAAAATGATTCAGATTGTGATTGATTGATAGTGCAACTAGGGTGCCGTACTCCTAAATCGAGCCACCCGGCACTTTTTGTATAATAGTCTATGACTTTTTAAATAGTCGTGAATTAAATTCGGAAAAATGGTGTGTTCTGTTCTGGCCCGGCCACGATGCCAAACAAGGTCATGGTTATGGCAGTAGACTGTACGCATATGTTCCTTTTGGTACTAGAAAGAGAAATAACAGTACCACATTATTTCATGACTTATACACCATATTCAGTGGCCCGGCTACAGCGTATCCGTCCTAGCACGGCCACGCTTAGATCGGCAGAAATCCACAACTTTAATGGATGATTCGTGTCTGAAATAATTGTACGTGTTATATACTATAAAATAGACGTACTTATTTTTTTTTTAAAACCTATGAAATCTATTTAATAGTCATTTCAATTTTTCAGGTGCTGTAATGTACTGTAATGTGTATGTAATGTGCTGTATGCCTGACAATAATTCAATAGCAATAGTATAACTTGACAACTTATAATAACTATTCAAGTGTCGTCGTCTATAAAAGTGCACAAAACCTTATAGATGTTTGATATTATTCAATAAAAACTTATCTTATTATTTCTCAATACTTGTAAAATTTGAACTACCCACAATATGATTTTACTCGTATTATTTTCCGGAGAATTCATTTTGGAAGCAGTTAGCAGTAATAATAATAATACTAATATGTCGGTGCCTGTCAGTCACACCGAAGGTGATTGGATTGGGAAGATCGAGCGAGCGTGCGATCTAATACCAGAAATGGGGGCACTTATCATCAGCCCCTAAGATGTTGCTCGTGCAGTCCGTCCGTTGCCTAACTGGAAATCTCCAGGGCCGGACGGGCTACACAACTTTTGGATAAAATGGTTCCAAAGGTCGCACGCTCCCTTGGCATCCCAGTTCCAGTCAGCCTTAGAGTCAGGGTCGCTGCCCCAGTTTCTAACGACAGGAATAACCCACCTGCTCCATAAATCAGGTAGTACCGCGGACCCCAAAAATTATAGACCGATCACTTGTCTTCCAACGGTCTATAAAGTTCTTACATCCATTTTGAGAGCCAAAATTAATGAACGTATAGACAGCAACTCCATCATGTCTGTCTCTCAAAATGGATGTAAGAACGGGTCACGCGGTACTAAAGAGCTACTCCTCATTGATATGGCCATGAGCCAACAGGTTCGTCGTTCTCGAAAGGATCTGTCGACATGTTGGATAGATTATAAGAAGGCCTATGACTCGGTGCCACATACATGGCTCATGAGGGTGCTGGATTTATATAAAGTAGATACAACTCTGCGCACCTTCCTGATGACGTGTATGGGGCAATGAAGGACGGTCCTTCGCTATCCAGGATGTCGAAATATCCAGAGGAATAGCGAGCCGATAAGGATCGAGCGAGGTATATTTCGGGGCGACAGTTTGAGTCCGCTTTGGTTCTGTTTAGCCTTGAATCCTCTAAGCACGCTGCTAGAAGATTCAGGTCAAGGCTATCAGCTGAGGAGAGGTGGTCAGGTTATATCTCACCTCCTCTACATGGATGACCTGAAACTCTTTGCCCCCATCAATTTGCAACTGATGAAGCTACTAAAAATTACTAAAACTTTCAGTAGCACCATCAGGATGGAATTTGGTGTGGACAAATGTGCGGTCATGCATGTAAAGCGAGGGGAGATTGTGGAATCCGTGGGAACCCAACTCTCGGATTCCACAAACCTTAGAACCCTCTCCGCAGACGAAACCTATAAGTATTTGGGTATGTCGGAAGCGTTGGGCATCAATGTTACCGACATGAAGCAATCGTTGAAGGAGCGCTTCTTTGGCCGCCTGAAAAAAGTATTTAATAGTATTTTATCAGGCAGAAACAAGGTGCGCGCCTTCAACGGTTGGGTCATGCCGGTTTTGATGTACTCTTTCGGCATACCCAAATGGCCTCAGACCGAACTCGACGCCCTGGATAGGAGGGTCCGTACGCTGCTAACTGCAAATCGAATGCATCACCCACGGTCATCGGTAATGAGGCTGTATATCCCGCGAAAATGTGGAGGCCGAGGCTTTTTAAACGCTAAGACCGTCCACAATCGCGAGATATGCAGTCTCAGGGAATATTTCCTAGAAACCGACGTGGGGATGCATCGAGATGTGGTCGCGGTGGACAAGGGCCTCACCCCGTTCTCTTTGGCTAAAGAGAACTGGCGCAAGCCAGTAGTGCTTGATACTAATGATCGCATGGAAGTATGGCAGAGTAAGGAGCTTCACGGACGCTTTTACCGGGCCCTACATGGACCCGATGTACATAGATCTAATAGCGTCCGTAGCCTGGCTGCGTTTCGGTGACCTCTTTGGAGAAACCGAAGGTTTTGTCTGTGCAATTATAGACGAAGTTATGATGACGAACAATTACCGGAGATTTATTGTGAAAGACGGCACGGTTGACATCTGTCGGGCATGCCACCGGCCGGGAGAATCAATCAGGCATATTATCTCCGGGTGTTCTCGTCTAGCAAACGGAGAGTACTTCCATAGACACAACCTGGTAGCCAGGATAATCCATCAGCAACTTGCTCTGAAATACAGCCTTGTGGAATCTGAGGTGCCGTACTACAGGTATGTGCCCGACCCAGTTCTCGAAAATGGAAATATCACATTGTACTGGGATCGATCCATCATCACTGACAGGACTATTGTTGCCAATAAGCCTGATATATTGGTGGGGGGTACAATGATCAGAGCGGCGCGCAATGATTGTTGACATAACCGTCCCGCATGATGAGAACCTCGTGAAAGCCGAGAAAGATAAACAAATCGAGTATCTTGACTTGGCTCGCGAGGTTGTCGACATGTGGGATGTGGAATCAGCGATCATTGTACCGATAGTCGTGACAGCCAGTGACTTAATAGCCAAGAGCCTCGACCAACACCTGAGGAGGCTCTCGTTGGGCAGCTGAATCAAGGGCTTGATTCAGAAAGCGGTACTTCTGGACACGGCTCGCATTGTCAGGAGGTTCCTCTCTCTGGAGCCCTGACTGCCGGTAGCTTGGACCCTGTTCCCGATACCGGTGAGCTACTATATTTTATATTTTTAAACGTTTTTATACTTTTTATATTCTAATATTTAAAAATACAATTTATATGATTTCATTAAAATAAAGGATATACTAATATAATAGGGGTTAAAGTATGAAATTGCCGTTTTATTGTAATAGGTACTTCGAATTGACATAGAACCTTCATGGTTTAAGATTTTTGAGTGAAACTTTTTTCACATGGTACCTATGAAGTTCTTCTTTTAAAAAATGTGCAACATTCGATTATCGACTTTCAGTTGTTTTTTTTTATTCAGCTTAGACAAGAAAGATGGATACTTCTAAAACGAGTTATTTTTTAATACTAGTTCCGACGCGGAACTAACGTTGCAGAAACCGCTCGCAATATTAATGTTGCGTTTGGAGAGGGAACTGCTATTGAACGCACCGAAGAATGATAGCAAAACTAGCAGTGAAACAGCCACGACTCATGAATCGATCTTCACCATTATTGCTCCATGATAACGCGAGACCTCATAGAGCTCGAGAAACCGTTTTAACTCTACAGGAACTGCAATTAGAAACCATTCGTCACCCTCCGTATTCGCTAGACCTTGCTCCAACGGACTACCATTTTTTTTGTGATTCGGACAATTTTCGACGTGATAAAAAGTTTTCTTCTCAGGAGGCAGTACAAAATACTTTCACACAGTTTGTCGAATCTAGATCAAGAGAGTTCTATCGCAAAGGCATAAATGGCCTTCCTATTACATGGCAGCAATGTATAGATAATAATGGTAATTAATTTGATTAAATAAATATGTTAAATTAAAAAAAAAAAACGAATTTCAACTTTTCAGTACAAATCGGCAATTTCATACTTTAACCCCTAATATATGTGACGGAAATTAAACAAACATGTATTATTTTAGTAAATCAATAATAAGTATTTATTGCGATAAAGTAAGTACTTTCACGATTAAAAACAAACAAAAAGTTGACTTCTTTCATAGACATCATATTCATTTCCATAACAATAAAACCTTTTATTTTTAGGCGATACAGTCCATAGATAAATAGCTTAAGGTGGATGCTCCAAGGTAGCCCGCGAAATTCAAATTTTCGTACGTTTTTTGCAATTTGCTGATCAGTACTAAGTTGTACGTAGATTAAAATATGATTCGTGGCCGTAACAAATATGTATTTACAGAGTTATAATCATTAGAATCAGTAATACAACTTGTTAAGTTAGCATAATCCTAAAATGTCAAGATTTCATGAAATAGTAATTCAGTAGGATTACTTGATCTTAGAGAATTGTGTTGATGACTTTAATGATTATAATTCTGTAAATACATATTTGTTACGGCCGCCAATCATATTTTAATCAACGTACAACTTAGTACTGACCAGCAAATTGCAAAAAACGTAAGAAAATTTGAATTACGTGAGCTACCTTGGAGTATCCACCTTAAGGTGGATGCATAGTTGTAGCCCGCGAAATTCAAATTTTCGTACGTTTTTTGCAATTTGCAGGTCAGTGTCAGGTTATATCTTGATCAAAATATGATTCGCGACTATAACATATATATGTATTTACAGAATTATAATCAATAGAATGATAATTACATCTCTATAAGTTAGATTTGTACCATAAGAACAAATCTCGCATGGAAAAGAATTGAATTATTGTCAGGCATATTCTACCTGAAAAATTGAAATGACTATTAAATATATTTGAAAGGTTTTCTTTTAAATATAAGTACGTCTATTTTATAGTACATAACACGTACAATTATTTCAGACACGTATCATTCATTAAAGTTGTGGATTTCAGCCGATCTAAGCGTGGCCGTGCCAGGACGGATACGCTGTAGCCGGGCCACTGAAAATGGTGTATAAGTCATGAAATAATGTGGTACTATTATTTCTTTTTCTAGTACCTAAAGGTACATATGCGTACAGTCTACTGCCATAACCATGACCTTGTTTGGCATCGTGGCCGGGCCAGGACGGAACACACGGAAAAATGATGGCCACTAGTCGGCTTAGACACTGCATAAAAACTTTTTCTACATCTCATCATTTTGATGCTTTAGGCCTTTATACCTCACATGAAATTGTACGATGGCTCGATGTAGGATCCGGAAGTCTAGTCATTAAAGCAAAAACTGGTTTACACAATGACAAATGTCAATCGACTTCGGGTGAGTAAAATCGTTAGTTTTCAAATCAATAATTCGCTATATGTACCGTAACAGTAAAAGTCTATTTTATTAATAAAATATAAACAACATTTTCTTCGTAGAATCTTAGGCTCACCGAAAAAGTTTTTAGATTTACCAGAGATTCTGTATCATTATTATTAAGGCCAAAACACGTGTAACCAGAATTCGCCGAATATTTTCGTTCGCCTTGACGTCAGTACCTAGTAGTTGTGAGTGATTAATGTGAGATGTCAAGAGCTACTCTCGATTCGTCTTGGACGATTAACTTTAGCGTCTTCGAGTATCCGTGCTTAAACTGATGTCACCGATCCCTTGAAAACGAATGGAGCTTTACTTTAATCATAGCACTATTTTTGGGAACTTTTACGCTATTAGAAATATTTAATACTTCAAGAACAGAAATGTATAGAGGCGGACTTAATGCCATAGGCATTTTTTACCAGTCAACCTTTGGGTGTTGCAGAGACAAACAGTGTTAGGTGCAATTGTGAAAAATTTGGGAATAAATATTCATTTAAATATAAAGATGTTTATTGAAAACGGATGTCTGCTTTGTCGAGCAAGTAGGTTTTGTATGTAGGTAACAAAGTAACAAAAATGTCGTACGTAGTGCATGAGCTGGATTAGAATCATACAATATGGTGGGCAGTAAATTCAACACCTTGAACCTTACTAAAGACTTTGTGACGGCATCAACATCGCCACATGAGAAGTACGCATCACACTGACGTCACGCAAAATCGATTGGCATTTGTTATTGTTAAGGCCACTCTGTGCTCAAAATGCATCGCACAAGCAGAGAAAAGATTTTTAAGAAATTGTTTAGTATTTCACCATCACTCAACAAATGCTTAGAGGCATTTTTTATATTGATATTAATAATGATTTTAGTGATGTGTGTTGCAGATGGTTCGGGCAAGCCTTTAAATTAGAAAGCATAAGCATAAAATATAGCCTATAGTAAGTGATGTATTTACACAGTATTGAAGACTCGTGACTACCTATTGTTATTATCCTTGTTAATATGCCATTGGTGTGCCTTGCTTAGTAAATAAATAAATTTTCACGGTCGATTTTAGTCGCCTGCCGCATGCGACCTGTCGCCGCACGACAAAAGTCGAAATCTACTCTACTTTGGAACTTACCGATTTTATTCACCTGCGGCCTAGCTGAATTGCCGTTTAGACAGTGCGGTTTTAGTCACCTGTGCAAAGCCCGCACTACCGTTTTAATCAAGCTAATAAAGAAAAGAGATTACAAACCATCTACGTAGGTACAGTAAAATGAACGTACGTTCTGGTATGTATAGTCGACCTCAAAATTGTTTTATTAGGTACCATAAGGTTGAATGTCACTTGACACTATGTAATTCATAAAACGACAAGGTCTATAAGGTCTATTTGCCTATGTAACAGTCAGATAGTTTCAACCTTAGTGAAGTTATTAAAAAATCCCCTATACTACCAAAAGCGATCAATGGTTGATTACTTTAAAATGTAGGTATCATGTTGACAAAATAATTGAGCAACTGAAACTGGTCTGGGTCAATATTAAATTTAATCAACAATTTACTTATAAACTGACAAGTAACGATAAAAATGTTCCATTGCATAAATACCTAATGTACGATGCGATTAATGTGAAGGACTACATAACGAGACAAAAATTAGGTAGAGTAATGAGATTGGTACAATATATGGAAACCGAAGTAACCCAATCACTGGGTTGTGGAGGTCAGATAGGCAGTCGCTCCATGTAAAACACTAGTATTCAGCTGCATCCGTTTAGACTGGAAGCCGACCCCAACATAGTTGGGAAAATGCTAGGCATACGATGATTATGAGAATATGGTAACCGAAGTATCTCAATCTAGACAGCTTGTTACCAACTTATCGTAGGTCTCCAAGTTCAATTCACATGTACAGTCACGAGCAAAAGTATATATACACTCGGCTTTATTCAAACGCGATTTACTCCTTTATTTTTTGATGAAATTGTATGTTGTTACGAACATAGCATTTTCGAACCCATAGGTTTATGTAATGTGTCGTATTTCAACGTTGCATTCGTTATCTCACGATAAAATCGCAATTGAAAGTTGCCAAGTGTTGACACATTGGTGCTCCTGGCTGTACAGGTACGGTACAGCTTCACCTATCATATATGTAACATTTCTTAGTTGGTAAAATTTCTACAATCATCATCACCAGCCTATAACGTTCCCACTGCTGGGACACAGGCCTCCTCTCTATGAGAGGGAGTGGGCCGTGATCCACCACGCGGGCCCAGTGCAGGTTGGTAGATGTCACATGTCTTCGAATTTTTGGTTCTAGGACATGCGGGGTTCCCCACGATGTTTTCCTAAACAGTTTTGAGAGCAGTGGCGATTAAATGATTTACTCAAATGAAAGGGCCTGATTGTGTTCGAACCCACGACCTACAAGTCGTAAGTAGCGGCCATTGCCACTGGGCGACCACTGCTCTTGTGGTCCTATAATTATTATACTCATCAACACTCACTTTACCCTCGAGAGGTATCGTGATAACCAGTAACTGGGTTTTGAAAATGAAATGGTTTATTCTGTAAATAGGGTCTCAGCATCACATTTCCAGAGTTGATATTTCCCATCTGACTACCCATGAGAAGAAACGGCGAAGCAAACTCAGGGGTCAATGTCTCTTAAAGTCCAGACATACTCTTGGTGATCATGTGAGGACAATGGATCCGTGTCTGAAATGGTCTTTTGAGGAAAGAACCCCATGAATTTGAATGAACCTGTCCAGTCAGTGTAAGCATTTGTCAGTAATCGTGTAGCTCAAATCAAGAGGTCAGGTCAGTCGCTCCATGTAAAATACTGCCGGTCTATTTTCTAAAAACCTCACTGTTAAAACTTATGTGTAATGACCCTGATGCACCAGGGTGAAATGACAGCTCAGTTCACCTAAGTTTTCACGGTGAGATTTTTACAGAATAGATTGGCTGGTAGGTGTATCCGTTTACCGTAACTTAACCCAACATTTATGTAAAATAAAAACTGAGGAATAGGCTAGACAGATAATATATACACCGTTAAATTTTGATCGTTTTGATCCTTAAAAGGGGTCATTGTACTCATCAATATGAGTACTACGGGACCAACTTTTACTACGGGACCAACCCTGAAATCGAGAAAAAAAAATCTGGTGATCCATACATGTCGAGTTATGCGAACATAAATCTATGGATCAACTGATTTTTTTCACGATTTCAGGGTTGGTCCCGTAGTAAAAGCTGTTCATATTTATGAGTAAAATGACCCCTTTTAAGGATTAAAACGATCAAAATTTAACGGTGTATATATGCAATAGATAAAAAGGCGAAAGTTACCTTAATCCGACCTACCCTGACTTTCAGACGTTACTTACGTTGTTTTTAAGACCTTTCACATTCGACTTTGATTGACGATTTCAGAAAAATGAATAACAATACCGAAGTTCCATTCGGTCTGTTTCATTTGAATGACCTGTTTCGGTTTTCATTTTAGCCGGGGCGTCGAGATCAGTCGGAGGCGTTGTTCACCAGTCAGTCTATTTGGCTTTGAAAGACAATTATTTTATTAAAGATCTACGTATTGCCCGCTACTTTGTTCATGTTTACACTTAAGAGAAAAGAAAGATAATTTATTTGGGACACGCACAGGAAATACAAACAGTACAAAAAGGAGAATTTAAAACTAACAAAACTCTTCGACCCGCCTTTTAACTTCTACGTATTCTATCTTCGATGGCTCATGCTGTATCTGTTAATCATGTAAAAATAGTATTAGCATAGTGAAGATGCCTCAGTGAGTCTAGCATGAACAATTTTAAAATTGATAATTACGTTTAAGACTTTATTCATATCTATGGCTGATAGGTATTGTGCCTGTCGCAGAAATGCCATACCAAAATGCTATATGACATTTGCATTTTCGATTAAAAAAATCATACGAATTTACGTTACATTTACGTCGCTCGTTCGTGCTAAGACCTCTGGAGTTTCTCATATAAGGTCGTATAAAATACGGGCCATGAGAAATTATTTTAGCCCCTTCAAGTATTTAATTACCCTCCTTACGACGACGTTTGAACGAGGGGGAAATGGAGAGCCGGTTTAAATAAGTATTCACGTCCTGTATTAAACTAATATTACATATATCTGCTTCGCAGAAGGTCGCGGATCATTACCGTATGATCCAATTTAGTGTCAACTGTTAACACCTCATAAATGGTTCGAAGTTCTTTAAGAGCCCACATTACCCGATACGATGGGTGCTTAGCAAAACAACACGCTTTTAAAAGTCGTTAAAAGAGTCTCAAGATGATTATTACAATCTCGATACGGTTTTAAAAAGTTTGTTTTACGTCACAATCGTTTGTAACTGCTAAACTTTTAGATGGATTTCCGTGGTTATTGGGTTTTTGATCCTTGAAGCTTTCACAGAATGGGGACTGTACTTTGCACAGTAACAGAAGGTACATGACTCTGTGGCGACATCTACATCGCCACATGCGAACTACGCATCACACTGACATCACGGAAAATCCTGCATCGCACCAGCAGAGTTTACCGCGCAACTAGCATATACACAACGTCCCGACATCAATCTTTGGGCAGTAGTCCATCAGACATAACACCCGTCTGGTCGGACGATCCTCCCTTTTCTATGGATGATGAGTGAACTTTACACCCTGATCCTCATATAGAGGTATGGAGGTGCCTGAATACAATTTAACGAACCAAATTGATGAGCTTCTTATTTTTATAGAACAGCATTACTTTCCTTTTGCTTTAACCCAGGTACCCTCCGTGAGATTGTTAGTAACACCAATGTGGTGGCCTTCTTTGAGGAGCTGGGGTGGATCGAATAAACGATTTTCACTTCCGTACGCAAAATACGCACTTTGACGTGGAGTGGCATTTATTTAGAATTTTTTGACCCATTTGCACCCCATAAAGCCTAGGTGAAAATTAATGGAATTCGAGCCGACCCGCAATTAGTACGCTTAATGTCATAATAAATTTTTGAGACTACTGGTGTTAAAGTTCGTGTACATAGTTTATTTTTGCAAATAAATAATAAACTTCATCCTTTAACTTTTAATTGATTGATGTTTTAGAAAATTTAGTTACATTGAAAGGTTTTTTAAAGTATTAGGTACAAAATGGAATAGCAATGAAAGCCACTCAATTTGAGAGTTTAGAGAAAAGTTATATTTAATAAAGAATTCTAAGAAATTTTATAAAATACATGAAAATTGTATTTTCTGAATTCCATGAATTTTCACCTAGGCTTTATGGGGTGCTTAACTGTTGCAAAAAGATCACAATATCACGTATTGAAAGGAATACCTCAAATTACAAGTCACCCTGTATACACTGAATAAACTTCTAAAAATAAATAAACTAAGAACTATTATAATAAAATACAAACTAAAATATGGCGTCGAAAAATTCCTCCGCATAACTGTCGACTGGTAATGTACCCAAGAGACTGGCAGCATTGTCATGTTGTATGGCTATACTTAACCTCTGGCCAAGGTAAAAGCCAGCCCTTGGGTCACGGGAAGTGTCAACCAGCCGTTTGGAGATTTCGTGAACAAACCTTAGGCATCGGACCACAATGGCCCGAGGGCTTTAACCCCAAATGGTATTAAATTGAAAGTAGCTAGTATCAGCATAAGGTAAAGGTATCAGACGTTCCTATATACTTTCGTATCTACTCCTTTTAAACCGGTAAAATCATTTGGGAATTACTTTTTTTCTTCGTTTACTTTTTCATAAATTTTTAGTTAAAGTAACTCTGGCGACCTTGTTTTTATTTTTACAGAAGAAAAAGCCTGAGTGTTTCCCTTTTTTCTTTAAAAAGGTTGTTTCGAATTTTTTCACTAATACTGAACTTTTAAACCAATTCACCGCTGCCCTGAATAATAACATATTTTTGGCATAATTATGTAATTTTAAGGAATTACTTTACAAGTTTTTTTTTTTTAAATTTTGCGGATGAATTTTTCGACGTTATATTTTAGTTTGTGTATAGTTTTAGTTAAGTTAGGACTTAATTTTGTTATTTTTACTGAATAATTAGGTGTTTAGTTGTTACCTTTTAACTAAATAAATAAATATTTTAAGGAAAATTATGAATTCGAAGAAATGCCACTATACATCATATCTAGGTAATGCTGAGACTATACATGGTTTTCGATGCTCTGTCATAGAATTCTATGGCTCAGTAGTATCTACAGTCAGAGACAAAAGTTATTACGCATTACATTAAAAAAAATCCAACTTGTAATACAAATAATATGATTTTTTGCATTTTCAATCTCAAATAGCAGCCGAGGTGTTACTTGCAGCATAATCAGCGTATAACGGACTCCTCTTGATAAGAGGGAGTGGGCCGTAATCCACCACGCGGGCCCAGTGCGGGTTGGTGGATGTTAATTCTGTTGTCTGTTGAATGTTGTCTAAATCACTTCACAGCTCACTCCTACACTTAAATTTTTCGATTACCTTTTTCTGAATAAATATACACAACACTGATAAATTCTCACCACCTAAACCCTCACGACATTCATTCATCCTTGTTATGCAGATTAAAATTAAGATTCATACGACATAATGACGTCACACATTTACATACTTAAACAGTTCCAGCTCATAATATAAGCCGCCACTAAGTCCCACCTCAACTTAGTGTTACTCAGCTGAACTTATGAAAACACAGGCTTGAACAAAAATATTAATCTGCGAGGAAAATACATCTTCGTATAAATTTAAAAGAACCATGTTTTTATTCGAACAGAATGCAGAAATAGAAGCCGATGCTCATTTGTTTTCTTTTTTCGTAGCAAATGGAAAAGTGATAGCTATACTTAGCTTCTACCGAGTATTTTAAACGTGAGAAATAAACAATTTTGCGTAAAAATAACAATAGGAAGAACCGTAAACAAAGTATTTTTTCTAAGACTTCTTTTGTATAAAACTTGTGCAAATAGCAAATTAATCCGACGTTGAACGCCCACGTGAACTAGTGAAGCACCTTGCTTGTGTGTGACCAAAGAAGTTTGAAGATATCGTTAAATAGTGGAAAAAACAGTAACCCGTTGAAAATCTATGATGTCCGGTCAAAGGCTGCTTATCATCACATCACTAGAAGGCCAATTCTTGTAGTTCAAACCGTCAAAATCTAGTCGCAGTCTCATTTCGGCTACAAAAAACATGACAAAAACTTGTCAAAAACGTAGGAAAATTAAAGAGAGAAAATACATTTATATAACACAGACTAAAAGACACGGAATACACCAGATACATACATCAGAAGGCCAAATCTCGTAATTTGAAATGCTCAAAATCGCAGATTGCAAATTGTTTGTCGCAGTCTCATCACGGCGACAAACAAAATGTCAAAAACTTATCAAAATGTAGGGAAATTAGAGGAATTTTTGACAGATTCAGACTGAGATCAGACTGTGAACGTTGTTAAAATTACGAGAATTGCCGCTCAGATAGTAACAACTGACAATTAGAGGTATATTTGACAGATTGAGACTGAGATCAGACTGTAAACGTTCTTAAAATTACGAGAATTGCCCTATTGCCCCCTCAGATGCCTTATGGGTAATGGTCTTCTATTAGTTTTAGCGACTGCCTCGTTGGTCTAGTAGTCGTAAGTACTTCTGCTAAGCAGGCCCTAATCGAATTCCCTGGGCGGGAAAAGTGGTATTAAGTTTTTCCATCTGGAATATCCACTGTTTTTAAAATGTCCTAAAAGGAAATGGTCCTATTAGCAAAACGACCTATAATCAAAACGGCACTTAAGCAAAATGTCCTATTAGCAAATCGTCCTACAAGCAGTTTTTCCTAGTAGCAGAAGGTCTTATTTATAAAGTACAGTAATGCTGTAAAATTATGATCGCTTTTTATCGTTATGGCTCATTACAGCATCTATTTGCAAGTTACCATTGAAATGAAATGATCATCACCTGCCTAGCCTTTTTCCAACTATGTTGGGGTCAGCTTCCAGTCTAACCGGATGCAGCTGAACACCAGTATTTTACGTGGAGCGACTGCTTAACTGATCCCCAAATCCAGTTACTGGGTAATACAAAACCCTTGGTAAGACTGGTTGTCACTTTTGGGCTTCTGACTACCCGTAGCGACTGTCAAAGATCCACGAATTACAGCCGGGACCAACGGTTTAGCGTGCTTTCCGAGGCACGGAGGGATGGTGAAGATGGTAAAGATGGTCACCCATCCACAGACCGCCCGCGGTAAGTGTGACTTAACCTGATCGATCGACCTGTGTGGCTGTTACGATTTAGCCACGGGCCCCTCCACGCGCCCCTCCACAGGCACCATTGAAATCCTACTAATATTATAAACGCGAAAGTTTTTATGGATGAATGGATGAATGTATGTTACTCTTTCACGCAAAAACTGCAACACGGATTTGGATGAAATTTGGCAGACAGATAGTATATAACTAGGATTAACACATAGGATACTTTTTATCTCGATTTTCACAGGGGATCGAAACTTATACTTGTAAAACCGCAGGGCGCAGCTAGCAAAAGAAGAATTAAAGCACTGGAATTCAAAATAAAATATCTATAGGTACACCTCTCCCTAACCCTTCAGGTAATACAGGCGTATTGTTTTGTATCTAGTTTAGCGACACATCTAGATACGGATACACGAATGGTACCTATGTGAACCATAGACCAATTTTTATATTATATCTTTTTTTTATTCTTATTCTTACTTATAATATAAGAATGGCGTGGAGGACGTGTATTACTGTTAGTAGGCCATCGCCTGCCAAAAGTTATAGACGTCCTCCACGCTTAGATTAAATAAACCACTACCTACTCGTAGACGGAATCTCTGCCATAACCGGAAATACAATAACACATCAATATAATCGACGATAGAAAACAATAATCCCGTTAAAAGGTCGTAACTAGACTAAGTATCAGGTAATAATCAGCTTTTTTTTCTACGTCGGTAAGTCTGGGTCTCTTTGCTCTACGATGACATGAAATCGAAAAATCAGAGGGTATTTTGAAAAGTGATTTATTATTATTACCTACTAGCTGCGCCCCGCGGTTTTACCCGGATAAATTTCGATCCCATGGGAATATCGGGATAAAAAGTATTCTCTATGTTAATCCTGGTTATAAACCATCTGTGTGCCAAATTTCATCCAAATGCGTTCAGTAGTTTTTGCGTGAAAGAGTAACAAACATCCATCCATCCATACGAACTTTCTTGTTTATAATATTAGTAGGAAGTAGGATTATCCAGAATTTTCTGAATCACAGTATGTTCTACAAAATGACGAGGAAAATAACCGCCTAACCAAATAGTACCTGTCTGTTACCTGTACCTGTGAAATCATAATGATGTATGTAACTGCTGGAGTAAAGATAAAGAGAAATTCGTTAATAAGTTGTTTGTCTTAAGATATAAGTTTTTCAATATCTACCCACTTAATGTTTACCTACCTGTTGAAGTTCGTTTTTAACCAATTATAGTTATTGCCGAGTTAAAGTAAGATTTTTCACTTGTTACCTAATTACTTACTCGTATTTCAATAAATTTACGTTCAGAAAAGCTTACTGCATTTTATTAACATCATTGGATTTCTAGAGATTTACATTACGACCAATTTTTTGCCATTGTATGTATTATGTGTGCTTAAACCCCGTTCCTAACAGGAAATTAAAACCAAAGGAAGTTACAACCTTTTTGAGATCAGCGAATTTGTTGTAATTTTTTGATTCAGTACGACATTTTTGAGGTCTGTAATTTCTGTAGACAAATGACGTAACAAGACAATTTAATACGCGTTTATATTTTATAGCTATGGTTTAAAAATTACGTTCACAGGACATACCGTTAAAAAGATCTTATCAAATTTCCCTTTTTTTTCTGTTTTTTGGCTCTGGTGTAAAGTTAGGTTTGCCAGTTATATTCTTTTTATAAATAACTATTAATAAAGTTAGGCACTTGTAACAACCGGCCAACTACTAATGAGAAGAATAAACTCTTTTTTATTTCAAAATGCCCATGTGACTGTAAAATATGGAGAACTTTATTACACTGCATAGCGCGTATTACCTTTAAGATCTGTATGTTTTTGTTACCTATGTTATATAAAAAAAAAACACTTACGCACGAGTACTATACCCATGTTTGCAAAGAAATAAATGATTTAATTTGAAAGTAACTGACGAAATATAGGGCAAATAGAGGATAAGCAAACTTTGAAAATGTAGCTAATAGCATAGATAACCTAGATGAGAAAAACGTTTGTGTTTCACACACATTCAAAAATAAAAGTGAACATCGACAACATTTAGGGGTTCAACATGGTCAGGGGTAAAGATTGTGGTGAACATGGACTAAACCGATATGACGACTAAAGTACCTACCAATAAATGAAAAAACCCTATCAATGAATGACTAAGTAACTTGCAATAGAATGAATTGCATTAAAGAGAAGACCCATATACGAACTTAGCAATAATAATAGTCCTCCAGACCGAAATTTCGGTCATGGCAGCCAATCTCAACGGTGACTAGCCATCTGCGCGGGAGATATTATTATAGTGTAGTACTAATACTGCACAGTCAATCTTCCCTCACTCTCGTAGTTCGATGGGACGGCAATCCGACACGACTAGAGAGAGATCAGGCGCAGGACCAACGGCTTAACGTGCTTTCCGAGGCACGGGGATTTCACACCGCCAACATCCAAACTGTTGTTACTGAACGACTGTTACTGAGAAATTCCTACAGATAATTCTTAATTAACATTACTGTAGAAATAGGAACTTTTACAGAAGATAACCTGAAGTTATGGTCATAAATGTCAATCAACCAACCTAGCATTAGTATGGTAATTCAATTAACATTGAGTTCAACGTCGAGTTTAAAACTGTTTGTTGTAAAAATACAATAGAATTGCTACATGATATCGCGTGATGAGCGGCCCATTCATTTCCTCAATCCTTTATGGACCACCTTCAGGATGAAATTAATTAAATCCTTTTAAGGTATAATCTACAGAGCATTGAATTTACCTTCCTATTGATATGGGTAATGAATGATAATAAAGGAAAGGTCTTACAGGTTTACAGACATTATTGAATGTAAACCCACATGTGCCCGGTAACGCGATCGAATCCTTTTTTAGAAGGTGGGTACTATTACCTACCATTACTGCCGACAGAATTACCAATTCCGAGAGATTTATCATGCCAGAAAACCTATAAAAGATTAGATGAAATCAGGCTCAAATCCAGGAATTTAAGCACTTTAAATGTTTAAAGATACTACTAAAGATGATACTACTTTACTTCGTTTTTGCTTGTAGAATTTTTCTTCTCTTTCTCTCTCTATTTCTGTATAGTCGGCCAATCGATATAAAAATTGTGTACGAGGACGCGCAGGAAGAGTATAAAGTTCCACACAAAATCAGCAGACATACAGAGAATCCTATGATGTGGATCTTCCGGCACCAGAGGATCAGCGCAACTTGAAACCTCGCTATTAGATAAAACTACATAGATCTAGTATTTTATGGTTGACATTTACGTGCGAATTGTATTGCGAGATATTGCAGACTGTAAAGTAATCAAACAAATTGACCTGAACATGACCTTGGATATTACTAAGGCAAACAGACTGACCATCATCATCTGGTTCCTAATTTATATTTGGAAGATTAAAATCGTCAAGAAATAAAAATTTATCAGCGGGATGCTTCTGGACAATATCTGTTAGGTTATTAGAAAAATTAGATAACTGACCTGCTCGTGGTCTCCCTGCGTAGGGTGAGAGTAACCCACAAGTCTTCGACAGACGAGGACCATTCATTACGGAGATCACTGTCACACTAAGTTCACGTCGCACTGCAATAAGCACATTACCCCCAAAAGTTTGTTTCATGCTAGAATATTCTATCGCGTCTCCCCACTAAGCAATGGTCGTCAAACAATTCATTGTCTACCCTCAATAAGCGAAGTCTCAGTTAAACAGATGATATCGTAGAAATTAACACACCAATTAGGATATAATATTACTATTTTTGTACGCAATCCCCGAATAATAGGTGACATCGCAAACAGAATGGTAACTAATTAATAGTGCTTTGATAGAAATTTTAATGTGAGGTACATTCAGTTTAAATCAAAATGAGCGAGATCAAGCTGATTACAACCTTAGGTCCATGCAAATAGAATTCAATAGAGAAGTAGCTATGGTCAACACTGAGCGATAAGAGAACAAAAGGGCAGTGGTAAAGGAATACGCATAAAAATATAGCACCAGTGGCCCTCAAACTATTAGCGTAGTTAAATCAAATCAAAATCTTTTATTTCGGACCCATAAGTCCATTTGGTCATCTTATGTCATGTGTATACTACACACGACATAGGAACTAGTGTTAGTACTTACATATGCCAGAAAAACAACACAAACTATTCATTAGTACGCCACAGTGGCATGTAGGCGTATCCAATGTCCCAGTATGTGGCTCACCTACCAGCTATAGTTTTCAGGATGCTGTTGGGACTGGCGCGTGCGAGTATACAAGTACGACAAATTATAAAATTGACAATATTTTTAATTCAGAAACTTTCCGTTTTTATGTGATGGGTTGGAGAGGTAGTATTTAACTTTATAAGGATTTTACAACCAGCTACCCAATTGTATAAAAAACCTCGTTCCTTAGCCAGTTTTTTCGTTTTGTTTAACAGCATTTTGTTCTCAAAAGTTAGATGATCATTGACGTAGATGACACTGTTGGACTGCAGGCCCAACTTGATTGCAGTTATAGATGCTTTAAGTTTTTTAGCAGTGGCCACGAAATAATTTTTGAGGTATCTGTTATGAACTGAGCAAATAATATTTTTATTCTGTTCTTTGTTTCGGTACTCTTGCAATGAAGTTTATCTGCTCTTTAGGGATACTGCATCCAATGATATCTCCTATCTTGCCAATGATTGCGAACAGATTTTCTGAGTTGGTTGTTGGCACACCCTTAATTTCTAAGTAGTTCATTTTTTATCTTTTATCAGTTTCGCGAAGTAGATCTTCAATTTTGGAGCATCGATCATGTAACGCCTCAGAATGAAACATTTTGTGTAGGTGTTGAAAACTTTGAGAATCGTAGTCAGGTAATTCGTCGTACACCGAATCGCTAAGCGTATGCGGCCGATTTGCTGTCTACCGTCAGACTGTATACTTAAGACCAAAATAGATAATAAAGTGTAATAGGGTTTTTCGAAATTCGTAAAGAGAAAATAGTAAAGGTAAAGAGGGGTAGTCAATTTTACAGAGGAGTATTTTATTGCGTGGCTTATTTAACTGGAAAATTGGTATAAATAATCTCGAGTCAAGTTATGGAAACATCCCAAACGTTTTCTTCAAAATTTCACCCGATGGGGATAAAAACTGTGGGGGTGAAAATGCGGGATACAGTTAATATGAGAAAAATTTTATTCCTTTGGTTAAGAAACTTGACAACATTTGCCTCAGTAAATAATAAAGATTGTCACTTTTAGTTTTCAAAAAACCCCTCACAGAGGATTTAGGGGGTGACAAAGTTAATAGGTAAAACTGATTTATTATTCGTATATAGCATCATCATAATGAGCTAAATCAGCCAAATGATGTCCACTGTTGGACCAGCCACAGAAATGGCCACAACGTCCATTAATTAATATTTTTCTTCAATTAACAATAACTTATTACAAACCCTATAAGACACAATTGATTAACAAAAACTAAAGAATCTCTTTGATTTTAATGCTACAATTCCATTTGAGATACAAAAAGATTTTTGGCAAGGAGTCAGAAAAATGTTATTCGCCGCTCTCGTCCCCTGTGTAATTTGAAATAAGCAGGACCTGCTGAAAGCGAGCTTCAGGTAAAAAAATCACTTTATATAAAAGGCCCTAACTTTCTTCGCTAACCCAGATATGATTATTGGATCATGATTATAATATGGTTATATGAATACTTTTTCGTCTTTTTGCGCAGCCTGCGAATATGTGTGGTCGGTTCTTTGGCGAAAATAATTTTTGGTACAAGCAGATTACCTACTTAACCAGTAGGTACTTCAATTATAATTTGGTTAGAAATTATTGGAATGCCCTAACATATATAGTACTCTAATAATAGGGGTTAAAGAATGAAATTACCGTTTTATTGTAATAGGTAGGTGCTTCGAATTGACATAGAACCTTCATGGTTTGAGATTTTTGAGTGAAACTTTTTTCACATGGTACATACCTATGAAGTTCTTCTTTTAAAAAATGTGTAACTTTCGATTATCGACTTTCAGTTGTTTTTTTTTATTCAGCTTAGACAAGAAAGTTGGACTTAGAAAATTAGAGTTAATTTTGAATACGAGTTCCGACGCGGAACTAACGCGGCAGAAACAGCTTGCAATATCAATGTTGCGTTAGGAGAGGGGACTGCTAATGAACGCACCGTGCGATTTTGGTTTAAACGTGATGGAAACTTTGAGTTTAAGAACGAACCACGTGGAAGACCGCCCACGCAGGTACAATTGAAAGAGATGGTGGAAGCCGATCCGAGCCAAACTACCCAGGAATTAGCGGAATGGTTTAACGTTACCTTACCAACAATATTGACTCATTTGCGTCAAATCAATAAAATAAAAAAATATGAGAAATGGGTGCCTCATGATTTGACTGATCTGCAGAAAGAAACGCGTGTTGAAACTTGTGTTGCCTTGTTGAATCGATACAGAAATGAAGGAATATTGGATCGAATTGTGACATGTGATGAAAAGTGGATTCTTTACGATAACCGTAAGCGAAAAATGCAATGGCTGACCGCAGGTCAAACGCCACAACAGTGTCCTAAAGCAAAGCTTACCAATAAAAAGGTAATGGTAACTATTTGGTGGTCTCAGCGTGGTGTTATTCACTATAGCTCTCCGATCTGGTCAAGCAATAACGGCAGATGTCTACTGTGCCGAACCGGAGTTCGGCACAGTAGCTAGTTTTGCTATCATTGTTCGGAAACAATGATAGCAAAACGAGCAGTGAAACAGCCCCGACTCATAAATCGATCTTCACCATTATTGCTCCATGATAACGCGAGACCTCATACAGCACGAGAAACCGTTTTAACTCTACAGGAACTGCAATTAGAAACCATTAGTCACCCTCCGTATTCGCCAGACCTTGCTCCAACGGACTACCATTTTTTTCGTGATTTGGACAATTTTCTACGTGATAAAAAGTTTTCTTCTCAGGAGGCAGTACAAAATGCTTTCACACAGTTTGTCGAATCTAGAACACGAGAGTTCTATCGCAAAGGCATAAATGACCTTCCTATTAGATGGCAGCAATGTATAGATAATAATGGTAATTATTTTGATTCAATAAATATGTTAAATTAAAAAAAAAACGAATTTCAATTTTTCACTACAAATCGGCAATTTCATACTTTAACCCCTAATATATAGGTACTAAAAACTTTATTTATTTATTTATATTCATTAACAAGAAACAAAGGACTCAAATATGTTAGTAACAATACTTCTTAACAACTACGTTAGTAAACTTAACTTATATACTTAACCTAACACTGTAATATAGTTCATGCCAATCCCTGCTACAAGCTCAACACCGATGTGGAAAGCTTGCAGCAACGATTCACATACAAGCAGTCCAGTCTGCTCGCGATACACCGCAATATAATGTTGGGGCTGGCCCGCACCCGGCGCACCAGGAAGGCGCGTCTTTTTCGCATCGTAGCGTACAAGCAATCGACACTAGCTTCAGCAAATATCCCTGAAGCGCTACAGAAGCGGAACAGCCCCATCAACTCCCGTAACGCATTATTATATTGAATGCGAAGGGCGCTGTACGATTTTTGAGTGTAATCTACCCACAGGCTGCACTTTATCTTTTGACTGAATAGATACCTACTCAAGGCATTTACCATTTAAAATCATACAAAGTATTTAATCGCATCTTCGCGTAATTTTAACGATTTTTCTTTCTATCATAAAGTAACATATTAATTCAATTCCTATTAAAGCTTTGATGATCGACGAAAATAGACATTAGCCCAATAAATGTCCACAATAACCAGAAATTCTCCTTAAATAAACATCTTCAGAGAATCGGAATTGGCCACAAAATTGGATAAAGACAATGAAAATATTATTAGAACCGTCAGAAGGATAGTAGTTTTCCTACTAAGAAAATCTGTCACGATGCTACGTACATAAGTAGTTACTCTCCAAATTGCTTTTTCTCACAACACATATTTCTCTACCTAACATATTCTTGTACAACATACCTACCTACTTAGCTAAATCAAAGTCATCAAAGGTCCTCAGTCTATAAGATTTCTCATGTCCAGCCATGATCTAAATGTCCTGTCCTGTACAGTCCAACAGCCCATCTGACGGAAGGTGACCTCAGAAACAGCAAAATTTAGGGTGCACCAGGTGCATGACCGACCGATAAATACTATATTGGAACAACCTATGCGCTGGGCAGCCGTGCAATTGGTCGTTACTCCGTTACGTACCCATTGCACCATATATTATGTAACTAGCTTCTGCCAGCTTAGCTAGCTTTTCTTGTTCCTTCGACCCACCCCGACGCATCGCATCGCCTGCCCGTGCTATTGCTTCGTTTTCGTTTAGCGTTCTTTCTGACTTTTTTGCTTTTTGCTCGGCTCCTAAGGGTCCAGCCGTGGTGTTAAATTACCTCCAGCCTTCCTCAAGAATTGGGCTTTCAAATGCAAAAAGATTTTTTTAATCCGACTGCAAGTTCCAGAGATTAGCGCGTTCAAACAAACTATACCCTGTCCATTAGGTAAACCGTTTTTTGACAGATGGAAGTAGTGATTGCAGCAACACACAATTAATTTATTGATACACGTCCTGTATTATAATGTATGTAAGAAGCCATTAATATGATAATTCAATAAGATAAGGCTGTTTATATATTTATTTTATTACGTATTTTAAAGTTAACTTTTACGTAATCTGGAATATGTACGTTTTATGACAGCTGTCAAAAAACGGTTAACCTAATGGGCAGGGTATAACAAACAAACTCTTCAGTTTAATTATTAGTATACTCGTAGATAAGTAATGTCCATCACATGTTACTACAACTCTTTGAAAATGATGTACGTAGCTGTATGACAGTCAGGACATTCATACGAGATATTGACCTGATTACATAACGAGGCTCATTAACATCCAATCAAACCCCTATTACAGTAAAAGCGTAACCAACTTAGTTCTCTAAGTACTCAGATAATCTCCCCAATGAGTTTATCATACATAAATACTCAAAGTTGAACTCATGAATTCGTCGGAATTGACTCTGATTATGCAAACGAGCTCTAATCCAGCTTTGTAAAAGGCGTCGAAGTCAAATGGCATTGTATAAATGTCCATCTACGACTTCTACGAGACATTTTAGACTTCGGCTCGATGAGAGAGGGTAGAAAAAAGATTAGATTTTCTCTCATTTGGAGGCGAACGTGACTCGGTTCGGTAAGTGATGAAGATATTGTTACAGTAGAAGAGGTTAAGTGGTGTAATGTTCGTTATCCCGGCACGTGTTTCAAACAATTTGCTCTATTCTGTCTCTATGAAATTACTATGCAATAAGGAATGCAGGGAACCCTTTTGATCATGGTACTGATTGCGCCGTTTCCAAGCAGTTTGTAACTGAATTGGAAACGTGTACAATATTAGTTGAAGCCCTACCACCACAAATCGGTACTTACATAAGTTTAACCCTAAACCTATTTAAAACATAGTTCTGTTTCTATCAATCGTTTGAAGATGACAGTGACAGAATTATCATCTGCCTACCCTATTCCCATCTATGTTGGGGTCGGTTTCTAGTCTAACCGAATACAGATGAATACTAGTATTTTATATGGAGCGACTGCCTATCTGACCTCCACTACCCAGTTACTGGGTAATACGATACCCGTTGATAGGACTGGTTGTCAGACTTTCGGGCTTCTGATTACCTGTAGTGACTGTCAAAAATCCACGAATGACAGCCGGGACCTACGGCTTAGGCCTCATTTACGGAGACGCGGGGCATCGCGAGTCGCGTGCGGCGTGACGTCTCGCGGCGCGTCGTACGATTTTCTGTTTACGGAGCGGCGGCGCGTCAAGCGGCACTTATCATCGCACGCGTAAACACAAACGTATGGCAATATAAGACGTTGTTCATAGAGACGCGGGGCGGGAAGCGTGGCGGTGCCTGCCACTGCGCCCGCGGCGAATCCTCAAGCGTGTAGCAAAGCACGCGGCGGGCAACGCTGCGGCGCACGCGGGATACTCAATCAAACCGACCAGTTTTAGGTTAGCGGAAGATGGGAGCGCAAATGAAATTAATTAGTAATTACTAATCATTATATTCATATTCATATATTTATTTGCATTACATAATGTTGTAGAGGTGTTACAATGGCTTAAAGCTAAGGTACAATTATGGACCCTGTAGGGCACAGCAAAAAGTATAAAATTAATGATTAAAATAAAATAAATTTAGGACACAAATTAACAATAACCAATCTTTAAAATATGTTATTAACAATTAATTAATTGCGTTCTGCAATTTCCAAATATGACTGGCAGAAGATTCCGCCGCGGGCATCGCTTCATCGAGAATTGCCGCTGCGTGCGCCGCCGCGATAAACGCCGCGTGAGACGCGGCGGTGCCAGCCGCGGGCTCGGCCGCAAAAAACGCTCCATTTCAAGCAAACGCGTTTAAAATCGCTTCTCCGTAAACGCACTCATACAACGCCATATGTTTGAATTTAGTACGGGCCGCGCCGCACAACGCGACGCGCGACGCCCCGCGTATCCGTAAATGAGCACTTAACGTGCTTTCCGAGGCACGGAGGGGTCTCGGTATGACGTAAAGATTGTCAAACATCCACAGACCAACCGCGGCAAGCGTAGCTTAACCTGATCGATCGACCTGACAGAGACAGAATGATGTTTTAAATAGGTTTAGCGTGGTGCAAGCGCGCAAGCTATATATAGATATGCCTTTGGTTTAGTTCAATTGTAATGAGGTACATACGAAACAAAATGCACGAGTAAAAAACATTACGATAAAACATCAAAATCACTTGCTGATCCCAGCAGCTGCAAGGTAATTGCGTAACACACCATCAGCAACAATGGCTTTCATTTTGACAGTTCAACCACATTCATTGCGTTATTTACGGTTTTAGCAGACAAGTTTTTCAAACATATGAAGCAATGAATTAGCAATATCCTTCAAAATTATTCTGATTGTGATTCAAAGTGTGTTACGCTATTAGGGTGCTAATCATAAATAATAATGTTCAACAGTGGAGCTTGTAACCACCAATTCTAATGAAGAATTTGTTTGTTTACGATTACTCATAAAGGGTCGCAGAGGGAGGCCTCTTAAATAATATTCAAACACCGCAACATAGCCGTTGATAAGTTATAGTAGCTTAGCCGAGGATTTGCATAAATTCAGGTGGCATCTGCAAGTACAATTTGGGTATGATCTCACGGCTCGGGAAACTTTGGATCCTGCCTTGCTCTCTCGAATTGATACCAACTTCGAACGCTACTTGGCTCTACTAGAAATTTACAATTATTTTCGTCGTAACAATAAAAACACATGAAAATAAAAATATTTGATGTTTTTTTCAGGGGTCAACGACCGCTGGTAATGTTGTTACTTGAAGTATGAGCTGAGGAAATATGTTTTATTGTGTTTAGATGACACCAATCACGTCTGTGAAGTTTACACATAAAAAACAAAGGGGCAATTCTCGTAATTTAAAAACGTTCACAGTCTGATCTCAGTCTCAATCTGTCAAAAATACATCTAATTTCCCTACATTTTGACAAGTTTTTGACATTTGTTTGTCGCCGAGATGAGACTTCGACGAGATTTTGAACGTTTTAAATTACGAGAATTGGCCTACTGATGTTTACACTGATATGTCAAGCAAATACACTAACTGCGGTCGATGAACGCACAAAAAAAATCATCAAATTCATTTCTCCTTTGTTTTATCGTGTTTGGATATCGATGCTCATTACGTATGCGTTTGTATGCGTATAATTTGACCCCGTATTTATTTTCAAATTTTAATACTCAAACCTACGAATAATAAAAGTATTCGTAGACTCAAACATTATTTTGAGGGGGGAGGGGCGGGGGGACAGGCTGCTAATCTGTGTGACAGGTTTTCCTAATACCAGTCTCCCACAAAGTATTTATCAGATGATAATCTTCACAATTTTAAGGCACCTGTGTGGAAGAGAAATAAATATTGATTAATGTTCATTAATTTGTTGTTAAATATGTAAGGGAAAGTTTGAAATAAAAACAAATAATTTAAAACAACTGATTTTAATTTCGCGAAAGTAAAGAACTGGCACTATATTATTGTATTGTGATTTCTAAAGGCCATATCCCCTAATTAAAAACGTCCGAAATAAAAATTTAAAAAAAGTGTAGGGAAATTAGAGGTATTTTTGACAGATTGAAACTGAGATCAGACTGTGAACGTTCATAAAATTACGAGAATTGCCTTTCTGATCACAATAAAATAATATAGAGCCATAAAAATACTGTCGTTCTTAGCAGTGGGTCCAGTTTAAACTCAATCAGATAAGGGGAAACAGAAAAAAAATCAGGCACAAGATTCGATAAAAAACGTGTGGAGTCGGGGGACTCCGGCAGGAACTAAGTTCAAAAAATATTCATGGTTTTCGAGGGTGCTGAATTCGCTAGTGAAGTCAAAATAAAAATCCAAGATGGCGAATAACGCTTTTTCGTTACGTGACGATTTCTCCAATTTTACTCCTACCGCAAGCTCCGTTAAAGAACTTCGTTCCAAAAATATAATTAGATAGTTAAGCGGCTGAAAAACAAATTGATACAGAGAGATAACTCAGATCTGAAGAATAAATATGGCGGTTTGGCATAGTTTCCATAGAAAAGCTGTCCAACCGGTGTTCCTTGTCACAAAATGTCCAATCACGAGAATCCGTTGAGACGAGAAAACAGGTCAATATAAAGAAAAATAACTTTGCCATCGACCTTTATCTAGAAAAGTCTTTCGAATACAGAATTTTAATAAGCATGAAGTCTTTACCTGACTTTTGATAACTTTCTTCTCAGAAAGCCTGAAAGCTGAAACTATTATACAATGTAGGGAAATTTAAAAACCAGCCAAGTGCAAGTCGTACTTACTTGCGCAATTAGTTCCGTACCGTATTTAATTTTGCTGGAACTTCTCACCCTCTGTCTACAAAAAGTGATTCCCATCGATTTTTTCGGCGAACCGAAACGCGTCGCGTCGCGCCTACAGAGATTTTCCGAACAAAAAAGTGTCAAACGATCACGTATCCGCGCGATGATTGCTTCAATTTTAAAACGCCATTGAATATTATCCACATAATCCATTTTTCTGCATAAAACTTCTCCCCAGAATTAAGTTATATTATATACCTACCTCTTTTTAATCTTGAGGTAGAAAAATTTAATCCATAACACTATCTCAGTTCTAAACACAGCCCAACATCGACAGCAGCTAAGCGACAGCTTAGCTGCTTACAGCTCTATTGAATATGCCGTGTAACAGACGGACAAACACCGAAGTGATTCCACAAATGTTCCGGTTCGCCAATTTTGTCACGGAACCCTACTAACGAATTAAGTATTGATATTTTCTAGGTTATATTTAGATCTTACTTGAAGTCACTGAAAATAGAATTCAGTCCGTTTCCCTTATATTCATGGTACGTATTACCGGGCATAATCTGATTCTCAGCAGGAGTAAGGATAAGCCTACTGAGCGTGCATTAAATTAAGCTTTAGGCCGAAGTTGGGGGCACACCTGTGTACACTGGCCTAATCTCTCACTTATTGTAGGCTGCCAGCCTCCAGCTAATTACAAATGCCTCCTTCAGACTAACGGCGGCGGCGGCCATTTTTCTTTTCCATAAACCGGGGATCTTTTAAAATATTGCTTACCTGCAGATGGAAAATGAATTTAATTTTTTTAAGTAATTATTTTTCCCAGAAACCAGAATGAAAAAGGTATTTTCTTTTTCATATAAGTAGTTCCTACTTCTCCGGCTTTTGGCACTTTTGTAGAAGATAAAAATTTGATGCTATAATAGAAAGTGGATGGAATGTAGACAGAGTCGTCAGCAGTAGGTTTTCTTAATTTTGTATTAGGTATTTGATGAATTCTAGTGTCACCACTTACGAGTGCTTACCGTTTACGTGTTAGATTAAAACAAAGTTTATGTTTAGGTTCACGTATAAAATGCGAAGTTTCCTATACATTTCAGTCTTTACAGGTATTGAATGTTGTCACAGCAACATATCTAAGTAAATGGTTTTAAAATCCTTACCTAGCTTACACAGTTTTATATAAAAACATGTCAAGGACGCGCCAATTCTAAAGCAACGCTGTTCTTGTTTATTTTGATTAAATCGTTTATCGCAAAACAAAATTCTAGGCTATTTACTAACCGATTTTAAATCAGGAGATTATAAACTAAAATGATATTTACTTTGTAAGTAGGGAGTCGCTTAATTCGGGATATTTTTGAATCGGTTTTTGTTTTGAACGGTTATGTTTTAATTTTCCTAAACAAAATGCACGATGCACAATGGCTGCTGGATATAAGGCCTTATATCCAGCGGCCATCGTGCATCGTGCATTTTTTTTTGTGTGGACAATGATTGGCCTGAAGATGGACGGCGCCACCGAGGCCGGTCCAGAAAGAGATGGCGAGATGACTTGGACGCGTACCGCGAGGGCTGCTTCGAGGTGGAGCGGCGAAAGAGTTCCTGGAACGATTTGGGGAAGGCCTTTGCCCAGGAGTGGGCTAACAAAGAAAATAAAAAATAAGAACAGAGTTATTGACTTCTTCCAGTAGCTTTTTCGTTGATGAGATTGATGAGCGGATAATGTGGTGGAGGTCGCTGAAGTCTGCTGGAAACTGGCAACGTAGGACCGGTCGTTGTGGTGACGTAAGAGCGTCTTTCGGACGAACGAATCATGAAAATTGTTCCGTGTTTAAAAACGGAAATATCTGATTGAGTCACTAAAATTTTGAGAATCAATTAAATATTACTCTTTTTACAATAATAGGATTTAGAGTCTAAATTCTCTTATTGCCGCGTTCCCACGGCCCGCTTTCTCACAGGCCATGCCGCGCCAGGCCAGGCCGGTAAGCCGTAGGACCGTGCTTCGCATCCGATGCGGTCGGCGTCGGCCCGTCGCCACCCGTCCGATACGCCGGGAGTCGGTAGGTTCAAAGGCGCGGCGTGACGCAGCGCGGCGCGGAGGTGGCTGTCGCGGCCTGTATCGTTTCTTTTTGCTTTGTTTACATAGGAATGCTCGGCATGGGCCGAAATAGGCCTTGACAGGCGTAGCAATGCCTAGTGCGGCATGTCAGTTAACGGGCCGTGGCAATGCTCGGCACGGGCCGTGACAGGCCTTTTTTTTTTTTTTTTTTCTGGGTGGGAAATCATCAAATGACTCCTCCCGCTCTGGGCGGAGCAGAAGGGAGTGTCAGACTTTTACTGACTAAAACCCACCCGTGTTCCTTCAGTTGCCTGTGCCAGGGGCCACGGTATCTCTTTCGAACAACCCGCAGCCCCGGCGGCATCGGCCCTAGCGGACCCCGTCAGTTCGTGCTGACAGCTCTTTGAGGCGCGCGTGGAACACAACGCGCCGTCGACCCGGGCCTGGTCCTTACCGGGCGGCGAGCTGCCCAAAGCTCGCCGCCCGCAAGCCCGCGCCTACGGTGGCCGGGAGTTGGCTGTTGACTCCCGTCCAGGGCGTCTCCTGCGGCGGCTAGGAGCGCGAGGGTGCAGCGATTGCCTCTCCCTCGCGCGCTCCGCCTCCTCCTTCGCGAGCATTACTGCTTCGCAGAAGGAGGTGACGGCCTCCCATTCACTCTCGCTCCAGACCATGGCCTGTATGAGGGCCGGACGCGAGAGGTCGCCGCCGCCGATCGCCGCCAAGAGGACAAGGCGGGGCCGTGACAGGCCTCGAGTTGACAGACGTAGCAACGCCTGGTGCGGGCCGTGGGAACGCGGCATAATGATGATCGATTTTTAAATTAATTTGTCTCCTTTTAATTTTCTGAGCTTTTCTAAAAGCTGGTCGCAGGCCGGTGAGCTCTAAGTGCAAGTTCAAAGAAAGAAAGATTTTTTGGGCCACGCACAGGAAATACAAACTTTTATAATTTGTATTTTAAATCAAAAATAGGAATTATTTGGGTTTCAATTAAATATATGCCATTGAAAAATACGTTCTACAGTTGGAAATAAGCTCACACGACGCCAGAAGACGTGTACTTGCAGTTACACGCGGGCGTTTTGTCAAGGTCTGTACGCGGGGGGACTTTGAGTCAGCTGTACCAAAAAGGTCGTTAGATGTCTTACGCGTCCAGTACAACAATGTTTTCAGGATGTTGTTGAAACTGCCCCGTTTCTGTAGCGCATCGGAGATGTTTGCTCAGAATCGAACTGACGGCTTCCATGCAGTAATTCGTAAAAAAGTCGTATCACTGAAGCGTAGAACGCGGGACAGTGACAATAGAACAGTTGTGGAGAGCTTATTCCCCTATTCTGCAGCACTATGTGGGGAAAATGGTCAGGTGGCTCATTGCTCACTTTATCGCTCTCTGCACATACTGCCTCAGACACTAAATTTATAATATAAAATAGGTAAGTTACGATAAAAATGATGACCTTTTTTTAAAATGATGAATTTTTCGGAATTTTCAGCATTTTATTCAGTCGTTTCTTTATTTGTATTCGCTTGTAAGCTATCTAAAGATTGTATTTAAAGCAGTAAATTTCATATTTTGAGTATGCTCATATTTAAAAAAAAAATTCGGAGCTTTTATTACTACCCATTCTTATATAAACTCATAAAAATACATCTTATAAAAATTCACATCTTAAAGTCTTCACTCCGTCATTCAATAGAGTAATGTAATATATCGGGTAAGCTAACTGTCATTCTACCTTTTTATCTTAGTCATTTGTCTTACTTACACCTTAGCATTCAGCTCTTTTACACAGTCATGCATTAACAAGCATTCATCAACAGTCCATTCCTACATACATCATCTACCTAGCCTTTTCCCAACTATGTTGGGGTCGGCTTCCAGTATAACCGGATGCATCTGAGTACCAGTATTTTACATGGAGCGACTGCCTATCTGACCTCCACAACCCAGTTACTGGGTATAGTTTGACCAAAACCGCTGTACCGCGCCTTCGGTATGTGCGCGGCGAGACGGGGGGGCAGTGCAGGCCGCTCATTCGTCATTGCTCACGGCGTCCCGCCCCCCGCCTCGCCGCGCATTCACAAGGCGAGGTACAGCAGTTTCGGTCAAACTATAATACGAAACCCCTTGGTAAGACTGGTTGTCAGATTTTCGTGCTTCTGACGACCCTTAAAGACTGTCAAAGATCCAAGAATGACAGCCGGGACCAACCGCTTAACGAGCTTTCCGAGGCACGGAGGGATCTTGGTATGTAAATATGGTCACCCAATCAGAGACCAACCGCGGCAAGCGTAGCTTAACCTGATCAATCGACCCATATGGTTGTTATTACTTAGCCACAAGCTCCTCCACAAGTTCCATTCCTACATATATGAATAAGATATTGGTAACAATAATACCAACCGCAATAAAATGTTACCAAGGGATTCAGTGATTTCTTGGATCCTTAGCCTCTCCAGGGATATGAATGATTCCCAATACTTCACGAGACAATCTCATTTTAGTGATTGGTTCTACTATACAAATAGAACATTTTTCTTTTTCTTTTTGTCATACAATATGCAGTATGGCAGGGACATCGACGCGCTATCTGTTACCATGAATTCAGTACATGATTCTGAGCATGGTAGAAATTATTCATCGGCTTTAAAAAAAAAAACAAGCTGTTCCATACATTTTCACCGCGTAGGTATTACACTTCACCATGAAACAGCAGATTTTTTTTTGACAACCGACTAAATTTTTTTACGCTAGGTGGTCCAGAATCATGTCCTAAATTCATGCTAACAGGCTACGCCTCGATGTCCCTGCGACCCTGCATAGGTATATTCTCCGACTTTAAAAGAATTACGCAGCTAACTCCAATAAAGATACCTGCAAGTCTCGGAACAAACTTTATAAGACCCTTCACTCTTCCGCTCGCTTTTTGTTTCAAGTATTTTGTATTTGCGAACCCGATTATCTTATCCCAAACGTGACACCCTTACGTGTTTAGAGGGAGACACATCCCTTTCGAAAGATGATGTGCCGAACTAAACCTGAAAACCACATTGTTAATTTGTTGAATTATTCAAATACATGGAAACCGATTTATAACAATATTACTTGAAATAATTCAATGTCGAAAAATGCATATTTGTTTATGAAAAAAATACATATGAAGGCGCAGCAAGTAGCGTCGCCCTTTTGGATACGAAGTAACTGGAATCACCGAAAGGGTCACTGGTCAGTCACTCTAGCAAAGCGTCGCATCGATGGTTGCGTGGCGGCTATCTTCTGATGACAGAAGATGGCAGGGGAGCTGCTGTCGTACCACGTCCACGACGAACTGCTATATTCCGGCACAATTCTGACGATGTTGAAGCTGGTGAACCACTAATACGATGACTATTTCTGGTAAAGGCTATCCTGAACCTTTACATGATAATGAAGAACAGCTACACAAATTGGTTTTGGGTAAACTAATATTAAAACAATTCAATATTCACCTACCATACATAGGTCAGTTTACTCATTTGTTTTCAAAATGGTTCGGATTTTGTTATTTAATTATGAAATTTTAATTCGGTTCTATGGGGAAAATAGAGAGCGTAGAGAACGTTAACTTTAAATAATACAGTTATAAATTAAATTAAACAGTAGTGACAAATCTTTTTGCTGAAATAAAGTACTATCCTTTTTTGATAAATAAACATTATTATTATTATGTCATTTATTTATTTAGTCGTCTTATTTTGTTACATTTTTAAATATTAGTATGATTAAATAAAAAATAAAAAAAACATTTAAAAATATAAAAAAATAGTGATCCACCGGTGTCGGGAGCAGGGTCCAAGCTACCGGTGGTTAGGGCTCCAGAGATAGAAACCTCCTCACAATGCGAGCCGTATCGAGGAGTACTGCCTTCTGAATCAGGCCCTTGATCCAACCGCCTAACGAGAGCCTCGATAGATGTTGATCGAGGCTGTCGGCCATCAGGCCATTGGCCGATACGACAATCGGCACAATGACAGTTGAGCTCACATTCCACATGTCAACAACCTCGCGTGCTAAGTCAAGATATTTGATTTGTTTATCTTTCTCAGCTTTCACGAGGTTCCCGTCATGTGGAATGGTAACATCAACAATCATTGCGCGGCGCACTAATCGATCTATCACCACTATATCAGGTTTGTTGGCGACAACAGTCCTGTCAGTGATGATAGACCGATCCCAGTACAACGTGACATGGTCATTTTCGAGAACTGGGTCGGGCACATACTTGTAATACGGTACCTCAGAGTCGACAAGTTTATATTTCAAAGCAAGTTGCTGGTGAATAATCCTGGCTACTTGGTTATGCCTGTGCAAGTACTCGCTGTTAGCCAGACGAGAACAACCAGAGATAATATGTCTGATGGACTCACCCGGACGGTGGCATGCCCGACACACGTCAGCCGTCCCGTCCTTCATAATATGTCTCCGGTAGTTATTCGTCAAGATAACTTCGTCCATAATTGCACAGACAAAACCTTCAGTTTCCCCGAAGAGGTCACTGAAACGCAGCCAGGATACGGACGCTAAGAAATCTACACCGGGCTCATGAAGAGCCCGATAGAAGCGCTCGTGAAGCTCCTTGCTTTGCCATACCTTCTTGCGGTCATCGGTAGTAAGTACTACAGGTTTGCGCCAGTTCTCTTTCGCCATGGAGAGCGGGGTGAGCCCCTTGTCCATTGCGACCACATCACGGTGCATACCCACTTCGGCTTTTAAAAAATATTCCCTGAGACTGCACACCTCGCGGTTGTGGAGGGTTTTCGCATTTAAAAATCCTCGACCCCCACACTTCCGCGGGATATACAGTCTCATCACCGATGATCGTGGGTGATGCATCCGGTTTGCGGTCAGCAGTGTACGGACCCTTCTATCTAGGGCGTCGAGTTCAGTTTGAGTCCATTTGAGTATGCCAAAAGAGTACATCAAAACCGGCATTACCCAACCATTGAAGGCGCGCACCTTATTTCCGCCCGAAAGAAGACTAATTAATACCTTCTTCAGGCGACAAAAGAAGCGCTCCTTCAACGATTGCTTCATGTCAGCATCGTTGATGCCTAACGCTTCCGACATACCCAAATACTTATAGCTTTCGGATGAGGAGAGGGATCTAAGGTGTATGGAATCCGAAAGTGGAATTCCCTCGGATTCCATAATCTTCCCCCCCTTTACATGCATGACTGCACATTTGTCCACACCAAATTCCATCCTGATGGCACTACTGAAAGTTTCAGTTACCTTCAGTAGCTCCATCAGATGCAATTTGTTAGGGGCAAAGAGTTTCAAATCATCCATGTAGAGGAGGTGAGATATGACCTGACCACCTCTCTTCAACCGATAGCCTAGACCTGAGTCCTCCAGCAGTGTGCTTAGAGGATTCAGGGCTAAGCAGAACCAAAGTGGACTCAAACTGTCGCCCTGAAATATTCCCCGCTTAATCCATACAGGCTCATCATTCCCCTGGATCTGTCGACACCCTGGATAGCGAAGGACCGTCTTCCACTGTCTTATACACGACTCAAGGAAGGTGCGTAGAGTTGCATCTATCTTGTACAACTCCAGCACCCTCATGAGCCATGTATGTGGCACCGAGTCGTAGGCCTTCTTATAATCTATCCAGCATGTCGACATATCCTTGCGGGATCGGCGAACCTGTTGGCTAATGGCCATGTCTATGAGGAGTAGCTCCTTAGTACCGCGGGACCCATTCCTACATCCATTTTGAGAGGCAGACATAATCGAGTAACTGTCAATGTGTGTGTTAATTTTCGCTCTCAAAATGGATGTAAGAAGTTTATAAACCGTCGACAAACACGTGATCGGTCTATAATTTTTGGGTTCCGCGGGACTACCTGACTTATGGAGCAGGTGGGTAACGCCTGTTGTTAGAAACTGTGGTAGTGACCCAGACTGTAAGGATGACTGGAACTGAGATGCCAGGCAAGTGTGTGAACTAATTAGCCATTTTAACCAAAAGTTATGCAGTCCGTCCGGTCCCGGTGATTTCCAATTCGGTAATGGACGGACTGCTTTGGCTACGTCTAATGGCGTAATTATGACTGGTTCCATTTCTGGTATAGTTCCACACACTCGCTCGATATCGCGCATCCAGCCACCCTCAGCGTGACAGACAGGCACCGACCAGATGCTGCGCCAGAATGCACTAGTGGTGGCATCATCCGGGCGGCACACGTCCATCACGTTTTGTTCAGGTCGCTCCCAAGTTCTATATACCCACCTCTCATCGCTCCGGAACATGCGATTCTGCGTGTACCGATCAACCCGCCGCTTATACCGCCGAATACGACTCGCCCATGCACAAACTTTCTGCTTCAGTAAGTCGATGCGCTCTGTGACATTGGACATGTATTCCCGAGGGCTGATTCCAGTCCCCGAAAATGCCTGTCTTACAAAGCGCATCACTCGTGGTCGTGTGTTGCCCTCCCTGAAGCAGTATAGTTTACCGATGAGTACCCTGGCCCCATCGATACGACGCTCGATCCTGCATCGCCAGGCTGGTACGGCTGGTTTTGGTCGAGTAGCTGCGTCACAATTTGGAAACTTGACGTTAGCTAAACGACATGCCGCCACAGCCGCGCAATACAAGATCGAGTGTGTATCAACGAGATCCTCGCTGCTCTCGAAGAAATTCTTGAGCTGCGAGTCCAAGGCACACACTAGCGCCCTATTTTTTTTGTGCATAGGTAGCCGTGGTATTCGGGGCCTAAGTTCGGTTGGAGTGGACCTATACTGGCGAAACGCATCCTCCAGTGCGCTCCTCAGTCGGACGTTGTACTGGCTACTTACTGTGTCAACCCTATCATCATCTTCTTCAACACGATTGGACCGCGGCGGGATGGCATCAATAGTTGACGCTTGTGCCGCGGTTTGTGCCAGAGTCGAGACGATTTGGTTGTTCAGTACCTCTGAGCGCAGCCTATCAAGTGCTATGTCGTCCAACCTGTGATTGCGTTGGATGACCCGCACCTGATCCGACAGTCGTTGGGCCGAGACGTTGACGGTTGGTTCCAGTTCCTGGAACAGAGACAGCAACCTATCACGGTACGCAGTGAGGTTAGTTCCCCCCTCTGTAGACCCGTAGTATGCGCGCATGACGTTCTCGTTCATAGACTGAGTCCATCTCATGCGCTGCACACAACCACCGGCAGCGGGGACCCGGCTCGGGGCCGGATGGCCCCTAAGTCCCAAGCTCCTCGGTGGCCGGCCTCTCCCCTGCCGACGTACAGGTGTTGGCGACGTCGGCGGGGAAAAATATTCGTCGCTCGAGCTCGACGCAACTGCTACGGCCGGTGTCACAGCACTCTCGATGGGGCTGGATTCCGGCGGCGGCAGGGCGGGGCTGAGCGACGACTCCGGAGGTGGTAGGCGTGCACGGCGAGCTGCTAATCTCGTCAACATTTTCAATATTTCATTTTCACGTTTTTATCGGAGGTGACATGACAGATGTCACCTCCGGTTCGGCAGTTTTTGATGCAAGTGTAGGTTATTCATTGTATTTGTTTAAAATTAGGTATGTTTTAGTAAATTTGGTTTTTCCTGATATGGTTGCACATATATATGAATTTATAAACTGTTTCTAAAAATTATCTAATAACAAATTGTGAAGAGACGACAAAAGAGATGTTGACGTTGACGTTATTATTATTATTATTACTTATCTCTAGGATCTGACATTATGCTGAGCAGAGGCCCTTTTGGCATTATAATCTTTGTTTTGTTTTTATTGTTTTAAGGTGTATTTATTTTGCTGTAATGTCAATAAACGCATTTTCCTTTCTTTTTTTTTTCTACGAAATAATAAGTACTTAACTGAAATGAACATGAGACGAAACGTTATCGTTACAATTTAAATTTTTCATGCTACAGTGCGGTCGTCTAGAAAATGCATTCCTGACACCTGTCAGTGCGACAATAGGCTAGTTGCCTAAAAAAACCTAAATTAGTCCGTTAGTTAGATTATCAAAAAATATTGGACCCGTATTTTTTCTTTTGTCAATTATATAACAAATGATGAAGATATCACCCAATAATGTTCCGCGTGACGTCACGCCTTGCTACACTTTTTAGCAAGGCGTGACGTCACGACCCCCTACTCCCAAATTTTGACGCGCTTTATCTTTGTCATTTTTTGTTTGATTGACAAAAGAAAAAATACGTGTCCATTATTTTTCGATAATCTAACTGACGGACTAAATATAATAATATTTTTTTACCCAGGCAGCTACCTTATTCTAGTAGCTAATAAATATCGAATTCATGATGCACAGTCATGATGATTACTGTGAAACTTAAACAAAAAAAAATATATTTGAACACGATACAACATAAGAATAGAACTATTCTAAGCTTATATTTCAAGTAACAACACTAACATGGTTTTTGGCTTCCCAAAAAAAAAAACATCAAATCTTTTTATTTTTTATTTTATCGTGTTTTAGATACCCATCGCGTCTGCGAAGTTTAGCTAGCCAATTTAAAATAACCCTGTATGAGCCAGTCAGCAGTTCTCTGTATTTTGTTGTTTATTATATTGGCCGTGCAACACTCGTGAGTGACGGATTCATTTAAAACTCAAGGAAATATAATTATTGTTTTGCATTTTAGCATATGAATTACTCTGACTTTAGCCCTCGAGTACTCTGACTTTAGTTAGAATTAATTCGTTAAATGAATAATAAGTTAGTGACTGTGAATGATGTTGATCTAATTTTGGCTTAAACTGTTCAGTGTTCATATATTATTTTATGGAATGGCTACTTCGAATTTTCCAGATGCTCCGGATTTTTTATCACTAGACACAAAAATATAGGCCACTATTTTAATATAATTATTTATTTATTTTTCACTTAAAGACAAAAACATCAGTGTAGCCCTGGCTCTTGTACTAGGAGTTCCTGTATCACAAGAGCCACAATTAGCCAATATTTGTGGATTTTGTAAAATACTTCAAAATGTTGGCCAACCAACACTGTGTCCCACTGCCTATTTGCAAAAACTGTGATCACAAATGCGTACCAATTTCAAGTGTTAGATAGTCGTAATTTCCCCTTTGACTATTATTTATAGTCAGCCTCAAAAATATGGATACATCAATAATTCATTTGATTGCCTACAATCCTTGTTCCTTATTATTGTATCAATATGAAGCCACTAAACATAATGATTACATCAAAGAACACAAATTGTAAACAATCAAAAGATTTTTTGTCGATGTTTACATCTGTAGCTACTAGCTTACAATTATCCGTCAAACCTCTAAAATAGGTACCTACTTAAAATAATAGGACTCTTTTATGTAAAAATAACAAAAGAGGTTTCAGTATTAACTAGCTGACCCGACGAACTTCGTACCGCTTCAGAATCAAAATGCATTAATATGTTTTTCGTGACATTTTGCCATGTTTAATAGTTATTCTGCTATTCGGGGCGGAGACAAATCTTACAAAGATCACACAATTCGGTCCAGCCGTTCTTGAGTTATAAATGGTGTAACTAACCCGACTTTGTTTTATTTATATAGATTTGCATACCAAATACATATTATGTAATAAATCCTTTGTATTTCTTTCATTCTTTTCTCTTCTCTTCGCGCTGGGCCCGTACTTTGAATGCAAATGAGTTCTGTAATAGAATTTGATAAAACTTTCTTTTAAACAAAAAAGTACCAAGTTAGCCTTCCTATAATATGATGAAAAAATAAATTGTTAACGAGGCCAGCGGTAATATTATGGTAATAACAGAAATTTCAGAAACCAGAAGGCTTTCGTTTCCTCCGGGCCATTTAATTCATTTGGAAGGTAGATCGAGAAATAATACTTAAGGGGAAGAGCTAGGGTAGCCCGCGAAATTCAATTTTCTTACGTCTTTTGCAGGTCAGTCCTATGTTGAACCCATAGAAATATAAACAAAACCGGCCAAGTGCGAGTCGGACTCGCGCACAAAGGGTTCAGTACCAATAGACAATTGTTATGATTTTATTTTTAATATTTTACATGTTTACTTATTATTTCGTTATTTTTGAACGAAGTTCTCCAAGTAAGCGCATTTTACAAGTTAGGCCTCTATAACTCCCGAACTAACAAAGTTATCTAAGCCGTTATAGTTTTCCCTCAAATTTCATCGCATCTTTTTATTTTTTATTTGATCGTGTTTTCGATACCCATCGCGTCTGCAAAGTTTAGCTAGCCAATTTAAAATAACCCAGTATAAGCCAGTCAGCAAAGTAGAGTTCTCTGTATTTTTTTGTTTATTACATTGACCGTGCAACACTCGTGAGTGACGGATCCATTTAAAACTCAAGGAAATATAATTATTGTTTTGCATTTTAGCACATGGATTACTCTGACTTTAGACCCCGAGTACTCTGATATTAGTTCTCCAAGTAAGCGCATTTTACAAGTTAGGCCTCTATAACTCCTGAACTAACAAAGTTATCTAAGCCGTTATAGTTTTCCTTCAAAGTTCATCACATGGACTACCATCATGATTTTTTTCAGATTTTTCGAGCAAGCCGTTTAGTTTTTAGAGGGGGGGGCGCACTATTCTAACAAAAAAATTGGGCTTTAAAGTTGAATATCTCGCAAACTGACTTCTAAATAAAAAAATCGTCTTTTCAATTTCCCAATATTTTTAAAAGACCTATCTAATGATACCCCACACTATCGGGTAGACGCGAGAAAAAAAAACATCCCCACTTTACGTGTAGGGGAGGTAACCCAAAAAAATTTTTTTTCATGATTTTATTTTAGCACTTTGTCAACGTGGTAAATACACATATCCATGCAAAGTTTCATCTTTCTAGCACTAACCGTTTGGAAGGTAAGCCGAGGACGGACGGACATGACGAAACTATAAGGATTCCGAGGCGTGAACTACGGAACAGGGAAACTGACGACACCGGGTTTCGATACATTTTCAACTACCGGGCATATCTCCTTCTTTCTTATATCTATGGTTGAACCATGTTCATTAATATTTCATAAAACAGTCATTCAATAGGTTATATGAACTTAGAGGGTTGTTTTGATGATTTTAATTATTATAATTCTGTAAATACATACTTGTTACCGTCGCGAATAATATTTTGTTCAACATACAACCTGACACTGACCTGTGAATAGCAAAAATCGTAGGAAAAAAATATTTTGGGGCCTTCCCTGGCGTTTCTTCCTTAAGCTAAAAGCCAATTTATACGTGGAATGTATTAACGCATTTTTCTTTGCTGAAAGCTCAACATTTCTGTAAATACTTCCCTACTTAGTCATTTATCTAGGTATGTTATGTAGCTAGCTACTGCTAATAGTTAGCTACTGTAGAGAATATAGCCTATTTGGTACTTACATGCAACTTCCGTTATAAATATAAGGCACAAATACGAGACAAACAGTAATTTATCTAAAGAATAGGAAAAAAAACGATAGACATCAGATTTAGCTGACAATCTAAGTGACAAGGATATATATGTAAAAACATAGTACCATCTTCTCTCACAGTACAATACGTAGTTCTTACATCTAGAAACCATTTGACTCAACAATTTAGTTCACAAATTACTCTTATCTTACCTAAAACAAAGTATCCCGGTATAATTACTAGGACCACTAGCTAAATCCCAAAGCTCGAGAATAAACACATTAAAACCTGCATGGGAACATACAAAATTGTGTGTACCCATTCATCACACCACCAAAGTTGTTTCGTTTTATCTACGTTGTTGGAGAGTTGTTCCCCTTAGCCATTATTCTCGAAACAATCATAACAAGACAAAACTACTGTGTTTTAGAGAACACGAACTGTCAACTTAATTCGTACAAACGAGCGGGCTGAGCAAAATCTATTCGAGGTGCGTTTTGCCGCAACTTTTGTCTACCTCTGGCGAAGTGGTGACTGAAGAAGTTATCTCGGCTCGTTCTCGGCTTCTGAGTTCTCGTGGAAATAGTAAAAGCTTACAGAGTATCAAAGATTTATAACCAAGTCCTCAGTTCTTCCTAAATACATTCGGATTTAGAAACAAATTGAGACATGACGAACATGTACTGCAGGTTTTCTCGTGTTTTTCCGTCACTGACTTGTTTTAAAAGTTAACAGCAGAAATATCCTTTACAGATGTACATTGCTTATGTACCACCAGCCTCAAAAAGATGCATACATCGACAAGAATTTATTTAATTGTCTACAACCGTTGTCCTATAATATTAAGTACCTACTAGCTTCTACACGCGACTTAGTCTGCGTGAAATTTCTTGTTAAACATGAAATATATTTATACTTTGTCACCCAGCAATACTGTGGCTTCCCATTAGTGAAAGAATTCTGCCCGCGACTGCGTCCGCAGACATATTCAGTCTTAATTGGAGCAACACATTAATACAAGGTAGCAGGGACGCGCAAACTGTAACCATGAAGTCAGCATAATGATTTTAGACCTACCATAGAAATTTTTCGTCAGATATCAAAAGAAGAATCAGCTGTTTCATAGAAAAGTGAAATAGCTACGCGGTCAAAATGTATAGAACAGCAGATTTTTTTTAATACGTACGTACGTACGACGTCGTCATAGTACGTTTTTTTTTTCTTTTTTTAAACTTTTAACGCGAGACTTCAGAATCATGTACTGAATCCATAGTAACGGGTTGCGCGTCGATGTCCCTACGACCCTGTATACTATTATAGAACACAAATTGTAGACAATCAAATAAACAAATTCATGCCGATGATATACCTACATGTTTTTGAGGCTAACTAGGATTAACACACATACCTATAAAAGCCATTAAGAAGCTACCTATCTAAAAGCGTACATATCTAAAACATTACGGTAGACCCAAGCACCTTCTGCCCTGTTATTTACACCGGTAGTTACCCATAGACTAGAACACACTAAGGTGATTTCATAAAGGCCCTTTTTTGTGCACCTTTAGCCTGACAAAGTAGTCTATATAAACTAATTAACTTTCTCGACCTTGCTAGCTTTTTAGGCTTTAATAATGTAATCAACGAAAAAATATGACCGTGAAATGTTACACCGTAAATTGTGAAGCCTAGCAGGTAGCAGAAGCTAGGCTTTATTTATTAAAACTATGCATAAGTTAAAAAAAATACTGTACAAAGGCGGACTTAATGCCCGAGGCATTTTCTACTAGGCAACCTTAGGGTGATGCAGTGACAAAACATGACAAGTGCAACATACGGGATAAATATGTAGCTAGAAAATGACTATTAAATACAAGAATAAATACTAATACTTAGATAGATACATACATATAAACAAAATGATCTGTTAGGAGAAGAAAGAGGAGCTTTACTTATTTTTCTCTAGTAAGCTATGATAAATGATATATTTCTGTAGATACAAATCATCAAATGACTCCTCCCGCTCTGGGCGGAGCAGAAGGGAGTGTCAGACTTTTACTGACTAAAACCCACCCGTGTTCCTTCAGTAGCCTGTGCCAGGGGCCACGGTATCTCTTTCGAACAACCCGCAGCCCCGGCGGCATCGGCCCTAGCGGACCCCGTCAGTTCGTGCTGACAGCTCTTTGAGGCGCGCGTGGAACACAACGCGCCGTCGACCCGGGCCTGGTCCTTACCGGGTGGCGAGCTGCCCATAGCTCGCCGCCCGCAAGCCCGCGCCTACGGTGGCCGGGACTCGGCTGATACAAAGGACCTTAAGTCACATTTTATAAATTATTCAGTAGAGCTCATTAAATATCTATACCCGAAATTAGATATTAAAACCGACCGTGTATAAAAAGTAAATAGTGTATCGTTGTAGAATAAAATGAAGTTTTATTAACCTATTGAAAATACAAAAATGACAAAAAATTGACTTAAGGTCCTTTAGCTTTCATCTACAGATTTATTTCTGCGGACTGGTTCTAAAAACACTTTAACACGTAAAAAATATTTCGCTTTAAAACTAAATGTGTTTGGTGTTTCCCATCTGACTACTCTGAAAAGAAAGACCGAAACAAACTCAGAGGTCACGATCTCTTTTAAAGTTCAGATATATTCTTGGTCAGATCATATGCAGAATATGTATGTAGATTGGTGCCAAGAACCACACAGATTGAGCGGACTTATCCAGTCAGTGCACGCATTTGTCAGTAATCATGCAGCTCAACTTAAGAAGCTCAACGATTAGACGAACCCCCCCCCCCCCAACCAGCTAGTTTTTAAATACTACTAGCTAGTTTTTAAATACTTTAAAATGTAATATGTGGAGAACGTAGCGGGTAGCATAATTGTTTTAAAAATTACAATTTAAGATATCATGACTATTTCTTATTGTACTACTGTTTGTGTTTCCTTAAATAAATAAATACCAAACACATTACATTGGGTAGGCCGCATAACGTACTCAAATTGCCAGACCATCATTAAAACTAACTGAAGGAAAAAAACAATAACATAGTACTCACATTCACAATTATTAAATATTATTATTATATTTATGTAGGCTTCTTTTTTCATCATCTGGAAAAGGCTAGGCAGATGATGACTTAGGTACGCTTTCTAGGCAGCATTTGCCTTAAGACAGTTAAAGGTGAAGCCTTTAATTAAAAACACAGGGAAGTGATAAGCCCTAAAGGTGCGTGCGACAAGGGTTTTACCAACTTGGGTAGTGGTGGTACAGCACGTATAGATAAAATAAAAAATCTTAAGATAAAACCGACTTCAGCAGATTCGTATGTACTTACATAATTTACATGTTCACAAAAATAGATATGTTCTATCTAAAAAGATTACGTGAGATTCAAATGAGTGATACTGTAGGTACCTACATACCTTTAGATATTATAACGAATATTTGCGGAAGAAAAATAAGCGCCTACCTGCATAATCTGCCTATAATGTTCCCACTGCTGGGACACAGGCCTCCTCTCTTCGAGAGGGAGTGGGCCGTAATCTACCACGCGGGCCCTGTGTGGGTTGGTAGATGTCACATGTCTTCGAATTTTTGGTTCTAGGACATGCCCGATTCCTTGTGATGCTTTCCTTCACCGTTTCGAGAACAGCCTGTTTACTATGTAAAAAAATCACCGTGAAAACTTAGGTGAAGTGAGCGTGGATTGAGCTGTCATTCTAACTAATGCTAGGGATTGACCATATTAACAGCTCACTATATGCTCACTTCACCTAACTTTTCACGGTGAGATTTTTACAGAATCGAATCGGCTGTCAATGTGTAAATCCATCAATGGGAATGACAGCTCACTTCACCTAAGTTGTCGATCGGCATTTGATGCAAGAATGTAAACAAAGTAAAGCGCCTCACTGAGTTCGAACCACCCGTTCACCTTTATCTGAGCTCAAGCTGAAATCTCAAGTACTCATATATCCATCATTAATCAACCAGTCAAGAAATTAACAACTCATGACAGAAAATAAATGTCTACCTGTCATTACTCATAGCCATTCGTAAATAATTAATCTTTGACGCAATATGCTTTAGTAGATCATATACTTAGGTAGTATATGTAGTAGTATAGTTTGCTAAACGAAAACGGTCACAAAATCACCAGTCCATATTCACGTATGACTATGAACGTAGTGAACTCTGTGAAAAACAAAAAAAAAAAAACAGTCGAGTGTCATCGGACACGCACTTCGTTGAAACGAAGTTCCTCCTTTCTTATAAAAAAAATCTATTATAAGATTAAAAACTACGTTGAAGACAAGGTACTTTGGCAATAATCCCTTCTGCACATTTGGCTTCCCTGGCACCTCATCAACGGCATAACCACATAAATGTCTATTAACTGCTCTCAAATTACGATGTTTACTTTTTACATACTTCCTTGACATCATTTTTTTTTTATTATTTGACATTCTATACAGACAATTCTAATTTCAACTCTCTATTAGTGGTGGTAATGGCAACCATATCCCTTGGTTTTATTAGGTTTTTATATTTTATTTATCCTTCTGATAGATTCTTTTATATTTTGTAAATGTGAGGACTTTGTAGGCCTTGTACACTTTAGATCTGTAGATCGTTTTTTATTTTATCAAGTACCTGGTACTTGTGGACAGGCCTACGCTGTCCTCCCATACCTACTGTAATTTGGAAACATTGTAAAAGCCAATTATTTTTAAAATAGTAACCGTGGGGTTTCTTGCCGGCTCTTCTCCATATGAAACGACCAATTGGAACCGTGCACCTAGCTTCTGACGTTTCATAAGTGCCCATGTAGTTTTATGTGAAATAAAAATATTTTGATTTTGATTTTTCCTTTTGTTTCTACACACTTAGCAAATGAGAGCTAGACTGAACCAATTGAATCTGTATCGTGAAGGTTAAGATGATATTTTTTTTCCGTCTCTTTCGCCAAATATGCAGATAAGTATAAAATGCGATAAGAAACTTCCTTCCAAAAATTCTTCACATACCGAACCAATTTTCACACATTCACTATCTCAAAATGGAAAGCTTGCTACGCATATATATTTGTTTACCGAATAAGGCAAGATTGTATTGAAAATTGCACTGTATCTAATAGATACGTAGGTACTTATAAGATTATGTACCTAGGTATCGGTAATAGGATTACATAGTGGAGTGACTTTGATAAATGATTTTATTTCTGTAAGTTCTACAAACACTTGTATACGTCAATCATATTTTTAAAAACTAGATGAGGCCGGCGTTTCCTATCTGACTACACTGAGAAGAAAGGCCGAAATGAACGTAGAGGTCGGTCACTTTTAAAGCCATAATCTTTGTCAGATCATGTGAGGACCGTGTAGATTAGTGTCTGAAATAGTTAGTCTTTGCGGAAAGCACCACACAAATTTGAGTCGCCTGTGTAGTCTTTGCTTACATTTGTCAGTAATCGTGTAGTTCAACTCAGAACATAAGGAGCTCGACATTTAAAATGCTCTAAACCATAATAGTATTCACAATCCAGGATTCAATAAAACCATTGTCTTTCATCGTCTTGGAATTTGCTTGCAAGCATTGTGTAGGATTTTCAATTGGGAATTTGTTTTCAATAGAAGGGTTTTATATACTTTCTATATAGGGTGGCAGGGACATCGACGTGTAAACTGTAACCATGATTCAGTACATGATTCTGAAGCGTCTTTTTCGTCGGTAATCAAAAAAAATCCTACGCAGTCAAATGTTTTTTTTTTTTAATAACGAAAGATCACTGGGCACCATTGTATGGAAACTATACCCATGCTGTACAGACATAAAATAGGGTGGAATAGACTAATTAATGTCTCTAGTTTACGATAATAAGGGTTGCATTAGTATGGGTACAGGGTACTCTCTGTAAGGCCAAAAAAACTAAATTGTATTTTTCCAAGTGTATTGTCTATATATTTTTTACCATTTTACATACAATAAAACTTTGCTAGTAACTATAGATACGTAGATACTTGGGTGCATGATTATGTTAAAAGAAAATGTCGAACATAGCTGCGGGGTAATGACGTAAACTAAACCCAATGTTAAATTTTGTTGGCACCTAAGTATCTATTAATAACAACAAAGATAACTCATTCATAAATTATGATTAAGATAAGAACGAAACAATGACTTGAACAGATTTTTCACTAATCCCAAAACACTTAGTCAATGAGCGCGTTCACTAATCGATTCATAATCCCAAAACACTAAAAGCAAATGAGCTAGTGATTAATGAACATTAATTTATTTTCTACATTTCGTTGATCCAAATCACGGAAACTCGTAAATTCAAGAAAAAAAAAATATCTACGCGCAAAACGGGAAATTACCCACCGACTAAGAAAAATAAATATCACATGACAAAAATCCGCGTTACATAAAATAATGCGAGTTATGGTCCGAAGTCTTTGTCCATCAAATGTCTATAAGTCGTCAAAGTCGTCATTATACAGTGAACCTGCTTCAGTGATGGCTATTGTCTCCCCGACAAAATAACAAAGTTAAATGTAAATCACCGATGTTGTGTTTCGCGCCACTACTCAATGTAATGAGTGACGCGTTCGCGATAAGCATAATATCGTCCAAGTGCAGATCTCAGATAACTTATCACCGTACCTTATTTTAATGTATCAAAAATGCTCACTATATTCAGCTAGTGGTTGTGTTCAGTGCGTTCAATTCGATTGTTTTTTTATAACTGCGGTTAAAATATTGTAAAAATGATTGCAAGGTTATAAAAATGTGGAATCGCGTCGTTTTTTGTTTATTTTTTGTGTTAGTGTGTGCTGAGATCGGTGATGACCAAGGTAACGTTTTTATATCGATATATAGACATAAGTAACTAAATACAGTCTAGACTAGATACGACAAAGTAAATATGTTAAAGGAAGACCAAGAATTTTAAACAATCATGTCAATTCATGTCCTGATTGCCCCGAATGCCCGTTACAGGAACTGCTAAACTCCTAACTAAGTTCTGGGCTAACACAATCATATTGCCACCGAGAAATTATGAAAAATAAGAAGAATGGCACTTCTGGAACATTATATAGGTACGAGGTAGATACATAAATAGATAGAAGGTGAAGTGAAGGTAATACCAAAAACAAAAGAAGCTAGCCATTTTGGCGCAAATATTCTATCCTATTACCTAATTCTAGATAGCATTATCACTATAAATAAACAAAAACATACAGTGTATCAAAGTAAACACTGCACACATGTAACACCGCATTTATTTTCATTGGGCCAGTGAAATATTTACCTACACGAGGTAATAAACAGGTAAACTGTAGGTTTATTCAGGCATAAGCACTTGAAATTACAGTGTATTATGATTTCTATAATTATTATATCACCTCTTCACGGTGAAGAGCACTCGTATCTAGTGTCTGGGATATATTTCCTGTTCCTACATTGCGAAAGAAATACGTATTGTTTTTTTTTTTTTTTGCTTATTATTTGTATCCCTTTCTTTTAACTGCTTTACCTAATTGGCCCTGTAAAACTAAATGTAAGGTTCAGCCGGTCGATTCTGTAAAAATCTCACCGTGGAAACTCAAGTGAAGTGAGCTTGATGTGAGTTGTCAGTAGTGTCAATCCCTAGCATTATTTGGAATGACAGCTCACTCCACGCTCATTTCACCTAAGTTTTCACGGTGAGATGGTTACAGAATCCCACTGCAGGAAGCCGTATCCATCGTATTTCTAGAACAATGTTTGTTAGTCAATTTTACTTACATAATCTGCCTATAATGTTCCCACTGCCGGAACACAGGCCTCCTCTCTTCGAGAGGGAGTGGGCTATAATGTACCACGCAGGCCCAGTGCCTGTTGCTAGATGTCACATGTCTTCGAATTATTGGTTCTAGAACAAGCCGGTTTCCTCACGTTCTTTTCCTTAACCATTATGAGAGCAGTGGTGATGAAATTATTTACACAAAGTAAAGCGCATGGCTGGGTTCGAACCCACGACCTACAACTCGTAAGTCGAAACCGTTACCACTGGGCCACTGTAGTGCTCTAATTTTGCTTATGTTCTCAAAATTATAAACTGTCACAATAGCCGAACGAATAACTTCAGCAATACGGATCATTGGTTCAACTCCCACATGGATCACATTGGATTAAGTAGCAGTTTTGGGTCTCAGCTTTTGTCCTTGTATAGAGCTGTACATTCATATGCAAGTGTTTACTTCGCCAAACATGGACTGGACTAGGTAGGGTTCCTAAACACTAGCTCGACCGTCTATACTAATAATAAAGCTGAAGAACTGTTTGTTTTTTTGTTTGTTTGAACGCGCTAATATCTGGAACTACCAGTCAGATTTGAAAATCATTTTACATTTCATAGCTCAATTCTTGAGGAAGGCTATAGCTATTTAACATTACGTTAGGAGCTGAGCAACAAAAAAAAGTCAGAAAGTACGCTAAGCGAAAACGATGTAATAGCGCAGGCAGGCGATGCGATGTGACGGGGTGGGTCAGGGAACAAGAAATTTCACACGGACTAATTTACGGGCAGAACCTAGTACATGTAGCGGTATCTACAACGCCACTTGCGAACAACGCGTCATACTGACGTCACGCAAATCCTGCATCTCGCAAGCAGAGTTTACCGCGCAATTGGCATAGATACAATTTCAAGATCAATCGTTTGGCAATTGCCCGCCAGACACAACACCCGTCTGGTCGGAGGATCCTCCCTTTTCTATGGAGGATGAGTAAACTTTACACCCTGTTCCACATAAAACCAGAAAAACAAACAAGACAACCAAAAAAACCCTTGCCGCGGTAGGTCCGTGGATGAGCGACCATCTTAACATACCGAGACCCCTCCGTGCCTCGGAAAGCATGTGAAGCCGTTGGTCCCGGCTGTCATTCGTGGATCTCTGACAATCGTTACGGGTCGACAGAAGATCGAAAGTCTGACACCCAATATTACCAAGGGACATCGTATTACCCAGTACCTAACTGGGTTGTGGCGGTCAGATAGCCAGTCGCTCCGGATGTAAAATACTGGCATTCAGCTGCATCCGGTTAGATTCGAAGAGAGAAAGAGACCCAATAACACTTTGCCCGACCCAGGAATCAAACCTAGGGCCTCATGCTCAGCAGTAGCGCTTGCAACCACTAGACAGTTTTCTTCCATACTTCTCTATTAGTCGTCATCTCAGTACTCACCCCCTTTTTAAACATATTTTTATTTTATTTTATTTTATTTATTAGAGACAACAAACAACAGTATATTAAATATTACACATGATAGGAGTACTAAACTAATAGAATTAACAAATATACTACTCACGACGTTATCCACAGATTACCATATAAAATAATTAGCATAGGTACTGTTAATAATAACAATAAGGGCAAACTTAAAGATACTCATTACAAGGTTAAAATTATTACTCGGTTTGTTATTAAAATGTATCTCGGAGAGCATAAAATAAAGTGAAAAATCTAATAATATCTGCGTCTTAATACTAGGGACAAATATAAAGGTTTGGAATCAGATAAAATCGGCATGCAAAAAACAAAAAGAACAAAAAAATACAGAGAAAAACATAAAAGGAAGGACGAACCTAAAGTTACATAAATACATAAGGTATATGAATCAAAATTAAGTAACATCGAAACTTATGGCTGTTCCTTTAAGGTGGAAATAACTTGATATTTGAACCTATTCTTGTTCAGAAATATAATATCAATAGATCCAAACTTTTTATTATAAGTGTCGACCAATCGGTGCAGCGGTGAGCGTGCGCCTGAGTTGGTATGACAGAAGTTAGTGGCAAACAAACACCGTGAACGTACTTCTCTACTCTGTACTGTGCGAGGGACCAGATAGTACAAACTTCTCACAAGATCAGAACAATGAAACTTGTTGCGGCATATACTGAACAAGGTCATCATTTCTAGGAGTATGCGTCTAGATTTTAGGGTCAGGATATTATATTTTTCGAGCAATGATTGGTAGGAGATCCTTTTACGAAAGCATCTATAGTGCACAGAGCGAAGGTGTTTACGTTGGACTAACTCCAATATTTCTATATATTTTTTGTAAAAAGGATTCCAAATAGGGACAGCGTACTCTAATTGTGGTCGGATTATCGACTTGTATAAATGCAAATAAGTGGAAGGGCGGCGGAATTCTCTAGATGCGCGCATTACGAAGCCAAACATTTGATAAGCTTTACAGACTATATTATTCACATGCGCATCGAGATGGAGCATGGAGTCTAACTGAACACCCAGATTGCGGAGACAAGTAACATTATTTAGGACAGTATTGCCAAAACAGTAACTAAACTTGATAACCAATTTCTTTTTGGTAAACGTAATACTATGACATTTAGAGTAACTAAGCTGAAGTTTGTTAGAAGAGCAGTATTCCAAAAAGCGATCAAGGTCCTTCTGTAAATCTATGCAATCAGATTGATTGGTGATATTCTTAATACCTTTAAGTCGTCCGCATATAGCAGAAATTTCGAAGAATGAAAACAATTTTTAACGTCGTTAATAAATAAAATGAATAATAATGGACCTAAAATGGATCCTTGCGGGACTCCAGATGTGACTTTAATGGGGCTAGACTCATAGCCGCTTATCACCACTTTTTGAGTCCTGTCAGTGACGTAAGAAACGAACCAGCGAAGCAGATTTCCTCTGATGCCGTTAAATGCAATGTTATCTAGTAGTAACTTGTGATCCACTTTGTCAAAAGCTTTTTGGAAATCAGTATATACCGCATCAATTTGCTGTCTATTATCGAGGCTTTCAAATAACTGCGATGTAAATATGAGGAGGTTACTCACGCAGGACCTATCCTTTACAAGCCCGTGTTGTTCTTTTAATATCACGTGGCGTAGGACGGGGTAGATCTCGTTGTGAACGAGTTTTTCAAAAAAAAACGATATTTGAACCAATTTACGGAAATAAATATAATTTATCAACAAGATTTTAAGGCGGAGGACAGGGTGTTGTGGCGCAGCCTGGAAGAGGCCTATGTCCAGCAGTGGACTACGACAGGCTGAGTTTATATATCATTTATCAACAAGAATTTTAGGTTCTGGATATTATTTTAAAATATTTTTGCTTATACACGTCACGTCGGGGGCCCTGTAGCTCAGGGGCCCGTACCGTCGATACGGCTGATACAGCGGTAGCTACGCCCCTGTATAAAACCTATGAGCTCGACCATGCTTAGACTCGGCCACATTTTTAAATAAATCGATGCTGCCATTATGAATACCTTATCTTTTATATTTCAGACAAATGTTTGGGAAACTGCTACGGAGAAGAATACGAATGCATTGAAGGCACGTGCTACTGTGCGAAAGGATACATACCAAACCACTTCCAGAATAGATGCATGAGATGTCCGGGTAAGTTACCAATGACCGACTGTATAACATCCTCATCAGCCAATCAGCTCTCCAGTTGTACTTGACCGTCGGCTACATCTTTTATGTATACCTATGTAAGAGGCACAAGTTAATTTAAAAAACCGAATCTTTGCAAAAACATTTTTGTAAAAAAAGCCTTGTCTGTCTAGGACGATTGAAAAGTTCAATGCTGATTGGCTAATCGAAGAGTCAATTCATAAAATATTTATTCTAGTTGGTCAGAACAAATCAGCGCCACAATCGTCAGTGAAAAACGTGCGTATCATCCAATCAGCGTTCATAATCATCGCGTTGTTCATGATTATCCTAGGATTAGCTGGTTATTTTGCAGCTACATTTTTCCAATTATACTGCAACATATACCTAGTCTTGCCATAAATATTGTCACGAAGAAAAAAAATTGTTTTTTATTGCAAATAATATTTATTACTTTTACAGTGTGTTAGTTTAATACATAAATATAAAACAATTTAAAATATAAAAAGCTTATTCGAAGTGGTCTCCATTGGCTGCAATACAGTCCTTTAAACGTTGAGGCCAGTTATCAATAGAAGCACGCACTCTTTCCATGGGAAAATTCTTCACTGCCAATCGTATGGATTGTTTTAGGGACTCCAAATTATCATAACGTTTAGAGAAAGCCGTACTCTCTAAAACTGACCATAAATCATAATCCAGCGGATTAAGATCGGGACTAGACGACGGCCAGTCTTCAGCTCTGATGAAGACCGAAACGTTCACTTCCAACCAAGACTGCGTGGACCGAGCTTTATGACCCGGTGCCGAGTCTTGTTGGAAAGACCATACTTGGTTATTGAACATGGTGTTGTTAAGGGGCTTAACTACCTTCTCATGAATGGTATCTTGATACACTTGTGCCGATGTTTTGAAACCTTTTTCACAAAAATATGGCTCAGTCACTCCTTCATAGCTAACACCCCACCAAACCATAACTGAAGTCGGATAATGCCCACGTTGCACTCTGTCGACTGATTGGGAAGCTTCCTTAGAGCTTTGAGCATAAATACGGTCATTTTTTTTGTTAAAATGTTGCTCAATTGTAAAGATTTTCTCATCCGTAAACAAAATGTTTCTGTGACCTCCCTTTACGTACCGCTTCAGTAGTTCTTTCGATTTTACCACCCTATTCTTTTTTAAATTATCAGTTAAAAAATGACCAGTGCCAAAATGTCTCTTATAGGCTGCAAGTCCTAAGTCATCCTTTAAAATACGCGACATGGTTCTGGGTGCTATCTTCATCTCCCGAGATAAAATCTTTTGCTTTCGGACAGGATTTCTTCGAATTCTTTCCCTTACTGCTTTGACCACCTTTTTCGTACGAACACTACGTGGACGGCCAGATCTTTTTCTGTCACAAACAGAGGAGGTCTCATTGTACCTATTAATAGCCCGGTACACAAACATTTGACTAATACCAAGCGTATGGAGAGTTTTAAAATTTGCATTTGGCTCCATACCAACTTTGTGTAATGCAATCACAGCGATTCGGTTCTCTTTATCACCCCACTCCATTTTAATATCGCAAAATATTGTACAATGTAAAAATATGGCGCCAAAATTAGAAAACATAATGAACAATCGTATAAAAATGACAGATTCCAAATTCAAATGTAATATCTTTCTTATTTTTAATTGTAACAGTATTTATGGCCAGACTGTGTAGATATATAGGTACAGTCACGAGCATAAATATTTATACACTTGGCTTTATTCCTGTGGCCCAACATTCTGATCCATACAAGACAGCAGGTCTAACCATGGTTTTGTATATCTTCCCCTTAAGTTTAAGGGGAATTCGAATTTCTCCAATCTGCTCTGGATCTCAGATCCATCTTCACCGACAAGAACAATGTCATCGACAAACAGCATGCACCAGGGTGCCTCCTCCTGTATGTCCGCCGTCAGAGCGTCCATAATCAACAGGAAGAGGGTAAGGACTTAAAGCCGATCCCTGGTGCAAGCCTACAGCCACTTATTATTATTATTATTATATACTTACATACCAACCAAAAATGTTTATTTTTAAATGTGGATCGTTCGATTGGTGCAAATATGTTCAGCTGTTGATACCAGCATTGATAAGGTAAAAGTATTTCACTCATAATTGAGCCTTTTACAAACCGTATTATGCCAAACCAATTCAGGTCAGTATTTTGATAGCGAGAGTCAATTACAACACACTGTTGAACCCTTTTTTTTTTTTTGGGTGGGAAATCATCAAATGACTCCTCCCGCTCTGGGCGGAGCATAAGGGAGTGTCTGACTTTTACTGACTAAAACCCACCCGTGTTCCTTCAGTTGCCTGTGCCAGGGGCCACGGTACCTCTTTCGAACAACCCGCAGCCCCGGCGGCATCGGCCCTAGCGGACCCCGTCAGTTCGTGCTGACATCTCTTCGAGGCGCGCGTGGAACACAACGCGCCGTCGACCCGAGCCTGGTCCTTACCGGGCGGCGAGCTGCCCATAGCTCGCCGCCCGCAAGCCCGCGCCTACGGTGGCCGGGAGTCAGCTGTTGACTCCCGTCCAGGGCGTCTCCTGCGGCGGCTAGGAGCGCGAGGGTGCAGCGATTGCCTCTCCCTCGCGCGCTCCGCCTCCTCCTTCGCGAGCATTACTGCTTCGCAGAAGGAGGTGACGGCCTCCCATTCACTCTCGCTCCAGACCATGGCCTGTATGAGGGCCGGACGCGAGAGGTCGCCGCCGCCGATCGCCGCCAAGAGGACACGGCGGGGCCGTGACAGGCCTCGAGTTGACAGACGTAGCAACGCCTGGTGCGGGCCGTGGGAACGCGGCATAATGATGATCGATTTTTAAATTAATTTGTCTCCTTTTAATTTTCTGAGCTTTTCTAAAAGCTGGTCGCAGGCCGGTGAGCTCTAAGTCCAAGTTCAAAGAAAGAAAGATTTTTTGGGCCACGCACAGGAAATACAAACTTTTATAATTTGTATTTTAAATCAAAAATAGGAATTATTTGGGTTTCAATTAAATATATGCCATTGAAAAATACGTTCTACAGTTGGAAATAAGCTCACACGACGCCAGAAGACGTGTACTTGAAGTTACACGCGTCTCCTGCGGAGGCTAGGCGCGCGAGGGTGCAGCGATTGCCTCTCCCTCACGCGCTCCGCCTCCTCCTTCGCGAGCGTTACTGCTTCGCAGAAAGAGGTGATTGAAGTGTTGCCTGACATTCTTTTACGCGGTTATGCCTATTTGGATTATCACACTGTTGAACCCTGGAATTAAAATAAGGGCCTCAATTCATAGCTATCTATCTAATCCATAGCTTTTTTTTTTTTTTTTTTTTTTTTTGTGGATGGGAAATCATCAAATCTAATCCATAGCTTCATAATATGTTCGAATTGGTCTGCTCAACAACGTAAATAACGCAATAAATGTTGTTGAACTGTCAAAATAAAAGCCATTGCTACTAATAGTGTGTTACGCAATTACCCCGCAGGCTCTTGAAACAGCTAGACTAAGTCAATGTTACTAGTAATAAAATGTAAAGAATAGTGCTAAACTCAATTCAACGACAGAGGTGCCACTCTGTAAAGAATAAGTATGCCCAGCCCTTTTCTCTTCGAAGATGTTGTCTAAAGCGACTGTCCTAAGGAATTACAATACAATGGTGGACACGAAATTGCGTTCTTCTGTCTGCTCATAAAAATAACTAGGATTTTTGTCCACTGAATGAATAGAATCGATCTGCATTGCCTTTTCCCAACTATGTGGGGTCGGCTTCCAGTCTAACCGAATGCAGCTGAATGTATTTTACATTGAGCGACTGCCTATCTCAACTTAACCACCCACTTACTGGGTAACACTGGTTGTCAGACTTTTGGGCTTCTGACTAACCGTAAGGACTGTCAAAGATCCACGAATGACAGCTGGGACGAATTGCTTAACGTGCTTTCCTCGGTATGTAAAATAGAATAATTTAATAGAGTATCAAAATCAAACTTATCAAGGTAAGACTAATGGGACACAATTATCTATTGAGTATCGCGAGACTCCCGGGAGTCTTACGTCGCATTGAGAATCAACGCATTGTAGGCCACTGCATTATGAACTTGGGTTAATGTACTGATAACCAGCCCCACGTATAGCTACGGTATCAGTGCTTAGCCATTATCTGGTCAAGCGTAAACACACGATCGATTTTTGAGAGAACCGCCATCCTCCCTATAGTGTACCTACTCAGAGGTATTAAAGGTTAGGTTAGGTTTTTATCAAATTTTATAGAATTCTGTGTATAATTCTCCATCTAGAAAGTTGTACTTAGACATTTAAGTACTTTAGAGGTAACCACATCAAGTAGGTAGAAGTTATTTTTAGCCCATATGATGGGAACCCTATTCTCAGCTTTGAACTGCTTCTAAGATTTATAAACCTAATATCACTAAATCTCCCGAATCTAGAATCAGTACCCAGGCACCTACTACACTATTACTATACTTATTTTAAGAGGACATGCTTTTACGTGCCTATCACAAAACTGTTGTTTTATAACTTTTTCCACGTTTGATCACATGTATGTAAATTCTTGCTAGTAATGAATCTCCTGTCTATCATACTTAAATGCATCAGGGTCATCAGGGTGGCAGGGCCATTGACATGCAAACTGTTACCACGGATTCAGTACATGATTCTGAACATTGATACATTCTGAACATTGAACGCAGGGGCGTTGAAATTTTTCGAGCTGTTTTATACATTTTGACCGAGTAAGTATTGCACTTTTCTATGAAACAACTGATGTGTTTTTTGACAACCGGCGAAAAATTTCTACGCTAGGGGGATCTAGAATCATGTACTGAATCCATGGTAACAGGTTGCGCGTCGATGTCCCTGCCACCCTGTATTTATAACCCTGATACATGTATTTCCTAAGATTTTGCGTTTTTCATGTCTATTTACGAGTACCTACGACTGTGACATGTCAAAAATAAACTAAGATAGATACCAAATGGCTGACTGAATTTCAAGATGAGTCGTAGTACTTTTTTATATGCGCTTACGTAATATCGTGCACAAAGACGAGCTACTTTAGAGTACACACATAATCATATACACGCCTATAATGTTTCCCACTGTTGGGACACAGGCCTCCTCTCTGTGGGACTTTATAGTACTAGCTATCTATACTCAAAGCTTCGGGATAAATGTAGGAACAGCGGCCGCCGAAGTTGGCTTGGCTGCCAAATCTGGCGTATTTCTGACTTATATTGGTGTTTATAATCACAGTGTTACTAAACTGCGCCTATTGGATTTAGAGCCTAGTTTAAATTAAGTATAATGACCAACTGCTAAATAAAATGTATAGCTTCATTTTAAAGATGTTTGAAAACATCTAGACTTAGAAATTGTCCAAGTATGTCTAGTCATATTGCAGTCAGCACCCAGCTAACCCAAATTTGATTCACAGATGTCCCTAAAATAAACTCCCAACCAGTCGAAAAACTAAGCTCAAAGTTAAAACCAACATTGAATCGTAACTAACAATAATAATTAAAACTCTGCCCATATTTCAGGCTTAGGGGAGAAGTGCTTGGGGCCGTGTTGCAACGTATACGGGAACGGAAGCCTCCAGTGTTGGCAGGGGATTTGCCAGCCCTGTTACGATAACCTCGGTAAATGGACTTGCAGGTTCGCATACACGTTTATAAGCAGGATATTGAAGAGAAAATTGAAGACTTTGCGGGAATGGCAAGGCTGTACCCGGGATTTTTTCGCAAATGCATGTGCATTAGTGGATTGGTTTGGATAGCAGTGTGACGGTTATTCAGCGCGAATGCGTTTATCTTAGCTGTGAATTGCATAGCAATAGGATTCGGTAAATACTGCACGGCGTTGCTATGTAAAGCAAGGTAAGGCAACTTGATACATATAGCCAACAACAGTATGTATGTGTACTGTAGCTCTAACACGTTGTACGAAATGTGTACTCACGAGTTAGAATAGTAATATAAACATGTAACAAGTAGAACAAAAACTCTTATCTTTGTTTTAAAAGCGGTTTCCAGTAGACTGCCGATCTGCCTGCTTAACAGCATCAGTGGATGTCCGTTGTCGGGTTACTGTCAGTGATGCGACACAAACATCGCTGTTAGAAACATTATGTTCCTTGAAGAGTTTATAGAGGAGTATTAAAAAAGTATTTTTCAAAAATCTATTTGCTTTGTATAAGGCTGCAAAGAATTTGATTCCCTGCATCTAAGGTGCTACAAACTTGGTAGGATCAGGATTCGGCACAGCCGAAAAAACGCAAAATTTATAATCGATTGTGCCGCCAGGCTGTGCAATAATACCGACCCGAACAGGAGTGTAGCACACCTTGCAGGGATCCACGTGGACGAGGTGGCGAAAAAATATCCAGTGTTTTCAAACAAGCAAACGTGGAACAAATTGATTTCGTTTCGGCTTTAAGCATTCCTTAGATATTTATAGCACAGTTATGAAAACATTTTACAACTTTATACTCCACATTATTAATATGGAAAAACATAATATTAAAAATATGGCATAAATCAAAATCAAAAGTCATTTATTCAAATTAGGCTGAGAATCAGCACTTTTCGAAAGTCAAAATTACAAAAGACAGTCCCCCAAAAACGCCCGCCCTTCACCACTTCCTAGTGCTATCGCTGGGAAGAAGTGGCTCAACAAACTCCCCAGCAGCACAGCTGTCTGTTTAGTTACAAAATACTTGATTGTATACAATAATAGGTATGTTAAGTAATTAACATTACAAGACACAGAAGATAAAATTAAATTATTTGCCATATGTCGGCTAGCCACGCCAATATACCAACAAATATAATTAAAACTCACTAAATACGTACTCAAGCTAAATAATACTTAATTAAAATTTAAATGTAAATAAAAACTTACTACCTAAATAAAAGCCTTCAGGCATAAAAGGCGTGACAGCTTACATATTTATGCATTGCTGAGTTCTGTTCACATAGCTGTCACTTGAAGTCACAAATGATAAACTAGGACCATCGAAGTAAAATAAATAAATAAGTTAATACTAATAACAACAATAAAACCATGGTCAGCAAGACGACCTGTCACCACAAGCAGCACCCGTTCACGAACATAACGCAAAGATCAGCCATTACCCCCCTCGCCATATTTGAGGGATGGAGGCAACCCAACCCCCGACGCTACCGCAAGCAGTGACTTCTAAGGGAGCATGACGAACTTGCTGCCGGTTGTTCAGGCAAGAATAATATGATCAATCGCCGAGGGCACTAGCTAACCAGATATTGCAATCAACTCATTAAACAACATTAAAATGAGTAGATTATGTCAATGTCTCATAAAGCCGTGTGATTCTATTCTACATGATTAATACACAGGAATCCAAAATCTGGCTAATGGTTCTTAAATGACCCATATGAACAAAAAAGTCTCTTTGTTCCGTCGCCACCGTATCCTTAAGTTAAACTGTCATTCTTGGGTATCAGGAGAAAATCTATCTTAATCTTAGAGATCTTAAAAGGTAGGTAAATACTTGCATTAACATTCAGTAAAACTAGTAGGTATTCATCGCGTAATTATTTCGCACAAAAGTCTGCCTATATTATATGATAACGTTTGTGCCCAGTAAGAGTTTTAGATCAGATTACAGACGCTCCATTTAAAATATGAGATTTAGCCCCCTCTAGAGACTTGAAACTGATCCTAATCTAATTGGGAATAGGCTGAGCGGATGACATTAAATGAGTATGTAATCTTAATTAGGTAATATCGGTCCTTGACCCCTTCGCTATCTAAGTGGGTCAAGGACCGACGTAGTTTATCAAAAGTTTCCGTCGTTTTAAGCCTTTACATCCAACCAGCGAAATTCGTAAGCAGGGTATTTTGTAGACTGCGACCTACGCCGTAGGCCGTAGCAGATGACGATGTAGGCCGTAGCAGATGACGATGTAGGCCGTAGCAGATGACGATGTAGGCCGTAGCAGATGACGATGTAGGCCGTAGCAGATGACGATGTAGGCCGTAGCAGATGACGATGTAGGCCGTAGCAGATGACGATGTAGGCCGTAGCAGATGACGATGTAGGCCGTAGCAGATGACGATGTAGGCCATAGCAGATGACGATGTAGGCCGTAGCAGATGACGATGTAGGCCGTAGCAGGATACAATGTAATTGGGCTTTCTCGTACGCCAACGATAAAGCCGATGCTCTTAATTAATATGATTACTCTAGAGTTATTGAGATTGATATTAATTAAGTTTATTTGCATTTTTATTGTTCATTCAACTTGCCGCAGTCTGTAGTCAATATTCGTAGACTGAATACATATTTTTTAATCAATATCGCGTTTGATGTCACGTTCCAGGGAATCCCTAGAACAAATTCTGATTTCCAGTACCCAGGTGATCATGGGCGCGGCGCTAATCCTGGGGATTATTGCCACATTCATACTTCTCTACAAGCTTTGTGCTACCACAGATATGAGGTAACTAACGCAGACTTTTCTTACAGAAACGTACTAGGTCGGTATAGCATTGAGTAATTATTTTTGAATACCTACGTCCCACTTTGGGGTCGAGGCAAAATGTTTGTTTTTTCTTCATTTACTTCAATTCCAGTATTTTAAATACCAATTGGTGTTTTATTTATTCAATTCTTTACTTACCTTCTTACTGTTTTGTTTATGTGTGTGGATGCGTATTAATAGGGGCTTGGGACTAAATAATAACAGCCGCACGGTTCAATCGATCAGGTTAAGCTACGCTTGCCGCGGTGGTTTGTGGATGAGTGACCATCTTTACATACCAAGACCCCTCCGTGCCTCGGAAAGCACGTTAAGCCCTTGGTCCCGGCTGTCATTCGTGGATCTTTGACATTCGTTACGGGTCGTCAGAGGCCCAAAAGTCTGACAACCAGTCTTACCAAAGGATTTCGTATTACCCAGTAACCGGACTGTGGAGGTCAGATATGCAGTAAAATACTGGTACTCAACTGCATCCGGTTAGACTGGAAGCCGACCCTAACATAGTTGGAAAAAGGCTAGGCAGATGATGAATGTGAATGGGTATTAGTGACGTTTTGCGGCTTTTTTCTTACTAATTGATTACTTCTTTCAGAGCTTTCGGCTCGGGGTCCAACAGTGATGGTCGACTTTCAATCGGAAGCCTACAGTTATATGTCGACGAAAGATTACGAGATGCCCCGCCAAGGTAATAATTAACTACATTGAAAGTTCTCGCTCGATATGCCTCGCTTGTCTAGCGGTCGCAAACGCTACTTCTGAGTGGCCTTCTTCTTCATCTGGGTCCTGGGTTCGAACCCCAGTCGGGCAAAGTGTTATTGGGTTTCTCTATCAGGAAATTCTCAGCAGCAGCCCAGAGTCTGGATTTTGGCAAGATGTTCGCCCAATATTACATGAAACTTAAACTTGACGGGCGAAATGTGGGTGTAGGTACTATAGGAAGCACGTAGGTACATGACTGCCTAACCCATAGCGAAATGTTGTGTTTGAAGATTGAATGTACTAACTAATTATCGGACCCAAGGTTTAAGGTCCCTATTATTTACATTTATTTATTTATTTAAACTTTCCGCACAAATAGGTACAAAGGCGGACTTAATGCCTTAGGCATTCTCTAGCAGTCAACCAAGGGTAACATTCGCATTCGCAATGGGCTATTTTCCTAAAAAAATCGAATTAGTCTATCAGTTAGAGTATCAATAAATATTAGACCCGTATTTTTTCTTTTGTCAATTATATAAAAAATTATGAAGATCCCGTTAAAGTTTCTAGTTAACTTTTCCTCTCAAATTTTGACGCGCTTTATCTTTGTAATTTTTTGTTCTATTGACAAAATAAAAAATACGTGTCCATTATTTTTCGTTAGTCTAACTGACGGACTAAATATAATTATTATTTTTTACCCAGGCAACTACCCTATTGGGGTGAGGGACATTCGCTTAGATATATTAATCAGATTCTAAAAGCCTAACAAAATCGTTGAAAGCTATTGTACTGCTTTACGCGAACGTTAGCTACAAAATGGGATGTAGGTAATACATAATGTAGGTGCCTACCTAAACCAAATAAAGTGCTCACAATTTCCAATTTGTGAATCTAGATTAGGGTTTGCTACTAATCCTTTTCCATTAGGTACTCGTAGCAAACGTTTTCTTTTACCTTCTTCCATTTGGTAGATTTCCGCGAACAGGATAAACGCAGATTCCGAATATAAGCATGTGTTGTAATTTTAAGAACGTTCGCAGTCTAATCTAAGTCTCAATCCGTCAAAAATACCTCTAATTTCCCCACATTTTTGACGAGTTTTTGACTTTGATCGTTGCTGACTGATTGATGATGATGATGAGATTGCGACTAAATTTTGAACGTTTTTATTTTCGGGAATTGGCCTTCAGAATTAGAAGGACAAAGACGTTACAAAAACAAATGCGTTTCTGCTACATACATAAATAAACACACAGAATGTGCTTTAGGTAGGTACCCTACTTCAAAGATTTAATCCACTACCCCGAGGACATATAATAAAGAGACCGGGTCCTGGCATGCAGATTAAATAGTAATTACAGCCGGCCCACATTAAACGTTTTGGGATTACGTACTTTCCCTCTACTTGATTGCAAGTTATTCCTATTAAAAGTAACAAGATATTTTCTAGAAAATATATTTATTTTTACTTTTAAACTGTTTATGACTGAAAGGCAATTGCACGCAGCTGAGATGAGAATGCTAAGTGCTCATATACAGGAGCGGCACGCGTCAACGTTAGAGGCAACTGCAAGCCGCCGAACGCGTCCACGGCCGCCGCCGACACGTCTACGGCTGCCGTCGTAACGTCTACGGCTGCCGTCGACACGTCTGCGGCTGCCATCGATACATCTGCGGCTGCTGTCGACACGTCTGCGGCTGCCGTTGACGCGCGTCGCTCGTGTGTATGAGCACTATGACGGACCGCGCTAGGACACAGATAACGCACACTAGTACTTACGTTTAGTTTTAGCTCTGAAAATTGCGTCGTTGCCGAGTGATTCGAGAAATTTGTGAATAGAAAAATAAATGAGTACCTACATAAGAGGAAGTCTGAAAGTGATACCGGTGATTGACAAGTTGTGTGGAAATTGCTTGTCATGTTATGGGCATGTGATGCGAAGGTATAAGGAAAATGTCGTGAGCAATGTTTGAGTATGAATGTGGATGACTTTAGGAGTAGGGCAAGACCAAAGAAACGATTGATGGACTGTGTGAAAGATGATATTGCTAGAAAGGGGTGACGACCTAGATGATGACTAATATAATTATGTAAGTACCTATAGAAAACGCACGTTGCGCTGACCACAAATAAATTAGGTTATGGGCAGAAGAATAATGACTGTTTAACTGTTAATTGATCGCCATCTTGTGTCGTGGAGTTCACACCTAGCAATAATAATAGAACGATTAATCAATGTATTGTTCACACAAAATAGGTACTATAGTTTGACCGAAACTGCTGTACCGCGCCTTAGGAATGCGCGGCGAGGCGGGGTGCGAGGCGCCGTGAGCGATGACGAATGAGCGGCCTGCACTGCCCCCCCCCCCCTCCCCGCCCCCCCATACCACATATTGAAGGCGCGGTACAGCGGTTTTGGTCAAACTATAGTGTCAGTTTATGGAGCAGGTAGTAGGAACACTGGTGCTTTCACCGCATAACCATTTGAAAGATATGTAGGTGTTATCCAATCTTTAGTTCAATATTTTGCTAGTTAACTAGCATTCTTTAATGAAATGGCTTTAACACGGCAAATTAACGTAGGCTGTCAATTAGCTTAACAATTAAAATCCTAACTGACGACTGAAGACTGCACTTATATTAAATTAATTGGGACCAGTACCTACTGGGCCTCCTGGTCTGATGTGACCTGACTTCCGGGGTTAACACGACAGAGACGATTTCTAACAGGTTCTTAGGCAAAACTATGCCAATAGATATTTTGAAAGAACAAACTGTGGTCTTGCTAATACAAATAAATGTTTCTATATTTCCAGATATTCACGAACGCCCGCAGCAGGATCAGCCACGTATCCTGCCGTAGCATTTCTCAACGCTGGATTTGTAAGTACTTACTTATCACATACTACCGCAATCCGCAGTAAGAGCTCTAACTTCCTGCCGGCCTATTCTGTAAAAATCTCACCGTGAAAACTTAGGTGAAGTGAGCTGTCATTCCACCTAATGCTAGGGAATGACACCATTCACAGCTCACTCTAAGCTCACTTCACCAACTTTTCACGGTGAAATTTTTACAGAATCGATCGGCTGTACTGTACCTACTTCCTGCATACCTACTAATTGTATAGTCATTGGAAATAAAATCAAAAGTAATGTATTCAAATTAGGCTGAGAATCAACACTTTTCGAACGTCAAAATTACATAAGACAGTCCCCCAACACGCTCGCCCTTCACCACTTCCTAGTGCTTTCGCTGGGAAGAAGTGACGCAACAAACTCCCAGTAGCACAGCTGTCTGTTCAGTTTTGGCAAATAGCAACGTTGTATATTAGCGTGTCGTTGCTAGTTGGAGCGTGTTGGAGCACCAGATGAAGGGGGCTTTACTTTACCAACGTCAACGCCTTTTAGCAAAGAATGGGCCTTACCATCCTTCGTCGTGTCATCTGCATAACCTTTTCATAAGTATGTTGGAGTTAGCTTCCAGTCTAACCAGATGCAGCTGAATACCAGTATTTCCTATCCTAGCCTATCTGACCTCCACAAACCAGCTAGGTACTGGATAACACGATAGTTCTTGTTGAGACTGGTCCATCCTCTGCCAAGAAGGCTGTAAAATACGTTTCAGATTTTTATGTAACATAACATGTAGGTACAGGATTATTGGTAAAACAATAACAACATTGCAGGACTGGATTACTAATATCATAAACAACAACTTTTGTTCTACGACTTTTTATATTTAGGTACCTACCAAAAACAAACCTTTAAGATTTCGTTGTTCTATCTAACCCCTGCTCCCCTCCGCTGAATTTTGTACTAGACACGGGCCACGGCAGTTTGTTTACCTAACTAGCGCTTTTCTTTTGCTTCGCGTAGAGTTCGTAACAGAAAATCGAATATTTCAATTCGTTGAATAGAAATATTTTTATTTTTGTATGGAAGTCTGATGAATTAATAAAAGTCATAGGACAAAAGTTGTTGTTGTTATGATGTTAGTAATATATGTATAGTCCAAAGAGGTTAATTAATGTTTTACTTATAACCCCGTATATAACATAATCAACCTATAGTAATGTTCCCACTGCTGGGACACAGGCCTCCCTACTCACTTTCCACCTCTATCCAGAGCTGCTAATGACCAGTCTTTATTAAAGAAGTCCAGCACATCCTGCCATTTCCTATGGCGATGGAGTGGGCTGTAATCTACCACGCGGGCCCAATGCGGGTGTGTAGATGTGGTGGTGTTTTTATTTAAATAGAAAGCATTATAAACAGAGCGAAAGCGCCATTCTTCAAATTCAGAAATTACTAGACATGTTTGTCAAGTTATTAACATACATTTCATTGTTTCAGATTCACGATAGCAGTATTCCGCCTCCCCCATACACAGCAGAAGACAAAACGGAAGAAAATCAAAATATAATTAACCAAAATATCATAAACAACAACACACACCAAAATACGATAAACAACAACACAATACACCAAAGTACAATAAACCACAACGTAGTAAACCACATATAAAAACCGACCAGTATTATTTTAAAATAAACCTTAGTGTACTATAATTTAGGTAGATAATTCTTTAACAATAGTGATAATAATAAAGTTACTGTTCTTATTTATACTTTTATTACGTAAATTATGTGTGTATTATTTATTTTTGGATCCTAAATAATCTTGAAATCCAACTGCGGACAAGATAACGCTTTTACGTCAGAATATCAATATTACTCCCCACAAGGTGCCTCCTATAAGGTTCCTCTATCTTTCCCACAAGGTGGACCGATGAGCTTGTGAAGGCCGCAGGAATCCGTTGGATGCGGGAAGCACAGGACTGGTCGAAGTGGCGGTGCTCGGGGGAGGCCTATGTCCAACAGTGAACGTCTTACGGCCGAAAAGATAATGATGATCAATATTGCTACAACATTCAAAAAAGAAGGTCACCATGATTCAATGAACAAAATGACTATTATCAATTTCACCAGTCACTGAGGTTTTTCAGCCTATCGTAGTCCACTGCTGGACATCGGCCTCTCCCAGGCTGCGCCACAACACCCGTTCCTCCGCCTTCCACATTCAGTATGTCCCAGCCACTTTCTTCAGATCTTTGGTCCATCTAGCTGGGGGGCGTCCCACTCTAGCCGATATGTGGTCTCCACTCCAGGACTCGTTTGGTCAATCGGCCCCCAGTACTTTGACTAGCCAGCCCACTGCCACTTCAGTTTGCTTACTTTGCAACCTATGTCGGTAAATCCAGTTCTTTGAAAATGATGTACCTACTCGGAAAATAATGTACATAAAATGCCATCATGTTTGTAACCAGACTGAACTAATCTTCTAAAAGCCCCAGGCAAAATAACCAGTGGTCTTTGTAAATAACGAAATCTACCCAACCATATGTGAAAAACTTAATACCAAGTGTTCTGTCTAAATAGAAGTGTAGCTCACCTCACTCCTGTGCAAATATTTAAAAACAAACATCAACAATGCTATTCATAGTTTAATTGACAAATCAAACATCTACATTGTACTTCATTGGAACTAAACAAAGCAATGTCATACAATGACTGCACATAACATAGTGGGAAAATTATAGAAGCTAGGCAGTCTGGACCACTCAAGATAATAGCATAAGCATAATCAGTCTAATGTTCCCACTGCTGGGATACAGGTCTCCCCTCTGTGAGAGGGAGAGGGCTGTAATCCACCACGCGGGCCCAGAGCTGGTTGGTAGATGTCACATGTCTTCGAAGTTTTGGTTCTAGGACATGCAGTTTCCTCACGATGTTTTCCTTAAATTATTTTACACTAAGTAAAGCACCTGCCTGGACTCGATCCTACGACCTACAACTCGTACGTCGCGGCCGCTACCACTGGGCTAGCACTGCTCTGATCTGCTCAAGATAATAAGAACTATAAAAACGCAAGAGAGATCTAGATGTAAATTGTCCGATTTGCCCAAACCATACTTAGTCATGCAAGTGTCCATACTGAGAAGAGCGACCTCACACAATAAAACACTGCATCATTTTGTGTGCCCGAAATGTCAAAACTAAATAGAAGCACAGCCATCTTTAGACATGGTGGGGTGAATCTAATGATTTAAATCTTTGCCAGCCACCCACAATGGCTTTAATAGTTTAAGTTTGTAAGCAAACCAAGTCAAGTTACCAATTAATAAAAAATATCTTACTTTGGATAGAAAAAGTCTATTCACTTAAAGTCTGACAATTTGTTTGTATGTGAACATAGCTTATAACTTAATATAATTCATGTTAGTTTGTAAGAGTAGTCAACGCTGCCACCACGTCTCCCCGGTGCTCCCTTAAAGTTCTTTCCGCTAATGTTCTGGATATCTCCAACTCTTTAACCTGGAAATTGATAAAAATGTGATTTATTTTTAAAGCATTACGGTTTCTTTTGCAGTCAGCATTACAATGCTGACTTTATTAATCATGGAGATGAGCATACAGTTAACTTTGCGTCAAGTCATTTAGAAAGAGTAAGAGGTCAAGTTTAGGAATTCTTTGTATTAACTGGTACAAACCCTTAGGCCCATAATACAGAATCTCACTTACAACTCAAGCATTATTGAATACTCATTTAAAGCCATTTGATTGGTTGAAACCAGTTTTAAGGAATGTTTGAGTCTTGAATAATATCTGTAATAGGGCCATAGGAGTGGAAATGAAAGCACATATTTACAAGACATACATCACAGCAATTAATAATTATAATGATTAATTAAACGTAGCCTTTCGCATGATTTCCGTGAATGCCCAAATATAATGGAAATAATAATTGTACTTACAATTAATTCTATATCATCCTTTTTAACTGAAACTTTTTGCAGTTCCTTTTCCTTTTCAAGACGCTCAGCAGCCTCCTTGTTTCTCCTATCACCGATTAACGACAGCGCCTGGAATTATTAACAGTATTTGTTTAAATATTTGTATGAAACTCGCGAGGACATCAAACAGACATAATAAAATCGGAAACGTCCAAGTATCATCAAATTTTTCAGCAACAATTGATTACGCTTGAAAAGGACAATAATTTAATATTTAGATCGCAGATTCAAAGTTTCCTAATGTACTAAGAGCAACAACACGAAAAGATAACCTAATGAGATAATTTCAACGAGTAGTTCAATAAAAATACCTATAGTATTTTGTTTTTGCTTACCCCAGATATGTCCTGAGAGGATATCTCTTTCTCCTCTGCATAGTCTGTAACCTTTTCCAAGTCTGCTACTCCACTATCATGTTTTGCAGTCTTCTTCTGAGTTTTGTCTTTATCGTGCTGGATATCGTCGGTATCACCATTAATTTCTTCGTCAGCCATTCTGTTCGTTATATATTAATATTCTATCTTTAGGCTTCTATTGGAAATTAATTATTTCAACACAAATTCCAACTAAATAAGCATTTTACAGACAAACAAAACTGCCAATCGAAAACCATAGAATGAGACCGTTCATTTGAGGTTATTTTTACGTTTCGTTTGGAAATGCAATTTATAAGATAAGATTCCAGAGTTTAATATTATTTATCCAGCCATGAATATTTTTTCGTTTATCATTTTACAGTGCATTAAAATATATATATATAATGTAAGTATACTATTATTGTATGTTTTTACACGATTTCACGTTTTTTTTTCCATATTAGTACGTTTGTCGTATGAACTATTATTACAATATTATTCGCGTTTTACGCTTTGATGTTAATTTGATCTCAGTACAAGAAAGAATAGTTTAAAAAGTAAAGTTAAAAACTACACACATCACAAGTGTCTAGGGTTCAAGTACGTTTTAGAGTATCGCCGCAACTGAGGATTATTAATAATATAACTTTTTTGGATCGCTAATGATTATCTTTACTTATTTTCAATTTTCACTACCTACCTATATGAATAAAAAATTACCTTAAATTTTCATTAAAAATAGAAAATCAATCAAGCAATCAGGATTCCTATTAAAGTGTGTACTTAATAGCGTTTTTATAAAACCATTTCGACTGGCTATCTGACCGCCGCAACCCAGTTACTGGGTAATAAGATGATCCCTTGGTAATACTGGGTGTCAGACTTTCGGGCTTCTGACGACCCGTAACGACTGTCAAAAATCCACGAATGACAGTCGGGACCAACGGCTTAACGTGCTTTCCGAGGCACGGAGGGGTCTTGGTATGTTAAGATGGTCACCCATCCACGGACCTACCGCGACAAGCGTAGCTTAACCTTCAATCGACTCGTGCGGCTGTTAGGCAGGTATTACTTAGCCACGAGCCCCTAACCTTCTAAGTTATTATGCTATATTCTTTATTTTGTAAAAATAAAAAAACCCTCTGTAAAAGTTGCTTCAAAGTTGGGTAAAACGGGCCCCAAAAAAATTTAATACAGGGCCCCATTAGGATGAGCTACGCCACTGGGGTTATTGTTATTTTGGTGGATTTTATGTGACGTCATTTAGCCTATATTATAAGTGATGGCGCTTCCCACTGCTTCCAACAATACCTCCTTTCCTTTGTCAAAATACGACGAGTACCGTACCTAGTTAAGGAGTTAGGAGGGAACAGATCACAGACCAGACCAAGCCTGTTAAAATCATAACTCTCCTTTTGCATTGCCGTAGTTGTAGTTGGGTAAAAATTTAGCTTAAATGTTACCTTTACCATAATAATAAATTGATATTGACAGCATCCAATAATCAAAATCGTATGAGTAGGCGCTACGGTGAAACATACCTAAATACAAACATACATAGACTGCTAAAAGCTCCGTAGTCCGTGCCGTGTACCAAACAGTACATTATCCGTGTAGTCGGTCTAACGAGTGTCGCGTGCCTGTTTTGTTTTTTTGTGAATGGCATCTCGTAGGTCAACGTAAGGTTGCCTAATAAATTAACGCCTCCAGTCAGGGCATAAAACTTATAAACTAAGCAACTACACACTAAGCAAAGACTACAATATGTATTGACACTAAGGACACCCACTGTGGCGTACGGACCTCAGTTTAGGGCGTCACTGGGGAGGGAAAGAAAGAAAGAAAAGATGAGACGTAAAAAAAGATGGAAAATAAATACGTTTGTTAGATTTCAGAACGACTAACCAAAGATAAAAATAATCACTACGTTTAGTTATTCCATTCTTTCTGTTTTTTGAGCCAACATCTAACAGTTAATTTTCAAGAGGAATGTTCATATAAAATAACTCTAATTTTCGTTGGCAACAATAGTATTAGGTATTAAAATATATCATTATATGATAAGATACTTTAAAAATACATTTCGATATTGCTACTTATTTACTTAGTACTTTAAAAAAAAAAATCCTTCATTGACTTGACTGACACCTTGACACTCTTGACAGCGTAGGGTTTGCATTACCCCTTCCATACTACTGTATATTTCTTCTTCTTTTGTTTTTAATTCCATAATTTTAAGGTAGAACATAACTTTTACACTATTTTTCTTTTGAGTTTATCATTTCAAGTGTTTGTTGATCTTCAAAAGTGCGGTGAAAACGGCAGAAATTGGTAAGTGGGTAATTTTAGAATTCGCGAATTGTCAAACTAATACTGGTATTTCGCCCTTGACGTTTGATTTTTAGTATATTTTTACACATTTACGAGCTAATTTTTTATTATACCGTACTGCATTAGATACATAAACTGTGATTCGTTTCATACACCATTGTTTGGTATTTCAATGTGACGTCAAGGCAATATGGAGAACGTTTTGCTCTGCTCGCGATAGCTCGTGTTTGTTTCACGTACCTTTGCCTTTCTAGTAATTTCACCAAAGGTTCCTTCATGAAGCTTGTGAAGTTGATGTATAAAATAACGTCACTGGTTTAGTTTGGCCTAAAAATATTTTCATAAAAAATGGTTGTTGGCCTTGAACCATGGTGTTGTGAGAATTGGTTTGCCATGTGTTAGCTAAAAAAACTACCTTCAGGTATCTATGTCTTATTATGTTATATACTCACCTGAAGTTGTCAAACATTGAATACTTTTAGTAAATGTTATAATTTCATATTGATGCCTTAGATTAAACTGTTTCTATTTTAATTATTACTACATAGCTATGAGTTGTATACTTCCTTTTATAATATGAATAATGATGCAATATAGTTACCTAATAATAAACACTACAGTATCTACTAAAATGCATTCATTTAAAAACAATCAAAATAAAACCAAATATTTGTGCTGCAACAAAATTATTTTGCCTTCAAATAGTCACAGATTATGAATTAAAATAATTATTAAAACCAAAAACTTATCTATAAATATGAAATAATACTAAATATGACTGTTTGTGGACACAAAAATAATTCTGAATGCAGGCAATAAGGTAATTATGCAACACTGTATAGGGTTGTTAGTAATTTGGTCCCATATCTTACAACTATCTGCTTTCAAATTGCACCAACATGCATCAATCATTCAACAATTGTTTGTTTTGCCAAATAATAAAAAATTATAAGAATACTTTATCTATGTGTACTTTACCTTTGTTACATTCACCATAATATTTTTGTTTTAATTAAAATCTCTTACATAGTAATGCTATGTTTTCATGAAAACAAGATTATGGCGCCATCATAGTCCTATAAAATTAGTCAGCGCCTGACGTAAATTGACATATTTATAGTCGCCATGTTTTTAATCATGTCTAAACTGTCTAGGGAGTATCTTAATTTGACAAGACTAAACTAATAATTATGTATCTGTCCTTTTCTTAATGAAATATGTAGAAAGAAAAAGATGCACTGAACTTAAATTTACTTTAGTTTGTGAACAAGGGAATTGGCGCTATTGGGCAATTTAAAGTAATTTTTAAATTGCCGAGTTGCATTATATCTAATAATTTACATAATATATATAACCCTCTACCTAGGACATAATGGGATCCAAACATGTCTGTATGTGTCAGTGTATTGATTGCTCCACACACTCTAATTTTGATACTCTAGAAGTCTTGACACTATTCCATACTCTCCTTGACCCAGCTCCTGTTGCTGTCATATATACATTTTAATGGTGGCCACACTGCATGTGATTGTATTCAATGAATGTTTTAAGTTTTAAACCCTGTCCTATATTGAATTGCAATTATTGTTCAAAATGCAAAATGTTTTGTCGGTACTGATTGAGTTGAGAAAGAAAAATTATTATTGTTTTACATTAATTAGATTTGCTCCATCTTGTCCATCTTTAATTTAGTTGAGTAATTTTTCTATTGTCAGCCTGCCTTATGATATCGTTATGTCATCATTTATTTATTTTATCAATTTTCTAACTTATTATCACCGTCTTTATTTCAAAAATTAAACAACTCACATGTAACTAAATGAATATGTTTGGGAAAATTATATTTATAGACTGTATTTTAGTTAGTGTAATTAACAGACTCAATAAGTTCAAAAATAATTCATTTTTGTTATGTGTGATTGAACTCTGACATGGCCATCTAGACTTTATGCATGTGTTAGATTATTAAGTATAAACTAGAAGTATATTTACCTATATATTACCAAAATAACAAGCTTTGAATATCAGAATGGTTACTAGTTAGTTATTTACTGTGTATGAAAGTTATTATTGAATATGGTTTTTAGGAAAAGGGTTTTATGAAATACAGACAGACAGGCTAAACATTTATTTTAAATTTAGGCTTGTCAGTAATTAATCAAAAAACTAGTCGTCCGTTCGCAAAACTAGGTCATCATGGAGAAGAAGGACAAGAAACTCCATGGAAACAGTAACAAAGTATTCTATCAATACATTTCTTACGTTTATCTCTTGGACAACGGTCCAAGAGAATTCAAAATAATAGCAACATAATAACAATAGCTAGGAATATTGGCCATACTATGACTTACACAACAACATTTTCATAATAAGCAATAATAAAGGTATAATATGAAATTAATTAACTTACGTGTCATCTGAGGGGCAATTATCGTAATTTTAAGAACATTCACAGTCTGATCTCAGTCTTAATCTGTCAAAAATACATCTAATTTCCCTACATTTTGACATGTTTTTGACATTTGCTTGTCGCCGAGATGAGACTGCGACTAGATTTTGATCGTTTTAAATTACGAGAATTGACCTTCTGGTCAATATATTCCACATAACAATGGCACTACAGCTAACCAACTGAACATCTAACAAGCAACTGTCTTGATAACGTCGTTACAATCCTTTTTATACACTACCAACGTCTTTTACGTAAAGCATCTACCGCCATTTTGAACCAATCACAGATCATCATATATTTTGGCTTAATATCTTCTAAACAGGTAATAAACAAATCTTATAAGTGAAACTATTTTAAAACATTATAAGGTAATTAATCAATTTAATAAGAGTTGATTCTTAATTCTTAGACATCATCAAAAAGTATATCAACATCAACTGACAGTATTGTACCAATCATTTGAAACCATCTATTATATTAAAATAGCAATATAAAATCTAAGATATACTACAAGGATAATCAAATATTACTTAATCATTTATAGTAATAACATTGAAGTGTTTTTTTTACAAGTTAAGACTGTTGTTTTTTGTAAACACAATATCTAGTCAAATTAGGTACTTCTGCGTTGGTCCCAAGCTTCGTAAATGTGACAGATGCCATTATCCAACAACAATATTCTAATATTATAATTATATCAAAATGAAATATCTAACACACGCATGACTAAGTTAATAACGTATTTTCAGCCTAAACCAGGTTATTGATCTGTTTTGTTTGCATTCCATGTCTTACAAGAGGCATTTAATAGGGATTGATGATATAAAGCCTATTATAATTCTAGTCATGAAAGGAGAAAACACGTTTATGCATTGAAGCATCTTAACTGGAGTGCCACAGGGGTCATTGATGAGTCCTATGCTCTTTACTATTTACTGAAAATAGTGTCCTCTCACAAATCAATAATATAGTTTCATTGCAGTTTCAATATTCCCATACTCAACTGCATTTTCTCGTTGCCGTCGTCGTCGTCGCCGCCTAAATTCCTGACGGGAAAATTCCAAGAAATATTGCCAAAAAACCAAATCCTTTCCTTCGCAAACTCTACGTATGGCGAAATTATTTTCAACCTTATTTTCCTTTGACGTCATTGGGGTGGGCGGAAAGTATTATTATTTATCCTTTTTGGAATTTTCCGTTTCATTTATGTCCTTCGTAATATAAATATTTAGGTATCAGGTATTGTTTGTGTGGAGACTGACTAAGAGTTATAACAATTATGGCTCATAATATGATGAGCATCTTGTTATTACAGTTTGTGTGCCTACACAGTATACAGAAATCTGTTCTAAAAGCTCGCCCTTCCTCAGCTGTTGTTAGGGAAAAGAAACTAGTTTGCATGTTTATATTTGTCAATGAATTGAAAGTTTGTTCACAAGATGGCGTTGCGACCACAGAATTTTAAATAATTCATCGATACGAATTCATTGCAAGTGGGGCGCGTAGGTTGAGCTTTTATTTGCAACATATCAACGAGAGTGCAAGTCAATTGTATTTGTTTGTTTGCTTGATGTTTTATTACAGTTTTTTCATGCATTGCCTATGTATTAAATTACGAACTTGAACGTAATTTTCACTCTGATACCTTTTTCTGCACAACTTTGGCTAAACGACATCGCAAAATTTAGACGTGAGATTTTGGTCCCCCCGGCCCCAGGCCGGAACTGGGCCCGACCAGGTGTAGGAGAGTACATACTTTGTATGAATAAATGAATCAAAAATCATCTTTGTCATGAAAATAAATCGGATAAGACCAACGGTTTGCATCTGCTAGAGCGTCCCGAATGTCCGTTTACCTGCACTCTTGACGATCCGAGCAACGCCTCTGACGTGTGACGCCGCAAAAAACCAGGCTACCTACTGGGCCCGAATAGTATAAATAAGTAACTTTGATGTACCGTCGAAACGGAAAGAAAAAAAATAGGTTTGCATGAAGTTGATGGCGAACATCGACCTTGATGCTGGTTATGCGACCACCAGTTCTATTTAATTGGATACGTTAAAATCTGCCTATAAAGAAATATGTAATTTAAGTAATGTATCTTTTTCTATTTATAGAAAGTAAAGCATCTAAAGTTACTTCAATGCGGAAGCTTCGAGTTTTTTAACAGACAGGGGCACATTCAATGCCAATGCTGCTTTACGTTGAATCACTAGTTGTATTTAATTTTCCTAGGACACGCATGATGTGTGGCATTGTAATTTTTTTAAGATTACACAGAGATATTAATGATTCATATCATTCTTGAAAGCGGCTTCGTTTAGGCACATCCAAAGTGATCATTTTATAGTTTTTTTTTTTTTTGTTGTTCAATGAAAGAGAGAAATACGGCCAGTATCCGTTTTGTAGTACAGACGCCAGCACAGCTAACTACTACAATCTGACAAATTTCTTTAATAGATTTTCAACTTTATCGCTAAAGCATTAAGGTTTAAGGTTAAATGGGAAAATTTTACAGTTTCGGGTAGCTCTACCTGCTGGCGTCTGTACAAAGTTCTTTCGTGCATACACCACCGTTTAAATAAAAATTGTAAAAAAAAACAAAGTTTCGTCGTCCGTTGTCTTTACTAACTTAAATATTAAGCCATTGCCGACCATGGACTTTTCCAAAAGACAGCTGCAACAGACAACATAAAAAGTAGGGAGAGACTGTCATGACATGATTAAAGTACCTAAATGAATTAATCCATCCTCTTGTACCTATTAATCCTATCACCGAAGAACGTTCCCTACATGAGATTATGCATTAAATTAAAATATCACCCTTGAAACAGTATATCACTGAAGTAAGGTGAAACAATCTGCGAAAACCTGTCGTTCCAAGGTCCTTAAAAAATTGCTATCTTCGTAAATATAACAGGTGTGTTGCTGCCAAAGAATGGCGTAGAAAAAAAAAACCGTCAATCTTTCTCGCTAATGGTTTAACCTTCTTGACATGTCGACACTTGGTGCCTTATAAACACGAAATAATGCTTTTGATTGTTGGCAATGTATGCGCTTTATCTAAGGTTTCTTTTTTACCCAAGAAGAAACTTCCAAATCCTCATCGTCATTATCCTGCACCTTTTTCCAATTTAATTGGGGTCAGCGCACTTCGTAATATGGTTCAAAACGAAATACATATGTAACTGTATTGCAAGTTAATGTTCTGTTTTCCACGTTGCCGCTAGATGGCGCTGTACGACAGAACCTGCAAATAATATGTAAAATAATTTAATAAATAATGACCTCGGTATTCTTATCCTAGTTGATTACAAATTGGTTATAGCTTTCCATATTTTGGGTTGACCTGATTTTTTATCGTATGTGCTGAACACGGGGAAAGATTACATTTTAATAATGGATGCGAACCTTGACATAATTTAGATCTATACAAAGTCAGGAAATTACCGTGTGGTTTCCGAATAACCCAAATAGGGACGCTCCCGCTTTTTACCGTGGTTGCCATGCCATTTAAATAATTCGCTATTGAGATAAGGTACCGTCAAAAACTTAAACTTAAAGAGTAATGCCCAATTTGTTTTCCTGGTTTGATTGTAACAAAATCAAGATGGTAACAATTTATGAAAGCCCGAAGAGAAGATTTTCAAACATTATTATTATTTGGTTAGACACACTAGCAGCTAATTAGGTGATGCGTGTGTATCGTATAGCTTGTAGGTATTTAATCTAAACATGTCACATATTTTATTTAAACATCCTGTCAAAAATAATTTATTCTAAAAAAAAAACAGGAAAAAAAAGATTTTTGTCAGCTATGTTATGGCGTTGAATGTAACGGTCAACCTTGGACATAATTAATATGCATTATTTTTGTATGAAACTGTATAAAATATCTTACCGATCTACTTATACTGGCATCTTCTCACGAGAATTGTCAACCTAATTACTATGCACTGCTTCTTGTTGAATTTACATAAATATATTTAAAAAGTCATGTGTATCTACTACTTACATAAATATGTATGAGCATTCACACACATCAAGCTATACATTTCCAGTTTAAGCTGACCTCTAATTGTATAGGCTTTTCGTACAATGAGAAGTTAGCTTATACTGGAAGTCTTGCGCACATAGAATTTGCATCTATCTTGATAAAGCTGACACCATATTGAGATAGTTACTTGCATGTTATCAATATTATAATTTATCATAATTATCTAGCCTGTCTTAACGTGGTGTCTCTCCCTTTTGTGAGTTTTTGGCAGATTTGCCGTACAAAATTTGTCTCAAACTGACAATGGAATGGAAATAACTCTTATAGTTTGACCAAAAACCGCTATACCGCGCCTTAGGTATGTGCGCGGCGAGACGGGGGGGCAGTGCAGGCCGCTCATTCGTCGTCGCTTACGGCGTCCTGCCCCCCGCCTCGCCGCGCATTCCTAAGGCGCGGTACAGCAGTTTCGGTCAAACTATAATAGCTATGGTTTGGACTCTTCCAAGTCTCGAATAATCATCATCTGCCTAGCCTTTTCCCAACTATGTTGGCGTCGGCTTCCAGTCTAACCGCATGCAGCTGAATACCGTTATTTTACATGGAGCGATTGCCTATCTGACCTCCATAACCCAGTTACTGGGTAATACGATACCCCTTGGTAAGACTGGTTGTCAGGCTTTCGGGCTTCTGACTAGGTAGTCAGAAGCCCGAAAGCCTGACAACCAGATCTTTGATCTAGTCGTTATAGGTATAACTAGTCGTTATAGGTATAACGACTAGATCAAAGATCTACGAATGACAACCGGGACCAACGGCTTAACGTCCTTTCCGAGACATGGAGCGGTCCCGGTATGTAAAGATGGTCACCCATCTTCAGACCAACCGCGGCAATCGTAGCTTAACCTGATCGAACGGGCTATGCGGCTGTGATTATTTAGCCATGAGTTCTGAATAAATGTGACTTAAATGTGCACCATTGTCGACCCCTACATAACTAATTGGTGAGATAGTGGTCAAACGCAAGCTCATATTAAAACTCTGGAACTATAACTAACATTTTTTTTTTCAAAAACATTGTCTCTGGGCTTTCTCTCTGTATCATAATTACAACTTGTGATACAAGACTATATATTATACTTACAATACTTTGAAAATTAAAAAGAAAAAATAAATACTTAAAACATTAATAATGATATTAGCTTAATTTTTAAAATAATAAGCAAAAGCTGCATGCGCTAAGCTACAGACTTCTTTCATAACTCCTATTTTGCTAAATCTACGGGATCACACAGGTTTGTCCAAGGACGAAAGACAAAAATAATGATATTCTATATTACTTTCAGCAATTTCGATACTGCAAAAGAGTTTATGCGAAGGTCCCTAAAACATAAAGTACAAAGAACTTTAAAATAAAGATTCTTTGCAAGGACAAAAAATAGAAGTCGAACCGCAGTGTTATTGACCTTAACTTTAGTTCAGAAATATTGAGAAATGTTAACAACCCAAAGGAGGAATAATGAATAAAATATTTTGTTTGTTAACTTACCTGTAATTATATTAAATTCACTTACAGCCAGCATCTTATTTAAATCCGATGGCCGTTGGGGTAGACGTGTTCTTGAGTGGAGACCGCGAATCGGTAAACGTAAGGTGGGACGCCCTCAGGCTAGGTGGAGCGACGATCTTCGCAGGATGGCTGGTAGCAGCTGGATGAGAGTTGCCGAAAATCGAGTTGAATAGCGTGCAATAAGAGAGGCCTATGTCCAGCAGTGGACTGCTATAGGCTGATGATAATGATGCAGCATCTTATTTATTTAGTTACATAATTTATGCCCCTTAAATTGTCTAACACTCTGTTTACGGTTTAAGATAATTTATTTCACTGAAAAAGAAAAATTAAGACAGGCGACGGTTTTGCTGGCTTAAGAACTAAAATTAAATTATATAAAAATGAAATAAAGAAGAGTAGAGACTTACAATTCAAACATTATTCTGAATATGGTGCTTTAATACTACACTCTTTTCATTCATCTTGTACACTAGGCCACGGGTCAGTGGTAGCACTTTGACCTTGAGCTAGCCTAACGCGGACTTTCAATAGAATAAGACCCCCCACCAGTCCCACCCTAATTGCGTAACACACTTTCAATTACAATCTGAATTATTTTGGAGGATATTGCTAAGCCATCGCTTCATATGTTCGAAAAATGTGTTTGCTCAAAGTAAATAACGCAATGAATGTTGTTGAACTGTCAAAATGAAAGCCATTACTACTGATAGTGTGGTACACAATTACCCCGCTGCTTATACTGGTTTTGTTACCATACCACTGATGTGCAGCCTAACTTATGTACCTTCAAGCAGTCTCATCTCATGCAATCACGTGTCTTTTGGGGAGGCTCTTTACTTCTCCTTGGTCAGTGTTAAAACGCTTTGTCCTTCCTACTTTCACTTCCTTCCGTTCTACATCCATGCATATCTGGGTTGCCATCTTCAATCTGCAAGAACCTTGTTCGTGGATAAATCAAGTCCCCCTTACGTGGCTTAACTGTCTTCAAGGACAGCAAGGGCTTCTCCTCAATTTGATCATCCACTTAGACTTTCATAATCTGTTTTGTTACTAGCCCTGAACAAGGCCGCACTGAATAAAATATTGTACCAGGTACCTGATTTAGAGCCGCTGAAGGTTGCACGGGTACAAACAACCATGCCCACCCCTGATTACAACCTTGCCCTTAAAAGCATACGTAATTTATTAAAATTTTGTAGCTACGTTTTAATTGGACACAATTAAGTTAAAAGTAAGCCATAATTATTTTATTTATGGATAAACATGGGCTGGTGACAGCAGCAGGAGCCGAGGTCAATGCAAAGAGGTATACAAAAGCCAAGGCTAACCTTGAGCGGTGGGTAGATTCAGCCTGTAGATGATGAAGGCGATAAAGCCATGGACCATTAAATTTATTTGAGTATCATACAAAAAAAAGTTCCTATTTAAGTAAAACAAATAACCCCCAATTTATTCACGTTCTATAAACTTCCAAAGCACTCAATGAATTTATCGTTAAAACCCGTGCCTACCGAAATATTTTCTGTAACCTTGTTACAGTAAGCTGAATCCATGGACTGGTCGTGCGACTGGTAGGCCGCGTCTGTAATGGGGTGACCTTGTATTACGTAGGCTCCAAGGACTCCGCTCGAAAGATATTTTCGGGGCTACCGGCCTTGGGGAACTTTTGTCTCAAGGACTGGAGGCTCCAAATGATAAATGACATCATTCCTGTTTCTAGGTCGGTTCACCAGTACCCTGAATACGGAATTTTTGTGTCAAACCTAATCTAATAAATATCACAATATTACGTTTTCTGACTCATCATAGGCTGTATTTTCCGGTATCTTTTTACAAGGGATTTGTGTCGGCTTTTGTTTCTCTTTTGTTTATCTTCAGTTAATTTGTTGATTCATAAAATAAAATACAAAAATGGAATGAAAGTTATTTCCTAGAAAAAAAAAAAGAAGAAAAGAAAAAAAAGTTATATCCTTTGTTCACTGAAAAGTTTCCAATTTCCTGAAGCAACTGAAGTAGAGAGGAATTTTATCAGAAAGCAAATTTTAAATAAATACTTTGTTTTTAGTTAATAAATCTATCTACAATCTATACTAATAATAAAGCTGCAGAATTTGTTTGAACGCGCTAATATCTGGAACTACCAGTAGGATTTGGAAACATATTTTTGATTTTGATACCCTAATTCTTGAAGCAGGCTGTAGGCTATAACATTACGCTGGGACCCTTAGGAGCCGGGCAAATAGAAAAAAGTCAGAAAGAACGCTAAGCGAAAACAAAGTAATAGCACGGGCAGGCGATGCGATGCGATGCGACGGGTTGGGATGGGGAAACTAGAGATTTCACGCGGACAAAGTCGCGGAGCCGAAGCTAGTATACTAATAATTTATAGACAGACATGTCTAATGTCAGACAGCATTACGTATTCAGGCAGTTCTTTTATTCAATTAACGAAGAAGTACCTGAGCTTGAATAAATAAACAAAACAAACTTAAACGTTACGAAACAGAAGCTTTCAACTGTTTCGACAACATCATGTCATGATTACCTACTTTTCTTTAGTAGCGAACTTAGAAACTTTATGCAAATATAGTCTTGTTGCGTGGGGGCGACCCTAGATTCTTAGTACAGGATTGCAGGTACTAGAAAAGTTGCTAAGAGCCCCGGGCGTGTTTTGTACACATAAGTGAACATTTATGTTAGTAGAGCATTTCCTGAAAATGTAATTAAAGTCTATTTTACTTATCACTAAGTAATTGCATATACTTCCAAGTAGAAATTTAATTTCATTAGATTCTAAACGGTTTAATTATGCGGACGAAGCAAATGTAGTACGTGAGGATCGTATAACATGGTGTTCTGTAAATCTGTAGCTTTTGTCACAATGTAGAGTTTCCATCCGTTCTGATTTGTCCGACATTTCTTCGGAAACAAAGACTTGAATGGGATTTAAAAGAGTGTCCGTGGAGATTCTTTCCCGTTCTTCTCCATAGGTACCTACTACGCTTTGGAATGGGCAACTAGTTTCATCTTTCTGCCTGACGGACCCCTTGACAATTCAAACGTGCCTTTAATTGATTTGTTTGAAATAAATGCTTTGATTTTGACTGAAAAAAGAAAGAATAAAAAGTAAAAGACTTAAAAAAAATCCGGACATTTTTTTTAAGTCTGTCTCAAGTTACTATTTCGAAGTTTAAATAGTCCTACTATTTAAACTTCGAAATAGTAACTTGAGTTTGTTTGGAGGTACCTAAGTAGGTATATTATGTTCTTTTATAGAACATTATTATGACGTGTTTCATTCCTATTTCTTTTAGTCGAAATCGAAACCTAAACCTATTGTAATAACCACAAAAATAATATGTGACGTAATTATCCTTGTAACAACCTCATAGCATAGGCTAAACATGTTAATTATAAGGTTAAAATATTGATTCAATATCAATTCGTGACGGCAGACGACCCTGCAGAACGTTCATGTATAACAGATAACAATGTTAAAACAATACTTCCTTGTATATTCAAGTGATAATTCTATATACCATTAAGTATTTAGTACCTTATTGTTGAAGCTGCTCGAAGCAAACTGTTTCGCAGTCCTAGTACTGATAGATAAGTTATCACATCCACTATCGCGTTGTTCATCGCTTTACCTCGATCTAATTCGGTACAACGGCACTAAGTACATATCTAAAAGATGTTTCAGTTTTTAGGGCTATCTAGCGCTAGCGGTTAAATGAGACGTCAGTTAACTGTACAATTTTAGCGCGACGATGAAACCTAACCTGAAAAACAAATGGACCTTGTTAAACAGTTAGTTACTTTAAACTATGATTAATTAAGTCGTTGTTAGCAACACGCTGATTCACTAAACTCTTTGTGGTTGCACACGTCTTATACCTAATCTGCTTTCAATGCGATATAGTGCTTATGCATTGGATTTCCTGCTCATTTGTCATCGAAAGTGTGACATTTAACAATTTGATTGTGTTCAAACGACTGTTTACTTCTATAAACCAAAGCGAATGCGCAAACACCATACATACAGGTATGCGGCATATTACAAACATCTCTACAATTATTGATTTCACAGCTAATCTAAACTTTTTTTTACAAGAAGAATTGTTTTTGCTAGTGGCACGTCGTGCTTAGAATTATAAAATAAATAACGTTCCTTATTTGATAGGTTTGTTTTTTCAAAAATGTTCAATACGCACGTTAGTTCCTGCATGAATATGCCGTTGATATCTGCTCGTATTTGAACTTTCAAAGTTGTGGTTGTTCTAACCGGTAGTAGGGCCATTGTAAAACGGACTTTATCCTTAAGCGGATCGAGTCGCAAGTGTATTGTTGAGTATATGGTGCGAGAGGGGTCAGTATTCCGCGGTTAACTCGTCCGCCGACAGGGCGTCGACCTCGGATTGCACGCGGACCAGGCTCTGGACACTTGCATTGTCCCATCAATTCGCATCGCAATAGCCCTGACTACACATACCCATATGTCAACAAAGTACCTACTTACAGAATTTGAGCTTCATTATGGCTTCCAGGAATTCCCCCATTATGAACAATGTGTTTGATACCTTCTAAGAATTTGTATCGAAGCTTTATCATCACATGAGTAATACGTCTAAACTTACTACCAGTTCCCCTAAATTAGTTTGTAAATAAATTCCTATGAATTAAGATAACACCACATGTGACACCACATTAGGGATTAATCAATCCCTAATGTGGTGTCACATGTGGCGACTCAACCACGTAAACACCGGTGGGTGCGAGCGGGACAGCTGGAAATCGAGAATCGAGATAGGTGTGGTAATTAAACATTAGTTAATTCAGTTATATCGGGTGAATCATGGCTAGTGTTGTATGAGTAGTACAAATCAGGTTATCGATTGGTAGTGTTAGCGACACAGGCCGGGCATCGACCCTCGTGACTGCAAGCCATGCCACTTGTACCTAAGCGCATCGTGACCCAAGGAGGAGCGACGGTGCCTGTCTTGAAAGCATAAACAATGAAGGTTTTACTGAAGCATTCATTGTAAATTCACGAAATCGCGACGTGGTAATTCTTGATCCAATTGATTACGACAATACCCTTTTGGGTTAAAATGGGGATAATTATAAACCGGAATAAAAACTTAATGCCACTTTTGAAATTCAGTTAAGAAGGGTATTGTCATTGCAATCAATTGGATCAAAGAATTACCAATTGCAGATGGAAATCGCAACAACATTTAGAATCAATAGAAATATTAATTTTAACCCCAAAAATGTAAACTCAGATGAGTTCAAAATATTCAATCATCAAATAACTGAATCTACATTAAAATTTTCACTTTATGGCTTCAATATTGAATAATTTAATTGGTTTCCGCTTTTCACCCTAGAAACTATTCGGAATAAAATTAAAGGCAGTCAGTAAATAATTGACAACCTTCCTTCATTTATACAAAAATGTACTTGATTAAAACGAATAATGTGCTTCACCTGTAACCGCTTCAATAATATTACTACTTAATGATTCCTCGATAATCGATTACCACTTCCGGTTGATTCTTCATTATGTATAGTGCTATCTGGAAAACAGTAGTAAATACACCGTTAAAAATTCATGAAATTACATCCATGACAGTCAAACTTCACTTGCATATTGTAAATTGGAGCCTTTTTGAAACAATACCTGTTGGATACGGTTTGGGTGCTTCACTCCACGTTAGCGAACAGGCAGTTATTAAAACTCAACCTCTTTTTGTATGTGCAATTACTGAAAAGTACCTATTCAAAAGGTAGAACCTAGAATTTAGTTATCTAACAGCGTTTGACGTCGTGGGGCCTCAAATACATCGAGAGGTCGCAAGGGAGGGGGTTGCGTCACGAATTTTACGGGTCCGGGTGCTCTCGACCCCAACCGTGTTGGTGTAAGTGTGCCAACGATGTATGTAGGTTAACATCGGACGCGCTCGATACGCCACCGCTGCTGCCGCCGATGTCGACCACATAACCTAGATCAGGGTGCGGAGAGAACGCTTATGAAATCTGGCGCACGGTGACTGCATAAATGAAAAGCCACTTTATATGTCCGTTTGAGTTAATTTGATATGCCATTAATGTATTACTGCTGCGTTTACGACTGTGACGAGGTGACACATGATTTTTTTATGAATTCAACGTTCTGCTCTTGAATAAATCTGTGTCAGCTGTTAACAAAAAAAATTCACTTGTGGCCGTTCCAAATCTCTTTTCGTCAGCAATTCAAATGCATTTTTCTAAATCACTAACTAAATTATAGTAACTCCATAATTTATCAACTCCTGACTTTCTCATCAACTAATTTCCAAGTATCCGCTCAAACAATATCTTGGTTATATTAATAGAAATGCTTTGTCTTTCGATTGTGATTAATTTAGAAACGCTCTTTCTAAGCCCACACCGCGAAACTGGCAAAATTATGTCACATTCTCCATGTAGCGGTTAGTGTAACACGAATTGCAAAAGTCGCGGGGCCTGGCGCACAACGTACATATGCTTATTAGACGGCTCACTAAAATTTAAACCATCTACTCTTGCGTTAAATCATTCCGACGGGAATTTGTGAAAATCTTTAGGACCATCGCAATACATTGCTGTCCTCTATTATATTCATCTTTACCGACCTAGAAATCTCTAGAAATTGGGACAGATTTCTTCACAGCCTCATCGTGACGAATTAACACTACAATTAGAATTACTCACGTCGAAAGTCTATTCACTAATTCATCGGTAACATTATGTAAGTTTCAATTATCTTTCTTCTAAATACCATTTTGAAAGTTGTCACGATCATCGATCACAGCCACTAGAAATTCGTTTCATGGCTAACTTTCAATAGTTTTAGTAAAAAGTATACAAACGAAAGTTTTTACATGGTTAATTTTATTTTTATGCTATCTCTTCAATGCTTGTTTTTATGTTTTTATAGTTATCGATTACGCTGCATGAAAGTTGTTTGACAAAATGAAATTTTATTTAATGAAAGTCGGATTTTATCTTCGAAACCAAAATTAATTAGTGTATGCTAGTTAGGTCAAAATTAGTCTGTGGATAGAGAGTTAGTAAGTTGACTAATTTCTCCTTTTCTCTCCGATTTGAGCGGTATATTTTGGTTGTAACTGGGGCGCAGGGGTGGTGTGGCAAAAATACATGACCTATAAAGTACCTAAGCTAAGATTATGGTACAAATATAGTGTGGGCGAAGGGTGTGTTTGTCAGAGACACAGGAATGCGCAGGCGAGTGCTCGGCCGAGCTGTGCACGCGCACGGTGCAGCTGGTCCGCTTCTGTCTCGATACGGCCAATTGTGCGCGCCGATTTCAAAACGAAAGTACCGCGCATCTAGGACGGTGAACGTATTTCTCGCTGAGATCTCTTGCAATTTACCAGCGAGGTAGGCACTTTGTCAGAGAATGCGGCATAGCCAGATTGTTAGATATTCATAACTTGCAACATATTACAACTAATCAACAGCATTAGAAACTTGCAAAACAAGCGAGTTTCTAATCTAGTGCGTTTGTTTATTTATTGTGTGAGCTTTTAGCCTTATCGATGGACCAGTTAGCCGACCCTAGAGACAATCATGACAACTACCTGCCCTATCCCCATTTCGAACAAGTTTGGTAAACATTTCTAAAGTGAACTGTTGCTGTGCCAATATTTGTAGTTCTAAGTTGGATTGTTACACATTATTTTATAAATTGAAATCTAGATATTGTGATTTTCTAGGGCTTCGCTATTAACACAAATTGCCTTAATAGGGAAATATAATAACAGCGTATCATGTTTGTTTTGTGTTCAGCAGTGAGTCACCATGAAAATCTACAAAGATACACAAAAGCCAGTTACAATTACAGCTCTACCCGAGCGAAATATTCGTGGATATGTCAGTGGGTTTTGTCAGCCTACACAGCATACACAGGACTGTGTAGGCAGAAACGGTAGACAGAGGTGTAACAAATAGCGGGAACTGTCCATAGGTATTGCTCAAGGGTTATTTACAAACGCTTTTGGTATAAGCGCAAAAAGAAAAGAAAACTTTCGTTTGAGTGCGATCGGTATAGATTTGATGGTTTCGAACTTTCGATATCGTCTTCTTTTATTTATGAAAACAGGAAGCAATCACAAGAAAGTTTCACTGATTATTCACATTATTTCATTTATTGACCATTCTGAAGAAATTGTGCGTACCTATTTTAGAAGGGTGTTATGAAAGGCGAATGGGGCGTGAAATCGGTGTATAGTCCGGCTGTACCGCAATGTACAGCACAGCGGTTATATCACACGAGATATCGTAACTTTTGCTCGTTACTTTTGTTCCATGTTCTAGTAGAAAGTGCACGAGCCTCTCGCCTTTCTGATACTATTTACTACTTAGTCTTAATATTGGTATGTTTGAGAGTTTATTATGCTTGAACTGCTGAATGTTTGGTAAGCAAGATCTATGCAGAATCTGAGTCATTTATATTGTAATTATATTTATGTTGCTGGGAAACAATACCTGAAGTAATATATACAAAATATTATCCGGGGGGGTAATTCTCGTAATTTAAAGAACGTTCACAGTCTGATCTCAGTCTCAATTTGTCAAAAATACCTCTAATTTCCATACATTTTGACAAGTTTTTGACATTTGTTTATCGCCGAGATGAGACTGCGACTAGATTTTGAACGTTTTAAATTACGAGAATTGGCCTTCTGTCAGTTCAGCATAATATAATGGTGTAACACTTATCAAATTAGATTAAGAATTGATAAATTAAACAATTCTTTAAAATTCAAAATCTTATGCAGCTATGAGAAAAATGCATATTTTGCAAATGCAATTTTCTATCTGTATCTAAACGAAACGCATATTCAATTTACTATAGTATCGAAATAATTTTAATTCCTATTCATTACAACAACCTTCTTGGAATAAAAAAAAACCATGTTAAGGTAATGGTACAAATTAAACGGCAACATTTAAGTCTATTACGTAGGTAGGTACAGTCATTATGACATTAATTAATAAAGCAATAATTGCGCCATCATAATGCAGTTTTTATGTCACAAATTCATAGAGTTCATTATTGACAATCACAACACATCTTACACCGATGAGTTAATGAGTCTTTGTGATATACGAGTGTACTAGACGTGCGTTCTCTCAACCTACTTCTTGAATGCCGCCATCTTGTAAACAGAAGTCGACTCTATTTTAGAGGATATAAAGATTAAAACATTATATGTATATTCACTAACGTTCTCAATCCTACATTTAGGATCTGCTTCTCATGTGCCATGGCATTGTGAACTCTATAGTGGTGGGACAAGGTGTATAATAAGCCACAGCTGACCATTTTAACGCTGTACAGTGTACATGTTCCATTCAACCATGAACTCCTTTGAGGAGCGTCCCGCGTTGAGACCTCAATTTTTTAACTCTCTCACTTATTGGTCAATCGGCGTGACATTTGTATGGCATGGTATTACTATTATGTGGCTATAAAATGCTTATTGCAAAAATACTCATCGTATGTAAGCGGAGTTTCTAGTTAGCAAATCTGGCTATGGCTAATTTCATATTTATTCAATTTCAAGAACACGTTATACAGGGTTCGTGGAAACGCGCACAAGAATATTTATTTCTATTTATAATTTTGAATTAAGTTCGTGTGTTTTTTCTTGAGTTTATTTACTATAATTATCATGATATGTAACAAGTTAAAAATACTATGTCATCTGCATGTACTTGGTGTCCTCACATATAATCCGTGTTTTCAATTATTATTTATCATTGTAACACATTTTATACTGACACACGCATCCGTCGGTCTGTAAAAGCAAACAGTGTCAAGGCGGCTTATATTGATTTCAAGCTTGTAATGACTACACAATTGATTTTATTATTGTATATCATTTGCTTTTGATCTCGATGATAGTGGGAACTATCAACATAATGTAATATCTATACAAATAAATTAAATTGAAGTGTCTGTTTCTAATGTCAAAATAACAGCTTTTTTCTAAATGCATATGAAAGTATGTACGGTACCTACTTATAACAAAAAAACAATTTTAATCACTTGTCTATCTGTCTGTTTGTTACTAATTTAATCTCCGAAATGGCTGGACCGACGGGACTTTCCCTGGCAGATTGCTGATGGTATAAGGAATAATAACTACAAAAACTTTTATTTCTGAAAAAAAAAATTGAAAAAGTTCCTCGCAAAAAAATTCACCCACGAAGTCCTATTTGTTTTCCGACATCCACGCGAACGAAGTCGCAGGCACAGCTAGTATCATTATAAAAAACGACCTACGTGCAGAGGAGAACTGTGTTAGCAGTTTTGTCAATTTATCGGCGGGCTCAAATAGATGCGAAAGAAATATTGCGTTACCCCAACTCGATTCCAGGATATCGTTTACAATTTTAGACCCATAAATCGATACTGGCTGTGAACTGCGCAGGCCAGGCTAAAAATAGGCTATGCTTTTTCGTGCACCTGAAATTGGGATTACTCAATTTTGGGAAATTAGGCAGTTAGCCTCAAAACGGTGAAGGAAAATATCGTGAGGTTACCGGCATATCCTAGAACCAAAAATTTGAAGACAAGTGAGATCTACCAACTGGCCCTGCGTGGTAGATTACAGCCCACTCCCTCTCACAGAGAGGAGGCCTGTGTCCCAGCAGTGGGAACATTTACTAAGGCTGACCTATACTATATACCTAGGCACTTAGCAACAGCATGCATCTGTATCAAACTAATCGACGTTTATACCGATAGGCCATTCAAATGAGATTATCAATAATCCGTCCTTACCTTGAACCAGTAGGTACTCAATATTTATTTCATCAGTCCAAAATTTTGCAGTGCGGATATATTTTTAAACATAGTTTCAATGATACTTTTCTGTGTATTCTGCCAGTAGTATAAGTAACATACATACTATTTATAGAGTTATATAATATATACAAGTTGGTATTGATAACCTGAATTCTACATCCTTTATTTACAGGTATTTCTACAGGGGCCGTAAAGCACCGTAAAGTGTAAGTATAAAAAGAATAAATATTTAAATACCTATAAATACTTGCGTACCTTAATATCAGACATGCATGCACGTTTAACGAAGCACCCCGTCCACCGTGTCAATGGTTGTGCAAGCGCATTGTAAAGCTTATTGCTTAATCAGATGCATCTTGTTTCGTGTAGCCATGCGTGAGAGTCGAATTTCCCAATAGTTAGATGTGTAGAGAAGTCGAGTGCTTGTCGCGGCGGTTTCCCAATAGAAAGTCCTCAGATGCAGGAAGCGCAGTACTGCAGCGCACGTGCATTTGTTCGCCGGCGGCGCCTGGTGGGGCGCCGGCCGATGCACTTTCATGCTGGTGACGTCACACCTTACCTTTCGTCAGCGTCACACCGCAGCTCGTAAGAGCTGTTACGCAATGGACGCACGCCACTCAACTTTCCAATTTCGACAACGCGCTATTGTGTAGCGCTTTCAAATTTTACTATACCATCGCCCGCTTGAGCGGCGCTTTCTTGCATTTCTCTCTCTTTTTAATCACGACTGAAAAATGCTCTAAACTCTGTGCGCGGGCGCAATGTAGAGATGCACTTTCACTGTTGCGTTCCGCCTCTCGTCTCTAATAAATAATATGTTATTAAATTATTAAGATTTTTCTGCAGTCTTATAATGAATTGAAAACCAATTAAATACTTTCAAAAAGTAATTAACGCTTTCAGGGGAGATTCGAATAATATTATAATTTATTCATTGAATTATTTCATTCATTTCATGGAATCGTTTTTTTTTTAAATTTCGAATTTAAGCTGAGCTCCTGTTCATTTAGTCATTTAAAATAAATACGTGAGCATGAACAGCACACTGAACTAGATGCAAAGGTAACAACGACGATATTGTAGGATTTTCACCTAGACGAGATAGCGAGCTTTCCACGCAGCGAGAGTCGAGTTGAGAGTGAACCACGGCTCTCTCCTTACCTTAATCTCGTATACATATTAATAAAAACATTTAGAATGAAAACACTACATATCGATAAACAGCTCTGTAGGCATATAACATCGTTCATGAACTTAGTGCTCTCTATAAAATACTTATTTCTCAATGGCCTCCTTTCGTTTTAATGTAGGTTATGAACTAAAAATTCGATTTCCATGTTAATCAACATGATTATACATTATTTAAAATGAATTTGTTGATTAATTCATAATGAACATTTATTACGAAAATGTAGAGCATTCACAAAAAAAAATGAGACAACTCACATCTTCCTTGATTTTATGTGTCACCTATTCAAATCTAACTTCATTTAAAATTACTTAAAGTTTTTGCTAAAAGATCTACCCTTTTTTTTGAGTGCCATAGAAACGAAAGGTCAACTCGTATTGTAAATGAGAAAGTTTATCGTGGAAAGTGCAATCTGCGGCACCTGGAGCAGTTTCTAAAAAAAAAGTGTACCGGGTAGCCTTTCGCCCCGCTGTGTGGTGTAAATTGCACGTCGTCCTTATCTGGACTAATAGGAAAGCCATTAATAGGGTAGGGCTTCTTTAAAGGAAAACAAACCGAAAGTCTGTTAAGGAAGTTCACTTATCCCATAGGTTAGGCATTAAGTAGTGTTTTTGATCGACTGAATTTTACAAATGAGATCACAACTCGAGAATCTTGCACCAGCTCAAGAAAATTAATCATCACTCAACACCATCTGATTAATTAGTATTATAAAATGCCACTTGATTCAATAAACGAAAGTCAGTTCCATTATCAGAACAATGTCATTCCTGTACTCGTGCTCTCATTTTTATATGTTGCCAAGGGAGTCAGTCGACCTTGCTGATAAAATAAATAAAAATACATTCTACAGACTTCTCCTTAAGTACCTAATAAACGGAATTTCTTTGATGGGCTTGCGTAACCATATAGCTATAAAAAAATGGGAAGTTGAGCTTTCTATATCATTTCTTTTAATTTGATTAACTAACATGGCGAAGATTATACAAAAATTTGTTATACATAAAAATATAACATAGATTTATACATTTTCTCTGTTTTAAATTATAACAAGTTGAAACAGACTACGCAATACTTTCCCCTTTAGATTTAGAGTTTTAGTATTCGAAGAGCTGCCACTTGTTATCGCAAGTGCATTGTGTTGATAAGCTTCTTCAAGAGAAGCTTTTGATCAGGTTCTACGAAATTTGTTCTATATTGATAGTAAAGCCTCATTCAGGTCGTAATGAAATCCAAGAAGGTTGAGCGTCACTCCACAGACAAACACACAGTATTATGCAAATTGCTGACGCACGCTAGGCATATTAAACCAATGGGTCCACCGACATCGTTTCTTTGTAATATGGTCACTTTGAAAGTAGTAAGGCAAATTAACTACTATTCACTTAATATTATCCCATCGTATTTTTGGTTTTCTGGTGTTCCATTTCAGATTTTCAGTTCCAATCCAGTAAAATTCTTTGCCAGTTTCAAAAACTTACAGCTCATCGTAATGGTCAATTTTGTCAGTAGCAGTCAGGCAATTAAAATAGATAATGACTCGATAAGGTTTCAGAGCACCTTTCAAAGTCTGTTGGCTCTTGTTTAACAAGTATCTTTACTCTAGTTCGTAGTTAGTAGTAGTTGACTAAGTGATAGTAAGCAGTCGCCTGAAATTCGTTTCCTATAATAAGGCCAAGGATATATTTTTCCCATGTCATCAACTAAATTGATAGATATGTCACGTTTTAAATCAAGACCATATTTTTCGCGTTATTATTTGTAAAGTGCTGAATCTTATACCGCAAGAAGTATTTTTTGCATTTTCACACGTTCTTGTGAATCTAGATGCACTGAAATGTTGCTCCGATTTCATGGACTTTCTGTGAAAAACACATGACACAACGAACCAAGTATGTCATAATCCTTGGGTATATTTTGAAATTAACGCAGTTTCGTTTTCTTTTCATTGACCTCATTTAGCCATACTTCCTCTCTATTAATGTCATGTTTAGAAAATCTTGTCTGTGTCCGTTGATCGTTTCTTGGGCCTGCCTCTTCTTTAGCGATCACGTGTCTTAAGATTTCTGTATAATTTCGCGTTGCACATTCATGCCTATAATTTGAAATACTATATTCAAAACATCTTGGAATAATGAATTCATCTTAAAGAGTTTAATAGTTTTCTTCGCAATTAAAGTTGAATAGTTTGAGAAAGTCGAAAACCATTTCAGAGCATGTTTATTTGGAGCAGATGATATTTTCTGTCCTCTAGCCGTCAAATCGTTGTATATTTTTCTGATAAAAGTTATCAGACGATTGAAACATTAGGTACTTATAATAAAAACACTTAATTCTCAAGTCCACAACAATAAAAAGCCAAGTCATATGAATACATCGTTCTACAATAATATCCTGCCTGGAACAGATTTCTATAATTACAACAATATTCTTAATGGCGTAGATAATGAGAAATGGTCTCATTAGAATATTAAATTATAATCTTAATTATTTCTAATATTTTTAATTGCCGTTTAATATAATGAGCCGACGTATCCCGAATATTTTCGAAGAAACACAACACCGAAACGATTCAACTCAAACAAAGGAGCAAATAATCTGAGCAGGTAAGGTGGGTTGAGGAATCCGAGGCCGAGGGCTTTTTCCCTCGGGAGGTTAACCCTGAAGGCTCGAGCCAAGGTCGACGGGTGTTTGAGACGCCTTTGAGGGCGAGATGACTCGATGACTTTGACTAACCCTTGCGGTCATATTATTTATATATTCTGTTGTGGCAGCCAATGCACGCGTTATTACTGCAGCTAACCTCCCGGCCTTACCAATCGACTTCTTTCATTCGCATATCTCTGAATTACCATGTTCACATTATTTATGCATCTTGAGTGATTCTGTTGGAAATGAAAATATTCTTTTACTTTGCATTAATGAAGAATTCTCTCGACTTAATTCAACCTCACTGCGAAACAAAGTTTCATTTTCATTAATGCATAAAACCAAAAATAGTCACCATTTACTAAACATGAGGAGAAAAAAAGTGAATAAACAAAGACTGACTATGTTTAAGCACCAATAAAATATCCATTATTATATTTATGTGCCTATATTTAAATGCCTTTCCATAATCTACATGAGATTACAAAAATGAAAGCATTATTTATGAATCTGCATCATTTAATATACTCAGCACCAACGTAGCATGACCAAAGATGGGTTTAAAGTTCATTTAATACTATATACCTAATTATTTTTCAATGGAAACATTGGAAACTAAGAACGCCACAACCTCGGCATTAAAAGTTATAGACCCTTTCACAAAGTAACCAGACGAAGTAAAACCGAGCGAAACTTTCAGTTTAGCTTTACTTTCTGTTGCGGCAAATATTACCAACACGTGATCCTTTATTTGGAATATATAATTTTAATGTAGAACTAAACATAATTAAACAGAAATCGGTGTTAAAGCATTATCATTTGAATGTAATTCACATCTATTTGTTTGCCGTGTCGAACAGGGCGGCTCAAGGCTCTACTCGGGGGCAACAACTTCTCCCTACGTGCACTGAACAAAGCTGCAGTCAATGTTCAAGCTTGATATCTCATTGTTCGGTAGGTTAAATATAAAGTAGCAACTGCTGTGTCTGCTGTTATTTACAATACAATGTTACTTTTACCTAAAGAAGGTACATATTACTCTATAACCTTTCTGAATTGATAGATTTTCATTTATATCAAAACATGACTAGATCGTTTCTAATGCCTCATCGTGACGGATTTGATAAAAAAAAAATTGTCACGCAGTGTATGTAAAATTAGGCGGTTGCCCAAGTTGAACTTTATAATCTTGCGTCCGTCAAAAAGTCATGTTAAGCATATGAACAGGCTAAAGCTTTCACCAATACAATGGAGACTGAACGGAGAAAGGGTCTGTGGTGCGCAGCTGTCCCGCGGGCGCCCGTTGTCGGGCGCTCCGCCCTCGCTGACCCCGCGCCTCCGCTCCGCTCTCCGCGATCGGCGAGAGAAGCGCTCACATTCACATTACAGTCGACTCCCCGAGTCGCGGCATTTGAGAGTCCAGTACAGTCGCGGCAGTCGCCCGTCATTCGTCGAGCGCAGCGTACGTCTATCACGTCACCGCGCTCAACTTACCAGCCATGTGGTGAAGTGAAACTGTCAAACGTGATACACTTTCGCATACCGGTGTTGTTCGGTTTCAGTGGACTATTGCACTTTTTATTTAAACTTGACTTGTGGTTGTTTGTGATAACGAAGTGGTGCAACTATTTTGGAAAATTGGATTATACGAACGTATAATGGCCTTAGCCAGGTGAGCTATTTTGGTTGTTGGAGTCAACGCGGAACTAGTTTATTTTATCATGTTCATCGAAGGACTTTTCGTCGGTTGGGTCATTATATGAATTAGAACATAACACTCACGTGTACGATCATCAGTTTGCAGACGAGCAAGCGACGTTTTCCTTGTATGATGTATTAAGCGTTGACACTGATGAATTAAGTATTGTCAGGTATGCTTTCATGATCTCTTAAGTCACAAAATTGTGTTGTTTTGATTAAGTACTTACTATCTCTACAATGGGCGAAAGTTGCTTTGCCCCGCACGCGCATTTAACTTTCCTTGTTGTGTAAGCTGAACGTCAAACGACAGGTAGAGGGAGCAACTTAGAAATCGAGTCACTTTTACTGCAACCATTATCATTAGTAATAATGAGTATTTTCTAAATCGTTTCATTTATTTGAGTTACTTCATTATTGAAAATCAACCTTCTTTTGCCTGTCACTCCCACAGCCCCTCGAACGCGTTCAGTTTATGGTGTTTCGATGTTTTCTTTTATTCCTTGGCACCCTCATTCGTCACGGCTACCCCAAACAGTTGAACCCCACTGTTGCATGCTTGTCGGCGTGTTTTATTTGGAACGTTATGGGCTTTCTAAGCAACGATACATTTTAATATCAGATTCCATGATTATGTCTTCATCCATAGGAAGCATTGTTGTTTGGTTTGTTAATCTCTTTAGAAGTTGTGGCAGCTCTTTGTTTGTATATATCTTTGCAACAGACGACCAAAGGATTTTCGCTTACTTTACCTGCATTATTTTCAAATTCCACCCAAACAAGATCTGTTCCAAAGATAATATATAACGAGGTAGATATAATACAGTGTCATACATAACGCATGGGTTCGTTTCTTTCCTTTAGCAGGTAGTCAGTCAACCGAGGCCGGAAAGCGCTCACCTTCTGATGTTCCAATAGCGTTTTTTTCATTCATGTTTCTCTTTTTGTGAAAGCAAATGTAACGTTTTAGCTTTTGTTAAGAGCATAAAAGACTTGAAATTCAAGTTTGGCAATATCTGTATTCCTGTCAACAATATTATTTACTGCTTCGAAATATGTTTACCTTTCCTTAATTGGTTCATGTTAGTTCAAAGCAATATAATCATCGCAGAAAATGTATTAGGCATCGTCATGCAAATCTGGACCACTCTTCAAAGTAGGCAGTTAATTTTTGCTTGCATGTTGTGTAAGCACATTTATCACAATACAGAAGATTAAACTACATGTTGATGTAATACATAAGACATTGACTACTAATTGCTCAACGGCTACGATTAATTACATATACATACACACGTTATGAAACCGATTCGCGAATCCTAATATCTACGGCGCTGATGTTTGTCCGAATTACACGCTGAAAACACCTCTATCTTACTTTACAGCTTTACAATACATATTAAATTCGTCGCAGCCATCTTGAGCCTCCCCCAAAATCGTGACGTCTATACAAAGTTAGAATCGCATCTTGCTGGGCAGAAAATAAAGATTTGCGGCGATGCTCCTCCGTGCGGGTCGACGACCTTCCTCCGCGCAGAATGCACGGAAGAGCATACAAGTGTGGGTAGATGCCTTCGTCTCGACCCTCTTTACTCTTATTTGTAACGAACACCTCGTAGCCCTCGCACCCCATATTATATTTATAACCATCCTCTTAAACTTCAATTTAAATCACATTGACTTATCGCGGTCTACAGTAATCCCTCTAGCTTATACCCCGCTAAATTTATGTTAATGCATTTATGAAGATTACTTGAGTATTGGTAGTTATATATTGGTATTGAAAATATGTATAATTTTGAATATCTTTGGACTATTTTGATATCATTTCTACCTCTTGAAGAGATTACTCACCTTACTGGTGAATTCAGATATCTGTTTCCAGTTCAACTTATTCAATCAAATGTTTACAACATGCATTATCATATTTACCATACACATGCATTCATGTTTGTAAAATTAACATATTTTGCATAAAAGTAGTCGTTGTAATTGGTTATCAGAGTATGTCTTGTATATGCCAAGCGATAGAAAATTCACGCTTTGCTAAATATACTTTACCTAATTGCTAATCTAATGAATTATATTGATTGTTCCAAATTAGGAAAACAACAAAATTCATTTTAGGTTTACCAACCAATGTGACAGCCATTACTAAAGTAACTTACATTGGCGCGTTAACCGCTGAACGAGCTCAAGTTTCGTTAGTCATTGTTGTATATCGAACGTATAGCCTAACAATCTAGTATGATTATTTGAATAAATTGGGCGAGGTTATTTCGCAAGAATGTATCAATTTAGTCCGAGGGCCGGTGAGCGTTTACAAAGCGAAAGATTGCGGCCGAGCCCGCACTCGGTGCTCCTGTTTCGTTGACAGCGGAATGCGATAACAAAGTGGGTTTGCGGCACTGACGCTGAATTTTGGTTACGATAACGCCAGGTTAAACAGAACTGTCCGTTACCCGAATAGAAATGGTGTTACGCTAAAATAATGAAACGTAAATCGTGAAGAATACAGTCATTGAAATGATAAGCTTGTTAGCTCTGGCTTGAATCCAACTTGTGTTACTGTCTTCTACGTACTGTTGTTTATGAAATGATTTACGGTATATTGTATAACTTTGAACGTGGTCACGTGTACAACCATACCTACCCGTCAAAAAAAGAAGGTTATTTACCTAACTGAATACTAACTGATATTTTCGGTATGAGTTTCTTTATTTTAAGTGTCATTGCCAAATTGCTTCGTATTAAATAAGTTTATGACCGGACGCCCTTAAATCAACCTAGAGAATCTTTGAAACGTGGCTGAGATTGCGATGTCGGATAATAATATAGATGAATCCATGAACGAATTCACATTTTTAAATACAGTTTGTTACTGGAGCCACGCCTAGTTACATAATGATGTTGATATAAATAGCAAATTTATTGATACAGCGATTACAGACGTATTCAAAGTCTTCCTTATTATCGTGCTGTATATTACACAAGGTCAAGGCTATGAAATGTACACGGCTGAATCTTGTTTGAGAAATCAAATTTATTCTTTGCCGTTTTTATGCCATCGTACAACTTTTACGGAGGAATACATAATTTCATATTGAACAGTTTCCGATATTAAGGTTGTTTATGCTTAGATTACTTTCGAATCAGTGTTACAAATCTGTTCGTGATCGGGTCTAAGATATTGGATATCATAGTTTTAAAGCGAACCGATGGTAGTAAACTAGAAAGCAATTTAAATTATAAACCTTGACGAAATATTCCAATTTGACCAAAATGATTGATATAACTCAGTCCAATGTAATAACACGAAATCACAATGATTTCTCGGTATGTAGAATCGAATTATGATGAAACAATAGAGAGTAGAGAACTTGATCCACGCATTAATAGATTTGCTCACACCGACTGGCTTTCATTGGAAAATATTGTCGTAACAGCATATTTGACATTTTGAATAAATGATACTGCCATATAACTTAACGATAACCCTTATTTGCCTCTTACGACACCCACGGAAAAAGATGAAGCCATATTTGTAGCGGAGACTACGGCAAGAGACTATTGTTAAACTCGTGTTTCTCTTTTGGAGAGAATGGCTGTAATTTGTTTTGTGGCCATTTCTCAGGTGAAACCTCATAATTTGAATATAGCGTCTTTGTCGATGGAAAGTACGCTGCGTCTTTCTTCGGCACGGTGCGTGGCGCTCTTTGTACGATGATCTCGATAGTTTCACCAACATACGACTTGGAACAGCTCACTGCTCAGATTTCTTTTATTATCGCTCTTGTAATGCTATGCTAGCTATGTGGTATCGTTTATTGAGACTACATGTTGGACCTGTGGGTTTTATTTATGATAATCGGTAGACTATTATTATAAAATATGTGATTTTAAATAGAGTGATGGTGTATTTGTTAAATAGTTTCTAGTCCACCTCTTTTATTAACACAAATTATAATGTTCACTCGTGTATATTACTTCTCGCCTTTTAATTTTATGAGTTTGAAACATTGCCGATTCTCAGGTGAATAGTGTCACAACTTCGCCGTAACTCTCGACCGATGTCATTACTCACCTGAAAGTGGCTCATGAAACTATGACAAGACCCACTCACGTAAGATCTAAATTATGTGCCTACGCCGCTCCACAAAGCCTATTTGTTTAATACGTGAAATAAAAAATAATTCAGTTTTATTTAGAGAAAAAATAACTGTTCACTTGAAAAAAAAAGTAGAGTAAAAGAGACTATATGATCAGAATAAGCATGGAAATCAGAACAATCCTGCTAGTGTATGTTGATAATTGAGTGTCAGGTATATAGCTGTTATTTATTATTTTATCCGAAGCCGATTTGGAGCACAGTAGCGTGAGGCGTTAATTTGCCGAGGGAGCAATTCGGAACGGGGACATCGCGCGCACTCCAACTTGGTTGAAGAGCCGCGCGCGTTGACCCATTTTGTGCGTAAAGCGGTATGGTGCGTAGAGGAATCGATGATATAGCAACCGAATCTCGAGGCCTTCGCCGCTTTACTGATGAGTTTGGATCTGTGTCAGGGTCCTCCCCCGCTATACGTCCCTACGCCTTCTGCGCTCGGCCTCCCTCCGGTAGGCAGGCCCTGGCGCCCCTGCCGTGCCTCGGTTGACCCGTAAAACTCTAGTGTTTGCGTTATACTTTCCGTGGGCTCTTTTAATGATTTGGGGTCACACGTGTTAGCATTATTCGTACCTATCTGCAAAAATTAGGATAGTGGTTTTGGGGAGTTGCTCAACCCAGAAATTGGTTGGCATGCCAACCGATGCCATGGCATTGAAAAGCAGCGTAAATTTATGGTCCTAGTTAAAAGAAGTACTTAGCTGGAAAGAGTACATCATAAACTTTAACATAATACAACAAAGACAATGATATAATCTATCCGTAAAGGTGAAACAACGCGAATATTGTGTTGGTATTGTTGAACTATACATAAATTCTTTTTGAGAAGCTTCAGCTAACAAAACTGAGGTCATTTATTTTGGGCCGATGTATACTTGACCAAGTTTTGGTTATTCATAATTCCTCCATAAAATACATAGAATAATCAGTTCAAAAGACCTTAACTCTGTACGTGACTGTTTATTTTGTTATCGGTTTAATGATTATATAATAGTTGTTGAAATCAATTAGTTTAAATTGATAATTGAATGGAAAGGTTATGTTACTGAATATTATGAGGTTGGTAGAGTCATGCTTCAGTAACTGAAGCGTGACTAAATTGAAACAATCTAGTGCGCTGAATGCAACCGAGCTTCGGGTTAGCGATGAAGTGGTGATCGACCTTTGCAGCTCCGTCACCTTCGCAGCAGCCGCCAGCGTTGGCATTGTCGCCTCGACGCCAATAGGAAGCAACGCGGCCGCAGATCGCTATTGGGCTTAAGGCCATTTACAATGCACCATCTTTTACCTTGTGCCCCTTACTGTGTAGAATGACCCGAAATCGACTTCGGCGGTTATAGAGCGCGACGAAGATCTCCATATGTCTTGTTTTATCGCCCAATTTTTTTAAAAGTTAATTGTAACCCATTTTATCATCGGATACCTCGTTTATTTACATTCATTACTGTCTGCTAATTATCAAAAACGTAACGTGTGCAGATATAGCATTGATTCTGTTAACCTAAACGATTGCCCTACAAATATAAAGTCGTATAATACACACGTAGGCCTTGCCCAATTTTTTTCAAACGCCACTCTTTTACCATGTAGGTCAAATGCATTACGATGTCAAAATTGACCCGGTTCTTTTTGTGCTTAGAAGAAGGTTTTTTGAAAGTCTCGAAATTAATGATATAACGTTTCTGAATGAATTAATAAAAGTTATATTGTTTAAAAATAATAATTATGAATGAATGATATAATTCGCACCTGCATCAATTCTTTACTTCCAGACATGTGGTGATTAACGAATTGTAAAGATGTAGGAAAGTAGAACGGGGGCATCAATTTCAAGGTCGAACGTAGCTGAACAAATTTATTTTGAACGGTCAAATTCAGCGTTAACATTAAAACACCTTGGAGAATACATCCCGTGTGACACACACAAATAATGTTTTAGTGAAGTTTGTTTAAAATTATCGAGGTCATCAAACTATTAGGACTGGTACTAAAATTGAGCCTTTCTCTCTAAATATTTGTCTGCGGTTTCAATTATTCCAAACATACCTTCATAATAATATATATATGTATATACATATATCTTACAAATGCTGCAGTTAAAACCAGCCTCATTATTATGATGAGCCTTCTGAAAAAGAATGCCTAGAAGGCGTCTCTTTACGACATATTCACACTTGTAAAATCACGTCAAAAATATAAGCTTGTGCATTTAGTAAAGTCGAGGTGTTTATTTAAAACCACCTTTTCGTAATTGACGGACGGTTTATATCGTTTTTGTCTAGTGTTTCTTAATATACACACCGTGCGCATACGAAGACTGAAAGTGTACGTCCGCCTGTGTGCGCGGCCTCAACCGAGTTTTGTCGATGCTTTCTCGAGCGGCGAACCGGGTCGCGTTCTCGATGCCCCGTGCTGAGCAGGCTGAGCTGCCTCGTACCAACTGCTGCCAGAGTCTCGCTTGACACACGCACACCAGCGCGCTTGAACCATCTGCATGCACAGTCTCACACCTACATCTGTCCGAGATGTATTGTGTCAGGGCTAGTAAATAATTTTAATAAACGTGCTCAGCGAGAGCTCGCAATAAGAATAATTCAACCTACCATAGATAGTTTGAGCCGCACAATAAATACTTGGTAAATTGCAAAAAGGAGGGCACAGCTATATTTGCATATTTTAAGGTTAAAGGTAAAGATTGAGTTTACCTGTAGGTGTAGACAGATTGCTTGGCTATATGATATTGGATAAATGTGTATTTAATACTCGATGTTTTTTTATTTAAATTAGGCACAAATTATTGTATATTTCAAGATTATTTAAAAAGACCCCGCTGGTGTAATAGCTTGTATTTGCTAAACAAAGCACAAGGTTTTAGTATTATGTTCCGGCTCGGCGTATCTTGTGTAGATGTGCCGACACTACCGGCCTTGCCTCTTCTCCTTGCCGATATTGAATCCTACTGGATTCAATATAAACCTTGCCTGATACATTATTGTAGTGGGCGGTAATGTCTTAAGTAAAACTGGCATATTATCAGCTCGTCAAGTTCCCAGAGTCATAATAAAGTCACCAAGTGATTACATAAAATTACATTAAAATGATAACCAAAGAATTAAATATCCATTAAACTAAGGATCAGATTCCGAATGACCATCAATATTGGTTGATCAAAGTAAAGGTAATCGACAGTGACGACCCTCGTCAGTGTAGGAAGTAGGGTCATGCAATTTATATTAGGCTGAAGTCAAGGTCCCGCCAATCATTTTGGCCATCTAGTAATTCATAGGACAATAAAAGTTGAGGCCAAATCATTTCAGCCTTCTTTGTCATTTTATAATGAGAGGAAAAGACTACGCGATACCTGCTGAAATCATTGGTCTACCAACATTATTTTGATTCAAAGCATTATTAAGATTACTTCTAATCTATATTATCTATTTGCGATTGCATATTCACGGCAAAACAATGTAGAACTCGTAGGGCCGAGGTGGCACAGTTTCTTGTTTGATTTATAATTCAATCTGTCCTAGTTAGATTAGCGTCTGCATGTGCTACACCGTCGTCGATGTCTTCGCTTTCCAAAGGCGATGTTGCCAAATACTGATGGTGTATGGTGGTTGGCGGGGCGCGGACCGTGTATCGGTTTCGTTTCCCATTCGCCCACCTTTGCGTGCGCTCTTACATAACCGGCTTCGCAAACTCCTGCTCACGTCACTCTTTGTATTTAAAACGTGTTAAGTGTCGTGGTAATCATTTCAAAATGATTTCCCCGAGAAGTTGGTAACTTTCACGCTTTGTTTGGACTTGGTGCTGGGTCGTTGGCGGTTTTTTTTTTTTGCAATATGTAATCTTTTCAGAATATAATGCCATAAATGTAAACTACATTTGAATAGCTGTAATAACATTTAACAATGTTTGCTGGACATGGTTAATGATTAAAGACCCAAATATAAAAAAGCGATGTGGGTTTACAACGTAACGGTGGCAAGTAAAACCGCTTCAGTGTTCACATGCGAGGCATTCTGTTTGATTCAGAATTGGCCGTTCGTCCTCGGCCTCGCTCGACCGCTTCCGCCTTACAGCTTATCCTCGCCCGTTGTGCCCATGATAATCTTTTGTAGTATGAGCCTTGATCCTAGGTTCTTCCGAAGTCACCCGTCTATTTATTACTATAACAATATTGTCATTTCCTTTCTAGGTATAATCAGCAAACCGCGCGCGCCTCTTCGTTGAAGTACGTAATATTTTTTAAGTCATTTATTTATCTTAACAACTTTGATAATTTGGGTATATATCCTATTTAACACAATATTGCTAACATATATTTGTCGGGTTGTGCACCAATCTTATACTCTCTGAAACACTAGTAGAGATGTAGAGTCGTAACTAAAAATATATAGTTGGAATAAATCAATCATACCAGATAAGTACAGTAACGTTTTTCTTCATTTGCAATTTCCATGTGAACAGTTTCAATAATAACGCTGGTTTTATTGTGCCACGTGCAAACAGGTAGGCGTGAGTGCTTCTACGTCACAGCCCAGCCTATGAAGGTCATGACGTAACGACGTAGTCTCACCATTATTCAGTTTGTCGATCCATCGCTCGATTCCTCACGAGGCCAAACGTTCTATTACTCGACAGCAGAGGTTATGCGCGCTTTTATAATTCTGTCTCGTTTCCTTAACTTCAAGACCGTTGGCGGGCGGCAGTGGTTCCCGACATTAAAGCCTAATAGTAGTCTGATTTACAACCAGGAAACGTACAGTCGTTACGTAGCAACACGACGCCAATGATCACACTAATTATTCTGCAACGACAAGTTAGACAGACACCTCTGTTATCGAAACATAGGAGCATATCGTCATATATCCTAAGTTAAATTATAGCGTTAATAATATTCCACAGCAGATAACTTTCGTAATATTTGTGTGTAAGAAGCGTTCGCTGATATCGCTCTGGAACTTCGCCAAGTCTTAACCGAAGCTGCTAGAGAAGGTCCGGAATCTAATATAAACACAAGAGATTTCAAGTAAATTTTACTGATATTCAGATCTGTTTCCATGATGACCTTTGTAAATTAATCTTCTGTTTTTTGCGGATGCTATAAACAACTCACAGTAGTTTATTATTCATAACAACCTGTAGATACATAATTAATGAAAATGATATTGTGTATTATTGTAACACTAATTATGATTGTAAGAGATCTTTAAATAGTTGGGAAACCTTCATAAAAGTTTCCAGTAGTGATTGTTATTTGGTTTCTTTTTACAGCTGAAGGTTTTCCAGTAGCCATTGTGCCATTTTCAAAATCTTCTTTAGTTTTTCTAACTGTATTTGAATACATTTAAATACTTGCTTCTGTATGGCTGTCTTCTGTTATATTGTTTTGGTCTTCTAAATTAGTTCCCCCGTTATATAGCGGAAATAGTCCAAATAGCCATACGTAATGATAGCCTTATCCGATAAAGATCGAAAATCGATGCTGTATATTCTCAGTAAAATTATATTATTGGTGACTTTCATTGATTAATTTTATCTTTCAATGTCATAACGATAAAGCCTCGTTCAAAAAAGCCCGATACGGTCTCTTCGCATACAATATTACTATTTGTCTTTGCAGAGAACTGAGCAAATTTTACTTGCGCAGTTTTGTTTGCCAAATTATAATATATCATGCAGTCATCGGTTTATTTTGAAATAGTGTTATGTACAAGCATTATCGTTTCGTAATTATTATCTCCGACTGCAACACCTATTGCTAGTTGGATAATTTCAAAGCGCCTTATTCCAGTTTTCGGTCTCATGTCTTGCTTTAGGTACTATTTTGATTAGGTTGGTATTTAAATTTCAGTTTTGTCATGTTTTAAACATTTTTTCATGAACCATGTGTAGATAATAATGCGGAACTAATTCCACTAGAGTTTTAGATATCAAAGGCACAGCTAACCACACAACGGTATATGTATCGTGTTTGATTGCGGAAGGCTTCACATTTTATACTAAAGTAATTATTTAATAACTTGTTTGTAGCCAACGTATGTATAGGTAGAACTGAATAAATCTTCCTAATCTACCGCGTACATACTTTTTCACGATAAAGTGTTAATTACGCTGTACTATAATGTTATCAGAGTATGAGTATCCCCTGTTAGCTACCAAGAATATTAACTTTCCGGGTTTAGTTTAGACCTTTGGTAGATTTTGGATATGGATAGAAGTTTGTTTTCTTATGGTATCTCTAAAATTAATATTGTCAACTGGCCCTGAATAAAATAATTAAATATAATGCTAACTATTTCTTTTTATAGATTTAGATATCTTGCAAAAAATTTATCGCTCCCATTCATTCAGTCACGTACGAAGATCAACTATCGAAGTCACATGACGTAGCCTCATAGCTTCATATCACCTTTGCAGATTTCTCTTGTTCCTAAATTGACATGAATTACAAATGATACGTGATTATCGAGCTCCACTTACGGCATATTCCTTAATTGTCAGGTTGCCACACGCATTTGCACACGTACGGCCATCATCATTTGAGATGACGTAGCACGGTCACCTTGCGCGTCCTCGCACATCGCGGACAAATAAAGGTGGTGAGCATTTAGTTCCGCGTTCGCCTGCACGCTCCAACTGCGAAATATTTTAATTATGTAACATCCATTTACATATAATCACTAACAACAGTTATATTCATATTCATCAGATTCCAAACACATCTATCTATCAACATTTTAAACCTAATGACCGCCTCCTTTTATCACAGACTACTTGTTGTTTTTATCATCACAAAGACGTGTTAATATTATTGTCTCCTAGTTTACAAAATCGGTTCTTAAATGCGTCTACAATATTATTCATTTCATTATGATGATATGAGTGTCGTCAACAAAGGCGAATAATAACAAATAATGTGAAGCGCGACCGCGGGAGTCGTAGCTACTAACATTCAACTGCCAGCTGTTACATTTACAGTGACACTTACTGCTTAGGACATAAGAATCATTTTTACTATAGATAATGTTATAGTTATTTCTAGTGTCTCTTCAACCCCTCTGACTATTGATGCTGGAGGGTATAGCTATCCCTTTCCTGCTTCATCTTCCTTTTCTGCCCACGAAGCGGCGGAGATAACCGGGCGAAATTGAAGTAATATTTTATGGACTTACAGTTTGTAGAACATGCACTTCCACAACTCATTTGAGTATATCGTCGCTTGAAGAGGTTACACTGTTTACTTTCCCATATTGCGTATAATGTTACACAAGGTCTGCTTGCAAAAGCGCTTTGGTGTTTCATGCGACATATTGAAGACTTTTTCTTTTGCTTGAAACAATGGTTCTGCTCTTAAACATATAGCAATAACGTATATAATTATATGATAAAGAGCATGTATGTTTTCGAGGTCTCCTTATAAACTTAGTTCACTTGTACAGTTCATTAACAAAGAATGGTATACTGAACAGTGAAAGTCACGCTACCATTTCGGTTGGCAGTAACATTTAAAAGGTTATATAGTTTCAGTCACAGTAAACTAATTACGTGTCAATAAAATATGGTAGTTATTCTGAGCTCGCTGTGGTTTTATTGTTATACTATTTACAATGGCTACGAGACGATGACGGCTGCCGCAACCTTGAATACATCATGTGTTTGATTATTCCACACGTCACAAGTACTGGTGTTTCTATCTGCATCATATAACATAATCCAAGCTATTTTTGATACATTTTTCCTCTCACATTCTACATCTGTACCTACTTAGCACTCTTAGCTCTCTAGCAGCCTTTGTCCAAAGCCTGAACATGATATTTATTTTTTGGCAGCCTTACGTTGTAGACCAATTAACTAAGTACCGAATGAAGTAGACGTGGCCAATTATAATTGATAATTTAATGTTTTATATATACTTAGAAGAAAATATTAACTTTTACAAGAGACCTTCACAAACACACTTAATATTTTTATTCCTTCTAAAACCTTGCTCGATTTTCACTACATACATATGTCCTATGTAAAGAGGTCGAGTGTTAGAAACATAATAACTATGTAATTCCACGTTAATGTTTACTATGTCCAACAATATCTTTCATAGCTAACTCAAACACGTTCAGGCAAATACAGCTCATATTTATGTAGCCAATAATATAGACATAAACAATTACTTTAGTAAATCACGGACTCGTGAAGAATTGTGATGTTTACTAGTTTATCTAGCATCGTTCAAAATGGCCAATTTACGAGCTCGCTCGCCACAGACGGTTTTGAGCTGCCTGACCGCAACTTCGTCAGAGAGAATTTAGAACAAGTACGGTGCTATTGTTTCACATTTAATTTCATAAATAGTTACTATATTAATATAGAAAATGTAGGACGATGCATGAACAAAGGACGTGTTTCCATTGTCAGTTATTACTCAACATCAAAATTACTCACCCTACCTCCGCCTAAATTAGGTTTTGTCATTTAGAACACTAGATGTTTGTTGTACGTACCGACGTACGTAAGTAACCTCGACATCTGTACTTGTTGCGTCACCACCGGACATGTTACAATACCTCTATTATTAAAATGTCACAGAGAATCGCTTAGCTGCTTTGTGTACAAGACGAGGCGACCTCGTGTCCACTTAAGCCGTCTTCAGTTCGACGCAGACTAAACTTCTGTTGGAAAACTGGCACGAAATCAATAGTACATCTACGTAGTGCATTACGCCCCATTTCTGGCTCCCTTTGCACATCGCTACATTCCCGAAAAACTCTCTTAGGAGAGATACATAGGTACTATACCTATGCTTGTGCAATTAATTCTTGTAGGCTAGTACCCAGTAGTAACAACAAGTATTTTTCCTGTATACCTAATACGGAACGCGTATAAGCGTATATAGTATGTGTTTTTTATAAAACATTCAGTCTATATTGCAAATAGTTTCCCATTGTTATTGTCACATTGTTTTATTTACCCAACAAGATGAATGTAAAAAATATGTGCAACATATAACGATGCCGATATCGTAGGACTATTTGCTCGCTGTAAACAAGCCGTCCTTCAGATCCCAGTCGAGGACCCTATAATGTCGGGTCGTCCTCAGGGCGTCTGAGTCACAACACGCAGTCATCGTTAAGAGGGCATTGCTCACTTGGTTACTCCCCCCTTGGCACGCTCGCTGCATCAGCGAACCACCGTTTGAAAAATAAAACCAGTCATATACGTATCAGTATCAGTACATTCATTGTTCTATCGTCCTTATTCCGATTCCATTGTCTCGACAAACCCGCCATTATTATTATTGATTGCAAATTTATGGTTATACAGCCTTATTGTAAACCTTTTCAGGGTTTAACATATAGGACATTACAAATAATTGTAAATAACAATGTAATGGGCGCGGAAAACCACAACGTTTGTTATTTAAGCTAAATAAATGTTATAATAATACCGCAACCTTAATTCTATGTTAACATATTCATGCTGAATATTATTTTACAGGCATATAAATCAGGAATAATAGAGAAAATTAATTGCGTATGAAAATGTGAGCGCTGTGACTACGTAGGTACTGATTGTATTTGCAATAATTCTTTGTTATGCTAATAATAAGCTTTCATATGGCCGTATAGTATTTGAAACATGTAGATGGTTACATAGATAGAGGTATTTATCTCTTAATGTAAACTCGGGGGCCGTGACACAACAGAAATTGATGCAAATGTGTCGAACGTCACTGCTGAGGTAGCAATAATTCAGTCAGCCAAATGCGACAAAGTCCTCGTTCTCCGTTTTTATGGCACCTACTTACGGCTTGAGATTTACCAACCGATCCCAATAATGTAGTGAAACGACGTCGAGAGGACTTAAATATAGAAGAGGATGCGAGCTGGTCGGGTGACATCTAAAATAAGACCACGGGAGACCGATCATACGTACTACGTAGATTGCTCAACATTTCACGGGTTGTTGACTTCTTCATTTCATATCAAATTCATTTATGTTGAACTCCGATGTACCCAATTTGACTTCCAAGAGAACAATGTTGTTTTCAATAACGTGTTCAAAAAGTAAAGAAAAAACTAATTATTTTCAAGATATATTTGATTCGATTCGTCGTCTATTTTGCCGTGGCTCAATGGCTTGAAATGCCTAGGTCTTTAAATAATCCAAAAAATAATAAAAGAACCTGACACATTGTTATATAAATAAAAGGGTTATGATTTTAATGTACTGTATTTTTAATCAGCAAAAAGACAAGATAATACAAGAGCAGTATAACACGAAGTAGCCATATTGGAGTAAAAAATAAAAGCATAATTGGTAGAGTTGCCAATATACATATTACACTGTATTTATTTTATTGCCAACAAAATTATGGTGCTTATGACTATGCAAATCCAATCATTGTTTTTTTAAAAGCATCTTATTCAAATCATTGAAATAGATTAAATACCATTGAAATAGATGAAGTAATAAATCTTTCTTGACAAAAAGGCTATCGTTTACGATACATAATAGTTTTTTTAAGTCGTTAGCATGGTGGTCCCATCCGTGGGTGGTCTACCGCAAGGGCCATCCGGCCACACCGCAACCTCCATCGATATCCTACAATCACCGTGAAATCCTACTCGTCTTACACTAAATACTTCATATGTGGGCTATGGCTACATTTTTTTAATGTAGGTCAAAAATAATAGATGAGCTGTTGATATGATGATTCACCTATTGTTAATCGTCATAGGAGCGGTTTACTGAAGCTGAATGTAGGTCGGTCGGGCCGCTCCATTTGCTACAGTGGCAAATTGTTGATCGACCTCGCAGTGATCGTTGCCCGTGCGATATCTTATCTACAACCCAGCGGTATGAAAAGTTATCCACCTATTAAAAGTTGTCATGGAACAAATATTTAATTTAACTACAATGTGTAATGTTTTGCTAAAATGTTTAACTTTAGATTTCAATTTGTACATTTACATGGTTTCATCATCATGACACATTTTGATTATGAGTTTCATAATTCTGATGAGATTAGATTGAGGTAAATTGAATAGAATCTGTGACAAGGGAAATCGTTAAATGAAAACGAAATGGAAAATAAGGTGTTAAAAATATGTCTTCTTCAACATCACATCACTAGTGAAGACTCGGCTCTCAGCAGTCGCAGTTTCTGGGTCGTGTCGATTAATTCACTTAGCCTACTTTTATTTAGTGCTGTGACACTTTTTTATGTTTGACATACTTCATTTCATTGCTCGAGTGCAGACCAGAACTGTCCATTTTTATTCCAGCAATTCCAATGTGGGTAGGTTCAGCAATTGCCCTGTTTCTTTTTATTCAAATTGGATTATGTATGCATACTTTTAGTTGGTCATAAATAAATACCTAATTGTATGCGATGATCTGGAACAGCGTGTGTTTACTAAATATTCCAGTTAAGCGGTGAGACAACAATTTGTTTGGGTACACGTACAATGAAATGACTATGTCGAGTTCACTAGAAGTCCAGGGTATTCTATTATCATCAAGTCGGCTCGGTATTCAGTGACACCCATTTACGAATAACAGTTTGTGACGATAAACCTTTGTAACGATAAACTCGGGACCATTTCAGGAGCAGTAAAATACAGGCTTTGTATTTCATGTTGTACAGACAATGCAATGCAATCAAAAGTAACTCGTTAGCTCTTTCTTGCTAATTCACTTTGTTTACACTTTTCTCTTCGTTCCAATTGGAAGAGGATGGAAATCAACTGTTACTTTTATTCGTAAACCGAATCCAAAGTATGGTTTAGTATAACACAACCGGAATTATACGCGGTATATGGGATTCACGATGATCTGGAAACAATATAAATTACATTGCGTTTTTATACTGGAACTCATCAAAAATATTTCGGACTGGATGTTGAAATTTGACCTCCTCTCGAAATAAAAATTCTCCCGAAATATAGAGCTGACAATATAAGTATCCAGTTAACTGGCGTGATATGATTATACCTTCACAAAAAGCGACCGCACGCAGACTGTGAACGGATGCAGTGCGGTGATGAAACTGACACAGATTCTAACGCGTATTTGGTAATCGAAATACAGTTCGTGAAAGTCTCGCAGGACGGTCAAATCTCGCACATTGTAAGTGTCCCACTTCGACATACTCTCGACATTTTGACGGCACCGAAACCCAAAAGCCGAAAGATACTAACGTGTAACTCTTCTTTCGCCGACTCGTCATTGTTCAGCAACCGTCCTCGGTGCGCACGTACCGGTACATACATTTATAAAGTGTGTATAATGTATTGTGTTCGCGTCCCAGATTTGGGAAGCGAAACTACGATCGTTGATTGGCGTATTACGACGTTGCTACATTTTCGCCTTGCATTCAATTCTATGAGAATTTGCAGGTATTGCTTATCGGCCACTAGGTCACTCGTTAGCGTATTGTATTTGTTACATTTGGCTATCTACGCAATGTACCTAAAACACTAAAGCTTTTTATCCGTGTTAGAAATAACTAGCACACCTTAGGTTAACTTGGGCAACCCAATGTACTGTGATCTATCCCACGATAGCTGAAAAAGTATGGTAGAGTAAGAAATTTGTGTCATGGAGATATAGTAAAATTATTATGAAGGAAACACTATCTGGCGCGATACTTGTGCATCCTTAAGATAGTCCTCACCTAAGACATATATGACATAAATGCCTCATCAATATTAGTCAACGGCTCTTAAAGGTGTTCTGTTACTTAAGTTTTATTGAGTGCTAACTCGTACATAACAATTGACTTCATGTGTGTATTGCATACCTATTAGTCTTTGTTGTACCTAAGCTATGAAGGTACAAACTAGACAAAATGCTAGATGGTTTTCCGAATAAAGCCTAAATGCCAAATTACAAGTTGGTGACATCATTAGCTAGTCCTGTTTGACTTACAAGTTTCGTTTTTGTCTATGTATTTCGGTTATTCTCATTGCATCATCAATAGGTTCTTTATATATATATATATATATTTAGGTTAGACCATACGCCACATTGCTCACTTGGAGATAAATCAGAGCATGTTTTTATGTTTATCATGCATTTAGATTTTAGGACTAAACAAACTAGCTTATCGTCTTCTTTGTTTGTTATTAACCAAGTATGTGGTTATTCATTAACGTTAACATCGTTTCTAGTATCGACGATCACATTAAGATAATAAACGCATAAAACTCCATAAACTTAATTTCCTGGTCTCTTTAAATTCTCATTACTAGATTGTCCTCTACTTGTGTTTCTTTATTAGGCTGTCTTTGTAATTATTTATTACAGATCGGTTAACATTTATGGCTATAATTTAGTAATGATCTAGGTAGATCTTGCCATTACATTATTGTAACTAACACACTCATTAGTCGCTCTATATGGCAGCTATTAAATGACTTAAACCATTTAGACCGGAGTTAGTCATACTGAGGCATTTCCTCTAGGCCGAATACCAATACGGAATACCAGAATATCATGAGAAGACGAATTATTCATTTGTTTCTGTGCGTAATTGAGGCTATTGTATTCAAAAGTATTTTCATTTGTATGCGAAAAGTTGGCAGAATTGTTATCTGTGAAGTAGCGTTTCCTCTCCTCCCTCTTTATTGAATCGATTTTCACCTTCGTATTTATGATCTGACGTTTCCTTGTCGTATTTATAGTCCTGGTTGTCTGGGCTGCTATTGCATGCTCAAATGGAATCCCCAAAGTGTACCTTACCTACATTATAATCACTCTGAACAGCTTAAACTTACCCAATTTCCGAATGAGCGTTTGGACCTTTTTTACTTATCCTTTTGAATGAGCAACTTGCTTGTTCTTGATTGCACCATTGTTATCAATATTTGTACCCAACTGTCTTTAAGCCAGCCTCCTTACTGAAAGAGTCCCCTTCTGGGATTCCTTGTCGTGTTCATATATCCCTTCTGCGATTTGATGCATGTAGACTTATGTGTGGTTATGTATTGTTGCAGGCTTGGGGCAGGCAGCGAGTGCGGCGGTGGAGGGTCGGGCGGCGGCGCGGCCGCTCCGCAGTCGGCGCGCGTCTCATCCAACGGCGCCGGCGGCATGGCGGTGAGCCGCGTGCCCAGCCCGCTGCACGACGGCAACACGCCCGTCGCGGAAAACTGGTGCTTCACACAGGTAAAGTATGGTATCTATCGAACTTTTGATTAGTCCTGTTCCTGTCTGCCAACGCGTAAATAGCGCGCTTTGCTTCACCGTTCCGCGCGGTTCTATCTGTCGTCTGGTATAAGTGTGGAGTCACCTTTATATCAGATTTTACTGAGCCCTAAAACTAATTGTTATAGCGTGCTCTTTATTGCTCACAGTTGTATCTAATATAATATTTGGAGCCACTTTTATACCAGTCTGGAATATTAAAGGTAAAATGCCTATTAGTCAGGTGATTTACAAGTGCTTCTTTTAAACAAAGGACGTTTAGGAGTAAAACGTGAAGGTTGACATGAATGGCAAGGGCATTTCATTGCCAACGAACGAACTTTTAACTGAAGTCGGAAAACGGGCCCAGAAAACAGTAGGCTTCAGTCACGCAACACAGAAAAGCAACTTTATATAACAAATTCGTTAAATAAACGTCTAAAACGCACACTGAGACTTGTCAAGTATTAATACAAGTCATCTGTCGGTGTGCTGCAAATAGCGATAATAATTGTTTACCAAGGCCGTTATCGGTGAACTTGAAATATGTTGCGCGCATATGTATATTGTGTTAACGTGTACATACATATTTAAAACTACTAGGAAGAGCTCTGCACGTGTCCGCTTGTTCAAACTACAGAGGTGACTCGTGCGTCACGTTGTGGAGCTATAAGTATTACTATACTGTCTCGGTATGCGTCTCGCGAGCCATGTCACCGATTTAGTGATATTAAAAATCCAATTTTAAAAATATTTCTCTGATAAAAAAAATCTGATAACTTAGCAATAACAAGTGAAACGTTCAGTAACGTCACACGTTACATAATGATCGTTTGTTCTCTCAGACGTCAATAAAGGGTATTAGTAACAGTGTACCTCTCAGCGATAAGAGAGTCCGTAGCTATCCGGCGAGGTGATTTATTTTCTGCATCGAACATCGATTAGGTATCGCTATGAAAATGCTTATTTCCCGGCTGATGGTCATCGCTAAAGTAATTGGAACGACCGTTGTGCGACATAGACGCACCGATCTGGTATTACCTTTTTTGATACTTTTTGTCCAAAAATCTATTTAGTCTACAATAACGGTAGTTTTTTGCTTGCTTTGTGCGACGCTGCCGCACGTAGGTACCTAAATTTATTAAGATCTGTCTCAGGTTTTAATCTTTAGGAATCTGTTGTGATGTATTTGTACCGTTATTTAACGGAGTCGACAGTAAAATCGTGTTCTTAACGTAAACGTAATGGATAATGATAGTTACATGTATTGTAATGATTCATGTTAAGGATACAGCTGTTCTCTATACTTTCGTGTAGGATTGTGGCTATGTAGGCTCCGTTCTACACGTGTTGTTGCTCGGCGCTTCTGCTCCGCGGATACTCGGATACACGTGCCGCTCTCCGATAATCACGTTCTTCATTAGTACTCGGAACCGAGTCAACAATAAACCTCGCATGTTATCGCAACAATTAGAGCTCTCTTTGAAGTGAGCCATACACAAACGACGCTACTATGAAACCATTATGTATTGTAAATCACTTTAGTTTGAAACGGCCATTAAAATTACTGCAATTTACTTGCGTTTATCAACAAACTATGCCTTTGCATTGCAATAGCAACACAACTCTGCACAATGTAAATGTTTGTATGTTATCAGTATTATTTCGCGTTAAAATTCTGTCCACGGTCCTGATTGGTCATGATGATTTTAAATTAATAAAGCCCACATATTTTCCTCCATATTGTTATTAAAACAAAACATGTTTCTCTATAAGAGAGCTGGTTTTTAAGGAGCACACATATAAGGCCTTTAAGTGGCGGTGGAATCTGCAAACGGATGTTATCTATGTGTCCGCGAATGCGCGGGGATGATGCGGGCGGCCTTGGCGCGGGTCGGCGACCGGGCGAAGACCCCAGCAGCACCGCAAGCCAAGCAACGGTCGAGGGCAACGACCAGAGGCGGCCAGGTTGCGCCCGCGACTTGCTACGTCTATCCTCCTGACCAACGCTGTGGCCCAAGTGTCCACCCGACGAGACGCAGGGCCTCTGACAATCAGCCCGTCACGTTCAACTCACTCACATCATGCTAATTATTATTATATGAATGAATTATAATCGTCACAGACGTTGTCAAAGGTGCCATAAGCTCGCACAATATCACCAAAAGACGTATTATGGGCATTGGAATTACCTGAAACCAAGATCAAAGACTCGATAATATAAACTGTTTAAAGTAAATACGGACGACATCCTAACCTTGAATCATGAATGAAATAATGAGTGTTGTCCATTTTGTTCATGAAATTTTATTTGTCATAAATAAGTCGTTAAACTGCTTGTTTGTTTTCCATGGTGACTGTCGGTTAGGCAATTAAGGACAATGTATAAAGCACTAAGTAGAATAGTTAGGGACCCGTCCCGGGGAAGATTTATTGTCACTCACCGGGGGGCCCTTTGCAAGTGTCCGCTTCCTCACTGATTTACACTTTTCCATTATTTATGAAGCATTGTAAGTACATCATTCTGACTGATGAGCGTCACTACCAGTTTTAATATCTAAAGTTATACGTAGTTATCATTTACGCACAATTTATCCGCCCCCCTTTACTTCTACTTTTTTATAATATTAAATAATGTAATAATGTATGTTTCCTTTGTTTCAGGTCAAAGTGGTTAAGTTCAGTTACATGTGGACAATAAACAATTTTAGTTTCTGTAGAGAAGAAATGGGTGAAGTGTTAAAATCATCGACTTTTTCAGCAGGTGCTAGTGACAAGTTAAAGTGGTGTCTTCGTGTTAATCCTAAAGGACTCGATGAAGAGAGCAAAGACTATTTATCCTTATACTTATTATTAGTGTCGTGTAATAAATCAGAAGTGCGTGCAAAATTCAAGTTCTCAATATTAAATGCAAAACGGGAAGAAACTAAGGCGATGGAGTCACAGCGTGCATACAGATTCGTTCAAGGCAAAGATTGGGGGTTCAAAAAATTTATAAGAAGGTGAGTCACGCATTATTCTTTTAAGTGTAGAAAACGTCATTATTTGTTTGAAAGCCTCACAAAGCAGTGTTAGTTATTTTTTGTAAGTGAGTAATGTAAATACAGAAAAAACAGTATAATTTTATTACGTATATTAAATCAAAACAAATAATGAGTTTACGAGGCAAAAAATATCACAAAACAGTGTAGATTTCGTGGAAACTTACGAAGCATACAGTTAGGTAGGGGGAGGACCCCTATAACGGGGCAGTCACATAATTTTATTCCCTACTGCTGAAAAAGTGGGCTTCTCGCGAGGGCTATGAACACCACATTAAGTAGACCCTTGGCTACATACGCGTAATCTTTGTAGCAACAGCTGTTATGGGACGACGGTGTAATATCGGGGGTCTTGTGTTATTGGTCGTAGTGTAAATCAACCCCTTTTGAAGTCATGCGTTGAATGTATCCGGTGTAGACACAGAACCAGTCACGATTATGCCCCGAATGTCCTTAATCCTGCAGTGTATTGAAAAAATGGAATTAAGTTCAACGAAGCCTCAAAAACTAAAGTATCCTACACAAATTAAGCACAGTCTTTATCCTATTATGTAGTAATTTTACCTAGCCCACATTCTTGGAAACGAGCCTAGATTGATACAATTGGTTCGGAAACCCTTTTTGGGTCAAGGTGTCTGCGATGTTCATTAATCTAATTCTAACAATTTTATCACTACCTGTTGCCGGCCGGCCGTTCGTGGCCTTTTTTTTTTTGTAGTTTTGTTTAAAACCCAGTTTCAACTTTTTTGTATGACAGAGGAACTTCCCATTTTTTATCATTTTGACTACCTAAACGTCCAAAGTCTTTGGGTCTACTACTATTATATTTATTGAAGTATTTTAGGCACTTGTGCAGTCTTAAAAATTAGCTAAGTTATAATATCACTGGAGGCATAAAAAAATCTTGTTCCGTAATATTTTTCTATGACCTAAAATATCGGAGAGCATCAGTGATTCCGGTCTTCATTTCGTGGCTCATATAAAAGGGAGCGAGCGCCACTAACGACCGGCTCCGGGCCAAATCTTCCATTGCGGTGATGCGAATACCACAAGGTTCAACTTTACTGAGTGGTAACGTTTTTACGACACCGTAAAAATGAGAACAAGAACGCTTGCCTATAAATCAAGTTACCTTAGCATCAATTTTATTCTGCGTAAAATTTTCTGAGTTTTTGGGGTGAAAAATATGTTGAGGTCCTTTGTTTGTGTTGCTTTTGTCGGGACGGGATGCCCTGTTACTGGTGTGCAGTTCCCTTGGTAATTGATTATACTGATACCTGCATAGCTATTCACAACCACTCGCTTCCGTACCGTATCGACCACCAATCATTATTATCGTAAGAGTCCTCTTAACGCTGTTCACAAGTCCAAAATCCGAAAATTTTCTCAGTTTAAATCAAATAGATACGACCGCTATTCTTCCGACACGTGTTTGCTGTCCGGGGCAAGGCAAATCAGCCCCAGCAGTCTCGACATTCATAGCGATCGCTTTACGACCGAATCCGGTCGCAAAGTCCCGGATTGACAGGTGTAATGTATGGAGTGACAGGACTTTGCGACCGAATTCGGTCGTAAAGCGATCGCTATGAATGTTGAGACTGCTGGGGCTGGTTATCGAAATGTGGCATTTTCGATACGATAGCCTGTCGGATGGTTGTAAATAGCTATGCCGGAAAGGTTCTCAATATTTCCCAGAAAGGCACACCTCTAGGAATATCAACCCTAACTGCACCCTCATACCGTTCGCGGAAATATGTTTATATTTCCGCTAAACACGAGAACTTCCTAACAATTTCTCTTCTGCGGAAACAGAAAATAACCTGACATTTCTCCAATTTCCAGAGACTTCCTATTAGACGAAGCAAATGGCCTGCTACCAGAAGATAAGCTGACGATATTCTGTGAAGTGTCGGTGGTAGCAGACAGTATCAATATTAGCGGGCAGAGCAACGTGGTTCAGTTCAAGGTGCCCGAGTGCCGGCTTTCAGACGACCTGGGAGCTTTATTCGACAACGAAAGGTTTTCCGACGTCACGTTAGCAGTTGGAGGAAGGGAATTCCAGGCGCATAAAGCCATTTTAGCAGGTAATTTTAATTTCTTTCTATTGACTATACTGGGTGATTTTTTCTGGAGCAGTTAGGGGTAGGTACCCTGACCGTTGTAGCGACAGGAAAACGTTTCTAGAAGACTGTTTTTTTTTTACTTTTTGAGTAATCTGTTTATGTCTGAAGCGAATAATCTGTTTATGGCTTCAGACAAAAGCGGCCCACCAAGGCATGGATATATTTTAAACCATTTTTTTAAAGTAGAGTTTTTCGTAATTTTTATTAACAATCTTGTTGAGTCTTTGTAGCTTGAATAAAGAAAAATTCTATTCTATTAGCCCTTCTTGATATACCGTTCAGGTTCATGAAAGCGTATACATTGTTGAATGCCTACTGGAGGCAAAGACCACGTTCATTTCTTCATAAAAAGTAGCTTATTTGTCTAATATTATAATAAACTAAAATATTTAAATTATATTTATAACAATCTTGATTATCGTATTAGACAAATTCTTGAGGCACGATTCACTGGTTCTAAATCATATAGGATCGATAGTATCGAATGTTCACGTAGCAAAGTAATATTTTATCACAAAAAATTTATCTGATAGGTATTCGACAAGTGGTCCAAACAACCTTAATTTATTTTCTTTTTGCCTCTAGTATAAACAGAACTATAGATCTTAATTGACTTTTACATGCGAGATTTTAGGCCAAGGAGAAAACCTATAAGCTATTTTCGTCCCGAAACCCCCCTGTAGTTTCCTTGTACTAATTTCTAGTGGAATTTCCGAGTGCGAGCTTGTTATTAGAAATATAATATAACGAGCATTATAATAATATTGGCCTAGTTTTGTTATTATAATATTAATAATTAGGAGTAATTTTTCAAAATATACCTAATGATTTTTCCGCTATGACATAAGCTTATCGGGTAGTGGTACCTAACAAAACATAAGACCACAGAGCTTAGTAATGGCCACAGAGACTATAATATAATATATCTAATTATTATACTAATATAGGTATTAAAATTTAAATAAAACGTTTTAAACAGGGTGAAAGATTTTTCAAAAAGTTCCTAATGTTTTTTCCGCTATGACAAGCTTGTCGGTTAGCTGTACCTAACACAACATGAGACCACAGAGCTTAGTAATGGCTACAGAGACTATAAAGTATTACGTTTATATGTATACAGATTTAAAGTAGGGAAAAACCCGAAGTGTCCCATATCAAATTCAGTGAAAAGTATAGTCAACAAGTCACTTAAAATAACGAGTTAAAAACTGAAATATTAATTATGATTCATACGGTAGTTATATTTTCGAATCCAGATCACACGATTAGAGACTGTGTTACAATACAAATTAATTCTCTTATGTAGGTTGTGATAACAGCACGGCAGAGCTAATGGGATTTCCGTTATGTTTTTCCCTTTGTGGCCAAAATTGGAATTGTGTTGTTGTAATTTTAGTGCTGACATCAATAAACATGCAACTTTGAATTAAATGCCGTTCTTTTTTTAGTCGATGGTTTTTTTGTTTCTGTCATTGAGAGGCCCCTGTTCTGGGGATGTTCAATCATTATGTTATTGAGAATTTGAGATCATCAGTAAATAAACATATCGTTTGTAACTCACTTAGGGCGAATTCCACTAAACTTTTATACGTAGAATAAGTCCTATCCGAATAGTCCTTAATCCTGAAAATAAATGTTGAGTTTTTGACAGTTCCTCTACTGTCTACAGTCAGACGTCAATTTTATTCCACGGGTAAAAGATATCTTCATAATCAGCCTATAATGTTCCCACTGCTGGGATGCAGGCCTACTCTCTGTGAGAGGGAGTGGGCCGTATCCACCACGCGGGCCCAGTGCGGGTTGGTGGATGTCACATTTCTTCGAATTTTTGGTTCTAGGACATGCCGGTTTCCTCACGATGCTTTTCTTCACCGTTTTGAGAGCAGTGGTGATGAAATTATTACACAAAGTAAAGCGCCTGGCTGGGTTCGAACTCACGACCTACAACTCGTAAGTCCGCCCGTTACCACTGGGCTACCACTGCTCATCAAAAGATAACTTACTAATTCTAAATGGAAGACAGTTATAAGCGACTTTATAGCAGTATTTAGAATGGACCAACTGCCCTTTTCGTTTAACAATCTGTACGGAAGTCACTGAACACACTAGTAGCACAGAAGAATTAGTTTCTCTCTATGCATTCATTCTAATTGATACCTTATTACAATGAGTTAAGAAAACAGTTACATTGTTGGTTAGTTCTTTCGTCGAAATTGATCCTAATTCGATCGTGAATGAGACTACTTTAAAGTTTTTTTTATACAGCATTTATTAACAATACTGTTTTCTACTTTTCAGCGAGAAGTCCAGTATTTGCAGCGATGTTTGAACACGAAATGGAAGAAAGAAAACGGAATCGAGTAGACATCACAGATGTAGACCACGAGGTGTTAAGAGAAATGCTTCGTTTTATTTACACGGGCCGTGCGCCTAACCTAGACAAAATGGCCGACGACCTCTTAGCAGCCGCTGATAAGGTAAGCTAGTTTTATCATTGGTTGTGATGGTTTTTTGTTAACCAATCAGGGCGTGAGAGTTGATAGTAGATTGGCACAAGGAAAGAGAGGCCTTTGACGAGCAGTGGGTGAAGGCGGGGTGTACATGATGATGATGATGTGTGGGTTGAAGAGTAGGCTTTGAGAATCAGAGGAAGGTGTAAAGATGTGTTTCAAGAAACAATGTGAAATGGTAAAGAGTGAATGGTCATGATGATAGGCAGCTAACAGCATCTGATAGATTATGTTGTAGTTTATTTTCCCCAATTTACGACAGTTGGCAGTCATGAAGAGACTGAAATGTTCTGGAAATGGGAAAGTTAAATGAAATATTTTTTTTTAATTCTGTAAATAGGATAATGTGATTCACTTTTACACGTCATATTATTTAAAAAAAGCTAGATAGGTCGGCGTTTCCTATCTGACTACTCTGAGAAAAGGCCGACACAAACTCAGAGGTCAAAGTCTCTTTTAAAGTCCAGTCATAATCTTGGTCAGATCATGTGCAGACTATGTAGATGGATGTCTGAAATGATCTTTTGAAGAAAATACCACATAGATTTGGGTGGATCAGTCCAATCAGTGCAAGCATTTGACAGTAACCACCTCTGGGCTATATAGATGTCATGAAAGTTAATTAATAGACTCCTTAGTAAGAAACTCCTTACTCAGACCCATTATCTTTCAAATATGGAATTCAAAAAAGAGTTACTCGTCTAAAGACAAACGTAATTAATTTAATCCGAACTGGAATCACATACCTTATAGAGACGTATTTAATAACGGCTTTTATCCATCACGCGATACAGATAAAAACCGATGAGCTGAGATAATAAGGCAAATTGAGCCACGTGCATAGAAATCGATATAGAGATTACATTCGCACGGCAAGTCGCAAACTCAACGTGATGGCGAACCATAGCCAATAGTGCAGTGCGAATATGCAACCAATGAGTATGGCTATAAGAAGTTTATAGTTTATGATTCAAAAATATTTTTCTGTGTTATTATGTTATGTTGTGTTATCAATAGTAATATTATACATTATTAAAGTATAATTGAAAGAAGTCCGCCTTTGTACAGTACTTTTTTACTTGTGCATAAAGTTTAAATAAATAAAATAATAAATGGAAGGCGATAATGTTAGAATGTTTGTGGTTCTGTGAGACGACAGTGATAGGATAAGGTTTAATTAGTAATTAGGATAATTTGCTTTCCTACATAAATAATAAATAATGAACCACTTGGGTACACTAGAGTCCCAAGTAGATAAATGCAGGGTTATTCCTGTAGGTATTTTTATCAGCAATGAATGGGTTTTTTCAAAAGGATTACCAGTTTCCTCTAGTGCACTAGAGCACTAGAGGAAACTGGTAATCCTCTACTGAGATCGCTGCAACGTTTATCAGGGATATTTCTATGAAGATATTACTTTATTCAATGTGGTTAGCAATAGCCCTCTATTGCTATCTCGACAGTCGAGTTTTACAAGTCTCAAAAGACCATGTCAGACATGGACCTACATGGTCTTCATATGATCTGACCAAGATTAAGTCTGGATTTTAAAAGAGACTGTGACCTCTGAGTTTGTTTCGGCCTTTCTTCTCAGACTAGTCAGATAGGAAACGCCGACCTCATCTAGTTTTTAATATGATTGACGTGTAAAAGTGTTTGTACAAACCTACTTACAAAATAAAATCATTTATCATTTACAGTGGAGTCTTTTCGAATTTTATATCTTGGTCTGTTTGCAAATTCTCTCCTTTACCTAGACACGACATGTAATACCATTTGAAGATATGAGAAAAGAGCATATTACTGCATCGAAAACTATATTCAATTACTTGATAAAAAAGATCCAAATAGCATACATCTTTAACCAATGTCGAGTTCACCTCAGCCTATAAGAGACTGGGTGGTGGGACCCGCTGAGGAACAGCGGGTCAAGGCCTGTCAGGGTAGCGGTGAATGCTTATGCGAATCCCGCACCCCCGGCCATAGGCACAGCTGGAACACAGCGGTGGTTTTAGCCGGTAAGAGTCCAGCATACCCCTCCGTCACCCTCACGATGGAGGAAGTCCATGATGATTTCCACAGCCAAATTAAAAAAAAAAAACAAAAAAAAGGCTAAAATAGACTGAGCATTTAATGTTTCTTTTTTTACATTTAATTGTAAAAAACAAACAAATTTGGATTTTTGTTTGCATAGTAAAAGAGAGGTCCAGGAGTCGTTCAAGTCAGGCTGTGGTTGATGATAATTGATTGATGCCAAAATATAAATTTATTTTTAATTTATGTTTAGAAGCTAGATAACCCTATAATAACAAAACCTCCTTTCTTTCCAGTACGCACTAGAGCGGTTAAAAGTAATGTGTGAAGAGGCGCTATGCCTCAGTCTGTCGGTGGAGACGGCGGCTGACACACTCATACTAGCGGACCTTCATTCTGCGGACCAACTCAAGGCGCAAACCATCGACTTTATTAACACGTTAGTATTATTTCTGTAATGAGTTTTATACGCGTTTGAAAGGCCTATGGCAAGCAGTCCTCTGCAGGACAGACTTTTCTAATCGGCCAATACCTATAAGCCGATGATGATACATGTAGAATAAATTAGATCCTACGTGTAGAATAAATTTGAAGTTTTCTTGGGAACAAAATATCTTTTGTTTAAGGAGTATAGTAGTAAAAACTGCAGAATTCACTTCCAGGCAGTAATTTGAATTATATTGCTGTGAGCACAAGAATCCGTGACCGGCAAAATTGTATTACTTATTTGAGACTAATTTGAATTCTTATTATTACAGGAGTCACGCAACAGACGTGATGGACACAGCGGGCTGGAAGAACATGATCTCGTCGCACCCGCACCTGATCGCCGAAGCGTTCCGCGCGCTGGCGACGCAGCAGCAACAGATCCCGCCCATCGGGCCGCCGCGCAAGCGAGTGAAGCAGGCCTAGTGCACACACCACCGTGCACACACCACCCGCCTCAATACCAAAGACACGCCACACGGCACACACATATTCGAATTCTACGGCTGAGGACCTCACTCGCCAGCATGGCCCACACTCAACCAGCGTGTGTTGAGGTCGGCTCCAGTCTACGCCAGACACAGCCAGGCTTCCCGAGGCGCGGTCAGTTACTACACGACAAGGCTGCATATATTAATACTATTAGAATATACCCCGTGTACCATAGACTGTGAAATTCGGAGTGAGAGTGGCCGGTGGATGTGTGCGTATAATTAGAATGGATCCACGGATTCAGCCCTTCGTTTTACTATGATTGATCTCAAGACGATATTCGATCCTAATGTTTTTTTTGTCTCTTGCGGTTAATTAGTGTACCGCTTTTAATAATTACTTTTAATGTGTATATTACGGAGAAATGCTGGACGCTTTTTGCGCGTTGATGTAGTTTTGGATGTAGGCTTCGGGTTAAATATTTTATGTATGTCGTTTTTGTGAACATTCTCTTGCAGCTATGTATGTAAATTATTACTATGTATTAAATATGAAGCTCGTGTCTAAACAACTATCCATGTCATATAAATTTATCATTATATTGTTATGATTGTAACATTCATTGGCTAACATAATGGCATAAATCGTTAATAATAATAATAATGTACAGAATTCATAATTAAATTCAAAATAATCGAACCGATTATTATGCCACAATGCAAATATTTGAATTGGAAAACTCTTGGTGTTTCGTGTTCCCATAGAAATTACGAAAACATTAATGTTAGACATTGTATAACGTAGGCCTTTTGAACATATTTTGAAGTAGAGTGGTATTTGAATGCAATAAAGTTATGTATGTACCATGGCTTTGTACGAAATTGTTAGTCATCTCATCATACGTGATAACTAGTCAGCGTGAATGATATCGGGACGAACAGACTGTTCGAAATGATCTAAACAACTATGAAAATGAAATATTTACTCAATGACACAAGGTATGTTTCAAGAACTTTATTTAATTTAGATAAAGTTGATTTTTTTAGTCTTACTTGTTGAGATCATTTTGAACAGTCTGTTCGTCCCGATATTTTTGACGCTGACTGTGCGAACGAAACGATTCGCATCACGTCGCGCTGGGCAGTGCTCACTGCTCAGAGGGACAATTTTGTGCAAAGCTTTGATAACACATGTAGGCGCTGTAGGGGACTCGAATGATTGTATAAGTCTATTGAAATTGTTGGTATTGTATATAGATGAGCTACGATCCCACCATTTAAATATTTCTAAGTACTAACCCTTAAGTGGTATCTCAGGTGACACCATTAATTTTTTATTATATCTGTAGAATGTTATTCCAATGACATATTGTGATTTTTCTATCATATTTCCATAGGTTTAAATACACGAACGCTTTTTGTTTTGTTTCATATGTAAGATGATCACTGGAATAATTTAAATTTTAATGTATGTATTATTATTGTTGTTGGTTTCGCTTCATTGATTGTACATTACGTGTCAAGTCCGAGTCGGCGTGTTGTGACGCCCTTCATTCTGCTCACTTCATTAACTTGTAAAATTAATATGATTCTAAATTACAAATTGATAAATGTTATTTATTAGTATTATTATCATTTTTTTCATTTTCTATGTCAACTTAACATGTTTTTTTATAATGAGATGTTTTTCTTGTTACTTTGTAAAATGATGGACCTACCCATAAGTACCTATTGTAATATTTACTCAATAGAAATATGTAATATACCGCGGCCAATAAATAATAATATTTAATACCATTTTATACCCACTTCCCATTTTACCACAGCTGACAGCTGTTATCGTGTAATAATTGAATATTACAAAATGTCAAAAATAACTGTGATTTTCGAAATTGTCAGTAAGTTGAGCAAATAAATGAAATGATGATGAATTGATGACGATTAATTTTTATTTACTTTTGGTGGGCGAACTGATTAGCAACAACGGCTGTACTGACCGACTTATGATGAAATATTGGCGTTTTACACGCCCATTTAGGTATTAGGAAACCTTATTTGACCTTTTAACAACATATTGGTATTAGGTTTAAATCACAGACCACGGAATCGCCCTGTCGACAGCGTCTAGAGATGAAACAAAATTCGCCGAAAATGCGTTGACCGCACAACTTTTGTCACGGAAGGCCATTCAAATGCGTCAATTTTTATACGTCATTACACAAATTATCTATAGAAATTGATGCGATTTGAATCGTAGTGCGAGAAAACTGACACTTGATTTATATGGAAAGTGTTGACAATGCCGACCGCCGCCGAGGCGACCCCGTACTCTGTAGGTTAAATACAATGGTTTGGTTATGTATGCCTAGTATTTATATTTTATTTTTAAACTAGCTTCATCTTTGGACCAACGACATCTTTTTAGTTTTTTTTTTATATGATAAGAATTGTAAACGTATTCAATATCATCAATATGGTGCTGTAGAAGCTTTTTGTAAGTATTAATATCGCGTTTTGACGAGACTCGAGTTGCATATCGAACCAACGATGGGGAACTGTCGGGGTATAGACTAATACTGAGGGCTTTAAAGCTGGTGGCTTGTGGTAAGCCCCCTGTCTAGTAATGCAGCTCGGTCTCTGCAAAAAGGCGCCGCTATCGCTCTTTTGGTCTATACGTCTATACACGCTTTATACGCTGCTTTATTTAGTTGTCTGTGGTTCACCAGATATGTCAAGTTCGTTCAGGGATGCACGAGACTTTCATTTGAATCGATACTTTGACTCGATTTATTCGATATGATTCTATGACCGTATCAAAGTTTCCATTCGATTATCTAAATATCGAATCGTATCGTATCGTACTTAATTCCTCTAGGAGTCTAGGCAGAATTCCAGGAATCCTTTTGTACACCATGCCCTTTTGGTTGAAAAACGCCGATTTAAGGACTTGCGATAGTCACGCTTTTCGTATAGAAAGATAGTATGAGCAGCGCTAACTAATGCAAGCACGTGAGACTGGTTTTTATCAGTTCCGCCTTCCGCGCCGTGATCAGTTGAGCGCCGCTCTGTGCCGCGGATCACACGTGTCAGAAGGTACAGCTTCGCACAAAGGTAACGACTTCCCCACATAGTAACCTACTTATTTAAGTGTACCATCGTGGTGAAAGGATTAGTCAGCTAGACTCTGCGTTACCGAGTGCTAGCTGTCCAGGGTGCGCCGGGCGTTTTGAATCGCAGTACGATTTATGTTAATGCCGCTCGGGGAGGCTCCTTTGAGTAACTTTAGATAGGGCTCTAACGTATAAGTCACACTGCTACAAAACCGGAAGAAGGTCGGGACACGCAATAATCTTTTACGTCGCCTAATTTCCACTAACTGGGGAGCAGCACCCGATGTCCTTCGCACAACTGGCATGTCCTTGTGCTTCTCTGCTGGCGAATTTGCGTGTCCAGTGTGGCACTGGTCCGCTCACGCCAAGCAGGTGGAAACTGCCCTGAATGAGACGTGTCGGATAACATCGGGCTGCTTAAAACCGACTCCACTCAATAAGCTTTACCCGCTTGCAGGAATTGCACCACCTGCCGTACGAAGGGATGTCGCATGCGCGCTGGAAAAAAAGTACCAGGAATCCGATTTCCGACATACCCTCTAAGACTACACAATGACCCCGGGTAGGCATAAAAGTCGCAAGAGCTTCTTACGATCCACACAGGCCACCCAGAACAAACCACCCGATGAGAGAAGCAAATTGTGGGAAGAAAAGCATCCACCACCTCCCGACTTCTTTAAACCCCAGGAACATTTGCCTTTCGGCCGTGATCTGCAGTGGCCTATAATTATGGAAAGCTCTCAATCGATTGCGTACCCAAGTAGGGCGCTGCAGGCACAACTTGTCGAAATAGGGGATTACTGACCCATCCAATACCCAGTGCGAGAGCGGTGCCTCTAATCAGACCATGCCCCACTTGCTGGACTGCCCTAAGTGCCCGTTCACCTGCACCTTGGATGACTTAATGAATGCCACTGATGCCCCAATTAACGTCGCCACCTACTGAGCTCAAACAATAGAAAATATCGAAGAAGAGTACCATTGATACGAAAAGAAGAAGACCTACTTATCACGCACGGGGACATCTGTCGGCTTTGTTGCCGACATTTTGCCAAATAATAAATTAGCTAATAATCTATTAAGGCAGCCTACCTGTCGCAACTTTATACGCTCGAGGCCAAAATTGTACTATTTTGTACAGACGCTAGCACATCGAGCTACTGCAATCTGTCAAATTTCTTTAATCGATTTTCAACTTTATTGCTATAACGTTAAGGTTCAAGGTTGATTGGGAAAATTTGACAGTTTCGGGTAGCTTGACCTGCTGGCGTCTGTGCAAGCACCCGTGCGAGTTTTAGCGTATGTACAGACGCCAGCACATCAAGCTACTACAATCTGTCAAATTTCTTTAATAGATTTTCAATTTTATCTCGTAAAGTGTTAAGGTTCAAGGTTGATTGGGAAAATTTGACAGTTTCGGGTAGCTTGATGTGCTGGCACCTGTACCTAAGACAACCGTGGAACTAATAACAATTAAACTGCTTTTTACAAATAAAGAGCGTTAAATTTTTATTGGCGCCAATTCCCTTCTTCACAAACTAAACTAAATTTAAATTCAGTGCATCTTTTTCTTTCTATTTCATTAAGAACAGGACAGAAGATAATTAGTAGTTTAGTCCTGTCAAATTTAGATACCGTACTCCATAGCAAGTTTAGCCGTGATTAAAAACATGGCTACTAAAACTAAAAATACGTCAATTTACGTCAGACGCTGACTAATTTGACAGGACTAACCTAATATTTATCTTCTGTCCTTTTCTTATTGAAATAGAAAGAAAAAGATGCACTGAACTAAATTTAGTTTAGTTTGTGAACAAGGGAATCGGCGCCATTGTTCTACTATTTACAATATCATAAAGCTGCGACACGGTTGGCGCAGTGGTTAAGTGATTGACTGCTGCGCTGCGTGTCGCAGGTCCGATTCCCGCACGGAACAAATATTTGTATGACCTACAAGTAGTTGTTCCGGGTCTGACTGTTTGTGTATGTGAGTTTAAATGTTTGTAAACGCACCCATGATACAGGAGAAATTCCTAGTGTGGGCCAACGTTTTTTTTTTAAAAAAAGAAAGAAATAAAAAGAAATGCATAAAAACCAAAGTTATGGATTCTAGTTTTCAACCTGTAAGCTTTTAAATCTGATCATTGATATATGTAAGACAGTGTTATACGACCCATTCGTTCCGATACCGTTACTTTTGTATCGATTTGAGAATGTATCGCATTCGTATAAATCGTATCATGTTGAATCGATACTGTATAATGTCGGATTGGATCGTGTACACTTTATAGTTCGTTGTACTGTCACTGTCAGTCAGCTGTCAAATGATTCAAATCTTTATTTATTTTCATTTTACGTAACTTTCGTAAGGTGTTTTTTTAAATGATTATAACAATAGAAATGTTCACTAACAAAAGATTATTGACTCAGGTTAAAACAGTAGTCGTACAAATAGCAAACTTTTCGTCAAAACCTACTGCGTCCGAGGTGCTAACAGCATATTTGACTCAATGCAAAGAGCCTCCCTGGACCTCGTACTTTGTGAAGGTAATATCAGCTAATGGCTTAAGAAATACGTTATTTATGTACAGAAAATAAGTATGAATATCACCTAAACAGTGCAGACCACAGGGCTCAAGCTTAATTGTTACAAATAGCAATCAGAAGGAGAATCGTTTGATCTAGCAGCCCACTCTTTTGCGTTAGAGGTCACTTCTATTTTATGTTTTATTTAGGTATTTATACAAATTCAGGCCTTTATTGTGGCTTACGCAGTGCCAAAATAAAGTATACTTACCTAATGTTTTTTTTTTTAAAATAAAGTCACCACTCCAAATCACCCCGTGACCCGTGGTCCCTCCCGTAGTCTCTGGAAGGTACCACGGGTCACACACGAAAATCACAAGTGGTTTAATCAACCTTAAAGCATTACTATATTCCCGCCAAATTTTTTCCAGTGCAGTAGCGTCAAGAATGACCAATTTGGAATGTCAAACTTCAACTGGAAAGTTGGGAGTTCAAACTATCAGATACTGAGGACCGGCTGCTTCCCCTACATTAAATACCACTGCTCCAGAAAGAAAGCTGAAGATTTAGCAGTGTCTGATAAATTCATGAGGTTTATCAAAGTTGTTAATTTTGGTAAGAATTACTTACATTTTAAATTAAACATATTCCAGTTGATAAGAAGTATCATTATAATTACTAGTTGCAAAATTTTTGGTGACCATTGTAAGGTGTTATTAGTAGCTCTTTACTCATTAGGTAGCAGCTCACTATCACAACTTACACAATTCCTTGACCCTTATTTACTCGTAAGTATTCTTGAATATTATTTTAAATTAGTAGGGCAAAAACATGCAGTCTAATTTTATATCACAGATAAAATAAGCATCTCTTAGACCCAAGTCAATTTCCCCTTCTCTTACATTTTGTGAAATTGTTATTATTATATCAGCCGATTGTGTCCCACAGTTGGGCAAAGGCCTCCCTCCATTCCACTTCTCACTGTTGCTTGCTGTTATAGTTTGGTCTATATAAATTCTGTGAAATTATTTTACGCAATTAATCTCACCATAATTAATAACATCATTATTATGTGATTCCAGGTATACCATGTCTGCTGTATGGTCTTGCAGCATCACAACTGATTAGACATACGGAAATAGTCAATACTTCTAAGGGTTCTGTCAAAATATACTTCCTGCTGCCAGAAGATAAGGGATCTAGCTTTTAATGGCTTTATGAGCATAGGAGCCTGAACATTCCCTGTTCTGTACATAGGATGGACTCCTTTGAAGGATAGTTAAAAAAAAATACAGAAAAAACGAAACAGTTATTAATGAACAATGCTTGGCTAGTATTCATAACTGCAGCATAAAAATAAACGCGCCAGCCGTGTCTGATTCGTGCTAGCCAGTGAGCCGACTCACATACGGCTCACGTCCGTTTCGGATTAGCATTAGCACCCTTTAAAATGAGGGCAGTGGTGGCCTAGTGGTACAAACCGACTTACGAGTTATAGGTCGTGGGTTCGAACCCAGACAGGCGCTTTATTTGGTGTAAATAATTTCATCACCAGTGCTCACAGAATGGTGAAGGAAAAACATCGTGAGGAAACTGGCAAGTCATGTGACATCCACCAACCAGTGCTGGGCCCGCGTGGTAGATTATAGCCCACTCGAAGAGTGGAGGCACGTCTCAGCAGTGAGAAATTAGTCTCATTATTCTTATATCCTTTAAGTACAATGGATGACTTTCATGTTACGCAATAATGTATAAAAGGAGCTCTCGATCGGCTGACATATCCTGGTCTTGTTAAACCGTGTATATATAAAATTATAAGGAACTGTTACAATGCAGTGTTAAAGGGTTTTTAAATCCACCACAACATAAGTCAGTACCTAAGTTTGTAAAATAAAACATCTTATAAATTCAATCATTTGTTTATTTTTTTTAAGAGATAACAGAAATTCTCATGACAAGGAAACACCCATGAAAACGTATGGTCTTAAAAGACATGCCGTGGTGATAGAATGAGTGTAGAAAGAATTTAGGAGTAGCGGTAGGCATGCACCGTCGTGTCGTGTGCATCACGGTGCAGGTTGATTGCATATCAGAAGGCAAAACTGATTAAGCGACATAGGGCTAACTTTACAGGAGAACAGTTCAAAGTTTAACTTTTCATCTGATTCAGATGATAAAATAAGATTTCCAAAACAGTAAGAATTACGCTTGTAGGATGATTACAAGAATCCATTTTTTTTTCTGACAAAACTTTACACTGTTCTCCTATAAAGTACCTAAGCCCTATGTCGCTAAGTAAATTTTGCCTTTCAAGCGTCGATATGTATAAGATTTGTTGAATTTCATGTTTTTATTTGCTGTATTGTCGCAGCATGTTGAAATAGGAGTAGGACGAACTCATACACTGAAAGGAAATTATTATCACAGATTAAAAAGTAAATTCCATACTTACTTATGTAATGTAAAATTCCAAAAAAGAAATGATCATAGACTTAATTCGTATGGAATCGTAACTTCGGCTCCGACAGCAACTCTTATTCAAAACGGTTTTCTTTGTAGGCCCTAGAGCTTCGGCCGTATGATACGTCCAACTTTGTTTCTACTCTAATTTCTATTGCGTTTTTCTCGTATTTATTTTGTACTCTTTGTTAATTTAAAAACAAAAAGACCACAGCTCTACTAAAAGACCTTTAAATTAACAGAATGCTATGTGCCGAATGGCCCAATACTTACGGAGGAGAAATAATATGGTTAGAAAGGGGGTGACTACCGGGATGACGACTAATAGAGAAGTATGGAAGAAAATGACATATTGCTCCGACCCTAAATGAATTAGAATAAGTCAGGAGACAGATATGACTCACGGAGGAGAAAGTCTCGAGCTGAACTTGTGGCAACCCAGTGAACTTGATGGTGACAGGCTGCTGAGCTCGTAGGATGATGATAATGATGTCATTCCGAATCATCAGGCCTAATGGGGTCTCGTGCCAGCCGCATGTCCAGCCTGCATCTCCTACTTCAAATGCCTTGAACATATCAAATTGTTGTGTTGTTATCATTGTCAACTACAAAAACATTGTTCTACTTTTTATTGGTTGGATAAATGAAAAAAAGGTGATAAAGTTAACCTCGGAATTACTTTACCAATTTTGACAACATTTCACAAGATAAATTGAGAGTTTACTAAGGTTAAAACTGTCACCGAGTAAAATCAAAATTGGGTCTTGATAAATCATTCAACCAACAGTTGCAATTTACGTGCGCTTGACAGTTTGTCATAATTATTTTTGCGATTTTCGTTCGAGAAACTGGGCCTTAAATAAATAGTCGTTTTATGATGTGAAGTATCTTTCAACCATAATGTGGCAAAGCAATTACGAGGTCGACTGTCTAAGGAGGCATAGATTGAGCAGCGATATTTTTTTTGAAAGTTTGTCCTTGCTTTTACTTTCCTATCTGATGAGGATAAAAACTATGTCGTGGCGCTTTAAGATGTGCCTAGATATTATAAATCGTGACTCAGGTTTTAAGTTTACAAAATCACGATAAAGTTTCAACTTGCAGTTCTAAAAATATACCTACTTACCTACAACTGAGTAGATAGGTAGCATAACACCTGTACCTAGGCTATTTAGGTAAGTAGGTATCTCTATTAGGTAGGTACTAAACTTACCTTTCCTCTGATCAAAGTAGGACATGTCGCCTATCTGCTATGCCGATTTTAAAAATCCAATATTATTATTACCTAGTAATAAATAATGATAAGTAAAATAGTACATTACGTTAAGTGTATACGTATAAATACACGGCGTTTAGCAATTAAATAAGAAAAGCTAATTTCACGTCGTGCAATAATGGACTACTTAAGTCACACACATCGTATAGTATCCATTTTATAGCACGTGTGACCTAAACGCACACTTAAGTCACGCTTTTCTGTGTAAAAATGGGATACTGAAGTCACAGAAAAACGCGACTAAAATGCTAGTTTAGGTCAAACAGTGCTATAAAATGATTTTATTTCGGACAACTAAAATATCCATAAATTGTTACTAAAAGGTTTGCAATTAAAACACAATTGTTAGTCATTTAAACTAAAGACGAATCCATGAGAACACCACCCAATAACTAGACACAACGAGAAATGGAAACTCCCCAGTTTCCTCCCACCCTGACCCCTGTCTTCGGACAAAATGCCTTATTATGGCGGAGAAAGCATTGGCCGCCACAGTTTTCAGGATAGGGTAATGGTGGGGTAATAATGTTTTTAATTAAGCTGAATTGGAAGATCAACGTCCAACACCCTAATTGCGTAACACACTTTAAATTTTCAACCATACTATTATTGTAGTCTTTGTTTCAACCTGAATAATTTTGAAGGGTACTTATTACTAATCCGGGTCAAATAATACCAAACGAAAATAAATCTGGTTTCTTTTCAAAAAAATATCTTGATTTGTAATAGGTAACGTTAGGTATTATACACTCCACACACCTATTTTATACACTCTTACAATAAAGTTCATTCAGCTGGTAACATTTAAAACATTTTGTATTTATTTTATGGCAGTTTTATTGTAAATAGAAAAAGAAAAGATTATTCATAACTAATTTGGCTGGTAGCATTTTCGTTCGTTGCACACAAATAAAAAAAACAAAAAATTATTATGCCGAGTCGTTTTTATCGAGGTAGTTAGTTCGCGCCTTTTTAAGTTATAAATGGTTAAATTATCTCTGTGTTGTGTTTGAGTTTTAGAAGTATTGTGAATTGTACTGTAGTTGCAGTGAAATAAACTAATTATTTGTAATACTCTGACTTATTTTAACAAGTGTTCGAAAAAATTGACTGCTCAACAACTTAAATAACGCAATGAATGTTGTTGAACTGTCAAAATAAAGGCAATTGCTACTGATAGTGTGTTAAGCAATTACCCCGCAGGATGGGGTAAGGACAGTTTTACTTGAGAATCGCCCAGATTCTGGAACCCAATCACAAACCTTGTTTCTTATCATGGTGCCGAGATGACACGGTATCCAGAGTTGCAAACACGCAGCAATGCCTAGCAGACAAAACAGGATGTCGACTGTGCCGTTGTCAAGTTTCTGAAAAATATAGGTAGGTACACGTTGGTTGGTTTGGTTATAATATACTAGGGGTAGGTACATGCTTACCTACTTACGAAGGTAAGACACATAATAGACAATACTAATATTATGAATTTGAATGTTACTCTGTCTGTCTGTTTCCTTTTCACGCCTAAACCACTTAACGGGTGTCGATAAAATTTTGTTGTTTTGTGTTTTTGCCGGTTAAAAAAAGTTGATCAATCGGTAGTAGGGTTCACTCCAAAAGTCCAAAAAATAGAACTTGTTTCAGACGGGCCCGTATCTTCGGAGAAGGTAGAGGATAGGCCCCTGTTCTGTTATAAATTCTCTACGGTTCTTACCTCAGCAATCTGGTATGCTATGAGGCATATGGCGATGGAACTGAAGGAAACCTGGTACACAAGCGGTATCCCGTATACAGATGACACAGTAGTTACAGCGCTGAAACAAAATCTTACATTATTGATTTTATTTATTAACGCTGCTTCAAGTAATGATTAACGTTTAAACGTATCTTAACTTTAAGTAATGTTTATAAATAAACCCGAAAAATTAATTATGACTGTGGCGGCATCTACATCGCCACATGCGAACTATGCATCATTCGGACGTTATGCAAAATCCTGTATCGCGCAAGCAGAGTTTACCGCGCGACTAGCATAATTATATATATCAATCGTCCGGCAGTTGTCCACCAGATACGACACCCGTCTGGGGTCCGAGGATCCTCCCTTTTCTAGGGAGGACGAGTGGGTTATACAGAGGTATGCCTCTGTTATCTGTATAACTAATTCGCTGGCAAGTGTTTACTTCGCAGGTCAGGCAAAGAGTTTAAAGGTTTTTCAATCAGGAAATTCTCTGTAGCCGCGAGGAGCTACGGAGTCGAATTGAATCCGATAAAAGGGGATTAGGCTAGATTTACTAAAGCTGTCGAAAGGTTGTTTTAGTTACAACTCTGTCTTCTAACCCTTCAGCCTTCGGAGGAAAAGGTGGGATGATATGATGTCTATAGCCATGTCTGTTAGTAGGTGTATTCAAACTTTATTTGTTTAAAATTGATGTTATTTCAAGTTAAACAAATATCAACTTTATATTAATGGCAATTAAGTTGATTTCAGAGTGACTAGCACTATTGAAAAAGTTATAAAAATGTTTGAAGTTGTAGCGTAAACTGAACTTTATTGTGTAGGAATTAAAGTTATTTTTCCGTAAACTCATATTTGTTTACATTTTTGGCAAATATATCGCGAATGCAGATTAGGTAGGTACCCACTTAGGTACCAACATTACGTTTACTTTGTAATTGTTACTAATTTGATTGTCTCGTTGGTCTATTGATCGCAAGCGCTACTTCTGAGTTCTGAGCAGGGGGTCATGGGTTCGATTCCAGGTCGCACAAATTCTTATTGGCTTTTTCCATCTGGGATTTAATCTCAGTAGTAACCCGGAGTCTGGATGGCAATAGGCTCGCCCCCACGGTCACCCCCTATTAGGTAAATGGAACTTAAACATAACTGGCTAAATATGGGGGTAGGGGAGACTGGGTACAGTTAAAACCATTTTGCTTTGAACGCTCGTAGCACAGCCATTTTTAAACATAACAAACAACAAAACACATAAAATTAAAGAATAGACTTTTGTCTTCAAATACATCTCAGATTTTTTTTTTTTTTTTTCATCTCAGAATTAGAGGCTCAACTGCCATATTTACTAGATAGGAAGAGTTTAATAAAATAATGTGCCACTGTTTCAACCGTACCCATACCAGGGGCGGTTGAAACAGCGTTGGGGGTCAGTTGAAACATAAACAAATAAGTAATAAAAATCAGTTTCTTTATTCATAATCAACAAGAAATAGTTAAATTCTAGTATGGTACCATTTCTATCAGTCTTAATAATTGTTTCGAACATAAAAAAGAGCTCTTCTGCTCCGGTTTAAACTAACAAACTAACACGAATAAACAAAAATAACTAAAAAATCAACAATCAGTCTCAATAATTAAATGATAATATAAGATTTCCATATCTCAAATTATCTGTAGGAACAAAAACAAGCTGCACAGCAGCTGCTGTCTATAATAAAAAAAAAAAATACAAAAAAAAATTTGTTAAACTAAACATTTTTTTTAAAAGTAAAATATGGATCCTAATCAGATTCGTTGCAATTGTGGCAAACATAATGTCGCCCATTTTGTTGATACGTTGTCTGGGCATCTAGAACGAAAAAAGCAACGGTTATCATTGTTTCAATCGTACCCACAATAATTGCTTCATCCGTCCCCATACCCCTCAACCGCTAATAAAACAAACATAGCGTCGAAACAAAACAACATAAACAAAAACGAATCACGGTTTTCGAACCTTCAAAATCTAACAATAAAACAGAAAATCACTCAAAATGCAAATGCTAATATCAACAAAGTAATTTGAAAAAGAAAACAATAGAAAATACCTACTTACTTTTTGTCGAAAAAATATAATAGGGTCCCCTGGAAATGTACAGAGCGCGCAAAGTGCAACGCATCACTGTGATTCATGTCCGGACTCGCCGGCCGCGTCTCTCTCGCCTTGTACCCCTCACCACACCGCTAATAATTTACGAGTTATTAGCGTTGGTTTAACCGTACCCTGCTGCAACCGTACCCAGTCTCCCCTACTTTAGGTACACCTCTGCCTAACCCTTCGGGGAAACAAGGCGTGATGTTTATGTTACAAACTTCAAAGCTCCCTGTCTGCGGATCTCCGCCGACAGACAGAGATTTGTGTTACAACACGGTTATTATACGGAAATCACGACTCTGAGATCAGAAAGTGCAAGTTAGTAGGCTACATTTCACTGCCGCGCCCTGGCTATGCCTGTAGGCTAGTTTATGGTCTAAAGTTAAACTTAAACTCTAAATTAAAGCCTTTCAAGCTTCCGCTTTATTGTGTAAAAGAGAGATTGGCCCTTGAGAGAAGGATGCGTATGACGTAACACACTTTCAATCATAACCTGAATAATTTTTAAGGATACCTATAGCTAATCCATTGCTTCATATGTTTAAACAATGGTCAACAACGTAAATGACGCAATGAATGTTGTTGAACTGTCAAAATGAAAGCCATTGCTACTGTTAGTGTGTTACGCAATTACCCCGCTGGGTTAGGACATGACTGGGTTAGGACATGACTGGGTTAGGACATGACTGGGTTAGGACTATTTTTCCCGGTAGTACGTTCCCGTGGGATAATTTCCGACCTCCATTCGAGTAAACCCGTGGGCAAAAGCGAGTATTTATATAAGAGAAACTGAGCAAACATGAACAACATGCCATACGAATAACGTTCACATTTGCATGCGATTAGCAAAGTATAGTCAAAGTGCTATCGTGAATCTTGCCCTGGACGGAAAGCAGCTTAGGTACCTGCGTCCGTCCGACGGATCCATTACCTGATGAATATGTACAAGTAGATTACCTATACATACCTAGTACTTACCTGAACACTGAAAGATGGGCCGTCACAATTTTCCCGATCCTCGCGTTGAGTATGAGCTGTGTTTTCACTCTCCGTTCATCATGCCGAGGAAGCAACGCCACAGATTCGTCCAGACCCTCGAATATGACGCTGAAGTCGATTATTATCATGTTCATTATTCCGTAGTAATGCAGCAGGATGTGGAACAGCGTGTAGATGTACACTGGAAAGTTAATAAAATATTGTAGAATTTACATAGTTCTTTTATAGGTATAGCAAGATCATCATCATTTCAGATGAATTAGGTACGTCTACTGCTGGGGATAGCCCTGCCTCAAGCTAAGGCGGATCACACACTACAACGCGCCAAGCGATGGGGCGCCGGAAACGGAGCCAAATTTTCATGTATGTTAAAAATCTTCAGCCAAGCTGAAGTGGGAGTGAAACAGACACGTTTCACGTATGCACCCGGAGCAATGGGCAAAGATCGTCACTCACTGGACGCGTGAGGGAGAATATCGCCGTCGAGGTAGACCACGGCGAAAGTGGTGCGACGATGTGGTAACATTTGCAGGGCTAACATGGCCAGAGATCGCACAAGACAAGGTGGTTTGGAAGAAACAAGGGAAGGCCTTTGCCCAGCAGTGGGCCAGAAAGTAGGCTAACAAAAAAAAAAACCGCGCGGGGTCGCATTATCTGAGCCCCGTCACGTGGCGCATTGTAGTGTGTGATCCGCCTTATATATATATGGCCTAAGGCCCCAGGTATGGTCCAGTACAAAAAAAACAAAATAAAGAGGAGTACAAGTGACTCTCGGCTTAGTTAAGCGTCTAACTTACCACAAAAAGTTTGAACAAAAATAATACATAAGGACATTTGCATGAGCAGGAATATTTCATAGTTCGGTGTCCTGTAGGGGTCATCGTGGGGCAGCCACATGGGGAACTGCAACGGTCGCATGGTGTTCTCATCAACGGTCGCGAACAGGCTCTGGTAGACCAGACCAACTACTGGGAACACCACGTACAAACCACCCACGAAGGAGACGAAAGTGAACCAGGCGAAGCACAACTGCCAGATCAGAAGCTGGCCTTCTAAGAATGGTTTTCTGAAAAAAAAAAGCGCATAGGTAGGTACAGAAAGTTTAAATTAAAGTTGCCTACAGTACCTATCAGCCCATTCAGCGGGGTAACTGCGTAGCATATTACAGTAGAAATTGCTTAAATTTTGACAGTTCAACATGATTCATTGCTTTATTGACGTTGTTGAGCAGACAAATTTTTCGAAATGGATTAGCAATATCCTTCAAAATGATTGAGGTTATGATTTATAGTGTGTTACTCAATTAGGGGGCAGGGTGGCAGGGACATCGACGCCCAATCTGTAACTATGAATGCACTTTACTATGATTCAGCTGATTTATTTTTGTATCCGACGAATTTTTTCTACGCTAGGGGGTTCAGAATCATCTGCTGAATTCATGGAACACTCTTTGCACGTCGATGTCTCTGTCACCCTGAATAGGTTGGTATCTATCTACCTAATAAATCATCTCCAACGTAAATCAAAATCTCAGGCACGTTACTTATCAACTAATAAGAATAATGCCAATGGAATACAAAAAACATTTTAATAATACAAAGCAAAGCGATAATTATAATTAGCAATGAGTACGAGGGCGGAGTGATAAGTCTGGTTAAAATTAAACAAGGAGTCAATTTTATTTAATTATTATTATTTATTTTTCAACGTAGTTTACTTGTAACTCAATGCACTTCATCCAGCGTTTCTCTAGCTTTTCGATCCCTTCCATAAAGTACGACTTAGGTAATCCTAAAATCCTGTAAATAGGCATTGGTTTCGTGCATGATCTCTTCGTTGGACCCAAATTTTTCCCACCAAGCCATTTTTTTAAATTCGGAAACAGAAAATAGTCGCAATGGGCTAAATCTGGCGAATACGGCGGGTGAGAAAGCGCATAGCGCAACTCGTGAATGTTGGCCATGGCAATCGCACTCATGCGTTATTTTGGTGGAAGAGGATTTTCTTCTTAGCCAAAAGCGGACGTTTTTCACGTAAAATTTTGTCAAATTGGTCCAATAAATTGGCATAATATGCGCCATTAATCGTTTTACCCTTCTCTAGGTAGTCAATCAATATGGATTACCCCACGCGCATCCCAAAAAAACTGTAGCCATCACTTTATTGGTCGATAAAACTGCTTTGGCGTTCTTTGGAGCTGGTTCGCCGGAAGCAATCCATTGTTTCGATTGTTGCTTGGTTTCTGGGGTATGGTGGTGGATACATGTTTCGTCTACTGTTATAAACTGAGGCAAAAATTCGGTTTCATCCCGTTGAAACAACACCAAACCTGCCTCCGAAGTGGTCACACGCATGCGTTTTTGATCAACAGTCAGTAAACGCGGCACCCATCGCGCGGATCGCTTCTTCATATCTAAATGTTGGTGTAAGATATTGCGAACACGTTCGTCTGAGATGCCTACTATCTCGACTATCTCCGTCACTTTTACTTTTCGGTCGTTCAACACTTTATCGTGGATTTTAGCGATCATCTCTGGAGTAGTGACCTCAACTGGGCGTCCTGGACGCACGACCACACCGAAAATCGTTGAACCACTTATGAATCATTTTAATCGACGGAGCAGAGTCCCCATAATATATATCAAGTTTTTGTTTCGTTTCCGTTATAGTTTTTTTGCGCAAAAAATAATGTTGTAATCACGACACGAAATTCACTTTTCTCCATCTTTGCAAAAACGTGTTCAGTTGTTTTTCTTTAATGGCTGTCAAAAAAAAAACTAACCGGCAGTACTGGCTGAAAATTTTAATTTAGTCCTTCAAAAGAGTTGTGAACAAGGAGGTTCCATGCAATTAGCGATCATTTTATTTCAAAATAGATTTTTACCAGACTTATCACTCCGCCCTCGTATCTTGACTTGTGTGAACTCTGTCCTTGTTTTACATATATCTTTTGTCAACTAAGTACGTAGTGCCGAAAAATAATGATGATTTTACACATAATCAGCCTATAACGTTCCCACTGCTGGGCCCACTCCCTGTTACAGAGAAGAGGCTTGTGTCCCACCACGTGGGCCCGGTGCGGGGTGGTAGATGTCACATGTCTTCGAATTGTTGGTTCTAGGACATGCCGGTTTCTTCACGATGTTTTCCTTCACCGTTTTGAGAGCAGGGGCGGTATTCTTATGACACAATGAACGAAACGAACGAACGCGAGATTGGCGGGATTAGCTAAGAAATTGATGTGGTTTCGAAGTAAGGAATCATTGAGTGGTCATAGTGAATTAGGGCCCAGTGGTGAGAAATAAATTACACAAAGTAAAGTGCCTGCCTGGGTTCGAACCCTCGATCTACAACTCGAAGTCGGGCCGTTATCGCTGGGCCACCAGTGGTTGATGATATTACTCTATCTTTAAATTTTACAATAGGTAATGCTGGTGAACGCCCAAGTGCTCCTCCACCATTTTAACCATATTGTTCATAGTCTCTAGGCATCTCCTTTTTTCTTACCTGTATCTAGGCCCTAGACCACAAACGAAGATGAAATCCTCATTCATTTTCTCCACAATATCCCGAATCTGGTCGGTTTTGACGACAATACTGCAGTAGACCGTTGGAATGCACCCGAGGATGACCCAGTAGCAAAAGCATTCGGTGGCGAACGAATAGTCCCTTATAGAAATCCCGCGCCAGATAAATATTTCCTCCAGGGTCATCGCAACGATGGATAGTTGGATGCAAATAGCAGGCCATATCAATCTGAAGACAAAAAATAAAACAATTGCAGTGCATCCTTAAGGTACACGGCACGGTTTCTTTACGGTAGGGCGTATAAACCGCACCGTAGAAAAAACGTGTCCGTCAACAAGCTTTCATAGTTTCCGGTTGAGAAACTGGTTTCGTTTTCTTTACAGAGTGGCTCATACCCAAATGCTTGTCCTAATTTATGTGTATACTAACACTAGGTATAAGGTATTTTATTAACAATATGGATCACTGTTATCCGATTATTTGAAAAATAAATTAAATTAAATTAAATATAGTGATCCATACAACACTGACGACCGTGCCTATACACGGCGAATAAACCGTAGTTTTTCACGGCAAGAAAAACGTGAATGTGCAAAGGGTCTAAGGCGTTTACAGGCGAGTGTAATGTAATTTATCGTGTAATGTAACGTGAATTCTGCGTGTGGACGGGACTACATGTAACGCTCGTGCTGCAGCGCCTGGTTTATAGCGGGAACACCAAGGGTCTCGCAGTCAACACAACCAGAGGGGTAATTCGACTTTCATTTTGACAGTTCAACAACATTAATTGCGTTATTTACGTTGTTGAGCGGACAATTTTTTCGAACATACGAAGCAATGAATTAGCAATATCCTTCAAAATCATTCAAATTGTAATTGAGTGTGTGTTACGCAATTAGGGTGTAGCCGTATGCCGTCCACACTATTCGCATTACATTAAATGATAGATTAGGTACATACATTACACAATACACGCGTCTGTACACGTAATTAGAAGGCACATCCAAACGTCTGTCGATAACGGTTTTTTACAAGCTTTTGTTATAATAAATGATAGAGTCGTGATAACAAAGTGTCACGTGTAAGTAAACGTGATTTTTTTTGTGTGTATTATTCCAGCTTCCTCATATGTGATAGAATAATTCTACCTATGCCAATATTTAAGGCATAATAGCTGCAATCAAAGTTCCCTGTCTTAATTTAGCTGCCACAAAAACTTTGTTAATATCAGTCGTTTAGTGTGTTAGCTGGAGTGACGTCACCCCAGCTTCCTCATTCAATGCAGGCAAACCGGTGAGGTTAAGGTTTTGGACTATATTCAGAAAAATAAGGCATAATAGCTGCACAAGGAAGGAAAAAACTGAACGATAATACTTAAAAAGTATTGAAACTACGATAAAAAACGTGTGCGTAAGCTGGAGTGGCGTCACCCCAGCTGTTCAAGTCATATCTTCCTAACGAAAGAAGATATGATTATGTATTATAGCTCAAAAAATAAGGCATAATATCTGCCAGTGGCGGCAAATTTATCAAAATTTCAAGCTATAATGACTTCTAATAGAATGCCTCCTAAGTTAAAACTTAGTTGTAATAATGTAGCGCACGGAACGGCAACACCGCTCCTTTCTTTCTCCGAAGCAACAATTTGGGTTTTTTGGCGCGAAAACTGTTCTTTTTTTATTACGTGGAAACTACAAGGCCTTGAGATTTGAAAATTTTGCTGCCTATGCTAGCTTTTATGCCTTAATTTTTGAGCTATAATACATAATAATATCTTCTTTCGTTCGGAAGATATAACATGAGCAGCTGGGGTGCCGTCACTCCAGCTTACACATATTTATCGGTTTAATAACTCATAAAGTATTTTGACCAGAAATTTGAAAATTTTGCTGCCAATGGCAGCTATTATGCCTTTTTTTAAGCTACATATAATACATAATCATATCTTCTTTCGTTTGGAAGATGTGACATGAGCAGCTGGGGTAGCGTCACTTCAGCTTACACACACGTTTTAGATCGTGGTTTCAACACTTTTTAAGTATTATCGTTCAGTTTTTTCTTTCCTCGTGCAGCTATTATGCATTATTTTTCTGAATATAGCCCAAAACCCTTACCTCACTGGTTAGCCTGTATTGAATGAGGAAGCTGGGGTGACGTCACTCCAGCTAACACACACTAAACGACTCATATTAACGAAGTTTTTGAGGCAACTTAATTAAGACTGGGAACTTTGATTGCAGCTATTACGCCTTAAATATGTATTGGCATAGGTAGAATTATTCTATCACATATTATGAGGAAGCTGGAGTTATCCACACGTTTTTTTTTATTGTTGTATTTTTTTATAAAACTTAAATACATACTTAGTTGTACAGGAAGATAATTATGTGCGGAAGCTATCGCACAATACTCCCTGATGCAATTCGAAAAATCTAGACCGGATTTTGCGGACCACTTTTGATAACTGCATTACGGGCACGCTGATTTCATGAAAGTTACACTTGATTATTATACGGGCATATGGAGGGGCCCGTGGCTAAATAATAACAGCTGCACAGGTTGATCGATCAGGTTAAACTACGTTTGCCGCGGATGGTCTGTGGATGGGTGACCATCTTTACATACCGAGACCCTCCGTGCCTCGGAAAGCACGTTTAAGCCGTTCCGGCTGGCATTCGTGGATCTTTGACACAGAAGCAAGAAAGTCTGACAACCAGTCTTACCAGTAACTGGGTTGTGGAGGTCAGATAGGAAGTCCCTCTATGTACATAAAAAACTGGTATTCTGCTGCATCCGGTTAGACTGGAAGCCGACCCGAACACAGTTGGGAAAAGATTAGGCTATATGATATTAGGTATATACGGGCATAAAATGATTGAAATCTTAACGCAAAAAATAATGAAATGTAATGAAACTGTTATGAATATAGCATAATCAGCATATAATATTCCCACTGCTGGGACACAGGCTTCCTTTCTTCGAGAGGGAGTGGGCAGTAATCTACGGCCCGGGCCCAGTACGGGATGGTAGATGTCACATGTCTTCGAATTTTGGTAATGAATTTGATAGTGCATAAGTTATCTTGTACCTACACTATGTACCTAATATACTTAACTTCCTATTTCAATACTTTGGAACGCTTTTACCTGCCGATTTCGGTAATAGGTTCACAAAAGCTTTATTGGGCGTTGTTCATTTTAAAGGTGCCTAATGCCTAAGAGAAATGAGGTGGCGCTAGAAAAGGATGGATGGACGTTTTTTGGGGAGCCCTTTGCTCAGCAGTGGGACAGTGTAGGCTAAATAAAAAAAAAGAGGATCACAAATGTTGATGTTTTTTCGAGATATTTGGAGGAAGGTGTTGATAAGAAGTCCGTCACCATTACTATGGTATCTGCAATAACCATAGGTATTGCACGTCGGATCCACCTCCTAGATTGAAAGTTGAAAGAGCGCATTGTGTCTTTGTGTTATACTATAGGCTGGAACCCATGCCATTTAATCCTGAGGAAAACAATGCTGCATGATAGCAGTAACAGGTAAGGGGATAGTATTGCCACGAACCAAAAAAAAAAAAGTAGGAATGGCTTTCATTTTGACAGTTCAACAACTTTCATTGTGTTATTTATGTTGTTTAGCAGACAATTTTTGGAACATATGAAGCAATGGATTAGCAATATTCTTCAAAATGATTATTGATAGGGTGCCCGGTGCAGTTCTTTTACAAAGAGCTCAACTACGACTTTTAATGTCGAAAAGGGCGTTGAAAAGATACGAGGCATGTTCTTTATCAAAAGGATTTAAATCTTTGGTTTTTCTCAGAAGTCATTATTATTTAACATCTATACAAATAAATAAAATTTAAGTGTCTGTTTGTAGCAAATAAGTGATAAAAGATTCTCAAAATAACAGCTTTAGACTAAATGCAAATGAATATACAATGTGTAACTGAATTATGCACATTGTGAAAGCAGTTTGTTCAGAATCGTTTACTAAATCGATTTCTGTCATTTTTAATGTCGGTAATTTTTGATCCCAAAAATAATTTAAACTACGCAAATGACTGACACACTTTCGCTGTACAGTCAAAACTTACGAAATATGGATGAAGTACCTACTACGCTAGACCCTTATAAGTGTGTGACTGTGTGCGTGCGTAAATACCCCACAATTTTCTCCCACAAACAGTGTTATACAACTAATTTAATAAAAAAACAATGTATTATACATAATAATAAAAATTCAGTGAATGTATTATGATTATAACTAATATTCTAATTGTGGTGTTTGGTGCTGTGCGTTAATTCCGAGACATGGATACGGTCCTTATAACAATTATTTTTTTACATTATTGTCTGTCTGTTTGTTCCGGCTAATCTCCGAAACGGATTGACGAATTTTGACAGGACTTCACTGGTAGATAACTGATGTTAATAAGGAGTAACTAAAGGCTACTTTTATTTTTTTAAATAATAAGAGTTCCGCGGAAAAAAACTTAAAACCCCACGCGGGTGAACCTGTGGGCAAAAGCTAGTATATAATAATTCCCTTGGTCCCCCGGAAGAATGAGCAGACTGAGTTGCTTATCGCTATTTCTAGGAATGCCACTGATAGTATTAAAAACAAATCATAATGTTTACGTAGTTAAGTAGGACAAAAATAAAGTAATAAAACAAATTGCAAGCTAGAGTTGAAGTCAAACATCGTAGTCGTAAATGAGAACAATCATAACAAATACAAATTAAGTAATGAGCAAATCATGTTGTGGTTAACGAACAATATTACTCATACTGATGTGATATATTGGGATTAGACTATCACTACGGCACTATCAGCCTAGTCTTTGCCTAACTATGATAATATCATGATAGATCAGATAATTCTCTATATTGCTGATAATCCTCTACGAGTTAAGCCACGGGGGGTAATTGCGTAAAACACCAACTGACAGTAGTAATAGCTTTCATTTTGACAGTTCAACAATATTCATTGTGTTATTCACTTACGTTGTTGAGCGGACAAATTTTTCAAACATATGACGCAATGGATTAGCAATGTCCTTCAAAATCATTCAGATTGTGTTTGACAGTGTGCTACGCAATTAAGGTGCTGGTGTATCCAGGTCAGGCCCGCTACCAACCTTGCTGGCTGGTTATAATGCGGTACCATGCAGCTCTTTTTTCACATAGGTACCGTTTGTCGGGCTTGCTAACAACATATTGTTGCGCGCCACAATTAATGCCTGATGCATGGTGACATTAGTTACCACTAGCGCCATCTAGTTTCTAGTAGAATAACTAATAGAGTCACAAGCGCCATCTATTATCGATTGGCTGAACTTACTAGAACTATCGACATCTGGTCAGTCGGGGCCGGTATGTACTCGAACATTCTAGATGTTTCTACAAAAGAAGGTTCTGGAATTATCTGCGGCACTATATAAGGCCGGGACTAGCCGCGACTAATCAGACTTGGTTCTGCGATAGAAGCGAATACATCGAAAGCGATCTTCAAGTGCGACTTAAGAGCGATTGTGTTTTATAATTAGTGTGTCTGAGTTGTTATTAGTGTTGTTTAAATAAAGTGTAACTTTTGGTAATTTTTATCGGTAGTTTTTATTGTCACGAACCCGAAGCTCGTAACAATTGGTGTCAGAAGCAAGGATTAAAATCATGCCGATTTTACCCAAAGACGACACGGAGGGTATCCGTACCCGGAGTCAACGCCAACAGGAGACGGACCAGAGACGTTTTGGTGGAGGTATGCCGCAGAGGTCGGAGGGCCAGCTACCAACCACGGAGGCCGACCCGTCCGCAGTAGCCCCAGCATCAGCAGCACCAGACTTTGCTGCCCTGATGATGATGCTGCAGGAGCAGGCTCGCCAACAGGAGGAACAGGCTCGCCGACAGGAGGAACAGGCTCGTCGGTTGGAAGAACAGCTCCAGCGGGACAAGGAGGAACAGGCCCTTCGGTTGGAAGAACAGCTGCTGCGTGACAGAGAGGAACAGGCCCGCCGACAGGAGGAACAGGCTCGTCGGTTGGAACAACAGCTCCAACATGATAAGGAGGAGCAAGCGCGCCGCCAGGAGGAGCAAGCGCGCCGCCAGGAGGAGCAGATGCTCCTTATTAAGGACCTTCACGCTACTTTTGGGAAAGACATGAAGGAGGTGAAGGATAAGGTTGCTCAATATGACAACCGCCTGTCGGAAGCTGAAATCCGGATCGACCAAGTGTATAATCGGGTTGACAACGTGGTGGCTGACGTAAAGAAAACCGTGATGGCTGATGTAAAGAAAACGCTGGATTACCTTAAACTTGGGGATGGAATCGCAGCTCCCGTAGCTACAACACCTTCGCTACGTGGATTCAAAGTGCCACCGTTCGACGGAACTTCTTCCTGGTCAGCCTACAAAATCCAGTTTGCGGCTGTCATGAAGGCGAACGGTTGGAATAACAGTCAGGCCATGACTGCCCTCACCCTAGGCCTGCGCGACCAGGCCTTAACTGTTCTGGAAGCTCTCGGTAAGAAAGTGACTTACGAGCAGCTCCTTCAGGCATTGGAGGCTCGGTATGGCGACGCTCACCTGGAACACGTGTTTCGTGCGCAGCTCAAGGATCGCGTGCAACGCAGTAATGAAAACCTGCAGCAGTGGGCCCTTGAAGTGGAGAAGCTGGTGCGTAAAGCTTACCAGTCCGTACCTGCGCTCATTGATGGGAACCTGGTGCAGGCATTCATCGACGGCATCCGCGATCTTGAAGTTAGAGCTGCTGTGAGGCTCGGGCACCACGGGACGCTGAAGGACGCCTTGGCCCATGCACTGGAGGTGGAAGCCGCGCGACAGGATCATCGTTCCCATCGCGTCAGGGAGGTTGCAGCGGCTAGAGTTCGCGACTGCAATAAAAGATACAGCCCTAGGTGCTACGGCTGTGGGGAAAGGGGCCACCTTCGATCCAGTTGCCCCAAGCGAACTACAGGAAGGGTAGACAATGACCGTCCATGGAAAGTGGGACGAACTTTGGTCAGAGCCACCGACATGTCAGGGGTACGTGTGCCGAACCTTTGTGATCAGGAACAGGTTATGGAAAAAGGTACACTAGTTGGTACTAGGAAAGAAAGTATAGAAGTCGTTCCTGTGAGGATGCTCAAGACAGACCTCAGCAACGAGTGGAAGGAAAGGCTACAACGTGCACAGCAGGAAGATTCGGACATCAAGCCTATTCTCGAGTGGATGAAGGCCAGAGCTCCTAAGCCCAGGTGGAGCGACGTCTCAGCAATGAGTTCGATCACAAAAAGCTATTGGGCCCAATGGGACAGCTTGGTGATTCAGGATGGAGTCCTGTGCCGTAAATGGGAAAATGCTCGGGGAGACAGCTGTCATTTGCAAATGGTTGTCCCTAAAGCTCAAGTTCCGGATGTTCTACAGCTGTACCATAATGGTTGTTCAGGAGGTCATCTGGGAGTAAAACGGACTCTACTGAAGATACGAGAACGGTTTTACTGGGTCCACTGTCGGGACGATGTCGAGGACTGGTGTCGCAAATGTACAAGTTGTGCAGCTGTAAAGGGACCTCAGACTCGTAGTAGAGGTGCATTGAAATTGTACAATGTTGGCGCACCATGGGAGAGGATAGCCCTTGACGTTGCGGGGCCGTTTCCGGAAAGTGAAAGTGGTAACAAGTATTTCATGGTTGTGATGGATTACTTCACTAAGTGGCCGGAAGTCTTCGCCATCCTAAATCAAGAAGCTTCGACAGTTGCAGATAAATTAGTTTATGAAGTCTTCTGTCGGTTTGGAGTACCTTTAGAGATTCACAGTGATCAAGGAAGGAATTTTGAGTCCCAAATATTCCAGGAAACTTGTCGAGTTATGGGTACTCATAAAACAAGAACAACTTCTTACCACCCACAATCGGATGGAATGGTGGAACGATTTAATCAGACACTGGAGCGGTACCTAGCAAAAGTTGTGGAAAATCGGCAACGAGATTGGGACAAGCACATACAACCGTTTTTGTGGTCATATCGAAGCGCTGTTCACGAAAGTACATCGGTGACACCAGCTTTCGCAAACTTTGGAAGAGAATTACGGCTGCCTGCAGATCTGATCACCGGAATACCACCTGATGCCCCACGCAGTATAACCGATTATGCGAATAACTTGCGGAACAAAATGAATGACATTTATGAGCACGTCAGACAATCGGGCCAGCAAATGTCTGAAAAGATGAAAACCCGTTATGACCGCAAAATGAACAGTAAAGGGTTCGACGAAGGTTCACTAGTGTGGTTGCACAATCCAGTCCGCAGCAAGGGGAAATCTCCTAAGCTTCAAGCGAAATGGGATGGACCGTACCGGATTGTGACAAAGATCAATGACGTAACCTACCGGATACAGAAAGGTGCAAGAGGTACTCCTAAGGTCGTTCATGTGGATCGATTGGCGCGTTATTTTGGAGCCGATAATGCTCGGGACGAGCATGTCTTAGGAGGGGGCAGTGTTGCGCGCCACAATTAATGCCTGATGCATGGTGACATTAGTTACCACTAGCGCCATCTAGTTTCTAGTAGAATAACTAATAGAGTCACAAGCGCCATCTATTATCGATTGGCTGAACTTACTAGAACTATCGACATCTGGTCAGTCGGGGCCGGTATGTACTCGAACATTCTAGATGTTTCTACAAAAGAAGGTTCTGGAATTATCTGCGGCACTATATAAGGCCGGGACTAGCCGCGACTAATCAGACTTGGTTCTGCGATAGAAGCGAATACATCGAAAGCGATCTTCAAGTGCGACTTAAGAGCGATTGTGTTTTATAATTAGTGTGTCTGAGTTGTTATTAGTGTTGTTTAAATAAAGTGTAACTTTTGGTAATTTTTATCGGCAGTTTTTATTGTCACGAACCCGAAGCTCGTAACAATATTTTATAATAATACAAGCCGTGTGTCCGATGGTATGGCCGTCTGTCATTTTTACCGACTGACACATTTTCCAAACAAACTTTCATAACTACTTACTTTCAACGTTCATAATGTACCTATAAAAATCCTTCCTTAGGACTCACATTCGTTACATAAGGAATTCTTGTGCAATGTTTCATGCTTCTAGACCCAGCGGTTTAGGTTGTGTGTCTGTCAGTGATTGAATTTAAGATTTTTATTACTTCAGTAGAAAATCACAAAATGAGCCATTCACGTAAAAGATTTTGTAGATAATATAGGTACCTACACAGAGCACATATACATGTTCTTCGCATCACAATTACTGCGGAAAGGTAGAATTAGGATTCTAAAAATAGAAATAGTATTCCAGTATTTTCAGTTCTCGCTGGCTTCAAACAATGCTGCCTTGAGGCAAAAAAAAATACGCATGATTTTCCGGAATGAGCTTTTTACGAAGCTTAAGAATTTGTTTTTTGTTTAAACGCGCGTTTTTTTTCTAGAACTAAGGCCAATTCTTGAGGAAGTTTATAAGTAGGCTTTTTGGCATCACGCTACGACCCTTAGGAGCCGATCAAAGGGATAAAAGGCAGAAAGAACGCTAAGGGAAAACAAAGATGACTTCACATGATCCGATCAAGATTATATCTGGACTTTAAAAGAGACTGTGACCTCTGAGTTTGCTTCGGCCTTTCTTCTCAGACTAGTCAGATAGGAAACGCCAACCTCATCTAGTTTTTAAAATATGATTGACGTGTAAAAGTGTTTGTACAAACCTACTTACAAAATAAAATCATTTATCGAAGTAATAGCGCGGGCGGGCGATGCGATGCGAGGCGATGGTGGTGGGTCGAGGAACAAAAAAATTCACGCGGATGAGGTCACGTACAGAAGCTAATTAGGTATGATAAACATGTACTTGGTGCATTTTGTTCCTATTGGGTCGCAATTAATCAATCCATCAATAAGCCCTCTATCCTGAACTTCCGCCTGTTTTGAAGTGTTTGTTTTCCTCATTTAGAGGATATCTCTAAGTTCAGTGTGCCTTTTGGCAAAGGCCTCCTCTAACATTTTCGATTGTGTTCTATCTCTGGCAACCCTTCTCCAGTAGGGGCCCGCTGTAAGCTTCAATTCATCTTCCCATCTCTTAAGTTGTCTTCCCCGCTTCCTTTTTCCATCTCTGGGATACCAGTCTGTCATAATTTTTTTTGGTGTCACTTTGTAAGGTCGCAAGTAAAATACAAAATTTAACAGACCTGAGACGAGAATTCCTATTGCTAAAAAAGACCCCTTTCACAGCAAGGAAAATCCGCAACTGTGGATGAAAATTATAAAGATCAATATCTGGCCTGTCGAAATCAAAAGATTCCTTTAGAAGGAAATCCCTTATGATTTGAAGACGCATTTTTTCAGCGGTCTTTTTCAAAGTTATAGAGAAACTGAGCATGTCCTGAAGCTATTGTCATATTTTATGTAATAGCCTACAATTAGTCATTTGATCGCAATTGCTACTTATGTGCAATTTTCGAGTAGTTAGGCGGAATATTATGGAAAAGTGGTTATTAAGGAAATTACGGCTATTTTTTATAATTTCTAGTAGCAATGTGCATATTTTTAAATTACTCGGTTATACAGAGGGTTTGGAAGACGTGATATGGATTAGGTGTGCAAATTCGAAAGATTGACGTATACTTACTCACCTTCATCATGTGCCTAACCTTTTCTCAACTATGTTGGGGACGGCTTCCAGTCTAACCAGATGTAGCTGAATACCAGTATTTAACATGAAGCGACTGCCTATCAGACCTTCACAACGCAGTTACTGGGTAATACGATACCCCTTGGTATGACTTGGTTGTCAGAGTTTCGGGCTTCTGACGACCCCTAACGACTGCCAAAGATCCACGATTGACAGCCGGGAACAACGAGCTTTCCGAGGCACGGAGGGGTCTTGATATGCAAAGATGGACACCCATCCACGGACCAACAGCGGCAAGCGTAGCTTAACCTGATCGTCGAGCCGCGCGGCTGTTATTACTTAGCCACAGGTTATTATGTTTTTGTTTACAGGCCTGTAAACAAAAACACCAAAATAATAATAAAAAAATAAAAAAATCTGCAGGGCTGCACAGATTGATAAGTATATGTATACTATTTATTTGATTTCAGAGTTTCAGTAATAAAGTTTTCAGGGTGATTGCCTGGGTAAAAACAAATAATTATGTTTAGTCCGTCAGTTAGATTATCGAAAAATAATGGACACGTATTTTTTCTTTTGTCAATCAAACAAAAAATGACAAAGATAAAGCGCGTCAAAATTTGGGAGTGGGGGTCGTGACGTCACTTGCTTGCAAAAGTGTCGCAAGCAAGTGACGTCACGCGGAACTTTAACGGGCGATATCTTCATCACTTCTTATATAATTGACAAAAGAAAAAATACGGGTTCAATATTTTTTGATAATTTATCTGATGGACTAATTCGATTTTTTTTTGAAAATAGCCGATTATATAAATCTTATTACTGTCCCACTGCAGGGCAAAAGCATCATCTGATACAGAGAAGGCACGAGCATTGATCACCACGCTTGCTCTAGACGAGTTAGCGATTTCAAACTTATATTGACTATAACTGTGCGCACTCCACAATTATTCAGCTAGAAACAATGATGTTTCTGAAAACAATCCGTTATCCAGAATGTGCAGTCAATATAATTCCATATGCCCCAATGTAGAGTTGTTTTTGAACAGTTTTAACCAATTTAGAAATACTTTATATAAATTGTAATTACAACAGTGTCATTTATTAACTTCTCCATATTATTTCACCTTTACCGTCACTAATGAAGCATGTTAAACATTGAACGCTGTGTACAGTAATAATTGGACTTCAGATTTATGTACTGCATGTTGTCATAGCTGTGCTGAATTGTCTTAGTCTGTAGTCTGTCACTGTACCTACTTATTAAAATAAAAAAATAAAATAAGTCCTGGGGGTCTACTCCGAAGTAGTATCAGCCGAATGTTCGGCCGTTTCCTGCTACGAAGTTACTATTTGGTTCGGTCGGTTCCGATCCTACACTCCTACACTCTTTCGAATATTGACTATGGTCCCGACCCAACTGAGTCGATCCGAACTTTTTTCGCATTTTTCAATAATATTCGGTTCCGCCATGTGTCGGTCCGATCCGAACATTCGCACTTTGCACTTCGGAGTAGGCCCGCAGGTTTCCTCACGATGTTTTTCAATCATCGTTGCCAGTAATGTGAAAGATAAACTCAGAAAGAATGAATTGAAAAAGTCTCGTGCATGAGAGGCGAGGCCTTTTAACCACTGGACCATCACATTATAGCTAGTCATTATTCATGCATAGGTCAGACGTTGCAATCTGATCTACTTGATACTATTCAACCCGGTTTCTGAGCCAAATATATATAGGGTCCGTTTAGATTCGTTAGTGAAACTTTGCAGATGTGACTAGTGTCGATATTTAAACACGATAAAATAAAAAATATAGGTTTGTTTTTTTGGGTCAACGACCGCTGGTAGTATTGTTACTTGAAATATGAGTTGAGAAAATCTGTTTCCCTTTGTGTTATCGTGTTTAGATATCGACACTCAACAGGGTCTGTAAAATGTACTCAAAAAAACTGATGTTTTAAGTGACTACATGTGATAAATGATCCTAAAAAAAAGGCATCAAATTAATTAATTTTTTATTTCATCATGTTTAGATATCGATACCCACCACGTCTGCGGAGTTTCGCTAGCTAATTCAATTTGACCCTGTATAGTAGTTACTTCAATGCTTCTCGCATCCAACGGGTTCCTGCGGCCTTCACAAGGTCGTCGGTCCACATTGTGGGAGGCCTTCCAACGCTACGTCTTCGAACAACGTCCGGCCGAAGTGGAGGCGCTTGGGGGAGGCCTATGTCCAGCAGTGGCCGTCTTTCGGCTGACATGATGATGATGAGTAGGTACTTAAACAAAGCGCACTTACTGAACCAAATCAATGTTTTTTTTCTTTGCAAAGACACATTTTATAAGCATGAATGATGAAATAGACTGGGTTTTTTCGTAAAAACGGCGTGATAAAGCTAACGCTAAACACGTACATAAATTTATAGGTAAGTATATGAATTATGATGCAACTATCAGAGGGGCACTTGTCGTAATTTTAAGAACGTTCACAGTGTGATCTCAGTCTCAGTTTCCCTACATTTTGACAAGTTCTTGACATTTGTTTGTCGCCGAGATGAGACTGCTACTAGATTTTGACCGTTTTAAATTACGAGAATTGGCCTTCTGATTATAGAGGTTTAGATACATACCTACGTAATTAAATAGGGTATCTAACATGTCTAAAGTAATAAATTTAATTAAGGAATTAATTTTGCTGATTATTTTAATTATTGTTGCTTTGGGTTTTTAACCGACTTCAAAAAAGAAGGAGGTTCTCAATTTGGATGTTTATATTTTTTTTGTTTTTATATTTGCAATGTAAGGTTTTTTTTAATGTTTAAGGTATTCCTCAGGCGTGGTCCGTGCATATATGTAAATTTTATTAACTTTGCTTGGGTAGTTTTTGAGTTAGTTTCAAAAATAACATTTTTTCACTTGGTTTATTTAGATTGATGATGTTTTAATAACTTCCTGTCACTGATATTTAGCAAGTAGTGTTAAGTACATGAATTTGTGTCTGGTAGGTACAACTAAAAAGTGAAAAATAAAAACTCTTACAAAAAAAAATCAGTCAAGTGCGAGTCGGACTCGCACACCGAGGGTTCCGTACAAATTTATAGGTATGTAACCATTACGGTTTTCGACTTGTTTCCATTACTTGTGCTACATGACATTGCTTCTTGCCAAATTTCATGATTCTAAGTGAACGGGAAGTACCCTATAGGGTTTAATTCCCCTGCAAGTGTCAAAATATGCGGCATAAACGGAACATAAACTCCCGTATCTTTTGATTGCGTTTACTTAGAATTTTTATTTTTTCACTGCTTCAAGGGATTGCAGCCCTGAGTATTTAATATTAATTTCAACTTGATAACTCCACGCGTTCCTGAGAAAAAGGGTCTTGACAGACGGACGGACCGACAGACGGACAAAAAAGTGATCTTATAAGGGTTCCGTTTTTCCTTCGAGGTACGGAACTCTAAACTCAATCGTCTTCCAAAAAAAAAACACTGCAAAGTAAGTTTAATTTCGGAAGTCGGTGTCAAAAAACGAAAATGCGGAACCAATCCACTGCTGGGCAAAGGTCATGTCTTATATAAAGAAGGCACGAGCATTGATCATCACGCTTGCTTAAGGCGGGTTGGCGATTTCAGACTTATATTACCAATAAGTTCAGGTTTCCTCACAATATTTCATTCACCGATGTCAGTTATATCCAAGAAACACTCAGAAAGTAGATATGTATTGAAAAAGTCACATTGGTACAAATGCCCACCGTCCAGCAGTTCATGAAACGCCTCTCCAAGCGTTTTTTTGATACTAATAATCAGGAGATTGGGGTGCTTTATAGCAAAAGCACCCCAATCTCCTGATTGCGGCGGCCACCCGATACACTCCCTCCCGTATAAGTAGGATTCACCGAACGAGGCATACCCTTACCATCCCCGACGGCGCCACGACCCTCCTCTAGGGGAGGAGAGTAGTAAGGCCACCAGTGGTCTCAAAAAGTAAGTCCCGACAGCCGCCCCGTCACCGAGGCCCGTCGCGACGCCCCATACTATGTCCGCCCCGACCCTTGCTCGAGCCAGCCCGCGCCGCTGTGCCAGTTTTAAATTCGTCGGTAAATAATTCCGATCCAGCCTGTCCCTTGCTGCCCTCTCCTAGCGACGCCCTAAGCGGAGGTGCCCACAGGGGGTGACCTTAGCGTGACCGGGAGGCCTTAATTTATTGATGCATCCATAGGCAAGCACGGTTAAGCAGACGACAACCTCATTGAACTGCGAGAAGCCATTCACAAAAAAACATTGGTACAGCGCGATTCAAACTTTATGGCGACATAAGTACCTAACAAATTTACGTGTCAGCGGGGGTGAGAGATTAGGTACTGCGCAGCGAATAGCGCACTTCAGAGCCATCATTAAGTTTGACGCACGTTTGACGCGTACTTATCTAAACTAATAATAATATGATGATTGATGAAGAGAAAAGTCTTGATGTTTTGTATGTTTCTTTGTAATAGATAAACTCAAAAAATACTTAACCAATTTTCAAAATTCGTTCACTTATAGAAAGCTACATTATCAGCAAATAATAGGGGCGTAAGGGGAAAGTACGAAATACACGCAAACGAAGTCGTAGGCGAAGTGTTAGTGATTTATATTTATGATGTGCAGTTTCTTATCCCCTGTTAATGACAATTAAAGGAGAAATATGGGTGTAGGTAGGTACTTTAAACCCCTACTACTTCGGGAAATATTATGAGCTCCTGTGCCAGCCTCTTCCAGGTTATGCCCGCGAGAGCAACAATGCTGTCTGCCCATCTCGCCGACGGACGACCAACATCTCGTCTTCCAGTCCTTGGACGCCACTCTGTCACAGCCTTACTCCACCTGTCATCACTGCACCCTGCCAGGTGTCCTGCCCAACTCTATTTGAGTGTTATAATATGTGTTCCGATATCGAAGATCTTCGTACGTCTTCGTATCTCGACGTTTGGAGCTCTGTCTATTACAATACAAGCATGAGATTTACGAATACTTATGTTATTTTGTCAATTTATTATGTAATTATTAAAACATCCTGTATAAGAACTTTTCATAGAATTATTGACGGGTTTCGTTAGTGGTAGGAATCGTTGAGCGTGGTTACTATATGCTCATTAAAAATTTGACAATTAATTTAAAAAAAAGCCTGGAATGAAAGCATAATTATTTATTCACCGTTACGACTTTTTTCTGGAACTTGAAACAAACAAGCACCTGCAGATTATTACCTATTATTTTAAAAACTGGCAGTGGGGCATTGTTAACAGTGAAACTAGAGAAATTGTGTCTCAAAAGACCATTTCAGACATCAATCTACATGGTCTTCACATGATCTGACCAAGATTATGTCTTAAATTTAAAAGAGACCCCTGAGTTTGTTTCGGCCTTTATTTTCAGAGTAGTCAGATAGGAAACGCCGACCTGATCTAGTTTTAAAAAATATGATTGACGTGTAAAAGTGTTTGTACAAACCTACTTACAGAAATAAAATCATTTATCTTAAATACTAGACTATTTCAAACCTTCATCTTACGAGTTGTATGCCGCAGGTTCTAACCAGGCATGTTCACTTTGCACGTTAAGGAAACCTAGAACCAAACATTCGAAGGCATGACGTGTGACATAATCATCTCTTACCAACCAACTCTTACTAGGTCCGCGTGCTCGATAACTGTCCTTTTCCACTCATAAAGAGGCACTTAGTGGAAATATTAGGCTAATTATGGTATGCTACGCTATGCAAATTGTACCTACCTGCCTACGTCCTACAGTCACACATAGTATCATCGACACCATACCTACTGTTATCCAATAGGTAATAATCAACTTTGGTATCTCAAAGTTGCAATTTTTATGACACGAGAAAAACGCTCTTGAATTTTTCGTAACTGTAAAGTGACCATACAAATCAACGTTGAACCATAATCGAAGGGAAACAACCATTAACAGGTAGGTAATCCACTTTAGAGCTCATATCTAGCCTTTAGCGCGTAGTCGCTTAGTTTTTAAGTTTTTTAAGGTTTCAATTTATTGAGGCATCCATAGGCAAGCCCGGTTAAGCAGACGACAATCTCTTAGGTTGAACTGCGAGACGCCATTTATAAAAATAGGGCAAAGGCAGAGGTAACAACAGCCTTCGACACTCGTTGACGGCAACCGGCGTCGGCGGTATCTTGCCGTTGGCGGTTGCTGCTCGTGTATATGAGCACCTAGTCCTTACTATCAATCGATGTCGATCGTGTAAGTAAAAAGTTTCAATTGCGTTGACACATTGTAGGTAAAATTGTGTACCTACCCATTGCTGTACTCTTATATCAATAAAATGTGCTTTATTGTACACAAAACATTTACGCAGCTCATTTACGAAACCGTTAACAAACATTTACGACGGCGGACTTATTTTACAACCATTGAATAGATAGGGAGACAATTAGTTAACCATGAGGTAAATAGTTCATGGTGTGATGGTGTACTGCAATGAAAATAGCTAGGTACTGATATTACGGATATAAATACATGCAGAAGGTGATTATATAATAATACTAGCGGTCCTGACAGATGTTGTCCTGCTTGCGCTCACCTACCGGGTCTAATTGTGAATCTAAACCATCCAGGGAAGGACCCACTACAGGAACCACGAAAAGTTACCTTTACACGCCCAATCTACTGAACCGATCATAATGAAATTTTTAATATACCTTGTCAGGGGTATGGAAAAGCACATAGAATACTTTTCCTCCAAAAAAAAATACTGTTCTCAAGGAAACGAACAATAACTTTCGACGGCGACAATTGCTTTAGGATGCTAGATGGTGATTACGTGTCTTTCAAATCATAAATGAATTATGACCCAACTTTCTGAGCAGTATTCTAACAAAAGTACTAGGCTTGCATGAATTCACGATAGTACAATTACTTTTAATAAGATTTGTATGAAATTTGACACACAGCACACAGATAGTTTATTATAACCTGGATTAACACATAGGATACTTTTTATCCCGGTAATACGTTTCCGTCACCGTGGGATAATTTCCCACGTCCACGTGGGCGAAGCCGCAGGAAAAGCTAGTAATACAAAAATAAAATACATTTAAAAATTATACACGTTCCTCAATTTAATCAATAATACTAACACGAAAATTCACGTGCATTATGCAAACTTCTAGTAATTTTCCGATTATTTCACGAAGATAATTAATTGAATTAAGATTATGAATATTAAGATACATAAAAAGTATATTTTAAATAACATTATTAAGGCGCTGCGCAAAGATAGAAAACCATAGGTAGATATAATGAAAAAAAAAAAAAAAAGAACTCTGTTCTGTTTCTGTTTTTTTATATTTCTAAGGTAGAAACCGTAAAACGCTCAGTTTTTGTCGCACAGTTAGGCTTATTGGTACTTATTACAATCCAGAAAACAACAGAGAACAATCCAGAAAATGAGTGTAGTGTCAAATGTTCAATGAAGAAACTTATTTAAAAATATTTCATAAAAATAAAATAGAATCATGATAAAACAATTGTACCTAAACAGAGGTCAAAAAAAATATTTTTCGTCGCATAATTCTCAAAATTTTGAGCGTAAACTAAGTATCATATTTTATGTAATGATAATAAAGAGAATTTAATCAACTAAATAAATAGGAACCTAAAAATGTTCCACTGAGCCGTGCATTTATTTTTTCATTGAATTAAAACTGCAATTTGAAATAGTCATTCGACCCAACTAACATCAAACGCATCGCTATTTTGAACCTTATTCACAGCTGTTGTCAATTACCTAAAAATTTGCATCTAACCGCGCCTTAAATAATCGAAGTCATCATCGCATCAAATGTTGCGTTACAAACCACCATATCTTGAGATCTGTCTAGCGCTGTCGGTTTAAGAAAAACATCGGCGATAATCGAAAATGACGTACATTTTTCTACTTTGCCGTGGCTCAGGATACATTGGGCATCCTTTATTTATCTCAGTACTTGTATATAGAGCCACTGGGTGTTCTTATATTTGTGCAGTTCGTGTGTGGATCCGCGAGGCAGCGTGTCGGTCGCAATTAAGTGCGCGACACATTATTAAATCATTAGTATTTTATCGGGCGTCGTTAAAGTGACTCCACAATGATTGCTGCCATAGTAGTTGCCTTGTTAATTCCTTATTTAATAGTGTATTTTTATAGGAATGCATATAAAAGACCGGATAATTTCCCGCCAGGTGAGAAAACTATTTTGTTTTTTTTGTAACAAGTTTCATTGTATTTTTTTATTATATTCGTTTATGTACCTAGTGTAAAATATATACAATACAAATATAGGTAGTACTTACTACCTATATTTTTAATGGCTATTTTTTTTTTAATTTAATTTATGAGAGTTATTGTAGGTACTCATTAAAAACTTAAAAGCTATGGTGACCATATTTTTACACATAAGTACAATATTTTTTTGCAAACTTTTTATGAACAACGCCAACGACTTCTTCTGCGTGTAATTTGTATTTCATAATTTTTAATTCTAATAATACCGTTGATGAAATGTAGCCTATGATCTTGGGGTCCCAGACTAACTCGCTGTCAAAATTTCATAACGTTCGGTCCAGTGATTTGAAAAGGTAACCTGCTGTCTAAATCTGTCAACGAAAATTATGGGCCCATAATTTTCATTAAGTAGTTACGAACTACTTCCGGATGGGCCCATAATTTTCGTTGGGAACTACCGATTACTTAGCTTTTTCGGACGGACAAAAGCGCATCGGGAGTAGGGACAACTGCCAAATCGTGTTGTGATTCATTCTTAGGTCGGGCCCTAAACTAATCATATTTCCGTAGGCGTTTGGCAACGGCCCGTACCTTTGCCCGAAACTACGGATTTCGTACTTAGGAAGTAGACTCCAGACACAAACAGACAGAGTTACTTACGCATATAAACTATTTTTATGACGTTGGTCCTGCGCCTGATCTCTCTCACGATTCACGAATGACAGCCGGGACCAACGGCTTGACGTGCTTTCCGAGGCACGGAGGGGTCTTGGTATGTAAAGATGGTCACAAATCCACGGACCTACCGCGTCAAGCGTAGCTTAACCTGATCAATCGACCCGTGCAGCTGTTGTTACTTAACCACATGCCCCTATTTTTTTTATTGGTATTGATATGGATTGATAAAAATAATACGAGTATATTTATTTGCCACATCAATTAAGTAGCTTTATTAGGTATTTTAATATCTCCTATCACGTGTTTATATTTATAGGTATGATAAGCAGGCCAATTCTCGTAATTTATAACGATCAAAATCTAGTTGCAGTCTCATCTCGGCGACAAACAAATGTCAAGAACTTGTCAAAATGTAGGGAAATTTGACGTATTTTTGACAGATTGAGACTGAGATCAGACTGTGAACGTTCTTAAATTTATCAGAAATGCGCCTAAGCTCTCGTGGCTCGGTTAAAAATATGCGTCAATGACCTAAATATAAACAATGAATATCAATCTTTTTAACCGACTTAAAAAACAAGAGGACGTTCTCAATTCGGGTGTTTTTAGGATTCCGTTACAACAAGGAACCCTTATAGTTTCGCCATGCCGTCTGTCTGTCTGTCTGCCTGTCCGCGGTTTAGCTCAAAAACTATTGGTACTAGAAAGTTGTAATTAGGCATGAGTACACGTTAATGGCGCCGAAAAAGTAGTAAAATAAAATTTTGAAAAAAATAATTAGTTAGGGTACCTCCCCTACATCTAAAGTGGGGATGATAATTTTTTTTTCGTCCTTCCCATAGGCTGGGATATCGTTGGATAGGTCTTTCAAAAATATTAGGGGTTTGGGAAGACCGTTTTTTGATTAAGTAAACCGTTCGTGACTTATCAAGCTTTAAATTACCAATTTTCGTTAGAGTCAAGTGTCCCCCCCCTCTACCAACTAAACGGTTGTAGTTAGAAATTCAAATGTCACGGAAGTAGTACCTATATACAACGAAGTTTAAAGGAAAACTATCACAGTTAAGTGGGCTTTACAAGTTTACGAGTAATAGTCGACCAATTGTATTAGACTCGAAAATTTCGGACAACTCCATAGAAATTTCGATAGATGGCGCTAAGCGTCAGTTGTATCGCGCTATTGTTTCATTCCTAAGTAAGTTATATAAAAAAAAAAACAGTTGCTACACCGGCTATGACAAGTTTTATTCAAATCTCAAAAAAAAATTAAAACTTTCCGTGCAATATTGTCGGATCAGGTGAGGATTTGTATAGGAAGTCAAATTAGGTAGGTAGTCATGTTTGGCTTTTAGTTAGAGCATGGTACGAAACTATTAGTCAGCGAATACGACCCGCACTTGGCTGTTTTTTATGTTTGTTACCCCAGAACTCCGTTATTTATAGGCCGATTTGCAAAATTCAATTTTTTTTTTATTTGAAAGGATATACTTTCAGATTAGATAGAAATTTCATCAAAATCGGTTCAGTAGTTTGGTTTTTAAACCAAAAACAAAAAACCTTTAAAAAAAATATTTAACACCCTGTATATATTATAAGTATATAACATGGTAATAGTATATGTAAGTATGTGTATATGAGGGAAAGAACCTCACGCCTCAGCCGCCGCGGGAGACGCACCGGGCGTCGGGAGCCGCGTGACGACTCCCGGCCACCGTAGGCGCGGGCCTGCGGGCGGAGAGCAATGGGCAGCTCTCCGTCCGATCAGGACCAGGCCCGTGCCGGACGGCGCGTATGTGTTCCACGCGCGCCTCAAAGAGATGTCAGTATGATTGACGGGGCCCGACAGGGCCGAAGCCTGCCGGGGTAGCGGGATCGTCCGAAAGGGTTACCGCTGCCCTGGAACATAAAGGGCTAAGCAAGGAACACGGGTGGGTTTTAGTCAGTAAGAGTCTGACACTCCCTTCCGCTCCACCCAGAGCGGGAGGGATCATTTGATGATTTCCCATCCCCAAAAAAAAAAAAAAGTAAGTATGTGTATATAACCTATTTATGTATTTGTGTTTTAAGAGTTTTTTTATCACTGTCCCTCTCAACCAAAGCACCTGCCATCTAATCTCTTCACCACCCTTGGTTGACTGGTAGAGAATGCCTAAGGCATTAAGTCCGCCTTTGTACCTTTTTGTGCGAAAAGTTTAAATAAATAAAAGTTTGTGTTTTATTCTTTGATGTTTTTAATTAAAAAGTAACAAGAAATTACAATCTTTGATGAATAATAATCAGTTTTACCACAAAAAACTTTCTAACGAAGTCAAACACGACAATGAATAACAATTGATGTGTCGTAATGTTGTAAACGCATTCGAACCCATAAATTTGAAAATTGTTATCTACCGGGGAATACCTTGTATTCACGTAACCTACTATAAACCCTCCGGTATAGATATACGGTTTGAATTTCAATAAAGAGCTAATTGTACTACATACACGTTTAGTAATTTTGTCGTTCGAAAAGTGCTAATTCGCAGCCTAATTTAAATAAATGGCTTTTGATTTTGACGTTATTTGGTGAATCCCCGGAACTTAACATTTGATTGCCACTTCGGGAAAGGTAATCCGCATCGTAGTTTTTTTGTCAAGTGTTGTTAGAGTAAACTTTGAATCTGCTAAACTAGTTTTGTTAATAAATATCAATTGATAATATATCCACATAAATATCATGGAAAACGCTAGGCAGATGATGATGTACTTTTATGAGAACAGTGTTCTTCTAAGTCTTTATTTTACACATTACAAACCTATGTATAACAGGTACCTAAGTACCTACAGGTATAGTAGATAAATATATTTACCAAACCATTACCATTTAATACCTTTTAAGCTATAAATGTGTTGACTGTTGATGCATAACATACCATATCATCACGCATAGTTTCTTCGAAGGGTTGGGCAGGGCACATTTCGCCAATGATGACGGCTTGGTTGACGCAGTGGTTAAGCGATTGACTGCTGCGCTGCGTGTCGCGGGTTCGATTCCCGCAATACCAGTATTTTACATGGCGCGACTGCCTATAGATCTCACCTCCACAACCCAATTACTTTACTGAGTAATACGATACCCTTTTTTTTTTTTTTTTCTGGGTGGGAAATCATCAAATGACTCCTCCCGCTCTGGGCGGAGCAGAAGGGAGTGTCAGACTTTTACTGACTAAAACCCACCCGTGTTCCTTCAGTTGCCTGTGCCAGGGGCCACGGTATCTCTTTCGAACAACCCGCAGCCCCGGCGGCATCGGCCCTAGCGGACCCCGTCAGTTCGTGCTGACAGCTCTTTGAGGCGCGCGTGGAACACAACGCGCCGTCGACCCGGGCCTGGTCCTTACCGGGCGGCGAGCTGCCCTACGGTGGCCGGGAGTCGGCTGTTGACTCCCGTCCAGGGCGTCTCCTCCTGCGGCAGCTAGACGCGCGAGGGTGCAGCGATTGCCTCTCCCTCACGCGCTCCGCCTCCTCCTTCGCGAGCATTACTGCTTCGCAGAAGGAGGTGACGGCCTCCCATTCACTCTCGCTCCGTACCATGGCCCGGATGAGGGCCGGACGCGAGAGGTCGCCGCCGCCGATCGCCGCCAGTAATACGATACCCCTTGGGAAAACTTGTCAGACTTTCAGGCTTCTGACAACCCGTATACTGTCAAAGGTTCACGAATGACAGCCGGGACCAACGGCTTAATGTGCTTTCCGAGGCCCAGAGGGGTCTTGGTATGCAAAGATGGTGACCCATCCACGGACCAAACGCGACAAGAGTAGCTTAACCCGATCGATCGCCCCGTGAAGCTGTTATTATTTAGCAAAAAGCCTGTCAAGAAACACTCAATGTTAGGCATTACATATTAATATACTTTACATATCTGTTTGCTATTTTAATATTCTTGGATGCCTTCAATGCTAGAAACTTGTTAATGCAAACATAACGTGATGTAGGTACATAATGAAAACGCAGACATTTATATTACATAAAAAACCAATGTGACCTCCTGTTCTAATATTAGATATTGGCTGAGTCTAAGTGGTGCTAATACGTGCGGAATGTTTTTATCTACTTGCTGTACCTCCGGCTTCGCCCGCGTAGATTATTCACCAAGGGGATAAAGCAGTAGTGTCTTTAAGTCACGGACGCTATTTTGAACTTCTAACGCAACGATTCTAGGGCTTTGAGTTAATAGTGTACACGTTAAGCCGTTGGTCCTGCGCCTGATCCTCGGTCGTGTCAGATTGCCGTCCCATCGAACTAAGAGAGTGAGGGAAGATAGAGTGCACGTGTGTCTGAGCACACAATAAAATAGTCCCGCGTAGATGGCCAGCAGTCACCGCTGAGATTGGCCGCCATGACGGAAATTCGGTCAGGAGAACTATTTTTTTAATCCAGACAGAGCTACTTTCACATTTAAGCATACTACATTATACTGTATTAAGTATGGATAAAGTATACAAGGTCAAATCCAATTAGCTACCGAAACTCCGCACACGTGATGAAAATCGACATCTTAACATGATAAAACCAAAAACAAATTAATTAGATGAGTTTTTTTTGAGGTCATCACCCGCAGGTGTGTGTAGTCACGTAAAATATCAGTTTAAAAAAAAGTATATTTTTGTGTAAACTTCACAGACACGATGGGTATCGATAACTAAACACGATAAAACAAAATAAAACTCTTACTTCAGGTTACAGAAGTATGAGTATAAGTCGTCAGAAGCCTGAAAATCTCACAACCAGTCTTACCAAGGGGTATCGTATTATCCAGTAAATGGGTTGTGCATCCGGTTAGACTGGAAGCCGACCCCAACATAGGGATAAGGCTAGGCAGATGATGACGACTTCAGGTTACAACACTACAAGCGGCCGCTGTCCCAACCCCCCCCGCCCCAATTTGTTTTATCTAAGTAATCTTTATATTTTTATTTGGTCGTGTTTACATATCGATACCCATCACGTCTGTGGAGTTTCGCTAGCTAATTTAATTTGACCCTGTATAGTAGGTAAGTAACAGGTGCTTTCGCATGTAGCTATACGCGTTGGGTTATGCTTACTGCTGATATCAGTAGGATAGTGTGCATTTCCATTGATTTTATGATGATAACGATTGACGTGATAATATAATAAACATGATAGTGTCTATTGTTACCAGACTTGAACGTTGACGTCTGAGTCTGATACTGAGAAAGACAGTCGTAAAGTGCGATTGTTGAACTCACCTATCTGAACAAGAATAGCAAAGGGTTAGAAGTTAAAATACATATTTGTTACGGCCGCGAATCATATTTTAATCAACGTACAACTTAGTACTGACCAGCAAATTGCAAAAAACGTAAGAAAATTTGAATTTCGCGGGCTACCTTGGAGCATCCACCTTAAGCGGAGATTTGCAGATGTCTAAATTCGTAGTTTTAGCCAATATGTATAATATTGCCTACAAAGTCTTGGCACAGCGGCGTAATGACCGAGCTTAACTTTTTGTACCTAAGTATACAGATTGGAGCTTGTGCAAAAATAAACTTTTAGTTTTTGTTTCACTTGTTATAATTTGGCAAAAACCAGTTCGAATTAGTAATTTAATTTTATATCTCCATTTTTTGAGACATTGTTTTTTGGAATAAAATCAATCAATTTCTTATACTCAAACTAAAAAATATTAAAAACTATAGTAACTTTTAAGTCATAAAATCGTAGCTGTTGTCCGCGTGTATTTCATTATATCTATTTATACCTCCATCTATATGCTCTTAATATACTTATATAATTCTTCTGTACGTGTGTTTGTCCCCTAACTCCTCCTAAACGGCTGGACCGATTTGGATGAAATTTTGTGTGTATATTTCAATGGGTTCCTGGACAATTGGACTTGGTAGGTGGCGTTGCTTTTCCGGGCAGGACGTCTGCCGGGTCCGCTAGTTAATAAATAAAATTTAAGTGTTTGTTTGCAACGCCAATGCATATTATGCGTACAGTCACGAGCAAAAGTATGTATACACTCGGCTTTATTCAAAAGCGATTTAATCCTTTATTTTTTAATGAAACTTTATGTTGTTACGAACATAGCATTTTCGAACCCATAGGCTTATGTTATGTGTCGTGTTTTAACGTTTCATTCGTTATTTCACGAAAAAATCGCAATTGAAAGTTGCCAAGTGTTGACATATTTGTGCTCGTGACTGTACAATTACGGTACTTATAACAAAAAAAAAAAAAACAATTTTTAAATTTATTGTCTGTCTGCCGACTAATCTCCGAAACGGATTTTGACGGGACTTTCACTGGCAGATAGCTGATGTTATAAGGAGTAAGTTACTTTTATTTTAGAAAAAGAATTAGTGTTCCGCGCAAAATAATGAAAATCCATGAAATCCAATTCGTTTTCCGACATGCACGCGAATGAAGTCGCGGACACAGCTAGTTTTTATTACGATAAGATATTCAGGATCTTATATCCTTCTCCAGGTCCTAGGCTAGTCCTAGGCTGTCTCTCGCATTTCATAACGGTCGGTTGAGTGGTTAAGGCGTGAAAAGGTAACAAACGGAGAACAGTTAGTCTGCGCGAGCCTTTAACGTACACATATCGATCAGGTAAAGCTACGCTTGCCGCGGTTGGTCCGTGGATGGGTGACCACCGTTAAATATCAAGCCGTGCCTCGGAGAGCATGTTATGCCGTTGGTCCCGGCTGGTCAAGTCGTTACGGGTCGTCCGAAGCCCAAAAGTCTGACAACCAGTCTTACCAAGGGGTATCGTATTACCCAGTAACTGGGTTGTGAAGGTCAGATAGGCAGTCGCTTCATGTAAAAAACTGGTATTCAGCTGCATCCGGTTAGACTGGAAGCCGACCCCAACATAGTTGGGAAATGGCTAGACAGAAGTTGGACATACCATCACGCCTTGTTTCCCAAATGGTTGGGCAGAGGTAGGGGGCGGGCCTATTGCCAGCAACCAGGCATAAATCCAGACTTCAGGCTACTACTGAGAAACTTTGCCCAAACTGGGAATCGAAACCAAGACCTCATGCTCAGCGTAGCGCTTGCGACCAACACGTTAAACACACCTTCGATGTCGACTCAAAATAATTATTACCTAATCTGCGTTTGCGATTTACCTGCCAAACATGTAAACAAATATGAGTTTTTTGAAAAATAACTTTAAGTCCGGCCCAATAAAGTTCAGTTTAACTGCTAACATTTTTATTACCTTTTCAATAGTGCCAGTCACTCTGAAATCAATTGAATTACTACTGAAATAAAGTTGATATTTGTTTAACTTGAAATAACATCAATTCGAAACATACATTTGAATAGACCTTATGTTAATTATAATTTTCTTTCTTCCCAGGTCCGCCAAGCCTCCCAATATACGGAGCATTCTGGATCGTTCTGGCGCACGAGTTCACCGACCTCTCATCAGCCTTCCGCAAGATTGGAGAGAGGTACAAGACGAAGATCATCGGCTGCTTCATGGGACCAGTTCCCACCATCGTCCTGAATGACCCTGCCCTGATGAGGGAGATGATGAACCGCGAAGAGTTCGATGGAAGGATGGATATCATTCTGTTTCGACTGAGGTCGTTTTGGAAGAAGCTTGGTAAGTCCTGCATGTACGACTCATGGACTTGTCCGTGACTGCCGCGACATCGTCTGCATGTTTTTTTTTTAATACAAGTGTCCAGAACGGAAAGTAGCCCATGTCCTTCTCCAGGCCCCAGGCCGCGTTTGCGTAAAACATTAACAATTTCAATCTGAATCATTTTGAAAGATATTGCTAATCCATTGCTTCATATGTTCGAAAAATGTGTCCGCTAAAGAACGTAAATAACGCAATGAATGTTGTTGAACTGTCAAAACGAAACCCATTGCTACTGAAAGTGTGTTATGGAATTACCCCGCAGTGCTTTATACGGTAAAAGGTAATAAACAGGCAAACCTACTACGCTCTTCATTTTGAATGAATCAACCAAATCGGATTTCTTTTAATTTCTTTCATTTGTACGCTTTTCAATGAAAAGGGATCAAATTGATAGAGTCGTATAATATTTCCATTGTTTAGGCAGGGAATCTCTGACTAAATAAACTAGTAAGTTGTTTACCTTATAAAGTCCCTGACTCAAGAACAGACAAGCTTTCTACACTACTGATAATTTACTGCGAGGCAATGACCATTTGCACTAACTAGTAACTTCGTACGAGGCATGGAATCTTAATTTAAGGCAAGACAACTATCAGAGACGATTTCCACACCTGGTTCTTAAAGTTAGTGCAAGACCATATTAAGAGTTACCTAGATAGTGACGTTATTCAAGTTTAGTGAGAACAGGCAGATCTGGAATTCTGGTCTTGGGCTGGGTTAGTACTGATTTCCCCCGAAAGTTACGAGTAGATATAATTAAAATATCGTTTAATTACAGTCTCGATTCCCCCGAAATTTAAAAATCAAGTATAGTGGAGCGAAAAAGTACAGCCCTTGAAATAATATTTTTAGGAACCAATTATAAGTAAACAGATTATTTATGAGAACTAATTTTTACATCTAACTTGTCGCAACTACTTTTTTAACTCACTATCCCTGTTATTTTACATGATGTGAATAGATTGTATGTCTATCTCTTTAAATTTTAGAAATATTTTGTTATATTACACTTAATATTATTAATATTCAAGAAATCTGTGATTTTTATAACTGTGACGAATCTATTTGTGATAATGTAGAATAATTTGATCTGGAATAAACATACTTATAATATTGATAACTTGATAAGTAATCGCTTACTTTTCTTTCACTGTACCACCTCGATTTCGTTTGATAAAACGGGATTAAAAAGTACTAGCTGCGCCCCGCGGTTTCACCCGCAGAAGTTTCGAGCCCGTGGGAATATCGGGATAAAAAGTATCATATATGTTAATCCTGGTTATAAACCATCTGTGTGCCAAATTTCATCCAAATCCGTTTAGTAGTTTTTGCGTGAAAGAGTAACAAACATCCATCCATCCATCCATACAAACTTTCACGTTTATAATATTAGTAGGATATAGCTGTTCGAGTGGAAACAAGAACGGGGGGAATCAGTACTAACCCCTTGGGCTAGGCATCTATTTCTTTGTCTAAACCCTCGATGTTGACTGTTCAGAACGTTAGGTCTCAGAACCAGGCGTTTTTTAGTCGTTCTGTCTGTTATCAACTATATCATAATCACATTTTTGATATGATATGATATGATATGATATGATATGATAGATTTCAGCGAATTAAAAAACTAATTACGTGTTATTTGCCCTTTGTTAGATCCATATTAAAATTCAAGCTATCCCTTTATAGAAGCCTGTACAAGATAACTTTACTCTTGTCGAAGCAGAATTTTCTAAACAGATATCAGCACTCTTATTGCGTAGCACACTATCAATCCCAATCCAAATCACTTTGAAGGATATTCTTAATCCATTGCTTCATATATTCGAAAAATGTGTCCGTTCACAAAGTAAATAACGCAATGAATATTGTTGAACTGTCAAAATGAAACTCATTGCTGATAGTAGGGCGCAATTAACCTCGCTGGTTAGGACCAGCGAGGTTAATTGCGCACTACTAGGCTTTTAGATACGATACTGTCGAGTTGGTACCAAGATTGCAATGCATCCAGTACCCACAGTGGCTAAAGTGCTAATATTTGTCTATCTGGCATACATACTCGTAGTATGAAACAAAGTCGCTTTTCGTGCCTGTCTATAATATGACCGCCTAGTTCTTCTTAACGATGGATTGTGATCAGATTTTCACCATAATTAACAGAATTTATTCTCGTTTTTTTTGGGAATTTAATCTCGCAGTGCAACCTATGAGGTTTTCGTGCCCGCCCTGCTTAACCGGGCTTGCCTGTGGATGCCCCAATAAATTAAGGCCACCAGCCAGGGCTTAATTTTTTTTTTTAAACTAACGACTACACGCTAATGGCACCCTCTGCGGGGTAAGGACCTCGGATTAGGGCGTCGCTGGAAGAGGGCAGCCAGGGACAGGCTGGTTCGGAATTATTTAGGCATGAATTTAAAACTACTGGATCCGAAGCGCGGGATGGCTCGTGCAAGGGTCGGGACGGAATTTATTCTCGAAGGTTTATGTGTATAATATATTTACTTTAGCACAAAAATTTCGATGTTTTGACGCTGCGACATTGTACCCTTGCAATGCTGGTGCCGGTCGGTAGTCATGTAATTATAATATGACGCGTTCAACTACAGATAGTTCTCGAAGGTAAACATTTTCACTTACCTCTAGCGTGAAACTGAGTCACTGTAAATAACACGTGTTTGTACATGCAATGATTTTATCAAAGTACTTTCGATTACATTATAACAAAGTCTCCGGCAACTGCAATACTGCTAACAAAGTAGGTATAATTAGGTTGATATAATTAATTTCAGGTATCAGTAAACGGTAATAAATGGTATCTCTTGATGTAGATAACTAGTTTACATAATAATCATTTGTATGTAGGGTCACCATCCGTCGAGATTTGTCCGGAAATGTTCGGATTCTTGGTTCCCCGTGAGGTCTTTATAAGGCCTTTTCATTTGTTCCGACTTTTTTACTTAGGGGTCTTTCTAGGGTTCCGTACCTCAAAAGGAACAATGGAGCCCTTATAAGATCTCTTCGTTGTCCGTCTGTCAACACCCTTTTTCTGAGGAACGCGTGGTTATCAAGTTGTAGGTAAGTAATATCAAATACTCAGGGCTGCAACCCCTTGAAGTAGTGAAAAAAAAAAACAAAAGATACGGGCGTTTATGTTCCGTTTATGCCGCATATATTGACATTCGCAAGGGAATCAAAACCTATAGGGTACTTCCCGTTGACCTGGAAACCCTAGAATCATGAAATTTGGTAAAAATCAATATCATTTATTTATTTATTTATTTATTTAAACTTTTCGCACAAAAAGGTACAAAGGCGGACTTAATGCCTTAGGCATTCTCTACCAGTCAACCAAGGGTGGTGAAGAGATTAGATGGCAGGTATATCATGTAGCACAAGTAATGAAAAAATGCGAAAACCGTAAATTTGTAGTTACATACCCACAAATTTTTACGGAACCCTCGGTGCGCGAGACCGACTCGCGCATGGCCGGTTTATTTAGAAAATAAAAAGAACGAATAATGAATACTGGAAAAAGTAAGATTATAAGTACCTAAAATGTTTATTTTATTTCTTTGCAAATGGCCGCCTTTTTGTCAAAACTTCCAAAGGGTTCGTAGTTGGCACTACTGAGTACATTCCTACTTCTCTGTATTCTCGTCACACATAATTAGCGCCTGTTGCGACTTTATTTCTCGTCACTACATGCAAAAAAAGTTACGATCTTATCGCGTTTAAGCGATATATTGCCGCGAAGGTGGCCACGTGATGTTTGAAGAAATTTTGAATCGATAAAATTGTCAGGCGCAAGCGCCTCAAACTCGGTGTTTTTTTTTTGTTCAATTGATCGATGATTCATTCGAAGAGGTCCACAGTCGACAATTCTGGTACCTGTTTTTGACAATGTAAAGTTAGCCTATATTTAAAAGGCGAATAATCGCTTCCTCTGGCTTTCTGGCCCAATCAAAATCAGACCATTGGTGGTCTCTATATTTCATTGTAAAGCTAAGATTTGAAACGTTTGCAATATATCAATCATTTAGAATCTAAATGATTGATATATTGCAGACGTTAATTTTAGATAGAAATCTTTGCAATACTTATCTACTAATTATTTCTCAAAAAAAATCCAAACCATCAATCGTAGTTTTCACCTACCAGCTGCTATCTTTGCAGAAATCCTTTTATCTAATCGATTTATGGATGGGCACGGACATGTCTCAAAACGGCGCGACATTACGTCGTGGAAATTTAGCAAGCACAGTAGAACGACGAAATACGAACCTAGAGACAGTGTTCACGGGAAAACACTCAAACAAAATAAAAAAAGATCAGAAAACAAGGACCACTAAATCAAATTGATACTTACTTTACCTTAATTGACGTTTACAAAGCAAGAGATTGAAAACGCCTAGTTTGGGGACCGCCGTAAAGATCCAAATGATGATCGCTAACAGTTACAGACCGATGTTAAGTTAATTTTAAGATAATAATTGTAACATTGATTCAATAAATTTACCATTACTATTAAACGTGATTCCGGGTTGGGCTCTAGCTTGGGGTTCGACCCCTGGGTCGGGCAGTGTCCTTAGCAGCCCAGAATCTGGATTTGTGTGACAGTCACGGTTAATATCAACAACCTCATGCGCCTCATCCCCCTCTTATCTGCATAAATGTGCGTCTATCTATACACCTCTGCCTCTACTGTCCTAAATACAGAGTAAGAAAATAATGAAAAAAATAAAGAAATATTGTTTATTCAGCTCAAACAAAATGCACATTACAAAAAATAAAACATACAAACACACATATAAAGTAGCCAATAATGTAATGTATAGTTTATAGTTGTATACAAGGTGTCGTTTTGCATCCTCTTCAAATTCAAGGAGGTAACTATGCTACTGATACTCGACACGAATCAATAATAAAATAAGTAGGTTTTTTTTTCTTTTCTATTTTTCGGAAATTGGCATGTGTGGGACATGCATTTTAAAACGAGGTCTGTGTGAGACCGCACTGTACCTGCCCTTTTACACACACATAAAAACGCGGCCGCTTATACGATACCATAACGCGATTCTGTTCTTTGAAAGTGCTGTATTCTGAAATACTGTCAAACTTAAATAACTAAAAAAAACAAGTATGCATGTATTTATTATTTACCAGGGATCGTAATTTTATTTGATTAATTATGTCTTTCATAACAGCCTCCTGAAATTTGACGAGGATGCAAAACAACAACTTGTATAGTTTGATATTTAACAACATTGTATTAAGTAGTACATCGTTTATTTACTACTTACTAGCTTATGCCAGCGGCTTCGCCCGCATGGATGTCGGAAATTACCCCACGAGAACTTACTACCGGAATAAAAAGTATCCTATGTGTTAATGCAGGTTATAAACTATCTGTGTGCAAAATTTCATCCCAATCCGTTCAGCCGTTTTTGCGTGATTGAGTAACAAACATCCAAACATTCAAACTTTCACATTTATAATATTACCAGCTGCGCCCCGCGGTTTCACCCGCATAAGTTTCGATCCCGTGGGAATTTCGGGATTAAAAGTATTCTATGTGTTAATCCTGGTTATAAACTAGCTGTATGCCAAACATTCAAATCCGTTCAGTAGTTTTTGCGTGAAAGAGTAACAAACATCCATCCGTCCATCCTCACAAACTTTCGGGTTTATAATATGTTACGTTTTCACGCCTAATCCACTGAACCGATCATCAGAAATTTTGTATATACGTTGTCAGGGGTATAGAAAAGGACATAGGGTAACTTTACAATAACTTTCGATGGTCACAATTGGTATAGGACGCTAGATGGCGCTACGTCTCTCGGTGTCTTTCGAATCACGGTTGAAATACGACCCGACTTTTTGAGCAGTATTCTAACAAAAAGTACTAGGCTGGCATGAATTCACGATAGTATGTTCCACGTTTCATATATAAGCATCATCAGCCTATAACGTTCCACTGCCGGGCACAGACCTCCTCCCTGTGAGATCCACCACGCCGTAATCCATCACACGGCCCCAGTGCGGGCTGGTTGATAACAAAAATGTATATGTAAATGTAATTTCTCTTGCGCTAATTACGAGTGCGTCTACAGCCCACGACAAACATTGCGTGACGCGTACATAATATATCGTCTTGGTTTTGAACATACATACAATGTCGTAGAACCGTTAGCTTTTCGACTTTTTAACACCTTTCTCTTGGACTTAATTTGAGCTTAGGCTCTGTTACCAAGTTTTATGATGGCGGCTCAAATACGTCAATCATTTGCGAACAAAAATAGCCTTCTGGTAATAAATAAACGGTTTTCGAACAGTTTTTGATCTCAGTAATATAATTGGTAGTATGTAGGCACAGCAGCAGCAGTGGAGCAGCTTACGTGTTGCAGGACGTAGGTTCGAAGCAGACACTTTTTTATTTTTTCTTAGCCTATACTGTCCCACTGCTGGGCAAAGGCCTCCCCCAAATCCTTCCAGCAACACACTCTACTTTACTTTGTGTAAATTATTTCATCACCAATTTGCAATTGCAATTTGCAACCCGCACTGGGCCCAAGTGGTAGCATTTTTATTGCCAAACTGTGCATATAAATAGAGCCGTAAGCTAATTTTACCTGTGACAGTAATTTCCGCTATTTGGGAAACTATGAGGTTTTTGCTTCATTATTGGTAAATTATAGGAATCGGCCTTTAGTCGCCTTCACCTTGGCGGACCGATGACGTTGTGCAGGATGCAAGAAGCACAGAATCTCCCTTGGGGAGGCCTATGTCCAGAAGTGGACGTTTTCGGCTGAAATGATGATGACCATAACTAGCTCACTATGCTAAATATTTTCCTAATAAAATACTATGACAGTGCCTCATATTAAAATCCCCTGCCAAGTGAACCTGCACCCTTATTGCGTAGCACATTATTAATCTCAATCTGAATGATTTGGAAGGAAACTACATACTTAGACGCGTGATAAACTATGGCGATAATATACAGTAAACAAACAACATTTGTAAATTAATTATTATTACCTACTTTAGGAAGTGACTTCCTGCATAACAAGGCTTCCAAGATTATACCTAAGATAGTGTTATTCCCACAAGTTTTATCAATGTTAATTTGTATCCGGGGGTAATTGCGTAACATAAGTGGTAATCGATTTCATTTTGACATTTCAACAACATTTATCGTTGTTGAGCAGGCACATTTTTCGAACATATGGAGCAATAGATTTGGCAATACCCTAAAATTCCGATAATATTATGTAAATTATAATATAATTATAATTTATAAATTCCGATTCTGATTGATAGAGTGTTACGCAATTAGGGGTGCTGGGCTTATAAATAGATTCGTAAGCTAAGGAGAATGGGTACACAAAGTTAATCGTAGCAACTATGTTGATCTTTGTTGCCTTCATGAAGTCATTTAATTAATCCTAAGACACCATGTCTGAATTCACTTGGATAAAAAGATATGTGAGGAAATTAAATTGAATTTAATAAAAGGAAATGTTTAACATTTCCTCTTACAACTTGTGGACCTGCAAAAAGTTTCCATCGTTAGATGGAAACTTTTTTAAATTAATGAACCTCTTAAAACTTTTTGTGCTTCTAGTTATAATAATAAGTTTCTTTAAATCAAATAAACTTAATTGTCTTCTTTCTCAGGAATATTCTTCACGGACGGCTTCTTCTGGCACGTACAGAGAAGGTTCTCACTGCGTTACCTGAGGGATTACGGCTTCGGAAGACGCGATGACACGCTGGAAGCTGTGCTCTCTACCGAAATCAAGGAGATGCTGGACATGAGACTAAACGGACCGAAGTACCCAATTGAAATGGTACACCTAAAGTTATACAAAATATTCAATAAATACCAACCATACTTTTTGTCGACGACTTCATTCGCGTGGAAGTCGGAAAATTGCATAGCTGTATCAAATCAAATCAAATCATTTATTTGCATAATACATGTGAAAAAGGTGTTACAGGTATAAAAGGTACATTGTATTATAACCTATTGAGGTGTGCAAATTAATATATTAGGTACAACATAAATTTTAAATTAATTTACATTAATAAATAGAATGCCAAATAAAAAAAAAGTCAAATTATTATACACAAGTCAGATCAAAATTTCAATAATAATTATATTTGTTGTGCCATTTCAAATAAAATCTCATCTTTTATTTAAATAATCATTAATTGAATAGTATCATTTTGCAACTAAGAATTCATGCAAACATAATTTGAATTGGTTCATTTTGTGTAGGTCTGTGATACATTTTGGCAACTTATTGTATACTTTTGGTGCCATGCCCAAAATATTTTTATTAAATACTGCTTTTTTTATGACGTCTTACGCATATTTTATTTTTGTGTCGTGCACTTCTTAGATGAGTATAAAGAGGTAGATTCGCTTTGACAAAGATCGCCATTTCATACATACTATAAAGACACGGGAATGTTAGTAACTGGAACTGTTGAAATTGTGGCTTACAGCTTTCTGTGCTTTGTATGCCACACATTGCCCCTATGCATTGTTTCTGGGCTTTGAACGCTATTTCTCTGTCTGGCGAGTTCCCCCAAAATATAAGTCCGTAGCGCAAAGTAGAAGCAACATACCCGTGATACGCTATTTTACTTTCTTAGGTTATGGAGAGCATAAGAATACTGGCTAAGCTTTTTGCATGTGTTTTCAACATGTGTTTTCCAGCTCATATTTTTATTTATCCAATTACCTAAGAATTTAGTGTGTTCTGCTTCATTGATAATTTTGCTATCGTAAAGTATATCCGGTTTTTTATTGTGTGTTTGTTGTTCAAATGAAACGTAGTTTGTTTTTTCAAGACTTATTTTTAAGTTGTTTTTAGTTAGTCAAGTTATTAAAGTTGTCGTTTATTTCTTTTTCGAATGATGTCACATTATCTTTACTTTTGATTAGCATTGTGCTGTCGTCGGCGAATAAAATCATTGGATTATTAATAGTTTTAGGCATGTCATTAATATAAATAATGAATAATAACGGAGCAAGAACACTGCCCTGCGGCACACCAAATATGCATTGTCTATGTGTAGAGACATAAGTCTTTTCAGTTTTTGTATAGGGGCAGATTTTATTTATGTATGTAATTTGTTCTCGATTAGTCAGTTCAAGTTCAAGGATATTGCCTCTAATTCCATATTTTTCCAGCTTGTTTATCAGTATTTTATGGTTAACATAGTCAAATGCCTTTGACATGTCCATAAATAATGCAACTACAGGAGTTCTATTGTCAACGTTAGTTAGAACGTGTTCTACAAGTTTGTAAATAGCAGAGTTAATTTTTTTTTTTTCTGAAACCATATTGTTCGCTAACCAAGATTTTGTTAGTTTCTAGAAATGAATATATGCTGTTTTGTATTACTTTTTCAAAAAATTTAGAGAATACCGGAATGCGCGATTGGTCTGTAGTTGTTAGGATCTTGCTTATCGCCTTTTTTATGTATTGGTTTTATTACAGAGATTTTCAATTTTTCCGAGAAGATACCTGTCTCAATGCTACCATTGATAATGTGGGTGAGTATTGGTGCAATGATAGGAGATGTGGCTTTTATTACCTCGGTGCTTATGTCGTCATATCCAGCGCTTTTAGTATTTTTCAGGGAATTAATAATTTCAAATATGTCTAGGAGTACTGTGGGTGTCATAAATATTGAATTAGGATGAGAGTTTATTGTTGGTTTACTATTAAGATTAATGTCACTTTGGGATTCAATTTGGCCTATAAATAATTATTTAATGATTTCGCTATTTGTTCAGGGTTATTTATAATTTTGCTGTAAATTTTTATGCTATCAGTACCTTGTTTAGGGTAGTTTGATTTCTGCTGATTAATTATGCTCCATGTAACTTTGCTTTCGTTTTCAGCAGTATTTATAAAATTATTGTTTTGTGCTTTTTGTGTCTGTTTAATTATGTGTTTTAGTATTTTAGTATACGTTTTAAGTTTATTTTTATTGTCTAGGTTTGGTGAATTTCTATACTACCATAGCATGTTTCTTTTACGTTTCGAACATTTTTTCAGTCCCGTTGTGAGCCACTTTGGTTTTTTAATTACCGAATTTTTTATTTTGTTAATTGGGAAACAAAGGTCATAGAATAATTTAAATATGTCGTGGAACTCATTAAATGCTTCATTTGGGTCTGAGCATTTATAGACATCATGAAATAATAAATTTTGCAGGCATTCCCTGAACTTGCTAATATTTTCATAACTATAGTCACGCTTGTACCGTTTGTACACCTTGTTTTCTTAGATGTACTCAATTCGCTCATTAGTTTTTTCGTCGCTTTGTTAACAATTTCGTGCTTATTTGTTAAATCGTTAATAGTTTTTTTCAGTTCCGTGTTCTCTATAGATAAATGGTTTATTTCTTCGTGGGCTGTACTTAATTCTGACCGTAATTCCTCTATTTGTTGCTTCAAGTTTCGTATTTCGTAGTTGTCTTCGATTGATATATTAGGTAAGCTGTTGGTGCTGCCATCTATTGTTGAAATGCCAGATTCAACCTCTGTTAATGTTTCTGACACTGTGCGAGTGCGGTTCCTTCGAAATGTTATATTCTCAAAGAAGCTCATGTTCATTATTAGTAACTACGTACCAACTCACTCTAATCGTAACGTTGGATACTGTGGTACTGGACACTGTATTCAAACATATAGGTTGATAATAAAATTATGCAGCTAATAGTAGTTTTTAAAATCAACAGATATTTCCAAAAAGACAAATCCGTGTGCGGGATCCGAACTCGAGCCATACGACGACGCACGTAATTAAGTTTGTCGCTTAACCAATTAGCCACAGTGACAGTTACATGTAGTGTTGAAATTTTTTTATCATTAGGCTCGTCCGAAAAAAAAAGATCGTTACAAAGCCGGTTGGTTATTAAACGATTTGAACATTTTTTCACTAAGTGTCACTTCCACATTCTAAAGTTTTTTCGTTGTTTATTTTATATTTACGAATGTCACATTAAGTAGCAGTGTTTTTTGTAGCCTAAGAATGAGTTTTGAACTAAACTTACTTGATTATCGGAGAAATTAGAAGTTTTGATATGAAACGTAATCAAAAGTTTAGAATAGTTCACTTTTAATGTTTATTATTCAAAATTTTTTCCACAAACGTTTTGTAATAACTATACACACACCTTACACATAATTTTAGCCACTTTTAGACGATATTTCTATTTTTATTAATTTTTTATTATGGAGCTATTGTTTACACTGCTAGTGTTGCCACTGTTCATGTAAACTTATATAATTTATTTAGATAGAAATATGATTAGCACTCTAATTTATTTTGTAACACACTATCAATCACAATCTGAATCTTTTTGAAGGATATTACTAATCCATTGCTTCATATGTTCGAAAAATTTGTATGCTCAACAACGTTAACGCAATAAATGTTGTTGATCTGTCAAAATTAAAGCCATTGCTACTGTTAATGTAATACGCAATTACCCCGCAGGGTGCTAAGAAATCGACCTCGATCGACGGTGTTAATTTATCTACTTATTATTGTGTCCAATTGTCGATCGTTCATTGTTGATCGTTATGTATTAATTTTTATTAATTACTATTTTCTGGACTTGAGGGTAAAGAAAATTGCACCAAACGGCACCTTGATTGACTAACACACTATCAATCAGAATCTGAATAATTTTGAAGGATATTCCTAATCCATTGCTTCATATGTTCGAAAAATGTGTCTGCTCAACAACGTATATAACGCAATGTATTTTGTTGAACTGTCAAAATGAAAGTCATTCCTACTGTTAGTATGTTACGCAATTACCCCGTAAATATAATCTTCAATACGATCGCTCCGACTAAGATAGTCAGTTTGTTGATTTTAAGATTAATCTAGTAATAATGATGTGTGGCAGCTAACCTTCAATTATCCTAGTAATTGATCGTTTAATGATGGTTTACTTTGATTGATCGATCCATTTTACCGTTGTAGGCACTAGGCACGTGTCTCAGAAGCGCAATTATCGATTTGCGATGTATGATTAAAAATCATTTTTGGATTAGAAAGAGTTACTATCATAATTATTAAGTAGCCGACCCCAACTTGGTTGGGACCAGGCTAGGCAGGTGATGATGACGCAAGGCTGATTTTTCCATCGCCAGATAACTTTTATTCGAGTAATAAAACTGACGTTTGACAGTTTTCTTATAGAAGATTTTCTGGCGTTGGTAAAATTCTCGGTAAAAATTATCTGACGTTGGAAAAATCATTATAGGTAACTAATTAATGTGTGTGTAGGAACACTTCTGCCTGTGCCTTCAAGGAATACAGACGCCATTTTGTGTTATATACGTGTTACTAATTAATTAATACTAATTTTATTAACCACATTAAAATAATAATGTTAATTTGTTCTTGCACAATATACTACATAAATAAAAGCTGACAAAAATATAAAAAAACTACAACATAAACATACTTATAAATATAGTAGTCCTTTCTGCTCATTCATATCAGCTGAAAAACATCCGCTCTTACATCCTTCACTGTCCGTTTATAACCTTTATTTATATCTGTCGTTCAGGAATTCGTCAAGGGCGACCTCGTCTACATGCCGTACTTCTTCTCCGTCCCATTCATCAACGGAGTGCTCCAAGTCTTGTCCAGGAGTACCCTCCCAAGATCTGAGTACCACGCAGCATGGACTCTAGCCAAAGGCACCATCCTATTCCACAGGAACTCTAATGATATGGGAGGAGCTTTGTCCCTGACTCCTTGGCTTAAAGATGTTCTGCCGAACTACAGTGGATACAATAATTTGGTGAAAGGAAATCAGTGCTTGCTAGATTTCTTTCAGGTACGTACTCTACTATGATATGATAGTTACAGGGTCACATTAAAATAGCTAGCAAAACTCTACAGACGTGATGGGTCCCGATACCGATATCTAAATAAAAAGAGGAAACCGGCATGCCCTAGAACCAAAAATTTGAAGACATGTGACATCTACCAACCCGCACTGGAACCCAGTCCTCGTGGTGTATTACGGCCCACTGCTTCTCACAGAGAGGAGGCCTGTGTCGCTAGTTAAAGTCATAGTGGCAAGTAAATTTCATTTCATTTCAATTGTAAAGTTCATTTCACCTTCAAGTTTTTGCGTCTCCTAAATAAAATAAACTTTGTTTGTAGCATTTTAAATTCATCACGACACTCACGACCTTTCTGTGGAAGTCAATTACGACTTGACATCGCTATTCTTAACTTTTTGCTGTGTATAATAAAATGAATAAATATGTCGTGATGGCCCAGTGGGTTCAAGTCAACTTAGCTCATGTTTGTTACATTGGCACTAGACCAATGTAACTAATATGAGCTGAGTTGACTGCCCCGTTGATATCGTGGTCGCAAGCGCGACTGCTGAGCGTGGGGTCCTGGGTTCGACTCCCGGGTCGGGCAATGTGCTATTGAGTTTTTCCATTGGGAATTTCTGAGTAAAAGCCCGGAATTTGGAAGTTGGTGGTTTAATACTCCCGTGCCTCGGAAAGCACATAAAGCCATTGGTCCTGATGCCTGATCTCTCTCCGGTTCGGTCAGATTGCCGTCCCATCGAACAATAATAATTAGCCTGAGGGAAGAAAGTGCACCTGAGTCTGCGCGCACACACTTGTGCACTACCTGTAATATCTCCCGCGCCGAAGGCTGGTCTCCGCTGAGGTTGGTCGCATTGGCCGAAATTCGGTCTGGAGGACTTTATTTATTAATTGAAATCGCCAACCAGTCTTGAGCAAGTGTGGTGCTCAACGCTCGTGCCTGCTCTGTATAAGAAGAGGCCTTTGCCCTGCAGTACGACAATAATTGGCTGGTATTATTATTATTAAATAAATAAATATTAACAAATATGTCATCATCATTACAGAAACTAGTAAACGAAGCTATGGACACCCACGATGAAACTTACAATCGCCACTTCCTGGACATGTACCTCACTAAAATGAAGGAAGAAATGACACAGAAAGGACGCAGCACATATTCAGGTAAATAATTATTTATTTAGAATTAAAATAATATGTTAGTAAGTAAATAACAATTAATAACTAATCTATATATATAAAAATGAATCCCTATTTCCCTTGGTCACGTCATAACTTGAGAACGACTTTACCGATTTCTTCCACCTTTTTTTTAAAGTTGTCTAATACTATGTAGAAGGTTTTTACGTCAAAAAAAATTAAGAAAGTTGCTTCACGCGGACGAAGTCGCGGGCAAAAGCTAGTTAATTAATAAAAATAACAAAATGATATCCCAAATAAAATAAAATTAATCACAAACTAAAATATAGCGTCGGAAAATTCATCCACATCGCTGTCAACTGGTAATTTTATGAACGTTCACATTCTGATCTCAGTCTCAATCTATCTTTTTCTTCTTCGTATCGATGGCACGACTGAATTTTAAATCTTTTTGGCCCAAAACTTTGCCACTTCCACGGTGTCGTCAGTGGCAGCGCAGAGGCAACTTTGACTGCATGTTTTGGGACACAGAGGGCAGGATAGGATATCTGTCAAAAATACCTGTAATTTCCATACATTTTGACATTTGTTTGTCGCCGAGATGAGACTGCGACTATGTAGATTTTGAACGTTGTAAATCACGAGAACTGGCCTTCAGGTTGTATGGCAATGCTTAGCCTCTGGCCAAGGTAAAAGCCAGCCCTTGCGTCACGAGACGTGTCAACCAGCCGTTTGAATAATTGATTTAAAAACTAGGTTCTGCGAAGCTCTTTACGAATTTCACGGTACCTACCGGGAGGATTAAAATAAAACTACGGTTTATATCGTAATGTTCAATAAAGTATAAAATATAGGTACAACGTATTTAACATATTAATTCTTTTTTTTTGTTTTTGTTTTTCTTAACTATTTGTGAATGTGACGCACATTTTCCCACAACTTTATCTTTTTGTGTTTTTTTGCCGCAAATAAACGCATTTTCTTTCTTTCTTTTTTCTAACTATCTGACGTCTTGAACACTGTACTTACCTGGGCTAGAGGCCTTGTCCCCAGAGCTAAGCAACCCGTAAATAAAAATAGAAATAAACAAGGATATTATTTGCTGAACTACATCGCAAAGTTCATTGTTCGTTGTTTGTTATGGAAAATTATTACAAAATAGGTATAATAATTGATAAAGGTTGTTTTGTCGCTAGCGCGCCCTAGATATGTCAATTGTTTATTAAAATAACAAATGGTTGTGATAATTAATGTTACCTACTTAAAATTAATTAGAAATGGTTGTATACAACGTGCCGCTACAATGGCGACATTAATTTATCACATGGGTAGGGTAGTAATCATAAAAATTATAACAACATAAAATAATTCGTAATTTGAAAACTACCGCCTGCGCCGCTCGCCAACATAGAGGACCTATATACTTTTGCACTTTCCTTCAATTCGCATACTCTTTGCGCGTTATAGGTTAAAACAAAATACAAAAGTTTTTTTTTTTTGTAAACCTTGCCCCACACTAGGAATTTCTCCTGTATCGTGGGTGCGTTTACAAACATTTAAACTCACATACACAAACAGCCAGACCCGGAACAACTACTTGTAGGTCATACAAATATTTGTTCCGTGCGGGAATCGAACCCGCGACACGCAGCGCAGCAGTCAATGGCTTAACCACTGCGCCAACCGTGATTGTGTGTGTATTGTGTGCCTCACGGCTACGCCAAATAGGCCCAGTTCAGCATAAATGTCAGACAACTAATGCCTGACGATGGTTTTCAACTGGACCCTATGTTACGAGGACGTCTTAGAATGTAAATCAGTTTCATGATGCCCCCCGCAGAAGATGGCGGGACGAGCTGGACAAAACAAACGACCAGTGGTCCACTTTGGCCCTGGATCGAAAGAGCTGGAAGTCATGGGGGCCATTGCCTAGCAGTGGGATGATGCAGGCTAACGGTAACAGTAAATAAATAATAACGTCTAAAATATGTTAATAAGACGAAAACGCGAAACCGTAAACGTGTGTTAAATTAATGTCGCCATTAAAGCGGTAACGCTTTAGTCGACCTCGATGGATCTCGGCATTACTTTATCACCCTGAGGTTCACTGACCCTTACACGCCATAAAAAAGCCGGTCCCTTATGTAAAATCACACCGTAAAAAGTGAAGTAAGTTGTGTCAATGTCAAGCATCTAGCATGGTGGGATGACACAGCTCAGTCCACGCTCACTTCACCTACGTTTTCACGGTGAGATGTTTACGGAAAAGATCGTTATTCCCTACTTAGATAGTTTCAACCTTAGTGAAGTTTCAATATAATTAGGTACTGGAAATTGTTGTCAAAAGTTCTAAACCAATTACAAAGTCGATAATAGGTATATAAAAGGCTATTTACAACTTTTTAAAGACTTTAATTACAACTTACAGTCCCGCCGTCGAGAGAATGTGTAGCTTAGTAGGTACAAGAATTTGGGACAAAACTTTATTGGTCTACCAATAAATTCAAATGAATACGAGTATTTTATGTTATTTTCTGTAACTTATAATCAGTTAATTACCACCTTGGATGTATATGTATAAAATAAATAATGATTTATCTTGAGCGGAAACAGCAGGGTTATGGAATCCGTTCAATATTTTATTTTATTTAAATGATACCGTATCACTTGCTGCAGTTCTCAGTATTTTATGTAGGTACGATACCTTACCAGTTACCACTACCTTTTTTTTTGACAATCTACCATATATTTCTTCGCAGTCTAGAATCTGAATTCATGGTAACAGTTTGCGCGTCGATGTACTGCCACCATGTATGGTATGAAGGGCATTGACCCTAATTTTTTGCTCGTTCTGGGGTCAGAAAATATAAGAAATTATAAAGACGATAAAACAAACAAATTATCAATAAGTAATAAACAAGGTGTTACAAACTTGTTTCAAACGATATTTTAATGTAAATACCATTGACACAATATTTTGATCATACATATAATTAATAAATTCTAACGTATTAATAACCGATGGCGTTGGTTATAAAGCCGTATTCAATAAATTTAAACTAAAACTCGTTAGTAATTATATAAATAAATGAGCCTTGACCAAAAAAAAAAGACGGCAAACTGCGTCGTCGTACTTATTTTATGAAATGTTTGTTTTGGTATTTTCCGAGTGTGAATAATTGACTAGAATAGCAATTTGTATGCAAATAAGTATAAAGAATTTAAATTTTTTATTGCTAAAATTAGGTACCTATTTAGTTTTCGAAAATAATATGTAGGTACTTACCTACAAACTAATAGTGCCTAGGCATGATTTTATTGATGGTGTCAATTTCATAATAGGTATTATGAAATTGACACCATCAATGAAATCATCCATAGTTAATTTTATTATTATAATATATTATAATTTCGTTGTAGGTAACTAAATTAATGAAATATATTATATTGGAATGCTACCGTAAAGCTTCCGCATTCTGCACAAAGATATCAATCAAACTCACTTCTGCCAGGAACCCTGTACTTACCTATGAATATTATGTAAATTTTTCCTTCGTGCTCCAGTTTCGTCCTACTCTTTAACCGACTTCAAAAAAAGGAGGAGGTTCTCAATTTGTTTTTTTATGCCTGTTCGGGTATAACTCCGTCATTATAAAAATCTTTTTTTAATGGATGAGGTATGCCTCAGGAGTGATCCCATATAAATTTTATTAAATTTGCTTGGGTAGTTTTTGAGTTAGCTTCAATAATACGATTTTTTTCCACTTAGTTTATATTGATGATGTTTTAATAGCTTCCTGTCTCTGATATTTAATTAGCAAGTAGTGTTATAAGAATTTGTGTGGGATAGGTACAACTAAAAAGTGAAAAATAAAAACTTTTTTACAAATAAAAACTTAAATTTTTTTTGGAAGTCGGTTGTTTTTTTTTTTTGTAAGTACAAAACTTTTTTATAGAAATCTTGTTCAAAATTTCAAAAACCAGCGGAATAAGTTATGCGCTGTCGGTCAGTAAATTAAAGATTTTTATTATTCTTTTGGGAAATACGGTGGGAATAAGGTGACGTTATGATTATAAAAAAATCATTTCTAATACTTACGATGTTCCTTTGTTTCCAGTGGACCAGTTGATACTGACGTGCACAGACTACACATTCCCGGCTTCATCAGCGGTGAGTTACGTGCTGGCTATGATTGTGGAGCGACTGCTGCTGCAGCCTGAGATTCAGGACAAGATCCACGAGGAGATAGACCGCGTCGTTGGCAGAGACCGCCTGCCCAATCTAGATGATAGACGCAAGTATGTTGCACTTTGATTTACGGTTTTAATCTGACCATAAGACTAGCTGGTCTATTCTGTGAAAATATCACAGGGAAAACTTAGGTGAAGTGAGCTGTCAATAGTGTCAATGAGGAATGGCAGCCCACGTCAAGAAGTCAATTCATCGTGAAAACTTAGGTGGAGTACGTAAGTTTTCACGGTGAGATATTTTACAGAATAGTCCAGAGTAGTAGAGTTTGGAGTGTCGATCTCCGCAGGGTGGCTGGTAGCAGCTGGTTGATACTAGCCAAGGATTGACTTAAATGACGTGCGATTGGAGAGGCCTATGTCCAGCAGTGGACTGCTGTCGCTGATGATGTATTTTTTTGGAAAGTGTTTTCTGGTGTACAATAAAGTATATATATGTAATAAATAAATGATTTTAAATCAACCGATAATTTAAAAACGGGTTCCCTCTATCTGGCAGAATCTTGATGCTCCGAAATTTATTTGGCATAACACACTTGGCATAATATTCTTTAAACGAATATTTTTAAGGCATTAAAATTATTTAATATAATTATTGTTTGGCCGAATATTTATATGTCCGAATTTACAATGGCATACTTTTGAGATAGCAGAATTTTATTTGGCATAATTACTTTTGGCAAAGTTAAAATTTCGCATAATGTTCGTTCACTTCGCATACTATGAACATGGCAGAATTTCGTTTGGAATAATTTTATTAGGCATATTGCCATTTCTATAAAATAGCATTTTTAACCTTAAGTTAAAATATTGTCGTTAACTGTCAATAATATGTTGTGCTACAAAAGTTAGTGACAGAAACGAATCGCTGCAAAACCGACTCCACGTAGTCTTGTCTGCCCTAACCCTAGAGTGTAATTTGCCCGCATATACAATGCGTGTATGCTTGTTTGCATGTTTGCATGTTTGCATGTTCGCTTGCATGCTGCATGCTTGCTTGCATGCTGCATGCTTGCTGCATGCATGGTGTATGTTTGTTTGCATGCTGCATGCTTGTTGCATGCACAGTGAATGAATGAATTTTCTGGAATGTGATAGATGAGTCTTTCAATTATTATGGATATGAAATTATGCTAAAAGATGATTCTAACTGTAAACTTTCTGAGATATGATAGTTCTGCCTTTTAATGACTATCAATATGAAATGTATGCCAAAAGACGATTCTGACTGTGAACTTTCTGCGATATGATGGTTCTACTTTTTAATTATTATGGATATGAAATTTATTTCTAAATATGATTCTGACTTATAAAATTATGAGTTTTGAATGTATGATAAATGAGTGTTTGCAAACAATTTTCTGCGAAATGTAGTTTATGCCATGCGCTGTTATGCAAAATAATATTATGACTAAAAAGTTCTGCTATAAAGGGTAGACCCTTTAAAAACATTGTCGTAAATCGTGATGTAAAAATTCCTCTGATCAACGGGGTAATTGCGTAACAAAATATCAGTAGCAATGGGTTTCATTTTGACAGTTCAACAACATTCATTGCGTTATTTATGTTGCTGAGCAGACACATTTTTCGAACATATGAAGCAATGGATTAGCAATATCCTTCAAAATGATTGAGATTGATAGTGTGTTCCACAATTAGCGTGCTGGGCCTTCTGAGGGTTTACTAAAACCAAACTTATGGAATCACATCTTGAACCAAAGGACTTATTAGGTAGGTACTTCGTATTTACTGAGTAGGATCTGTGTGTAGCTTGCGCATGCGCATAGTTAGCACTCTAAATTTGTTTTTTTTAACCTAATAATAAATACCGAAAGTGATTAAATTTTAAGCTCAAATGTCCGATGCCACAGATGAGTAGATAACACTTGTTTGTTTTCTGGGAAACGAACTTAACGATGAAAGAGATACCCATCTTCTTTTTAATATGGCCAAAAGTAATGTTGTTGACCAATTTTAATTATTCATCATCATTAAGTATACCTACACCATGTATCAGAAAAGTGTAGTCAAAATTTAGGGTATAGATAATCAAACAGCGGGGTAATTGCGTAATACACTAACAGTAGCAATGGCTTTCATTTTGACAGTTCAACAACATTCATTGCGTTATTTACGTTGTTGAGCAGACACATTTTCCGAACATATGAAGCAATGGATTAGCAATATCCTCCAAAATGATTCAGTTTGAGATAGTGTGTTGCACGATTAGGGTGCTGAACAACTTTCTCCACGAGACCAACATCGTAATCGTGAAAAAGTTATCAGTCATCCCATACAAAATTTCAGTACCTACCAACTACTACCTACTCGACCTAAATGTAGGTATGGGACGACTGATTATTTTTTCGCGATTACGATGTTGGTCCCACAGTTTGATGGTCTGTACCAAAAGGGTACCAACGGGACCTTATTACCAAGCCTCCGCTGTCCGTCCGTCTGTCTGTCAGTTGGCTGTATCTCACGAACCGTCATAGGTAGACAATTGAAACTTTCACAGAGTGTGTATTTCTATTGCCGCTATAACAACAAATAATAAAAATAAAATAACGTTACAAATTAAAAGGGGCTCCAGAGTCCAGCTCCATACAAGAAACGTGTTTTGTCGGTGTTTTTTGCCTTGTGGTACGGAACCCTTCGTATGCGAGTCCGACTCGCACTTTTTTTGCTACCGGGTTATTTTATGCGGATTTTTTAACAAGTCGTCTATTTTATTAGATTACCATGACGTCACATTTACCTACCGTTAATCGTATAATTAGTCTGCTTGTTTCTAAGAGAACCATAATTTACTAGATGGGTTTCGTGACATTTCACATTTGGTTATTACTGTAACGCTCGATGATTTGCGTCAGCGAAATTCAAGGCTTTTGGTGGCAAATTGCGTAGAAAACTTAAATAATTTTAGAAAAATCATTAGGAAAAGACACGGTTTTATTAACTGACTGACATGTTAGGTACAGTCACCAAAGGAGATAAGTAACTGATCGTCGGATATAGTTGTAGAAGTTGAAGTTGTTGTTGTTGATATAGTAGTAGTATAGTAGTTGAAGTTTAATGAGAAACCGATGGATGTTTTCGAATGAAATTTAATTTGATAAATGAACTATTTGTGTTCTATGAATTAAATTAAATTTTATTTGAAAACATCCATCGGTTTCTTACTAAACTTGAACTATATCCGACGACTCTGGTGATGTATCTCCTTTGGTGACCGTACATCAAGTCTAGTAGTAGTGTCTAGTGGTAGTCTAGTCTTAATATTGAATGTTATTACAATATTTTAGTTAGGTAGAGAAACAAAATAAGGACAAAGAAGCCCTAGCGTAGTGAACAATACAACGAGAAAAATGCACAATCAATCTACTCAGCCTATCGCAGTCCAATGCTGGACATGGACCTCTCCCAGGCTGCGCCACAACACCCTGTCCTCCGCCTTCCACATCCTGTCCATCCCAGCAACCTTCTTAAGGTCGTCCGTCCATCTAGCTGGGGGGCGCCCCATACTACGCTTGCCGATACGCGGTCTCCACTCCAGGACTCGTCTGCTCCACCCGCCATCGGTCCTTCGACATACATGGCCAGCCCACTGCCACTTCAGTTTGCTTAGTCTGCAAGCTGTGTTGGTAACTCCGGTTCTTTTCCGGATAATTTAATTCCTGATCTTATCCTTCAAAGAGACTCCAAGCATAGCTCGCTCCATAGCGTGCTGAGCGACTTTGTTTTTATGGACCAGCCCGACCGTCAGTGTCCACGTTTCGGCACCATATGTCATGACGGGGAGGACGCACTGGTTGAAGACCTTAGTCTTTAAACACAGTGGGGTAGGCGACGAGAACACTTTACGGAGTTTTCCAAATGCTGCCCAACCCAACTGAATCTTTTGTCGGCTTCTTTCTCAAAGTTGCATCTACCGAGCTGGATTATTTGCCCTATAGGTAGTCATAATTCTTCACAACTTCGAGAAGCGACCCTTCGATGTGGATTGGACTCGGCAAGACGTGCGAATTGTAAATGACTTTCTTGTCCAAATTCCGGTGGTCCGAGACCAACCCGCGGAGAGGCTCCATTTAGCACTTAGCATTAGCATTAGCTTAGCCATGCAACAATTGGTGTAGCTGTTCCAGCGTCTCTGCCATTATGACGATATCATCGACAAATCGAAGATATGAAATGTACTCGCCGTTCACGTTGATACCCTGTCCAGTCCAGTCCAGCGTCTTGAAGACGTCCTCCAACGTATTTGTAAACAGTTTAGGGGATATTATATCCCCCTGTATCACCCCCCTGGGCAGTTGGATGGGGATGGTTTTGTGGTCCTGGATCTGGACAGTCATCTTGGCAGCGTCATACAAACATCTCAACATTTTGATGTAGCGCCAATCAATTCGACATCATTGCAGAGCGGCCACAACTGCCCATATTTCGATGGAGTCGAAGGCTTTCTCGTAGTCCACAAACACACACAGGGGCTGATTTTACTCCTCGGTCTTATGAACAATTTGCGAAGCCTTTTCGAAAACCCTCGAGAACAGCTTGTATACGTGGCTCAGAAGTGAGATGGGCGTATAGTTCTTTAGTAAGGATTTGTCATCTTTTTTGAAGAACATAACCACCGCAGCAGAGGGCGTTGTACCCTCTTGGATGACGGAGTTAAAGAGACTCGCTAGCTCTCTCAGGACTGGAGCCCCACCCGCTTTAAGGAGCTCTGTCGTTATTCTTTCATCCCCAGGTGCCTTACCGCTCTTTAGCTGCTCTAGGGTCTAATCTAATCTCGTACTGGTCGATATCCGGAATGTCCTCCGTGTAGTGGCGCGTTAGTTCGGCTCGATGGTCACTACTTGCACTATGTTCCGCTGGTTTAGAGTGATTATAGGTGCCCGTAAAAATCCTCGACTTCCCCGAGTATCTTGGACTTCGAAGTCACGATTCTGTCATCCGCAGTTCTTAGTTTTGTCAGATGGGCCCTTCCTAATTGCTGGGCGAACACTTTCGACCCTCGGTTCTGCTCAATCGTGACCTTAATGTCGCGGGTGTTTTTAGGTTAAAGGGCTCTCCGAGAGTCTCCGAGGAAAGTTTGGCCACCTTAATTTTTCGCTGCGACGGGAAAAGTCAACGGGACACGTCACATAGTGCTTTGACTACGTCGTCAGCTTTCTCGTTGATAGTGCCTGTGGTTTCCAACAGGTCGAATCGAAATTTCATGTGCTTCACACAAATATAAGAAACATCATATTAACAAACTAATATGGGTAGATTTGTTTATTTTCATGAAAAATCCGTAAAATCCGGATAAAACGGATTTGACCAAAAATCCTTTCTTAAAAATCCGGATTTTAAAACAACGGATTTGCATTCCCTAGGCACATACCATCATAAAATTTTAAATTGGTTGGTTCGAATTTAGTACCCGAATTATATCTCATGTATAACATTAACTGTAGGTTATCCGAAGCAGGCCATTATAAACCTGTTTGGTTATGTATCTTTTTGAGATTGCCATCGACACGGTAAGAAGAAGAATATGAAATCTAATCGCGACGGCAATACAAAAAAACCGGTAAGTTCGAGTGGGACTCGCGCAACGAGGGTTCCGTACAAATTTGTAGGTATGTAACTACAAATTTACGGTTTTCGGATTTTTTCTTTTACTTGTGCTACATGACATTGCTTCTTGCCAAATTTCATCATTCCAGGCCAACGACAAATATCCTAGTTATAGGTTATGATTCCCTTGCGAGTGTCAAAATATGGCTTCAAGGGATTGCAGCTCGTGCCGGACGGCGCGTATGGGTTCCACGCGCGCCTCAAAGAGATGTCAGCATAGTTGACGGGGCCCGACAGGGCCGAAGCCTGCTGGGGTAGCGAGATCGTCCGAAAGAGTTACCGCTTAAAAAAAAAAAAAAAGCGATTGCAGCTCTGAGTATTTATTATTAATTTCAACTTGATCCCTCCACACGTTCCTGAGAAAAAGGACAACGGAGTGATCTTATAAGGGTTCCCTTCCTTTTGAGGTACGGAACCCTAAAAACAAAACCAAAACACGATATCGCGGGCGCCGCGCACCGAACCGATACCCTTTCGGTGTTAGGAGCTCCTTACCGTTGTTAACTGAACATGACTATCTCTTACTGTTAGCTTGTGTACCGCGTAGGCGCGTATCCGTTACCTAGATTTCGTGTTTTTTGTTCTATTTTCGGCTATAATCGCGAAGGCACAGTTAAACCGTTTGTTTTGCTCTGCAAATGTTTGCTGACAAGCCGCAAAGAAATACCGGCTTGTGGCTAAGTAATAACAGCCGCACGGATCGATCAATCAGGTTAAGCTACGCTTGCCGCGGTTGGTCCGTGGATGGGTGACCATCTTCATATACCAAGACCCTCCGAGGCAGAAAGCACGTTAAGCCGTTGGTCCCGGCTGTCATTCGTGGATCTGATAGTCGTTACGGGTAGTCAGAAGCCCGAAAGTATGACAACCAGTCTTACCAAGGGGTATCGTATTAACCAGTAACTGGGTTGTGGAGGTCAGATAAGCAGTCGCTCCATGTAAAACATTGGTATTCAGATGCATCTGGTTAGACTGGAAGCCGACCCCAATATAGTTGGATATAGGTCAGGCAGATGATGTTGACATTACCTACGTACTGTAGAATGGTTTTATAAAACATCAGCCGATATATTCTTTATTCTTTCTCACCGTAAAAACTTAGGTGAAGTGAGCTTGACGTTAGATTTTTACAGAAAATACAGTTTCTTCACCACAAACATAATTATAATGAAACGCAAAGCGAAACATCGGTTTTAGGGTTCCGTACTCAAAGGGTAAAAACGGGACCCTATTACTAAGACTTCGCTGTCTGTCCGTCCGTCTGTCTGTCACCAGGTTGTATCTCAAGAACCGCGATAGCTAGACAGTTGAAATTTTCACAAATTATGTATTTCTGTTGCCGCTATAACAACAAATACTAAAAACAAAACAAAATAAATATTTAAGGGGGGCCCCCATACAACAGACGTGATTTTTGTAGATAATGGTATGGAACCCTTCGTGCGCGAGTCCGATTCGTACTTGGCCGGTTATTTTTTGTCTTGTATCTCGTTGTTTTCACAAATCCCAAGGCTTACATTAAACTACTACCTTAGTATAATATTTTTCATAATCTGATCTGTAACAAACTTGGTGAACATAAAATTATGCAAACGACTAATTCACTTAGGTAGTTTTAGACTTTCATTATGCAAATTAACGTTATAAAAGTATGTATTGGTTACTCGGAATGAAATCCTGCCTGTCATATTCTTATGCCAATTTGGACGTATGGCATCCAACTTTGGGGCTATACTAAACGAAGCAACGTTAAAATAATCCAACAATTCCAAAATAAAGTACTCAGGGATGCTGTAAATGCTCCATGGTACATTAGAAATGACGACCTCCACCGTGACCTTAAAATGGAACTCGTCACCACCATCATTCAAAAATTTGCTGAAGACCACGAACACAGACTTCACCGACATGTGAATGTCGAGGCAATTCAGCTGCTAGACAACACGGACATAGTGCGTAGGCTAAAGAGAACTAAACCATTTGAGTTAGTGTAGTATTTATATAGTGAATGAATAATAGTGCGGTGTTAATGGTGCTATACATGTAACGCATGAACAAAGTGTTTTATCAGACCCTAAGAAAGTGCTACGAAACTGTGTAAAAGTGCAAATTGACACTGTTCTTAGTTATAACATAATCTATCTCGTAAGATATTAAGTTAGAGCTAAATTGCTTATTAGTCTGTTAGGCTAGATTGTAATCAATTACTAAGAACTTTAGTTCTTAATAATAAAGAAAAAAAAAATAAAAATATGCTAATTGACAAGACAAAGGTAGGTCAAATAATCTTAGTTGAATTACTCCTAAAATAGCTGTGCCACCCGCATTCTATTTGCTTAACACATGACACTATCAATCACAATTTGAATCATTTTGAAGGATATTGCTAATCCATTGCTTCATATGTACGAAAAATTTGTCTGCTCAACAACGTAAATGACGCAATGAATGTTGTTGAAGTGTCAAAATGAAAGCCATTGCTACTAATAGTGTGTGACGCAATTACCCCCAAGTGCACTGTTTGTTACTAAAACTAAAGTCAGTTTCCTATGGTACAAATAATTTCGTTAAAAAAGATGTGTTTTATAAAAATGCGATTCCAGCTTGATTCGGTTTTAAAATACCTGAGTAGGTAATAAGAATAAGGCGAAAATAGCATGACATGAAGTTGAAGAGGCTGCGGAATTTATTGGGAACTATCTGTGCCCGCGACTTCATTGGCGTGCTTAAGGATTATTATTTTTGCGCGGAACCCTATTTTTTTTTCTAAAATAAAAGGTTGCCTATATAGGTAGGTTGCTTTTTATAACATCAGCTATCTGCCAGTGAAAGACAATATTTTTTTTTGTTAGGTATATGTAAGTACCTACCGTATTAATACTTTTGCAATGTTAAACTTGCTATTCTTATGCAATGGATTAAATTTATGCGAATATGTCTGGTGTTCTGTGAGAGAAAGTATGCAAGGGAGTCCACTGTTCCACGTTAGTTTAAAATTATATTATATTATTGTCAACGTAATTATTGTCTCTATGTTAATTAATGTAATTGGTGTTGTACTGTTTTAATTAACTAGGTATACAAATAAATAAATGCAATTAGTAAAATGCTGTTATTTTGACAGCAAACAGATACTTCAATTTTATTTAAGTATTTGTATAGATTCAGGGGCCTTGACACGACCGCGCGAAGTAAACGATACGTTCGAACGTTCGTGTTAAAAGTAGGCCGGTAATTAAAACATCTGATGCACATTTTAGAAGTTATGTCTAAAACTGAAAGAAGTCAAGGCAATTTCGAGGTTTTTCGAGCACCACGCAGTTTGCATACGAAGCTGCAAACTCGGTTTTACAATATTGGTATCCATCCAAACAACATCCCAAATATCAGTACAGTACAATTTCTTGCGACCTGACGCGAATTTCGAGTCAATGGTGACTGGCGTACCTACCTGCATCATCAGCAGCCTATAATGTTCCCACTGCTGGGACACAGGCCTCCTCTCTTGCGAGAGGGAGTGGGCTATAATCTACCACACGGGCCCAGTGCGGGTTGGTAGATGTCACATGTCTTCGAATTTTTGGGTTCACCGTGTTTGAGAGCACTGGTGATGAAATTATTTACACAAAGTAAAGCTCCTGCCTGGGTTCGAACCCACTGGCGTACTAGTTACTGATCAATACAAAAGATCGAATTAAAAGTAAAGTGAGGCCAAAAGTGGTCGTCCAAAAATGTAGGTTATCAGAAATCCAAAGTCAGCACACCTACCTAACTACTATTCGTTATCCAATCAAGGTTTCAATCATAACCTATCACAATATTGAATTTATCGCTAATTGTAAAACGTTTAACCTAAATAAACGTTTACCTACATACCTAACCATCGATAATATGTAAGATTTTGGCGATTAGATAGTCAGCTAAGGTAATTTTTTAATCAAAGACCATCATTTGCCTAGCCTTTTTTCCAACAGGTTGGGGTCTGCTTTCAGTCTAACCGGATGCAGCTGAATACCAGTATTTTACATGGAGCAACTGCCTATCTGACCTCCATAACCCAGTTACTGGGTAATACGAAATCCCTTGGTAAGACTGGTTGTCACTTTCGGTTTCTGACGACCCGCAACGACTGTCAAAGATCCAATAATGACAGCCGGGACCAACGGCTTAACGTGCTATTCGAGGCACGGAGGGGTCTCGGTATGTAAAGATGGTCACCCATCAATGGACCGACCGCGGCAAGCGTAAGCAAGCGTAAGCGCGCGTCGTTTTTTGCGGATTGTTGACATGCTATTTGATATCAGAAAAACTAGCTGTTCTTCTTCGTGTCGCTGGCACTGGTACGACTGTATCTAAATCTTGTATAGTAAATCTGGTTTTCCCAAAACTTTGCCACTTCCACGGCGAAATAGTAGGTTAAGGGAGTAACCACACTTATTCAGCTGTTGTCCATAGAAAACAACGATTTTCTATGGAATTCCTACGCATCCGTCAAGCTGAACGGATTTTGTATGGACAACAGCTGAACAAAGCTGAATAAGTGTGGTTAGTCCCTAATACTGAGCTACCCTGTGCCTAAGTTAGGTACCTTCTAGGTATTAATCTACTTTAGTATTTCAAATCTCGTATTAGAATTGTTCTCAATGGATAACCGTGTACCTATTTGTACGCAATTAATTTTCTATGAGCTACTGACGGCTTGAAGCTATTAACGGCTATTCAGCTTGCCCATTACGGTTCTGTACCAGCTAACGCGTAGCACCACAAAACAGTTATTTACTGGCTCGGACAGTTTTAGCCATCCATCATCAACTATTGCAAAGAAATCGGAACAGTGGTTTGTATGAGTACCTTGTGACCGCATACATTACCAACAATGAATTTTATTTTTATTTACTTCTGAACGAAGCTCGTGGCTAAGCAATGGTTTGAAGGTTAAGGTACGGTTGCCGAGGTCGGTCCGAGGTAACCATCTATTTCATAGCGAGACCCTTCCGTGGCTCGGAAAGCATGTGAAACCATTGGTCTCGGCTGCTATACGCAGATCCTTGACAGTCGTTACGGGTAGTCAGAAGCCCTATAGTCAACCGTCAATTAGTCTTACCAAGGGGTACCTATCGTATTATTAACTAGTCACTGGGTTGTGAACGTTGGATAGATAGTCGCTCCATATGAAATACTGGTAGGTACTCAGCTGCATCCAGTTAACCTGGAAGCCGACCCCCAAATAGTTGGAAAAAGGAAGATGATTATTCTGAAGTGTTCTGAAATCATACAAAGTCATTGGCATTCACGCAATGTACTACCTAGATATTTCGAATGATGAGCTGATGTAGGTAGGAATTTCCTTCTTAGAGAATAATGGCGGTAATTTTCTTAATAGCATGCATTACATGGAGGCGTGTATCCGCGAGGCGATGCGGTTCGACACCACCGTCCCGATGTCAGTACCCCACAGAGCCATGACGACGACCACGATAGGAGGCTATGATGTGCCAGAGGTAACATTATTATTCTCATTATTATAACTATCTACTTCCTACGGCCACAAGGCCGTAAGAAGTAGATAGCCACCACAACCAAGAGTCCAAGACTCCACTACAGCGAAATACACAAAAAATACTTAAAATATAATTAAGTAGGTAGGTGAATGCCAAAGTGCCAAGTTTGAAAATCTCAAAATTTACCTGTTATCTAAAAAATGTGTTGTAATGGATTACTGCAAGGGAGCTTGCTGGTACCCCTAGATAACCTACATAATAAAAGAACAAACATATTTTAATTTCCGTATGCTGATAATGTTTGGGAAAGACTGCTAACGCTGTAGGTAGCTAAAAAAACTCAGGATGTCCTCATAGTCCTTTGACTATGAGGACATCCTGAGTTTTTTTAGCTCTGCTGCCATAAATTGCGAGGCATTAAGCGCAGATCCTATGATGAGGTGGACTTTCTGTGATCAAGAATACTTACGAGGCTTTAGAAATGACTTCCATCTTTGATTTTAAAGTTTTTTAACTTGTGTTCAATGTTTTCAGGGCACAATGGTCAGTGCCAATCTGACGCTGCTGCACATGGACAAGGAGACATGGGGTGATCCCGAAAACTTCCGCCCCGAACGTTTCCTCAGGAACGGCAAGTTGGACGTCTCCCTCGATAAATCATTGCCGTTTGGCGCAGGTATGACCTCGTTCATCCCGAATTCTACCCTTAGTTAACAGATTTCTTGTCTCAGTGGGTAAGGCCTTGTTCAGAAAGAGCATTTGGGAATCAGCACACGTTTCGTCCATATGCGCTTTTGGCTTACCTACCTACTAAAACTGACTGCCGGCAAGGTCTAGAAATTTGTGTGTGTTTTTTCTGTAGTGCCAAGGAAGATGGTACAGCCTGTCATGGTGGTTTAAGCTTAGCTACTTTGATTTATTGCTATATGCAACTAAAATCTACGTAAATATTAATTTATGGTCGCTTGCTCACACAATCACAAGATCACCTTGTAAATAGGTATCTACAAAGAAATGGGTACTCTTTTTTGGTCTCAAATTTTTATTACTGTAACAGTACTTCTCTATAACACGTTGACTGACAACAGACGCAATATAAAATCTATTGTTGGCGGTCACGGGTGATCGAGGTGGCAGTCAATGCCTTAATAAGCCTTGTTTATTTTAAATAGGTCCTTTATACCTACCTCCTAAAACTTCTTTGTAAAATTATTAAAATATTAAAATAAACGACATTTTTATGACTCGGTTTTTCCTCAATGCCTGCAACGTAGTTAGGCAAGAGGCACGTATTGCGAGTACAGTCAACAAAAGAGATAAGTATGCAGCACCTATTATGCTTTGAATGTACGGTCAACAAAAGAGATAAGTATGCAGGGTCGTCGGATATAGTTGAAGTTTAGGAAGAAACGGATTGATGTTTTCGAATAAAATTTTATTTAATTAATAGAAAACAAATAGTTCATTTATCAAACTAAATTTTATTCGCAAATATCCATCGGTTTCTTACTAAACTTCAACTATATCCGACGACCCTGTATACTTATCTCTTTTGTTGACCGTACATTCAAAGCATAATAGGTGGGTATAGTGGGTACATAAGAAATACAGTTTCCACTAGGTAATACGCTAGTTTATAAGCCTGTCACAATTACGTTGTGCAATACCTACTTATGCTCAGCTGCGAAATGGTTGAAAAATTGCTACAATTATGGCTTAGGCAATGCAATACTTAGTATCTACTTACGAGACTGTGAATACTATGTTTTACCTGATAAAAGATAATACTTAGGCTGCATCGCCTTGCCCTTAGGTCTCGTAGGTAGTTATGGTATGTTCCAAAACTACTCGTGGATGCCAACTTGTAGTGCCACTTAGAAATTATGGGGTTTATTTATAAACCATTTATATATATAGATGATTAATGTTAAGTGACGTATAAACGTCAAAAATGAATGATTAAATAGTCTATACCCTGTCCTTTAGGTAAGCCGATTTTTGACAGATGGAACTAGTGATTGCAGCAACACACAATACATTGATTGATACACGGACGGTATTATAATGTATGTAAGAAGTCATAAATAAGATAATCCAATAAGATAAGGCAGTTTATATATTTATTTTATTACGTATTTTAAAGTTAACATCTACGGAATCTGGATTATGTACGTTCTAAGACAGCTGTCAAAAAATGGTTAACCTAATGAACAGGGTATAATCACTACTTAGCTTTAAGCTATGATTTGATTTATTTGAATAGGTACTCAAACCCGAAATTATAATGATTTCCATTTGACAGTTGAGGTTAATTTTATAACCTCAATTATCATCGTTTTTAATTACAGATCAATAATTTGATTCAAAGAATAATTGTTGAAAAATGTGGTGAGATATAAAGTAGCCCCCTTCTAAATTGTGAATATGTTAGGTACTAATTCTCTTTAGTGTCGTTACGGGTAGTCAGAAGCCCGAAAGTCAGACAACCAGTCTTACCAAGGGGTATCGTATTACCCAATAACTGGGTTGTGGAGGTCAGGTAGGCAGTCGCTCCATGTAAGATACTGGTACTCAGCTGCATCCAGTTAGAATGGAAGCTGACCCCAGCATAGTTGGCAAAAGGCTAGGCAGATGACGACCATTCTCCTTTAGTGAGTAATTGGGTTTGTTTATACTTTCATCAGATTCTTTTGACCATACATTCAGTAGGTACTTATTCATCAGATTCTTTTGGACCATACATTCAGTAGGTACTTATTCATCAGATTCTTTTGGACCATACATTCAGTAGGTACTTATTCATCAGATTCTTTTGGACCATACATTCAGTAGGTACTTATTCATCAGATTCTTTTGGACCATACATTCAGTAGGTACTTATTCATCAGATTCTTTTGGACCATACATTCAGTAGGTACTTATTGGTCCAAATACCACACTATGGGCTGATTTTTCCAATAAATAATTTTGAATTTTTGACAGTTCTTCTATACAAAAACAGTCAGACGTCATTTTTATTCCACGAATAAAAAATATCTGTCGATTGAAAAATCAGCCCTAAAATTATGGGTTTAAATGTTTTCATACTGATTATTTTAAATCAAATCGGTATGAAAGAAAGGTGACAAAAACAATAGTTATAATATAAAATAGATAATTTAAACCTATAATCCAATAATAAGTTATCTAGGTAATTATAATCCTATTAACGTGATTATTTTAATTTGGACACTTTTCCTAATATTTCATAATGTAGGTATGTATGAACATATCTAATTTATTTATTTATTTATTTAAACATTTCGCACAAAAAGTTACAAAGGCGGACTTAATGCCTTAGGCATTCTCTACCAGTCAACCAAGGGTGGTGAAGAGATTAGATGGAAGGTGCTTTGATTGAGAGGGACAATGATAAAAAAAAGCTCTTAAAACTCTAATCTAATACATAATGTATCTAAGCACGTTAACTCGGTAAGCTGTCATTCGTAGATCTTTGAAAGTTGTTACGGGTTGTCAGAAGTCCAAACGTCTGACAACCTGTCTCACCAAGGGGTATCGTGTTACCCATGCAGTATCTAACTGGGTTGTGGAGGTCAGACAGGCAGACGCTCCATGTAAAATAAGTAGGTACTTACTGGTATTCAGCTGCATCCGGTTAGACTGGAAGCCAACCCACCCCAACGTAGTTGGGAAAAGGAGATGATGATTTAGCCCTTCAAAAATTTATGACACTAGAACGGCCCCCTAATTGCGTAACACACTTTCAATCACAATACGACAGATTTAAAGGAAATTGCTAATCCATTCTTTCGTAGGTTTGAAAAATTCGTCTGCTTAGCAACGTAAATAACGCAATGAATGTTATTGCTGTGTTAAAACGAAAGGCATTTTCACTGTGTGTTGCTCAATTACCAAACGGAAGCGAAAATAAATTGTTTTATAAAGACCATTCCCCACGAGGTCGAGTATCCATAAACAGCTTTGATTTTTTTTTGTTACAGGAAGAAGACTTTGTGCAGGTGAAACCTACTCTCGGCAGACAATGTTCCAGGTCTTTGCCGCATTCATGCAGGCGTTTAAAGTATCCACTGCTGATGGAAAACCGCTACTCAAACCGTCCCGAAGGATACAGGGCGTCATCACGACAATCCCAGAGTTCTGGGTCAAAGTTAACGTCAGAACATGAATAGAAAATCGAAAATGATGTGTTTGATCTCGTGTGTTTGTTAATCGGCCACAACTTAAATACACTGGCATGCAAAACTAAGTATCACACTTTTAAAATTAGAATAACTATTTAAGTACACAAGATACACTTTTGAAATAAAAAGGACTGGAAAAAGAGTTTGATTTTGTATATAAAAACTTCATGGTCGAGAACCTTCTTTTAAGAAATGGCTGAAAAGAGATTTAAAAACCAAAATAATCCTTTTCGAATTACAATTTTACCATTAATTTTTTTGTTTCTGTTTTTGTTTTCAAATGTTTTCTTCATCGATGAGTCTTGTTACAAAAGCTAAGTTAGACAACAGCACATAAATTTTAATTATCATGCCTCTTTCACCTGAAGAATGTGCTAGGATCATGACTTTTCTGAAACTAGGCATCAGTATGCGTCGTACTGCAAGATTGGTGGGTGTGACGTTACGAACGGTCCAGAAGGTGAAACGAAGGTACGAAGAGACTGGAAACCATCTGAGGAGACCTTGTAATGGCAGACCCAGGTGTACAACTGCCCGTGGAGACCGTTATATTGTTTCCACTGTGTTGAGAAATCGCCACCTTAATGCAGTTGAAGTCCAGCAAAAGCTTCTTCAGACACGAAGGGACTACATTAGTGACAGTACAGTGAGAAGAAGACTTGCTGAAGCAAATCTGAAACCCCAAAGACCAGCGAGTGGCCCCAAACTCAAGAGAGAGCATCGATTAGCGATCTGCGATACGCCCGTGAACACATACAGTGGGATGAAGAATAGTGGAAGAATGTTGTTCACAGATGAGTCTCGATTCTCACTTTACACTTCTGATGGAAAGCGATGTGTCTACAGGCGGCCTGGTGAGCGATACCTTCAAGACTGCTTCTCAGAAAGAGTCCAGTACTGTGGAGGCAGTGTACATGTATAGGTTGGAATATATTCAGAAGGTCGCACAGAGTTAGCGGCCATAGAAAATGGCACTGACTGGGGAAAAATATGCCCAAGAGATTCTCAACGAGTATGCAGGGCCGTAATAGCAAATATGGGTGATGGATCAATGCTGATGCATGATACTGCCCAGCCACATACGGCTCACAGTTCAGGTCGTGCAAGAGTATATTCAGGAGGTTGGTATCAGCGTGATGGCTTGGCCATCAAGAAGTCCTGATCTCAACCCGATTGAGCACGCCTGACATGAGCTAGGGAGGCCAGTCAGAAGCCGCATACCACCACCAACCACCCTCAGGGCACGAAAACAGGCCCTGATTAAAGAATGGGAGAATATTCCCCAACATCGGCTCCGAAACCTCGTGTTCAGTATGCCAAACCGGCTCGAAGTTGTGGTCAGAGCCCGTGGGGGTAATACCAGTTATTAAAAATTAAATAACATGTAAAACATATTTATAAAAATGTTAATTGAGTTTTTTGACACTATGCTAAAAACGGCAATTTTTATTGTTTTATCTTTTTTATTAAGTTAAAAATGTTACTAATGTGTAGTTTACTAGTTTCAAAGAAAGCTGATAAAATTTGCTATAAAACGTTTTTTATTTTAAATCTCTAATTTCTATAGTTTAGAAAAAATTAAAATTTTAAATGTGTAGTACTTAGTTTTGCAGGCCAGTGTATTTTTATGCTAATATATTATGTACCTATAAAAGAAACGAGAAATTGAGAATTGTTATTCAGACAAGTGGCTGCTGGATTTTTTAAATTTAAAATACACGGTGGTAGGAACATCGACGAACCTGTAAACATGGATACAGTAGGTACATGATTCTGATCCCTCTGCGTTGAAATTTTTCTTCGGGCATAAAAAAGAATACCTGTTCTATATACATATACATTTTGACCGCGTAGGTAATGCACTTTTCTATGAAAAACCTGTTTTTTTTTGATAACCCACGAATTTTTTTACGTGTAGAATCATATACCTACAGAATTCATGGTTTCAGTTTGCGCGTCGATGACCCTGCCACCCTGTATCAGCTTATTCACTAATACTTTTAGGCTTCGTATGGTAGGTATATAGGCATTATATGCGTAAAGTGAATTATTTTGTTAATTTACGTGAATTAGAGTGACATTGATGTACTTAATATATATTAAAGTCGTTTACCTTGACAAAGGTGACCCATTCAATGGTAGCAAAAACATGTCAAAGAATTTTTTCAACCAGTTTTTCTGGGTTTTGTCACAATTTAACATTAACATTAACATTACTAGGTAAGATGTATGCATAGATATATAAAGACTATTAAACGACAAGTCAATGCTAATGTGTATATTTTTTTAAACCACTTCGTAAGTCAGTTTAACTTGATGGATATCCACCATTTTAGGTCAATTCAAAATTAGATAAAACTACCTCCATTACTAACTATCTGCCTACTTTACATATAAAGTAGGCAGATACTAGCTTCCTAGACAACATGTCTATTAAAACATTGGCCTTTGCAGAACTTTGACAGTTTGACACCCAAGTGTCTCGACTTCTGGAGTTCGACCTCAAGCTATCCAGTGTTGCCTACCTACTTGTAGACTCATTGATTTTATATTCTTATGTCTTGGAACTTAATTATTTTAGATCTATCTATTAGGTATGTACAGACGCCAGCACATCAAGCTACTACAATCTGTCAAATGTATTTAATAGATTTTCAACTTTATCGCTAAAGCATTAAGGTTCAAGGTTGATTGGGAAAATTTGACATTTTCGGGTAGCTTGACTTGATGGCGTCTGTACCTACAGCCCGACCGTCGAGAGAATGCGTTCCTGACACCTATCAGTTTCATACAAACGAATAAGTACGTGTTTTGCGAATTTGATCTTTATTAGCTACTAGACGGACTGTAAGTAGGTATACAAGGTATGTATATGTAATATTGGCCCAGTGGGAATGGCGCCGACTTACGAGTGACAGCAATGGTGGCCCAGTGGGAACGGCGCCGACTTACGAGTGACAGTAATGGTGGCCCAGTGGTAACGGCGCCGACTTACGAGTGACAGTAATGGTGGCCCAGTGGGAACGGCGCCGACTTACGAGTGACAGTAATGGTGGCCCAGTGGGAACGGCGCCGACTTACGAGTGACAGTAATGGTGGCCCAGTGGGAACGGCGCCGACTTACGAGTGACAGTAATGGTGGACTAGTGGGAACGGCGCCGACTTACGAGTGACAGCAATGGTGACCCCAAAGATATAGATTTCTGTGGGTGGCCCCAAAGATATAGATTTCTGTGGGTGGCCCAGTGGCAACGGCCCCAACTTACGAGTTCTAGGTCGTGGGTTCGAACCCAGGCAGACGCTTTACTTTGTGTAAAATAATCTGAAGGAAAACATCGCGAGGAAACCGCATGTCCTAGAACCAAAAATTTGAAGTCATATTCACATACGTGTGTTTGTGACATGTGTGTGTGTTTTGTGTATTTGAAATCGTGAAAAATAATCAGTTGATCCATACATTATGTCGAGTTATGCGAACATAAATCTATGGATCAACTGATTTTTTTTCACGATTTCAGGGTTGGTCTCGTAGTAAAAGTTGTTCATAATAATGAGTACAATGACCCCTTTTAAGGATTAAAACGATCAAAATTTTACGGTGTATAATCATTGTTACACATTTGAATAAAGGTAGGTTAATTAAGATTTTTGTTATACCTAAGTGGTATATTACCACTAGCAAAAATGTTCCATAGCATTTTGCAATTATATACCAGTTTATGTTGTTAACTCGTTTCGTGCCAGCAAATATTTAAACGGCTTCATTATATTCTAGACCCTACATATTTCCTTATATCATATACGTTGGGTCACGGTCACAAAGATCAGGACGTGACACATAAACCGAACAATAGATAAAGCCGTCAAACTATTCCTTTGTTTATGTTCACTTAAGTCACTATGTAAAACGTATTATTATAGCCATGTCCTCATTTAACCTTTTCACCGCCAACGTGCACAAGAACGCGATGCCTCGCCAGCGCCAAGCTATAAATGTATAACGAAATATACAGTAAACAATAGTGATCATCATATCGATAAATGAGATTTATACAAGTTAAGTATTATACATCATTTTACGAATATAAATAAAAACTGATTAAATATTTCCATATTTGTTTTATTTCACAGTAAGTAATTAAAGTATCAAAGAAACAAATACATAACTCAATTAGAGCTTTAAGAAATGAGGTACCTACATCTCTATTTGTTTCACGACATCATTCTTTGACTTCATTTCAAGTTCTTGGCGCTCAGAGCACGTTAAATTCAATTCTGATTAGGGATGTGGTCTATGGTCTTTCTTTCTTCTATGTTTGTCTACTCCCATGTTTTTTTAACTACTTCAGTCAACGTTCAATACCGTAGGTATCTAAGCGGCAGAGAGTTTTTTACTGTATACAGGGTGGCAGGGACATCGACGCGCAAACTGTAACCATGAATTCAGCACATGAGTTTAGACCCCATAGCGTAGAAACTTCCTGTCGGTTATCAAAAAAAAAAATCTTCTGTTTCATAGAAAAGTGCAATACCTACGCGGTCAAAACGTATATGGAACAGCAATATTTTAGTACTTATATAAGAGTTAAAGAAGGATGCGTGCGCGCTCACACGATTAGTGGTGCACAGGCTGCACTATGCCAAAGTGACCTTGACAGCCGTACGCTTATGACGTCACAGAACGACTTCTATGTATAATAGTCCGTGGCGCCCGGGGCACTGACAACCAATTGTTTTGTAGAGATGGGAATATAATTATCGACAAGGATTGCTAACAACTATTTAATTCCGGATCGGCACCCATCTGAAGGTCGAAATTCGTCAATTTTCCCTTTGTTAGTAAGTAGGTTAGTTAGTTAGTAACTAAGTTCATATTTTACTGACCTCAAATTATTTTCGATGGTAGTGTTTATAAATATTTCAGCGGGCGAAGTCAAACAGTGATAACTTTCGCATCACATCACTGGCTGACTATATACAATAAAGTCCTTGGCGTTCTGGGGATATTAAAAATGTTCGCAGTTTTTGTTTTTGGCGAGTTTAATACAAATAAGGGCTTCTTTTGTGTGGAAAAATAAGGAATAGGGTCTTAGACAGTACTATATTAAATAATAAAATGAAACAAAGCTTTTAAATACAGTAAATTTATTTTTATAAGATATTAAAAATGAAGAACTTCTAATGAAGTCCTGGCGCTGGTGGCACGAAAATCCGGAACTTCTATTGAAGTCCGTGGCGGTGAAAAGGTTAACAGATATTTTGTTAATTTTCCTCGTGTTGTCTCGTCCCACTGCAGGACAAAGGCCTTCCCTTGTTTCCACTCATATATATGCTAGAGTTAATTTGAGACCCGAGCGGCCTCTCCCTCCCCCCGCACTGTTACTGCTCTCGCCATCGACGCCTCAGCACCGCGCGCTTACGTCATCCGAGCGAAGTCTCAAGTTAGCTCTTGCGGGTTGTAGGCACTTAGGTACCTTCATATTTATTTTCCAAGAGGGATGACGACGTTAGCAATAGTGTTTTGTAATAACAACAAAGTCACCTATTTATTCAAAGGTTTACGAGCTTCTTATTACACAGACAACGTCCGATCAGTCCGATCGAATATAATAGGGGTTAAAGTATGAAATTGCCGTTTTATTGTAATAGGTACTTCGAATTGACATAGAACCTTAATGGTTTGAGATTTTTGAGTGAAACTTTTTACACATGGTACCTATGAAGTTCTTCTTTTAAAAAATGTGCAACATTCGATTATCGACTTTCAGTTGTTTTTTTTATTCAGCTTAGACAAGAAAGATGGATACTTCGAAAATTCGAGTTATTTTTTAATACGAGTTCGAGAGTAATATACAATTGATTGACTCACTATAACCTTTTTTATGGTAATCTTTGTCCGAAAGTAATGCATTATTTGCGAAGGTGTTTTATCAACATGATATTAATCCTTATCCAAATAAATACGTTATTCATCACAGGTATTTAATTGAGAACAAAATTGCCCTTGATGGACATCACTTGATTTCAATCAACATCTTAGGAAATATCATAATATATATAATATTATAATACTAATAATAAAGCTGAAGAGTTTGTTTGTTTGAACGCGCTAATCTCGGAAACTACCAGTCGGATTTCAAAAACTCTTTTTGCATTTGAGAGCCCAATTCTGGAGGAAGGCTATTTAAAATCACGCTATGACTCTTAGGAGCCGAGCAAAAATAAAAAAGAACGCTAAGTGAAAACGAAGTAACAGCGCGAGCAGGCGATGCAATGCGACGGGATGGGTCGGAGGGAGAACAAATTTTACGCGGACGAAGTCGCGGCCAGAATCTAGTGTATGTCTAGTGTATTCAAATGTTTACGAGCTTCTTGCTGCGCAGAATCTCTCGTAAATCGTTTAAATTTTAAACTAATGTCAATAATAAATTAATAAGGTAGATTTCTGTAGTTCCAATAGTAAATAGATACCTACATATCGAAATGAATTATGTATCAGGTAATTATTTAACATCAACATACTCAAGTTACACGGAACACTCTGGCTCAGGTACCTATCTACTACGAAAGTAAGCCATGTCGGAAGTGAACTCACCAGACCAAGAAGCGCTCTTTGAGTAATGTCGTAAGTAATGAACAAATTGTTCTTTTCACTAAGCAGACTGTTGTGCTAATAAGATTTATGGTTGTTATTATAATTTAATTATAGAGGAAGACGAAACGAACGGCAATTAAGAACATTGGAGGACAGTTATAACTATCTATTCAGGTACCTATTAGTCAATTAATGTAAATTATAGGGCAGTTACCTGCTGATTTCATCAAGGATATGATACCTACTGTATTGATCACAGGCTCACAGACTCACAGCTACGTAGTTAGGAAATATGTGAAGTACCTAAGTATAATCTGCCAATGCTCACACCCATATGTAATATTGACACAGCTCCAAGAAAAAAAGGCAGAAAAACAGGCTTTACTTAACGCCATTTGCTTGTGTCTAAGGTCTTTAAAAAAATCTAGCCATGAGCGAACAGCACAGGTAAGAATAACGGCCAATTCGACTCCTTTACATAAAAACTTCAATCCTAACTAACTACATTACATGCTCAGCTGTTACCTACCTAGGTAATGTCCTACACCTACTTAACGTCTAGCTGCCAATTAAGTGCAGGGTTCTCAATTTGATCACGCTTAGCACACTATTTGCACGACAAATGGCGAGCTCGTAGCTAAATCAAATATTGACGACACTTATTATTTAGAATCGTGGTTCGAGTCGCATCAAACCATAGAAAAAGAAATTACCTATAGGCGCGTCATTCAGTCCTTATAATTTCTTTATTTTTAACCTGACCCAGTAAAAAATCTTCATTAGTCGTTTTGACAGTTGGTACTTGTCTTGAAGAGGATGCCCTAAAAAGTTAAAAGAAAACCCGGCCAATGCGTGTCGGACTACGCACAATGAAAGGTTCCGTAGTTAGAATGAATTTGTCCCAAGGACAAACTTAACATTGTGGTTGAAAATCATGTTCTCCCATATATTGTAACTGAAAACTGAAAACGTAAGTTGGTCGACTATTAATCGTAACCCTAAAAAGCTTAGAGCCTAACAGACAGTCTTATCAAGACAGACTTGATACCGCGTGTTGTAATAGGCAAGTTCATGCGTTGCGCAGGTACCATGTAGGTACCTTATAATCGTAGATAAATTCTTTGCAAAAGTAGATAGGCCAATACCTACTTACTCTTTGTACCACGTAGGCCACGTTAAGCATGTTCGTTTAACGTGTTACATTGTTCTATCGACTAAGATAATCCGCATCAGGCGAGTTCACGTAGATAGGTGCTTAGTCGATTTGTTATCTAAGAAAATGTTATCTTTGTAAATATGTTAGGTACTATTATAAATTACGCGTGTAACGTATTGGATAAACCAAATCTGAATGAAGGATTAAGAAAAAAAATATCCTTGCGTAAAGGTTTACGCTGGTTACGGTAATCGGTTTATGTAAAGGTTTTTTTATCTAGTACCCCTTGGAGGCAGTTCCTCCTGCAACCCTTTGCAATGCTGCAAGGGGTTGCAGCATAGATGCTATAAATGCAGCTGTTAATGTAACTTCTGGGTCGAGGACGACTAGCTGGTCGCTGAATCAAACGACAGCTCGAGTCGTCCATTGAGTTAAGGACCTTCTTCGAGGAAGATATACAAAATAATGTTGTACCTTGTTACAAGGATATCAGGAGAACCTGAAGAACTGAATCCAAAAGTAGTTTTGGCGGTGTACACGGTAGGGCAGCACTTAACATTCCGAAGATCCTCCCCGTGTGAAAACCAAGATGGATATATTTAAATAAAAAAATATCGTCTGAATGGTGATGCTGATAATCTAGAACATTCGTTTTTAGAATTTAGATAGATTCTAAACTGCCATAAGGCACATAATCACTATTGTAAAACAGTAGATTACAGTGCTAGCTTACACTTAGCATTAACTACTAGGATTATCGCATTGACAGGTGTCAGGAACGACAGGAACGCATTCTTTCGACGGCCGGTCTGTAGCTGTTTCATTGCTCTGTCGTCGAACCTTGGCCTTGGAGATAAAGAAAAAGATCTCGTCCGCATCGCTGTCATCCGGAAACGTGCCCAGAAGACTGGCAGCATTGCCACGTTGAATGTCAATGCTAATTCTTTGGTCCAAATACGGCCCAGCTCTCTGGTCACATGAAGTGTCGATCAGCCCCGGCGAGAAAAAGGAGACGCGCACTCGGGCCCCTTAACCCGAGCGTTACGACCCCAAACCACTCAAAGCTGTAGTTACATAAGGTTACAGTATTTGCGCCGCTTGAGGGTCTCGGCAGCCGCAGCAGCGGCGCCAGTAAATTGACTACCAACGTAAATTGTCCGAAACAAATTACAAATTCTTTGACAGTTGTATGAATGGAAAATTGACGTATAATGGTGTGAAATTAATTTACAATTATTATCTCTGATTAAACCTACCTCATCTACAATTTTTGCTATGGGCCAAGAAGAATAAAATAAGATAATTAAAGAAAGAAGAAGAAGATAATTTTGTCTATTCAAACTCAGACTGGAGGAAGTTCCTCGATATTAAAGAGATATTTAGTATTTATGTATCTATTATATAGCATTTATATACATCTATGTATCTCTTGTAGCGTATTATTATTTTGCACCAATGGCAACCCCATTTTTATGTACACCGGTACACGCAATCACTGTCCATTCCAAGGTTGCCTGGAAGAGATCACAGAAAGCGTTGACGCTTTCTGTGATCTCTTCCAGGCAACCTTGGACAACAATTGGCAAAACTACAAAACATACAATATACAATGGGTGGCCTCAATGCCACATGTATTTTGTGTTATGTATTCTCTGTTGTGCTAAATACAGTTGTTAAAATAGTCTGATATCCGTTGATAATTCATTCGGCAGGGCCAGTTATCGATCACGTAATTATCAGTAAAACACGCGTTTGTAATAGGAATTTAGATAAGTTTTAGTCAACAGCACATAATTAGATGAAAATGAAAACACTATTGTTCGGTAATTGTTTAGCAGTAAATGTATGAATACGAATAACCCTGAATCCTTTAGGTCTGTTGTCACTGCTTTCAATAAAGTTTATAGTTGTTTCTTTCTTTTCTTTATCTTTTTTTTTTAAACGTTTAAGTTTTATAATCAAGACATTTAAGACACAAACCATTTTATCTACCCACGACTTGAAAATTTTATAGGCCATCATTATTTTGGTTGCTACCTACATCGTCTTTACTTATAATTTAATGCAATATGGCTGATGTTACAAATGCGATGCTACACAAACGAAGAATATGAGAGCAAATCCCGCACCTTCGGCCTGGGACCGGTACCGGCACCAAACAGTGTTCCTCCGACTAAGCTAGGTCGATCGGATTTCTCTCTAAGTACCCCTTTTTCGCTGTACCAAAACTACCAAATCATCTGGGATTACCTATACACAAGATGGTGAAAGTGGTATTATTTATATTTTCTGCTGACTCATCCATTCAAGTGAATTTAGTAGGATCTACTAAATTCATTCGTGAACTCAATAGTTTGAGTTGAGTTTTTTGAGTTTTGAAATAAATATATTTCAACTAAACCAATAACCAACTAAAACTAAAACAGGCACTTTTGAATTGTCAAGGGCCGGTCAGTCAAAAAGATGAAGCTACCATTCCAAAGCGTAGTAGGTACCTATGGAGAAGAACGGGCAAAAAACTCCATGGACACTGCTGTAAAGGTGTTACCGCATTTCTCCACCGGGACGTCAACGAGAAACGAGATTATTCGAACCGAACGTGACGTCCCGTTGACGGGCTTGCGGTGGACACGCGGCCAGAGTAAATGTATGTCTCGCTACTTCGGCGTTGACGTCCCCTTGAAGTGGCAGGGGGGACAAACGGCATAGTATAGAAGATTGTAGTTCGCTCGTCCTTTGAATTTGAAACTGTCGGTTGATACTGTATGTGTAAAGATGGCCGCACGGGACACTAACTGCGCTAGTAGAAGTTGCACTTAACTTTTTTATCTCTATAAATGAATAATAAAGAAAACAACTTGTTTCCTCTGATGATTTATTGAGTTCTTATCGTTATGTGAAAGTTATTTTTAAATTATTAAATTGGAGGGAAGTAGGCCCCACATAACGTCCGTTGCCTACACGGGAAGTTGTGGTGATTTATTAAAATTATAATTAATTAACTAATATCCGAATCCGATACCCATATATTCACGTAGGTATTTCATAACATACAATCGAAAAATAATACATTGTATGCGTTGTTTTATCGATTTTGTGCTCTCAGAGATGAAACGTCAAAAGGATGCAGCTAATTCAATCACGACGATTGTACAAAACCAATTATTCTATTACAAAGACTCTACGAGTATACCTACCTGCTTGTAGCGCGGAGTAAGTACCTAGGTATAAGGACTTTTGACACAGTCATGATGTGAGTCATGCTACTTAGCTCAACCGCGCAATTCCCTGTTCACATTAAGTCCTGTGCGCGTGTCTGTGACATTGATAACAGTTGGTCGGTCTATTTTCACGTCTTTTTCTAACTTGATAGGAGAGGCCAAGACACAGATTCTGGAGGACTTTTCCTCTGAAGAAAAACTAGAAATATTTGCTATTGAAAAAAAAAATACATGCAAGAAATTAATTGAACTATCAAGTCTACTAAAACTTCTAGACTGATTCTAACAAGGCCCCTCCGAATGCTAGCGATTCAAATATTGAAAATAACCTAAGCATAATTTAGTTGTAGGTGCGCAATGTTAACGAAGTTAGCAGCATGCCCTTAATTCTATTGGAGCCCATTGAACTGTGCTTATCTAAATAAGTAATGTTGCTAACCACAAAATGATCGAGTTATACTTATCTATTTTCCCGTGAAAATGTACCTACCTTTATGCTGTGATGCCTATGATTATCGTACCATGAAAAAGAGTTCATAACTTGGTCTTTGTTGTCTTCTCGTAGTTCGAGCATTTTCTTTGTGTTTGTTCATTGACGTTTACATCATTAAACGTCAATGAACAAACACAAAGAAAATGCTACCTACCTACTGGGTGAATAAACACTGCATTATCAAATGCCGTGTTTATTCACCCAGTAGGTACATACCTACACTAGATAGCCACGATAGTTACTTAATATCGTGCCAGCCCACGGCAACTTTTCTTATAAATACAAATGCCAACAACCATGTGAAACTCAGACCAGGTAGCATTTAGGTGGTTCCCTATCCATTCGCATAAAATTTTAAGACCTAATATAACTTGGCAAGTTGGCATACTTTTGTTTATCCTAATTATATTTACGCATAACATTATATATGCATAACCACTTACGCATATTTTTTTAAAGCATAATTTCTCTAATCATAATAATGTTTAAGCATAATATTCTAAAGCATAAATTCATTTACGCATAATGATATTAAAACATATTTTTTATACGCATAATAATTAACTCCTAAAATGTTAGACACTAATATACAAGGCGCCCGGCGGCCGCTGCCGCGGCACGCTCGCTCGCCTTCGCGCGTTAATGGTCTCAGTCGATTGATTCTGTAAAAATCTCACCGTGAACAGTTAGGTAAAGTGAGCTTAGATTGAGCTGTCAATAGTGTCAATCCCTAGAATTAATTGGAATGACAGCTCACTCCACGCTCACTTCACCTGAGTTTTCACGGTGAGATGGTTACAGAATCACACTGCTGTTCTATCCTAACCTAACCCATATGATTCAATGACAGTGGATGGTATCTGACGCAGGTATATTTATGGTAAATTATATTAAACGTTACTTATAGATTTTGAATATTATAGTAACTGAATATTATACTAATTGAATATTAATTCAAATGTGCATTATAGAAAATGTCAATTAAACCATATAAAATTAGGTAAAATGAAATTAAGTAGGTATATCAATAATTCATTATATCATTTCATCGTTATATTCAAAAAAAGTATATTAAATTAAATTAGGTCATATGATCACTAGAACTTTTGTTATAATTTCAAACGTTACACACCCAGGAAATAGAAACAAAATTTTTGATACACTAGGTGTGCAAGTTTATGATTTAAAATCTTTTGAACCCTATTATTCACTGTTACCATACCACCACGGCACTTTCTGTTCACACATTTCCAAATTATTGAGCCATTTTTGTTCTTCTTAATTTTTTTTCCGTTATTCCTATTAACTTTTATGCATTAATAATGCAAATGCTAATAGTCATTACGCCTAGTAACAGTCTACAAATTAAAATTATGCCAAAACAAATTAGCCTTCAAGATAATTATGGCAAAACAAATTATACCAAAATAGTTATGCGAAAATAAGGGATCCTACATTTGGGTATTTCAATTAAACCGTTATTTCCCAGCTAAGTTTTTTGTTTAGGTATACGACTCACCTACAGAAGAACTTTTACATTTATTTTTTTTCGTTGTTTTCGATGTTGCTCAAAGTCATGGTAAACGACCTCTAGGTCGTGGAGGTTCCTAATAAATTAGGTAGGTACACGTCGGTCGTGTCGACCGATCAGCATATTTAACTTAAAATTCAACCTAGAGAGACAACGAGTTGTTTTCTATAATTCTAAATTTAGTTTTCAATCACATCGAAATCACTTTTTTCGGCTGCATACTCGTATGTGATCAATCTCCTGATAAAATTATACTTTGGTACAAAAACTCAGACGCCATAATTATATCGGATTAATCGGCTTTTTAATGAGGTAGCAGTAACTAATATATGCAATCCGGAAGTCTATACATTTAGGTATTGATTGACCAAACTGTTCGTCAATACACTTCCTACTTTCTAATAATGTACCTAGTTAGCAGATTGCAGATCCTTACCCTGGTAAGTGCAGATGAAATATTGAAAGATAATTTTCTAAGCATCTACTAGATACTTGAGAAACGTCGAATCGTTTCATAGATACGAGCTATCTAATATTTATGAAAATTTAAGGCAGTCAACTTGGACGAAAGACCCTGGACAGAAACATCAACACTATCTTCTCGTTCCTTTTGTGTATACCTCTCCCATTATGTCCACTCCAGAAGAAACGAGGTTTCCCTGCAATAACTGACTCCTCCTGATGCAAAACTCGTAGTACTAGCTCCAATTCTACTAGGTACAACGAGGAGTACGAGGCTTGCTCAGAGGCAGTTGCAGAACATGTCAACTTACGACCTATTAATCAATTCGAACGAGTAGAGAACAGATTGGCAAGCGCAAAAAGTTATTATCAATACACAAGGTGTTGCATCAAGTTAACCAGAATCTCGAAACATCTGGTTATGGCTAGAATATCTGGTTTAAAAATAGCTACATCACTGTTATGTAACCTTCGTAGCCAATATTGCCGTGAGAGGGAACAATCCGACCAATCACAAACGTAACTAGACGATCAGGCAGAACGACCTCCTAACCGACTTCAGTTTATTCATAAGATTTAGTAAATAATAGACTAAAAAAATCATCAGCATATCTATTCAGACACCGGTTAAATATGTTACAAGACATTATTGCTACGCGCACTGATATTAGAAGCACTTATTAATAATTACAATTAATTAGCTAATATTTTAATTATTTCCTATTCCTTTTAAGTCTATGACCTATCTGGCTAAGTGCACCGACCAACATTATGCTAATCCTAACTAAATAAATAAATGCGAAAGTAAATTTGTTTGTTTGTTACGCTTTCACCCTAAAACGATTTAACGGATTTGGATGAAATTTGGCACGTGGGTAGTACTTTTCATCCTGGATTGCAGACGAAGTCGCGGGCAACATCTAGTCAAATCTTAAACCAGCGATAAAAACGCCCGTTTGAGCCGTTCTAATGTTTTTCATGTTCTTCCTTTTATTGTATCTACAATAAAGTGGATCTATCTAGGCTTATCTTTTCGTAAATAATTAGTTACGTGTTTTACTCGACAATCCCACAAGATATAACTACATAGTAGATAAAGTGCTACAAAGACCTTTTTGCGCCTGAATGACATTCACAGGGGGACATTTTGTGAAATTCTCAAAGAAATTATATTGACAAAACGAAATGGCAGCGTTAATTTCGATTTTGGCGACGCGCCAAATGAACCTTGTAGCGTTGTGCCTACCTACTTGCACAGCTATACACCTGACAAGTTGCCAACTCCGCTAATGGGAAAGTAACCTTATGCGATAACCTAACATGTTGAAGGAATACCTAACTAGGTATGGTTATTACATAACAAGTTATATCAGACACTAGGTAGGTTAGGTAGTACATAGGTACATGTCTACGCCTTACGCCACCTCTTAATACAAAATCTCTCCCATGACATTTATCATACTTATGCATTTATTTTAGAAAGAATGCCTAGGCCGACCAGATGTTTAGATTAAATAAAATTCGGTAAATTGATCAATAAGAAGCTTTAGAGATTGTTTGGGCTCATTACTAAGCGGAGAATGTAGTGATTTTAAACGGCGTGACAGCAAGGATTGTTATGTAAACCAGAATTCGTAGCAGGTACCTATTTCTCTGTCAAACTCTCCCACGTAATAGTACCTAAGCATGTACTAAGGTGAGGTAGATTTAGATGAAAAACGTCGGACGCGTAATGGCTAATTCCATTTGACAAGTATGATAGATGTTTTCGAAAAAGCCAGTTTCACAAATCGCCCGCGCGTTTTCAGAAATGAATGAGAGTTACATTTCACTTTCGTACCTACTAAGCTCGTTTGCGATTACGTTGCTACAATATAGATAATTTAAAATCAACAATGTATTTTCGATAGCTTACACGTGCATTTGCGCTTCATCGACGTCACAGCTGCACATATTGTGGCGAATTATAGCAACAACTAGGAGTCATGTGTTCGATGGTGAAATGTTAGTGTCTACCGCAAATTAGCTTATAAGTAGATATCATTCCGTGGTTAACAAGCCACTTAGGTATTACCTATCAATTTCACGGCCTAAAGACTGCATTAATTTAAATAGCTGTTCTCTGTCATCGTTGGGTCAATTATATACGAGAAACATTACCTATACGTAATATGCAATTAGTTTTCAGTGTTTAAGCATACACTACCTTTATATTTCCAGGTCTGTACCTAAAGTCCCATAGATACAGACGGCAGCACATCAAGCTACTACAATCCGTCGAATTTCTTTAATACATTTTCAACTTTATCGATAAAGCATTAGGTTCAAGGTTGATTGGGAAAATTTGACAGTTTCAGGTACCTTAATGTGCTGGCGTCTATACTACAAACATGACTAGACTGAAAAAAGGAGGTTAAAGGACATTTTAGCATTGTTTTAAAGTACCTACAGCAGGAACAACAGTCAGTCTTGACCGCGAATTGGTAAGTTAAAATAAAAGTTGAATAAAATCAAACTCTGAGATACTACTACTATATTAGCCCAAGATTTTTGTTTAATTCTTTTCGGGAAACTTGCAGCTAATTAATACAGTGTTATTAAACAATAGTTATGAAATTACAAGTTCCCACTGATACACAATCGTGCCTTTCGGTAAGAAGCTGTGATGTACACGTCCGGCACTGGTCCACCAGACAGTCACCATCATCTTACAGACAGTCAGTAATCTTTTTTTTAGCGCACTGATTAGGTGCTGTACCCGGGTCCACCCACTGAGACGAACGCTTACGGTTGTCGTACAGGATCCACTTTTCATCGCAGGTTTTCGGATTTGACAGATTCGATTAAGAATTCCCTCGTTTCTATACCGATTAGTTCGTGTGGCACCCACTTATCTAGCTTTTTTATATTTCCGATTTGACGCAAGTGCTTCAATGTTGTTTTGACACTAACTCCAAGGCCGCAGCAAGCTCAGCCGTAGATTGAGTTGGATCCGTTTCCACTATCGCCTTCAATTCGTCGTTGTCGACAATGGTTACCGGCCGACCGCGAGGCTCGTTCTTCAACTCAAAATTTCCAGATTTCAAACGATTGATCCAATAATGGACCGTGTTTTTGCAAGCAGTGTTAGGCCCGTACACGTGTTGTTTGCGCAGCGGTATTACCACGTAGGAACTCATATTCGGAAATCGTACGAATTTTCAGTTTATCCATGGCGCCAAAAACTACCACAATGTCACAAAAACAAAAAACTCTCTAAAAACAAATGACTGAATTTGAAATTAAATTAACACGTCTTTCGAATAAAATTTATTTGAATTTGAATTACGCGCCAATCCACAGATAATTAAATCTGAAAATGCTGGTTATAGAATCTCCAATTACATAGGTAAAGACCTATTATTAATGTTGTAGGTACACTTGGTTGACTTGGTCGATAAAAACTGTTTACATAAAGGTTGCATAGGGCGTAGCACTCGCATCCGGGCAGCTCGGTTCCTTGGCCCTGTTGTCATTGTGATATTGTGGAGAGAATTATGACTGTACAATAATTATTTTTAATTAACGTAAATGTAGGTAACTATAACTTAAAAGCCATAATTTAGTTTAATACACTGGCCTGCAAAACTATGTACTACACTTTTAATTTTTTTTTTTTTCTAAACTATAGAAGTTATAGATTTAAAATAAAAAACGTTTTATAGCTAATTTTATCAGCTTTCTTTGAAACTAGTACACTGTACATTAGTAACATTTTAACTTAATAAAAAAAAAACGGCCAAATGCGAGTCGGACTCGCGCACGAAGGGTTCCGTACTGAGAGCGGCGGTAGGCAGGCTGAAGGCCAAAAATACCGCCCCGGGACCCGACGGCTTGCCGGGTAAAGCCTGGGTCCTGGCCTCGAGGGCTCTCGGGCCTCGACTGGAGGCGCTCTTAAGCGCATGCATGGAGAGAGGCCAGTTTCCACTCCGTTGGAAGACGGGGAAGCTGGTCCTCATTCAGAAGCCAGGGCGCCCTGCGGACTCTCCGTCCGCATACCGGCCCATAGTGCTGCTCGACGAGGTCGGCAAGCTCTTTGAGAGAGTGATTGCGGGCCGCCTCGTCGGGCACCTGGTGAGGACGGGGCCGGATCTTGCGGAGTGCCAGTTTGGCTTCCGCAAGGGGCGCTCGACGGTGGACGCCATCATGCGCGTGAGAGCCCTCACGACGGGGGACGCGGTGTCCCGGGGTGGGGTGGTCGTGGCGGTGTCACTCGACATCGCCAACGCGTTCAACACCCTGCCCTGGAGCTGCATAGGGGAGGCACTCCGGTATCACCGGGTGCCGACTTACCTCCGTCGAATAGTCGGGGCGTATTTGACGGACAGAGCCGTCATCTACCCCGGTCGCGACGGGAACTGGAACCGGCGAGAGATGTCGTGCGGTGTCCCACAGGGATCGGTTCTGGGGCCGCTCCTGTGGGACATCGGTTACGACTGGGTGCTGCGGGCCGACCTCCCTGATGGCGTCAGCGTAGTTTGCTACGCTGACGACACGCTGGTCCTGGCGCAGGGGAGGTCGCATCAGGCGGCGGCCGACGCGATGACACGCGGGGTTGCGATAGTCGTGGAAAGGATCCGGCAGTTGGGTCTCGAGGTGGCATTGCACAAGTCCGAGGCCATGTCTTTTCATGGGCCCCGGTACGGGCCACCTTCGGGATCCCAACTGATGGTAGGAGGGGTTCACATCGGCGTCGAGAAGACGATGAGATACCTGGGTCTCGTCCTCGACAGCCGGTGGAACTTCGTCGAGCATTTCCGACGTTTGGCCCCAAAACTGGAACGGGCCGGGGCCGCCTTAAGGCGGCTCCTGCCCAACCTGAGGGGGCCAAACGCCTCCTGCCGGAGGCTTTACGCGGGGGTCGTGCGGTCCATGGCCCTATATGGGGCCCCGGTATGGGCGCGTTCACTGCGGCTTCGAGCCGCACACTACCTGAACGCGCCCCAAAAGGTGGTAGCCGTAAGGCTGATCCGGGGGTACCGCACGATCTCGCGCGAGGCAGCAAGCCTCCTTGCCGGACTGCCACCATGGGATCTGGAGGCGATAGTCCTCGCGCGCCTGTATGACTGGCGCGCGGAGGCACTACGTCGGGGGGAAACTCTGCACCCGCGGCAAATCGCTGCGGAGCGGACGGACCTCCGGCGCGGTCTCATGGTGGAATGGAAGGCGCGACTATCGCAACCCAGCGCAGGGCACGCCACGATAGCGGCGATAAGACCCCTCTTTGAGGAGTGGCTAGAGAGGCGTCACGGCGCTCTCACCTACCGCCTGACGCAGGTCCTCTCCGGACACGGATGTTTCGGGAGGTTCCTGCACATAATCAGGCGGCAGGAGACGCCCGGGTGTCACCACTGCGAGGATCGCCCAGAGGACACGGTGGAGCATACGGTGGAGGTCTGCCCCGCTTGGGCAGAGCACCGCCGTGTCCTCGTAGAGGCGATCGGCAGCGGCGGCGACCTCTCGCGTCCGGCCTTGGTGCAAGCCATGGTCCGGGGCGAGAGGGAGTGGGAGGCGGTCACCTCCTTCTGCGAAGCAGTCATGCTAGCGAAGGAGGTGGCGGGATGGGCGAGGGAGAGATCCTCACGCCTCAGCCGCCGAGGGAGACGCTCCGGGCGTCGGGAGCCGCGTGACGACTCCCGGCCACCGTAGGCGCGGGCCTGCGGGCGGAGAGCAATGGGTAGCTCTCCGTCCGATCAGGACCAGGCCCGTGCCGGACGGCGCGTAAGTTTTCCACGTGCGCCTCAAAGAGATGTCAGCATAGATGACGGGGCCCGACAGGGCCGAAGCCTGCCGGGGTAGCGGGATCGTCCGAAAGGGTTACCGCTGCCCTGGTACATAAAGGGCTAAGGAAGGAACACGGGTGGGTTTTAGTCAGTAAGAGTCTGACACTCCCTTCTGCTCCACCCAGAGCGGGAGGAGTCATTTGATGATTTCCCATCCTGAAAAAAAAAAAAAAAAAAAAAAAAGGGTTCCGTACTATTATCTATAAAAATCACGTCTGTTGTATGGGGGCCCCCATTTAATATTTATTTTATTTTGTTTTTAGTATTTGTTGTTATAGCGGCAACAGAAATACATAATTTGTGAAAATTTCAACTGTCTAGCTATCGCGGTTCTTGAGATACAGTCTGGTGACTGACAGACGGACGGACAGACAGCGAAGTCTTAGTAATAGGGTCCCGTTTTTACCCTTTGGGTACGGAACCCTAAAAAAGATAAAACAATAAAAATAGCCATTTTTACTTTTTTTTTTTTTTTTTTGAGGATGGGAAATCATCAAATGACCCCTCCCGCTCTGGGTGGAGCAGAAGGAAGTGTCAGACTCTTACTGACTAAAACCCACCCTGTTCCTTCCTTAGCCCTTTATGTACCAGGGCAGCGGTAACCCTTTCGGACGATCCCGCTACCCCGGCAGGCTTCGGCCCTGTCGGGCCCCGTCAACTACGCTGACATCTCTTTGAGGCGCGCGTGGAACACATACGCGCCGTCCGGCACGGGCCTAGTCCTGATCGGACGGAGAGCTACCCATTGCTCTCCGCCCGCAGGCCCGCGCCTACGGTGGCCTGGAGTCGTCACGCGGCTCCCGACGCCCGGAGCGTCTCCCTCGGCGGCTGAGGCGTGAGGATCTCTCCCTCGCCCATCACGCCACCTCCTTCGCTAGCATGACTGCTTCGCAGAAGGAGGTGACCGCCTCCCACTCCCTCTCGCCCCGGACCATGGCTCGAACCAGGGCCGGACGCGAGAGGTCGCCGCCGCTGCCGCTCGCCTCTACGAGGACACGGCGGTGCTCTGCCCAAGCGGGACAGACCTCCACCGTATGCTCCACCGTGTCCTCTGGGGCCATTTTTACCTTAGTCTCAAAAAACTCAATTAACATTTATAAGTATGTTTTACATGTTATATAATTTTTAATAACTGGTATTACATCCTCGGGTTCTGACTACAGCTTCGAGCCGGTTTGGCATACTGAACACGAGGTTTCGGGGCCGATGTTGGGGAATATTCTCCCATTCTTCAATCAGGGCCTTTTTAGTGCCCTGTGGGTGGTAGTCTGCGGCTTCTGACTAGCCTCCCTGCCTCATCCCAGGCGTGCTCAATCGGGTTGAGATCAGGACTTCTTGATGGCCAAGCCATCACGTTGATACCAACCTCCTGAATATACTCTTGCACGACCTTAGCCGTGTGTGGCTGGGCATTATCATGCATCAGCATCGATCTATCACCCACATTTGCTAAATACGGCCTTGCTTATATTGAAAATCTCTTGGGCATATCTTTCCCCAGTCAGAGTGCCATTTTCTATGGCCACTAACTCTGTGCGACCTTATGAAGATATGCCAGCCCATGCATGTACAATGTCTCCACCGTACTGGACTCTTACTGAGATGCAGTCCTTAAGGTATCGCTCACCAGGCCGCCTGTAGACACTTCGCCTTCCATCAGAAGTGTAAAGTGAGAATCGAGAGTCATCTGTGAACAAAATTCTTGACCACTCTTCTTCATCCCACTGTATGTGTTCACGGGCGTATCGCAGTCTCGCTACTCGACGCTCTCTCTCGAGTTTGGGGCCACTAGCTGGTCTTCCGGGTTTCAGATTTGCTTCAGCAAGTCTTCTTCTCACTGTACTGTCACTAATGTAGTCCCTTCGGGTCTGAAGAAGCTGTTGCTGGACTTCAACTGCATTAAGGTGGCGATTTCTCAATACAGTGGAAACAATATAACGGTCTTCTCGGGCACTAGTACACCTGGGACTGCCATTACAAGGTCTCCTCAGATGATTTCCAGTCTCTTCGTACCTTCGTTTCACCTTCTGGACCGTTCGTAACGTCACACCCACCATTCTTGCAGTACGACGCATACTGATGCCTAGTTCCATAAAAGTCATGATCAACAAAATGAAACAGGCATGATAAATAAAATGTAAGTGCTGTTGTCTAACTTAGCTTTTGTAACAAGACTCATCAATCAAGAAAAAAATTGAAAACAAAAAAAAATATGGTAAAATTGTAGTTAGAAAAGGATTATTTTTGTTTCTAAACCTTTTTTAGACATTTCTTAAAAGAAGGTTTTCGATTATGTAGTTTTATATAGAAAATTAAACTCTTTTTTGAGTCCTTTTTATTTCGAAAGTATATCTTGTGTACTTACTTAAAAAGTTATACCAATTTTAAAAGTGTGATACTTAGTTTTGCAGGCCAGTGTAGTTAGGTTAGGATAATATTTTAATAGTTATTGAAATCTGCTAGCTTATTATATGTAAATGTTATCTTGTTCAATAAAGAATAAATTATATTTTTAATACTACCTAAATGCGATTTTTATTTTTATCATCGTGTAAAATCTTATTACTTGGTATAGGTATTAAAATAATAACCACATGTTAAATAAAATAAGAAATAAATGGAAACATTACAAATGAAATACAAGGGATTTCAATGTTATTCATATTGAGATACCTACCTACATTTATCATATTTTCTTTTGTTAATATGCGGATAATGTAGTGGGCTGCAATATTGTTAATATTATGTATTATCCTTCCTCTGTTTCAACAAATATTGCAGCTGATTAGTCCCTCAATAAATAAAATAAAAAATACAGATAAAAATTCAAAAAGGATGGATAATTGGATACAATTATACCTACTATCTACATTAGCTTTATTAAAATAAAAATTAAATTTTCTGGTGTAACTAATTGAAAGATAAGCATGTGAAACAAGTGTTTTTTTTTAACTAGCAATATCACAAAATAATACTCATGAACGAAATTATCTACTGACGGGTCAAAGAGCAATTTCTCAGTTAGACTGTAGTCATTAGTTAATCAGGAACACATCATCAGCATCCTGTTTCGTCCACGCTATCGTTTGATGATACCTACGTCCTTCTGTTTCTAGACAGCTTCCGGACCTATTGTCGGGGTCCGTAATTCCGTGTATTAAAAGGACCGGTCCTACGATAGAAATTAGTGTACTACAGTTGAGGTCTTTTAAATATTCCGGTTTTAAATGTCACATTGGTCAAAATAAACTCTTAGCACCTGCACCAAGGGATGCTCTTTTAGTATGACTGACAATTTACAAGCGACCCGCTTTTAAAATATGTAGGTACAGCATATTTTGTTAAAATGGATCCACTGGGACTGACGTTTTTTTGTTTGTAATCGTGTCTACTAGGATTGAAGTACTTAGGACCTCAATGATCTATGCCATGTTCTGATGAACTAGTGATAGGATAGTTAGTAATGTCATTTACCAGTACCCACTAAGCAACTGTTTGAAAAAGGACCGCGTTTGCCGAAGTTAGCGTCACCTATGCCTTGCGTTCTATTCATATAATGAAACTTGCAAGGCATAATGAGGCTGACTGCTACATATGCCTAGGTGGCTAACGTGCAGAATATTATAATCTCTATTATTTCCGTACCAGTAAACAGGGCACCGCAACTGCAGGCAGGCGGCAGGGTACTGCAACTGCTGTCGTAAGCGGCAATTATGTGATTACAACGATATCCCCTTTGACCGTTTATTAGTAATCAGGAGGCTCTCACAGCCATCTTTATGTTTGTGGCTTGATGGTATGGCATGCTGTAGTTGTTCAAGCCAATAATAATTCTTTAAGGCGTAGAAGTATTGCTTGAACCACTAGAATGCACATTGTAATATTGGCAAATTACGATTCTATTTGAGTATCCGAATAAGTAAGATATAGGTAAGAAAAGGTAAGTGAAAGTAAAAATAAATAAAGAAGCACCATTAGATTACCTATTTTAACCGGGAATACGGATAAACCACAGCTTATCAAAAGCCAGTGCTCCGTTTAACCACCAAATACTTAACTCGTAAATACGAAAAATATACATTCCCAAAATTATAAATCAAGAAAGACTGAGCAGTTAGCAACTTTGAGCAAGTTGAAATGAGTCGTATTGTAATGTAATCTAACTAATCACGGTGTCCATTATACTCATGCCATAATATTTGGATGTTTTATTCATGTAATGAAAATGAAATACCTATCACGGGTACCTAGGTACTTATAAAGAGAATTTGAGATGTTCGAATATGACTTCCAACTTTGTTTGGCGGATGTGACATTGAAAGGTTATCATAGCGTAAACGTGTTAACAATCAAAAATAAATTATATAATATTATTATTGTTTTACTATATATTTTTTTAAGGAATATTCTTTTCTATTAAATTTGTTATTTATCTTAATAGCAAGTATTTTAAGTAGGTACCTATGTCTGGATAATGACACTGTAGTCATTAGATTAGATTTAAATATCAGCGTATACGTCATATCGTTAATCTATTGTAAACATACATTGAATACATTGCAAACATTCTGATCTACGTTTTGGAATGGGAAAATAGTTTCAACTGTCTGACTAACTGACCGACTCATTGACAATTCAAAAGAGCCTGTAAATGGTTTAGTTGAAATAAATGCTGAGTTTAAAACACAAATCAGAAAATCGGTCATGCTTAAATGTGATTAGGTCAGATGCCAAATTAGCAATAAATCATGATAACATGTCACCGACATTCCCGAATATTCCCGATTAGTACCTAACACCACACTCGTCGTCCACACTGTTGACGAAACTTTTTCAACTTTTTTTCCCGATCGTCAACTTACAGTGTGGACGACAGGGTGTTACTGATCGGAAATATTCGGACATACCTAAATGTACGGTCACCAAAGGAGATAAGTAACCAGCAGTGCGATTCTGTTACCATCTCACCGTGAAAAGTTAGGTGAAGTGAGCTGTCATTCCAACTAATGCTAGGGATTGACACTATTGACAGCTCACTTCACTTAACTTTTCACGGTGAGATTTTTACAGAACCGATTGGTAGGGCCGTCGGATATAATTGAAGTTTAGTAAGAAACCGATGGGTGTTTTCGAATAAAATTTAATTTAATTACTAGAATAGAAAACAAACAGTTTACTTATCAAACTAAATTTCATGGTGGTTTCTCTTTTAGTGACTGTACATAACGCTTTTGTCAAATATCAAGGCAATATGTGCTTAGGTAATAATTGAGAAAAGCATTTACTGGGTCAGTTTTAGGTGTTTTATTTTATTTTGCTGACAATCTATTATCACTAAGGCAGATAAGACTTTATGAAAACAGTAGCCAATCCACCTAGGATTGGCTACCACTGTTTTCCTGTGACGTTTTCTAAATATACGTTTTCTACTGGTAGTTGTTTCGGGTCTGGCTGTTAGTGTATGTGAGTTAAAATTTTTGTAAACTCACCCACGATACAGGAGTAATTCGTAGTGTGGGGCAACGTTTTTAAAAAAAAATATCGCATTGTCGGATTACTTACTATATAATGTGTGATCAAACTCAGTCGTTGTGTTATTTATCTTTCGCGCCATTTGTAATTCGCGGTAATCACCAAGTTACTGTTACCTACACATTTACTTACACTTGAATAGGTTTTGAGTTTTTAAATGAATTGTACTGCACCTCATAATATTTAAGCTTGTTTGACTTGTTTGACCACTTATCATTGTGGTATATCCAATAGAGTATCTATTAGAACACGGGTATTTGTGAAAGTCTTCGGTAAATACAACAGCACAATAGAATGTGATTGTACCCCAGATCCACGACCCACAGATGAAAGTTAAAAATAAGATTAGGTTCATTTAGTTTAACTTACTTCAAACTTACGTTAAAGCTAGGTGAGCAGCAAACATTTTATGAAAGGTACTGGAATTTATTGAAGCTTGTTACTTCGTGTCACAGATATGAATAATAGTATTATACGAGTGCCCACTTAGTATTTCGAGACATCGCCAAGCGGTTGGACGACTCTTCACGTGACGAGGGTTGGCCTATTTTTTGGCTAAAGAAACAGCATTGCCATACAACGTAGCAACGCTGCCAGCCTTTTGGGCACGTTTCCTTTGACACCGATGCGGACAAATTTTTTGATGCCCTAAGACTATTTCCCCTCCTTTTTAGGGTTACGTAGTTCACGTCTCGGAACCCTTATAGTTTCGTCATGTCCATCCGCCCGTCTGTCCGTCCTCGTCTTGTCTTCCAAACGGTTAGTGCTAGAAAGATGACAAATTACGAAAAAAAAAAATTTTTTGGGGTACCTCCCCTTCACGTAAAGTGGGGATGATTATTATTCTCGCGTCTACCCTATAGTGTGGGGTATCATTAGATAGGTCTTTTAAAAATTGAGAGGTTGAGAGACATTGAGAGGTTGCTAAGACGGTTTTATGATTTATGTATCCGTTTGCGAGATTTTCAACTTTAAAACGCATTTTTTTGTTAAAATCGAAAAATCTGAAAAAATCATGATGGTAGTCCATGTGATGAACTTTGAAGGAAAACTATAACGGCTTAGATAACTTTGTTAGCTCAGGCCTAACTTGTAAAATGCGCTTATTCTTCGGATAAATTCATTCCAACTACGGAACCCTACATTGTGCGTTATTATTAGTAAACAGTAAGTTTTTTTAACAATAGTCGACCAATTAGCGAAACTAATCATTGATGGGTTTAAGTCCTCGGTTGTGGGTCCAAATCCGGCCAAGTACCAATGTACTTTTTCAATTCATATGTACTTTCAGAGTTTATTTTTGACATTGGTGAAGGAAATCTGTATTTATAACTTGGTTATAAATCTGAAATCTCTTTCTATATTGAGTTTATAAGTCTGAAATCGCCAACCCGTCTTGGGCCAGCGTGATGATCGATGCTCGTGCCTTCTCTGTATGAAAAGAGGCCTTTGCCCTGCAGTGGGACAATAATAGGCTGGTATTATTAATTAAACATTAATTATTTAGACAAGTACATGAATCCAGGTTATAGGTAATATTTTATTCGTCTAAGTTACAATAAAAAACATGTTTTAGAAAGAGAAAACATTTATTCTCAAATATAATTACTTCGACAAAACCAACATACTAATAAATAATCAGGCACTTGACGAACACATTCGGATTTTAATATTTATAATTAGGTACTTTATAACTACTCATAAGAAATTGATTGGAAAATACCACAGATATACAGTAGTGTAATATTAATTACTAAAAACATAATTTGTATTTTAACACATTACAAGCCGAGTTTATTTCAAGTTCGGAGCTTATTGAATAATAATTATCTTACAACAAGCGTAGATTTAATGTCACTTGGTCCAAAAAAAAATAATTAAATACCATCTGACTTCCTTGTTATTTTTAACTTCACTGGGTTTGAGAAAATTGAGTAAACCTCTTTAACATTAATAATTCTGAACACACAATGACACAGCCCCATTTCAAATTGTAAGTTTTATTTAGTTGTTCAAATTTATGACGACAATCATCTGACGGGCAATTCTCGTAATTTTAAGAAAATTCGCATTCTGATCTCTCTCAATCTGTCAAAAATACCTCTAATTTCCCTACATTTTTGACATTGATTATCGCCGAGATAAGTTTGCGACTAGATTTTGAACGTTTTTAATTACGGGAGGGAATTGGCCTTCAGATTTTTTCACAAAGTGTAGATGGGACTGTAGATAGTTAGTCATAAAGTAATCTGCAGATTTTATATAGGAACTAATACATTTTTAGATGACAAAAACTTCTAAAACTATTTTTCATAATTGTCATAGTTTAACTAACATAGCACCGGAACAATACCATTGCTTAATTATCTCAACCGATATGATATGCAAGAAATACAAGCGCGTGAGTAACTCACGTGTTTGCGATTCTTTCATATTATTTAGGAAAATGACTATGAAATGATACTTCAACGTATCATCTTCTGTTTCCGATTGTGACATTAACCCATAATTAAATTACATATAACTTTGTCACTAATATCAGTTATCACATACAACTGTATAGATTACTTCTCTCACGTAGGTATAGACCCAATAAATCCTACAGTATTTCCAGTTCATCCATCTTCTAACTGTTTTTCTACAGTATCATTTTTTCCATTCAACTCTACCATTTCGGCGGTATTTTTATGTTTCTCTGATTTGTACGCACCTGGCCCTATTAACGACAACCCTACTGGTAAAAATATTAAGCCGTTGAATAGTCCAAATAATATCACTAAAAGGAAAATCTTAAAGAAGGATTGGAAAGTGTATGCTTTGGACATACTGAGGATTGACAACGAGAGAAAAGTAGAGCCTCCACCCAATAACACCGCAGATCCAATAGATGTGATCGTTTTAAAAGCTCTCTCCGAGCTAGACCCTTCTGTCAGTGTTAAAAAAGTGTGACCTACGTGAGCTGCATAATCGACGCACAAACCTGTCGCGAGCTCGAGGCCTATACAACACACTATATCCACAGTCATACCCCATCTTTGCATACAACCCAACACATTGAGAATTGTTAATAAAACACAAACAAATATCCACAAACACATTTGTAGATTGGTTATCAAAATAACAGTGCAAACCATTACACAAAGTAGTGCTAGTTCTATGTTCCTTTCAACTTCGACCGCTATGATTTCATCAGTGACCCAGTTTGCGAATACCTTTGACCAGACACTTTTATAACCATCACCACTAGTAATATTCGTAGACTTGACGATATTTCTAACATGATTCATTGCCGGTATGTATTCTTCGGGACCTCTAAATTTTGCGAAGTTAAAAAGCATAGTTGAAGCTTTTATTTGTGTTGCTGGACTGCCACACTCAAAATGTTCAGAGAATTGAAAATTTACTTGAAATCTGCCACCGATAGGGCTATATAAAAATCTTGATAAATGTCGATTAAATTCATAGTCTGTCAATGCCGATGCATTTTTTACGAGATCCCGATCATAGTTTTGTAAAACGTATTGATGGAAGTATTCAACCCAAGAGTTAACATCATAAATGTATGTTTCTTTCTTTAACTCTTGGATCATATCGTGTAATTGGATGAATTCTTTGTTATAATTCATTTCTCCCAAAAACACCATGGCCATATTACCTTCTTCTGGATAATAAAAATCATGTGCGTTAAGAAAATCTTTGAAATACGTGTCGTCGGGAATAAACCATTTCGGATCGAACCTCTGTTCTAAATGAAGAATAGCCTGTATACTAAAGCCGGTAATAATGAGCGTGAACAAAATAACCACAGTTTTACCGGGAATAGTGAAAACGACGCGTTTGTAAAACTCTTCTAAGAATTTTTGGAATATTGTTTTATCTGTTGAGACTTTAATTTCTCTTTTATGTTGATAACAAAATAAAACACCATTTCGGTTATGTTGAATTCTTTTTATATCTAACGTGAATACAGCAACATAAAAAGTTACTGAGTAACAAAATATGAAAAATACGCCCATAGCGGCGTAGACACAAAAAGACTTTAACGACGGAAGTATCGTAATAGCACCAATAAGTAGAGCAACAATGTCCGTGAATGATGTTATTACAATGGAAACACCAGCATGTTTTAGCATGAGTCCTACTTTAACTGGTAAACTTTTTTTGGATGCTGATTCAGGTAAATTATTCCAGCAGGCACTCATCACAAACATGTCGTCTACTCCAAGACCCATGAGAAGAAATGGTAGAGAAGAATGAATTGGACCAAATGATATACCAAGAACAGAACACCAACTCACAGCAGTTATATAGGCCAATCCCACACACAAAAGTCCTACACTTCCTAATGTTAGTCTTATTTCTAGCCAATTAAATCGAGATAGACCAAATTGTATGTACAGAAACATCAACAGTATACCCAAAAACAGTTTGTCTAATTCATCAAACATGGCTTTGCCACTAATATCAGCAAAACTTCTCCCAGCCTCATAGTACAACTTCATATCAGAAAAATTATGAGAAATTGACTCCAATGCATCTAAAAATTCATTTTCCCACATAGCTAATGGGACGGAGACCCAGTCCTCAGTACCAACTAAATTACCCACCTCATTTACATCAATACTAGTCATATTAACATGTGTAAACCATGTCAAAATTATTGACCCAGCAGAAACAATATTACCATGTTCATCATATTTCATACCACCAAACAATTTTGTGTAATCTGTAGGATGGCCAGTAGTAGGGTTTGTTTTAATCTTGTTTATTTTTTCTATGATATCACTTTTGGTTGCCAGATTTATTTCTTCTTGTTTGTTCTTCCATAAATCCAATATGTTAAGCCGGTAGCAAGTATATTGAAAACTTTCTAGGAAGTCACAATAAAACTCATCATTAACCCAAAGTGTTGGGTCTGAAAAATCACTATCACTGCTGACACTTGTATTAGTATGGTCATTGCTTTCAGGTAATATGTCCAAGGATCTTCTGTCTCGACCTGAACTATAAAAATTGACAATGGGTACTTTGTAACACAATTCTTTCATAGTGTATACTTCATTTTTATAATTCACTTGGATTGAATTAATTTTATTAGTAAGGTTGTTAATTGCAGATAAAACTTCTGGCTCAAGCACATTATCTGCAATTATAATTACTTTCTGAAGTCTGAATCCTGTGCCAAATGTAGTAATGTACCAGTTTGTGTCATAATAGAAGTCTGACTCTGGTGGTACCCATAAATTCATAGGATTCTTTTCTATGTGAAATCTTATCAGTCCAATACAACTCAGGAACAGAAAAATGAATGTCAAAATGACTGTCTTCCATGGATGTTTTGCCACAAGCACTCCAAGATTGAAGAAAATTCCTTCGACTAGGTGAACAGATTTTGATGATACACCTTCCCATAACTGTTGGGGTGACTTGAAACTTTTACTTTTAGGCATGTTTTTATAGTTTTACACCTTTTTAAAATAATATCACTTTCAATAATGAAACTGTTTGTTAAAAAACACAGATATTTAGGTTACTTCAACAATTATTACGCGTTATTTAAGCATTGTAAATTGTTCTATTTTAAACTAGCTGGTTACATCGTAGTAAGCGCGCTACTTAAGTGTATGCAGACGGCGTCCGTCCGCCGGTCACCACTCGACTGATATATTTATCTGCGGCAACGCGTCGAGAGACGCAATTATCCATTTTTTTTATTTGATAGTATGCCACTTCTTTTGACTACAAACATGGCCTACAGATACAGACTGATATCCAGTGGCTATACAAATAGTCAGATTTACGCATTCTTATCAGTGCTAATGATGATAAGCTAATTATTACTAACATCAACATTACAAACCAAGAATATAGTAACTAAAGCGTGACAATAAAACGGTTACTTCTTTCGCAAAATTGCCGAAAATACGACGATACTATAAACAGTACACAATACATACCGTAGGTACCGTACGTAGTATCTTGAGTCAATAAAATAAAAAGTAGTTAAAATAATACTCATTAAAAGTACCTAACCAAATACAAAGTTCGCTGTGCAATCAGATCGCCCTATTTTCTTTCTGTCATTCTAATTTGACAATTCAATTTCTACTTTTTCCCGCCATCTGTTAGCCTGTCATTGGCGCTATCAGTCAGTGTTGGAAATCGAATCGAAATCGGAAAGTTTAATCGATACCCACAATCATTGTGATTACGGGCCACTTACGCAATAGCAGTAAAAATGAAAAATTTTAAATTAAAAAAACTAGTCAAGTGCGAGTTGGACTCGCGCATCGAGGGTTCAGTACAAATTGGTAGGTATGTAACTACAAATTTACGGTTTTGGAATTTTTTCCTTTACTTATGCTACATGACATTGCCTCTTGCCAAATTTCATGATTCTAGGTCAACGGGAAGTACACTATAGACCATAGTAACCGTACTGCTTGAACTATAAAAAAGATTTATCTTAGAAACTGGTGGAATGCATCGGCATCTCTAGTCTCTTACTTAGCAGCGATTTAAAGTCGCTGGCGATGCGGCGACTAAATTGCTAGCCGGTGACATCGCTATTGTCTGGACGTGGACGACGTGAATGAGAAGGATAAGGCCCTTTTTTTTAAATTTCAGTATGCGCATTTGAGTCGATAATTAACTTTACTCATTTGACTTAATTTTCTTCTAGACCACAGTCAATATTCTTGTTCTTATAACACGAAATTATTTGATTTATATCGAGATTTAACGTCATTAGCTATTACTCGAATCGTAAAGTCATAGTATGTCATTCATACATGAGAATATCTTGGTTTTTTCAAAGAAAAGAAAGAAAGAAAATACTTTTATTTGTGGTAAACATGAAGCAAAGAAAGAACAAAAAAAAACCAGTTGACAAGAAAAACAGATTATGGAATCGCCAGCGAAAAAAGTCTGCTATCTAATCTATCTATGACTAAAGTCGCTGCGTGTGTATCTCGCTTAAGAAACTTGACAGTTTGACAGCCAATTGACAGTCAGTTGACACTTCATCATCAAGTTTTATTGTGATGAATGTGGTGCAATTTTGTCCCAAAAAAAATGTTTTTTTGGGCATAAAATAGGCAGAAAGTACACAAGATAATAACACAACTCAAGGCACACCATTTAAACTTTCACGATGAGAACTACAAAAAGTTTTCTAACCAAAACAAAGCGCGGTAACATAATAAAAGTGAGGTTATACTTTGTCAAGTTTATTTAGTTAGCTAACCCTAATTTGAATTATTATAAGTTTTAAATATTTTGCAGATTGTTAGAGAACATTATTTACGCGATGATTTGTTATGTGGGTCCGCTGCGTGTAACACATGCCCTCATAAAGACGACGAGTTGGTGCTGGATGACAAACCCGAGTCGATATGTACGTTGTTCGACTATCCTCATTATCTGATCCTGGACACTAATGTAGTGCTTCACCAAATCGACGTCCTCGAAGAAGATGCACTGAAGAACGTGATCATACTTCAAACTGTGCTTGAAGAAGTGAAACATCAAAACACAGCAATGTTCCAGAGACTGTTGGAGATTATAAACAGTAAAAAGAGGAAGTTTTATTCGTTTGTTAATGAACACCATAAGTAAGTTATATTTATAGCCAAAATAATCTTAATTTTTTATTTAAAAAGTCAACTTTTGTTTGAGATTCTTATGTTTAGATACCACTCTAAACTCACACTTTATTTTGTTTCTAGGGATACATACATTGAGCGAGAACCTGGTGAGAAACAAAATGATCGCAATGACAGAGCTATTCGCAGAGCATGCGCTTGGTACGAATCGCACCTGAGTATTGATAGAATGGTTGGGCAGTTCCCTAGAATAGTGCTACTTACTGATGACGAGAATAACAGAAAAAGTGCTCAGGAAGAGGGAATAGTCTGTTGTACTGGTAAGTGTAGTCATAAAATTTTTTTGATCCAATGTTGCCATGTCTTAAGCTGTCACCACAAATGAAAAAGGCAAGTTGTCAACTGCAACAAGTGTGTTTATGACAGTGGAAACGCACCTTTAAGTGTGGGATTATAAAGATGCCTTCTAACCAACATGTCACTTACTGGCAAGAAGGGTGACATAACTAAAAAATCAGCAATTTTGAGTTGAGTTTACAGGTGAATGCGGCAATTTTTTAAAAAGTTTTGCTCGACTATGCTAAGCCTAAAAATGAGGAACTTAGAAAGATGTGACATTATTATTATTTATTTAAACAACCTAGTGTGTATCAAATCACTTGGAGATATTTCATCTGTCCAGTCGGTTCTTGAAGCAATTCAGTGTAGGAGCTGTCACAACATTTATGCTTTGTCACACTCTTAACCATTTAAATCATAACACCCAAAGATTGCTCTTTTTGAATTATGTCATGCCTCTCCAAAATGGACAATGTGTTGACAAAATAAAAGTTAGTTCACTTTAACTGTGCATGATACATTGTGTTATTTAGTTTCGATTCTAAAACATGTTATTGTTCTTCGCAGCAAAAGATTATGTTGAAAACGTGACTGGTGTCATTGGCCTGATAGACAAGCTGTCAAAGAATGTGATACCGGAGACTTGTTCAAAAGATGCTCTGTATCCAGCACACTTGACACCGTCACAGATTCATGCTGGAATACGGAATGGGAAACTGTACCAGGGGACGTACCGTGCCTCGAGGGATAATTTCTTGGAGGGTACCGCAGTTGTCAATGGGTTTGAGAAACCTGTAAGTATAGAATGTTTTAGCATTTTTGGTTGTTTTGACTGGTATTGTAGGGCTGAGAGCCTGTTAGATAAATTGTCAGTGCTTACATACAACTGGTGGGCTGCTGTTATGGGTTTGGTTATAGAATTTAGGCTTTTCAAATTTCTTGTTTCTTTTGTATAACTTGAAGAACTTTTGGGCCCAATTTAGGTTTAATTTAATCTTTGTTTCATTTGTGAGTCATATTTTAGACAGCTGTTCCTATGACCATTCTCCTGGCCTTCTCCCAATTTATTAGGGGTTGGCACAACATGTATTTTTCTTCTATATTTCTCTGTTTTCTACAACAGTTACTATATCTAAAGGATTTTAATCATCAAAATCATAACCAATGTTAAAAGCAATGTATTTATTTCTCCATAGATACTGTTACAAGGACACATTGGAATAAACAGAGCAGTAGATGGAGACTCCATAGCTGTCGAAATATTCCCTGAAGAGGAATGGCGGCGTCCAAGTGACATTGTTCTAGAAGACAAAGCCGATGACCCTGGTGACCAACTAGAAGAAGAAGCTGTGCTTCTAAAGCTTGCCAAACCTGTCGACAAGAGTGATGAGGAAGTTACACCAACTGGCAAAGTTGTCGGGATCATAAGGAGGAAATGGAGGCAATACTGTGGAATTTTGATGCGAAGCAAGTTCCCAGGTATGTAGTTTTATAAGCTTAACATTGACTACTTTTTTATAGAGCATGGATACTACAATTTAACCAAATTAGCAATACCATCAGTGTCAAAATAACTTCTTTCAGACTGATTACTCATAGAGAAGATAGCTCCCAAAATACACGACACTCGAATCTGCTGCTTCTATTACAAATTATTTTGTTTGCTCAACAAATGGATCACCGCACATAGTGTTTAGTATAGTTGAATCGTCAAATAAAGAATAAACAAATAATACTTCATTCTATCTCCAGGCGCCGTCCGTCACTTATTTACACCAGCTGAGAAGTGTATCCCTCGTGTGCGAATAGAGACGCGTCAGAGCGACGTGCTCGAGATGCAACGCATACTGGTCGCGCTCGACTCCTGGCCGAGGAACAGTCGCTACCCGCTGGGACACTTTGTTAGAGCGCTCGGACGTATTGGTGAGTTTATAACAAAAATGATGGTAATAACTGGCGAAATGTGAGTGTACACCTTACACTCCTCCTGCCTAGTCCTTCGGAATTGTGGACGAGATGTGACGTAAGGATGGTAGGAAAAAAAAAATTGTGCGAAAGCGGGTTTTGTTTCCTTAGTGCATTTTCACAGCTAAACTATCTCACTGGGATAAAATTTAAAAGAAAGGTACTTTAAGAGCTAAGTTATTAGCAAGATGTTTATTCATCTGAGCAGATATGCAGGTACTGCTAGCTCACCATATTTATTTTTTATACAATATCGTACTGGTACTGAATTAATCAGAAGGCCAATTCTCGTCAACACAAACAAATGTCAAAAACTTGTCAAAAATGTAGGGAAATTAGAGGTATTTCGAATGCGCGGCGAGGCGGGGGGCGGGACGCCGTGAGCGATGACGAATGAGCGGCCTGCACTGCCCCCCGTGAGCCGCGCACGTACCGAAGGCGCGGTACAGCGGTTTTGGTCAAACTATATTAGTACTAGCTTCTGCCCGCGACTTCTTCCGCGTGGAATTTTTGGTTTCTCCGACCCGACCCGTCGCAACGCGTCGCCTGCCGCGCTATTACTTTGTTTTCGCTCAGCGTTCTTTCTTCTTTCGGACTTTGTTTCTTTCTGCTCGGCTCCGAAGAGTCGTAGCGTGATGTTAAATAGTCTTTCTCAAGAATTGGGCTATCAATCAAATGCTAAAATATTTTTTCATAATAATATCAGACTGGTAGTTCTAGAGATTGCGTTCAAATAAACAAACTCTTCAGCTTTATTATTTTTATTACCTCAACTTGAGATAGTTAGAAACAACCGTAAACTAGAATTACGAAGAGGAGAAGGAACGAAGGTAAGACGTCTGCACAAAGCATGTGCAGTTGTATTCGTGAATGTTTTATCGGCATTTTGCGTTTTAGTAATTTTCTATTATCTCTGAAACTATATGACCAATTGACATACTGTAAAGGCAAATCTTATCTCTATAATGTCCTTGTGATCAAAAATAATTTATTTTGATAAGGATTCATAATTAAAAATTATATTTTCATCCAAACGTAAGCATGTGAAAAAAATACTTTTTTAAAACATAAACGTGATATTAAAAGATAAAATATAAATGATAGAAATATGGTGTCGCCTTTTTTGTAGAACTATTTAAGGCGGACCAGATTGCCATACATTGTTTTTAGTTATATACACTGTTGAGTCAGCGCATGCAAATAATTCTGTGATAGCTTAGCTAAAATGCATGATGTAAACATAATTTATAGCCTATAGCACTCACACGTAATGTAGATTTCTACCAGTGAAAACCTTTTTAGAATTGGATCATTAACTCCGGAGATTACCCCCTACATACAAATAAACAAATACCTCTTTATAATTTTAGTATAGATTTGAAAATTTTTATCCTCACACCAAGATCATGTTTTGATAAAAAAATCATGTTTCAGGTGACAAGAACGCCGAGAATGAGGTGATATTGTTGGAACACGACGTGCCTCATGCTCGGTTCAGTGAAGCCGTACTCGCGTGTCTCCCGGCCAACGACTGGACTATACCTGAAGAGGTAAACAATTCTTCTATCAATCAACTAAATCGCTGCCCAGTGCTGGACAAAGACCTCTCTTAAGTCCATTAACACTTTGCGGGATACTAAACACCCCTAGATGTAATAACAATAGAACTTCTGTTGTATCTTGTTCAGTGTCCTTCAGTAAGTTAAGTAATAATTGAACCATTAAAAGCAGGAGAGGAGGTAATGTTGAGAAAACATGGCTTAAGCGTGTGGTCCTGGGTATAGTCCATTTTCCGGGTTATTTCATTAAGAAATTCTCAGTAGTTGCTTTTGGTATCTCTCATTTGTGAGTAGTAGCAAAAGCTATCTTTATGGGACCTAAAGATAACAAGTTAAATGTAGGTGTGTTGGTATCCCTTCAGGAATACAGGTGTAAAGTAATGTTTATAATTATCTACAGGAAATAAAGAAACGCGTAGACCTGCGCTCCGAATGCATTTGCTCCGTCGACCCTCCCGGTTGCACGGACATTGACGATGCTTTACACGCCAAGGCTCTCCCAGGGAAGACAGGCGACGGCCTCAAACGATACGAGGTCGGCGTCCATATTGCTGACGTCACGCACTTTGTCAGACCCAACACTGCGCTTGATAAGGAGGCCGCTAGCAGATCTACTACTGTGTATCTTGTGGGTAGAAGAATTGATATGGTTCCAGGTTTGTGTTTTAAAGAGTATTTTTTAAATATAAGACGAAGAGAGACTCGAAGTCAAACCTAGTGACGCAACGTGGCTTGCTCTTAGACCATAGGGAATTGAAGATTTTTATATGGAGCCTGGCATATCCACTGTCACGCCATTTTTTTTTTTTTTGACAGGATTATTGGCCACGGAAGGTCCGTTGCATATCTACCTGTCAACAACCTCTTTAAAGTTGCGAGTACACATTCCAACAATCCACCGATGAGCTCGCACGGTGGTGTACTGTCTGATTTTGTAGATTTTTTTAGTTTACATGTATAACCTCGCATATTATCCAAGTTATGACGAAACAAGGATCAAGACAATCAACATCTTAACAGTTATTGAGAAGAACTTTGATTTCGTTTTCTTGCACTGTAACTTTTTTATGATTTATACACAAGCATTTGACACATTTTGTTGTATTCCTTTGGTCAGCATAAAGACTTGATTTTTTTTTGTTCTAAATATGCAGGTAATATTCTTACTTTCATCTTTGTTTCAGATTTGCTAAGTTCCAACCTATGTTCGTTGCGAGGCGGTGAGGAGCGTCTGGCGTTCTCTTGCATCTGGGAAATTGATGAGAATGCTAACATTTTACACACCAAGTTCCACAAAAGTGTTATTAAAGTATGTCTTGTGTATTCTACTTTTATGTCTACATTTTAAGTAGAAGCAGATTGTGATTTAATATTGTTGCAAAGCTAAAAAGAAAACAAAGTTGGAAAGAATGCAACATTGCATAGCTATCTCTCATGTTAAATTGCTAACATTTTGTACATCTAAAATCTTCCACAACTATGTATATTGTCCCAAGTTATCGAAATCTTACATAACTAAAAGCTTGTACAACTGAAAACTTAGGTAACAAACATTTTGTACAGCCTAAATCTTTCCCATAATCCTGTATAAACTGTATTTACAGGAATGTGAAAAAACAGGAACAGTCCCTATGGACAGTACCCAGTCGCTTTCTACAGTTTCCCTTTCCTTTGCAAGAACTACGATTTTCTTATACTTATGTGTCTTGTTGATGATGGCGGGATGAGCTGGACTCCTTCAACAAGAACTGGTCTTTAGCAGCTTTAAACAGAGCGAAGTGGAAAGAGAGTAGGGAGGCCTTTGCCCGGCAGTGGGACATCACAGGATTTTAATAATAATGTGTCTTGTCTACCTCTTCAGTCTTCAGCAGCGATGACGTACGAGGAGGCTCAGATAGCGATTGACGACAAGTCTCGTAGCGACAGAGTGGTGTCGTCGCTGCGCATACTCAACGCGTTGGCTAAGAAACTCAACAGGAAACGTCTGGATAACGGAGCCTTGTCGCTTTCATCGCCTGAGATTAGATTCCAGGTATGTAGACAATTTATTTACCTTATAATTTTCTGGAAATTTTACTGTTAGATGTTGGAAAGATCTTAGTGCGATCGAAGTTCTAGGTTTTAAGACCTTTGTTCACCATATGCTGGATCACGGTTGGTTTTTTTATATTTAATCTTTTATTAAGTGTTTATATAGGTTATTTATTTTTACCGATAGTAATTATTTGTAAAATGTGTGCTGTACTTGAGAGCAAATAAAAAAATAATGTCTTTTATTTTTCATCCCTTTCTGTTATACACCAGATGTATAATTATGTTAGTTAATAGTGTAAAATGCCTCTTGCATTAGTTTATAAATTGTTGACTACAAAAACGAGGTGCAATCTTGCATAAGGCAAGGTTCTGAGCATCCAAGAACTTTTATATCGTCTGTACTACTAACTAACTCTCCAAGCATAAATTACCTCTCTCCAGATGGACTCCGAAACCCACGACCCAGTCGAAGTAGCAGCAAAGAAGATCCTAGATACAAACTCAATGGTAGAAGAGTTCATGTTGCTGGCCAACATTAGCGTGGCAGAGAAACTAGCGGCTGAGTTCCCGCAGTGCGCCATGTTGAGGAGGCATCCTGCGCCGCCGCCTGCTAACTTCCAGACCTTCCTCAAGGCTGCTAAGCAACAGGTAAGCTGATAACATGAAGGCCTGATTTAGTGTTCATGTGTTATCAGATATAGTAATTAATTAATAGCTCCATGTAAAATACTGGTACTCAGCTGCATCCGGTTAGACTGGAAGCCGACCTCAACATAGTTGGGAAGAGGCTAGGTAGATGATGATGTGTTATAAGAAATAGGCCAAACATAGTTAAGTAAAAAAAAAAATTGATTGGAAAGATATACTGACGTGTTCCCGTGTGTCAAATTTCTTAATCGTCAAATAAGCAATGAATACTTCTTTAGGGATTGAAAAATTACAATTATTGTCCATAATGTTATGTATGACATATTTTGTTGCTTATATTTCTCCCACAAAACGAAAATGGTCATTATTTGTTTTGCAAGATATCAGAAGGCGTATTCTCGTAATTTAAAACCTTAAAAATCTAATCGCAGTCTCATCTCGGCGACAAACAAATGTCAAAAACTTGTCAAAATGTAGGGAAATTAGAGGAATTTTTGACAGATTGAGACTGAGATCAGACTGTGAATGTTCTTAAAATTACGAGAATTGCCCCTTTGAGAGCCAATTAAGATATTTATGTTATCATGTTTAATGGCTTAATTGCCTTCTTTTGATCCTGATTGTGTAAACAGTTCAGAAGCTGCTCTTGCTATACTAAAATACATTTCTTTTTCTCCAGGGTTTCGATCTAGACGTATCAACAAATAAATCATTCTCCAAATCACTAGACGAGGCTGTAATCCCGGGCCGTCCTTTCTTCAACACGCTATTACGCATAATGGCCACGCGTTGTATGCAGCAAGCGCAGTACTTCTCCAGTGGTAGCAAAACCGTTGAGGAGTACTATCATTATGGATTGGCTTGTCCTATTTATACGCATTTTACTTCACCTATTAGACGGTAAGTTGAATTAATGTTTTGTTTTTCATTCTTTCCCATAGTGGACTTCGTGTAAGACTTTTGAGAAAAAACTTAATGAGTACTATACTCATTAAGTTTGTTATCACAAGTTCAAATAATTACCAATGCCTTTTTGTCGGGTTACATTAGATTAGGAAACACAATACAATCTGTGAATAGTCCAATAAATTTTGTTGAAATATGTTTATTCATGATGAATGTGTTATGAGCAACCGTTGTACCTCGATTACAAAAATGACACTCAAAAGTTATGTTTTTTTTTTGCAAGTGCATGGAATTGGTAATCATTCTAGTACTAGTAATTATCCATTTTAGGTGTAATGTCATGAGTTTATGATAACAGCAGATTACATCAGTGAAATTAATGATTCTAATTCTCAATTGGCGGGCATTATTCTGATATTTATGTTCGTCCCACAGTTACGCAGACGTAATCGTCCACCGCCTGCTGGCCGCCAGCACCGCGTGCGACGCGACGCACGCCGCGCTGCTGGACGTGCGCGGCGCCGCCGAGCTGTGCGACAACCTCAACTACCGCCACAGGCAGGCGCAGTACGCCGGCCGGGCCTCTGTTACTATGAACACACACGTATGTATATTGTATTACTGCTTTATGGAAAAATACGGGTTTTAATCTTAATATGTATACACCGTTACATTTTGATAGTTTTAATCCTTAAAAGGGGTCATTGTACTAATCATTATGAACCCCCGTTGGTCCCGTAGTAAAAGTTGTTTATAATGATGAGTACAATGACCCTTTTTAAGGATTAAAACGATCAAAATTTAACGGTGTATATAATTCTTCTGTACGTGTGTTTGTCACCTAACTTCTCCTAAACGGATGGACCGATTTGGATGAAATTTTGTGTGTATATATCAATGGGTTCCTGGATGGTTTGAAAACAATTGGACCCGGTCGGGCAGTATGACGTCTGCCGGGTCCGCTAGTGTTGTATAATTTGTAATTTCATGGTGAAGGTAGTGTGACGTTCTGACGAGGTTTGCAGGGCCAACATGGCCAGAGATCGCTCAAGACAAGGTTTGGAAGGAAAAAGGGGAGGCCTTTGCAGTGCAGTGGGACACAATATATAGACTAACGAAAATAATTTGTAAAAGCTAATGTCAAATAACAATGAATCGTTCTTTTGTGCGTGAGAATTTGTCTTTGTTTTTCATGGGATCATAAAACACACTCCGCAGGCGTTAGGAGAGGGGTTTTATTTTATTATTTTTTAGCACCAAATATAATCCATTTCTGTCCCATTCCTGAAGCCTCCGAGTATTTTTCGCGACATGTGCAATTTTATTTCTTATCAAGATTCGTTCCTTCTTACAAAGTCGTTGATGTATTTACCTCATTTCAAAGCATGATAGTTACAATAAGATTACTATATCATATTTAACGTTCACAGATCCTGTTCAACAAACGCATAGAAGTGGAGTCTGCAAGCGTGTTAGCAGTGAAACGGAACGCGGTGCATGTTCTCATACCGAAGTACGGACTGGAAGGACCTCTGTACTTGCCTTCTGATAAGTTCTCTTATAATGAAGAGGTAAGGGATGTCATATTTGATTACTATCAAAATTTTATAATTATTTAAGATTTATTTAAATTACGAGGAATAAAAACTTAAAAGTGGTTTTGTTACTCTTGAAAAACTCATCTGTAAGTAAAGCAAAACAACTGTTGTAAGAACCGATCGACGTCGTCTCTTTGCATCACGCTATCGGCAGTTATAGTCAACCCAGTTCAAAAACTCATTCTGTATAATAGAAGACCAACCTTTTCACAAGCCTTATCTTTAACATACTATTTCACCCTCAGGAACACATACAAACCTGCGGTGACGTAGTACTGAAGACATTTGACGAGCTGATGGTACGGCTGAGCCTCAACAGCACAAACATTCAACACAAGAAACTTGTCTTCGAACTAGTGAAGCCACACATACCTGGGTTTAGCGTCGAAATCATGGACGTTGAAGAGAACAAGGAATCCAAGATGGACGTCACAAGTGTCTCTAAGATGGCGGAACAAGACAAGAAGCGAAAAGAAGCAACACCTATTAAGAGTGCCAAGAAGAAAACTAAAAAGAAGTAGTACTTTATGTATAATGGATTAAAATATAGGTTTTTTTTTTCTACGAAAAATGTGTTTTTTCTATCCAACAATTCTTTGTAAAGTATTAGGGGTTAAAGTATGAAATTGCCGATTGGTACTGAATTCGTTTTTTTTTTATTTAACATATTTATTTAATCAAAATAATTACCATTATTGTCTATACATTGCTGCCATCTAATAGGAAGGTCATTTATGCCTTTGCGATAGAACTCTCGTGATCTAGATTCGACAAACTGTGTGAAAGCATTTTGTACTGCCTCCTGAGAAGAAAACTTTTTATCACGTAGAAAATTGTCCAAATCACGAAAAAAATTATAGTCCGTTGGAGCAAGGTCTGGCGAATACGGAGGGTGACGAATGGTTTCTAATTGCAATTCCTGTAGAGTTAAAACGGTTTCTCGTGCTGTATGAGGTCTCGCGTTATCATGGAACAATAATGGTGAAGATCGATTCATGAGTCGGGGCTGTTTCACTGCTAGTTTTGCTATCATTGTTCGGAGTTCGGCACAGTAGACATCTGCCGTTATTGCTTGACCAGATCGGAGAAAGCTATAGTGAATAACACCATGCTGAGACCACCAAACAGTTACCATTACCTTTTTATTGGTAAGCTTTGCTTTAGGACACTGTTGCGGCGTTTGACCTGGGGTCAGCCATTGCATTTTTCGCTTACGGTTATCGTAAAGAATCCACTTTTCATCACATGTCACAATTCGATCCAATATTCCTTCATTTCTGTATCAATTCAACAAGGCAACACAAGTTTCAACACGCGTTTCTTTCTGCAGATCAGTCAAATCATGAGGCACCCATTTCTCATATTTTTTTATTTTATTGATTTGACGCAAATGACTCAATATTGTTGGTAAGGTAACGTTAAACCATGCCGCTAATTCCTGGGTAGTTTGACTCGGATCGGCTTCCACCATCTCTTTCAATTCATTGTTATTCACCTGTGTGGGCGATCTTCCACGTGGTTCGTTCTTCGAATCAAAGTTTCTATCACGAAAGCGTTTAAACCAAAATCGCACGGTGCGTTCATTAGCAGTCCCCTCTCCAAACGCAACATTGATATTGCGAGCTGTTTCTGCCGCGTTAGTTCCGCGTCGGAACTTGTATTCAAAAATAACTCGAATTTTCGAAGTATCCATCTTTCTTGTCTAAGCTGAATAAAAAAAACAACTGAAAGTCGATACTCGAATGTTGCACATTTTTTAAAAGAAGAACTTCATAGGTACCACGTGAAAAAAGTTTCACTCAAAAATCTCAAACCATGAAGGTTCTATGTCAATTCGAAGTACCTATTTCAATAAAACGGCAATTTCATACTTTAACCCCTATTATTTTGTCGGACAAACTATTTTTTTTCTAATAAAATGTAATTTGTCTGCATTATTACCCGACTGCGCGACAACAAATTCAGGGTTATGTTTTTGGCTCTGTAGTCGCACTGCTAAGTCAGGGTTGTGTTTTTGGCGCTGTAGTCGCACTTTAAAGTCAGGGTTATGTTTTTGGCGCTGTAGTCGCACTGCAAAGTCAGGGTTATGTTTTTGGCTTTGTAGTCGCACTGCAAAGTCAGGGTTATGTTTTTGGCGCAGTAGTCGCACTGCAAAGGCTGCTGAGCTAGGCTCTTGGGTTCGATCTCGAGGGGAGCAGCATTATTTAGTTTTACCTTGAAGAAATTCTTACTTTAAATACACGCTTGATGTAAGCAAATGTATATAATTTGCCGCGCTATTTCGTGTGAATATGGTACTTTTAATGCTTAGGACTACGTTCCCACCGAGACGCGACGCTGCGCGATAGCAATACATTGTAGAACTTATTTCCTACTTGTAAAGGTACACATTTCAATGAGTCCGCGATCTGGATACGTGGCTATGCTCCCCGCATTATGTTGCGCGAGACAGCTCGCGTCGCCTCTCGGTGAGAACTGACCTTTAGCAGCAAGTAACTAGAAATGGCATGCAATACTTTATTCTCTTTCAAGCTGTAATTAGGTGTCAACTAATTCCAATGAATAACTTTAATAAGCGTCTGCGCGAGGACAACGTCATCACACTAATAACTATATTTAACTCACAATATAATAGAAAATTGTTTTATTCCTATACACTGCTGCGACGAAAGCTGTCGTGAAATTCCCGATATGGCTCGTTGATACGTAACTGCCTGAAAATGATTGCAAGAATTGTAAGCATTGCAGGAGAGCCTGTTGTGTAAGTTAAAGTGTATTATTCATAGATATAGGATAGAAGGAGATATGCCCTGTAGTTGAAAATGTATAAGAACTCCATGTCATTAAGAAGATCCCACTACCGCGCCACTACTACACATGTAGTTCAGTAAAAGCAATAGATACAAAGTCGCGCACGCACTTGCAATTCATAAATCTGTCACTGTACCGAGTTTGATAAGTCTGCCTAACAGACGAGGGACTGCTGCTACCTAGAAGAGCGGTGGCCGCCACATAACGGTCATTGTGACAGCAGCGGGGTTTGATTTTACGGTGTCAATAACGCTCTCTAGGAAAACACACCAACTTTCATAAATAACGCCTCAGTAGCGTCGTTCGCCGGTAAATTGCGAACGCAATATGGCGGCTACCGCTCTTGAATAAAACCATAGCTTTACCTATTAAAGACATACCTACATAAACTCGCGCCTTCTTCCCATGAAGGTAGGCAGACACCAGAGAACGCCACCTGCTACGATCCTGACATACTCATTTGCCTCGTAAAGACGTGTGTAATTAATAAACATCTACCTTTTTCAGCGGGATTAATGGTCCTTTGGATTATAAATACATGAGGGCGTTACGTTTCATACTTCGGATCATAAGCGGTTGGCCAGGGAAGGCACTTGGGGAGAAGACATTGAGAATCGAGGGAATGGGCCATGCCTATTATAATACCATATTATCAATTGTATATTTGATGTTAGGTTTGGCTTACTTAAAAGTAAATAGACACAGGTTCGATTTTTTGGAACAGGGTCAGCTATACATTGTCTTACTGATGAATGCGCTGTGTACTGTAAGTATTTTATTTGAACATACCGTCTCATTGCAAAACTACTGTCATTGCCAGTTATTGTATTTTGAACTTTAATTCCTACTAAGATTCAGTTCATTATACAAAATTGACAACTAAAACTCCATTCTAGACTCAGTAATTTTAACTAAGTCGGGGGATCTCCTGTCAGGAACGAAGTTCCAGCAATACTCGCCCGCACACACATTCGTATAATATAATAGAAAGAGACAGAGAGAGGTACAAAGTGTTTTTTTTTATTACATAGCCATCTAATACCTATAAGTTTTTAGAAGCTCTTATAAATTTGTCGCCATCTTGGATTTTCATTTTGACCCCGCTATCGGATTTAGCGCCCTCGAAAACCATGATTTTTTTTTATCTCAAAGTCGCCTACCAGTTTACACCTACCGTAATCCGCGTTAAAGAACTTCGTTCCAAAAAATGATGGTTAAAACCTGATGTAAAGATAAACCTTGTTTGGTACAGCTGTTTTTTTTTTTTAATCAAAAAGTTCTAACTGTATATACGTCTCTATTTTATTTTTGCAGTCACGAGCTTTCACCTTATGCCTATCGGAAAAATACCGGGTTGTGGCAAAAATATTTATCCAAAAAATACATTTGTTTTATTTCAAAGATACATCTGAGTTTGCTATGAACGTGAGTACCCACTTAATATCTTTTTAAGAGTTCCGAATTGTAGGAGACTCAGGAGCCATTTGAATTACCTACTCTTAAAGTGGTTTGGCGTAGTGGTGGCTTAGTGATAACGGACCCGATGTACCTTCGAGTTGGGTTCGATCCCAGCCAGGCGCTATACTGAGTGTAAATAATTTCATCACCAAAGCTCTCAAAACGGTGAAGGAAAACATCGTGAGGAAACCGGCATGTCCTAAAACCAAATATTCGAAGACATGTGACATCTACCAATCCGCACTGGGCCCGCGTGGTAGATTACAGCCCACTTCCTCTCGAAGAGAGTAGGCCTGTGTTCAGCAGTGTGAATTTTTTTAGCTAATTATTATGCTAAAGTTGTTAGGAGGTTCTTTTCATTCACTGCTGTGTATAATATATCCCCATGTCTCCTTTTGAAAGCAATAGGGTCGTTTGGTTTAACAAAAATACATTTCCATAAATTAATTATTTCAGGTACATATATGGGTGCATAGATTATCATTTTTCTCCACGGTTTATTTAAGTATGATGCTGTGTTTCGCTGCCTGCATGTTTAACTTGATACCATTGCATGCGAACTATGCTACGGGCAAGTTTGCGTCCTTCGAGAACTTACAGAACACTACGTACGAACAAGCCATTTCTTGTCTATACCCTTGGAATTATGAGACGAATTTCGCCGGCTATGTTGTAGCGACAGTGAGTGGCTGGTAAAATTCAAATTGAATTAATTATGTAGATGTAATGGGGCGGGCCCCCGTAGTACGGGTGATTTTTTATCGCATACTGGATTTTCAACGCACTGCTTAGTGCCGAGAGTTGAAAATCCAATCCAATTCAGTGTGTGTTTTGACGCGCTGGAAAGAAGCACTGTTGGATTGTAAATGTCTCGGCTCAATACCGAGATTCGAAGATTTGATTTCGAGAGTACGACATAAAAAATCGTCGCGTTAAAAATTCGTCTGTGCTTACTACTTTTTCTCGATAAGGTGTTTTAGCACTCATACGACTCTAAGACATTTTAAATTAAATAGCCTCCTCCATAATGAGCAATATGGCTTAACAAAAGATCGTTCAACTACAGATGCGGGTGTTGCTCTGCTGAGACACATATTTGATGCATGGGAGAAATCGCAAAATGTTATTGAAGTTTTCTGTGATCTCTCCAAAGCCTTTGATTGAGTGCAGCATGACACGCTTTTGCGTAAGTTACGTCATTACGGTGTCCAAAACGAAGTTCTCAACGTAATAATTTCTTATTTACATAATAGGGTCCAATGTGCAGATGTTAATGGTGTGAAATCATCCGGGCTACCAGTTCAGTTAGGTGTTCCGCAAGGTTCAATACTGGGTCCATTCTTGTTCTTAGTATATATCAATGATTTACCATTCCTTTTGAAGGGCACCTGTGACGTTTTACTGTTTGCAGATGATACCTCTCTTATTTTTAAAGTAGACAGGAATAGACAAGATTTTGACGACGTAAACAGTGCACTCGCAATAGTTACAGATTGGTTTATGTACGTCAAATAACCTAGTAAACGAAAACGAAATGTGTAAAGTTCACCTTACCGAATGTTAGAAATCTAGGACCCAACATTGTCTTAGATAAAGAGGTGCTCGAAACTGTAGGCTCGGCAATTTTTCTAGGACTAACAGTAAATGCCAAACTTTAGTGGGGACCTCATATATCAAGTGTAGCAGGAAGGCTCAGTTCGGCTGTCTACGCCGTCAGGAAAGTAAGACAATACACTGACGTTGATACAGCACGTTTAGTCTATTTTAGTTATTTTCACAGCGTTATGTCCTACGGTATTCTGCTGTGGGGCAAAGCCGCTGATATACAAAATATATTTGTCCTTCAAAAATGAGCTGTTCGAGCAATTTACCAGCTAGGTGCCAGAGTTTCTCTAAGAGATTTTTTTAAAGATCTTGGTATTCTCACGGTTGCATCACAATTCATTTTTGCCAACATCTTATATATTAGGCAAAATTTACACTTATACACTAAACACAGTGATATTCATAGTGTTAACACTAGAAATAAGGACAAACTACGTGCCCCCTTTCACCGGCTTCATATGGTTCATAACTCATTTGTTGGGCTTGGTATAACCTTTTATAACAAGATACCCTATTCTTTGCTAGACTTGCCTTTTAATGCGTTTAAAGCTCAAGTAAAATCTAACATTTGTTCAAAGGCATACTATTCCATCAACTACTACTTAGACTTACACGATAAGAATAGTTGGTCGCCCTAATTTAACGCAAGACAATGTTTATGTTCTTTCTCCAGAATTAGTTTACTGACAGGTTATTGTTATTAACTTATTTATTTATTTTACTTCGATGGTCTTAGTTTATCATTTGTGACTTCAAGTGACAGCTATGTGAACAGAACCCAGCAATGCATAAATATGTAAGCTGTCACGCCCTTTATGCCTGGAGGCTTTTATTTTGGTAGTAAGTTTTTATTTACATTTTAATTTTAATTAATTATTTTTTAGCTTGAGTACGTATAGTTTTTATTATATTTGTTGGTATATTGGCGTGGCTAGCTGACATATGGCAAATAATTTAATTTTATGTTCTGGTCTTGTTATGTTAATTATGAACATAGGTTCCTAGTGTTGTACACAATCAACTATTATCTAACTGTGCTGTTGGGGAGTTTGTTGCACCATTTCTTCTTCCCAGCGATATCACTAGGAGGTGGTGAAGGGCGCGTTTTCGGGTGACTGTCTTTTGTAATTTTGACGTTCGAAAAGTGCTGATTCCCAGCCTAATTTGAATAAATGACTTTTGATTTTGATACGCACGGGTGTTTTTTTACTACGACGACGGCTACGAGCACGGTGTCTAATAAAATAACACTGGGTTCATTTTTTTTTTAAGTTAGCCTGCACTATCTAACAATAAAGCAAAGGCCTCTCCCACCTCGGTCCAACCCTTGCGGTACGAGTCTAGGTCGTCTCGCCACCTCTCCCTGGGTCAGCTTCGGCGGCGCCGTCCAACCTCTGGCACCCACTGTGTGGAGACTGATACTGATAGAAAAGGTTTATCTGACTTCTTGTTTCTTTGTAGCTACGGTACAATATTATGTGGAAGCAGTGTATCGATGTTTGATCTGTTCCTCTGTCTGATGATCTACAATTTGTGGGGACATTTCAAAATACTCATTTATAATGTTGAAAACTTTCCGAGACCTGCTGCAGAGGTGTTGGATACAGCAGGAAAAGGCAGTAGTGGCATAAATGATGGAACCGTGATGTATACACAGACTGAACTGGTTAATGTGGCGGTTAAATTGAAGGAATGCATACAATATCACATGACTATTGTCGAGTAAGTGTTAACCGGTGAAATTTAATTATTCGTTCTTTGACTTATAAGTACGAGTAGGTTCAGGTTAGTCTGAAGCGATCGGTTCAATATGCTAAAATACAGGGTGGCAGGGACATCGACGCGCAACCTGTTACCATGGTTTCAGTTCATGGATCTGAACCAATATGCTATGAAATTTTTCGTACGTAATTTAAAAAAAAAATTGCTTTTCCATGGGTAGATTTTGATCGTATTGCACACAACTGTTTTTTACTGAGCCTCTAGAAGCATGTGCTAAATTCATGTTTGTTTCATTAATTATTCAGTTTGCGCCTCAATACCATCCTGTATTTGATATCGATTTCCGAGATCCAGCCTACCCTACTTTAGATAAGTCACTGTCACTTGTCTCAATAAAATCCTTAATTTAATTCTGTTAATATACAGCTTCACAAACAACATGTCGGATGCATTTGGGATGGCGCTAGCTGTTTACTACTCTTTCCATCAAATCACCGGGTGTTTACTACTACTTGAATGTTCCCAGATGGTGAGTAATTCTTATATTGATACACAACGCGTTGAAAATGGTTTAAATATGTAGACCACAACGCGTTCTAACTATCTCATGATGATCACGCAACGAAATTCGCGTCGTGGCTTCACAATAAAATAAACGTATAATGTGTCTATTGTTCTTAGATTTAAGTAAAAACCTGAAGTTCTATAGGTTGTTCTTAATCAGTAATAAACAAATAGTGAAATGTTGCACATGGCATGCCAGTAAACGATGTTTACTGGATGGGTCAAAGCTCTATAGAATTTCTGGCATTGTCTTTTATAATGAACTGTTCACTGTGCGTTTCAGACTGCTGCAGCTCTGTCGCGTTACTTGCCGCTCACTTTTATTATGTTCGGCGAGTTGATCCTGCTGTCTATCATTTTTGAAACTATCGGCACTATGGTAATTACTAGTATAACTATTCTACGGCGTAATTGCGTAATACACTATCAGTAGCAATGGCTTTCATTTTGACAATTCAACAACATTTATTTATTACAGCAAACAATTTTTGGAACATATGAAGCAATGGATTATCCTTCAAATGATTCAGATTGTGCTTGATAGTGTGTTACGCGTTTAGGTCGTTGGATGCTCATCCCCTCGTGCATCAACTGTGATACCTTCTGCTTTAGCAATCCCTTAACAAGATATTGCGATGAAATGAAATGGTTTTTCTTTCCGAAAATTGTTAAAAAAAAGCACTTATACACGTCGAAATAATAATATTTTAAAACTAAATAAAATCGGCGTGTCTTAATCGGCTACTTGAGACAAAACAGAGATCAGAGGTCACAGTCTCTTTTAAAGTCCAGATATGCAGATGAAGGCCATGCTGATGATATTTTGAGGAAAGAAACACATGATTTTGAGTGCACCTGTCCAGTCATTGCACGCATTTGTCAGTAATCGTGTTGCTCAACTTACAATTTAAGGAGCTCAACGACTGATGGATGTCCATCCCATCTGCTACAATTATGTTGTTAACTTATTAGGTAATCGTTTTATTACAGAGTGAAAAATTAAAGGACGCAGTTTACAAAATGCCATGGGAGTACATGGACACCAAGAACCGAAGGACTGTCCTCATTTTCTTCATAAAGGTTCAGGAGCCAATCCACGTAAAAGCTGGAGGCTTAGTAGATGTGGGGGTCACGACTATGGCTTCGGTAAGTTGTCAAGATGTTTTTTAATACACAATAATGATGGAGAAACTGAATTTAGCCGTTAAGTCTTTAGAAATCGAAACCGTTTTATCTAATAACGTATCCTACACCCTACCTAATAAGGTGTGTGTTATAAAAAATAACGAATTCAATAATTTTGCCTACAAAGAAACTTTGTTTAACAAAACAAAGAAACCTTTACATTTTAGGTTAAAGTTTAAGCTTTTACTTTCAGATCCTGAAAGCGTCGTTCTCATATTTCACTTTCCTGCGTACTTTCTAAAAAGGATTTCCCGATATTGCGCAGCAAATGTTGCGTTACGAGGTTAACTTCATTTAAATGTTCAGTATCTTTAGTTTATATTCGATCCTAGTAGTAATAATTTTATTCTACGTATCTTTTTATCCGTAGATTTACCACTATAGACCATGTCACGATTCTTAACTTCGTAGCACAGTTCCGAAATATTAGCACACTACACAACGCTACATGGCCTACGAGTTACGTGTCGTAGTGGCGTAGCACAGGTACAAACTGTTACTGTAGCGCATAGCGCATATATAGATGTAATCTTCACACTATTGTTTTAAATCTGTCTTGGTTGTATACTTTTTATTTGTCATCTTTCTTTTATTTATTTTGTTTTATTATTTTTTACCTTTTTTTTCTCACCCCTGGCGATTATTGTTTTTTTTAAATATTACTATGATAACCCGTGGACAGTGTTGTGGGTCACATTATTAGCAAAATGCAAATATTGTTATACTAGTTTTAAAGGTCTCTGCACACAGCTACGGAACGGCGACGCAGCGCTGGCGCGGCGGTAGTGTTCACACTGCGGGCGCGATCACGTCCCGTCCCGCTGCGCCTTTCTTTCATCAAAAAAGATGTTGAGCGATTCAGAGATGGAAACGCTATTGCTCATAGTTGCGCTAGCAAAGAAAAAACAACGTAAACGGAAATGGGTGCATGAAATAAATCAAAAACGCGCTCCCGTCCCGCCACGCCCCGCCCCGCCGCTTCTGACTTGTACTGCCCGCTCGGCGCGGCAGCGGCGGGGCGCGACGGTTACCGTCGCGTCGAGCGGGGCGGCTCTGTGTGGCGTCGTCCGTAATACGTACATTACAACTGCTCAGCGTCGCGTCGCCGTCCCGTAGCTGTGTGCTTAGACCTTTAGTCTTCATAATGTAACTGTTTGCTGTTCCTCTTAATAAAAATAAAAATTAAATTGACTACGCCACGCTACAAGGCCTACGACTTATGAGTCGTAACCTCGTAGCACAGCTACGAGATGTGAATGTAGCGCATTGACTACGCCACGCTGCAAGGCTTACGACTTATGAACCGTAACCCCTCGTAGCACATCTACGATCTGTTACTGTAGCGCAGTGACTACGCTACGCTGCAAGGCTTACGACTTATGAGTCGTAATCTCGTAGCACAGCTACGATCTGATACTGTAGCGCATCAATTACACCACGCTACAAAGTCTACGACTTATGAGTCGTAACCTCGTAGCCTAGCTACGATCTGTTATTGTAGTGCATTGACTAAGCCACGCTACAAGCGCGTCGTAGTATCTTAGCGCATGTACCATCTGTCACTGTAGCAAAATTATTACACAATGCTACAAGGTTACAACTCGGCAGCGAGATGTTACAATATTATTTCAAATTCAAGGTTTTGGAACTTTTTTTTCCTATTAATATAGATATTACTAGGAAAATACAGTAGTCCCAAAAACGAATTGAATTATATCATTATGAAACATATTATTGCACGATATTATACTTTATCACATTGACACTTTATAATAATTCTACTTGCCCTATCATTAAAGTTTTAACACTAAGCCGCTTTGAAGTTTTATTCTTGAATGTATTGTCAGTGACCTTGTAATAGAAAGTAGTCTTTGATAAGTGTGAGAAAATAACCATTTAACCAATTACTAAGAATAAGATAAATAAATTCTTATTGCGGTTTCCATTAAACGCCGGTAACATTCGGAACCTTAGGGATTATACAAAATAAAATGAACCTCAAATAGAGTATTTTCTACTTTTAATAATAACAATTATTTTGTTATCTAATAAACATTTATCTGATCAGTTTGGCATAACATCAGATATAACAACTTAATTAATTACGGTAGGTAGGTACACATTTGTCACTGTAGGTACATATTTAATTAAAACTAAGCAGTCGTCTCGTATGAGTCATTTAAAAATTAACTTGACGTGTCTTAACCTCCACTTTTTTCACCTCTTTCCTTCAATCTCGTATCGGTAAATTCCTGGTTCGGAACTGCCCTTAGCTGGTCTTCTGACTTGACTGAATTTAGTTCGCTTAGCTAAAAGCTACTTGTGTTCTAACTAGTTGGCTATGCGTCTGCGCATGGGAGGTGGACTGACGGCCGTTACCGACGGAGGCCTAAGGCCTCCCGAATCTTCTAAATGTTCTCTTTCTGGCTCCTCTTCAGGGGTTTCCGTGCTACCACTAGGTATTTCTTCTGGGGTTATAATCTGTGGAACAGTGCCGGCTGCAAGGTGGGCTCTGGCGGTGATCTTGGCGATTTCTTGGTCGATTTTGGCGACCAGCTGCTCGATGGCTGTGGCCCATCGTGTAGCCGGGATGACGTGAGCTGGCACCAGTCGTGCGTCGGCCATTACTGCGAGACGTACTGTGTCCGCGTACTGGATTACTGTTAGGGACATACCTGGGGCCACAAGTGGAAAACTTGTTAGTTACAAAAATATAGTGTAGTCTGATTGATGATTAGGTACTCATACACGCAGATTATGTACAATTGGTATTTTGGGCTTTTAGCTGCTTGTAGCCTGGTAAATGAAAGGTGTAGCATCTCTTTATGTGGATTTTTAGCTACGTTATTCTTCTCTAACACGCTTTTGTGCTTGAACGGAAGAGGATTACGAATGGTTTCAGAGATCGATATTGCTTAAAAAATGGATGGTTATAAGTATACATGGTATTTGAGCATGCAATTAGACCTTTGCTTATCGTCCAGCAATGATTATTATGACTATACTTACTAATATTAGCCTGCGGCGGTCTCCAGTACACAACAGCCTCCACTTCATGACCCCAGACAGTTTTCCTGGGCGGGGAGTGCGGCGGCGAGTCGATCTCTGCGTAGCTGAGCGCATACCGGCGCGACAGCACATTGAGCAGCAGGCGCGCCAGCGGGGACGGCAGCGCGCGCGTCACGGCGCCGCAGTGCGCCTGCGCCGCCCAGCCCGCCGCCAGCGCGCGCTGCCGCCCGCACGCGCGGGACACGGCGGCGCACACGCGGCGCGGGGACGCGCCGGGCGACAGGGACAGGCATACCATGCCTGGCAACAAAAGAGTTTTAATAAACATCGACTTTAACCTGGCCGTCCTATTACTGGTGTTTCCATGTCTTCTTGATTTCGGACAGGTGGACAGCTTTTTACTTATTTCACTAAAAGGATACTAGTTACAGAAAAAAAAAAATTAAATGCTAGCTTATGTTAAACAGTTGTTTTAGAAACTATAACATGCCGTTGACTTTCTTTAAGCCCTCAAAGTCTGAAGTTCCTTTAAGCTAAAATTCTTAATACTTTTACAACCAATTTCAAAGTAACCGAATGCTTCTCCCAAATTTGCTTCAAATGCGGCGCTGCAGAAAGACACGGTCTCATTATTGTGAATGCCGCTAACTTTTGCACATGGTGTACATATTTCTTATCGTTACCTCCACTTTGTGACTTCTTGTAACTCTTTCCGTGTCCCTCAGCGAAGGTGAACAAGAAATCTTCATGCGCGGCGCGAGCTGTAGTCAGCACAGTTTCAGGTGCGTGCGCTTGTGAATTCTCGAAGAACGCCCGTAAAGCTTCCGTAGCCGCGTATAGTGCTATGTCCGTTGATGAGACGTCTAAAGCCCGGGCTGCGCGTTCCACAGCAGCGCGTGGTACGGGGCGGGACCATGCTGTAACCTGGTGATAATGGTGAAAGAAAGTTTTCGTTAAAGAAGCTTCTTCTGTGCTTTGATTTTCCAGAGACGTTTTTGCGAAGTGAAACATTGATAATTTCTACGTATTGAATTTAAAAGAGGTTTCATATCTAATTTTTATTTATTTTCTAAAAAAAGCTTGGTAATCATACCTTTCGCCCACACAGTGACACAGTCTGCAACAGATGCTTATGCCCACCATCGACTCCTATCGTGTCGGTCCACAGCCGGGCGGGCGCGCGGTACACCTCGAGAACGCCCCGCCAGGCTTCACTGACTGCAGCCACGCAAAGCTGACCCAGCTCAGCATATTTCCACGTCAGGGTGTCCGGCTGTCTTGCATGACCACATGTTCGTAACTCGCTTAACGCGACCAGTTCGTTGCGGATTTGGAAAGGCAGTCTGATGAACTGACGGAATGAAGACCATGCGGCGCCAAATGCCATGCCTGGCCATTTTCGAGGGTCTGCTGTTATAAGTGGTGATAGAATTATCTGTGAAAAAAAAAACAGTTTTGTAAAAGATGGCGGATGGGGAATTTGTGAAGTGATGAGCATTCATTAACTTGGAGTTCTTTCTGACACAATTTGCAAGGGAAATAGTTACCTTTGGAATGGTTAAATTTCTTCTATTGCATTCCCTCTGTATCGCCGTCAAAAGCATCAGCGCAGTAACAGGTGCTTCTGAAGCCGTGTCTCTTCCATTGGACTTCTTATTAAGTTCCCTTAGGGCACTTACTGTAGCTATCAACACTAAGCCAGCTACATGGAACGCTCCAGGCAAAGTTTTCAACGCCCGTGGACTTTCGACAGGATCATATTCTGATACGAATTCGTTCCACGCATTTGATAGGTTCTCGTTGAGTTTGCCCCACAGTTCTGGTATAGCTGATGGTGTTGGTGATAACTTTCCCAAAGGACTTTGTTGCGTATATTCTGTTTGTGAAGTACTAATTCTGTCTGATGGGTGTATCTGTTCCATAAGCAGTAGGTCTCCAATGTTTAGAGACTTCTTCCCCGAAAGTAAGAGGTGATGGACGCGAACTAGGATGTAGTACTTCGGCTCTGTTGAGACGCAGGGTATGACAATGTACTGCCATGGAGACTGGTCGCTTGCGAAGTACTTTGATACTATGTCACTGACGTACTCCTGAAAGTAAATAAAAATGCAGGGTGAATATTCTAATCAATTCATTCATTTGTAGTTCATTTCATCAAACAACTCTAGCGATTGCATTTCACTGGAACCGTATTTCAATAGGTTTGGCTTAAACAAACTGCTAAGTGATCATGGCATGGGTTGATACAAAATACCTAAGTTTATTTTTAACATCATAGGGTATCAGTTATGCCACTTTCATAAAAGGACGTGCTTTTTTTTGTCTTACATAACCCGCAGCACGTCACCACAGGAATCTATGGAGTTCCTTGCCCATTCTTCTCTATACGAAACTATATTTTGGGGCATCTAGAATGAATTCTATTTGCTTGTTAATTTTGACGTTTAAAAGTGCCTTTTACTACTTGAAATTAATTTTGACTTAACTATGCTTTAACCAAAATAAACCTACTTGAATATTATTCTCCCCAACCTGCCGCCCTCGGTATATGGCACTGGCGACAATGAAGTGGTTTTCAGGTTTGAAGGTAACATTGGCATTCCACGCGTAGTTACCCCAGCGGGACAACAGCTGATGTCGCAGTCTCGGGAACATGAGCCTGCCATTTTTGTCGCGTTTGTTTAGCACGTGATCCGTTAGGTGGTTCTTTAGCAGTTCTGGGTCTAGTGTGCCTGAGAAAAAAAGGACGTTTGGTGGGATAAATAGGTATTCACGCGCTCTCTTTTGAGTGGAAGCCAAAAGGAAAAATATTTGACTTTTTTTTTATCTACTCATGTGAAATGATTTCCAATGATATAAGGGATCAAACTAAATCAGGGGGCCTAAAAAGGCCACTTTAAGCAATACCTCTAAAACCTACTCATTTCCTGAATTCCCAGCAGATCATTAGCAATTCCTCTAATTTTCGTAAAACTTCATTTCATATTTGGTGTAAACATTGCTGTATGAAAAAAATAAAAACCGTAATTTTATCGGTAAATTTTTCATTACAGTTTTTATTAATGAAATTGGTTTTTTATTTTTTATTTCTACAGTTTAAATGTTATTTCATTGTGATATGAATTGCACACAGATCATAATATAATTTGTGACCATTTTACGATTTTTAATATGATTCATATTTTTATCCTATTATGATTATGCCAAAGTGGCCTTTTAGGGCCCCTGGTAACATTTTGAAGCTCAAAGCAGATATAATCTTATATGGGAATTAGTGCAATTACCAATAGAAAATTATTTAGCATGAATAAATATACGCACCTTTCACAGCCAGTAAGACATTGATGATTCCTTGGTTTCTATGTGTATCAAGTAAGGAACGAACTGTGTCTGTCCAGATAAATTCTAGACGTGGATATCTGCTTGATAGTAGCCTCAGCCAGAGGTATTTACTTACTCGTACAGCTGGAAAAATTAGGTAAGTAAATTAAAATTTAAGTTGCTAATAAACCATTGAGAATAGCACATAAATCGGTCTAAGAATTAGCCATGGTTATTGGTATTAGTAGGGCACATTATGATGATTGCGTTTGTTACTTCTAAGATGGCTGGTAGTTACGGTAGTTAAGGATGATTGCAAAGCAGTTTTAAGGAATGATTATTCATAAAAGTTGCTTAAAGTTAAGTAGTGACTGTTAAACATACATTTTTAACGTGTAAACGTCACTTAACTTTTTATTCATCGTTTATAAATAAACCCCTAAATGCTCTGCTGTCAAACTACTTTTTTCGCGGAAAAAATCAACAGCGTTGGTCAGATTATGAGGATACTTAATCCAGGTAGCCAGAGACTACACATGTTGGATTGCTTTTTTACATTCTATTATATTTTGCCTAATTATTTTAAATGTAAATAAATACATACCAACATAAGAAACAGCAAGTACAGGGAGAGCAGACACAGCGAGCCAGAAGGCGCAGTATGTGTAGAACTCTTCTACGAGGCGCTCTCGCACGCCTCGGCGCTTTGCGATCATAGCGCTCCTGTAGCGGCGACTAGCTGTAAATACAAACAGAAACTCAACGTGTAGTACCTATTTTAAGTAGTCTGACGGTATGTCAACATAAGATCATAATTGTATGTGAGGGTGTCCGTAAATAAATCAGTGTTTAACCAACCTATGTGTGTTTCACTACATGGTGTCAGCGATGTGCCATTTTAACATTTATAAGAGTTAAGACGGACTTGAACCTATTTTATCTTAGTGCCGTGATACATAGTGTTACTAAAACGTAAAAATATTAATGGAGCACGGACATCCTCCATTGGAATTATCGCTCGACGGCCGGCGCGGCGCCGCACTGTGGAAAATAATGGTCTGTTTCTGATAAAAAATCAATAACTTCTTTATTTCTGAATATTATGTTCTAAAATTTTGAACAAATATAGAATAGTGTATATGGCTTCAAATAGAATGTAATTTATTATGATTAAATTTAAAATAATAAATTAAAAAATAAAACAAATTCAAAATTATAAGAAATCTCCAATGTTTATTTCTTAACAATGAATACTATTATTTTAATGTTTACAAAAACCAAATATCATATAGTACATCAAAATAAAAATCAAATAAAATAAAAAAAGCATTTTTTTAAAGATTAAAACCGAACACAGATTAATTAATTAATTGTACTGTTTACTAAATGTTATGTTATTTATACTTGATGAACTTCGGGATCTAAAATTAATTCGTTCACTTTCAAAAGATCTAAGGGGTCTTCATCAAGTTCCTTCACGTTTTTAGTATACCTTTTTCTAATGCTGGTAATGTAAGGATCTGAAGTATAAAGAAGAGTATGAAATACATCTTCGTGTGTATCGGATCTTGAGCATTTTCTAGCATGATGAAGACGAAATTTTTTATAATCCTTATTGCGAGATTCTTGTGCATCTTCCGAAAGTTGACCAATAGGAAGTACTGCAAAATGCTTTATGACACTTTCTCCATGAATCAAAATTTTGTGAACTGAAGATGGCATGTAATACCATTCATAATTGCTCACAGATCCTAGCAGTCTCCATAGCATAACTGCCAAATTTTTCAGCATTTATCATTACACCCGATGAAAGAGCTTGCAGAATTATGTAAAGTCGTTTAATCAAATTTATATCCACTCCTGTAATTTCAGCAGAGCAGCTTGCATTGTGAAAAAATCTTCTGGCAGTATTACCGTCATTAGAATTACCACTTACTTGTCTTGGTTTGTCGATGATCAATCCTAGCTCTTCACGGAAACGCCTTTGTACCAGGGTTTTCTTCTCTTGCTTTAGTCGTTTCTTTTCTCCACTTGTGGCTGACCATGTTTGGAAAGACAGATTATAGGAAATATGTAAAATCATTTCCATACAACGAATCCAGGCGTGCAAAGTAGACAGTCCGTATTGATAAGAATCTTCATTTTCAGGCCTAGCTGTCACTTTTGTCAAATCGTTCATTTGGCGTGGAGTAGCTCCACATATTGTACATGTGGAACCCGAAGGCGTATCTGTTAATACCTGAGCTACTTTACCATCTATCATTGTAAGGAAGAGATCATGCTTCACTTGCACTCCCTCACCTTCTTTGTTAATTAATGATGGACTCAAGGAATTTATTTGACCCTTTATTTCATCCACAACGGCTTTAGTTTTCTCGGGAGTTTCTTTACAAAATTCTATTAATATAGGCCGGCAAAAACGAACAAATGAAGGTACCGGATTTTGCCAGACAACATCACCTGTTAGCTCGTTAATTAACTTAATAGGCACCAAAGAAGTGATAAATAAATTCGAATCAGAAATAAGTTCAGACTCATCTGGCAGTTTCTGTTTGTACTGGCTTTGACCGGATGAGCCATCACAGCCCCATTTACTATACAGAAGTAAGTTATTCAATCCATTCCTATAGACTGAATCTATTGTCAATATTCTAGCTGCAGTGTGATCTAATAAATCTTGAAGTCTTACTATTTTTGCACTTGTGTCTGTAATTTCTATGGCTGAAGACGGTGGATAGCAAGTAGTTTTAACTTCTTGCACTTTGTAATATGGCGGAAGCACAAAACATTTTCGTTCGTTCGTTAAATTTCTCAAGTACAAATATTGTGCTTTCGTTAAATCCAAGTCAATAAATACGCTCAATGCTTCTTCATCCGTTAACATTTTGGTCTGCCTTGCGTCTTCTATGAGACTCGAAAATAAGGTCTTATTTTCACTGTCAGCAAACCTTAATGTTTCCACAAGTTTAGCTTCTGTTCCTTCTCCTATCGAACGTAACCCTTGAAGATATGCATTATAGCCGTGTTCAAATCCATATTCATTAAGTAACATTGTATTTTTTCTTCTTTTACTGGATTCTGACAAGTCTGGATAAGATACGCACGGTCTTCCACGTTTCCCAGAAGAAGTAGATGGTGTGGAGATGGTTGTAACGTCTTCAGAGTTCGGTAAAGTTATTGAATATTCTGATTCCAACCAATTACTGTTCTTCATTAAAAATGTATCCTTGTTCCGTAAAGCTTCGTTCCAGCGTTTATTAAAAGCGGGAATAATATGTCTTTGAAAATCACTGAGGATGAAACATAAGTTGTCTTCAGACACATGATATTTTTCTTGCAAAACTGTTGATAATGCTTCCAACGATTTTCCTCCTTCGATATACGAAAGTATTATTTCACGTTTAGAACACTTGAAAGTAGACATTTTGAAGAGTCAACAAATGTAATTACACTTCTGTTAATTCACCACTATTTTGTTATTTACAATGGAATGAAACCACTGTTTATATACTATTTGAAATATGAGGGTAGTGTGCATTTTATTGATTAATATTTTCGCAACATGAGTGCAAAAAATATAAATGCCCTAATATCAATGATAAATTACATAACTTACCGCAAACTATTGATGTAAACAGCAACATTTCAAACCGCAATAGATAGCGAGCGGTTTTCCGTTTTCTGACTCTTATCACATTTTTATTAATTACTCCGAAACCCGCAAATATCCGCAGCTGTTATTATTTGATTATGTTTATGGATAGTTAGGCTACAAATCAACATTAAATGTAAAGCAGGGGTAAACGTGGGTAACTGTCAAAAGTCTCGTTGAACTTTAGAAAAACTTTTTTTTCACCATATTTTATTTTGCAATTATTTTAAGGTGAACCTTAACATAACATTAAATACATATTAGCTGTTTCATATTCTTCAAAAGACGAGGTTTCCAGAAATATATAATACATTATACCTTTTCCTGTAACGTATAACAATAAAATCAATTTAAAAGTGATGAAGTGAACGGGCCTGACATGGACGTCCGTCAAAACTATAAAGTTTGTGGTGTTGTAAAAAAATCATTTCATTTAATATTTATAATTTTTTGATATTATAGTCTAGTTTGGTCCTTAAACTATTGAGTAAAATAAAAAAAGCATGCCAGTAGCGACATTGACAAAAAGCATTTTTAATCAGCAGTTGTTCTCCGATTTTCCCGGCGGTCCGGCCGCGCGATTTGACGCGTGGCACAAATGGCGGAAGCTCTTTAAAGTTTTTCCTGGAGTGAGCAAAGAGCCTAAAGAAATCCAGGCTAGTTTGTTGATTAACTTCATTAGATCAGCTGGTTACGAGGCATATACAACGTTCACGTTCGATGAAGGTGACGACACAGACGACATTAATTGTGTACTTATTGTGTTTGACAAGTATTTCGGTACAAATTGCGTGTAATTTTTTTTTTACGGGCAATCAAAAGACGGCAAAACCATGGCAATCAAGAAGACGGTAAAACCATGCACCACATTGAGAGTATTTAGTCAGCAGTGCGACTTCAGCGGATTGCGCGAGAGCTTGTAGCGAGATAAGATCGTGTTGTTAACAACACTGAGGGATCGACTTCTTCGTACAGATGATTTATCACTATCAAAGGCGATACAAATCTGCCAGGTGGCAGAGATGTCCAAAGAGGAAAGTAAGTGCATCGACGGCGCATCAGCGGATGTGCAAGTGAAAGCAGTTCAAATCGGTAGCAGAGGAGGCGGACGGCGCGCTAGAGGCCGCGCCGGGCTGCGGCCGGCACGCACGCAGCGCAGCGCCTGCTAGCTGTGCGGCAGTGGGTGGTGACTCGGCGTTGTGTTATACTGCATTTACATTCAGCCCCTGCCGCTGCCCCTCGCACTGCCGGCAATAATTTCCTAAATACTGCTGCAGTAGGATCGAGAGAACTGTGTGTTTACATACTGCCCTTCCACTCACTTCGCTCGAGTTTCGGCAAAAGACGTCAAAATAATTTGCGATATATACAAAAAAAGAAAGTTCGTCGTCGTAAAAGATGGTGGCGTGGCGAGAACTGAATGACGGAGCAAAATGTAAACACGCACTGCCGCTCGCACTGCCGGTCCTTTGACTTCCACCTTGACAACTTTGATCAGTAACGGCGACAGGAAACTGGTAACAATAGTGGCACGAACATCAAAACCACGCTCGCATATTGTAGAAGACGAACGCGGTGGCCGCTATCGGCGAACACAAAGTCAGTTGGTTATGCGTACGGCAGGGTCAACAGAAAGAGTAGAGGAGTGAGTGAGAGAGTGTAGGTAGTAGCAAGATACCAAGTGTGGTGATGGCGACAGGTGGCCGTAGACGTAGACAAAGGGCACAAGCTGAAGTCCCAATCCAAGCGCAGACAAGTCCTGCTAGCAACAATCAGTCGGCACTGCTCGACAAGAGTGGTGAATATGAAAGTCCTGCGGGGTAATTGCGTAACACACTATCAGTAGCAATAGGTTTCATTTTGACAGTTCAACAACGTTCATTGCGTTATTTACATTTTTCGAACATATGAAGCAATGGATTAGCAATATCCTTCAAAATGATACAGCACCCTAATTGCGTAACACACAATCAATCAGAATCGGTTTCATTTTGACAGTTCTACAACATTCATTGCGTTATTTACGTGTTGAGCAGACTTTATGGAGGTAACCTTTTTCGAACTTATGAAGCACTGGATTAGCAATATCCTTCAAAATGATTCAGATTGAGATTGATTGTGTGTTTCGCAATTAGGGTGCAGGTGATACTCGCGATCACTCGTCTACAACTTCGCCACTAGCGGTTCCCATTGAAAGGTCTAAGAAAAGAACTGTACGAATATAATATGTGCCCAGCCTCTATGTTTGAGTATTGTTGGTGAATTAAAAAAAAATACCTGCATAAGTATGAGGGAAAGTACGCACATGAAAGACTGTTAATACCCCAATTTCATATTGTTCAACTTAGTCCTCAATATCCAGCAGTACGGATTTTTAACAGGTTGCCATTGGAATTAAAAACTATAATTTACAAGAGCTCATTTAAGTTTCTATTGAGGAAATGATTGTATTCTATAGACGACGACATATCCACGTTTTAAAATTTTTATTAGATAATGAGAGATTGAATAATATGAGTATGTAATGTTATTTAATTTTATTGTTAATGTATTTTCTTTTTATTTTTTATTTTCTATGATTTATTGTATTATGAATGTGTTAGTTTTATAATTTTAAAGATTTCAAACACAATGTGAATTGTTCCTGAATAAATTAAACTCAAACACAACTCAATTCTTTAATTACACTCTAGTATTGTATAATTATTATAATCTAAATACATTTAATTTAATTAAGAATTATTAATGTTGTAAATGCTATTACTTATTCAATTTAATTTTAATATTTTTACTTTTAATTATTTTATTCTTACTTATGTTGCTGTGCCCTTACAGGGTCCATAACTGTATCTTAGCTTTAAGCCTATTTTTAACAGATTAATTCACATTATGGTATGCAAATAAATAAATGAAATGAAACGAAATTGAATTGAATTGAAAATATTAGTAGCATAATAGTTGGTTATGGTTACAATTGGGTGGTAATAAAATAGTAGATAATAAATATAGAAAATAAAAGCTTGTAATAAGTACAAATGTAAATAATAATTAGTAATAGATAACAAAATAAACATAGCGCTCATAATGATTAATGTCAGTTGGTTGCCCGCAGTTGTTGTTTATACGAAACAGTTTGTACCTACGTTCAGCAAACATTGATGTAACCGTTAGTCTTATAATTAGTTATTTAATTAGTAAATATTTGGCATTATTTTCTTAGAAGGGAAGATATGTAGTATATTAAGGGCAGGTTGTTTCATACGGTTGGTTAACGTAACATACGTACGTCAAATGATAATGATTATGTACTTGTTATTATTTGACGTACGGCAAAGCCATAATTTTGAAATTGTAATTTGAAACAACGCTTGTTTTAGTTTGACTATAGTTAGCGCCATTTTTTACGTATACGCGTGCGTCAAGTGGACGTGAAACAATCCGCCCTAAGTAGTTTGACCGTATGTCAACATAAGATCATAATTGTATGTGAGGGTGTCTGTAAATAAATCAGTGACCGAGCAATGGGCAGCTCGCCGCCCGGTAAGGACCAGGCCCGGGTCGACGGCGCGTTGTGTTCCACGCGCGCGTCAAAGAGCTGTCAGCACGAACTGACGGGGTCCGCTAGGGCCGATGCCGCCGGGGCTGCGGGTTGTTCGAAAGAGATACCGTGGCCCCTGGCACAGGCAACTGAAGGAACACGGGTGGGTTTTAGTCAGTAAAAGTCTGACACTCCCTTCTGCTCCGCCCAGAGCGGGACGGGTCATTTGATGATTTCCCACCCAAAAAAAAAAAAGGGTGTCTGTGAATAAATCAGTGTTTAACCAAACTACGCATGTTTCACTACAAACGTGATTATCATAAAAATAACATCAAAAGCCGTGTGTCCGATGGGATTTCCCATCGGCAAATATTAACGGCTGTTTAACTGACCCATTCAGGGGACTAATTCAAAAAGAAACTTCTTCAGTGCTCACTGTCGTTGTATGTACTAAGGAACTCTTGTGAAAAATTTCATGCGGTGAACGCATTTAGGCCGTGGGTTGTCTGTCAGTGAATTTAAGAATTTTATTAAGTAGATATGCCGTGCCTCGGAAAGCACGTTAAGACGTTGGTCCCGGCAGTAATTCATGGATCTTTGACAGTCGTTACTTACGGGTCGTTAGTAGCCCGAAAGTCTGACAACCAGTCTTACCAAGGGGTTTCGTATTACCCAGTAACTGGATTATGGAGGTCAGATAGGCAGTCGCTCCATGTAAAGTACTGGTACTCAGCTGCATCCGGTTAGACTGGAAGCCGACCCCAACATAGTTGGAAAAAGGCAGGCAGATGATGATATTAAGTATATATTCTTAGCATTTTACCTCTAACTCTGTTCATGGTCTGGTCATCAGTGTTGATTCTGTAAAAATCTCACCGTGATAATTCTCTCTCATTGATGCTAGGTATTGACCAAGCTCGCTTTAGTTAAGTTTTCACGGTGAGATTGTTACAGAATAGCACTACTGGTACTCTTACCTAAGAGCCATCGATCTGCATACAACTAATTACGTGTCAAAAGACAGGTCGACATATTTTGTAGTCACACGATTGGTATATAAGAAGCCTTTTGGATATATCTAATGTAATTTATTTATTTATTTATTTGTTTAATGTACAGACGCCAGCAGGATAAGCTACCCGAAACTGTCAAAAACTTCCCAATCAATCTTGAACCTTAATGCTTTAGCGATAAAGTTGAAAATCTATTAAAGAAATTTGACAGATTGTAGTAGCTTGATGTGCTGGCGTCTGTATAATGGACTGGAAATACACAATGGACAATTTATTTATTTATTTGTTTAATGCCAAAGGACTATGGAACGGAGTATTCTGGGTATCAAACTAACAGACCGGGTTAAGAATACGAGCATCCGTTCCATCACAAAGATAACTGATGTCACTTGGAAAGCTGCCACGCTAAAATGGAATTGGGCTGGACACATCTGCCGCATGTCAGGCGACCAATGGGCCAAACTTATGACCCAATGTCCCTCTTAATGGCAAGCGACATCGCGGCAGGCCCAGACGGAGATGGCGGGATGAGCTAGACTCCTTCAACAAGAACTGGTCCTCAGAAGCTTCAAACAGAGAGAAGTGGAAGGAGAGTAGGGAAGTCTTTGCCCTGCAGTGGGACATCACAGGCTTTTAATACTAAAAACGCTACCGCCGTATCTCTACGTTGACGTCGTGGTGGGGCTTGCGCGCTCCGAACTCTGGGCCTGCGCCTGAAGAGTTTACTTTGCGGAAACAGGTATAGGGTGAGGAGCCAGACCAAGAAAAATACAAAAACCCGCATGGCAGAATGTGGCGAGCTGTTGGGCAGTACCGACCCCACGGACCCTATCTCCCTGGAGAAATCTTGTTCCTCACCTCTGGCTTGCCTATATTGGCCGGCTAGAATAAACAATGACGAGGAACAGAGCTCCCACTACATTCTTGCCTTTACTGGCCGGCTTGAGTGTAGACTCGCAAGAGCAAACGTGCTCGGGAGAAGGAAGTATTCCAGTAAGTGCTCGTAGGGATCTTGACCATCTTTCGGGTTCTGGGATTGTTCTGAAAGCCGTGGAATACTTCTCCACTCCTCATAAGCACCTCAGGACATGTTACCCCCTTGTTGCTACGTCACTATGTGCTAGCGACAGTTTCCGGGGGCCCATTATTGAGTGTGCAAGTCACCCCATGCTATTTTGTGCGTGTATATATAAAATATTGATCAGGCAGAGGCCATAGTTCTTCCATAGTTATTGATAACCAGTCCACTTTAGCCACCCAAACCCATGGGGGTTATCCTTGGGTGCACTTGCATAGTGCATACAGGGATAATCGTCGGTTGGTGCCGCATTTTAATAAAATTTCCTAAGGCGAAGTTGCGAGTTGGCTTCGGCCCCTCGTACGCCTTCCAAAGGACCGGGACCCCATGGTCCCGAGATATGTTAAAACATAAAAATAATAATAATAGTGCACAATATACGGACGCCAGCATATCAAGCTGCTATAATCTGTAAAAAAAAAAAAATTGTAAATTTCTTTAATAGATTTTTAACTTTATCGCTAAAGTATGAAGGTTCAAGGTTGATTGGGAAAATTTTACAGTTTCGGGTAGCTTGACCTGCAGGCTGGCGTCTGTACACAACCATAGTTACACGCTAGGCTTAAACTAGTGAGTACATATGACCCTGTTAGGGCGCAACAAGATAACTTAAAACTAATAATATTGTCTAATACACATGTCGGAAGCGTTTCGTTTGGAAATTTCACCTTTAAATATCATTGGGAGCTTACTCGACGTCATCATTTCGGATAAGCATGTTTAATATTGAGTGCATGCAAGTAAAGTATCAAGTGCACGTAAGAGAATATTATTTATTATTCGTTTCGGTTCGTCGCGTTGTTTCTAAACTATAGCTGATAACAACCGATGCAATTGAAAACAATTAGAACGATAAACAATATAGTTTGTGATTTTCCAAAATAGTATTATTTTCCGATTGAGGTTTACGCTGCTCTTCAGAAATACGTACAGAACTTACGCAAGACGACTCAACGTCCACGGGACGACGAAGTCAATAAATTGTCTTTACTATCTTCGCCTTAAAGCTTTGCACCCATCTTCCAAATACTCTGTATAATATCGATCTCAATCGTTGATAATAATTATGGTTTTTAGGGTTCCGACCCAAAGGGTGAAATAAATTTAACCGATTTTTTAATACAAACAAATATCGGAAATACAACTATACTATAGGTCGAGGGTCTCGCTAGGCGTACGGACATGCATTTTGGTTTAATTTTTAGGGTTCCCTACCAAAAGGGTGACCACGGGACCCTATTACTAAGCCTCTGCTGCTCGTCCATCCGTCTGTCAGCGGGCTGTAAGTGCTGTAACTCATGAACCGTAATAGGTAAATTTTCATAGATTACGTATTTCTATTGCCGCTACTTACTTATTTTATTATTTGTTGTACTATTTTTATTATACAAGAAACGTGTCTTTTTCAGCGTTTTTTGGCTTGTGGTACAGAACCCTTTGGGTGCGAGTCGGAATTGCACATTTGCCGCTTTTTTGAATATCTCTCTATGAACATATAAAAAAGTGAAAGTGAACTTGTCTGTTCGTCTGGCACGTTTGAGGTAGATAATGGTTAAATCCACCGATGAATTTTGGCAGAGTGGGCGATTGTGACTTAAAAATTATTATTTTTTAGTCCGATAATTCAACAGTAGGTACCTACCTGATCCCGCCGCAAGGTGCTGCCGCGGGCAAAACTATTGTTGTTAAGTGCATCACAGTGGACTTTGACACTAGCTTTCATTCATTTAAAAGTTGTGAAACTGATAGTCATAACAGTAGGAACCTTTATTTATAAACAATTGTTTCGTATCTACAGAACTAGGTAACTTTTAAATGTTTTCATTGGTTTTATTAACATACTTTCTGCAATAATGAGATAACAGTGATTGGCCTACCGGGTTAGCCTTGCTCTGCGTTGTTTCCCGGATCTTTGTTGATATTTGTTTATACTTAAACGAAACGTATACATTTCGTTTAATGTTTGCTAAGTGTACTTTTAATTAGATAGCCAATTATTCGTGTGTAATCGTTTGCTAGCCTCAATAATTTGTTATGAAACGACCGGTATTGTACGCGGAATATTGACTTATAGTGTGTTTTAGCGTTTTATATAAAACATTCACAATTCTGCTTCGATGGACAAGAATGTATTCAATATAAGTTTTCATAACGAAAGTTAAGCAACAAAGTAAACCTTGATAACGAAGGGTTTTTTTTTTTTTTTTTTTGTGAATGGGAAATCATCAAATGACTCCTCCCGCTCTGGGTGGAGCTGAAGGGAGTGTCAGACTCTTACTTACTCTTCTCTTTATGTACCAGGGCAGCGGTAACCCTTTCGGACGATCCCGCTACCCTGGCAGGATAACGAAGGGTTACATATCTAATAGATAAATAATAAGTAGATTTTTTCTGAAATTTAAATTGATACTGGGGGCCTAAAAAAGCCACACTAAGCAATACCTCTAAAAGCAGATCATTAGCAATTCCTCTAATTTTCGTAAAATTTAGTTTCTTATTTGGCGTAAACTGCCGCATGAAAAAAATAAAAACCGTAATTTTATCGGTAAATTTTTCATTACAGTTTTTCATTACGGTAAAAATAAAAAACCAATTTGATTAATTCAAATTGGTTTTTTATTTTTTATTTCTACAGTTTAAATGTTATTTAATTGTGATATGAATTGCACACAGATCATATTATGAATTGTCAGTTTGTGACCATTTTACGATATTTAATATGATTCATATTGTTATCCTATTATGATTCTGCCAAAGTGGCCTTTTTAGGCCCCCTGAACCAACTTACAAGTATGAAACTTGAGATGGACTTAACGAATTAAAAAAAACAATGGTGTAGGTATTGCAATATTTTTGTTGGTGTATCTAATATAATCTAACTAGCCTGTATTGTCCCACTACAGGGCAAAGAACTCCCTCTCCTTTTTCCACTTAAATCTGTAATTTGCCAGAAAACGCACGACGCCATGGCGGCCGGCCAAGACGAAGATGGCGGGACGAGCTTGACTCCTACCGTAAGGACTGGCAAAATATATAATTGTTAGTGTAATACAATTTTAAAACCTGGTCTTGGTCTTGCGTCAAGATTCACACACATCTTCATGAGACGTCTCTCGGGCGGTCAGCAGAGTATTGAGTACTTATGTCACATAGTTTTTTATGCTTTCATATAGGGTCTGAAAACGGATCAAATCTTCTAACAGTCCCACACCTATTTTGATGATGAGACACAGTTTCTTTCGACTTAGATATCGTTTCTTGCACTTTTTAATAACTTGTATAAACAGAACACAGATAAAAACACACGATCTAAATCCGCTTCCCACTAGAAAACAATAAACAAATCACCAATTGTTTTTCATTGAGCGTTACTACAATTTATTAATTGAAACTTTAAGGTCACTATTTGTCCACTGCGGTCCGCAGATAACTGCCAAACGACACTGGTATCTCAGCGTTCACTTTCTCCATCGTCTCAACATGGTGAAAGGTTATGCGTTCATTCATAAATTAAGTAATTCGAAGTAAAATTCAACAGCAACATTCATTTAGCAGCTAAACTTAACAATAAGAGTCAAAAGTCAACATACTCATTGTAAACAACGACGAATTTAAACATTTGATTGTTTTTTTGGTACTCTAATTTGGGTAAACAAGCGAAAGTGACTTTATGTAAATTGTTTACAAAGTCAAGATCTACTTTTACCGTTTACTGTTACATAAGAAAGAAACCTTTACGGTTTTTTCTGGTTAGTTCTAAATTAGTTAATTTATTATTGTTTCTTTTATCTTTGTGTAATTAAATATGAAAGGTCAACGGCCTTGATGAAGACATACCTACTTAAAGACGTTATCTTAATCTCTGATAACAGTTAGGTATTCTATTGGGATTAGATGTTTACTAAATATGATTAATTTTGTTGCGTTGTCGTAGTTAATGTTGAAAGAAATAATTAGGTACTAATTAGACTAAACTACGGTTTAACACGGTTTATTTGTGGTGAGAGAGATAACGTATTAAACAGCTTGCGTTCTGTATTTGTACGTAGGTACTTAATACATACGTAAGGCCACTTTACAGAATTCTGTAAGCAAACAGGGCCTTTTGATGCAAGGGTTGCAGAATAGCCGCACGTCAGTCAGATTTACGTAAATATTTATTTATTTAGAAGTGGGACGGACGTCCATGCCGGTCTTGACTCCTCTCTATCTGTGCTGACCCTATTGCATGCGATAGTGTACTTATCATCTACTGTCTCATCCTTTGTAATACGTAACACAGTTTTAATTTATAGATTGACGTACCTATGATGTATTGCGGAAGAAAACATAGCTAGAACTGACTTTATAATTTGTTTTTTCAATATATAATAGAGGACTGTTACCTAATACATGAAATGGGTTTAATTAAAAATGGTAGGTTTATTACTATACTTTATTTATTAGGCTTAGAAAAAAAACCGGCAAAATAACGACAGTTACTGTGTAATACTGTTGAAATGACTTGAGAGTTATTTTTTTAATGTAAATGGTAAATAGATTACATTGCTTTGTATCGTGAAATAACTGAGTTTATCATAGGTTCATATAGGAATAACGAAAGGGTGAAAACCGTTATTTTTCTAATGTACTTATCATAAATGGAGTATAAGTATTACTGATTCTGGTCAATATCAATCCAACCATGAAACACCTACTTGGTGTTTATAAACTATTTTGTCCTTGATTAGAGAGACAGACGTTTCTAGTGACAGCAATCAAAAATAAATTAAATAAAAATCTCGATATTGAAACTGAAAAATTGGATTTCAGACAACTATTCACTCTCGTTTATCAATGGCAAATGATATGAATGAAATAATTAAAACATATAAATGGACCAACCTTTTATTTTTATCAGCGTCAAGTCATCAAAGTGCAACACACACGTCCGATTTGGTTTGTCAGATGTGAAACTTCAAATGGGGACTTCAAAATGGCGGGAACACACGGTTGGTGCGGCGCAATCGCAGTGCGGGTGGCGAGTGAGTGGCTACTGCGGCGCGAACCCTGCATCACAGCCGTGCCCGCCGACCGACACAAGACGTGATTCCCGTGCTTATCGATACTCGTCCAAGGTCCAAATGTAAATACTAATAATGTTCTCTACAAGTCATTGTAAAATCAATCGATAAAGAAAGGAGGTGACTGTGTCGTGAGCTGTGACATCAGTGGAGAGGAGTAGTATATCGATATGCAACTTGTTTTTGATATCGATGGTCAACAAATTAGTCATCGCGAAATCTGGTGTAGTTCGGTGCAACAGTGTCTACATAATATGTAGATACTCTTACTTTCATTTTATTCTTGCTACCTTGTATGATTAGCATGACCAAGTGGAAAGAAAAACTTCCGGTTATTCCGTTTATCCACCCTAAGGTAGATGATACGCGGAAATGCATGTCCGAGAATCCACCTAAGCCTATAAATTTCGTTAATCTAATTAAGCTTAGGTTGGATTCTCTGACATGCGTTTCCGCGTGCCTATCCACCTTAGGGTGGATTTTTTGGGGTTGATTATATCGGTATAACCCAAAACTTCATGCTCATTTTGAAAGTATAGGCACTTCAGGCTGTTTTAAATCCAGATCTAGGCTAACATTGATGGAACTCATATTTAACATCTTTTACATGAATAGACTATACTACGTCGACCAGTTATTTTGCCTACTTTGTACCTAACTAATTTAAATAGTTACCTACTGCCCAGCTTACTTAGGCCATAGGCGTGATGAATAACTAGTAACCTAAATCTGTAAACAGTGAGGCAGATCTCACACTACGTGTCCTACACCACACAATCATCACCTTTGAAAACTTCATGAAATACAATTTTGAGAACGTCAAAAAATAGTCGAGAAATAGTCATAAATTTGTCACCAAGGTCAAGAAAATAGTCGCATTATGATTTCATTAAATGAATGATTCGCATTTTCGATTCCATAATTATAATGATTCGCATTATGATTCCGAAGAATAAGAAGAAAGGAAAATTAAGATAGAGAAGATATTTTAATTTCATTACACATTATTATTTATTGATTTAATATTTTTTTCTAAAATAGCATCTTGGAGCAACCTAGCGCAGAGATGAAATTAAAACGGACGAGAAAAAAGGCCATGGCACTTGATGTTTTTTTCTGGGGAGAACAATAGACAAACTAGGAACAAAAAAAGGTGTTGGTCAACGCCTTTTACTAGCTGTATTTTACCAGTAGGCAGGTATTTTATGGCTGATTTTGCCATCGCCACATAACTTTTATTCGAGGAATGAAATTGACATTTGACGGTTTTCGTATGAAATAACTGTCAAAATTTCAAAATTATTCCTCAAATATCAGCCCTGAACCAAGAGCTATAACAGAATGAAGAACGCGGCCGAAACCACGGGCGGAAGCTAGTGGTTAAATATAAATAAATAAAATACCGGTTGATTGAATAGATAAGTAGGTAGATAGTCACTCATGCTCCAATAAAATTATTTTAAGTTTTCAAAGGTGAGGATTGTGTGGTGAAGGACACCACACTACAACTCGTCACGCGACGGGGCACGGGAAACAAAGACGAATTCCCGCGCGGAAATGCTTTTTTGTTTGAATTTGTGTGTCAAAAATCACGCGCGGTTTGGCGTTATTTGCGCCCAGTCGTATGGCGCGTTGTAGAGTGTGATCCGCACCCTAATAGCGTTACTCACTATCAATCACAATCTGAATAATTTTGAAGTATATTGCTAATCCATTGCTTCATATGTTCAAGAATGTTGTCTGCTCAACAACATAAATAGGGCAATGCATATTGTTGAACTGTCAAAATGAAACCCATTGCTACTGAAAGTGTGTTACGCAGTTACCCCGCTGCCTAACTTCGATAAACATCCTTACTTTAACTAAGTAGGTAGGTACACCGTTTGTGGAGAGTCCTGAAGTACCTAATAAAGATTTTTCATTTTCATTCGTATTAAACCGCACCGCAGAAAAAGCTTCCATATTGAAATCGTACAAACCGTAGTTTTTCACGGCAAGAAAAACGTGTGTGTTCAGACGCCAACACATCAGGCTACTACAATGAGTAAAATTTCTTTAATATATTTTCAACTTTATCGCTAAAGCATTAAGGTTCTAGGTTGATTGGGAAAATTTGACAGTTTCGGGTAGCTTGATGTGCTGCGTCTGTACAAAGGGCCTTATGGACGGTGTGAATAAAAACACAAAAGAAAATTAAAATTATTTATTGAAACAACTTCAATTTTTTTAATTAAATAATCTTTACTAAAGCTAGTGGGCTTAAACTTACATAAGTAACGTAGGAAAGCGCAATATATTGGATAGATATAAGTAGCCATAAGTACACTATAAATTGAAATATATTTCTGTTAAAGTACATAGGTAGGTAATCGTTCTAGGTATCAATATAGGATACTTACGTTAGGCTCTGCAGAAGATAATATGATTTACTAACTTTAACATTAATTACAATAACACTGATTCGACAAATGCTTTAAAATGACATCTGGATATTTAAAATGCCTTACAAGCGAATGATGTTTGTACTTACCTATTTGATACCTACTCTGTCTAAATAACTTTACATAGCAAATAAATAGTCGTAAAACATCAATATAAGTTATTTTTTTGTGATTATGTGACGTTCGATACACAAGTAATAATACTTACTGATTAACAATAGGGAAGATATCATGTAGGTATAAATTAAATATAAGGTCTTACAGCCACTCTTATCACATATTACAGTTTATTTACTAGTTTGTCTACCATAGAAAATCTAAGATAACTTTATCGCCTGTATACAAGTTTGTAAATTAAATCTACAAAATTAGTTCCCGTTTAAGGTTATCCACTAACTGTATAATACAGGAGGTCAATATTCGTTTTGATTACAATAAAATAAAATGCACTAAGCATCGGATTATGAAATGTTAAATTTCACGTCAAACTAAAATCTTGTGAAATGATTTTAGGATATTAGTTCAAACTATAACATCGATATAATTTGGCATCGTTCAACTAAACGTAGCTTACTTAATTAGCTTTACGATGAGTGGAAATAAATGCGAACAAGCTGCTCTAGCGCCCTAGTGACGTCACCGGTGACGTCACAATCGCAGTCACACCACGCCGCACCTGCGGGCAGACTTCAGACACTCAAAACAGATGGACTAAAACAATCGATAAGTAACATTCAAGCGAAACTTTCATACAGGAACTATTCGACTGTTTGAATTCTGCCCAGCAAATCGATTCAAAAAATAATATATCACAACAACGAGGGAACTGTTTCAAGAACGGAATCTAGTATTACATCATATAGCACTCGCTTTGACGTGTTTAGTGGAAAGGAATTTTTGTTCGATGGACCTCCTCGGGATGCCGCTGACCTTCTTGGGCGACATGCTGCAGTTGATGGAGGAGGGGAGCGACTTGTACCCTCCGTCGGAGCTGTAGTCCGTGTCCGTGGACTGGCCCGTGAGGCTCGGGCTGTGCCGGTTCACGCTCTCCTTGGAACTGATCCTGCCGTTATACAAGTCGCCGTACGAAGTGTGATGCTTGATGTGAGGAGTCTCCTCGATGACAATGTTTTTGGCGAGCATTCGCTCGGTGGTCGAGTACTGGTTTTGAAAGTTTTCTATTGAACGAGATCTATTCGAGTAGAGCGCTGCCCTACGATCTGACTTATCCCCGACGGAAGAATCCCTCTTGATATATCTCCGAGTGCTATCTGAATTCGCTAGGGCTTGTAAGTACTTAGTCCCGACGCGGCTGTTAGTCTTCAGTTGCACGGTGTCCGTTCGCTTGTCTACAAGACTCTCGTCTCCATTAGTATTAGTATGTCCGTTCACTTTCCTAACACCACACATTTGGCATTTGTTCACAGTCCCGTTGGTAACAGGTCTCTTAGTCTTTTGTGCTTCACTGTAAGACGGCAGCTTCCTCACGCTAGCTTGTTCATTCCAACTGCGAACACAAAATTATATGTTAAATCGGTACTTGGATAGACTAGGAAGTATTGTTAAGAGTGAGTGTTAAAGGAAGGACTGCCGTTGAGACACTTGAGACTATACAATATACATTTCTCGCTGTAGCATTGAGTTTTACAAATTTCGTATGTGTGTAAAACCTCACCTTTAAGTTCTGTCGAGGCAGCGTGCAACACAGAGACATATTTCATAATCAAAGTAAATTAAATGTTACAGAATATTATTACAATATAAGAGTAGAACACCACACGACTACCTACAGTCAAACAACACAAAACAATCGTCACTAACTGTCTGAACCAAGCCAATTGATCGCCTAATCAATACGTGCCAATAGTGCCGTGCTATTCAAACCAAACTCATTGACTATTCAAGTATTCATGCTTAGACTCTTCACAATGTCAGTTCTAGCACCATCAGTTTCTCACTATCACAATCAACCGATCATCACACCTTGCATTATTGTGTTTTTAAGCTTTTTAGTGCCACGCACATTACAAACTATATACATTTTGGACAGTTTTTGCCTTTTACCGCATCATTTTTTAATCCTCATGCAAACTAGCACAGTGACGAGGTCACTTGATGTATTTGTAGCAATATTCGTCGATGTCCCTATCAGAGACCAGAAACACGCCATCGTCGTTGGTCTGGTACAAGAGATGCAGTAAGCACAACACATGGACGGAACACAAGAGGCAAACAGCGAGCAAGCAGTCGAGCCACGCTACCTGATCCGACGGACGAACCCGCCCACCACCCAAGTGGAAACTGCCGCGTCCAATATCCAACATGACGAGAATTTTCAATGAAAATCCAATTCGGAATATAAAGCAGCATGTGAGGAAATTAGAACAAAATGAACATTTTGGAGGACCTGATGATGATGATGATGTCAAATTATAGATGATACACGGATGTTACGTCAATTCTTCAATGATATAAATACAATTATAAGATAAATCAAATAAAAATACCAGTGAAATAGGGAGACAATGTTAAAGTGATTCTACACATGGAAGTTGGTGCGAATGTCATTTTTTTATTCATGTAGTCTTTGAATATGATGATCCATTTGGAATTGTTAAGATTTGATACTAACGTTTGACTTTTGGAGACGGTATGATGTACGAGTGACGAGCAATGATCTTTATATTGTGACATGTATAAGGGGATACTGGGGGGTATGTACATTAATATGATAGATGAGTGCAGTGTTTTAAAAATGGACTTTATTGTAGCGAAGATAAACCTAAAACAATAAATAAAAATATTGGAAAGATGGTGGAATAAATAAAATGTAATAGAGAAAGGAAAGTTAGTATGACTAAGTAAATAGAAAGTGAGGTAGCTGTATGAGACAATGTTGAAGCAATAGGTGTTGCGCTCAGTGTGTGTAATAAAAATGTTGTCTACAATAATGTTCAGGATGCGTTACCTCACTAATCCGGAATTGTCAGAACTCGTTAACGCCGAGCTCATCGGCGGCCGCAACTGAAATAGAAACACACTCATTTTTACTATCTTTTGGTTCAATGAATGTTGCTTATTCATTAATAAAAAGAATATTCCAATATATGTCATTTCCTGCAAGGATTTGGCGCAGGCCCAGCAGTGGGACAGTGTAGACCAACAAAAGAAAAACGGTTATTTACTATTTGTTTAAGGAATCTTAGATATTAAAATGTTTAAGCAATTGAGTAAGATACCTGAGATACAGGTTTATTCGTAGTTCAGGTAGAATCCAATTATTATATTATACTTCTAGTTTAAGGCCCTAATATTGTAAATATTTATTTTAATAAATTATTTAAATAAAATATTTCAATTTCAACCTTTTAACTTTAAAAACTTTCAAAACTCCTTTTTTAATACATTAGTAGTATTTCATTTTGAATTAATTATCAGTAAGTAGTCTTTTTGATGAGAATGAAACTCAAATTTAAGCTTCTCTGTTTCCTCACTCTTTGGGACTTTATTTTCTATTTGGTCGCACTACACCTATCTTAAATCATAGGCGACCAGGATCGACTTCTAACTGTTGCTGCAATTGAATTTCATCAACTTTCGCGGCCAACTTTGTAGCAGTTAGTTCTTGCTCTAGCTAACAAATCTGTATTTGTGCTATCACAGTTGCATTCTTCTTGATTTTTTCCCTTTTACTTCATACTACAGTTCTAATTGGTACGTACCCGGTCGGTCTGCGTGGCGACATTGCAGGTGTCATCTTGTCGCGGCTCGTGGCTCTCGGCCATGCGCAACATCTGTTGCTGCAGGACGCGAACCAACCGGTCGCGTTCTTCTAGCTGACTCTGTAAGTGATAAACATAAATGAATATAAACAGATGGTTTCAATAGCTATTGCATATTGCTTTCAACACTGTTAAAGCTATTGACAAACAGATAAAAGTAGTGAGCGTCAGGATGGTGAGTGTAATGTAACTAGTACATGTCAGGCATATTGCTTTCATAACTACAGCTCGTTTATCTGTAACATAACACCCGCCATCCTGACGCTCACGGAATATGATATTAATGTATTATTTTGACTTTTTTAATACTAAGCGAGTGTTATTTTTATTCAAATGAGTAGGTGGCAACACAAATTAACATCCAGTTTGTTACTGAGGCCTTGATTGTTCGGAACGGAGTTTCCACAGAGATCCATAACTCCCCAGAGAGTTCATTGTTTTCAATCACGAGGAGGCAAGCGGTACATAAGGTAAAATACACATATCTAAAGTGTCAGCTGAGAGATTGCTTGCACTTCGTCTCGCAGTCGCATTGTATCTCGTTTCCCCATTGTTCTCATAACTTTCGCAAAGTGATAGATGACTAATTTGTTCCATTCTTATCTCCTGTCCATAGATTTAATTAAACTTATGTGTCTCTTTCGAAATGGTTTGACCGATTTTCTTTCCTTCGTCGATGTCCTTTTTTTAACATGCGAGGAAGTACATAGCTGCTGATATTCTAGTTTCATTTTCGGATTAGCGTCAATCTGCTCCCGACCTGAGTTATGCAATGCTGCTAAGGCCTTAAAGATTGAAGAAATTCAGGTTTATTTTGACACTCCAAAACATATAATTTATAAGTACTTATTTATTTTATGTGGCTTTACTGTCTGAGAGATAAATCCATGAGCTCGTTTCGCGTGGAAAAGTAGGACTATTGCCATAATTTGAGCCCCTTATAAGTTAAGTGTGTTTAAGTTCTAAACAAGGCCCGATGACCGGCAATTATCTAATTAGATGCTTAAAGGAGCATGAATAACATTGGATAAATAATTGCTAGCAGACTAAACTCAAGATGAGAAGCTTTGCCAACAAATAAACATGCTAGGGAAGATAGTTTTCACGATTCATCCGTCCGTAAAATTGACTCTTGCCCTTGCGGCCACTTTCGGAAACCGAATGCGATTGCCCGCATCCAGTTGCCCGAACACGGTTACCCGCATGCTTTGCGTTCACAGTGTGTGCTCACCTGCAGGTACAGTATCTGTCGGCGCATCTCGGCGCAGGCGTCGGGGTGCAGCGGCGAGGCGGGGGGGCGGCGCCCGTTGCCGCGCGCGGGGCTCTCCGCGCACGCCGCCAGCAACGGGTCGAGAGTTTCGCTCTGCGCATACATGCTGACATTACAATCTTGAACCGACTGTGTTATATCGATTGTAAAACAAGCAAAAAGAATCTTCCACCAAATGCTGACAAAAGTAATTCTTCATAAAACTTGTAGATTTCTTCCAAAAGAAAGTGATGATATTACTGAGGGTTTTCATAGCAAGCAGTATTGATTGCAAAACTGAATTGTTTAAACTGAATGTGCTAGTCGTTCTAAGCAAATTTTTTAATTTCAGCTGCATCGATTCAGGTAAAAGGCTAGCAAAGTGCCTAAGTGCTCGAGAGTTTCTAATGATACTTTGGCGGTAGGTATATTATTTGAAGCCATAAGTCAAAGACGCTGGAGAGCAAAACATCAACGGTTTATGAGTTGAAAAAGTTGACTCAGGTGTTCACTATTCCCTTTTATGGAGTAAAGGAGTCCATTATTTATGCATTCTTACGCCTTGTAAACTAAGTAAAGCCCAGTTGGAAGGGCTTTCAGAAGATGCTAATTTTATATCTTCAAACAACTTTTAGACATACCTACTGCTTGTATAATAGTAGTATTCCAGGCAAGGGCCAAATCGGAATTAATTTTCGGTTTCGGTTTAAAGAAATTTATTTCTCATAAGAACATACAGTCCGCTTATAATGAGATACAAAGTAATAAACATAAATACAGTGACAATACCCTCCAGAGTATTAGCAGTTATAATGCACTTAAATGTTTCTTCAGCTTATATTTAAACATATTTACGTTATCCTTTTCCTTTATTTAAGACAGAATTGTGGTCAAATTTAAGGGTGTGGTACAGACCATCAAATTAAACCACCTTCTCCATGGGACCGACATGTCCATGTTGATCCCATAGAGAAATTTGTTCAGTTTGATGATCTGTACCACATCCTGAAATTTGATCACACCTTTCTGATACACCCTGTATGTTTGTATTTAAAAATTAAATTGTTTCTAGTCGGGCTCTTTGGCATTATTATGTTTATTTATATTATTGGTTTTAAAATCTTATTCTTCGTAGAGCACAATTCATTTAGCTTGCTACTCAATCCTATCTGTAATTCTGACTGACTGTTTACTAATTTTTTACTAGTTGGCTTTGTGTCATTGAACGTAAACTTTCGTCGACTCACTCTAACACCCAATACTACGGTATTGTATTAGCGGTAATTTGGTTTCAGTGTCAAGGTCATTTTGTTCAAATCTACGACCTCTACCTTATTTACTTCATTTCCTACATTACTTTATGCCTATACAAAGTCAAATTAAATTAGTTAGCGAAACTCCGCAGACGTGATGGGTGTCAATATCTTCTTTTTTTTTTCGTTAGCCTATGTTGTGTTCTACTGCTGAGCAAAGGGCTCCCCTTTTTCCTTCCAAATCTCCCTGTTTTGAGCGATCTCTGGCCATGTTGTCCCTGCAAGCCTCGTATCATTGATCTTAACAAGATAAAAATAAAAATAAAAGATTTTATGTTTTTTTTAGGGGTCAATGAACACTGGTATTGTTTTTACTTCAAGTGTGAGTTAAGAAAAACTGTTTTCTTTTCTTTTATCGTGTTTAGATATCCATATCCATATATCCCATCAAGTCTATGAAGTTTACACAGAAACAAACTGTTTTTTAAACTGTTATTTCAAGTGACACTAACTGCGGTCGATAACCCCACAGAAAAACCAAATTGCTTCATTTCTTTTTTGTATTATTATGTTTAGACATGGATACCCATCAATTCTGCGGAGTTTCGCTACCTAATTTAATTTGACCCCGTATACATTTTAATTTATCAATATTGGCACTTAGTTTATTACTACCCTTATTAGATTTTTTCTAATTTTCTACAAATTAACAAGATTTTATTTACGGCTGTCTGTTATCTAAGTAAGTACCGGTATATTGTTACTAATGAACCTCTGTACTTAGAAAGATTGCGTCATTAACAACTTGCCAAACCTCAACAACCTACGTAGACTGGGGATTAGGATTACCTATAAGCGAACTAAATTCTACTTGAACGAGGTCATCAGTCTTCGACCTCATTCTATGCCTAATGCATTATAGGTACCTACCAACCTACAAAAATTTTCGGTCGTTTACCAAAATCTTGTCGATTCGTTTCTATTTGTGAATAAAAGTTATAGAGATGAATGGACTGGATGTAATTTATGGGCCAACTAGATAAATGCAACTTTTAACAGAATTTTGAAGGGGATTCTAATGTGAACGTGACAATTATAGTGTCTCAACAAATGCCAAAGAAAGAATACAGTTTCAGTTTATTAAAAGAAACCTTTATAACGGTGCAAAACGTTTTCTAAGCTCTTAATGTTAATAGATTAACCCTCCAAATCAGTATTTTTGTTAGTTCTGTCATTTAGTTCCATACAAACCCTCGCGTAATTTCATAACCTCAAAATGTTTTCTCCAGAAAACTTAGTAAAAACAAGCGTCATTAAAAAAAATTATGTTGTGTTCTGTAATTGCATTTAATGTTGTGTAATTACGAGCGACGTTTTGTTTATGACATACTTTCAGATGTAGAAATAACAAGATAATGAAAGCGTAATGCGTTTGCGTCATTTGACTAAACAGTCCCACCACAGTTAGAAAACATGTGTGAAAATTAAAACTAAGTATTATGAATATTGCTGATTCTTCTAGGTGCCTAGATCAAAACCCAGTGATTGTAATAATTTGAATAAATAGATAATCAGTTCTACTTGCTTTGTGACCTTTGTATTTAATAAGGAAGTAATCGCATTTTAACTATGCACAGCTTATATTGTTCACTTTGCAATAAAGTTGAAGGATAATGCATTTTAAAGCGTTGTTGTTACATTTTACAAGGAAAAGGAAGGCACAAATATGGCGGATCCTTATTTAAAAGTAGGTACAGTCAGGGAAACGCGATTGTTTAGCAAATTTACTACCAATTTCATCAGTCCGTACCTATGTTCAAATTACAACTATCATTCTTTATTATTCGTAAGTACACTGCTACAACGATTTTTTGGCGCTCGAATGACGTTGACAGCAGAGCGCTGTTGGTAAACATTTGTGCAATTGTTTTGTGAAATGTCACTTGAAGTGTATGCAAAAAACAAGATGGCCGCGTTAAATCCGATTTTGGCCACGCGCCAGAAGGACGTTGTAGCGTATATAAAAAGCTATTAACCGGCAAATTGACGTAGTGTATTAATTTGTTAAACAATACATTTCCCTGGCTGCAGATTCAACATTGAATAGCAAAGTGCATCGGTGCAATATTGCGAAGGCAGGTTACTTACACTCATCGAATGAAGCTCCTCCCCGGGCTGCATGCGGCAAACAAGGCGATGCAACCAAATAAACATATAAGAACGTTACAACACGCCAAACAAATTAAATGTGCCAAGTACAAGCAAATTAATGCTATTTAGTGAAACAACCACTGCCCACTGAAATGTGACGGTGTATATACACGGTTTACTTATCAACTTTGCATCTTTTCAAGTGAAATTTATCGGATCCCATTTCAATGGACAATGGTGCAAAATACAGAAAAAAATTAAAACATCAAAATACTGAAAACTATTGATACTTAAAGGGAAAATCAAAAGTAGGTTGAAACTATAATGAAACTGCATTTCTATTAAATATCAAGGATGATTTTAAAGGCAAAACCATACTGTTTTTAGTTCAAAGCGTTTCAATAGCACTCAGTCATTGTCAGATTTGTATCTAGTGTAACTAGTTTAGATATAAATCTGTGCACTGAGTTAACTGTAGGTAACTGCCTGGGAAGGGAAATTATGGAATGGAAATTAAGGGGGACAATAGTTTCTACAAACATGCTGAGTACCTATGAACATAAGATAATGATGAATTGAATATGCAGCCACACTAATTGTGAGTACACTTAATATTCAAAACGTACAGACATGCTATTTCGTTATGCACAACAAAACTAGGAACATGTAATTGTGAACTACTTACACATCGATACAAGGAAGTAGACATGATAATATTGGGTTACTGAAGTATGTTGAGTGTGATTTATTGTGGCGAACGAAATTACCGCTAAGCTCACAGAAATATGAAAGAAAATATGTTTAGCTAAACTACGTATTATATGAAGATATAGATAGTCTACTCTAACGTGTACTGATTCTAAATTCATGATTTTACGCTATATGGATTTACCTAATTAAAAATATTTATAAGCTCATTTTTAATCTGAAACAAACTTTCAGGAAATATAATGAAGCTGGTCTAAAATCTAATTAAGACAAGCCATGAAAGTAAAATCCATATTAATTGGTTTAAACTATGTGATTCACTATCTCTGAATGGGATCAATTATTAATGTAAATGGTACAGCAATGAGCTACAGTAGCACAAATCATTAATAATTATGCGTGTGCACTGAAACAGATCATTTAGATAGACACAGTTTCATCCGAGACACGAGATACTTACACACGCACAGACAAAGAAATGAGAACATTAAATTACTATTGTAATGACTACAGAAACTTATATAAGACACGAAATAATTGAGAAAGTGAGTCTTGAGGTAAAGTAGAACAAAGTAATGGCTGCGTCATTTTTCATATTTATTTGGCTTCTGTCAAATGTCTAGCTGTTGCATTAAAGTAGAACGTAACTGTTCTTTATATTGACTTGGTAAGGAAAAATGCTTGCTCATCATTAGAAAAACGTAAGCAAAGTTTATGAGGAGTGATTATGGAAATCTGTGTTATGGTAAAGGGATTGGATGCAGACGAATGGGATGTTAAGGATAAGGTAGAGGGAACAGAAAAAACTGGCAATTTACGGGATTGGTCGTAAAACAGTTTTAGTAGGGAGTAAATATGGCACACCGAACTTAAACAAAGTGTGATCTCTTTCTAAAGCTATATATCATATCTAACGCCCGCCGTATTGTCCTACACGTAGTCTTTTTTGATCATACATGCAAAGCATTAAAGCTAACAAGTAACTGACCTCCTGTAAGACCCGCTTGAGCTGCAGCAGCAGTGTCTTGATATCGACCACGTCTTGCAGCAGCGAGGCGGGCGCCGGCGCAGGCGATGTGCTGCCATCACTGATGCCGGCGTCCGACGGCGTCTGCGTCCGCGAGCGCTGCAAAAGCCGCGCTGTGCGTACTGGCAAACTGGCCCTGGAAATATACGTGTCTTGTTAATTATGGTCTGCAGAGTTGACAAAAAAATTCATAGTCTGCTCTTGTTTCGGTACGAACATACCCTCACCCTCATGCGGTGTCGTGACTGGTTAAAAATATTGATATCATCAAGTTAGAAGTGGGGCCCGGACAGACTGTCCAAGCTGCGTGTGTGGGGCTGGGCATTTTAAAAGACAACACACAACTACTTAACATTTATTTCTTTCTACTTGGAACGGTTGCTGTACAAACTAAATAAATTAGGCAGAATTCCTCACAAGCCAATTCTCCTTGAATAGAAATAGCTCTATTGATAACAAATACGAGTGAAGACCTCGTCATTAATACCTTATCAAACATCTCACGAGAGCTGTTATCATTTAGAAGATTTTATCATCCATAAATTCCAACCATCCACAGATATCAACTATCAATATTAAGAAACGTCCGCCTTTTGCTAAATCATAGCCAGTTCCATAAATAGTTCAGCCATTCCGTATTTCCGGGAAGGACATGAAAATCCCCTAAAGTTAATGGGCAGAGTAATGGCTTGCTGATTCCATTTGAGGGTCATGACGATAGGCGTGTGCCGACCCGCCTACTCAAATTAATTAGCTAAACTAGGGCGACAAACGATGATACAGTTGTTATACCACCTGTTAAAGTTATAACTATATCTACTAGTTACCCGCCTTGGCTTCGCATGGATGCAATTGACTAATGTGGCGACATGTCAAAGCATCGATATTTCAGTGTATTATTTGAGTTGAATACTAATTTAATACACTTATATCTTCCGGAATTAATTCTTAAAATTATGGTGAAAACGGCATCGAAATCCATTATGTAGTTAAGAGGAACAAAGCGGTCACACAGACAGACACGTCAAGCGACTTGTTTTATACTATATATGTAGATATAGCGTATGTTTAACACAATCTAGTTAATGAATGTAGACCTAAGTATGTTTCCGGACTAGTTATACTATGAATGGAATACTGAAAATGGTTTGGCTCGTGGAAAGCCAACATTCTACAAGTTGCTGTGAATGTAGTTTCACATAGCCGTTACCATCTTCTAGTTAGTGTTAGTGCGTCAAGGTCTGATCTCTAGTCTCTCAATGCCAATGGTTTGATTCTTTAGAATTAGATTCAGTCATTATTTGTTTTCCCTTTGTCTTAGCTACATACTTACAATGGCATCATACTATCATTGAAAAAGGTTTATTTGATATAGGGCTGATTTTTCAATCGACAAATCATTTTTATACGTGAAATAAAATTGACGTCACCATTCCATACAAAATCTGCCAGATTTTGTATGGAAGAACTGTCAAAAATTCAAAATTATTCCTCGGATAAAATTATCTGGCGTTGGAAAAATCAGCCCAAAAAGTATCATAAGCATAAATATTAGGTAAGATATACAAGAAGTAGAATGAGTTTAATGAATTGTTTTATTGTCGATGTAAACGCACAAACAGCAAACAACCAAATCTGAAATACAGCTGTTTTATTACAGATCGTATATTTATTTGTGAAGTAGGAAAATGCTCAGCAGTCATTAGAAGGAATGTTTTGTTCTACAGTCGAGAACCCAGTAAACGAGAGTAAGCAACAAGCATGGAAAATCAAACAATAGACGAAAACAAAGAGACAAAGGAAAGTTTGATTGTGCAATACACGTTATTATACTGCCGTGGATTACCACAATCAAGTGACGTTGATGCTATTGGGAAAGAAACCAATAACATCCGGTTATGAAATCCTCAGCCAATAGAGCGTATAGGAAAGGTAGTGCTATACAAAAACGAAACAAATGCAATAGAATTAGACGGTCTATGCAGCCATGTAAATAAGAAAATGAATAGACAAATACATAAATATTGTATTTAATATGTGTCCGTCATCACTGTTTTTCTGCGATAGGTGTATGTTATGACCTGTTCAAACAAATAAGGATAATCCACATCGTTTTGTTTATGAATCATTTATAACTACAGCGGCTTCAGCTCGCCTAAATCACTGCCTCTCCATTGGCCTTGCGATGTTGCTTCGGCCGCGGTGGTTACTTGGCCTTTCAATGTACACGAAACAGCGCTAATATTGCTCATAGATGGACGAGGTTGTGAATAAAATAACACTCGACTGCGACCTAATTAGGAAACTCGAATGCAAAATGAAGTGAATAAGTCGTTGTTGACTAAAATCATTAATTGTTCCATGAAAGTAGAGCGTGTGTACATGTTCGACATAATTGTTTCATAAACACATAATTTTGAAAACACGACACTCCGTGATACATAAACCACTTGATATCGTAAGATAACACTCATGTTTCACCTAACAGATACGATATCGATTTAATTTTTATACGAATTATTGTTTCTGATACCAAATTCTTAAAGAATAAATGCGTTTCATTCATATTTGATGTCACTCTCTATGTTAAATTACAGAAACCGCACACTGTTGCACATTTTTTGTGTTATTTATTGGCCACCTGTATTGTTTTGCCCTCTGGCTGCGCAGACTGGGCGCGGGGCTGGCGGAGCGCGCGGCAGCGGGCTCAGCGACGGCGACATGGAGGTCCGTCTTCTGCCTCCTGGCCCCCAGGTGCTGGGCGTGCCCAGGCGGGCCGGCGTTCGCAGACGTGGCCGAAACTGACCGCATGTCGCGCGGGAGACTTTCACAGCGCGCACGCACGCGACCAACTGAAGTACGGCCGCGGCCCGCGCTATCGGCGCCGCCACCGCCGCTGACGACGCACCAGCTCGCCCGGAAAAATCAGATCTCGTGGCGTCGACCCTATCCATTCATGCCGAACGGATCATAATCATCACGCAGTTTTCTTTTTGTTACACTCTATTTGTAGCCGAGTACTGTTAAACCTGAAAGTCTACGCACCGTCGTAATTGTTTATCATAATGTTTGCCATAACAGCAACATAACGCGGGATGATAATGCACGTGAGGCCACTGACTCCTAGTTTGGCAACAGGGGCATGTCAAATGACGCAGCGAGGTGTGTAAAAAAGGGAGAAGGCTGAACGAGCGATTCTAATGTCTGAGTCGTCACACCGAGCGTCACGCTTGCTGACCGCGCACTGCCACCACAAGCACTTTCTTTTGCACGTGATTATGTTTGTTTTGTGTCATTATACAGATATTGTCCGTAACGACCGGATCAGAATTTATAGCACGTGAAAAAACACAAATTTACACTGTTTTACACACAACACTACACTATATTTAACACGTACGGACGGAAGAGTAGTCGGAGGGTGTGATAATTATTAGGTATCTTATAGGTCAGTGTCAATGTCTGGACGCGTTTGTTTGTTTTGCACAGGGTCGCCGGTCTGGTTGCCTCCTGCTAGTGAGTAGAGGCGTAGCGCGCATGCGTCAGTCCGTTCAATAATCACCCCCGGCTCAGCTGATTTATTTCTATGTTCTCCCTCTGTACGTAGCAGCTGAGCAAATGTTTAGAAATGGAAGCGTATTTGAAATGTTTAATTAAATGTTATATTCACAATTTTCAAAGTTATGAAAACTTAAAATGCGAAAGGTGACGTCATAACCGATTTTCGCCCGAGTGTGACGTCATTACTTTATTGTAGCTGATCACACTCTTACAACATTTTCATTATATTGCATGAGAGAAAAATCGCATTATCTGTAGGTATCTAGGGAAAAATCAATGTTTATTATCCGACCGTTATTTATAGAGATGAAGATCAACATTATTTGGCGTAGCGAGCATTGTACGCTCCAAATGCAACCACATTTAAATAAACAACATATCAGCTAGGACTAATACTAAAGTGCTAAAATGATCCACGGATGATTTGCGGACTTAGTTCCGTTACTATTTATAGTATAGTACCTCCAGGTACAGGTAGTTTTAAGGGGCGGTAATGGAAGCAAAGCTGTGTCGGTCACGGTTTGGGCTGGCGACGATGGCGGCCAAGCGAAACGCAATTGTCTAAAAATACGGTAACTTACCATGGGTACAATTACGTACCGTCCTGAACAGACTGCCAGAAATAAACTAGTTAGTTTTGTAACTTTAATGACTGCTGTTTAAGTGGTCGCAGAACAAAGCAGGATGTGTGTATGTACGGGTCACCAAAGGACATAGTAACCAGAGTCGAATATGGTTGAAGTTTAGTAAGAAACCGATCGATGTTTTCGAATATTTAATTCAATTAATAGAAAACAAACAGTTCTTTTATCAAATTTTATTTGATTTGATAAGAGTTTACCAAATAACATTAGACAAAATAATTCTCACACTAATTAGCCAGAAATCTAGAAAACACGAAGCAAATCTAATAAAATAAATAAAGAGAAAGAATACTTTACATTCACTCTTTCGCCGACTTACGTACAACGGATGAGAAAATGCAGAAATTCAATTAGAAATAATTCAATTACAGACGAGAATAGTCATGTACTTATATTTATGTGTATATTTAGGCACATAACGTATGCAAATGTTGTAGATATAACAAGTGATGTATGTAACAAAATGCGTGATCATGCGTTGCTTGCGTTTAGTGCCAAGTAATCAAGGAGCCCGGGGGGAACGCCCGCATAAGAGGCAAGACATGTCCAACTAATTATTACTTTCATTATAACCCTGGCAGCTAACTAGACCGTGGGCTTTACGATACAACTTGTTTCCTGTTTCCTTCTGAGCAAGGGAATAAATAATAATGCGAATATAATTATGTGAAGCTTTTTATGTAGCTTGCGGTGGTTGAATGAAATACGAAGTTTTGAACTACTGGGTTTTTGCTGCTTGTGTTTTTAATTAACTTCATTATAATATATTCTTCTAAGAAAAAAAAAATGATTCGTTGACATGGACAGTTATGTGATTACAAAATATATGCCTTGAAGGTGCAAGAAAAATCTAACCAAACACCATCTAAGTATCAAAAATGATAACCGGCAATACTGTCTACTCGTCGGACTCTATTGATGCGGCTCCTACGTAGGACCTACGTGGCTGCTAAGCAAGGCTTACGCGTCTGCTACGCAGGGTCTACGCGGGTCATACACAGAGCCTGCGCGGCTCCTAAGCAGGGACCGCGCGGAGTCAGCGTCTACGCTGGACAAAGGCCGAGTACGAAGCCACTTCAGGAGTTTATACATATTTATGAACTGCTTCCAACCTACAATATTAATCGTATTCATTAACAATGGTAGTATATTTGCTGTTCCACATTAATTTGTTCTAACTAAGCCTCACACGCCCTCATTTCGCACTGCCCAGTGTGAATAAGTTCATTAAGTAATATTAATGTTCCGAGTAAAATTATGTAGTGTTTCATTAGAAGCCTGTATTGTACTTTCGAATCTAGATATTTACAGTAAAATTTCTCCGAAAGGGAATACCTAATTAATTTGAGTCGCTTTTGATAAAGGTAATTTCATTTATTTAGAAGAAAATGTCTTCTAGACTCCATCTTACTTCAATTTGCTACATTTTATTAAACACACGAAATAGCTGTTGCTACTTACTGTTTGTGCAACTAGAGAAACCCGATCGTGTGGGTATCGCGGTATTGTTCGTGTAATCAATACGTGTTAATTAAATCGATAATGTTTAATCAACATGGAAATTGAAAACCCACATCATGTATTGATTTTATAAACACTCCCAATTTCGATTAGTCTAAAATACTCATGTTCTTTGTTGAACGATCAATTTAACCCATAATTATATTTCGTTTAGTCCACAAAGTTTTTAATGATCGCTCACAAACTACCAGCGTTTATGCTCAATATTATGCCCACGCTATAGTTTCCTTACGGGAATAATACCAGAAGTCATAAGTTTAAATTAAGTTCTTAATTAATGATGTTCAGTAACGCAGACGGCGTTGTGGCCTCGAGCCGACCGCAGCCCGCAGGCGATTCTATTCAAACGATATAGTACCACCACAAATTAGATAGGTCCTACAGAAGGTCAGCTCCATCACGGTAATGTTATACCGTAGCTCCATACAATCAGCGTAAACAGGTGCACGCACACATAGATACGTAGGGTACGGAGATTTCAAACAAGCTTAAGGGGGTTGCGCTAAGGTAGCCCGCGAAATTCAATTCAAACGTTTTATACAATTTGCAGATCAGCTGCAGTTGCAGGTTTTATGCAGATCTAAATATGGCCGTAACAAATATTTATTTATAGAATTATAATCATACAAATCATCAATCTTCTTTCAATCAAAACTTTCTAAGTTCATCTTACCCTATAGAATGACTATTATATGACATCATGACATTTGAGGCCAATTTTAACTAAAGGAGTTGTATTGCTGATTTTAATTATTTATAATTCTAATGATTTATGGAGCAGTGGAGGCCCAGTGGTAACGGCCGCGACTTACGAGTTGTAGGTCGCAGGTTCGAACCCAGACAGGCGCTTTACTTTGTGTAAATTATTTCATCACCACTGCTCTCAAAACGGTGAAGGAAAACATCGTGAGGAAACCGGCATGGCCTAGAACCAAGAATTCGAAGACACGTGACATCTGCCAACCCGCACTGGGCCCGCGTGGTGGATTACGGCCCATTCCCTCTCACCGAGAGGAGGCCTGTGTCCCAGCAGTGGGAACATTATAGGCTGATTATGTATATAATTCTGTAAAGTCATATTGTTTACGGTCGCGAATCATATTTTAATCAACATACAACTTGACACCTGCAAATTGCAAAAAACGTAAGAATATGTTAAATTTGCGGGCTGCCTTAGCGCATTAGGATGACGCTTAAGGGGAACCATACGGTCTACTCGTAGCCAGTTTCCCGCTAGATGGCGCTGAAGTCAACATTTTCAGTTTATATTGTTTTATGTGCGAACATAGCAGGACGTCGGAGTAGTTTACGCAGTACTCTGACATTACACTTTACTGAACTTAGTCATATCATTGCCTCAAAATCCACCCAATTCTATTCTATGAGTGCTCTATGATTATCGGTCGTTGTACAGAGTCGACCTTCTGTATGGTATCTTGGCACCAATTCTTTCTCACTGAGGATTCAAGTTACCGTGGTCTGCTTTGCTAATTAATACAACGCAATTGGTGCATTGTTTGTGTGTTCCGAACATTAAGCTGCTATGTAAAGTTATAGGTTTGTTTTTTATGCTTTAGTTTTAATACAGGAAACTGTACTGGATTTATCACATGTAAAGTCTTCTTGAAACTCTCGTGCTACGGAAACATCAACGTTTAATATTGGGGTTAAAGTATGAAATTGCCGATTTAAACTGAAAAATTGAAATTCGTTTTTTTTTTAAATTTAACATACCTATTTATTTAATCAAAATAATTACCATTATTATCTATACATTGCTGCCATCTAATAGGAAGGTCATTTATGCCTTTGCGATAGAACTCTCGTGATCTAGATTCGACAAACTGTGTGAAAGCATTTTGTACTGCCTCCTGAGAAGAAAACTTTTTATCACGTAGAAAATTGTCCAAATCACGAAAAAAATGGTAGTCCGTTGGAGCAAGGTCTGGCGAATACGGAGGGTGACGAATGGTTTCTAATTGCAGTCCCTGTAGAGTTAAAACGGTTTCTCGTGCTGTATGAGATCTCGCGTTATCATGGAGCAATAATGGTGAAGATCGATTCATGAGTCGGGGCTGTTTCACTGCTAGTTTTGCTATCATTGTTTGGAGTTCGGCACAGTAGACATCTACCGTTATTGCTTGACCAGATCGGAGAAAGCTATAGTGAATAACACCATGCTGAGACCACCAAACAGTTACCATTACCTTTTTATTGGTAAGCTTTGCTTTAGGACACTGTTGCGGCGTTTGACCTGGGATCAGCCATTGCATTTTTCGCTTACGGTTATCGAAAAGAATCCACTTTTCATCACATGTCACAATTCGATCCAATATTCCTTCATTTCTGTATCGATTCAACAAGGCAACACAAGTTTCAACACGCGTTTCTTTCTGCAGATCAGTCAAATCATGAGGCACCCATTTGGCTCGGATCGGCTTCCACCATCTCTTTCAATTCATTGTTATTCACCTGTGTGGGCGGTCTTCCACATGGTTCGTTCTTCAAATCAAAGTTTCCATCACGAAAGCGTTTAAACTAAAATCGCACGGTGCGTTCATTAGCAGTCCCCTCTCCAAACGCAACATTGATATTGCGAGCTGTTTCTGCCGCGTTAGTTCCGCGTCGGAACTCGTATTAAAAAATAACCCGAATTTTCGAAGTATCCATCTTTCTTCTCTAAGCTGAATAAAAAAAACAACTGAAAGTCGATAGTCGAATGTTGCACATTTTTTAAAAGAAGAACTTCATAGGTACCATGTGAAAAAAGTTTCACTCAAAAATCTCAAACCATGAAGGTTCTATGTCAATTCGAAGTACCTATTACAATAAAACGGCAATTTCATACTTTAACCCCTATTACTATAAAGCCGTCATCTGCCATATTTTTTTAAAAGAGCAAGTTAATAACGTCTAGACATAAGCTATGTATTCCTATGTATATAGGAAATGCATGGGGCGCGATGCAGACGAAGCGAACCGTTACAGCAAAGGCTATAAGGACTAATGTTTTCACATAAAAGTACTTGCGAAATTTTACTATTGCAGTATTTAAAGGGGTTGGATTTACCCCACTCTCATACATATGCATGTGACATTTGCGTGGTAGAACGTTTTCAAGTGCATGTTTTAACATTTGACATTTAGCGAAGCAGGCAATCGTGGTTCGGTTGTCTTTGGGGTAGTTCTACTTTATAGTTTTTTTTCAGAGGTTTTTAGGTCTAATGAGTCTATTCAATCCTGTGCAGGCTGTCGCAATTATTAGATTAGGCCTGATTACATGCATAGTTTGGGACTATTTCCTACATGTGACTTTAAGTTCAAATAAATAATTATCGAGTTCTGTAAGTACAGGGTGGTAGGGACACCGACGCGCACCCTCTTACCATGGATTCTGTACACGATTCTGAACCCCCTGCATAGAAATTTTTGTCGGTTATTAAAAAAAAAATGCTGTTCCATACATTTTGACCGCTTATAGGTAATGAAACAGCAGATTTTTTTTTAAATATACGAACAATTTCTACAATCGATACAATCGGAGGGGTTCTAAAATCATGTGCTGAATTCATGGTTACAGTTTGCGCGTCACTGTCCCCGCCACCCTGTATTTTTTCTACTTCCTATAAAATATCTCACCGTAAAGTATAACATTAGTAACGCGTAACAGTTACAACGCAATCTGAGCATTAGATACGTTCAATAACTTTCCACCAATCGTTTTCCTATGGTTATCGAACTCGCCAATCATTCGATTAAAGTATGGTGCGTAAAATCTTCAAAACAAGATGGTTTTTTTACCTCGCTATAATATCTCATAGAGCTATGATTATGTAAGCATACCTATAATTCATTATGATGTATATCAAAGGCACCGACGTACCTGAGGTCGTTAACTTTTACCGTTTACTTCGTAATTGCCAAACTCGTGAGGAAAATAATAGTACGCGATAAGGATAATATCACTACCTACTTTTACAATAACACGGTCATATCAATATAACTATTCCACGAAGTGTAACAGTGAGATGAAAATTGCATAGAATGATAAATGGTGCATATAATCAAAAACTATTTTACGGCTTGTCGACGAAAGAGTGCAATCTCTATATATTATAAATAGAAGTCGCATTTCGAGTCCATCTGTCTGACCGGATTTTCACGCGATTTTCGCGATAATTTAAAGAATTTATTAAGGAAATATTGATGTTTTGTCAAGTAGTAACAACCGTGCGACGCAGGAGCGGTTCGCTAGTTATAAAATAAAAGCTTATAATTATAAACAAAAGCATATAATTTTGTTTCTTGGCTTATTAATTGAGACCTCTGACACAATACTTTTATTTATCAGTTACTAGCAGCGCCCCGCGGTTTCACCCGCATAAGTTTCGATCTCGTGTGGATAAAAAGCATAGAACAGATAAAATGTATCCTATGTGTTAATTCTGGTTATAAACTATCTGTGTGTCAAATTTCATCCAAATCCATGCAGTAGTTTTTGCATGAAAGAGTAACAAACATCCATCAATCCATTCTCACAAAGTTTCGCGTTTCAAAATTAGTAGGATATGAAATTTACTTATTACAATTCCGACATCTACACCTTGCATAAAGTGCAGTATTAACAGCAATAAGTAAGATAATGGTAACTGATGTGCCAGTACCCAGAACTTGGACCGTTAATTAAGTTAGGTACTAGGAATATTAGAAATTCTGTACTTGGAAACTTTAGCAACAATAACTACGATAAATTGCCCAATTTAACAGCTACCTGTGTCACGTAGAAGCCATTAAATTGTGCTAAATTATCGAATCTAAATCTAAGCCTTTTATGTGCGTTTTTATTACTATCTAGAGTGGGAGTGAGTAGCACAGGTCCACCAAAACTATATCCCACGAGAAAACCTTGATTCACATAAATGTTGTTTCCAATTTACAACGATTTATTATGAAAACGTGCCTTAGTTCTTTGTTAATCTGAAAGATCTAAGCTCTAGGCTATTGATTTTAAGATCTGAAGATTGTTCGTAAGCACAGAATACATAATAGTACAAGTAGTTTATGTAAGATTATTTGAATAAACCCATTATAACTTGTTTGTTTAAGGGCTGGTTTTTCAAAGCCTGATAACTTTATTCGAGGAATAATTTTGAAATTTTGACACTTATTTCATACAAAAACTGTCAAATGTCAATTTTATTCCTCGAATAAAAGTTATCTGGGGATGGAAAAATCAGCACTTAATTTAATATCCTAGACACTTGATATCGGAATGTAACATGAAAACGTAGATGCACAGGTTACTTGGAGAAGGTGTACTTCGTGACGTGTAGTGCAGCGATCTTGACCGGTTTTAGTAAGTATTTGTGTAAGATTATGTCATTCGCATTTGAAAGTATCAATATGTATTGTATATGGAGAATTACCGCACATCTTAACAGTAAATTATGGATAAAAGTACCGTATTTTATTGGAATGCGATAGTTAGGTAACAGCACTTTATTTATTTATAGTAATTAATTACACGTTGTTTCAGAAATATATGAGACCAATCGTCATCTTCATTCAAGTTATTATATAATTGAGATCCCAGTTCGGTGATTACGTTTAATTATTGGCCTATACAACTTTTGTAATGACTTTACGTAATGTTGTGACTTTGTAAAAAAAGTTTCAACGGTACCTCTACCTACTTTGAGACATCATTTTTTACCCTAGTTTTTTGTGACCTCGATACCATTCTGCTGTGTTATTTTAAATGGCTATTAGTCTCGAAGGAGACATTTAAACACGTATGGTCAAGATATAATAGCTGTAATTTATTTGAATCGATTATTTATAACTCATTAAAACGTGACAGGGAATAAACAGTTATCCGAAAAGAATATAAATTAAATCGAATTCGCTGCAAGTTAGAGTGTAATCATTTTCGGTAATGCGAAATCTTTTACCAGTGTAAATTAAATACCTATACTGGTAATTCAGCAACATTTTGATATCCTGTAAACTTCCGATAATAATAGATACGCACAATACATATAAATACCTAATTCATCGACCCTAGAAAAATATAAGTATGATCATTGCGTAAGCTAATTGCATTTCAAAATCCTCAATTATGTACAAAAGGAAACTAAACGCAACAGTTTTACAGGGAGAAAGCTTGTCCTGCTTTTAAAAACATAAAATTTTAAGTACGCATCGATTACGAAATGCGGTGACACAACAATACCTTCTGAATGACTTTTGTTTATTTACATATATTAAAGGAACTACGTTATATACAGACGAGGGACTAAGGCTTATATCTCACTAGGACACCATGGTCGGGCTATCTGCAAAACATACACAGCTTTATGGTGGGTATCCCACGGCGCGGTGGCGTCTGATCGGTAGTTCAACCAACCATACATTTTTTGACAGTGTGACCATTATTGCGCCGCCTATGGTACCCTAGTAACATAGGGTCGATAGTTAAAGGGAGTGTAGTACTCATGAGAATAAAACCTTTTACTTGACCAAACCTGAAATCGCGAAAAAAACCTGCTGCTCCATACATTTATGTTCGCATAACTAAACAAAATGTAGCGAACAGCTGATTTTTTTTGCCATATTTCAATAGTTAAAGCCTTTAATTTTCATGAGTACACCTACTACACTGTATTAGGCTTGCTTGCACCATAAATAACTAAATACGTTTAGCGCTAATCGTATTTAATACATCGTTCTGTTTCTGTCAATCTTTTGATGATGATGATGACAGAGAGAGAATAATATTTTAAATTATAGGTTTACGATTTCTGGTGCAAGCATGCCTAAAGTAGGTCCCTCATTTAATCTAACACCCGTTGTACTTAATAAAAAGTGTAAAAAACGATTACTTACCCTCACTATAAAAAATTATATAGGCAATGTAGTGGAAATTCGAATAATTTATCCTGTATACCAAACTCTTTGTTCGACGGTACGTACCTTTGTGCTTGGCCATTGAGCATGGTGACCACTTGGGCCACTATCCCCTTGACCGGAGCTTCCTTCTCCGTCATAATGGGCTTTTCCATAGTCATCACAACACTGTTTTTATTCACTACTGTCACAATAACACTGATCTTACGCAATTTCCTGTTGTGTGATTCAGAAGATGTTTCGTTTTCTTATTATCTACATTATAGGTGGCTGAAAGTATACTTCGATATAGGTGGCTGAAGTAGTGTAAACGAGCTCGCAAGGCATAGTTTCAAAATTCCTTAAGTATTTTTGATCACAGGACTCATTCAACATCAGATGATACTGATATGACGACTGATATAGAGATGTATAGAAAATATGGAGAAGGCACTAAGGCATGTTGCGCGGCCCTAAAATTGGTAGGTACTTATATGGCTAATTTATTTTGGTAGATGTTTATTTGAAGGCCAATTCCCGTAATTAAAAACGTTCAAAATCTAGTCGCAATCTCCTCTCAATGTCAAAAACTTGCCAAAATTTAAGGATTTTAGAGATATTTTTGACAGATTAGGCTGTGAACGTTCTTAAAATTACGAGAATTGCCCCTCTGAAGTCTGAAGAAGAAGTCCACGAAAGTACTGAATTAGTTGACACTCAATCCTTATTACATTAAAAGTAGGTCCTGTATTACCAATACCTACGGATCGGTTGAACGCTCGTTGTTACGTCTTAAGCCTTCGCGAAGTGTCAGTAAACGCTAACCAGATTACCAACTCAAGAAATTCACATAATAATTAATATACAATTAGGGACAAGTGATTACTCAATAAAAGTAAATGCGGCCATTATACCGGTATTAATTATAATATAAAACTATTGCCGATAGAACAGGTGTGCTGGGAAATTATTCAGACGCCGTTACCTAGTCACAGTTACCGGCTGACTATGTAATACGTGCCTTTCAAACATGACAAGTGACGTGAATTACGAAACTTTGAAACATGGTGATTTGAATGATTGTAATCTTACAAGTAAGACGCTGATGGACTGATGGTTAAGTATTCGATGGTATTAACAGATTACCTACTTTAGATTTTCTTTTAAGATTGTTCTTACGAAATGTATGAGTGTTCACAGGAATTTTCGGTTTTAGTTACCGTTCATCTTTTAGGCTATTTTTTTAGAGAAACATTACAAAATCTTATGCTAATTTGTTCAGCAAGAACGCTTCAATTTATCGGCGATTCGTTTCAACAATCGATTGCGTAAATCGAATGATTTTTTCACTGTCATTTATCAGTCTTGCAAAAATCTCATTGCACTTTTCCCATGACCTCGGACTTTACTGAGTGTTATTATAATTTTACGACACTTCAACATACTAACTAATATGATGTAATCTGATACTTAAGTAGGTAGGTACCTACTATTAATTTAATTACTTGCACATTCCCTAACTTTGTCAACTAAGGACAAAATGAGAAAAGTAGGTACATGATAAGCTAAAAGTTTTCAGTGTTAAAGTTATGAGTACGAAATTATTTGTATACGTACTTAGAAAGTTAGCATCACACATGAAGCTAATGGATAATTTAGAGTGGGGTCACTTATGAGTTATAATGGAACTAAGGTCGGGTTTGTATGAAAGCTACATTACATACCTAATGTGCCGCGAATGACTTCTTTTATGCATAAAATGAATGGAAGTTTAGCGTGAAAGTCATCTTGGTGGATAATGCAATAGTAAGTAGTTACAAATGGCTAGCAATAACAGTATCCATTAGATCTTTTTCTTATTAATAACTAGGAAAGAACCTACTAAAATTACATACAATTTGCTGAAGTTAACTAATTTGATGAGAAAGTTTAAAAAACATGTAAAAATAATTGAGATGAACTCAAGACTATTTGCAATGAACAAAAAATACAAAATACATTATGTATGTAAGCATTAATTACCCACGAAGCTCCAAGAAACGGTACAATTTGCAATAACTAGCACCATAAAGAATACTAATGTATGAACTAACGTGAGCATAAACCAGTTTTCAAGAAAGGTTTTTTTTTCATTATGCCTACCACTAAAGCTACAGCACAGTGTTTTAATATTTCACTCACGAATCGCCGGCACTATTACATTCTTCATAATAAACACAAGTTTCCGACATTTATTTAAACTAAGTACAATATATTTAGACAAATTTTTTTTGTAAAACTTCGACATTGGGGCCGTGCCCATACTAAAAGCTTCGAGCAAAGCTATTCAATGTTGCCATAGCAACGGAATTTGGACAACAATAGCACATTGAACATTGTATATCAATTCAATTGTATGGCAATAAATTCTTTAGAGTTCAGATAATGATGTGATCCCTGTATTATTATTAGGTATGTATTTGAAATCTAATAATGAACAATGTTTTTTCATCAATAAGACAAAACTAAATTCGTAGGCCTGTTTCGTAGAGTTATGAAATATCAATTGCGTAGATTTCTTGATTCGAATATTTTAAACTTAGTATCAACTATCTACAGTCATGATTTAGTTCTAAGTTAGTCAATAAGTCTGTTTTATAAACTGTTTACTTCAATGGACGGTTCTTAGCTGAAGTGAATACTACCATGTAATAACGTGTTGACAACAACGATTTATTGTCACCTTTACAGCTATGTAGGACAACATTTACAAAGTACCTGCAGATGTCCTGCGTATGAATAATGAGCAATATATATTGCTAAAGCCATACAAACAGATCGGCATTCACTCCGGTTATCACAGTGATAAGATTATGTTACAAACAACTGTGTTTGATTGAGGGTAGGTGTTAAATACTTGGCTGCATTTTTCTGTTTACTGAATCCAGTTTTATGTTATAATCAAGCATATGTACCAGTTTATAAATATTTTTTGCACTAGGGCACGGTATATTTTATTCCTTTCGAATACTCTTAAAATATGCAAAGGGTTAGCAGCTGAATAAATGCTTCAAAGTTCGTTTTGTCGTTGAATATTTAACAAAAAACTTCTACCCTAATTTATAAAATATACTCTGCCAAAAATAAGTAGGTAATCGTTGTGTGTACCTGACTTATCACATCATTGCTCATATATTTGTTGTTGTCAAATATTTTGGTTATCACTCTGCATGATTAATGAAAGGAAATGTATAAATTGACATCCTTTGTTGACGCTGCTACTACAGATAGCAGTTTATTGTAGGGTCAATAACCATTTCAACATATCGCATTGTGATCATAACTAGGTACACTACAGTTCGAGTTAACTAGTTTAAATGGCATCTATTTATTGACACTTTATTTCCAGTTCCCTGTTGCTATAAGAGTATGAAATATATACTTAAGAAGGGTTACTGTCTCTTAATTAAATTACCAGCTTAACCAAGGTATCACACTGCACGTAAGGAATAACAACCATCCTTGGGAGCCGTTCAGATTTTCAATCACGCTAGGCACTGACGCATCCTAATTTAAACATAACGTAAACATTGAAACTGTGCGATTAACCGCAGCTGCACGTTAATGTTTGTAGGAACTTGAATTACGATCGTTCAGTGACCCGTGCGTTCGATATCGGGAGATAATAATCTCGATCGGATCGTGTCGTGTTCTGCGAGGTCGCGGGCACGTGTGTCGTGCTGCGTGCCGGCTACGTACGTCCGCGTGCGCGACGAGTTACAGACTAACATCCGATCGAGGCTCGGCGTGGCACGCGGACACAAACACGCGGCGAGATGAACCGAAGCCCCGAGTGCCTCGAGCCAGCTGCGCCGCTTGCTACTTTATCTGATTACCTCATGGAGCAAGGACCTTTCGACACACAAAGCTCGCCCGTAAAATCTACCTTGAAAATCGATGGCCGCACCGCGAAATGCTTACGAAATGATTGTTAAGTAGTTACTTGACAACTTGAGTTTCGGTTTTCACTATTAATATTGAGTCTAGATAAATAACAACGATATTTTTCCTGTAGTTTCTAAATATATTCACCGATGATTTGTTAAAGTTTACAAAAATAAGTTTTCGTAGCAAGTTGCTACGAGCAATAATTTATTTGGTGTAAATCGTTTTTAAGGTTTGTAATTTTTGTTACAATTGCATGGTAGGTAATCAAAGATCCCAAGGAAGGTTACCTGGCCCCAGCTGCAAGTCCCAAGGAAATCATTCCCATTGTCATAAATATCTATTGTGGTGTCATGCAACGGCGCGAGCGCATGGAGGTCAAACATATACCCACACAATTAATCTGATAATTGGAACTGGAACGGTTCTTTGGCATTGTTTCAATTTTTACGAACACTTGCGCAAATACCTTTTGTATGAGAGTTTGTTTGTGCATGTGCAACATGTAGAGTACCTACATCGCCCGCTTGTTTACTGTTTATGTTAGGGTTAGGATAATATAATTATAATAATACCAACCCCTTATTGTCCCATTGGATAGCAAAGAAGGCAAAGCAATGAAATAACTATGCTTTTTTTTTATAAAGTTAAAGATCTTAATAAAGTAGACCTTTAAAAAAAAGTTGAGGAACAAATCGCACGCCAACGGCACACGATTCACCGAATACAAAAACAAAATAATTACCTGAATTAAAGCTACGAATGCCGACATAAGTATCAGGAACGTACATAATTCGTTATAAGTAACACGGAACAATCACGTAGAACCACACCTTGATATTTGCAATAATAATAAGCCGAAAGTAACTATGAAAATATTTTATAATTGACCCGACCTTAATGTTTAAATGTTAATACTTTAATACGCCGTCAAAGTTTGGAACAAATCGGTTCAAGAACAGTAGCCTAAATTAACTAAATTCTAGTAGGTATGGTCACGTCAGTAGAAGACTTGTACTACGAAAACCACCCGAATTGCTACGACATAAAGTGGCTGTCTACGTCTAATTGTTTCCATGGCGTGCAGTTGAGTGTACACGAGTGCATTTGAAGTAATTAGATACTGCCTTCTGTATCGTAAATGTGTTTTATTTTTGGACCGGTAAGTACTCGTAAATGGTGGAGTTCATAATGTTGTATTTACATTCCGTGACAGTACATTAGGGTAGGACAGCTAATGCGATAAGTAAAGGAGCCACTTTGGCTTAAAATTACAAGGGCTTCCTGATTTTTAAGGTTGAACAGAGTAGTAGAAAGTGCGTAACGTTTTATCGTTTCATTACTTGTAAAGGTCACTTCCTACAAATTATTACATTAGCAAATAATGTTTTGCCGATTTGACTTCAAGCATTTGTGATCATTGTTTGATTGTCTAAATAGTTACGTTATTAGGTTTAAACATTCTGTCGTCCCATAATTATAATTAGCCTATAATAGTCCCACTGCTGGCATACAAGCCTCCGCTCTTCGAGAGGGAGTGGGCTGTAATCCACCACGCGTGCCTAGTGTGGGTTGATAGATGTCACGTGTTTTCGAATTTTTGATTGTAGGACATGCCGGTTTCCTCCAATGTTCTGTCACGTAGCTTAAAAATGTTGTGAGTGTTCCAGTTTTATGTTTTAAAATATTGAGATACCATGAGCCGATGAGCTTTTGTTACGTTCATATTGCAATCGTCATATTAAATCTACAATGGCTGCTACTGGAGCAGTTATTATTAAAATTCTTGCAGATATTGTTATGAAATGAAGCAGGAATTTGTTAGCAAGTTATGTAAATATTGTTGTTTAAAATACAAGAGTTTCAAACATGTCATAGGAAGCATCCAGGTTCAGAAGTAATGTTTGTTTTGTTCGGATGTGATTCTTAGGACGTCCTTTGTGTACTCGGTGGCTGTCAACGCTACCTTTTGTTCGATTGTTTCAGTATCTATGAGCATGAACAATACCTACTGTCAACATAAGGATGGGTGCGGTCTAGGTGGGTGTAAATAATAGACGTTGGTACCGTTCTGATAAATATCGGGAAGAGCTGCTAAAGTTCTGACGTGTTCGGTAGTTATTTTGATTTCTCAGTAACAGCACGGAGTCTGGATTTGTGCCCGGTTGATGGCAAAAGGCTTATCCCCTATTACGTGGGACTTAAACATAACTGGCGAAATGTGGATGTACCATAGCTAGGTACACCTCTGCCTAACTCATCGCGGAATACAGCCGTGATGTTACGTTGTATGTTATTATGTTTCCTTTAAGCTAAACTTTGATGTTCATAAAGTTAGTTCTTTTATTAAGAACTATAATTTAACTACTGACCCGTCCTGCTTCGCACGATTTTTACGACTTGACAAAACAACTAGATTTCCTTGCTACATGTAAGGTCAATAGGACTGTATTTTGTCTGACTGTATGACTTCCGGAATGAATTCTCTACATTATGTTGAAAATCGCATCACAACCCATTGCGTACTTAGAAGAACTAAGCGGTCATACAGATCGACTCGAAAAACGATTGTATTTTATACTATTTCTACCTTCAGTTTAATTAACAACTATTGCCACTTATTTAAAAAGAAAAAATAAGTTTTTTTTAAGAATAGCTACTATCCTACTAGATACGAGCTCCTACATATCACTAAGCCTTGCACTGGAAAGAACTAATTAAGGGGGCCCTTGGCCCTTAATTAGTTCTTTCATTAAAGCTAAATGAATTGTTGCTTTGCTTCTTATCATAGAGCCATTACTATTATCGACAAAATGCAACGTAATTACTCATTTACAATCGATGTCAACTATAACTTAGAGATTACAGACGTAACACGTTGTGAAGTAATGTAATGTAGAACAAGGTTGCTAGCAGACACAAATGCTTCCTTAGCATGATCAGCCTGTTATGTTCCTGCTGCTGAGAAACAGGCCTCCTTTCTGTGAGAGGGAGTGGTCCTAGTGCGGGTTAGCGGATGTTACGTCATGCCTTCGAGTTTTTGGTTCTAGGACATGTCGGTTTCCCCACGATGTTTTCCTTCAACGTTTTGAGAGTAGTTGCAATGAAATAATTTACACAAAGTAAAGTGCGTCCTTGGGTTCAAACCCACGACCTAAAACTTGTAAGTCGCGGCCGTTAGTACTAGGAAACCACTGCATTCATAATGTTTCGTTACTTCTTGTGTGTGTATGATTGTATGTCATTCCAATTTTCCTAACGCAGTAATACAATGGCTAGTTCAGCCGTTACTCACAGATGCGCAAGTCTGTGATTCATCAACGATTATCTCTAAAGTCTGCTATAGTTGTAACTCCTATTTATAACCTATTAGGTACCTTCCTACTACATGGCTATAGGACTGGCTATGAGAGTAGGGGAAATCCAAGGAAACGATGAATGGACTGTATGAAAGGTGATTTGGTTAGAAAGGGGGTGACTACCGAGATGAAGTCTAGTAAATTGGGATAAAGGCAAAAGAATGATGATAGGAGACTGGACCAGTAGACTGATCAGGGCGTTGATGTACCAGTCTATCAGATCACCTTTTTACTTTGTTAGGCAGATATTTTATGCTTTCTCTTTTTAAACAGAAAAATATAAGAAAACCTACGGATAGATCCTGCAAAACTTCAGATTGTTTATTGCCTATACTTATTCAGTCAAAATGTTAGGTAGATGTTTAGCCTGCACGCTGCAGAGGTTTCAGGCTGCATGGGTTTATTCAATCTTCCCGGATGGCGGATATAAGTTAATGGATGTTTAATGAGATACACACTATTTCATATGTAGATGATATAAAAGATGATCAGCTTGAAGAGCTGACAGTGCGCGTCATGATGTAAAATGAGCGGATACAAGTATAATATTACAGATAAATACACCTTTCATTGATGAAGATTCCTTTATAGTAACTACTACAAATGAGGACTAAATGTAACGGGATGGGCCTTACCCCAGTGAACTGTGACACCCCAACACACGTGCCACTCGATAGACGCTTCATTGGCGGTAAACAAAGACCGCAGACATTTACGTACGTACCTAGGTATGTATTGTATTTACGTAATAAAGAAACGTTATCAGGTTACGTAGGTTTTTTCTTATTATGACTAGAAACAATACGGCAGCCGTTTAGAATGGACTGAATTAACTTTCAAGTTTTTATTTTGTTCCATCTACAATTTGGAGCAAATTTTGTTATTCGCAATATTTTACACTGTCAAAGACTTCGGAAAGCACTTTGAGCTGTTGGTCCCGGCTGTCATTCATGTCAGAAACCAGAGTCCGACAATCAGTCTTACCAAGGGGTATCGTGTTACCCAGTAATTTTGTTGTGGAGGTCAGACAGGCAGTCGTTCCACGTAAAATACTGGTATTCAGATGCACCCGGTTAGACTGGAAGACGATCCCAAAAATTGTTGGGAAAAAAGGCTAGGCAGATGATGAAAGGGCAGAAATCATAGAGCGCACTTTGAATCATAGAGCGTACTTTGAATCATAGAGCGCACTTTAAATCATAGAGCGTACTTTGAATCATAGAGCGCACTTTGAATCATAGAGCGCAGTAAAAGAAGCTAAAGTAAGCATTTCTTACGAATCTGAACATTTTGTGTGTAAGAATAAGGTACCTTTTCCTATGAAATGCTTGTTTTAATCATCAAAGCAAAGTGGGATCGGTGAAAATTTTGTCCACAGCCTCAAAGAGTATTCGTACCACACCTTCGAAAATGCATATCTTTGCCGTCTATGTGTTTCTGTGAACCATGCTCCGATCAGTATCTACGACGTCTCGATTAGAGCGCCTAATCCGTTTTACCTTCACCAATATTCAGCACTTTACGTTCCTAGTGATAGGTATGCTAATGATAAAAATACCAGCAGAATCCTAGGATACATTCAGTACCAACAAAAAATCTTTAAGGTTTAATATTACGACTTACCCGATGTTAGAAAGACTGTTGTTGCTTGCTGTAAGCGAATCTGAAGCGTTTATCCCTTGCGCCATGGCGGCTAGCTGCCGGTCCAGCATATTGTTCTGTTCCAGCAACTGGCTCCATTGGCGCACAGCATTCTTGGATGAAGATAGCTCCTGGCGAAGCTGCCTCTCATCTAGTGAGTTGAGGCCGCTGCGGAGTGAGCTGTCCAACCTAGGGGATAAGCATCGGATTAAACGGATTATTCCGTTTATCCACCCTGAGGTGAATATACGGAAACGCATGTTTGAGAATCCACCCTAGGCCTACTTAGTTGAATAAACGAATTTATAGGCTGAAGTGGATTCTCAGTTATGCGTTTTCTCGTATCCATCTTAGGGTCCTTTTTTTGGGGTAAATAAACGGAATAACCGTATTAAACTTTTCTTTTTATTGTTGTCATTGATGAATGTGAATTGAATGTTATATTAAACCGACAGTATTCGCAGTAATATCCAATAGTAGATCACTTAATTGACATAAACTTTTCGTTATTTTGCTTCTATCTAAATCAATGGGTGTCAAGACAATTCGCGAATTACTCAAAACTTTGGTTGCGGTCTTAGAGGTTCCCTAATAAATTATACATACACTGTCTACAGTGCCAGCACCTAGAAGCACCTACAACTTATTTGTTAGTCAATTGGCCAATTGAACTCTGACCAGAGTGCCGGGATTGCAATTGGCTTAATGGCTTGTATAAATATATAGCGAGCTTTTATAAACCGGCGAAGAGAGATAAAAAGATGGTGGACCATGTATAGCTGTACAAGGATCTATTGTATTTTTCAATAATAATACCATCCTATTACTGCACTGCACGGCAATGGCCTCATATAGAATTCAGAACTCTTCTAATTCAAAACAATTTGCACAAATGTTCACCATCAGCGCCACCCTGACAATGTCATTTGAGAGCCAAATGATCCTTGTAGCACTTTAACTTAAAGATACTTTCTATGAAGTTCCTTACCTCTCAATATAATCATCAACGCTCTGCAAGCTGGTGATGGACTGCGCCAGGTCTTGGTCCATCATCAGGTCGTCTGACGCCAGACTAGACAACGTGTCCAGCGATGGTGTCCGTTCAGTGCCACCATTCCGCAATCCGCACACTGAGTTCATTATATGATTAATAAACATAATTTTCAAAATTAAATTAAATTTTCGGCAGAGTTAAATTAAAAGTAAATCAGAAATTAAATGTTTTGTCAACTTTTCCCGCCAATATGGAAAGCACAGATGAATAAATTGCGCAGCATAGCACTGGAGAAAAACAAATGAACCGAAAACAATTTTTGAAATTAGAAAAAGGTATTGTTTCAAGGAGTTTTGTTGTGGTCTGTGGAAGCTCTGTTTTCGTATACATTTTGCTATTTAAATAATAATGCAATAATAAAAATAGCATGTTGATTCTTTTCTGAGCAATGTGAATAAAATAAAATTAGCTATTAATTAAAAAACTAATTAATTTGAAAACCTGGGACAGAAACTAATTCTGGCCATTGTCAGGCAGACATGAAAAAAGACCAGCTATTGATGAAAAAAAACAATGATCTCTTATTATTTTTATGGCCATGGTAAAACAAAATATTTTTTGTGTCTGCTAGGTGCCACAATAGTTCTGAGGAACAGCGATCAATGATGTGCCATTCATCGCTGTGTGAAAAGGTTTTTTTTAATTCTCTCGAGCAAAAAATTTAAACTTCGTTGCAATATCGCGTTCTTGATTTGCAGTAGTAAACATAATACAACTCAGCTCACAATGTAACTTTCGGCAGTTTAACTTTAGGAAAGTGTAAAAGATATCGAATTTATAAAAAAATACCTATTACCTACTTTGCTACTTTCAGTTCCTGCAGCGGTGCTATTCTGTAAAAAGATCACCGTGATAACTTAGGTGAAGTTAGCTTAAAGTGAGCTGTCATTCCACCTGAGGGGCAATTTTCGTAATTTTATGAACGTTCACAGTCAGCAGTGCGATTCTGTAACCATCTCACCGTGAAAACTTAGGTGAAGTGAGCGTGGAGTGAGCTATCATTCCAACTAATGCTAGGGATTGACACTATTAATAGCTCACTTCACCTAACTTTTCACGGTGAGATTTTTACAGAATCGATCGGCTGATCTCAGCCTCAATCTGTCAAAAATACCTCTAATTTCCCTACATTTTGACAAGTTTTTGACATTTGGTTGTCGCCGAGATGAGACTGCGAATAGATTTTGAACGTTTTAGGTTACGAGAATTGGCCTTCAGATGCTAGTGATTGACACCATTGACAGCTCACTTTACCTAAGTTTTCACGGTGAGATTTTTACAGAGTAACATTACAGGTCACATTCGCTGCCGCCTCAACCTTTTCCTATGTGTTGTAAACTTTTAAATATATACTCTGTTTTGTGAATAATATCTTACTTTTACGATTCCTTTGAACCAATGGACTGGAGGTGATACGTTCCCTTGACCTTCGTAGATTTTTGCTAGTCTCAGACTCGAGTGTTTTACTCGAAGGGCTGCCGTCTGTGTTTTCTAGAACAACAAAAATTAAACTTAAAATCTGAACAGTCTACATTTTGACTTTTATTTAAGGAGGAATGTTATCCTATTTCTTTTAATGACGTTTAGAATGTGGAAACAAATATCTATCTACAAACCTGGCACAGTGCCAGCTCAACTTTTAATTTTTGCCTTCTCTATTTTAGTACTTACCTACCTATTCATTTTGCTTACCTAATGAGTACCTAGCTAGAGTGTACCGTTACGGTACACTCTAGCTAGGTTTAGTTTTGTTTAGTTTAGTTTACCAGTACATTTTGTTGAAGAACGAATAAAGATTTAATTGGTTTAAAGAAATCATGACCTACGGGGTAATTGCGTAACACAATGACAGTAGGAATGGCTTTCATTTTGACAGTTCAACAACATTCATTGCGTTTTTTACGTTATTGAGCAGACAAATTTCTCGAACATATGAAGCAATGTAATTCAGATAGTGTGTTAAGCAATTAGAGTGCTGTTTTTACACCGTCGCGAAATTATATTGTGTTGTGATGACAGCTCGTTTTTGAACCAGTAAACAAGCAAATCCTTCATGTAGTTTTCAAAACTTACTCCTGAAGAGTAGAGCTGGCTGGTCAGCAATCTCATCATCGAAGAAGTCCCGTCCATCGGACAGGGAGAGTGAACCGGACGCGTGTGTTGGTGTGCCCGGGGATTCCGGGGTCGGGTTCTTGCTGCCTTCGCCGCTACTACCGTTCATTTGGGATGACTCACTGTAGAGAGAAATATGCCTTGTGGATATTGATTGTATTTTCACTCACTTTTTCCATGATTCTAGTTCTGAATCGTAGCCGTTTTGCATAAAAAAGCGTTTCATTCATAAAACTGCTCAAGTACAGTCGAAGGTGGATCGTAATTTGAATAACAGCGTATCCTATCCATGCAGAAATGCAAGCTTAACATCGTTTTGCTATTTCAACTGTTAACTGTTACTTTTGCATCCCGGGGAGAAGCGGATTTGTCTTGTCCTTAACAGCTAACAAGTATACCTTAGCAATAAAGAACTATTTCTTGCAGAATATCCCACAAAACCCGCTAACCATTTTTAAGATCAATAAACCAATCTGGCTTGCCTTTTCTCTACTATATTGGGGTCGGTTTCCAGTCTAACCGGATGCAGCTGAATACCAGTATTTTACATGGAGTGACTGCCCTCCACAAACTAGTTACTGGGTAACACGATAACGACTGTCAAAGATCTACGAATGACAGCCGGGACCAACGGCGTAACGTGATTTCTGCGGCACGGAGGGATCTCGATATGTAATTAATACTCCCCATCCACGAACCTACCGCGGCAACCGTAGCTTAACGTTAGATCGACCCATGCTGCTGGTATTATTTAGCCACGAGCCCCACCTGCTGGCTATTTCTAAGAGAATAGACTTAATATAACTATAACTAACTATAGCTTATGATCCTGTACGAGTCGCAATAAATACTTTTTCTTTCTTTCTTTCTTTAACATCAACCACACACATGACATTCACTTACATCACAACTTCTTTAACAGGCTGCATCGCCTCCCCATCAAGGTTATCCTCTTCTATAACAACCGGCTCTGGTGACCTAGTCTTGGTATTAGCAGTCTGATACGCCGAACTGATTGAAGGAGGATCCTTTTCCACTTGCAGCTCATTATTCGAGTCACTGGTACTGGTCGAGGAGATCAGGCTGTCTGCTGGGGAGGTCTCGTCATCCAACATGCTTTGCGTGGAAGTTTCTAGAGCTGATAGATCGAACTTGGAGTCCTCAAGGGTGAGTGTTAGGTTGTGGTGGTCACCGCTCTGGTTTGTGCATGTACTTGTGGTGCTGTAGTTTGAACTTGTCATTGAACCTGTTGGAAAGCATGAATAGAATAAAAATGGTGTCCTTTTTATTCAAACGGTCGTAACAATTTTAACAGGAGCGTGGGGATCGGCATGAGAAAAGAAATGCTTATGGCTAGCATTGGGTGAATTCGGCACCCTAATTGCGTAACACACGATCAATCGGAATCTGAATCATTTTGAAGCAAATTGCTAATCTATTGCTTCATAAGTCTGCTCAACACGTAAATAACGCAATGAATGTTGTTGAACTGTCAAAATGAAACCGATTCCGATTGATCGTGTGTTACGCAATTAGGGTGCAGTGGGGATGATGATGAGGAACGTTTTCGAATATATGATTAATAATTTTGTAGTAAAAGTTTGTTTTGTAGTAGTTTGTTTTGTAGTAATTCTATGTATTATTTTTTGTCTCCTTTGCTCTATCACACGCCGTCTACATCTAAGTATCTATTGTCCTATCTCAGGTATGCTGGAAGAGATTTCTTATGAAATAAGCATCACCTCTGTACCTATTTTTTTTTCTTTTTTTCATTGTTCTGTTTTTCATTGTCTGTTTATATATGTGTGTACATAAATGGTAAAATAAAATAAATAAAATAAAAACTTGGAAGTAGATATCGTTTATTATTCAAAATAGAAGATATTATGAACTTCAGACTGTCGAAAAGTATACAAGTAATCCTTTTCTCTTCTCAGAAAACTTGTATTAGGATTCGCATATTTAAGCAAAGTTGTTTGCAAAAGTTAACAATCAAGTCATGCTGTCACTGTTAACTATTGTAACTGACAGATTTAGAAACCATTTCTGTCAGTCTCGTGCAAGGTGTGTGTTTACTTTGTAGTGATAATAATTTGTCTTACCCATCATAGTTGCTCGGAGCGCGTCATGTTGGCTCATCGTTAGCGACTTCATGAGCAGCGGGTGCGGCACTGGGGCCTCGTCCATGATTACTATCGTCTTCTTAGGGATCTCTGGCTCCACCACCTTCGGGGCTTCCACCGCTTTATTCTCCAGCTTAGATTTCTCGTCCTCACAGCTGGACACACTCAGTGCAAGGGACACGTCGTCTTGTGATCTGGAAAGAGGAAGAGGTTTTAAAACGTTTGTTCTTTTTAGGAATCGTGCTTCTTCTTATCGAAAGACTTGCATTTTATTCCTAAATCGGAGAATCCTGTCCCGGATAGGTTAAATTTTCTGTGTGATTTAACTTAATGAAAGCAAGAGCTTGGGAATTGAACCGCGTCTGTACCTTGAAGTCTTCGTAATCATAATCAGCTAATATTGTTCCCACTGCTGGGACACAGGCCTCCTCTTTTCGAGAGAGAGTGGGCTATAATCTACCACGTGGGGGTTGGTAAATGTCACATGTCTTCGAATTTTTGGTTCTAGGACATGCCGGTTTCCTCACGATGTTTACCTTCACCGTTTTGAGAGCAGTGGTGATGAAATAGTTTACACAAAGTAAAGCGCCTAACTGGGTTCGAATCTAAGACCTACAACTTGTAAGTCGCGATCGTTACCACTGGGCCAACACCGTCAGTCTTCGTAAACCAGAAACAAATTACGTTAATATTCATATTTTCATTAGTAGTTCATTAATTATATCAATAAGAATTTGAGGTTATGCAGAATATTTTATGAATACCTAGTATTTATGCATATACACTTCTGGGCACCCGTAGCTTGGAGGCCCTGTATTATTGGTAGCTACGAACTGCGCTGCTTCGAAGAGACAAGAGGCTCGTTACAGGTAGTGGTAGCGTTAAAAGAACATATTGAAAGACTGGACACACCTGTTGGCCATAGCTTCGCCAGCCGCGTGGCTCTGCCAAGCGCTGCTGTTCCCGAAATGACTCTCCTCACTCTTGCAAGATGGACTGGACTCCTTTGAAGAGTTCACCGTGGTTGGAGACACCACGCCGCTTGAAGACTTCACGAATGAGTTCTAGAAGGGAACGAATGAACCAATTAGTACTGTTCAGGGCTTCATTCTTTCTTAATGTGGCGTATAAATCATATTTTTTATTAAGACGTTTTTTGTAGGTTCTTCAACGATTTCTATTGTTCATTGCGAGGCATTGCCCTCATTAGTAGTTTAACATGCAATATTATTTCTTTATACTTAGTTAGGTTTGTATTCTATAACGTTGCTCAAACTTGAATCTTGATAGACTTATTTTTTTTTTTGGGTGGGAAATCATCAAATTACCTCTCCCGCGCTGGGCTGAGCGGAAGGGAGTGTCAGACTTTTACTGACTAAAACCCACCCGTGTTCCTTCAGTTGCCTGTGCCAGGGGCCACGGTATCTCTTTCGAACAACCCGCGGCCCTGGCAGGCATCGGCCCTAGCGGACCCCGTCAATTCGTGCTGACATCTCTTTGAGGCGCGCGCGGAACACAACGCGCCGTCGACCCGGGCCTGGTCCTTACCGGGCGGCGAGCTGCCCATAGCTCGCCGCCCGCAAGCCCGCGCCTACGGTGGCCGGGAGTCGGCTGTTGACTCCCGTCCAGGGCGTCTCCTGCGCGGCTAGGGGCGTGAGGGCGCAGAGATTGCTTCTCCCTCACGTGCTCCGCCTCTAACTGATTATTTAAAATAATCTCCCTATTCCAATTTAAAAGGAATCCATCGTTTTGGTTATCATTAACTAGCGTCCCGCCCCGTTTCGCATGGTTTTTCAAGATTAGACAAAACATCGAGATTTCTTTATTATAATATGTAAGTTAAATATTAATGTTTTATACACATAAACCTTTCGGAATAAATTCTCTAACTGATGGTGAAAACTGCATTAAAATATGGCGAAGTTTGAAAGGACTACGCAGTCACACAGATAGACACAAAACCTACCATTTTATTATAAAGCATATAATTATATAGATTGTATAATATTTACCTGTTTATTAAATGTTTCAGGTTGTGCTCTATCCAGAACGAATTTCTCTTCATCCAGGTTTGTTTGTATCAGTGAAGGTCTGGTCCTATTCCTGTATCGATCTAGTGTGGACATGGGGGAGTTTTGTCTCCCTGAAGACTCTGTCACAGGAGATGGCTTTGGTAGGATAGGAGATGGTGGCTTGTATGTGGATACTGGGGTGATCTCGTACTCTGGAGTCAGATCGTCATCGAAGGAACTTGGCAGCTTTGGAAGAGGTATTACTGCCTCGCCGGTTATTAGAGCGTCATCTGTGAACAAATTGGTTAAATTAAGTATTATGCAGGTAAATGCAGTGGGTGTGGTCATACATAATATTTTATGATTAAGTAAATGTAAAATAATTTTAAGTATTTATTGTCTTCCGAGATTATTAGGTACATAGTAGGTAGGCTCATCTACCTACTATGTACCTAATAATCTTGTAAAATGAAGGAGAGTAGTCTCCACGACACAGGGAATACTAGTGTGGAGGTTAGTGCTATTCAAATATTGTAATGTTTTTCTGAACAATAAAGTTTATTTTTATTTTTTATTATTTTTATTTGATGTTGAGACTGTTTTAGCATGTCAATCCAAAACGTACTCTTCGTTCTAAAGGAACACATAAACAGCTATAGAGCTGTTTATGAGCTAAGCTAATAGTAGCTTAGCCCATAAACAGCTAGCCCTATATCTGTTTATGTGTTTGTTTATTGTGATTCGTATAAAATCTAGCTACTAGCTTAATCAATTTGATTTTTTTATGATTTAAATCCCATGATGTTACATCTTTTAGCTTCAGCAGCAACATTCCTAGTTTCATCGTTAAACAAAGATAGAGGTTTGGCTCAGCTTTATTCCTAATCGTCCCTAATTTGTGCGTTGCGTTTCCTTTGGGGGAATACTTAGAGCCAAATCAACTCACCCATAATATCAAGGTCTGAAACTTGCAGCTCTCTGAGATGGAAGCAGTGAGAGTTGCGCATGACCATCTCGAGGTTACGCGGGCGACGGCGCATGCGTGGCGAGCCATCTCCCCCACCCTCCCCGCCCGTCCATACCCCGGAATCACTTGATACTGCTGATTGTGCACCTGGGAAGAACATTTGCTAATCAATACAGTGATCATTACACATGAAGTAAAAATGAGTTATAGCGTAGTGTTTTACTGTAAAAATCTCACCGTAAAAACTTTGGTGAAGTGAGCTGTCAATAGTGCTAATCCCTACCGCCAGATGGAATGACAGTTGACTCCACGCTCGCTTTACCTTTTTCACGGTGAGATTTTTAAAGAATAGACCTGCTGTTCCATGTATTTATCTTCACATAATTTGGCAAAATTTTTTCCCGCAGTATTCAGTAGGTCCCGCAGTAGTTCATTATGACCTTTTTTTCGGGTTTTGATTTACCTATTTTAATTACACCTAATATGTTGTATGTGCCAAAAAGTAGCCTAGGATCACTGAAATTGGAAATGCATGCCCTGTAATTAGGTACCACACACCACTACTAGGTAATTGAACAACCAACACCAGTAGGTAGCTTTGGTGGTAAGCAATAAAAAGATATTCAAATATTCAGGTATTTGACAGATGAATATAAAAAAAAGTTAAGGTCAAAAAGGATGCAGTCAATTAATTCTATGAAACACTGACCGTTTTACATCAACATCTTGTAATAAAAGCCATTTGTCATAATTTAGAAACCACATAAACAAAAAAATTTTATGGCATCACAAAGTTTTTTATAGAAAACGGCCAGTATTATTTGTTAAAAGAAAAGGTTTGCATTTAAATGAGTATGGACTGAATTTACAAAAACAAGGGGGATGCTTTATGACAGCCAGGTGTATTAAAATGTTTAATTTTGGTAAATTGCATTTTCAAAATGTGATCTACGGGAGCAATAATAGTTGGTTTTACAATAATAAAAAAAAATTGCATATTTTTCTTAGATTTGTTGCTGGATCGTTATCCATGAAATAATTTATTTTTTAATATTAAGACGTGTTATAATTATTATAACCGTTCATTCCGACAAAGCTCAGCCTAAACCGCTGGGTCTAGATGCATGAAACTTTATTATTTATAACGAAAGTAATCATTCGGGGGTTCGTCATTCTTGCCGATGGCAATTCCGGCACACGGTTTGTGTTTTCATATAATATGTAGGTCATATTTCTAGGCAAAATTACATCAATTAAGTACTTATTGAAACATCGACTAAGAGCGAGTCGGGCTCACACAATTAAGGTGCCAGACATACAGGTGGCAGGGACTTCGACGCGTAAACTGTAACCAAGAATTCAGCACATGATTCTAAACCACCTAGCGTAGTCAACGCAATAGCAGAATCATGGACTGAGTCCATGGTTGTTACCATGGACTCATTAGGTTGCGCGTCGATGTCCCGGTCAGCCTGTATACTAAAGTGAGTTATCAAATCGACAAAATATACATCTAGTATATTTTGTCGATTTGATGTAGGTATATAAATAGGAATAAAATAACCTTCGAACAAGAATATTCGAAAGAACGTTTGAATTTGGATTCAAGCATACCTATTCCGTAATCTCGGACTTGCTTATAAACGTAGTATGCATTCATTGTTGCATTTAAGGCAATTAGTTAAATTAAATTGTATAATCTTAGCCGTTTGACACTAGTCAACTGCAGTAGGATATCTACTTAAATATAAAAATGTAGGTAGGTAAATTTGACCAGCACAATAAACGAATATGAATATGAGCTATGAAAATACCCAAAGATTATTTGTCATTAAGTCACGTGATAACAGTAACTAACAGTCCGTAATGAGACAATAGGTAAAAGTAATAATTAAACCATTACCTTCCCTCCATCCGTCTGTTACACCAGACTTCCTAGTGTTGTTCACCACCTGAAGATAAAAACACTTATTAAACATAGTGATCACCTTTCACTTCACTTTCACACACAGCACTTGAAAATGTATATATTGACCATGTCGTGTTTCTAGCCGAAGTGCATCACTGTGAATGAACCCGACCACATCCCTAATGTTACGAGAACAGATGTCGAAATGACCCGTATGCAAACCAACCCGTAACTTTAAAAATAAATCCTACACCACACGTAGACACAATAACTAAAACACATCTTACGACAAAACGCACAACTTTTCACACTAAGTACTCACTTTCTTCAGTTTCTTCGTCAATTATTTAATTTAACAACTAATTAAAATATATAAATTTAACTTTTATTATCAAAAAGAATAATGAAATAAAACTTTTTACAAACACGTCTTGTCACGGTCCAGAACGAGGGGAAAATGTAACGTCTAATTAATTTTGCTTTTTAACGCGATACATTGCAAAATGCATTATGTATGTATGTAGGTATGTACGAGTAAGTGAGTTAACTTTACAATTATGCAAGTAACGTCTGTTTGATGTTTTCGGGGAAAGAATTTTGTTTGTGAATTTTTATTTATTCATAATAGTAAAAGCAATGAAAAGTAATTTGGTTATAAAACACGACTTAATAAAAAAATTGCGGCTTAAATACGCGTAGTCATACTTCGAAGAAGTAGAGCAAAACATTTTGCATACAAAATCAGTTTAGTTGATAAAGATCTTCGTTTCTCTAATCTCATGTGTGTCTACGCTAGATGCACTGTGCACCAACGATATTTAGAGTATACGGCGACCGGCATCTCACACGACAAGTCTGAAATAGACAAGTTGTGACCCAGTTTCGGCTTCAGAGGAAAACAAACGGTTGTAGTCTAATTATAAAGGTTATTATCGTTCGTCCAGGAAGCTGTTATGTAATTTATGGAATACTTAACGTCTATTAAAAAATGCTAAATGTGAAAAAATGTCGTCATAGATACTGCGGTGGTGTTTTGAATTCGAGCAGTCCCTTCCGTTTTTTATGTTTAATGTTCGCTCATATTTCTTTTTATCTTCATTCACTATTAGTACTCCTTTAATGTCCTTAACTTCCCTAATGTCTTTTCAACAAATTAATGGCACTTAAGATGATGCATCTCTGTTCATGAGGATCTAGCCGCCGCAGGAGACGCCCTGGACGGGAGTCAACAGCCGACTCCTTGCCACCGTCGGCGCGGGCTTGCGGGCGGCGAGCTATGGGCAGCTCGCCGCCCACCTACCAACCTACCCGTGTTCCTTCAGTTGCCTGTGCCAGGGACTACGGTATCTCTTTCGATCAACCCGCAGTCCTGGCAGGCATCGGCCCTAGTGGACCCCGTAAGTTCGTGCTGACATCTCCTTGAGGAACGCGTGGAACACAACGCGCCATCGAACCGGACCTGGTCCTTACCGGGCGGCGAGCTGCCCATTGCTCGCCGCCCGCAAGTCCAATTTGAAGCGTCTTGAATACTCATAAACTACTGCAATATCTTCATCATTCTCCTGCTTTTATCCTAATTGATTTGGGGTCGGCGCAATATGTCTTTGTCTTCAATGTCTTCCATACTTCTCTATTAGTCGTCATCTCTGTAGTCACCCCCTTTCTAACCATACCATCATTCACACATTCCATCCAACGTTTCTTAGCTCTTACCCCTACTTTCACAGCCAGCAACAACGTTTAATCTATTAGCAGTGTAGTATATTTTTAGTAACAATCATCTATCCATTTGCATTGTTGCATCTAGTATAGGCATTTGTTGTTACAATTTCAATGCAAACTGCTTTGTGATTTCAACCTTCAACGTTCTGTACCTGTTTGTTAGTCTTAGCATCAATGTTCTTCACAGCTGGGAACTGAGGCCTGGGCAGCTGCGTGGTCTGGAAGGTGTACTTCCCGGCGCCAAGACCACGCTGTGGTTCTTGCTGTACTCGGGGTACGGATGAACACCGAGTCGAGACCGGTTCTGATATCCGCACGCTTTTTGTTGGCCGTCCCTCCTGAAAAGTGCAGTTCCAGTTAATGGAAGGCTTGCCAAACAATTTTCTGCGAAATGTAGTTTATGCCATGCGCTGTTATGCAAAATAATATTATGACTAAAAAGTTCTGCTATAAAGGGTAGACCCTTTAAAAACATTGTCGTAAATCGTGATGTAAAAATTCCTCTGATCAACGGGGTAATTGCGTAACAAAATATCAGTAGCAATGGGTTTCATTTTGACAATTCATCAACATTCATTGCGTTATTTACGTTATTGAGCAGACACATTTTTCGAACATATAAAACAATGGATTAGCAATATCTTTGTGGGAAAAATTACGAACTTCCACCCCCTATTTAACCTTTTTCTTCTCCTTAGTGCTCACCTTCGTTCTACATATATTTATAAGAAACTCTTGTGCACAGAGTTCTATTGAACCAGCGGATGTACCTACGTTGCGTGTCAATTTGATTTTTGATAATTCCGCTGGAGTAGTTCTGAGAAAGTCAAATTTACTGCGATGTTTCTTTTCTGACCAGAGTGACACAGTAACACATTGCAAAGTTATGATAAAATAAAGTGTTTGAAAGTGAAGAGTGAGTGAGAAATTTAAACGAGTTAATTTTAATAAACATTGAACAGTCTCTAACCTAGAAGGGACGGAAATCTCGTAATTGACGGGAAGCCTACGTCTCATTGTATCGAGCTGTTATAATTGAAGAATAGGTAATCTAAAGGACTTGTGTAAATGACGAGGTACGTAAACTTTATTGTTTTGTGAAATACGTTTAATTAATAATATTTAATGTAACAAAGCAATTTGTTTTTTTTATTGTGGTTGTTTGCTGAGTTTATGACTCAATTTTATTTTATATAAATTAACGTTTAATTAAGAGTGTGTCAATATTATGTTGCCACGATGCACCAAGCTATGATATTCTGTCTGAACAGAACATTGAACTTTCTGAGTCTAAACAATTCAAGCAGTATTATTTCTTAGGATAGAGAATCAATCCAAACCACTAATCTAAGTAGGTTTATTAGTTCGGTTACCGATAAGGAACTGATCACCCTCAGGGAACAGTAACTTAAATGTTTGGAAATATTATGACTATCTAAGCAATCCGTTGACCCAGCATGGTATTGTAAAGGTTTTACACCAAAGTCAACCTTATTTACTGCAGGCTGGCTATAATTTAGCGCGGTTTCCATTCGAACATTCAAGAATATTTTGAACGGGGAATCAAATATTTTACTAAGATTTTTGTTTAAAAAAGGAATATGAAAAGTCGTTCAACAATATAAACATAAAGGAATCGTATAGTTGTTTGATTTCTCCCGGTACCTCGAAGGGCTCATCTAGCCCTTCGCAGTATGATTATATCATTGTTGCGTTCTAGACAAAAATAAACATACTAACCATTCAAGTACAACTTACTTGTGATGGTATCTGCTGAGTCTGATACGTCAGTATAACGGTCTGCTTGGTCAGCGTCTTGGGTACGCCGCCTGCACCGACCACTGTCGTCACACCGGTGGAAGACACCTGCGTCGCCTGCAATGGCAGCTGATACCCCGGGCTTATACTCTTTTTATCTGAAACACGTGGAAAATTGGTTGTTGTTAATTTCGCCAAAGATATTACTACTCTCCGGCCTAGTATGCATTGAGTGAGTGCACAAGACCATCATTCCTATATATTTAAGGTTGGTGCAGTATGTATTCCTATTCTTCTATACATCCCTATCAGCCGTCATTTCAGACCCCTTTTCTGGCCATATTAGCTGAAGCGGCCATATTCAATTATCAATACGTAATCTATAAAAACAAATCTTACATTCTATCATTAACAAAATTAAAATCAAAAGGAATTTATTCAAATTAAGCTGAGAATCAGCACTTTTCGAACGTCAAAATTACATAAGACAGTCCCCCAAAACGCCCGCCCTTCACCACTTCCTAGTGACAGCGCATAAGTATGTCTTATTCGTGAAGACATTAATTTCAGCAGTCATCTTACTAGGTATTCACATTCACCTTCTTTTCTTTCACATAGTCCATCCCTCATTTAATTGATATTCCTCAATCAACTCTTATAATCATCTAATTCTACGTTCATACTTACACCGTTTTTTTTTGCTCATTCCTGAACCATGTCAATAGCCCAATTGACGTGCGAACTAGGTCGTGAATGCCGATTGCACTAGTGACATAAACCCCTTCCGATTCTTTCCTTATTAAACTATTTGTATGGGTTTACAGGAATGCTTAATAATACTTATCTATACTAATAATAAAGCTGAAGTGTTTGTTTTGTTTGTTTGTTTGGACGCGCTAATCTCTGGAACTACCAATGGGATTTGAAAAATTATTTTTCCATTTGATGCCAATTTTTGAGAAAGGCTACTTCACTTCACGCTAGGACTAGGAGCTGAATTTAAAGAAAAAATGTCAACGAAGGAATTGCGCGGGTAGGCGATGCGATGCGACGGGATGGGCCGGGGGAATATATGCATATAGCACGATGAAACTGTTTATTTGGGTACATAAGGTAAGTAGGTATATGCCAGGGCCGGGGGTTGTTCGAAAGGGCACAGGCAACTGAAGGAACACGGGTGGGTTTTAGTCAGTAAAAGTCTGACACACCCTCCCGCTCCGCCTAGAGCGGGAGAAGTCATAATGATGATTTTCCACCCAAAAAAAAAGGTAACTAGGTATACATAGGGTAGGTATTTGTTAAAGTCTCAAAACTTAGTTGTCCTAAACTCTAAAATTCCATTCGGTTACCTTATACGGAATCCCGTCAAATCGTCCGCTTACATAATCGGATTAAGTGCACGCCACTTACTTATCGTATACACCTCCCCAGATCGATGTAAGTCTAATCTTTGATCTGGTATCTGTACCTACATATACCTGACACCTACCTGCTACGTATATCTGGTATAGACACCTACATGTATATTTCCACATGATATGAAAAGAAATGGCAGAGGCGGCAAAGGGAAGCATTGAATCGGAAAAGTTAATCGCTCGGAAAAATTTATCGATTAAATAATCATAAGATTAAAGTAACTGAGCTTTGGAGGTCAGATAGGCCGTCGCTCCAAATAAAATACTGATATTCAGCTGCATCCGGTTAGACTGGAAGCTGACCCCGACATAGGAAAAAGCTAGGCAGATGATGAGGATTAAAAGGAATTGCGAGTCTCGTAAAATATTTTTCCTAGAATAGTTTATCTGTGAGTTTCATGAGATTAAATTTTATTGTGATAAGTACCTAAAACTTCCATATAACCACTGCTGGGACACAGGTCTCCTCTCTTCGAGAGGGAGTGGGCAGTAATCAACCGCGCGGGTCCAGTGCGGGTTGGTAGATGTCACATGTCTTGGAATTTTTGGTTCCAGGACATGCCGGTTGCCTCGCGATGTTTCCCTTCACCGTTTTTGAGAGCAGTGGTAATAAAAATATTTACACAAAGTAAAGCGCCTGCCTAGCTGGGTTCGAACCCACGACCTACAGCTCGTAGGTCGGAGCTGTTAACACTAAGCCAGCACTGCTCTCTCTAAAACTTACATGTCGCTTTATAAGATTCAACTAAGTTGGTGGCGACCAAATTACCGATGCAGTCTAATTCAGAAGCCATTCAAAGGCGATATCTATATATAATCTAATTCGAGTGAACGACACCATCAAATTGATTAACATACACACCCAAAATGGATCCCACCCACATGCACTTTCACATAAAATGTTCGATCAAATCAAGAAGGTATAACCATTTATATCACCTAGTCAAACAAGCATTTTCGGTAAGTATTACTAGATTCCTATCATGGTTGTCATGGTATGGGCATGTGATACGGAGGAATGAGGAAAATGTCGTGAGGCAAGTTTTGAGCATTAATGTAAGGGTATAAGGCTTATATCTCACTAGGACACCATGGCTACGCAACCATGGTCGGGATACCAGCAAAATATATCACAGCTTTATGGTGGGTATCTCACCAGGCGTCCAATTGGTTGCGCAACCAACCATACATTTTGCAGTGCGACCATAGTTGGTGTTCTAGTGAGATAGGGCCCTAAGAGTAGAGGAAGACCAACGAAACGATGGATGGACTGTGTGAATGAAGATATGATTAGAACGGGGATCACTACCGGGATGACAACTAATAGAGAACAATTATTTTATTTTTATTTATTTTTAAAAACGTTGCCCCACACTTGGAATTTCTCCTGTATCATGGGTACGTTAACAAACATTTACACTCACATACACAAACAGTCAGACCCAGAACAACTACTTGTAGGTCATATAAATACTTGTTCCGTGCGGGAATCGAACACGCGACACGCAGCGCAGCAGTCAACAATCGCTTAACCACTGCGCCAACCGTGTCGTCAAAGAAAAAGGAAGAAAAAGACATGTTGCGTCGGCCCCAAATAAATTGTGACAAGGGCAGAAGAATGATGGTATTATTAGATTCCTATCCCCATACATGTTCTACTAGAACTTCTTTCTGTGAGCGAGTGGGCTGTAATCCACCACGCGGGTCTAGTACCTACGGTTAGTGGTTGCCACCTACATGTCACCAACTTTTAGTCCTAGGACATGTCAGTTTCATCACGATGTTTCGCTTCATCTATCTACCTAATTCTTTACTATACTCTACCAATAGTTAGTGCTTGTACTCGTATGTTAATGTTATGGCATAATTATTAGCTAACTATTCAAATCACGCACGCTCACCTAATGCATTGTTGTTGATGTAAGTCGTCTCCCTATCCTTATGTGGGGCTCCGAAGGCCTGCTCCGCCGCCACGCTCACGTCCCCGACCTTCGCCGTTTTGGCGTGTTGTTGCCTGAAACCGAACCTAACAAATGAGACAATAATAAGACAGACATCAGGAGAAAGTGCTAGTACTTCAATCAGCAAAAAGCATTAAAGTTAACTTTTTATCTTTCTAAGAATGGTTACCAATAAATGTCAGCAAACATTAGCATTCTTGTTTGTTTCCATTTGTATATACATTGCCTGTCTGCCCGCCAGACATAGTAAAGCTGCATTTTAAATGGAAACGCCTACGCAAATTGTAAAGGCAATAAGTTTCTTTTCGAACACATCAGGCGCTTAAACAAGTCATTAGTGAATTGTGTGCCTTCGCATTCACTATTAGAATTAGAATCACAATTTAGAACTTTCTAGTTTATGAATAAGTAATTCGCGTTTTTCTTATGTCATTCTCATTTCCCTATTGCTTTCGATAATCGTTACGTAAAGGTGCGGGTGTGATCTGGTTTGTTACCTAGTTGAGCGTAATGGCTGTCCGGGCGTCTCCTTGCGTGGTCTCGCGAGCGGCGTCGACCGGCCGGACAGCACCTCCTCCGGACGCAAATCCTCCGTGGAACCTGTCGTGAAATGTTGATCATTAAATATGGACATCTTACGTGCTACAAACATGTTTTATGGTCACTTGTAATTAAAGCTGCAGGTTTCTTATTACAACTTTTCTGTGCACGTTTGAGAGTAAGTACTTTCGATTTCGTGTTATGTTTTGAAATATGTAGTTGGTAAAAAATGTTGAACAGGTCAACAGCAGTATTATGAAAACATTCTAAACGGTCAAGATGGTCAACGGTCGGTCAGTCGGTAAGGTCTCTCTCTCCCTCTCTTTTGATTTAATAAACTTTTATGAATATTGATAGAAAACAATCACAGTCCATCTGATCTAACCAATTATAACAGCTTCCCTTGAGTGATATAAAACAATGAATTATGTCTCTTTTCTGTCCTATGCCTAATGTGTAAATCTCTTTCTTGGTTCTCTTTTCACGTACGCAAAATACGCACTTTTACGTGGAGTTGCGGACACCTGTCCGTTTTACCTATTTTACCCAAGTCTCTTTTCTGTCCAATACCCTAGATGTCAGTATCTTTTCTGTCGTCTACGCTATGTGTCAGTCTCTTTTTTGTTATATATAATAAATAAATAAATTTATTTATTTAGTCTCTTTTCTGCCATATATAATAAATAAATAAATTGATTATAACATTTTATTATTATCAATTTATTTATTGATTTATTTATTATATATGGCAGAAAAGAGACTGACACTTAGGGAAGACGACAGAAAATATACTGACACCTAGGGTATTGGACAGAAAAGAGACTTAGGTGTCAGTATCATTTCTGTCGTCTACCCTATGTGTCAGTCTCTTTTCTGCCATATATCCTATACATAATAGGGGTTAAATTATGAAATTGCCGTTTCATTGTAATAGGTACTTCGAATTGACATAGAACCTTCATGGTTTGAGATTTTTGGGTGAAACTTTTTTCACATGATACCTATGAAGTGCTTCTTTTACAAAATGTGCAACATTCGATTATAGACTTTCAGTTGTTTTTTTTATTCAGCTTAGACAAGAAAGATGGATACTTCGAAAATTCGAGTTATTTTTGAATACGAGTTTCTTCTCAGGAGGCAGTACAAAATGCTTTCACACAGTTTGTCGAATCTAGATGACGAGAGTTCTATCGCAAAGGCATAAATGACCTTCCTATTAGATGGCAGCAATGTAAAGATAATAATGGTAATTATTTTGATTAAATAAATATGTAAAATTAAAAAAAAAAACGAATTTCAATTTTTCAGTACAAATCGGCAATTTCATACTTTAACCCCTAATATATCAGCATAATATGTATTATGAACATAACATTTCCTTACCTCCATTTCCATTCTTATCATGTGCCTTCTGTTTTCTGCGCGAGTTGTCGTCAGCACGAGAGGTGCTGGCCGGACGCCGACGGAACCCGAACGACGTGGCCACCCCTCGGCTTGGTTTACCGTTACCGTTGCCCCCTGCGCTCTTCTCTCGTTTTTTTGCACCCTTCGACTCAGAGTGACCCTGGGGAAGAAGAGAGAAGAAGTTTAATAATAATAATATCAGCCTATTTTTGTTCCACTGCAGAACAAAGTTTCCTCACGATGTTTCCTTCATTGATGTCAGTAATGTCCAAGATACAACTTGGGCAACCTCGTACATGAAAGGTAAGGCTTAACAACCACTGGACCATCACGTCATTTTTAAAAGTTTAGTAAGTTCGTAAATAAGAATTCCGATGTTGGGTGGTGTGGTAAGACGGTAAAGAACGACGAAGGACGGAGAAGGTGAACCAGTGACCTGGTGAAGGCCGCAGGAATCTGCTGGATTCGAGAAGCACAGAACCGGTTGAAGTGGCGGTGCTTTGAGGAGGCCTAAGTCCAACAGTGGACGTCTTTCGGCTGAAATGATGATGATTATATATATATATATATTTTAAGTGGGTTTGTTTAACAAGTATGCAAAACTACGTGCATTATATGAACTCAATCATAAATGAACTGCGTCCGCTTCACAATATTTCCACGTATTAGAATTCTAAAAGTCAGAGGTCAACTACAAGTTCTGTCCGAAAAAGCTTAAGTAGGGTACTGAATTTTCTCGGAAAAGAAGTCTATTGTAACAAAGTTGGGTACATTCTTATTTATGAATAGGACATGAAAAGAAAAGGTTGGATGAAAGATTAAAGCCCACGTTTTTATCTTTTACATAATCATGGGCTAGTATAAAAATATGGTGGCATGGCTGCCTCTCGTTCAGTTGATATTTCCCCACGATTTCATTAACCATGTGAGGAGTATGTAAGGATGTTAGCACGTGGGTTCTTTAGTTTCTATCTAACCCCATGGGGAGAAGGCGCGAACTCATGTATGTATCAAAGTATGTATAATAATAATACATTTACACAAGCGTATTTCGCGTTTCATTTACGCATTTACTTCATAGCGAGTAAGGATTACATTGTTTATATTAATTAGTTTTACATGACAGCGAGCCATGGAGCGCAGTATCCTGGGGGTCGGATTCCTGACCGTACAAGGGACTACTGCGCGCCAAAACCAAGATAACGGACGTTACCCAGAAAGCCATTAAACTTGAAGTGGGACTGGGCCGGACATGTTTGCCGTATGTCAGATGACAATTGGGTAGTTGCCTGGGTAAAAAAAATATTATTATATTTAGTCCGTCAGTTAGATTATCGAAAAATAATGGACACGTATTTCTTCTTTTATCAATCAAACAAAAAATGACAAAGATAAAGCGCGTCAAAATTTGAGAGTGGGGGGTCGTGACGTCACTTGCTTGCAAAAGTGTCGCAAGCAAGTGACGTCACGCGGAACTTTAACGGGCGATATTTTCATCATTTTTTTATATAATTGACAAAAGACAAAATACGGGTTCAATATTTTTTGATAATCCGAAACCGTGCGAGTGCCGTTAGATTTAGATAGTTATAGATTAAGTTAGGATAAGCGCATTTACCGCATTGGGTTATCATATTTTCCTGACAACGAAGCGACACTATACTAAAACAAACCCACTAAAAACTTTACGTGCAAATTGCATTTAAAATAACAATTAATCGCGTGTTTACAAATTACATTCACGGTTAGTTTGCTACGGTTTGTCCAAGGAAGACGTCGGCTCTTTGGTTATTCATCCGAAGTTAATTTGTACATATCTGTAAAAATATCCCATGTACGGGATAATACGAAGTTATTAATAAAGGTCATTGTAAATTCGCCAAACTTGTCAGTGGCAAGAACCCATCAGCAACCTTATTGTGACGAGAATAAAGATTAGGTACTGTGATTTTGATAGTGAATGAATGAATGAATGAAATGCACCGACCCCAGCGTGGTTTGACGAGACTCGATTAATCGAATGAACCCCAAGATTCGCAATAGCCCCTGTAGCCTCATGTTTCATGGTGCTACAGCGATCATTGTATATCAAGGAGTAGACCGGGGGGCGCGGTAATGGTAGGGAAAACGTGTTCGTCGGGAAGGATTTAAGAGCCATACTTACCAGGGGGCCTAAAAAGGCCACTTTAAGCAATACCTCTAAAAGCTATTCATTTCCTGAATTCCCAGCAGATCATTAGCAATTCCTCTAGTTTTCGTAAAATTTCATTTCATATTTGGTGCATGAAAAAAATAAAAACCGTAATTTTATCGATAAATTTTTATTACAGTTTTTATTACTTAATCAAATTGGTTTTTTATTTCTACAGTTTAAATGTTATTTCATTGTGATATGAATTGCACACAGATCATATTATGAATTGTCAGTTTGTGACCATTTTACGATTTTTAATATGATTCATATTGTTATCCTATTATGATTCTGACAAAGTGGCCTTTTTGGGCCCCAAATTAGGAATCCTAGAGACTAGAGTAAGCATTACACTAGTGGAGAGCGTGATTTTGACAGTGATGCAAAATCAGAGGTAAAATACCTGTGAAAGGACTGTAACTGTACCTAGATTTACTTTCAAGCTGGAAAAGCAAAGTTGTTGGCAAGTCAATCATTTGTTATGACTTATGAGATCTACGAGTATAAGTATTACAAAGAGGTGTGGGGATAGCCCTTACATACAAAGTCTTCAGAACTACTTACTGAACCCTAATTACGTAACACACTATCAATCACAATCTGAATCATTTTGAAGCTTTTGCATTTTGCCATTGCTTCATATGTTCGAAAAATGTGTCTGCTCAACAACGTAAATAATGCAATGTAATGTTATTGAACTGTCAAAATGCCGTTCCTATTTAACAGTAGGAACTAACGTGTGTTACGCAATTACCCCTCTGTTCCCAGTCCGAAAATTCTTTTTCTTATGGGATGCTACAGTATTGCCGAGTGTCAAAGGATATACTCTATAATATAAAACAAGAAATTTCACTCAAACTCAAAACATTTATTTCAAATAAATCAATTATAGGCACTTCTGATTTGTCAATGGGGCGGTCAGTCAGGAAGACGAAGCTAGTTGCCCATTTCAAGCATAGTAGGTAGGAGAAGAACCGGCAAGAAACTCCACGGCCACTCTTTTAGTCCTACTTATAATATTATAAAAGCGAAAGTTTGTGAAGATGGATAGATGGATAATATAAAAATAACAACGGATTTTGATGAAACTTTACAGTAATATAGCTTATACATTAGAATAACACATAGTATACTTTTATCCCGATATTTTCACGGTATATTTATACGGGTGTAAAAGCGCGGGGCGCTGTAAGTTCAAAATAATATGGTCACGCGGACGAAGTCACAAGCTGAAGCTAGTAAGTTAATAAAACGAAAACGAACGATGAAAATACACCTACACGAAATTTTCCGACTGAAGTGAGCGCTCCAATTCGTGTGGAAAATATCACGTCAACTATAGCTACGTGCCCTTGATCTTTACAATAAAGCTTTAGCCTTTATAACCAGAGCCCTATAACTAAAGGTTTTCCGAGCTTTAACTACCTAGGGCTTCCGTATTAGACGGGAAACTTTTGAAACTAACTATTTAATTAGTAGGTCAGGCAATAATTTTACGGCAAAGGTCACTCCCTGTATTTTTCAGTCATTCTGGTTTGTACATAGCTAAGTTAGGTACTGAAATTATTAAGGTTTGGTAGCTAGAGAAAGACAAAAATTCTAACGTAAAATTAAAAATTTTATGCCCTGGTCGCCTCGGGTAGTGCAAGATACTAAGTATGTACTTACTAGGTAGGTACCTAATTTGACTACAGAATGCTAAGCACTAATTATAAGCGACAGTTTTATTGACTAGATTATAGGGGTCAGCCAGAATGGTAAACTAACATTCAGCTAGATTTTGTACGTACTTACACACGACGACACATAAAGCAATAGATTTCCAGTTTTATCTGACCTCACATTGCTTAGGCTTTTCGTACAATATGAAGTCAGCTTATACTGGAAATGTATAGCTTGATATGTCGTCGTGCGTATCTGCATAGGTCAACAAGTCGCGTGTGAGCCTAGGTAAGTTTCACGCGCATTAACTAACAGGTAGACACTGAATGCAATGAATAAGCTTGAACCATTGCCAAAGGTTAATTGGTTTATTAGATACAGTACTGTTTACTATGACGCCGCATATTTATGCCGCATTATGGAAATAATAAATGGTAAACCACCATGTTATTTGATTACATCAACGCAATTTGATTTGGTGTCAAATCTTCATTTATATTACAAGGTTACATTAAGTCGCTTTTATATGAGAAAATTAGATTTTATTAGAACATAATGTTTTATGGTAGTCTGTGGTAACGCAAACCCTAGGCAGGCACATTACTTTGTGTAAATTATTTCATGGCCACTGCTCTCAAAACGGTGAAGGGAAACATCGTGAGGAAACCAAAAATTCGAAGACATGTGACATCCCCAACCCACACTGAGCCCGCGTGGTAAATTACATACAGCCCACTCCCTCTCGAAGAGATGAGCCTGTGTCGTAGCAGTGGGAACATTATAGGCTGATTATGCTCTTAAAACGGCGAAGGGAATGATCGTGAGGAAACCGGCATGTCCTAGAACCAAAAATTCGAAGACATGTGACATCCCCAACCCTCACTGAGCCCGCGTGGTGGATTATGGCTCGCTTCCTCTCTCAGAAAGCAGGCTTGTGTCTCAGCAGTGGGAACGTTATAGGCTATGTATGTAGATTTTATTAAAAAACATCATTCAAGGACATCATTCAAGTGCCGAACATTTTATACCCAAAAATTAAATTAAGTATATTCAATTAAAAGTTGGTATTTTTTAAAATGTTACGCTTAAAAGACTTGTTATTAAAATGTGATTTCTGGCATTTTCAATTTCAAATAGAGGCCAGGGGGGTTAATCGTAGACTTTCGTTGTAGTAGTAAAAAATGCTCAAGATGTTATTTCCCATAAGAAAACAGTAATTTTTTTTCTGGCATTTTTGGGTACGAATTGAATGATGTCCTTTTTTAGCCGACTTCTAAAAAAGGTTCTCAATTCGGATGTTTGTATTTTTTTTTTATGTTTGTTCGCGCATAACTCTGTCGCTTGCAAACCGATTTGAAAAAATCTTTTTTTGTTGGAAAGGGTATACTTCCCAAATGGTCCCATTGAAATTTCGACAAGATCTGATGATGAGTTTCGTAGACAGACAACGGAACTCTTCAATAAATGCCAGCAAATCAACGGCTATTGCTGCTATCGCTTATGTATGTATTATTTACGCCATCACACAACATAACGTCACGCCTGTACCCTCTAAAGGGGTACGCATATATGTTCAATATACCAGGGTACACCCTCATTTCTGTCAAAGTTGTTATTGGGGTACCTCTAATCTTGTAAGTATAAGTATACGAATTTGTTTGGGGTAGGTACTACTAAAAAGTGAAAAATAAAAACTTTTTTACTAAAAAAAAAACAACCAACTGCCAAAACAAAACACTGCAAAGAGAAAAATAACTTTAATTTCGGAAGTCGGTGTCAAAAAACGAGAATGCGGAACCAGCGACACCGACTTCCGAAAATAAAGTTATTTTTCTCTTTGCAGTGTTTTTTTTTTGGAAGTCGGTTGTTTTTTTTTTTTTAATTTTTTTTGCACTTTTTGTGTAAATTGTTCTCGGTAAGTAAATGCTAGTCAGAGAAAGCCTTATACGTGTTTGGGGACTACTTCCCGAATCGTGACTTCGTGAGTCTATTGTTATTTACAAATCTACCTACCTATTACCGATTTGTAAACTACATTCTATAGTGAAAAGAGCTAAAGTGATTGCAGGAAAGTAAATATAAAAGAAAATAGAATAGGTATAATGATTTAGCAACTTTTAAGTTAACGCACTTCACTTTTAAGTTGAGATATCGAAAGAAAAGATACTACTAAAAAAGTGGTTATAAATCTATTTGTGTAGTGGATTGCATTAGACGAATGGATTGCGAGAACTTTACTTAGATACACTTAAGTACATATTAGGTACATATGTACTTAAGTATATCTAAGTAAAGTGCAAAAGCTATTTCTCTTATACTTAGGTATTAGGTGCAAACGACCGTTTGAGTCAGCGATACTATTTTTTTGTGACCATCTAAAGCTAATTATTATTATCACTAATTATTAGTAGTAGTTCTACTGGAAGCTTTTCCAAACAACCCATATCGCGTGTCCCGCGACTTCATCCGCGTAAATTTTCTTGTTCCCACCGATCCACCCACATCGCATCGCTTGCCCGCGTTTACGCTTAGAGTACTTCGTTCTGACTTTTTTTAGATTTTCTCGGCTCCTAAGAACTCTAGCGTGATGTTATACAGCCTATAGCCTTCCTCATAAAATGGCCGATCAAATGCAAAAAGATTTTTTCAAATCCGACTGCTAGTCCCAGAGATTAACGCGTTCAAACAAGCAAACAAACAAAAAACTAAATAAAGTCTTCTAACTAAACAAAGCTTTATTATTAGTACTTAGATTTAGCTACGCGACTGGTTAAAAATCTTACATCACAGTGTCAAAACTACAAAATGTTATTTTGAAACCAGTCTATTTAGTGTCTAAAGTCTATACTACTATTTGGACATCTACATATATTTCTTACAGACAATAGACAAACTACAAACTAACATTGCCTAATCTTGATAGATCGATCGTAACGCGCAGTGTCACACAAAACAATGCTGTGATGTGAATGGTTGTGCAACGCGGATACAGTAGTGTTTGTAGGATGACGCCACCAGGACATTTTTGGAGCATTTATGTTTCCGCTGAGGAGGCCCATACTTGACTCATAATTGTGTGGTTTGTTAACTTTGTTCGAGTTAAGTGCAAAAGCTTGTAGGGACCTATGTGTATAGGGTACGTGCCTCGGTCATGTCAGGAACCTGGTCATGTCAGGTACCTGGTCATGTCTTTTCTCTAGGTTTCGTAAGCTTAGATTAGAAATTAGGTATCCTAAAAATTATGAAGATTTACAAACAGAACAGTAGTGAATTGCCTTATTGTTTTACAGGGTCAATTAAATTAGCTAGCGAAACTCCGCCGACGTGATGGGTACATAAACGATAAAAGGAAAAATAAATAAATTTGATGTTTTTTTTTGTGGGGTCATTGACGCAGTTAGTGTAGGTACTAGGTATTCACTTGATATAAAATTTTTTTTTTATGTAAAATGCACAAACGTGAGTGGTATCGATTTATCTAATAACGATAAAACATATTTTCTCAGCTCACGCTTCGTCCAGCGGTCGTTGACCCCTAAAAAAACACATGAAAGTATTTTAATTTTATGGTGTGTCGATATTGATACCCATCACGTCTGCAGAGTTTCGCTAGCAAACTTAACTTTTCCCTGTAAAATTAGTTTGATATGATCAATTCAGTAGGTTTTGGAACTAGGGCCTTGGGGTCCGAGTGCTTGACTTGAGTTGGTTGACTCTTCACGTGACCAGAAGGCTGGCCTATTTTTAGCCCAAACAATCAGCATTATTGCCATCCAACGTGGTAATGCCTTTTGGGCACTTATCCCATTGACTGCGGACGAATTTTTTGATTCCCAATGAGCTCCTGCCTTTTTCTCTATTTTTTAATGATATATTCGTGTATTATATAATATATATATATATTTTACTGTTAGCTTGTAAATTGTAATTGTTGTGTCTTTGTGAATACACTCAAACAAATACCAATTCTACATGTCATTAAAATATTAAAACACAAGGCTTTAATATTTATTTATATAACAAAGTTGAACTCCATGACCTTAACTACGGGAAATTGATTGTCATTGTATAAAACCATTTCAAGTTATAAATTAACTTATTAAACGGTAGATTACTACGGTTCCTTTGCAATATTTATTATATAATTGCCATCCAGTGTGGATAAATTACAGATTTTCTAACACTTTTTTTATTCTAAGCTAAGCTTAAGTCACGATTCTAGATTCCGTTATAGTCGTAAAGTTGTAACTTTATTTTAAGACTAAGCGCGCACTGGGATGCGATTTTTTGAATCGCATGTTTTACGACATAAAATCGCGAACGCTAATATAATTTTTCAAGCGATTATTTACCGGAATGCGCGGGCTCTCGTATATTGGTATTGTTCACAGATTGGCGATTATATTTTCCGCGACGATTATATTTCGTGGTGCGCGCTTAGCCTTAGTGGTTATGACTAAGAGGTTCCGGCTATTAGATAAATTATTACAGACATTACTGTCAACATTAGTAGGGGTGCCATTTCTCATGATTAACCTGAAGCACCTCTGAAGTTACATTCCGTTAATAAATAAATCCTTGTTATTTAAATTTTTGGTCTAATCCTATGTCAAATCGTAGCACTGTTTACCCTGCTTTTACGCAAAGGTAATAAATACAAAATGTATTCTACATTTTGTGCTTACTGTTATCGTTTACACCTCAAACAAGTTGTAAAGACTAGCTTTATAAAAAAACTTGTAGAATAGGGTAGTTGCCTGGGTAAAACAAATATTATTATGTTTAGTCTGTCAGTTAGATTATCGAAAAATAATGGACACGTATTTTTTTTGTCAATCAAACAAAAATTACAATGATAAAGCGCGTCAAAATTTGGGGGTCGTGACGTCACTTGCTTGCAAGTGTCGCAAGCAAGTGACGTCACGCGGAACTTTAACGGGCGATATCTTCATCATCATCTCATCATGATGATGAAGATATCGACAAAAGAAAAATTACGTGTTCAATATTTTTTGATAATCTAACTGACGGACTAATTAGATTTTTTTAGGAAAATAGCCTATTATTGTCAAAAAGGTGACCAAAATAGTTAACAAGACATGTTTGCAACAATCAATACATGTTTGATACATATTTTATACACGACATGATTATGACAATTTTCGTCGTGAGGAATGTTTTGAGTTTGAAAGTGTATGGATGGCTTTAAGAGTAGGGGAAGAAGACCTAAAAAACGGCGAATGGACTGTGTGAATGATATGACTAGAAAGGGGGTGATTCTTTCTACCGAGATGACGGCTAATAGAGAAGTATGGAAGAAAAAGACATGTTGTGACGACCCCAAAAAAAATGTGACAAGGGCTGGAGGATGATGATGGTGTTTATGACACGTGTTTTAGAAGTCTCTTAGAAAACAAATAGGCATCGCAACTTGTAAGTTGTTATATAGGTGTTGACGCACTAAGGCTCCTAAATCTGTTCTAATAACCAAGCTGAAGAGTTTGTTTGTTTGAACGCGCTAAGCTGTGGATCTACTAGTCGGATTTGACATATTGTTGTTGCATTTGATGGCCCAATTTCCGAGGAAGGCTATAGTCTATTTAACATCATGCTAAGACTCTTAGGAGCCGAGCAAAAAGAAAAAAAGTCAGGAAGAACGCTAAGCGAAAACGAAGTAATAGTGCGACAAGAAATTTCACACGGGCGAAGTCGGTCGGTTTTGAGGTGGCTGTTTTTGTATAGAAACCGGCCAATCAGAAGACAGTGTAAAAATTTGCTAATTGTTAGTGGTTCCGATACCGCCCTTTTCAAGAAAAATATTAAAGGTATGGGTCATTTTTAACAAAATACCTGATGTAATAAAAAATGAGACATTTCCACTTTTCAAAAAGAAATTGACAGATCTATTAATTAATAAATATTATTAAGTACTCAACTGGCGAATTTCTGACCGATAAGAATTTAAATTGATAATTATGACATCTCTGTATTCCTGACTTGTATTAAATCATTTATATTTTCAATTTAACTGTATTGACCCTGAACTTGGCCAATTTATAATCCCATTTTATTAAACTTGACATTATGTATTGTGTTGCCTATTTCAAATTATGTACTGAATTTCATCTTGACGTGGTAAACTTATATTTATTTAATTGAATGTGTTAATACTATATATTAATTAGTCTTTATTATTATATCTAAAACTGTTTGCGTGCCTTAGTTAAGGTATAGGCGTGAATAAAAATCAGTTAATCCATAGATTTATGTTTGCATAACTCGACATAATGTACGGATCAACAGATTTTTTTTCACGATTTCAGGGTTGGTCCCGTAGCAAAAGTTGTTCATAATGATGAGTACAATGACCCCTTTTAAGGATTAAAACGATCAAAATTTAATGGTGTATAATCTTTAATTAAAATTCCTCATCCATTCCGACTGACTCATAATACCAACCGGATTTTAGTTAGCGTCGTCGGGAAGCATCCCGATGACGCTACCTAAATACGACACGACTCATATGCAAACAAGTATCGAATGAAACAGGTTGCATTACTCGCGTCGTTTCGTCATAAACACACGTGTATGTCAGAACAAATCAAGATGGTATCATTATGAGGTTCTCATGCATAGGCAATAGGCCACAACAGGCCATAGTATGCCAACGGCTAGATTACAACGCGATTCAATGTTAATGATTGTTGTGCTGTGAAACGTAGCGCTACTGAGTGAATGGCTGTGTTTGTGTATCTTGATTGAAGATTTTTGTTGTGAAATAGGGACCCTCAGTAGTAAAGGGCTTCCTTTTAAATCGCATGCCACATAACAGTTACAATTTAGACAGATGAGGAACCTCTGTGACTTGGAACTGGCAGCCAAGAATCACATCTTCTCAACACTATATGCACACCACCAGCGGGGTAATTGTGTAACACATCACAATAGCAATGCCTTTTATAATGACAAGTAAACAAAATTCATTAAGTACGTTATTAACGCTGTCGAGCAGACGAATTTTTCTTTTAAAGGATTTGGGATTTTCTTCAGATTTCTTCGGATTGTGATAGGCTCGTTGTATTTTATAGGACCTCTACATGAGCGGTCACATTGCTGAAGGTGGACACCAGTTCTAGTCTAAAGCAGTTTAAAATTATGGGAGTACCTATTCGACATGATGAATCAAGTATGAGTTCAATAATCAGCCAATGGATTGGTGATCGCATGACGTTGCAGTCGTTGCTCATCTACCTGCTCCCAATTTGCATGTTACTGCACTTAACTAACAAAGGCTTATGAAGTGGTTACTATGGAGGCTTTTAATGTGTACGTCATTCTATATCGTTCTCACATGTATAATTTCAACATGAATGACGTCACTATTTTTTTTTTTTTATATTTTGAATACAAAGAGTGTCCATAGAGTTTCTTGCCCTTCTTATCATAGGAACCTACTAAGTAACCTTTAGAACGGGCAACTAACTCCATCTTTTTGACTGAACGACTCCTTGACTATTCAAAAGTACCTGTAATTGGTTTAATTGAAATAAATGCTTCGAGTTTGCATCCTTTGGGGTGAAAATGATACACAAACAGTCAGTAATAAATACCCTATCACTAACATTTTACAAAACACTGAACTTGACGAGATTAGGTTTCGTAGACGGATTTTTCGTGAGAATTTTAAGCAGGATCATTACTGAAGCCAAACTAATATTGACGGTTGGCTGCCCTCGAGCAGTGAGACGAATCACCATAAAATACATCGATCAATACACTCTTTTAAAACGTTTTTAAGGGGTTTACGAGTATATGCTATTATTTTATTTATCTTTAAGTATTCCTTTACATAATTTATAAAGCTATCAGTTTTAAAATAAAAATGTACAAGTATATAAAAAGAAGGGAAATAATCAAAGGGCATCAAAAAATTCGTCCGCATCGCTGTCAATAGGAAACGTGCCCAAAAGGCTGGCAGCATTGCCACGTTTTATGGCATTGCTGATTCTTTGGCCAAAACATAGGCCAGCCCTCTGGTCATGTAAAGCGCCGACCAAACGCTTGCCGAGTTTTTAAAACGTTTAAAAAGTCGAAAGGAATTCTTACGTCTGGTAACCCTAACCATCGATTGCTACTTTATTATTATGAACTAGATAAACCGGTGAAGACATGAGAATGATATTGGAAATACATAAAAACGTGTGTCTGCACTCGTAATTGCTTGTCGGTTAACATTTACGATCGTAATAACTCCGCTGTGAGAACATTGACGTGCACCATTAATTCTAACCGCAGTGAAGCGAGTCTATCACCTCGCCTTTGAACATTTTTCAAATCTTTCAATCAAAATTAATTTCCTGCACGTACACATTGTTTCACAAAAAAACCGGTCCGTTTCTCATTATCCGATTTTAATTATACATTAATAATATACAACATGGATCTATTTCGAAATAAATCAAAAACTTTCCCACCTTTTGTATGCAAACAGAATCGATGCGAACAAGTGCATGCAATAAGATTCTGTGGGCTATTGAAATCTCAAACAATGGCCGCCGTATCTCACAGTACGCAGACTCAGTAAAAGTACACTTTGAATAATATCAGACGACTACCTTCAGCCCGTGACTTCCTCCGCGTGAAATTTTTTGTTCCCCTGACCCACTCGGTTTCATCGCATTGCCTGCCGGCGCTTTACTGTGTTCTTTCTGACTTTTTTTTTTGTTTTTGCTCAGCTTCTTAGGGCTCTGGCGTGATGTTAAATAACTACAGCCTTCCTCAGAAATTGGGCTATCAAATACAAAAAGAATTTTTCATATCCGACTGGAATTTCCAGATTCGCGCGTCCAAAAAAACTAACAAACTCTTCAGCTTTATTGTTAATATTGAATGATATAGATTGCAGTCATTATGCTCCCAATATCGTACAATGAGGCAATGGCTTTACAAATACAATTTTGTATGACGGCTGCTCTGAGATTTAGATCATTTAATTTGTGAGCCCTTTCGCAAAAGTTAACAAAAGAAGCGTAGAAAGTTTCGTCTAGTTTTTTTAACATTAGACGTTCTTGTTTATAACTGCCTATTGTAGAAACCATATTATGTTAATCAAACAAACAGAGGTGACCTTGTTAGTTGTCACGAATAAACCTACACCTACACACGCCACATTCAAAGGCTGTTTTTTAGTTTTGTAAATATCATATGCCTAGCCTTTGCTCAACTATGTTGGGGTCGGCTTCCAGTCTAACCGGATGCAGCTGAATACCAGTATTTTACATGGAGCGACTTCCTATCTGACCTCCACTCTCCACTAAGTATTACGATACCCCGTGGTAAGACTGGTTGTCAGATTTTTGGGCTTCTCACGACCGGTAACGACTCGTAAAACTTTGTAAATAGGTTTATGGACCACAATATTGAACATTCATACTTAAGAGATACTCCAATAAACACATTCTTCTTCTTAGCCTTTAGATGGCAAAAATATTTTCTTTTTTTTCTTTTAGTTGGCCCAAAATTTTGCAACGCGGATAGAATTAGCTGACGCAGCCATTGGGTCCTCTAGTGTGCATATGACAGGGCATGCGGTGCAAGATGGGAGGTGAACCATTGTCTGTCGAGACTCAACGCATACTTACTTGAGGTCTGAGCCTTCCATGAATATAATAAGTTCATTTATTGGACTATTAAAAAATGTTAATAATGGGAACAAATAAAATAACACCAATGCTGGATGCCTATGAAATGGCAAATGTAGGTCTGTATACATACAGAATATATAAATACCTAGTTAGTAATAAAGGAGATAATACATAGTTCATCCCGCTAATTAAAAGTACAGTAAAATAAATCTAGTTGTGTCAAAATAACCAAATGGCACGTATCCTATCCCACGCTACAGTCAACTATTTTAATTAAAGTGTTGTGATAAAGTAGTAGTTAGTTAGCCGGACAGCTGCAATCCAGTGCTGACCGCAAAGTTGGCCGCAAGTGGAAGATCGGCCGCAACCTGCGCACACGCATCCCTATCTACCGTTATGGACGACTGACCGCAGTTACGTTATCATATTTTCCAATATTAACTGTTTGAGTTAGAGCCTTCATAGAGAACAATGTACCTTAGCAGTTCCTGTGTTTGTGGTTGAATGAATGTTTTTTTGCATAACAAACGTAAATTTGAAAATACTTTGTTGAAGTTTCGGGCGGCAAAAAACCTATTGTGGAAATGCGTCTAAAGGTAGAATTAGGTATTTGGTAGTATTGTTACGAGCTTCGGGTTCGTGACAATAAAAACTGCCGATAAAAATTACCAAAAGTTACACTTTAATTAAACAACGCTAATAACAACTCAAACACACTAATTATAAAACACAATCGCTCTTAAGTCGCACTTGAAGATCGCTTTCGATGTATTCGCTTCTATCGCAGAACCAAGTCTGATCGGTCGCGGCTAGTCCCGGCCTTATATAGTGCCGCAGATAATTCCAGAACCTTCTATTGTAGACACATCTAGAATGTTCGAGTACATACCGGCCCCGACTGACCAGATGTCGATAGTTCTAGTAAGTTCAGCCAATCGATAATAGATGGCGCTAGTGACTCTATTAGTTCTTGCTACTAGAAACTAGATGGCGCTAGTGGTAACTAATGTCACCATGCATCAGGCATTATTGTGCCGCGCAACACTGCCCCCTCCTAAGACATGCTCGTCCCGAGCATTATCGGCTCCCTAATAACGCGCCAATCGATCCACATGTACGATCTTAGGAGTACCTCTTGCACCTTTCTGTATCCGGTAGGTTATGTCATTGATCTTTGTCACAATCCGGTACGGTCCATCCCATTTAGCTTGAAGCTTAGGAGATTTCCCCTTGCTGCGGACTGGATTGTGCAACCACACTAGTGAACCTTCGTCGAACCCTTTACTGTTCATTTTGCGGTCATAACGGGTTTTCATCTTTTCAGACATTTGCTGGCCCGATTGTCTGACGTGCTCATAAATGTCATTCATTTTGTTCCGCAAATTATTCGCATAATCGGTTATACTGCGTGGGGCATCAGGTGGTATTCCGGTGATCAAGTCTGCAGGCAGCCGTAATTCTCTTCCAAAGTTTGCGAAAGCTGGTGTCACCGATGTACTTTCGTGAACAGCGCTTCTATATGACAACAAAAACGGTTGTATGTGCTTGTCCCAATCTCGTTGCCGATTTTCCACAACTTTTGCTAGGTACCTCTCCAATGTCTGATTGAATCGTTCCACCATTCCATCCGATTGTGGGTGGTAAGAAGTTGTTCTTGTTTTATGAGTACCCATAACTCGACAAGTTTCCTGGAATATTTGGGACTCAAAATTCCTTCCTTGTTCACTGTGAATCTCTAAAGGTACTCCAAACCGACAGAAGACTTCATTAACTAATTTATCTGCAACTGTCGAAGCTTCTTGATTTGGGATGGCGAAGACTTCCGGCCACTTAGTAAAGTAATCCATCACAACCATGAAATACTTGTTACCACTTTCACTTTCCGGAAACGGCCCCGCTACGTCAAGGGCTATCCTCTCCCATGGTGCGCCAACATTGTACAATTTCAGTGCACCTCTACTACGAGTCTGAGGTCCCTTTACAGCTGCACAACTTGTACACTTGCGACACCAGTCCTCGACATCGTCTCGGCAGTGGACCCAGTAAAACGGTTTTCGTATCTTCAGTAGAGTCCGTTTTACTCCCAGATGACCTCCTGAACAACTATTATGGTACAGCTGTAGAACATCCGGTACTTGAGCTTTAGGGACAACCATTTGCAAATGACAGCTGTCTCCCCGAGCATTTTCCCATTTACGGCACAGGACTCCATCCTGAATCACCAAGCTGTCCCATTGGGCCCAATAGCTTTTTGTGATCGAACTCATTGCTGAGACGTCGCTCCACCTGGGCTTAGGAGCTCTGGCCCTCATCCACTCCAGAATCGGCTTGATGTCCGAATCTTCCTGCTGTGCACGTTGTAGGCTTTCCTTCCACTCGTTGCTGAGGTCTGTCTTGAGCATCCTCACAGGTACGACTTCTTTACTTTCTTGCCTAGTACAATGCTTGCAGTCTTCAGGACAAGGTCTTCTTGACAATGCATCTGCGTTGCCATGAGATTTTCCGCTGCGATGTTCGACCACGAAGTCGTATTCCTGCAATAGTTCAATCCATCTCGCAACTTGACCTTCTGGATTTTTGAACTGCAATAGCCATTTCAGTGCAGTATGGTCAGTTCGTATGTGGAATTTCCGCCCCAGAAGATATTTGCTAAAGTGCTGCAATGACTTTACCACAGCAAGCAGTTCCCGTCTCGTAACACAATAGTTCCTTTCAGGTTTCGACAGTGACTTGCTGAAGTACGCTATCACAAATTCTTGATCGCCATTCCGCTGAGACAACACACCGCCAAGTCCTATGTCGCTTGCGTCTGTGTCAACTATAAATTCCTTGCCCGCATCAGGGTACCCCAAAAGGGTGTTTTGCACAGACGGTCCTTTAGCTCCTGGAATGCGATGTCACAACTTCCATCCCAGCAGAAATGTCGCTTCTCCTCGGTTAGCTTATGCAGGGGTTTGGCTATATCTGCAAAGTTTTTGACAAATCGCCGATAATAGGAGCACAAACCCAGAAATGCTCTGACCTGCGTCTTGTCTTTTGGGATTGGCCAATCCTTGACAGCGGCGATTTTCTCTGGATCCGTGCGGATACCTTCTTCAGACACTACATATCCCAAAAAACTAACTTGTCGTTTGAATAGTGAACACTTCTTCGGACTTAACTTGAGGTTGGCACTCTGGATCTTCATGAGCACGCGTTCCAGGTTTTGAAGATGTTCTTCAAACGTACGGCCTATGATGATGATGTCATCCAAGTAGACCAGGCAAGCATCGCCAATAAGCCCGGTAAGTACAAGTTCCATCAACCTTTCAAACGTTGCCGGAGCATTGCATAATCCAAACGGCATAACTTTAAATTGCCACAGACCCTTTCCTGTCGAGAATGCAGTTTTCTCCTTGTCCTTAGGATCAATTTCAACTTGCCAGTAGCCACTTTTCAGGTCCAGCGTGCTAAACCACTTTACTCCAGTAAGCATGTCCAGTGTGTCATCAATTCTTGGCAAGGGATAGCTGTCCTTCTTCGTAACGTCGTTCAGACGACGATAGTCAACACAAAACCTCATGCTGCCGTCCTTCTTTCTTACCAGCACTACAGGTGAACACCATGGACTAGATGACGGTTCAATAACACCATCCTTCACCATTCCCTCAATCATGGTTTCCACTTCCTTTTCGCGTGCTACCGGCAATCTTCTTGGCCGCTGACGGATAGGCAATTCTTCTCCTGTGTTTATTTTGTGTTGAGCTAAGCCAGTCCTCCCGATGTCAGCATCGTTTGACGAGAAAACATCGTCATACTTAAGTAACATTTTCTTCGCCTTGACCGTTTCGTTTTGGGACAGAGCGCTGCGGCAGTCTTCTAAAAGTGTGGTCACTCTCGTTTGTGCATCCTTGCTGAGGGTCCCAGTCGATAGATATTGGCATCGACGCAACCAATCCACTTCCTCGCAAGTACCAACTAGTGTGCCTTTTTCTATAACCTGTTCCTGATCACAAAGGTTCAGCACACGTACCCCTGAGATGTCGGTGGTTCTGACCCAAGTTCGTGCCACTTTCCATGGAAGGTGATTGTCTACCCTTTCCACGAGTACACAACGATGAATTTGCCCAGGATTCCGAGGAAGGCTAACCGGCACAATCGTTTCCGATCTCGGCGGAAGAACAATCTTCTTTAGGCTGTACACGTTCCCTGGTAAAGCCCCTTCCACGAAAAGTTCCTCTTGTCCACATTTCAAAACACCTTGCTTGACGTCAATTTCGCAACAATTCTTCCTCATAAAGTCAAGGCCCAGGATGCAATCGTCCATTATATCAGCCACGATGACATTATGCAGGTAGATTCTGTTGCCTAGCTTCAACCCCATCTTCTTCTCTCCATGGACAGGTATGCGCTGACCGGTGGCTGTTACCAAATTAATGTGTTCCCGGTTGTATGCGGAGTCCCCAAGGGACCGTCTTATGAGTTGGGAACTGACAACCGTGCGAGAGGCTCCAGTGTCTATGGTCAGCTTACACGGCGTTCCGTTGACCTCGCCCTTGATGATTAGGCTGTTCCCGTCTTGGGTTTGTGTGATCGAAACCCTTGGGGCTCTTTGAACATCAGCCAGCACCCGCCCCGCAGTCCTGGCTATTACTCGTTTCCCTGCTGCTGGTGCTGGGCGGTGCTGTTAGCTGCACTGCCCTCTGGAGATCGGCCGTCTTCTCTTTCTGCAGTTCGCTTGGGGCAACTGGATCGAAGGTGGCCCCTTTCCCTACAGCCGTAGCACCTAGGGCTGTACCCTTTATTGCGGTCGCGAACTGTAGCCGCTGCAACCTCCCTGACGCGATGGGAGCGATGATCCTGTCGCACGGCTTCCACCTCCAGTGCATGGGCCAAGGCGTCCTTAAGCATCCCGTGGTGCCCGAGCCTCACAGCAGCTCTAACTTCAAGGTCGCGGATGCCGTCGATGAATGCCTGCACCAGGTTCCCATCAATAAGCGCAGGTACGGACTGGTAAGCTTTACGCACCAGCTTCTCCACTTCAAGGGCCCACTGCTGCAGGTTTTCATTACTGCGTTGCACGCGATCCTTGAGCTGCGCACGAAACACGTGTTCCAGGTGAGCGTCGCCATACCGAGCCTCCAATGCCTCAAGGAGCTGCTCGTAAGTCACTTCCTTACCGAGAGCTTCCAGAACAGTTAAGGCCTGGTCGCGCAGGCCTAGGGTGAGGGCAGTCATGGCCTGACTTTTATTCCAACCGTTCGCCTTCATGACAGCCTCAAACTGGATTTTGTAGGCCGACCAGGAAGAAGTTCCGTCGAACGGTGGCACTTTGAATCCACGTAGCGAAGGTGTTGTAGCTACGGGAGCTGCGATTCCATCCCCAAGCTTAAGGTAATCCAGCGTTTTCTTTACGTCAGCCATCACGGTTTTCTTTACGTCAGCCACCACGTTGTCAACCCGATTATTCACTTGGTCGATCCGGATTTCAGCTTCCGACAGGCGGTTGTCATATTGAGCAACCTTATCCTTCACCTCCTTCATGTCTTTCCCAAAAGTAGCGTGAAGGTCCTTAATAAGGAGCATCTGCTCCTCCTGGCGGCGCGCTTGCTCCTCCTGGCGGCGCGCTTGCTCCTCCTTATCATGTTGGAGCTGTTGTTCCAACCGACGAGCCTGTTCCTCCTGTCGGCGGGCCTGTTCCTCTCTGTCACGCAGCAGCTGTTCTTCCAACCGACGGGCCTGTTCCTCCTTGTCCCGCTGGAGCTGTTCTTCCAACCGACGAGCCTGTTCCTCCTGTCGGCGAGCCTGTTCCTCCTGTCGGCGAGCCTGCTCCTGCAGCATCATCATCAGGGCAGCAAAGTCTGGTGCTGCTGATGCTGGGGCTACTGCGGACGGGTCGGCCTCCGTGGTTGGTAGCTGGCCCTCCGACCTCTGCGGCATACCTCCACCAAAACGTCTCTGGTCCGTCTCCTGTTGGCGTTGACTCCGGGTACGGATACCCTCCGTGTCGTCTTTGGGTAAAATCGGCATGATTTTAATCCTTGCTTCTGACACCAATTGTTACGAGCTTCGGGTTCGTGACAATAAAAACTGCCGATAAAAATTACCAAAAGTTACACTTTAATTAAACAACGCTAATAACAACTCAAACACACTAATTATAAAACACAATCGCTCTTAAGTCGCACTTGAAGATCGCTTTCGATGTATTCGCTTCTATCGCAGAACCAAGTCTGATCGGTCGCGGCTAGTCCCGGCCTTATATAGTGCCGCAGATAATTCCAGAACCTTCTATTGTACACATCTAGAATGTTCGAGTACATACCGGCCCCGACTGACCAGATGTCGATAGTTCTAGTAAGTTCAGCCAATCGATAATAGATGGCGCTAGTGACTCTATTAGTTCTTGCTACTAGAAACTAGATGGCGCTAGTGGTAACTAATGTCACCATGCATCAGGCATTATTGTGCCGCGCAACAGTATTTATGTATGTTTATTTGTATGTATGTTAATATATTCTCGTAATTCTTGTTTAGTTTTTAAGTGAATTGCTTTTTTTTATTCTATGTGTTATTTTTTGTCTCCTTTGCTCTATCACACGCTGTCTACATCTCTGTATCTATTGTCCTATCTCAGGTATGCTGGAAGAGATTTCTTATGAAATAAGCATCACCTCTGTACCTATTTTTTCTGTTCTGTTTTTCATTGTCTGTTTATATATGTGTGTACATAAATGGTAAAATAAATAAATAAATAAATAAAGGTTGAAATTGTCCTTTTCTAAATAATGAAATCAAAGCTTCGATATTGGTATAGAATTTAATAGTCGAAGATACGGGAATCTGGCATCGGTCAATCAAAGTTGCTCCATTTTCAACAGGGTCTAAATTGGTGCACATAATTTTGTTTAATTTGCAGGCCGTATTATAAAATATGCGTGGGCACTACATTCTTAACAGACGTGTCAATGTAACAAACTAATAAACGATACTAATTATTTATTTATGACATGATAATTATATTCTATCTACAACACTTTAGTACCTGGACCAATATTGGCATCTGCGATTGGGTTAGGGCCGTAGATACTTACTATGATATGCCTCTGGCTACCATTTTATGGTCTTCAAAGCACGATCGTACAAAATAATCATGTAATTATAACAGGCACAGGACATCAGAGGGGCAGTTCTCGTAATTTTAAGAACGTTCACAGTCTGATCTCAGTCTCAATCTGTCAAAAATATCTCTAATTTCCCTATATTTTTGACAAGTTTTTGACATTGATTGTCGCTAGGATGAGATCGCGACTAGATTTTGAACGATTTTTGTTACGAGAATTGGCCTCCTGTTCTTAGGTAGCTACCAATCTTTTACATAAATGAACAAACAATTATTAGTACCTAACTGGTGTGAAAAGGAAAAATATAAAAGAAGCTTCGAATAGTAGCAAATCTGCAGCCAATTTTTACATAGCTCATCGGCTACAATTGCTAACGAGGGTGGGCGCTGATACCTATAATTACAAGATATTAAGTTATCTTAGCTTAGGTATTGGCTGCAACTCTAACATACAACTCTACTTACCTTAGGCCTATTTTTATTGTAAACCATGGTATTACTAGAAGGTGCAAATAAACCATTATAAATTTATATTTTATACATAACGGACTATTAAAAAAACAGATTGAATAAACTACACAATGATACTCAAGAACATTAAACCCCTCACTTCTGCGAATGTCCGTTGAATAAAAACGCAAAGTTTTGCGAACCCTCCCCTGTCTATGTCTTTGTATGAAACAGCTGACTTCGGTAAAAAGTGAAAAAAGGTCTCTAGTGATGTGAAGTATGCGCTCGACAGCTTTACAATGTCAACTGGAGAGAGCTAGTGGTGCTGTCCGATCGATAAACTCGTATCTCTATGGCTATACGAGTTTGTTGAACAATGTTGTATTCAATAAAGTCGTTAAGTTTTATTTTATGTGCATAAAGCTGTAATTTGTTAGTATTCGCAGAGCCTTAGAGGACCATAGCAGTTCATGGTGAATCGTGAACAATTTTTCATAAATTCCTTGATTTTGTTTCAAAAGTTTTGACGTGAAGAAAAATAGCTTAAATGTTTCCAATCAGAATTATCAGAATTTTCATAAGTATTTTAAGGCTGTAAGTACATAAGTTACTTTCAATATCGTCCTTTTAATTTATATGATATTTTATCAGAATTTAGATCTGAAGCAACGCCAAACCATCAAACGAGTACAAATAACGTCCTAGAGTCCTAGAGGCATCCCAGCTGGAAACGACAATGAATAATGTATAAACTACAAGCCTTTATTATGATCTCATACCGCAAATACTAGCACCCACGCGTGACAACAAAATATGAACGAATGCAGTGCAATGCGACTTGGAGCTAGCATGCACTTGGCAATACGCCACACGGCCAAGACCTTATGAACTTTGCACGTAAATCACATAATATGTACTTGTAATGTAATGATACGATTATTGGTGCCAAATAAAGACACGTGTATTGTACGAAGTATTTTAGTTTTTCCACGAAAGATGGGTTTCAATATTCTTCAGTTTTCCATGAGATTATTGATGCTATTTTCGATATACCTTATGTTTTTCTTTTCATGGTGCCCTAAGTCTCGACGAGGCGACGAGCCTCTGCACTCGGGAATACAGAAAAAAAAATACCAGTGCGCAAAATGTAACCATGAATTCAGCATATGAGTGTATACCCCCCTACCGTCGAAATCATATATAATTTCGGAAGTCGGTGTTCGGGTTCCGCATTTTCGTTTTTTGACATTTAAAAACAAATTGTTTTTACTCAACATTTTGAGGTTTGAGATAACTCTATTCTCATAAGAATACAAAATTCACTTACATGAGAATATTAAAACTATAACATAAGTCGATATTGTTGAGAGATTTACAAAAACTAGACATTTGTACAATAATTAATTTGTGGGTAGATAAAAGATTATAATACAGACAACTCAATGTTCGCTTGATACACGGGCTCGAAACATCAACACAAAGGTAAACGAGTCTCCGTTCAACACTGATAAGTAGACATCGGATTATATGCACTATCAAAATGCCAAAATATGCATGCAATATGCACAAAAAAGGGCGATATATACAGTGTCACAGGGAAACTCGACGTGTTCCTTCCAGGGCGTATTGTTTTACGTCTTTAATTTACATTAATGAATACTGATACATGATACATGAATACTGCTTACAGAAATTAAAATATTTTATTGCATATCACGGGGAAGACGGTCGTAGTGAATTAAAAAAAGGGGTTTACAAGAAAATGGCGAAAATAAAACAGGAATCCTTTATTTTGTCAAAAGTGAGAGTAGTAGAGAAGTGGATAGGTTTTGAGACTGAAATAAAGTGGATGACGACTTTCATCGTACTTGGCTACCACGTCTTAGCCTTCTACTGGTGTTATCATTACACATTACTGTGAAATGGCAAACCATTGCTTTTGGTGAGTATTCATCTTATTATTCATACGAATTATTTTCAGCTTGTGCAAATAAAAATAAAAACATTTAAATTACGTCGCACAAATAAAATCATGTCAGAATATTCTTTCTGATGCAGTCATTACAAAAAAAACAACGGACTTCCAGAAAGAACATTACAAAGTGAAAAATTACTTTAATTTCGGAATGCGGTGTCGTAGGTTTCGCATTTACATTTTTTGCCACCGACTTCCGAAATTAAAGTTAGTAAAGTAGTGTTTTTTTTTTGTGGAAATCGGATTTTTTTTTTTGTAAAAAGTTTGTGTATTCACAAAAAATCGTCTAACACTACTTGATAAGTAAATAATAGGGGTTAAAGTATGAAATTGCCGTTTTATTGTAATAGGTACTTCGAATTGACATAGAACCTTCATGGTTTGAGATTTTTGAGTGAAACTTTTTTCACATGGTACCTATGAAGTTCTTCTTTTAAAAAATGTGCAACATTCGATTATCGACTTTCAGTTGTTTTTTTTATTCAGCTTAGACAAGAATGATGGATACTTCGAAAATTCGAGTTATTTTTTATTACGAGTTCCGACGCGGAACTAACGCGGCAGAAACAGCTCGCAATATTAATGTTGCGTTTGGAGAAGGGACTGCTAATGAACGCACCGTGCGATTTTGGTTTAAACGCTTTCGTGATGGAAACTTTGATTTGAAGAACGAGCCACGTGGAAGACCGCCCACATAGGTGAATAACAATGAATTGAAAGAGATGGTGGAAGCCGATCTGAGCCAAACTACCCAGGAATTAGCGGCATGGTTTAACGTTACCTTACCAACAATATTGACTCATTTGCGTCAAATCAATAAAATAAAAAAATATGAGAAATGGGTGCCTCATGATTTGACTGATCTGCAGAAAGAAACGCGTGTTGAAACTTGTGTTGCCTTGTTGAATCGATACAGAAATGAAGGAATATTGGATCGAATTGTGACATGTGATGAAAAGTGGATTCTATACGATAACCGTAAGCGAAAAATGCAATGGCTGACCCCAGGTCAAACGCCGCAACAGTGTCCTAAAGCAAAGCTTACCAATAAAGAGGTAATGGAAACTGTTTGGTGGTCTCAGCATGGTGTTATTCACTATAGCTTTCTCCGATCTGGTCAAGCAATAACGGCAGATGTCTACTGTGCCGAACTCCGAACAATGGTGGCAAAACTAGCAGTGAAACAGCCCCGACTCATGAATCGATCTTCACCATTATTGCTCCATGATAACGCGAGACCTCATACAGCACGAGAAACCGTTTTAACTCTACAGGAACTGCAATTAGAAACCATTCGTCACCCTCCGTATTCGCTAGACCTTACTCCAACGGACTACCATTTTTTTCGCGTAAAATACAAACAAAACAATACAGTTAAATTGAGGTTAAAAAAGAATTGTTTTGTTTTCAGCATATGCCATGGTTGTGTTCAGTGGGTTCGGCATCACCGGCGGAGCACACAGATACTGGGCTCACAGAGCATTTAAAGCTTCCACACCATTGCGGGTTTTCATGTTATTCGGTTTCGCGTCCGCTGGACAGGTAATACCAGAAATTTATTTTCCTTTAGTGCAGACGGCAATTCCAAAGTGCATCGTAAAACATAGCGGAGTCTAGACTGCCTTAGGCCATTTCGGGTGCACAGCTTGAAGGTATGAACATAAAAGTTGATTGCACAGTTTTACCGCCAGTGCTTAGATACTTTTGTATGCAAATGTTCAGTGTACGGTAAATTAAGATAGCTGAAATGCTGTAAATGATTACATACTTTTTTTTACAAAAAATGAAGCAGCAGGTGAGTAGGTACTTAGTATTTTATCCATGAAGAATCTTTGATTACACATTAATTCAACAGTTCTAATAAAATGATCGTTTATTTCTATAAGTAAAGCTGCTGAATCATTTTGTTACTGCTCTTCAAGTTTTGTTATTTTTGGAATAGTGTACTTAAACGAGTAGGTACATGAATATTTTCTTTGCCTTTTCTAACAGAACACGCTGCATCAATGGGTGCGAAACCACCGCGTCCACCATAAGTACAGTGACACAGACGCTGACCCCCACAACCGTGAGCGTGGACTGTTCTTCTCACACATCCGCTGGCTTCTGATGAAGAAGAACCGGAAGGTGATTAGCAAATTCGACGAAATTGACATGACTGATATTGAGAATGATCCTCTTGTCACCTGGCATGCAAAGTGAGTTTGTATCATTGCTCAAAAGCCAAGGATTTACAGCCCGATTCAAACTTTATGGCGAATCGGAGCATGAGGCGCAGTAACAAAGTAACTTATCAGCGGGGGTGGGGGTGCTGGAGGTACTACGCAGTGACTAGCGCACTCGAGAGCCGCCATAAAATTTAAATCGGGCTTTACTTTACTCCCCATGATGGCAATTTGGTTTAATACCAATTGCAGCTGGTGACAGCTGTTTGTTGCTAAAGTGGCACGTGTTTCATTAAAACCAAGACTTGATATTTTACTTTGTTTTGTCTAGTATTCAATGCCTAAATTAATTAACCCCAACTTTTTATTTTTTTGTGTGTGTTCTTTTTATGCGTCATATTTGCCGCAATTATTTTTTTCTTTCTTTTCTTAATTGTTGATGTTTCAAGATTGAAATCGTCTATTTCGTAAAAAAGCCACCACACTCTAATACATTTTTTGTCGATTTCCAGGAATGTGGATATAATAAATCCACTAGCAAGCTTAATCATTCCCACTTTGGTGGGTATTCTGCTGTGGGGGGAGGACTGGCGAGTGGCTGTGGCGTGGCAGTGTGGCATACGGTTCCTGTTCTGTACCACAGTGAGCTGACAATCAACAGCCTTGGACATACCTTGGGTTATAAGCCTTATGACAAGTAAGTAAGGACCTCTAGAATTTAAAAAGATTGGTATTCTGGATGTTTTAAGTATAAAGATTGGTGGATGTCAAATCGTTTTCGAATTTTTCGTTCTTGGACATGCCGGCTTTCTCACGATGAGTATAAGATTATTGGAAATTGGAGCGAATAGAAGTATTAGCTAAAACTTATTTTCTCCCCACAGTAGCATAAGACCAGCGGAGAATTTCATCATCTCAGCGATTACCGGTGGTGAAGGATGGCACAACTTCCACCATTCGTTTCCGTTCGACTACAAGGCGGCTGAGTGGTCACACACCTTCGACTTCACCACAGACCTCATACATTTGTGTGAGAGATTAGGCTGGGTGTATGACAAGAGAGAAGTTTCCAAAGACATGATTAAGAAATATGCCGCACAACAACTTGAAGGTAGTGTAAAAACCATAGATATTGTAAAAACAAAGATTGTAGATTGATAAAATATTCATAAAATGAGACCCCGTTGTCGCTAATTCCTGGGTGTTCTGGTAAGACATATAAGTTAGGTTTGTGATATTTTATAATATAATTGTATTTATAATTGCTCGGCTTGTTTCAATTGCCTCACTACGGCAGAACAGCACCCTAATTGCGTAACACAGTTTCAACCACAATCCGAGAGTTTTGACGGATATTTGTAATCCATTGCTTCATAGGTTTAGTAAATTCGTCTGTTGTACGTATTGACGTACGTGGCTGAACTATCAAAATGAAAGGAATTGTGATCTATTGTCATTTTATGTGTGTTGCGCAATTACCCCGCAGATCAATATTTTAGTGTATCCTCGCTTCGATACATACCGCAGATTTACGTTCGACTCTTGCAGCGTAGGTAGGTAGTTAACCTCCTTTTTGAACGTCAAAATTACAAAAGACAGACACCCAAAACGCCCGCCCTTCACCACTTCCTAGTGCTTTTACTAGGAAGAAGAAGTGGCGCAACAAACTCCCCAGCAGCACCACTGTCTGTTCAGTTAGAAAATACTAGATACATGTTTCAGTATATCAGTAGGTAGTAAACATGTTAGTCATAAATATAAAACGTACCTAATTACAAGGCGGTTTAGCTTTTTTGTTTTGTTTATTCCCATTAGTTATATGTATACGTAATGTAGACACGTGGTGATTAGATGTAGGTATGTGTTATCTAACTAAATAATCTAGTACTTAAATAAAAATCATTTCTATTCTTTTCTTTTTTTTGACAAACCACAATTTTATTACGCTAGTAGTTTTTCCAAAACCACTAGCTTCCTCGCACGATCACCAAAATCATTCGGTCATAAGCATAATCAACGTATAAAGTTCCCACTGCTAGGACACAGGCCTCCTCTCAGTGAGAGGGTAATCAACCACATTTACATTGAATAAGAAAAAAAAACATACCTATGCGCAAATATATATATAAATATTATTATATGATATATTAATATGTTATATTATTATATGATATATTATATTATTATATATTAGTGAAATATAGAATAGAACGGCGGATCATTACCGGTTAGTCTATTCACACAATGGCTGTTTGTGTATGTGAGTTTAAATGTTTGTAAACGCACCCACGATACAGTAGAAATTCCTAGTGTGGGACAAAGCTTAAAAAAAAAAGTGGAAGCCGAGAACAATTATACAGTTTCGAAAATTAACAACGATATCTGAAGACCAATTCCCGTAATTCAAAACGTTCAAAATCTAGTCGCAATCTCATCTAAGCGCCAATCAATGTCAAAAAATTGTCAAAATGTAGGGAATTTAAAGGTATTTTTGACAGAATAAGATCGAGATCAACTTTGAACATTCTTAAAATTACGAGAATAATCTCACTAGGTCCTGCCCGCGACTTCGTCTGCGTAGACTTCAGAATTCTCATTCACCTACCGGGATATAAAGAATCCATGTGTTAATCCATGTTATAAACTTTTGCCAAATGTCATCCAAATCCGTTCAGCCGTTTTTGCGTGACTGAGTAACAAAAATCTAAACACAAACTTTCACATTTATAATAATATTGTATATAGGATAAAGATCAATTGTTTGTTGTAATTGATATTGAATCAGGTATAGGCTTGCTAATAACTTTGAAACCGCTGAGTTGAGCCCTTTAGATGGTCCCAGTTCTTCATCGCTCCGTCCCAGATAACGGCTTTCTACATTCTTAGCTGTAATAAATTGATGGTGTTTAGCAAGCGCCGCGCGCCTTGGAGATTGTGGCTTGCGACGATAATGTGTGCACACTATAGTGCTTTACTATTCATGGTGCCCTGGTAGCTCGGACATGCCGCCACTCGCGGATATGAAATATTAATGTTGTTTTTGTTAGGAATCATTGACAGCACAACACAAAAGATAAGTAGGTAGGTTTCCCAACTATGTTGGGGTCGGCTTCCAGTCTAACCGGATGAAACTGAATACCAGTATTTTACATGGAGCGACTGCCAATCAGAAGGCCAATTCCCGTAATTAAAAACGTACAAAATCTAGTCGCAATCTCATGTCAGCGACAATCAATGTAAAAAATTTAGGAAAATTAGAAGTATTTTTGACAGATTGAGACTGAGATCAGACGGGTAATTCTCGAAATTTTAAGAACATTCACACGTTCTTAAAATTACGAGAATTGCCGTCTGATCTCCGATGACGTATGGAAGAATACTAGAGAAGTATGCAATAAAAAGATGTTGCGCCTACCCCCAATAAATTGGAACAGCAGAATATGGTTGAAATAATTTAAATAACAATTGCATTGTCTTTAATTTTGACACTTCTACAATATGCACTGCGTTGTTTACGTTGTCGTGTAGCACTAGATTAGGCATTTCCTTCGGATTGTGCAGCGAAGTGTGTTACGCAATTGGGGTGACGGACTTATTAATCGTGTAAAAATGGCAATGGCATTTGCATTATATAAATTTCTCATTATATAAAATCGAACCCTGTATTATTTTATTTATCTTGATTAATAACAATAAGAAATTATCTACAAAGAAGAAAATCCACTGACCCAAATAGAAAACAATCTTGATACAACAACAATTTGCAGACAAAGTATGATCATAGGAACACCATTAAAATGCAATTGCACCATAATCGCACGGTTACAAAGGCCATCGCCATTCACCATAACTTACAATGCAAAACCATTGCTAAAACTTGAAAAGTGACGTTAAAATGTATCTATAGCTGAACTCTGAATCTTTCGGCGCGTGGTCAAAATCTGAACTAAATCCGCCATCTTGTTTTTTCAATCCACTTCACAAAATATTGCACAACTGTTTACCAACACTGCCTCTTTGTCAATGTAGTAGGTATGGGGAACAGAGTGTAAAGTTCCTCCGACCAGACGGGTGTTGTATAATGCTAGTCGCGCGGTTTTGTTTGCGCGATGCAGGATTTTGCGTGACGTCAATATAATGCGTAGTTCGCATGTGGCGATGTAGATGCCGCCACGTCATTTGAGCGCCAAAAAATTCCTTGTAGCAGGTACATTTAACACCTAACTTACATATGTCAAGCCCGGTATCCACGATGTTTGCGCACCAACCGTGCTCACTGGTTCACCTACTTTGTCGTAGCTGCTGTTTTCATGCAAACACAAAGGCAACATAGCTGGCGAAATAGAGGTGTAGGCACTATTAGGTACACCTCTGCCCAACCCTGAAGAGGAACAAGCGTGATGCTATGTTATGTTACAAGGGAGATGCGCGGGGCACAGGTGCTATGCGAACATTGTGTACACCCACAACATAAGCAATATGTTATTACTCTAAAGTAATTAACGCTAAAACAATTGGTATTAACAAAGACATATTGCTTTGTGTAATGGTGATTAGAATTTATAGTTTTTCATTAGCACATGAAACGGCGTTAGTTGACTTGAAATTAGCATCAAGTGAAGAAGTTGTATAGGTGTCGGGAAGCTCATAATATTTCTAATTTCACGCCTAATAGTTCAGAGAAGTGATGACCCAATACCTATTCTGAAAAAAATACCGGCTGACTTTTTTACCGTCCGATTTACTTCAATAAGTAATAGTTCATTCATTGATAGGTTAATTTAATTATAGAATTTTTAATAAAAAAAAGAAATTTCTGTGCCATAGGCTTCTACTCCGTTCATGTGGTACGAGTTGAGTTCCTGTGTTTGTCCCGACGGAAAAAAAAGTCATCCGGTATAAGTAGGAGGTAAGTTACATTCCAAAGATATTTTACAACATTCACCGCAACTGCAGAACAGAAACTTGAAACAAGATGAAGAACAGCGAGAGATCAACGTTTGAACTATAGGAGCGATATCAAATAAGTAGGTTGGACCCACAAAGATATCAAATAAGTAGGTAGGACCCAAAAAGATATCAAATAAGTAGGTAATAAGTAGATAGGACCCACAAAGATATCAAATAAGTAGGTAATAAGTAGGTAGGACCCACAAAGTCCTGCACCCTAATTGCGTAACACACTATCAATCACAATCTGAGTCACTTTGAAGGATATTGCTAATCCATTGCTTCATATATTCGAAAACTTTGTCTGCTCAACAACGTAAATGACGAAATGAATGTTGCTGAACTGTCAAAATGAAAGCCATTGCCACTGTTAGTGTGTTACGCAATTACTCCGCTTCTCTCTGATGAGCCGTGGAGATTTACGGCCCACGCCGTCTCATAGTGAGAAGGCCTGTGTCCCAGCAGTGGGAACTAGATAGGCTGATTATGCTTTTACTACCTTCAAAGCAAGTATTTTAATAATATTTAATTAATTGAATACTGTGTGAATAAAACCATCTTAAATATTACATAAGAATCGTTATTGCATCTTCAATGCCAGCGATGCTGTAATAAATTAATAATAACCAAGAAAACAAAGGAATTAATTCGTATGTGAAGATGGAATGAATGGATTTCTCAATGAAAAGATGAATGTTATACTTAATTAGTGAACAAACAGTAAAACAAAGGTCAATTATGTCATTTAAATGAAGCCAGTATGTAAAATGTAATGAAAACATCTGCACGGTAAGATTACCGTGTCATCTGCCTTACCTTTTCCCAACTATGTTGGGGTCAGCTTCCAGTCTAACCGGATGCAGCTGAATACCAGGTATTTTACACGGAGCGACTGCCTAGCTGACCTCCACAACCCAGTTACTGGGTAATATGATACCCCTTGGTAAGACCTGATCCTGATCGATCGACCTGCGCGGCTGTTATTATTTAACCTCGTAAAATGTAATTCAATGTTTTGTGTAAATGAATACTAAGTATAGGTAACAAATATTGTAGGCAGGATAATATAAACTCGTTTTTCGAGCCTGTCCGTGTGACTGCGTAGTTAGTTCTTCTAAACTACACAATGGATTTTGATGCGATTTTCGAGAGAATTTATTCCAGAAGGTTAATGTGTATAATATGAAATCCGGATGTTTTTTTTTAAGTCATAAAAACAGTGCGAAGCGAAGGGGCGGGTTGCTAAAGGTTTAAAAATTTTCCTAACATATATTCGGTTGTATAAAACAGGGTAACTATATCTCGCTTCAATGTTGCCAGAGCTGTAGTTTTAATGAAACACAAACATTAAAATCTAAACCAAACAAAGAGAAAACATTGAAAGCAATGAAGTTTAAAATTCAAGGCTCCGAGCTATGCCAGCCCACGTGTGTGGAACTAATTATAATAAATCATCGAGTCGACCATAGACACGAAGCTAAAAAGTGAACTGGCAATTTAACACTTATCTAGTCATCACTTGTACTGTAACTAATCATTAGTTTTCATGGACTATCATGTCAGAACAATAATTAAATTAATCTAAAGCAACAATAGGCCTCGCCAAAATTAAAGACCATGGAAGCAGATCTACATCTGTTTCCATGGTTTATAATTTTGGTAACTTCCACTTGGTAGTGTTAGGTTCTGACCGAAAATGGTTCTTTTTCGGCCGATAACGAAATTCGGTTTGATTTGCATTTTTACCCGAAAACTGAAAACGAAAAAATGCTCTTTGGTTTGTCGATAGGTTTTCGATTGGTAAAAGCAAAATAAATACAGACTCAATCTCTCAGTGAATAAAACCGTTTCAACTGAAATATCACGCCAATTAACTGTATTTATTTCTCTGAAAGGCATAATTATTAACAAACGATATGATTCTAATAAATGCGAGTAAAAGTTATTTTTCTAAATTTTCTCATTTATTGTGCTTGTATTTGTAGATACGATGGATTTTATCTGAAAATGAATTGTTCAATTAACTATACTTATATACTTCTCTGAAAGGCATAATTATTAACAAACGATATGATTCTAATAAATGCGAGTAAAAGTTATTTTTCTACATTTTCCCATTTATTACGATGGATTTTATTTGAAAAAATGAATTGTTAGTATTGATTTGCCTGTATAACGGTATTTTTATTGTCCATCCGGTGGTAGTCAATAAAAATTTGTAAAGAATTTTTATTCGGTAATACAAATTATTTGTGATCGAAAACGAAAATGGATATTTTTACCGAAAATTGCCGAAGACGAATTTCGGTCGGTCTCTACTTCTAAGAGTGTATTGTTCTTCATAATTAGTGAAGCATCGTGGGTTCTTCGACATAACGAAGATTAATACGCCAATTTGGCCTGACTTTCACTGGACGGTGATGACGCCGTGCCCATTAGTCTGCTTAATGATTGATTACTGCAGCGTGAGGAACCTGCATCAGTTTGATTGCGTAATAATGTCAGGTTATGTGTTTCGACTTGTTGCAATGTTATTGATGACATGTGTTTTATTTTCGAGTGTGGGAATGAGAAATACAATTGCTTCGTAATTTCATGGAATCTGAGAGTAGGAAGCATTCTGCCCTCCTCTCTGTGAAAACGGTAGGGCCGTAAAACACCTAGTACGGGTTCATGGATGTCACATATCTTTTGTTTAAATTTTTGGTCCTAGGAAATGGCGGTCTCCTGGCAACGTTTTCCTTTTTTAAGAGCTGTGGGATCATTTAAGGCGTATTATGTTGGGAATCATTCAACTGAACGATGAGAATCATTCAATTGAACAATGAGAATCATTCTCGGTTGTAAAAAGAATGAAAGGCGAAGCGCCATTTTGAATTTAACTGCTAATGAAAATGAAAATACGACTGCAATTTAATTATAAAAATAATAATTGGTTTTTCTTTCGAAACTAGTGGTTAGTAAATAATTACAGATAATAGATAATAGTCTTGTAATAACCAGTAAAGCTGTGTAGTGAATTATAACTCACTAGCTGTGGCCCGCGGCTTCAGATGCCTCGCTCGGCTACTAAGGGTCGTAGCGTGATGATACAAGCCTATACCCTTCCTTAACACGTTCACTGTCCACAAAGTCGACACAATAGTTAAACAATCCACCTGAACCATATGTGGTTCATGGGACAAGGAATGGGTTAAGCATTAGGCTATCAAGTGCAAAAGGAATTTTTCAAATCCGACTGGCAGTTCCAGAGATTAGCGAATTCAAATATATATAAATAACTTCAGCTTATATAGATGGATAGATCATTACTTTTAAGAACAAATTCCACGAAGGGTAAGTAGTAGATACCTACCTCTCTGATATTAATCTTTCTTTAATACTGTAGCTAGATGTTACCTCCCGAGTCAATAAAATCATCCTGTAATCCCCGAAGGGTTAGGCAGAGGTGCACCATAGTTAGTACCACCCACACTCCGCCAGCTCTATTTCAAGTTAAATAATTGCATCTATCTTTTACCTAATGGTTAATGTATGTAGGTAATAATGTTCACTGTAGTAATTAGAGTTGCAATCAAAGTTACCAAAGTGCTTACTGCTTATCATGGAAAGGCAGTTAATTAATTGTTACAAGGTAGGAAAATGTTTTTAATTGACTAATTCTAAAGTTAGAGCCAACTAACAACATGTTCCCACAGAATTGCCTCGTTGAATTACACTTATCTTTTAAGCAATACATGATTTTGCTTTTACGGTACAAACGAGCCATAACGGTACCGAAAGATTTTTAACAGAACACGAATTATGGAATACTTGAAAAACTAGCCGCTTAATAAATCTCAGGAATTAAAAATAATTGTTTACATTGCATGAATGACAACAATGGCATATTTTGTTCAGCAAGAATGTTAATTTTAATTGCAGCGTATTCATTATTACAATTAGGTAGCAAAACAGTCACGGAATAATCCAAGCGCTTCCAAGTTTCAAGGTCTCAAGCGATGCAGCGCTCTCGGTGTAAATCAATGATCATGCTGTCATGTCAACTATGATGCTATAAAAACATCCTTGAATACGCTATTCAAACCGCAGAAGAAATTGATCTCCGATATCGAAAAGGTTTTAAACGGTATTGCATCATTGCAAAACCTGCCAGATCGTCCATTTTGTGCACACATTCTCAACGACGTTTCCGCGTTATATAACCACTGATATCCACTTAATCTATAGTTTAACATTGAAAGCATCAGAATAACGTCAACATGAGTCGCACTAATTGCATTGTTCAGGATTATCGAAGGTTTTTGTCAAGGTTAACGCATATAGGACGTACCATATCGCACTGAGCTTCACCGTCGTCGTCATAGAAGATGGTGTCTCCGTCGTCCATCCCTGCGGCTGAGCGGCCACCTCACTCCTCAGCAGCGCCCGCCGGCGCCGTCATCAACGTCGGCACGCGCGGCCGGACCACCGGCATCCGAACTTGCACTGATTACCTATACGGTTACACACCGACACCGGCTCTAAGACTCCACTATCGTAGCGAATTTAACGATCGAAATCTTCTGGATAATCCGGTGCGTCACGCGACAGCGACCTGACTAGGTGCAACACTGGCTCGCTCCACAGACGACTCGCAAGGTGTGGGTGTCCTTAACGAGCTGAATCACACGCTGCTTAGTGGAGGTGCCCCGCGTTCACTTTACATTTTTTGGGTACTAACTGACGGATGAGCCGATTGATTGTGTATTTTTTGTTGCTCAAGGGCGATCCGCTCAGTGCGCTAGGTTTTAGATGGTATTTTTGTGGCAACTGCGTAGATAGCGGCGGCCGGGGCGAGGGTGGCGCGCGCACTCGACGGGGTGCATTGATCGGATCCCTACTGCGCATGTCCCCTCTTCAGATTTCTCGACTGTTTTGACATTTACTGGGGGAACCCTTATTTTAACACGTCGGCTGTAGATTGAAAAACACTACACACATTTTCTCGTCGATATCCGTAGTTATAAAGCATTTAATAAAAGAAATGGTTTAAAAACGTTAGATATAATGCGAGTAACACCGACGGAACAGAAAACAGCGTTCAATATTCCCATTGAATAAAACTGCTACATCATAGAAATTAGTTCTCACATTGTTTTTATGGCACCACAATAATGGTGGCAAGTTAGAGGCTTTTTCATTCAATTATCGCAATTCTCTAGCTGCCTATAAAAAGATGGTGAATGTAGACAGACCTTAAATGGAAAGTATTTACATTTGTTTTGCCCATAGTTGCGTACGTGCGTATACTTAATGTATATGTCTGTGTGTACTTACGTTCATTGCTGTAACAACAGTAATTTTTCTAGAGTACAGATCACGATTTTTGTGTTTGAAATGAAACAGAATTTCATAAAAGTTATGTGTATATTTGTGTAAGTTGTAATGCTTTTTTGTTAAAGGTCTCATTAGTAGGTTTTTTATTTTATACATATAACACAAATATAGTGAAGTAAATTAGTGGAGTATTTTAGATTCCGTTGTTGTCTGGCTTTTTGTTTAACTCTAGTTTTAAAAACATAAATAGTTTTATTGTTAAATTATGCAAGATAAGCGTAATTAGATGCTTACAAACGTACTATAACATTTTTTGTATGAGTTACAATTAACATACCTACTTATGTATTACATTCTGTTATTTTCCACACAAGGGAACTAAAATCTATATAAATTAAATGCTGTTCGTTTGTAAGCGCATCACTTGAGATCGGCTGGACCGATTTGCCTTATCCTTGTTTTAAAATGTTTGTAATACTCTGACTAAGGTTTTAGGGCAAAAAAAATTGGAAACGTTTCCCGGAAAATTGAAAAAATGGAAAATTATGAAAAGTGAATGAACTATTGTTTGGTCAGGACAAAGTCTGACTGGGCAATTCTCGTAATTTTAAGAACGTTCACAGTCTAACCTATCTCCATCTGTCATAAATACCTTTCATTTCCCTACATTTTTGACAAGTTTTTGACATTGATTATCGTTGAGATGAGATTGCGACTAGATTTTGAACGTTTTTAATTACGGGAATTTGCCTTCTGTTAGGTCAGCTACTTAATTTTTAAATAAAATTGTACCTACCTATTATTGAAATTCTGTAACTGAAATCAGTTTTAAATTATTAAATCAATCTGAAATGTAAAGGTGCCAACAAGGCTGAATATTTCATAGCCATAACTTCCTGCGGGGTCGAGATATCCTCCCCACTCATAAATGTGTAATGCGGCTGTTTTCTTATGAGATAGGTTCAGGTGTTGCTTTTCCTTTATTTATAATTGAATTTCTGGGTTTGCTGTTGCTAAATGGACAAATAAACTCAGGATTTCAGGTAGGTAGGTTATGACGAGGTGGGCAAGCTCTTTGAAAGAGTAATAAGTAATTCCAGACCGCCTCGTCGGGCGGCTGGTGCGGATGAGGCCGGATTTGGCGGAAAGCCAGTTTGGTTTCCGCAGGGGGCACTCTACGGTGGACGCCATCATGCGCGTGCGAGCCCTCACGACAGGGGATACTGTGGCCCGGGCGGGGTTGTCTTGGCAGTGTCTCTAGACATCGCCAATGCCTTCAATACCCTGCCCTGGAGCTGCATCAGGGAGGCACTCCGGTATCACCGGATGCCACCTACCTCTGTCGCATTGTCGAGGCCTATTTGCCGGACAGTGCCGTCATCTACCCCGGTCACCGGGGAGAGTGGAGCCTGCGAGAGATGTCGTGCGGCGTCCCACTGGGATCGGTCCTGGGACCGCATCTGTGGGACATCGGGTACGACTGGGTGCTACGCGCCGACCTCCCTAGCGGCGTCAGCGTGGTTTGCTACGCTGACGACACGCTGGCCCTGGCGCAGGGGAGGTTGCACCTGGCGGCGGCCGAAGTAGAGACACGCGGGGTTGCGACAATCGCGAGAGGATCCGGCAATTGGGACTTGAGGTGGCCCTGCACCAGTCCGAAGCCATGTGTTTTCATAGTCCTCTACCATGGACGCGCCACCGTCGGGTTCCTGTTCAGGATGAGGTGGGAGGAAACGCCAGGGTGTCACAACTGTGTGGATTGCCCGGAGGACACGGTGGAGCATACGGTGAAGGTCTGCCCAGCTTGGGCGGAGCACCGCCGCGTCCTCGTGGCGGCGATCGGCGGCGGCTATCTCTCGCGTCCGGCCCTGGTCCAGGCCATAGTACGGAGCGAGAGTCCATGGGAAGCCGTCACCTCCTTCTGCGAAGCAATAATGTTCGCATAGGAGAAGGCGGAGCGCGTGAGGGAGAGGCAATCTCTGCGCCCTCATGCCCCTAGTCGCCGCAGAAAACGCCCTGGACGTCGGGAGTCAACAGCCGACTCCCGGCCACCGTAGGCACGGGCTTGCGGGCGGCGAGCAATGGGCAGCTCGCCGCCCGGTAAGGACCAGGCCCGACTCGACAGCGCCTTGTGTTCCACGCGCGCCTCAAAGAGATGTCAGCACGGACTGACGGGGTCCGCTAGAGCCGATGCCTGCCCTGCAAAGAGATACCGTGGCCCTTGGCATAGGAAACTGAAGGAATACGGGTAGGTTTTAGTCAGTAAAAGTCTGACACGCCCTCCCGCTCCGCCCAGAGCGGGAGACGTCATTTGATGATTTCCCACCCACAAAAAAAAAGTAGGTAGGTTATATTTAGTAAACAACTTATGACATTATAGAACAATTATGATTGTAGTTTAAAAGAAAGGGAAAAAGTAAAACTATCATGAATCAATTACCGGATTTAAATTCTACGAAACTATACACAGTTTATACGTACCTACGTACAATTCGATGCTTAAAAATAAAGTTTTTCGCGTTCGATTTTCCAGGCTACGTTTCAGTTTTCCGTAACAATTCAATTTAGGCTTTAGCTGGCAGCTAGAAAGGAATCCTGCGGGGTGGATAATTGCGTAAGACGCAATAAATTAAATTAAATATACCTTCGTTGTCGAGAAGACTTTTTCAAACATCTAAGAAGCAATTACGGATTAGGAATTTCTTTCAAAATCCATCGGATTAGGATAGACATGTTACGTTACGAAATTGTAGTACTGTTGTATCCCTAGAAACAAATAAACTGTTGGCCTTTATGATATCTATCCGTATTTCAACAAATGATACCAAACAACTTAGTACGTAAAACATTACCATAATAATGATAATTTAGCTATTTACCTACTAAAATTACGTCCCTACCTACCTACATAAAACACGTTCAGCTAGTGAGGGGCCCGTAAAATACCTGCCTATGAATGAACCTCGGTGAACTGTGTCAAGGCACTCGGGACTGCGTTCACTGTGCTCTACTTGTAACGTAGCTATAACCCTTCAGCGTAAACAGGTCCACGTCAACGTAACTGTCCTAGAAAGATGTACCTAACCTGTGGATATAGGTGCCAAGATACTTGGCGACGACCATTTTATTTTAGACGTAGAGTAAAAATATTGTTGATTTAAAGTATGAAATTGTACATTACGATACGTGTGACTAAAGTAGTACATTATTGCACAGTGTGAAATTAGTGTGCTAAACGCCGTGCATTAATAGACTACTTAAGTCAGACGTATCATATACTATTTTATAGATCCTGTGACCTAAACCCTCACTCAAGTCACGCTTTTCTATGTAAAAATGGACTATTAAAGTCACAGAAAAGCGTGACATAAACACGGGCTTAGCTCACACTTTGCTATAAACCAAATATGTACAGTAGTGTGAGGTTCTTGATAGAGAAATACATACTAATACCTACCTATGAGTTTTTTTTTTCTTATCATTATAAGCTACAGAACTTCACTTCCACATTTACTTTGTAAAAGTAACATACATAATCTCACGCCTTTTTCCCATGGTACGATACTTATATACACATAGTCCTTTTGCTTTGTTTACGTGCATACAGTTCATACTTCGTTTACATCATTAGGTAAAAAAAACACACATAATAAAATAAATATTTCATTTGTAAAACCTATTATAAGTATAATACCTTACTAATTCCATGGTAAAACCGTTCAATTTTGTCGTACCTAAGTTGAATTAGGAGAAGGTTAGGTCATAATAGTAATGTCCTATCCTAATTGAACACTCAATAAAAGTAAAAAATAAATCAGTCTAATTTTGTCGTCACATCATTTCAAATGGATCATTAATATAAACCACATTTCCCAACAATTCCGTTGATAAATTATGTAGTTCTGATTATGAAAATATTATTAATGATAGAGCAGGCTGAATAGGTTCAATCGTGAATTCGTGGTACGGTTACGAAATGTCAAGGGAGTATTTTAATGTTACGACAACCTGACTGAGAATTCAACGATCGTGCCAAGCCATAGATAATAATTGTTACGTTTATTATTTCAATATTTTAAGATTCCACGACTACCTATACAGAAGGTCTGATGACATTAAAACTCACGAAATAAAAATAAATTGGACTAATGATCTTGAAATACCTACCTAACTAAAGTTAAATAACGCCATCACTCTATTAGATCATTGAAGACATGATTTTAACTTCAATAGGACGAGCTGGTACACAAACATGTGTACCACAAGAGGTACACGTTTACACCAATTAAGTTAAGAACTATTCTAATTAAAACACCTTTCAATTGAAAAATAGTTTGAAACCTTTGGAGCTGAAAAACTTTGAACACACCTCCTTGCATCAGGGTTGGAAACTGTTTTTCATATCAGACGACCAGAGACCAGGCGCTCTATTCTATAAAAAACTCACCGTGAAAACTTAGAGAAAGTGAGCTTGAAGTAAATCTGCCAATTCCTAGCATCAGGTGGATTGACAGTTCACTTCACATAAGTATTTACGGTGACGTTTTTAAAGAATAGGCATGAAAAATAAGAAGAACTATAGATATTTCTATTCTAACGAATCGCATTGGCAGGCGAGCCGTGAGGCACACTTTCCTGCGTTACATCACACTTTTTATTTAATTTTTATTGTTTTTATCTGATGTTATATTATATTTTGTGCATTATAGTCTGCTTATTGGATTATTGCTTATTGGCTAAATAAATGTATTTTCTTTCTTTCTATTATTTTTTATTCAACAACTAGTCTACTACGACCAATCTTTGTGTTTATTTAGCCAATGTACAAGTTACCGTGTCAGAGCCACTATAAACACCTTCTCGTGGCAAATCTAATAACTGTCTTATCTCTTATGTCTTATTCTTTCTTATGAAGGTCAAGTCAACTCGAGTGTCAAGTTGAATGTGAAAAGTCGTTTTGTTTTTATTTGTGGTTTCAGGCTGCGTGTGCATACGTTAGTACTGCATTCAACTTTTGTTTGACCCAAGTGCATAATATTACGAGGATAAAATCTGCACCAGAATTTTTGAAAACTGTATTCCAGGTAGTAAGTAGACTGTAGAAGAGTGCTTCAAATGCTTCAATACAATTCAGAGATACCGGGTATCTCTCACTGAGAGGCGGCTTGTGTCCCAGCAGGGAGAACATCATAGGTTGATTATGCTTTCAGGGATTGGATAAAGTAAATGGTTTGAAACTAAATGCACTCGTAGGCAGGCCCGGACTTAGAGACCCAGGGCCCCTAGGCACTTGGAGATTTGGGGCCCCTCTATCTACGAACAACGAAATCGTAAGAAACGAAGAACCTGAGGTCGAGGTCACTATCCTGCGGAAAATCTTAACACCGCGATTCAGAAAATCTCGTCATTTGCACAACGTCATTTATCGAGTACACCGGTAAACTCAAATATCTAAAAATAAAGCTACCTCCGTTCTAAGCCAAGTAGTAATAACTTTTGACAGAGTGGACCGATTTTAATGAAATAAAGACTAAATGATACCTCAAGATATGGACTATATTTCCAATGCCTATCTTTTCGCTTTGCACTATCTAGTGAAATAATTTAAATAAGTGAGATAATTTTATTTCCGCCTGCCGTTAGGCAAGCAAGCTCGGTCGGGGTAGTTGGTCGAGTGGGTGGGGCCCCTAGGCTGGCTGGGCCCCTAGGCCAGTACCTTGTGTGCCTAGGCGGTAATCTGAATCTGCTCGTAGGCATCTATAACATCGAAGCCTACTCTTCACAGCTTAATTTTGGATTATTTCGTAATTTACAGGCATAGCTGTTTTTAAAGCAGTTTGCAAAGGACAAGAGAAACGTTACCTAAGGTAAGAGACGATTATTGGTAGACACGGAAAACAGAAAACCTATAAGTTATTGAGAAAAGGACATCGGGCATCATAAAGCCTCTTACAATATTAATATTGTCTTACTGCTAACTTAAGCATACTTTGCAAAAGTACAGACAAACACAAAACTGTTTAGCAAGCAGACAAGGCACTTTCATAAATCCACATAAGTCATATCATTATGCCCTTTGCCCTCAGCTGTAATAAGTAAAGGCTGGTTAAAATGATAATATCGACTACGACGACCGGCATACGCCGACTACGCCGTCATACGCCGGACGTAGCGATTGTATTATCCCCCTCAGATCATTCATTTTGTTCCTTGTAGCCAAATATAGGGGAGCATTATTCATAAATTAAGGAATATTACTTTTTCTTCTGACCGCCATTATAACATGCAATAAATTAAAGCTGCTGGTTTAATGTGCAAAACAAAGAAGGAAGCTCTAATGTGCTAAATCTGCCCATTCGTCTAGATTATGGTTCAGTTCAGGAAATTTTAAATAGAAAGGAAAGCCTTAAATAAGCACGGAAAATAGCTTAAAACCGTACTTTCCCAAAAGGTAGAATGGGATAACTGTTCTGAAATAATTTTCCGAATTATTTCTCTAAGCACTTACCCATTTCAAAGCTTCACTAATCCTGGAAACTGTAGTGTAGACTGTAGCTTATATACTTAGACTAGCGTCTGCCCTTGACTTTGTTTGTGTGGTAGTCGTGAGATGCACAATATACTCTCAATATACACAACAATATCAAATGCAAAATGAAATGAAATTTCCCACATGGGTAGATCATGGTCTGCATTAAGACATAGAATACTTTTTTTCAGATATTCCCACGGGATCTTACGCGGGGGAAACCGCGGGGCGAAGCTAGGGCTCTATAATTCTGCAAGCTCTACACAATTAAATTAATACACGTGAACTACAAAAGCGCATATACGATCGCGTGTACACCAGCAGGAAGCGTAAAGTTCCCTACACTTCATCTTTCGAACCCATCTTATTTCACTCCTCATTATTACTAAAACAAACGTTGTACTTTTAACTCCGGCAATACCCACGTTCTTGTGCAAGCGCCTCCATAGCGTCTTGTTCTTGTTACTATGTACTTACAATATGTATACACTTACTTTACTTAATTAGCAACTTTTAAAAGTGATTTTCTTCTGGTTTCTAACGTTTTTTATTTTTAAAATTCTGGTAGGTTTAGGTTTCATTTGGTTTAACAAGAACATACAAACACAGAGTTTGTGTTACTGTACAGCACCCTAATAGCGTAACACATCATCAATCTCAATCGGAATCATTTTGAAGATATTGTTAATCCATTGCTTTATGGTCGAAAAATTTGTCTGTTGACTCTGTTAAAAACGGAAATAACGCAATGAATGTTGTTGAACTGTCAAAATGAAAGCTGTTGCTACTGATAGTGGGTTACACAATTACCCCGCTGATAATTATTTTTTATTTTTACGAATATACCTAATATGGAACCCATAGACTACTTATACTTACTACTTAATACATATTTATGAAATAGGTCTAATCTCAAAGTTACAATCGATATTTCACGATAAAATTGCTTTTGAATTTGTATACTTACGCAATATAATTTAAAAGCGATTGTAACTACACACAGTACAGTCACGAAACGTACTACGAGTGTACTGTGTGTAGACAAGAATTATGATGCGCAAGAGTTTTTACATCTCTTTGATAGTAATCAACATCTCTTCCGCCATTCTAATTGTTAAATAATGAATGTGCACGTGTCAGTGTGACAACATGTGAATACGTAAAAGGTCTATGTATTATTTATTTATAAATTTACTTCAGACGACGCATGCCCATAGATAAATACCTTAACCTAAACATACATATATTTGTATTATAAAAATTAAATAGTACTTCACTAGCTAGTTCTTGTGCTGTTCTGTGGTACTTGTCCGCGGAAGCAACGGAACACCACGTCCTGCGGCCAGAAGTCTTCTTCCATGACGATAATTATTTAATAGCAGCGGGCTTACGACCAGCTCATATAGCAGGGCAGAAGTTGAACTGCACTTCTGTCCTGCTATAAGAGCTGGTGGTAAGCAGCCAGGTATGAACACACCTATCTATTATAGACAAGAGTAGAGTACAACTTTGGCTTCCTAGGAAAACGGTTCCATCACATTATATCGGCCGTCATGATAATCTGTCATTTTCACCAGTATTTGAAATGAAGGTGTCAAAAAACGTTCTGTATTTGGACAACCGTTCATGTGTGACCGTCCACCGCTTTCTTAAAAAACCAATAGTATTTATGGTAAAATAAGTAGTTTAGCTCAGTACTAAAACAAAGAACTATTTTAATTGAAATACCTAATAATTTCCGGATTTCAGTATAATCTTGCAGTTAAACGAATGTATATCAAAACAAAGAAATGTTAATGCAGAACATTACTACATTTCTTTTTTACTTCTCCTTTCGCAGGTCTGCTGGAAGAATTTTCTTAATTTTGTTTGACTCGCTACAAAAACATTCATACAACCAAAACAATTATAAAAATATTTTGAGGCCAAGTTATCTAAAGTGATCATTGGGGCCGCGCCGTCCACTTGTAATGGTATTTTGCGGTAAACGCATGGCCGTCAGCGAGCAAAAGGTGTTCAAGTTCACCTTAGTTGTGCCGGTCATTCAAGCCCCCCATGGCCCCAACGCTTCTACCAAGTGCCGGTCATTTTGACCCCCATGGCAGCCAACGTGTTAAGAAAAAACCATTACCTTTGTACTCAAATTATAATTATGTTATATCCCTATATATTTATAGGGATATAATATAATTATAATTTGAGTAAAAAAGAGAGAGTAAAAAAGAGTGACAAAGTCAAATATTACTGCGTGTACAATGTACATAAATAATAAAATAAATATTTTATTTATAAATAAAGACGAAAAATACTTCTATTTAAAATACTCATAGAACTTGTATTTCCCAATGCGATGCAAAATACTTATAGTGAACGTGATTTCGTTCAGTACGTGCAGTTCACATGCCTCGCAGGTCAAGGCGATGTCAAATCAATAAAATTATTGAAAAAACAACTCTTTTATCGTGTATTCCAAAAGTAATTGATGAAAGTGTTGTACACAAACCATATTCAGGTTATTTTTTTTTACATAATCACTCACTGAAGGGAAATGGTAAAACATTCATCTGTATTTAGAAGGTTTCATTTTTATATCTACATACGTTGGGGTAGGCTGCAGGGATTTTTTTTTTGTTTTTTTAGTAAATGTGTATTACGCGCCATGTTCCATGTCCATAAGTTGTTATATTATTTAGTCCTTTAGATTAGTATTTTTCTTTTTTTAATCTAGATTAATATTCTAAAATTGTACAACTCCTTTATGCATGCGGAGTTTACCTATTAGTGATTGTTGCACTGTTGCATTTACATTTCTGCATGTTACTTTTTAGCATACAACCTGTGCAAACAATTTTTGGTGAACCAATAAAATAAATAAATAAATGTTTTCAAAAAATATTGTTTGAATTTGGGTGACTCCAGAAAAGGATGCCTGGAAGAATTTGGGGAAGGCATTGCTCAACAGTGGGACAGTGTACGGACACATGCCAGACAACAGACACAATCTAAAATCTATTGTTGGCGGACACCGGTTACCGCGGTGGCAGTCAATGCCTTAAAAAAAATTGAAAACATTATTAAATAATAATTGAAAAATCATAAACGAAAATTGAGGTTAAAAAATTAATCTTATTATCGTCAAGTGAAAATTTTTTTTTTTTCATCTTTTCTTTCATTACATATTTTCATCTTTCATGATAATGATTTTTGATGACTGTGATTTGAAATTAAAATTTCGGGTTTAAGTATCCAAATAATCAGACCAAAGCACTAAATTTGTAACTGACACTACAAATTGGCATCCACAGTCACGTTTTCTGATCCATTTGTTTACATTTTCAACAAATACTTTCCGAACTGACTATACCATAGTTACTATTTGTTTGCACTCACGATTGCAATGTCGCAAGAACATGACTTAATTGTCACATAATCGCACTGTTTCCTGTCACATGCCATTGTCCTCTGACAATAACGCCGCGCGCGCCGGTTACATAAGACGCAACCTAAATTACGTGAACCGTGTACACTGGGCTTAACAATCAAGTTTCTGTTGTATTTAATTTAAGTATTACGAACCTACATTTCACCCTGTTAAGCCCCATTCAACTAGGGGAGAGAATATTATGCCACTAATCTGGCACAAATCCAGACTTTGGACTGCGAAAACTGGACTTTCGACTGCGCATTTTCACATTTTTTTTACTAACATAAAGCCTGTATTACCCGGGTAATAGGTCTGTATTACCCGGGTAATAGGTCTGTATTACCCGGGTAATAGGTCTGTATTACCCGGGTAATAGGTACTTACCTATTACCCGGGCAATACAGGCTTTATGTAATAATACCTCTGACCAACTAGTGGTCGAAAGCGCTACTGTGAATGAGTTCCTGGATTCGTTCTCTAGATCGCGCAGTGTTGTTGGGTTTATGCATCAGGATTTTTCGTCTCACCACATCTGCCTAGCCTTTTTCAACTATGTTGGGGTCGGCTTCCAGTCTAACCGGTTGCAGCTGAATACCAGTATTTTATATGGAGCGACTGGCTATCTGACTTCCAAAATCCAATTACTGGGTAATACGATACCCCTAGGTAAGACTAGCAGACTTTCGGGCTTCTGACGACCCGAAACGACTGTCAAATATCCACGAATGACAGCCGGGACCAACGGCTTAACGTACTTTACGAGGCACAGAGGGGTCTTGGTATGTAAGGACGGTCACCCATCCACGTACCAACCGCGGCAAGTGTAGCTTAACCTGATCGATCGACCGTCCGGCTGTTTTCGTCTATTTCTGCTATAAATAGATCTTTAACTAACCCTCGGGAATTACAGGTGTGTTGTAAAGAACTATGTCTATGATACCTATGTATAATAATTGTTAAATTATCTCTATATGCTACGGTGAAGTAAAGCGTAATAGTAGTTCTTATAGGTATCAAAGTGCGTGAGTGAGAGTTAATTGAAACAGGTTACTGCCCATGCGCAATGATACCCATAAAGATTGGAAAACAACTTGCCTCTTGTTGTTGTTGTTGTACTAACACTCCATGTTAGTTATTTTAAAATATGTCTATCTACACCCTTCCACAGGATTCAAGCTTTCTCTATGCCAAATATTATCAAAATCACTGTATCGGATTCGCCGTGAAAACGTAACATACAAACAGGCAGCTGATATTTACTTTAGTTCGGCAGCCATTTGTTCACCATAATGCCCAAAAAAGTTTGAAATAAGAACGCTATGCACATGGATCGAATACCGTCCCTTTTGGCTATAGGATGTAGGTACTTAGGACTCCTTTCGATTCTAAATTAGAGTTATTAACAACGTCCTTGATGACCAGTTAACTGGACCAGTCGCGAATTAATTGACGAATTGGCCAACGGCAATTAAGCACTCAAGATTATAAAATGTTAATTCCAAAGAAATATTTTCTCGCAAAACTTTAAACACTTCAAAGTGTTAACGCAAACATACTTTACTTTTGACACTATGTTGATATTAGAACGCTCTCAAACTTAAATCTATAGACATAAGCTAAGACCATCATCTACGTAGCTTTTTCTTGACTATGTTGGAGTCGGCTTCCAGTCTGACCAGATGCAGATGAATACCAGTATGTTTCATGGAGCGACTGCCTATCTGACTTCTACAACCATCCATCCATCATATATTTATTATTTTGCACCAATGACAACTCCATTTTTATGTAGGTACACGCAATTACTGTCAATTACTAAGGTTGCCTCGAAGAGATCACAGAAAGCGATAAGGCTGCAATTGTATGTTTTGTAGTATTAATTCTATTTTTTGTAGTGTCCGACCGACACACGATTTACAGCACTTTTTGGCCGAAACCGAATTTAAGTCCGAATATTTTCGTCGAAACTGGCCGAAACCAAAACCGAACCTTCGGTCAGACACAAATTTTTGTTACGTATTTTGTGGTGTACAATAAAGTGTATACAAATAAATAAATACACACGATACCCCTTCGTAAGACTGGTACGTAAACGAAGACCTAACCTACAAAATGTGTAACTTTAACCGCAAAGCTAATAAACAAGATCTCAGTAAATGGTCATTTGTATTGCAAATATATGAATGGCCGGCGTCCGTCCCCAGTGTTTGTATGAGGCGATGGCACGGCGGTCGGCGGTCATTGCCCGTTTCCTGCAACGCTGCATTCCTTGGGGAGCTGGCAATGTGGCACCCGCGGGCTTCCACTCACACCGCACTAGGTATAGTGTGTGCTTAATAATACAGAAATTGTTTTCTTGAAATATCAAAGGAATTCTCCAGGGATCCAAGTTATGAACATTCTCGGATGTCCTAGGAGTCTTAAGAATTTCTGGTTTAAATCACGTTTAATAGGTGTTATTCTAAAAGGAATCTTGCTTCTATTAGGACAAGCTACGGCTAATTTATTTTACGTTTGAAACACTACATTGTCAGTCGACTGCAATGAGAATTTTACGCAACTTTTGACACAATACATTGATGTATCTTCGATTGTAAATCAAGTATCGTCTAAAACTATTCATCAGCAGTTCTTCAAGTCACGAATGCCGTTAAAAATATGACAGGACGCCATTGTAGTTCTACTATTGTTACGTTGGTAAATTAAAAGCACAAAGAAGAATATTTGAAGAGATGTTAATTAAACAATACTATCCGTCTGGACCTCATTGTCCATCAAAGCTCATTAAGTGACCATGATCTTTCTACACAATCACACTGGGACTGTTTAAGGTGTTGAGAAAGATTATCGAATCCACGATAATCTGAAGCACAACAAAATAATGATTAACAACTTGCTTTTGCCCGGTGCTTCACCCGTACGGAGGTCGAAAATTATGCCTCGCGAACACTACCGGAACAAATTGGTGGATTATTCACTAAGGGAATAAAGCAGTGTCTTAAGTCACGGGCGCTATATTAAATCCCGAACGTAACGAGGGATTAATTGTAAAGACTAAAATCCTGAGTGCAGAGAGGGATACAAGTTCGCCCAAGGCGAAAACACCTTTATCCCAGAGGGAATACTCTACTTTTCGCACCTACTGCGAGGTAATAAAAATCTATTCGATTTAGTAACTTATGAAACTGTTAAATAACCTGGTACCCGGGGTCCTAGTTATGTACAGTTTCATACACAATTTCATCAAAAACAAACACAATAAATAATATCGAAAATATGACGCTCACATCCAACATTCTAATGCCGTATGCGCTACAACAACCGATCGACTGTTGCCATGCGTGTTGTTGGAAGGTAACAGACAGACGAATGGACAGACAGAGTTATTTTAGCATTTGTTATTAGTATCTGATAAGTCTACGCTATATTATCACGGTCACGTCAAAAAGTTCAATTTATTTCTATGTTTGCTTCAAAACTTATCAGAAATTCATATTTTACGTGTGCGCGTCTAAAGACCCCCGCAGACAAGCGTGACGCGAATCTAGTAGCAGAATTTTTATGAAAACTTCATGGAAATTTATTTAAACTTTTCCCGCACAAAAAAGGTACAAAAGCCATACGCATTCTCTACCTGCCAACCAACGGTGGTGAAGAGATTAGATGGCAGGTGCTTTGGTTGAGTGGCACTATGATAAAAAAGCTATTAAAGACTTTGAAAAAATAGTAATTTCATTTAGTACTTAGTGTAAATAGTTAATTATCTATACATAATAATAAAGACTTATCAACATGTAAAAAAAAATCATAATAATTTAATAAATTAAATTTGTTCTTTATCCATATTTATTTTTGCATTTTGAAAATAGGACATTGTTCTACCTAATCGCTTCGCACCGTCGACTGTCTGCGCCTTAAATGTTGAACGTTGCACCATCTTTATTATCGTGTTCATCTGTACAAGCAATAATATGCCGGGTGGATATTGTAGAATATTTTCGAGGCAGAATGTTGCTTCAATTATGATTATGAGAGAGTTCAACGTGGTTTAACTTCAGTACAGTCGGCAACGAAAGTCCATTGACACTTTATTTTTTGCATCATCATTTTTGAGCACATTTTTTTATAGATGTATTTACAATTTGCAGAGTTTCGCTAGCTAATTTAATTTGACCCTGTATATTCAACACAAACTCCTAACTATGAAACGCTGAAAAGCCTTGCATCGAATAATTGTGTGTCAATTTCGGGTAGGCTACATCTAACCTAATAAACTTTAAGGTGTTCGTTACAAAATCTGCATGCTTTTAGTCAGGACGTCAATTCACCTCGCTAAAAACTCTTAACTTTGGTACAACTTCGAAGGGCTGATTGCTCTTGAGCGCGGTTTAGATGTGCTGATCGCGTTCAGTTTCATTGGTGAAATTCGCCCTCGGTAAATGATATTGAAAGTGTAACATGCCTACTACTGGACCCAACCAGCAATGTTTATCACGCAGTAAGTCCGTGGTGTTTATGAACTTGCATTACCGACCGTACCTTCGTATTCTCCGTAGTCCGTACGTTACCAACACTTCACAGACCGGTTACGTAATCCTCCATGTGTTCCCGAGTAGAATAATTAGTTAATTAATTACACTCTTACTTCGCATCGTGGCGTCTAGCGTACGTACCCACGATTACACAATGTAGCTTAGGGAGAGTTGCCAGTGTTGAAAAGTATTACCAAGTAGTGTTGCCAGCTTGGAGTTAAACTGATCAGAATCTCGCGAAGGACAAGTTATTAGTCACGGTTTATGAATTCGTTACTTTCGACATTTTTTGTGTCGTGTAGTGCATGTTCGCGGCACGAGAATTTGGATGATAATTTTTTCATGCCATAAATTAGAGCGGACATGTTTTGTGAATAACGTGGAACGAAACGGTTTTAATAATTTTTTAAATAAGTTTTTTTCTGAATAGCGGGCACATAGCTAATTTATAAAAACTGCCATTTTCATGCAGATGTATTCGGAAAAATAATAAGGTTGCCAGGATGAGATCGCAGAAACCAATAAGACCGCCCATTGTACGTTTTAAGTATAACTAGTCTTTTTTTTGTATAGATAATGGTCTTGTCCGCGGGGTAATTGCGTATCAGTAGCAATGGCTTTTATTTTGACAGTTTAACAATATTCATTGCGTTATTTACGTTGTTGAGCAGACGAATTTTTCGAACATCTGAAGCATTGGATCGGCAATATCCTTCAGATTCAGATTGAGATTTACATTAAATAAATAAACAAGTCTCATTCACGGTGCAACTGAAAATGTACCTAAAGGTGATTGACCTTTTCGATCTCCGATTGCAACACTGTATATGGTACATATATACATATTATGTAACGTTTCTGCGATTATCGACACACAGAGCAATGAATTTTCTCGGAACATTAAATAAAAGAAAATCTTCCTACAATATAAAATAAACTTCATTGCGAACTTTATGATCGGTGAACAGTAGGTACTAATAGAAAGACGCAATTTCTGCCGTAGAATATTTTATGGTCACTTCGTGCATCCACTTTATTTTTATATCGATCTTACGAGGAAATCTATTAGCAGCCGATAATTAAATCCTCGTTAGAATACTTACATAGAATAATAAACAAAGAAGGTACCCAATATTAAAATTTTATTTGTTTCAAATTGACGTTATTTCAAGTTAAACAAATATCAACTTTATTTTAATGAAAATTAACTTGATCTCAGAGTGACTAGCACTATTGAAAAAGTTGTAAAAATGTTTGAAGTTGTAGCGTAAACTGAACTTTATTGTGTTATTTTTCCATAAATTCATATTTGTTTACATTTTTAGCAAATATGTCGCCAAATGCTGGTTAACCTGTAATTGACGACTGTGTAAGTCCAAGGCTTATTGTTACCTATACTTATGATCATCGTTGTATTCAGTAGTTGTTGAGAAAAATACAGGTGAAATTCACACACCCAGCGAAAGTGCGAACATTTTTTTTCGCAATCAACAAAATCGTCATGGTACAAACAAAAAAAACAAACAGGCTTTTGTAACCACAGCTGCATTGCGATGATAATCAGCGTCATTCACAACGAACAAGCTGGGTTTATTCATACTATTTCAATCAATGGTATCTCTGACACAGATCTGAAACAGGTGAGATTGCACTCAAGGCAGATCGGCGGCAGACGAAGAAACTGCGCCAATAGTACCAAGGGATACGACGGTGAAAGGGCTCGAAAGTTCTTGTATTACATATAAACCCGCGCCCGCGCAGCCCCGGAGTTGAGGCTGTAGGCACCTGTGTCAAGTTATGAGAACATCTATAATTACTTGTGGTAATAGACGAAATACAGATGAGCCAAATTGTACATTCGATCGGGAATAAATCTCCTTAATTGGAACAGAGGGGGCCATGTTGAGAAGTGAACCGTAGCATAATTATCGAGGCATTGGTCCCTTATACATAAGGGACCAATTGACCGTGTTAAGATCTAATAATCAACCTAAAGGGTACTTATTATTAGGGTATGTTGATTATTAGCTCTTAACACGTAATAATGAGAGCAGTGGTGGTCCATTCGTAACGACCGCGACTTACGAGTTGCAGGTCGTGGGTTCGAACCCAAGCAGGCACTTTACCAAAGTAAAGTGCCTGCTTGCGTTTGGTTTTTGGTTACACAAATCGCACCCTTAATAATATAACATTAACGACTCAGTAACTATACTTGTGTCTCTCTCACACTCCCCCCGCTCGTCTCCCGTTCTTACTGCTATAAGGTGGCAACCAGTAACGTGTCCATACATACGAAGAATAAATCTGAAGAAAATCACAGTTATAACTAAAATACTAAGCATTTTATTAGGAAAATAAGCTGGAATTTAACAATTCTGAATCTTTAAACACGAATTCCCAAAAAACTACTTTTTTGTTTTAAGCCTTTATATTACTAAGGGTGCGAAATGTAAATTATTTAATCACCACTGCTCTCAAAACGGTGAAGGGAAACATCGTGAGGAAACAGGCATGTCCAAAAACCAGAAATTCGAAGACATGACTGTGACATCCACCAACTGAGCCCGAATGGTAGATTATGGCCCACTCTCCCTCACATGGAGAAACCTGTGTCCCAGCAGTGGGAACATTATAAGCTGATTATCATGACGTAATAATGAATATGAACATACAATTCAGTAGAATAATTTATTTGAAGGAAAACCAAATGCTTTTCATACCTAAGTGAAACATGTGAGGTCCGGTACAAGTTTCAGGTAGGCCAAAATACTCTTGAAAGCTCTTACAAAAATTAATATTATATATAGTTATTGGTGCTCATGACAGTAAAGATTTATGGAAATGGAAAGTCTAAGTGAAGTGGATCTTGATCTTGAAGCTTAGAGTAAGAAGCTACATAGGTATGTAGCCCGTTTATTACTTACTGTAAAGTGTAACATTTATATATCAGTAAAACATGGAATAAATGTTCCGTTACGTTCATTTGAATACGTTCAAGGTGTTTCTAACAGGATACAATTTAAAATGGTTTACTTTGATATTCTACGTTTACACTGTCAGTTGTGGAAGAGTTTTGGTATTAGGCATGGAATTAGTATGTAGGTACTAGCTTCTTGGTGTTCGGTATGTTAACTGCGAATAAGTATTCTGTTTTACCAACATACACTGAGACAGAGATCAGCGAGGGTATTGCTTAACTCACTGACAGCAGCAATGGCTTTCTTTTTGACAGTTCAACAACATTCATTGCGTTATTTACGTGTTGAGCAGACACATTTTTCGAACATATGAAGCAATGGATTTGTAATATTTTGCAGTTTGAGACTGACAGTGTGTTACGCTTTTAAGGTGCTGTTTAATTGAAAAACCGGACGGCAACAACATACTTCCGCGTTTAGGTAATTAGTGTCCTATAATTGAATTGCCAACCACTACAACACAACACTGCCACGTGATTCCGGAAAATTTTATATTTTATAGGAAAATTCCCAAGTTTTTGCTGAAAATAAATCGTTTCTTGAACCAAAATAACCCTTTGTTACGAAGTTATTTCCAAAACATACAATATTAAATGAGCTTGAAGTCGAACGACTCCGGGTAATATTTTTTCTGGAACCTTGACAAACACGGAATTTTCATAAGTTTTCCTGAAGGGCAGGGCTTAACTTAAGTTAACCTTGATATCAAACCTTCAGCGTTGTTATAACTTGTAACTTTTTGTCGTTTCAGATTATACAGTGATGTTGTAAATGGTTAATAGCACGCAAAGCTTCGAGCACAAATAAAAAAGCTTAATCTTTTAGGTTTGAAACTACACGTTTGGGAATACCTATTATACAACATAACATAACGCCACGCCTATATTTCCTAAAGGGGGTAAGCAGAGGTGTACCTATAGTACATCCACATTCCGCCAGTTATGTTTATGTCCCATGTAACAAGGGGCGCGCCTTTTGCCAGCAACCGGGCACAAATCCAGGCTGTTGCTGAGAAATTCCACGTTATTATATTTGCATGTTTATTGCACTTACCTTTTTGTTTATTAACCTATTTTGTCCCACGGCTGGGCAAAGGTCTCCCCTTTACTTCTGCAATTGTCCTTAACTTGTAGCCTTCTTCCAGCCAACCGGGCCTATCGGTCAGGAACGAGTCCAAATCGTCACGCCAGCGATTTTTTAGGCTTACATCGGTGACGGCTCCCGTCTTCAGGCACCCACTGTGTGGCGATCCAGGCCCATCTGTTTTGAGGCATCCTATACGTATGACCCATTTCATTTGCCTTAGTAAAAGATTTGTATAGGTACCACATACGTGACTACTACATATGAAGTATAGTTTTGTAACTATCAGAAACTCGATCAAAGTAGACTCCACACGATGTCGAGTTTGTCACAACTTTCTAACACATTTGCATACCTAATGGTTTAAAAGCTCCAGCAAAGTTATTCATTTCCGGACTATTATAATAATACTTAAGTATCTGTTATTAAAGTGCAATCAACATAATTCTTTAATAAAATAAACTTGCAATTAGAAACAGTTTTTATTACCTACGAGTGGAAAAACAAAGCATTCTTATTTGAAACTAGCTTTTACCCGCGGCTTCGGCCGTGTGGGTGTCGGAAAATATCTTACGGGAACGTACTACCGGGATTAAAAGTACCCAGGTATGAATTATCTGTGTGCCAAATTTCATCCAAATCCGTTCAGCCGTTTTTGCGCCAAACCGGAACATACATCCGGACAAAAGAACAAAAAATCAAAAAACTATACCTTCGGCATCAGACTCGTTCCCACACCTCGTAGCAATAATGATACTTTTTTTTTTAATAATTAAATGTACAGTTTTGACTTCTTTACCATTTGTTATACTTTTTTTGTATACTTACATTAAAGTGCAATCAACATAATTTATTTAATAAAACAAACATGGAATTAGAAACGGTTTTTTCGCGAGTTGAAATACAAAGCGTTCTAATTTGATATAATAGTGGAGGAACGATTACTTTCATATAACAGCAAACAAAGAATCTTCATAACACCAAAATAGATAGTTTCCTTTCCTCGTTACTTACGAGTATCTAAACGAAAAGAAACTGAAATTGCTAATAAAACAGAACATAATAGATTTAACCTGCGCTAACAATACCCATAAGTACAATAGGTACACTGTCAGTGAAGATCCAAGATCTTCAAATGAGTATCCGGAACATTATCCTCGAGAACATAATTTCACCTTACTTTCTCTCGTACTTACCTATCGAAGAAGATCATCTCGATAAAGCTAGGTAATGGTGGGCTCGTAATTTTCCTAGGAGCACTTATATTACTAATGACAAAAGGCAAGCAATTGCGAGGCAATAGCAAGGCAATAGCTAGTCACTCTCGAGCCGCTTAATGAGAAATGTTCGTACATAGTGTTAGTACAAACTCAGCGAAGTACGCGCAGGAATTTTCATTTTATTTCACCTCCCTGACGTTTGCTTTTACGTTATTGAGTTTTACTAGCTAGCTACACGTATTCGTATTCAAGCTAGACACGGTTCAAGCCGCCTTGCTGAAGTAATATTACTTAGGCATGTGACAGAGAGTGAAAAGGCAATTTTAGGGGCCTAAAGTCGTGGAGATCTTTCTGGAACTTCAAACGAAAAATACTGACGGAAAACCTGGGAATTACGATCATCATTTAATATAAAAGGGGTAACTCCCGTCACATTATGAACGTCTGATCTCAGTCTTAATCTGTTAAAAACGCCTCAAATTTTCCAACATTTTTGACAAGTTTTTGACATTTGTTGTCGCTGAGATGTGATTAGATTATGAACGTTTTTAATTACGGGAATTGGTCTTCTGATATCACATCACTTTGTAACCCCGTCGTTGGCGAGATGAAGAAAGTAGGAACATAACTTATCAACGGGTACATTTCTAAGCCATTACACAGGTGCAGTCAGGAGTAATGGAGGCAGCCATTCGATCCCAGCGTTGTTTGGAACAATTGTCGCAAATCGCTGCGACTAGGAAGTCGCGAGATCGCGAGCAATTCAACTTTTTTGTCCTAACAATGCGATTTATAGAGAACAATGCGACATTGTACATACGTATTATGTTCGTTAGAGAGAAAGTTTTGATAATAAATAAACAATGAACTCGCTTTTGTAAGGGAACGCTATAAACTTGCAAAGCTCTTTTAAGTAAGTAGTTTCGCATACTTTTCCTTGGTTGGTGTTCTGAATGAAAAGCGATATTGCTTGCGTACGTGAGGCTACGCCTAAAAACCATGTAGGTAATAACATGATTGTGTTATGGTATCGCAATAGTACTCGTAGCTACCTTACTACCATACCTATCTTACTACTAAGGTGGACCGGCCCGAGGAGGGAAACTAGTGCTAATGTTGTCTGGCAGAGAATGCCTTGCGGCAGTCCACTATAGGTGCCACTATTGTACAATACATGAAGTTTAAATAAATAATGTTAAAGTTGTCAAAAAATAAAAGGCCCGTTTTGACATTGACAGTTCTAGTAGTTAATAAAGATCAAATTCGCAAAACACGTATTCGTTTGTTTGAAACTGACAGGTGTCAAGAACGAATTCTCAAATGTCAAAACGGACCTTTTATTTTTAACAACTTTAGAAACACACTTGGTCTTACATTTTCAGAATGCTTCCTGGTGATATAAGATCGACAGATCTAAGAAAAAAAACGTGAATAGTATGTACTATATGGGCACCTCTGCCAAACCCTTCGCAGATTACAGGCGTGGAGTTATGTTATGTCGTATATCTTAAAAAAAAACTTTTTACACAATGCATACATACATTTGCCCATTGGCCCAGTCATAACGGCCGCGACTTACAAGTTGTTAGTCGTAGGTTCGAACCCCGTCAGGCGCTTTACTTTGTGTAAATTATTTCATCACCACTGCTCTCAAAACGGTGAAGGAAAACATCGTGAGGAAATCAGCATGTCCTAGAACCAAAAATTCGAAAACTTGTAACATCTACCAACCCGCACTGAGCCCGCGTGGTGGATAACGGCCTCTCACCGAGAGGAGGCCTGTGTCCCAGCAGTGGGAACATTATAGGCTGATGATCATACATACATAAGTTTCTGTAAGATTGGCCTTCTTCCCATGGGGGTAGGTAGAAACTACAGGACGTCACCTGCTACAATCTTTATATTGTATACTACTTTTGCCTTGTTTACGTTCATACATTGTAAAGAAACAAACTTATTACAAAATCATCATTTAAAAAAAGTAAAAGAAGGACGTAATCAAAAATGTAGCTAATAAGGGCAATCGCCAAAAAGGTCACAAGGTCTGTTTATTGTATTGTCGCAACCCAGCGCTGGGCACGCCACAATTGCGGCGATAAGTCCCCTCTTTGAGGAGTGGCTAGAGAGGCGCCACGGCGCCCTCACCTTCCGCCTGACGCAGGTCCTCACCGGACACGGTTGTTTCGGGAGGTTCCTGTTCAGGATAAAGCGGGAGGAAACGCCAGGGTGTCACCACTGTGGGGATCGCCCGGAGGACACGGTGGAGCATACGGTGGAGGTCTGCCCGGCTTGGGCGGGACCCCGCCGTGTCCTCTTGGCGGCGATCGGCGGCGGCGACCTCTCGCGTCCGGCCCTCATACAGGCCATGGTCCGGAGCGAGAGTGAATGGGAGGCCGTCACCTCCTTCTGCGAAGCAGTTATGCTCGCGAAGGAGGAGGCGGAGCGTGCGAGGGAGAGGCAATCGCTGCACCCTCGCGCTCCTAGCCGCCGCAGGAGACGCCCTGGACGGGAGTCAACAGCCGACTCCCGGCCACCGTAGGCGCGGGCTTGCGGGCGGCGAGCTATGGGCAGCTCGCCGCCCGGTAAGGACCAGGCCCGGGTCGACGGCGCGTTGTGTTCCACGCGCGCCTCAAAGAGGTGTCAGCACGAACTGACGGGGTCCGCTAGGGCCGATGCCGCCGGGGCTGCGGGTTGTTCGAAAGAGATACCGTGGCCCCTGGCACAGGCAACTGAAGGAACACGGGTGGGTTTTAGTCAGTAAAAGTCTGACACTCCCTTCTGCTCCGCCCAGAGCGGGAGGAGTCATTTGATGATTTCCCACCCAGAAAAAAAAAAAAAAAAAAAAAAAAAAGGTCTGTTTATTGTATCTAAATGTAAAAGAAAAACTGTCTGAATCGATTAGATTCCGTATTGACTATTGTCCTCTAATAAACCGAGTCGAACTGTCCAGTCTTAGAAGTAATTGCTCTGATAGTAAATGTCAATAAAGAGGACGCCTGTATTGCCATTGACCTAGAAAGCGGATACTAACTTACTGACAATACTACTTAGTACCTAGACTGTAAATTGAATAAAAAGCTACATATTGTCAGCATGGGGACTGTTAGATTGAATGAAATGGTTTGGATGATTCGATTAATTTCACATTTTTAGTAGGATGGACGATACACTTGGGGTTCAAATTGGGTTGTTTTGGAGCTAAAAGTTCGTTAGCTCCAAAACAACCCAATTTGAACCCCAAGTGATTGGGGTCAAAGTTGTTGCAAATTGGCTGTACTTAGTACCTATAAGCTATCGTAAATGCTGAATAGTACGTATTCTAGACGTCACCTAGAAACTTTTATGGTGTTTGCAGTAGGTACATCTGGTGCCTAGACTTACTTTAATGACATCATAGCGATCGATAGCTTTCAACTCAATATGAGGAGATGCATTTTAGGTTCTTGGTATACCCTGTCCATTAGGTTAACCATTTCCTTACAGCTGTTTTAGAACGTACCTACAGACTCCAGCAGGTCAAGCTACCCGAAACTGTCAAAATTTTCCAATCATCCTTGAGCCTTAATGCTTCAGCGATAAAGTTGAAAATCTATTAAAGAAATTTGACAGATTGTAGTAGCTTGATGTGTTGGCGTCAGTACTTAAATATTCCAGATTACGTAAAAGTGGGTTTTAACTTTAAAAAGCGTAATAAAATAAATATATAAACTGCCTTATCTTATTGAATTATCTTTTTTTTTTTTTTTTTTTTTTTCTGGGTGGGAAATCATCAAATGACTCCTCCCGCTCTGGGCGGAGCAGAAGGGAGTGTCAGACTTTTACTGACTAAAACCCACCCGTGTTCCTTCAGTTGCCTGTGCCAGGGGCCACGGTATCTCTTTCGAACAACCCGCAGCCCCGGCGGCATCGGCCCTAGCGGACCCCGTCAGTTCGTGCTGACAGCTCTTTGAGGCGCGCGTGGAACACAACGCGCCGTCGACCCGGGCCTGGTCCTTACCGGGCGGCGAGCTGCCCATAGCTCGCCGCCCGCAAGCCCGCGCCTACGGTGGCCGGGAGTCGGCTGTTGACTCCCGTCCAGGGCGTCTCCTGCGGCGGCTAGGAGCGCGAGGGTGCAGCGATTGCCTCTCCCTCGCGCGCTCCGCCTCCTCCTTCGCGAGCATTACTGCTTCGCAGAAGGAGGTGACGGCCTCCCATTCACTCTCGCGCCGGACCATGGCCTGTATGAGGGCCGGACGCGAGAGGTCGCCGCCGCCGATCGCCGCCAAGAGGAAACGGCGGGCTCCCGCCCAAGCCGGGCAGACCTCCACCGTATGCTCCACCGTGTCCTCCGGGCGATCCCCACAGTGGTGACACCCTGGCGTTGTCTGTCAGTGAATTTAAGATTTGTAAGTTAACCGTTTTTTGACAGCTGTCTTAGAACATACGTATTCCAGATAACTTAAAAGGTAACTTTATAATGTGTAATAAAATAAAGACATAAACTGCCTTATCTTATTGAATTATCTTACCAAAGGCTTCTTACGTACATTATAATACCGTAAGTGTATCAATCAATGTAGTGTGTTGCTGCAATCACTAGTTTCATCTGTCAAAAAACGGTCTACCTAATGAACAGGGTATAAGAAATCGAAGTTGTATATACGTAAACAGCGTTAGTGTAGTAGGTAAGCTTAAAATTGGCATTGATCCAAAAGTTTTTTTTTAGTTTTCATTGGTAGGTATTTAAAATCGGAAATTAAGATTGCTAGTGCATACTTAGAATGTAGTACACCCACCGGTGTTCCCACAGTCATAAACAGTTCCGCGCTTTTTCTTTTTACCACAACTTATAATATCAAAGCCAATGACGTAATCCGTCTCTGCGACAAAAAAAAACTACATAATAAAAATGCACAACGTGCCACTAAACGGTGGATATCGGCATTAGAGTTTTCCATATATGTAAAAGTACTTAAAGACAGGCCCCTCTTTCAGATTGGGCAATCTGGGCAAGTACCCAGGCCCGCATCGACGGGAGCCCCGGCCTGCCCTAAAAAAATATTCTTTGCAGCCGCCGCCGCCGTTCCATTCTACGCGTTAATAGTACCCGATTCAATGACAAAATAATTGATTTGCAGTGCTAATTTTAAGCACTAACCTATGAATACTAAGAGTTACTTTTCCAAATCATATTACAATTATCTATTAATTTGTTGTGATTATTCAACATTTCTTTACAGAAATAAAAATAATTATAGAATAACTTTAGAATTTTGCTCTCTCTTACTTTTGTTCTCTCTTCTACTCTTATCTACACCCGTGATCCTTAGGTGCCCAAGGCCTCTAATATGTTAAAGACGGCCCTGCTTAAAGCCAGTTCTACGTGATTTGAACAGTTATGAAGTAAGCAGGAAGTAATCGAAGGGGCGAATGATCGTGAAGCACAGTGTGTCACGATAGAGGGGGACATCGTGATCACAGTCGTGCCGGACATCACTCGGTGAAAATCACTGGCCATAAATATTGCCGTAGCTACTCTCTATTGCTCTATAAAAACCATTGTCTATATCACGGCTAACGGCTATTTATTTTGAGATAAAGCCGCCATGTTTTTATTTGTATTGTAGAATGGCAACATTAAATTAAAATGAATTGTTTGTGTTTGTCTTGATTTTATAAACATAGAATCTTTTTGCTAGTAGGTAGCAATGACTCATCAATTGAAAGATATAATAAAACTAAGTAGGTATTACGGCAAGGTTCATCCAATATAAAATAAAATGAAGGTGTACAAATATAAATGTTTCTTTATATCCACGCGCGTGTTCGCCTTAGCACTTTAGCTTTGAACTTTAGAGCGCATGAGAGCCGTCATAACGCACAGCTAGGTAGATACCTAAGTACTGTAAAGGTTGTCTGCCAAAGGGAACCTTACATCATGCTGGTAGAAAAATGATTCTGGTTGCATTCGATCACTCAAGCGAATTTAGAATCAGTTTCAAAATTGTAAAAGAAGCGTTTGTTTTAAAATAAGACAGACTTGTTTTAGGCGCGTAAAAGCGAACACATCCTTTTCAGTTCTTTTGTTTTTAGGACCATTTGCGTTTAGAACTTTTTGATACGGAGGGGAATAAATAGCAAAATTCAGTCTTATTGCTTCTTATTTTGCATCAACGGCTCGTATAACTCCTATAGTACATAAACAAGCGTAGCATGACATCTTTGTATATACAAAAGAGGTTTCCTTTAAATGAAGGTGTTCCTTTAAATGTACCTTTTTCCTTTAAATGTACCGGCGAAATGTCTTGTTTTAACATAAAAGAGGTGGCGAGACGACCTAGATGCGTACCGCAAGGGCTGGGTCGAAGTTGCTCTAGAAAAGCATGCCTAGAAGGATTTGGGGGAGGCCTTTGCTCAGCTGTGGGACAGTGTAGGCTAAAATTCTTTCACTCACGGGAAACTACAGTATAACTACGGCAATATTGTAGCTTCCCATGAGTGTATGAATATACGGAATCGGATCAGAAGTTCCTAAGATTGACCTCATACAAACTATTAAACGTCTTTATAATAATAATTACCTTTTGTATAATTTATTATGATACTTGGTAAAAACATATGACTAGCTAAGTACTACTCTCAATCATCCGTTTCAATGATGCATATCAATGGCAACCACAAAAAGTGCGAATTCCCAAACATCTCGAGTTACGTGTGAAAGTTGAAAGACAAAGTATCCAGCTAAGTTAGCAAATAGTTTTATTTTTTCTTCATGAGACCACATGCACACCCACAATTGGAAACTGATCTACTAAGAGGGAAAGTTATGCATTGTTTCTTTTTTTCTGTTTGACGGAATAATTTAATACTGCGGTGCAGAGATTATGAAAGTAATCGGGTTATACATGAATGCAAATTTATGCAACGCAATTTGTCTCCTGAAGAAATGTATACTAATTGACAAATGAAACAACTTTACAAATGACAATGCTCATGGATGTATGAAATCCCATACCATGCTGCATCAAAATCAAACTTTGTTTTTTATAGACTACACTTATCACATTAACTCCTACAAAAGTTTTTTTATAAACGAAACCCGGGTTACGGAGATTTTCAAAAAAATCGAAATAACCCGAAACTTACTTACTTTATCTTGTTTTACATGTCATACACGAACGGCCATTATTGCTTTAAAAAAATGATAGATAACCGTTTAAATAAAAATTCTATTCTATTTTGAATAGAATTTAATTAAGAATTAATGTAGAATCGGCAAAGTATAATTTTTTTACATGTTTTTTGAAAGACGTGATCATGACACTTTCAGAATTCAAGGTTATATTAATCATATCATTTGAAACGGAACGTCATGTAAAGGGAATAAATCAAAATCAATACTTTTTACTAATTAAATTCCCAGTTTAAAAATCAAATCCCCGACGCGTAATGTCGTAAAACATTATGAAATTAATTACTACTTATATATTTAATACTACTTATATATATACTGTTAAAATTACTCTGTTTAAGGCGTATTGCCAGACAATGTACACCTGCAGCCTGTGGGTCCGCTATTCGCAGAAGGCTTTCAATGCCCTGCGGGTCCTCTACAATAACGGGTTTAGGATGCTGATGGGGTTGCCGCGATACTGTAGTGCGTCGGGGATGTTTGCGGAGGCCAACACCGACTGCTTTAGGGCTATTGTGCGCAAGAGAGTGGCCTCCCTGATGTGTCGTGTGCGGGGCAGCCCCAATGGCCTTCTAAACACCATAACACAAAAGGTGGAGTGTCCGATTGTGAGGCACTGGAATAAGGTGCATAATTCTGGTGCTATCATATTTAATGTTAGGTAAATTAATTAAAGTAAATTGAATTAAATTAAATTGAATTGAATTAAATTGAATTGAATTAAATTGAATTGGATTAAATTGAATTAGAATGTCAAATAAATTAATTTAATAAGTAGTTATATGGTACTAACATAGTTTTTAAGCCTTTACTAATAATTGTATGGAATTATGTTCTGAATTAAATTATTATTATTATTATTATATATATAATATTTTGATCTTGATGCATGACACTTTTTGGTACGACTTTTGGTCATTGTCATTTACAAAGTGCTTAAATAATGAAGGTGATCAAATAAAAATTATTAGTATTGAAAGTCATTCGAATCGAGTACGATGCAAAAGGAGTGTGTAAGTATCGAGCAAGTGGCGCTCTGTATAGTTTCTGCCTACTAGTATGGGAAGAAGACGTGAGATTATGTACATATATACCTATGTATGTAGAATCGAGTGACTGTTAATTGTATGGACATTTGGTTCAGTAGAAACTCGATTTCGGCCACAGTGGCTGCATTCGATGACTTTTTAGAGTGTTTGAGAGATTGATGTGCCGTTTCATGTGACTAGTAGGTATATAACTTTGACTTTGACCGATAAACTCCAGAACAAAGCGGAAATTTTGTCGATACTTTATTCATTATACCGTTCGTAATTTTTCAAACTTAAGGGAGTGTATAAGGCAACCCGCGAAATTCAAATTTACTTACGTTTTTTGTATTTTGCTGGTCCGTGTCAAGTTGTATGTTGATTAAAATATGATTCGTGACCTTAACAAATTACAGGCTTTACACATTATAATCATTAGAATCAGCAATACAACTCCTTAAATTAGAATTGGCCTAAAATGTCATGATTTTTATGAAATAGCCTTTCAATAGGGTAATATGAACTTATTAAATTGAATTGATGATTTTTTTAATTATAATTCTATAAATAAATATTTGTTACGGCTTCGAAACACATTTAGATCAACATACAACCTGATACTCACCAGAAAATTGCAAAAAACGTAAAAAAATTCGCTGGCCACCCTGATACTTTCGCCTTAAGTAGGTGACAGGTGTGTATTTCTACATCATTTGTAGCACAAAGCTTCAATTAATTCGTTTTTTATTCAGAACCGAAAATAAATTACCTTCAAGGCAGCAAGGTAAAAGTGTATTTATTGATAAGTAACCTGTTCAAATGAAATGAAAAGTAAATAAATCTTACAGTATGAGATTGTTTTTTGAATTTCGGCCCTGCTATGTCGTAACAGAGAAATCGAAAAAGTTGAACCTTAAAAGGCAGTGGTTCCTTACGTAAGTAAAATTAATACATTCTGCGTAAAATGAGGTTGGTTTATACCCTTTTTATTTTAATAATAAATAGCAGCTGACGTAAAGCTTGTTCGTGCGTGACTTGGAATTGAAATATTTAGAAATAATGCAGTGCGAGTAGACTTTGTCATTACATCCTAACTATAACCATTGCGTTGAACATAACGCCGTCCCCGCAGAATAAACGCGCAAATATAAAAAGTCAATTTTACAGGAAAAATAAAAAACTCAATTTGATCCATAACTTTATGACTACCTACACCGAATAGAAGTTTATTTTTTATGTCGTTTAAAAGATTTTTTTTTTTGTAGATAGTCTAATTAATATTATGTGTTAAACAAGTACCGCTTTCCAGTTATTGATAAAAAAACATTAAGTAGGTACCTATATATAAATATTTTAGTTTTTTTTTAGCGTTAATGTTACTTTCAGTTTTTTTTCTTGTCAACTATTGTTTTTTTTTGTTTTGCAATGTAAGTAATATAACTTGAATTTTCTTTGCGTTTTTCGCTGTACAGTGATACCGTTAATGGGCGATTACGCGTTTATTCTGGTGCAGTCGAAAAGTTTTTGATAATGTAATTGCGATAGGCTAAGTTGACTGATTGATTGACGGTATATCGGTAGGAATAATACGGTATATAAGACGGAAACGGAATGTAAAGGATATTATCGTACTATTAGGTTCTTGAAGTTTTCTGCGATTGCACGTTGCGGAATTATATCTACTTAGTATTAAAATCTGCACCAGAACAAACGCGCAATGGACAACACCGTTAATGTGAGGTCTCAGTTGCACCTGATAATATACTTTACACAATGTAAGACTTTAATTATGGTATCTAAGCATATGCATATTGCAGATTTTTTTATTTTGGTTTTAAATGGAGAATAAAGCAATAACTTTTCGTAACTTCGTAAATACTTGATTGAAAAAATGATGGAAAAAATTGATGTGAAGTATTTTGACCTATACATTCGTAATGTATGGATGAACATTAAAACCGCCGCAACAGCACTTACGCATTTATTCTGCGGGGGCCGCGAGAATAATAGTAAGCAAGACAAACTGACAAGCTATTAGAAAACTAAATGTAAGTATACAGTACTATAGTATATGTATGTAGTACTTTACTTAGTATATTTGCAAACTTAATAAAAAAAAATTGTTTCAATTGTTCCATACATTTTGACCGCGTAGACTTTTTTATGAAATACTTACTTAGCAGTCTTTTTATTTTTGACCACCGTCGAAAATTTTCTACGCTAGGGGTTTTAGTTGCCTCAAAGAGATGTCAGCATAGTTGACGGGGCCCGATAGGGGCGAAGCCTGCCGGGGTAGCGGGATCGTCCGAAAGGGTTACCGCTGCCCTGGTACATAAAGGGCTAAGGAAGGAACACGGGTGGGTTTTAGTCAGTAAGAGTCTGACACTCCCTTCTGCTCCACCCAGAGCGGGAGAGGTCATTTGATGATTTCCCATCCTAAAAAAAAAAAAAAAAAAAGTGGTTTTAGTTGGGGGGGTCGGGTTTAGTGGCGCAGCCTGGAAGAGGCCTATATCAAGCAGGGGACTGCGATAGGCTGAGTTGATTGCTTGAAGGGGTGAATACATATGCTGAATACATGGTTTCAGTATGCGCGTCGATGTCCCTGCCAACCTGTAAATCTCAAATCTTTGAGCATCTACCTACTCCAATACATTTTGCTTCTGAAAACTCACGTCAACCAACGGCAAATGTATAGACTGGGAACAAAACCCTTTGTCACAATATCTGATCCAGTCTCAGAAACATTCTTTTTTTATTTAACTCGATTACTTACTTACCTAACCAATGCATATAATCACCCTATAATATTCCCACTGTTTCGACACAGGCCTCCTCTCTTCGAGAAGGAGTAGGCTGTGTGATCTACCACGCGGGCCCAGTACGGGTTGGTGGATTACACACGCCTTCGAATTTTTGGCTCTAGGACATGCCGGTTTCCTCACGATGTTTTCATTCGCCGTTTTGAGAGTGGTGATGGAATAATTTACACCACCGATACCACTGAGCCACCCATAGATATCCGAGGGCCACCACTGCTCAGTCATTATTTGCAATGAAACATGCTGCTGCGTCCAGCAATCCCGATGACGCAGCTGTACGTGTCCAGATTGCACCACTCCACGAAGGTTGAGGAGATCGTGGAGTACATGCGTGTGAAGACCAACTGGACTTTGAGGGTCGAGAAGTTGGAGTCGCGTCACAACATGGACTTCAAGTCGTTCGTGGTGCGTATTCCGACACATCATCTCGAGAAGTTCCTCAAGGAAGAGTTCTGGCCGAAGGGTGATGTGTACCGCCGGTTTCGTAGCCGGCTGCATGACACCAGTCAGAAACACGAACGAAACACGACGCAGACACTTCGTGTGCGTTAGTTTTTAGTGTAATTATAATGTTGTATGTATTTATAGTATTTTTAAGTTATATTAATATTGTATTGTATGTGTGTTTATATGCCTTGATGCCTGAAATAAATGGATAAATAAATAAAATAAATTATTTACCTACGCGTGAAAGGAAAACCCCAGTCTAAAGATCTTTCAAAGAGACTCGTAGGCAAAGACAGGGGTGAATACAGTCAAGGTTTTCTATGCTTAGCTTACTTATTAGAAAGCCAGTTTCGAATAACATTCGCGCTTCAAATAGCAATTTAGTATAACATTCCGATTATGCAGTGATAGGAAAGCTGCATGTAATCTACATAAGTACGTCTACATATTAGTTAATTACTAGGTTGGCTGTGCATCGAGCTGGAAACTCTCGCCGCCATGCGCCATGTCAGTGTCGTAGATCCACGATGCGATGGTGAAAACACTTGCCTTTGTTGCCAAGAACGTCAGGAGTTATTCTATGTGATCGAGTATATACGTGTGCTTTGATTTTCTACGTTTGACATCCGTATTTACAGGGGGGTAATTGCGTAACACACTAACAGTAGGACTGGCTTTCATTTTGACAGTTCAACAACATTCATTGTGTTATTTCCGTTGCTGAGCAGACGTTTTTTTCGAGAATATGAAGCAATGGATTAGCGATATCCTTCAAAATGATTCAGATTGTGATTGATACGCAATTAGGGTGTTGACTTCCACTGGGCTTCATCCACGATTGCTCAAATTAAGAGGTTATATTCTTCAAGATTCTTTAGGGACAAGCCATGTGTCCGATGGCATTTCCCATCGACAAAAATTACGAATTTCTATACAAACTTACAGCCCCTTTAAAATTTTCCTTCTTTAGTGCTAACGTTCGTAAATAGGAAACTCTCGTGCAAGATTTCAAGCTTCTAGACGCAGCGGTTCAGGCTGTGCCTTGTCTGTTAGTGAGTGATTGAATGAATGTAAATAATATGGGTAGGTACTTAGTCTTATCAGGTATTAAAACAGTTTTACATGTTACATTCCGACTGAAACCTACTTATTTACGAATGCTACGGCAACATTGTCGCAATAACGCGAACTACACTCTGCGCGCTCTCTCTCGACACAGCTCGACGTCTCCCTCTACAACAGAAAGCGTGCGAAGTGTAGTTCGCTTTATCGCAACAATGTAGCCGTAGCATTACAGTTTAGTGATGGAATCAAGTCCATATTGAATTTGCTACTGGTCTGCTTTTCTATAAGTCGTAGCAATAGCTATCAGAATATCATAGATTACAATCTATTCATCTACATTTTATTTTATTTGAACACCATCCGGTCATTTTAATTTGATTTGGCTTTGTATTTCGATTTCAATTACCAAGAAAGCGCTCACAGCATTCTTGTGTGAATCGGTTTTATTTGCCTTGTTTGATACAATTCCTGCTGTTATTCGTATTTTCACATTCTTGACCACGTTGAAAGAGCCGAAGACTGCGATTGTCGTTTAAATAAATTGAATTCACCTTTACAAGTTCTAAGTATCTTTGTTGTTAAGGGGGATACACCAGGAAAACCCGCGAATATCAAATTTTCAGGTCAGTGTCAGGTTGTAAGTAAGTTGATTATAATATGATTTGCCACCGTAACAAATATGACTTCACAGAATTATAATCATCAATACAAGTTCAAGTAAGAGTTCTAAGTTCATATAATCCTATTGAATGACTAGGTATTTCATAAAATATCAATCAAATAATCAATGAACTTAGAGGATTGTATTGATAATTTTAATGTTTATAATTCTATAAATACATTATTTTATACCACAGATCATAAAAACACAGAACAGAAACCACAAAACTTCTTTCTATGATCTGTGCTTGTTACGCTCGCGAATCATATTTTGTTCAACATACAACCTGACACTGACCTGCAAATTTCAATAAAACGTAAGAAAATTTAATTACGCGGACTACTCTAGCGCTTCCATTTTAAGCAAAATTCGTGATTGGTTGACCGTGACAATATGTAATTACTTGAAGTAAATGTTACATGTACAGGTACATTGGGCAACCAAGTGTGTCATCGACGTTTCGTAGCGTTCTAACGATTCATTTCTTACTTCTGTCAATGAAAAGTAAGGCAAGTCCATCATCATCATCTGCTAGCCTTGCCCCAACTATGGTGGGGTCGGCTTCCAGTCTGACCGGATGCAGCTGAATAATAGTATTTTACATGGAGTGACTGCCTATCTCAGATCTGACCGCCACAACATAGTTACTGGGTGGCGATACTCCTTGGTAAGAGCTGGTTGTCAGACTTTCGGGCTACTGACGATCCGTAACGACTGTCAAATATCCACGAAAGACAGCCGGGCCCAACGGTTTAACATGCTTTGCGAGGCACGGAGGGGTCTTAGTATATGAAGATGGTCACCCACCCACGGACAAACCGCGGCAAGCGTAGCTTAACCTGATCGATCGACCCGTGCGGCTGTTATTACTTAGCCACAAGCCCCTCAAAAGTAAGACAAGTCCATCATATATAATTTTCCGTTTAGTGAATATATGTTAGTCTTATGGAAAATAATAAAGCTTCTTCAGCTTGACTGTAATACTAACTAAGCTGTGTTAAAATGAATTACCGAAAAGTTAATACAAAATTAACCGAAAAAAATGTTGTATTTAACAAACAAACATGAAGCTTATTCAAATTATAATTCTACGAAAAATATTCTATACTTTCAAATAATAAACTAAATTTCCAAAAAATACTAAACTTCCGAAAAAAATACAAAGTTTCCGAAAAGTTATAGTTCAGTGAAATTTGCAACGTAACACGCATAGGTTAGAACTGTGAACACAACGCACGAGCCGAGCGAGGGAAGCGAGCGGTGCCGCGGCAGCGGCCGGCGAGTGCCAGGAACATATTTTTGAATGTAAAACCAAACCACACAGCCACAGCGCCACAGTTATAAAATGTGTAAGATTGATTCTAAATTTATAATATAAAATAGGTAAGTTACGATAAAAATGATGACCTGTAGATTTCGGTAAAACGCAATTTAAGCTGGTGGAAAAATATAACGTCAGCAAATATTGTATTAATTTTTCGGAATTTTCAGCATTTTATTCAGTCGTTTCTTTATTTGTATTCGCTTATAAGTTGTCGAAAAGTTAGTATTTAAAGCAGTAAATTTCGTATTTTGAGTATGCTCATATTTTAATATTTTTTTCGGAGCTTTTATTACTACCCTATTCTTATTATGTCCACGCAACTAGACAACATAAAAGGGTGTAGGTACCTTCAGATAAGAGTAGTTGAGGTCAATGCCCCCCATTGTGTGGTTGAGCAACAATTGCCGGCCATGTGATACAGCCGTTAATTATCAGCCGCGTCGGTCGAGGAATATCAGCAATAGCTATCTGGTGAGGTTCTAACAGCCTCCATTCATACACAGTCACGCCTCGAGAGCTTTTTGATACATATCTTGGTTTGCTACAAATCGATACAATCGCGTTATTTCAAATTGAATGCGGCGCCTGCGATCGCGACGGAATTCCTTTGCAGTTTGCAGCGGTTACTCGTTTCGTTTGTTTTTCTAAGACGTCAATTTAAGTTACTGTCTTTATGTAACGGTAACAGGTTGTAGCGTAAAATATATATAAATATATTAATAACAAAGCTGAAGTTTATTTTTTTTTGTTTGTTTGAACGCGCTAATCTCTAGATGTAGCAGTCGGATTTGAAAAATTCTTTTTGCATTTGATAGTCTAATTCTTGAGGAAGGCTTTAAAAATGTGGCTCTTATATGTATAGGCATTGTGTATCTTGAAGCTAGTAATAATATATTTTAATAATAATAATATAATATATTTAATAAACAATATAATATTTTAATAATATAATTTAATAAATAAACGTAGGAGGAAACTTATTTCAATGTCTCGATAGTTGGGTACTAAGATAAACACTATAAAAACTCTTAGGTACTACATCCTTTCATTCATGCTTACAATAAAATAGTTTGTATACAATTGAATTGTTATGTCTTGATTCTCAAGGAGATCCTTGAAAGGATGAATAGAATTAACTCCGTACGTACAGTCAGACATACATACCTACTTATAACTATACATAGAACGCAGTAATGATGACTATTAATTACCTGTGATGAGTAATTGTTAATACGTGATGGTCGGTTAGACAAGTTATTGAAATCATAAAATATCTATTCATACCTAATACTAACGGATGTCAGCTGTAATAATAGTGGTGCTAATAACATACCCCCAGCCACATAAATACGAAAGGTAAATAATTAATTAGTTTTAGCTGATGGCCCCGACTGATACAGGGCGCAGTTCAGCTCTACTGCACAGTAAGTACTTATATAAAAGAGTTAAAGAGGTACTTAAGTACATACTGTATTTTATTTAAATGACATAATATTATGACTATATTTATACATACTTATATTTCACTTGACTGTGAATAATAGAATCTAATGATCTCTACGGCTACGAGATGCTACGATGCTACGAAATTCGTAGCAGATTTATTTTGGACAATATCCAGAATAATTTCGTAATTTCGGGGGTTGATTGGAAACTTGGTTCCTTCGTAATATCATCATCTGGCTAGCCTTTTCCCAACCATGTTGGGGTCGGCTTCCAGTCTAACCGGATGCAGCTGAGTACCAGTATTTTACATGGAGCGACTGCCTATCTGACTTCCACAGCTCAGTTACTGGGTAATACGAAACCCCTTGGTAAGACTGATTGTCAGACTTTCGGGCTTCTGACGAATCTTAACGACTGTCAAAGATCTACGAATGACAGCCGCGACCAACGCGCGGCTTAACATGCTTTCCGAGGTACGAAGGGGTCTTAATAAAGATCCCCCATCCACGGACCAACCGCGGCAAGCGTAGCTTAACCTGCTCGATCAACCCGTGTGGCTGGTATTCCTTTGTAATAATGGAACTGTTTTAAAATGTACATAAACTTTGAATGCGTAGGTCTGGTAGCAGCATCCTACAGGCGTAACAAAGTGGGTGTTCATGATATAATATTCATGAATAATTCATTAAAAAATTATGCAGATGGAACAAGCAGACTGATTAATGCAGAATTTGATACGTTAATAGTATAATATGAACTTGTTGAATTCAGTGCTTTGTCATAACAATTCAAACCTAAACATTCAGGTCGATGTAACCTGCGTAACTGCATATTGTTTTAATTAATCTATCTTGAAGTGACGTCAAGTGTCATTGTTATGCGTTATCATAGATGCACCCACGTTATCTAGGCGTAAATCATTCTTGTGTTTGTTTGCAACAAGATCCTATTATTGTGGTTACACAGCTTCGGCATTTTTGCTCGAATAACGTTAGTTTTTTTATAAGAAACTAATGACCCGACCATGCTTCGGACGGGTGTAATCTACTGATGCGGTGACATGCTAAAACATCGATATTTGTATGCTAAATCTAAGTTAAATATGAATATATTATTCACATAAACCTTCCGGAATAAATTCTTTAAATGATAGTGTTTGTTTTCCATTGCGAAGATTAGAAGAACTAAGCGGTACAAACAGACACAGAAAATGACTTTGCTTTATGCCATGTATTTTAGATTACTCGTCCCCAAATTGTAAGTCTTTACATCATCCACATTTTACTCAATCTTCGAGCTGTTTGACCAGTTTTTATGACATCAACTAAAGTTTTAATGAGTTTCGAATCACTAAAAAAGATCGATTTTATACGCGTTCTAAGTGAACAAGATATTGATTGCAACACATTTTTTATACAGGTGTATTTTATTATGATGGATACCGTGAATCTTGATGCGGTCGTGATGAAAAACTTTGTTAATGACAAGTCGTTATGGAGGTAACGACTGAGCACCGGTGGGATAATTCATACGAGTACTAAACTTTTTTTTGTGTGATAAGGAAATTGTATTTAATTTTCATTGACAATAACAAATGTTTGGAAGTGTCCTTTATGACGAAGTGTATTTAGTAAACTACAAAACAGCTGTTTTCTAGAGACATCACAAATAGGCACTGTCCTTTAAAAAATAAAGGGTAACGTAGCAGATGTTTTGGCTTTAACAAAGCAACAGTTTAATTATCCGCTTCATCAAACAAAAAACACCTTCCCCATAGGTATGTTTGTTCTGAAGTAAGTACTACGTATATTATACGTTGCAGTAATAGCCAATAGGTATAACAACAAGATGTTAACTTACCCTCCTAACAGCTCCACTGACGGTACTGGCTAAACTCTCAGCGTCATAATGACGAGAGAACGAGTACGGGCCCGGATGACTCCGGGATACGCATTGCCCCATATGCCCGTCACACACACCAAACAAATCACATGTGTCATATACCGTTAGTTCACTTCACTTCACTTGACTTCACGTTCTCACGATACGAATCTGCGAAAGAAATAAAAGATCTTTGTGGTTTTTGAGTCAACTGATCCTACCTAGTCTGAATTTTAATGCGACGCCCACACCTGACCGAGCTAAGTTATCGAGCATGTCTTACAAATATGGGTAGATCGAAAAAATACTAACATACCGATGTTGTTTTATATTGTTGGTTGGAAAACGAGTAGGGTCTGGGTCTGGGTTAGGGCTGCCATCCGTCCGGGTTTCTCTGGATTTATCCTAGATTGGAGGGCATCCGGGGAGCGTCCGGGCGGTGTTTTTAAATATACCTACATTTTAAGCATAAATCATAGATAAAATCTTTATTTCACCCAAATGTCCGGGGTTTTTGAAGTTTTTATGCAGGGTCCGTAATTTAGGTGATGGCAGCCCTAGTCTGGGTTCAATCACAACTTGGATGTTCTGTATGCTCTTGTTTTATTATAATTTGTACCCAGTAATTTAACTTGTATCATTGAATTAATAAAATTAACTGCCATTAGGTAAACGGATACAAAAGTCTTGAAAACCTATGTAGGTAGCCTATTATGTGCAAGTACGTTTTTTTTTAAGTCGAAGAGCTCACTGGTCAGCAAAAAATTCATCCGCATCGATATCAACAGGAAAAGTGGCCAAGAGGCTGGCTGTAACTATTTCTGTATTGTCCAAATACAGGGCCTAGCCAATCGTTGTAACTAAATCAGAGTTCATGTTAGTTGAACAAAAAAAGCAGATGCTTGCCCGGAAATGTCTCGAAAGCCTATAAATTGAATCCAATTGAACTTTTTATCTGCCTGGGCATAGTTCAGCTAATCGATCCAGTTGTTTAGTTAGAATTAGAACAAGATCAAAATCGATTTGCCTTTTTTTGATTTTCGAAAAAAAGGACCAGTGTGCAAAATCAGGCAGCTTTTTGTAGACATCGAAAAGAAAGCCATCTTTCATTTATATCTTTACCTACTGGCTTACAATAATTATTATTATATAATCGAGTGTTTTCTATATTTTTGGTGTAGGAAAGGGCCTAGGTATCTAGTGGTTTGATTAGGAATTGCATTGATTGTTAGCTCTATCCGGAAGATTATGAAAGCAATTGAACCGATCCGATTGGTTTAATTTGTATTTGATTATCATTAAACAAGATAACAAACAAAGATAATAGGCGAAAACAATAATAATAATCTTTATTATACACTCACTATTACTCATAATATGCCAAAAATAGATACATAAGTTTATATCATGACAGTTTTGAAGTCGGTTTTTTGGGTCCCATGTTGTGATTGTAACTTTAATATTTATTTCGGTTAAATATTTGTGGTCAGATTCGTGATTCTTTATAATAGCCAGTAGACAGGCATACAATCTATGGAGGACTAAAGAAGCGTGAGCAAAAAACGCTTTTTTTCCTATCCCGAAGGCCATGTGAAGACAGTCGTGGTCATAAACTTGGATTTTTTAACAGCATCCATTACATATTTTACTATGTATTGTATAATCTACACTTTTAACAACTCTGCTATCAAACATAGTGCAGTTTTTATTAAATTATAATCAATATCACAGATTAAGGATGTATTTTTGACCAAAAAAATAATTTTGCCGCTCAAAAAAATCACCGTACATTTTTGTCACAGTAGCTGTCTTTACACAGCCCAGCTGATCACACGTGTTGATTCAAAACAAGGTCCTTGATAGTTCACATGTTGTCGAACTTTACGTTACTGTGTCGCGAGTATTGCGCCTCGCGCGCACTGCGCACGGTTCACGACTGGCGCGCGCGCACCTCGCAACCGCCAACCGCCATCGCCACCGGCTGTAGTCTGTTGACTCATTCATGAGCTGCTGTGAACCGTCCCATTGGGGAATACATAATATTGGAATATATTAAAAGTGATTGCGTTACTTCGTTATGATATAGGTGCAAACATTGATTTGATGTAGCGGTTATGTCAGTTGGTTCTATCATCGTATCGTTAGCGTTTAGTTAGACGTGTTTTAAGTAGGAATTGCATGATTAAACCCTTGTTCCTTAGAGATTTAAGCTCCGCAGTTCAAATGCAGCAGTATCTCAGGTCCCTAGGGGATTGCGAGGATTAGTTATGAAGGCTACACTCCACCCACCAAATTAAATATACCTACCTGCCTACCTTGTATCATGCGAATCGCCACCCACGTAACATTAGCTCCTTCATCCACACAAAACAGCAATTGAATCTATGCTTAGATCAGGATTCCTTATCTACAAAAAAAATGGTTGAATTTTACGAAAAACGATACTAGGGTAGGTAGGTACTTACTTATGATTGCGGAATCCTGACATCTTTAAATCTTGACAATCTCATGTTGGACATCATATTCGTAGCCTACCGCATTCGTTCCTTGGGACATAATTAGGTACACCTACTTAGTTGTTTTAAGAACCGGGTGTTAAGTCCGGATCAAAATCTCCAATCTAGGTAATTGGAGATTTTCATCAGAAACACTCGGCTTCTGGAAGGAAGATCAACGACGTGTCATAATTACTCATGGCAAGTAATCTGATTGGCTGTTTATAATTCAGTCAACCAATCACTACAGTGACATTCATCTTCATTTTTGTTCCAGAAAACAGATCGTAGGTATATCATAATTATGTGGACCTACCATAGATTTCTATGGGACCTACAATGCGGATAGTTAAAAACCAATCGGTAATGAAACATGACGATCAAGGACAGTCTGTCGGTCGGTCACCTACCAAGTGCAATTGATAATAATAAACTGGGCTGCTGATGGACCTCCGACGTGGATGGATGTCCTACGTGACCTGTCAGCTGCACGTTACAGGAACTGATGGACGCTAGTGATGGCGCCAAATACGTAGCCGAATTCTGGGCCGAGTCCATTAATTAGATTGCCATCGACACACTAAGAAGAACTTGGGGTCTACTCCGAAGTAGTATCGGCCGAATGTTCGGCCGTTTCCTGCTACGAAGTTACTATTTGTTTCGGTGGGTTCCGATCCCACACTCCTACACTCTTTCGAATATTGACTACGGTCCCGACCCAACTGAGCCGATCCGAACTTTTTTCGCATTTTTCAATAATATTTGGTTCGGCCATGTGTCGGTCCGATCCGAACATTCGCACTTTGCACTTCGGAGTAGGCCCCCTTAGATCATTTACCTAAATGGGCTAAGAGTTTTCAGCAAGAATTTTTTCCTACTGGAGTTGTAAAAGAGGATGGTGTGCCCCAAGGTGGCTGATTGTAGCTGGGTGAGAAAAGCCGTGGGTAGAGTTAAAAGACGTGAGACTTGAGACGTTTAAGTCCAACAGTAGACTGCAATTAAAAGGCCGATGATGTTATGTCATGTTATTGTTGGCCTCGTAGGTCTAGTGTTTGCAAGTGCTACTGTCGAGCAGGAGATTCTGGGTTCGAGTCCCAGGTCGGGTAAAGTGTTATTAGGTTGTTCTATCAAGGATTTTTCACTAGCAGGCAGTATCCCCGAGTCTAGGTTTGTGCCCGGTTGGTGGCAATATGCTTGCCGTCTATTATATGGGCCTTAAATGTAACTGGTGAAATGTGGATGTACTAATGCCTCTGCCCAACCCTTCGGCGATGCAGGCGTGATGTTATTCTAGCTAAATATGTGTACCAGACAGCAGCAAAAGTCGATTAACACCCATAAATCTTAAATATTGTGTGTCTTGTGTAAGTGTATCCGAGTAAAAGAACCGAAAGCAGCATAGTGATAAAAACCGGCCAAGTGCGAGTCGGACTCGCGCACGAAGGGTTCCGTAGGTACCGTTATCTATAAAAATAACGTTTCTTGTATGGGAGCCCCCCTTAAATAATAGGGGTTAAAGTATAAAATTGCCGTTTTATTGTAATTTGGAATTGACATAGAACCTTCATGGTTTGAAATTTTTGAGTGAAACTTTTTTCACATGGTACCTATGAAGTTCTTCTTTTAAAAAATGTGCAACTGTCGACTATCGCCTTTCAGTTGTTTTTTTTATTCAGCTTAGACAAGAAAGATGGATACTTCGAAAATTCGAGTTATTTTTGAATACGATTTCCGACGCGGAACTAACGCGGCAGAAACAGCTCGCAATATCAATGTTACGTTTGGAGAGGGGACTGCTAATGAACGCACCGTGCGATTTTGGTTTAAACGCTTTCGTGATAGAAACTTTGATTTGAAGAACGAACCACGTGGAAGACCGCACGCCCACACTGGTGAATAACCAGAGATGGTGGAAGCCGATCCGAGCCTAACTACCCAGGAATTAGCGGCATGGCTTAACGTTACCTTACCAACAATATTGACTCATTTGCGTCAAATCAATAAAATAAAAAAATATGAGAAATTGGTGCCTCATGATTTGACTGATCTGCAGAAAGAAACGCGTGTTGAAACTTGTGTTGCCTTGTTGAATCGATACAGAAATGAAGGAATATTGGATCGAATTGTGACATGTGATGAAAAGTGGATTCTTTACGATAACCGTAACCGAAAAATTTCAATGGCTGACCCCAGGTCAAACGCCGCAACAGTGTCCTAAAGCAGCCTTTTTTTTTTTTTTTTGTTTTCGGGGGCAAACCTTCAAAAGGCGCCTGGTCTTTGGGGATAAAACCAGGGAGTGTGGGATTTTTACTCACTAAAACCACCCTGGTGGTCACCATCTGCACATGGAAGGGGCACCGTTACCTCTCAAAAGACCAATCCGGAGCCCCCTCTGTGCAACGCCTGTTAAGGCACATCTCTGGGGAGACTGTAAAGGGGTCTCCCTGAAGCCTGACTGTGCAAGTGTGCAAGGCAGCACATGACCACTGTGCGCCGTCTTCCTGAGGTCACTCAGTGAGCCGACCGAGTCCCCACTCTAATCGCCCGCGACCCCAAAATTTCCGCCTTTGTTAGATGATGCAGGCGGGGTTTCGGCGTGTTAGGCGTCGAGGCGGTTGCCTACTCGACGCCTTCTTCTCCGAGTGGGATCGGCTCTCTCACAAAGCAAAGCCTACCAATAAAAAGGTAATGGTAACTGTTTGGTGGTCTCAGCATGGTGTTATTCACTATTTCAGCAATAACGGCAGATGTCTACTGTGCCGAACTCCGAACAATGATAGCAAAACTAGCAGTGAAACAGCCCCGACTCATGAATCGATCTTCACCATTATTGCTCCATGATAACGCGAAACCTCATACAGCACGAGAAACCGTTTTAACTCTCCAGCAACTGCAATTAGAAACCATTCGTCACCCTCCGTATTCGCCAGACCTTGCTCCAATGGACTACCATTTTTTTCGTGATTTGGACAATTTTCTACGTGATAAAAAGTTTTCTTCTCAGGAGGCAGTACAACATGTTTTCACACAGTTTGTCGAATCTAGATCACGAAAGTTCTATCGCAAAGGCATAAATGACCTTCCTATTAGATGGCAGCAATGTATAGATAATAATGGTAATTATTATGATTAAAAAAATATGTTAAATTTAAAAAAAAACGAATTTCAAATTTTCAGTACAAATCGGCAATTTCATACTTTAACCCCTAATATTTATTTTATTTTAACTTAATTATTTATTTTTAAAGCGAATATACAACTAAATATTCTGTGAATATTTCAAGCGTCTACCTGTTGCCGTTATTAATATCGAGCAAAAAACGGCAAAAAAAATCACATTTGTTGTATGGAAGCCCCACTTAAATATTTATTTTATTCTGTTTTTAGTATTTGTTGTTAGCGGCAATAGAAATACATCATCTGTGAAAATTTCAACTGTCTAGCTATCACGGTTCATGAGATACAGGGGCCTAAAAAGGCCACTTTGATAGAATCATAATAGGATAAAATTATGAATCATATTAAAAATCGTAAAATGGTCACAAACTGACAATTCATAATATGATCTGTGTGCAATTCATATCACGTAGGTAATTCATATATTTGACAGTTTTATATGGAGATTCGTAAAATGGTCCACAAATTATGAATTTTAATGAAGTGAATGAAGTTTAATGTCAATCAACAGATTCATAAGATTTTAGTCAAAAGCAATATCTCACAAATCATATAGGAGGATATAGGATAGATAAACGTGTTTCATGACATTATTCATTAAATAAGTAGTACAATCTTCTATTCACATTTTAGGTGCTGAGTAGGTACCTACACTTAGGTTTTATGCATTGGATCATACCAGAGATTTATAGGAGCAAGTGCATATCATAAGTTGCACTAAGTTAGTGTATCTAACTGTGTGAGTGCCGTGACACTAGCTCCATCGAAATAAAAAACTGGGTAAGTAAGACTATATTTATATCACTAGGTACAATACCTACAGTAGGATTACTTGATTCTAAGTTATTGTGGGGTTATGCAGCTCCTGTGTTAACTATAGAAGGAACCCATCATGCAGGACTAAAAGTGGGTGCACACATCTAACAAAGGGAACCTACCATTTAACAGTTTTATGATGTCAGGTTTTACCAGAAGTTTAGAATGCCTGATGTTTTTGGCTATATTGGTGGCACTCACATTGCTATTGTTAGGCCTGCCAAATATGAGAAGAGGTTTTTAACCGAAAACTATTATCACTCCATAAATGCTCAAATTGTGAATAGCTACCTCACACCTACAGTTACCAACTGTTTTTGCTGGCATTCATATAAGTATATTTAATGTTATCTTGCTTACCACATGGTCCCGTTTTTACCCTTTGGATACGGAACCCTAAAAAGCAATATGTGTTGTAGAAGCAAATACCAATAAAAAACCGGTAAACAAAATGTAAACGGTCCGGACGCACTCTGACGCACACTATAGTCCGGCTCCCGAAAGAAGTCTCGCAGACGTGGCGCCAGGCGCCGCGAAAACGAGACGTTATCGTTTAGTATTTAGTTCACAGTAATTGCCGCAGGACTTCTCTCTTATGACGGACTGTACATACAACGAAGTTATCAATAAGTCTGCCTCTGCTGTCACGAACTGTCAAAAACGTTGACATAATTGTCATTTGCATTGTAAAATGCGTAACATTTAGAAAAATGTTTATACTTTGAAGTCGTCGTATTTTCTTCGCCTTTCTAAACTTTTGCTGAAATATTATTTATTGAATTCGGTGCATTACTTGCTTACCTATTTGGAATGTTAACCCGCGCTGGTGTGAGGCTTTTCTCAACGGAAACGTTGAAAGTTGCAAACAATGTTGCTAAGCAACAGTTTACAGTAACTTTGGCTGATGGTAAGTGTCAATAAATAATAAATTCTTAGAACAATCATAATATTTTCTGCGATTAAAGAAGGCACGAGTAGTCAATCTAAAGATCTAGACTTCTGAAGCTTGGAAGAAACTTGTACAAGAGTCGTGGTGGTTAGATTAGGGTACCGGCTCAATAAAATAAATTCCTTGCCTGAGTTGATTGGGCCGATTTTTTGATCCGTAGTTAAACTCAAGTAGGTAATTGTTAAAAATAGTAACTAATGGTTAAATTTTTGCAAAATGTGGTTTTGATCAATTTTTAGTTTATCTAATAATATAATATAATTGCTAATGGTCAAATGATTAACTATTATTTTAAAAAAAAACCATTAGATAAAGAAAAAATTTATCAAAAAACACATTTTGCTAAAACTTAACCATTATTGACTATGTATTTTTAACAATTGGTTTAGTTTAAGTATGGATCAAAAAATCGGCCCTTAGAAGCTACTTGCATAGATTTATATCTCTGGCCACTAGTCCAAAATGATCAACAATAAAGACATCAATTATTCTTGAGCAGTTTGTCTAGTTATCAGAACAACACCTATGTAAATGGATCTGCCCCTCAATAAAAGGTATCTAAATTTTACCTTAGGACTCCGCCCCACTAACCCATTTCTTCTCTATCCACCGTGTATATTAAAATATTGTAAATAAATTGTTTATTTAATTTTTTCTTTTTTTGTTTATTCTACAATCAACTGTTAAATTTTGTTTAGTAAAGTTAAAATCCATCTCTTAAAACCTATTATTATTTATTTACATTATATAAGCTAACATTTTAAATAATAATACATGTACATATGTGAAAAAATAAGCAAAAGAATCATAGGGCATCAAAAAATTTGTCCACATTGCTGTCAACAGGAACAGTGCCCAAAAGGCTCGCAGCATTGCCACATTGTATGGCATATATATAGAAACAGGCCAGCCCTCTGGTCATGTGAAGAGTCGACTAACCGCTTGGCGATATCTCGAAAAACCAACTGTTAAATAAATAAATTGAAAATAAAAGATATAATAGCTAGTAGCTACAAGAACCTTCATGCAATTTGAAATTGATTTAATGCTCAATGTTTGTTCCAGATAATGCAGTGGTGAACTATGAGCAAAGAGGAAAAAATATAACATTTACGCACACTGAAGTTCCACCTGTATTCCAGGGTAAAGGAATTGGTCGCAAACTTGCTAAGGTAGCTAATAAGATGGTTCAAGTCACTTTACTGTATTTCTTGAACTTTTTCATTACCTACTTATTTATTGTATGCAAACGAGTTTTATGAGCTTGAATCCACGTAGGCACTTTAACTGTAAATGAAATCAACATGTCCTAGAACCAAAAATTCGAGGATGTGTGACATCCATCACTGTTGCGGTTTCCCCCTCTCACAGAGAGGAGGCCTGTGTCCTAGCAGTGCGAACAGTTTATGCTTATTATACTTAACAAGTGTCTTTGATTTGTGTTTGGGTGCTTTTTTTTATTTTAATCAAGTATTTTTTACTCTTTTTTACAGTATGCCTTTGACCATGCTTACAAGAATGGTTTAGATGTGACTTGTCAGTGTGACTTTTTAGCAAAATATTTTGAGGAGCATCGAACCAACTATAGGGGCCTCAAAATAACATTTGATCTAGACAACGATGAATAGGACTGTCTCAACTATGGACTTAGCTTGGATAAGGAGTAACATATATTATTATTTTCGTGAAAAATGTTATGGGAATGCTAAAAAACTTGCTAACAAAGCCTCAAAACAATATGGTGATGCCGTGGAGTTCTTATTCTATAGTGGACTGGGCAGTATATTGGAAGGACAAGTACAAAAGGGGATCAGTGAATTGACTCCACTGCAATCTGAAAAAGATATTCAATTGGCAGTAGTCATTGCTCTCATCTATGGCTATAAATTAAGCAGTCCAACAGAGAGAGAAGCTCTATACAGCCTAGAGACAAAACTCAAGGAGGAGAAGAAGCAAGCCAATGCTTTGTCATTTTTCTATGCGGGCCTATTTCTATCATTTGCAGAAAAGTATGAAAAGGCATCTGAATATATTAACAAGTCGTTGAGAAAAGATGCTAACAATCTAGAAGTTATTATATTAAAGGGTTGGAATGACATGTACATGAATTTGGGAGACATGCAGATATCAATATTGGACTGTTTAGAATTAGCTCTCAATAAAAGTGATAGGAATATTGATGCATTGCTGGGTCTGGCGAAATTTAAATATTTCTCCAAAGACTATGATGCATCTAATCTCACATTAGACAGGCTGATTGTGAACAATTCAGGTCAAGTTGTTCCCCTGGTAGAAAAGATGAAAAATGAATTTGCTTTGCAAAAGTGGGAAGCGGTCTATGACACAATGGAACGAATTTTCCCTCTTGATCCAGATAATATTGAGGCTTTAAAAGTTAGAATTTTTATTGCACTTTGCAAAAATGCAGATTACATAGAAGCTGCTGATCAGTTGCACAAGTTCTTTACTATATTAGAAAATGAAGAATCACACAATGCATATCAGTTCTTCAACACTACACAGATATTCTCAAGGGTTTGTTGTAGGTCTAGTGCAGTGCTGTCCCAAGTGTACAGATTTGCACAATATGCATCAGAAATGAACCCAGGTAATGTGGATTACTTGAGTGAAGTTGGATATCAATGCATTCTACAGGGAAAGTATAAGGATGCCCTAAGTTTTTTCAAGGCAGCTAGCAAACTGGATAGCAACTCAATCACAGCATTATGTGGGTTAACTCTTTGCCAGATGAATGAGCATGGTCCCACTGAACAGATTGCACAGCAGATAGAATTGCTGTTTGAAATGCAGGGAACTAACAAACTGCCAGTTTTATATCATCTCTCAGCTCAGTTGAATCTGAAGAACTCCTCCAGTGCTATATCATTTTTGAATAATGCTTATGAAGCCAAAATTACCTACGCGAATCGCCATCCATTTAGTTTAGCTTACGTCAAAGATTTAGATCCAGATTTTCTTCTGGAAGTGTATAAAGAGTTTAAGAAACACTTGCCCAAGAAGCCATTTATTATAGTGGGATATTTGATGTATTCTCAAGAAGTGAAGAACCCTGTTGTCGCACACTGTTTAAAACTACTGAATGCTATATGTGATGCATGTCCTGGTGTGATAACTGCTTTGTATGAGTTGGCCAAGTTGAAGTTTCTGTTTGGACATGCTGGTGATGCTCAGAAGTTGTCTCAGCAAGTGCATGAGTTGGACAGCACACATGCAGGCAGTCAGGTCTTACTGGCCCAGATTTATATACAACAGCAGGCTTATACAAAAGCTGCTCAGAGTCTAGAAATGTGTTTGAGCTATAATTTCAAAGTCAGAGATAGTGCTATGTACCATTTCCTGAATGGTGTGATTTTGAAGAGTGTTGGACAGCTCCAAGAGTCTTTATCAAGTTTCTTGACGAGCCTTCAGATAGCGACTAGTAAGAGTACTGTTGGCAATGTGAACAGAGCATATGAGTCTGATCTGAACATTATTGATAAAGCCACCTTGTATCTGCAAATAATTGAAATACAAACAACTTTAGAGCAGTTCGCTGAAGCTGGGAAGACAATGCAGGTAAGGATTTTAATTATTCCAACTAATCTTTATGGGTAATTCATCATTTAATTTCACTAGGTAATCAAATTTTGGTCAGTCATGACTAGTGATGATCCTAAACATGCTAAAGAGTTGTTTTTATGGTATTAATGGAATTGAAGGATAGTTATAAGATCCCTTAGGGTAATTACATGCCAAAGATGAGTCGCTGCGGTACCTCGCGGTCGCAGTTTAGCTCGCTACCTCGATGTCACCCCCGTGTAAAACAAATGCATGCTAATATACACGCACGCACATGCCAGGCATAGAGCAGGCAGCCCGCGATTTATCGCAGTGAAGTATCCTTCGTCATGTACGAGCGTGTCTATTAGTATACATTTGTTTTACATAGAGGTGATGTCTAGGTAGCGAGCTAAACCGCGACCGCGAGGTATTGAAGTGAGGCATTTTCGGCAGGTAATAACCCTTACTTATGTCATTACCTGCCTAACCTTTTCCCTTTTCCTAATTTATTTTATTTATATATTTAAGTATGCATACATACGTCACGTTGCAGTATAAAACTGATTTACATCCGTCACCTCACACATCAGGTCCAGTTGAAAACCAGCGTCAGGCACTAGTTATCTGGCATTTTTGCGGAACTGGGCCTTTTTGGCGCAGCCGTGAGGCACACTTTCCTGATAATTTTCTTACATCAGACTTCACACTTTTTATTTAATCTTTTATTTTATTGTTTGTTTTGTCTGATGTATATATCTGGTGAATTGTGTGTCTTTTAGTTTGTGCCAAATAAATGTATTTTCTTTCTCTTTCTTTCTTTCCCAACTATATTGGGGTTGGTTTCCAGTCTAACCGGGTGCAGCTGAATACCAACATGGAGCAACTGCCTACATGACCTCCACAACCCAGGACAATACTGAGGTGTTTTGTTATGGGAAAAATCAGTAATTCTAAGCTTTCATACCATTCCAGACGTAGGGGTTTAACATTTTTTCGTAGCAATTATTGATATTCAAATGACATCAATTGTTATTGGTATGTATTGCAGCCGCCGCCCCCATTCAATCCGCAAAATTGCAATGTTTACAGTAAAGCCAAGGTTTAATTACATTATGTCTGTATCTGTGACCAATCAATATTTGTTCAAACGTCAAACAACTATTGTTATTTCTTGTGAGGTCACTTGACCTTAATATGTATGACTTCCGTCATTAAATCGATAATTACAAGTTAGTTTGAGAGTTTTGATGTTGTTATCACTTTTTAGGGTTCCGTACTCAATACGAAAAGTGTGCCAACGGAACCCTATTACTAAGCCTCTGCTGTCCGTACGTCTGTCAGCGGGCTGTATTTCATGAACCGTACCTAATAGGTCGACAGTTGAAATTTTCACAGATTGTGTATTTCTATTACCGCTATAGTAAGAAATAATAAAAATAAAATAAAGTTAGTAAAAATTAAAGGGAGACTCCCCTTTAATTTTACCCCCATGCAAGAAATGTGTTTTTTTTCGGCGTTTCTTGCTTTGTTGTACGAAACCGTTCGTGTGCAAGTCCGTTTCGCACTTAACCGGTTTTTTCTTAATGCATGATGATAGTTAACATTTGACCTAAGATTATTAAAAGAAAGTTGTTTCGAATTTTTGTCTATGTTTTCACTGATAAATTAATAGGTACTTAAATACATTAATAGGGTAATTTTGTAATGTAAGTACTAAAATTTTGAAGTGTGTTAATAAATTCTTGATGATTTACTATAGGAAGCTATTCAAGAATTTTCATACACATCTGAGGAGAGTCGCCTACTAATCGCCAGAGCAGAACTTGCCCTCAAGAAAGGTGACATCGACAGTGCCATAGACCTTCTCAACGAGATAAAGCCTGGGCAGCCATATTACTTCCAGGCCCATAGCAAAATGGCGCATGTTTACTTGAAGGAGAAGAACGATCGTGCGATGTTCACTGCTTGTTTTAAAGAGATTGTCAACAATCATCCGATGGCAGACGCGCATACTATGATGGGCGATGCTTTTATGTCGATTCATGGTAGGTGTTTTATCATAATTATACTTCACCACTTGACAAAACATCGAGATTTGTTTATTATATGCAAGTTTAATATTAATATATTATACATATAATCATTTCGGAATAAATTCTCTAAATGATGGTGAAAATCGCATCACGCAACGCAGTGACTGACAGACACGAAAAGCGACTATTTTGTAATATGTAAAAGATTCAAATTATCATAACCCTGCTTATGGTACCTTTAGTCTGTTCATAAGAGCAAACCTATCATCGGCATTCGTATAGAATAGGCAGGCTGGCCAAACTGATAACGAACTCAAACGATTGAATATCGTTTTCCTATCGTAAGTCAGACCAGACTGATAACTTATTGACCCTTTCTAAGCATATAGTATCCATTCATATGATTATTCGAAAATAACTCTGGTCTCTGTGTTTCCTTTTCACGTCTAACAACTGAACGGATTTCGATAAAGATTTTTGTATGGAGCCTGGCATACCTACTGTCGCGCAATTTTTCTTTTTTTAATTGCGGCCTTCCTTGAAACCTATATAAATCGATAGCTGACATCAATGCAAACGGAAAATATTACAGAATCTAGCCCCGTAAAGCGTCACGTTTCTGAGATAATTATTAACGTTAAAAATTGATCACGTGACATCCATATTTTTTTAACTTGCTTAGATCTTGTAGCATAGTAGTAGTGAATGTATTTCTAATGTATGGACAATGTCTGAAATAAATGAATATAATAATAATAATAGTTGATTACTTTAAACATTCAGAGTGATTATATCAAACACGTAACACGTTCCCGGGTGATAATTTTCGACCATCCACGCGGGCGATGCTGCGGGCAGATGCTAGCTTTATAATATATGTCGGAGATGGTATATCTGTCTCTCGTTAGCATCAGGCATATTTTAATTACTGTGGGCGTACTATAGGTAATGTTGGTTATAGCACAATAGAAAAACGGTTTACAATTCAAATCAGATTAGAACTTATGAACTAGTTAGTCACACTAGCGAATCACACACTCACACAACTCAACGATTCGGGACGCAATTGACAGTTTCTGAGCACATGTTGTTCGTACGATGTCCAATGTTTCGATCCTCTCGAGAGCTCTGCTCACACGGCTTTTTTTAGCTGTTACTCTCGTCCCACCACGAACTCAGGCTAGACTCTGTCTAGCGCCACGAGATGGCGCTAACGTTCCGAATAGTCAAACGAATGACTCCGACATATATATTTCTAATAATAGTTTTGTATGCCTCATTCTAGATCCCGCGCAAGCAGCAGAGGCCTATGACGCAGCTTTGAAAGGCAGTCCTAAAGATGTGCAGCTAGTTAAGAAGCTTGGGGTGGCATTCGTCAAAATGCATGAGTATGACAAGGCGTGTCAGCATTATGAAAACGCTATAAGACTGCTAAATGATGAAGACCTGCAGTTTGAATATTATGAACTCCTCATCAAGGTAAGTACAGATCTAGCGCAAATCATTTTGGAAAAGTTTGTACTTATTACTAAATGTGTGGTGAAAATGTACCCAACACAATTCTTTCGGAAAATAAGAAAATTATTACTGGTTGGCAGGAACATGATTCTAAACCCTCTAGCGTAGAAATTTTGCGACGGTTATCAAAAAAATCTGCTATTTCATAGAAAACTGCAATCCTACGCGGTCAAAATAATATATGGAACGGCATTTTATGTTATAACCGAGGATATGTTTCAATGCAAGGGGGACCAGAATCATGCACTAAATCCATGGTGACAGGTTGCTCGTCAATGTCCCTGCTACTCTGTATAATTTTATGCACCAAAATCATTAAAATAATATCTGTATATTTTATCTCTTTTAGCTCAAGCAATACGACAAAGTGGAATCCTCAATAGCATCGGAACTAAACCAGATGTACAACAGAGACAAAGATATCACCCACCTAAAACGGCGCGTGCGATTCCTTCTAATGCAAGCGAAGGGGCGGGAACTAAAGAACCCAACTTCTGCCAACGTATCCTTAATACTAGCTGAGGCTAAAGATCTACAAACAACAGTGGTTAAAAGAATAGAGATAGACTCCAGAGGAGATATACAAGAAGAAAAGCAGCAGTTGTCGAATGTTCTCTGTTCTTTGGCTAAAGCAAAGTCTTTGAAAGAACCTGCTGTGGCCACTAATTTGTATTCTGAAGCTTTGGTGCATGCGCCGCGGGACCCTAATACTTTGTTGGCTTTGGCTAAGCTGTATGCACATGTAAGTAAACTGAAGTTTTTATTATCATCCAATTTTGAAAATAACTAACTGAATGTCATGGTCGATTTTTTTTTTTGTTTCTGTGTTCCTACAGAGAAGTTTGTGCTAAGTAATAACAGCCACACGGGTCGATCGATCAGGTTAAGCTATGCTTAGCGCGGTTGGTCGGTGGACGGGTGACCATCTCTACATACAAAGTCCCCTCGTAACTCCGACAACCAGTCTTACCAAGGGGTAAATATTGGTATCAGCTGCATCCGGTTAGACTGGAAGCCTACCCCAACTGGTTGGGAAAAGGCCGTCTGCCTAAGATGATGATCAGTCTTCCTACAGAGATCCCGAAATTAAACATTCTTGAGTTACTAACGCACTAAAAGGTTCACCCTCTGCCCATTATAAAGGTAGGGGTATTCCATTCTTTGTATTCGAAACAATTTTATACGGATTGCTGCGTCAGCGGTTGTCTTGATAATAGTGTGGCGGCATTCACATCGCCACATGCAAACCACTCATCACACTGACGTCACGCAAAATCCTGCATCGCACAAGCAGACTTTACCGCGCAACTAGCGTATATACAATGTCCCGACTTCAATCGTCGGGTAGTTGCCCACCAGACACGACACTCGTCTTGTCGGAGGATCCTTTTCTATGAAGGTTGAGTGAACTTTACACCCAGTTCCTCATACCTCTATTTATTTATTTATTTATTTTATTATTTATGTACACACAGTAAAATACATATAGATATGACATAATTATAATATGAGTAGAAAGGTACTGCTTATTTCTTAAGAAATTTCTTCCAGCAGACCTGCGAAAGGAGAAGTAAAAAAAGAAATGTGTGTGTGTTGTGTGTGAGAACAAGAAGAGAAAAATATGAATGTGTGAAGTCTAAAATAAAAATATTAAATATACCTACACATATAACGCAAAAAAAAAAAAATAATAAATGAGTATACTCTCTACATTAATTGCAGATAAACAACTCTGAGAAGTGTGAACAAACATGCGCCATTCTTCTGAACACGGATCCCAACAACGAGTCTGCTGCTGTCATGATGGCTGATCTTGCGTTTCGAAAGGTAATATTAATAACAATACATTTATCTAGATGTGTAGTCGGATTTTTACAGTCATCGATTCAGAACACAATCCTTTTAAACTACGGCCCCGAGTAGACTAATGCATAGAAAACAAAAAAAAGCAGAATATATCATGCACTGAGTAAACCAATATAAAACTTAGGGTGACGAACGTATTTTACTTAGACTGTACCAAGTTTTAAAACCAAAAGTATGTGCCCATTTTTTTAAATTCAGGATTATTTAATATCTTTATACAGTATTATTGCGGTAACTATGACATAATAGCTTTTAATCGACCAACTTATCGAGTATTTGTAGCCATTTATTTCAACCAAAAACTTTTCCAATACAGCTCACATATTATACCTCAAATAGTCACAACATGTAGATTGCTATTTTAAATACTCATTATCATGCTTGACAAAAGAGTTACTAATGATTATAGTATCGTGTCAGTATCTTACAGTAAAATATCTACAAACCACCTCGATATGCCATTGGTTACCTTTTCCTGGGCGAAACTATGCGCGGCTTCTAAACTTCACAATCTTTTAGGTGGACCTAGAAGCCGCCCAACGCCACTTGAGTCAGATCCTGTCAGTGAAACCGATGAGCTGGGAGGCTCTCGCGCAGCTCATAGAGGTACAGTGGCGACGTGGCAAGTTGTCGGATGCTGAGCAGGCTTTGGATGCTGCTAAGCTGGCTTTAGGTGAACAAGAGGATCCCGGTAAGTTAACAAGAGTTTGAGGTTTAAAGATTCGCGACAGTTCAATAAATATAAAGTTTTGGTCTAGAAAACCTTCGAAGCTTGGATGGCAACGCTATACCTCAGGCATAACAGCCAGTCTATTCTGTAAAAATCTCACGTAGGTGAAGTGAGCTTAAACTGCGATATCAATAGTACCAATCCCTTGGATCAGGTGGAATGACAACACACTTCAAGCTCACCTACGTTTTCACGGTGAGATTATTACAGAATACACAGGGCACGTGTCTGGGCGGCGGTGATCACTTACCATTAGCTGAGCCCTTGGTTTGCCAATCACATGAAAAACTATTAAGATATTTTGCTTTTAGCCATAATACAGGTTATTGCATCACAAAGATCTTATATTAGTAGGCATTTCTGTTTCTAAGCTCTACCTCGCATCACAGGTTACTGGTACTGCGCGGGAGTTTGCAGCGCCTACGCCGGTCGCGCGAACGCAGCCCTCCGTCAGTTGAACCACGCGCGTCGCTCTCCGCACTGGGGCGGGCGCGCGGCGAGGCGCATGGTACTGTTGTGTTTGGCACATCACGCCCCGCACTCGTTGAGCGAGTCCTTCCTCACCGCCGCTCTAGACTCGTGAGTACTATACAATTGTCAATTCCATAATGTCTTACAATAGTCTGTAGGGTTGAGATTGCAGATACATCTTACTAAACTTGAATTTTGAATCTCAGATAATTTCCTGTTTTTGTGACTATAAACTCATGTTCCAATTCCATTGCAACTAATATTTTTTACTTAATTGTTCACTTAAAAATTTGCTCAGGCCCACTTGCACCACAAATCACTGAATGCGTTTAGCGTTAAATGTACATATTTAAAACACCACTCTGTTTCTTTCAACCATTTGAAGTAGACAGACAGGATGACGTTTTAAATATGTTTAAGAGTCACGCATTGATTGATTCATGGTGGAAGTGAGCTGAGTAAATGGCAATGAATATAAATTATATATGATTCTGAATTGAAGTAAACTTTAAAACATTATTTTCTCAGGGATACAAGACTCCTCGCACTTAAAACTGCAGAGAAACTCCTTGGTGAAGTGTCACCGATTGACCGAAAGCCGTTGCAAGCCATGTTGCAACTGGCGACGAAGCAGAAGCCGCTAGCCGAAAAGGTGTTACAGGATCTGCTACCGCTGGCCACCGAAGATAATTTCCAAGATGATCCATACTTGATCTTAGCTATTGCTAATGCGTAAGTATTTGCGATTTATTATGTTGCTGTTTCCACTCACCGAGAGGAGGCCTGTGTCCCAGCAGTGGAAACATTATAGGCTGATTATGCTATATTGCTGTTCTTTGCTTTTGACCAAGACATCAGCTTTTTGTTTTTTTTGTTCCGGAGTGGAAAATTCTCATGGATGTTCCTTGGGTGGACGGAGGGGTCTGTCAGACACTTACTTACTAAAACCAACACGGTGTTCTCTCTCATATTTGGACCGGGATTCATGGGAACTTGTGCGCCTTCCACGATCCCTTTGCGGGCCACCTCAGGCCGCGAGGGGAGTGACCCAAGACATCACCTAAAACAACTGCTGAACTATAAGAACCGCCAATCAAATCCTTAACCCGTCGTATCGCCGGAACCACGCGAGACAACGGTTTTTTAATTGTTTCTGTAATTACGGCATTCAACCGGTTAAACGTTTATCTTTTTATGGGAGAACTTTTCGGTGGTCTGGACAAGATCTATCTAATGACGTCATTCTTTTTCAGATACAACATAATAAAGCAACCAACTCGTGCAAAGAATATATTGAAAAGGACGGTGTCTGCTATTCAATGGACTCCTGAGAAAGCTGATGGGTTGGAAAGGTAAGATAAAAATAATAATATAATTTTATTTATACAAATAAATAAAATTGAAGTGTCTGTTTGTAATGTCAAAATAACAGCACCCTAATTGCGTAACACATGATCAATCGGAATCGGTTTCATTTTGACAGTTCAACAACATTCATTGCGTTATTTACGTGTTGAGCAGACAAATTTTTCGAACTTATGAAGTAATGGATTAGCAATTTGCTTCAAAATGATTCAGATTCCGATTGATCGTGTGTTACGCAATTAGGGTGCTGCTTTTTACTAAATTCATTTATGAAAGTATTTACGGTACTTATAACAAAAAAACCTTTTTTTTTTGTCCGTCTGTTTGTTCCGGCTAAACGGCTGGACCGATTTTGACGGGGCGTTTACCGACAGATAGCTGATGCTATAAGGAGTAACTTAGATTATTCTTATTTTAGAAAAAGAAACGGTTTCATGCAAAAAAAAATAGAATCCAATGTGTTTTCCCACATGCACGCGAACGAAGTCGCGGGCAGAACTAGTCACCAATAAAATTGAGATTTTAGAACAACTTCACGTTAGTATGAGTAAGGACCAGTTTGCAAAGTAGAAAATGCATTATACATATTATGTTTTACAGGTGTTGGCTGGAAGTAGCAGACGGGCAAATAGCTTCCGGACGCATGGATGCAGCGAAGGAATTGCTCACCAAAGTCTTGAATCATAACAACTCCTGTGCAACAGCGTATCAATACTTAGGTATGATTTAATATTTCGTCGCCTTCGAGGGCAATGGAGCTAAGCCACAATTTGACTACAATTAACTTTTATTGAAACTAAACTAAAATTTATTGACTTTTATTGAAACTAAACTAAAATTTATTGGCAAATTAAAAAAAAAACCAAATAATCTTTGACTCTTTCACAACATGTAAATGCACTTAACTCTATTTCGCAAACATTGTGGCTGAGCTCCATTGCCCTCCAAGGCGACGATTTTAGTTTTCAACCTGGTGTGCCAAATTTTTTTGAGGCCGTTATTTAACTTGGACAATAATAGCTGGAAAGTCGATGTTAGCTAGTTTTTAGTGTTCCGTACCCATAGGGTGCCAGCAGGACCGTACCTCCGCTGTCCGTCCGTCCGTCAGTCTGTTAGCGGGCTGTATATCATGAACCGCAATAGGTAGACAGTTGAAATTTACACAGAATGTGTATTTCTATTGCCGCTATAATAAATAATCATAAAATAAAGTTAGAAATTAAAGGGGGTCCCCATACAAGAAACGTGTTTTTTCGGCGTTTTTTGTCTTGTGGTACGGAACCCTTCATGTGCGAATCGTTGGCCGGTTTTTGATTGAGTTCTTAGACAAGCTTTGAATATGGAAGACTTGGACCGCAGCAATGTATAAAAAAAGTTTTCTTTTTCAGGCTACCTGGCAGAAAAAGACCAAAACTACAAAAGCTCATCCCATAACTACAACAATGCTTGGTCCCACGGTGGCAAGAGTGACCTCGCCGTGGGATACAAGTTAGCACATTCGTACCTCAAACTGAAGAAGTACCCAGAATGCATTGTGGTTTGTCGGCAAATATTGAAAGTACAACCAGACTACCCTAAGATTAAAAAGGAGATTTTAGAAAAGGCTAAAACTAATTTGAGGACTTAATTTTAACCCGTTTGTAATGAGTATAGACAATGGACATTAGCAGAGAGCTGTATTATTTGGTATAGTATTTTAATCTCACGAAGCGACGCGCGCTTTACATGTGGTAACCAAGTGTACAAACATGCTGTGTGTACACACGCACGCTCACACACACATTCACAGCGTGCATGTACACTTGGTAACCACAAGTAAAGCCCGCGTCGCTTCTTGAGAAAAAAACACTACAAAATGATAATATAGTCACAAAAAGGAATTTTGTCTGGTTTCATTGGTTTAGTGGTTGCATAACACAGCTACTAAGCGTGAAATATTGGGTTTATTGCAGTAGGAAATAATGTGTGCTGTTCTGAATTTTGTAACAATCAGACGCAAAATGTAAATATTTCAATGTTGTAAATAAATACGCACAATAAAACCGCTTTTTCATTCATGATTTTCTTGCCCTTATCCTAATTTATTTGGGGTCGACGCAAAATGTCTTATAGCACCGAGTGACTTAAACGCGCACTTAAGTCACGTTTTTCTGTGTAAAAATAGATTACCTACTTAAGTCACAGAAAAGCGTGACTTAAGTGCGGATTTAGGTCACACGAGCTGTAAAATTTAAAGCACGGCGTTTAGCACCCTCGCCTTCGGCTCGGTAGTCACCCCCTTTTTGGCCATATTATCTTTCACCCAGACCATCCATCGCTGTTTTGAACTTCCTCTACTCTTATGGCCATCCACATTCATACTCGAAACTGTCCTCACGACATCATACCATGACAACCGATTATCACAAAAATCTGTCAAATACAATAAAACCACTGTTTATCATGCATAAATTATATTTTATTTCAATTCACTCGACAGCTGTTGTGACATTTGCAATTGTGTATTTATTATTTGAAATATTAATCAAAAATACTGTTATTAACTACACTACGTTTTTTATGATCTAACTAGTAAGATTAGTCGTCCTTGCTATCTTCCTGTTCGAGAATGGTCTTGAAACAGAACGGCTGGAAGACGTATCCCAGACCGGAATAGAACTTGCTCATGAACTCCACCCTGGGAACAAAGAAAGGGATAAGTTGAGTTGTCGTTGCATATTTGTTTTGGTCAGCCGATCGATTCTGTAAAAATCTCACCATAAAATGTTGGGCGAAGTGAGCTGTCAATAGTGTCCATCCCTAGCATTAGTTGGAATGACAGCTCACTCCACGCTCACTTCATCTAAGTTTGCTCGGTGAGAATCGCACTTCTGTTCGCCAGGCGTTAGGTAGTATTTAGTAGCTTTGTTTTTCGTCTGCCTGGCGTGTGTATCTTGTTGTCTTATAGATGTTTGTTAGACAAGGATCAATATTGTTTGTGGTAGTCATGTAGACTATGACGTAGACAGACCACCGTCTACTCTGCCTTACTTGCTCCCATTTTCGAAGGACCAACTTTTGTGAGGGATATTTCAATGCACTGAAGTATTGAAATGTCAAAGAAACTTTATCCCAGTGCCGTACAAGATAAGCATTGGATACTCAGGGTCTCTGACCATTATTCACCAAATTTAGATAAATAAAAAAGACAAGCTATGCCCTTCAACATATTAAAACAAATAAAACCTACCAGTGCAAACGCAGCGTGTGCAAAAAGGCAGAAAGTCCCTCCATCATGACAAGGATGGCGAGAGTGAAGAGCGCCCAGAAGCAGAACGCAACATACAGCTTGATAGAGCCGATGTAGTCGTGGTCCTTCAGGCCGAACGTTAGCACCATGTTCCAAAGTACCTCGGATAACTCTGTGGACGCGAAAAAGACAAAGTGATCTGTTAGTTGCTTATATTTATGTTGGGTTATGATAAAGAACCAGTGTTGACGGGTTTACTCGCTGAATATTAAAAATTTTGGATGGTATCTATGGTAACTTGAGTAAAAATTGCATATATAGTGAAAATAAGTAGGTACTTACATCTATTTTTTTATAATAGACAAACAAAAAAATTTGTGTGTAGCGATTTAAGTCAGACATCTTTTCATTTGCATCAGACAAAAAGTAAGTAATCTAAAACCTGAAATACTATAGCTTGGTACAAATTAAACTAGTTTTTTTATATACTTTCTCTAAATGTAAATAAGTAGTGTGAATAGGAAATGAATTATAAACGTAAATATATTTATTTACCTGCATGAGCAAGCGAGAGGGCCCACAGCCGGAGGTAGGACGCAGTATGCGAGATGGTACTAAGCACGTATTCGATGGTGTGGATGGCTTGGTGAATCATGATCTCGCTGAAGGCCTCGTCGTCGTGGTCGTGCGCGGCCGCCTTAGCCTCGGGCTTTGGGTCGCCGTCGCCGAGGTCGGTCTGATCTTGCAGCTCGATGCCAGCGTTTACGCTGCCGTTTGATTGTTCTGGCTGTGGAAATGGAAAATAGAAGTTTGAGAGTTTCTTTTACAATATACAGATGTCATGTCTTTTCCAAAAGGATTTAAAGAAAGAGTATGTGCTTAGATAATCTTCGTGATTCCGAATTAGCACGAACGTCGCGCCATAGAGCAACCCTCACAGAGGCATACTTCTATGTTTTGTACTACCACACTTTGTCGTAGTGCACCTATCATAGTGTTTGTGCAGTTTTTCTATCGGGTTACCTACTCCGGTCTCAGATCGTCATTTGTCACTCAAAAGTTTTGAGCAGATTATTGGAAGTTGTTAATCTTTTTTTCTTTTTTTGTAATATTACAAAATATGCACGTGATTCCATGGTTGTAACAGCTCTATATTAGATCTGATCATCGCGCATTCGTATTTCCGAAGATAGACGATGATTCCCGAAGTGCATACTTTTCTGGTTTACATGTGTGTTATATGAGCTGTCACTAATGAATGAGACACAATTACTTTTTCTATTGTTATCAATCTTAATAAGCTAAGCCTAATAGACAAGGGGATATTACCTTAGCCTCCCTATTCTTCCTTCTTCCCGCGAACACTAGATACAGCGGCTTGCCTAGCAACATGACGGGTATACAACACAGGCCGATCAGCACAAACACGCGTTGTATGGTGCCCTGTGAGTCGAACATGTACTCCTTGCAGCCTGAGGCCGGCTCAGTGCTTGAGAACAGCATCATGTTGATGAACAGGATCAGGACGGATGGCGCGCAGCCCTGGGAGTAGGTTACGTCTGGAAATAAATATTGAGGAAGTTAGTTTATGTCGTCATCATCGTCGCGTCTTTCCATTCTATACAAGGCCAGAACGCAAGGGTGTGAAACTAATCGCGTATGGATTGGAAATCACTTTTTTACTAAGGTCTTTCAATCTATACAAGAGTAGTACGCAAATACTCGCGTACACTTACTCGCGTATACCTACTTCGTAGTGACCTAACTAACTACCTTATTCCATAATATACAGTGCCAGTACGCATCGTACTAATTTTCGTAATAATTTACAGGCAAGTAAAGTTCTTTAAACCTACTAAAGTATTTTTTTTTCTATTCATTTCTGGAACTCGCCGGCCGCTGTCGCGGCACCGCTCGCTTCGCTCGCTCGGCTCGTGCGTAGGGGGTCACAGTTTTAACCTAACCTAATCATTTTTTTTGTTAGGCGTAAGTGATATAGTATAGTTTGGAACCGGGAAGCGTGCGTACACGTTACAAACTATACAAGAGCAGTATACATTGTAATTGCAGATTTAAAAATACCAATACAAAGTATACGCGAGCAGTTTCCTATGGCTGCGTTCTGGCTTTGAATAGAATGGAAAAACGCATCATCGTCATATTGCCTTGTCCCATGTCACGTGGGGTCGGCGCAACGTTTTCTTCTTCGATTCTCCCCTGACAACTTTCACGCTATCATTCACTACCTTTTCTTTATTTTTTTTTCTTAGATTGTGTATTATAGTTTGACCGAAACTGCTGTACCGCGCCTTAGGAATGCGCGGCGAGGCGGGGGGCGGGACGCCGTGAGCGATGACGAATGAGCGGCCTGCACTGCCCCCCGTGAGCCGCGCACGTACCGAAGGCGCGGTACAGCGGTTTTGGTCAAACTATAGTTAGCTTATTCAATGTACTTAGATGCTTTCTAGAAAACTCTTTTGCGTTACGATTTTTTGCCAATCAAATAAGAAACGCACAAACTTCCAGATACGCATGAAGAAACCTTTCGTTTTATTATCATTCAGACGTCGTGTGAAACGCAACGACTTTCTGTCTGTCTCTCCGTTAATGCGTTTACAACTCAAGTTCCATTTGACCGTTCACCATGAAAGAAATAAATATCTTACCCTGAGAAATGGTGCTGTAAGCGACCCATTTGTAGAACATCATGAAGACCATGTATAAGAATAGCAGACACAGGAAAATAACTTGCGGCAAGAACTCCAGGAAGATAGAGTAGCGGCGCTGGAAGAAGCTGGAACAAACGATCTTATTACAAAAACCGCTATATCATTTGCCTTCAGTTTACGTGCAATTGGAGTGGAGGCGTGCAATACGAGGGGCAGGGCTCGTGGCAAAATAACAGCCACACAGTTCAATAGATCAAGGTTAAGCTACACTTGCCGCGGTCGGTCCGATGATGGATGACCATCACTTTCATTGCCACACCCTTTCGTGCCTCGGGAAGCACGCTAAGCCGTTGGTTCCGGCTACCTTGTACATATTTGACAGTCAATATGGTGAGTCAGAAGCCAAAAAATCAGACCCTGTCTTACGAAGGGGTATCGTGTTACCCAATGACTGGGTTGTGGAGGTCAGATAGGCAGAAACTCCATGTAAAATACTGGTATTCAGTTGTATTCAGCTAAACTGGAAGTCAATCCGACCCCAATGTAGTTGGAAAATGGCAAGGAAGATGATGAAGTTAAGTGCAATACGTAAACTCGTCATGTTTAGATACGGTGACGACGCGACAACATGCGACGTTGCCAGATCGCGCAGGAAAAAATAGGGTGTTTTTTTATTAGATACATGGTATCCGAAGGGATAGTTTCCAATGTAAGCGTCGGTTCATCAACCATCACGAGCACAATGCGAATGCTAAATAAACAAGAGGGTGTAGGTTTACAAATAAGTTCAAGCGTTAAACGTACTTATTTGTAGTGCAAGTGGGCCTAAGAATAAAGATAAACTTACTTGTAGTTAACCACACTCATGCAAACACCGAAGATCATGTGCAAGACACCGAAAATGATGGACAGCTTCATTTTGTACGAGTTCAAGAAGATGATCTTGTTGTCAGCAGTCTTAGGAAAGAACAATATAAAAGGATTAAACATTTGTAAAGTAATGATTAGGGGCCGTTTTTTATCGTCAGGTAAGTTTTTATCTAAGGAATAAATATTTATAGGCGGTTTTAAATATTTTCTATAATTTGAATAGAAAATACAAACGACGACCACGAGGCAAAAGGAGTATCTAAAGATCGTAGCATGGCATGTGGCGTTCTGTAGTTTCTGCCTACCGCCATGGCAAGAAAGCGAGAGTTAAGAGCATTTACAACGTACGGCATTTCATACAAACTGTCAAGTCCTTGTTTTTCGAAATGCATGAACCGATTTTAATGAAACTTCATACGCATAAGCAGGATATATATGTAGGTCTAAAAAGTTAATTGAGAACATTTTCGAAAAATAGTGTTACAGCTGAATTCGACTCATTTTAAATTTGCCACAGAGACAGAGATTTCCAATCATCTTTTTTTTTAAATAAGATATTTCGAAAATGTTCTTTATTAACTTTTTAGACCTATGTATCCTGCTTATGCGTATGAAGTTTAATTAAAATCGGTTCATGCATTTCGAAAAACAAGGACTTGAAAGTTTGTATGAAATACCATACGTTGTAAACGCTCTTAATGTATGTACATCTTAATTTTAATTCCTCAGTAAAAAAGTTTTTGAAGATTGAAAAATCGGCCCTAAAAGTAAAAAAAAAAAAACAAATTCTCACCTGCCAAACAGGATCAATACCGATAAAGTACGGGTAGTCACTGTAAGCTTCCTTAGGGTCCATAGTCAAAGCCGCAGAAGATTCCATGGTCGATTGATTGTACGGAACGCTCCACGAAGAGCCGAAGATGTTCATAGACTTCGAGAAGATATCGTTATAGACTAAGCCGGTGTACATAGAGAAACATCCCATGAGCAGAATGATGTATCGACCAGCGAAGAAGATGTTCCAGATTTCGTTGTTGGATTTCTTTTGAGCGAGGGAGATCTCTTTGCAGACCATCCAGCCGCCGAACGCGGCCATGATGAAACCGTGGCCCAAGTCGCCGAACATCACCGCGAAGAGGAACGGGAATGTGATGATGGTATATAAAGCTGTGGAGGAGAAAAATAGACTTTGAGTATGAGTCTGTAGGTTCTAATTTTCACTAGACTTCGATTTCTAGTTCGGTCGAGAACAACACGGTTTTATTGTTATTTCATTGCTGCTATATTCTGACTATCTTAACTCAATGGCAGCCACCAAGACAGTGAGTTTTTTCGACTTGATTCTCCTGTTAAAATATTGATTTGTTCGTACAAGGCTAACGCAGATTTAGGCAGGCCCAGCACTGCATTGCAAAAATTCTTCTATAGCATTTTCGTACATTTTGTATAAACTATTGCACCCTATAGGCGGGCGGTACCGCGCTTTTTTGTATTGAAATTCTACACGATGCGGCTGTCATATACTCTCAGTTTAAAACAATGTCTCCTATGTGTCTCAAAAAGTCATCGCCCATTCCAAAGCCTTGCAAACTTTTTTTGTAATCAAATAGTACCATTATTTGCTACTGGCACAGAATAAGGTCATTTTACTCATCATTATGAACAACTTTTACTACGGGAGCCACCCTGAAATCGTGAACAAAAAAATCAGTTAATCCATACATTATGTCGAGTTATGCGAACATAAATCTATGGATCTACTGATATTTTTTTCACGATTTCAGGGTTTCAGGGTTGGTCCCGTAGTACGACTTAACGGACGAATTTAACGGTGTAGACATTAGCTTCCACGTAAGTTAAAAAAAAAAAACAAAATACCAGCCCATCTTCAAGTGAGTTTACTTACCAGGGTTGCATTCCCTGTAGGAGGCGACTCCGTAAGAGTCGATGAGGTTTTGGAAACCACGCGTGAAACGATTGGTGCGGTTGAACGTAGGCGGCTCCTCATCAGCCTCGATGCAGTTCAGGAACGACGGGATCGAACTGCCGCATGCATTCTGAAAAGAGAGACGTGTTGTTAGGAATGATTGGCTAAATAACATTTGTGTATATGACGGGTGTAACATTCATGTAATATCACGAAAACCTCTCAATTTTGTAAGCAACAGTATGCGTTTATGTTAGGACCTCGTACAAAAAAATGGTCCGTTTGTCATTTTTAACAGACGAAAAAACGGAGGAGGTTTTCAAGTCGACGCGAATACCTATATTTTTTTATGTATGACCACGCATAACTTTTTGCAGAGTAGTCCGATTTTGATATAATTATCTTTTTATTGGATAGGGTATGTTGGACCCATATAAATTTGGAAAAAAAATTCTATAAAAAATAAATAGGGGTGATTTATTGTTCACTCACAGATTTTAATGCTGAGTTGTGTATTACAAAAAAAAACCTGCACGAGCTTTAGACCTGTCTCTTGTGTATAGACCGATCAGTCTCTGCATTTCTGCTAAAGCTCGTTCATCGTGAGGTTTGTGTAATACCTTATGCCACATATGTCTGCCCTTTGGCAAACAATTTGTAGATTATAGCCACAAAAAATTATAAAATAAAAACTTTTTAACAAAAAAATTAAACCGCCGAAAAAACTGAAAAGCAAAAAATTTTGAGTCGGCGCCGTTTAAATCAAAGGTACTTGATATAGTGATCTTTGTTTATTGATTGTTTGGCGCCGACTCATAATTACTTAGGTATACTTACATTGGTTTAAGAACTTAGTTATTAAGTTAAAATAAAAAAGGTTTATTATTTTTTGCTTTTCAGTTTTTTCAGCGGTTTAATTTTATTTATTTAATAGAATAATTACTGGACACTCAAAGAGAGTTGCCTTCTAATATATGGTGGGGGGCACGGTCTTTCAATAATTCAGTCATGTGTTGGAATTTAACAAATTGTTGAGTAACAAAATGTAAAAACCTATAAATAACGGGCCTGTTGCAATGACCGGATAGGCAATACCAACCAGATAAATATTTTATTTTTTATTATTACCTTCCGGTCAATTTAACCGAAACGTATCTAAACAGACCATTAATGTCATAACATTGTTGAAGCCTTAACAGTCAGTGTATACGATGAGTTGCAGCAACAATAAAAGTTGCACCGTCTGAGACAGTGTTCAGACGATGCAAGCCATTTGTTGCTTCAATGAAATATAATAAAACTAGCTGCGCCCCGCGGTTTCACCCGCATAAGTTTCGTTCCCGTGGGAATATCGGGATAAAAAGTCCTATATGTTAATACTGGTTATAAACCATCTGTGTGCCAAATTTCATCCAAATCCGTTCAGTAGTTTTTGCGTGAAAGAGTAACAAACATCCATCCATCCATAAAAACTTTTACGTTTATAATATTAGTAGGATAGGATATTCTTTATTATGTACAACATAAATATTACAGAATATCAATGTAAAAATTTTATAAGGCGTGACACCATCGTATCGCTAAAAGCTATCTTTTAAAGACAACCTTTGAATGGATTTAGAGAGAAAGGAGAGACAATACTGCAGGTAGTCTTTTTCGTCAGTTTCACGGCACGGTTGGCGCAGTGATAGATAGATAGATAAAACTTTTATTCAGTGCACAAAAGACACAAAACAAGTAATAAAAATAAAAAAAACTTCAAAAAAAGGTGAAACATAAAAAAAAAAACAGAGATTAAAAAGCTAAATTGACCCATAGACACCTCGTACAAGTAAATAACGGTAGTCTATAACGGTCGATCACAACTGGGCGGTGTGTGTCTCATGGTTGCACCAAATGGGAGTCCAGTTCAGCATATGCCAGGTACAATACCTGACGCTGGTATTCTGCTGCATCCCGTTAGTGACACACGCACGCACGCAGTGGTTAAGCGATTGACTGCTGCGCTGCGTGTCGCGGGTTCGATTCCCGCACGGAACCAATATTTGTATGGCCTATAAGTATTTGGTCCGGGTCTGGCTGTTTGTGTATGTGAGTTTAAATGTTTGTAAACGCACCCACCATACAGGAGAAATCCCTAGTGTGGGGCAACGTTTTAATAAAAAATTAAATTTAAAAAAAGTCTGTGGTGTGCCATTTACATATATACAATCATTTATTGTATGCCACAATTATTAAGAAACTTGCATCGCGTAAATGGGGATTAAGTAACAAGAAATACTCACAGATCCATCAGCCAAAGCCTTCTGTACATTCGGCAGATCAGCAGTAGGCACCCAGCACTCGCCGATGAGGCACTTCTTAGTCACGTCCATGTTGAAGAGATTGAGCGTGTGGTAGATAGCCTTCATCTTGCGGACCATGATGGTCCAGCTCGTCAGTTCCTTGGCCACGCTGGCCAGGACGCGTTGTCTGTGGTCGCGGGTTTGGTTCAGAACCTGTAGAAAGAGTTAAGAATATTGTGTAGAATGATCATGTTAAGCTAATGAGTGCTGTGGCTGTGGGTGGTATAGCACATTATCACGATGTGCAGCTGCCGACTTTTTTCCGTGCTTCTACGGCTCCTACTAATTATAAACTTGTTTTTTTAAAAGTACTAAGTAGGTAGTGAGAGTTAACTTGTCTTTTTTATGCACGCGGCAAAATAAAAAAATATTACTTTCTTTCTAGTATATGGGTTGTATTACTACAACATTTGGATGTTATGATCGCAATTTCCTCTGAAGACATTAGAGATAACGTTTAGAGATAATTTTTTCATGAATTTTAATATTATGGTTGTACACTTTTATTTATTTTGCAACAGTAGGATAGGTATTATAACACTCCAGGAAATAAAACAAAGGACAGTGGTCATTAGTTTACAATTACAAAGCACAATGGACTATTTAATCGCACACATCGATCTCTTCCGCTATTCTCCGTATAAAGGGCATGATTGTTTTTATATAAATAGTTACGCGTAAACTCGTCGTTAACCTTCATGAAACTTGCTTTAATAGGCCGACCGTCCTCTTGGTTTATGTAAAAAATCAAAGAAACTATTGTCTGAAGTTGTTACGCACTATTATAATTGTTTATATTGCACTATTGCCGAGTTTTTAATTGTATTAGGTAAGTACTTGAAAGTTCTGAAAACTTCCTGGGAAATTAGTAAGATATCTTCAACGAATCATAATCATGTCTTGTCGTTCAGTGTTGGATCGCTGGCATGGATATAGCAACGTTGAAGTAAACCTTCATATATATATTTTTTAAATGGGCCTCTTGACCTCCATCGTTCCTGATGAAAAGCGATGAATGAGGTCTATGATGGAACGAGCGTGCCCAGAAGACGCCTGTTCACTCTTGCTTTACAGGCAGACGGGTTAAATGTGGAAAAGAACACAGACGCTGGCAGAGAGCTCCACACTTTGGCTGCGCGCATAATAAATGTGGAGGAGAACCGCTGTACGACTGTTCGGGATATCAACCACGTGTGGATGGTACGCTGCAGTTCATATTACTTGTCTTAAACTAACAGTTCACAATAACTTACCATGTTAAGATCTTCAAGCCTAGTGCGGACTCCCTTGACCATGTCCTGCCGTTCAGTGTTGGATGGAGGGCACGGATACAGCGACGCGTGGAAGCCAGAGCAAACCTTCTTGATACGCGATTTGAGTTGTTCTCCTTGGAAGAATGCTACGAATACTGTCTTGTAGATCTCGTTGCCCTGTGGAGGAATTTATTATTAGAATGATGTATTAGAATCACATCTAAAGGCGTCAGATGGCTGTAGCCAGAGACAATGACATAATGCAAATAAAATAACAAGAAAAGTGTTTGTGTATGGTCGTTAATATTGTTGCTGTTGTACAGTCAAACTTGAGTTTCAATATTGTACACGATGCTCCTATACCATCCCCCAAGGCCCGCGTGGGGGATTACGGGCCACTCTCTCTCACCGAGAGGGAGTTTTTCTATTAACTAATTTATAATTTGAAGGCGGAAACTTGAACCTAGCTAATGATATTTGCACGATCTGAAATAAAGTTCAATACTCACAGTTGCAGGATCCTCCAACGGCTTATCAAGCTCAGCCCGCCTCAGGAACACGTTGCCCCTAGAGATGCGCCACAGCATCCGCTCGAAGGCCGGCACTCTCTCACGCTTCACTACACCCGCCACGAAGCCCAAACGACCACGCGTGGCTGCTTGCTGGCCTGTCTCGTCTGATATCAGCGACCTGCGAAAGGTGTAATTTTATTTAGTCATTTTAGATTGCATAGCCACTATCTACCACAAATATTTTAGAAAAAAAAAAACTAAAATATTAAACAGAATTTATCCGGCTGAATTTATAACTGCTTCGTTAGTTAAGTGATGGCAAGCGCTACAGCTGAGCGTGAGGTCTTAGGTTTTTTTCTCGGGTGGGGCAAAGTATTATTGGAAATTTCCATCTGGAATTTCTCAGTAGCAGCCTGAAATCTGGATTTGTGCCCGGTATTACATGGGACTTCAGCATGACTGGCGAAAGGTGGGTGTACTATACAGGGTGGCAGGGACATCGAGGCTCAAACTGTAACCATGGATTCAGCACATGAATTTAGACCCCATAGCGTCAAAATTTTTCGTCGGTTTTAAAAAAAAATCTTCTGTTTCATAGAAAAGTGCATTTACCTACGCGGTCAAAATGTATGGAACAGCAATTTTTTTTTTAATAACCGACGGACAATTTCGACGCTATGGGGTCTAAACTCATGTGCTGAATCCATGGTTACAGTTTGCGCGTCGATGTCCCTGCCACCCTGTAGGTACACCTCTGCCTAGCCTTCGGGGAATAGAGGCGTGATGTTATGTGAATTTATCCGGAAGTTGTGTAACACCATGCAAGTGTTCTTCCTGTCTCAAAAAATTATTCTGGAATTACCCCCATAATATTAAAAAAGAAATCAAAGCAGGCTGAAGTACATGAAAATCACATGACCAGACTTATGCCATCATCACATGATCAGACTAATGACGTCATCATGACCAGTAGGTTTAATTAAAGTGAGTCAGTCATTTACCTCACAAAATTTTCGTTTACAGTTTTGACTACTCAATTGTAAATAATTGGTACCTACATAATTATACGAATACAATTATATTGGTATACATCCGAAGTAGCAAATAGTCTATTTCAAGCAGTTATAATTAGTTCGTCAACACTACATTTAAGTATTATCCACTTAGCAACGTCTTATGCATCCTTTAGCGCCCATTTTGGTGTTGTTTGCAGCTGGAATTTATTACGCTATATTTGTTTGAGTAAATATAATACTACTAATACTAATTGAATAGAGCACATACTATCCTCATTGGTTTCCTACAGTATCAGTCATTATTAGGTCATTCATCGTTTTTTTTTTACGTCTTTGAAGTCTAAGGTTGGGCTGCGGGTTGTTCGAAAGAGATACCGTGGCCCCTGGCACAGGCAACTGAAGGAACACGGGTGGGTTTTAGTGGGTAAAAGTCTGACACGCCCTTCCGCTCAGCCCAGAGCGGGAGAGGTCATCTGCCACAGTACGTAAAACTTAGTAGTCTAAGTAATGCATGATGTCCACCTTCAACTTTTATTGGGCACCTCGACTTTTGAACAGTTTTATTTGATAAAATAAAATGGAGAACGTCGACTTGCTGTGATTGTTTCCACAGAACAACTCATTTGTGAATTTAGAATTGTGGACATCGTGCATAAAGTTTTTTTGTTTATGACTTCAATGCATTATTTTGCATAAAAAATCAAAAACATTATTCACTCTAATCCCAATTTGTATAGGGTTGGCGACACAGCACGTATTCTTCTTCCATATATGTATATATATTAGTCGTCTTCTCAGTACTCATACCTATATTCAAATTTTATTTGTTTCAAATTGACGTTATTTCAAGTTAAACAAATATCAACTTTATTTTAATGGTAATTAAGTTGATTTCAGAGTGACTAGCACTATTAAAAAGATATAAAAATGTTTGAAGTTGTAGCGTAAACTGAACTTTATCAAGTAGGAATTAAAGTTATTTTTCCATAAACTCATGTTTGTTTACATTTTTGGCGAATATATCGCAAATGCAGAAAAATTAAATTTAATATTTAAAAAAACCCCCGACAACGTGAAACCCTATAAAAAGAAAAAATAACCTTGAAATTATGACCCTACGTAAGTACGTATGAAATGTTTTGATTAAAAACTGTTTCATCGGGGGACCGCTCTAATTATTAGCCAAACGTTCTGTTAAAGTTTGAAATAGTAGCGGTCATTTCTTTTATTTTCTTGCGTTTTAAGATTCAGGTAATTTGGTATTTAATCAGGTTTTTTGTAATTCACCATTTTGTGGTAGTGGCCATCTTGGATTTGAAATTTGTCATAGTGTACTGAATACTATAGTATTCTACTAGTCAAGCCCTTTCATTTGATACCTATATAGAGGGAGTTGTGAAAAAAAAATGTAATTCGCCATTTTGTGGTGGCGGCCATCTTGGATTTGAAATTTATCATATTGTATAGTATTCTACTAGTCAAGCTCTTTCATTTGATACCCATATTGAGGGGGTTGTGAAAAAAGATGTAATCCGCCATTTTGTGGCGGCGGCCATCTTGGACCGATTTTCATCAAACATAGCTAAGAACACTCCCGACAAATTCACCTTTCAAACAAAAAAAACAAAATTAAAATCGGTTCATCCGTTCGGGAGCTACGATGCCACAGACAGACATACACACACACACACACACACAGAGAGAGAGAGAGAGAGAGAGAGAGAGAGAGAGAGAGAGAGAGAGACACGTCAAACTTATAATACCCCGTCGTTTTTGCGTCGGGGGTTAATTATATACAGTTAAACCAGACTGTCGCGCTTTGTAGTAGTGCACCTATCATTGCGCGTTTGTTTATAGTATTCATCCTGTCCGGTCACCTACTCCGGTCGAAGATCGTCAATTGTCACTCAAAAGTTTTGAAAAGTTTTTTTGGAATGGCATAGAGGTGTAAAAACCTATAACTTTGTAATCATGATAATACAAAAATAGACAAGTACTTCCTTGGTTATAACAGATCTATATGTATTAGATCTCTACATTGCGCGTTCGTATTTCCGAAGATATACGATGATTCCCGAAGCGCATACTTTTCTTAGGATATATGTACATGATTATGAAAACGTTGCACATTGTACTTACTTGGTCATGGAGTCTATGCCAATTTCCTCCTGGGCGATGAAGAAGGCCTCAGTCTTCTCCAGCACATGTCTCAGCTCTGTGAGCTCCAAATAGTTCTGTTTGAGGTTCACTGCGTTGTGCGACAGCTCTAGGATTTCATTCTCTGTCTTCTCCAAATGGGCCTGAAAAGGGTTAGTGTCTAAATTATATTGTTACGATAGTATTACGTATACTATTCTAATGGTGCCCAAGATACAGGCTGTCTAGTTTGGAAACAACGGTACCTCCATATTGTAATTTTGAATGCCGAAATACATATACGATTGTTACTTTACTTTACTATGGTGATTTTGAAGTTGAGTGTGGGTTTATAATAAGATATCTAGGTATCTCTGGTACTCTAAATATTATATACCTACTCGAAAGAGAGATTGTCTGTTTATAGTCGTACCTTTGCGTCATGAAAGGAGAATATTCAGAAGCATAGAAAAAATCTTCGTTACACCCTCGAAACTACAGGCCTACCTAGTGAAAAATAAACTATCCGTATCATCCATATCGTAACCTATTATCGCCCAGAATTTCGACTGTGCAACATTTTCAACGGTTTTATGAACATTGTCGCACTGTTTATTTACAGTGGTCCATTGTGTACTTGGGTTTATTCGAACATTACTTTGTTGTCACAACAACAAATTGTAACTCAGGAAGTGAGAGTAGTGGTCCATTATCCCTGACGCATGGCGTTTATCGAGAAGAGACCCACATACACTGACAATAAAGGCCAGAACAGGTTAACAACCTCTTTATTCAGATATACTTATTGCTGTCCCCTTTATCTCCTATCCCGTTTATTTATGTAAATAAATTAACCTTGGTGTAAGAAGTCTTTTGTATAATACATGAGGCCGGGATTGAAAGAGCTTGTTGTTATAAATAACTTGATAGGTGCGTGACGAATATAACAGACTGATAAATAGCTGGAATTTCCATTTTACAGAAGATTGTCTGATTGCTATACCTATCCTTTAGCAATGGTACATCCACAGATCATTATAAACAATGATCTGTGGGCACAACTACGCTGAAATAATTGGCCACATATCGCTAATGACAATTTAAATTTTTGTAAAGCAAAATCCAAGTCGTTTTTAACGTCTACCTGATGTATTTCCAAGAAATCGGTGTGACAATAGTAAATTATGTCAATTAACATGTCAAACTACTTTGGTGTGTTGTTGGGAAGTGTTTACTGTATGTACCCCAATTATTTTGAGTAAATGACCAAGTGGTTGGATAGACTTGACAACAGTGTTGTTTAAGAATAGACTACGTAAATTTTTAATAGATCCGCGAATGATAATTAGCTCAATCACCATACAAACTGATACTGACTTGGTAAACTGCAATAAACTTAAGAAAATATGAATTTCGCGGGCTACCCTGACGCTTTCTCCTTATACTTTAAACCGCGGTAATTATCCGCGGTCGTGCTGAAAATTCAGACCTCTTCCGTATCACTTCAACTCAGCCTATCGCAGTCCACTGCTGGACATAGGCCTCTCCCAGGCTGCGCCACAACACCTTGTCCTCCGCCTTCCGCATCCTCCCGCACCTTCTTAAGGTCGGTAAGGTCTCTTCCATATACCTAATATTAAATGTCTTACCTCAAGATCGATGATCTCCCTCGGGTTGGGGGCCCGTGGGGCCTCTTTGACGGCCGGTATGTGCACCCCGTCCTTCTGAACTTCAGTCTCGATATACCGAAGCTTGCGCTCCATCTCGTCGCAGCGGCGGACTTCATTGACGAATTTACGCTGGAACGCGTTCACGTCCGGGTTTAACTGAAAGAAAAGAAAAAAATAAATAAATTACATTTCAGTAGCATAGAGAATAGAATAGAATACTTTTTATTAATGTACACCATATAAATTACAGATATAAATGTAGAAATTTCCTGAAACCCTCCTGTAACGTATACAATTATTACAGTAGGTGATATGACGTTCTTCAAAGCAGAACTTTTTTTAGAAAACTGAAAATGTTCCATAACAGCGGACGCGTACATCGTACCTAGTCTGTATTCGCGACTTATTTGCCAAAAATGTAAACAAAATATAAGTTCATGGAAAAATAACTTTAATTCCTACACAATAAAGTTCAGTTTACTCTACAACTTAAAACATTTTTGTAACTTTCACAAGTGCTAGGTCACTCTAAAATCAACTTAATTACCATTGAAATAATGTTGATATTTGTTTACCTTGAAATTACATCAATTTGAAACAAATTTGAATAGACTTTTCAACAAAATTTGTGTCTATAAAAATTCGTTAAAAATATTTCCGGATATTCTTAAGATTATACTAAACTTCTTCTGCCAACCCGTTAAGGAAGACAGACGTGATATTGTGTCATGTTGATTAAGAATTAACGTGAAGAAGATGTAACATCGTGTGAAATAGTAGGAATAGAGGGCCTTGGCCCTTTGTAACTTTTTCTTATGGACATATGGACATATTTGTTTTGTTATGCTAGCTGTGCAACCAAAGGTTTCAATCCATCGACGAACAAATATTTGTTTCCTTTAAAAAAAGCTATAAGTAGTTTTAGATAAGTCTGCCTGACCTTGTATGTACTTTGATTTCCAAACAAACGTAAGATTTTGCCTTATCGCCTGAGCTTTCTACCCGAATCCAAAACCTATTTTAAATGTAGTGTATAAATATAGCTATAATTGTTAAGATTAGCTTAACAATACAGGCCAAAGTCTATGTCGTTAAGTCATTAATCCTTTATGGTTTGATGCTTATCGACCAATTAGAGTTCTATTAGAAGGAAATAGTTTTAGATAAAGTTCTGCCTGACCTTACACTTTGATACTAATTAAGTTTTTGCCTTATCGTCTGAGCTTTGTACCCGAATGCAAAGCCAATTTTGAATAGGTGCTCTTAACAACACAAGCCAAAGTCTATGTCATGAAGTCATTAATTTCAAATAGACTAGAAGTAAGGAGTCCAATTCTTTGTACTTCCTACGATTTTGCTGATAACAATCAAAGTTTAATGTAGAATTACAATTGCAACATTTATGCATATTTATAGGACTGATTGTTGTTATGAAGGCCAGTCAGGGTTTCAAAGTGATATTTATGCTTACAGCCCATGTAACCGTGAACGTTCTTAAAATTACGAGAATTGCCACTCTGGTTTATTTTAAAAGTAGAATTTGAAACAAATGCCAGGGCGCGAACCACCATAGTCTAAACAACGCGTGCAGAACATTGTTTAACGATGGCTTTTTTTAATTGTAAATTTCACCAATATTAAATTTAACGTAAACATGTCATCATAAATCTCTTAACGTAATCTTGGTTAAGTTTTGTCAATTAGTTAAAAAGGTGAATCGATAATTTGGTCGTTTCCCACAGCACTTCATAAAGTAGCTATAAATCAAACATCTTTATTACCTCTCATGTTGTTTGTGTAAACTTTATTTTTTAGAAATACTCGTACGTAGGCAAACTTGCAAAGATCGGCATGCATATCCATCTTACATTTAGACATATACGTGTAGGTATATGCATGACTGGCTAAATGTGGGTGTACTGCCTACAGTGTATATCAGAAATGTGTTAATTTTGAAGGTCTGTAAAACTCCTTAAATATGACCACATATTCCTGATATACGCTGTACGTACACCTTTTTTTTTTTATTGACAATGGGCTTACTCTTGACCTCAATCCAGCCCAGAGGCCGGGATGAGATTTACGGTGGAACGAGCTTGCCTAGAAGAAGCCTCTAAAAAAAAATCGGCTGTTCCCTACATTTATGTTCGTATAACTCGTCAAAATGTAGGGAACACCAGATTTTTGTTTCGCGATTTCGGGTTTGGTGCCATAGTAAAAGTTGTTCATAATGATGAGTACAATGACCCCCTAGAGTTATGGGATATAAAAAAAACACGTTGTATAAGCATTCACAGAGAGACGCATTTACAATCACTCTCAATAACTAGAATTTTCAAAACAAGAGCATTGTTACAAGTAGTGACCTACCTATGTTATTTATTATCGTCAATACAACATTGTTAAATCCAAACTGTGACTCACGCGTTGTTAAATTAAAGCAGGCTACAAATTACTATTATTAGTCCTGTATGTAAATAAATAATTACAGGTATAATTTAGCGCAACATGTTCTATTAATGCATGATTTCTGAGGTCTTTCGGGTAAACTCTATACAGGCATCTCCCAGGCTGTGCTATAACACCCTGTCCTCAGTTTTCCGCATCCAATCTGTCCCGGGCACCTTCTTTAGGTCGTCGGTCCATCTAGCTGGGGTCCCACACTAGGCTTGTCGATACGCGGTCTCCACTCTAGAACTCGTCTGTCAATAGCTATTGGTTCTACGAAATTATCTTTGAAAGCGAAGTTCGGCCTTGCAATGTTTAAGATTTTAATGCAATTTTTAAAGATCGGACCAATGGCACTATTAAATGGCATAGTCACGCTCCGGTTAAGGAAATCTCAGAAACCAGGCTCAGAACTGAACTGGGTTTTTCTAACCTAACAAAGAGCTGTGCTTCTGGGGAGTTTGTTGCGCAGATTCCTCCCAGTTGAAGCTCTAGGAGGCTCTTGGGGAGACTGTCTTATGTTATTTTGACGTTCAAAAAGTGTTGATTCTCAGCCTAGTTTGTAAACGGTTCTGTAGCTCCGTTTTTAAATATGTAGTAAATCACTCACGTTTGGTAAGAGCTACGTTGTTAAGATTGTGTGTATCAATTAGAATAGAATGTCGCGCATAAATGTCAGTGCCACTTAGCAGGTAATTAGCCTTAACGTTCGGCGCCTTAGAGCAATGTTTTTGAGCGACCGTATCCGGCAGAAGTATCCTGAGTGCAGGGTCGACTACTTGATGCGATTACATTAAATTGACGCAAATGTTCGCAAGCACAGCACGTATTGATAAGGCTCATGTTACACTATGCGTTTTAAACCCCCGACGCAAAAACGACGGGGTGTTATATATAAGTTTGACGTCTCTCTCTCTCTCTCTCTGTGTGTAGTGTGTGTGTGTGTGTGTGTGTGTGTGTGTGTGTGTGTGTGTGTGTGTGTGTGTGTGTGTGTGTGTGTGTGTGTGTGTGTGTGTGTGTCTGTCTGTAGCATCGTAGCTCCCGAACGGATGAACCGATTTTAATTTTGTTTGAAAGGTGAATTTGTCGAGAGTGTTCGTAGCTATGTTTGATGAAAATCGGTCCAAGATGGCCGCCGCCATAAAATGGCGGATTACATATTTTTTCACAATTCCCTCAATATGGATATCAAATGAAAGGGCTTGACTAGTAGAATACTATACACTATGACAAAATTCAAATCCAAGATGGCCACCACCACAAAATTGCGAATTACAAAAAACCTGATTGAATACCAAATTACTTACCTGAATCTTAAAACGCAAGAAAATAAAAGAAATGAAATAACAAGGAGTCCCTACAAGAAGCATGAAAATAAAAAATTAAAAAAAACCCCGACAACGTGAAACCCTATAAAAAAGAAAAAAGTAACCTTGAAATTATGACCCTACGTAAGTACGTATGAAATTTTTTGATTCAATAACGTTCAGCTAATCACGTTCACCGCCGCCGACCGACGCGTCTACGGCGGCCGTCAACGAGTGTCGACGGCTGCAGTTGCCTCTGAAGTTGACGCGTGCCGCTCGTGTGTACGCACACTTAGGCAGATTGATGTCTTTATCCAGTTAACACCAGACGTACAATCTGGTATATCGGGATATGATTCTTCAGGAAACCCAAGTTCTGTCGGTATTTTTGCATCTACTAATTTCGGTGCTACAAAACAGACATTGGCAACCTCACATTCATAGAAAAAGCTAAAATAAACTTCCTAAGAAACCGTTTCATGTAAATTACGAGTCGGTACTATGCAGACTGAGTTCAAATTTGTGCAAAATTCGATTTATGACGTCTTCGTACAGTAAGGGTCAAAAGTGGAGTGACAGTGTCACGAAGCAATAGATTGACACTTCTGTTTAACTTACGACCTTCTTCTAATGAATAATTTCTATACTATAGACACACACTCTCACATTCGTTTGCAACTGATTGTAGTTCATAAATTCAACCATTAGGTTATATGGCATGATAGCCTAGCGGTTATCATACCCGACGTATGATAATCGTTCATGCGTAGCGAGCCGTGGGTTCGAAACTCACGCGCGGTGATAATTTTTAAAAATATTTTTATATCTATCTACTCGAATAATCACGCTATTGAATACAGTTCCGTAACATGTTCGCCTTGTTCACATAATTCGTTAAACTTTATGATTATACCCACAGAAATCTAAATAAATAAATTATAAGGTAGACAGATGCAGTTAACTTACGACTCATTCACCCATTCACCGCGACTAAATAGAACGTTATTTGTTTTTGGTTGGTTGTTATTGTTATTGGTTGTATTGTTAGTGATATTAGCGGTGTTGTAGTTCATTTTGAAATGCAAGGAAATTTAAATATTGAGATGAAAGCAGATATTATCGCGCTGCGTAAAAGTGGCCTTATAATATATCACAGATATTTGATGAAACCGGACTGAGTGTGAGTATTATGATTTAATTATTTTATCGTTTTTTTTCTAATGAAAGTTTAACTGCTGATCCTTTTAGTTATTTTTTTAAACGTTTTATATTTATCATAAACCCTAAATGAAGAAAAAAAATTAATGATGAATATAAAATATAACATAATGCATAATAATAATATAATATGTAACATTTCTATTTTCAAAACAATTTTGTTTTAAATTGATAATATTCGTATTTTACTAGTAGCCTAACAGTACTCTTTTTTTGTTTTAGAGAAATACCTACTGTGAGTCGGAGGGTCAAAAGATGGCCCCAGCTAGTCAGTGAATAATGAAACAAGTGGTTTCATACCAACGAGATATTTTGCCGAATTATTCGACACATCTTTACGAACCGTTCGCCGTGCAATAGACAACAAACGAAAACCAGCTTTTTGAGCTGGTTTTCATATTTGATTGAAAAACATAAACAAGAACGTTAACATTTTGCGATACAGCGATGGGAAGCACGGAATGAAAGATCTGATGAGCAGTTGAAGTTGCATTGCATGGAAATATGGGAACATTTAAGAGGAACAGATATATGTTTCAATATTGTTGGATTCATGCGCCAGCGTTTACTTGATAGCATTGATAATAATGGGGGTTATACAAACAAAGTAAGTATTAAGTTATTAATTACAAATTGATTTTAGTAATATTAAAATAATATTGTGTCATATCCGTAATAAGGATTATTTTGAGGTTTAGTTTCAATCTTCTTTTCATAATGAAAATGAATACTTAAGCTATAACCGCAATAAGTCCTAATAAATACGATTTGTTAACTTTGACGTTTGAGATAGGCAACTAAAGTTAAAACGAACGCACTGGCAGTAAACAAAAAGTAGTACTAAGTAATAGTATTTAATTGTATTGTGACAAGGAGTTTACACTTTTTTTATTTACGTGGGTAGATTTGCTAGTTGTGATTTCTTAGAGTACCCACACACATTAGTAGTTAAAGCACAATATTATTATATCACTAAGATACAATATATTAAGTCTGGTCGTAGTTCACTGATTACCTGCTTTACTTCAATAAATTGTTCTTTATGAGAAAACAAACTGTTTTGACTAGAAGCTTTTTTTTTTTTTTAGTTTATAAGTTATAGTTATAACGAATAACCATTTTTCACATTTTTTATTATTTTGAAATCACTTATAAAACATTTTTATTTTAACCCCGTATTACAATAGTAATATAATAATGAAAATAAAATAATTATTACATTATGATTCTTGTATATTAATCTATAAAAAACGAATAACAAAATAACCGATAAAGATTATTGTTGGAAAAGAAAAATAAAAGTCCCAACTCGAGATTGGAACCCAGACCTATGCGTTCAATAATCCAATACGTATCGGTACTTGATGTAATGAGTTCAATTTTACCAATGGTATGAACCAACCAAGATCATACGTAATTACGTAGCCTGTGTGCAAAGGCGACGATATGTTTTTTGTTTCGTTCGACGCCAGCCAGTGTGCGAATTATAAGGTGAGCGTTCTGTGTTGATGCATCACTTTATGCACACAGACGTAAAATACGGCCTTTACCACACACAGTTCACAGCAATACAGTCCTTAAGGTGATACTACATTAATTACCGCGACCGTACATGACCAAATTTGAATTAGCACTAATTAAAGGAGCTTGGAAGGACTGCCTTGTGGTCTCTTGGTCGCAAGCTTTACCGCTGAGCATGAGGTCCAGGGTTCGATTCCCATGTCGGGCAAAGTGTTATTAGGATTTTCAATCTGGATTTTTTCAGTAGCAGTCCGGTGTCTAGATTTGTGCCCGGGTGATGGCAATGTAGCCCCTATTACATGAGACTTAAACATAACTGGCGAAATGTGGGTGTACTATAGGTACACCTCTGCCAAACCCCTCGGGGATTACAGGCGATTATATATAATAAAGGAGTTTGTTGTTAGAAGGAGCCATGTGACAAAAAAATAGAAATATAGAGGTCATCTATAGAAAATGATTCAGTAGGCGTTAGTAGAAGACCTTGCCAGCTCTCACGCACTGTCTTTCACATTATTGTAATGTTTAAACTACTTATAAGATACTCGTAGGTAAAGGCTTCAAGTTGCATCAGAATGCTTTATATTAGCTATCTAATCTTAGGTAGATTAGAGAATGGGACAATGAGAATCTGAATGCACTAGAGATTTCTTTAAGGACATAATTTTGATAGTATTTTTCCCGTTGATGACAGTTTTCTGGTACGTTGCCTTATGCTAGGAGTTTCCCTGTCTTGTGTACCTTGTGGTTCTAGGACATGCCGGTTTCCTCACGATGTTTTCCTTCACCGGTTTGAGAGCAGTGGTGATGAAATAATTTACACAAAGTAAAACGCCTGTCTAGGTTCGAACCTTCAACTCGGTAAGTCGCAGTCACCAGGCTCTCATCACTGGGCTACCACTGCTTTGTAGCCATCACAAGAATTGGACTCAATATCCAGATTTAAATAAATCTCCGTCTCCTACGTCGTGATTATGAAGAGCTGTGACACAGTTGACATTCTAATTACAATTACATAGTTTCAAAGTCGAACAAATTTGCATTATCTCTTTTTAATAACTAAAGCAATTATTCCAGAGACATTAAAAAAAATGTATTGTCTTCAGTAAATTAACTAAATTAAAAATTAAAATAAGTAAATTGTGTTGTCGAACAAAAATAAAAAGTAAGCGCCACGTCGTAGATAAATGCCGCAGTAGCATAAGCAGCATAGCATAATCAGCCTATAACATTCCCACTGCTGGGACACAGGCCTCCTCTAGGTAAGAGGGAGCGGGCCGTAATCCACAGCGGACCCGGTGCGAGTTGGTAGATGTCGCATGTCTTCGAATTTTTGGTACTAGGACATGCCGGTTGCCTCATGATGTTAATTCACCGTTTTGAGATCAGTGGTGATGTAATAATCTAATAATTTACCCAAAGTAAAGCGCCTGTCTGGATTCGAACCTACAGCCTACAACTCGGTAAGTCGCGGCCGCTACCTTTGAGCCACCACTGCTCTAATAATAAATAATAATAGCACAGTAAAACTAGTTAAGTATTTACATAACAATTATGTATTCGTAATAAGTAAATATTATCTCAGAAGGTTTTTATGTGGATTCTATGGTAATAAAGGCATTGTGGCGTAAATCAGGTGGCGTGTGGACGGAAACCGGTCCGACGGGAGGCCGAACCTAAGTCGTTAGAGTCGGATCATTGCATCCCTAGACGAGCTGCGGAGTCAGTGCGCATTGCATTTTCATTACCCTGCTTTGAATGTATGTATCACACGGCCGTGTCATAATAATGCATACGTATCTTCAAATTTTATATATGTTTCAAATTGACGTTATTTGAAGTTAAACAAATATCAACTTTATTTTAATAGAACTTAAGTTGATTTCAGAGTGACTAGCACTATTGAAAAAGTTATAAAAATGTTGGAAGTTGTAGCGTAAACTGAACTTTATAGTCTAGGAATTAAAATTATTTTTCCATAAACTCATATTTGTTTACATTTTTGGCGAATATGTCGCGATATTAGATTAAGTTACTAGCTTCAGCCCGCGACTTTGTCCGCGTGAAATTTCATGTACCCCCGACCCACCCCGTCGCATCGCATCGCCCGCCCGCGCTATCACTTTGTTTTCGCTTAGCGTTCTTTCTGACTTTTTTTTTCTTTTTGCGTCATGTTAATAGCATAGCCTTCCTCAAGAATTAGGCTATCAAATGCAAAAAGAACTTTTCAAATCCGACCGGTAGTTCCAGAGATTAGCGCTTTCAAACAAACAAACTCTTCAGCTTTATTATTAGTAAGTATATGACATAAATATCATAATAATGCCCGTGGCTATGTTAGCACAACTCTGATTTAATATTATGCTAAGCTCTTAGATACTTGAAATTAGATTGAGAACTCATTTTCAAAACATCTTCTTTTAAAACTGCAACACGTCTTGTATTAGGTGTTGGTGCAGACCGCTTCATGTATTCTTAGATCAATCGATATCGACATGTCGTTAACTCATTATTAATATCACTCTTGCCGTCTTGCGGTCGGCACTAGTTTGTATAATGTCGTCAGTGTAAATATAAGAGCAAAAAATATTTAGCTAGTTCTAACTAAGCTTAATTAAAATGGCGTCTATTTATATTTACTTAGTTGAGATAACATGAGATTACAAGAATTCAATTTTGAGTACAACTAAGATCATAGTTGATGACGCAATGAACGGTGTAAATACAGGCTGGCAAAAATTCCACATTTTTGTATTGTATTTTTATTTTATAGTTTATTTATCCAAATAATTCGCTCTCAACTCAACCTAGGCAGGTAATCAATGTATTTAAATCAAATACCTAAACTAAACCGTAGCCTTATCAATGTATTAGAAAAACAGGCCTAGAAACTCAATAAGGAAAATATTCAAGCTGCTACCATTGACTTAAACTGCCATAGAATGCATACTGGTTAATTTATGCGTATGCGTTGATCCGCCGCGGGCGACTTGGGACCTTGCAGGACCACCTTCAAGTGACCGGGCCCCAAGGCCCCGAATTGCCATCTTGCTAACCTTACCTCCTCGCCCCGCTGATCAAGCCCAAACTAACCCGTCACGCTTACAACTTTCTGATGGTTATGCAAGACTTTTTTTATTCGTAATTCGTCTTGACAAACTACTAGATGTGAATGTGTGTGCTAAATGCCACAGGATGTTTGTAAAAGCAGTTTTATTTTGGCACATTTTGGCCTTATGCATATGTATGTTTTTTTAAATGAATATTGTTAATGTTTTGGAATCCGGTTTTGAATTGGGACATAGGTACAACGTGTTACTGAATAAAAATGTACTGTAATGTAGTCCTCACTTTTTGGGAAGTCCTGTCTATTTCAGTCGTAAAACAATAGCCTACATTACTCGCATAATCTAGATAAGTATCTAGGAAACAATGGATATACGCCTCAAAAGTACGCACTGCTCATGAATAAACTGTCACACGAGTAGGTAGACTACTTCCCGCTCTATCACTCTTTCAAGCTGGAAAATGAACAAATCCCGCAGGATATAAGGCGAGCTTTCTTTGTCTTCTCCCCGTAGCAACAATAGTCGTCCGGTGTAACCTCCTGGCTAACCAACACTTCCATTCAAATTCTATCCCGTTTTAAATCATCTCTGATACAAGTCCCTAAATCTTTGACTTCGTTGTTAGAAAGTTTACATCTTTGTGTCGATTTGACTCAAATTTTCTCCGACCAGTTTGTAGACAGCTGGACAGCTTCGTTTTAATCCTGAATGGTGCAGGTGATTGTGCATGATGGACAGAAAAGGAGGCGGAGTATGTCCGGTGAGGTGGTCCACACTGGCACTCTGGTCCACAGCGCCAGAGTTCGAAGATACCCCATTAGGCCAGATTAATTCTACAGTGGGCAACCTGGACCCACAATCGGTTATGACATTTTCAGATTGCCCCCTGTATTTATAATTATTAAAGGGCGTTAGATCAGAATACTTACGTCTCTAAACTGCACGGTGCCGGCTTCTCCCAGCTCGGAGACGGAAGTGTAGGCCGCCTCTGGCTGAATGAAGAGCTGGCACAAGGCCATCTCTTCGCTGCGGAACATGGCCCCCATATTGGTGGTCTATTATGCCCCGCCTATTTCTGTAAATAGAAGGAAACACTTGTTAATTTAATTAATTAAGTAGGTACTCAATTAGGTAGTGGGGCAATTAAAATTAAAACTTTGGCAAAATCTACTGGTTGTTATGGATAAATGTGAAAAAAGTTTGTAAAACCCCTTTGTTTGTTTTTTTGTAAGAGAGAAGAGTTTTGGGTGAATTTAGACGGTCATTCCAGTATCCTACACTATACAATAAAAGTTATTTCAAGTTTTCAAATGGCAGGAAAAAATTTAAGACAAAAATACTGTGACAGTTAACCATAACCAAATCCGTATCGCTAAAGAATTTCTTAGCATGATTAATTTGATCCGGCCAATGCGCGTTATTTAGTATTAAAATAATCGGAATGCTAGGTATATTCTGAGGTATAAAGTAGGTACAGGTTAGGGTTGCCCACCCTACTATACATATAATATAGTATGCTGCTATATTAGAGCCTTAAATAATATAATTAAAAAGAAAATATATATAGCAGGCGAAACTACTATAAGTACTTACATACATATTTTCATTTCATACAATACCTACAAAATAACGGAATAAGCGCAATATGGCCAGTATTAATTTCATAAAAGCTGAATTAATGGTATTTTGTAACCTGAATTTAGGGGGTAAATATGTGTAGAAAACCTGTTAATTGGTCGTAAGAAGTAAAAATCATACCTACTAAGTATTTTTTTTTCCGTCATCTACTATATTTTTACAGGCTTCGAAAATACTATATTTGATATTTAAAAAATTGGCAACCCTGGTATAGAGTTCTTTATAGAATGTTTGCGGCCTCATGTTGCAGTGTCACGCCATATTTGACACCTGACCGTACCTACAGATGTAGGTAGTAGGCACAATAGGGCAAACGTAAGCAATTTGTTTTCGCGGCCGCTGATTGAAATGAGGGCAACTCCAACTTATTATCATTCAACGTCACAAGGTTGATTTATGATTACTTATTGCAATTTATCGGTAACGTGTGAATTGACAGAAACGACATTGCTTCGTTATTGGCTACTTATGGAGCGGACAATATTTAGTTTATTATTTAACAATGATCGTCTATACTAAAACTAGGAGGCCACATTAGTTACATTGTTAGCGGTTTGCGGTACGTGCTTTGTGTTCCAAAGAAGAATGGTGCTCGGCTTAATCTGGGCTAAAAGTCGCGAATACATTTGTAATGCTGTAAAGCAATTTTACCAGTAAGGTTACATACATCCTTAAACAATATTCCCTATTTCAAAACAAGGTTTTCTTTAGATTAGGATTTAACCACCGACCCAGTTATGAATTAAGAACCTAACTGTTATAGAAATACAGTTCTTTATACAAAAATGACAGCTTCATTCGGTGCTAAGTAATTTGAGTATTAAGGACTTTGTCTAAGGCCTGATTTTTCCATCGCCAGATAACGTTTCTTCGAGGAATAAAATTGACGTTTGACAGTTTTTGCATGAAATAACTGTCAACATTTTAAAATTATTCCTCGTATAAAGTTATCAGATGATTGAAAAATCAGCCCTAAGACAGATAATTTATATTCGTGAATTGACGTCGCCGTCGGGCAGATTTTGTATGGTAGAACCGTCAAAAATTCAAAATGATTCCTCGGATAAAAATTATCTGGCCTTAAATCGAAATAAAGTTCGAAATACAAATACTGGCCCAATATTTTAGGCTAGAACTAAAATTAGATTTTGTTTTATAATAAGAAGGTATGTGCACCTGTCTAACATCAGCAAAAACTTGTAAGTACCTACAAGATGAATATAACATTCTCATTGGACTCGACGCGACACTTTCGCCATTTCAAACGCGTTATGTCGCAAGCGAAGCAATAGCTGGATAGAAAATTAGAAATAGATAATCACATATCTGTACCGACATTAATAAGTCGCAGCGGTTTAGTCTCGATCTACGAGTCAACCATTTAGCAGCTGTCAGTCATTCTCCGTGCCAATTTTCGCGCATGGAAATCCTGCCTTAGACACCTGTCCCACCGCCGGCGATTAACGAGAAGCGAATAGAGCTAGCAAGTAAAAACAAGTCGGCGAGCAACTAGCAGTGAGTACACGACGACAACCAGCTATTACTCGATGGCATGCATTGTGTACAGACGCCAGCACACCAAGCTACCTGAAACTGTCACATTTTCCCAATAAACCTTGAACCTTAATCATTTAGTGATAAAGTTGAAAATCTATTATAGAAATTTGACAGATTACACGTGAGTCTCTCAGTGAGTTTTCTGCCATGCGAGCATCGCTGAGCGAGTACTCTTTTTTTTAGTAGCTTCTGTCACTGCGACAAACGAGTAGGTACTCGCCGGTAGTGTCAACATATTATATGTGTCACTTTTGCTTACACCCGGGACCTACAATCTTTTGTACGTTTCCTGAGCGAGAAAATCATTGATAGCTAGTCGCTTCCTCGTCGGTGGTGGTACAGGTGCCTCAGAAAAATTAATCAGTCTGGCAGTATTGATGGTGTAGTTTAATTGCAGTAGAATCAACATCAAGTGAATCATGCTACCAATTACGGCTAGAGTGCGCCACTTTTTAGTAAATTAAATCTTGAACGAGTTGTGTCCACCGACCGTAACAAGATTCGATACGCGTACTCATGCGTGCAGTTTTTAAAAGCAAACAGTTTCATTAGAGGTAAATTCTCTAATTAAGATCATGTAAGTATAATTGCACAAGGTTGGAGGTTGAGAAAGTGGTTTCATATATACTATCGCCACAACCTATATCTGATCATTTTGAAAACAAAATCCGGTGCACATGATGACCACAGCTACGTCCGTAAGTAAAACAAAAGAGGATCCTTTTTAGGTCGACTAATAATATGCGCTGCAAGCAGGAATAGACCTTACGGTGGTCAGATATAGATTTTGGCGATAGTACCTATATACTTAAGCTCTCGCCTTCTTCTCATGGGGGTAGGCAGAAACTACAGAACGCCACCTGCTACGATCCTTACATACTCCTGTTGCCTCGTTTACGTTCATACATCGAAGGCCAATTCTCTTACTTAAGTAAATAACGTTCAAATTCAAGTCGCAATCTTGTCTCAGCGAAAAACAATGTCAAAAACGTAGGGAAACTAGAGGATTTTTGACAGATTGAGACTGAGATCAGACTGTGAACGTTCTTAAAAATACGAGAATTGCCCCTCAGATCTCTAATTGTAGATCAAAGATACACCCATTGGCAGCGTAAAATAACTGCTCAGAAAAGTCCACCGAACTGGACAATTACTAAGACGCAAGTCAGAAGAAATACCTACTATTTCTGGATTGAATGATTGCTGTGAGTGGGCAAACGAAGTGTGGGCATAGACTTGTACTTATTGAGCGACTAACTACGTTGAAAATATGGCGTAAAAGTAAGAAAGGGGTACTAGTACGAGGTATGTTGCTAATAGTGCCAGTGATAATAATGATGATATTTCTAGGCACGGGCAAAGCCAGCCCTCTATCGATAGCATTTGGAGTATTTAATAAGAGCTACTCAAAGAGACAATGATACGAAAAACAATGGAATTATCATTAGTACTTATTATTGTTTTTGAAGTGCGTTCTTCAAATGTTTTCGTTAAGGAGGTACAACAAATGATTTGATCGTACTCGTGAATGCGTAGCCTTAGAACAGCTCGTTAATTTTAATTATGATATTAGTACACACGGCTATACATCAAGCTATACATTTCCAGTATAAGCTGACTTCTGATTGTACGAAAAACCTATTCAATGCGAGGTCAGCTAAAACTGGAAATGTATAGCTTGATGTCTCGTGTGTACTATCTTGTAGAGAACGCTTTGGTTTGATCGCGGGAATTGCGGCTATAATAAAAAAAACCGGTCAAGTGCGAGTCGGACTCGCGCACCGAGGTTTCCGTACAAATATGTAGGTATGTAACTACAAATCTAAGGTTTTCGGATTTTTTCCTTTACTTGAGCTACATGAAATTGCTTCATGCCAAAAATCAAGATTCTAGGTTAGCGGGAAGTACCATATAGGTTTTGATTCCTTTGCGAGTGTCAAAATATGCGACCAAAACGGAGCATAAAAGGCCGTATCTTTTTATCGCGTCGACTTAGAAGTTTGATTTGATTGTTTCACTGCTGCAAGGGACCACAGACCTGAGTATTTGATTTTAATTTCAACTTGATACCTCCAAGCATTCCTGAGAAAAAGGGTCTTGACAGACGGACAACAAAGTGATCCTATAAGGGTTCCAGAAAGGCTCTTTATTAATCCTAATCCGATTGAATAACTTGAGATTATATAGGCTTTATCTAAAAACGACCATGTTTAAATGCAAATCGTGATTACATAAAAACTGTCAACTACCAGATCGTTCCCATCCAATGAAGCAGGAATTATCGTTCGCGGTTAGCGGTCAGTGGCAAGGCCAAGTTTTTGTGGGCCAGCGGCTGTTGCGGTTCAGTTTTTATGACAAAACTCTATTATTCTCCAAGATGATATTGTATTGTTATAAAGACCACTTCCTAAACATTTGTTTAAGCAAAAATGCGGCATGACGCAACTGACGGATCGCCTAAACAACTTTTGCCTTCAAATATTTGGCATTTTCAAACGATAGTTATATACACCATTATGTTGGTTTAGTTAGTCTCAGCACTTTATTTTTACTGTAATCAGTTTATGCCATTAAACGCAAATACAGATATCGTATAGGTACACCTTTATTTGCCGTATGACTGCGGAAAAATAAACTGGTAAAAACAAACTTAGGTAGAGTCGAGTTCGAGCTGGTTACAAAACAATTCTGAACTGAATCAAATTTAATGATGTAGTGACAAACATTATTTTTAGACGACATTAATACCTACAATTTATTTAGGGACATTGTAAAATTTGGGGCAATGTGCGTAGGTAGGAGTTTAAAAACCGAACGACATGTTAGATTGTATTTTTTTTTAACCGAGTAATATTACAACAAAATTAAATTAGCGATGTCTCGATACGATTGAATACCGAACTATTCAAATTTTTTCAGCAGCCAGCTAAAGAACCTAGACACCTGCACAATAATACATGGTTACGCAAGTAGAAACAAAAGAATTCGTTTCAGTAACCACCAGTAGATAATTTGAACGGCTGCTAAGTAGTTATCATAACAAATGATTGACAAGGCGTTTAGGCTGATTAGTAACGTTTACCAGACACAAACAGCGAAGGAGGCGGTATATTATATATTTTGTTTGTTGCTCTTCTCTTACATATTTCTACACACCTTCTGAACTGTTCCAGTACATTACATATTCAACCTTCTTTGTACAATGTTCACTTATCCTACCTAATATTGGTTTACAGCATAAAGGCCGACAATTTTTTAAGAATTACTAAATATTTAAACAATCGCGCTGGTTTTGTGGCTATTCTTACATCTACCTTCTGGAAAAGGTAAAACGTTTTTGCGTCTTCGTAATTTACATTCAAGTTGTCACAAGTTACATTGTAATCGTACTTAAACGTCGCATTTGTTTAAATATCTTCGCTGTCCTACATTTCTGTAATTCAGTATCGAACAATCGAGAAAGCAAACAATTTCCTCATGGCAGTAAGTGGAACAGTTGATTTAAAGAATGTAAATCAATATTTGAAGAAGGAGTTCCTACGATAAGAGTATGAAGAAGATGGCGCAATTGAAGCAAATAACTTTATTTCCAAGCTAAGTTAATGAAGCCACAACGTTATCTGCACGCCGTAATAAAATTAATAATAAATGTTCTGTAACTACGATACTGATCAGTAATTACTGTTAATAAGCAATAGAAATTGTCATTTAAAGTAGATAATAAGATAAGTTACAAATTGATCGATTTTAAACGCTTCAATTTCTTAATTCAAAGCAAATCGCGGTCGGCGCAGGAGTTTCATGAACTATGACGTCATGAACAGGATAAATCGTAGCCGTGCAGTGAAGGTTAGCACGTAGTACACCGCATATGAATGTTCCTACATCACCTACCTACATCATACATATTGTTCTACTCTCAAAGGCCAATCGTCCGTCGCTTGTTTCCGGTGTCTACTGCCACTTATCTCGCTTCCGATTATCTGACCTTTTGACTATTTTTACGGGAATGTAACTGAATGTAATGATTGAATCAACGTTTTCTTACATTTGTGTACTTTATAGATTCTTATGATCCTTTCGCTTTTAGTTCGTAAACTAAAACAGCTTGATGCAGGATCTAGTTAGATTTGGAGGCGAATTTGACACTCGAATGTTGAACAATGAGTACTTAGCGGTACCCTGCTCATTATTCAACGTTGATTTAGTGAGTGTGATGATGATGACTGTGATGAGTTAGTCACTTAAGGAAAGATCGTTCACAATAGAAGGCAATTTCAGTATTCGTGTCATTTACCTGAATGTCACAATTACGTACGGTGTTACCAAAGTTGATACAAGAAAAGGTTTAATTTTCAGCGCTATTAAGAAGGCGAATATTCTTAGCAGTAACATGCTTATATTTAGGCACATGCCCCACATGTATAATAAACCAAAAGTTCGACGGGCTGCAGTAATAAATTGTAGCCGCAGCTGCCTGAACATGTTAGTATGAAAAATCACGTACGGTACTTCAAAGTACAGGAATATTTCGACACTATCAGCAATAAACATTGCAATATATAACTGAGTTATTTTAGCTCCTGAGCGATTGAGAACATCGTCGCAGATATGCGATGACAGCCCATAACAAATTGCTATTGAGAACATTTTGCAGCAGGAAACTCATAATTGCATTATTTATAGTTACATTCGCGTAAAGTATAACCTAGTAATTCTGCTGAAATACGCCGAATGGGAAGTACGCTTTAGGTATGGTTGGTGTCTTTACCAATATTTGTGATTGGTTTAAGTACTGGCTCTAGGGCTTCGAAAAGGGTACACATTGGGACATTAAGGTGGGTTCTTTGTACTACTTTAAAAGTTTTTTATTTCACATGAAAATTAGACATTACTAGATAAATAAAGAAAGCGAGGTGCGTAGAGCATGAAATGCTCTTCTTCTAGCAGTGGATGGTAGGTATGTAACAGGCTGAAGAATACGAAGGTTGGGATGAATAGATAGCGTAGAACTTAAAGGGAAAGCCAGTGTTCTTCTGACATGCAAATTAGATAAGTAAAGAAAGCAATAAGTATATATATGCAATATAATAAGCGATAAGTAACGAAGACAACGTTACAAGCATGAAATTCTCTTCTTCTAGCAGTAGATGGGAGCTGTATGTAACGGGCAGACGAAGGTTCGGAGTTATACGTTCTGGCGTAAAACCTTAAAGGAAAACCAGCGTTCATCTGTTCAGTGCAGAAACGAAAAAGGACGTCAGTGGGGAATTACAACACACCGTTCAACATTTGTTTTTAATAACGTTGGTCGCAAGGTAAACCTTGCACTCATTACTCATGGAAATATTTCAATAATTTCTGTAATTGTCAGTTCATACACTAAACTAAATGTTCTGGGTGAAACAGCTCCATTATTTCATTTATTTTATTACTGTATATTACAATGCATATCTATGTAAACGTCCAAAACTTGGCAGTTTTACAAAATTAATTAATGGTTATTAAAAAGTGATTAGTTTTGAACAAGTCGAGGTTATTACAGAATGTTACTTTCATGCCAACGAGTGCAGCGGATTGGTCGAGCGATTTCTTAAATTTCACTTATGCTAACTTTACTGCTCATGCTTAGACATCAAATTATCAAGTAAGTAGTTACTATTTACATAACATGTTACTTATATCTTTGAGCTACATAGAAGTCAACGATCGATTGATTTTCTAAAACTTCGGATAAAATTGTGAAGTCTTCAAAATTACAAGCTCATTCTCACGTCTTCGTTTTTCCCTATGAAAAGTTGTCTACACATTACATAACCAATGTCTTTAAAAATATACCTATAAATAGCTTGAAAAGTCGCCCAGTAAACTTTCCTAATTACGTGATCAATTTAAAACTATCACAGTGTGGGTGGACAACAGGCTATTTTGGAAATAACTTGGAATTTCGCGCTTATGCCTAAAGCAATAAGGCAGATGTCTACAATGATTGATATCACAGTGATGTGTTCAGTTGTACACTTTGAGAAGATAAGCCATGAGATGAATAAGTTATCTAAATGTGGTAGCGAGTTTCTTATCTAGCACGTGATTCCTGCTTTGAATTGATCGTTCGCTAAACAAACACCTCAGCGCGACCCACCGCGGCCGACTGGATGACAGAATTAAATTGATAGCTTCTAACTGAAACGATGGCCACACATGTCCGATACTGACTGTAATGACTGGGACACGACAAAGGCGATTGAAAGATTTATGTAATAGGTACTATACATGGTGACATGAGACTTTTATTGAATATACGGTTGTGTATTTGAGAAGCATGTGACAAGAAAACTGTTGAGTAGTATGGATATGTATTAATTGCGCAAAGGTGATATGAAGGAAGTGGACTCTGGGATGACTGCTTATAGATATGTATGGAAGGAAAAGACGTGCACTGCCCTCAAATAAATTGGAGTAACTGCATAGAAGGATAACCCTCTAGCCGTTTAGCTTGGTGATCTGCAAAGAATCTAAGATCTGAGATGAAGTTTCGACGTCTGATTATGATACAAGATTACACAGCTATGCAGGAAGTGCCCTCGAATAAGTTTCTAGGAACTAACGATTGTAGACAAATTTGTAAAGAGCTCGCATTCAACTGTTTTCGGTCAGGTGACTGTCAGCTTGCAACCGGCAAGATAAAAAAAAATGTTCCGAGTAGGTAAACTTAATGAAGGTCATACCTAAAGTTAGTAGTGTGTAACCAGCCTATTAACCATTTAGTTATATACCCATTCATAGAAAAATATGATTCTAAAACAGTTTCAAGTGACTAAGCATAGTCAACGTTGATGAGGGCACGTGATTTATAACTATGCCTGAAAATTTGCAAAAAAAACAGCTCAATCGAAAAGTAGTGATGCAGTTGAATAGAACAAAGATTCTGACTAGACAGGACTTATAAATAAGATGCCGAAAGATGTGTAGCGTATGTAGCTTGCTGACATAGATATTAACCAGATATTTATACGGACAAATGACAAGAAACTCTTAAGAAAAAAAAAAAATGGTAACAAGAACTGGCCGTAGCGTAGATAAAATATATCATATGAACGAGATACTGTTGAGGGGCAATGTTAAGATAAAAATCTCAAGAGGACAGAACAAGTGTTTGAGTTGTGAACTTGATAATGTTATAAGTTAATAACACTGAGAGGTTTTTCAAAGCCACAGAAATAAGAATGAATAACATAACAATGAGTTTTATTAATATTCAACAGGCAGTTGTTAACACAACCAAAATTAAAATATTTTCAGAACAATTTGATGCTTAAAAATCAAACATTACGTTCTAACTTTAAATAACAACCATTTACAAAGAAGAAAGCATTCAAATGTATATAAACTGCATTGATTACTTGAATAACACTAATGGAACAGTTTCACGGACCTGTGTTTTACTCTCATACTATACTTAAACCGATTAGCATCGTCAGTTAATCATAAAAGTTATCAAAACACAATTTCCTCACTAATTACCAACAAACGTAAAGAAGAAATGCGTTCGATTCAACTCATCAAGTATGAACTCGTGTAAAGGCTCGATTCGTAGTCAAGGCGGTTGCTATCGCTTCGTACGTTACATTCAATGCAATTATATACTCAGGAATTTTTGTTAGTTTATATAGTGCACTGCGGAAATGAACCTTATTAGGTAGGGGATTAGGTTTGACTAGTATTGTTAAAATAAATAGTGAGGTATTGGACGCACCAGTGATCGTGTTTCGTATCGCAGTCCTGTCACGGTAACACGTTTGGCGCGACGAACGCGCGGTAAGCAACTGACGTTGGTCTGATATTGCCATGTTGGTGCCGCCGAACATGTGACCAAGCTAACTTCGTGATGTGATCGTTAAATTGTTCCCTATGTTTGTATTTCTTTACGGATACCTATAATTACGTTTTTATTTTATATTTTACGGATTGTAGACTCGATTGAAGCGTATTTAATTATATATGCGCACGCGCATAGTTATAATTATTACGTTCATCTTGGCTTATAGATATAGATACATCCCGGTTATGTAAACTATATTGTTATTATAACGCGGTTTTATTACATCGAATCTATTAAATTGGACGTTAGTTAATAGTTTATAGGTACCGCTACGGTTAATGTAAATAGCACTGGACAGTTTATAAATTAAAACATCATATTCTCGCGGCTAACCGGCTAAACAAATAATTCTGTAAAGAATAAATTAAAACAGACAGGCGTAGCGAAAGCGAGCGATAGTAATTATTTTCATAAATATTATAATTTGCAGGTAATCTAATAAAAGTAACAAAAAAATACTTACGTATGGAAAAAAGCGTTGATAGTCCGCAATAATAATCCAAACAAGTGAAGAAGTCGTGTCTATGTTATTCTCGCATCAGCTGATGATAAGGAAGATGAGAGCTATCTCGTGATCGCGCCGTGCGGTTGGCAGCATTGCCGACTCCTGCGCAGCCTCCGCGGCCTCGCGACGACTCATCATTGCGTGATTCGTACTGCGGTTAAATAATTACTATTGTAAACTCGGAGTTTTCTGGTAATTGATTGAGAATATTGAACTTCAACTTGAAACTAAGTTTAGACATTTAGTTTAGCCATAAGCAGAAAATAATATAGGCTCTGAGTAATACTATATAATGGGTCTGTGTAACAGATAGATAATGTTATATAAATTACTTACAACATATTAAACCAGCTATTTGGAATTTCATCAAAGGCATCACTTACTGGGTTCAGACAGACAAAGAGGTTTACGATGATTAAAGTTAAGTGACGTTTAAACGTCAAAAATGTATGGAACAGTCGCTAATCACTTCTTAACTAAGCAACGTTTATGAATAAAGGGGCTTATGTTTAAATGTTTAGATGCACTGTCTGAAATGAATATACATTATATAAAAAATTGCATTACCTACCTTGTTTTCAAACATTCACGATTTTTATATTCCGTGGTCGACATAAGCGACATAATAAATATTCTAGTCTACTGGTGATTATGCCAATTGCGATTACAATGATTCCTTCCGATTTACAATGATTGAGGCCTTATCCAAGGTAATAGAGGCACTTAGGTAATTCAATCGAATTTAGTTTCATTATGGATTTACATGGTAATTATGGCGATACGGTTTTATAAGAAAAAAAAATCTGCATTTGTTTTATAAAAAAATCGTATAATTTATTGGCAATAATTACATAGATATCAGATTTAAATAATCATATGCCAAGATTTTAATACATAATTATATTAAAAATATAATTTTATTAATTAACAACCAAAATTGTAAAAAATACATAACTTTTATTTTATATCAATTAAATATAACACGTGATCATTTGGCAAAATAAATATGTAAAACACTGTTTTAACTTTCAGTAAGCATCATTTACGTAATTTGTGGATACGCGTGGTGTGGATTACGGCCTCTCCCGACCTATCCACAAGAGCCCAGCAGTGGGAACATAAGCTGATTATGCTACATAATTTTATTGATTTTGTTTTACACCTTTATTTTTTACAACTTATACGTTTTGGCAGCTGACCTGTCTCATAAACTAATATGATACAGTCTAGTTGGTAACCGCCAGGAGAATTGGCGGGATTGTAAAATACACATGATCAAAATATACGCTTAGAACAGGATGTTAAGTTACAAGTCACAAGCGGCTATACACGTGGGCATTTTCAATCTGTCTAGCCTCTATAGGAACTCTAACTATGTTGGGGTCGGCTTCCAGGCTAACCGAATGCAGCTGAAAACCAGTATTTTACATGGAGCGGCTGCCTATATGACCTCTACAACCCAGTCACTCGAGTAATACGATTTCGTGTCGGATTGCAGTCCCATTGGGCTATGAGAGTAAAGGAACAGAGAGTGTACCTGTGTTTGTGCACTATAATATCTCCTGCGTACCTGGCTAATCTCCGCTGAGATTGACAACCGTGACCGAAATCGGTCGGGACTTCGACGATTGGTAAGACTGGTAGGCAGACTTTTGAGCTTCTGACCCGTAACGACTGCCAAAAGATCCACGAATCCAACGGCTTTATGTGCCGGGAGGGTGCATGGAGGGGCCTTGATATGTAAAGATGGTCACCCTTACACGGATCAACCGCGCCAAGCGTAGCTTAACCTGGCCGATCGACCCGTGCGGCAGTTATTACTTAGCCGTTTTCTACTAAATGTAATGTCACAAATTAAAGATACAAATGTGATACAGTTTTGTGTTATAAACAGGACTTGACTTATTTATATTAATAAAAGATTTGCAGACATATTGATAGCAAAACAACAAAGCTATGTACAGACGCCAGCACATTAAGCTACTACAATCTGTCAAATGTGTTTAATAGATTTTCAACTTTATTACTAAAACCTTAAGGTTCAAGGTTAATTAGGAAAAATTGACAGTTTTGGGTAGCTTGACCTGCTGGCGTCTGTACACACTATTTGGTACCTTTAGTACCGTTTGTATTTGCAAAGCTTGGGTTTCCTGAGCCAGCACGGCCGCCACATAACGGCCGTCATAAAAATGATGGCAGCGGGGCTTGACTTTAAGTTGTCAAAAAACGCTCTTTAAGGATACACACCAACTTACTTTAATGTTTCAGTGACGTCATTCGACGGTAAATTGCGGTCGTTATGTGCCGGTCACCGCAGTCTTGGGAAACCATAGTTTAACACAACTAGGTAAGTCTATAACAGCTTCTGTCTGTCCATTTTATGAATGACACAATGATAATGATACATCATACATACAACTGTAAGGTGACAATTGTATGAGCTAATGTGTTGCCCTCTCACAGAGAGGAGGCCTGTGTCTCAGCAGTGGGAACATTATAGGCTGATTATGTTTATGCTATGCTAATGTACAGTCACGAGCAAAAGTATGTATACACTCGGCTTTATTCAAAAGCGATTTACTCCTTTATTTTTAAATGAAATCTTATGTTGTTACGAACATAGCATTTTCGAACCCATAGGTTTATATAATGTGTCGTATTTCAACGTTGCATTCGTTATTTCACGAGAAAATCGCAATTGAAAGTTGCCAAGTGTTGACATATTGGTGCTCGTGACTGTACTGTGTAATGTGTGTGTTTTAGACGGTCAGCAATGAAAGTTAGTTAAAGCTGTTACTTCTACTAATATCTCACTAAATTGACTAAGTGCTCATACACAAGAGCGGAACGCGTCAACGGCAGAGGCACATGCAGCCAGCGACACCCGTCGCCGCATGTAGGCTTACTTTTCGGCACATCATTTAATCAAGAACTTAAAAGCACTGCATGATATTTCGATAACTTTTAATATATTTTTAGTGCAATGTAAACAACGGATGATTTTTTAACTAACCGACTTCTGCTGCTGACTCTATACATTACATATATGATCATAAACACGTATTTTTGTAAAACATAAAAAGCTACACACATATTTAACGATAAAATTACAACAGGCTACCTTGAAGAATAATTATGCTACTTAACCGGTTAATTTGCAAAATTAAGATGATTACCGAGGGTCGGAAGCGAGTGTTTATTGACAAGTAGAAAGAAGACTTTTGTTGGCGTTATGACAATCGTTCATCGACCCTAGAGAGAAGCCAGCGCGCGCAGTATGACCACCATAAAAACGGGGTTTGCCGACGGAAGAATAGACAAAATGACAGATTCTAGACATTCTTTCATTAATTTCGTCTATTCTATCTGTCATTTTGTCTATTCTATCTGTCATTTTGTCTATTTTTCGGTCGACAAAACCCGTTTCTATGGTGATCATGCTACGCGTGCAGTTGGAAATGGGATGGAAAGGCACACCTATCACATTAAAACTCTACAATAGACATATACCTACGTCACAATTCACGCTCCCGATTCTAATAAACCATAACCATATATGATATAATGAATAAATTAAACTAAACAAGGAACAATAAGTAACAACATGCGAGGTAGAATGGGTAGATAACATAAATTTATAAACTAGTTCACCTGGCAACAACACTTGTGCAATATCATGCTCAATGCGTATGAGCATCATGTGATATGCCCCATGTTCTCTGCCTAGTTGGCAATTTCACATCGTCCCGAGTCGAATTCAAATTCTAATGAAAATCGTCTTTGAAATTATAGAGGAATAATCTAAAAGTCACGTGCTTTAACAATACTAAATTCTAATCATTTATAATGACTACAAGGTCTTTTTTTCATAAGTCGTTTTCAATAAAATTCAAATAAAACATTGGACCTTCAGTATCGCATGATTTTGCGATAGGTACCTAAATCAGAAGGCTAACACCCTTAATTAAAAATGTTCAAAATCTAGTCGCAATCTTATCTCAGTGACAATCAATGTCAAAAAAATTAGGGAAATTAGAGGTTTTTTCAACAGATTGAGACAGAGATCAGACTGTGAATGTTCTTAAAATTACGAGAATAGCCTCTCTGATGATTGTTCGTCTATTTTAATGTTTCAATAAATCTATACACATTAACAAAAATCTTCGAATGATACAAACCGTTACAAGCGGACTATATTGCCCAAATATGTCGGCTGGTGAATATGGGCTATAAGGGTGTCTACACAACAAAGCTGGCCCAGCGGCCAACTCAGCGTAGCCGGGCTCATTTTATTTAAAACAAAAGTTGTCAGACTTGCAACGTTCTTAAGCCGAGGCCGGGCTAAGCCCCCAGCTTTGGTGTGTAGTGACCTTAAAGTGACAACTACAAACTTTATGGCTGTTCGGGACATGAGGCGAGTCGCTGCGCAGTAACAACCCGTCCGCGGGGGTGAGGAGGCGCACTTCAGAGCCGCCATAAAGTTTGAATCGGGCTGTAACAACAAACCTATTGGTCTAGATAACCAACGGGATGTATCGAGACGAGACGCAATGACATCATGTCATGACAAACATTAGGCATTTTTTTTTTCAAATCATAAATAATTTATTTACAAAAAAAAAAATGAACTATAAGGAATATAAAGAATTACAAAATATGACAGGTATTCTAAAACTTCAAGTACCATCACAACAATAATTATAAATTACGTACACAATTGAATTACACAGATATTTTAATATCGTTCCCATGACTTTGAAATATGGGGTTTTTTGTCCTACAATTAATTCTACAGTTTCTAAGTTCAGCGTATGGTCGGTATTGGCTAGTCGTAGTACCTACGTAATAATATCAACATAATTGCTCATCAGTCGGGAAATAAAATCTTTATAAGGTACTAAGAAATACAACCATTAAACTATCAAGTCAATAAAACTATAATATTAGAAATACAATAGGCATTATAAGCACGGGTATTAACGCTTCAAACTGATGACCTACCTATAGGTATAGGTACTAGGTACGACCTTAGTAGAATAGACTGACCAAAGTATTCAGCATCATCCACAGCCAGACTAAAATAAAATTGAGACATATTCGCCAAAAATGTAAACAAATATGAGTTTATGGAAAAATAACTTTAATTCCTACACAATAAAGTTCAGTTTACGCTACAAATTGAAACATTTTTATAACTTTTTCAATAGTGCTAGTCACTCTGAAATCAACTTAATCACCATTAGAATAAAGTTGATATTTGTTTAGCTTGAAATAACGTCAATTTGAAACAAATAAAATTTGAATATACACTCACTGCTGGGCATATAGGCCTATCTTGTGCCAATCCCCACGCGCCTGTGCCAGCCTCATCAAGGTTTTGCCCGCGATAGCAACAATGTCGTCTGCCCATCTCGCCAAAGTATTACCCCAACCCAAATAAATTAGTTTTATTAATCAAACACCCCATATCGCCGTGGTGAGGTTACAAATAAATTTAAAAAAAAAATCTAATTACAGTTGATCAGGTCGCACGTCTGTGGCAACAAAACCAGCAACCCAAAGGACACTCAAAGCATTTATTATAAATAAACCAATGACAGGGACTTTTGAACTGTCAAGGGGTCTGTCAGTCAGAAAGATGAAGCTAGTTGCCTATTCCAAAGCGTAGTAAAAGCTAGCCTCTTATTCTATTGAAAGTCCATACTACACTGGTGACTGGACCCAGCTCAAGGTCAGTCAAGGTCAGTGTTACCACCGACGTGCGGTTGACTGAACCTCAAGTGGACCGAGAAACGATCAGCTAAAGTGCACAGCGTGTTTTTTTTTAAACAAGTAATTTTTACAAATTAGGTAACACTTTTTTGGTCGATGTATACCTCTGTCTGCATGAAAGGGGGCCAGCATAGATATTCACAACTATCCAACAGGCTGTCGTATCGAAAATGAAACGTTTCAATAACCTGATTTGCCTTGCCCCCGTCAGCAAAAAGCTGTCGAAAGAATAGCGGTCGTCTATCTGATTTAAACTGACAAAATTTTCGGGTTTTGACTTATGAACAGCGTTTAGAGGCCTCCTATGATAACATTGATTGATGTTCGATAGAATACAGAAGCGTATCGAGTGGTTGTGGATAGCTATGCTAGAGTAAAGAACTGCACCCTAATTGCGTAACACACCATCAATCGGAATCGGTTTCATTTTGACAATTCAACAACATTCATTGCGTTATTTATGTGCTGAGCAGACAAATTTTTCGAACTTATGAAGCAATGGATTAGCAATTTGCTTCAAAATCATTCTGATTCCGATTGATCATGTGTTATGCAATTAGGGTGCCGTTAGGGTGTTTACTACACCGATTTGGGGTTATTTTTAGCACGATTAATCAAAGCGTATTACTGCCTAATGTTTGTGATAAACAATAGCCCGGTATACATCAATAAGCAAGCGAGTTTGTGGCCCAACTGCTTACAGGTTGGCTGTTTGGCGTTCGCTTTTGCTAATTTATCGATTCGTTCCCAGAATCATATTTATACAGACAATAATGCGCGCACTTGAATTATAGTGTTCAAAATGCGCGTATTATAGACAAGGTAAATAAACGCGAAGTCTGTTAACACCTGTAGTTAAATATAACGCCACGGCCAAAGGAGTAGGCAGTGGTGTGCTCCACATTTCGCTAGTTGTCCTTTAAGCCTTCGAATCTTCGAACGTGGATCCACGCGAGAAAAAATGGCTTTTTAATTGTTTCTGTAATTAATTCAACCGGCTAAGCGGTAGTTTTGCCATTCATCACCTGCCTAGCCTTTTCACAACTATGTTAGAGTCGGCTTCCAGTCTAACCGGATGCAGCTGAATACCAGTATTTTACATGGAGTGACGGCCTATCTGAACTCCACAACCCTGTTACTGGGTAACATCATACCTCTTGGTAGTCAGGTTTTGACTATCCGTAACGACTGTCAAAGATCTATAAATTAATGACAGCCACGACCAACAGCTTAACGTGCTTTCCGAGCGACGGAGAGGTTTTAGTATGTAATGGATGGTCACCCATCCACCAACTGACTTTGGCAAGCGTAGCTTAACCTTCCTTACACAGCACTAGCTCTTTCGCCATTATAGGGCCTAAATTCAACTCCGGCTTACTAGTAGGAAATTCCAAACGCAAATATCCAATGACACCTATAATATTACCAAATAATGCAGTACTTCGTGGCATTGAACTATAGTTTGACCAAAACTGCTGTACCGCGCCTTAGGAATGCGCGGCGAGGCGGGGGGCGGGACGCCGTGAGCGATGACGAATGAGCGGCCTGCACTGCCGCTCATTCGTCGTCTGCCGCGCACATACCGAAGGCGCGGTACAGAGGTTTTGGTCAAACTATAAGTATGTATATTTGATTTCACGACTGACAAAACTAAGTACTTATCAAATCCCTAAGCGATATTAATTCGCATTCTTACTATAGTATATAGATTAACATAGGAGAGCAAGTCATCGGTGAACACTAACTTATATTCTTTTAGAATGTTCAGTAAGTACATTTAACATAATAATTATTATGATACAAATTGTTGAAGAGTGGGGGAACACTATTCTAATTTAATAATGGTTTTATTACAAAACGAGGTCTAACTTTAGTTCAAGCTTAAACATTTGAGTCAGTTATTTTATTTTGAACCTTATTCCGACATGCTTAAAGTTTTTGTTAGAAAATTGACATCTTAGACTCGGTTCTAGACAGTTTTTTGTAATATGACCTTGACCTCATTAGGAATAAGGTACAAAATACAATAACCGGAGTAGTTAAAACTCGTATTGTAGTAAGACGGACTTGGTTCAGCTAACTCCCCACAACCTTTAAGTAGACAACACAATGTAAGAGTTTGTGAACTGGCCAAGTGCGTGTCGAATTCTACTTGGCATTCAAGACTTCTTTGTTTCAATAAAATCCCTTTGATGTGACGACAGAACCCAACTATACTAATAAACCGACACCCACTTGACCAGTTATTTTTATTTTTTACGGATACCTAGGTAAGTATGAACCTACAAAGATAGAAACCTACAAATTCACAATATAAAAGTAAAATTAAACTGGCATATGTCTGGCGTCCACTAGGCGGCACGACGCGGCATGGCACGGCTAAGCATAAATATTTGTATGGTCCGGTCATGCCGAAGCCTGCTGCGGAATACCGCTGAGAGCAGCGGAATGCTCATCTCATTATGACGATATCCAGTAAATGTAAGTGCTAGCAGTGGTGGCCCAGTGGCAAAGGCAGACTTACATGTTGTAGGTCGTGGATTCGAACCCAAGCAGGCATTTTACTCTGTGTAAATTATTTCATCACTACTGCTCTCAAAACGGTGAAGGAAAACTTCGTGAGGAAATGTCCTAGAACCAAAAATTCGAAGACATGTGACATCCAACAACCCGCATTCGGCCCGCGTCGTTGGTTACGACCCACTCTCTCTCACCGAGAGGGGGCCTGCGTCCCGGCAGTAGGAACATTATAGTCTGAATATGCAATATGAGTGCTAAAGGTATTAAAATAAGATTCAAAATCATTTCCGCTTAAATCCTTTGCCATGCCATGCCGCCTGGTGAGGGCTGGCTTTAAAACAGTAGTTTATAGACACTATATCTATGAAGTGTTGTCCCTATAGGTAGCACCTACAATAGTATTCTACACACGTTCTATTCATGAAGCTGAAACAAAGAATACTTGTTTATAATAACATTAATAACAATAACTATTATCGTCGTCCCTCTTTTGTTTGAATTTCAAACATATACATAAACTCGCGTCTTATTCCCACGGGATTAGACAGAAACATAGTTCCCATGAGTTTAAATAAGCCGTTTATTTTTAGCTGAATAAGTAAATAAGTACTTATAAAAAAGTTTAAAAATAAAGGGAAGTGCAAAAGTGCACCTAAATAAAAAATAATGCTGTATCACAGGCACTTTATTTATATTTTAAATTAATCAAAAGCTTGCATTGCAGTAAGCATGCATTTAGACTTTCCTAAATATCATCCATTTCAGTGGTCAACGCAAGGAATATCTATGTATAATCAGGAAAAATAATTGTTAAGCAAATGACCGTGTCGCGGCTACTTGACGAGTGTCCCTACGTCAATGACTGTTGTGATTTGAATTACTTATAATTGGACAATTTCAGTTGGCAGTCAATTTGCTTAACAAATAATGTCCCTGACTTTACAGGTTGATGTTACAACAAAAATGGACAAGAAAAGGGGCAAAGTACTACAAAACTACTTACTTCCAATCATGGGTATCCTCATGGACCACATTATGGTGTGGCTGCACTTTATTGTAACCTTCTCTGAACCATCAAAGGTATTAGAAGTGCTTACAATACCACCGAACCGCAACTGCTGGCTGTCTGCAATATAAAAAACAAAACTGGCCATAAAATTAAGCATTGGACAAAATTAACAACTTTTATACACTTGAGTACGAGACTTTTGACTACTTTCTATATGTATAATGTGTATATTTTATGTTTTTACATTTTGTTTGTACATAATAAACAATTTTTCTTTCATGGCAACTATATGGAGATAGTGAAAGAACGAAGTGTTTCACTTCTGCATTTACCGGATAAAGAGAGCACTTATTGAATGCCACGGCGGCAGACGATATAAGGCTATTAACGGTTTAGGCAAAGAAAAAGCCATATAAAGAGAATAAATGTAACATGAATGATGCCAGCACAACACCCACGTGTGTCGCAGAGAATGGCAAGGGAGTTCGATCGCCCCGAGTGCGCGAAACATGGCGAAAGACATTTTTTTAACACCTTGTATTCTTCTATATTCTATAGTTTATTCATTTTTTTTTTGAAGTACCTCGGGGTATTTGCGTAACACAGTATCAGTAGCAATGGGCTTCATTTTGACAGTTCAACAACATTCATTGTGTTATTTACTTTGTTCAGCAGTCACATTTTTCGAACATATGAAGCAGTGGATTAGGAATATCCTTCAAAATGATTCAGATTGAGATTGATAATATGTTACGCAATTAGAGTGCTGTACCTATGTCAGGTTTTGTAACTTTTGTACTCATTTGTATTTCTGTAAGTAGCAGTGGTAGCAGTTGAGTTTTGGAGCAGGAGAAAGAGTATTAAACAAAGTACTTACCTAGGTTCCATTTCAATCCAGTAGTAGTGACATATTGGCAATTTTCGCCGATGGGCACCAAAGAGCACCATGCTCTCTTATGCTGTCTGGTTTCCTCAGGAACATAGATGACGTGGTCGCCAGGCAGTAGCAGCCACGATATAGAATCATCTGACATTATAAACACATTTGTGTTTGGATCTAATAATAATTCTTCTTTTACTAGAAATAGAGTTTGGATATTCCCTATTATCTGGTCTAGCCGGCCAGAAGTTTGTGCCACTGCAATAACATGGGATAGCTGAAAAATATTGTAATATAATATGTTAGGGTATGCTGCCATACTCAGATTTTGCTGTGTGTGAAAGCATCACATTATGAAAGAAAATAAGTTTATTTGACCCAGGAAAAGTAAGGCACACCATATTCACACAAAAACAAAAAAAAGCCTTAAAATAGTATGACCTCATGGCAATTTTATACAGTGTGGCATCAATGGACATCGATGCGCAAACTAAAACCACCATGAACCTCCACGAATTCAGCAATGATTCTAGACCTATAGCGTTGAAATTTTGGACAGTTATAAAAAAAAAACTGCTCGTTCATAGAAAAGTGCAATACTTATGGGGACCAAATGTACGGCAAAGAAAAATGAACGGCAGAGAATTAAAAAAAAAATCAAAAAAATCAAATCAAAAATGTTTATTTGTCAGAATATGGTAGAAAATAACTGACAAATATTTTCAAGGCAGCAAGGTTCAGAATCAAGTACTGAAATTCATGGTAACAGGTTCTGCATTAATGTCCGTGCCACTCTGTATAATATTAGCAATAAATAAAATAAATAAATGTTAGAAACACCACTGTTATTTAAATACCTATCTCTCTCTCCCTTCCTAAAACCCTCCCTCTCGCTTTTCCACAAAGGTCAGTAAAAAAATACACCTACCTCTATTCCAATTTGTCTACTATGGGTGTTTAATTCCATGAGTGCTTTTGTAAAGTCTGTACGATTTTGATCTGGAGTGTGGACGATCTGAAAGAAACAAAAATTTAATTATACTGCAGTTTGATTCATAAAAAAAAACAGTAAAATTTAAATTAATGTTGGATATTATGAAGCACTCAGTTCTATGGAGAAATGATAAGAATAAAAGAATGGACATGAAATTATTTCCTAATTAAAGAAAATATGTAACTACTTACATTATATTACACTTTATTTTCAGGAGCTTGTTCCTATTATTCAACTAGCAAAAAGTAATAAAAATGATTTTTATCATCAAAGTCGCAGGAGCAACACCTGGATGAGGGACGCACAGAACCGGGAAGTAAGGCAGAAAAAGGGGAGGCCTATACCCAGCAGTGGGTGATTCCTGGCTGAAATGATGATGATGATGAATAAAATGGAAAACAGTAAATGAAAAAGTGTCTGTAACAAAAACAGGATTTCACCTTACAACCTTTCTTTTCGTATTTCTCTAAAAGTTCATCAGTGATAGAGTCAAAGTCTCCAGATATGAGGTCTGGATCTTTAATGGTTTTGTTTATATCATCTGGGATAGCGCTTATGAACTTGTCCCATTGTCTCGTGCCACCATCAACAGTCATTCTGATACTGGCTGAAAACATTAATATATTTTCATTATAGCAATCTGCCTAGCCTTTTCCCAACTATGTTAGAGTCGGCTTCCAGCCTAACTGGATGCAATGGAATACCGGGGGGCCCTAAAAAGGTCACACCTCTAAAGCTATTCCTTTCCTGAATTCCCAGCAGATCATTAGCAATTCCTTTAATTTTCGTAAAACTTCATTTCATTGTAAACATTGCCGCATGAAAAAAATAAAAACTGTGATTTTATCGGAAAATTATTCATTACAGTTTTTATTAATCAAATTGGTTTTTTATTTCTACAGTTTAAATGTTATTTCATTGTGATATGAATTGCACACAGATCATATTATGAATTGCCAGTTTGTGACCATTTTACGATTTTTAATATTATTCATATTGTTATCCTATTATGATTCTGCCAAAGTGGCCTTTTTAGGCCCCCAGTATTTAACATGAAGCTCCACAACCCAATTACTGGGTACCCCGCGGTAAGGCTCAAGACCCAGTCAGACATTTGGATTTCTGTCAAGAATCTACGGATGATCGCCGAGATCAACGGCTTCACATGCTTTCTGAGGCACGAAGGGGCCTCAATATCTAATAAACGGTCACCCATTTGCGAACCAACCGAGGCAAGCATAGCAAAACCTTCGATCAACCTGTGTGGCTGTTATTATTTAGCAACAAGCCATTCTTTGTTATAGCATAATCAGCCTATAATGTTCCCACTGCTGAGACATAGACCTCCTCTCTGTAAGAGCGAGTGGGCTGTAATCCATCACGCGGGCCCAGTGCGGGTTGGTAGATCTCACATGTCCTCGAATTTTTGGTTCTAGGACGTGCCAGTTTCCTCACAATGTTTTTCTTCACCGTTTTTGGGAGCAGTGGTGATAAAATAATTTATACAAAGTAAAGCGCCTGTCTGGGTTCGAATCTGAGACTTACAACTCATATGTCATGGCCGTTACCACTGGGCCACCACTGCTCTCTGTTATAGCATCAAAATTAAATAATATCAGTTAAATAATTTGTCTCCTATTCAAAGAACTTCAAGGCCACTTGTAGACATCCTGGTTTTTAATCAAAATTATTGATATACCATATTAAAGTAACAAAATAATGGCTGCAAATTAAAATTTACCTTTATCCCATAAACTTGTCATAAATCCTTGGTTTTGTGAGATTGGCCGATTCAGAATAAGAATACCGTACTTGATGTTATGCAAATGTTTGTTCATAGTAATTTGTGTCACGTCCCATTTCCAGCATTTAACAGCACAAGATCGTCGGTCACAGATGTTGGGTGTCGCACATGAGGGATCACATAACATTTTCACCTACAAATAATTCTGTATCATGAATGAGAGATTAAATATTGACGAAATAGATAGTATATTATGTACTGTATAGAAAACCTTGAGAAATTAAGTAAAAATTGTTATTATAGAGTCACGAATTTCTGAATCCAGTACAGCTTACAATAAATATTTCAAATGTGGCAAACCAATTGAGCCAATATGTCTGTCTTTAAATCATTTTTATTATAATAAGATGCTGTTTCAGGAAATTGACTTTGTACTTGAACCTGTCGATTGTGTTATTAAGTGTCAGTGGAGATTTTCGACTATTGATTAACCTTGCGATTAAAAAGCCACTATAAAATGTAAAAGCAGGTTCTTCCACTTACCCATTATTATTTACTTAGCGCATTAAATAACCTATTGTTTTGATAAATACCACTAAAATGATACAAACCACTTCACCCATAGTTCCGTTCGTTCCGTTAGTGGCCATGGCGACAAAATATTTTGGGAAATTGTTGACAACAAACGTAGCACTGAAGCAATAACCTAATAACCTTTTTTAGAGAATGTCCTATCACAACATATCGATATAAAATCTGAAAATCACATCACATTAAGTACATAAAATCACATTCTCATTGATCATTTTTAAATTTTACTTTACTCTATGACATTGATTTTGAATTTTTTAAGTGTTGCCAGCCGTGAGCCGGAACAGCTGTCATCTGTTATCGCTCGTTCGTAAATATCTGAAAAACTTCTCAACTTTTGCTAAATAAAAAAATAAAAAAATGGGCAAACCCATCTAGGCGGGGGCATATGGTGAGTCCGTAGTAAAACAAGCCTGACCACTTTTGACTCAGAGACCTTTGGTACTAAAAGCTTTAATAGCTTTGTTAGTATGGTTATATAATATAAGCATACAAAATTGAAAAAAATTAAAACTCCTAACCTTATCAGGATTTTAAATTATGCAAGCTAGTATTTTGGTGTAAGAAAATTCAAACGTTTTTTATGGTGTGTGACATAAATTTAAAATACCTATCTCCGTAAAAACACAATACGATTAAGAATGACCCCACACCACACTAAACATTATGAAATAAAACTACTTGTCACAACAGCTAACAATTTTAACAATATTTCAAAAGATATTCTAAGGGATATTTGTATGTACATACTTTAAATCTATGGCTCCTAAGGTGGATGCTCCAAGGTAGGCCGCGAAATTCAAATTTTCTTACGTTTTTTGCAATTTGCTGGTCAGTACTAAGTTGTACGTTGATTAAAATATGATTCGCGGCCGTAACAACTAAGTATTTACAGAATTAAAATCATTAAAGTCATCAACACAACTCTCTAAGATCAAGTAATCCTACTGAATGACTATTTCATGAAATCTTGACATTTTAGGATTATGCTAACTTAACAAGTTGTATTACTGATTCTAATGATTACAATTCTGTAAATACATATTTGTTACGGCTGCAAATCATATTTTAATCAACGCACAACTTAGTACTGACCAGCAAATTGCAAAAAACGTAAGAAAATTTGAATTTCGCGGGCTACCTTGGAGCATCCACCGTATGTAGAAGCTTTTTATAGTGTAAAGGATTTTTTTGGTAAACAGATGTTTAAGAGACTGCTTTGATTAAAACTTAGGTCACATAGTAAAAACTTTAGAATTACAATTTTGTAATGGTATTGTAAAAATTTTGTAATAGTAGATAATTATAATGACCGTTAATTATAATGACGTTTGACTACACTGTTATTATTTAAGTCACATAATTTATTAAAAAATATATTCTAGAATAAATACTAAATTAAATAGTTAGTTAAATATGTATTTCTATACCAGTCCATGGCGAGACATGTACATACCATGTACCATGTTTTAATTGCAAAAAAAATATTTTATTCTATTCCCACAAGAACCCGGACTTGGCCCGTTTTCTATATGTATGTACAATTTCTAATTGATTACGTTGTAACACAAAATATTCTGTCAAAGTCCAAAAAATAATAAACGTCAAAATTGTTGTGAGATTTTATTGTCAAGTCGCCTTAGTTTTGATTTTAGTTTGAAATAAATAATAATTCAAGATGAACAGAATATTCGGAAGAGGAAAACCTAAGGAGCCTGGCCCAAGTATCAATGATTGCATTAGCAGTGTAAGTTTCCGTAAAAATAATGTCGTAGTGGTTAATAGACGTTAGTTTCGTCGATGATTCATGTTTCCGTGATTGTCCAAATGATTGTAAATTCCAGGTGGATAGCAGGGCAGAGAATATTGAGCAAAAGGTCCAAAAACTGGAGTCTGAACTTCGAAAATACAAGGATCAGATGAACAAAATGAGAGAGGGACCAGCAAAGAATTCTGTGAAACAGAAAGCAATGAGGGTCTTGAAGCAGAAGAAAATGTAAGAGCATGTCATTGTTACCTGTCTATCGCAATGCGGGAAGGTCTTGACCTCCTGCCTTTTTTAATGCAATTGCAACACTATCAGTAGCTATAAAGTGAGTTTATTATGTTGCACTGAATGTGGTCATTCTTAGTTACTGTTGGATTTGTTGTTAGTATTGCTTCCTTTATTTATTTCATAGACCACAAAGTTACATTTTCATTCTTTTTGGTATAAACATTGGGTTTGTTTATGCCTTATGGTGCTAGTGTGCTATGTTTTGTATTTTGACATTGTTACCCAATATTATTCATTGTTTCTCTCAATTCACTATCTTACATCTGAAAGATAATTGTAAGATGTTCAAACAAAGAGATTTAAGATACTGTTAAGTAAATAATTTAAAGAAAGAGAATTTTTAGAAAAAAAGATGCATAAAATGGAACACAAACACAAAAAAAAAATAACAAGTTGGGGGTAAACATGCATCACATCTACGCAAAACGGCCATCACTCAGAATTATGCTAAGACTCTATAAGAGACAGAGCCCTAGTGCTGGTAATGTCTTTGGGTTCGAATAATCTTCCTCCTGTAGTTATACAATTTATTTGGGGTTGGCACAGAACATGTCATTCTTCTCTGCATCTCCATTAGCCGTCATCTCAGAATTTGATTCCTTCTTATTAATAATATTATCTTCTACACAATCCACTCATTGTTTGGTCTTCTTCTTTTCCTAGAGCCAGGGGTAAGGTGTTTGATTATGTAAACCATAATATAATATACACAGTAGTCAGGGACATCTACGTGCAATCTGTAATCATGTTTTAGTAAATGATTCTGAACCCCCTGTGAGTTGACATTTTTCATTGTTCATGATTCATGGTTACAGTTTGTGTGTTAATGTCCCCGACTCCCTGTATTGCTTTGTTGGAGATGTATTTTTTTGTGGTCAGCCTACATAAGTAGTCTTAGAATAATGTTATATTGTTGCAGAGAATGAATATAATGAAATAGTTTATTCTGTACAAATAAAACACACATTGCAAAAATGATGCATGGTGTTACTAAAGATGATAGATGTGCATATATCTACTAATGTTGGCATTTCTATAAGCATTTGCTGTTAGTATTATATGATCACAACATTCTTTGCCAAGAATGTTGTGAATTTCAGAATAGCATGAATTTCCAGCCTTGTTCCTGTTTTTCCTGGCATTATTTTCAAATAATTCAATGATAAGAGATTTTTTTCCTTGTTATTTGTTATAACTATCTTGTTTTATACTTACCATAAAGTAAATGATAACCAGATAATGTTTGTGCATTATATTTATTGTGGAAACTACTTGTTCTCATCTGTAGGTTGTTGTTGTCTGGAGATAAATTCTTTAACTCTAACTGTTATTACAATATTCAACTTGTGACAAGGGACAACTCGAATGCCAATTTTTATCCTTTTAAGGGTTCTGTATTTCCATATGAAAAAACCGAACCCTTATGGGATCACTTGTGTGTCTGTCTGTCTGTCCATATGACACAGCCATTATTCCCTAAATCTAATGGGCTAATTATTTATTTTTATTTTTATTAGTTTGTCATGTTTCAGCTAATCTCTATGCCAAATCACAATATTTTAGTATAGACATAACAGTTAGACACATAAACTGATACTATAGCCTTATATTGAAAACTGATCTAACTCTATATATTAATTTTATTTGTAAATGTTACACCACAGACAATACTGCAGGTACAGTATTGTCTCTTCTTTTCCCCTTTTAATCCATCCATAGGTTGTCTTTGATCCTGCATTGGGCCAGTTTGGTAGATTATGGGCCACAGAGAGGAGGCCTGTGTCCCAACAGTGGGAACGTTATAGGGTGATTATGCTACTCAAAATAATTCTTTTCCAATAAAATTCCAGGTATGAACAGCAACTGGACAATCTTAGGGCACAATCCTTCAACATGGAGCAGGCCAACTACGCCACACAAACATTGAAGGATACTCATGCTACTGTGGCAGCCATGAAGGACGGTGTCACGCAAATGAAGAAAGAGTTCAAGAAGATTAATATTGATACCATTGAGGTTGGTCTTGGCTGATTTTTCCTGTATAGGTTCATAACGACAACTTCCCAAAACGTTCACCCTCCCAAAACGTCAACTTCCTAAAACGTTCACCCTCCCAAAACGTACACTTCCCAAAATGGTAATTCACTAAATGTCTATTTCCCATTTCGTCCACTTTCCCAAAACGACCACAAAACTACAATTTTTTTTTTATTAAAATGTTACGGGTTCCAGTCCCGTGACAAGACAAATATTTCTATGCGTGAATATGGTATGATGTTTCCTGATATTTACTACCCGTATTGAATCATATGGGTGGACGATAAAGTGATTCTTTTATTTTTCAAGAAAATATAGGGCAAGTGTTACATTTTGTGAATGAGACGTTTTGGGAGTAGTCGTTTTGAGAAACGGACTTTGGGAACTGGTTGTTTTGGGAAGTGGACGAAATAGGAAATAAACATTTAGGGAATTACCATTTTGGGAAGTGGACGTTTTGGGAAGTTGTTGTTATAAACCTAAAGGATTTTTCCTAGGACTCTAAGGACAAATGTATAGATTGTACAGTCTTGGAAACTTGGTTTGTTTGGTGGATGTTGTTTCGCAGATTGCTACACTACGTAAATTTTATGTGTATACATAATTCATATTCATGTGGCTAAATATTAACAGCCGCACCGGTCGATCGACCAGGTTAAGCTACGCTTGCCGCGGTTGGTCTGTGGATGGGTGACCATCGTTACATACTGAGATCCCTCCGTGCCTCGGAAAGCACGATAAGCCGTTGGTCCCGGCTGCCATTCGTGGATCTTTGACAGTCATTACGTGTGCTAAGAAGCCCGAAAGTCCGACCACCAGTCATACCAAGGGGTATCGTATTACCCAGTAACTGGGTTGTGGAGGTCAGATAGGCAGTCGCTCCATGTAAAATACTGGTATTCAGCTGCATCAGGTTAGACTGGAAGCCGACGCTAGCATAGTTGGGAAAAGGATAGGCAGATGATGAGATTGTCAGTCGAATTACCACCATTACCATTACTATTTGGCTTCTACATGATGACATAAAATAGAAATAAACCACTCATAGTTGTGCAAGCAATTTTACAAAGAAACTTAAGATGGGATAGGGGATGGATGGGGTGGATGGGATTGTGTTGAATTGACACAAAAATTACCCATAAGTTTTCCACAATAAAACTAGTTTATTGCTATAGTTTGACCAAAACTGCTGTACCGCGCCTTCGGTATGTGCGTGGCGAGAAGGGGGGGCAGTGCAGGCCGCTCATTCGTCATCGCTCACGGCGTCCCGCCCCCCGCCTCGCCGCGCATTCCTCCCGCCTCGCCGCGCATTCCTAAGACGCGGTACAGCGGTTTTGGACAAACTATAGTAATCATTTTATAATTCTGAGGACACCTACATTATATAAACTCACACCTTTTTCCCATGGGGTTAGGCAGAAACACAGAGCGTCACCTCCTGTAATCTTTAGATACTCCTGTTGCTGACCGATTTACTAAATAATTACAGGATGTTAACGACGACTTAGCAGACATGTTGGAGCAGGCTGATGAGGTGCAGGAAGCTCTTGGTCGCCAGTACGGCATGCCGGAGATCGATGACGACGAGCTCAACGCTGAACTTGATGCTCTTGGTAAGGGACAAACCATTTTCAGTCTTCTCAGTCTAAACTTCACGGACGGCACGGTTGGCGCAGTGGCTGAGCGATCGACTGCTGCGCTGCGTTTGTGTATGTGAGTTTAAATGTTTGTAAACGCACCCACGATACAGAAGTAATTCCTAGTGTGTGGCAACGTTTTAATAAAAAAATAATAAAAAAGAATTAAAACTTGGTATTTTTTTAATGTTATGCATAAAACACTTGTTATAAAATTATAAAATATTGGGTATAAAATATTCGACACGTGAATGATGTCCTTTAGATTTTTGGGTTTATCGGGTTTCGGGTATTCTAATAATCAAATCATAGTACTCAATTTGTTAGTGGCACTACAAATTTGCATCCACAGATACGTTTTCTGATCCATTTGTTTACATTTTCATCAGATACTTTTTGAACAGACCATACTTGTGCCCTTCTACACCTACCTGTTTCATCATCGTTTGTTCTTTCATCTTCATACTATGCATTTAGTCATATACGATCTTATAGTCCTGCACTTTTTTCCAGGTGACGAGATAGCCCTAGACGACGACGCGTCCTACCTCGATGACGTAGTAAAGGCCCCCGCGGCTCCCGACAAGGAACCGGGAGCCGACAGCGTACGCAACAAAGATGGCGTCCCCGTCGACGAGTTCGGACTGCCGCAGGTTCCCAGCGCTGCGCAAACCTCGCGCTGAGTTGTGACGTCAGAGTCACAAGCCATGCGGTACAGGTAATGGCTTTAAAAGTTTCTTTTTTTTAATATTTCGGCTATCTTTGATTATGTAGTACAGTATGTCTGCCATTTTAGTTTCTGTTTGAGTCGATTGTAAGGCTCTTAGATGAATCTAAAGAAAATATCTGACGCTTTTCTGTTTGTTCATTTGTGCCATTCATTCAGCATCTTTCATTCGGAAGTGAAACGTCTGAACATAGAATGAATCATAAGTGACGATGTTGTATTTCAGCACTCTGCATCTTTCACTCGCCAACCGAATGATCGCCCATTCCTACATAATTTGATCGGACTCATAAACGTGGAATGAAAAAAAAAATCACATCTACTCGTGCAACGTCTGTAATCGGCTTAACTTTATTAAGACGCATGTGTACCACAATCGGTACAGATTTGTACCAGCTTGTCCCTGAGAGGTTCAGCACAGTTAGGTCATATCATGATGCGTTTTTGATAGACGTTCATGTGACAATATAACGTTATCTCACTCTGTCACCCTGAACAAATAGCTTCACAATATCACCAATGAAGAGTAAAAAATATAATATCAATACAGGGCTCTATCACTTGCACCACTAACACGTCTGTGCATAACTTGATCTGATAACCTTGCGTGTATTTAACTAAACTTGTACTGTATTTTTCACCACACATCATCTAAACTACTTAATATTATAAAGAGAAAATATTAGATTTTTGATATGTTTGTAATTGTTACGCTTTAACACTTAAACGGCTGAACGGATTTGAATGAAATTTGGCACATAAGTAGACTATAATCTGGAGAAGGACATAGGCTATTTTTCATCCTGGATCGCAGACCAAGTCATGGGCAACAGCTATTATCTATACATTCAGAATGGTACCTATACTGCATTAACATAATCTGATAATTGATTAACTAAGAGCTTAAACCATTACGATTTCACTTTGTAACTCAATCATATTGTTCATTCAATGTCAGCACAGCACTCATTTATTTTAAAATTATTTTATAAGTACATACTTCATTGATTTAATAGCAGAATTTGAATTTATATACTTGCTTGAATAAAGAAATGTTGTAAGATCTGCACCCTAACTGCGTAACACACGATCATAATCTAAATCATTTTGAAGGATATTGCTAATCCATTGCTTCATATGATCGAAAAATTTGTCTGCTCAACAACATAAATAACGCAAGGAATGTTGTTGAACTGTCAAAGTGAAAGCCATTGTTACTGATAGTGTGTTACGCAATTACCCCTCTTTTTAAATATGAATGTAGAGCCAGAATTAAAAGGTTAAGCAAGCTGAATGTGCTTATATCACCTTTTCAAACTGTCAATCGCGTTCATAATGTTGGCAGTATGTAGTTGGATAAATAATCAGTCTCGTACACTGTGACTGTAAAATTGCCCTAAGGCCCTTTGTACACGGCACGGTTTCTTTACGGTACGGTATATAAACCGCGACGTAGAAAAAACGTGTCTGTCAACAGGCTTCCATAGTGATCCATACAACACTAACGACCGCGCCTACACGGCGAATAAACCGTAGTTTTTCACGGCAAAAAAATGTGTGGTAAAGGGCCTAAATGTGCTTAACCGTTTCTTTCCTCGACTGTACATTTATAATGAAAATGCTTTTCTTAAATTTTTAGAGCCTGTTGTCTATATGCAAATCTGCTAACTAGTAATATGAAATTCATTTTTTTGAAAAAAATCTGGGTTCATTGTTTTCATCATGCAAAGTGAATCAAAATTTATAATATTCTATTAATTGTTTTGTGATTAAAATTCTATTCTTAGTTGCCGTAACAATCTGTAAATGTAATCTAGTTCTTATAATTTTTATATACTTAAGTTAAATATATTATTATCTTTATAATTGAGCTGTTTTTTTATTATAATAATATTTATTTCCTTTCTGTCATACGGAAAAACTATTGAGTCATAATTTAAAAATTATGGTACAGTCAACGATTATGTCAACACTTGGCAACTTTCAATTGCGATTTTTTCGTGAAATAACGTATGCAACGTTGAAATACGACGCACTACATAAACCTATGGGTTCGAAAATGCTATCTTCGTAACAACATAACATTACATTAAAAAATAAAGGAGTAAATCGCTTTTAAATAAAGTCGAGTGTATAAATACCTTTGCTCGTGACTGTACACACGACGACACATTAAGATATTATATATTTCCAGTTTTATCTGACCTCGCATTGTTTAGGCTTTTCGTACAATGAGAACTCAGCTTATACTGGAAATGTATAGCTTGATATGTCGAGCGCAGTCACTTGTTTCTTTTCTTCTCTATTTAAAAAGTAACACACAACATGCTTTTATAAGCCACGTGAAACAAGCCTACTGAAATTCGTTTGAAGGCTTTCTCGATTGCGTCTCGATTGAACTTGGTGTTCGTGGCCAACAACTATCTATACCCTGTCCATTAGGTAAACCGTTTTTTGACAGGTGGAACTAGTGATTGCAGCAACACGCAATACATTGATTGATACACGTACGGTATTACAATGTCTGTAAGAAGCCATAAATAAGAAAATTCAATAAGATAAGGCAGTTTATGTCTTTATTTTATTACACATTATAAAGTTACCTTTTAAGTTATCTGGAATACGTATGTTCTAAGACAGCTGTCAAAAAACGGTTAACTTACAAATCTTAAATTCACTGACAGACAACGCACAGCCTAGACCACTGGGTCTAGACACATGAAATATTCCGCAAGAGTTTCCTGTATGACGAAAGTGCGCGCTAAGGAATGATTTAAAAAAAATCATTCCCTGAAGCGGTTATTTAGGGGATAATTTTTTTTATGGAAGAAACATGAAGCATGATTGCATCAGTTGAGAGCAGTAGCGGCCCAATGGTAACGCCCGCGACTTACGAATAGGTCGTAGGTTTGAACCCAGACAGCCTCTTTACGTTGTAAAAATTATTTCATCACCACTCAAAACCGTAAAGCAAAACATCGTGAGAAAACCGGCATCTCTTAGGACCAAAAATCCAAAGACGTGACATCTACCAACCTGCACTGGGCCCGCGTGGTGGATTACGACCCACTCTCACCGAGGTGGCCTGTGTCTCAGCAGTGGGAACAAATTAGGCTCATTAGGCAAATTGCTCAACTCACACGAGAAACTCGGTGGTAAATAAAAATACCCATATAATTAAGTAGGTAGGTATGTAATCAACCTTTAATTAATATATAATAATAATTTAATTGAATTATATTACACAGTCAACTCTAAAATACTGTTATGTTCATCACGTAGACACTGCTTTGCATACTGATACACAGTAAATCGGTAACGGCACTGGCGTCCTCTCGACGCAATAAATAAGACTCGCCCTCATTATATCCTACTTTATTTATGTACAACCACTCTGAACAGTGATAATTACTATATATTGTAGACAGTCTAATAGTTATTATCTATGAATAAATTAGCACTCGTAACTTAATCTAATGCTTCCTGTCCGGTCTTTGGCAAGAAGAAGCAGAGTATTGCAGCAACTGTGGATGAGAATTGAATAGGTTAGATATCACATTTCAAGAGAAGGCACAGCACAAGGAAAGGTGGAAGAATATGGGGGAGGCCTTTGCCCAGCAGTGGGACGATATAGGTTAACGGAAAAAAATCACATCCTACTAATATTATAAATGCGAAAGTTTGTAAGGATGTATGGATGTTTGTTACTCTTTCACGCAAAAGTACTGATCGGATTTGAATGAAATTTGGCACACAGATAGTTTATAACCAGGAATAACACATAGGATACGTTTTTATCCCGATATTCACACGGGATCGAAACTTATGCGGGTGAAATCGCGGGGCGCAGCTAGCTTCAAAATATTCCTAAAGTTACAAATACGCCAAAACCAAGATCACGGACGCTACCCCGAAAGCCGCTAAGCTTTAGTGGGGCTAGGCCGGACATGTCTGCCGCATGTCAGGTGACAAATTGGCTAAGAGAACCACCGATTGGCTCCCACTAAATGCAGGACGCCATCGCAGCAGGCCAAGACGAAGACGGCGGGACGAGCTTGACTCCTATCGAAAGGACCGGCCAGCAGTAGCAAAAGACAGGATTGTGTGGAGAAGGAAGAGGGAGCTCTTTGCCCTGTAGTGGGACAATACAGTCTAATAAAATTAGATAAATAAGTAGCCTTGATAAATTGATAGGATTCGTCCCCCATGGTAAGGTCACCAAACAGGCGGACTATCTGATAGTAAGTCACAGCCGCCTAGACGTCTTTAATATCAGAGGCAGTAGGTGTGTTGCCAGCCTTAAGACAAAGCTGAAATTTCTTATACAGGATGGCAGAGACATCGACAACCTTTCGTGCAACCTGCTACCATACATTCAGTACATGATTCTGGCACCCACTGCGTGGAAAGAAACGTCGTTTATATAAAAAAAAACCGCTATTTCAAAAAAGTGCAATACTTACGCATTCAAAATGTATGGAGCACCAACTTTTTTAAAACCTACGAAAAATTTCAACGCAGGGAGTCCATAATCATGTACTGAATCCATGGTAACAGGTTGGGTTGGGTGTCAATGTCTCTGCCACTCTGTATATTCATTTGCCAGTAATTACACCGGCACCCATACCGTTCAAACCGGGACACAGCAACGCTGCATGGCATCAACACTCTAATTGCGTAATACACTATCAATCTCAATCTGAATCATTTTGAAGGATATTGCTAATCCATTGCTTCATATGTTCGAATAATGTGTCTGCTCGACAACGTAAATAACGCAATGAATGTTGTTGAACTGTCAAAATGAAACCCATTGCTATTGAAAGTGTGTTACGCAATTACCCCGCAGAAACAGGCATGGTGCAACATAGTATTTTCCTCGACAATATGCTTAAAGAGCTTTGCCACTGCTAAAACGTTTTGTACGTTTACTTGTATAGTATTTCTATCTTACGAAATGACGCGCGCTTTACTTGTGCTTAACAAGTGTACAAATACGCTGTGAATGTGTCTGTAAGCGCAGAAGCTGTCGTCGTCCGAGACAATGGCGAAGTCATAAGTTCGTATATGTGGGTGTGTTATATGCTCACGCTACTCTTCTCCACGCACACATGCACAGCGTGTTTGTACACATGGTTAACACAAGTAAAGCGCGCGGCGCTTCGTGAGATAAAATACTTTATTATCAAAGTTAAGCAAAGGTAGATACTTACGGAAAATCAATGCCGCAAACACGACGATGGGGATTACGCAATTGATGTCTATGAGGTAGCCGAAGGTCAGGTTGCCTATGAGACCGCCACCTCGACCCGCCGTTAGGGACAGTGCGGCTGCCATTACCCTGGGAAATACATTAAAACATTAGGACACAAGGGAAATAGGCAGGATTGTATTAGGACCGCGATGGGGTCCGCACAGGTGAATATAAGGCCAAGCGCGCAGTGCGATGCGATTTTTTTACGACGCGAACGCTAATATACCTAATGTTTCAAGCGATTATTTACCGTAATGCGTAGACTCTCGTATATTGGAATTGTTCACAGATTGGCAATTATTTTTCACAATAATTATATTTCGTGGCGCGCTTAGCCTTACACCCACATTTTGCAAGCTGTTTTAGTCCAATAAATAATGTCAATAGTTTTATTTACCTGAGGTTTGTAGGGAACAAGTCGACCAGCACGCAGAACACCAGACTGATGGCGAGTGATGTGCAGGCTTCAAAGATACACGATAGCACCAAGTTCTGTAGTGAGTTCTGTACGAAGTACAAGCCGACCGTCACCAGGCCGGCCAAGCCCAAACTGAAGACTGGAATTTAATTGTTTACGTTACTATTGGTGATCATTTGATGTAAAAGGGGCATGTACCTATGCATGAATCGTATGAACATACTATTACACGGCAACCTGTACCTGTACGCACGACGACATATCAAGCTATACATTTCCAGTATAAGGTGACTTCTCATTGTACGTAAAGCTATGACAATGCGAGGTCAGCTAAAACTGGAAATGTATAGCTGAATATGTCGCCGTGTGTACCTAAAGTATCAATCTGCTAAACAATATATGTCCCTTACAGTAAATCAATTAAAATTGAAAGAAGAATAATATAACTGTTAGTATATGCAGTAGGCCGCACGTCAGTGGTAGCACTTTGACCTTGAACTGGCCAAGCATAGAACGGAGTTTTAATATAATAAGCCCAGATTCACAAGGGAGATATTTTCCCGCCGCGATGATTTTTTCGCGCACTAGATTTTCAAGGCACTGCTTAGAGCCGAGAGTTGAAAATCCGTCAGTGTGTTTTTTCGACGAACTGGGCACTGTTGGATTCTCAATTTTCCAGTGCGCGATAAAATCCCGACGCGATATTTTTACACCCGTGTGGGAACGGGGGCTCAGAGGCCCGCTTATACTGGTTTTATAACTACTGCAGGGTACCGTAAAAACTATGTGAATGACTTTATGATATTATAAATTGTAATGCCACTTACTCAAGAAGAATTTAGCTCCAAGTCTGTGTACGCAGAGAGGCAGCCACAACGACGTGGGGATGCAGGCGAGACCGACTATCAGAGTATGCATGTATACGCTTGAATCGATGGTCTTGAGACAGTCGAAGGGATCCCCCTCGTATTCGTCCACGACAACAATGCCAGAGACGTCACAGACAGAAGCAGACGTGTTGGGGAAGCGCTGCTCGAACTCTTCGTAACGGTTGAATAACTCGGGGAACCAGATCATGAGGGTGTAGTAACTGAAATTGATTTAGCGTGTATAGAAAATATAAGAATAAAATGCGTAGGTCGATTCCCCTAGAAGTAACAAAGGTACTTCTAAGGTAAATAATGAGAGTATGAGCTGTACAGTCACCAAAAGAGATAAGTAACCAGAGTCGTCGGATATAGTTGAAGTTTAGTAAAAAAACCGATGCATATGTTCGCATGAAATTTAATTATATAAATGAACTGTTTGTTTTCTATTAATTAAATTAAATTTTATTCGAAAACATTCATTGGTTTCGTACTAAACTTTAACTATATTTGACGACCCTGGTTACTTATCTCCTTTGGTGACTGTACCTACAGTTTGCAAAGAAAGTCGATTTACACTTTTTCGAATTATTATAGACAGCAAAAAAAAAAACAGACACATTGACGCATACGGGTAAAAACATTGGAACAGCGGGGTAATTGCGTAACACACTATCAGTAGCAATGGGTTTCATTTTGACAGTTCAGCAACATTCATTGCGTTATATATATGAAGCAATGGATTAGCAATATCCTTTTTTTTTTTTTTTGTGGATGGGAAGTCATCAAATGACCCCTCCCGCTCTGGGTGGAGTGGAAGGGGGTGTCAGACTCTTATTGACTAAAACCCACCCGTGTTCCTTCCTTAGCCCTTTATGCTCCAGGGCAGCGGTAACCCTTTCGGACGATCCTGCTACCCCGGCAGGCTTTTAGCAATATCCTTTAACATGATTCAGATTGAGATTGATAGTGTGTTACGTAGTTAGGGTGGTGATTAACCCTTCGTATGCTAGACCGGACGTGGATCCACGCGAGACACAATGGCTTTTTAACTGTAACTACGGCATTGAAGCGCCTAAGAATTAAATTAATCTACAATACAGCTCAAGTAAAAGGAACAGTGTTATCTACTTTTGTTGCTGACCGTAACATGAAAAGGTTTTTTGGCAGAAACTTTTGTGTCACTACAGCAAAAAAAAAAAAAAGGTTTTATTGGGACTCGCACAGGAATACCACAAACTAAACTGAACACACTCTTAAAAACATAAAAAATAAAACAAAAGTAAAATGAAAATAAAAACGGGAATTCCTGTTCGAGGCCAAAAGGCCTAGGGGACTTCCCGTTTTAAATGTCCGTTTTCCACTTTATGCAGCATTATGCTGAGATAGGTCTCAGCCTGATGATGCGACATTTAAAAATAAGTATCGCAGCGCTGGTATTCTGACGGGGCCCGCTGTGAAGCAACTAGATTTTACACTTAGAACAAACGTTCTAAGTCTCCTCACCTTGTGGTCAATCCGAACTGGATGATGCAAGTGAGGACCGTGTATTTGAGGTAGGGCGGCCTGCACAGAGCCTTGGTCTGTACCCAGATCTCAGAGAACAATCGCTTTAATTCCTTGCGTTTGCGAATGCTCAAGGATCGGACGGACTTTACAGAGGTCGCAGAGCCTACTGATACAGTTCGGTGTTTCTCCTTGAGGCTTTTGATCTGAAAATCAAGAATTACATGAATAAGTCCTAAACTACCTATGTAGCTAAAATAACAAAAGATTGTGATGGTGGCTCGTTGGTTCAGTGGTCGCAAGCGCTATTGCTGAGCATGACACGGTTCGATTCCCAGGTCGGGCAAAGTGTTATTGTGTTTTCCATCAGGAATTTCTCAGTAGCCGTCCTGAGCCTGGATTTACATGGGACTTTAACATAACTGGCGGAATCTGGGTAGTACTATAGGCATACCTCTGCCTAACCCTTCGGGGATTATAGGCGTGGTGTTGTTATGTGATGTAGAATAAAAAAAATTAAAAATATGGGTAGGTAAGTTTAAATACAACTCTATAACTCTATACCTAAAGTAATTAAGGAATCAAAATCACTTCCAACTTCTAAAAGGCTATTAAAGCACCATGTTTAGAACAATGTTTGAATTGTAAGTCTGTACTCTATTTTATATTTAAGTATATAACTTAATTTTAGTTCATAACCCAGCCAAACCGTCGCCTATCTTAATTTTTATGGTTTTCCTCATAGGAGTTCACTCCTATGAGGAGAACCATAAAAATTAATTGTATTCTTTTTGTGTGAAATAAATTACCTTAAACCCTAAAAATTTGGCTAGAAGAGGTGACTAATGAGATGACAGATAGTAGGTGTATGGAAGAAGACATTCTGAGCGGGCTGACCCGACCATCATTGCATTGATAATGCAATGATGGTAGGGTCTTAGTCACAATATTTTTCTCATGCACTCAAATGAACGACGACCATACTTTAAACAACATTTTTTGTTGTCTGCTAAATATTGATGAATTTCATTACAAAATAACATGAAGAACAAAACAAAGGTGGTGTGACAAGTTCTTACCGGGTAGTTATCGGGGTCATCGCCTGTGTTGCTCTTGTAGATGCCTTTAAGAACCTTGAGGGCATCATCATAGTCACCGCACTCCATCATAAACTTGGGGCTTTCGGGGAAGGAGAATAGCCAGAAACCGAGCACCAGTGAGGGGAGTCCACACGCGGCTACGAACCAGTTCCATGAGTCGTAGGAGAAGGTGCCGCTCTCGATACGGATCCCTGTGATTGGAATGATGCCCCAAGCGATCACTGTAACCAGATAATTGTGGGTATTAATTTTCGACCGTAACCAAGTGTTAATAATCCATAAAATCGATGGACCGCAATCTAGTCGAACCATTAAAGTGAGCGCTGGGCAAAAGTCTCCACACAATGGGTGCCTGAAGATGGCACGGCACGGGGCCGCCGAGGCTGGCCCAAAAAGAGATGGCGAGATGACCTGAAGGCCAATTCCCGTAATTAAAAAAGTTCAAAATCTAGTCGCAATCTTCAAAAATCAATGTCAAAAATGTAGGTAAATTATAGGAATTTTTGTCAGATTGAGACTGAGATCAGACTGTGAACGTTCTTAAAACTACGAGAATTGACCCTCTGGACGCGTACTGCGAGGGCTGGTTCGAGGAGGCACGGGAAGAGAGTTCCTAGAAGGATTCGGGAGAGGCCTTTGCCCAGCAGTGGGGCATTATAGGCTAACACGAAAAAAGAAAACAAGTGTGGTCAACTGCCAAACTAACAATTAATTAGGTCGAGTGAAGGTATACCTATTTGGCTAGATAGCGGTCCATCGAAGTCAACCAGTCGATATTGATCAGCTCGCCTCAAGCCATGATGGATGGTCGATCGCTGAACGCAACCACAACTGGATCAACCGACTGATAAACGGTGGGATATAATCACCGAAATCTAGTCGAACCCTTAAATTAAGCTGGACTTAGACTAGTAGTTGCAGTTAACACCCTAACAGGCAGTCAACGGGAGACTTGCGTAACACTATCAGTAGCAATAGCTTTCATTTTGACAGTTCAACAAAATTCAATGCGTTATTTACGTTGTTGAGCAGACACATTTTTCGAACACATGACGCAATGGATTAGCAATATCCTTCAAAATGATTCAGAGATTGATACTGTGTTACGCAATTAGGTAGCAGGTAGTGGTAAAAACTTACATGGCAGCAAGATGACTCCAAGGGTCCAGAACATTTCCATCCAGCAGAGGATCTTCTCTCTGTATTTGGTCTGTTGGAATTCACCCAGGTAGGGGAAGACGATACCCATAGCTCCAGCAACTCTGCAAATAAAAACGATATTACATGTTACGCCTACAATTTAGGATTTCTGCCACTTGACTGTGATCGGACTGGTATGACTAGGGTTTACTTATAAACTACTAGCAGCACCCCGCGGTTTCTTCCGCATAAATTACGATCCCATGGGAATATCGGGATAAAAACGTATCCCATGTTTTAATCCTGGTTATAAACTATTTGTGTGCCAAATTCCATTCAAATCCGTTCAGTAGTTTTTGCGTGAAAGAGTAACAAACATATCCATCCATCCATCGCTCCTCACAAACTTTCGCGTTTATAATATTAAAGTTAAAAGATGGCATGGTTAAGCAGTCGCTAATCACTACTTAACTTTAAGCAGCGTTTATGAGTAGATGCAGGGGTACCTTGGTCAGCGTTGTCAGATTTTTTTTCGGGTAAAACTGGATTTTGAAGCCCTTTTAGTATAAAAAGCGGGATACTTTCGAAAGCGGGACAAAAGATAAAAAACGTAATTAATTGTCCGTTAAGAGAATGCGTTCTTTACACCTATCATTGCGACAATTCTAGTAGCTAATAAAGATCAATTCCGCAAAACACATATTTGTTTGTATGAAACTGACAGGCGTCAAGAACGCATTCTCTCGACGGCCGCACTGTAGATTTTTTACTACTTATTATTTTATTTGAGTTTCAAATTAAGTTTACAAATAAGATATATTCGTAGAAAATGTATTTTAATAAAAATATGTTACTTTACTATTCAAATAACAATATCTGTTTGGTTTACCTTGTAAGGCATTTAAGTGTTCAGAGGAATATAATATTATATACCTACTTAAAGAAGTAATACAAAAAGGGAAAGGGTGTGATTACCGAGATGACGACTAATAGAGAAGTATGGAAGGAAAAGACATGTTGCACCGACCACGAATAAACTGGGAAAAGGTCAGGATAATGATGATAAATAAGTAATTAATACACTTACGAATAACTTATTTATTTTTCTATCCCCGAAAAGCGGGACTGAGCCTGTCCCGCGCAGGACATTGAATTTTAGGCTAAAAATCGGGACGTCTGGCAACGCTGACTAGGTATATGTGTCGGAGATTATCCAACGGTATTCTACACCTTGTGTACTCGAACTCTGGTGAGCATAAACTGGTAAACGTGAGATTATGAGACCTCTAAATGGAAGCCGGTTACAGAACCTATAAGTATTTACATAAATTTAGTCAGAAATCAGTATTAATCACTTAAGTGATACAGTTAATAAGACTCAGGGCTGATTTTTCCATCGCCAGATAACTTTTATTCGAGGAATAAAATTGACGTTTGACAGTTTTTGTATGAAATAACTGTCAAAATTTCAAAATTATTCCTCGAATAAAGTTGTCAGATAATTAAAAAATCAACCCTTAATTATGTATTGATGTAAAGTTGCTGTACTTCCTAATGTAGGTAGATAAAGAAACAACCACACACACTGAACGGTTCCGTATTTGGGATGAATTTATGCCAAAAACAAAGTTAACATTGTACTTGATTTTTTTAGAGGTCCAAGGGACCGTAGTAGACCGTAGTAGCCCTACGTATTTGATATTAATTTCAACTTGATACCCCGGGGCGTTTCTGATTTTCTTGACAGACTGACAGCAGACCGACGAACAACGAAGTGATCCTACAAGAGTTCAGGTTTGACCTACATTTTGAGGTAAAACCTGAGCAGAAAATACAAATGAAGAAATTAGATATTTTACTGTCCGGATGTTACATTTTACATTAAGTATAAACAAATCAATCGAACTGGTTTTCTGTTAATGGCTCTGATGACACCATTTTACTCGTCATTATAGTACAAGTTGTATCTACAATAATTGTTAAATGGAAGCGTGAGCTTAGAATCAATTGTAGCGTGTCTGTCCGCATGATTTGTGTCCTCCATTGTTTACTAGTAAAGAAGAAAAATACCTTAAGAGGCAACGAAACACGAATGTGAGGCGTTTTGTGAACATTGTGGGCCCGTAACATTCATCACCTCCTTTCCCGGGAAAGTCTTACCGGTTTCGAGTCATTCAAAATGTTACCTGCCTAATTTATAATTAGAAAAAATCTGCCAAGCCTTTTCCCAATTATGTTGGAGTCGGCTTCTAGTCTCACCGAATCCAGCTGAAGACCAGTATGTTATATGAAGCGACTGCCTATCTGACCTTCACAACCCAATTACTGGGTAATACGATACCCCTTGGTAAGACTGGTTGTCAGACTTTCGGGCTACTGGGTCGTCAATAGCCCGAAAGTCTGATAACCAGTCTACGTACTTATCCTACAATGTAACGAATGCCAAAGATCCTCGAATGACAGCCGGGACCAACGGCTTAACGTGCTTTCCGAGACATGGGGTCTTGAATAGTCTTGATATGTAAAAACGGTCACCTATCCACGGATCAACCGCGGCAGGCTTAGCTTAACCTAATTGATCGACCCATGCGGCTGTTATCACTTAGTCACAAGCCCCCCTCCTCCAATTTATAATTTCAAATGAAGCCATTGTCATTTTCCTCCCTTCAGCAACGCTTGCATTTTACACTTTAAGGATTTCACGATTGGCTATAGTTTGACCGAAACTGCTGTACCGCGCCTTATGAATGCGCGGCGAGGCGGGAGGAATGCGCGGCGTGGCGGGGGGCGGGACGCCGTGAGCGATGACGAATGAGCGGCCTGCACTGCCCCCCGTCTCGCCGCGCACATACCCAAGGAGCGGTACAGCGGTTTTGGTCAAACTATAGATGTAGTTCCTACCTATAAAAGCAAACCACGTAACAACAACTTCGTTTTTTAAACTCTGGCTGGAGGCCTTATTTATTGACGCATCCACAGGCTAGCCCGGCTAAGCAGACGACAACCTCATAGGTTGAACTGCGAGATGCCATTATAAATAAAGAAATAAAAATAAAACACCTTCGTGCAAATCTATCGCTGATTTCAGAGCTCAAATGATGTCTTATTATAGAAGTCACGTGCATGCGCCGCATGTCTGTATCACTCTTTTTCTAACTAGCTATGTGTGTGGCGCATGCTATTATTTATTGCATGCTATTATTTATATCTATAGATGATTCTTAGTATCTACTGTTGTTAAGTCTGCAAATAAGAAAGAAAAAAGTTCGGGAGGGACGGCCGCCGGGAGTTTTGGTTCGTTCGGTTCGGGTTCGTTCGGGAGTTCAAATCTCTCCCGTCTTACTATAAATGAGCGAGTTATAAACTTCCAATACCATTGGTATATTTATTTAACTTTAAAGGCAGCCCAACCTTTTTTAATGGACCCCATGAAAGATAAAGGAACGATTCCCATTTTAAACAAAATACATTGGGAAAGTATTTCAGTGTTAATAATTTTACTTAGTTGCTAGAATACTTACGAAAAACCATTAATGAATCGACACGCCATGAAGATCGGCAGGATTTGGACGAAGGAGGAGATAATTCCGATGAAGCCATCTATCAGCAGGGCCGAGACCAGCACTACCTTTCGGCCCTTTGTGTCAGCCAAGCAGCCCCAGAAGTATGACCCGAGCACCATGCCTGCCGGGAAACAACACACATTAACACTATCCATCTTATTATAAAACTAAATCTAACTTAAGTTCTAGCCTAAGCCTTTGGGTGAGTATTTTTATTTCGAACTTTATTTAAGATTTATGCAAAATTCTTAACATCTACTAAAATGACAACTTAGCACTAAACGAAGCTGTCATTTTTGTATAAAGAACTGTATTTCTATAATAGTTAGGTTCTTAATTCTATAACTGGCTCGGTAATTTGAACCTTATATCTAAATAAAAACTTGTTTTGTAATAAGGGGGCTTATGTCTACCAAATTCCTCAACAATTTTTTATTATCTTCAACTTTTTTGACCGACGTTTTTAACCTACTTTATAATGCTAATTAACGATAGAAAGAAAGAAAGAAAAATGCGTTTATTGGCATTACACAAAATGAATAGGCACCTTAAAACTATAAAAACAGAATCAAAGATTATAATGCCAAAACGGGCCACAGCTCAGCATAATGTCAGATGACAACACAAGTGTACCACCTAACGCTGATTTTCAGCTGCAGCCCACGAGTGCCACGAATTCTACACATTCCAATCCGCATTGATACAAACATTACATCAGGGTAAAAAATTTTACTGCTCAAAGTTGGAGTTAACTAATAGTTAATTATTTGACCATTGGATAAACTAACAATTGTACAAAAAACAAATTTTGCTAATATTTAACCATTAGTTACTATTTTTAACAATTGGTTGAGTTAACTACGGATCAAAAAACCGGCCCTAAGATACAGTTAGGAAGTCTTGGTAAACCTAGGATGGCTTAGAATGGGGACTAATGTTAAATGGTAAAACATGTTTTGGTCAAAGAAAGCCATATACCCCTAAGATACAGGCCGTGCTTGGTTTGGGGTCAACGGTCATTCTGATGTACAGACCAATCAACCTTGAACCTTAATGGTTTAGCGATAAAGTTGAAAATCTATTAAAGAAATTTGACAGGTTGTAGTCATGTGCTGGCGTCTGTACAAACTTAATTGTGTTAAATGTAAGCTATAGCAGTGTTCATAATCTATCATGTATTTTAAATTGATTTTTGAGTGACCATTTGTAACAAAAAGGGCCTAATAAGTTTTTAATTGTAATGGAATTTGAGCTTTGTTAAGTATGATATTCAGTTTGTTGTTCTATAATTTGAAAATTATATCAAATTCTTAATTCAAATATAACTGTCAGCCATCATCTTTTCTTTTTTGACAGTAAAACATTTTGTATTCTTTTTATATTTGAGGTAAGGGAAGAGGCAGTGCACCTGTGGCTGCGCACACACCTGTGCACTATAATGTCTCCCGCGCCGAAGGCTAGTCTCCGTTGAAATAGGCCGCCTTGGCCGAAAACGGTCTGGAGGACTATATATTTGAGGTCTTAGAAAGAAAAAAGAAAAGAAAGAAAATACATTTATTTAGCATAGACTAAAAGTCACACAATACAACAGATACATAAATCAGATAACAACAAATAAACAACAAATAGAAAGTTTAGAGACATAATCTTACCCAACATAGGAGCTGCAGTGAGCCAGCCCTTGTCGGCGGATGTCATCTGGAAGTCACATGTCGCTGTCGGCAGGACGAACGACACTATAGTGATGCCGATGGCAGTGTTCGCGTATATCAGCCCCGTGATCGCCAGCAGGCAGAAATGGAAGCGACCGAAACCTGAAAAAGAAAAAGGCACTGTTACATTCGTTTTGTGAATACAACATTTCACTAGTAACATAATATTACGCCTCGTTTCCCCGAAAGGTTGGGCAGAGGTGTACAGTCACGAGCAAAAGTATGTATACACTAGGCTTTATTCAAAAGCGATATACTCCTTTATTTTTTAATGAAATTTTATTTTGTTACGAACATAGCATTTTCGAACCCATAGGTTTATATAATGTGTCGTATTTCAACGTTGCATTCGTTATTTCACGAAAAAATCGAAATTGAAAGTTGCTAAGTGTTGACATATTGGTGCTCGTGACTGTACCTACCTATAGTAAATCTACATTTCCCCAGTAATGTTTAAGATCCATGTAATAGGGGCTGAGCTTATTGCCATCAACCAGGCACAAATCCAAGCTACGGGCTGCTACTGAGGAATTCCAGATGGATAAACCCAATAGCACATTGACCGACCCGGGAATCGAAGCCAGGACCTCATGCACAGCAGTAGCGCTTGCGACCAACGAGGCAGTTCCATCTATAATTATAATATTAACTGAGCTAATCAATAGATCCTCCTACTAGTTACGATCTATTGTTCTTACTGTGATGCTTGTAATTTTCTCTCTCCTAACGTCACCAGTCACTTTGTTGGCACATACGACAGAATTTTAATTAATGCCATCAATTGTGCCGCTGGTGGAACAAAGCTATTTATACTTTTGTTTATGTACCGTTCATACATTCATATATCCCAATTCCTCCTGTCGGCTTTGAATCTTGTTGGATTTTGACGCGGCTATACGTTTAGATACGACTTTGAGAAGTAAGTTTGGAACTATTATCGCTGGTGTAATAAAGATAAAACTTTGTGTTTACCTGTTGCCGATATGGCATGTTCAAAGTCGGCTCCATGCTCCAAGAAGTCTAGACCTGTAAAGGATATAAAAATCACATTATTAGAAATTGTTCTACTGGAAAACTTCAAGATAAAGGTCTCGAAAACTGAGCGACGAGGAAAAAACACCAAATTTTCAACTTAACTGATAAAGCTCGCTTTATTACTACGTTTGTAATTGTTATGTGCGTTTCTGCTTTCATATTTAACTAATTATATGGTCATTTTCACACATGGACGTGCTTAAATGATTAAAACAATTTCACTTTTATTTTTACTCTATAGCTTTTGTAACCTGCAAATAACTAAAATATTGGCACTCTTTCGATTGGCTCCCAACTACGCAATGAGATGGCCAGACACGGCTATCAGTGATGTCGTGTGCAGAAATGTCCTTATACTATTGTAAGCTCTATCCAGTTACGATAAAGACTAATTTAGCGTGAATGATTTTTAGTTGTGAGGGTACATAGAAATTCTCAAGTTTGTCTTCTGCCAAAATTGCGGAACTGTCATAGTAAATAACCAATTACCCTCATTCTTCTAACAATAGTGTTACAATACGTTGATGATGAATGATGATGAAAATTAAAAATCAATGCCATTTCCTTATGAGGGTTATTCTCGTAATTTTAAGAACGTTCATACTCTGATCTCAGTCTCAATCTGTCAAAAATACCTCTAATTTCCCTACATTTTTGACAAGTTTTCGACATTGATTGTCGCCGAGATGAGATTGTGACTACTTAGATTTTGAACGTTTTTAATTACGGGAATTGGCCTTCTGTTGTTCTTTTTGACACAATTTTAGATATTTTTATCTCTTCTTGAAGGCAGAGGTAAATATCTATAGGTACACAGTCTAATTAAAGCGTATCATAGCCACAGTTATACCGTGGAATTACATGTAACAAGCCTATTTATAAATAAGGTGTTATGTACTGTTTGTAAATAATGTGTGTCTAATCTCTGTACCAATGTCATTGGGAATGAATACTTTTACAAGTTCGGGATTAACAACCGAAAACGACCGTCGATAAAGATTTCAGTTTGTTTCACAAAGCCGACAACCTAAAGTGTTGATAAACAATATGGATGACTGTTTTTATTTCTTGTTGATAATGTCAGTTTCAAGAGTCCGGTTCGAGTAGTTGAGTATATCTACGTGTTGATTAGAGTTGAATAATATTAGGTAAGATGTAGTTTTCCGAAAGAATAAATGTTCTGATTACACATTAGCAGTGCTGCTTTCATTTTGACAGTTCAACAACATTCATTGCGCTATATTTGTTGAGCAGATAAATCTTTCGAACATAATGAAGCAATGGATTAGCAATATCCTTCAAAATGATTCACTGTGTGATTGGTAGTACAGACGCCAGCACAACAAGTTACTACAATCTGTCAAATTTCTTTAATAGATTTTCAACTTTATCGCTAAAGCTAAGGGTTCAAGGTTGATTGGGAAAATTTGACAGTTTCGGGTAGGCTGGCTGGTCTGTACCAAGCCTTCAAATATTTATGAATGACATGGCATCACCACAGGCAGTCGTCTACTCGACTGCAGTCGACCAAACACATCCATCGATCCAGTAGCTACCGTGGCCTGAATCCAGCAAAAACAACGTCGAATTGTCGACTGTCTTCTGTTTTTTACTAACCGACGCAACGGGGTGAACCGACCTTTTGGGTCCCCGTTCAGACTTTGTCCGTCATTGTCATTTGTCCGGACTTCAACAAGGGGATTTTTTTGTAGATTGAACATTGTTAACTGATTACTTACTGTAAAAAGAAAGACTAAAAAGTAAAATGTTCGGGCTTTTATCATAATGTCCGGTTTTTTGTCAGGACTTTTCAAATTTGGAAATGGTAACCCTATTTCTAATACAAATAAGCGACGAACCAAATAATGTTGTCAACTGTAATAATATTTGGGTCGACTGGTCTAAGTATGTGGCGCCTAACTTTGTGTCAATTATTTCATTACCACTGCTCTCAAAACGGCGAAGGAAAACTTCTTGAGGAAACCGACATCTCTTAGAAACAAAACTTCGAATACTTGTGACATCTACCAACCCGTACTGGGCCCGCGTGGTGGATTACGGCCCACTCCCTCTCACAGAGAAGAGGGCTGTGTCCCAGCAGTGGGAACATTTTCGTCTGATTATGCTATTAAGTAGGTGCGTAAATAAAATTTACTAACACCACTTGTCAATATCTTGTATACCATACGATGCTTATCAGTCGTCTCCTACGATTTTAAGTTGATATAAATAAGTACTCTGCTATCATAGCATTTGTCTATACTTTGTACGAAGTTTGATTAAAATGACGTCTATCCTTATTTATTAGCAATATGGATACACTCGAACAGACGAGCCAATTGAAACTTATGTACTTCATTCATTACGGTGATTTTTTCAGACGAAACTTAGAACTTAAGGAAATAAGTGTTGTTTTTACAATTTCAAAATCTAAGCTTATGAATACCTTCAGTTATGCCTAAAAATCATTCATCTAATTGAACATTTAGGACCGAGGACAAAATTGTTTTTTTTTTCTCTAATAATATTTAATTAAGCCTTTTAGGCACGGAAGACAGACGCAGCAAGCCTTCAGAGAGAAGAAATAGCAAGTTAATGTATACCTATGTATTACATAAAGTGTACACATATTAAACTTATTTTATGGATGCGATAAGGTTCCGCCAAATTCAGTTTTTTGCAATTTTCAGATCAGTGTCAGGTTGTATGTTGATCAAATAAAAAAACGATTTGCGAGCGTAACCAATATGACTTAACAGAATTATAATCATTAGAATCAGCAATACAACTCCGTAAGTTAGAATTGGCCTCAAATGTCATGAAATAGTCATTCAATAGGGTAATATGAACGTAGAGAGATGTACTGATGGTTTTTCACAACATAATTCTATAAATAAATATTTGTTACGGCCGCGAATCATATTTAGATCAACATACAACCTGAGACTGACCAGCGAATTGATAAAAACCTGACGCTTTCGCCTTAAAGAGAAATATCTGTTAATATTTTTATTAAAATAATTTCCGGTGCTAACGCCTGCCTTTATTAAAAGATACGTAAGTATGATACGTCAAATACAAGGAACTTCTCAGAAAGAAAACTCTATTCTGTAAAAGTGTTATTGGGAAGACGGAGGTGAAGTGAGCGTAAAGTGAGCTGTCATTCCACCTGATGCTAGGTATTGACACTATTGACAGCTCACTTCAAACTCACTTCACTGAAGCTTCACGGTGAGATTATTACAGAATAGATCGGATGGGCTCCTACAAACCATTTCTAACTAGATTCACAGTAGATAGCTATATTGTTTTTTGTGGTAGATATTTATGTTCTAGATAATACAACTGAATTCAGATAGGGTCCAGACAATTTCAGCACAGAGGAGCAATTCCCATATTATAATAAGAACGTCCACATTCTAATCTCAGTCTCAACCTGTCAAAACACCAATCAATTTACATACATATTTGACAAGTTTTTGACATTGATTGTCGCTGAGATGAGATAGAAACTTGAATTTGAACGTTGTTTATGTACGAGAATTGACCTTCCAATTTGACAGTGACAGTAGTCGACACACTTTATCCTCTACCTATAATATACCACTCTTTTATTTGAGGCTACTGTTATTCTAGAGCTCGAAATCAGGTTAATCAAATAGCACTTGTAATTATTTTAAAACAAGTTAATTCAACGGTTAACAATTGTCAGCGTTATCTTATCTATCATAATGAAAGTACAGGTAGCATTGTTTACACGCACGATTAATCAATTTTATTATGAACGCGAGATGAAGGGCTTTAGAATCGTAAATAAATCAACCTGACATGTCTAAACATAGCAGGCTTTTTATCAGAATAACGTGTGTGTACAACGATTAGAGGTGACAAATGCGTGAAAATGACATCGTCGAATCAATTGCTTGCATTGTGGCTTCACTCAAGGACGGAGTTTCGAAATGGGTAAAACTTACATTGCAACAACACCTATGTAATTGCGCAAAAAACCTTTATATAATCAGTGATTATATAAAGGTTGACTTGGGTAGTTCCGGAACGAGTCATGAAAATGATATAGTTCCAGTCCCGGTACTACACCACTCACTCGTTCACTACCAATTCAAATGTGTCCTTTAGTTCCTCTAGTACCGAGTAGTCCCGACTATTACTCGTACCAAAGCACTCTGCTAGCTCTCGCTCGCGCCATCGCACATCGACGCACCGTTACGCCTATGATAGAACGAGATGGGAAGACATCGTATGTTCGTAATAGTTTTGTACTCGTATAGTCCCGAGGTAATAATATATCAGTTTTGCTTTGATAGTTCAGAACTACACGGTACTGGAACTATTCTGTGGTACTAATGAACTGAAAGCGTTCCCCGGTACTAAAGGAACTAATGAACTAGATGAGTGGACTAGTTCCGGAAGCAAAAATATACATATCACTCCTTATCTTTTGTTGGACACGTTTTGCGCATCTCTAATAATCACAATCCTGAATCATTTTGAAGGATATTGCTAATCCATTGCTTCCAATGTTCGAATGTCTGCTCAACAACGTAACTAACGCAATGGATGTTGTTGAACTGTCAAAATGAAAAAATGAAAGCCTTTGCTACTGTTAGTGTGTTACGGAACTGTCCTGCAGGATGATATTTTGAGGTAGGAGCACTGCCATGTTAAAAGGTATGGACATACCTAAATAAGACACTAATCTTAAGTCTTATATCATCTGAAATACTTAGAAGTCGTATAACAGCAATTACACAGAATGCACGAAGAATATTAAGTAAGTAGTTAGAAACCTATTCTTCTTAAGAAAATTATCCAAAGACGTAAACAGTCATCAAGGAAATGTATCTAATTTGTAGTTCAGGTATATGCCTGAATAGATTGTGTATAACTAGAGGTTGAATTAACTGAAACACAATATACACATTGTTATATAAAGACCAACATTAAAGCCACAGCTCATTGTTGCAAAATTAATGGTTAAGAATACAATACCACTTTAAATAGAAGTAACAGGATAGTGATGTGAAAATAATATGCTAATAGTGACATTGTGCAGGCTCGAAGGTTGCGCCCGTATATGTAACCAGCACACTACTTGCAAAAAACTAAATGAGTTATCGTTGACGGTTGAATTGATTGGGTATTACCTATACACAGATGAGGTACTTATGGGTAATCCAGCATTTCGTTTGCTTTCTTTCATAAAAGGTAAATCGCGTGCCTACAAACGGTGTGAATCGGGACGAAACTTTAAAATGGCTTTTAACGTTGAAATAATGTAGTTTGTTGCCAACAAAGGCACTTAATCGTTAATTATAATACAGTAAACATATTAGAGTCCTTTTTGGCAACAAACTACATTATATCCATGTTAAAATCTCTTTGAACGTTTCGTTGCGATTCACCCCTGCTTCCCTATACACCCCGTTTGACGGTAGTCTATAAGAAATGGAGCAACCTGCAGGAAAGGTCTAATTTTAGCATTTAACCGGTTTAAAACCTGCAGTGCGTAAAACTCAGTTGAAGTGAGCGCTTTCCGTTCGCTAGCTATACCTACTTGGGTCGCGGAAGTTGGTGAGAATGACAAAGTTTCTAACATTGAAAATTTGTATTAAATGCGCTACGAGAGATAATTAATATGCAAAAATAATAAAAAATATCAGCAAATGAGAGAACGATCGACGCACCTCCGAGATAAATTTTGGTGTTTATGAATAAACTTTTCCAACGGGTGTGTATTATTTCAGAATTTTAAAAGATTGATACGGACTTTTTAATTTTAAAACTAGATAACTACAAGGAAGAAGTAGTCTATTTAAAATTGTGACAAAACTAATGAGCTACAGAGTCGCCACTAGGTACCTACTGATTTATTTTTGACTCAAATTAATCTTTCGCAACTAATTTCGGTAATCAGTCTAATTGCACTGGATATTGTTATTCTCATTGTCCAAAAAGAATTTTAGCATTTGAATGGGACAAATTAATTAATTGTCGCGCTTTGAAGAAGTATGAAGAATGAGATCAGTGAATGCTGTACAATTTTCATTCGTTTCGCTTCTCTGACGTAGGTTCACTCGTACAGGAGGGCGCACGTCACTGGTGACAAAACCAGTAAAAGCTGGCCTTGTATTCTATTGAAACTTCGTAGATACTGTGCTAGGCCAGCTCAAGGTCAAAATGATACAACTGACGGATTACTGTACCATCGCGGCCACGGGCGGTGGACCACTTTTCAACCTTATTACTAAGGATACAAGGGAGAAAAGTGGATAACCGCCAGTGTCCGCGGTTGTACCTACCTTATTAAAAATTCGGAAACATTGTAGTACCTATTTAAAATACGATACAAATTGTACAATATTTATAGTATATTATTATATATCTAACAATAGTAGACTGGTTAACTAGGAAGTAGTGCTTTGTAAGATATATTTGAAGTAGGAATGATGGTAGACGATAGGCAGTTTGAATGAAATAGACTAAGTACCCGTAGTTTGACTTCGGAACGCTGTATTTTTTGTCGAATATTTTATATGGCAAATAATTTAATTAAATGTTCTGTGTCTCGTAATGTTAATTACTTTGCATACCTACTATTGTTTGGAATCAAGTTTTTCTAACTGAACAGACCGCTGTGCTGCTGGGGAGTTTGTTGCGCCACTTCTTCCCCGCGAAAGCACTAAGAAGTCGTAAAGAGCGAGCGTTTTGGAGGACCGACTGGCTTATGTAATTTTGACGTTCAAAACGCTGCTGCAGCTGATTCTTAGCCTAATTTAAATAAATGACTTTTGATTTGATCCCTGTTGTTTTTAATGATGGACCATTGCCATGGCAAGATGTTAGACAGTATTCGATTATTGTGAACGGCAAATGTTCGAAATCGAACTCCTTTCTTCGCGAGAATTATCTACATTTTATTAGAAAAAAATAACACGGAATGTCTGAAAAGTACCTATGTATAAATACTGCTATTCAGCTGCATCTGGTAAGACTGGACGCCGACCCCAACATAGTTGGGAAAAGACTAGGCAGATGAGATGATTAAGTACCTAGGTATTAGTCCTGGATTTTGGCCAGAAGATAGAAATAAAGAAAATCTTAACTACGATATATGGTCAATAAAGGTAAAGCGCACAGTATTGTGTTAATTGATGATGATTAAAACAGAAATTCATTAGTTTAGCTGCCTCTGCACCTGCATGGATAATAATGACTGTTTAGCATATGACGGAAGACTTACGTGAATCAGTTAAAGTGGGTTTTGCCGCCTTTTCCTCTTAATATAAATAGTTACATAAGATAAGGTTGGCGCTTAAGTATAAGTTTGCAATTGTATTCACGATGCATTAGCGAATTGAATTATGAAAACATTAGAATTGTTGTAGATTTTATTTATCTTATGGTTTTGATAAATACTTTATTATACCCTGCCCATTAGGTTAACTGTTTTTTGACAGCTGTCTTAGAACGTACATATTCCGGATTACGTAAAAGTTAACTTTAAAATGAGTAATAAAAGGAATATATAAACTGCCTTATCTTATTGAATTACCTTATTTATGGCTTCTTACAGACATTATAATACCGTACGTGTATCAATCAATGTATTGCGTGTTGTTGCAATCAGTAGTTCCATCTGTCAAAAAACGGCTTACCTAATGGACAGGGTATAAATGATAATATCGCTCTATGGGCTGTCATTATAAAGCTTTTATTTGTGAATAACTAGAAAAAAGATATCATACAGTATTTTCAAGGTACGAGGAATTTTTTTTTCCGCATACTTACTAATACAGCTTTTAATTTTCAGCTGTAAAGTTTTTTAGAAGAATAATTATTGATCTTCTTTAATTTATTCTAGCTGGACCTCCCCACCCAATATACAGCGTTGGCGCTTAAGTTACAGTAAATAATAGTTGGCTTTATGTCTCATATTTGTTATCTTTCTGTTATAGCTGTTGGTTCTCCTATAAATAAATAAATAAAGATGAAGAAAATTTTGAGTTTAGTTTTTCTTGCAAATTAATACGAAAAATCTAACATTGATTTGCTAGATCATCTTTTTAACAACCACACAATTATTGATATTTTTAGAATGGAAACAATGTCCTTACTGCTAGTAGTGAACTTTTTGTTAAAAGTTAACAATTATTGTGTCGGGGATGAGTGACAAGCGTGTGGTCAAAGATTTGCGAAGCGAGTTGACTTGTGGACATCGTCATAATAGGTATTGTCCAGACAAACTGGACGGCAAAGTTGAGCGACGTTGATGTGAAGCTCGCTCAAGATCGTCTGACAGGTCCTTTCAATGTCCCAATGTGAATGTTGGTTTCGAAGACTTTTATTGTTTTTCTCTGAAATACCCGCACACTGTTCGGGAGGGTTTCTTTTATTTGCTTATTGCATTTGTCTGTTACGTTTAATTTTGAACGCTTTTCAACCGTTGCGATTATTAGATACTTACCTACTAATTAAAATTGTATGTAGTGTTCTAATAAATTAAACTAGATTGTGAATTTTATTTAACGTTAATTAATATGAATTTATTTAAAGACATAAAATTGAATTAATTGCAAATATTGCTATTTTAATTTGGCCATTTATTTTAACTAGAGAACTTTTTGTAATGAAAAATTTACTATAATCATACTCACCCATTTTATTTAATTCACTTTTTCACTTTTTATAAGTCCGATATGAGATCACGTCAAGAGATAAATCCGTGGTCACCTATCACCAACGTTTCATCGTCACCCTGCGTGTTGCACTAAAGGGAGGATGCGCGTGGGCAGGCCGGGTCTGTCGGCGCACGCGTCGCTCGCGGTGCCTCAAGGATGTCGCGTGTCGCCTGCTGAGGCTTCTGTGCGAATGCGGACTCGCTACCGGCTCCCGCCTAAGATTCCTTCCACTCGAGATAACGATAAGGCCGATGCTCGATCGCTCATCTTGTGTTATCTAGACGGCCGATGACGGTGACCACGATCGATCTATTCGCAACTCCACACCGTTGTTATGCTCCGAGTGCTTTTAAAGAACTATTATGTAAGATGGAAGAATATTTTTTCTCAAATATGGATGACAGTATCATCTCGGCTAAGTATAATGCTTTTCATTTGCTAAAATTCATTCATTTGATAACTCACATAATTTATCTACCCGCAGATTTTTAAACATATATCAACTGTTACGTAACCAGTGAACGAAGTAACTAAATATTCTGATGAAAATCTTCGTACCAGTGCCATAAAATATATAAGAGAAAATTGTTTATAAGTTTACTAAGTACTTGTACCTATAGTAACTAATTAAGTTTAGTGATTCTTTTTTTTTTAGCACAAAATAAAATAAAACACAAAATTTAATGCCAAAATAACAGCTTTTTACTGCTTTTTACTAAATGCATACGGGAATATGGTACGTACAAAAACTAATTGAAAAAATTTTGTCTGTCTGTTTGTTCCGGCTAATCTCCGAAACGGCAGGACCGATTTTGGCGGGACTTTGAATGGCAGATAGCAGAGGGGCAATTCTCGTAATTTTAAGAACGTTCACAGTCTGATCTCAGTCTCAATCTGTCAAAAATATCTCTAATTTCCCTACATTTTTGACAAGTTTTTGCCATTGATTGTCACTGAGATGAGATTGTGACTAGATTTTGAACGTTTTTAACTACGAGAATTAGACTTCTGATGTTATAAGGAGTAAAATAGGCTACTTTTATTTTAGAAAAAAAATTAGGGTACCGCGCAAAAAATTTAAACCTATGAAATCTAATTTGTTTTCTAACATGCACGCAAACGAAGTCGCGGACATAGCTAGTATATAAAAAGACCGCAAAATGCGCTTTTCGCTTCTCTATAGACGCAATTATTACCTAAGTCGGGAGCTACTCAAGCTGATTGTTATTTTAAGAGAAAAGCGTGGATGGAAGCGCGGTGTCCCTCTGGGGCCTGGCAAAGCATCCCGTAATGAGCTGCCTCCGTAAGGCGCTTACTTTGATTTGTTTTTATTAATAACATCTTTTAACAAGAAGACGTCACCAGTATTACTTGTTGATGATTATAATATCAGACAGTATTGATAGTATTAACTTTTTTGGAGTCAAGCCAATATTACTGAATTACTTACTGGACTTCTTCACATACATACATACATGAACTCTCGCCTTCTTCCTATGGGGGTAGGCAGAAATTACAGAACGCCACCTGCTACATCCTCCCTCCGCCTCCCTTAAGTTCATACTTCTGAGGGGCAATTCTCGTAATTTAAGAACTTTCACAGTCTGATCTCAGTCTCAATCTGTCAACAATACCTTTAATTTCCCTACATTTTTGATAAGTTTTTGACATTTGATTGTTGCTGAGATGAGATTGCGATTAGGTTTTGAACGTTTTTAATTACGAGAACTGGCCTCCTGGTCACACACGCACGCCGGTTGCAAGTACTACGCACCTGACCTTTCTGAAGACCAGCACCAATAAGGTCACTATAATGCCCTCCTAGGACCTTCTCCTCCTCCTCCTCCTAGGACCTTTCCAAGTTCTGCACGGCTGTGAGCCCCGCTACCAAACGAGCTGACTGGCTAATACTTTTATGTCGAAATGAGCTACTTACTTCAGGTGAAAAGATCATACAGTGTTCATAACGCAGTATTAAACATAGTGTTTGAAGTTAAAACTAGAATGTTATTTCACTTACCACTAAAATATGCATGACCACCCCAAAAAAAACAAGGGTGCAGGAATTGCCGTATTGGAGGCAAGTCATCAATTGTGGCTGCGATGAATGAAGCTATACGCTGTGGTAAAGTTTCCCCATCGCGTACTGTATTGTGTTTTGGCGGTGCTGTCGTTCTCTCTGGTATCTGTGCAGCTCCACTGGTGCCTGGCTCATCTCTGGGTCTGAGCAACCATTCCTGTAGATGGCCCTCCGGTTAGGGATGATTCGATGCAAGTAAATACATGTAAGTACTCGATACTTTTGATTCGATGCAAGTAAATACATGTAAGTACTCGATACTTTTGATTCGATACCAAGTAATTGTGGTATCGAATGAATTCTTTCGAAACTAATAGGTATCGGAAGAAAAGTATTAGTATCGCATCGAATCGAGTAGGTTTATCGTTATCGAGTAGGTTTATCTAAGCAGGTTTATTTCACAAATCAAATGCCACCTGCATGCCATTTGTGAACGCATCCTTTTCATTCGTGCCTAGTAAATGGTTATTTTCCAAAGCTGCACCCTAATTGCGTAACAGACAATCAATCTCAATCTGAATCCTTTTGAAGGATATTGCTAATCCATTGCTTCTTATGCTCGAAAAAATTGTCTACTCAACAACGTAAATAACGCAATGAATGTTGTTGAGCTGTCAAAAACAAACCCATTGCTACTGATAGTGTGTTACGCAATTACCTCGCTGGTGCAACTATGGCACAAAAACTTTTTTACAAAATAAACAACCGACTTCCAAAAACATAGGCTACAAAGTGAAAAATAACTTTAATATCGGAAGTCGGTAGCATTAATAATAATATATAATAATAATAATAATAATATCATTTATTTTCTCCCACAAGATACATACGTTTCTTAAATATAAATATAATGCTAAAACATGGAAGGGAGACAGGAGCCCATACCAAGTAAAGAACTTGTGTCATGGATCTCCTGGCCTCCCCGGACAGGTATACGTGCTAGAATCTAACTAATTGAGTAAGAGTTGCGTGAATGGGAATGATATAAATGAGTGGTTTGTTATTGGGCGAGTGAGCATATGTATAGTTATGAGTAAGTAATGATGCATGTGTGTGTAAGTGCGTATGGCGAGTGGAGGTGTGTTAATGGGTGTACGTGTGTGTGTGTGTGTGTGTTAATGGGTGTACGTGTGTGTGTGTATGTGTGTGTTAGATGTCTCTGTGTCTACAGAGAAGTTTCTCTGTCTCCTCGTATTTAAGTGTCAGAAGCCATTTCATGACCTTTTTCTTGCAATCTTGTTTCGTTTTAGCGTAAATTGAGAGTACTTTATTAATAAGGTTATATAGATGTGGACCTTGCAAAAAGAAAAAATTGGCGCTAACAGCTGTTCTGGCTGGTTCTGTAGGGCAAATTTGAAAATTACGACGCCGAGCTAATGTTGGGTTATTTGGGTTAAATTTTAGAAGCCTATGTTGCCTAAGTACGACAGCAAGAATGTACAATTGCCTAACTGTTAGTACCTCAGCCAGTTCATATAGTTCCGAAGTAGAGAATAGTCTTGGTTTGAATAGACTTACCTTGAGTACCAATCTTTGAGCTCTCTCTAATTCTATTAGGTAACTCTTAGCTGCTCCACCCCAGGAAGAAATACAGTAGGCAAGGACAGATTGACAGAGGACCAGATAGACCATTCTCATAACTTTGGAGTCCGCTACATGTCTGAGCTGTTTAAATATATATGTCAATTTGCGAACTCTCTTAGCAACATTACTTATGTGTTCAGAAAAACTTAGATTTTCATCAATGGTTACTCCTAAATATTTTGTAGATTTAACTTTCTGAATATTTGGACAGGTACATGTTGAGTTAACAATTAAATTACATGAATGTGCTATGATTTCATGTGATAAAGAAACAGATTTTCGTAAGGAAAAAGTGATATAATTAGTTTTAGTTGAATTTAATGTAAGTGAGTTGTTAGCTAACCAATGACATACCCTATTGAGGCCTTCTTGAGCGTATTTAAATACTTCTGTCCATGACTCCCCAAAAAAGGTAAGAGTTGTGTCATCAGCGTAAGAAATTATTCTACAATTTATAAGATCGAGTTGACACAGTTCATTGATGTAGCATACAAATAGAGAAGGGCCTAAAATACTACCCTGGGGGACTCCAAAGTTAACAGGACACTCCGCGCTCAATATGTCGCCTATCCTTACCCGCTGCGTACGACCCGACAGGTAGCTACTAAATAACAAAAGTTGTTTGTCTCTGATACCGAGGCCCTCAAGCTTCGCCAGAAGCTTGGAGAGAGAGACTGTGTCAAAGGCTTTAGCAAGGTCTAAGAATATTGTTAGGCATTTGCTTTTGTCATCAAGCTTTCTCGTAACAAAGTCTGTAAATGTGTGTACGGCATCATCAGTCGATCTACCTTGCCTAAAGCCATATTGTGCATCAGAAAGTAAATTTTTAGATTCTAAAAATTTAACGAACCTCTTATTAATTATCTTCTCTAGTACCTTTGATAGCGAGGGTAGTAAAGACATCAGACACAGTCTCTCTCGCCACCCTTATGAATGGGTACCACTATCGATTGCTTGAGAGCATCAGGAAATACGCCAAGGTTAAAGCAGTTGTTAAAGAGATCTGTCAGAGGGTGTACAATGTACTCTTGGATCAGTTTTAGCAGTTGGTTAAAGATACCGTCAAGTCTAGCACTACTGCTTGACTTTAAATTGCCAATGACACTCCTCACCTCATCACAATCTATCTCAAGTAAAAAAAAAAATCGCCGCATTGGTACCCTCAGAGTTTCTTTCTGACGTCAGCGATATCGGGATTATTTTGCTAGCCAAATTTGCACCAACACCAGCAAAAAACTCATTGACTACGTTAACAGAATCCGCTGGTGTTCCGCTAATAGATAGTAATTCATGACTTGTATGTTTAGTTTTATGTGAGTTAGTAATATTTTTAATACTATGCCAAAGCATCTTACTATTGTTTTTTGCCTTTTCTAATTCATTTCTTTCGTATTTTATTTTACATTTTTTAATTAGACCGTTACAAAAATTTCTGTATCTCTTATAGGTTGTAACAAGTATGACATTATTAGGATCACTTTTCAGTTTTTGATGCATTCGATCCCTATTTCTTATGCATCTTAATAAGCCTACCGTAATCCAAGGCTTAAGAGTTACTTTGTTTCGCGGTATTTTTATTTTTGTTGTGTTACGACTTACTAAATTTTGTAGATAGTTCACAAGGATATTGGTTGCTGAGTTTGGATCTCGGTTAGATAAAAGTTCATAAAAGTTAGTATTTTTGCACTCCAGAACGATATTTTCAAAATTGATTTTGTCAACCGTTAGATTACTAGAGAAGTTAACTCTTTTATTTTTAAGGCAAAACAATGTCGATGCGTGATCTGTTATAGCTGTGTTGAGCACAAACGACAATGACGGCAGGTTTGTTTTTAAAATCACATGATCAATACAACTATTCCCCCTTGTTGTAAAGTTGTATGCTGGAATTAGCCCATGAAACGATAGTAATTCTAAGTAGCGTGATGAGTTAGAGTTGGAGTCAAGAATATTGAGATTAATATCTCCAATGATAAAAATATTTCTAAAGGTGGATAAGTCGTTTAGAATGCTACTCAATGAATTCAAAAAGTTATCAATATTATTGAAACAGTGGGGTCTATAGATTGAGATAATTACTGTGTCAGTACCTTTCTTAATGAGTAGACAATTTGCGTCGTGGAATGTGGGCTCCTCTACTTTATGTTTCAGAGATTTATTAATGAATAACACTACTCCATCATTTTGATTGTAATGTTCCGAACTGCTGTATGTATAATAGCCATTCAGGACAGGCAAATTTGAAGCTCGGGACAGCCAGCATTCCGTTAGTATTAAAACGTCACACTCTATCTTTAATTGTTGTAACAGGATACATAAGTTGTCATAATTTTTATTTATACTTCGAATATTCTGGTGCAGAATTTTGAGATAAAATTGTGGGTTAATAATTATTTGTTCACATTGGTCGGGATTACAGATAAATGATTCAGTAACGTTGTAACTTTCTAGTTGATTGATCAAATTGTTAATGTCTGAGAATTTTATTATTTGACAAAATAGAGAATACGTAAAATTGAGATAATAATATAACTGAGATTATTGAAAAGTAGAGAAATAGTTTGAAATTATAATTGTAGGGAATTGAGAGAGTAATTGCAAGATTTTGCCATAATCGGGTAAACTGACAATCGAGTAGAGGTTGTGTGGTTAGAGTCAGAGTGTTTGTGGAAATGTGAGGGTGAGTGGGTGCTGTATCTGTGTGTGTAGCAAAGCTTATAGATTAAGCTTTGCTACACAAACTTAACATGCAGTGAACATTTTTAAATATACGTTTTACAGAAATAATGATATTTACTATTTTTGAATATAAATTCAGGTAATAGACTATGTATAGTCACAATTGGCTTTTTAAATTAAGTAAATCTTGTTCGTTTTTAAGTTTAATGGATTGATCACCTTCGTTTTTTCTTAAGTATATTGTCCCAGGCGTCGACCAACAAAATTTGTATGCGTATGCAGAGGCAAAATCTCTTGCAAGAAAATGTAGTCTCTTCATTTTTGGTGAGAGGTAGTCGGACATGTATATTACTGCAGATGGCCCATCCAGTTGAATATGAGTTGTGTTGAGCTTCTCAGTGCTGTGTTCTTTATTAAAAAACTTGAAGGAGGAGATTACTTTATTCTTTAACATGACGGAGGTGAAGTCTATGATTATTGGTTTTTTTTAAACATTTTTTGAGTAACCCCTGTAAATGTTTCTAATAATTAACGATAAAAATACAAAACCAACGACACTAACTTCGAAGTACATGTTTTTTTGAAGCCGGTTGCTTTTTATCTATTTTTCTTTATTTTTTTCATTTTAGTTGTGTACCCCACATATTTTGTATAACACTTGCTTTGTAAACGACAGTGCAAAAAGTTGATTAAATACGTATGAAGCTAACTCAAAAAACACTAATCAGAACTTGACCAAATTGTGAAGAATTTTTTCCACCGTTTCACAAAACTTTTCAAAACTGTTCCACAATTTGATGAAAATATAATAATAAAAAATACATACAGAAGAAATTAGAACTTCCTCCTTTTTTGAAGTTCGTAAAATGGAAACAAGTTGTATAAAGTATTTGGAGCAATTAAGTACTGTTTTGGGGAAACTTTCTAAAAGTTATGTGTGTTGATTCTTAATTGTCTTGCGTTTATTACATTAATAAATAAATAATAGTATGCAACGTATTGCATATTATTATTTATTTTGAAACTTATAAAAAAAGTATCGATATGAGTAAGTATCGATAGAATCGATACTTTTGGAGTACTTATAATAGTACTCGTAGGAGTACGTATCGACCTGCGGTGTAATTGCGTACTCGCGGCACTATCAGTAGCAATGTCTTTCACTTTGACAGTCCAAAACATTTGTTGCGTTTTTGTTTTAGAGCAGATTTTTTTTCGGATATATGAAGTAATGGATTAGCAATATCCTTCAAAATGATTTAGATTGATGGTGTGTTACGCAATTAGGGTGTTGTATCGATGCATTGGTGGTATCGGATCATCCCTACCTGATGAGTGCCCCCTGATTGCTGATCGGGCTCCAGTCGCCGAATGCCCCTCGGTTGTCGAGTGGCCTCCGGTTGCTGAGCGGACCCTGGTTGCTGAGCGGCTCCTGGTTGCTGAGCGGCCCCTGGTTGCTCAGCGCCCCCTGGTTGCTGAGTGGGTCCCGGTTGCTGAGCGGCCCCCGGTGATTGATTTGGATCCGGTGGCCGATTAGGGTCGGGTGGTTGATTGGGGTCCTGGGATTTGTTCTGATCCGCTGGTTTACAACAAACAAAAAAAAAAATAAGTTAGTTGTAGAACGCTAGAAGAAATCCTTTTTTTAAATTAGGCAAGAGATTTTATTCTTCTTACCGACAACGCTTAGCATAGCTTTAAGTTCCTTACATAACGATTTTTATTTTCATTTTATTATTTATGTACACACAGTAAAATACATAGGGATATGACATAGTTATAATATGAGTAGAAAGGAACTGCTTATTTCTTAAGAAATTTCTTCCAGCAGACGTGCGAAAGGAGAAGTTCGTCATTTTTGAGAGAGAAACGGCGGGGTAATTGCGTAACACTAACAGTAGTACTGGCTGTAATTTTGACATTTCAACAACATACATTGCGTTGTATAAGTTGTTGAGCAGACACATTTTTCGAACGTATGAAGCAATGGATTAGCTATATCCTTTAAAATTATTCAGATTGTGATTGATAGTTTGTTACGCAATTAGGGTGTTGGTAGATACTCAAGCTTCTGTGTATAAGTAAAAGTTGTTAGTAAATATAATATTTTTTAGAAGAAAAATTATCGATGAAAAATTGCATCGGGCACACGGCCGCCTGTTTTTAAATACAATTTGCACCTTTTATTTTATTACTTACTTTTGCCCGCGACATCTTTCGGGTAAAATTTTGCCCCCCACCCATCCCGTCGCATCGCATCGCCTGGCCGTGCAATTAATTCGTTTTAATTATTTTTGTTTGTTTTTGAACGGTTCCTAAGAGTCCTAGCGTGTTGTTGAGTAACCTAAGGCTTCCTCAAGAGCTGGGCTATAAAAGGTATTAAAAAGAATCCGACTGGTAGTTCTAGAGATTAGCACGTTCAGACAAAAAAACAAACAAACTCTTCAGCTTTATTATTAGTAAAGATCATAGTAGAAGGTATAGATTTCTTAGCATCATAGGTGTACATATTATTATAGCCACCTTATTAATAAGACTATGTGAACGTATAATATATAATTGTTGATTCGTAGTAGGTAGTACAACGACGTGACACAGGGTCGCGCTTTACGCGTCTTTCGGTCAAGTGCGTCCACCTACCATGTTTGGGCGAACCACTAGGGTGGTGCACAAGGCACATTTTATTTATTAACTGCATAGTGATGAGACACATCGCACTTTCGTATGCTCTAGATAAGAACTACCGATATTAAACTTCTCGGAAAATACTTTTAAGTGTTTTGTATCTGATTAACTCAAGCACACGCGGGAAGTAGTAAGTTAATTCTAAATAATTTAATTACTTAAAATTTGCTCAAGTATTTTCCTATTTATAAATTAAGTAAGTGGTATTATTTTCCTCATGGAATAAGATTACAACAGCTCGTACTTCCTAACATTTCGCGCGTAAACATATTTTGGTAGTCGCAGCGCGTTCCCAGTCGCACGCTTGTGTTCTTTGAGGTCGCGTTCGACATTTAGGTGAATTCACTGATGGATGTCCGTCAATAAAAGAAGATAGATCTTTTGGGTGAATTAAAAGGTTTTTAAGTTTTTTTTTTTAAAGCAGTGGTGGCCTAGGGGCTGCCGCGACTTGCGAATTGCAGGTCATAGGTTCGAACCCAGTCAGGCTATTTACTTAGTGTAAACTATTTCATCACCACTGCTCTTAAAACGGTGAAGGACGTCGCGAGGAAACCGGCATGTCCTAGAACAAAAAATTCGAAGACGTGACATCCACCAACCCGTACTGGGCACGCGTGGTGGATTACGGCCCACTTCCTTTCACTGAGAAGCCTGTGCCCCAGCAGTGAGAACAATTTAGGCTGAGTATACTAAAAGGTTTTAATGCTTCATTTTCAAACAGATGGTTTTGAAGAAGTCATATATGTAGTTCACTCATAAAACTACTTATATCTATACTAATATTATATGCAAACAGACAAACAGATTTACTGGTGTTTGTTAACTTTGTAATATTTTCATGACGAGTTCCGGTTAAAGTAGCTAGTACATACATAATTAAAAGCAGCCCTATTCTTTTATATTCCAATTAATTTAGTAGATAGTACCCATGCGAAAAGCTGCTAAGTATGCTGGAATTATTTTATATTTCGTTAAAAAGCATCTCGAAACTTCACTTTAACTGCATTTTTTAAAATTCTGTGTAAGTAATTCTTAGGCTTTTGTAAATACTCGTTAAATTCCTTCAAAACTGAACAGCTAAAGGTGTGAAGATAATTATTAGGTAATAAACAAGCCACGTAACAGTCGGTAGGGTCGGTGGCGACTGCAGCTTGAATACTAACACTGATAAGGAAACATATAATATTTATGCGAAGACCTCGACCTCCTTGCATGTTACGAAACACCTTTTTTTTCTACCTTACGATTATTTATGTCGATCGAGAATTTGTGGGCGTTGGTTCCACAATGCAGTTTGTAGCTTTTATCGTAATTTTTGAAGTCTTCGTCCAATTGATGGTTCTTTTTTATATTGCTTGGGCTCAGTAGGAGAATTTTAAGGAACTATATGTCCTTTATTGTATTATGTAAATGGTACACCACACTACCTACAGTATTGTCTCTCCTTTCTCTTTTTAATCCATCCAAAGGTAGTCTTTAAAAGAACGCTCTTAGCGACAATACCGTGCATTGTATCACCCATTTTAAAATGTCTATATTTATATGGTGTACAGTCGCCAAAGGAGATAAGTAACCAGGGTCGTCGGATATAGTTCAAGCTTAGTAAGAAACCGATGGACTTTTTCTAATGAAATCCAATTTGATAAATGAAACTAAATTTTATTCGAAAACATCCATCGGTTTCTTACAAAACTTCAACTATATCCGACGGCCCTGGTTACTTATCTCTTTTTGGCGACTGTACATAATAAAGAATATTCTATTCTATTATAAGTGCCTGTTCACCTGCACCTTGGATGACCTAAAATGCCACTGATGCTGCAATTAACGTCCACCTACGGACACCTACTGGGCTCAAACTATATTAAAAAAAAACAACAAGTAAGAGTACCATCGACACGAAAAGAAGAAGAAGGAACTATATTATACTATACCCAAGTATCTGTCCACTTGCATTGCCCCTAGGGCAAGGCAAGTTGGACGGACACTTGTGACACTTCAGAAAGTAGGGCATAGTCTAGTTACGAGCACCACACTCGTACGCAATGGACTGGTCTGTAATCCCCCATCATGCCGAAGCGCCATAAAAAGGACCTATTATAAAATCAAATTGATGTATACCTAGATCAAAGTTTTAAAGTTAAATAACACATTATAAAATGACCGAGCCACGTCATGCAATAAAAACATTTCCAATTCAATTCTTGCATTTCCTGATAAATTGCGACAGTTCCTATTTGTTTCCATCTTTATTTACTTTTTCCCGGAAGTAAGCTGGATACGTACAGGCTATCTAGAATAACTCGGCAGTTCCTTGCCAAATATGGGAGGCGGAAGATAGATATTTAATTATAGAATGATTATCTCGGCGTGAAACCATTCAATCATCCTACATAATATTTTTTCACGATTAAGTATTTATTGCTTAAACCTTTATTTTAATCTGCAAGTTTGGTTTGTTATTTTCTTAATTTCCGTTTCTTGAATTCGTGGAGGTTTCATGGCTTTTTGGTTTTACAATGGCATTTTTTTACATGTCATAGATAAGATAGAAATGACATTAGGTGACATTTCACAGACATCCTCCGCCCTTATCCAAATTTATTTCAAAGGTTACTAAGAACGAGGAATTTTACTTACGAGTTGACATTTTATTATATTATCAAGCTTCGTCGCTTAAAGTGAGTTGGACCCTTTGTTGTGTTCTTAAAACTCTGTGGGAGCCCGTAGTCTGTTCACTCTTTTTTTTAAATGCTGGCTTTTCGCGCGCTTGGTTCATAGATCCGTTGTAAATTTTGTGGTGCGGCGGCTTATAACTACCTCAATACGAGGAGCAGATCTCATAATAACTTTATTGAAGCTTTTCAAGGTTTACAAATATTAGCTTTACTATAAAACTAGTCAATTGCAGTATGCTTATAATATTAATTTTTTGTTGTTATATTGGTGCATTGATGCTGTCCAATACTTTATTTCACTTTGACAGAAAACATGTGGCATGTGTGTGACATTTTCGTGCGTGTGATTTGCTGTAGAATTTGAAGTTTTAATAATACAATCTTGGAATGAGTAAATAAATGGCAAAATAATCAATTTTATTTCAGCAAAATGTTCCTAAAGAAAGTAAATACCAAAATAAGATGACATGCAATAATATCTAAAGTCGGATCCTTCTGGAGGCCGTAATGAAGGAAAGTTACCCATTGTTTAAATTATTGTGACCACTACAGCATTCGGTGAACAGCCAGGGCAGAGGTCAGCGAGGAAGTTTTACAGGTATTACAAAAATTTAGTGACAAATAGGTACCAATATCTTCGATAGTAGATGACCAGAATGGATATTGTTTAACGTCCATCCCCTTAACTAAACCCTCTTTCATCGTGCAGTAGTATCTTATCGACGATTGCATGATCAGCCTGTATGTTCCTACTGCTACTGCGACACAGGTCTCTTCTCTGTGAGAGGGAGTGGGCTGTAATCCACCACGCGGGCCCAGTGCGGGTTGGTAGATGTCACATGGCTTTGAATTTTTGGTTCTAGGACATGCCGGTTTCCTTCACCGTTTTGAAAGCAGTGGTGATGAAACAAATTACACAAAGTATATGGCGTGCCTGGGTTCGAACTTACGACTTACAACTCGTAAGTCGGACCACCGCTGCGCTATCGACAGTTCATTTAATTTAACTTTATTTTTTAACGTGACATGGCGTGATACAACTGTTATTATCACAGTCTCAATGCTTAACTTGTCTTACAAAAAATCAAAATTTAGGAAGTTGAACTATGGTAATCCATCATTTTGTTTCACAGATGTTCTGTGCATTTATCTTCAGTGCTATATTGTTTAAGTAAGTACTTATGTTGTCTAAGGGAGGGCGCCCACGAGCAACTTGTCTCCGCAACTAATCTGTCTCTCACATTAAGTTTACGGGATTGTATGAAGGACGTTCCACAAATATGATGATCCATCATTTTGTATCATAGATGTTCTGTACGTGTATCGGTCCTGTATTGTTTATCAGATATCAGTTGTAGATCAGTAGTATAACAGCGATTCTGAACTTCAAACAAAATGGTCCGACCACTTATATTTTCTGAAAATTATTTATGGTAACGAGAGGTCGTCCCTAATTTGACGTTGACCTTAATAACGATGGGTCGAAAAAAGCCCACTCTCTTGCTATTTATTTATCCTCTACTGTTGTCAGGCAACATTTTGGTTAAAGTTAGGAACATCCTGCCTCGCTAGAAGTAATGTGCGCCAAAAATACTATTTTTTATAAAAAATTCTTCATCATTCACTTCTACCTTTTTCCCAATTTATTTGTGGTCGACGCAATGTCTTTTTCTTCCATACTTCTCTATTAGTCGTCATCTCGGTAGTCACCCCCTTTCTAACCATATCATCATTCACCCAGTCCATCCATCGTTTCTTTGGTCTTCCCCTACTTTTATAGATCGACATTCATACTCAATTTTTATTAAAAAAATAAAAGTAGTATTTTTTTAGGTTATGAACATAAATATTTACGTCAAAAACCCAAAATTAATTGTTATGGAGGGTTAAGAAGACCTTCTAGAACCCCCTAATACATAGTCTGACATTCTTTCTAACGAGACGGCACGTATCTAAACCCAACCCAAGGTTTAAACCGAAGCGTTTTAAATCCTAGTCGAGAAGAATAAAAACTTCCTACTGCTTTGATACCACCGGCAAATATTGCTGGTTTTTTTAGGGATCCTGCGTTTTGCCAAAAAAAAAATTACGAAATTTCGTTATCCAAACAAATTTTAGTAACCTTTTTTTATACCTATGCAATATTTGCCAAATTTTTACTCGGCAGAATATTACCAAGGATAATGTCATTAAGGCTTGGATTGGTCTTTAATCAAATGATTTATTACAGCAAGCAATCTTTAGACAATAAACATTTAGTCAAATGATTTGTTATGAAAAAAATATAAAGAAAAATAAGATTTTTTGGGAATGATATAGTTAAAAAATGCACTTTCATTCGATATCATTTGCGTACTTCTTTGTAAGTTTATGTACTTGAATTTATTTGAAACAAGTCAAATTTATGATTACGAACGAAAAACGAACTGCTATCAGAACTGTAGGTTAGGTTAGAATCCATTTTAATATTATATAATATTACTTAATTGCCAAGTATAGTTTATAATTTTCTCTAAGAAAATTAGTTTAGTGAAATTTGCAACGTAACAGGCTTATATATTCTTTAAATCGAGACAGCTAGGTTAGGTTAGAACTGTGACCACACAACGCAGTGTGCCAGAAACATATTTTTGAACGTAAAACCAAACCAACTAAACACATTGTAATTTAATTTGTATATTTTGTGCAACTGACATAAAGATGCAAATATTTTATCATTAACTAAGCAATTGACTGAATAGAAATGGTAAATTGAAAACTGACGATACTAAATAATTGGCTTATTTTATTTTGCGTAAAATATGTTATACCAACTGAAATATTTGACTACATTAAAATTAGTAAAGTACCTACTAGTTAGTAAGCAAGTTATTGTTTAAACGTTTACTTGCAAAGCATTAGGTTTGTTTTACAATTATTTTTGAAGAGTTTATTTGCTAAGTAATAATTTGGCAAATGAAATTATGCGGGAAGTGATATATATATTTTTTTTTTATGAAATGAGGGAGACCCTTTTTTAATAACTGCTTCATGATTTCTTGCAAGTGCGACTTTTACTATGGTGTCCTAAGTTTGATGCCAAGTTCGGACAAAGTATCGTTGGGTTTTCGATCCGGAGTTTTTCAATAGCAACCTGTGGCATGCATTTGAGGCCTATTATGGTCAATAGATTCCCTCGGCCGCATTTCGCCTGTTATTTTATAAGTCCTAAGTCCAATAGAAAGAGTAGTGGTGGCCCAGTAATATCAGCCCCGATTTACGAGTTGTAAGTCGTGTGTTCGAACCCAGGTAGGCACTGGGCCTGCGTGATGGATTATGGCCCACTCCCTCTCACTTATAGGAGGCCTGTGTCCCAGCAGTGGACATAGACATGGTTATAGGTTGGTACATTATAGGTTGAGACAGTCCGCTGTGCAGGGCCTGCATGGGGGATGACGAGACAGCGGCGCATGTGCTGCTAAACTGCCCGGCGGTCGCCATGTACAGGGCAAAGTACTTCGGTAACCCAGGTACCCTACGTGAGACGATCAGTAACATCAAGGCGTTGCTGGCCTTCCTTGAGGAGCTGGGGTGGATCGAATGATCGATTTTCCCACCCGTACGCAAAATACGCGCATTGTCGTGGAGTTGCGGACACCAGCCCGTTTTACCTATTATTATAGGTTGGTAATGTAATGTAAGTCCTACAGGGCCGCCTATTGCCCTCATTCTTATTCCTTCCAAATTTTTAATACTAGATTTTTATAAAGAATTTTCTAGAAAAAACCCTAATACATTTTGGCCGACCTGGGGATCGAACGGGTATCGGAACTTATGCCCAGAACTCGCACTGCCATACTACCAAGGAGGCCGTCTTGTTTCAAATTAATATCTTATAAAATACAACGTCGTCTTTATGCGAGTCAATAAGGTGATCTGATTTTAAACCACCTCACGTATCACGAAATATTGCGTGCGAAATTGTTTAGTGTATGCATGGCCTTACGGTCGGTAGTGAAGATTGATATGTCGTAACGACGTGTGCCCTTCGTAACTATTTGGGGTTTCACCGTCTACTTGTACGTCGAAAGGAAGCATTACATGTGTTAAGTAATTAAATGAGTGTACCTAAAACTTACTGGGGCGATTTTGGAATAAATAAGGCTGTTGAGCTCTGTATTCAGGTAAAATGTCATTTATGCTGTGAAGACATGGTTCATGTACTCCAGAAAATCACTTTATGCCGGACAAATGAAAACATTGGAAAGAACTTGTATGAAATTGTCAGCTCATTATTATAAGAACAAGTTACAATTTTATACCCGAAATTATACCCATTGTATTTATATCTTAGGTAAAACCTAGATACCAGAAATAGGTACTATGTTATCAAACTTTTACCAATGAATAAATGCTAACCTACTCGTGGGCAAAAACATGTCTTCCTTCACAGGGAAATTAAATCTTTTTAATGGCCATTTCACATCGAAGTTTTAATTTTATGCTTAATTAATCCAATGGCTTGAGTATAACTGGTTGCTGTTAAAGATTGCACAACGATGACCTGGACACCTTGACCTACGAGTGGAAGTTATTTTATAATAAACACATCTGGATGTTTTAAGAAAGTTTAACCCACCAAGGCTAACCAAGGTTTAACCAGCGCTGGGGCTCTGTCTCGTATAGGGTCTTAGCATTATGCAGAGCGATGGCCGTTTTGCGTGAATGTGACGCATGTTTACCCCAACTTGTTTTTTTTTTTTGTGTGATGTCCTTTTTTTATGCGTTATGTTTGCCGCAAATAAATGCATTTTCTTTCATTCTTTCTTTAAGGCATTGTTAGCAAAGTATTTATCTTTTATTTTTATTGTTTTCTCTTAATTTCCCTTGCTGCCAAATTCTCTGAGCCTGCTCGACTGATGGATTAAATAATAATAAAAAAACATCTGCCTTGATTTTTCCCAATTATTTTGGGGTCGTCCAGTATAACTGAATGCAGCTGAATACCAATATTTAACACGGAGCGACTGCCTATCTGACCTCCACAACCCAGTTACTTGATAACACAATACTCCTGGATAAGACTGGTTGTCAAAAGCCTCTTGGGCATAAAAAAAAAACAAATTAAAATACGCTACGATACTTTAATTTGTGTCTGGGACACTGCTGAGCAACATGAACGTGACATCTGCGAACTCGGACCGATCCATTGTCTTCTAAATAATTAACATACAAATTGAACAAATTTACAAGTGCTAAGTCGTTCATTAGCAATTTTGTCTTGTACTTGAATTCTGCAAAATTCTGAAGGCTGGTTTCGGACACTTTAAAAGTTATTTATTGCGCTTTTATTGGATTTTACACTGTTGGATATTTAATTACCATAGCGTTAATTTGGTCTATGTTTAGTGGGACGTATCTTAGGGACTGTTTTAATGATGATGACGAATTAATGGCACACATTTATTAAACTGTATATCTGCACTATCTATATGGGTGGTATATACCATCAAACTGAACAACTTTCTTCGTGGGACCAACACCATAATTGCGAAAAATTATCAGTCCCATACTTCAATACCTACTCGACGCAAATGTATGAGACGGCTGATATGATTTGGCTTTTTAGTCGAATCGCACGAATTTACCCCGAAATGGAAATCCCGCCCGAAATGGGCGAGTCGAATTTAAATAATATATTTTTTTCTACAGGCAACTCACACGAAGTTAGTTTATTTGTGGCCGAATCGACTACTTCAGACATAAATTAACTTCGTAAGAGTCGCCTATACAAAAAAAAAAAAGTTCTTAAATTTCCTTTCTGATACATGTTGTACACATATCTGCCTAAAACTCAATTAGAAAGATATTGAGCAAAAGTTCAGTACCTAACATCTTCTAGGCTTAGGATGTTTTTAGCTGTTCAAGCTAAACTCCAGACTGATTCGCTTCAACCTCATGTGTGTAAACCATCCAAATCATCCAAGTGACTTTGACAACTGGACTGACTCTTAAGGTCATATTACACTCCCAAGTTCCTATAATTCCAATATTTCTAATCAACATCCATATTTGCAGGTGACGCAACAAACCAACATGTACATATGTATCTATATCCACGTCAGAGCTACTAGCTTGTATACTACCGGTGCGTGACGTACGAAGCGCAGTTTAGCCACGTCTGATGAAGCCGTAACAGCGATCAATCCTATTACCAGCCATCACTTACCTAACTTCGTCAAGAATATCAATACACGGACGATAGCTAACGCACTGGTACGTGAAATGTAGGACTCTTTTGTCTAAGTATTAGGTGACAGAAGAATAAGGAAATTGGTCTTTTTCTTCAGGTTTTTTTGGAAGTCAGGAAAAATCAAGATGATATTTTTCCTTACCTTTGGTGACTTGGGACTAAAATGTTTCGCAGTTCCTGGTTCACGAATTAAGGTGCACTGATCTTTCCCACACTTTAGTAATGTTCACAGGTCAAAACCTCGTGCCCTTCTTACAATTTATTTGGGGAGTCGGCATGTCTTCTCCTTCATATATCTCACATCACAGATCCAAATACTTTGCATACTAAAGAAAGTGTTCACCTCCTATCATGCCATCTGTACCCCAAAACATGCAGCCAAAGTGGTCTCTGTACTGTCACAGATAACGCCTTGAAAGTGGCGTAGTGTAGGGCCAAAAAAAAAAATTGTTGTGCCAGCGACACGTAGAAGAAGACTAAAAAAATAATAACTTGAGAGAGATTCTATACCTATAAACAAAAAGCTTTAAGCCTTCTTCAAGGCTTAGAAGATTATCCAACCAGGAAATATATTCCATGAATCATGCGTTTTTTTCTTATTTCCATAGCAATACGATAAGATTGTGTAAGATTTGCACGAATATGAATATCAGGATTTATGTATAAAATGATAAACACGTGATTGATCATATATTTGCGTTGGCGCAGGAAGTGTTATCAAAAGTAGGCAAATATTGTTCAGTATTGTTCTTGAAGAACCTTTCGGTTAAATGTTTGTACTGGAGGCATACGAAAACACAATTATGCAATGAAAATCTTTTACCTATGTCACTAAGTAACTTCTAACATCTTATCATTAACAAATGGTTGGATTAGAATCAGAATAAAGTTGCTTTTACCTTCAACCAATCCCGAGTCAATTTCTGATTTACAGTCCAACCATAGAGAGAATGCGTTCCTGACACCTTTCAGTGCTACAATTCTGGTACCTTGTCAAATTAAAAAAAAGATAAAATTCGCGTAACACGTATTCGTTTGTGTGAAACTGACAGATGTCAATAACGCATTCTCTCAGCGGCCAAACTGTACATATTTTCAATCCAGGGAATCAACGCACTTAACTTTGTCGATTCACAAGAGAGAAGAGACAGTCGAAGAGAGGAGAGGAGGAAAAGGAGGGGGAGTATGTAAATACCTACTCTGCTCTACATGAAATAAAAAAGAGACCATGTTTTGCTTGAAACAACCTTGAGCCTTAAACAAATATGTACTGTACCCAAAAGTAGGTGCAAAGAGAAATGACAGTGGAGTTAATACGACGAGAACTCAAACTGAAAAACACACTGAAGTAAAGTAACGTCAGAAAAACAAACTGCACGTTTACAGATTCCTAGAATATCACATGACGACAACTAATTACATAGTCTGGAAAAACTGTGAGCGTAAAAACAAATATGTACTGTACCCAAAAGAAGGAGCTAAGAGAAATGACAGTGGAGACGAATATGGACGAGAGCTGAAATTAAAAAACAAAGACTGAAGCAAAATAATTTCAGAAAAATGAACTACGGATTCCTAGTTCACATGACTACAGCTAATTACAATATATAATTCTGGAAAAACTATATGTGTGGAAAAAACGTTACCTAATCAAAGGAGACTTCCTTTGGTGAGCTAACACTTGCTAGTTCAATGTCTTATCTTGTGTTAAGAGACTGTTGTCAGCTGCCAGCTCATGATTGATAAGCAAGGCTGATTGTTGGAAACCGCCTTTGAACGTATCAAGGTTGGAATGCGGCCTTGGGTATTTTTATGTATGGGACAGCCCGTTGAATGAGGTTTTTTGTAACTTTAGGGGTCGCCAAGGAGAAGGCGATTTGTTAGAAGGATACAGGTGAACAGATTCCTATAGGAACAAGCAGTGTGTCCGATGGGATTTCTCATCGACAAAAATGACGAACTTCCATAGAAAATTTCATCCCCTATTTAAATACGGTTAACCCCTTTAGCGGATTCTTTTTCTTCTCCGTGTCGCTGGCACGACTGTATCTTAGATCTTGTTGGCCCAAAACTTCATCACTTCCATGGCAAAGTCGGTGGCAACGCGGAGGTCACTGCATGTTCTGGGGACACAAAGGGCAGGGAGGGATCTTTAGGGGATTCATTTTCAAATACCGTTCCTAAGTGCTCACTTTCCTTGTTAAAAAATTCATGTTTCTGCATCCAGTGGTTAAGGCTGTGCAATGTCTGTTAGAGAATGAATGAATTTAAGATGTTTTATTAAGTAGATTAATCCTATTCTGTCCCAAAGAACTTAGACGGAATTTATAGTCCCAAAAGTCTATCCACACGACAATGGCTTCACAAATTCGGCCCGGAAGTAAAGCAATTTTACTAAGTAAACATCTAACGAAGGATTATGAAACTAATTAAGAAAATTATGTGACTAGACAGTAACGTAATAATTGTCTTTGCATAATTTGATCATATCTCGTTCAGACAAGTTCAACAATCTTATTTTCAAGAGTGCACTAAAACGACGTTCTTCCAAGAGACACTTCACTGTCAGTTAGGTGTGAATGATTCGATAGGCGATTTTAATCTAGTCCGCAAAACTTAACAAATCATGACTGTCAATTTTATGCGCTTCATCTATCATTCTGAATGTCCTTCCTGTCATTTCTTTCTTTAATTTTCATGGTTAATCTAACAAAAGTTTATTTAAATGAGCAGTATGAAGGTATATCTCATTTTGTTCTAGTCACGAGGGTAGCGCCGGCGCATCGTGCGGGAACTAGCCTTGTTCATTATGAGACTTCGAACAATGCTGTATAAATAGCTAGTGCAAACAACTAGTCCACATATTAATGTCTCATTATTTATTGCACCTTGTAAATTATTTTCACAAGGCAAATAGTTACGCATTTATTTATTGTCAAGTGCAAGTTGAAACGTTCACACACGTAGGTAAATATTATGGAGGAGCGCCTGTTATCTTTCTATGGTGTAGATCGTCCACAAGTTAACTTAATGGTAGACACTGCCGGTATTTAATTGTTATCGGGATTGCATTGCGACATATTTTTCTCGAGATTATTTTCTATTGACACATGAAATCGATAATATATGTCTGCGAACTTGAAATACAAATTAATATCCAGGATATGTAATCAGAGCAATCTATATCTTGTCAATGTTTGCTTTTGATAATTTATTTAACTAGTTATGTACACACATAAATACACAAGAAGAAAGGAACAGAAAAATAAGTCCAAAAGTGATACTTATTTAAAAAAAAATCTCTTCCTCTCAGCATACTATAGGAGAGTAAATAAAAATAAATTATAATAAGTAAATCTTTACTAGGAGAATACAATATCTTTCGCAGACACGACAGAAAAATTATTACGTTCATTTACTATTGCACGTTTAGATATCTATGTGACTGACACGAAGATAAAAGGTGACTTAAGAATTACAACTAATTTTCAGTCTTATCATATGCAAATATTAGCCTTTCACAAAATTTCTAAATAATACAATAAAATTAACGTCAAAAACACTACCAAACGTGCTGACTGGCTAATACTTTTATGTCGAAATGAGCTAGTTACTTACTTCAGGTGAATAGATCATACACTGTTCATAACGCAGTATTAAACATATTGTTTGAAGTTAAAACTAAACTAAACTTACCACTAAAATATGCACGACCACCCCAATTAAAAGAAGGGTACAGGAATTGCCGTATTGGAGGCAAGTCATCAATTGTGGCTCCGATGAATGAAGCTACACGCTCTGGTAATGTTTCGTCATCGCGTACTTTAATGTGTTTTGGCGGTGCTGTCTTTCTCTCTGGTGTCTGTGTAGTTCCACTGGTGCCTGGCTCTTCATTGGGTCTGAGCAACCACTCCTGTAGATGGGCCTACGGTTAGAGATGATTCGATGCAAAGTAATTGTGGTATCGAATGAATTCTTTCGAAACTAATAGGTATCGGAAGAAAAGTATTAGTATCGCATCGAATCGAGTAGGTTTATCTAAGCAGGTTTATTTCACAAATCAAATGCCACCTGTATATCATTTGTGAACGCATCCTTTTCATTCGTGCCTAGTTAGGTTATTTTCCGAAGCTGCACTGCTCTGAAAACCCAGACTCAACACCTTAATTCACAAAATACATTTACACAAACGCGAAAAGTATCCAACACATAATCAAATTCCGATAAGGATTCACCCGTATAAACGGTTCCATCTGGTAAATCCGTGGCGTTACTTTCAATTTGATCGTCAGTCTAAAGATAGAAAGGAGTCGCAAAAGCAATAAGGCGAACAGACAATCAGTTTGTTTATATAAGGCCGTATTGGAAGGATACAATCAGTCGGCGACTCCCTGGGACGCAATAAGCGTAATCCCCGAGGCGGTGAACCGGGAAATATAATGTGAGAAGCGACTTTTAAAACGATTTTATTTGGAAATGGAAGGAGCACTTTGATTTAAATTCTGTTATTGTCCTGGTATCTCGGTATTATGGTTATGAGAGAGATGTGTTATGAGAGAGGTTTAATTATTTGTGAAAGGAGCTCTTTTTTATCACGAGGTATTTTATTAAGTCGTTTTTTTAGGCTCAGCTGTGTAAATCAATAATTATATGTCAGTTCAATAAGTATTGTTCACATGTTTGAAGTTGTTTCCGTATCCCCGTATGGATAAATCGATTACTTATTAATATTAAAGCTGAACTTCTTCCGTACCGTTGCCTGGAAAATTATTCGTTAAAAACATAAGTTAAGACTTTTTTCGTATTTTATATGACAGAATCTTTTTCCAGTGTTTTTTGACAGATGTATATTATTTTAAAATAATGCCAATTACTTGTCCTATCTGAATTAATGGAAATTATTTCGCCACTGTTATCGAGAGACTAAAACATAAATATAAATAAAACTTAAAACATATTAGAATATACACAAATACCCGGTATTTGGCCTGAATTGCATCAACAATATTAGATACTCAATACTAAATATAAAGATTTCTCCTACTAAATAATAATTTAAAAGTTCTCTAAAGTATCTCTTCCAGTAAAAAGTATCGACATCGGTCAGTAGATGTTGGGCGGGCGGCTGTGCGAGCGAGGGCGGCGCGCGCGCCCAGTCAACTTCCGCCGTCCGTGCCCGCGGTAACTGCCTACTAACAGTGCCCAGCGTGCCCGCTAACAGTGCCCAGTGTGACCGATAACTTTGCCGTCAACTATTTACTGTGTTGAAGCATTGACGCTTGTTATTTATTAACGGAAACTTTTGTTTAGAAGTGTTAATTGGATTTTAAAGAGTGATTTGACTTTAATTTTGTTTTCATTGTGATTAATTATCAAAAAGTCATTTTGAAAGAGATTGAGAAATCATCTGAAAGCTTAAACTGTCTCATTATCAGTGTACCCAGAACATTTAAAAACAACCTGTCGAAAACACATTCTACAGGATGTGATAAGGCCCTATCCCAGTGCATATAAAACTCCCATCGCCGACTTCGTCCTCGAAAATCTCCTTCCAAGGAGACACCTTCATCCTATGACCAGATAACCTCCTTCCGAGAAGAGATTTCTTACGTCTTATGACCATCAACGTCTGACGTCACAAGTCTTCAACCATGGCAGATAAGCTACATGAATACCAAGGAGTGACAGGTCGCCTGCACGGTGTACGAGACCGCTACCGCGAGCGCTGGTCCAGGTGGAGAGAACAACATCCAAGAGGCGTTCGGGATGTAGTCGCTGAGAGTCTGTTCGGGATACCGAACTCTGATGAGCCGAGAGAAAGGGTCTGGCAGGATAGTGCTTACAGCGATCTTTATCGGTAATTTACCTGTTTATTTTTTATATAGGCAGTAAAAATCATTCACAGATTAACTTCACCCAATGCAGGTCTATTTTTGCTTATAAATAAATATCTATGCTGACATCTCTTTGAGGCTTGATGATAATCCTTTGTTCATGATAATGAAGGAGTCGAGTTACGTTTTAAATAATCTTAGCGTCATTTTAATGGTATTAAAATTATCTAAGGATGAAAGTATCTGTCTAGGACGATTACTTCAACAACTATTTGGTGGTAGCCTAGAATGTGGCATTCATTGTACGGTTGGTTAAATTTATTGACGATTAAACTTTTTAATTTTTAATGACTTCCTACGTTAACCAGATGCAACATGTTTTCGGGCACATGGGAATAGTACTAGTAATCTCGTTATTGAGCGATTGAAGTGTAGCAGAGAATCGATACGTAACTCGATTTCATATCCACTTTTGCAACCCACTCCCACGTACGAGACATAACAAATAATAACATAGTTCGGAGCGATAGATCGAAGTCTAATATAGCAGAGTAAATATTCTGACATGTTTACTTTGTATCAAACTTAGTATGTAGGACAAGTCGATGTATTAATTAGGATAACAGGCAAAGCTTCTAGGTTTGTGACGGTGGAGCATGGAGGACTCTTATAATAAAACATCTATGTAGTAAATACCCATGTTTGTAAACCAATAAATGATTTGATTTCAATCATCATCATAATAACATAACGGTCCCAGATCTACGCTTCGAACGAACCCATAATGTAACATTATAATATTGATGTTACAGCTAATATAAGCTGCTAATCGCGTTAGATATCGATAGATAATCCAATTTGATCGACTGTCAACCCTTCAAATTATGCGAGGAAGTTACCAATATCGAACCACTTACTATAACCCTCCGACAGAGTAAGTAAAAAATGAGACATTTTCAGGAGAAAAAGCCGTATCGAATTGATGCGCATATCAGCGGCAGTAATGGGAATCGAGTTCTCGTACGCCGGGGAAACGGCCTTTGTGTCCCCCACACTGCTGCAAATAGGGGTGCCACATCAACAGATGACGCTGGTGTGGGCACTGTCACCCCTAATTGGGTTCTTCATGACCCCTCTACTGGGGTCACTCAGTGATCGCTGTCGATCGAGGTTCGGAAGAAGAAGACCTTTTATAGTTCTGATGTCTGTTGGAGTGTTATTAGGTAAGTAAACACCTACCTACTAATTTGTTAAAAAATATTCCTTATGTGAAAGGCTGTTTCCTGACTGAAGAAACTACAATTAAAAGTGAGATATTACTATCGTTGCTCATAGAAAATTATATTGTAAATTCTAAGTAAATAAGACCATTATTTACTTTAACATCGTTTACTGAACGAAGTATCTTTGATATAGATATTAAACATAATGAGTTCTCGCCACGAAAACCTTCTTAAACAGCGCCCACCTGTTTGTTAAAGAGATGAGTACCAATTTACCCAAAGATCTGAAGGATTAAATTAAATTTGTAATGTAGGCATTCGCTGTTGGGGTCCCGAAATCCTAAACAAACAGTTATTACTTCGGGAGATAACAAAATGTCCCTAATTACTGCTTTTGATAATCAAGTGGAGTAATAAAGGTCTATTATTTTATTGTCACGTGAGAGGAATGCTTGAGGCAGAACAGGTAGAAGCAACAGGCGTTTGAACCGAACTCGGATACAAGAGGGGCAATTCTCGTAATTTTAAGGACGATCTAAGTCTGATCTTATGTAGTCTCGATCTGTCAAAAATACGTCTAATTTCCCTACATTTTGACAAGTTTTTGATATTTGTTTGTCGCCGAGATGAGACTGCGACTAGATTTTGAAAGTTTTAAATTACGAAAATTGGCCTTCTGATCTCAGTCTCAATCTGTCAAAAATACGTCTGATTCCCCTACATTTTGACCAGTTTTTGAAATTTGTTTGTCGCCGAGATGAGAGTGCGACTAGATTTTGAACATTTTAAATTACGAGAATTGGCCTTAAGGACGTTTTGTGACGAAAATGGTGGATTAGCTTTTCTCTTTTATTACAATCTTGTTTCTGGCTCAACTTGTTGACAAACTGACAGGTGATTTGAGTTTGTTTTAAGGATATTTATGATTTACAAGTAGGTAAATAGTTTCTCGTGGGCTCGCGAATGATGGAAGTAGTTTAGTGAGGTCTTTGCCCAGGAGTGGGACAGCGTCGGGTAGTAAAAAAAAAGTAGGTACAAAGGTTGTCTTATGGAACCTAAAGGGCTTTGGATTAAAATAAGTTATGATAGTATTTGTTGATACTTCAAGAATAATTATTGAACTTGAAATTATTCACTCGTGAAATGGATGTTCTTGTGGCATTTCGCAATTTCCGACTTTCAGCCAGTATTTCAGCGCCAATTTACATAGCTTCAGGAAATCGAAACCCGCTGCCTTAGCGAATGCATAAATTGTAAACTTTGAAACTAAAATCCAGAAAGGAAATTAGGTAGGTGTGTTCAGTTTCATACAATATTAACCAAAAGACATAATGAGGACGTTTTTGTTCAAGAAAAATATTTATCTTATTTTTTGTTACAAGGGCAAAATGTCTTGTATCGTTCGGTTTTGGGCTGTTATTTTAGCCACCACAATATTTAAAATATATGGTATTTTTCTTTTATTTTTGTCTGAGCCACCTCGGGTCTCTATATTTATTTTTGAATACAAATTATGATATTTTTCAGGTTTAATCTTAGTCCCCAACGGAGAAGACATAGGCTACGCTCTCGGTGATGAGTTTCCACTAAACAGAACAGAGGTACCTTCAGCATTAGGACCCAGAAGCTCAGCCCTGGACAAGGAACCCATTAACTACCACCCCTGGGGAGTACTCTTCACAGTACTTGGCACCGTCTTCTTGGACTTCGACGCAGATGCCTGCCAGAGCCCGGCGCGTGCTTATCTGCTTGACGTGACAGTTCCAGGTCAGATTTGTTTAAAGAGAAAGAAATATAGCCTTCATATGCTGTATTTGCACTGACCCAGTTAGCCTGGTCACCTGGTGATATTATTTGCAGGTAGAGCCTGACCAAGTCATTTTCGGTCTAAATAATATTATCGGCAATTTTTCTTTTTCGTTTAATAATAATTAAACAAGCTGTCATTCTCTTCGGGATTCACTTAGGGCAGATTTTTCCATCGAAAAACTTAGAAGTTATCAGATGATTGAAAAATCAGCCCTTTAATGAAATTACACTTTTTGACTAGTATTTTAACTTTGGCGATTTTGGCAACGATTTTGGCCACACTGGCTCAAAAACCGGATGTGTTTGAGCAAGAGTGGTGTTCAATGTTGGTGCTTTCTGTGTATGAGATTTGGACAATAATAAGCTGGTATTATTATTATTTTATAATATTTTAATCTACTTTTACAAAACTAAAATGTATTGTAACAGCAAATCGTAATAGCTATGTTATTATCCGAATTCGGTTTTTATCCGAAAAAGCAGCTAACACCGAATTCGTTTTAGTTTCCGCCGAAAAACAATTTTCGGTCGGTATCTATTTGCTGGGTCTTTGTCGTTCTCTAGAGGTGAACAACACGTCGAACACTCGACGAACCTATTCCCCGAGTGGGTAAACATTAAACAAGGTATCTTTACGTTCACAATTATTAAAGGATTTACTCATTACAGTGTCTACTTGACTGGATATTGCTAAGAATAGAACAGCCTTAGGCACTCGTCATGATAGATACGAGATAATAATGTGTGTTTTCCAGACGTGTAATCCAGTACACTTCAACTAGTTACTAGATTTGTAATTAGTCATTGACGTACGTCAAAGTGAATCAGAACAATTTCTCTGAATCAAATTAGTTACTGTTTGTTGTTTGTGCAATATAATAAAAACGCTGTGATTGTGACGTACGATCCAGGTTAGATTATTAGGTAAAATCCTTCACCTAGTTTGTATAAAAATGAATATATTTTCATATTTGTCCGTTGTACGTCATGACATGTGACTGTGATGTGTGTTTGTCAGCTTTTCCGTCGGCGGAGAGTGATGAACTACAAAACAGGCTCTTTATCAGCTTATGTCTAGTCGTGATTGATTTATCTCGGTGCCAAGCGTTTATATTTGGGTTTTTTATAGATATATCATGACGACATGATTATTTTAACACTTCTTAGGGACATTGATAAAATTTCTTCGAGTACTGTAAGTAAATTGTATTGTAACTTTATAAATAGGTATGTGTAAGTAAAAACGACGCAAGTTGTCTTTGATCTTTTTTTAACCTAACGATAAACAATCTCTTTTTATTTATTTATATTATTGGTAGGAACGAGTCTATTGGACTGAAGGCCAATTCTCGTAATTTAAAACGTTCAAAATCTAGTCGCAGTCTCATCTCGGCGACAAACAAATGCCAAAAACTTGTCAAAATGTAGGGAAATTAGAGGTATTTTTGACAGATTGAGACTGAGATCACACTGTGAACGTTCTTAAAATTACGAGAATTAATTGCCCCTCTGATTTATACTAATCTGTTTGACTGGCTGGGTGATTAGATTGTTGATATAGGTATTTCAGGAATATTTTGTAGCGGTCTGGACTATGGGCATCTCGAGTGTACAGTGGGATAAGAAATAGGGCATTATGTTGAGGTTGTGGCGGCATCTACATCGCCACATGCGAACTACGCATCACACTGACGTTACGCACAATCCTGCATCGCGCAAGCAGTGTTTACCGCGCAATTAGCATGTATATGTTACCGGCCAAACCCGATTTTAGGATGAACTAGTTTCGCCTAGGCCAATCCAGTTCTCCCTACACGTAATAGGACAAACCAGTATAGCCTAGGCCAATTTCGTTCATCCTGTTACCGATAGGATAAACCAGTTTAGCCTAGGTCGAATCGGTTTATCCTAGTTAGAATTTACATGCTTTAGTACGATAAACTGGTACGTCCTAGTCTGAACTAATTTTGCCTAGTCGGAACGCGGTTCTTTGGAGGAAATTTTGCAGAGTGAAAATAAAAAATCTCAGGATGAACAAGTTTGGGCCTAGGCTATATTTGTTTGTCCTATCGCGTGTAGGGAGAATTGGTTTGGCCTAGGCGAAACTAGTTCATCCTAAAATCGAGTTTGTCCGGTAACTTATAAAACGTCTCGACATCAATCGTTGGGCAGTTGCCCAGCAGACACATCACATCACCCATGTGGTCGGAGGATCCTCCCTTTTCTATGGAGGATGAGTGAACTTTACACCCTGTACCTCATACCTCTATATGGTTTTGTCTACGTAAAATCTGTGAACACTTTTATCAAACTTGGCCCATTTCACTCATTATTAATTTTATGTCCTTAAATATGACAGGGCACTCCCACGTTCCAATATGAAGAAATAAACACTTACCAATAATACCAAAGCAATAAAAAGTACATAAACACTGAAGGCGATCAAGTACATTTGATGACCCGGTTACGAAGAATTAACATAGTATATAAACATTTAACTGTAAAAGCACGTGCTTTGTACTTAAAAGTAAATAATTGCAAACGTCCAACCTGAATAAAAATGATTTATAACGTATATATACAGGTATATATTACTATAAGACTACCATCAACAATATTGACCTAAAATTTTATTTTTTTAGTACTCGTAATTTATAATATATTGTACACAGTTTTGTAAACTTCATAGTCTACTGGCGACAATTTTCTGTTATTTAAATATATACTACTGGTATATAATTTGTATATCTACGTATTATCTGTGTAGAAGTCTCTTTGAGTCTCATATACATTTTCATCTCTGTGCCAATATTTATTCGTTAAATATTTACCTGAAGAGAAGTGACTGGAAAGTCGCAGGATGTCACATACGTACATAGTGAGTGACATCGTTATGCGTAGGTATACTTACTTCCGTACGTATGTGTATTAACCTTCCCATTTGCATGGGTTCTGTTTCGGTTACATTGTTTTACCTCTTCTTGAAAAAAGGTGCAGCGGAGATGAGAATGTCGAGATGGAGGTGTGGAGTGACGAGAATGGATAAAGTAAGAAATGAGTATAGAAGAGGAAGTTTGAAAGTGGCGCCAGTGACAGAAAAGTTGAAAGGAAAGCGTTTAGGTTGGTATGGGCATGTAATGAGAAGGGACGAAACGCATGTGACTAAAAGAGTGATGAATATACATGTTGATGGATGGAGAGGAAGAGGAAGGCCGAAGAAAAGATGGATGGATTGTGTGAGGAATATGAAAGAGAAGGTAGTGAATGATAGCGTGACGGTTGACAGGGGAGAATGGAAGAAGAAAACGTGTTGCGCCGACCACAAGTAACATGGGATAAGGGCAGGAAGATGATGATTTTATATACTCTTCTAAGTTCTGCCCGCGTCTTCGTCCGCGTGAAATATCTTGTCCCCCGACACACCCCATCGCATCGCATCGCCTGCGCTTTTACTTCGTTTTTGCTTAGCGTTCTTTCTGGGTTGTTTTTCTTTTTGATCAGCTCCTAAGGGTCCTAGCGTGAACAGCCTTCCTCGAGAATTAGACTCAACTGGTAGCTCCAGAGATTAGCGCATTCGAACAAACAAAATTATATTGATTTTGAGCTGAAACTTAATAAGCTTATTATTAGTATATAGTATAGAGTAAAAATGAGACAGTTTTACACCGAGAGACGATCTACTTGATAAAAATCTTAAATTTACTGACAGAAAATGCGCAGCCTAAACCGCTGGGTCTAGAAGCATGAAATTTTATCAAAACAGTTCCTCATAGTATAACGAAGTTGAGTATTAAGGAAGTATTTTGAAAATTCTTCCCCTAAAATAGTTAAATGGGGATGAGAGTTTGTATGGAAGTTCGTCATTTTTGAAGCTAGAAAGTGGAATCTAGTTCTTTCCTTTCATCGTTTTTTTGGAAAATCATCCTCTGAGCCTCCTAAGAAGATACCAACGGAAAAACTCTAAAGAAAGAAAAAAAAAGTTTTATTTGGAACGCGCACAGGAAATAAAAAAGAACATAACATAACGATAATCAGCTTATAGTGTTTCCACTGCTAGGACACAGGCCTCCTCTCTGTGAAACGGGGTTAAAGAACATTAAATCTAACAAAATCATTAAAACAATAACAAATAAAAGAAAATTAAAACTTTTAAGAGAGAGGGCTCTTAGGGTGGGCCTAGAGAGGTAGTCAATTCCTCCATTAACTAGAGGTAGTCAACTCTGCTTTTAGTGCTTTAAGAATTTCTGATAGGTCCTAAGTTTATGGTAGGTAATTTTATTTCCTAATTTAGGTATAGGTATTTTGTAATAATAAAAATAATAACGCTGACGTGTGTCGGGCATGCCACCGTCCGGGTGAGTCCATCAGACATATTATCTTTGGTTGTTCTCGTCTGGCTAACAGCGAGAACTTGCACAGGCATAACCAAGTAGCCAGGATTATTCACCAGCAACTTGCTTTGAAATATAAACTTGTCGACTCTGAGGTACCATATTACAAATATGTGCCCGACCCAGTTCTCGAAAATGACCATGTCACGTTGTACTGGGATCGGTCTATCATCACTGACAGGACTTTTGTCGCCTACAAACCTGATATAGTGGTGATAGATCGATTAGTGCGCCGCACAATGATTGTTGATGTTACCATTCCACATGACGGGAACCTCGTGAAAGCTGAGAAAGATAAACAAATCAAATATCTTGACTTAGCACACGAGGTTGGTGACATGTGGAATGTGAGCTCGACTGTCATTGTGCCGATTGTCGTATCGGCCAATGGCCTGATGGCCGAAAGCCTCGATCAACATCTATCGAGGCTCTCGTTAGGCGGTTGGATCAAGGGCCTGATTCAGAAGGCAGTACTCTTCGATACGGCTCGCATTGTGAGGAGGTTTCTATCTCTGGAGCCCTAACCACTGGTAGCTTGGACTCTGCTCCCGACACCGGTGGATCACTATATTTTTATATTTTTAAATGTTTTTTTTTTGTTTTTATACTAATATTTAAAAATATAATAAAATAAGACAATTAAATGAATAAACGATAAAATAATAATAAAATATTTATTTGCGTAAAACATGGTATAAAATGGTGTTAAATACAAATTTATATGGCACTAACATGTTTAGCTAGCATGCAAAATTTCAAAGTCAGGCAAATAGGTTAGGAGGCATCAACAATGAACTATTTAAATAATCAAAACTTTTTATCTATAAATTCTTTTAAGCTATAAAAACTATATTCGAGTAACCATTTATAAAATCTAGTTTAAAAAAATTTAGTATTTAATGTTTTAAAATGCCTCGGTATTTTGCACACACATTGCTAGGCAGTTATTATTGTACTTAGCTAGCCTAGGCAAATAATTCAACACTAATTTGTAGGGATCTCGTCTGTTCCGAGGATTCACATCATTTGCAGTTTTAAATAATTGTTTATTTTTCATTACAAAAATATGTTCATATTTCGTAAATGTAAAGTGAAGGTAACGGTAAGAAATCAAGTTTCTTAAATATTGGTTGACAGGAGTCATCAGGTTTAAGTTCACAAATTGATATCATGCGTTTTTTTTTGAGCGATGAATGCTCTACGGAAGTCGGTGCTGTTACTCCACATAACAAGCCCATAACGTAGTACCGATTCGACATATGCGTGGTATGATATTACAGCAGTTTTTATGTTAGTTACATTTTTGACTTGTTTAAGTGCGTATACAAATTTTTTGATCGTAGTGTAGTAGATCTAACATGTCTATGTGTTCTTTCCAATATAAATATCTTTATCAATTAAAACACCTAAAAATCTTGCATGCGTTACTTCTTTGAGTTTGTTAATATTGAGTTTAATGTCGTATTTTTGATTATTTGATTGATTAAATTGAATGTAAACCGATTTATCTAAATTTATCTTTAAATGGTTAATGTCAAGCCAGTGCAGTAATTTGTTAATTGTATAATTAATGTCAAGCTCATGATCTGGAATGGTATTACGTTTTTTGTTTGATGTCACTATAATAGATACATATGTCGTCGGCAAATAATATGCATATATGATTAGTTATTTTTATTATGTAATTTATGTAAATGAGGAATAATATTGGGCCCAGAACGCTTCCTTGTGGAACGCCATATTCATTATGTCTATATTCCGACGAGTAAGATATTATGTCATTATTTTAATTTTTTTTATTGATGATGACACGTTGTTTTCTATTACTGAAATAGGACGACCGACCTTTTTTGTTTTCCGAACAGAATAAAATAAAATAAATGAATAAACTTTTTTTCTGCAGAGGACCATGCTAAAGGTCTGAGCACATTCACGGTGATGGCAGGACTAGGTGGCTTCATGGGGTACGCGTTAGGAGGCATCAACTGGGACGACACCCGATTAGGTAAATATCATTTATTATAGTAACCTATACTAGTTCTTTCTAAGTTTATCTTGGACATTGTCATTGTTTGTCATCTTTGTTTTTACTGATAGGTATCGGTAAAGGAAAACATCGAGAGGAAACCCAGACTTATACTCGTAGACAAATAGATATAATACTCTTTATCTTTATAGTTAATAACATAAACAACCTATAACATTCCCACTGCTGGGACACAGGCCTCTTCTCTGTGAGAGGGAGTGGGCACGTCCAATCCGCCACTCGGGGCCATTGCGGGTTGGTAGTTGTTAGATAGTTGTCACATCTCTTCGATTTTTTGGTTCTAGGACATGCCGGTTTCTTTATTTTCCTTCACCGTTTTGAGAGCAGTGGAAATGATATAAACTAAAGCTAAAATAATATCGTAAAGTAACTTCCTGTTTCTATATCTAGGTTCCCCGGGGAACATACAGGGTGGCAAGGACAGCGACGCGCAAACGGAAACCATGATTCTAGGCCCAAAAACGCAGAAATTTTTCGTCACTTAAGAAAAAAAAACTGCTGTTTCGTAGAAATGTGCAAAACCTACGTGGTCAAAATGTATAGAACAGCTATATTTTTTTCTTAATAGCTGACGAAAAATTTCAACGCTTGGGCTTACAGAATCATGTACTGAATCCATGGTAACAGGTTGCGCGGCGATGTCCCTGCCAACCTGTATGTTCTGCTTATTTGCGTGACTATGAATATTTTCAGTAATATCTGGTGCTCGTGAGCTTTAATATGATTTAGTTAGCTTAATATGATTCAGTGACCGCGCAGTTTAATTTTTACTGGGACGCCTAACTAACTAAGTTATGGTAGCAGCCGCGGTAGACTGATTATGGTCATAAAATATTTACATTTAGATTAAACCCGCGTAATGAAAGTCGGATTACTGTGATATGATTAAAAGTTTCAAGGGGGTTTCTGGGTAGTAGGTAATGGCCACTGCTTTATAGGTACTGATAGAACCGTACAGCAAGAACTGATGCTGATGATCGAACGTTAACAAACTAGGTGGGGAATCAGCACTTTTTGAACGTACATTACATAAGACAGTCCCCCAAAACGCCCGCCCTTCACCACTACCTTATTTATTTATTTAAACTTTTCGCACAAAAAGGTACAAAGGCGGACTTAATGCCTTAGGCATAGTAGTGAAATCCTTATAGTGCTTTAGCTGGGAAGAAGAAGTGATAGCGCAACAAACTCCCCAGCAGCACAGCTGTCTGTTCAAACAGCAGTGTGCTGTTATTTGGAACAGCACCAAATTTGATTGATTAATTTAAACTCTCTCTGTAGACACTCAGATGTGTTGCTGGCAAGTTTGATGCACCACTTCTTTCAAGTTAAAACACTAATCTCACACTCTTCAGGTTAACCTTTGTAACCTTAGACCTTCAAAAAGTGCAAATTTTCAGTTCTGAATAAATGATTTTAAATCAATCTTAACACATCTCAAAATCATTTCCAGGCGAAATATTCGGCGGCCACGTTCGTGCAGTTTTCTCACTCATCACCATAATTTTCATCGTTTGCGTCTCTGCCACTATCACTAGCTTCAAAGAGATCCCTCTCCTGGAGCTGAATGAGCAGGAGGAGTTCAGGAGACAGGCGGAGACTCAGAGAATACAGGAAAGCTTCGATGAAGGGTCTGAAGGGCCAGAGAAGAATTTGAAGAAAGAAAATGTTATGTACGGAGCTTTGGATCAACCTGAGGTAATGTGGATGCGAATGTTTATAATCTAACTGGCTCATGCCCGCGACTTCGCCCGCACGAAATTTTTACTCCCCGACCCACTCCGTCGCATCGCATGGCCTGCCCGCGCTATTACTTCGTTGTCGCTTAGCTTTCTTTCTGACTTTTTTTACTGTGCTCCTAAAGGTCATAGCCTGATATTAAGTCGCATTCCTTAATAATTAGGCTTTAAAATGCAAAAAGATTTTTTCAAATCCGGCAAGTAGTTCCAGAAATTAGCGCGTTCAATCACACATAAAACAAACTCGTCAGTTTTATTATTAGTATAGTATAGATTGGTGAGTCAACGATGTGAAAGCTGTTTATTTTCCTGTTATTCTGTTAAATACCTACAGGGTGTAAAAAGATTCTCCACATAGCCCCCGACCTTGCATTCTGTACATCAAACTTAGGGCTGATTTTTCAATCATCTGATAACTTAATTCGAGGAATAATTTTGAAATTTTGACAGTTGTTTCATCTGTCAAACGTCAATTTTATTCCTCGAATAAAAGTTATCTGGCGTTGGAAAAATCAGCCCTTAGTAACATTGCACAAAAATAATTGCTGCGAAACGACTTTTATTTTTGGCGTCAAAAATCGCCTACAAAAAACTTCAGAAACGGTTGGAACTTTGACGTTCAATATCTCCGTAACCAGAAAGTTCCCAGGTATGGTCTGGCACAAAAAAAATATCACAATGACGTGATGACTCTCATATTCGACGTCTTTTTACATCACTTACAGCGCATATTTTTATTAACCTTATAAAAAATACTTCTACGAGTAAGTATGCAGGGAAATTCTGTAATTAAGAACCAAGGGCCCTTTAAGTGCAGGTCATGAGTATATTAAAACCAATTAATTTGTCAAACGAATTAACATACTCCACGTGCAAATCTGAGCAGCTAACCCTTTCATAACAAATCGTCTGACTCAGACCCACTTTATTAACTTCCAATTTATTAACAGATGTAACATGTTCCCGACGTTTGCCTTTCCTTTCTTTTCGATTGCTCGAAGCAACAAGCGTCCTCTTTTGTTTAATAAGCCCCGTCTATTACCAAAGGTAAAGGAAACTCTAGCTGCCTACCAATTAATTAAGAAGGATTCAATATCATGGGTAAAATACTTTCTATGCGAACTCGCTCGTTCGAGACAATTTTCGACATTCATATTAAACCAGGTAACTGGAGCATCATTTTATTATGGAAGTACGGATTATCTTAAGATTTATTAATATATGAAGATTTTGAGTGGAAATTATTAGAATTGAATTGAGTGAATTTTAAGGTTCAGGTTTTTTAGAAGACGTTATAACATTGAATAACGATTGACTTTGCTCAGGAACAACTTGCATGGCGTCTGTCTGCAGCTGAATGCGGTTGCAACAATTAAATTTTCTAAAAATGGTGTTCAGTACACCATGGGTGAGTAATTACTTAATTCTGCCAGCGTCTGTGTTCCTTTCCACATTTAATCCGTCTGCCTTATAAAGTAAGAGTAAACAGGCGTCTTCTAGGCAAGCTCGTACTATCATAGACCTCATCCATCGCTCCTCATCAGGCGTGATCGAGGTCAAGAGCAGGCCCATTCAGCAATAAAAGAACACACGCATCAAGCATATGAATATGAAACTCATGCTATTTCCACAAACAATGGATTCGAGATAGTTTTTTATCACTACATAAGTCGTTTACTTATAAATGAAGGAAAGAAAGATATTATATTTATTTTCACTATACGCGACGCATAGAGCACAAAAATGTCAAGTTGGGGGAAAATATGCGTCACATCCACGCAAAAATCGACGCTGCCTATCCAAAATCAATAGCTGAAAATAAAACTGAACCGGTCGCCTTCCAGTCTAACCGGATGCAGCTAAATACCAATATTTTACATGGAGCGACGGCCTATCTGACTTTCATAACCCAGTTCCTGGGTAATACGATACCCCTTGGTAAGACTGGTTGTCAGACTTTCGGGCATCTGACGACCCGTACGGCTAGCCTCAAGTTCCTCGACATAATTATACTACATTTTAACTGGGTTCTTTGTTCATTCCAGAGTGGCGTTGCCATAAATGTGGTGGAAGCTGGTCACGGTGGTGGAAACCTCTCACTGAGCCACTACTTGAAGTCCATCGTGATGATGCCGAGCTCTCTGCGCGTGGTCTGCCTCACCAACCTGTTCTGCTGGATGGCGCATGTCTGCTACTCTCTGTACTTCACTGACTTCGTCGGAGAAGCTGTCTTTGGAGGAGATCCTGCGGTCAGTATTATTTTATTAAGGTATTATATTTTAGAGGCTCGCGTTTGGTAGCTCTCCTCTGTAGTAAGCAATGTTGCAATCGATAATAATGCCTTTGCTTAGAAGTAACGTATTCACTTGAGCCTTGAGTCTTCATGTCTTCAAGTCCTGCAGCATGTATAGCCTGGTTTGATGACTCCCAAGTCTGCTTACAGCTATTGGAAAAACACAATGTGGCAGGGAGTTGAACTGCTTCACGTGCAATTAATAAAATAATCTCTTAACACTATGTGTCATATTTGCGTGGTCTACGTCACCAACCGGGGGGGAATTGCGCAATGCACTAACAGTACCCATGGCTTTCATTTTGACAGTTCAACAACATCCATTGCGTTATTTACGTTGTTGAACAGACAATTTTTTCGAACATATGGAGAAATGGATTAGCAAATTCCTTCAAAATTATTCAGATTGTGACGCAATTAGGGTGCTGTTCTATATCATTCGCATATCTACTACTCGCTCTACCTATTTCACTGGCTTCGGAGGGGATCCCGCGCAGTAACATGAGATATGGATAGTTTTAAGTTTATGATTCATTACCTTTGAGTGTCGGTATTACCAACCTGCACCCTAATTGCGTAACACACGATCAATGGAATCTGAATCATTTTGAAGCAAATTACTCATCCATTGCTTCATAAGTTCGAAAAATTTGTCTCCTCAAAACGTAAATAACGCATTGAATGTTGTTGAGCTGTCAAAATGAAACCGATTCCGATTGATCGTGTGTGACGCAATTAGGGTGCGGTTCTGTTGAATGGCTTACGATCAGTTCATAGATATTGACATTATTATTATCTGTATCGTCACCTCCACGTGGTGTCTCGACGACATGTTTGGGGTAACTGTGTGTGTATAACTTAAGCGACCTTGTTAAGAATATCTGAGAAAATATCACTGAATTAGGGACTGACCACACTTACTCAGCTCTGTTCAGCTTTTGTCCATACAAAAACGTTGTTTTCGGTGGATCAGAGCTGAATATGTGCGGTTAGTCCCTTATTGCTTTGTGTAACTGCGTTGTAAAATGAAGCGCCTACACAAATGTTTGCTGCAAATAGTATCTAACTATCTAGTGGAGTGGAAAGCAACATAACTTTAAAATAGCGGCATAACGCCATATCTGGTGGATAACTGCTGCTTCAAAAAGCAGAGAGGCTTAAGACACAACACAATTATTTTACGGCTTAAGATAATTTATTTCCCTCAAAAAGAATACAATTATTCGCTCCTATGAGGAAAAACATAAATATTAAGATAGGCACCGGTTTTATTTTGTTATATTCGGGAAACTTGCAGCTAATATAAACTATATGCATTTGACCATTTACTTTGGCCATTTACAAGTTTTCATTGATAAACACATGAAACAAAAATTACAGCATTATATAATAAAAGATAATTATATTATTATAAAATACAATTTACGGCACGTTTGAAGACAAAGGAATCGTAAAAAAAATGCTTTAATGCTGTCAAGCACTTATGAATTTACATTAGCAACAAAATCATGATTGTTTATCTTCACAATTGCTATAACTTTAATTTCAGGCGCCTGTGGGCAGTATCAGTCGCACGGACTACGAGGAAGGCGTTCGTTTCGGTTGTTGGGGCATGGCAATGTACTCCCTCTCCTGTGCTTGCTACTCCACAATCATTGAACGACTCATCAAACGACTCGGGTCAGTATGGTGTTGTTATAAAGTAGGTACTTAAACTCTCAATAAATAATGTTGTTGAATGGGTTTCTTGCTAGTTACCTGCTGAACAAAGCTGCCACCATATTGGTATATTAATTAACTAGCTTCTGCCTGTGATTTCGTTCGTGTGAAATTTCGGTCCCCGACCCACTGATGTAGGGACGTAGCGTGATATAACCTTCTTATAGAATTGAACTATCAAATGCATTTTTTTTTAAATCCGACTATTTGCGTGTAGTTCTAGATTTTTGCGCGTTTAAACAAACATAAAAACAAGCGGACTCTTCAGCTTTATTTTTAGTATATAGATAATATACCAAGATGGTGGCAGCGTTCGGTTCTAATCCACCAAGTAGGTACCTCTTCTCTCCTCTTGGTTCTTATAGGTAGCTCTTAAATATAGAACAGGAACAAACACTATTATGATGCATTCAATATTACCTCAATGGAGACTCTCCTTAGGCAAAAAACCATGACAGTATCCCACTAATACATATGTTTTATTAACAAAAAAACAATATTAGCAAACTTCTCACACTACTTTTACCAACGTGGATTTAATTGTCATACTGATTTGATTGATTATCATAATTATTTATTGTCAACAGCACACATTTTCCACTCCCATTATTTAAATAAACCGGCCAAGTGCGAGTCGGACTCGCACACGAAGGGTTCCTCAAGGCAAAAAACGTCGAAAAAAACACGTTTCTTGTAAAGAGTTTCTTTAATTTTGTACTTTATTTTATTTTTATTATTTTTGGTTATAGCGGCAACAGAAATACACACTCTGAGGATATATCTATTGCCTACTTATTACGGTTCATAAGATAAAGCCCACTGACAGACAGACGGACGGACGGACGGACGGAAGGACGGAGGGACGGAAGGACGGACGGAGGGAAGGACGGACAGATAGACAGCGCAGGCTTAGTAATAGGGTCCCGTTTGTGTTCAAAATACGGTTCTGTACCGATAAACGAATAAATAATCATTATAAATAGCTCCATAATAAAACTAGTTAGCAGACGTCATTTTTATTGAATAAGTTTCTAGATACTAGAGATAATGGCAAAGCAAACCCTGCCTGTGAGCTCTAGTCAAACTTTCAAGCACTTTACTTACTTTAATGAAATTAGCTTTAAATATCCCCAGTTGAAGCCAGGGTTTACAAACTGTTGTAAATTTTGTTGGACATCTACTCACACAATGAGAAGTTAAGTAGAATTAGTCTATGCTCAGACCTAACCCTTTTCAATCTTGATTTACAACTGAAACTTTTGATATGATTCACGACTCTAATCTAGGTTTAAAATCAAGATTAACACGTTGACAGCCAGCCAACAGACACAATAGAAAATCTATTGTTGGCAGACACCGGTGACCGCGGTGGCAGTCAATGACTTAATGAATGGTTCATTATCATTTTAGAATACGGACCTTCCCAGAATGTTTCACCTTTCGAAATATATCTTCTAAATACTCGGTCTCTCAGTACTGAGGAACGTGACCCATCATGTAGATGTCATGCATGTCCCGTTTAGCTGCCAAATATATCAGTCCTGGAGAGTCTGGAGAGCCTAGCCCCGAGTAACGAGTCGTAGCTTGTGGGTTCGAACCCAGGCAGGCGCTTTACTTTGCGTAAATAATTTCATTAAAACCGCTGCTCTCAAAACGGTGAATGAAAACATTGTGAAGAAACCGGCATGTCCTAGAACATGAAATTCGAAGACATGTTACATCTACCACCCCGCATTTACCATCTCACAGAGAGGAGACCTGTGTCCCAGCAGTGGGAACATTAAAGGCTGATTATGTTTATGTCTGTCCCGGGTCATTTTTGAGGCTTCCTGAAATGAATGATTACGCTTAATTATCCACAAAGAGTAATCTTTTGCACTGCGTATAAACGTACGATACATTAGTATTATTTTACAAAAATTATATAATATCTCTCGTATCAGGCGATCGTTCATGCAGTCATGTCATTATCTAAGCTTACCCTTCAACTTGACAGCTGACTGTTGTAGGTACTTCTAGTAAACAGTATCTCGCTGTAATGAGATCAACGGATCCTTGACTTTGCGACGTTCTTCCTGGCTGACACTTTGCTGGCTTCGAGGTGATTTAAAAATCAATACCGTTACAAGCTTAGCTCGTCTAGAATCCGTGAGGGGAGGTTTACACTGTAGGATTGTTGGATTTAAAGCTTAGGCGTACGGATTTCTAATGTTTAATGCATTAGGACCAAGGAGGACGGTTTAATGGTCTGCCATACCGTAGGTATGTAACAACCGATTTAAATCTCATGCGGACCGGGCAAAGAATTTGTCGTTTGTAAAACAAATGACAGTAGCAAAAAACTGTAACCTCAGAATATAATAATATATTTTTTTTAATTGGCTCAGAAATGTGTTAGCAGTTTAATAATAATATCCTACTAATATTTTTAGAAAAGTTTGTATGGATGGATGGATGTTTGTTACTCTTTCACGCAAAAACTACTGAACGGAGTTAGATGAAATTTGGCACACAGATGGTTTATAACCAGGATTAACATATAGGATACTTTTTATTCCGATACTCCCACGGGATCGAAACTTATGCGGGTGAAACCGCGGGGCGCAGCTAGTATAAAATAATACCTACCAACCCATTATTTTCCTACTGCACTGCAGGGCAAAGGCAAAGGAAGAATGAACAAACAAAAAAAAAAAAAACAAAAAAAATCTATCGTCTAAGCCATGTGAACCTAACATTACTCTTGATAAAATTGAATTGATCGACAAATGGTGCGAGGAAATCGGGGACACTAGTTTGGATCATACAAGTTATATCTCGGATCTATTTACCGAGAAAATATTCTATGAAGAGTCTCTTTCCGCCGCCAAAGATTGATGTCCCAAAAGTATAACTCTTTATCAATTTTCGGGCATCTTACCTCGCGCAATTTTTGTGGCTAGATAAAATCAAACAGATGTTGGAAAATAATATTATCGATTGCTGTATTATTGGGTCATATCACCATCTGCCAACTATATTAGAGCCTGGTTCCAGTCTTACCGGGTTAAGCTGACTACCAGTATTTTACCTGGAGCGACTGCTAATCTGAGCTCACGCTACAATCCACAACACATAATTGGATCACAATCAGCCTATAATGTTCCCACTGCTGGGATACAGGCCTCCTCTAGGTGAGAGGGAGTGGGCCGTAATCCACCACAGGGGTGGCTCCACCGAGTGCGTCGTAGATGTCATATGTTTTCGAATTTTTAGTTCAAAGACATGCTGATTTTCTCACGATGTTTTCCTTCACCGTTTTAGGGCAGTGGTGATGAATAGGATCATAAACCATAATTTATCAACAGTCTAAAGTAGCAGACTACTGCTGGACGCGGGCCGTTCTAATCTCACGTCAGTTAATACCAACAACAGTTTTGTCCGATGACATAGGTACCTAGTTATTCCAAGTACCCAACCCGCTTAAAACTAAATAAAATAAAACGAATCTGCTAGTTAACGAATCTGCATGTGTATAATTAATCTCACTCAGCGCCAGCCATCTGTCTATTAGAACAAGCTCGACCATAAACCACTAATTAGCGGTTGGTATCCATTTAATGCTCATAGAGTCCTTAGCGTTAATACCAGGTCTGAAAATATGGCTTTCGTGGTAATGGATTGACGTATAAATTATTTATTACCTAATTCAATTTGGGAGTTAATAAAGAGTATTCTATTCTACGTAGTAATGAAATTGTAGTTGAAAACAGTAGTCGGAACACCAGCCACTGTTTCCTCTAGCATTTTCGGTTTGCGATTTCAGTCCTCTGGCTATCACCAAGCAGAGGGGCAATTCTCGTAATTTTAAGAACGTTCACAGTCTGAAGGTCAATTCTCGTAATTTAAAACGTTCAAAATCTAGTCGCAGTCTCATCTCAGCGACAAACAAACGTCAAAAACTTGTGAAAATGTAGGGAAATTAGAGGTAATTTTGACAGATTGAGACTGAGATCAGACTGTGAACGTTCATTGAGATTGATTGTCGCTGAGATGAGATTGTTATATTTTGAACGTTTTTAATTACGGGAATTTCAGAACAGTAATTTACGTTGCTTAAATACGTTGGGCGTTTACCAACACTTTCCTTCCCTATCCCTTTCCCAGAGAAAAATCAACGAGAAATTAAGACGACGTTTTGATTTTGTAGCAAGTTTCACAAGTATTTTTACTTGAAATTTGGCAACTTTATATTCTTCTGACTTCGATAGATCAATAATTATAGCTACTACTTAAATACTAAAATTTTACTAATATGGTACTCTTGACTTTAATATGTCTTTATATTAATTGATGGTTTTCCTTTGTATATTTCAGAGCTAAGCGTGTCTACGTCGGAGGCCTCTGCACCTACAGCTGTGGCATGGTGGCTCTCTGTGCCATCCGCGCTAAAGCCGCCGTGCTCCTCTGCAGCTGGACAGCCGGCGTCATGTACTCCACGCTGTTCACCATGCCGTACTTGCTGGTCGCACACTACCACGCTACTGGCATGGTGAGTTCTAAAAGTAGTAGATCACTTTATGATGCTAATTTGTAATCAAATTGCTGGAAATAAGATATCGAAATCACCTTTACACGCCGTATTATAATTATAAAAAAAAAAATAAGCAAGATGGAGTCGATATTTCTTATCTGACTACCCCGAGAAGAAATGGCGAAACAAACTCAGGGGTCAAAGTCTCTTTTAAAGTCCAACCATAATCTTAGATTATGTGAGGACAATGTAGATTACTGAAATGTAATCAGGCACCTAATTTCGTAACACACTACCAATCTCAATTTGTCCCTGTGTATTCTGAAGAATATTGCTTCGTGTTCGAAAAATGTGTCTGCTCAACATCGTAAATAACGCAATGAATGTTGTTGAACTGTCAAAATGAAACCCATTGCTACTGATTATGTACATATTATGTACGTATTACGCAATTACCCCGCTGATTAGTGATTTATTTGAGGAGTTCTACCATCATGTCTATCTTTGCTGCCAAGTGCCATGCACATTCTGTGTTTCGCTTTGAAGGGCTTTTTCTCTGGCATGGCAACCCATCTGCAATGCCTCTGATACTACCTACAGATATTTGGTAAGACGGTGATGGATATATACCATCAGGTGAGTCATTATAATCACAGCGTAGGTAGTATAATATTAATTGTTATTTTATACAGTAGTAGTCGTAGACCAACCTCGGCCCGCGATGACGCGATACCAATTTGAGTATTGACATCACTGTTGCGTATTATTGCATCATAAGTACTTGACACAATGTTTCATCGACGAAACCTATACATACAAATATAAATAAAATTTAAATATCTGTTTGTAATGTCAAAATAACAGCTTCTTCAGCTATAATGTTCCCACTGCTGGGACACAGGCCTCCTCTCTTCGAGAGGGAGCGGGCAGTGATCTACCACGCGACCGAAGTCGCGGGCAGCGGCTGGTTCGTCATTTAAAATGTTTTAGCAAGTCACAAGTAACATACTTATCCACCATGGTAATTCCAAACAGAGTGCTGCAATACAGACTCATAAAATTATACCTACTAACTACCGTGGGTGTTATTTCAATGAACTACCGGTCATTTCAGGAAACAGCTTGTTTCGTGTAACAAATAAGGCGGATTTATGTCAAAAACAGTGTTGAAAATATTGTGCTCTTTCAATAAATCGCTACAAAATGTCTATTCATTATATTTCTAATGTGTTTTAGCTTCAACCAACCGATTATTATTTCAGCGTATTAATCCTTTGATGTGCGATTTTCATGGAACTTCAAACAGAACGTGCCCTGTAATTGATTAAACGATCACTAATTGCAGCTAAGAATGATCATGCATCAAAAATTCAATGCTAAACGACTCTGAAACTGTGTCCATTCGTTAAACGCAAAATTGCAAAGCATTATATGATGTTACTAGAAAGTGGTAATATTTAAATTATTTGCATATTTGTCTTCCTGTTAAATGAATTCCTGGTTTTCTTGGAAGCACCCCTCAAATTTTATCTCGGATTCTCTGTTTAAAAGAAATCGCATTATTCATAAAACAAACAATATTTTAAACTCCTGCAAATATTCCTTTTATGCTTCGTTTATCAGTTTTTCTATTTTGTTATGTTCTAGTACATTTCGTTGTTTTATACAACTTGATCCGAGCTTAACAAGCCCATAATCACTCATACATACATAGGTACATAAACTCGTGCCTTATTCCCATGGTGGTAGGCAGAAACTACAGAAAGTACCTGCTACGATCCTTACATACTCCTTTAGCCTCGTTTTCATACATCTGGTCACACACGTACGCCGGTTGCGAGTACTACGGCCCTGACCTTTCTGAAAAACATCACCAATAAGGTCACTATATTATGTCCAATAATGACTCATCTAGCTCAAAATCAAAACAATCTGTCTGTACCATTTCCCATTTTCCCCAACAGTGGGACAGCGGTGGCGGTGGTTGTGGAGAGGCGCGCGGCATCGGCACAGACGTTGCCGTCGTCAGCAGCTGCGTGTTCGTGGCGCAACTGCTCGTGTCTTTCATCATGGGGTTCGCAGTCAAAGCTATGGGCTCCACAGCTGCAGTAGTCGCAGTCGCTGGTACGTTAGCCGCTGCAGCTGCAGTCACTGCTACTAAGATTACGTACCTGGATCTGTAAATGAATCTTATAATATTAATGTTACTATCATTGTAAATTGCTGCCCGTTTTTGTTTATTAATTTATGTGTTTTTGGCACAATTACTGGTATCGGTTTTGTAGAGAGATGTATGGTGTGGTCTGTCTCAGTGGTTGCCACAATACTTTTAGCTTTAAACTTTTCTCTTCAGCTGATTCTACTGATACTACAGTTGTACTAGTTGTATAGCTTTGCTAGAATTTGGAGTTCAGTTTCCATTAAATCGAAGAGAAGACATAGAGATTCCCATAAACAACCTATAGTTTATTGTAATTTGAAGCTAATCGGAAGAATGTACAGAATAACATAAACTTACCTACTAGTTGTTAAAAAGAAGAAAGATTATCTCATCTCCTCGTCGTTTTGGTGGAAACCGGGCCAATATTGTAAGCTTATTATTGATTGATATCGCGTCTATTAAAGGTTAGGTAAGTAGGGAAGGCTATGCCATAGCAGAAGCTGCTAAACCTCTACTCACATGTACCTGGATTCGTAGACTAAGTTAACTTGAGATGTGTCCTTTATTCTAAGAATCCCGGTAAAGCTATAGTTTCCTAGAAGAAGCGCCCGCCGCAGTCTTAGTGTGCATACACATGAGTGACACGATTCAACGACAGAGGCCACTGCAGTCGTCGACAACATGCCGCTCAAGTATTTGAGCAAAGTACTCACATGCATGCGCAACCCGTTGTCGACGGCTGCCGTCGACGCGTGCCGATGGATGCAGTTGTCTCTGTCGTAGACGCGTGTCGCACGTGTGATGAGCATTTAGGAAAACATAGTTTAACCAAAATATTCAAATATAAAAATTGTAAGCTTATAAAATCAAAATAAACCTGTTTAAAACTTTGCTTTGCTGCAACTACTAACAGCAGTTTTATGCAGGCATTAAAGTAAGTATCTATTCCATAAAATATTTAATATTTTGGAGTGAACTATGCTAAGAATAAGGAGACATTATTTGGTCTAACGACGTTATAGCAAAACGCGAGCGACTGCTATAACGCAGACAGGCGGGGCATGACAGCGTGATGCGACTAGTTGAACACTTTCCATTAAGTTGTCATCGAAATTGTTTTACTAGTGACGCGTCGCGACTGTCTGCTCGCCCATAAAATGAAATGCACATTTATTACGACGCCTTTAGATTTGATCAATAAACCGTAGACAAATTGGAATGTCTTTATTGAATGTCAATATTTATAAAAACATACTTTAATTTTGAATAGGTACTTAAGTTATTTTTAAACCCAAATATCTTTAGAATTCAGGCAAAAAACGAGATTAATAACGCTTAGAAGAGGACTCCAGAATAATATCATCTCTTAAATCTATGCTAAGAAAAGTAAATAAGTACCTACTTTGGAATGGATTTGAATTTATTTTAAGACGCATTAAGTATTTAAGTAAATGCTTCAAATAAATCCCATTTGGATAATTTATGCAATCAAGTGTAACTAAGATCATTATTATAAGAAATCGCTCATAAATCTAGTCATTATTAGTTGATAAAGTGGTATTTTTCTTTACTTGTCTTATGTTTATTTTTTCAATTTGAAGCCGTTTTTTATGTAATCCTTACTTAAAAAAAGAGAAGGAAGAAACACGTTTTTCTACCCTTCGCTGTCCCTCTTCTAGTAAAAGGCCTCAATACAACTCTCTAAGTTCATATTACTATTGAATGGGTATTTCATGAAATCATGACATTTGAGGCCAAATCTAATTCAAGGAATTGAATTGCTGATTATAATGATTATAATTCTGTAAAGTCATAAGATAAGTATTGTTTTTTTATTTTATTTTATTAAATAGGAACAACAAACAGCTACATTATGCAATATTATAAACAGTAAAACATAAGTTACTTAAGTAATAATGTAACCCACAGCGCCACGCGTCATGCATGACAGTTACGCTAAAATTATAAAAACAATAGTCGAAATAATAAAAAAAAACCAGTATTTTTAAAACAACAAACAATTAGTCTAAGAGTTCAAGCGTCTCATACAAAAGGCTACAAAACCTATTCAAAGAGCATGTAAATATGTGTATATGTATGTGTTCAAATGCTTCATTGTACATAGGTTGCTGCCATTCGCCGAACTGGCGAATGCAGACCAGTGTTAGAACGACAGGTACCCACTGCAAAGAGTTTGCCTTCACGCATCTGCCGTCTATGAACAGTCCTGGGGACTGCATAGCACAATATATTGTTTAAATTTATACAGTCAAAATTGCCATTAACAATGTTATACAATGTCATTGCTTACGTCTAGAGCTGAGCGTCAAAAGCTTGTATTTACTGAGCAACTGGTTATACTGCAGATACATTTTGTGACTCCTGTAGTGCATTGTACGGAGAAATCTACGTTGGACATTTTCTATCATGTCAATGTATTTACCATAGTATGGTTTCCAGATAGATACGGCATATTCGAGCTGAGAGCGAACTAGGGTTTTGTCAAACAGAGGTACGAGGATATCCGCTTAAAGTCATGAGTGGATCTCATTATAAATCCGTACATCTTATATGTTATGGTTGTTACGGTCGCGAATCATATTTTAATAAACGTACAATCTGACACTGACCTGCAAATTGCAAAAAACGTAAGAAAATATCAATTTCGCAGCTTACCTTACCGCATCCCTCTTAAAATACTTTCCAACTTCCTCCTCCTCCTCCTTCTCTTCTCTTTTCTTCTCTTCTCTTCTCTTCTCTTCTCTTCTCTTCCCTTACCTATCCTTTTCTACCCCTTTCCTTCTTTCCTTTTGTTCTTAGCTGTAGAAAATAAGAGAGAAAATAATCGCACTACTCGAACTTCTCGTGTTTATTTACCATATAAGACATGTAAGGAAAAATACACTGTATGTAGTTAAGTTAACTGTGTATAATGAATAAATTAACTAAGATAATTAAATGTTAAGACTGTAACCACAGCTCTCGATGTTTGTGATAATATATTCAGTGTTGTATAAATCAAAGTATATTGACTGTTACAAATCAAATAAATTATTCAACTAACTACTCGCTTTTATTTTATTTAACGCACTCAATAATTGCTGCTAATGGATTTAAAATGGATAAACATAATCTGAATATAATGAATGGGGGTGATTTAAATAGTTTTTCATTATTTACTGCTTTTGTTTTCAATGGAGAATGAAATACAATAGAGTTACCTAGCGGTATTATTCATGTATATTATGTAAATTCGGGATTGAGTTTGATCCTTAACAAAGGAATTTCTCAAATACTTGTAAAGCGAATCAGTTAGGATAAATGAAGGTTTCATACAACAACGTTAGACGCAACGATTATGAGGACTTCATAGATATTAATGAGTTGGATATTCTTGTGTTTTCTTGCTGTATAAGCCTGGGCAAAAATATTTTTCTATTGAATGTTGGGTTCCCGGAAAGTAAGGCTGACAATATTTCCTTGAAAATCTCGTTTGATAAACTAAACGTGATGGAAGTAGAATTTCCGAGAGTATATATTTTTCAGAATCGTAAAGAACCTACTTTCTCATAGCCTACCTAACCTACGTTCCTTGTTCAAGATTTTTAAAACTGTTTCTTGTGATTAGATAGTAATCTTACCGACCTTATAAAATATTTTGCTTTATACTAATAATATACCTGAAGAGTTTGTTTGTTTGAACGCGCCTATCTCTAGAAGTACCAGTCAGATTTGATTGAAATTATTTTTGCTATAAGCTACATTAACATCCCGCTAATACCCTTAGGGGCTGAGCAAAAACAAAAAAGTCAGAAAGAACGCTGAGCGAACGAAGTAATAGCGCGGGCAAGCGATAAGTACGATTCGAAGCGGTGGGTTCGGGGAACAAGAAATTGTATGCGGACGAAGCCGCGAGCAGAAGCTTGTATAGTAATACTAGCTGCGCCCCGCAGTTCCACCCACATAAGTTTTGATCCCATACGAATATCGGGATAAAAAGTATCCTATATGTTAATCCTGGTTATAAACCATCTGTGTGCCAAATTTGCTCTAAATCCGTTCAGTAGTTTTTGCGTGAAGGAGTAACAAACATCCATCTATTCGTCCATACATACTTTCGCGTTTAAAATAACCTTCTCTATTAATTAAATCGCTGAATACTTTTTCGTAATAGAAGCAAAGTCTTACTATTCCTACAGTAAAATCACTCAAACTTTATTAAGGACCATCCGACAAAACTTACAAATCTAATCGAAACTCGACGATAATCCACATACAATGGAAACGTACCGACAATTAATTTCCCATTCAATCAGGGCACTACTTACCCACTAGACGGGGCAAGACACTCGAACATTATCAAAGGAAGGTTCTCCAATAATGGGTCTCGTCAAAAATCTTTGGAGGAGATTGACTCACACAAAGGCTTTGGACCAATCAAGCGGGGAATTGGAGACAGTCTTCTTTGAGTCGATCTATAGGATTGCGTATGTAGCAGGTAAAGTATTTATTGGGGATTTGCGGGAGCTCCTTGATTTTAGATGACCCTTGGTTGTGTAGATATGGGATTGGGTTTTTAGATAATCTATATCCTTATAATAAAGCTGAAGAGTTTGTTTGTTTGAACGCGTTAATATCTGGTCGGATATGAAAAAGCCCAATTCTTGAGGAAGAAATTCTTATTTAACATCATAACGCTACGACTTTAAAACGAAAACGAGATAAAAGCACGGGGCGTTGTAGGGGGAACGTGCGCTTTCACGCGGACGAAGACTCGGGCAAAAGTTAGTTTTAGATATACACAAGTACCGAAATTGTGCGTCTTAAATAAAGGCATCAACATGGCACTTTGTCTAACTTAGCAGACAGCTGTGTTTCTGGGGAGTTTTTTGTGCCACTTCTTGTTCCCAGCTAAAGCCAGCGAGGAAGTTTTAAATGTATGATAAAAAAATTGTGACAAATAGGTACCAATATCTTCGATAGTTGATGACCAGAATGGATATTGTTTGACGTCCATCCCCTTAACTAAAGCCTCTTTCATCGTGCAGTAGTATCTTATCGACGATTGCATGATCAGCCTGTATGTTCCTACTGCTACTGGGACACAGGTCTCTTCTCTGTGAGAGGGAGTGGGCTGTAATCCACCACGCGGGCCCAGTGCGGGTTGGTAGATGTCACATGGCTTTGAATTTTTGGTTCTAGGACATGCCGGTTTCCTTCACCGTTTTGAAAGCAGTGGTGATGAAATAAATTACACAAAGTATATGGCGTGCCTGGGTTCGAACTTACGACTTACAACTCGTAAGTCGGACCACCGCTGCGCTATCGACAGTTCATTTAATATTACTTTATTTTTAAACGTGACATGATGTCATACAACTTTTATATATCACAGTCTCAATAAATCTAGGAAGTGGTGAAGAGCGGGTGTTTTGGGGGACTGTCTTATGTAATTTTGTAGTTCACAAAGTGCTGATTCTCAGCTTAGTTTGGATAAATGACTTTTGATTTTTGTTAGTGGTTTGAAACACAGATAGTTAATAACTCGTACGTTACTAAATATTATCTACCAACCCGCACTAGGCCCACGTGGTGGATTACGTACGGCGGTGGATCTCAAAATGAAAGAAGTGTTGTCGTATTCACGGTAAGTACCTACCATTGTAGGTACTGCGAAAGAACAACTATAAAGGCGTAAATGTTCCTTTTGTTGTCTTTATCAAGACCATCTGGTTGTTAAAATAAAGGTTAATTGTAACCAGTAAATTATAATAACGAACGCAAACCAACTCATAAATTACGCATACCAGTTGTAATAACACACGCATTTGTTCGCATTAATCAACTATTTCACACTCCAGGCCATCCAATTCATCTTAATGTTCTACCAACAAACTAGTCTAGCGCCAAGGAGCAACTTGCACTTAGTTTAAAGTTGTCACAGACTTGGAACGTTCTCCACTATATGCTGGAGCCAATTTAAATGATCATTTACACGCGGTGAGTCTGTCACCCGTCGAAAGGCGAGACGGTGCTATGAGTCTTCTAGGAGAGACTTATGCCAGACAATTATTTTCGCTCTCATGTGTTTACACTTAAGTGATAACCAACAACATGCCTTCGATTATGTCTGACGCGACTCTTAGGCCGAATTTCTCGAACTGTGATTTGAACTCGAAATACTTTTTACGCTTTCATTTTTCAAAGGAGAGACCACTTCCATTTTAGCAAAATCAGCCTACAACGTTCCCACTGCTGGGACACAGGCCTTCCCTTTGTGAGAGGGAAGGTCGTAATCCACCATGCGGGTTCAGTGCGTGTTGGTAGATGTCACATGTCTTCGAATTTTTGGTTCTGGGACATGTCCGTTTCCTCACGATGATTCCGTTTACCGTTTTGAGAGCAGTGGTAATGATATAAATTACCCAAAGTAAAGCACCTGTCTGGGTTCGATCCCACGACCTACAACGCGCAAGTCGGGACTGGGCCACCATTGCCTTTTAGACATGCAAGTATCGTATTTAGTTAAATAGTTTATATCCGCTTTGGAAAATCACCTATTCGAGGCGAGGAACTCTCCTCATGTAAACGAGCCTTAACTTAAAACTTTCCTGTCCTCCCCAGGTATGTCCACTATGGACCACGATGTATGCTACCTAATGTACAGTAACACTGTGAAGTTGATGATAGTACTTCTGGTGTGCGGCGAAGTTTGGTATGGATTCACGGAAACCTCGAGCTTGGACGAAGTGGCTGCCAGTATCAACGCAACGGTCATACAGTTTATAACCATTTATAGATACAAGAATATGGTAAATGGAACGCCTTTGTGTTTTTGAATGTTATCTTAGAATCTTCTACTGTTAAATCTTTACTGCGTCATATCTCATTTTGTATCGTCAAACTTGGAACTTTAAACCACTCTGCAGGTTATTTTTTCACTCCTGGGCAAAGGCCTCCCTCCACTCCGCCATCTTTCGCGAGCCCGCGTGTCCATGTTATTTTAGTTTGTACAGTTTCAAATGCGTCATATTTTAACGATATGTGCCGAAAATATAAACTATTCTACTTTTAGAGGAAGTTCAACAACGAAAACAATTGAGTTATGTATGACTAAAATTAAATAGTAAATAGTTATATATGTACATCGTTTAGTACGCGTGTTGTAGACTAAAGAAAATAAAGCAGAAGCATCCTGCTTCTAAGGAACAACGTAATAACAAATTAACAATAATAGAATTGTGGTGTTCTATGACTAATGAAATGTTATGACTAAATTAGATTTAGTCATGTCTAAATATGCTACAATGGCCCAGAAAATCGCTTTATATCGTTCACGTATTCACGAGTGCTATTATTTTTTTCATTCAAATATGTTTTGCTTTGTTGGAAGGGTCTAGTGGAATATTCCTTTGAAGTTTCAATGAGGAGCGGATTTACTGTAACCTTGATAACCCATGAACAACGCGAGAATTCCACGTTTTATCGACAGTTCACTGGCCTTTATGTATACTAAAAATGTAAACCCGCGGGGCGCTGCTAGTCTATATTAACGCTAAAGAGTTTGTTGTTTGTTTAAACGCACTCATCTGTGGAACTACCAGTCGGATTTGAAAACATCTTTTTGCTATTGATAGCCCAATTCTTGAGGAAGGTTATAGGCTATTTAACATCACGCTACGACCCTTAGGAGCCGATCAAAAACAAAAAAAGTCAGAAAGAACGATAAGCTGAAACGAAGTCGGAGCGCGGGCACACGATGCGATGCGACGCGGTGGGTCGGGGAAACAAGAAATTTCACGCGGACGGAGTCGCGGGCAGAAGCTAGTTGTAGATACAATGTGGGTGTACACAGGTACACCTCTGCCTAACCCTTCAGGGATTACAGGCGTCAAGGTAAAATTCTTGCATCAATTCGTCAAATTGGAACGCTCACTTAAGCTTTGGTAGTCAAATACCGGTAAAACGGGGTGAATAGGGATGCAGGGGTGCATCGGGACGAAACTTTAAAATGGATTTGTACTTTAAAATAATATAGTTGGTTGCTAACAAGGACACTTAATCTTTAAAAAAAAAAACAGTACACATTAGAGTCTTTTCTGGCAACAAATTATATTATTTCAACGTTAAAATCCATTTTAAAGTTTCGTCCCGATTCACCACTGCATCCCTATTCACCCCGTTTTACGGCACTGGTCATATTATAACGGACGTCATGAAAATAATTGTCATTTTCACTGGTTTTTGGCATTATGGTGTCAAAAAGCACTCTGTATTTGGACATTACGGCCGCATGTGGCAGTCACCACTATTATAGGAAACCACAGCTTTAAGTATCTTATCTATTTAGTACTGTTATGACGTGAATAGCACCCTAATTGCGTAACACACTATCGATCTCAATTTGAAGGATATTGCTAATCCATTGCTTCATATGTTCGAAAAATTTGTCTGCTCAACAACGTAAATAACGCGATGAATGTTGTTAAACTGTCAAAATAATACCCATTGCTACTGATAGTCGGTTATGCAATCACCCCGCTGTACAGGATCAGTCAATGTGGCGACGCGGGGGAGAGGCCTACATATCCAGGAACGGACGTCTTTCGGGTGAAATGATGATGATGAGGACGATGAAAGGTACTCCAACCGAAAAAAACAAAATAAAAACAAACTTTTTGTAACGTTATATTTTAGATGATACATCAAGAGTTCTACAAGAAACTGGCGAGTTCCATGGAATCTCCATACTTTGATATTTCAACAGAGGAACGGAAGAAATTGGTGGACTTTTGGTGGAGAACGAATGAGAGATACTTGAAGCTACTGCTAGCTTTAGGAAACTGCACTCTTGCAGCTTGGTAAATAATTATTATCATTACTATTTTGTTTATCCTATACTGTCCCACTGCTTGGATACTTCCCCCAAGTCCTTCCAGAACCTAACAGCCCTCGCGGTACCCGTCCAGGTCAGTAATTAATTAGATAATGTTAAAAAGCAGTTTAATGTTCTAACGTAAAAAACCGCAATAATTAATCGTACATTTACTTAGGAAAGGTCTCACGACAAATGAATTCTCACTATTAGATTTATCATCATCAAAACCACATTCTCGAAACCCCTCAATAGAGGTTTATCAGATCCTAGAAAACCGTTGAATCCAGCCATGAACCCTCTAATCACCGGTCACACGAAACCAAAGTTTCTAATGTTTTCACACTGACGAATTTCACAGCTCTATCCTTTAAACCACATACAACCGCAATGGTTAACTTGAGACTTTGCTCGGATGACGTAAGCGCGCGGTACTGAGGTGTCGATGGCGAGAGCGGTAACAGCGCGGGTGTCGGGAGGGCCGCTCAGGTCTCAAGTTAACTCTTTCGGTATATAAATACTAATATGTTGTGGTACTAGAGGTATTGTAGAGATACTTCATTTTTACCAACTTTATTTGTTAACTATTTTTAAGAACAATACACAATATTCGATTCTATTCTTCTTTTAGGTTTATCTTCCCCCTGGTAGATGAAGTTGATTACAACCTCATTGTGGGCATCCGTCTCCCATTCTACTACATGACGCCTGTCCGGTACCCTCTAGCCTACTTGATCGTGGTGATATCTTTCTTCTACATCTCGCACTTCGTGATGGTGACTGATTTGAAGATGCAGACTCATCTGATGCACCTGCTGTGCCAGATCACTGTGCTGTCCGACTGCTTTGAGAACTTGCTGAGGCACTGCAGAGTTGGATTTGAAGGTATGCTTTTGTGAAAATATCACTTCGTAGGGACGAGCTTGGACAAATTTGTACCGCTTGTGGTACACATGTGTACCAGCTCATCCTAATGAAGATAAGGTGCTATTAGATTGAGGTCGATCGACGTTGATTGTTGACAACAGCTAAGTACAGAGTATAAAATTCATGGCGCCGGAAGTGCGTTGAGCGCACAACTTCTGTCACGGACCGCCTTCAAAGCCTTCAGAGCCTACACGTTCAAATGAAATAAGCTAGCAAAACTCCGCTGACGTGATAAGTCGATACTCATCACGTCTGTGGAGGTTCAATTATTTGTTTTTATTTTATTAGGCTTAGATATTGATAAGTAGATCTAAACAAAATAAAATATTTGATGACTTTTAGGGTCAACTAACACTGGTAGTGTGTAGTTGCTTGAAATATCAGTTTTTTTTTGTATAAACTTCACAGACGTAATGGATATCGATATTTATAGTCATCAAATATTTTTTTCTTATGTTTACATATCGATACTCATCACGTTTGTGGAGTTTCACCTGCTAATTTAATTTGACTTTGTCTGCTACGTCATTTGTGTCGTTAAACGAATAAACGATGACACGCTTGGTTCAAATGGAAAGGGTTAACAATCCGCCTCAAGCAGCTCCCGCCGAAGTGTCCCCGTGCTGTGACATCCACCGTTTAGGGCAATGCAATGTGGTGCATGGCAGCCGGATGAAGTTTATTCATCGAATGTCGATTATAGTTTGAGGCAATCAGTATTGACCGATCGAGATCGATGACTGCAATCTAGTTTTTTAAAAATATATTATAATATAATCAGCCTACAATGTTCACACAGGCCTCCTCTCTGTGAGAGGGAGTGGGACCGTAATCACCCGCGCGGGACCAGCACCCTAATTGCGAAACACACAATCAATCTCAATCTGAATCATTTTGAAGGATATTGCTAATCCATTGCTTCATAAGTTCGAAAAGGTTACCTTCATAAAGTCTGCTCAACACGTAAATAACGCAATGAATGTTGTTGAACTGTCAAAATGAAACCGATTCTGATTGATTGTGTGTTACGCCATTAGGGTGCAGTGCGGGTTTGTGGATGTCACATGTCTTCGAATTTTTGGTTCTAGGACATGCCGGTTTCCTCACGATGTTTTCCTCCTCCAGTTTTTACAGTACAATCTTTGTGTGAATTACTAAATAATGGAACCCGACTCTTTTAATTACTGGCGGCCCTGGCGGGCCATTGTAAGATGAAATTCCTGACCTAATCGATATTTTACTCTCCTCCTTTTGTGGCACGCCAGGCTCTGGTCTTTATAACTTTCGAGAAAAAAGTCAATAAAATATCCATTCTTACACTGCAAAGCCATTGGCGACCAAAAATACGAAAGCAACCGTGGTCCAGTGGTAACACCCCCAGACTTACAAGTTGAACGTCGTGGGTTCGATTCGAACTCAGGTAGGTGCTTTACTTTATGTAAGTAATTTCATCACCACTGCTCTCAAAACGGTGAAGGTAAACATCGTGAGGAAACCGGCATGTCTTAAAACCAAAAACTTTAAGACATGTGACATCTACCAACCCATACTGGGCCGGCGTGGGGAATTACAGCCCACTCCCTCTTACAGAGAGGAGGCCTGTGTCCCAGCAGTGGGAACATTATAGGTTGATTATACTATTATTATACGATATACATAATACTAAGCTTCACAAAATAAAATATTGCAATACATTTATTTCTCTTTCAAAACAAACTAACGAATGAAACTTTTTAACGACTGTTTCAGATGTAGCCGAAAACAATTTACTTTACAACAAAAGTTTCGCTGATAAATACACAAAGAGGCTGGGCGAGTTGGTACAACAACACAAGCAAATTTTAAGGTATGTAAATGTTATGAACATAATCAAAAGTTTAATAAGGGTTTGTTTAGAAAAATATACCAAAAAGGGAAGTGTTTAACTACTGAGTTTTTGTGTGTTTTTCCTAGGTGCGGTCCGTTCACAAATATTTTACCTCTGAGTTTGCATCACTGTTAAAATCACAGTGATCTTTATGCCGTTGCAATAAGTTTGCTGTTGGTTTGCTGCTATTGAAAAATTTGTCAAAATTCTCAGAGATCTTTATGATCGTTACAATAAGGTCGGTATTGGGTGGCTGCTGTCGGAGGTAAAATAACCGTGAAAGGTGTGATATTTTTGGTATTCATAGAGGCAAGATCGAGATCAGGAGCGTAGCCATTATGTACGCAAACACACACATAGACTCACGCCTTCTTCCCATAGGGGCAGGCAGAAACTACAGGATGTCACCTGCTACGATCATTACGTCCTCCTTTGGTTTCGTTTACGTTCATACATCAGCATCCTAATTGCGTAACACACCATCAGTCACAATCACAATTTGAATCATTTGTAGGATATTGCTAATCGATTCCTTCATTTTTTGGAAAAAATAGTCTGCTCAACAGGGTCGTAGCTACCGCTGTATCAGCCGTCCACGATACGGGGCCCCTGAGCTATAGGGCCCCCCGACGTGACGAGTATAAGCAAACTATTTTAAAATAATATCCAGAACCTAAAATTATTGTTGATCAATGATATTTATTTCTGTAAATTGGTTCAAAAATATGTTTAAAAAGGAGGTGAGTACCGAGATGAGGACTAATAGAGAAGTGTGGAAGAAAACTGCGTCTGCCTCATTGGTCTAGTGGTCGCAAGCGCTACTGCTGAGCATGAGGTCCTAGGTCCGATTGCCGGGTCGGGCAAAGTGTTATTGGGTCTCGGCTTCCAATCTAACCGGATGCAGCTGAATGCCAGTATTTTACTTCCGGAGCGACTGGCTATCTGACCGCTCCGACCCAGTTACTGGGTAATACCATGTCCCTTGGTAATACTGGGTGTCAGACCTTCGGGCTTATGACGACCCGTAATGGCTGTCAAAGATCCACGAATGACAGCCGGGACCAACGGCTTAACGTGCTTTCCGAGGCACGGAGGGGTCTCGGTCATGTTAAGATAGTTACACATCCACGGACCTACCGCGGCAAGTCTAGCTTAACCTTCAATCGACTCGTGCGGCTGTTATTACTTAGCCACGAGCCCGTCACCTTCTAAGTCAGTATGCTGTATTCTTTATTTTGTAAAAACAATATCCTCTGTAGCTTCACAGCTGGGTAAAAAGGGGCCCCCAAAAAAATTTGATACAGGGCCCCATTAGGATGAGCTACGCCACTTCTGCTCAACAACGTAAATAAAGAAAGAAAATACATTTATTTAGCACAGACTAAAATACACACAATACACCAGATAAATACACAAAAACAAAACAAATAACACAATGAATGTTGTTGAACTGTGAAAATGAATGCCATTCCTACTGGGGCCGATTTTTTGATCCGTAGTTAAACTCAACCAATTGTTAAAAATGGTAAGTAATGGTTAAATTTTTGCAAAATGTGTTTTTTGATCAATTTTTTATTTGTCTAATGATATAATATCATTGCTAATGGTCAAATAATTAACTATTACTTAGAAAAATAACCATTCTCTCTCGCTCGGAGGTTTAAACCTGATTTAAGAAAAACCTTGTTTACTGTGATATATTCTCTCAGCTGTTGGTCCCGGCTGTCATTTGTACATCTTTGACATGTCGTTACGGGTAGGTAGTCAGAAGCCCGAAAGTCTGACAACCAGTCAAATAAACTAAAAATTTATCAAAAAACACGTTTTGCAAAAGTTTTACCATTGGTTAGGTACTATTTTTAAAAATTGGTTGAGTTTATCTACGGATCAAAAAATCGGCCCGTGTGTTACGCAATTACCCCGCTGGTTATACACGCGTGCCGGTTGCGTGTACTACGCAGCGAGAGCTATCATTATTTAATTAAATAACATGTTCCATAACACAAACTGCTTCATCTGCACATACCATTATTTATCAACAAAAAAAAATCAGCCTGTATGACGCTGAATATTCACTATATTCCTATATCAAGTGAGTCCAATGCTTTAACAAAGTATGCTGTAAAGGTATGCGATCATTGAAACTCGCTACCCTTTGTGTGCTCGAAAACCGGCCATACGTGGAAATACGTGAACACTTTCCATAAAGCGCGTAGTGGTACAGTAGGAGCACAGGAAATGTGCAGTATATCGATGCATAGGTAGTGTAGTGTAGTGATAGTGGGTACCTGTTTATCACAGTGTTATTTAAGTAAAACTTCTTAGGCGGCGATTTCATATTCGACAAGAATAGAGAGTGAAATTTCAAGGACGCGTCACATTTAGGCACGTTTCGTTACATGACAGAGAAGAAACATATCTCTCTCTGTCTCTCACACTAAATATCTTTTATTCTTTATTTTTAAATGAGTTTTTGTCTTCTACTGCTTGTACGGTATTGCGCAATTATTTTTTTCTTTACGTTGTCAGTATTACTTGAGCCGGTTCACGCGTAAAAATATGTATTATACTTACTAATAAAACTTCCTCAATTTATTGTTCTAATAATGGGGATAGCCGGAAAACCGTAACAAAATCCACCACTGCTATTACTGCGGCCACCTACTTAGCCCAACTAATCTAAAAGTACCATCTGCATCGACTCGATGGAGAAAACTAGATGGGGTAAGCCGGAAATTCCCCCCAAATCCCAGCAAGTAGGTGTGGTGGTGGTGCGGTGTTAGAAGTAAGTATAGGTACAGACGCCAGCATATAAGCTACTACAATCTGTCAAATTTCTTTAATCGATTTTCAACTTTATCATTAAAGAATTAAGGTTCAAGGTTGATTGGGAAAATTTGACAGTTTCGGGTAACTATTCAGTAATCTGTGGTTTCGGGTAGCTTGACCTGTTGGCGTCTGGACTTAAGAAACCGGGGCCGTCCAAAAGCGCGCTGGGTTGACGATATCGTCAAAGTCGCGGGAAACACGTGGATGAGAGACGCACAGACCCGGGAAGTATAGCAGCCAGCCAGATTTTTTATTATTGTAATTATCTATTGTATATGTGTATCCTTTGTTGGAGATCCTCAATAAATAAATAAATGTAGAAGAAAGGGGAGGCCTAAACCCAGGTGATTCCGGGCTGAAATGATGATGATAGGTACTTAGGTTTTACTTTTATTTACTTCTGTTATCACTAAGTAGCTGCCTACTTAATCTACGATGTCTTAAAAGAGCGGTGACCGCAACAAAACCTCTGAAATTTACCGTCGAATGACGTCACTGAAACGTTATTTGTGAAAGTAAGTTGGTGTGTTTCTCTAGAGAGCGTTTTATTGACACCGTAAAGTCACACCCCAGTGTCATCATTTTCATGACAGCCGTCACTGCGGCCGTTAAGTAGCGGCCTCCGTTCTTGTAGGAAACCGTAGATTTAGCGTATACACTGACGAACGACTTTGCTAAAAAGGATAAGTAAAATGCTTCGTAATAGTAGCTCTAAGAACAATCTCAAGCGCACCCTGGTTTGTCAGAAACACAGAAATACACGAGCACTTAAAAATACCAACAGTGAAAGAAGAACTATGTAAAAAATGCAAAACATATAAACAGAGACTCAGGAAGCCCAGCAATATTTTAGCCAAGAACCTTCTAAACACACAAGGTGATATAATCCACCTAAAGAGATGGCAAATCCTGAACTCGGACCAGAGACAATGAAAAATTAAAGTTAATTTAATGCTGAACCACATGTTAATGTTCAATGGAACACCACAAAAATCTCACACGAAGACCCCATCTGATTATGGCTAGAAAGCCGATCGCAGATAAAAGGAGAACAAAAAAAAATGTGACAGTGTTTTTCGTTCAACAAAAGGTTCTGCTCAATCAAGAAGAACAAAATAAATAAAATCGACAAAATATTCTCATAACGAAGCTGATCAACCTTACTAAAATGATTGTCACGTATTTTTTTTTCAATTTCGGTGTGCGCAAATCACGTTGTTACGCTATGTGGATTTGGAATCCGAGACGGAGAACAAACGGATCCGAAATCCGAGACGGGGCCGAAACGGATCTGACACGATCACCCTAAATCCGAGAATATCGTTGTCCTACATAAAATAAAAGCGTAATATCACGTTTCATACAGATATTTCTTCACTATACGTGACCACAGGCTAAAAAAGTGAGTATAATAAATATAATATGTAGACTAATGCGGACATTGTTCTACTGTTTCCACAATGGGAAATAATTTTTCTCCTTTTTATTGTTTTAAGCACATTTTTCCGCTAGATATAACCCTCAGACTCATAATGCTACGCTTGGATTAATACTCGTATGTTTTGTATGAGAATGCTATCTTGCCACAGGGCAAAACAGTTGAGGTCCAGTATTCTTTTTTCATAAGCTGTTGTGGGTTCATTGGGTATGGAAATAAAGCTCTGAGTTAAGACTTAATTATTCAAATGATAAAATAATAACAAAATAACAAAATAAATCCTAGCTTTAAATAAAGAAATACAGTGAGCCGCTTTAATGGCGACATTAATTTAACACACGGATGCGGTTTTGCGTTTTCGTTTTATGAACATATTTTAATTTCATTAAACTTTCTTTTCTTTTTTAAATCCGCAATGAGGTGATCCGGCAGAAAACCAAAGTTGTCTACATAGCTCACAGAATAAGCAAGCTGAAGTGGCAATGGACCCGCTATATTACCCGTAGAACCGATGACCCTTGGGGTATATTGGTATTCTTGAGCGGAGACCCCGAATCGATAAACGTAAAGTGGAACGCCCTAAGGCTAGGTGGAGCGACGATCTTCGCAGGATGGCTGGTAGCAGCTTGTGAGAGTTGCCGAAAATCGAGTTGAATGGCGTGCAATGGGAGAGGCCTATGTCCAGCAGTGGACTGTTATAGGCTGATGCTGCGATGATGAAGATTTATTTACAAATTTCTAAAATAGCATCTTGGTGCAACTTGTACCTTAAGAACTGTAGCACAGGGGTCATTTGCTGGGGTCACGGGATCAAAAGATTGCATTAATGAAATTGAAACGAATAACGTACAAAGAGTAGGCGAATTGAAGGAAAGAGAGAGCCCTATGTCGGGGAGCGCCGCAGGCGGCAGGTAGTATTAAATTACGAATTATTTTATGTTATTATGATTTTTACGATTATAGGCTACCAGCCCTACCCCTGTGTTAATGTCACAATTGCTACATTGTAGAGGTATGTTGTATACGTATTTTAACATTATGATTAGAAAGGGTGTGATTATGGAGATAATGGCTGATATACAGAGAAAAAAAAAACAGGTACTGCGACGATAAGGCCAATGAGACGTATTGTATGGAACAAGAAGACGTAGGCAATTACTCCGGCAATACCAGGAGAGTGATGATGATGACGTAGGTAACTAAACACCTGACAAGTGCAGATTCTGACCTTGCAAGGATCGGCTTTCCCGTATTGAAAATTTGTAAACGATCTTTCAACTTTTCTTTAACATAATATTAATGCCTGTAATGCCCGAAGGGTTTGGCAGAGGTGCTCCTATAGTACACCCACATCTCACCAGTTATGTTTAAGTCCCATGTAACAAGGGGCGAGCCTATTGCCAGCAACCAGGCACAAATCCAGACAACGGGGCTGCTACTAAGAAATTCCTAATAGAGAAACTTTATTTTGTGCACGCACGACGACATGCGAGGGCGGAGTGATAAGTCTGGTAAAAATTAAACAAGGGGTCAATTTTATTTAATTATTATTATTTATTTTTCAACGTAGTTTCTCTAGCTGTTCGATCCCTTCCATAAAGTACGACTTAGGTAACCCTTAGAAATAGGCATTGGCTTCGTGCATGGTCTCTTAGTTGGAGCCAAATCTTTTCCCATCGAACCATTTTTTTAAATTCGGAAACAGAAAATAGTCGCAAGGGGCTACATCTGGCGAATACGGTGGGTGAGAAAGCAACTTATAGCGCAACTCATGAAGTTAGGCCATGGCAATCGCGCAGGTGTGCACTGTGTCTTGGTGGAAGAGGATTTTCTTCTTTGCCAAATGGTTTAATGTCTGTAAAAAAAAACTAACGGGCAGTACTGGCTGAAAATTTCAATTTAGTCCTTCAAAAGAGTTGTGAACAAGGAGGTTGCATGCAATTTGCGATCATTTTATTCCAAAATAGATTTTTACCAGACTTATCACTCCGCCCTCGTATCAAGCTATACATTTCCAGTATAAGCTGACTTCTTATTGTACGAAAAACCTATTTATATGCGAGGTCAGCTAAAACTGGAAATGTATAGCTTGATGTCCTCATGTGCACTTGTTTCAATGCTAATATTCCATTACCCTTTGTACCTGTGCAGCCACACGATGAACTTGCGCGACACGCTGAGCGGGCCCATGCTGGGCCAGCTGGCCGCCAGCGGAACACTCATTTGTTTCATCGGCTATCAGGCCACTACGGTGAGTGCACACACACAAATAACAATAGGTTTGCAGTTCATTGTACCTGGTTCATCGATGTTTTGTCCAAAAATGTTCATACCGGGTCAATTTAAATTAGTTAGCAAAACTCCGCGGACGTGACGTGGACAAAATTTTTTTTTTTTTTGGCTTCATCAACCCCTGTTGTGTATTTACTTGTTATATCAGTTTAAAAAATCGTTTTTTTTTGTGTCAACTTCACAGACGTGATTGGTACAGATATCAAAAACGATAAAACACATTTTCTCAAATCATACTGCAAATAACAACAGTACCAGCGGTCGTTGACCACTAAGAAAAAAACATCAAATATTTTTATTATTTTTAATTTAATCGTGTTTCATATCTATACCCATCACACCGGCAGAGTTTCGCTAGCTAATTTAATTTGACCCTGTATAACAGATGTCCGTCTTTTGAATAACTAACGAATGTGTCACTATCGTGCAAAGAAATTATTTTTTTAGGATGCAGCGTCAGATATTCTTAAAAAGCTAATTATTAAGCACCTATGTAAGCCATCTTATATTCATGAAAGACTAATTTGTTGTCTAGATCAAGATCACTGGTTGATATCCATCTCTAAACGAATACCGTCTTATAACAAAATGTACATAATCTAACTTCAGTTCTAGCCTAAACGTTTGAGCCAGTATTTGTATTTCGAACTTTATTTCGATTATGGAAAAGTTTTTAATACAAAAATGACAACTTAGCACCGAACTTAACTGTCATTTTTGTATAAAGAACTGCATTTTTATAACATTTAGGTTCTTAATTGAATAACTGTCTCGGAAGGTTTAAACCTGAGGGGCAATTCTCGTAATTTTAAGAACGTTCACAGTCTGATCTCAGTCTCAATCAGTCAAAAAATACTTCTAATTTCCCTACATTTTGACAAGTTTTTGACATTTGTTTGTCGCCGAGATGGGACTGCGACTAGATTTTGAACGTTTAAAATTACGAGAGTAAAATTGGCCTTCAGATCTAAGAAAAACCTTGTTTTGTAATAAGGGGATAAGGTTTACTGTGATATATTCTCTCAGCTGTTGGTCCCGGCTGTCATTTGTACATCTTTGACAGTCGTTACGGGTAGTCAGAAGCCTGAAAGTCTGACAACCAGTCAAAGGGTATCGTGTTACCCAGTAAATGGGTTGTGCCAGTCGCTCCATGTAAAACACTGGAATTTAGCTGCATCCGGTTAGACTGGAAGCCGTCCCCAATATAGTTGGAAAAAGGCTAGGTAGATGATGATTCTCTTAGGGCCGATTTTTTTATCCGTAGTTAACTCAACCAATTGTTAAAAACAGTAACTAATGGTAAATTTTTTGCAAAATATGTGTTTTGACAATTGTTAGTTTATCTAATGGTTATTTTTTTAAAAATTAATAGTTAATTATTTTACCATTACCAATGATACTTTATCATTAAATACACAAAAAATTGATCAAAAAATACATTTTGTAAAAATTTAATCATTAGTTACTATTTTTAACAATTGGTTGAGTTATTATAAAAAGGAAAAAACATAATTGGGAAAAGGCTAGGCAGCTGTGTATGTGGTTGAGTTTTAAAAAAATCGGCCCTAAGGGTTTACTTGAATACAATTTTAAGTTTTTCAAGATTTCAGTTATTAAGAGGATAGATAAACGGCACGGTTGGCACAGTGGTTAAGCGATTGACTGCTACGCTGCGTGTCGCGGGTTCGATTCCCGTACGGAACAAATATTTGTATGGCCTACAAGTAGTTGTTTCGGGTCTGGCTATTTGTGTATGTGAGTTTAAATGTTTGTAAACGCACCCACGACACAGGCGAAATTCCCAGTGTGGGGCAACGTTTTTAAAAAAAGAAAGAAGAAAGAAAGATATCCAATTGAGTAATTCTAAAGTTATAAATAAACCAAGCAGCCCTTAACTTCGAAAAAACTTCTTCAATAGCTACCTAACTTACGAACATCAAAGTTATTGCCCTAGAGAGCCTGAGGGCTCAAATTGTGGCTATCCTCGTGACTCAGCTCGGTTTGGAACTTGGTACTTACCACAAGGATTAAACTAAATCATAACTTGTTTTCAGACTTTCGACGAGAGCATCGCAAAATGTTTAATGAGTTTCCTGTTTTTGGGCTACAACCTTTTTGATTTCTACATCATTTGCCGCTGGTGCGAGGAGATTACAAATCAGGTACCTAACTTTACCCATCCCATGAACCATGCACATGTGGTTCAGGTTTGGTTATTTAACTATTGTGTCTACTTGTGGACAGTGAAAGTAATATATAATATATATATTATAATATATTAATATATCCTTTTAATTTATAAAACTTTATTTTGCTGAACTAGTAGGTACTATAGAATCTGTAATGACTGTAACCTTAATGTTCATTTTGAAGGATCCTTCGGAATTGTATCTAAACTACTACCCTAATTGAACACACATTCAATCACAATCCGAGGGTTTCGAAGGGTTTCTAATCCATTGCTTCATATGTTTGAAAAATTCGTCTGCTCGGCAGGGTAAATAACGCAATGAATGTTGTCGAATTTGCAAAATGAAAGGCATTGCAATTGTTAGTGTGTTATACAATTATCCCGCGGGTCTATCAGCCGAAAAAAGAAAGATTGTTCCATAATAAAATAGATTTCCATAGAAAACACACCGTCTGGTAAACAAGGGAAGGTACACTTGCCCATTCTTTCCAGAGTGCAAAAGTAGGTGAGGCCGTATACTGCTCAGGCTGGGAGTGCGGAGTCTCCAAACTGCCTGGAGTGCGCTCCACCATCTTGTTTGTGATCGCACGGGCCAACAAGCCCTTGGTCCTCACTGCAGGAGGGATGTATGACCTCTCCCTTACTTCTTATACGACTGTAAGTTGAATTGAACGAGAAAGCTCCAAGCAATTTTAAAGTTTGACAATTTACTTTGTTCAAAGTTGGTTGACGTCGTACTGGAATGTAGCTTTTAAAAAGTTCTTTTGAAATAAATGCTGTTAGTCCAAAGTAAAATATCCCCCCAGGGTTGTCTGATTCTTTGAATAGAACCACTAAGCAAACGTGATTGAACGGCGACATTTCAGAGAATTTCATTGATCTATCAGTGATTTTCCTCCGAAACCTTTATCTTTTTCATCAACATCATTTCCGCCTGATGTTCCATAAGTACACAAGCATCGGAAAATTACGAAAATCACCAAAGATACTACGGGGAAACCAAAAAATACAACATGTTTTTAAAAACATGCTGTAGGTATTTTTTGTTTTTAAGTTGTCCCGTATTTTTTATAAAGAATTTCGCTTTTACCTAGACATACGGCCTGGGGCACACGCGCGGCTCGCTCAACTCGGCTTATTGTGGTCGCACCCGCCTTGCCCGCGGCTAACTGTTCTGTGGGTTTCCAAACTTAATATCTAAATTAATTATGTTTACCAAACAACTGGTTACTGTTTAATTTGTTTGTATTTTATTGAATATTATACTTGGTGCTAAAAGTTTCAAACCTTAAACGCGCAGCTTTTTTCCGTTTTCACTAACACTAGAAGACACTTAAAGAGGTTCGAACCTTACTTGGCATATCCGACCCGCCGCCATTATGTTGTTTTTTCATCCGCGCACGATGGATGTAGTATAGGTGACATAAATTGTTCTGATATTTTGTCAAGTTTCTACTTCAACGTTCCAAGCAAATCCAAACGGTTCAATCCACCATTACGGGTGCCATTTGCAACTACTAACTACAGACAAAATTCGTACGTTGTGCGTGTAAGTAGGTATTTTAATAAGGTGTGCAAGCAGTTCGACTTTGATCTTTTTAAAACGAGTGTGACCTCGGCAAAAAAGTGTTTAGCAATGAATTTCTTTAAAGATTGAATTCTTCAGACTTTGATTTCTTTTGATTTTTAAAATTGATTTTATTTTTTAACATCTTGGTTTAATGGGAAATAACCTACTGCAATTATATTATATAATATTAGTTTTTACATATTTTAGGTGATGATCTACTTGCAAATTTTAACTTTTATATATATTTTTTTTGGCAATATTTGCAGTGTACTCACTGTTATTTTGTTCCACAGTACTTTTATACCAGACAAGCTCTAGACGTGAAGACCTGTAATTGGCTGTCAGATTATCATACTGTTATTTATCACTATTGTACTTAGCTGTAAGTCTTCCAAAGTCCTTAAATAAATAAATATATAATATGGGTAGGGGAAACTCATACAAACAAAAAAGGTCAGTAATATGGTACCCTAAAGTGTCACGTTCCTGATATATTTGGAGGTGAAGATCGCTGTATGAACTCTATGAAAATCATTAAAAATGCAGTAAGTAGTATGCAGTATGTCTAAATCAAAATGGCGACGGGAGGATATGCCAGCTTCCATAGAAAAATGATTGCTCGGCTAAGCACCGAGATTTGAAAATTCAACAGTACTCTTTTATTTAGGTGTCGTCCAGTGTTAGTGAAAATAATGGTGTTCTAATACGACGCGCTTTCTTAAATACCACGTATTTTTTTTTTTTTTTTTTTTCTTTTTACACGTGATTAAAAACATGGCGACTAAAAATACATTAATTTACGTCAGGCGCTGAGTAATTTGACAGGACTAAACTAATATTTATCTTCTGCCCTTTTCTTAATGAAATAGAAAGAAAAAGTTGCACTGACCTTAAATTTAGTTTAGTTTGGAAACAAGGGAATCGGCGCCAATTTCCATTTTGCTTTCCTATATCATGTTTATGAAATATTCTTCTTTCCAGTTGGTGAAAACCTCCTACAGTGCATTGACGGTGCTGCTGCGATTTCGACACAATTAGATGCAACTTTATCACACGAAGAAATATTTCTGAACAAGTCAGAAAATAATTTTAGCACACAATTAATACAATGCTGAGCATTGATTACTGTTTAAGCGACACGACTGACACCCACGCCATATGTTACAATTTCCTATGCACAGAATAGAATATTAAATTAGTAGCTGAAAAATCAAAATAACTTTTTTTATTTCAATACTTTGCTGTTGCTCTTTCAATCTGCTACGTTTTAATGTATGTTAAATACATACCTCGAACCTCAAATAATGGCGCCGATTCTCTTGTTGACAAACGAAACAAAATTTAAGTTCAGTGCATCTTTTTATTTCTACATATTTCATTAATATATGAAAAGGACAGACGATAAATATTAGTTTAGTCCTGTCAAATTAAGATTGTACTCCATAGACAAATTACACGTGATTAAAAACATGGCGACTAAAAATACATTAATTTACGTCAGGCGCTGAGTAATTTGACAGGACTAAACTAATATTTATCTTCTGCCCTTTTCTTAATGAAATAGAAAGAAAAAGTTGCACTGACCTTAAATTTAGTTTAGTTTGGAAACAAGGGAATCGGCGCCAATTTCCATTTTGCTTTCCTAAAAATGTTATTGAACAGTCTAATTTATCGAATGCGCCGCGCCTCTTTTTGCGAACCTCAAATAATTCCTCTTTTGGGGTACTAGAAATAATAAATGCCCTAGTAACTGCGATCAACTTGGATGTAGCGATCACCGGCCGCAGCAGCGGCACCGCTCGCTTCCCTCGCTCGGCTGACGCATGGTTGGTCACAGTTCTAACCTGAGTTAGGTTAGAACTGTGACCAACCGCGCATAATTCGGTCGGGGTGCACTAGCTTAGTTACTGCTACCTATTCGGCTCACGTATGGTTCGTCACAGTTCTAACCTGGGGGCCTACTCCGAAGAGCAAAGTGCGAATCTTCGGATCGGACCGTGACACATGGCCGAACCGAATATTATTGAAATATGTGAAAAAAGTTCGGATTGGCTCAGTTGGGTCGTGACCATAGTCAATATTCGAAAGAGTGTAGGAGTGTAGGATCAGAACCGACCGAACCAAATAGTAACTTCGGAGTAGACCACCTGACCCGTTAGCTCGGTGTACCTACCCTAGCTTAGTTACTGCAACCAACCGTGTGCAAAAGCTAGCAAGTTAAAAAAAAAACTCATTTATTTTAAAAAGAGTGCATCTTTAGAAGGTCAATAAGTTTTTAGAGGATCAATTGAATACTTAAAACTTTTTATTTCAAAATCCGGTAATAATGTACAAGTGAAACTGAAAGATGTAAATAGTATTTTGAAAATATTTTACCTTACTTTCGCATAAAGTAAACTGGAACTATAATAATTAACGAGACATCTTGGAAATGTCTCATGTGTCTCCTACAAGAGACAGTCATATCGAAGATGTCTTGTAATTAGATACGATAGAACAAACGAAGAACAAAGAGGAATTAAATACTTTCTGCAAAATGGCCGCCCACTGTCAACTGCATGGATCCTGTGTCCATTGCACATCTACATCTATGTATATATTGTATATAAATAAACTTGAAACGCTATTCGTTGGTAAGCGTATTACTTGAGAAGTTAGGTTTTTATGGAAAGAAAAAATGTGAAAAGAAAAGTTCCCGCTGAATCAATTTTAATAATGATATAATAAATTGACTTGTCTCACGAGGTTGTCGACATATGAGTACCTACTGAGTCCATGGTAACAGGTTGCGCGTCGATGTGCCTGCCACCCTGTATAAGGTAGCAGTCCTACCCTACGCCTCCGCGCCTAATTCGCTATCTTGTGATTGTGGTAATCGACGTGAATGTGTTATATTTATGTTAGCATAAGCATAACCAGCCTAAAATGTTGTCTCTGCTGAGACACGGGCCTACTTTCGTTGAGAGGGAGTGGGACGTAATCTACCAGGCCCAGTGTGGGCTGGTAGATGTCACGTGACTTCGATTTCTTCGTTCTAGGACATGCCGGTTTCCTCATGATGTTTTCCTTCACCGTTTTTTTTTACCTAAATAAAAAAAAAAAAAAACAAAACAACTTAATTCTCGGACACACTGTTAAAATGGAAACGAATCATAAACTTGTCATGCACGTAATTACTCCTCTACTAATATATAATTAAAATGTGCCTACTTCATAGAGCCGGGAAGATACTTATACTGTTAGCCGAAGGGATCATTTGTTATCAGATAATTAACGAAGACAGAATGTTGAGTTTCATGGAGATTTATCGTTATATGTGGAGGACAATATCCCCTAGCCATGCCATAAAGTTCGCCGGACCATTGGAAAACGCCTTCTTTGAATCCGTTTATCGACTCGTCTTTATAACAGGTAAAGTAAATTTATTAAAAAGGATTTTTTGAGTCCATCGTTTAATTTTTTTTTTTCTAAAATACTTACTGATTATTTTTCAAGCGCCAGCACATCAAGCTACCCGAAACTGTCAAATTTTCCTAATCAACTTTGAACCTAATGCTTTAGCGATAAAGTTGAATATATATTAAAGAAGTTTGACAGATTGTAGTAGCTAGATGTGCTTAATTTCCACAATTTTGACATTCAATTTGAATTTCTCATATTAATAGAGAAAATCACTTGTGAGATTTGTCCCCGTTACCTTTTCTTGTGAGAAATTTAAAATGTGTCAGGGTCACCACCGTTACGGGCGTCTGATCACAGGTAGCGTCTGATCCATACCTTTGCATTAAAAATATATGAATAAAAAATACGTGGCGTAATTTTGATAGGTGTGGTGCTACACTTCGAACTAGTTCATTAGTAACTAACAACGACTTTCTCAGTAGAATAGGGTAAAGTCAAAGTCAAAGTCAAATCATTTATTTCAAATAGGCACATAAAAGGCACTTTTGGACGTCAAAAATAAAATTAAAATAAAATTGATTCTAGTCGCCCCTTCCAAAAGGTAGTTTTCGTATGGAGAAGAATGGGCAAGAAACTCTACCGTTACTCTTTTAAAATGTTTTACAATATATTGCATACATTATTTATATAATTATATGTGAAGACAATGCACCCAAAAATAAAATTACTATACCACAATAGGTAAAAGAAATAAAATGGATAAATGTAACCATGACATATAGATCAACTATGTGATAGATACATGGTGCTCACATATTCACAAACATTCCAAACGTAGACGATTTTCATAAATAAATAAGGAGTAATAAGTCCGGGTGTGACCCCAAGTAAATACAGAATGTAAATCAATGTCAAAGAAAAAAAAAAAAAGAATAAATTATACAATTACATTAGCAACCAGTTTGATTTTGTCTAGACTAGAGATTGTCCTATGGAGCAAGACCAGCATGTTTCCAAGCATTCTTATCTTGGATATAATCCTCTAATTTGTAATATCCTTGCTTACAAAGTGTAATTTTAATATAAGTTTTAAATTTTCTTTCATTTAATTGCAATATTTCACAAGGTATTTTGTTGTAACATTTAACACAGTACCCCATAAAAGATGTATGTACTTTAGATAATCTGAAAAAAGGTTGATCTAATTTATCTTTATTTCTGGTATTAAAATTATGTCTATCACTTATTTTATTAAAAAGATATTGATTTTTTCTTACATACATAATATTTTCATAAATGAATTGGCAAGGAACCGTCATAATATTAACCCTTTTAAATAGTTCCCTAACAGATTCGCGGCGACGTAGATTGTAAATGGCTCTGACAGCTCTCTTTTAATAAAAATGGATTCAATGTCAGCAGCCCGACCCCACAGTTTTTTTTTTTTTTTTGTGGGTGGGAAATCATCAAATGACTCCTCCCGCTCTGGGTGGAGCAGAAGGGAGTGTCAGACTCTTACTGACTAAAACCCACCCGTGTTCCTTCCTTAGCCCTTTATGTACCAGGGCAGCGGTAACCCTTTCGGACGATCCCGCTACCCCGGCAGGCTTCGGCCCTGTCGGGCCCCGTCAACTACGCTGACATCTCTCTGAGGCGCACGTGGAACACATACGCGCCGTCCGGCACGGGCCTGGTCCTGATCGGACGGAGAGCTACCCATTGCTCTCCGCCCGCAGGCCCGCGACAGTAAAATGCCTTAGGACATAATACTGTGGAAGTAACTAAAATAGACCAAGCGCGCGGTTTCTTCGTCTGTTAATTGTCTTATCTTTCTAACAGCATATGCGGCCGAGCTTAGCCGCCCCGCAATAGATGTTATATGAGGTCCCCATTGTAATTTCTCGTCTAGCGTAATTCCTAGGAAAACTGTCTGATTAACAAATTCTAATCTGATTAACAAATTCTAAAGTATAGTTTTAACATTGGCATGAATGCTTTCTAACATGTTTTCTTTCCCAGGCCTCTCCACATCAGACGACTACCTTGAATACACAATTTACAGCACTTTCATAAGGAGTATTTGCTTCCTGATAGTCTGCCTTGAAACATGGCACTTGGTTAGCGACGATTTGCGCTTGGACGACATGATATCTGCCGCCAATGTCCTCTGCATACACATCATCACTATTTGGAAACTCTTGACTATGGTAAATGTATCTACTATCTATTTAGCTGGATCTATATCATTTTTCTTCTATGTATCCTTAACAGTAGCATCTTCTGCTAAGTGAGTCAAGGTAGTCAGCATAACATGAAGATCTTCCTATAGGTGCATATTTTTAACCCCCGACGCAAAAACGACGGGGTGTTATAAGTTTGACGTCTCTCTCTCTCTCTCTCTCTCTCTGTGTGTGTGTGTGTGTGTGTGTGGGGGTGTGTGTGTGTGTGTATGTCTGTCTGTGGCATCGTAGCTCCCGACCGGATGAATCGGTTTTATTTTGTTTTTTTTGTTTGAATGGTGAATTTGTCGGGAGTGTTCTTAGCTATGTTTGATGAAAATCGGTCCAAGATGTCCGCCGCCACAAATTGGCGGATTACATATTTTTTCAGAACTCCCTCAATATGGGTATCAAATGAAAGGACTTGACTAGTAGAATACTATACACTATAACAAATTTCAAATCCAAGATGGCCACCACCACAAAATGGCAAATTACAAAAAATCTGATTAAATACCAAATTATCTTAAAACGCAACAAAATAAAAATAAATAAATAATAAGGAGTCCCTACAAGAAGCATGAAAAAAAAATTAAATTAAAAATTTAAAAAAACCCCCGACTACGTGAAGCCTATAAAAAAAAAATAACCTTGAAATTATGACCCTACGTAAGTACGTATGAAATTTTTTGATTAAAAGTTGTCCCGTCGGGGGACCGCTCTGATTATTAGCCTAACGTTCTGTTAAAGTTTAAAATAGTAGCGGTCCCCCGACGGGAAAATATTAATTCAAAAAATTTTTTTTCTTTTGCATTTAGAGTCTTGGACAAAATTGGCATTGACCAAATTGGTGATGGCATGAAATGCATAAAAAGTCTGGGAAAGTTGGGACATCCCTGGCGGGAATGAAATTCAATATGAAAATCCAAGATGGCAACTGCGAAAAATTCAAAATGACGAAAAATTTTGCAGCCGCAATCTTGGATTTTCATTTTGACCTCATTATCTGCTTCAGCACCCTCGAAAACCATAAAAACGATACCGATGATGATTTATTTTGTTTAATTTTCGCAGGCGCCATCGTGGATTTTCATTTTGACCTCACTATTAGCTGTAGCACCCTCGAAAACCACGAAAACAACACCGATGACTATAAATTTGAAAATCTTGAGTTTTCATTCTGACCACACTATTATTGGCTTCAGCACTCTCGAAAAACATAAAAACTATCTCTCTCTCTGTGTGTCTCTTTCTATTATATACAACGTGGCGCTCCAATGGTGACATTAATTTAACACACGGCTAGGGCTAGTGGCCAGTAATCATAAAAATTATAAAAACATAAAAAAAATCGTAACTTGAAAACTTCCACCTGCGCCGCTCGCCGACATGGCTCTCTCTCTTTTCTTCAATTCACCTTCTCTTTGCACGTTATTTGTTTTAATTACATTGATGCGATGTTATAATCCGTGACCCCGGCAAATGACCCCTGTGCTACAGTTCTTTAAGTCAGATTGCTCTAAGATGCTATTTTAGAAAATTGTTAATAAATAAATATTAATGTTTAATTAAATTAAAATACTGTGTAATACTGTGGGACGGAAAAAACATACTATGGGTGATAATGGTTATAAAAATTTTGGGATTTAAAAGTTTATGTACGGATTTCAACAGAGCAGCTTAGTTTTAAAACCAGCTTGTAGCCGAAATGGTTTTAAAGACTTAGATGGCGGGGTATAATTATATCAGCTCGAAAACTTGGGACTGAATATAAGCTTCGTACAGCAATGTAATCGGTGCGGAATTAAAGCCTGGTACTGCATCCGCAAATCCGATTACCTCGTCTGACGACAATGGACATTAGGTACTTTAATGTTTTTTAGTTTTTCCTTTTCCCTCAAATATGGCGAAGGAGTATTATAATAATCTTTGCGTCATGCTCGTGAACTGATGATCTTTGCGTAGTGCGCTGACCATGGTGTTGTTATTGTTATTAGTATTTATTTTTATTTATTTATTTAGGTTAGCCTGCAATTGTTTGCACGTTACATTTCTTTTAAAAGCACACATATACATTTGTAAGTGCAACAATTACTTACAGGCTAACACCACATGCACTATTTAATTTATATTAGATTATATCATTATATTATACATTTTCATTATTGCAATTGATTGTGAATTATTAATGATAAAATTAGTGTAAAACAAAGCATAGATCTAGAAATTGAACAAACAAATCAAGATAATCGAATTAAATGTATTATATTGATTGGTAATAAAATAAAATTAGAAAAAAAAAGAAACAAATAAGTAAATTAAATTAAACTTAGATTAAATATTTGGTTTACATTAGATAATAATTAAAAATTAATTAACGTTAGATAGGTATAGAAATTAACAAATTGGCAAGTCATATTAGGTCTTGTGCGAATAGTATTCAATAATTAATTTACAAAATTGTCCTATGCTATCGTGGTGAACGTCAGTCAGGTCACTGCAGCTGTTTAAAATTCTACACATTCGCAGAATTGGTGAGTTAGCACCTAGGACAGTTCTACGCAATGGCGGGTAAAGCGGAGTGATGGGATTTCTAGGATAGCAGGTTGGTGCAAGAAACTTGAGGAGACCCAGTAACTGTGGACAGTCTATTTGCTTTCTGAGTAGTTTGTATAGGAACAGGGCATTCATAACTTCTCTTCGAGTTGATAACGTGAGCATCTTGAAAGTTTGCAGACGGGACAGATAGGAGGGCAGCTGCTTGCTTTTCCCTTTGAAAAAAAGCAAGGTGCCATAGAAATCGTTTCTGGACTCTTTCTAAAAGAAGTTTATGAGTGGCGTAATGTGGTCTCCATACGACACTACAATACTCCAGTATGCTCCGGATAAGACTATTTACAGCAATATTTTAGTGCTGACCTGTTTGAAACCCTTGGTATTGCATAGTACAAATTCTAACAAATTGGAAGCTTTTTTAATAGTACTTTCGATGGGGGGCATAAACGTAACTTTCTTGTCAAACAGCACTCCTAGATCCCTTATAGTTTCAACTTCATGAATTTTTTGATTATCTATGAAGTAGTTCGAATAGTAATTAACTGTTTATTTATTTTACTTCGATGGTCCTAGTTCATCATTTTGTGACTTGAATTGGAGCAATGTGAACATGATCCAGCATTGTGCAGCATTGCAATAGCTATCTTGCCTTTGTGGCTGGAGGCTTCCTATTTAGGTTTTGAGTTTTGTTTACATTTTTCATTTTCATTTTTTGCTTGAGTACAGTTTTCATTGTATTTGTTGGAATGTTGGCGTGGCTAGGTGACATATGGCAAATGCTTGAATTTTAATGTTCTGAGTCTCGTAATGTTAAATACTTTGCATAGGTACCTAATATTGTATACAATCAAGTATTTTCTAACTGAACAGACAGCTGTGCTGCTGGGGAGTTTGTTACGCCACGTCAAACCACCAGTTCGAAATGTGCTAATTCTCAGACTATTTTGAATTGAAAAAAAAAGGGAATTCAAACCCTCGAAACAAGAAAGAAAAGTTGATTTATCCTACGTCACTTCCTGAGAGCTTAAAGCTTATGCAGTCCTAATTTGATATTAAAATATGTCTATTCTTATTTTAGGTTAGCAACAAAGAAGTCTTCAAAAGATTGGCAAGGGCTCTGGAATCGCCTTGTTTCGATATATCTACCCCAAAGCGGAAGGAAATTGTGAAATACTGGGCCAATACTCACACGAAATATTTAACAGTTTTACTGTGGATAGTTTTCTTGGGCATGGTGTGTTGGTAAATACAGATTTTTTATTATTGGCTTATACGATGCACACCCTGGGTAGGTCAGATAGGTTCCAAAACTTACATCCCTGATATTGTTTCTATACGAAGGTTTAATTTCGCTAGGAGTTGCTGAACAACCCTTTAGGCAACATTTAGATTTTTCAAAACACTCATTAGTCTTAAGGTGTCAAGTGTAGTTTTTAGTATTTAGTGTATATAAGGTCTTTTGTACACAAGAGCATTTTCTCGAGCATTTCCTTGTAATGTAGCGTTCTTACAAATGGTATACTACAGGGAAAAGCTCAGTTTCCAAAAGCATTTCCATGTAATGTGACGTCTCTGCGAATGCTTGACACTGCGTACGACGTAGGTAATGCTCACGGCGAGTGAGCATTTACTTGTAACATATCTTTCTACCTTGCGTTCATTATTGAAATGTCGGTCCTACAGGCATCGCTCGTGGCTTTGCTCGATAAAATGTTACATCAATACGCTCATTTGTTTTTAAAATCAGGTTGTAACTAAACATCTAGCGCCGCGTTCGAAGTGCGGTTCGATAAAATTAAAAAACAGTGAATGCTCCATGTTCTGTTACAAGTGAATGGTCTAATCTATACTGACCTTTTGAAATACTTATCTACAGTAGATCTTCAGAGGGGCAATTCTCGTAATTTTAAGAAACAAAATGTATTTATTGCGACTCGTACAGGAAGATCATAAAACTAAACTAAACACAATAAAAAATAAAAAACCAAATTATATAAAAAAGTAACAAAAAGAAAAATTAAACAGAAAGAACGTTCACAGTCTGCACCCTAATTGCGTAACACACAATCAATCAGAATCGGTTTCATTTTGACAGTTCAACAACATTCATTGCGTTATTTACGTGTTGAGCAGACTTTATGAAGGTAGTAGTAGTACCTTTTTCGAACTTCTGAAGCAATGGATTAGCAATATCCTTCAAAATGATTCAAATTGAGATTGATTGTGTGTTTCGCAATTAGGGTGCGGGTCTCTGTCTCAATCTGTACAAAATACCTCTATTTTCCGTACATTTTTGACATTTGTTTGTCGCCGAGATGAAACTGCGACTAGATTTTTAACGTTTCAAATTACGTGAATTGGCCTTCTGTTATTTGCTACCTAGAGCATTATTCATTATCGTTGCACTTAGCTGAACTCAGGGCAATATGGACTACGGCAACTTAAATTATTCCAACGATACCTCCTTCAACATCGAGGATCCAGGAACATCCTTCATAAACATGGAAGTATTTGGCTGGTTTATACTGCTTTTGTTTACTAGATACGAGTTTACCATTTAAACCCGTTGGGGCTTTGTAATTTGACGGCGGTTGGGCTACCTGTGTGTTAAATTTCCATTCCATTCAGCCGTTAAAACAGAAAAGGTAAAGTCCTCCAGGCTGAATTTCGGCCATGGCGATCTATCTGAGCAGAGACCAGCCTTCAGCCAGCGCCGGAGATATTATAGTGCACAAGTGTGTGCGCAAACACAGGGACACACTCTCTTCCGTCACTCTCATTATCCGATGGGACCGCAATTCCACACGACCGGAGAGAGATAAGGCGCAGGGCCAACAACGACTTAACCGTTTAGCCGATGGGTGTGATACCCATCGGCTAAACGGTTAAGTCGTCAACTTCCAAACTCCGGACTGTTACTAAAATATCCCAATAGAAAAAACTTAATAACACTTTGCCCAACCCGGGAATCAAACCCAGGAACCCACGTTCAGCAGTCACGCTTGCGACCACGAGACCAACGGGGACCAAAGGTAGCAGTTAGAATATATTATTAACTTATGGATTACAGGCAAATATACCCATTGATAGATGCAGAGGAATTCAACCTGATGGTGGACGCGAAGCTCCCGTATGAGTTGGTCGGCCATCCTGTACGCTACGTTCTGAGCTACATAGTGGTGGGCATAACATTCCACTACGCGTCCTATATGGTCGTCATGACGGAAGTGATCACGCAATCTCATCTGATCCCCCTCATCTGCCAGTTCGATGTGCTTGGAGACTGCTTTGAGAATATCTTTGAAGAATGTGCTGTAGAATTTCAAGGTAGGTACCTAAAAATATATGTATATGAGGGAGTTGTGAAAAAATATGTAATCCGCCATTTTGTGGCGGCGGCCATCTTGGACCGATTTTCATCAAACATAGCTAAGAACACTCCCGACAAACTCACCTTTCAAACAAAAAAAACAAAATTAAAATCGGTTCATCCGTTCGGGAGCTAGGATGCCACAGACAGACACACACACACACACAGAGACACGTCAAACTTATAACACCCCGTCGTTTTTACGTCGGGGGTTAAAAACATAATAAAAATCATTTAAGGGACACATTTTACAATAAATACATTAACAATTAAAATAGCGCACAGTTGCTAATTAGCTTGAACTAGATTGAACCTGTGCTTCAGGCTAGAAAGAGCATAAATACATACCACTTTATTCATAAACGTTGCTTAAGTTAAGTAGTGATTAGCGACTGTTTAACCATACATTTTTGACGTGTAAACGCCACTTAACTTTAACAATCGCTTCTAAATAAACCCCTTAATGTAAGTAAGTAAATTTTATTTGTTTAATGTAATAAATTAACAGTGAGTATGAAGTAAAAAACTAAATTAAAACTTAAGTAAATAAAAATAAAATACTATGTTGGTGGTTTTATTTGCAGACAACAAGTAGATCTGCTCAACAAGTAGATGTTCTTAAGTCTTGAACTCAACAGCTGTCTTTACTGATATTGCAACTTATGTTGGTCAAATTACAGTGCCCTCCAAAAGTTAGTTGTTATTTTTCCACTTTAGCTGTGATGCCACCTAATGATTTAAAATCAAAAAAAATAATCAGATACTCCTCCAGATACTCAGATACTATTAGATACTAGGATTACTTGATTATTTTTAATGATAAGTGAAAGGTACTTGAATTCATCAATAAAAACGTTATAGCAGACAAACATTTGGATTACTAAATTTTAAATCATAATGTGGTGTTTCACAGCTGATGTGGAATAATGTCAACTAACTTTTGGAGGCCTCCGTATATTGGTCATCTGCTATGCTTCCGAAACCGATGTCATATAATTATTAAAGAAATTAAAGCAACATAAGGGATTTTAACAATATTGTACGAGATTTGATTCCATTTGTCCCTAATGTTATGCCACCCACAATGTAAGCCCTGAATTAAAGATCACCGTTAACATGAATTGACCCAAATTGTCTGTATGAATAAACAGGTGCAGATGTTCGTGCGTCATGAGTTAACAACACAGATTCCCAAGTATAAACCCTATTGAAGCGAATCATTTTAATGAGAACCATCCTCGTTCTGTAACCATTCATAGAGTTCCAGAAATTCGGTGCAACGTTAAGTCATAAAACAAAAAGGTTCAGAAGATCGTTTTCATAAAACAAGCGAAAAACGGCTCACGCATACTAAGACCTTCTTGAACCACAAATAAATCACTATTTATAAATGCATTTAACGCTAAACATATTTTTTAAATATTTTTGTCTCTGTTATCGTCAAACGATTGACAGAAAAGGAACGATTATTTAAATTTGTTTAGCGCAAAATGCGATTCGTTTTTTATGGTGCAAATGAATCTTAGTACACATCGCATAGCAGCGACAATATGTGGGCAAGCAGTGGTTACGTATGCACAGTGTCCCTGCAGCTTGTTGCAGTTGCGTTGTGGTAACTACAAAACCAATTCAAATGTTCGACGCAACGTTGTTTTTGCGATCAGAGCGCGGTCTCGCTAGTGGTTGCGTTGTGACTGCGATTAATTGATTCATATGGTCGGCATCGCCCACAGGGTTGATTTTGACGGACAAATGTGATCCGTGTGAGTAAGCTATTCATTTTCATAAGAATTAGGGCCCGTCTCGTGTTCGTGGTACATGTGAACGGGCCCTTAGTACGTACGGAGATCCTAAACAAATGCCAATCGCGGGTGCGCTTGCACTCGCTGTACGTGAGCAGTGTCTGTTTGCGTGAGTGTTCGCTCGTCTTATGGAGTCAACCTTTTGTCCCTACCTATTCTGTGGTAAAAGGTTCCATTGCAAAAGCAAATTAAAAGGCAGTGCCGTCAAACGCGATTGCATGCCGTTCCTTTTACAAGGAGCTAGTGAAAAGCTCGTGTGAATTCGTCAGGGACAAACGCCAGATCCCGGAATTTACTCCGTTTGAGTTTTCCGAAACGTTTCATTTATACACGAAATTCTTGGAACTGAAAAGCAGAATTAAATTACTATTTGGGTCATGGTAACATATTCACTTTGTTCTATACAGACGTATAACGAGAAAATAGCGTGGTGTTACGGCCCACTCCCTCTCATCGAGAGTAGGCGTCAGTCCCAGCAGTGGGAACATTATAGGCTGGTTATGCTTATGCTACCACAAATATAACACATTCACGTCGATTACCACAATCACAAGATAGCGAATTAGGCGCGGAGGCGTAGGGTAGGACTGCTACCTTATACAGGGTGGCAGGCACATCGACGCGGAACCTGTTACCCATGGACTCAGTGTCAGTGTCAACCTACTGTGTTGAAACTTTTTGTCGGCCAGTAAAAAAAAATCTGTACCACACATTTTGACCACGTAGGTATTAGGCTATTGCATTTTTCTATGAAACAGTTTTTTTTTTATAACCTACGAAAATCTTCTACGTTACGTGTACAATGCTGAATTCATGGTTACAGTTTGCACGTCGTTCTCCCTGCCACCCTGTACTTAGTAGGCTGTGGTTCCATTCTCTCACATAAAAAAACAAAATGGACAAAATTGTCAACCTTTTATTGCTACGAGGCTTTTGGCTACTTTATATGTGTGTATTTTATGTTTTTTTTTATAATGTGCGTTTTGTTCTTGCGGAATAAACAATTTTTATTTCTTTCTTTTTTGTTTTTTCACGCACACACACATTTATGCGTAGATAACAACACTCAAATGTTTTTTCAGCTTGTTTTCCTGATATAAAGAGAAACGAATTGGTTACGAGCGAGTTGTTTGTGGATAAATATCAGAAGAGATTGGGTGACTTAGTAGCACAACATGAGGCAGTTTTAACGTAAGTTTTACACAGATTTTTAGGCTTTATTTGTTTATATATACTTTATTGTACACCAGAAAATAGATAGCAAAAAATACGATTGTTAATACAAAACATACAATGGGCGGCCTTATCACCTTCTGCGATCTCTTTGGGTTTTGTACCCAATGGATGCCAACGGAACCCTATTACTAAGGCTTTACTGTCCGTCCGTCTGTCACGGGGTATATCTTTTGAACCGTAATCGGAAGACACTTGAAATTTTCAGTATGAACCTGCTACTATAACCGCTATAACATCAAATAATACAAGTAAAATAAACTTAAAAATTAAACGCCGAGCTTAACTTGCTTTCCGAGGCACGGGGGTATCACATCGCCAACTTCCAAACTCCGGGCTGTTACTAAGAAATTCCCTTCTTTCTATACTCCGTGGAAATTCCCTTCTTTCTATACTCCGTGGAAATTCCCTTCGTTCTATACTCCGTGGAAATTCCCTTCCTTCTATACTCCGTGGAAATTCCCTTCTTTCTATACTCCGTGGAAATTCCCTTCTTTCTATACTCCGTGGAAATTCCCTTCTTTCTATACTCCGTGGAAATTCCCTTCGTTCTATACTCCGTGGAAATTCCCTTCCTTCTATACTCCGTGGAAAATCCTTTCTTTCTATACTCCGTGGAAATTCCCTTCTTTCTATACTCCGTGGAAATTCCCTTCTTTCTACACTCCGTGGAAATTCCCTTCTTTCTATACTCCGTGGAAATTCCCTTCTTTCTATACTCCGTGGATGTTCCCTTCTTTCTATACTCCGTGGAAATTCCCTTCTTTCTATACTACGTGGCAATTCCCTTCTTTCTATACTCCGTGGAAATTCCCTTCTTTCTACACTCCGTGGAAATTCCCTTCTTTCTATACTACGTGGAAATTCCCTTCTTTCTATACTACGTGGAAATTCCCTTCTTTCTATACTCCGTGGAAATTCCTATTGGAAAATCTCAATAACGCTTTGCCCGACCTGGAAACCGAACCCAGGACCTCACGCTTAACAGCCGCGTTTGCGACCACTAAACCAACTGGGCAGGACCCCATAACACGTGTCCCCTCGTGCTTTTTTCGGCGTTTTTTGAAAATATTGTTAAATATTGTACTATGGTACGGTACCCTTCGTGTTTCTTCAACGACCTAGAAAAAGAAACTAGCGAAGAAAGGCGGAAAAACAGAAAACTGTGGGTCAGTTAACTTGAACATGACAGACAACAGTGCTCTTTTATCTCGTGTACCCTCAGGGCTTTGTTGAAATTTGACACACATATTTTAGCTTTGACTAGAGTTGAGGGCATAAATTACCCTCTGGAGAACCTTTTCGAGGTTCATACTTACCTACATACTTACCTGGTACTGCCTGTGGAGTATCTATACATATAAATAAATAAAATTTAAGTGTCTGTTTGTAATGCCAGAAAACAGCTTTTTACTCAATAAAAAAAAACATTTTTTTTATTTCTCTGTCTGTTTGTCAGTTTGTTCTGGCCTAACTCCGAAACGGCTTTACCGATTTTCACGTGACTTTCACTGGCAGATAGCTGATGTTATAAAGAGTAACACAGGTTTTATTTTAGAAAAAGAAAGAAAGTCAAAAGTTTTAAAGTCACGGAAACGAAGTCGCGTGGAGTAGCTAGTTTATTGTTACAACAAAACCCGCCACTGTTTCGTTGTATACCAAGTACCCATCAGCTTCTACTTATATTTTAGAAATAGCCATATTTGTCAAGAAAAACTCTCACTTCTTCTCCACAATAGCCGAAAATAATAGATTTTCAAAAAGGGTTTCCACCAAGTTAAAATACCAATTTCGTATCAGCACTCTACTACACTCTAACAGCTACCTTATGTCTATAAAAATATACAACCCTATTCCAATGGTAATAAGAGAGAATAACTTGGCTTCTCCGGAATAATTATTACACAATAATTTTTTTTTTTTTGGAGGTAATATATGGTTAGATTGTAAGAAATTATTATTATTTTCATATTAGATTTATTAAGTTGTGTGTACAAATGTTGTTATTGTTGTGTTTTTATTTTATATCGTACTAGTTTCTGTCCGCGACTTCGTTCGCGTCAGATTCGTCGAAAAGAGATACGTCGCATCACATCGCCTGCCCGTGCTTATTACTCTTTTTCCGCTTAGCGTTATTTCTGACGTTTTTTTCTTTTTGCTCGGTTCCTAAAGGCCCTAGCGTGATATTAAATAGTCTTTCTAAAAAATTGGGCTATCAAATGAAAAAGAATTTTTCAAATCCGATTGGTAGTTCCAGAGATTAGCGCGTTCAAACAAACTCAGCTGATCAGTGTCGTGAGTCTGCGGGACTGGCAGTGAGTCTACCCTTTCCCGAACCTGGAAATCCTGTCTACAATCCGTCTGTAACCTTAGGTCGCATGGTGCAGACATCCTAAACTTATTTATATATTTATTTATCACGTACTAGGTATATGGCAGGTTAGGTCTGTAGGGCTTATAGGGCTTAGGGTCGTAGGGACTGTTAGGCTGGTAGGTCTCTGTGGGTTCCTTTAACTTATCATATATTTTCATGTACCGTCACACCCTTGACAACTTTGCGGCCTTACGTGACGTCTGTTAAGGGTGGACGTACATCAGCTTTATTATTAGAACTCGTATAAGTATAGATAGATAGGTAATCCTGTATTATAAATGTATATTTATGTCCATAGTCTAACTGTTTCGTATTGTTTATTAGAGTATAAATAGGTAGTATAACTTAAGCGTGTAGCCTAATATTGTAAATATTTGTATGCCGCTTTTAGCGGCGGATGTTTCGTGAACCTAGATAGGTTCACGAAACATCCGCCGCTAAAAGCGGCATACAAATATTAGGTACAGAGTTGGTTAGTATTATAGATATAATACTAACCAACTCTGTACCTACCATATCCGACGAATGAATGTCTTGGTCTTTTTTAGCCAAACTTTGGACTTAAAGAAAATTCTAAGCGCCCCAATGCTGGGGGAGGTAGCGTGCAGTGGCTTACTCATCTGCTGCGTCGGATACCAAGCTATAGCGGTGAGTAACAGTTTCCAATATTACCTAAACCTAAAACCGAGAGAAAAACTTTTCCGTTGAAATATGGTTAAATTCATACGGCTTAAAAGCCACGGGTATTAATCTAGTAGCGTTGAACTGAAAGGCGATTATTGGAAAGGATTTATCGAGTGGATGTGTGTTTGGGAACTTTAGGCAGTAGGTACAGTTACAATCTATATTGAGGGTCCCAAATTGGTAAGGGGCGAGGCTTTCGTAGGCGGAAGTGATGTACATAATATATGAGGTTGAAGGATCGTGTCTATTAGAGATCCGTCGGTTTGGAACTTTTCTGTCAAAAAATAGTTATTTTATAATAATATTAAATATTTGTAGTTTATTATAATATTTGTAGTTATTTTTAAGGTTTAATAAGATGATCGCATGGTTTTTACGAGAACAGTGGTGGCCCATTGGTAACGGCTCCGATTTACAAGGTAGGTCGTAGGTTTGAAGCCAGACAGACGCTTTACTTTGTGTAAATAATTTCTAACCACTGTTCTCAAAATGGTGAAGGAAAACATTGTGAGGAAACCGACATGTCCTAGAACGAAAATTTTACGACATTTGAAATCTGCCAACCCTCACTGCGCCCGTGTGGTGGACTGGTGGATAACGACCCACTCCCTCTCACGGAGAGCAGGCCTGTGTCCCAGCAGTGGGAACATTATAGGCTGATTATGGTTTTTATATCGCGTCATTTAACTAGCTGTATCTTCGAATATCAAAGGTATCAGTACAATATTGTTCTTTTCTCGATCGGATTTCACACATGTTTTGATAAATTATAGTTAGGTACAAGATATATTAACATAAACGCTCTGTTTGTTTTGCAGACTTTTGAAGAAAACTTGGTAAAGTTTGCCATGTCTCTACTATACTTGAGCTATCACATGTTCTCGTTGTACCTCATTTGTCGATGGTGCGAAGAAATCACCTTGCAGGTAACATTCACCTGGATGATATTTGCGTAACACACTATTTCAATCATCTCGATCTGAATCATTTTGAAGTATGTTCCTAATCCATTGCTTCATATATTCGAAAAATGTGTCTCCTCAACGACGTAAATAACGCAATGAATGTTGTTGAACTGTCAAAAAGAAACTCATTGTTACTGATAGTGTGATACGCAATTACTCCGCAGCCCAAGCATCGCCACAACGACTGCTCCGCGACCTTCACACGGTATTCAGTCCACCTTCACACACGCTGCACTTAGAATTGCCAACTTTTTAATATAAATAAAGTATTGTATCTGATTTCAGAGAGGTAAATAAATTTTATAAGCAACACTTTTGTAAACTTACCATTAATAAAGAAATAATAATAATAATAAGAGATACAGACTCATCCTGCCAGGGCTGCGGGTTGTTCGAAAGAGATACCGTGGCCCCTGGCACAGGCAACTGAAGGAACACGGGTGGGTTTTAGTCAGTAAAAGTCTGACACGCCCTTCCGATCAGCCCAGAGTGGAAGAGGTCATTTGATGATTTCCCACCCAAAAAAAAAAGGGGTACAGACTCATAGGAAAGATTACAGCTTAGAGTTAAATTTATAGCATCCTGCTTCAGATAGGTTCGGTTAGGAAATAGTATTTACTTTATCTACTTGGGCAAAAATACTTTGTCAACTCATGCAGAAAGGTTTGTGAACCCAGAAAAGGTAGGATTTGTGAGCGAGCAAAGCGAGCTCTAAAATTTTTGCACCCCGCCTGGAATAAGTTAGATTTTCTGGCAGGGAATAGGGGGGCCTCATGGATTGTAGGACTGGTGTCCGGTGGATAAGACGACCCTGACCGAAAATAATCCCTCTCAATGAATGCTGAAGTGACAATATAAGTGGAGTATTTTAACGTACTCTATTGCTCTTGTCGTTTAGAATATGGTTGGCCTACACCTACCGGTATCACTACTAATTGGTATTTAAATCTAATCACACATTACAGCCACGTCGGGGACTGTGCATCGCATTTCAATACAAAAACGAGCGGTGCGTGCGGGGCCTAGAGCGATGGTTTTACAAAATGTACGAAAGTGATGTGAGGATGGAGGATATGGTGCGGCTCGCCCGCTATATTGCGTCAGCCTTTAGAGACCCTCATTAAATGTAGCTTAAGGTTTGAGTAATTAGGGAAATGGAATATCAAGCGTAGGGATAACAACTTTCATTCATACCGTCCATGCACGACCTTATTTAATGATTGCATCAAAGGAGTTTGGGTGCGTAATCGCAGTCCTTCAAAGTTTCCAAAAGCTTCCCGTACCAATTAAGAGGAGCTGTATTACGGGGACGTGTCATGTCACTTACGTCGACGGTTGCCACGATACGAGTATTTAGAGGTCTCTCCATGTAAAGTAGATACTGAAAAACAGCAGAATTTAGTTAAACGTAAAATTACCGCCTATGGACATTTGCAATTCAAATGTGCCTGCAATTGGTTTATTTGAAATAAATCCTTTGAGTTTGAGTGTCTGACGCATCGTAACTCCGTTGCCATTCTGCAGCATAAGCTGAAATATATCTCTGTATTTATAACGGCACCAATAGGTACTCTTCAAAGCGGAACACAATAACGCTGCTTGGCGGCACACATAGACTTAGTACTTGGTGGTGTGGTTTCAGTTCTTCCCTGGACGAGCCTATTCACAAAGAGCTCTATTATCTACTATTTGCTAGCAGTGGTGGCCCAGAGGTAATGGCACCGATTTACGAGATGTAAGTCCTAGGTTCGAACCCACACACGCGCTTTACTTTGTGTAAATAATTTCATCACAACTGCTCTCAAACGGTGAAGCATGAACAAAAAATTTGAAGACATGTGACATCTACCAACCCGCACTGGGTCCGCGGGGTAGGTTACAGTCCACTTCCTCTTGAAGAGAGGCGGCCTATGTCCCACCAGTGGGAGCACATTAGGCTGAATATGTATCTATACTGTTTTATATCTTGTAGTGTCAGCACATCGGGCAGGCAGCTTACTTCTCAGGCTGGGAGAGTGGAATATCGCAAGCGCCAGGCGTGCGCGCCACTATCATGATGGTGATCGCTCGCTCCAACAAGCCGCTGGTATTCGTCGCGGGGGAGATGTACCCTCTCTCCTTGTCTGCTTATACTAATGTGAGGATCCAAATTGTATTTCCAAGTTTCAAAGTTTAATTGAGGCCTAACCTTCATCTTATTATTTTATTGCATCCTACTAATATTATAAACGCGAAAGTTTGTATGGATGGATGTTTGTTACACTTTCACGCAAAACTATTGAACAGATCTGGATGAAATTTGACACACAGATAGTTTATAACCAGGATTTACACATAAGATACTTTTTATACCGATATTCCTACAGCATTTAAACTTTTGCGGGTGATACCGCGGGGTGCTGCTTGTCATTATATACAGGAACTAGCTTCTACCCATGGCTTCGACCGTGTGAATAATGTCTTGTAAAGTTGACTCGTCCTCCATAGAAAAGGGAGGATCTTCCAACCAGACGGGTGTTGTGTATGGTGGGCTGCTGTCCGACGATTGATGTAAACTTTGCTTGCGCGATGCAGGATTTTGTGTGACGTCAGTGTGATGCGTAGTTCGCATGTGGCATTGTAGATGCCGCCACAATTTCATTCACGTAATTCCTTTGTCCACTGTCTATTCTGTGTTGCCCACTCGCTGCATGGGCCGCTGTTGCCTATTGATAGAATCATATTAAATGGTGAACCAGACCCAATCCTCCTTTCCTAAAGGCTAAATAATAATGATACTATGAAAATTATTTGGTGGAAACCCTGCCAGATTGTGACAAGGCCTTATTTATTTGTTTAAAAACATCAAGTTCTCCTTGGAAAATGGATTGGGGATCATCACATTTCATCGTATTATGTGTTTAATTAAGCTATAAAAGGATGCCCGAAAGGATTTGGGTGAGTCCTTTGGTCAGCAGTGGGACAGTGAAAAATAAGTTAAAAAAAAAATATGCGCAATTAATTCCGCTTTAGCCTTTCTTGATGACAGCAGGTGTGAATATAAATCAATCAATATCTTTGTTGTGGATCATAGGTACATAATACAGGTCTTAAATAACGAAATTGAGATTAGCTATGTCCCTAAGGGCATACAATACTTATATAGAAATAAAATAAAATTTACATTACTGTTACAAATTATTAAGATTTCACATGAAATATAAAACACAAAAATAAACGAAACTAATTTGAGTAGGTACACATCAGTGGGCCACTGAACGCCTCATGACAGAGGGGGACTGTATTTGAGCAATGATTTGTCTGATAGGAATTCTTTTATGTATAGAGTAGTAGCATTTTTTTACTAACAGATCATGGAGATTCTAAATAAAAGACCCTGCCCTATCCTATAGGACACGGGGCAGCGAAGTTTATGGCAAGAAACAAATTTAACTTTGATTTATGCTTCATTCAGCAAAATTCATCGACATTAAAATTTATCTAGTCCTACGTCAAACTGTTCTTTCTGATTAACTTTATATTTTATGAAAAAAGTTTCGGAATTTATTCTGTAATACTTTATTATGTTCCAGCTGGTGAAGGCTTCGTACAGCGCTCTGAATCTTCTTCTTACGATGAAATAAAAGTTCGAAAGAAAAGTAAGACTCTGGAGAGGAATATTAGAAGAATACACATATTGATAGTTGTAAAGCATAGGTTCTCTACCTTATTTTGCCCACCGCCAGGCACTTGGGGATTTTTTTTTTCTAGAGCCCAACAATTTTATTACTTGCCATCTGTTGCGAATCTGAAACAGCTATTGCGACGAATATATTTAAACATGTAAGTCGTAAGATAGGAATTTTCTCTGGGTCTTCTACTGCCCTGAAAATCTCAAACGCCCCACGAGGGGGCATTATCGCCCATGTTGAGAACCTATGTTATAAAGAATGTAGAGAGTAGCAAAACATATATTGTTTTTTGATTAAATGCACATAATAGAGTTTTACGTATTGCACGCTTAGACCATTTAAATAACATTAATTAAACATATTGAATGTGTATAATATATACCAACCCGCACTGGGCCCGCGCGGTGGATTACGGCCCACTCCCTCTCACAGAGAGGAGGCCTGTGTCCGAAACATATTGAAGGGTACCATTATTTACCTAACAATTTATAATTATAACGTAAAAAAATGAATGTTGTTTCTCTTACGGAGGATGTGAGCTAAACCAACCAACTGTAGAAAATATAAAAAAGTACCTCAATCAATCAATCAACTCAGCCTATCGCAGTCCACTGCTGGACATAGGCCTCCACTCCACTCCAGGACTAGTCTGCGTCACCGGCGCTGAGTTACCTTGAATTTGTGGACCAGCCCGTATGTCATAATTTGCAGGACGCACTGGTGAAAAATAAACAGACTAGCTACTAGTTTTTTCCTTCTGACTATATCCTTGATTTTTCCATGTGCCCTCGGTCCCGACCCAATGCATTGCATCGCATCGCCCGCACGCGCGATTTACTTCGTTTTCGCTCGGCTCCTAAAGGTCGTAGCGTCACGTTAAATAGACTTTAACCTTTTTCAAGAATTGGACTATCAAATGCAAACATATTTTTTCCATCCGACTGGCTGTTCCAGAGACCTTCTCAGCTCTATTATGTTATTGACTGTAGATAGATTATATTATTCTAACCTAGCAAATCAAAACGGCACATTATGTCATGTCATGCAAATCTACTTTCTATAGATAAAAATGTCGGCTTGACAAAGAACTTGAAAATATAATAGCAATAAGAATTCTGCTGGTGCAGCAGCATGCTTTGTTGTTACCGGCGCTACTCGGGTAGCATATCAATTCAGCAAGTCCGCACGCGCACGTCAGTAGAAGCTACGAGAGGTTTCTTTAGGGCATATATTTATTCGTGCCTCTAATAATTCCCATTTGCGCCCCTAAAATATTACTGAACACTAATTTAATTAATAGTGCTCTTTTTGTTAACTTCTTTTAATTCCTATTTTGAGGTCCTAGAAATATTAAATAGCCGAGTAACTGAGCCCAAGTTGGATGTAGTGTAGCACATGACGGCCGCTGCCGCGGCAACAGTCGCTTTACTCGGTTCGTGCGCGGCCGGTCACAGTTCTAACCTAACCTCACGTGTTTGTCCAGAGTACCCTAGCTTAGTTACTGTAACCGACTGTCAAAAAACGCCAAAAAATGTTAATTAATTTAAAAAGCGTACATAATTAGAAAGTCAGTAAGTATACATTTTTAGAGGATCAGTTCAATGTTTCCCATAAATTAACGTGACACAAACAAAACTGCCCCTCAGTTCTCAATCTAGATATTGACAGCGAATTAGTTTCACAAATGAATATACAGGCTGATTTTTTAAAGACCAGCCAAATTTAAGGATGTGGTACAGACCATCAAACTGAACAACTTTCTCCATGGGACAAATAGCGTAATCGCGAAAATTTTATCAACTGTCCCATAGGAAACTTCAATACCTACTCGACCTAAATGTATGGGACGGCTGAATTTTTATTCGCGATTACGATGTTGGTCCCATGGAGAAAGTTGTTCAGTTTGATGGTCTGTACCACATCCTTAAGTTTGGCTGGTCTTTAAAAAATCAGCCTGTGTATAGGTATATACGAGTATTCTGTTTTTAATATTATTAACTAATGAACAAACTTAGTAGTTCCCTCTATTTTCGATGAATTATTCCGTAAGGGAAATGGCACTGACCGTGACCAACTCCGGCGTGATAAAATATTCAAGCTCTTCGCTTACCCTTGCCATCAACGACTCACGATTCCTGAATCATTAATACTTGCATGATATTTCGAAGAGCTATGTAAGAAAGAAAAAAGAAAGAAAGAAAATACGTTTATTTGCGGTAAACATGACACATAAACACAAACACAAAAAAAAATAACAGATTAGGGAAAAACATGCGTCACACCCACGCAAAACGGCCATCGCTAAGCATAATGCTAAGACCCCATACGAGACAGAGCCCCAGCGCTGGTTTATTACATGTAGCTGTATATGTAGCGGTATATGTAGCTGGGAGCTTGTTATTATCGTGGTTTACGGAAGAGGAAAAAATAATATGAACTATAGGTACTTATGTGAAGGGGTTGTGGCTAAATAGTAACAGCTGCACGGGTCGATCTTCAAGGTTAAGCAACGCTTGCCGATCTCTTTCCATATATGGGTGACCATCCTTTACATACCCTTCCGTTCCCCCGAAGGCACGTTAACAGTTGGTCCCTGTCTGGCTGTCATTTATAGATTTTGACAGTCGTTACGGGTAGTCACAAGCCCGAAAGTCTGACAACCAGTCTATCGTATTACCGAGTAATTGGGTTGGCTGACTGAGGCACGGAGGGGTCTAGGTATGTAAAGAGGGTCACCCATACACGGACCAACCGCGGCAGGTGTAACTTAACCTGATCGATCGACCCGTGCGGCTGTTATTCCTTAACCACAAGGAAATAAAAATGAAGACGCTTTTAAATTTCCGTCCACGATAACGTTATAACGTGCAAGTATTTTGGACGTCCACGTACACGATAATATCGTCGCGTTTAGAATTCATAAAAGCGCACAAAGTAAGTTTATGGTAGTTAGCCCATTTTTTGTAAGTCACCAACTTAAAGTTTTACACATTGAAAACGTAATTGACAAATAAGTAACTCCACGTGTAGAAGCCATGTAAAGCTAAACCTATTCCACCTTTAAGGGGGATACGCTAAGATAACCCGCGAAATTCAGATTTAATTACGTTTTTCGCAATTTGCATGTCAGTGTCCGGCTGAATGTTGATTAAAATATGATTCGCGACTGTAACAAATATCAATAGGGCTTTACATGATTATAATCATTAGAATCAGCAATACAACTCCTTAAGTTACACTGGGCCGCAAATGTCCTTTCATAAAATAGTTATTTAATAGGGTAATATGAACTTGGAGAGTTGTATTAATATTTTTTTATGATTATCCTACTATATAATATTATAAACGTGAATTGTATGGATGGATGGATGTTTGTTACTGATTCACGCAAAAACTACTGAACGGATTTGGATGAAATTTGGCATACAGATAGTTTATAACCAGGATTAACACATAGGATTTTTTATCCCAATATTCCCATGGGATCGAAACTTATGCGGGTGAAACCGCGGAGCGCAGCTAGTATTCTATAAATAAATATTTGTTACGGCCGCGAATCATATTAAGATCAACATATAACCTGATACTGACCTGCATATTGCAAAAAACGTAAGAAAAATTTAATTTCACGACCTACCCTGACGCTTTCGCCTTAAAAAGAGGATCCGAGTCTCGTTTACAAAAGCCTGTGCTCAAAGAGATTATAATAGATGGTTCGTCCTTTCGTTACTGATATATTATTATCGAGAAAGCCAATTTCGAGCCCTTTTCTGTAGGTACGTCCTAGAGATTATAAGCGTACGGAATTAGATAGTTCAGCCAACCAAGATACTTGTATCTAATACCGATTTCTTGAGAATTCAGGAATATATACCGAAGATATATAAAATTAGATGCGCCCCGCGGTTTCAGCCGCCCTTTTAACTTTTTGCTCGTCTTCTAAGCGTCGTAGCGTGATGTTAATAGCCTATAATATTCCTCAAGAATTGGGCTATCTAAAGCAAAAATATTTTTTCAAATCCGACAGGTATTTCCAGAGATTAGCGCGTTCAAACAAACAAATAAACTCTTTAGCTTTATTATTAGTTTATTGATATTTAAAGTATAAATATCGTGCTTTCACCAAAATAGATTTTCTTCTAACGGTCCAAACCATTGTTCGACTTTAAGATTGTTAAAAGTTTCGGTGAAGTACTCCTAACAATGTAGGTACCTACCCGTTTTCCGATAAGGTATTTGAAAGTTACTATAACAATAGAAACGGAGAGGAAATCGCTTTGAGTGTATTTATCTAATTATAAAGAATACTTTCTGTAAGAATACTGAAGAATAAAAACGTAAATAGGTACGAGTGTACATAAGACAAGAAAAGTTTTTTTTTTTTAGTTTTGTGCTTTATGTTCTGTAAGAGCTCAGTTTAACAAGGTAAAAGATTGATAAAAATTTTAATTATTATAAAACATAAGTGTGTATTACAGCAAAATGTTAGGTAGATGTTAAGCCGTCGGTGTCCGCGAGAAAAGAGAACGAATGCCCCGATGTATTATGTCATCCAGGCGCGTCTTTCGTGCGTCGCTATCTTCGCAGTTGTCAACTTCATGGCGGTTCTCGAGCGCCATCTATTGCCTTACAGTACTCTCTGAGTATTTTAACACAGACCATAACATAACATAATATCATGCCTCTAGTCCCCGAAGAGGTAGGCAGAGGTCCACATGTCACCAGTTATGTTTAAGCCCCATGTAACAGGGGGCAAGCCTATTGCCATCAAGCGGGCACAAATTCAGACTCCATGCTGCTACCGAGAAATTTCATCAGACAGGCCAATATACACCAGATGTTCAGACCATGGAAATAAGCATTTGTCATTATGGACACATTAATGAATTCTTATTTTTTGTTCATTTTCATACAAACTAAAAAAAAAGAAAAAAAAAAAAAAAAACTAACTAAACTATTTTCATACCTTGACGTAAATCACCCGATATGCATGCCTCTTTATCCGAAGCATTTAATTATACATACATTATTATATGTTACACGAACGGATAGAATGAGAAATGAGTATATAAGAGGAAGTCTGAAAGTGGCACCGGTAACTGAAAAGCTGTGTGGAAACCGGTTGTCATGGTATGGGCATGCGTTACGGATGAATGAGGAAAATGTCGTGAGGAAAGTTTTGAGTATGACTGTCGATGGCTATAAGAGTAAGGGAAGACCAAAGAAACGATGGATGGACTGTGTGAATCTGTGGTGTGAATGATGATATGGTTAGAAAGGGGGTGACTGTCGAGATGGCGGCTAATAGAGGAATATGAAAGAAAAAGACATGTTGCGTCGACCCGAAATAAATTGGGATATGGGCAAAAGAATGATGATATATGGGCGCCAAAATGTCGTATAGCGACAAGAAAAGCTTAACTTATAAAACCAAGGGTAAAATTAAATTAAAGAAACGGAGGTAGAAAACAATTAAAGATATATTTACAAGCAATTAAAAGATGGAGATGGACTGAAGAGTGGTGTGTAGTATGTGGAGGTGGGGTGTATGGATGACGAGGCGTGATAGGTGAGTTGAGGAGGCTGAGGTGGAGATCCATTTGGAGCTGAGGAGGTAGACGCGAGGCAGGTGCCGGCAACAGGTGTAGGTACAGATGCAGGTCCAGGTGCAGGTGCAGGTACAGGTGCAGGTGCAGGTGCAGGTGCAGGTGCAGGTGCAGGTGCAGGTGCAGGTACAGGTACAGATGCAGGTGCAGGTGAGGGCAGGTGCTGGTGCGTGTGCGGCACGGAGGACACCCGTAGGAGGGCCCACGCAGCAGGACAGGACGCAGCACGGCAGCAGAAGAGAGATGCACGGCCGGGACGCTGTCAGCCCGCCAGGTGAGGCCTGGCCTCATCCGAGGGCCGCCTGAGAAGACACTCCTGTACCTACTGGGCCGTGCCTTGCCGGAGCAGTCCGAAGATCCTCCTGTATCTATTGGACCGCGCTATTACGTAAATTATCATTTTAATTGCACGAAGCGGCAACATAGGCCAAATTAGGACCCTTTCTTACTGCATAGCTCAATTAAATTTAATTCCACGAAATAATAAATATCTTTGTAAAGAAGCCCTTTTAAGTACTACTTCCTTTGTAAGATTTGGTTTGTAAAAGTTATAGACGCGTTTGCCAAAGTTTATGGGTAACGTGAAGAACACGGTGTATATCTTAATTAGGATTACTATGGAAGTTATCCTTCTATTATTATACGGGGTCAAATTAAACTAGCTAGCGAAACTCTGCAGACGTTATGGGCATCGATATCTAAACATGATAAAATAAAAAACTAATCGTTTTTTTTTACTTTGGTACTGTTGTTACTTGAAGTATGAGAGAGAAAATCTGTTTTCTTATCTTTTATCGTGTTGAGATATCGATACCCATCACATCTGTGAAGTTTACTACAAATAAACCGATTTTTTTTAAAGACGGCACGGTTGGCGCAGTGGTTAAGCGATTGACTGCTGCGCTGCGTGTCGCGGGTTCGATTCCCACACGGGACAAATATTTGTATGTCCTACAAGTAGTTGTTCCGGGTCTGGCTGTTTGTGAAATAATATTTTTTTGTTTTATCATGTTTAGACATCGATACCCATCATGTATCTACACAAATCAAACCAATTAATCAAATCAATGGGTCAAATTAAATTAGGTAGCAAAACTCTACAGTTAATTTGACCCCGTATAACAACAATACGAAACACCACGCTGCGCTCCAAAACCGGGATCCTAGACGTAGGCAAAAAGGCTGCCAAGCTGAAATGGAATTGGGGGGGTCACGTCAATCGCATGCACAGTGACCGCTGGGTAACAGTCTCCACACGGTGGGTGCCCGAAGATGAACGGCGCCGCCGAAGCCGAACCACCACGGTGGCGAGACGATCTAAAAAAGGATGCTTGGAAGGAAGGACTTAGGGTCCTTTGCTCAGCAGTGGGACAGTGTAGACCAAATAAAAAAAATAACAAGTAATAAACATTGCTTTTGGAGAAGTCTAGTTGCTTTTAGATTACAAAACGTTCTAAGAAAATCAGTAATTTGATCAATAGCCACAGATTTAATGAAAATAACTAAAGCCATTTGTTTTTAATCATAGCACCGACGTCAGACGCTCGTTCGTTGAATAACAAAATTCCCTATGGACGGTGACTTTCGAAGCTATTTTTCTCTTAAAAAATAAAAGAAAGTGAGCTTTTGTTAAAATATGTGGGTGGCCGAGATGCGAATCATCGGGTCTTCTTCATGATCCGACAAAGTTTATGTATATGTGGGCACCGTAGTGGGTACTCAAACGAAAAGATAATTTGAGTTTAAAGTAACTTTAATAAACTGGCGATTATCAACCGAAACGCACACTTGCGTCGGAAACAAACACGTGCGTACGGTACTGAGCGTTTGCCAAGACCGTCCGAGCTCGACTGTCCACTGTAGACTGTCGCAACACTCGGTCTCTCCGCCAGTCCTCGCTGCATCCCCTCCACCGCCGATCATGTCCAAGCGATAGGACTCGCTTGCGTTTCCGATCACATGATTATTCGTTTACCCATCAAATTGTTAGATGGCGCTGTCCGCTGTACTACGGCGCCACGTCAAATATATCTAATATTCATTCCTCATAGAGCGTGTATAATAAAATTAAAGGGTTAGACAGTTTAGGGGTAAACAAAACTTCAATAAGTACTACTCAAATGTATGGGACTGCTGATTATTTTTTCACGATTACGATGTTGGTCCCATGGAGAAAAATGTTCAGTTTGATGCTCTGTAACCCTTAAATTTGACCACACCTTTCTGATACATAATCATTTGCCTAGCCTTTTCCCAACCATGTTGGGATCGGCTTCCAGTCTAACCGGATGCAGCTGATTACCAGTATTTTACATGGAGTGACTGCCTACCTGACCTGCACAACCCAGCTACTGGGTAATACGATACCCTTTGGTAACTGATTGTCAGACTTTTGGGCTCCCGACTGCCCCGTAACGTCTGTCAAAGATCCGTGAATGACAGCCGGGACCAACGGCTTAACGTGCTTTCCGAGGCACGGAGGGGTCTCGGTATGTAAATATGGTCACCCATCCACAGACCAACCGTGGCAAGCGTAGCTTAACGTGATTGATCGACCTGTGCGGCTGTTATTATTTAGCCACGGGCCCCTTACCTTTCTGATACATGCTGTTTAAAAATATGCTATAAGTATATTATTAATTATTTCAAACTTGTCTATTAGTCTCAAAATTTCAGTCACGACCCAAGTATGAGTGTATACCTGGAATTGTGTCTGGTTTATTTTGAATGAACTTCATTAGAAATGGTTTATTTTAGAGCAAAGATATTATCTTTTTTTTTTAAATCGTTGCCCCACAGTAAGATTTTCTCCTGTACCGTGGGTGCGTTTACAAACATTTAAACTCACATACACAAACACACCTATCATACCTACCATATCTTATTACAATCTTTAATCTACTACCTCTATGAGAGTCAGGAAAATTGTTACCTACTATGAGATTAAAGACCAAAGAAACGATGGACGGACTGAGTGAGAGATCATACGAGATGATAGAGGCGACACCGGACCAACCGACCTTTTTTTGTTTTTATTTTCAGTGTCTTTCTGTGGAAACTTGTAAAGGGCCCTCAATGTCATATTGTTTAAAGGACATAATTAAAGTGTCGAACATTTTATACCCAAAAATTAAGAAGTTTTTTTCTTTTTCCGTTAGCCTTTATTATCCCACTGCTGGGCAAAGTCCTCCCCCATATTCTTCCACCTTTCCTTATGCTATGCCTTCTCGGTCGGCAAAGTCCTCCCCCATATTCTTCCACCTTTCCTTATGCTATGCCTTCTCGGTCCAATTGGTTAGGAACGAGTCCAAATCAATAGTTGGAATTTTTTAAATGATAAACTACACACTTGACACATACACACACAAACCCCCACACCCCCCACCCGCCCCCCACACACACACCCTCTCACACACACACGCACACACACTTGATATAAAAATATGATTTTTGGCATTTTCAATCTCAAATAGCAGCCGGGTTAATTGTAGACTTTCACTGTAATAGTAATAAATGCTCAAGATGTTATTTCGCATACGAAAATAGTACATTTTTGCGTGAAAATAACGCACATTAATTTTTGGGAATGAAATGAAAGATGTCCTTTGCTGTAAGTTTCCAGAATAGAACAAAATAAAATAAACAAAGAAAATACTATACGAGTACATATACTGGATAGGGAGACAAGAGAATGATAATTCGAGTACCTACTAAGAGATTTTTTAATAAATACCAAAAAGAGCCGTGAAATTCCTTCAACGAATACAGAGCAAACACAAACCCCAAAAAATCGCATATTTTGCCAAACAGGCTACAGCCATTAGGACCAGACCCCCATTACGGGCAACATTGGCACTTTGCTAAGTCGTTCAATAAATTATTACGAGGGTCACCGGTTTACAATATTCGGGTGCCCGGGCGAAGTTCCCAAGGCCTGTTCAACTTGCGACTAGGTCTTACAGCTGTAGACCTAACTTTTATTGACTTGATGTGAGCACTTAGGTATACTAACTTTCTGGTGTTCTTCAGAAGTTAAGTTATCATTTTGTCTTTATAATGAGAAAAGGGCGCCGTTTAGTAATTTCATTTTCGTCTAGTATATCGCCAGGTTTTGGAAAGTAAAATAATAATGGCTATGTATTTTTAATGACAATCAAAGTGTAATATATTACTAAGAAAATTTCGGTATCGACTATTGTTTTTAGGAATAGTTCCTTGAGAGAAAAGTGGTGTCCTACGAGTTGTAGGTTCCAACCTAGTCAGGCGCTTTAAGTTGTGTAAATTATTTCATCACCACTCACAAAACGGTGAAGGAAAACATCGTGAGGAATCCGGGCTGTCCTAGAACCAAAAATTCGAAGACATGACATGTGACATCTACCAACCCGCACTGGGCCTGCGTGGTAGATTACAGCCCACTCCCTTTCGAAGAGAGGAGGCCTGTGTCCAAGCAGAGGCTGATCATGCTTATGCTTTTAGTTTCTTCTGAGCTAAGTTATCAAAAGGACCAATGACTACACTGAATTTCTCACTATCATATTTTCAAAACTCAAACAATCGAGTAAACGATAGGTTCGTTTGCTCGATTATTATTTCAAAGTTCGTTTCCTACCCAAAATATCAAGAAGTGCATATTGTATAAGAGAACGGCTAACGAAGTACCTACCAAAACCAAGACGTAAGAACAACGCATACTAAACCATCAACACTTCAACTTAGAATAAATAATAGCACAAAGAGAGGTGTGAACCGACCGCGACAGCATGCTACCCATCGCTCAACAGCCCGGGGCTTAACGCGTAGGTAAGTACTACATCCATCTCCATTTCAAACAAAACACATGTTTCTGACATCAACATAAGAATTGACAGACGCTTTGATGAGAGGAATTTATGTGACTACCTTAGGGCGTTTGTCCACCGCCACTGTCACCGGGACGTCGCCGAGAAACGTGATTATTTGAACCGAACGTGACGTCCCAGTAACGGCAAGCGTTTGTCCACCGCGAGCGAACTCGGCGGTTCAGTATGTTATGGTAGACAAAACAAAAGCCGGACGAACGGCACCGGTGCAACAGCAGTGTGTGGACAGACCAAGGCAATCAAGTTCTGTGACGTCTACCGTGGAGAAACGCACTTACTCTTGGCTGCCGTCCCAACGTGACGCTGGCAGAATAGTCAACACAGGCTCAATAGCCCAAAAAAATGTCACTGCCTCGTTGATCAAGTACTCTTAAGCGCAACTGCTGAGCATGGGGCCATGGACTCAATCCCCAGGTCAGGGGAAAGTGTTATTGGATTTCTACGAGCAGCCCGGAGTCCAGATTTGCGCCAGGTAACTGGCGAAATGTGGGTGTAGCCTCTGCTTATCCCTTCGCAGATTACAGGCGTTACTTATGTTATATGTATGTATATATGTGTTACAGCATTAATGATCTATTTTTTTTTTTTGCGTGTGTTATCTTTGTCGTGTGTGTCGTGTTTCTGTGTGAGGGTGTCTTTGTGTGTGTTGTGTGTCCTGTACGAGTCGCAATAAATACTTTTTCTTTTTTTTTCTTTCTTTTTCTTTCAGTGACTAAAGAGTTTTTTAAGCTTGTGACTTGGAAGTTATGCTAAGAGAAAGAGCGCTTTAACAATGTTTCGTTTTTGCTGTTAGGGTTATGTCGTTTTTATACAGAGTGCTCACTCTTGTGTGTGATCGGGAAAATCTTAAACGTAAGAAGATGAAGGAGCGAGAACGTTTAGCTATACAGCGCTATATTAGCGTGTTAGTATATTTAGCTTAGTGATCTAGGAACTAAAATTAACAGAATTAACAATGGTTACAATTCGAAGATATGACAATTATTGACAATAGCATTATTCGAAATACATCATCTGTCTCATCTGCCTAGCCCAACTATGTTGTCATCGGCTTCCAGTCTAACCGGATGCAGCTGAATACCAGTATTTTGTCCTCCACAACCCAGTTATTGGGTAATACGATGCTTCTTGGTAAGACTGGTTGTCAGACTTTCGGGCTTCAGACAATCCGTAACGACTGTCAAAGATCCACGAATGACAGCCGGGATCAACAACTTAAACTTTCCGAATATTTACATCGTAAGGCACGTTAAGCTGTTGATCTCCCTGTGAATTACTTAAAAAGAAGCTAACAAAAATTTCTTTAAAACAGAAATAAGAGATGAAATAAAAATGAAATTTGATTGATTGGTTTGATTTCATTTTTCAGTATGAAATTTAACTTTCAAACTATGCACTAAAAGAACCGTTTACCGACCAACAACGTTTTAAAATTTTGCTTCTAACTACTCCCCCACTGAGGTCCATTAAATATTCAATCCTAACATAGCGGTAGCCCTACCTGAAACTTTGAAAGGTGTTCAGTGTTTGTTTTTGAAGCCTTGTCAGCACCTACACCTGCTACCTGACGGTAACAAGTTCTGGAAAAATCGATCATTCATACAAACGACGTAAACACGCAGATGTAAGTACCAATAGGTGACCAAGCATAGATTAATTGCGTACTTTAAGAGACATTTGAAAAGATAGACGTAATTTAGGTTAACAATAACAAACCAGGCATTCCTATACTTTGTGACTGGTTAAACTAGGGACATAGTTTAAGGACACGATATTTTTTTGCTGACATATAGCATAAAAACGACACAAAAAAATGTAATCAACGAAGCAAAAGGACTTTGGGCGATGTGGTCGCTAATCGACAAAGCCCTTTAAATAAATTAAAAAAAAAAAACACAAGGAGTACTTATGTAAAGATCGTAGCTGGTGATGTCCTATTGTTTCTGCCAACCCCTATTGGAAAAAGGTGTGAGTTTATGTATTGGTAGGTGTACATATCCAAAATAGAAAAAAAAAAAACAATAAAATCGCAAAGAGAACTTTGATGGAAAATGGAACAGAATTTAAGTGAAATTATCGTAGCAAATTTTGGAAATTGTGAAAATACCAGTCTAATGACCATTGATATGGCACGAGTATGAATGATATTTGCTGTTGTCCCTCAAGGCGACTATGCGACTGTCCATAATTAGGTCCAGTAAGGTAGGTGGGCTATGTAGGTCAAGTATTTAGGTCCTATTTCATTACGTAGTTGGCAAAAGAACCTTTTACGCTACGGAACGTTTCTTTCAATGTGTTGGCTCTTACGGGTATGTATGTATGTATGTCAAAGTCACACCCATAACGCTTATTTCAAATTTCAGTCCAGTGTCGAGAGAATGCGTTCCTAACACCTGTCAGTGCGACAATTCTAGTAAGTAACTGTCCATTAGATTAACCGTTTTTTGACAGCTGTCTTAGAACGTACAAATTCTAGATTACGTAAAAGTTAACTTTAAAATGCGTGGTAAAATAAATGTATAAACTCCCTTATCTTATTGAATTATCTTATTTATGGCTTCTTACAGACATTGTTATACCTTACGAGTCTCAATGAATGTAATGTGTGTTGCTGCAATCGCCATACATCTGTCAAAAAACGGCTTACCTAATGGATAGGGTATAATAAAGATCAAATTCGCAAAACACGTATTCGTTTTTATAAAACTGACATATTATTATGTCAAGAACGCATTCTCTCGACAGCTAGCAGTCCAGCCGTTTGTCAGAATGCGTGTAGTACAGAGAGTAGGTACAAATATAGGTCTTATGTTAAGAGAGTAGGTACAAATATAGGCCTTATGTTAAATTGGTTATGTTCTTCGTTTAACCAGCTACCTTGTACATTATCATGTAAATTCGTACATTGTTACAGCCTCATTAACATACGTACAAAACATTTCTACCTGAAGTAGGCAGCTTGAAAAATTCGTCAAAGCTGTGTGCATACTAATATTATATATAGTGTAAAACAGATGCGGCCCCAAACATACTGAAGTGTACGTAGTGAACGGACCGAAGTGAGGCAGTACTTTATTGAACGAGTATTACATTGTTCTAGAATCTGATCTTATTTCTTTATCAAAATAGATCAACATGGACGTAGTGGGATATTTTTTGGCGTTGACTAATATTCAGGTAAGTTTACTGAACAATTATTTTTGTAGATAGAACAGTATGTGTTCGAATAAGTTTGGAAATCAATCATGCTGTATTAAAATTCTGCCTAGTAAATGAAATCCTAGAGAATTTCTCGTCCATTACCTACTACGTTGTTGTAGCTACTAATTCAGGATATTCCTAACCCCGCGTTTACACCTATTATACAAATTGCGAGAATTTTTAAAAACATGTCGTGTATAAACATGTATCATGACGTACCTATTGACTTTGTTTCAGACATGTATTGTTAATTATTATTCTCATCTTTTTAAAGAAAAAATGACCTAAGTTTTCTACAAGTTTCGTATACAACTAGTATTTTGTCTTCACAGCTTGTTTCAGGTGTAAACTATAAACGAAAATAGTAGACCAAATATGTAGAATACATGTTTTACCTTGCCTTAAGCGCAAGTTAAGCATTATATAGGCTATATAGGTTTATTTGCATGACGTTCAATATAGCCCCTCAAAACAGACGATCACTCTGCTTATTGCTCCGTGAAATTACTGACTACAATACATCACATCAATTAATAGGCAGCAGCCGATGTGTGAACCGGATCCAAAGTTTATCCATGTGACATTTAGCACTGTCGTCATCGTTTGTATTCGATAAACATATGCAGTTATTGGCTTTTACTATTATGATACCAATCAGACGATTAGGGCTATAGAATTCCCAGACTCGGAGTTGCTTTTTAAAATTATAGGGTTGTTAGAGTAAGGCCCTTTGTACACATACTTTTTCTTGCCGTAAAAAACTAGAGTATATTCGCCGTGTGTAGGCACGGTCGTCAGTGTTGTGTGGATCTCTATGGAAGCTTGTTGACAAACACGTTTTTATATATGGCGCGGTTTATACGCCGTACTATAAAGAAACCATGCCACGTACAAAGGGCCTAAGCAGCCGAATTTCTGAAATAACTCAAACTCGAAGCATTTCAATTTCATCAATTACAGAAACATTTGAATTATTGTCAAGGAATCGGTCAATCAGCAAAATGTAGATAGTTGCCCATTTCAAACTGAAGTAGGTTCTTATGGAAAAGAACGGGCAAGAAACTCCATGGGCTCTCTTTTAAATCAAAATATTGATACGAAAGAAACTGATACTGGATTGATTGATTTATATGGTACACCAACAGCAGTACATACTAAACCATTTTTTGTAAACGATACTACAATAAAAAGTGCTCGTTTATATGCCTATACACAGCATTCACAATAAAGACAGCAATGTCTGAGAAAACATAAAAATACAGGATAAAATTAGAATACTCTCTTTAAGGTAATCTCAAAACGGCCTGTTGACACTTCCCGTGACCAAAGGCTTGCTTTTACCTTGCATTGCCATACAACGTGGTAATACCTCCGGTCTCTTGGGTTGGTTATTTCTTATTTTGATTGTTGTTTTTTATTTATATCTAATCGTACGCTGCACTGGTTGACGTCATCACGTCAACGCCGGCTGTCGCTGAAAACCAGCGCTGGGGCTCTGTCTCGTATAGGGTCTTAAATTTATGCTGACCGATGACCGTTTTGCGTGGATGTGGCGCTTGTTTTCCCCCAACTTGTTATTTTTTTTGTGTTCTTCTTAAGCGTCATGTTTACCGCAAATAAACGTATTTTCTTTCTTTTCTTTTCTTTCTTTACATTACCAATCGACAGTGATGCGGATGAATTTGCTGACGCTATATTTTATTTTGTGAATATAATATAAATCAGTTAACTAAAACAACACATAACAAAATTAAAATAACATTATAATAAAAGCATTCTAACGGTAAATTGTTAGGGGATTCCCATACAATTGAAAATTATTAAATAGAGGGGAATACCTAACTTAACCTAATATAAACCATTTATATTATGAAAATAAGCATTTTTTTTAAAGCCAACCGTAATTGCACGTTATTTGGTGAATCCCCGAAACTTACTAGATTGCCACTTCGGGAAAGGTAATCCAAATTGTAGTTTTTTTGTCAAGGGTTGTTAGGGTATACTTTGAATCTGCTAAATCAATATGCATAATATATCAATTGATATAATTATATCGTGATAAGCCACAACCGCCATTATTTGACATTGATATGACATGGCTATAACACGACAAATTGCGGTAATTTTCTTAATAATTAATTTTCCTGATTGTGCACATGTTATGCCATGTTATGACGACATTATTCTCTCTCTCAACTCTGTATGTCATGTACAAACAGCTTATATATATTTTTTTATTATTATTATTTATTATTGCCATCGCAGGCAAAACCTGGATGAGGCTGGCCCAGGAGCGTGGTGATTGGCACAAGAAAAGAGAGGCCTATGTCCAGCAGTGGGTGAAATCGGGCAGTGAATGATGATGATGACACATGTTTTGCGCTGTACACTAAAACTTTTCATAATTTTCAGGCGATCGGAGGTCGAAGTCCAGATCTGAGCGATGCATCAGTGAAAATAGCCGACCTAGGTACTTTGTCAAATTACCTGAAGAACTATCCAGGATTTAATGCAGAAGATTTTAAGCAGGATCGGGTCAGTAACGTTGGAGATGTTGGAATGTATCTATCGAACAATTTGAGGCAATTTTGTCTTACTGGTGAAGGAAACGCTGGCGATGAAGGTGTTGTTATGACCTTCACTTATAAGAAACGAGGGGATACAAATAATGATGAGAAACAGCCAAACCTCGCAGAGCTTTCATTCCTGTTCCGCAAAGAAGGACTCTCAGACGATATGGTTCGTCCATTACTACAACAGTTACACAATTACAACTCTCACCTAAACAAATTTTTTGTAATCAAAGGCCCCAAACAAGAGGCGCAAACAAATAAATACATAGTTTGATTTGAGATTAAAAATATTATTACTTTTATTGTTAGAACTTATGTAGTTGATAAAAATCGCGAACAAATGTTTGTCCTTCTTTTACTCCTACTCCTTCACTGTGCATGCGGTGTGGTTGTGGAATTCACTTCCGCCTGACATTAGGGACTGCCAAACTGTTTTAAAAAGAAGAGTGAAAGAACTTCTTGTGCGATCTCTGGCCATGTTGGCCCTGCAAATATTACCACATCGTCGCATCACCTTCGCCGTGGTCTACCTTTACGGCGAAGGTATATTGTAATTATTAACAAACAAAAAAATAAGTATTTTAGAAGTACGTTTGTATGTTTATTTGTATGTATGTAAGTATATTCTGATATTATTTGTTTTATTTTATTAAGGGCTGATTTTTCCAACGCCAAATAATTTTATCAGAGGAATAATTTTGAAATTTTGACAGTTCTTCCATACAAAATCATTCCACGAATAAAAATTATTTGACGATTGAAAAAATCAGCCCAAAGTTAATTGCTTTTGATTTTGTGTATTTTATTCTCTCTTTTACTACACACGCTGTCTACGTCTCTTTATCTCTTTCCTATCACAGGTACTCGTATACTGGATTTCTTTAGAAATAAGCATCACCTTTCTACCTATTTTTCTGTTCTTTTTTTCTTGTCTGTTTATATGTATAGATATTATGTGTGTAAGTATATAAATGGTTAAATAAATAAACACTATCTATTCAATATTAGTCGCAATCATTGACTTCAGTAATTTAACTACCTAGCATTGTTTGTTATTATTAAAATAATTAAGATAAATATCATGTTTTGAGAGCATGAGCCCAACCTGGGAATCAAAGTGGGAATCAGGTCGGGCAAGATGTTATTAGGTTTTTTATCAGGAATTTTTCAATAGCAGCCCAGAGTCTACATTTGCTCGGTTGATGACAATAAGCTCGCCCCTTATTACATGGGATTTAAACATTACTTGCGAAATGTGGCTGTATTATTAGGTACACCTATAGAGATATGAGGAACAGTGGGTAAAGTTCACTCATCCTCCATAGAAAAGGGAGGATCCTCCGACCAGACGGGTGTTGTGTCTGGCGGGCAATTGCCCAACGACTGATGTCGGGAAGTTTGTATATGTTTAAGCTAATTGCGCGGTAAACTCTGCTTGCGAGATGCAGGATTCGCGTGACGTCGGTATGACGCTTTTTTCGCATGTGGCGTTGTAGATACCGCTACACACCGCTGCTCTGTCTAACCCTTCGGGAAAATACAGGCGTGATGTTATGTTTTATTGTTAGATTTGAGAGTTATTATTTGTATTATGTCTAAGAATATATGGATGTTTCCGAGTATTGTCATGACATAACAAAGAGTAAATTATACAGGCTTATACGAAACTTTAGAGGTGCGGTAAATGTTAACAATGATCTATTAGTGATGCTCCGTCGCGAAATTCTGTCTATTCACGCCCAGTGACGTCATCATAGACATCTGCACTTTAGCTCCAAGAGATTCTACAAAGCTAGTAACTACTACTATACTTTAAGAACATTAAAGATAATGAATCAGCAATCTTGGTTTGCTTAACAGCGTGTATCAGAAATGTGTGGTCATATTTTATTAGGGTGTCAGGGTACAGACCATCAATCTGAACAATTTTCTCCATGGAACCAACATCGTAATCGCGAAAAAATTATCAGCCGTCCCATACGTTTAGGTCGAGTAGGTAGAAGTTTCGTATGGGACAGTTGATTATTTTTTCACCAGTGAATTTAATTTAACCTTGTACGATCTGAGAGACAAAGAACAAAGTGCTAAGGAACTAAGATAAATATGTTCTCTAATCAATAACAAATCTGCAGCTTAGATTTTGGACGCCATCACACAAAATATTGAAATTAAGTACAAAAAGACATTATAATTTTCAGCATTGGTATCCAATGTCAAATGTTTGGCTCCCGAATCTGTCTACGAGTACATAAAAAAATTAATACTGTTTGTTTTAAAATAAAATGAAATGCGGAGGAAAATTTAATTCTTTTCGGTAAAAGAGGTGAAAGACACAACTATAGGACTGAAATAGGGACCAATTAGTTCAACCAGGTTTCAGACTGACTGTAGTAGACTATCTTTCATGGGGTACTGTTTAAAATATTACAATAACAAACCTCCCCACATACTCTAACTGAATGAAGCGAAATTTAAATCTTGTATTAAACGCACACTATGCATGTGTAATATGTTGGGGGACTACATCGCTGACCAAAATGCTTGACTCAACGCTGGTCCTGCTCCAAAAAGGCGCATAAACTAATTGATTAGCATTCGGAAATATTGTTAGAGCTGCTGAAGATTGAAAAAACTATCTTTGCATTGTATAAATTCAATCTATTATTGTATTTTCTATTGGAATTTTGTAGAAATATTGAAATTTGGACATGACATCGTCTGTCGAGTTAACTAGTTTAAAATAAAAAGTAAAAAGAACAACATCTCCGCAAAACAACAACGCTTTCAATTGAACTAGATGACCCTGAATCGGGTCTTATAGCAACAAAACGCATATAGTATAGTAACCATGTATGTTTACATACTTATTTAAATATCCAATGCATTGTATAATTTGCGTGCGAAACAAGATATTATATTGTGTCAATAACACGACATACTGTGGTATTGTGCATGTCTAATGCTGCTTCCACACTTTGGGAACCGTCGGAACCTTTGACGTACACATATGACATCTGCGACTAATTGTCACAAAATATACGTTCATGGGCGTAAGAATTTTAAATAAATAAGTGTTCTAGTTCTAAATATAGAAGGGGTCCCTCAAGGCAGTCAACGATGAATAGTGTGTTACTGAAAGGAGTTAAACTTTAGTGTTTTGGTATATTTATATAACTGGTCTCATTAGTATTAAGAAATGAGTACAAGAGGAAGTCTGAAAGTGGGACAGGTAACTGAAAAGTTTTGTGGAAACTGGTTGTCATAGTATGGACATGTGATACGGAGATTTGAGGAAAATTAAAGTTTTGAGTATGAATGTCGATGGCTATAAGAGTAGTGGAAGACTGATTGTACACATGTTATGCGCAAGAGCAAACAAACGATGGATGGACTGTGTGAATGATGATCACACACATTGTGATGATGTGACTACCGAGATGACGACTAATAGAGAAGTATGGAAGAAAAAGACATGTTGCGTCGACCCTAAATAAAACTACTGCTAAAGGGTTTAAGGTTTAGTCCTCGGGTCGGGCAAAGTGTTTATTGCTTGTTTTAATTAGGAAATTCTCAGTAGCAGTGTTAAGTCTTAATGATTACCTACCTGCAATTAACAATACAGGCTTAAATGTTACTGGTGAAATGAATAAGTAGCAACCATTAGTATACAACTCTACCCAATTCTTCGGGAAATACAGGCTTAATGATATGGGAATCAGGGCAACGCCGAATGATTAATTATATTCCAAGTCGCTTTATGCCAGCGTGTGGTTGCAGCATAACACAATGCACGCAGAATGCGCCCACCGTGTATGGAGCATGCATCGTCGCTACTCGCCACACGTGACTAAAATATTTTCCCCGCTACATTGATGCATTTTAGGAATTCGCTCGAAAGCCTTGCATGATTGAAATTGTTCCAAGCTCGAAGGTTTAAAATATGACGACGACTAATTACTTTTAGCAACTATATACAGCAGACCACCAACAACAACAGCAGCAACAACTACAAACAACTACAACTACTACAAACAACAACAACAAACAACTGCAACTATATGCAGATTTATAGATGGACATCGATGCGCAACCTTACCATGTATTAAGTACTTAGGTACATGATTCTGGACCCCCCCTGCATTGAAACTATCCGGCGGTGGCTGTTCCATACATTTTGACCGTGTAGGCCTTGTACTTTTCTATGAAACAGCAGATTTTTTTCTTTATAACCGAAGAACAATGTCTCCACAGTTGTCACACAATGAATTCACAGTTTGTGCCTCGATGTCCCTGCATAAATATTCCTATCTGACATTAACTGCATCGTAAGAAACGATGAGAATGAACACGTCCATGCTTTATTTATTAAATAAAATAAAAATTGACGTGCTCATTGTAGCACTCATCCAGAATGAACGCGGTAGTTTGGTACTGCATGTGTGCAGAGTCAGACGAAAGTTCATATCCAATGTGGCAGTGACGCAACGCAACTTATCGTAAAATAAATAATAAATAATTGAAAACATTACTGTTGCTCCGCAGAGCACTATCAGCTCAATTAGCAGAGCAAAAGTTCATGCACTTGACATTTATCGCATAAGTCTTATCAATATTTACTACAAACTTTGCAATAACTGTCGCTGTGAGAGGAAACAATCCATCGTATGTACTGCATGAGCTGGAAGGTAAATAAAATATACCAAAAAGGAATCAATCGGAAGTTTCATTAGTACATACATATACAGATATAACCGCACGTTACACGCTAGGCGATAATAAAACAAAAACAGGCGCTCGCCCTTTGTTTACAAATGACGCATGAGGCATGAAGCACATGCAATCTATAAGTCGCGGAGTCGTTTACCTTCCGCGCGACGAGACGCCCGCCATGTGCGTAGATGCGTAAGCGCAGCGCGTCGTGCGGCGTCGGGCAGAGAGGCGGAGCTCGCGGCGGCGCGCGGACGATGCCGCGCTGGCTGTGGGCGGCCATGCTCCTTGCGGCAGTGGCCGGCGCCGGCGCCTGGGCCCCGCCGGCCAGCACCCTCGTGCTCGCACCGCGCGTGCGCAGGCATGCTGCACACAGCGGCACCCGCCACCTCCAGCTGCTCGGCTGGCGTCTGGAGCTTCAGGAGAACAGACAGATTCGATCTCCTTTCTACGATGAGTGCCAGTTCTACAAAGGCAAAGTTTTAGATGAGGAGCACTCTTCTGCGACGGTGACAGATTGCGATGGCCAGCTGTACGGGCTGCTGCAGGTCGGCGGTGAGGAGTTCGTGCTACAGCCGACGCGCAAGGAGGGCTCGGCGCATGTGCTGCGCAGACGTGACGTGGAGCTGTCCGAGTGGGCAGCCGCGTACAATCTCACGGGTGACACGGTCAGCGACCTTGAACTTGACTTCGGCGATGAGGACGACCCGGTGCCGGAGCCGCACGTGCGACCTCGACACAGTGTTTATCCCGATACTGACTACTTTCGAGGACCGATAGCTATCAGTAGACCAGTTTCAGGTGTGGTTATAGTGTTAACAGTTTGAAGAAAGCGATTAGTTGTGTCCTGAATGTCCAATGTCGTGATTAATGTTCCAGGTGTCAAGGGTTTGTGGCTCGAAATGGCTATCGTGGCCGACCATACGATGCTCAAGTTCCACGGCAAGGAGAGAGTCAGGCACTACATTCTCGCATTAATGAACATCGTGAGTATGAAAGCTCGCCGCAGAATGGATGCGCGCGGCTGTTTATTTTGGTACGACGCTGTCGGTGCATGGTTAAACTCATTGAATCTTTATGTAATACATTATAGGTCAGTGCCATCTTCAACGATCCCTCTCTGAACTCGAACATGACGCTCGTGATCAACAAACTGTACCTGTACGAGGAGAAGGATTATGTTATAAAATATGGCAACGTCAGGAAGTCTCTGGAAGCAGTGAATAAGTGGAACTACAGACATTTGATGAAGTTGCCGACAGGTGTTGTATACTTAGTCTCGTTTCTCATTTAATTATATTTATTTGTCATATATTTATTATTTTTCATGTTACGACGTGTTTTAGACTACACAGTAGTACAGACAGTAGTCAGTGTGTGTTACATCGTCACATGTTACGGTTTATTCTAAGATTTATTTTACTTGTAGCGTTATAACAACTTCCGCTGTGAGCACTAAATCACAGCTCTGATATCATGCTATAATGACACGTGTCCCACTTTTTTCTCCACTGATTTCTTTCGCGTTTGGGCGTATGTACTCATGGCACAAAATGTACGAAATACATACCTACGTATATTTATGAAAACACATGTATTGAATTTTAATAGCCCATATATTTTGAAGCTAACCAAAACATCTAATTTATCTTTTAAACACTTATCAATGTTTGTCTAACGACAACATCCGAGTATTTATTTACAGACGATTTATTACAAAGCTGTTAGATTTATTTAGCGTTGTTCGTAATAAATTTTAATAATTATATTCGTCTGTCTACGATGTGTGCTAATTCCAGATTTCATAACATTATATCCTGTCTTCCAAAATGTGAGCTTCAAAGATTATAATAGTTTACAAAGAATTCGATTTTTTATGAAAACCATAAATTATGATAAACCCGACGATTCTAGTTAAGCTTTAGTGTTCCACTGCTAGGTAAGAGCCCTCCTAGTCTTCTCTCTGGCTGCTGTGGTCGAGAGATTCGAGTTCGTCCCGCCATCTCATTGATCATTCATTAATTCTCATACGCTTACCCAGACTGTATTTTTAAAGCAATTGACTATTCGCAGGCAGCACGGGATGGGACGCTGCAGTATGGCTGACACGGGCACAACTAGGCGGGCCCTCGGGCTTCGCCCCCGTCGGCGGAGTCTGCTCGAGAACCCGGTCGGCAGCCATAGACCGAGATGAGGGTCTCACAAGCGCCTTCGTCATAGCACATGAACTGGCACATCTGTGAGTAATCTTTTATGCTTAAATCTATCCAAGCGTTACAAGGCGGATTTTTCGTCCTCGAAAATGAGTCCACCGACACAATACTCACAGTTTGAATTGATGTGCTCATTCATCCACTACTTCGAAAGTACGTATAAAATCGAATGTAGCGTTTGAGCGATTCACTTTAACCTGCATAAATTACGCCTTGTTACGCTCGTGGCACCACGCATACAAATTCCTCTTTTATGAGGAATTGTTTGAATGCAGCCAATCCCTCAATCAATGAAGCTTTATCGTAAACAACAGGTGCGAAGGGACATGCTAATCGTGACATGTCGGCGGATGCGCCCGTCTGCTAGACTGTTATGTCTTCCACGAAACTACAACTTCATATTAATTTTCATGTATCTACGGTTTCCTCACGACATTGAACGATGACTCGATTACCACAGTTAACTTTAGGAACATTCCCATACATGCTCAACCATGATTTTCGATTTGAAATTAGATTTGAGTGTGAAATCTGTCAGTTTTAAAACAAGAATCATGCTTGTAGCATCAACTCTACGATTTGTATTATCTTTCTGTCGATACACCGTTAAATTTTAATTTCAGTATTTCAGGGTTGGTCCCATAGTAAAAGTTTTTCATAATGATGAGTACAATGACCCCTCTTAAGGATTAAAACGATCAAAATGTAAGGTATCTATCGATTGTTTGTCTATTCTTCCGTCGAGAAAACCCATTTCTATGGTGGACATGCTACGTGTGCTGGAATACCGGCCAAAATAACATATTCTTGAATATTTTTTCTGTAGTTAAATACTTACGTAATATGTGTAAATTGAACCCCACGACATAGAACTTCTGACATACTTAGTGGTATATTTTCTAACAAATTAGAAACGCGTAGCTGTCCTCTGAATCACTTGATTACAATTTAAAATTGCCAATTAATTATATAGTCACTCTCTTGTGTCTTCTAGAGACGAAATAAAATGACAATAACAGGACATCGTGTTCCTTATTAAATTAATGTTCAGGATAATATTTATTAAAAGGAATTGGTGTCTCTCGCTTTTCTATAAATATTCATGTTTTATGAATATATTTGTATTTTTCTGCTTTTAATTTAAAGCTTTGAGAATTACGCAGCTATGTTGATTCTGTGTAATTATATCTGAATTTTTATGTTTATTTTAATTAAATAATTAAAGAGAAATTGATATAGTCACGCAAGCAATGTTTCTGATAAAACATAATGTGAATTATCTCATTCGTATTCTTCAAATTTCTTTCAGTAGGTTTGCGTTTCCTAAACACAATACACAATCATAGATGAGCTTGGTGGTCTATACATACACGGTGGGGACGTCAATGCGACAGTAAATTAAACGTCGTATTTCTAACTAACGATGTTTCCGGTTTACAAACAAAAATTCAATTAAATAATTCATTAAGTCTAATTACTGACTATAGCTAGTCGGCTGATTGGCAAAACCCATAGTCAATTAATCTACGCTATTTGATGGTTTCAAAATACTCCTACGTACTAAAAGTATTGACCTCTGAGTTTGTTTCGGCCTTTCTTCTCAGAGTAGTCAGATAGGAAACGCCGACCTCACCTAGTTTTAAAAAAAATATGATTGACGTGTAATGTATGATTGAAGTGTTTGTACAAACCTCTTACAGAAATAAAATAATTTATCTATTGCCAAATTTTCAAGTTATTATATCTAATCCTCACATGGTATAGGTAAAAGGTATCAGATACATCTTATTCGTTACCTAGCTGGTTTGCTACAGTATTGTAATATGCCATCTACCCATACTTTCAAAACTCTGGAACATTGAAAAATATCACTTCATAGCCTGCGAACAGCCTGAAAAATATCACTTCACCGAATTAAGCTCCGCCTGAAAAAGCTTTTCCATACTGTTACATAGGAGCACATTTTTCTAACCCATTTACGTCCAGGGCGAAAATATTTTTATAAGCAGTGCAGAAATGGCCGCACTCAGCCCGCCCGGTAAAATGGCGGCAGTAGAGGGTTACTTACGTATATATGTTGACCATATGAAAGGGCTACTCGACCATTGCTGTGGTTTTATTTATAGAGGAGTTCTTGGTAAGCTAAAATGAACCACAATTGAAGGAATGATTCGGCTTTGTGCAAAGATTCCAATTATCAAAAATTAGGCTACCTTTTCATCCAGTCAGCGTAGCGTTCGTCAAACCTACATGTAGCGCAACCGTGTTGCTAGCGCAGCGTCTACGCGAGCGGACACCAAAATCAGACTTGGAGACATTTTCCTTTTTTTTCACCCAAGTCATAGACAACATATACCAAAAGGCGTAACTTGATGTGTCTATCTTGTTCTACCTACTTAATATGTAACCTTTTCTAAAAACACCCAATTAACTTTCTGTCTATACCAACACTTAATAACAATATTTCAATTTTCTCCGACACAATTGCTGTGTTGCTCTCCAATAAATCAAAACTACTAATTTGGTAGAAAGAAAAAGAAAAAAACAATTGTATTTTCCTGAGGATATCTAGCACAAACCAGCCATATATAATGGTCCCTATATCGATAACAGTCATCTGTAGCGATTGTTTTTGTTATCTTTATTATTCTTTGTTAACAAGTACCTACTAATAAAAAATATGTTACAGTTTAATAGGTATTATTTATTAGGTCTATCTTGAATCATAACACGGAAGTTAATTTAAACAAAACCCTTTGTTTTTCCATGTAGCTACGACAGGATGACGCATTTCGTGTTTACTAGAAATAAAATGTAATAGACATAAATTAGAAGAGGCGCCTACTGTCTTAACTTCAACTATTTGACGGAAGATTTATGTTCTACATCACGATTTTCATGTCTTACTAACGGTTATAATTATGTAGACTTTAATCATAACTATAACATACAAAACAACCTTCTAGTATAGTCTGCAGTCTATGCTAAGCTTTGATGTTGGCGATTTTATTATAAACGGTGGTCCGGTTCTCGGCCTGACGAAAAACGCTAAATTTTTGGACAACCGTCCAAAAACAGAGCGTTTTTTGACACCATAATGAAAATTACTATTGAAAATGACAGATTTTCTTGACCGCCGTTATTATATGACGGAACCGCATTCCTAGGAAACCCTAGCTATTACTCTAACAGACTTGTTAACTATCTCAAAATTACTTCTCTGGGCCTTGTTACCCTCATTTTTCACTCGTCTCTTATGTAACCTATTTCATATTTTCACACGATCAAAAGTATCAATCTATTCATATGTATAAAGACTATCTACGTAAGTCTAAGTGCCAACCAAATCCGTAATACCGTTTGTGTGTGATTGCGAAACAAATATTTTCACAAACTTTCACATTCATAATAAACGCAACATAACTTTCAGTAACAGCAAAACATCGTCGCAACCAACTATGTATGAGCACCTTAAAATCAATGTTTTCTCGTGTTTTATTGGCACATCAAACGAACAACATGGGTGGGTAATTGATTCACATAATTAAATACATAAAACATATTATTACGGTGACCATAAAACGGTTTAAGAACTTTTAGGAATACGGCAATACGTCACTTACGTATACTTCACTTCGCCTTTTGTTGCGGCATCCTAAAATATTTTATGTAAGTACAGCCAGCAAAACAGTTTGGGTTGTTACTGCCAGGGCTTTGATTTAATCTTTACATTTTAAATTGTTTTACATTGTTCTCACATAGTGAAAGAACTAACAAGAATAATGTAAAAAAAACTGAGTATTTTGTAATATCTGGATTTAAAAGAGTGTCCATGAAGTTTCTGGCCCGTTCTTCTGCATAAAGTTCTACGCTTTGGAATGAGCTACCTTCATCTTTCTGACTAACTGACCGACTTCTTGAAAATTCAAAAGTGCCTATAAATGGTTTTATTATAATATAAAATAATCAACTTTATACTAGGCTGTCAATTTCCTTTTATAATAATGTTAATAGTAAGTAATAGCTTTATAAACTAATAAAACTGTATTATGAAAGAAATAGACACGCAGCATAAATTGTGATATGGGCAAGAGTAGGATGATGAATAACTTTTAAAAGTAAAACACTGCACGCTTAAAAGAGTGATGTAAAAGCGTCTCAGCACCACATTCTTCAAAGGTACCAAGTAAGCTGCCTCTATACGTATCTCTTTGTTCGAATGTACACGAAGTGCGGACCGGGGCCGCGTCAGTCATTCGCCACTCGGTTCACGTCATAAAATATATTTTATCCTAATGTAGCGGCCGACGATAAAGTAGTGAATCAGTGTGGGACCGCGAGTTCAAAGTGTACTGAACCCCACAAAGAACCCTTCATTCCGCCTCTTAATTAGCACCCGATTGGTCCGTTTGAGATTGCCACAACGCAAATTAATAAATGGTATTTTTATGGCGGTAACACCAAGTTATGGAATTGAGGATCGTTTTCCTTAAAGTGAATAATTGTTGTTCGGGGAAAAGTTTACAAGTCCGTTTTTTATTGATGCGGTATTTAGTGTTTACTTCGTTATAATTGTACTAATTTGTTCGGGTAACTCATTGTTCTTTTAAAATAACTTCCAACAAAGAGACTGATGGATTGGTATGTTTTGTTTATGTTATCTGAAAATAAAATTTACCCATCTTATATTCCGATTAGTAACATACTAATGGCCGATTCCTATAATTTACGGACAGTAATTGGTTAAAATTAAGACTCTTGTACGAATATCTTTACCAATAACGAAGCAAAGACCTCATAACTTTGCGTAGTAGACCTTCCCACATGGAAGTAGCTATCACAGGTAAAATTTGCTTACGAATCTATTTATATGCCCATTTTGGTAATAAAAAATACTACCGTTGCATTGGTAAGCAAAACGATTCGTTTTTGTTTATTGGAACCCAACATAATTCGCAAACATACAGCATCTTTAAAAACCAGATTAAATAAAACTATCAGTCTCAGTGCCAGATCTATATTTACTCCATTAAATAACATATACATTTAAATAAATCGGGTTGATCGAGACGGCTGATCGCTCACGAATCTGGAGCTTTCATCTATTTCGGTACCGATCGCTTCCAGCTGATTGATATTGACGACCAAGGTTGTGTACTCCATCCTATCATATATACTTATATACATAGCATTACATCACGCATGGATTCCACGAAGAGGTGCCTAGACTAGTTAGGTACAGCTGTTAAGTTCAATAGAATTTAATACTTTTTAGGGATAATTTTTCAATCGATTCGATTCGTAGAATTAAATTGACGTCTGACAGATTTGGTATGGAAGAACTGTTTAAAATTATTCCTCGGATAAAATTATCTGGCGTTGGAAAAATTTTCCCTTATTGATATAAGAAATAATACTGGCCATATAGATTACCATCGATATTACGTTGTCTTGTCTGTAGAAAAAAAAGTAAGTAAAAGGCTAAGAGATATGTTTTTTAAATGAAATTATGTATTTTTTCGAACGAAGAGTTTTTAAAAGGTACAAATGAGTTTCAAACAAAGCCAAAAATAGACGTCTACGTTTTGTTTGTTTATCTTTAATCCTAATCTAATAGAGGAAAGGGTATTGCCATTAGCCGGGCACCAATAAGGAAACCTGGCTGTTACTGAAACATTCGTAATGGAAATTACAAATAACACTTTGCCGGACCAAAAAGAACCTAAACGCTCTCAGTAATCCCGCTTGCGACCACTAGAGCAAGGCAATCAGCAGGGTAATTGCGTAGTACACTATCAGTAGTAAAGGTTTTCATTTTGACAGTCCAACAATATTCATTGCATTATTTACGTTGTTGAGCAGACAATCTTTTCGAATATATGAAGCAATGGATTAGCAATGTCCTTCAAAATAATTCAGATTGTGATTGAAAGTCTGTTACGCAATCAGGGTGTTGTTCTTATAAAACTAAAGAAATCTAAATAGATCTCTATTAGTATAGTCAGAACTATTGTACGATCACAGTTAATGTAGATCACAGAGCTTTATCGTAATTAAACAGACACAATGCAAACTTTGGGCTATTATGTAAGTACTTACATTAATTGGCTTTACATTCGGCAACCCACCCGTAGTAATGATTTAACTATGCACATACAATCACTAAGCCGTTAACATCGAACAATGAATGGTTATAGGAGAAGTAATTGGTATAATCATCATGATTGGAAGACGTTTAGATAATCGTAGGATGTTATTAGCACATAAGGAAGTCGCTTCTGTTCCTTCACTTCATTTAAAATCAATCAAAGCTAACAAAATCAAAAGTTATTTGTTCAAATTAGACTGAGAATCAGCACTTTTCGAACGTCAAAATTACAAAAGACAGTCCCCCAAAAACGCCCGCCCTTCACAACTTCCTAGTGCTATCGCTGGGAAGAAGTAGTGGCGTAACAAACTCCCCAGCAGCACAGCTGCCTGTTCAGTTAGAAAATACTTGATTGTATACAATATTAGGTACTATGTTAAGTAATTAACATTACAAGACACAGAACATAAAATTAAATTATTTGCCATATGTCAGCTAGCCACGCCAATATACCAACAAATATAATAAAAACTATACGTACTCAAGCTAAAAAATAATTAATTAAAATTAAAATGTAAATAAAAACTTACTAACTAAATAAAGCATCCAGGCATAAAGGGCGTGACAGCTTACATAGTAATGCAACACCACTGCAACAACCTTTACTGCCTTCCACGAGGAAATAATATTACCACTCTTATAAGAACACAGTTTGGATTTAAGCGATGCTGTTCGAAAGCACGAGTAGACAGCATGTTCTAAATAACACTGACATAACATCACACCTGTGAGCCAATTCTCGTAATTTAAAACGTTCAAAATCTAGTCACAGTCCCATCTCGGTGACAAACAAATGTCAAAAACTTGTCAAAATTTAGGGAAATTAGAAGTATTTTTTGACAGATTGAGACCAGAGTGTGAACGTTCTTAAAATTACGAGAATTGCCCCTCTGTTATCCCCGAAGGGTAAGGCAGAGGTGTACCTATAGGTAGTACACCCACATTTCGCCAGTTATGTTTAAGCCCCATGTAATAGGGAACGAGCCCATTTCCATCAACGGGGTAGGTACATATGCAGACTACGAGCTGTTACTGAGAAATTTCTAATGGAAAAACTCAATAAAACTTTGCCCGACCTGCGAATCGAACCCAAGACCTCATGCGCGTATGTGTTCCACGTGCGCCTCAAAGAGATGTCAGCATAGTTGACGGGGCCCGACAGGGCCGAAGCCTGCCGGGGTAGCGGGATCGTCCGAAAGGGTTACCGCTGCCCTGGAACATAAAGGGCTAAGGAAGGAACACGGGTGGGTTTTAGTCAGTAAGAGTCTGACACTCCCTTCTGCTCCACCCAGAGCGGGAGGAGTCATTTGATGATTTCCCATCCTGAAAAAAAAAAAAAAAAAAAAAAAAAGACCTCATGCTCCTGCTCGACGAGGTCGGCAAGCTCTTTGAGAGAGTGATTGCGGGCCGCCTCGTCGGGCACCTGGTGAGGACGGGGCCGGATCTTGCGGAGTGCCAGTTTGGCTTCCGCAAGGGGCGCTCGACGGTGGACGCCATCATGCGCGTGAGAGCCCTCACGACGGGGGACGCGGTGTCCCGGGGTGGGGTGGTCGTGGCGGTGTCACTCGACATCGCCAACGCGTTCAACACCCTGCCCTGGAGCTGCATAGGGGAGGCACTCCGGTATCACCGGGTGCCGACTTACCTCCGTCGAATAGTCGGGGCGTATTTGACGGACAGAGCCGTCATCTACCCCGGTCGCGACGGGAATTGGAACCGGCGAGAGATGTCGTGCGGTGTCCCACAGGGATCGGTTCTGGGGCCGCTCCTGTGGGACATCGGTTACGACTGGGTGCTGCGGGCCGACCTCCCTGATGGCGTCAGCGTAGTTTGCTACGCTGACGACACACTGGTCCTGGCGCAGGGGAGGTCGCATCAGGCGGCGGCCGACGCGATGACACGCGGGGTTGCGATAGTCGTGGAAAGGATCCGGCAGTTGGGTCTCGAGGTGGCATTGCACAAGTCCGAGGCCATGTCTTTTCATGGGCCCCGGTACGGGCCACCTTCGGGATCCCAACTAATGGTAGGAGGGGTTCACATCGGCGTCGAGAAGACGATGAGATACCTGGGTCTCGTCCTCGACAGCCGGTGGAACTTCGTCGAGCATTTCCGACGTTTGGCCCCCAAACTGGAACGGACCGGGGCCGCCTTAAAGCGGCTCCTGCCCAACCTGAGGGGGCCAAACGCCTCCTGCCGGAGGCTTTACGCGGGGGTCGTGCGGTCCATGGCCCTATACGGGGCCCCGGTATGGGCGCGTTCACTGCGGCTTCGAGCCGCACACTACCTGAACGCGCCCCAAAAGGTGGTAGCCGTAAGGCTAATCCGGGGGTACCGCACGATCTCGGGCGAGGCAGCAAGCCTCCTTGCCGGACTGCCACCATGGGATCTGGAGGCGATAGTCCTCGCGCGCCTGTATGACTGGCGCGCGGAGGCACTACGTCGGGGGGAAACTCTGCACCCGCGGCAAATCGCTGCGGAGCGGACGGACCTCCGGCGCGGTCTCATGGTGGAATGGAAGGCGCGACTATCGCAACCCAGCGCAGGGCACGCCACGATAGCGGCGATAAGACCCCTCTTTGAGGAGTGGCTAGAGAGGCGTCACGGCGCTCTCACCTACCGCCTGACGCAGGTCCTCTCCGGACACGGATGTTTCGGGAGGTTCCTGCACATCATCAGGCGGGAGGAGACGCCCGGGTGTCACCACTGCGAGGATCGCCCAGAGGACACGGTGGAGCATACGGTGGAGGTCTGCCCCGCTTGGGCAGAGCACCGCCGTGTCCTCATACAGGCGATCGGCAGCGGCGGCGACCTCTCGCGCCCGGCCCTGGTGCAAGCCATGGTCCGGGGCGAGAGGGAGTGGGAGGCGGTCACCTCCTTCTGCGAAGCAGTCATGCTAGCGAAGGAGGTGGCGGGATGGGCGAGGGAAAGATCCTCACGCCTCAGCCGCCGAGGGAGACGCTCCGGGCGTCGGGAGCTGCGTGACGACTCCCGGCCACCGTAGGCGCGGGCCTGCGGGCGGAGAGCAATGGGTAGCTCTCCGTCCGATCAGGACCAGGCCCGTGCCGGACGGCGTGTATGTGTTCCACGCGCGCCTCAAAGAGATGTCAGCGTAGTTGACGGGGCCCGACAGGGCCGAAGCCTGCCGGGGTAGCGGGATCGTCCGAAAGGGTTACCGCTGCCCTGGTATGTAAAGGGCTAAGGAAGGAACACGGGTGGGTTTTAGTCAGTAAGAGTCTGACACTCCCTTCTGCTCCACCCAGAGCGGGAGGAGTCATTTGATGATTTCCCATCCAAAAAAAAAAAAAAAAAAAAGACCTCATGCTCAGCAGTTGCATTTGCGATTAGTAGACCAACGAGGCATGTTTTAAATAGAACGGCAAAAAAAATGCGATGTACTACTTAATGACATTTATGACGCAACTATATACTTATTATCGTGCCAGTAAGTAATTTTTTACACGCTACGGTTTCTTTATGGTACCGCGTACAAACCGCGCCGTAGAAAAAACGTGTCTGTCAACAAGCTTCCACAGGGATCCATACAACACTGACGACCGTGCCTAGACACGGCGCTTAAGGCCCATAATTTTTCACGGGAAGAAAAACATGTGTGTACAAAGGGCCTTAAGTATGTATACTATTAGCAGTATACTGTGTACTCGAGCTTTCAAACAGTTTCGTCTAAATGAGTTCTCATTGTATTGGCAGTAGCAACAAAACAAAGAGCAAGTTAATCTCGTCACATACATTAAGTTTTCATTTAATTTCGGGAAAGCGTTAACAGCCCAACTGGCTGTCGTAAACGTCGTTAATAGTATGAAAGTAATTGTACGTTTTATGTGCAAGCTGCGCCTGAGTTGCATCGCGTCGCGGTAGTTGACGATCTCAATACTCCGGCGCAGGTACGCCGGAGTATTGAGATCTTTCATAGGTTGACCACTGAACACCAAAAATACCGTTTTTTTTGCGATAATGCGTATTTAAATTATTTTGAAAATTCGACATTATTCGTTTCACTCATTCTATTCAGGATGGATTCCACCAAACCTTTATATTAACCTTTATACCTAGAATAAGTCTTATCCTAAGAATAACTTTGATTTTTTGACAGTTATACTATACTAGAACTGTGTGACACCAATTTTACTTTAAGATATCCGATTTTACTCCACGGATAAAAGATATCTATCTGACTTTGGTAAAATCAGCTCTAAGGGCTGATTTTCAATGGTCAAATAACTTCCATCTGGGAAATCAATATTGCGTTTTGACAGTGTTTGTATAGAAAATATATGAAACTCTCGTATTTATTCTTCAAATAGAATTTGTCGGATTGTTGAAAAATCAGCCTTTAGTAACTTAATTTAAGGCACATGAAAAAATTGTTAAAAAGTTTTCATACTTTATGAGGTATTTTTTTATTCACAAAGACACAACAATTACAGTTTACAAGCTAACACTAAAATAAGTAGTAAAAACTTTATGACTAGTTTTCAAAACTTCTACCACCAATATAGTTTCAAACAATCTCTCATCATGAAGACCTGAAAAACAAAAAATACTGAAAGCCAATTAATAGTCCACCATCCCACGCTACAGTTTATAAAGCATTGTTGAGTAGAATAATTCGTATTAATTGCAGGCTTCGTGTTTACATAAAAATAAATGAGTTATGTAATCAGAATTTTAAATTGCTTGGCGACGTGATCGCAATGTGGAACAAAGTAGTTTCAATGCTTAGGCAACTGTTCCACTACAGACGAGGAAGCGACTGTAGTACGTACAACGGTACAAAAGATTGTGTAAGTAAAAGAGATAGGTATATTATTAGTTGATCGATGACTGTTCACACCGAGGAGTTAGGATCTTTCGGAGTGGCCCCAATAACGGACAAACTAAAAGAAAGCAGTCGTACATAGTACGGTCATGTAATGAGAAAAGATGATACTTTCTCAGCTAAAACAGTCCTGAATCCCTACGAAACGCCTGGGAAGAGGAAGACCCCCACTACATAGTGGTCCAGTATCGAGAGGGAGATAAAAGCGCAGAACCTAACTCCTATGACTACTCAGGACAGATCATCCTGGAGCTGCTGTACAAGAAGAGCTGACCCCAGATTGAACTGGAATTAAGAGATGGAAGAAGAAAAAACAAGTTAACTGTTCACACCGTCGGCGAGTAATGGTTTGTCGCAGCGACAAGAGGTATCAAAGAGAGTACTCGCTCAGCGTTGTTCGCTTGGCGGGCAGGACACTCGCTGAGAGACTCACGCTTGGTACATACGCATACCAGCGACTAATCGCTAGTTGCCGTCGCGTACTCTCTGCTCGTAGCTCGCCAGCTCGTTTCTCGTTAATCGCTGGTAGTGGGACATATGCCTAAGGTTGATGTCACTGCCAAGTAAAGCAGAATGCTGGTATGCATATATATTACTTACAATGTCTTGAGGCAAGCCAAATCAAACGGGATGAAAATGCTAAGTGTTGGTACCGTTTGGAAGCACTTATAAGTACATTAACGGTACCAAGTGTACCAAGATTGCTGTAATTGTCTTGAAGTGTGATGATCCTTTTCCGGTTGTTAATCTTTTGTGTCTCACGGGTGGTAAGATAGTTTTTACGGACTCATAATTTGTGAACATCGAAATAACAAAAAAAAAGTAATGCTGCTAGTAGAATCACAAAATGCAGCAAATCCTTCCTAATTAATCCAGCGTTACACACTTACAATCACAATCTGAACCATTTTGAAGGATATTGCTAATCCATTGCTTCGTATGTTCGAGAAATTTGTCTGCTCAACAACGTAAATAACGCAATGAATGTTGTTGAGCTGTCAAAATGAAAGCCATTGTTACTGTTAGTGTTTTACCAATTACCCCACAGGATTTTATTTCAGGCTACAATGGCCCAACGATTTTTTTCTTTAGACACATCTTTCTTCAAGAGCTTATCAAATATGTTTCAACTTAACCCCATAAAGGGTAGGGATAGTATAATAATCATAATCATTTTCAGCAGAAAGACGTCCACTGCTGGAGCTCCCCCAAGCGTCACCACATTGACCAGTTCTGTGCCAATAATACTTAATAACTAGATTCTACAACAGATTCAGCAAAACTAATGTTAGTAAAATTCGCATCACTTAGGTAACTCCACTCCACAATAGTTTCGATAACCATGTTCTGACACAACTTTTCTGTTTTCTCCTGCAAAGAAAATAGGTTTATCTGAGTGAAATGATCGAGCGAGTCTTATTCGTAGCTAAGTCGGAAATTGTAAGTAGAAAAACGTAGATATAAAGAAAAACGTAGTAGGTACTAAACACGGTTCTGTTTTACTGCTTTACTATTGGCGGACTAAACCAAGGCCGCAGCAGGTAGCCGCCAGACACTGCACGCAAAATGCAGTCTTAAGAGGGCGTAATTGTGGCCTTATACCTACGTTTTTCTGTCTGTATGTTAGATAGATCATTAGATAGATCTATGTAGTGTCGCTTACAGGTTTGTACTTCTTTTATTTTATGTAAAGAAAGAAAGAAAAGAAGAAAGAAGAAAAACACATTTATTTGCCACACACTAAGAGACACACAATGCACCAGATACATACATCAGATAAAAATAATAAAATAAATAGAAAAAACTAATGTAAGCCACATCCAGTCATCGAGCGATAGTATTTTGCCAGGCAATGGGCTTCGAACAATCTTTCAGATTTTGATACCATCTTTCAGATTTTGTAGGAAATTCCTCATCCATTGAACCATTAGGTCGAAAAATTCGTCTGCTGACAACGTAAATAACGCAATGAATATTGTTGAATTGTCCAAAGGAGTTTTAGCACCTAATACTTTGGTGCTGATAAAAGAAGATAATCTCCCACCGCCGAAGTGGCGTGGAAATTGTCACTAATAAATCAAACACACAGAAATCAAAACATTTTGACTATTGTTTTTTTTTTTGAAGACCTATTTAATGGTCCTAGAAAAACATATATTTACATGATACTGTACAACATAATCCCCATATCTCAGTCTCAAGGGGTATCGTATTACCCAGTAACTGGGATGTGGAGGTCAGATAGGCAGTTGCTCCATATAAAATATTAGTATTCAGCTGCATCCGGTTAGAGGAAGCCGACCCCAACATAGTTGGGAAAAGGGTCGGCAGATGACGATGATGACTGTACAACATAATCAATGCTAAAAGCTAAATTGTACCTCACTGAATAATATGAGTGATTTTTCATTATATATCTGTCGTCATGACTACTACTACCATACCTAATCGTTTTTACTAACTCATCTCGCGAGCATATCTCAGTGCTGACGAGTTCGGAAGCCCGTGTGTTCCGGCACTTAATTAACACGTAAATAGCGCGAGTGGCACAAGTAGCACGACTCGAGGAAGACACGGCCGCCAGGTTGTGTCCTATTCCTGTATTTATAGAAACTAGATGGAACTAATTTAGTTTGCAGTTGTTTTAATTAAACTTTACTAAGAAACAAAATCTTATTATGTATTGCTCTTAGGAAGATGTTCTGTGTCCCCTTCCATATTTAACCTTCTGCCTTCAAAGTAAGAGTGATCAGGTATCTTCGGGGCATGCTCGTTCCATCATAGATGTCTATGATGGAACGAGCATGCCCGAGCGATGGATGATGTCATCCATCGCTTTCCATCATGCGTGATCGAAGTCAAGAGCAGGTCCAATAAGCAATAAAAAAAAATAGGCGATGCTTGCGTTCATGGTAAACAAAACGTTGCGAAACCTTGTATCAGCAACATGTTTCTGTGCAGCAAACATGTTGTCGACAATAATGCATACAGTATGTGTGTGAAACATTTTTTCTTGCAGTAGAAAATCAAGTGGCTGCTATGCTACAATGTAGTGTAATTTATATTTACAATGAATACGGGGTTATAAGCTTCAAAATGTAGTCAAAACATATTTTTACAACTTTCCATAAGCAAGTAATTGTTCCAACTATGATCAGTTTTATTGTTATTATCATACCATATGCAGGCTATTATAAAAAGCAACATTCAAATTATGCACTACTAGTGAGTGGGTAGTACTTACTTTTCCAAATATAGATTGTACTTAAACGTCATTAAAATAATCCTTTTTGTAATAAAATACTTTGTTCCAGCTGTGTCGTGTTTGTAAAGTTACCTTAGATTTTTTGCTGTCGTCTGATGTCATCCTTATATTGTCACCATATTGACATATTTGACATAGCATTGTACTGCCATTGGATACCCTGCCTTAATCAAGTACTCTTAGATCAATGACATCACTTATATGGATGTTTACCTTATACGATTTTATACTGGAATTATATTAGCTTACTGCTTACTTAAAAACAAAAACAGCTGTGTTAACTTGATAATGTCTACTCCATAAAAAAGCCATAAGACCTCCTAAAACATAAGGCTCATAAAAGAATATTAGCTACTTATCTAAACTGTTTGTTGTTAACATTAGGCCTAGATAACCTCAGGTCCACCATCGATGAGTCACAAAGGATTCACACTTGCGCCCAAATGACGTAATGACAGCCAGAAATAAAATGACGACATGAATGAGTACTGAGACTGAGAGTTAGCAGTCGCTGGGAGTTTGTCTACGTACCGTCTCATGCATTATGCAGCCGGTTCGCGTATTTTGAGCTCATTTAGCGCTCAGTTCTAAATATACCGAGTGTTTCCACACATGCCCTGACCTTTTGATGTGCGCCGTATGTTCAACAAATGTATTTCCGTTGCGGTCATCTGTCACAGTTTGGAACAAGGGTCCCGCACAAAGTACGCGGGAATATGATTATTTGTACATGTACAAGCCGCTGTTTTAATATTTTTAGTACCAAGGCCTGGCGGAGAAAGTAATTTATACATTCTGTTATTTATTTTAATCTTAATGCTTGATCGTGACCTTGTGGGCGAGTAATGTTTAACGACTGCGACCCAATTAACAAGAACAGTGTTCCGTATAATGTATCTTTACGAAATAACCCACATTTCAACACGTCTTTTGTGAAACACGAAATAACTCATTGAACGAAAATAATTTACTTTACATATTGCACTTGGTAGCCCTTGGCCCACAATTTAATTTAACCGGAGTAACGTTTCTTAAAGAAGACATAATTATAGCTGGGCTGCTCCAAATGCAGCCACGTAGACATTCTCGGAGATAATTCTGCGGTACATATACGGTGTTGTTTGTACCTAACATAGATAGCATAGAGGGCACGAACAGAATGATTTATGATTTATATGGAAACCTTATCTAACCAACCTAATTGTTTGGGCTGTTGGAATAAAGATAAATACGGTCAAGGCATACATGTGTCAACAATCAACAGTTGTTGACAGAATAGATATCGGCGTCCGCGTTGCCACGTTGGTAAAAAAAATCTTCGGCCGTTTGTGTAAATGTTTTGTTTCACTTGTGGCCGTTTTCGAAAAACAGTTGAACATCTGTGCAAAACAAAAACAGTACGGTCATTGATAGATATCTTCATTAATTTGTGATAGTGTTGTGAGAATAAACCGCTTTTTTAGTTCATAAAAATAAGCGGTAAAGATGATTCTTATAATCATAAAGACTATAGTTTCAAGCCTACTTAGTCCTACTTTAGAAGTTTGATAACCTTTTATCTAATCTGTGTTGTTGATCTAATGATTGCAAACGCGACTACAGAGCGTAAGGTTTTGAATTTGATCTCAGGGCAGACTGCGTTATTACTCACAATTTGAATACAGGAGGAGTATATAAACTTAGCAGAGCATGATAGAAGCCTCTTGTAAAATACACATACCTAAGCACACACTGTGGTATTTTCATAAATACATAGATAGTTAATACAGGGTGCCGATTCCCGGAATCCCGTAATAGGTAGAAAGGTACACGGGTATACGCGTTCGAATGGAAGGGTAATATTAGAAAATTTAATTTGGTAAGGAATTGGTCACATGGTAAATATTTTGAAGCATTAGGTTGGCGGTTAATATGATCTCGGCATTTGATTTTAAAAAGTAACTTAAGTAAAGATCAGTGACTCAGTCTTTTTCTCTCTACTACATCATGGCATGGTAGCGTTAAGTGGCAAAAATCGTAAATTAATAAAAACTTTTAAAAGGCTTGAAACGATTCTATAGTCAGACTATATTAAAATTTCTCCCATGTAAGGATCGAACATACGAGCATCTTATCAAACCGAAAACATTTCTTTCAATTAAACCAATTTCAAGTATTTTGGAACTGTTAAACTGTTGTTATTTTTTAACTGTTTTATTTAGTTTGGCGATCGTAAATCTACTTCGCCAGTTATGTTTACGTCCCATGTTACAGGGGGTGAGCCTATTTCCATCAACCGGGTACAAATCAGATTCTGGGTTGCTATTGAGAAATTCCTAATGGAAAACCTAATTAGACTTTGCCCGACCTGGGAATCAAACCCAGGACTTCATGCTCAGCAGTAGCCCTTGCAACTAATAGACCAACGAGGCAATCAGTAAATATAAACTAGGACGGCACGGTTGGCGCAGTGGACTACTGCGCTGTGTGTGGCGGGTTCGATTCCCGCACGGAACAAATATTTGTATAGCCTACAAGTAGTTGTTCCGGGTCTGGCTTTTTGTGTATGTGAGTTTAAATGTTTGTAAATGCACCCACGATACAGGAGAAATTCCTTATGCGGGGCAACGTTTTTTTTTTTAATAAAAAAAAAGGTCTAAGTAAAAGTAATCGAATCGATTGTCTGCACAAGCTCACGAGCATAAACTAAAACAAAGTAATCGATACCACCCACTGTAAAATAATCACATAGCGACAAATACATGTGTCGTAATCGTAACTTTACACAAACATGTGTATGTAGGTAAACTGTGTACAATTTCCCGACTCGTGCTCTCGATTAATCCGTCACGTTACCGTGTCGTACAGTCGGCAGAACCCCGCATGCCCCGATCACACGCGCAATTAGCTTCGTTCACCAGGATTAATTAATTCGCCCGAAGGCAGGCCTTGGGTAAACATGTAAGAAACGAAATTTCGAGTATCTATATAATGATTAATATATATTAATCGTTATTTAGATACTCGAAATTTCGTTAACCCTGAGGTGAATTGGATCTTATGATGCTTAGATATCGAAAACTGATAACTTAGGTCTGATTTTTCAACAGCTTTTACCTGAAGAATATTAAATCAGACAGTATGACATATTTTAAATAAAAATGCTGTCAAACCGCAATATTTGTACCTCTATATCTAAAAGTATCTGAAAAATCAGCCCCTACAAGGAAACGTTATATAGATAAGAATAATTCACTAGCGCTAGTCTTTTTATTAGGGGCTAATTTTTCCACCACTAGATAACTTTATCGGAGGAGTAATTTTGAATTTTTGAGAGTTTTCCATAAAAAAACTGTCAGACGTCTATTTTATTCCACGAATAAAAATTATCGGTCGATTGAAAAATCAGCCTTTAAACAAATAAAAAAGGTTTTACTATAACATAAGTAACAGGCCGAAAGTATTAAACAAACTACATTGAAGAATTAGAACGTCATATTAAAAAAAAACAAATGACAATCATGAACAGCGCGAAAATAAAGACGCAGAATTAGGTACATATCTATACGCAGTTTTCTAAGTATTGGAATTCAATTATCGACAGTTTATTATTCAAATGTGTAATCCTTGATGTGAGTATTGTTATTCCTATAAAACTAAAAAAAATCTAGTAGAATTTAGCAATTTAGCAGCAGCAGATTGATACACAAGGTACAGACGACGACATATCAAGTTATACTAATATTAATATTATCTTGTTTTATTATTAGTTGTTAATTTTGTCGTGCATGCTGTGGTCTCCTACAAGTGAAGGAGTGCACCTACTTATTACCTGATATTGCCCCTTATTTTATGTTTCACGTATTGTGTACATCTTTTGTTGGAGATCCTAAATAAATAAATATACATTTTCAGTTTTAGCTTACCACGCATTGTTTAAGCTTTTCGTACAATTAGAAATAAATTTATACTGGAAATGTAAAGCTTGATATGTCGTGCGTACAAGTATCAAACTGTAAACAATCCCGAACACTCAAACGTATCATTGGCATCATTAACCACTTCCCGTAACGCTACAATTTGGTAACACCCGACCCAACATGGCGGCTAGCAACATGTTCTAACGTTTGGGTGGTTGTTGAGTCATGTTGAAGCCCGCACTAATTGCCGACATACTCGTAAGTTTCATAAAAGGCCACTTCAAAGCAACCGCTCCATTTGAAACTAAAACTAAGACGCGGGTCGAGAGCGGTAAATTGAAAGGCCTGTGGTATATTCATCTGTAATTGACACCTAAATAGCTTCTAGGGACGATGGAAAATTTATTAGGCTGCGTGGTGCATATCTGCTGAGAGATGTGCTATTTTTATTTTCTTATCTTTAAGTGTAAACAATTTCTCTTAGTTGTTGTATACTTAGGTTTAATTGGACCTATTCCTAATTCCAATGCAATGAAGAGGGCTATGCTTGTAGTTTCTCTTCGTGATCGAATCAGAAATGAAGAGATCCGTAGGAGAACCAGACTTAAGTGGCATAGGGCAGGGCACATTGCTCGCAGAACAGATGGCCGATGAGGCCAACAAGTTCTGGAGTGGTGACGGCGTATCGCAAGACGTAGCGTTGGAAGGCTTCTCACAAGGTGGACCGATGACCTTGTGAAGGCCGCAGAAATCTGTTGAATGCGAGAAGCACTGAACCAGTCGAAGTGGCGATGCTTGCGGATCCCCAAGCATCGCCACTTCTATGTCCAGCAGTAGCGTCTTTCGGCTGCAATGTTTATGATGATGATTCCTAATTACCACCATACAGGCCAGACCAAGTCTATTCCTATCTGTTCTTCACATTTTTATACAACAAAATAGTTAGGCAAGTAGTTGTTTGTCTAAGCAAGTCGGAGTCTAATAATTAAAGTTGTTTTGAATCATCAGTAGCAGCAATAATAAATAAGATACCGTTTAAATGCCACTATCATACTGCATTATGCACGTGAGCACGTCACTGTCCTCGTAAAATACGAGAAAAAGTCTAAATATAGGATTCTGAGTTTATGTCTGCATTCCAAAAGAAAAATCCTTTGTTTAGTGCAACTGGAATGTCCCTATGTCATATTTATAGTTGTCTACATCTACATACACTTTGATTGACCAAAACTTCATTGTTTGTTGGATTTTCATTGCAACAATCCGCACACTTTTTCCGTTGAAAAGGATTCTATTGCATGACCATGACTTTTTTATTTCGTTGAATCGTTTCATAGGTTTTTGGGATTTTGTTATTTGGAAACTGATATAGAAAAATCAACACCATTTTACTGTGGTTATTGTTCTTCGCTAGGTTAAAACAAAGGTATTTTTTGCAAAACTTGTCTATACCTATGTTTAGTATCCAATTCAGGAATCGGCACTTCATATTTAAACTTGATGTCTTCTTCTTGGTTACTCATTACTGAAGGTCTTGGTACTTCGTTACTGAAGGTTTGGTCCCTGAAAGGCCTTCATGGCGTTATGTACGATGTACTTCCACTTCGCTCGTTTCTCAGCTTCTCTCACGGCGGCGGTCGCAACAGAGGGTCCAGTAAGGGCGGTCACTTGATTTATCTCTTACATATTTGAATGAATTGTGATCTGTATTAGCATAAGCACATTAATTTAATTATTAATTTAAATTCACAGGTTAGGACTAACTCACGACGGTGACAGCCAATGCCAGAGCGAGGCAATCAAAGGCTCAGTGATGGCGCCAACCGTCCTGGCCACGCTACACAACTACGCGTGGTCGTCGTGTTCCAAAGAGCAGTTCCATGACAAATCCAAGTGAGTATGAATTCAATCATATAACTTATTCCAACTACTTACGTAACGTTTAACTGCTCAGAACTCCATGGCCTTTTCTACCTACAATTTGTACCCGACAAATACATCGGACATCGTCAGACCCGCCGGCACAATTCCACCAATAACTGTTGCCATAGCCGAATCCCCAGTCTGTCGTATTTTAAAGGTGCTAAATTCCCTTCTAACTACCAACCCTGAATGTGATGTGTTTGCGGATGAATGGAGTAAAATTAAGCGTATATGTCTGGTGTTCTGTGAGAGAAAGTACGCAAGGGAGTCCACTGTGCCATGTTAGTGTTAAATTAAATTATACAACATAATTATTGTCTCTATGTTAATGAATGTAATTGGTGTTGTACCGGGGATCCTGCCGTTTTGCCGAAAAGATTTTACCAAAATTTCACTGCCCAAACAAATTTTAGCAACCTTTTTTATACCAATGCAATGTTAGGAATAATTTTAGTACGCACATTTTCATTTGGTAAAGTATTTACATGGCAGAATATTATCAAGGATAATGTCATTTCTTAACATTTGGTCTTTAATCAAATGATTTAGTGCAGCAAACAATCTTTAGACAATAAACGTTTGAGTTTCTTGCCCGTTCTTCTCCATAGGTACCTACTACGCTTTGGAATGGGCAACTAGCTTCATCTTTTTGACTGACCGACCTTGACAATTCAAAAGTGCCTGTAATTGGTTTATTTGAAATAAATAGTTTGAGTTTGAGTTTTGAGTTTGAGTTTGATCAAATGATTTGTTATGGCAAAAAAAATAAAGGCAAAAATAAGATTTTTTGGGAATTATATAATTAAGGAAAAAAGAGGTTATTGATAGCAGGCTATCAAGAACCAAACTAGTTAGACAAGGTTAATTTAAAAAAAAAATGGTTAGGTTACGTTAAAACTGAGACCTCCTACGCACGAGCCGAGCGAGCGAAGCGAGCGGTGCCGTGACAGCGGCCGGCGAGTGGCAGAAACGACTAGATTATAAAGAAAAAAAAACATGGAAAAAAACAGTCTACCCGAGACTGAACTACTTAGACTATAACAATTGACTGAAAAGAAATGGTAAATTGAAAACTGACGATACTAAATATTTGGCAAATTTTATTTTGAGTAAAATGAGTTATTCCAACTGAAATATTTGACTACATAAATATTGGTAAAAGTACTAGTTGGTAAACAAGTCATTGTTTAAACGTTGACTTGCCAAACATTAGGTTTGCGTTACGATTATTTGTGAATAGATTTTTTGCTTAGTAATAATTTGGCAAATGAAATTATGTGAAATTTTTTTTGGAAAGTGATAATTTTGCAAATTCTTTGCGATGTAACAAGGGAGACCCGTTGTACCGTCATAATTAAATGTACATAAATAAGTAAGGCTTGGGTCCTAGTCATCATCCTCCTGCGCTTCTGCAAATTTATTTGGGACTAGTGCAGCATGTCTTTTTTTCCATACATCTTTATAAGTCGTCTACGTCTCTCTAATCACCTCCCGTCCAGTCATATCATCTGTCACACAATCCTTCCATCGTACATATCTTTGATCTTTCTCCATTCCTAAGCCACACTAAGCAGAAAATACGGAATATCCCAACACAGAGTGACTGTAATCTGACCACCGCAACCCAATTACAGCCAAATACCGATATTCTTATGTTACATTGATTGACGATTTCTCAAGCAAAAGCACCGTATCAAGTAAATAGGCCTGAGACTATCAGGATATTTGTGAGTTATGGTGAATGGAAGCTCAGTATAATCAGCCTATAATGTTCCCACTGCCGAGACACAGCCTCCTCCCTCTTCGAGAGGGCGTAGGCTATAATCTACCACGCGGACCCAGTGCGGGTTGGTAGTTACATACCGGGAGATTATCGTGTGTGCTATGTCATGGGATCACACAATATCAGTAAATTCTTTTAGCCTACGTGATCCTTTTAATTATCTTTTGTGGAACTCGCGCTATGCGTATCCATTTGCAGCAAAATGGCTTTATTGTTCACCATATTCATAGTACGTAAAGCCACCCAAGCGCGTGAATAAATCTCTGGAATTCTGAAAAATATTATTTTAGGAGCACCTTATTACCTGGGAAGATTTTCTTGATCGCAGACTAAGGTTTAAGCTGTTGAATTAAGCTTCGGATGGTTAAAGCTGTACAGTAGAAGCAAATGGAACGTATCTAGTGTAATTGAACGCACAGAGGTACAATAAATGCCGACGGCCAATTGCCTGCGGTCGACAAATTGGTGGAAGCGCCCGACTGTCTAGAAACACAGATTCTTACGTTGTCCTCCTACTATTGATATACTAAACGCCTCCTACCTAAAATAACAGCTGTGTGGCCAAGACATTTGAAACTATATATTATTAGCTCGTTGGTAAGATATATTAACGTAGGTAATTGGTGTCTCAACTGCTGGCGCATAGACGCCATCTGGTGAAACCTAAAGATCCGCTAAAGCAGAAAAATAAAATAAACATTTTTACTTCTACTATTATAACGAAAACTAAATTGTCTCGCCATTCTCTTCAACAATAACGTTCCTTCCAACTGTGCCCAATAGCCGTATTTTCTCTTTCTTATTTCTTTTGCACACTACTGTAACCCTCGTTATTCTGTGCCCATAAATTAACCACATTATTTGAACTTATTACAAAAGAAGTAGCGTTCAGTTGGCAGATGTACTCGTACAATAAATGTTGCCAAATAACTTTAGGTACCGTACTCTTATACGAAAAAGAATTTTAGATCAAGTTGACTTGTTGAAGCGAAAGAACTGGGGAATATATGGAATCAACAGGTGAATGAGAAAAGAATATTTGTACTCAAGTCAAAGAAAAAGAATAAAGACAAATACGACGGTCATGATGGGGTATCTCCCTTAATAATCTTTACATTGTATATCTTGCCAGAAAGTTATTGTTAAATGTTTGAACAGTATGGTTCGTGAAAGGTTTATATAAAATAATCTAGATAGATTGATTTGGAGAAATACGTAATAATTTGAATAATATTTACAACTTTATCCAAAGAATACCTTGGTTAAGAGTACAAAACAGGGTTTTAGCGTCACATTCACAGTAAATTAGCAAATATTTGAACACATTGAATGAATATAGACGGCACGTTCTCTAGTTTGATCGCCCAATCATCACCGTGTTTGCATGACGTCATGCCTTATTAAACCACCTGTACGGCAGTAAGCCTCTGTTGTCCACTAACAGCTAATACATCATTACGACGTATTTGGATGCTCTTTAGTAATGTTAATACCGCTGTGTCGGCGTCATATTGGGTAAATAAAATACAACCGTACAAATACAGATCGTACTGTAAGTTGAAGGAATCAATTCGTTTCCGAGTACCTATTGTAATAATCCAATTTGTCCAACCGACATCGAAATAGATATGTAACCTTTCTCATTTTTTCGGGTTCTTACCAGTAACCTGTAGGTACCTACTTCAAGATAGGATTTTTCCGTTTTCGTTTATAACATTTTCCTGTGGATGGCGTAAAAATTGGCTGCCTTGTTTTCTTGACAGTATTATTCGCTTATGCGCTAATCACAACATTCATTGATTTATCATGGCAATAGGTATTTATAGATCTCTCTCGTTAGGAGAAGTTGGCAAAAAATGGATCAGCTGCTTAGAGGAGTTTGGTGAAAAGAAAGGTTTATGCCTTTGAAGACCAGCCGAAGAGAGATCTGGACAGCAGGCGATCAACCTCAAGAGTAAAGGTGGCTTACTCTTGAGGTGGTCTCACCTGTTGTTCAATCATCATCAACAACCGACGTCTAACCATCGTGCTCTGTGTACCTTCACAGCCAACATAGGTTACATTAGCCACATCAGAGCACAAGCTCGTAAGCTACAGTCACCAGGAACAGAAATAGTCACCATAGCCGGAATCGGCATGGAATGTATTATATTGCAATAGGTTACTTAGCATCTCATCAGTGGATCTTTGTTAGTCGTTACAGTTCGTCAGAAGCTCAAAAGTCTGACAACCAGTCCGAAGCAGTATAGTGTTACCCAGTTACTGGATGGTAACGGGTCAGATAGGCTCCACGTAAACTACTGTTACTAATTTGGAATCCGACCCCAAAAATAGTTGAGAAAAGGAGCAGATGGAAGAAAGGAAAGGAGCAGATGATGAGGTTACTTACGATGTTTATGTCTTTTGACTGTCCAATCGACTGTATGTACTTTCAGGCTAATAAGAGGCCTTTACTTCGCTTCAGCATGGAAATCGGTTGTCACGGTTAGTAGGGGCATGTAATGCGGAGGAGCGAGAAAAATGTCGTAAGGAAAATTTTGAGTATGAATGTGGATGGCTATAAGAGTAGGGGAAGGCCAAAGAAATTGCCAACGATGGATGGACTGTGTAAAGGGTGATATGGCTGGGTAGGGGATGGCTATGGATATGACGACTAATAGAGAGGTATGGAAGAACAAGACATGTTGTGCCGACCACAACTAAATTGGGATAAGAGCAGGAGCATGATGACAATGGTGACAGCATTATTAGTCCATATTTTTATTAGAACTAGGTACTTATTTCTTTATTTTACTTTTCTTTATTTTTTTATAAAATTAACATAATCACTTGTACAGGCGCTGGTGGTGTCTGCACGAAAGGAGTCGAGACGAAGGCCTGGTGCTGGGTGGCGCTAAAGAGGTATCCCACTACGTGTTCACGATGGACGAACAGTGCCGGACGGAGTTTGGAGAAGGGTTCGTAATATTTATTCTATTAATACTTATTAAAAAGCCAAACTTACGACCCAGTGGCAAACGGCATCGTGGCAGGCCCAGACGGAGAAGACGGGATGAGCTGGACTCATTTAATAAAGATTGGTACTTGGTAGCTCTCGACCGAGAGAAAGGTTGAAAGAGAGTAGGGAGGCCTTTTCTCAGCAGTGAAATATGAATGGTTAATAATAAAATAATACATAATAATTAAACACTTACTAAGAATCTAAGGATTGAAAGATGAGAGAGAGGAAAAGTGTTTTGGTATACAATAATCAAAAAAACAACGGCACGAATTCTCTTTCTTGATTCTATATATTCTTATACATGCTAGGTAAAATAATGATACTTAAAAAAACTGCTGCTATATTGAAAGACTGCTCTGTAAATTGGAACTCGGTGTAACCAATCAATTTAACCAGCGAGAAGTTTTTATGTGTTACGAGTACATATAAAATCAGACACATAGGTAGTTACTGTCAATCTACATTCGTACGAAAAAGCTTTTAGCATACCTAATATTATTTGCGTATCTTCGCTGTGTCTGAATCAAAACATAAAGTTAAACTGTTTGATCAATTATGATACTTCTACATAAAAGTGTTTTAATCCTGGCCTTGGTAGTTTATTACTCTATTTCTGTACTAAACAATGGCTAAGTATTAACATTTTTGCTCCTTCTGAGTCATTTAAAACCACAAGAAACCCCGATAAAATTGTTTTATGGGAACCCATATTAAGTACGTTATAGTATTCTTGAACCAGAGGCCCGCATAAAATGTATGAAGACTCATAAAAATAAAATATGAGATTGATGTACTTTAACAATTTAGTTGGAAAATTAAACGTTAGCTTAGGTAGTAACTAACTACAAAAAGTAATAATATTATGAAATTTCATTACCTATTATCCAGTAGCTCAATCAATCAATCTATCGTCTTTATTTGTAAACATAGGTTACAACAGAGTGCATGATGTTACAGTCATTGTAATACATATTATAGTTTCTCTATGTTTTGCCATTTGGCGTACAAATATACATTTAAAGGAGGCTTTTGCCAATCAAGTAAATAAATTAGTTAAATAGGTACTAGTATCATAAAAAGGTAAAAGTTTAATTAGTAATGTCAATGTCAATTTTATAAAATGCATTAGGTAATGTATATCTTTAATGAAATACGATAATGTCAATAATAAATAGTTATGATGTCAATAAGTTACTGCTAAGAAAAATGCTTAACATTGATATTGTCCACAGTGCTGTGAGAGTCGTCATGCTTTTATGTATAGTCAAGTTACGAGTATATAAATTTGTTATGTCAAAGAACTGTCAGCAAAGTAGTCGCTGAGAGAATAGTAATTTTTGTATTAATCTATATATATAAAAATCAATTGCTGTTCGTTTGTCTCGCTAAAACTCGAGAACGGCTGGGCCGATTTGGATGAAATTTTGTGTGTATATTTCAACGGGTTCCTGGATGGTTTCTAGGTAGGAGTAGGTTAGGAGTAGGGTAGGAGTAGGGTAGGAGTAGGGTAAGAGTAGGGTAGGAGTAGTGTAGGAGTAGGGTAGGAGTAGGGTAGGAGTAGGATAGGAGTAGTGTAGGAGTAGGGTAGGAGTAGGGTAGGGGTAGGGTAGGGGGTAGCACACCACGCGAACGAAGTAGCGCCGAGCAGCTAGAAATAATTTATATGGCAAAACAACGTTTGCCGGGTCAGCTAGTATAGTATATAATTTACGCTTGAAATCGACTAAATTTAGATTTTTTATTGAGCAAGGTAACTTATTAAATATTCTTTGGGCCATACAAAAAAAGCTTTTCCTCATTAAGGTGGATGCTCCAAGGTAGCCCGCGAAATTCAAATTTTCTTACGTTTTTTGCAATTTGCTGGTCACTACTAAGTTGCACGTTGATTAAAATATGATTCGCGGCCGTAACAAATATGTGTTTACAGAATTATAATCATTCACAAGAGGGCCATATGCAAATTTATTTACTTTTTTACAAATATGTTCCGTTTGAGGTTTCCAGGACAAGTTATTGTCTATAGGTACTAACACCAAGAAATCTAGTCATAGTTGCCGACTCTATTTTAGTCCCCAAGTAGTTAATGTCAAGGTTTAATATATTAGGAATCCTTTGATAAAAATGCATTATTATTTTAGTCTTTTCTAGATTTATGACAAGATTATTATTATTAAATTTGACATTGAATAAAATAATTACTTGACTAATCAAGTAATTATTTTATTCAATGTCAAATTTATCTCTGCTTCGTATAAATTAGGATCGTCACATTTTACTACTACCGTGCTGTCATCAGCAAATAATCTAGCTCTAGCATCCTCATAGTTAAATATGTAATTTACCTTATTATTCACTTGCTTTCCAGTTTATTCAGACTACGTTTTATTATTATTATTTCGGAACTGACTGCTGAAAGCACTGTTATTCTTATATAAATACTCAAACAGCACCCTATTTGCGTAACACGCAATCAATTTCAATCTGAATAACTTTGAAGGATACTGCTAATCAATTGCTTCATATTTTCGAAAAATTTGTCTGCTCAACAACGTAAATAGCGTAATGAATGTTGCTGAACTGTCAAAATTAAAGCCATTGTTACTGCTAGAGTGTTACGCATTACCCAGCGGGTACCTACTGTGTTCATGTAAAACGAGGAATATTATTAACTTCACACAGTACGCGAGTCTAACTGGGAATATTGGATTCAGGATTTCCTCGAATTCAATCACAAACCTGAGGCTGCAATTCGCTGTAAAGGGATACATTTTCTGTACAATGAACCAGTTCAATTCTCTCGTGGAGAACGGTGGTCTACTTAGCAGGCTTCAGAATTCTCTATAAATAGCGAAATACTCATATAGTACAAGATATGTTTGTTCAAGATAAAGTGAAAAGGTACAAACTACAAAAGTAACACGTATAGGTAGGGGTAGTTGTTTATAATAGAACTAGCTTCTGTCTGCGACTTCGTTTGCACCAAAACTTCGACCTTCGAACTTCGACTTTGGCTGGCTGGAGTGAACACTGACGAGGAACAGAGCTTTCTTGTCTTTATTGGCCGGCTTGAGTGGAGATTCGCAAGAGCAAACGTGCTCGGAGGAAGAAAGTATTCCAGTAAGATGCTGGTAGGGATCTTGACCGTACTTCCAGGATTGCCCTGATAGCCGTGGAATACCTCTCCATTCCTCATAAGCACCTCAGGACATGTTGCCCCCTTGTCGCTACAACACTATGTGCTAGCGACCGTTTTCGGGGGCCCATTATTGAGTGTGCAAGTTACCCCAGGGAGTGTTCTATATAAATTACACAGATAAAATGGCAAGCCGTTTTATTTGTGCAATTTATATAGAACATTGATCAGGCAGGGGCTATAGTTTTTTCAAAGTCCTAGATAACCAGTTCACTTTAGCCACCCAAACCCATAACCCAATATCTTTGTTTCCATGTCTTGCAAATAGTCCTACACCAAGGGAGGGTTGTCCTTGGGGGCACTTGCATAGTGCGAACAGGGATAATCGTCGGTTGGTGCCTAATTTCATTGAAAACGTCTAACGGGCCTCTGCGAGTTGGCTTCGGCCCCTCGTACGCCTTGCAAAGGTCCGGGACCGCAGGGTCTGAAATATGTCAAAGACGAATAATAATAATAATAATGATTTGCTTAAAACACGGTATAAAAAGGTGTTACAATACGAAATGAGATCATTCAAGTTTTGCTTATAATTAAAGCACGCAAAATTGTGCTGTCAACCTTAGTGTTCCAAAAACTCCTTATTACTATAGAAATTATTTTCAGTCAAACAGTTATACAATTTAATTTTAAATAGTCTACAATTCAATACTTGTAATGTCTTTGGTAAATTATTAAATATACGTACACACATAGCTACACAACTTTTATTATATTTAGCATACCTAGGCAGCTCGTCTAGTACTCGTACAAGTGTTTATTGATCACGCCGATTTCGTAAACATAACTCTTCTGCTGTTTTAAATAATTCTTTGTGTTTCTTTACAAACACACACACCTCATATTGTTCCTTTTTCACCCAACCCACCGTCTTCTTTTTGACTTGTTTTGTTTTTGCGGCTCCTGAGGGTCCTAGCGTAATGTTAAATAACCTATAGTATTCTCCAAGAATTAGGCTATCAAATGTAAAAATATTTTTTCAAATCCGACTCGTAGTTCTTGAGATTAGCATGTTCAAACAAACAAACAAACTTTTCAGTTTTATATTAGTATAGATTAAAAATAGCTTTTGCTACTATTTTGGAATATCCGACATATGCAAGGATTTATAAGCAATAGTGGTTTATTCCAAGAAAACTGTGTAGGAACTTGGAAAAACCCTTTAGCATAATCAGCCTGTAATGTTTCCACTGCTAGGACACAGGCCTCCTCTCTACGAGAGGGAGTGGGCAGTTGTTTGTACGTAAAGATGTAATTTCACTCTTCGTAAAGTGGGTAGTCATTACTTTACTAATTCAACAGCTAATAAAAGCCACTTTTCTCGTCCATAAATGCAATCAACAAGGCATAAATTGATCGATTTTGTCAAACTAATAAGGGAATCAAGGTTCCTCGAATGAAACAAGATACAGCGGGACAGTTCATTGACAACATGTCAAACTGTCAATTGAGTTATGTGACGTTTAGTAATTGTGGTCGGTTCTCCATACGGGCTCAATTATAAAAAAAATCAAAGCTTCCCAATTCATATATTATTTGTATTGTCGTCAAATAACTTTAAATTAATTCATTGTTATTCAGGATCTTTAACTGGAGTCAAGAAAACACAATAAAATCAGGTTACCCACAGCTTTACAGTTTTCTCGAGTTTTTAGGGAACTGAGTATTTACTTTGTAAGTTAATAATAGGGGTTAAAGTATGAAATTGCCGTTTTATTGTAATAGGTACTTCGAATTGACATAGAACCTTAACGGTTTGAGTTTTTTGAGTGAAACTTTTTTCACATGGTACCTATGAAGTTCTTCTTTTAAAAAATGTGCAACATTCGATTATCGACTTTCAGTTGTTTTATTTATTCAGCTTAGTCAAGAAAGATGGATACTTCGAAAATTCGAGTTATTTTTTAATACGAGTTCCGACGCGGAACTAACGCGGCAGAAACAGCTCGCAATATCAATGTTGCGTTTGGAGAGGGGACTGCTAATGAACGCACCGTGCGATTTTGGTTTAACCACTTTGGTGATGGAAACTTTGATTTGAAGAACGAACCACGTGGAAGACCGCCCACTCAGGTGAATAACAATTAATTGAAAGAGATGGTGGAAGCCGATCCGAGCCAAACTACCCAGGAATTAGCGGCATGGTTTAACGTTACCTTACCAACAATATTGACTCATTTGCGTCAAATCAATAAAATAAAAAAATATGAGAAATGGGTAAAATAACCCCTATTATAAATAATTTTTAACCCCGACGCAAAAACGACGAAGTATTATAAGTTTGACGTGTCTGTGTGTGTGTTTGTGGGGGTGTGTGTGTGTGTGTGTGTATGTCTGTCTGTGGCATCGTAGCTCCCGAACGGATGAACCGATTTTGATTTTGTTTTTTTTGTTTGAAAGGTAAATTTGTCGGGAGTGTTCTATGTTTGATGAAAATTGGTTTTTCTGGTGTCATTTTGTGTGGCGGCCATCTTGGATTTGAAATTTATCATAGTGTATAGTATTCTACTAGTCAAGCCCTTTTATTTGATACCCATATTGAGGGAGTTGTGAAAAAATATGTAATCCGCCATTTTGTGGCGGCGGCCATCTTGGACCGATTTTCATCAAACATAGCTAAGAACACTCCCGACAAATTCCCCTTTCAAACAAAAAAAAACAAAATCACAATCGGTTCATACGTTCGGGAGCTACGATGACACAGACATACACACACACAGAGAGAGAGAGAGAGAGACAGAGAGAGAGAGAGAGACGTCAAACTTATAACACCCCGTCGTTTTTGCGTACGGGGTTAAAAATAAAATCATTTATCATTTATGTAACCTTTAAAATAGGAACATCGTCGCAGTTACATATTAAAACAGTTAATAAAACGATGCATTCTCGCATACTCGGAAACGTGAAACGTTAATTTATTTATTAATTAAGAGCTTTAAACTGTTTTAATCACGTTTTAATCAATCGATCCATATATAGCTCAACGGAACTGTAGATTGTGTTCAACTACCATGATGCAACACTGCAATTAGGTGTTCTATGGCTTTACACCAGTTGCTACTCGTGTGGCGAAAATAGAACAGCCTTTATTCGTTAGGAATGTTGGAAAAATAATTCAAATACGTGTGGAGGTACGTTGGGCGCGTTGGTCGGCAGTAAGCGCGCTATATAGGAGACTACAGTTGAGATTTTTCCGATAATCGGTTTACGTGTAATCGAATGTGTGCAGACAGCGCGAAATACATTTGCGGCGGCGGCGGATTGCATTATGAAAGAACATACGAATATCTGGAGACCAAGCCTGAGTCGTGACAACGTGTAACTTGAGTTAATTATAGCTACAAACTAGGACCACGCTTTCACCTAAGTTTTATTCAGGCACCTGTGGAGCGGTTGTATTTCTGCTGCCTTTGAGGCGGTCGTAAAGTTGCAGCATTAAGTGTTGTCTATCGTCCCTTGGCGCATTAAACGCAAATTTTAAGTATGTGTTTATAGCAGACTATTCTGGTTGCTGCTAAACTTAGGTCCAGTTTTATAAACACACATGTAGACTCATCAGACTATAATGTTCCCACTGCTGAGACTCAGGCCTCGTCTCTTCGAGAGGGAGTGGGCTGTAATCTATTACCACGTGAGCCCAGTGCGGGTTGGTAGATGTCACATGACGTCAAATTTTTGGTTCTAGTTCATGTCGGTTTCCTCACGATTTTTTCTTCGCCAATTTGAGATCAGTACTGACGTAATTATTTACACAAAGTAAAGCGCATCTCTGGGTTCGAACCCACGACCTAGAACTCGTATGTCACACACTTGTGCTTTACTTGAAACACGAGCTTTTGCGATAAAATAAATAAAAAGATTATCTCCGGCAGACATACCATGCTACCACTTGTAGACAATTAAACAATTGTTCCGCTTATTGAGATTAATCTCTAATCCTGTTGAGCTACATAACAAATAGAATTAATGAACCACGTTTCCGCATAGTTTGATTATTCGAGTCTCTAATAAAATTGCTCAAAATAATAATACATTTTCCGCAATGGCTGCTATTGTTTATCTGCTCTCAACAGCGGCACGTGGTTCCAAATATATCTGTTGAACCACCCAGTTTACCAACACGTTATATAAAACCAAAACATGTAACTCGGATAATGTGTGTTAGTAGAATTGCAATCCCAAGAATAACAATAATACGCTTTTGAATATTACACAGCGGAATATTTAACAATACCGGGAAAAGCGTTTCATTTCACAAGTTTCAGAACAATAACCATTTGCATTATGGGAGTGAAAATTACAGTGTTTACGTTAGCTACCTAGATCTTCAACACCTTATGTAATTTGAGGCAGACAATAGCGATTAGCATACCTAGACTCTGAACCGAACAACGCACTTTAGTGCAGGTTGCACCACCTCATACTTGATTCTCATATTCCAAATGCCTTTTCCAGGTCTTCCGCCTTTGTCAGTGTTAGGGTATTAAGCCAGCCATTTTAAAAATAAAACCTCAATAACTATACCTACCTTTATTTTGTGGACAAATAACTTTATTTACAAACTTGACTGATTAATTGACTGTAGGTATATACACATATATCTGGGAGCTTTAACCAAGATTAAAAACTTAAATTAAATTACGACTTCGTTGTCATAATAATGCTTTAGCTACCTATCTATTGTACAACTTCAATAAGAAAGTCCAGTATTTTCATTGGGTACTATGTCTCGTACCTAATAATGTTTTGTTAATTCTGAAACTGCCATTGCTTTTTAATCATATGAAAACAGTGGTCAGTAACAAAGGGTGACCGCCCTTTGAAGGCGAGCTCTTTCATTGCCCCGAGCGAGGATCGACATCAGTGGCTCAAAGGACGTAACGACATGATTCTTTTAACGAACGAATTCAAACAAAACTGTTTGAGGCCGTATTTTGTTTTGTTGCAAACAAATGTTATTTTAATACAGTCTTTTGGAGTGTGACCAAACCCGGAAATAATGTCGCCATCTTGTTTTTTCAACACAAATTTCATAAATGTTTACCAAAAATGCCACCACCCCGATAGATTTATACCAAACGAACGCACATTCTATCCCCAGTCTACAAAATTAATAAATAAAAATATTTTATTTGCACCATCAAGTAAATAAAAATATTTTTACCGGCTTTAAAAAAGAAAGAGGTTCTGTATAAACAGGGACCGCATGTTCCTTCGTTGGTCTCTTACTACTAAAATGTCTAGAATATCAACAAAAGAATGCTCTAGCTATTGTTCTGGTTCTACATATGTTCGTTTAGTCTAAAGCCACCTTTACTCTATACGTATCTTATGCACGAAACTGTTGTTTACACCCGTCCCAGCAATAGGGAAAAGCTTATTTACATGATGGGGGTTTGTGTCAGGTGTTCGAAGAGGTATAAAAAAAAATTGAATGGTGTCCCATAACTCGGGCGATATCGGTATCGCATGCGAAAGGGCGAGAAACATGGAACACCGCGCTTTGTCACATAAAAATATGGCAGTGCGATTCAGACATGGAAGTTTCAGTTTCTACCCTAGCAATCTAAATGAAGACGACAATACGACTATAAATTAAACTGCGTGTATCTAATGACGTTCCTAGTCTGAATTTTCGTATTCAGACTGGGAACGTCATTAGTTATACGAAGTTTAATTTATGGTCGTATTGTCGTCTATTCAATCAAATATATCCAATACTTAGCCACTACAGCTAGCGAAACCATAGTCCAAAGCCAAAAACCCATAGTCAGCCCAGCACTGCCAGATAGTTTGTTTAGTTAGTATTAATAACCAGGCAAAAGCTTTTAAGAATCTGTCGACTAAATATTGAGATTTACCTGTTCTGTATAGGCAAACTTGGCTGTTTAAGCTTATAATTAATTTGTACATTTACCTAGTTTTACTTAGTTAATTACGGACCTACATCAACGATATAACGATAGAATAAAGACAACATCGTTACACCAATTATCCAGAAACGTAGTAATAATAACAAAACTCAATGTGAATGTAAATAGGGAATCTTTCAGCTACCTTTGAACGAGACATGAAAATGTTTTCCTTTGTTGTTTGAACTCACTCCGGCCTTGATTGACTAATGTATACTGACTAATGTATTTTAATGCTCACATTATAAATATTATTATATATGACTAACTACTGTATTGATTTAGTAAGGTATAGGTTTAGTGAGTGAAATTACAAGTATCCTATCCAGTATTGCTTCCCGGACCTGGGAATCAATCCCGGAAAATTTATTTATTAGTTATTCATTCATTCAATTTTCCTCTTAAGTTTTTCTTCCTTTTGTAATGTTCGGAACTACATTGTTCTCATTGTCTTCACGGTCCTGCATGCACCTCTACATGATTGTCTACTAACAACTAACATTAAACTTATCGAAAATTACGATAAGCATGATAACTCTTCTCCCCAGAAAATAAAATATGGAACCTTTATCAAAAATATGCCTCATAAGAGCCTCTGCGTTATTTATAGGAAACCAAATCTTATAGAAACCAGCATAGATTTTGCCCGATAGATTACATTGTGTATATATAGCAGTGACAGCAACTGCTTTTAGATACCTATTTACCTACCAATACCTTCAAAAAACACAACATCAACATAATCTCCTCTCTGTGAGGGGGAGTGGGCTATAATCCAAAAAGCGGGCCAATGCGGGTTAGTAGATGTCACATGTCCTCGAATTTTCAGTTCTAGAACATGTCGGTTTCCTCACGATGATTTTCCTTCACCGTTTTGAGAGCAGTGGTGATGAAATAATTTACATACAACTCGTAAGTCGCCTTTACCGCTGGGCCACCACTGTTCTCTGTTTTGATATCTTCATTCAATACTCCTGTAATACGAACTCATTTGATTGGTTCATAAAGATAATAATATGTTATCCAGTATTTGGGTCAATCATTAAAGCGCGACGTGCCCTAATTATCGGACACAAAGGACGATAGTCGATTGTCTCGCGTAACCTTAGTTAGTGGTTATTCGAGAATTAACTCAATTTGATTACTCATTCCCTGTTACTTTTATTTACGTTGATGAACCGTGAAATTGCTTTGTTTATACCTATTGGATTGAATGACTGGGATGAATGATAGTCCGTGATGACATGGCAAGGCAATCGATCATCTCACACGTACAAAATATTTTTATCAACTATCATTGTCTCTCCTCTCTCACAGAGGAGGCCTGTATCCCAGCAGTGGGAACATTATAGACTGTTTATGCTATGATTATGCATGACTCTGTAGCTGTCCTCTGGAGCTCTACTCTCTAAGCACGAAATCCCGTAATCAGTTACGAGCGGACCCTATTCCGTATCACCTACGGACATAAAATTAGTTTGGGGCCCGACCTACGAATAGATGACACCAGGATTTGACAGTAGTCCTACTCCCGATGTGTTTCTGCACGTTCGTAAAAGTTCGTGTAGGGTGCACGAAGTTTCTAATTACTTTCGGACAGGCCGTATCTTCGTTGAAGGACTTATAGAGAACCTGTTTAGTTAGCTAACTAAGAATTATCATAATAATTGGCGTGATTTCCTAGAGTGCATTTTTGTCACCTTAAAATCAAACCCCGCTACCCAAAGCTTTAAATCGTTAGAATTGCCCTCATCGTTCTTAGTCACACGAAAAAGTTTCCATACTAAGAAGAGTGAGCTCACACATTATTCTAAAGCGTTTCCATGACAATCACTTGAAGTCACTGCGTCATTGTGTGCCAGAGGTGTCAAAAAGAAACAGAAACGCGACTAACTTTTGACGCGGTATCTAACGATTTAAATCTTTGCCGCTGTCATCATTTTCGTGACAGCTGTCACTGCGGCCGTTATGTGCGGCCACTGCTTTTTTAGGAAACCATAACTTAAATAATGTATTGTTTGCCAAAAACACACAACAAACTGAAATGAGAACTGAAAATGCAAAACACTTTTATCTACAACACTATACACACACTATATTTATATTATTATCTATTTCACAATTCCTGAAATCAGAAAACAATATCACTTGTAAAATAAACACGATTCTCAAGCTCCGCTTTCATACCAAACACATTGCCTAAATACATTAAAAGCAAAATGTTCAGCTGAAACACTGAAGCGACTCGTGACTCATATTCACTATTAACTGTAATACAATCATAGTGGAACTTGTTTCAGCACACAGACACACACTCTGTGGTAAATTCATACATTATGTACTATGTCAGGGGTGGTCAACCTATGGTAGGTACGCGTGTCACGGATGGCATGACTGAAAATTCTAGTTACAGTGCTACAAGGATCTTTTGCCCCTGAATGACATTGACGGCAAGGTAAAGATTGCGTTGCTCGTAAAGATCTGTAAGATGGTCGCGGTTCTGTGCTATAAGTACTTGCTCAACTTTAGCACCATTGCCCCAAAATATCAGGCCATATCGCAGGGTGAAGGCAACGTACTCGTAACCATGATAAGCTGCTAAGAGTACGGTCCTGTTTGCAACTTTACCTAACATCCAAAGAGCATAGGTAAACTTACTAAGTTTCCCACACACATTGTCAATTTGCGTCCTCCAAGACATATCGTTGTCAATATATAGGCCAAGAAATTTTGTTACATTAGATTCAAGCATTGGGTCTCCATATCTGATTTGAAATTGTGATTGTAGTTCTTGTCTAATTTTTAAATTCATAATTTTAGTTTTGGTAAGATTAATTTTAAGATTATTAGCTTTTAACCAGTCTATAATCGTAACCAGACTAGCGTTAACGTCATTTTCTATTTCTGTATTACTACCACTATTATAAATAACTGTACTTTCGTCTGCAAATAAAGACATCTGCTGTGTAATTGCTTGGGGAAAGTCATTCATATAACAAATGAATTCCCCCTGCCTCATCCCTGTACTATGTACATCATGACTGTATCTGTCTGTAGTTCTGTAGCCCGGAGCACAAACCCGCTGTCTCCAGCTTATTAGTACTGTCCGTCGCTTCCTTTGAAGCCACTCTGAAATCCTATCTACAAAGTCTGCATTTGCAGTATCTTGTTACATTGCGGTCATCTTATAACCAATCATTATCTTAATTAGACACTTCAGACTTATTAAAAATAATTATGGTGCTATGATTTTTGGTTGGTTATAACATTTATTAGAGATACTCATGATGATGTGGTATATAAACTATATTCCTGAAAGATTCTTAAGCACTGAAAATATAAATTAGTTATGATTCCATCCTTCATGTTTGAGATACATTTGGAGGAGATTATTTGAGGAATACGGGATTATTTTGTATGATTTAATTAATTAATTGCATGTAGTCTAACCAAAAAGATAAAAATGAATAAAGACTATGACGTGATATACCTATAATTATGACAATTACTCAACGATATTCCTTTAAGCTTTTATTAAATACCATCACAGCATTCACAGCAGAGGTGGCCCAATGGCGACTTACGAGTTGTAGGTTAGGGGTTCAAACCCAAGCAGGCACATTTACTTTGTGTAAATTATTACATCACCACTGCTCTCAAAACAGTGAAGGAAAACATCGTGAGGTAACCGGCATGTCCTAGAACCAAAAATTCGAATACTACCAACCCACACTGGGCCCGCGTAGTCGATTATGGCCCACTCCCTCTCATATAAAGGAGTCCTGTGTCCCAGCAGTGGGAAACTTAAAGGCTGATTATGCTTATGCTACGCACGCTTCTTCAAGTACCCACCTAACCTTACACAAGTGCCTTCTTTGACTTGTCTTTGAGCGGAACACTCCAAGCCCTAAAATTAGCTTGGCTTTTCAATTTCTAGGGCTCTTGGAGTAAGAGCCAGTAAAAGTACGATAAATATATTATTCAAAGATTTTCAATGCATAATAATGAGCGTATCAACAGCCTATCATCTCGTTCAATGGTGTTGTTTATAAATAAGTCATAAGAATTTTAAGCCCTTGTAACTCCAATATACAGCGTGTTTCATTTATTTTTAAACAAAACGAGAAAAGTATTATATTTTATTAAAATAGTAACTGTGAAAAAAAGGGCTTGTGTGTAGTAATAACAGCCGCACCGGTCGATCAATCAGGTTAAGCTACGCTTGCCGTTGTTGGTCCGTGGATGGGTGACCATCTTTACATACCCCTCCGTGCCTCAGAAAGCACGTTAAACTGTTGGTGCCGGCTGTCATTCGTGGATCTTTGACAGTCGTTAAGGGGCGTCTGAAGCCCGAAAGTCTGACAACCAGTCTTACCTAGGGGTATCGTATTACCCAGTAACTTTTGTGGAGGTCAGATAGGCAGTCGCTCCATGTAAAATACTGCTATTCAGTTGCATCCGGTTAGACTGGAAGCCGACCCCAACATAGTTGGGAAAAGGCTAGGCAGATGAGTAACTGTGAAAATTACAAAGAAAACTCTCGTAAGTTATTAATATTATTTTTATTTCATCTGTACTTATCTTGTAAGGATACAAAGGAACAAGAATATTTTTTTTTTATATTGAATAAAATTAAAATCAAATATCACGGAACTCATCTCTATATGGACAAAACAGTCTGTATGTACAAATACGTAATATAAAACCTACTACAATCCAAATATCTCATCGTCATGTAATTTAAATACATTTTCCATCCAAACTCGGGACGATTCACAATCGATATCTACAGAACTGTGTATGTGCGCATCACTAACTACATTTTGGACTATTTGTATGCAAATTGGTTCGTCAGATTATTTACTACAATGGATTTTGGAAGGTATTGTAGGCAAATGAATCACTGATACATAGCTGCATATTATCATACAAAGCTTCTATTACAAAATACCCTACCGGAAAAAGCTTCTATCTTGAAACTACATGATTTCTTTTTAATAAAAGTTTGCTGCGCTCCGCGGTTTCACCCGCATAAGTGTGGATTCTGTGCGAATATCGGGATAAAAGTATCCTATATCCTATATATCCTAATCTAGGCCATGGTCTACCCATGTGCCAAATTTCATACAATTCCGTTCAGCCGTTTTAGCGTGAAAGCGTAACAATAAAACATACAAAAAATCTTTTCACTTTATAATACGAGGGCGGAGTGACAAGTCTGGTAAAAATTAAACAAGGAGTCAATTTTATTTTATTATTATTATTTATTTTTCAACGTAGTTTCTTTGTAACTCAATGCACTTCATCCAGCGTTTCTCTAGCTTTTCGACCCCTTCCATAAAGTACGACTTAGGTAACCCTTCGAAATAGGCATTGGTTTCGTGCATGATCTCTTCGTTTGAACCAAATCTTTTCCCAACAAGCCATTTTTTTTAAATTCGGAAACAGAAAAAAGTCGCAAGGGGCTATCTATAATCTGGCGAATACGGCGGGTGAGAAAGCAACTCATAGCGCAACTCATGAAGTTTGGCCATGGCAATCGCGCAGGTGTGCACTCGTGCGTTGTCTTGGTGTAAGAGGGTTTTCTTCTTAGCCAAATGTGGTCGTTTTTCACGTGAAATTTTGTCAAATTGGTCCAATAAATTGGCATAATATGCGCCATTGATCGTTTTACCCTTCTCTAGGTAGTCAATATGGATGGAAAAAACTGTAGCCATCACTTTATTGGCTGATAAAACTGCTTTGGCCTTCTTTGGAGCTGGTTCATCGGTAGCAATCCACTGTTTCGATTGTTGCTTGGTTTCTAGTATGTCTGGTGGTGGATCCATGTTTCATCTACTGTTATAAAACGACGCAAAAATTCGGTTTTATCCCGTTGAAACAACGCCAAACCTGCCTCCGAAGTGGTGACACGCATGCGTTTTTAATCAACAGTCAGTAAACGCGGCACCCATCGCGCGGATCACTTCTTCATATCTAAATGTTGGTGTAAGATATTGCGAACACGTTCGTCTGAGATGCCTACTATCTCGACTATCTCCCTCACTTTTACTCTTCGGTCGTTCAACACTATATCGTGGATTTGACTTGACTTTGATTTGACGTGTTTTTCAGTCTTCGTATACAGTTGTACTTGGCATTGGTGTTGAATATGTCAACTTTTGAAATGGAATTAATTGATTTTGTGGTAAATGATCTCTTAGACGTGATTGCAATGTATTTTTCGTAGGGCGTTTGTGGCATATCAGATCATATTTTCCTGGACTCTGTAATATTGTTTGTTAACTACAAACTTACATTATACCATGCCTTTATCATGTTTCATTCGTGGTTATATTATTTTGTGTTGATGTTTAATGAATTTCTTATGACTACAATACTATCATTGATTATAATATTCGTAATGCATAATGCTGGCACTATTTTATTCCGGATAGCTCAAAATTACAATAACGGATAGTTTAATAATATATTACCAAAATTGTAGGGGAATCCGTACGAAACTGCATACGCTATATATGAATATCCTTGCTAATTCTTATGACGTAATAATCTTGACCGAGACTTGGCTAACACCTGATTTGGCTGACAGCGAGTTTATCGATGAACGTTATACTGTACACCGATGTGACAGAGATCGTGCTGCCACCAAAAGGAAAGACGGAGGTGGCGTTCTTGTCGCTGTGTTAAAAGGACTGCGCTCAGTAAGATTACTTCCATGTTCCTCTGTACATACGCATATTGAACACATACTAATACAGTTGCCATGCTCGGGTCGAGGTGAAAATTTAGTTATTGCTGCAGTTTATATACCACCTAAAACGCCTGAAAGTATATATGTTGATTATTTCGATTTATTACAATCCCAACTTGGGCATAATAATCTTGCCCATTTTTATCTTTTATGAGACTATAATTTACCCGAAACTGACTGGGTCACGTGCACCGCAGGTACCTCACAAACTGTTCTTACTTGTAGAGGGAATTCTCCTACAGGTATCCACTTATGTCAGTTCATGTCCTTTCTCGGCGCTCGTCAATTTAATAACGCAAGGAATCTGAATGGGAGAATATTAGATTTGGTCATTAGTAATGACGACTGCACTACATACTCGCCCATGGACTATTTACTGCAGTTAGATAACCATCATCCCCCATTTTGTGTGATGATATCTGTTTCATTACCCAGTTGTTCAATGGTTCGCAACACAATTAAAAAATATAATTATTTTAAGGCCAATTATGATAGCATTAACCGTGACTTAAAAGAAATAAACTGGGATGACACGTTTTTAAATGATCAATCACCTGACGAGTATTTAAGCACGTTTTATAACACTATTTTTGGCATAATAAGAAAACATGTACCTTTGGTTAGTACTAGGTCTTTGAAGTATCCTGTATGGTTTTCAAAATCTCTGATACACATATATAAAAACAAATCCAAAGCATGGGTTAAATGGAAAATGTACAAGAATTTATCGGACTACGAGCAGTTTAAACTATACCGCACGAGATTTCAGTCTGAGTGCAAAGAATCGTATAGAAAATACATTAACTCTGTAGAGGATGGTATTCGGGACAACATTAAACACTTCTGGACGTTCATTTCCAAACAAAAATCCAGTACAGGAATTCCTTCCACCATGAAATATAAAAATCAGCCTTCTAATAACCCCGAAGACATTTGCAATATTTTTTCTGACTTTTTTCATTCGGTATATGAACCATCTACCTTAACAAATGTACCGCCCTCGCATACCGACTGCTCCCCTACCTGCTCACTTATAAGTGACATTGAATTTTCAGTGGCTGATGTACTTAGGGGGCTCGAGTCATTAGACCCTTCAAAAGGACCTGGACCAGATAGTTTACCAGTAATCTTTATTAAGAAGACTGCCTCTAATCTCTGTACACCTTTGCATATCCTTATGAATTTATCCATTTCAAAGGGGATATTTCCACAAGCTTGGAAACTCGCTAACATAACTCCTGTCCACAAGTCAGGACCTAAGTCTGATGTTGAGAACTATCGACCAATTTCTATATTGTCGGCTTTGTCAAAGGTTTTTGAGAGATTAGTACATGATAAAGTGTACCCTCTACTTCACAGCGTTTTATTACCACAGCAACATGGTTTTGTCAAAAGGAGATCAACCGCGACAAACCTGGTGACTTTCGCAGATTATTTGTTTAACAACTTGGATGCCCGTGTTTAAACCGATACCATATATACTGATTTCAAGAAGGCCTTTGACAAAGTCGACCATGAACTGCTTTTACAGAAAATTGCGTTTAATGGGATACGTGGGGACCTGTTGAGATGGTTTTATTTGTATGTTTGCAACAGAACTCAGAGAGTTGTAATAAATGGTTTTTGTTCTTCCACTGTAGATGTTACTTCTGGAGTACCGCAGGGTTCCATTTTGGGACCTCTCCTTTTCATTTTATTCATCAATGACGTCGACAAATGTTTTACAAGCTCAAAATTACTGTTGTATGCTGACGACATTAAAATATTTAGATCTATTAAAAGCCACCATGATTGCTCTCTCTTACAGGAAGACTTAGATGCGTTTTCGGCATACTGTACACGCAATAAGCTTCAACTTAGTGTATCCAAGTGTTATGTCATTAGTTTTACCAAAAATAAAAACATATTTATATATCCCTACACCTTAAAAAACGAAAATCTAAAAAGAGAAACCCTGGTCCGTGATCTTGGAGTTCTGTTGGACGACAAACTCCATTTAGATTCCCATATCGACAAAATTGTTAATAATGCTTTCCGTATGTTCGGTTTTATCATGAGAACGGCTACAGTATTTACCCGGTCCTCTACCTATTTGTATTTGTATCGGTCGTTAATTCGCTCTCAGCTAGAGTATGCTGTTTCGGTATGGAATCCCCACTATGGTAAATACTCCGATATGATCAAAAAAGTACAGAGAAAAATTTTAAAGGCCATGCATTTTCGTTGCCATCGTACCTATGTATCCTACAATGATCTATTGCGGAAGTATAACCTGCAAAGTTTAAAGTCTAGACGAATTATGTTGGAAACAATGTTCTTGTTTGATCTGTGGAATACTTATGACTGTATTGATACTGGCAACAAAATCAGCTACGTAGTACCCAGAACAACGGTATGCCGTGGGGTGCGCGCAAGGCCTCTATTTGCAGTAAGTTCCTGTCGCACAAACGTACGTCGTCTTACCAACCAGTACAATAAGATCTTTGAAGACATCGACTTCTTCTTCGTCTCTGCTCAAAAATTTAGAAATCTTACCAAGAAAATAATTTTAGAATATAACAGTTAGTTTAGTTAGTTACTTTAATATTTGCTCATTCTCTCTCTCTTTCTCTGTTGTTTGCATGCCTGTCTATGTTTAAGTTCACTTTTAACTACTTTTTTTGTTTTAAAATCTTAGAATAGCGCACTGTTATATATAACTTTTAATATGTTGTGGAAAATGTCGTAGGTTATACATTTATAAACCTTGTACATTTATATCTTAGTGTAATATTTTAATGTATAACTGTTTATTTTCCCGAATAAATAAAATAAAAAAAAATTTTTGCGGTCATCTCTGGAGTAGTGACCTCAACTGGGCGTCCGGACGTACAGGATCGCTTGTGCTTGTACGACCACACCGCAAATCGTTGAACCACTTATGAATCATTTTAATCGACGGAGCAGAGTCCCCATAATATTTATCTAGTTTTTGTTTCGTTTCCGTTATAGTTTTTTTGCACAAAATATAATGTTTAACCACGACAGGAAATTCATTTTCTCCGTCTTTGCAAAAAATTTGTTCAGTTGTTTTTCATTAATGGCTGTCAAAAAAAAAACTAACCGGCCGTACTGGCTGAAAATTTTAATTTAGTCCTTCAAAAGAGTTGTGAACAAGGAGGTTCCATACAATTTGCAAACATTTTATTCCAAAATAGATTTTTACTATACTTAATATCACTCCGCCCTCGTATTAGTTTACACCAGTGACTTATTACAGTTTAGTGATCCATTACCAGTAATATTCTTTAGAAAGTAATTTCAGGTACACAGCCCTCTTCTTTATGAAAGGGAGTGTGCCATAATTCACCACGCTGGCCAAGTGAGGGTTACATTATCTATACGTCTTCGAGCTTTTGGTTTTAGGACTGGCCAGTTATCGTTACGTTTCCTTCACAGTTTTAAGAGCAGTAGTGATAACATTAAATACACAGAGTAAAGTGCTTGCCTGGGTTCGAACTCATGACCTACAACTTGTAAGTCAGGACCGATACCCCTGGGCCGCCACTGCTTACATAACTGAAATGGAATTATTTCAAAGCTTTGGCAGTTACATGATTTCTTTTAATTATAAACTAGTTACTTATTTTATTACAGAAGATCCAATACCAGTAACATTCTTTGGAAAAAAATTCAATTAGAGTTTTGTAGGACCTAATTGAAACATGATTGGTATGAACGACGATTGGAATAAACATAAACAAAATATTTTAATCTATTTTACACCCACCCGTGTTTCTTCAGTTGCCTATGCCAGGGGCCACGGTATCTATTTTACACCCCAAGCTCCAAAACAAACCTGGGTCATTACGCCGCTGTACCAAGACTTTGTAGGCAATACAACATGATGGCTAAAACTACAGATTTAGATATCAGCCAATCTCTCGTTCAATTTAAGAAATGTCTTAAAAATTTATTGAAATACGAATGTTTTATTGTTTAATTTTAGGTATTTTATTATTCTTTGTTCTAATATTTTACAGAATTTGTTCTGTATTTATGTTCCATTGTCAAAATTTTTCTTTTATTTTATTATGTATTCGGTATTTAATTTGTTAGCTGTTAATTTTATTGTGCATGCTGTGGTCTCCTGTAATTGAAGGTACTAAATACTTTGTCGTCCATTAATTATATGTAATGTTTAGTGTATATCTTTTGTTAGAGATCTTAAATTAAAAATAATAAATAAAAAGAACGAAGCTGTAGTCGTCCAAAGCAATAACAACCACTGAACGAATAGGTTTCCGTTTACACGTAACAACCTGTGCCAGATGTAACTGAATATCAATATTTTATAGATCTTATCCTCCATTTTGTTCTTTTGGGTGGAATACCCATATTTTTTAAATCCAAGGTACGCCTGATGGAAATAAACAAAACGTGTTTTTCATAGCACGCCCTCCCCCATCTTCCCTTCTTTATTATATCTGTGCACCGTTTAGTCTCTGATTATGCAGAAAAACCAATCTTGAGGTTTTAGTTGCCTCATCGAGGCGTTGGATTAGAATGAAGGTTTGAGGTTTATAGTAACCTACCTACATGAAGAGATTAATATAGGTACGTGCCCAAACGATCAGACTGTTCAGTTTTAATCCTTGCGGCCGTACTAGGCATCGATGTTACCGATGTTGTGATGGTACCGATTTTGGTCAGTTCAGACGGATTTTCAGGTATAACTGAACGATAGCTATAGTTAAGGCTCATCTTCACGACAGCTATTCTTATTATAGTTGAATCTTCTCTTTCTTCAGGTTCTCAGTATGCAAGTCAGTGAAGGTGCGGTCGGCCTGCTCGCGACTGTGGTGCGCCCACCGCGCCAAGCCGCACGTCTGCCATACCAAGCGTGCGCCGCCACTCGAGGGCACGCCCTGCGGTCACAACAAGGTAACCTACCGAATCACACCGACATTTGCTCATATTGTATATTAACTGTAATCACACTACAATGTTACAGGGAATTGGAGTAACCCTTGTAGACAATGTTTATAATAGTTACGTCCATTTCTGAAGTTGGAACTGTTCGTATTTGCATGAGGAGGTTTACTTTCACTGCGCCATTAAATAAAGTAAAGCCTGCTTCTCAAGTACCTACTTACAAAAGCCTGTGCAAAGTGAAAATATTAAAGCCGAAAGGCACTAAGGCAACAGCCGGCATTAATCCCGCCAGACAGGTAGAAGATTGATAAGCATTTATATTCTAATTTATTACCTAATGAAAATAAATACCCTACTTAGTCGAACAACATTAATATAATAGCTATTTAATAAGCAATATCTACGTTTCCAGGAAAATAGAACATAATATTCGTGTTCGCGTGTCGCCGTCGCATACCTTACTAAGGATTCCATCGGTCGCACACGGAGGGCACGTGTGTGCGCATAAATTCGATGAAATCCTTTGTGAATATGTTTTTCAAGCTATGCAAATGACGAGTGCTGGCACCGCCAGATAAACACCGCCGCCGACGCGAGCGCCATTGTGCGCAGCCGTGAAATAACACAGCAGTCCTAGAGCGCTTTCATGCCAATGCGAAATTCAAGGACAATTTAAAACCAATTTCAATCCGAGGATATTTCAATAAGAACTGCGCCCGTTTAATTTAGAACCAGCCTGTTTTATTCTGAAACTCGAAGATCTCTCATTGAACTTCTGAGAAAGTAATTAGCTTTTCTTATAGCACCGCAGAACGCGTCTCAATGTTGTTCTTGGAATTCGTGAAGAAGCTTGTCATCGAGAGTTCAGACGCTTGTGTGACTCGAGTAGAAATGCTTGAGTGTACATAATTAATTGTAGATTACATAATAAAAACTCTCTGTTGTTTATCTACTTTTTGTAAACGAAATAATTTAAAACAAAGACGAACACAGAAGAACCGTTCCCTTCGGAGAGAGATAGTAAATCAAAAGTAGCTACTTACTCGTATATTATAAAAAGTAACAAACATAAAATTGCTCCTCAGATTGCAGGACTTCTAATCTCCTTATAATAAAGCCGCTTTGAGGCTTAACAGAAACATCGGGATAGTAATAATATTATTGTTCTCTGACTTATTTCGTTGAACTGAAGAGAGCAAGCTAAAGTAAAAATATATACTTAAGTTGGCTACATCAATTTCCTTTAAGCTGAACTCTTTATATCCAATAACAGACACGCTTTCCGTTTTATAACTTTTGTGTCCATTTCGACCGTAAAAGACTGACGGCGAGGGTTGCACGGATTGATAAATCGAATTTAAAAATAGCTGAAATTAGATTTATCAACAGTATCATCGTTCACTTTCGTTACCCTTCATGTGGCGAAAGTCTTGCCGACGAAGCCACGCCACTCTACTTTGACTAATCTTATAAATATTTGATAATGAGGTTTTCGGCTTTCATCTCTTGGCACATACCACTAGATTAAAGCTTAATCTTAATAAATAAGTTAATCATTATGAATTTCTGTGAAGAAAGCTCTTAACGCTCGAATTTTCGAGAAACATAGGTCTAATTATGTTATGCTATCACGCTCGTCGGATTTCTGTGAAGGGTTCAGCAGAGGTGTTTTGTTTGACATACAACATATGATTGAAAGAACGTCCCAATTAGGTACATGCTTCGTTCAATAGATACATAACTTATTATGATTTTACGATTATTTTTTGCAGTGGTGCGTAGACCGCATATGCGAGCCGATGCCCGGGCACGCTATAAAGACTGAGCCAGAGAGGAAACCAACAGAGGTGACTGAACATACATTGGAGGATAGGGAGAGGGAAAATGAGAAACCCGAGTGGAGTGATTGGGGGAAGTGGAGTGACTGCAGTGCCGACTGCGGGTATGGCCTGAGTACTCGCCTCAGACGGTGCAGGTATAAAGGGTGAGTGGAATATGGTGACTTCAATTATTTTAAGAGTAGGTACGTTTTTTGTTTGAAATTATTGTTTTTTTAACGGAATATGTGATAATTCGTTAGGCGCATTTTTAGAGATTTCAAAGACTTATGTCAAATGGCATTTAGCAACAGACGAGTTCAACTAGTTATATTCAGTTACATTGGAAATTCAACAATTTGATAAGATGAAAGAAGATGAAGATCGATTAACCTTCTTTTCATAATTCCTGTTTACATTTCACAGTTTAACATCGGAGAGTGCTTGCGAGGGTGCAGGTTTCCAAGTCCGCACGTGTTGGGCGGGAGTGACCTGCGCAGCCACACGCGACGCGCGCGCAGACATCTGTCTACGACAACATGCTCGCTTCATACCTTACCTGCACCCTAATGGTTAGTTTTGGATGAGTAATTTGTAATATGGTACGCACAGCATAATTATGACGCAATGACATGTTCCACTGTTGTATTGAAGGGCTTCCTTTTTTGCGAACATCTTTCTTGTGGCAGGTCGCCAACTGATTTGTGTAACAATAAACCACAACAATGGTTGCAAATTATCAAATTAAAACAATCAACTCAAAGCGCTACCTACATCATGTGCCTGTTGATCTGTGAATTACCTGTCAAATCGCGTAGTTTTCTGCGCTCCGGTGGCGCAGAAAACTACGCGATTTGACAGATAATTCTAGGGAATGCTTTCAGAATCGCGTAAATAACACAACTGGCTCAATTTCTGTACAGAACAACACTACAAATTAATTGTAAGCTAAGTTAGACTCATCCTTGTAACTATATGCCTTTCTTTTGCTTGGAACCATCTTTCACGACTAGAGCGTGAAAGTTGCGGCCACGGAATCTGGCTGGTTCAGACTTAAAAGTTCCTTAGAACATTAATTCAAACATTTATACTTATTCCCCCTTATTACAAAACAAGATTTTTCTATAGAACTGAGGAGCAATTCTCGTAATTTTAAGAACGTTTACAGTCTGATTTCAGTCTCAATCTGTCAAAAAATACTTCTAATTTCCCTACATTTTAACATGTTTTTGACATTTGTTTGTCGCCGAGATGAGACTGCGACGAGATATTGAACGTTTTAAATTACAAGAATTGGCCTTCAGTTTTAAAACACCGAGCCAGTTATTGAGTTAAGAACCTAACTGTTATAGAAATGCAGTTCTTTATACAAAAATGACAGCTTAGTTCGGTGCTAAGTTGTGCATTTAGTATTAAGAACTTTGCCTAAATCGAAATAAAGTTCGGAATACAAATACTGGCCTAAAAGTTTAGGTTAGAACTAAAGATAGGTTTATTTTTGTAATAGGACGGTTTATGTTTATTAGAAACCCAGCACTGTGAGGTCTGGTGCGTGGACTACGGTGGTGGGGGTCCCTCCAATTTCGGAGCTCTACCCAACGGTACACCGTGTAGCTACAACAGACCTTACGACGTCTGCTTTCAGGTAAAACACTTTTATTATTTAATTATTTTTTTTATATTTATATATTATATTCTACATAATAAAAATCTCAAATATATTCATTCATTCACTGACAGACAACGCACAGCCGCTTGGTCTAGAAATGTGCAATTTTGCACAAGAGTTTCTTATACATCGAAAATCTTAAAAGGGTTCAATAGGGGATGGAACTTTGTATGGAAATTCGTTATTTGAGAAATCCCATTGGGCACACAGCTTGATCTACTATAATGGCCAACCAACTTCTATTTTATAAACATTTATACGCAAAGATGGTTTGCTAATACATACTTAAGATGGGATTTTTACTTTATTCGAACGACCTATGGCTACGGGTTCCAATATATGCTGAATCGTAGCTTCATAATTGGGGTCTATGTAATAAAATTCTTAAAGAATCTATACACGTTTACTCACACGTTTAGAAGTCATTGCCCAAACAACATTTAGCTCTTTTCGAATTCTAAATAATGGAGGCCTGTATCCTAATTGCGTAACATACTATATCAATCACAATCTGAATATTTTTTTTCTAATCCATTGACATAGACTTCATATGGCTGGGGAGTTTGTTGCGCCACTTCTTCTTCCCAGCGAAAGCACTAGGAAGTGGTGAAGAGCGGGCGTTTTGGGGTACCGTACTGTCTTATCTAATTTTGACGTTCGAAAAGTGCAGATTCTCAGCCTAATTTGAATAAATGACATTTGTTTTTTTTTTTGTTGATATTTTCGAAACATTATTTTGTCTGCTCAGCAACGTAAATGACGCAATGAATCTTGTTGAAGTGTCAAAATGAAACAACTACTGTTAGTGTGTTACGCAGTTACCCCGCCGTTTTCATTTTGTTATTCAAGTATTTATGTAAAGTTCACCAAAAAACAAACAAACAACTTACAATTTAATTATGTGATGGATGAATGGCACAAAAATCCATTATCAAAAATGATCAAAGAATAAGATAAATTAAATATCACTCACTTATAATAAAGTTCAGTCATTATTATATCAACTTAATTAAGAGGTCCCAGCCCGAGCCACTTTTTAGGGCAAACTCTCAACGAAAATTCCCCGAAAAAATGCTTTTTAATTTTTCATCGTTTAATTCTGAGCTTGTGACACCGTTTTCCTTTTACTAATATAAGTAGGTATCTATACTTCTACAGAACGCGGCACATCATGTTTTGTGAAAAATTCGGTTTTGTAGAGTTGTTGTTATATGTGACGTTTAAATTATTTATTTTATTATTTATGTACACACGGTAAAATACATAGGGATATGACATAATTATATACATAATATAGTAATTTATTATCTCCTTTATTTCATCTAAGTACTTATAAATTACATTTTTATATATTTTTATAAACAAAAGATAAAAAAAACTTGAAAATATAAAAAAAAATATTTTATTATTATTATTAGCCGTTAATGTCCCACTGCTGGGCAAAGGCCTCCCTACTCTCCTCCACCTCTCTCTGTCCAGAGAGACAGGAAAGAGGTTTTTTTTTTAAATTAAAGTTTTAAAATATATTTCATGGCTGATTTTTCAACAATCAGATAACTTATAACTTAAGAATACATATGGCGATTTGACTTATTTTCTATACCAAAACTGTCAAACAGGCACATTTATTCCTCAGATATAAGTTGCCTGACTATTGAAAAATCAGCCTTTTTGATAATTTTGGTGATAGTATGGTGATATAATGATAAAATTAGTATATAAAATTATATAATTAAACAAATTTTATCTGTATAAATAACAATGAAATGCTGATTGGTAACCGCGCCACTTGAGAACGACTGGCCCGTTTTGGCAATTTTTTTTTTTAAAGTTCATAATAGCCTGAATAAGGTTTTTAGATAAACAAAAATTGAAAAAGATTCCCGGAATATTGGGAAAAACTGAATGTCCTTTTTTCTATGGCATTTGAATTCTATGGCGTATGAACTATTGTTTGGACAGGACAACGTCTGTCGGCTCTTTAATAAAATATATTAAAGGAATTCAGCAAATAATAATATTCACTTGTTTATCAAAAAAATGTCTTTCAAAAAATGGACAGTGGACTGCGGACCCTTTCTACACCTCGATGCGATTAACGCCCAGGTACTGTAGTATAGATCTATATAGTATTCTCTTGTGCAAGGGGTGTGTTGTGTCTTTACCTTTTTCTTTTTTTTCTCAGGGTACATGTGTCCAAGGACACTGCAATTCTTCAGACAGTGTCTGCAACTGGTGTCCAGATGGTTACTGCAACAATAACACGCACGTGTACACACGACAGCTTGGCAATGGTAAGGATGATTATCTTATATAGACATATTCAATTAAAGAGGTGGGACGCAGTATTGTATGCGCGCCATAGTGGGAGTACGTGCGGTCGTGGGATCTGCCGCACTTGTTGATAGGGCCCGCTAGGCATGGCGGGACCAGCCGGGGCTGCGGTGAATGTACAAGTATCTCCCGGGCCCCCGACTCATGGTAGGTACTGGAAGGAATAGTGGGGTTTTAGCAGGTAGGAGTCCAATATAACCCTCCGTTCTTCCCAAACGGAGGACACCCAAGTGGATTACCCCACGAAAAAAAAAGGTAAAATAATGAACGACCCAAAAACCTATTATGAACCAATTAAGATTCAGCCTAATCCAAAACCAATTCCTAAAATGATTATTCTTATGACCTGAACCAAAGTGCCATTAAAAAGGCAATTAACTGCTAAAACAATTAGAAGATTTTATCGCCTGGATAGTTAAAACTTTTGCTTCAAACGCTTTCGAACAAAACGAGCAAGTTGAACCTTTCGATTTTATCTAGGAGCGAGATTTTAGAGAATAAGTGAACGTTTTGGAGCGAAAAAGTAATTCACTTAGATTTCATTCAGAATAGCTCAGTCGACGAATCAGATAAACTACGTCTGACTGAGTCTAAGTTCTCTAATATTTTGTGGAGGTCAAAGACCGGCTGGGACATCCAATTGTGGGGATATTTGAGTTTTGCTGCGGTTTCTAGGATTGGAATTAATACGCCTAGACGGTTGATAAACTTATACTTATCTCGGGATAAGAAACTACCAAGATGGGGTGGTGACATTCAATTCAGTTTCGTACTTTAAAATAGTGCTTTTCACAGACTACGATTTACCACTACAAAGAGAATATTGGATCAAAACTAAGCAAATTGCTTGGGTTGCTTAATCTTGATCTGTAACTTGCACAATACAAACTGGTAGGTAGTCCACAAGTAATCTTTCACACAGGTTTGTTTACCAATTCCAATCCAACTGAAAAGGCATAGGCCAGGAAAAGGAACTGAATGTTGTAAAAAAAAATACTGTAATTCAGACCTTGATCCATATGATGTTAATAATACACACTACTTATAACCTATGTTAGTAACAAATGTAATACAAAAATTTAATTCGTATACCTGTTTCACTCACCTGACGCCCTGGCTACATGTATACTATCGCCAAAATCTATATCTGACCACCGTAAGGACTATTCCTGATTGCAGCGCATATTATTAGGCGACCTAAACAGGATCTTCTTTTGTTTTACTTACGAACGTAGCTGTGGTCATCACGTGCACGGGATTTTGTTTTCAAAATAGTCAGACATAGGTTTTGGCTATAGTACAGACGCTAGCACATCGAACTACTACAAACTGTCAAATTTCTTTAATAGATTTTCAACTTTATCTCTGAAGCATTAAGGTTCAAGGTTGATTGGGAAAATTTGACAGTTTCGGGTAGGTTGACCTGCTGGGGTCTGTACATGTACCCAATCCGCCATAATGGTGCAACATGGCCTATCACTGATGACCTTCAGAATGCCGTTAACGCTCCCAAGCACTCAGCGCATCATGGATGCAATCCTTTTTCGCACGATGATATTTAAACTAACAGAAAAGAAAGGTAAAACAGATTATGTCTAGAGAACGGGGCATTGTCCTGGTACCTTTTTACTTACTGTATGATTTACTCAAGTTATTATGTTTTAGCTTGGACCCGCATGACAATGATCCCGCACGACGCTCACCAACTCTCAGTCCACATCGTCACCCCCATACCACTAAGTATAGCTATGCGAGAGAAAAAGCGAGATAAACAGATGCTAGACCTGATGAAACATTCTAAACGTTACGATATCGATTCAAAACAGGACAAATACTTGAAGTATGACCCTAACGTGCCTCAGAACCTACAGATTATCGAAGTGGATAGTCACGTCATAGATATAAAGGAAGGGTCTCGCTGGGAGGGGGAGGTGGTCGCGGGGGGGACGCTCGTCCGCTGGACGAGGACCGACACAGATGTCTTTATATCCTCCGACTCAAGGCTCCAGACCGACCTAATGATAATGGTGAGTTTGAATTTTCTTTGACTTGTTAAAAGTTTGATTTTGGTGGTACACTTAGAGATATGCGACTTAAAGGTAAGCTACGTTTTTCAGTAGCAAAGAAATGTTTGCAACTATGTTAAATTGTAATGCGGATTTACTAACGAAATTCTTATTATTATAATTCAAAGATATTAGAAAATACCACAATGTGTGTTCCTAGTTGATACTACATTTTATCGGTAAACCGTTTTTAGCTGTTTAGTATTTATAGAAGAACAAAATGGGAAATATTTGAAACACACACAAAGAGGCACATTTAATATGTTAGAGTGTACCTTTATTCATATTTTTAGGACATAAAATAGGAATTATTTATTAGGGGTATGGTTAATAAATGCCTGTACGTCTAAGTAGCGTCTATGCGTGTAAGTCTAGAATGATGTGTTGAATTCAAGGTAACAGTTTGCGCGTCAATGTCCCTAACACTCTGTTTAACACAGGGTGGCAGGGTACCATCCTGTTTTTTTCATATCAATCAAAATCAAACATCATAACAATTTGAGAGATATTTGTTGATGTCAAACGTAAAATTGAGTGTCGAGTTGAGCGAAATATGAAATATCGCACAATGATTTATTACCTATGGCAAATAATTCATAATTTTTATTCAACCGATACCGTATTCATGTTTCTATATCTATAAATTAAAAAAAGTGACATATATCAGTGATTTCCACCGAATTCAACGGGCTAGTTGCGTAACAGACTATCAGTAGCAATGGGTTTCATTTCGACAGTTAAACAACATTCATTGCGTTATTTTGCGTTATACGTGGTTGAGCAGACTCATTTTCGAACATATGAAGCAATGGATTAGCAATATCCTTCAAAATGATTCAGATTGTAATTCAAAGTATGTTACGCAATAAAGGTACTGTTAAAAGTCGTTGTAGAAATACGAAACGCTTTGAAAGTGATTTCCACTTGTCTATTTTCCCTTTGAACATGACTAGAATAAACACTTCAGATTTTCGCATAGTTTAGCAATTTTTCGCTCAACTTCCAATGGATTTCAAGCGCTTATTAACGAGATACGTTACTTTGAAAAGCGGTCGCTTCTGGCTCACTACGAATAAACTTGGCTTGCGCTGTGTAGAGAATTATGACAGGATTTATATCCGACTATGTTAAGCCAAGTTGAATACGTTGTACACGTTCTATATAGGAGCAAAGTGTATTGCGAAGAAGCTAATTTGAATGAAATATTGGAAAGAGGGTACTGAGTAATTTTACTAGCATTTCTTTATGGGATTTTGTGTGTCGTATACAATTTTGCAAGGCTATTAAATCTTGCGTGAATGAAAGTTTTATAATATACAGGGTGGCAGGGACATCGACGCGCAATATGTTGCCATGGATTCAGCACATGATTCTGAATTCCTCTGCGTAGAAATACATCGTCAAGTTTTTTTTTTAATCGCTGTTTCATACGTTTTGACCACGTAGGTATTGCACTTTTCTATGTAGCAGCATAGTTTTTTTGATAACCGACGAAATATTTCTGCGCTAGAATCATGTGGTGAATTCATAGTTTTACAGTTTGCGTGTCCCTGCCAACCGGTATGTAGACTCTAAACCTCATCACCTAGCCTTTTTCCAAATATGTTGGGATCGGTTTCTAGTCTAACCGGCAGTAGTCTAGCAGCTGAATACCAATATGTTATAGCTACTGGGGTAATACGATACCCCTTGGTAAGATTGATTGTCAGACTCTCTCTTTCTGAGACTCTAAAATTACTCAATTACCTACAAATAATTTCGCATAAAACTAACATTTATTTACCGTTCCTACCTTCTTTACTTAAGTATTTATCTCCTCAGTCTTCACCTAACACCGCTTTATAATTTAACTTCAACATAAAACCCCGAGTATTCCACGTGGAAATAATAAATGTCAGTGTTTACGTCGGTAATTTTTATATATAAGGTTCACTTCACGGCCGGTCGCCCATTATCTCCACTTTCAGCTATTATTTTCAAAGAGATTTTGAATTGAAGAGAAACTAGCTAATTCAGTGATTGTATGCTGAACACAACACGTTATACAAAAGAGACTAAACTATGGAAAGTGTAGCGAAGCGAAATATGGGATGATAAGGGTCGGATCCGCGCCCGGTTAATTATTCAACAACGCTTTCAACTGCGCCGCTGAAGTTAATTGGGACTCACGCTACACTCTTTATATCTCATTTTTCTTTCTTTATCGTATTTTATTCAAAGAGGAACGTATAAGCAGCCGTTCATATGGCGCAGTGCTGCGGGGTAATGCATACCACACCAACAGTAACAATGGCTTTCATTTTGACAGTTCAACAAGATTCATTGCGTTATTTACGTTTTTGAGCAGACAAATTTTTCGAACATGTGAAGCAATGGATTAGCATTATTCGTCAAAATGATTCAGATTGTGATTGAAAGTGTGCTACGCAATGAGAAAGTTGTATTTTAAATAAATAAAAAGCATTTATTGCGGTTCGCACAGGAGGATCTCAAACTAAACTAAACACACTCATAGAAACTTAAAAAACAAAAACGAAAATCCCAGAATCCCAAAAGGTTATTACGCTAGGGCGCCGCTAGGGTATTTACGATATTTTAAGGTAAAAACTTGGGATGACATGTCAACAACCCACTGTCCATGTGGTTAAAAACAAATACAGTACCTATGAAACTTTCTTGTCGTCATAAAATTATACAAAATATCGTACTGATCACCCGTCGCCGTGTGAACGGTCCTAACCAAAGCTAGGTCCCTACAGCTCACAATAAATTTGACATTTCGTTCATTCATTCCATTCGGTGTTCATTCATGAGTTTGTTTTATTCCAGTATTTAATTATTTTCGGTGATATCAATATTTTAAATCAATATACATATATTCGACAGTGAAAGAATTAAAATCCTTAAATGGTGCTTATTTTATCGTAATCACTTCAAAATGTTTCCGGCATAACCTCAAACACTGTTTCGTTAAAATAATTGTCTATGAATAGCTTTAGCCACAATCTTCTAAGTATAAAGTCTTTCGGAAAATGATAGACTCGCATTTCCGAGCATTTATGAGCACAACAACGAGTCATTTTCGCAAAAATAAATAAAAACCACCCCAACCTTGCATTATTAGCTTGTTTTAAGAACTAGCTATGACAGCGCCATTTTGACAGTTTCCTTCCCCATTCACCTAAACGATACAGTTTAAAGTTATTTTTTACAAAGATTGAATAGCTTAAAACTGAGCACAATTTTCACTTATAAAATGACCACCGTACATTTTCAGATGGAGTGGTCGTTTCAACTTCAGTTTTGTATTGTTTTACGTTGAAATAATACGAAACTGAGTTTACACATAAAACATGGCAATGTTTATTTTGTTTTTGTTTGAGTATAATAAAAATAAACGGCGCTTGCATTGTTTCAAATCACCTTTTTTGTTTTTCATAATAAGTAGTTAATAAGAGTAAATAAAAAAAGTCCATTATGTACACGTGTTATACTCTTTACCGTAATCTGTTTAATGTTATACAGAGTGTTATGAAACGCTGATACTGTTGGCTATATATTGCTATAACCTGTTACCAGCTTTCAGAGTTATGGATACTTAGCTCAGCCGTGTGTAAAAATCCACGTGTTCGCTTTAAAACTTGCAGCTGTGTAACTATTTTTGCGTAAATTCGTTGCAAATCTTTTAGAGTAGAAGTAATTTTCGATAAACGAAAATTGAATGTATAATTACGTCGGTCTGTATTAACAAATTAGCTTCTGCCCGCGACTTCGTCCGCGTGAAAGGGCTTTGATCTTTCAGAGATTTCAAACATCTAAGCAACAACACGTAGGTACGCAAGTTAAAAAAATATGGATGTCACGTGATCAACTTTGAACGTTAATATCTCGGAAACTAGACGCTTTACGGGGTTGATCCTGTTATATGTTCCGTTTGCATTGATGTTAGCTATCGATTTATATCAGTCCCAAGCGTGGCTGCCAATTTGAAAAAAAAAAAACCAGATGGCGCGACTGTAGTTATGCCAAGCTACATATAAAAGTCTTCAATCCCCTTTTGTTGTTCTCCCGACCCATCCCATCGCATCGCATGGCCTGCCCGCGCTGATACTTCGTTAGCTCTTACCTTAGCGTTCTCACTGCCTTTTTTATTTTTGGTTATTTAAGAAATTAAATTTAATTCATTTAATTCTTAGCCTATTTAGCCTAAAAATTGATTGATTGGTTATTAAATAGCCATAGAATCGGGCTATCAAATGCATAAAGATTTTTTCAAATGCAACCGGTAGTGTCAGAGATTAGTCTTCAGCTTAGTTATAGTTATTACTTATTATTCGTTTATAGGTAACACAAAAGTAACTTCTTGGTAACCCTGCTTATCCAGACATGAACATCATTTGCCCAATTTGTCGTTATCGCCACTATTGTTAAAAATTAACCAAAACAAGTATTTTGTTTTGTCTTTCGACGAAATCGAGTACGCATGCAATTCATCTTCAATAACATTCTGTTGCGCAGGCTTTTCCTGAACATCCTGTTGTATCCGGAGAAGTGGTGACGGTGGAAGTGTCGGTGAACTACAGCACACCTGCAAGCCGAACGAGACCCTTGGAGTACAGGTAAATATAGCTTGAAGGGTTCCTAGCATTGAAAATTGTAAGGAGGAAGCGAGAATCCGGCCTCCGTCATACCTCGTTGCTTTCCGTGCTGCTAAAACAAACATTGCAGTAGTGTTGAAGTTGAGATCAGAAGGCCAATTCCCGTAAATAAAAACGTTCCTATAATCTCACAAAGTTCTAAACAATCAATGTTAAAAAATGTACGGAAATTAGAGGTATTTTTGACAGATTGAGACTCAAAACTTCCAGAATTGGCCCTCTGGTGGCATTGGAATTTATTTTACCAAATTATCCAGCAATATTGTTCATGACTACCAGGCACCCAGAGGTCTAAAATGGTTGGTTCTAACTATTTAATAATTATTAGTATCTTTCTTAAAATAAAAACTCAATTACCTACTCTTTAAAACACCAAAATTAATTGAAAACTTTCCTAGATAAGTAACTTGAGATAAAATTAAGTTTGATGAAACTTGTTTAGATCAAATAGATTGAAGAGGTCAACGAACTACCTGCCAGATACTTTATTCCTGCCTACCAATTATTTCTCAGGTGTATCGTTTAATGTAAAAAAGTACCAACTGTATTATTTCACTAAGGGCTGATTTTTCAATCGCTAGGTAACTTTTATCCGAAGAATAAAAATGGCGGTTTGACATATTTCGATACAAAAACTGTCACATTGTCATATTTATTTCTCAAATAAAACTTATTTGACTAATGAAAATTCAGCCCTAAGCTATACTGTAATACTGCTGATAAGGATAAAATCTCTTTGAGTAAATCAAAGGAAATAGCATTTTTCTAACAATTTTCCTTAATTTTCAAAGAGAGAAATAATCCAAGTTAATTGATTTTTTATGAGAGTCTAATTTTTTAAGTTGGTCCTCGGTGCGACTTTTAATTTTCTTCTCTTAATTTTATTCCGTTTAAACAGATACGGTTTTTCTTAACTTTTGACTTTACTTTGCATAAATCGTTTTCTGTCGACTCGGTGTCTTGAAACCTTTTGCTAAACTAGGTTTTCCTTCTTCTTCTTAGAGTGTCGATGACAATCTAAAAAAAAAAAAATTACTTGGCCCAGCACCCTAATTGCGTAACATACTATCAATAACAATCAGACTAATTGATGATTAAACGAACTTACCTGTACGTGAAGTTCAATCACAATTACTCGAAGAGCTTCGTTCGAAGATATTAGCATAAACACACATGTAGTTTCACTCACAGACTCGCCATTTCGCACTAAATTTTGGAGAAAAATAAATTATAAAAAAAAAATAATGTACGGTAGACCAAAAAAAAAAAATTTTCTTCTCGACACTGACGCCCGCGCCCAGTTAAGCTCATTTAGTTTAGAGGTATGCTGAGCTGTTTGTTATTTCACAACATGAGTTGAGGGTAACTGGGAGGGAGGGTTGCTAATATCTTCGAACGAAGCTCTTCGAGTAATTGTGATTGAACTTCACGTACAGGTAAGTTCGTTTAATCATCAATTACTCTCAAGCTTCGTTCTTAATATTAGCATAAACACACATGTAGACGTTTAGAGATCTTAGTTGTGAAATATAAGCAATTATATAGGTGTATATTGTGTCTTTGCTTTGGGAGTTTTAATAAAGAAAAAATAACTATCTATTATGTTATCTATTATGTATATTAAAAGCAATCACATATTTTAGTAGATGTTCAATGATTACAATGAGATAATTATCCATTTAACACACTTGTAACAAAATCACCTTCGGTAGACATTTCGTTTGATATAATTCTATTGTAATATTTAGCAAAAACAGTAGAAGATGAACTCCACCCGGCAGTTTTACGTATGACATCCAGACTAACGCCTACGCTATAAGCTTTGGAAGTGGCTGCGTGCCTGGTGCTGTGTGCAGTAAACAGCGAAATATCAATGCCACTGTTTTGTAACATGCTCTTTACCCATTTGCTCAAAGTCTGCGATGTTACAGCTCGGTATGGCTTCCTGAATGAAATAAATAGTGACTTTTGATCTTGACGTAACTGATTGGTCTTGTCAAGATATACTCTAAGAGTACTAGCAGGGCATATTTGCGGCCTTTGTAAAAAGTACGGTAAGCAGAACACTGGTTGTAAGGTACCCACTCGTGAAGTTTTAATTAAGTCTGTTATTTTTATAACAAACCCTGAATCAGATTTGGTAATGTTATCGATGTGTATTTTTGATAAAGTCTGCATTCTATGGGCTGTTACTATGGCTAGGAGGGTAACTAACTTTTTACTAATTTTTTCAAGATTTAAATTTTCGTTGGGATATAATTCCGCCAAATAATTCAAAACTTGATCAGTATTCCACGTTAAATTATATTTAGGAAGTGTGGGCCGCAACCGAAAGATTCCTTTAAATAATCTTTGTATATATTCATTGTTTGTAATATCAGGTCCTAGTAACAACGATAAAGCGGATCGGGAGCTATTTAAGGTACCATACCGAGCTCCGGAATTAAACAATTGTGTTAAAAAACAGAGAATATTTGATGTTGAAGCGTTGTAAGGATCTATATTGTTCTCATGACAGAACGTAAACCACTTCTTTAGGCATGTATCATATTGTTTGACAGTGTTATCTGACAAAGATCCTAGCATGATGGGTATGGAAGACTGTGGAATTCCTCTTCGGAGAAAAGATGTCCGGACAACCTCCCGACAACCAGCGTAATTTGTCGCTGAATTGCACGTTCGCTACAACGAGAAATAATTAAATCACGCTTTGATTTAAAAACTAGTGGTTTTGAGGTGACGAGACTTTTAAAAAGGGGGTACCATGGCTGTGTTGGCCATTTCGGCACGACGACAATACCAGTGGCTCTGTCGTTAATAATTTTACGCAAGGTCTTTAAAATAACCGAAATTGGTGGAAACGCGTAAAAGTAATAATTAGTCCATGATATAGTGAACGCGTTATTTACATAAGCGTCGGGGTCCCTCTGCCAAGAAACATATATGTCACATTTGTGATTTATTCTGCTCGCGAATAGGTCAATACAAGGGACACCGAAGTGTTGTGTTATTTTATTATAAGCACTCTGAGAAATTTCCCACTCTATGTCGGGGTGTAATTTTCTTGATTCAGCGTCCGCAACTACGTTGTCAGCTGAACGTATATAATCGGCATGAACCATAATTTTACGCGCTTCGCACCATTTCCACAATTGTTTTGTAATATCAGTCAAATGAGGAAATTGTACGCCACCCATTCTATTTATGTAAGATATTGCCGTTGTATTGTCAATACGTAACAAAATCTGACAATCTTTAAAATCTTGTGCAAAGGCTTTTAGCCCAAGAAAAGCTGCATGTATTTCCAAATAATTAATATGTCGAGTTTGCTCATATTGACTCCAAGGTCCACTAGCCTTCTCGTCGCCACAGGCCGCGCCCCACCCCGTTGTTGAGGCATCACTAAAAATCTCTAAGGAATATGTATCAACCTTTATTTTGCATACTGATTCATTAACAGCATAAAGCCACCAGTCAAAGACGGGGGATAATTCAATAGGTAAATTCATGAATTTATCGTAGCTTTTATCATCTTTAAGGTTTAGGTATTTACACCTCTCAAAGTCTTTGGTATGCAGCCAGCCGTAGTCTACGGCTTGACATGCAGATGTTAAAATACCAATGAAGCGTGCAAAATCTCTTATTTTGCATCGATTGAGCTTCCTCATTCTTAATAATTCTGTTTTAATTTTCTGCCTTTTATCATCGGGTAACCTAACTTCAAATCTTTTGGAATCAATAATATTTCCAAGAAACTTACAACAATTTGACGGCATATCAGAACTTTTTTCTGTGTTGATTATGAACCCTAAAGATGTTAATAATTTTTTCGTGTCATTAACATTTTGCAAACAGGCAGTATATGTTTTACCAATTAAAAACAAATCATCTAAATAAAATGTTGATAAATGTCCCAAAGACCTCAATAATTTTGCGACAGGTTTGAGAATTTTTGTAAAAATATAAGGAGCAGTGTTTAAACCGAACGGTAACACGTTAAACTCGTACAGATTGCCATTAAATTTAAAACGTAAATATTTCCTAGAGTTTGGATGTATGTTTATTAAATAATATGCATCTTTTAAATCTATAGTTGACATAAAACAGTCGTTTGACACAAGTTTCAAAGCTGTTCTTAAATCTTCAAGTTTGAAATGTTGGGTTGGTATAAATTTATTTAATTGTTTTAGATTTAAAATAAAACGTTTTTTGCCGTTCGGTTTTGGAATAAGAAATATACTAGATATATATTGACCCGCGCATGGTTGACAAATGGACACTACCCCAGTATTAATAAGTTCTTGTATTAATACTGTAAAGGCCTCTTGTTCGGTTTGCGAATAAACAGGTTCTGATGGAATAGTTGTCTGAATAACTTGGCCAGAAAAACTAATTTTATAACCAGTAATCCAAGAGAGTATAACAGGATTATTAGTTAATAAACACCACTGTTCATAGAAACATGAAAGACGGCCTGCGGTGCTTACCGTGTCTAACGTCGGTAGCCTGCTTGCGGCTGACGTGACGATGTCTTGGAGGCATTGTTGTGCGTCGTCCTCATCTGCTGCCTCTGAGTCGGAGCTGATGGCGCCGCCCGCGCATACCTCGCGCCCCCCGGCGGCGGCGGTGGAAACTGACGGCGACCCGCCGGGGGGGCTCGATAGTTTAAAGGTCTGTTGACTGTTTTAGCCGGTTTATGAGCCGTAGACTTCATTGTAGAAGATGACCTCAGATCAGCTCCAGATTTTATAATCGTTTTTGCTGATTTTAAGGTTTCCGATAGACCACTGCCAAAAAGCATTTCATCTATTTTGGTTTTGTCCAGCTGATCTTTTAGTTCCTTCTTGACAGTAGAAAGAATAAATGCCCGTCGTGAGATCGAGTCCATGTATTGCATATCACCGAGGATTCGAGCTGTATCCATTAACAGCTTGAGAAGCTCAGGGTTTTTTTGACCTGATGAGAGCAGCCTGGTAATAGCCTCGCTGATGGAGGACAAGGCACAAGATGTTAATTCCTGCTTACTTTGTATACCTTTATCTCGCTTTGCTTGAGTTTCTATGAGAGATACTCGAACCTCCGGATTAAGAGTAGGCGCTTTTATAAACTTGCAGTTCACCGGTACTAGATATCTATCTTTTAGCTCCTTGCGGTTCTCTTTTGATAGGCCGGAGGTAGCAATGTGGTTGAGTCTAATTGCCAAATCCTTTTGAATTTCAATTCCGTATTCTTTAGTCAAGGTGGGATCCTGACCTAATATCTCCATTAAGTCTGGATCTAATTCGGGAACATCTTGTTGAAGAGCAGAAGGCTCAGATTCACTTGCCTTCTCTAGAGGAACGGCAGTTGACTCCACGGCGGGCGCCGCAAATATTTGCGTGGTGGTTAAGGCAGCGGGTGGCGCAGCGGTCTCGGAGTTCGGCAGTCGCACGTTCACGTGGGCCGGTATGTTGTCGGCGGTAGGGGACTGTGTGACAGGGTCAGACACTACGAGTTCCGAAACCTCCTCATCACCACCTTCTACTGGGGCTTGTTGCCAGTACGAGCATCCAGGTTGTGGATCTGTGTTGCCGCGATATGTGGCACAATCGTCATTGATTGGGATTGGTTCGTATTCGCACTCTGCAGGCAAAATGAGTGTTTTGTTTAAAATAACCTATTTATGGGTGGGAAGTGAGACTCCTAGAGAGAAACACGCAATCCCAATAGGCGATACATATAGTTATTCCACTAGGAATAACGTAGGTAGGTACACGCTATGGAAAAACCCCACAGGTAGATCCGAGCAGCAAAGTACTTAATATTGGATGTGGAAGGCCCCCAAAGGACAATCCGATTTTCCAATTTAATTATTATTATTATGAATCCGTTATGAATTCAAAAAACGGAGAATACGCTTTTTATATAACGGTATTTTAAGAAACCGAATCCTCTTATCACCTAGTTGCTATGCAGAAAGCAATATTTTATAATGTTAACACAAAAAGGTATATTATAAATAAGTATAATGACTTACCCTGCAGGTTATAAGGCTTAGTAAAATCCCCATCCGATGACGATGTACTTCCACCGCGAGTACGTCGCCCACGTTTTATTTTACGTTCTAACTTTCTAAGCTTTTTGTACAAATAACTATAATTATCACAATTATCACTCTGTCTTTTCGGCATTATAATGTAAAAACGCACTCAAATTACTGTAATACAAGGGAATAGATGCGAAACAGCGAAGCACTGATACGTGAATGGGCTTAACTGGGCGCGGGCGTCAGTGTCGAGAAGAAAATTTTTTTTTTTTGGTCTACCGTACATTATTTTTTTTTTATAATTTATTTTTCTCCAAAATTTAGTGCGAAATGGCGAGTCTGTGAGTGAAACTACATGTGTGTTTATGCTAATATCTTCGAACGAAGCTTGAGAGTAATTTTGTAGGATATACCTAATCCATTGCTTCATAATGTTCGAAAATGAGTCTGCTCAACCACGTATAACGCAAAATAACGCAATGAATGTTGTTTAACTGTCGAAATGAAACCCATTGTTACTGATAGTCTGTTACGCAACTAGCCCGTTGAATTCGGTTACGTATTTGGCGCCGTTACTAGAGTCCATCAGTTCCTGTAACGTGTAGCTTACAGACCACGCAGGACATGACATTAAGTGTACCATCGTTAGTGGAACAGCAATACATTGACACTCCAATGCGGAGTCGTTTTCCTATTTTATACGTATTAATCTGTAAGGAAAATAAAACTACCAGTTTCATAGCATAACCCTTTAAGATTTCACAACACTTACATTTGAATAAAACATTCTCAGCAAACCCCTTCAATACAAATAACTTCACAAAGATACAGCTCTGAAGAATACTTGTAACAAAAAAGTATGATGTACATATACATAAATATTTTAACATGTACAAGTTCAGCAAATCCCCCGCCATATCGTTGGGAACAAGCTACCTTAATGTATCTTATAAACTTCGAGACAGACTCCGCTCAGAGCTACTAAGTGAAACAAAAGTTACCTTTCACTGGCCATATCGAGCGCGTCCCGGAAAACTCTCTTGCCGATGCGTCTCTTCTACTGATTTGTTTATAGATAGTTTTATATGGAAAGTTCAGCCCATATTTTCTGATTATGTTGTAGTTTTACGAGTGGGTATTGTTAGTTTAGTATTAAACCTATGTACCCCATCTAACTATTGTTTATGTTGGTTTATTTGTCTGGAAACTAATTGGACGTAATTAATGGTCGTCATTAATCTATCCCCGGCTGAATTCCCGGCTTGGGAATGTTTGGTATTACAATTTTCGTTAGTAGTTTGTAGTTGAGGACCTCGTTGAGTACGTAGTATGTATTCGAAAATAGTTTCACTTCGTAATTAAACATTAGTCTAGTAAATGACGAAATGATGATGCTGTTGATGATTCTGCAGTGCTGTTTTGCCTAGGTATAGATTTAATCTCAGTTTAGACGATCAAGGTCCAGTTAATAAAGATATCTAAGAATAATTGTTTAGGTATCATCACAACACTATTTATTTCAAGAACACTAATTTAATTAATAACGAAAGAAAGATATTCAGAAAATATTTAGTATATGCTCAGCAAATATGTAGGTATATGCGCAGTAGCTCCGTCTGCTGTAATTAATTCTCTCGTATAAAAAGTAAAATAAAAGCTCCTAAATATTTTCTAAAAATCTCTCTTTCGTTATTAATTCAATTAGTGTTCTTGAAATAATTAGTAGAACTTAACTACAAAAACTTGTGCTAATGACAAAACTTGTCACAATTATTTGCTTGTCGCGTTCCGCGCATTGTTTTCACATGAGCGATGGCTAAGAAGACTCCTCGTGTGGAAATTTTAGTCTCCCTCTTATCACAATTAAGTTTTCGCTCGTTTCGCTTTCATTGTGCTGGGTGTCAACTGAAGTGACTTAGAGGACTGTTCCAGCAGTAAAAAATACTGTAGGTATACGTTATTAGAGGAACGAAAAACACAATACGATTTCAGGAGTTTTTATTTGATATCGTAATTTGTGCGCACTCGTTAATGCAAAGCGAGTACCTGCTCCTGTCACTAGTCGGGTCGTTCGTGAAAATATGACTGCATTACGAAATCTTTTTCGAGAATATTTCATGTATACGATATCACGTAGCCATTATATCACTGTCACTATTTAAGTAATGAGACTTTCAAATTCATGGCTGCGCAGATATAAATCACGATTTATTAATGTAGATATACCAAATGGAACCAATTCGTTATATCGCCTATTATAACTAATAGACACTGTCTCCCAACTTTGAATTGAGCCCTTCTGTAAATATTTGAATTGTAGCAAGTCCTGTAGACTCCAAGTTTCGCTACAAGTTTACTTTACTGTAAACAATAACTTACCCTTTACTTTGCGTCGCATTTGTATTGTGAATTTGGGGTATCGGTCCTTTTGTAATAGGCATACAAGACAAAACGTAGATATACATAACATTGCTGTTGTTTGTTCGAACCATTATTTTAGTTACCTTCCTATTTATCAATAACTGGGGTTGGATCACTGAGGAATGAGACTCGTTACCATGAGCAGAATATTAGTGTCTCAGGTTATACAAGCAGCATAGAATAGAATATTCTTTATTATGTAAACATTCTACATAAGGAGACACAATGGGCGGTCTTGTCGCTAAAAGCGATATTTTAAAGACAACCTTTGGATGAATTTAAAGGGAGAAGGAGAGACAATACTGCAGATAGTTTGTGGTGTAACACATACATATAGCATAAATATATACATAAAGCATATACTTATATACAGGTTGGCAGGGACATCGACGCGCAAACTGTTACCATGGATTAATTACATGATTCTGAACCCTGCGTTGAAATTATTCGTAGGTTTTTTTTAAATCAGCTTTTCATTACATTTTGACCGTGTAGGTATTGCACTTTTCTATAAAACAACTAAGTTTTTTTTTTATAGCTGATGACATATTTCTACGGTATCATTAGCATACGATTTATCATATGGGTCTAGAATCATATGCTGAATTCATAATTCATGATTACAATTTGCACGTCGATCTCTCTGCCAACCTGTATATTATATAGCACACAGAGATAGGCACTTCAAAGAAGTTCGATCAAACAATTTCACCCTTTAAAGTTCATGCCTTTGTGTCGGCTATAAATTATGTATAAATCTGTTTAACACAACATCGGGTAAGCTGAACGCCTGTCACGTGTGGTTAATGTGCACTGCGCACAGGTATTAATAAAATTACCGATTTATGTGCCAGATAACCATTAATTTCTGTAACATTGTATGTTATTTCGCTAACGATAACAAAGGGGATAATTAAAATGATATTGCGTAGGTATACACTAAAGTTTGATGATATTGTGTCAAATAATGTATTTTGCATAAAATTTACATGATGTTTCATTAGTGCCTACTTATGAAACGTCCTAAGCTAGGTGGACAGTTCAAATTGTTCGTTACTTATGAAGAAGAGCCGGCTAGAAACTCCACTGACCTTTTTCTCATCAGATTTAGCAGTTTTGCAAGAGAACTTAGACATTTATTGAGAAAAAAAATTACAGAAACTGCCGCCGCTAATATATTACATGAACAAACCTGCGAAGGCTAAACGATATTATGTGTTAGCTTGTAAACCTACATAGAAATTGGAACGATCTTGAAAACCTCAAACACTTTTTCCTCTAGAGACGTGCGTCCAGACATACCATTAAGCCCAACTAAAGTGGTGTCTTAACGATGATTTAAAGTAAGTAGGTAATACAAACATTTTTCATGACCATTTCAAGACGATTTTAGTTCTAAACGCAAACTCCCATGAACAAAACCTAAATAAAACCTGTAGGTACATCTTGTAAAGCCAGCCTGATGTTGTTCTCCTGTATCTATCAGATGGTCGACAGAGCGCGGTCCGTGCTCATCATCGTGCGGCGGTGGTGTGCGCGTGGTGCGCCCGCGCTGCCAGCGCGACCACAAGTGCGCGCCCGTCATGTTCGAGGCTTGTAATACACACAGGTACACATAGCAAAAACACTTTTTTAATAATTAAAAAGTTTGTAAATGGAGGACCAAAGTGCAAACAAACTTTGTTCCTTCACCTAGAAACATATTACAGTGTTGATTACGAAACGAGAGAGTTGAAGTTGAACATGATTTTACAATACACCCAATGTGAGCAGGACACTACAAATAACAAAACATAAGTACCTACAGCAGTTCAATAGCAAATACTACAAATTAGAACATAATCCACAAATTGCGTGCAAGTTTGAAATGAAATTTTCTAACGAATATCTAAATCGTCGCGTTTTCGTATTGACTGAGCAATAACACGATTGTAACGCGGCAGCTGATTAATATAATGCACCCGGTGCAACACGCCACAACGTCATAAAGTCGTGCGGTGGCGGTATGATTAATTTACATAAGAGCCACGTGCCGCTCATATAAAAAAATTAACGTGAGTTGTATTGCAGGCTGTATTAAATGGAATGGTGTAGAAGGTCCACTAAATATAATGCAAATATCGCACAAAGAAGAATCAATAGTCACGCTCATCAACTAAAATGAAAGAGATCGCTGAAAGCTGAAAATGTCATTAAAAACTTATTTATGTGTACAACCCGATTCAAACTTTATGGCAATTCTGAAGTCCGCAACTCGCTGCGCACCCCTTCACCTCCGCTGACACGTGAATTTATTACTGCGCAGACGCGCCTCATGTTCCGAGCCGCCATCAAGTTTGGTTCAGGCTGTACAACAAATTGATTCAGAGGGCTGGGGCAATATTGCTACTAAGCTTCAAAGACGAAAGCTTTGAAGCTCAAAAAAAATCTTTTAAAGGAAATATTTTCAGTCCGTTCAACAAAAATGAGCATTGCGAGGAAGCTTATATGTAGAATCAGCAAGCTTCTTTGTAATAACTACGTCCCCTACCTGTTCTCAAAACGGTGAAGGAAAACATTGTGAGAAAACCGGCAAGTCCTAGATTCAAAAATTCCAAGACATGTGACATCTACCAATCCGCACTGGGCCCGCGTGGTGGATTACGGCCCACTCCCTCTCACCGAGAGGAGGCCTGTGTCAAAACAGTGGAGACATTATACGCTGATTATATGCTATGCCATAACTCGTCTTATTGTTTACTAAATAGACCTTCTCTCCATACAGTTGTTAAACTTTTTTATACGTATTGACATCGAATACATCGATCCGTCCCAACTCATTATTTAATTGTGACTGCCGACCAGATCCCAAATGAATAACTCTCTACAAACCCAAAAAGGTATTTTCGTTAACTATTCATAAATCACAAATCCATTTGATCTTCTACAACTTTGTCATTATCTTCAATTTGTGATTTAAATCAGGTAAATGGGCGAACAAAGTCCTTTGTATTTTCCTGTTTTCCGAATTAATCCCGTAAAATTGTTTGGATCTCATGAAAATCATTTACAGCCGGTGTTTGGTATTATACCCCGAACTTTTGTATTAAACTAGACTATACTAAGACTATAGACTTTTGTGTTAGACAGCATAATCTTATAAAGTCGTGAAGATAGTTCCTGCAAACATTTTCAGCCAATAAGTTAAGGAAGGAAATAAGGATATTTCAGAAGGAGTGCAGTCCAATCTAAATTATGAAATCCGGAAGGTTACTTCATGTCAGTAAAATAGAGCCTTCACGACATTTAGATCTGAGATAAGCTACGCCTTATAACATTAGCTGTCTGCCAGTAAAATTCCTGTCAAAATCGGTCCAGCTGTTTCGGAGATTAGCCGGAATAAACAGACATACAAAAATGTAAAAAAAAAAACTTATAAGTACCGAAAATACTTGCAGCTAAGCGTTCAGTAAAAAGCTGTTATTTTGACATTACAAACAAATACTTCAATTTTATTTATTTGTCTGTTTATCTACAAAAAGTTAATACTTCTTGTTTTGTCACACAGTTGTGAGTTCACGTGGGCAAGCGGTGAGTGGGAGGAATGCAGCGCCACGTGCGGAGTGGATGGCGTGCAGGAGAGGCAGCTGTTCTGTGTGCCGCTGAACGTCAGGTTAGTCATTCATAGTCCAGTGCATCCGGGTATTTGAAAGGAGAAACAGGTTTAAAGAGAATTTATTCCTCATAAGAACTTGTGCTTACAAAGTGCTTAGGTACATCTAAATAATAATATTATCATATTTGCTTCTCGGGCGTTAGCAACTTTACGGTATATACATATGTATACATGTTTCTTAAGTTTTGTTTTAAATGTATGTTATCACACTTTTTCTCCAGTAAATCATTGAACAGTGGTGCTCCCTCAACCAATACTGTCTTTTTGCTTACTGGAATTATAATTCCACTACAACCATATATTTGACCATGATGCGAAAAGCACAGGACCCGATCGATCGACTTTTTCCAGCAGTACATAATTTTATTTGGCTATATGGCGATTATGACCTTGTGGTTAACCGACAAAAACTTGAAGTGCTGTTGGAAGGTACCTAATGCATTAAACTTATAGCAACAATTTATACTTTCCTCAATCGTGTAACCTAATGGCGCATCTTTTACCTCATAATAAAACTTGAGTTCAATTAATGTTATTTCCGCAGTACATCATCGAGACGAGAACTAATTAAGAATAGCGTATCTCCAGCACTGTGTACGTCACCGAAACCGGAAACACGGCAGCCTTGCAACCGCTTGCCTTGTCCTGTGTATTGGAGAGAGATGCCGTGGACGCAGGTAATACATTACACTTAGACATACGACGTAGCTTAGATTGTAGAAATAGAACCTTTCGTACTTTGTGCATAGTGGTTATCTTTGTTTATCAGAACTTTGTCAGGTCGCACTTCAGTCAGATTCTGAGTTCCTATACTAACTAATTAAAACCGACATCAAGCTATAGTTACAGAGGTAATGAGAAACTCTCATTCAGTACATGATTCGAACGACAGCCGACAACAAAGCAACTTCAAACACGCGGCCATCAAATATTCTCTGTGTTGTTGCGGTGAAAGCTTCCAAAGATTAAAGCAGTACTAATATAGTATGTACGTGTGTATCCTCTAAAAATGAGAAGACGAACAAATTCCAAATTTTTTGCAACGTAAATATGTATGTTGTTACCTATCTACATAAGGCCCGAGCGTAACCAACCGTCAACATGTAGAGGTGGCCGTATATAAATGTAAATGGAACCTTCATGAAAAAGTCATGAAGCCATGAGTGGCCTAGTTTGTATACCCTGGGTGTATTTTACACAAAGAGTCTTTCAAGCTAAAAATGTCGTGAAAAGGATAACGTTCACAGCATCTATCGAACATATGATATCGGAGCTTGTGTAGGCACGACTGTGCTCTGTGCGACCCAGTTAGCTAGAAAACTTGCAATGCATTTCGTGCAGATAGTGTGAAGCGAGTTAAAGCTGCAAGTTGGTTTGGTTTACTAGATCGTCGAACTGTTACAGCCGCAGCTAATTGGCGGTTTGCGAGTTGATTAGAGAATGTTATTATGAGTGTGGAAAAGGTCAATGTTTATTATGATGATACCTTCGGTGAATTATGATAATTTCAATTTAATGGGGATGCGCTAGGTAAGGTAAAATTTGCAGGTCAGTGTCAGGTTGTACGTTGATCAAAACATGATTCGCGACCGTAACAAATATGATTTTACAGAATTATAATAATGTATTTATTTTGTTTATAATACAACATTGATACTATTTACATTATATAAGTTAACATTTTAAATAATAATACATAAGTACACGTGAAAAAATAATAATAATTGAAAGCATCAATGAAATCCTCATATTAATCCTATTAATTGTTTCATGAAATAGTAATTCAATAGGATTATGTATGAAATTAAAAAAGTGATTCCGCGGGCTACCGTGGCGTTTCCCCTCTAACGGAACAACGCTGGGTCAAGGACGACATAGTTCCATATTATTGTGGGGTCTAAAATGGAACATAAAGGGGCAGCCCGTTATTCAGCTTACTGAAATTTCATAATTTATTTGAGGCAAATCGACGTAGTTCTGATAATTAAAGGCTCCTTTGGAAGGTTACTTGCCATCTTTAACAGCTGTGCAGTAATTTGAGAATTTTAGCTGCTTTACCCCGTTGACAGAAAATCGTGACTCGCCTGCCCAGCAGGAGGTGTTTCTCATCAGGAGAGGCTTACGACTTGGGATGTGAAGTGAATAGTAGCGCGCTATTCGATTTTCAAGCCGACTGATGAAAATCCAACAGCGTTATTGCCTTTATTTAGTGTTAGTGAGAAACCTTACACCCAATTTTATATTATCTTTGCAGTGTTCTGCAACATGCGGCCGCGGCTTCTCTCACCGCCCCCTCGTGTGCCCCGCACCAGACGAGCTGCTGTGCGGCCCGCGCCCGCGCGAGCGACACCGGCGCTGCCGCGTGCGCCACTGCGGCGCGCGCGCCCGCCCCGCCTGTCCGCCCGCCGACACCACGCAGTACTGCGAACTGTTTGACACCGACCAGCTCGCGAGGCACTGCCTCGTGCCGCCCTTCAGGAAGTACTGCTGCAACGCCTGCCGACTGCTCGAACGAAACCACTTCAGAGGCTACGGCTAACAGACCACACCTCACCTCAATCGCCACTTGCATTGGTGTGAAATCCCGGGTATTCGGACAGTTTTCTCTAGGAAAATCCCACCCGGGGTTGAAATAGCTAGACGAGCGGTTTGCCGCTTTTATATGGGAGTTATGACTCAAAACCGTCTTAGTCGTTTGGGGGTAAGATGCGACGCCCCCTCGGAGGATCACAGGCGTATACATGTTGTTCGTTCGAATGGAGATTCCGTGTCAGTGTAACCAGTATTTTGTACGTTGTTTTTCATATTTATAAGCATTTAGTATTAAAGAATATAATATCTAATAATAATGCGCAACGAAGTGCCATAATGTATTGTACACTACTTCACGTAATAAATGTGCTATTCTTATAAAAAAATGTATTTTCTTAATAAAGATTATCAAACAAAATTCTCTAAGTCAGTCTAAGAAAACACTTTCAAGAGTGTGTTCTTAATTACCTGCAAATGCTAAGTGAACGTTGGCTTCGCTTCATATAACCACCTTACATTACATAACACACACCCCAGTCTGCAATCCAAACATACTTCTCCCCATCGAACTCGGAGAAAAACATAATTAATTACGACTTAATTAAAAAAACAAGTTACACACACACATGCACAGTTTTTCAGGTTATGCAAACAGACGGCTGATGAAAAAAATACATCGTGCTAGTGCTACCTTTGATTGGTTTTATTTGGTTCGATCGTTCGTCCTCGAGCGTTCCATTTCATTAATAACGAAGCAGATCGATATTTTATTGATAGTTCAACCTTGCATCGAGGTGTGGGACCATTTTGTGCCTTTCAGTAGCGACAGCAGCCAGTGCCTATTGCTTTCCAAGCGGCAGTGAGGATGCTTTTTACCTATTCCTATAACTACCCTCATATACCTACGCTAGTAGGCATCAAACTATTTTCGAATAATAATGTTGCGAGGATAAATATGTTGCGAGGAACAGTCGCGGTAGATATGACACTTAGTCGAATCTACGAGTAGTTTGTACTAGAGGACCATTACCTACTTAGTTGGAAACACGGCAGGCAGAGAGAAAATAATTGCTTACTCGTGCAATCTGAGAAGGTAAAGGACTAAATAAAACTGGAGCTAAAGAAGAGCCGTGTCTTCCAATTACGTAAGCCGTAAAGTCTCGGAGAATATAAGAGAGATAAGGTATGATTTGTTTTGAGGATAGTTGCTTTGTATTAAGTAAATTGGTTACAGTTTAAGATACATCATAGATAGATAAAATAGCATAATATCGCGCGTGTCTTCCCCAAAGGGCTAGACAGGAGTGTACCTACCTACATAGATAAAATATGCTTAAAAATACAGTATTCTCCATATGACACCTAACGAGCTTTAGAAAGAGGCGCTCACATAAGTACCTAATATGAGTGACACAGACCACGAAAACTATTTTGTGTTATTTTTTTTGGTCGCAGTAATAATACGTTGTTTACTCCTAGCTCTGCATTTTCCTCATTAACATTTTTCACGCATCTTGCACGAGATACGAAATATTTGCGGGAAAAATATTCTCAACTTCGTTTTTCCAATATAGCTGCAAACATTTTACTCGTTCGTAGTTTTTATTACATAGCCAGCTCTAGTGGTTTTTATATTAAAAGTGGGTATATAAGGAAACGGCACGGTTGCTCTATTTAATACTTAGACCGGACGTGACAAAAAGACTAAGTGCCTATTCCGAGCATCATTATCATGCACTACGAGATCGTTATCGGAAAATGTTGTAGATTTCCTTCGTTAAACCTACAAAGAGCCATTTGAGCTTATTGAATTCGGAGCCTTTAGTTTTCAATTCCACGTTTGTACCTACTACTGAACATATCAGGAAAAGAAAAACAAGGGTCGAGTAGTGTCGCAAATTTCCGGAAGTGCTGTCCCATAAAGTGGACGGCGTATTCGCTCAGTTTACGAAACTCGCTTTGTCGAAATATCAAAAGTTAGAAGGATTCTAAGTGCGGACGAGAACTCGAGCCCGACGGTTGGCAGTCCGGACGTAGGTATCCTTAAATTTTACATCCGACGACCAGTTCAAACTTGGATTGGAAATTGGCTATAAATCAACATTTAACGCCCGAACACGTTAAACCCTTGATTCGATCAGCAGACAAAGCTGAAGCTGTTAATGTTTAAACAAACAACGGTCCATTATTTGATTAGGTGCCGTGATTAGAAATCCAATACATCGTGTATTGCTGACGCTTGGAAGCTAACGTTGTGTGCCAATAACGTATCTGTAGTGATTTGTATTGTTGTCAACACGTTATATCAATGTCCTGGTTCGATCAAATTACCGTGTAATGTTTGTGTTCTTGTTACATTGATATTTAACTACTTACCTAGGGTATGGCCTATAACTTTTATTTTTCCTATTTGTTAGCCAAGGTTGAATTAGCTCTTCATACATTATAAATCAAGGTTTCATATACATATTATACACACAAAGTCCCAGAAACTTGTAAGTGAATCATAGTATTGGTACCGTCAAGTTCGGAACTGATTAAATTTTCACCATGCCAAGCCGCGGCAGACAGACTGAGTTGAATACTAATCGCTAATTTACTTCAGTTTGAATAAACGGCGTATTATGTAATCAACAGAAAGGCTTTAATTCTCTGAATCGAATTAATACGTTTAGACAGCACGAACCTACGACGTAAATGTTACGTTAATTCAAACGATTTTTTAATTTAAAATACCCATTTTGATTAATTTTTTTACGCCAAGTCCGATTAGTATCACCCATAGAATTGCATAATCAGCCTATAATGTTCCCACTGCTGGGACGCAGGCCCCCTCTCTTTGAGAGGGAGTGGGCTGTAATCTACCACACGGGCCCAGTGCGGGTTGGTAGATGTCACATATTTTTGAAATTTTGGTCCTATAACATGCCGGTTTCCTCACAATGTTTTACTTCGCCGTTTTGAGAGCAGTGGTGACATAATTATTTACACAAAGTATCACCCAAAGTACCTACGACTGGCCCACCTCTGCTCATGTATCACCCAAAGTACCTACGACTGGCCCACCTCTGCTCTTGTATCACCCAAAGTACCTACGACTGGCCCACCTCTGCTCTTGTATCACCCAAAGTACCTACGACTGGCCCACCTCTGCTCTTGGATCACCCAAAGTACCTACGACTGGCCCACCTCTGCTCTTGTATCACCCAAATTACCTACGACTGGCCCACCTCTGCTCTTGTATCACCCAAAGTACCTACGACTGGCCCACCTCTGCTCTTGTATCACCCAAAGTACCTACGACTGGCCCACCTCTGCTCTTGTATCACCCAAAGTACCTACGACTGGCCCACCTCTGCTCTTGTATCACCCAAAGTACCTACGACTGGCCCACCTCTGCTCTTGTATCACCCAAAGTACCTACGACTGGCCCACCTCTGCTCTTGTATCACCCAAAGTACCTACGACTGGCCCACCTCTGCTCTTGTATCACCCAAAGATATGAGTAAAGTCATAAAACTAAATAAAAATCTTATCTTATAGTATGTAGTTTCGAGTAGGTATTTTCAATTATAAAATTATTCGAATTTATGTTATGGTAACCCCGCGCGTTCGTGCTAGGCGTACTGGCTGGTCAAATACCGAGAACCCATTACTGTCGGGTCATGTTGTATTGAAATATTCACACTACACTTCGAATTGTTGACTTACCAACTAATAAAGGTCTGTTCAAGGAAAAATCCGACCAAAAGCTTAAACGTTCCTGAGGTTCTTGGAAAGCTTTTCCCGCTCCGAAGGCAGCGCCAATCGTTGAGGAAAGAAAAACAAAAGGATATCTACTTACCCGAGATTAAGTTAGTGTGTCTGAGTAAATATAAATAGATTACGAAAGGCTCCAAAAAGCTGTGTTTAAGATACGGTAAGATGACTAATTTAGTGCCCGTTCTTCTCCATAGAAATCTATGATTTAGAATGGGTAACTAGCTTCAACTTTCTGACTAACTGACCGAGTCTTTAACCATTCAAAAGTGCCTGTAAATGGTTTAATTGCAATAAATGCTTTGAGTTGGAGTTTGATTTATATTTTACTAGCTGCTCGTGCCCGGCATCTCCCGAGTGAATTTCATGTCTCTATATCCAGTGGTTTAACATACAAAAATACCATCAAAATTTCCGACACATCGGTTAATTTTCCAAAAAAAATCTTTCATACAAACCCTGACAATTATGAGCACATAAAAAATCTGTGAAATCGGTAGAGCCGCTCTCAAGTTATCTTTCATACATTCGGTAATAGATTTTTATTTATATAGGTAGATAGATATTTGTGTTTACAAACGTCAGTTCAGCGAGGACAAATAGTATGCTAAATTCGTCAAAGGATTTCTGAGTAAAATCAGCTTTGATGGAGTTCTTGTTTAATTAAACGTTAACACAATTTCGTATTTATTGAGGGAAAAGTTGTGATCAATGATGAGATTAATTCTCATGTCAGTAATTCGGACGATGAAGAATCGACCCGTCACCTAGAAATAATTCATTCGGGTTTCGAGAATTAAATCAAAAAGATAGATAAACACTGTGACCATCGGTCAGAGTCAGCTTCATAACACATTCAAATCATTAATCTGCTTGAGTACCTATGCGTATAAGCATACTGATGGCATTTAGACTTTCAGAACCAATTATTTTAAGCTCCGCCGTAGACATGTACCCAATCGTAGTCAGCCTATAATGTTCCCACTGCTGGGTCTCAGGCCTCCTCTCAGAGAGAGGGAGTGGGCCGTAATCCACCACGCGGGCCCAGTGCGGGTTGGTAGATGTCACATGTCTTAGAATTTTTGGTTCTAGGACATGCCGGTTTCCTCACGATGTTTTCTTTCACCGTTTTGAGAGCAGTGGTGATGAAATATTTTACACAAAGTAAAGCGCCTGTCTCGATTCGAAGCTAACCCACATGTACCCATAGATATGGTCAAATAGAAAAGATCACAAGATCAAAATACTAACATAACATATCGCATATGTCGTCTTGCCTATGGGTACATAGGTACCCAATTCATTGTTAGTGCCATTCGCTCGCAATCAAATAGAAATAATATGGAGTTATAGCATTCATCGGAATCGATTCCGGAAAACCTTTTGTACACGGTTCACCATTTTGAGGGGTCACCAAATGAACTCTGTAGATTTACATAACGATCCATCGTCCAAAATCACGATATTCCCGAATTTAATCAGTGAAAAGTGCTGGCTACAGTTTTTACTGGCAGAGAGATTAACGACGGATTATGACAGCTATCGTAGTAGTGAAAGCCGACTTTAAAAGCTATGAAAGCTTTATTAATTCTTCAGTTGACGACTCAAAGTACTTTATTTGGAAAAGAATTTGTTTGAACTCTTTTCCGCAAAAATAGAGGGTTCTTTTATGTATCTAAATTATACTTATATAGGTATATACATTTATTTTTTTTATAGTTCCGAATGAACAAAATTGACATCAAACGAGAGCACGATACAAAGTTTAGGAAAACAGAAACTTGTTGGAAAAACTGTGATCTGAAGTTCGTTTGCAATTTATAAAACGAAATGACAGTAATGACACACTGTGACGTCAGCTACGAATTATCAGATTGAACAATACCATTTTTCCTTTAACAAACATTTGACCGTCTCTTTTTTTAGGAATGAATAACGTGTGAATATTTTAGCGCGTGGTTTAGGCTTTTCATACCTTTTTTGAAGGACGACAAAATACTTCCTATTATGGTTATTTTGTCGGTTCTTTTATTACCTAAAAACAGGACTTTGTTTGAACGGTAAAACGTTCTGTTTCTAGTACATATAACAGAAACACGAATTAAATGCAGTTGTTATTTGAAAGCTCTTACTGCATAGTAATAGTTGTACAACCATCTGCGACACATTTCTGTTTGTTCCTACTAATGCTGAAGTTGCTTTTCATTTCAGTTCAAAGCTTACAAAATAACATCACGCCTGCATTTTCCGAAGAGATAGACAGAGGTATATAGAACATCCACAGATACACAGATACTGAGATATTCCTGATATAAAAATCAAGAACACTATTCCCGAATCAGCGATCGAACCCAGGACCTGAATAAAAGTGTATTTAATTCCAAATACCTACTAATGAACACAGCTCATAATTTAGTGGTCTATCCCCACCGGAAATCGTCGGTAGGTATACAAATCTAACGAAAGGCCCATCGAGACGTCACATCCTGAATGTGAGAGTTATTACGGCACAATCACGCCTGTAACTGTGTTATTAAGATGCCTCGTTTCTCCCGTCTTTATCTAACCATAATAACTGGGACGCAATAATATCGTTGCTATTCACTGCTATAATTTATACGGCGAACACATTATGATGTCTGTGTGTGGTGTATGTGCCTATATTTTTCGATATTCGCCGACATTTTTAAGGAAGTCTTAACATCAGTGCTTGAGGGACTTGTAAACCACAGGGGCAATTCCTGTATTTCTCAGTCCCAAAAACACCTCTAACTAAAAAAAAAAAAAAAAATGTTTGGCGGTGATGATCATTGTGATGAGATTTTTGGGAATTGGTCTTGGAATTGGTATGTGGAATGCACATGCATCTAATAGTCATCATTCACATGTTATCATTTATCATGTAAATACAAAGACAAACTCCTCCGCCGCGTATGTATGTTAGAACGCGATAAACAGCTAGTGTGTATAGCACGAAATACCTTCTAAACACCGTTTTTAGTGTGTGTACCTATTACTACCTATGACACACACTAAAACTGTGTTTTATCTGTACCTTTCCCTTTTGTCTCAAGCTCGGAAAAAATGGGTCAAGAGTACCTACTCCAGAACAAACACAAAGGATTGAAATCCGAAATCTACCTTTATTCTTTGAACACTCAACAATAATTGTCAGTCCCATCTTCTACTGAGAAGGTATAATGAAGCTGATTTCCAACTAGTTTGCAATTCAATAAATCGGGGATAACGACGCTTGAATTTAACTTCTAAAATGCAAATTCTGGACTCAACTTTCTGTAGGGCAGCCATTAAAACTGGCAGTTCTAGGAACATCGCAGAAAGACTTCGCGTTGTTTGAAATAAGAGTGCTTAGCGAGGGCGGGAAATTGGTACTTTAAAAAGAAATCGTTAGTAAGTACCTAAGTACCTACTTTCATCTTATTATTAGCAGAGAAAAATATCGCCCGCAGGATCACTTAAATATTGTGACTACGCAATAATTTTATCACAATAACAATGTATGACATAACGCAACAAGTAAGTAGGTATACAGCGTATCAGATTTAAGAGTGTGCGACAGACCATGAAACTGAACATCTTCCTCCAGGGGATCAAAATCGTATACGCGAAAAAATAATCAGCCGTCCCATACGTTCAGGTCATGGACGTCCATGTCCATAAGATGTATGGGCAAACGTGCACGTACAACGTTATCATGAACGGAAGCGTATTCATATATTTCCATGCATTTTACTTCCCTGTGTTACCGTGGACGTCCAAAATAATATCGTTACGTTAGGGATTACGTTACTTTGCGTACAAGAGAAGAACAATACATATACAGCGCGGCTGACGGGAGAATGCGTTCTTGACACCTGTCAGATTCGTACAAACGCATACGTGTTTGGCAAATTTGATCTTTATTAGTTACTAGAAACTTCGCACTGACAGCTGTCAGGAAAGCGTTATTTCGACGGGCAGACTGTAAAAAGCCAGCTTTCAGCAATAGAACGACATTCTAATGGTAATGTTTTAATTGCTGCAACTCCTGCTATTCTGCATAGTTATGCATTTGCAGAACAATATCGGTTAATTTATTCATGTTTGTTCCGGACTATCAATTCGTGGCTTTGTTCGGCAGTGACGTCACCGCATGCATTGTTTGCACATTTGATTTATGGCCAGGTGACCTTCCAGCTTCGGTACTGCGAGATAAACATATAACCTGCAACTATATTAAAATGTATTTATGTAATAGATAGACATACTTACAAATAGACAACATCAAGAAGATGATAGCTAAGGATTTATTTTTCCTTGAAATGCTCTTTATATACTCCAAGACCGACGTAGCTTTGTTAAAGATAATCCCTTTAACAAAGCTTCGTGCGTTTGAGTTTCAAATACTTAATGTGCACTTTTATAATTTCTATCGTGAATGGAAATATATTTATATAGACGCTTGTTTATTTCCACGATAACGTTATACATGCACGTAATTCCATACATTATATGGGCGTGAACGTCCACGATAATATCGTCACGTTAGAAATAAAAAAAGTGCACATTAAATAATTACGCACGAATATTTCGATTCACCATCGCTACTTATTTATTAACTATTGTCATAACAGCCAAACAATTTAATACAAAGCAAAGCTATAAAAACATTACCTAGCTACAAAATCTGTCACAAACAGGCATCTGAACAAAATTGTAATTTGTAGGTACCTGAAAAAAAATTGCTGCTCCATTTTGGCGCGAATACCGCTGACTGCGTACCGTTCACTGTCAGAGTGAACGGAATCATAGTCGACGAGATCAATACCGCCGGCTGGCGGCTACACCATCGAGTTTCTATGGCTGCTGTCATATTGAAACAGAAATTGTTTGTAGTTACACCACTTTATTGAATGGTGTGAAACCACAACATCCGTTAACATAGGTAACCATAGCCTGGTATTAAAAAGATTACTTCAATTCCATTTATAATGGTTCCACACATGTAACACATGAACAAAGTGTTGTGCTACGAAACTGTGTAAAAGTGCCAATTGACACTATTCTTAGTTATAACATAATCTATCTCGTAAAATATTAATTTACTATTAGTCTATTAGGCAAGATGGTAATCAATAATTACTAAGAACTTTAGACAGAAAAAAAACCTTTCAATTCAAAGTGTTTCGTTGTGAAACACAAGACAGATAAAACAAACAGTACAGATAAAACAGCTATAGTCAGCTGTCACCTGTCACTTAAGCACTAAATAGGTACTTACGAAAGCAGTGAAGTAAAGTTGTTTCACTTAAGTTCCATCAGCCTTTTTATTATTGTTAAGCATGCGTTTGACTTCCTGAAAGTCTAGGTTTTCATTCAATAGGATGTAGCATAAACTTGCAACAAAGTACTATGTATGAACCCTTAGATGTACCTACATATGATAAATACTGAAGTGAAGTAGAAAATCATATAGGTTTACACATAATAATATCGTAGCTGCGTTATGAAAGCTCATGGAAGTTATGGCGGAACACAGTTTTCCAATATTAGCTGTGAGCGGAAGGTTTCTGTATAAATTTCTATAACTGTGATAGTTTATTGCAATAAACGGTTTAGTTAACCCAGTGCTATGAGTGCCTTCCATAGTACGATGAATATTGTAATAGGAGTTAAAGTATGAAATTGCCGTTTAATTGTAATAGGTACTTCGAATTGACATAGAACCTTCATGGTTTGAGATTTTTGGGTGAAACTTTTTTCACATGGTACCTATAAAGTTCTTCTTTTGAAAAATGTGCAACATTCGATTATCGACTTACAGTTGTTTTTTTTATTCAGCTTAGACAAGAAAGATGGATACTTCGAAAATTCGAGTTATTTTTTAATACGAGTTCCGACGCGGAACTAACGCGGCAGAAACAGCTTGCAATATCAATATTGCGTTTGGAGAGGGGACTGCTAATGAACGCACTGTGCGATTTTGGTTTAAACGCTTTCGTGATGGAAAAGCAAAGCTTAACAATAAAAAGGTAATGGTAACTGTTTGGTGGTCTCAGCATGGTGTTATTTTCTATAGCTTTCTCCGATCTGGTCAAGCAATAACGGCAGATGTCTACTGTGCCGAACTCCGAACAATGATAGCAAAACTAGCAGTGAAACAGCCCCGACTCATGAATCGATCTTCACCATTATTGCTCCATGATAACGCGAGACCTCATACAGCACGAGAAACCGTTTTAACTCTACAGGAACTGCAATTAGAAACCATTCATCACCCTCCGTATTTGCCAGACCTTGCTCCAAAGGACTACCATTTTTTTCGTGATTTGGACAATTTTCTACGTGATAAAAAGTTTTCTTTTCAGGAGGCAGTACAAAATGCTTTCACACAGTTCGTCGTATCTAGATCACGAGAGTTCTATCGCAAAGGCATAAATGACCTTCCTATTAGATGGCAGCAATGTATAGATAATAATGGTAATTAATTTGATTAAATAAATATGTTAAATTAAAAAAAAACGAATTTCAATTTTTCAGTACCAATCGGCAATTTCATACTTTAACCCCTAATATTAGAAGAGTGCTTCGGTAATGTTCTAGGAAACCAAAACCTGTAAAAGTCTGAAGATTTAAAGGCGAAACGTGGGTTAATTATAGATACACCCCTGCCTTCCCTCGGGGAACACAGGTGTGATGTTATGTTATGTTGTATTTATAGTTAGTCATGATGCCATAGGTATTTATACTTTACAATACTGATGGGATTAAAAACTATGCTCAAGATCTTCATTACATCATCCTTTTAATTTTATAAATAAAATTTATAGGTTTCACAAATTAACCATTAGAACCGCCATTACAAAGTCAAAAGTGTTCTAATTCGTTTCAAAAGCACTTCGATAAAAGATTCTTTAAAAAACAAGATGTATTTAGGTACCGTACTGTCTGCGAAGCTGCCTGTAATCTCAGTGTTCCGGACAGAAATGAGAGAACGGGACGATCGCCGCCTTTGTCCCCAACTCAATCTGCAGAAGTACCTATCGAACTTAAGAAAAAAACAAAATACGAAATAACACAAACGGTAGGAAAGTTTCCTCAATTTTCTCCAGATTTTATAAAACGTTTGCACTTTTAAGTCTTCCTTGTAATTGGGAACATTTGTTTTTATTAATTGGCGCTTAATATTTCCTACTCACTTATTACTCGCCAGACAGAAAAAACGTGAATAATGCAAACATTAGAGACGTAATTAAAAAGCTATTTGCTCTTACGACACGCGGGGGGGTTGTTTCAGTAAATTGTTTTATGAAGGGATGATGGAGGGACCTGCAAGATGAAGAAAAAGCAAGGGTTTTTTTACAAGCGAAAAGTCACTTATTTTGCTATAGACAAGTAATTATCTCAATTTGAATGTTAAAACTATCAAACATAGAAATCTTCACAAACTTCTGTCATAATAATGCGAAAAATTAAAAAAGCGTTCAGGAGTGCTCTCATTTAGCATCTGAAACACCACGATTATTTATTTAGCGGAATATTTATGCCACCCGAAGTACGCAAACCGAATTAGTATGCCATTAAGTGTAAGTCCCGCCCCTGTCACAGACAGGCATCTATCCAGTCTAATCAGACTTGTCCTAATAACTCCGACAGACGTCAGCCGACCAATCTGAATGGCGCACTGTATCTGTGTTTCGGGTTTAATTTCCGCTGCCCCTTTTTCTAGTTGCTCGAAAATGTTTTCGATCTCTGACTAAATAGAGATTTAATCGAGTGAAGCCGATGAAATTGTCGGTACAACAAATCTATACGAATTAGGTTTGTTATCTATTTTCAAACTACTGCAGTTTGATGAATATGCTGATTCGAAAAAAGGATTTTAAAATTCTTGCTTTTTTTTAAAGTAACCGTTGTTGGATCGAATGGAAAATGGAACGTTGAATGTTAATGAATATGGAGTATTTAGTTTCGGTGTAACATGGGCAAATCGTCGCTATGAAATATTCACACAAATCCATTTTGAAATAAACATTTTAGTTTATATTCTTCCTCCTACACTTACATAACAACAATAACGAGAAATCTAACATAATATTTTTTGCTAAGTAATCGTCTTCTAAAATAATCTCATAGACTCATACTTTATTATTCATAACTTTAACGAATTCATTTGATTACCTAACTTAAAAGTAGGTGTTACAATAGTCAACTATGACTGGAAGTAAAAAACAGTAGACTATACCTTATAATAATAATTTTGTTTTTTACAAAATGTTTAGGAATTCAATTCTTTCCAATACGATTGAATCTTAAACACCAAACCATAGTCCCTCCTAAAAGATACTCGTACATCAGTTAGTTTACTTTCCCCTTGAGTTCAAGATAATCTAAAAACAATTCGGCGACATCTCGTTTGCCGATAAAAGCGCTATTTCGCTGAACGGTTCGGAACAAGGTAAGTATATTATTTCGACCGATAACTTAACTAGATGGAGAGGTTTATCAGTGATGAAGCGGATAAAGTGTATAAAGTCGACAAGGTAAGCGGTTTCAGCACAAGACAAGCTGCTTGAGGTCTCAAATGCTGGTTGAAGCTTACAGACTTACGAGTACTTGACCAACGATCTGTAACTAGCAAACGTTTAGCTTTCACTCACAGACGCTATTCACTTCAGCTTAAACCGAGCAAACTGGAAACCAATTAAATTCTGCAGGTCTTGGTTATTTGTGTAAGCAATTAAAATAAGAAATATTCATTCATCTTGACAAGAATTCTCGAGAGGTTGCAAATCGGATATTTTCGTTTATCCTTCCACCTTCCGTTTTTACATATTTCCAAGTGATTGAGCCCGAAAAGAAAACCCACAAAATACGTAAAATGACACGGAAAAAAGCAGATAATTTGGAGAAATATTAAATTATGATGACTCTAAAAGGCAAAGGAAGATAGAAAATTAAGGTAACAGTCGACTTTTAACCCTCAAGCGTATACATTTAATGACGATTACATAAAACTAAATCCGGTAAAGGACAATAAGCTTGCCCCTATTCCATGGGAGTCAACATAATGTGGTTATACACACCTCTGCCTAGCCTTCTTCGAGAAATACAAGATGTATATACAGTCTCGATGCATTTTATATCACAGTCCAATTTTACAATTCCCCACTTCAGCCGTTGTGCACTATAACTTCATCATCGCCTCCTTAGGAGCTTTTAGGAGAGTTGCAAGCCGTGACGAGGGTAGCTAACCAAGTTACCCGGCCATTGGTCACGCCACTTCTCTCAATGAAATAACATTTCACGTGAATTTACGCGCCACATTACTTTGGCTAATGTTCTTTCACTTAGTTTTGTGTTTTAATGCTTTATCCAATTGTTTTCTTACTACCGAGGATTTTTTCCGACTTATTTTCCTCCAATACTGTAGAAAATCAACAAAATACAAAGTAAGCGCAGAATGGTGACCAATATCCACTATATTTCTTTGTCGGAATTTATTGAAATGGCTACTATATTTCAGGCAATCGAGAACCCTCCGTGCATCAGAAAGTATGTTAAGCCGTTGGTGCCGGCTGTCGTTCGTAAATGTTTTGACAGTCGTTGCGGGTCGGCAGACGCTCGAAAGTCCGAAAACCAGTCTCACCAATGGGTATCGTGTTACACAGTAACTATGTTGTGGAGCTCAGATAAGCGCTCCATGTAAAATACTCTATATTTAGCTGCATCCGGTTAGACTGGAAGCCGACCCCAAAATAGTTAGGAAAAGGCTCGGTACATTGATAGACTATATGTATTTCAGGCAAAATAGCGGGAATCACATATTTCCGTTACTACTAAAACCGAGCCGAGCACGAATAAATCGAATTCTATGTTTATGTTGCGTCGGGTAGTCTTCATAATTTAAATTTTCGGTCGGTTGGTCATTCTGAGTTGCCAGTTCATTGAATTAGCAGTGACGCGACAGCTTTGTTCGCAGATATTATTATATTCCGGAATAATTAATGGCCGCCGTATTTCCTGTTACGTAACATCTAAATGAACTTGTTATAGACTAGTTAATCTGCTGAATTTCAGGAATTCATTATACTTAGCTGCATTGGTATCAATTATAATTATTGTAGGTACATAATTATAAGTAAATACAGGAAATCATGAAGCTGATATGCATTAGGGACTCCGGTACTATTTTAGTTAAAATAAGGCTAATAATTCTTAAAAAATTAGGTGTTAAGTGTATAAAGTAATTATTAATCAGTATTAAAGGACTCTGTAATGAGAAATTAGCTGAGAAAACAATAAATCCACGGTCGCATAACTCGGAAGTTTGGAAGTAATTACAAGAGCGCCCTGAGCTCGAACTGAGGGTTACATTCGAAAGTCGAGAGCAAAATTAATAGAGCCCATCGTCCTTCAAACTTTACTACAACACATCATACAAAATATACCGTAAAGGAAATAATCGCACAGTAATATGACAAGAAATTGTATCTTTGTGAAATAAAGATGACGATGATGTGATCATATATAATGCTCAAAGCAAATACACATATTATATTTCTTGTGTACAGCTCAAGCGAACTTCATTGGTTTAGGATACTCTCCGTGTCCGTGGGACTCTTAGGCTTTAAGATCTTCCCTTGTTGATTTTCTAGCAAATAAATATTTTTAATTTGAATTTGTTTTTGTCAACAAAAGAGATAAGTATGCAGGGTCGTCGTATATAGTTCAAGTTTAGTAAGAAACCGATGGATGTTTTCGAATTAAATTTAGTTTGATAAATGAACTGTTTGTTTTCTATTCATTAAATACAATTTTATCCGAAATATCCATCGGTTTCTTACTAAACTTCAACTATATCCGACGACCCTGCATACTTATCTCTTTTGTTGACAAAAACAAATTCAAATTCAAATTAAAAATATTTTGTTAACGTACGTCTTTGTTTCTTTGTAATTTTATTCAAACTACCTCATCACCTGCCTAGCCTTTTCCCAACTATGTTAGGGTCAGCTTCCAGTCTAACCCGATGCAAGTGAATACCAGTATTTTACATGGAGCGACTGCATATGTGACCTCCATAACCCAGATTGGGTAATTCGACACCCCTTGGCTTCAGACTTTCGGGCTTCTAACGACCCGAAGAACTGTCAAAGATCCACAAATGACAGCCGGGACTAACGGCTTAACTTGCTTTCCGAGGCACGGAGGGGTCTTGGTATGTAAAGATGGTCACCCATCCACGGACCAACCGCGGCAAGCGTAGCTTAACCCGATCGATCGGCCCGTGCGGCTGTTATTACGTAGTCACAAACCGGGTCCCTGCTTCTTAATTCAAACTACCTATATCCTGAAAACACAATAGTGTTCTGTGTCTATTTCAAGGTATGCACATATTATAAGATAAGTCATTGGCAAGATAAGTCGATCGCCTCGGTATATTTCCATAGGAAAACATAAAATAAGCTTGAAAATGTGCTTTTATAAATCTTTTCTTGCTACTCCTTAAAATACTTTGAATGGCAGACTGGTTCGAATATCGTTATTCTCAGAGAGCGCTTATTTTCAGGACATAAACTTTAACGTTCCCGTCTCAGGATAGAATTTAGTTTTCGCTTGTTAGGCACATTTGGTACCTTGTTATTTGAAAAAATATATTTGTTTTTACTAGACTAGCAGTTGCCAGGAACTGTGTCCACGTAGTAGATAAATATTATTTTAGTTACGCGGTAGAAAGTTTTGTCCGAAAACAAAAACAAAGTCATAAAATCCTATTTCATCGCCCGAGGGATTTCCTGACGGATTGAATTTTGGACGTAACTTTTTTGGCCTCTCGTTCTTTAGTGACCTTTTAGACCTTCATGGATGCTCACAAAAAATTGAGGAGTTACATTAACAAGCCATGCTAATATAATTATTAATATTTTTGAACCTTTGACATCGATAATTATTTTCATGTAAAAAAATTAAATTAAAAATTTAAAAGCCCCCAACACAAAATAATTAATAAAAATAGTACGAATGTAAAAAGCCTAAAACAATTTAAAAAAAACTATTGAAAAAATTGCCACAAATAGAACAAAAAAGTATAAGAAAAAAAAATCCCTGAAATTATGACCCTTACGTAGGGGTGTGTGTGTGTGTATGTCTGTCTGTGGCATCGTAGCTCCCGAACGGATGAACCGATTTTGATTTTGTTTTTTTTTGTTTGAAAGGTGAATTTGTCGGGAGTGTTCTATGTTTGATGAAAATTGGTTTTTCTGGTGTCATTTTGTGTGGCGGCCATCTTGGATTTGAAATTTATCATAGTGTATAGTATTCTACTAGTCAAGCCCTTTCATTTGATACCCATATTGAGGGAGTTGTGAAAAAATATGTAATCCGCCATTTTGTGGCGGCGGCCATCTTGGACCGATTTTCATCAAACTTAGCTAAGAACACTCCCGACAAATTCACCTTTCAAACAAAAAAAACAAAATCAAAGTCGGTTCATCCGTTCGGAAGCTACGATGCCACAGACAGACATACACACACACAGACACCTCAAACTTATAACACCCCGTCGTTTTTGCATCGAGGGTTAAAAATACAGAATCTGTAAAACAAGTTGACATCGTATGCCGGATGTTATTTCACTTGAAATGCGATCGAACCGAGAAATCCGAGAGAGGAAAAGGCAATCGGCTAATTGGAGGGCTGCGTCGGCCATCAGTCGTCGGGCGGGAAATCAACGGGAGCTAATGGCGTGAAATAATGTGGTCTCCTCTCAAGCCGTCAGTGTTTTATATTACTTCGCGGTATCTATAAGTAAGTTTATTTATGTTTGATTTTTCTGTGAGTTTCCTTCTTTTTCGAAACATATCGAAAATTGGTCGTCTTTTCACATGGTTAGCAACGTGTACATGTTATATTTTTATTCTGTTTTTGTTGTTGTTGTGAACATAATATTGTTAAAGTGTATATTAACCAGGGTTTGGCTCCAAGTCCCGGGACATCTCGTGTCGTATGCTATATAAGTGCAGACTTTTTGGAAAACCTCTCTCGTATCCAAACGCCAGAATGTTCTTCTTGTCCGGTGGCATTATTAGTCAAATTGGAAACTGATTGTCGAACAAAAAGACCTGTGGCTGTAAAAAAATAGTACTTTGGTTTAAATTGAATTTAAACAAAACACGAAAATCCACTAGAAATGCGACGTTGCCAGCCCACACGGGATGAACGCTATTAATGCTCCGTTTTTCTCGCTTATTTTATTAAATCAGCAAAACACTCTAACTGCATTTTTTATTGAAAGAAGAAAGAAAGAAAATAAGTTTAATTGCGGTAAACATGACGCAAAAAACACCATAAAACACAAAAAAAAAAAAGAAATGGTTGGGGGAAACATGCGCCACATCCACGCAAAACGGCTATCGCTCAGCATTATGCTGCGACCCTATGCAAGACAGCCCCAGCGCTGGTTTTCAGCGACAGCCGGCACATTATCCGGCATCGGGCGGGATATTGATACATCTGGCCCAAAACAAACTCTCGAAACGAATTTTATTCTGGGAATTTTAGAAGTCCCGTGACGTCCCGGGACTTTGCGTCTGTCAATACTTCCCATTAAACCCTAATATTAACTATTTCTAAAAATCATATTTTACATCGTCTGTGTTTTCAGCGTAGAAGACATTTCATTGTATAAAGTTTTAACTTGCCTTTGGCGAGATGTCCGCCCCTTTTTTGCCGGTTACAAGTTAATATACCAGAATAACAACTGAGTGAGCTGTGCGGTCGTTTATGTTTTTAATTTGTCTTATCAAGGACCTGGGGAGTCATCATTGTTCCAGGGTGATAAAGAAATGGCGATATACGTTCTGTCATCACCGTTTTAAGGCAAAAAGGAGATGACACTACCTTACTGTCAACCTGTAACAATTTGTCTTCCACAGCGCCTTTATTTCTTGCAGAGTAAGAGCTGTTTCCGTAGTACAGACGCCATCAAATCAAGCTACTACAATCTGTTAAATGTCTTTAAAAGATTTTCAACTTTGTCGCTGAAGCATTAGGGTTCAAGATTGATTGGGAAAATTTGACAGTTTTGGGTATCTTGACTTGCTGGCGTCTGTACAAAGTGTTACTACAGATGCCTGGTTACTCCCCGTACCATTCTTTGTAGCTTGAAAGTGAGAAGTTATCGTCCTCAAAATGTAAGCCGTAAATTGTATCGTGTCACTCGTCGTGGTGTAAGGGTTGGTGATTTTCACCCCACAAAGCTCACAAGTGGTACACAATGCATGGTACTGGCACCTCGCACTCGACATGACAGGGCGCCGGATCGCTTCCGATCCGAACGGGATTTTCTGTGCGATTCCCATTTCAACGAATTTTGTACTCGCTCTCTATAATAGCGATCGACATTCGTTCGTCGCAATTTAAAAGGGATGTTCGCTAATCGGAAAGGAGGAATTTAGGTTAATAAACTAGTTTAATTTCACTACCGCTTATTTTCTATCATCAGGACCACACATGTCCACTGCTGGACATAGACATGATCTTTGCTGCTAAATTCATCTCATACAGCTATAGAGGTATTAAAAACAGGGTGTAAAGTTCAGTCATACTCCATAGAAAAAGGAGGATCCTCCGACCAGAAGGGTGTCGTGTCTGGCGGCAACTGCCCGATCAGTCATGTCGGGCCGTTGTATATATGCTAGTTGCACGGTAAACTGTGCTTGCGAGATGCAGGATTTTGCGTGACGTCAGTGTGACGCGTAGTTCGCATGTGGCGTTGTAGATACCGCTACACAGCTGATTTCAGTCACTCAAACACCCGCAGCTTTGGTAATCAATAAAACCGAGTGAATGCGTATAATACAGTAAACATTACATTCTTTTCCGGCAACAAACGATATTATTTCGTTTCGTCCCGATTCACCCCTGCATCCCTATTCACCCCTTTTGACGGTATCTATTTGTACTCAAATAAAGTTTCTTTACATACTTAAAAAAGAAAATATAAAGTCCAAATTCCGAATTGATGTAACAACAATGAATCTGGACTCCAAATCTGTTGAAAGTATTGACATTTACAGGAGTTTCGTTTACTTTTTTCTCCAACATCCCTCCCTGCGTGAGTGCAGTCCCTGCAAAAGCTTTTAACCCCTTCTACCTATCGCCCTCGCCAACATGTTAGATTAAAAAAATGTGGGAGCGAAAGTAGGTCAGTCACGGCAACCATTGTAAAGGCGTCGAGGGTGTTAATCTGCTCATTACGCCTGAGAGCTTGGCTCTACAAGTTTTAAGAGAAAACAGTTTTTAAAAATGATCATCATCACGTGTCATGAACTGATAATTGAGAGTGTTTCCACTATTCATTCATTTTCCTGCCCCTATCCCAATTGATTTGGGATTGGCGCAACATGTCTATTTCTTCAGAGCCTCTCCACTATATTTGCATTTTATTATTATTCTTCATCTAAAAAGGTGTCTTAAAAGTGACAGGCGACAATCCGACAATTCGATTTCACATGTTTTTTTTTTTTCATAGTTTTAGTAATAAATTATTAGGCACCGACCTGTCGTAAAAATGTGTCAATTTTTTCTTGACAAGTATGGCGCATTATCAGTAAATAGGCCCCTGGAGTTTCCACCTAAACCCTTGAAAGAAAAGTCGTGAAATTCACTTACCTAACAAAATGTTGGTATGTATGCAATTTATTAAAAATATACCCTGTCCATTAGGTAAAACATTTTTTGACAGAGAATTCAATAGGATAAGGCAGTTTTTATATTTATTTTATACTTCATTTTAAAGTTAACTTTTACGTAATCTGGAATATCTAAGACAGCTGTCAAAAAATGGTTAACCTAAAGGACAGGGTATAATGCTAATCATAATTGAAACTGTAGACAATAAATTAGTTTTCCGTACGTAATAATGTCTATGGTCATAATTATTCGGTGCGTAGTCAGGATATTCTCGTTGGACGATTCAATGTGTTTGTGTTATTTTACATGGAGCGACTGCCTATCTGACCTCCACAACTCTATTTATCACAGTGTAATATATTATGTTTGGTGTGTCGATGTACTTATTTTACCCTTGACGGTACTTCGGGAAAGGATACTGAAGGAAGGGCAGGTACGGCATAAAGTTATTTTAGTCTGAATCGATGCGCAGTGAGTATCCACATTGCCTAGCCTTTATTGTGACGACGTAAGCGAAAATGCCAAGTTATGGATTATAATATTACATCTTACATTCGGTAATGTCTAAATAACAGCTTTTTACTAAATGCATATGATAGTATATAACAAAAAACCTATTTTAAATTTTTTTGTCTGTCTGACTGTTTGTTCCGAGGGCTCATCTCGGAGACGACTGGACCGACTTTCACTGGCAACTAGCTGATATTGTAAGTATGAGTAAATAAGGCAATTTTTATTTTAGAAATACAATAGGGTTCCGCTGCATCCGGTTAGACTGGAAGCAAACCCTAACATAGTTGGGAAAAGACTAGGCAGATTGAATAGGGTTCCGCGAAAAAAAATAAAACCCATGAAATCTAATTTGTTTTCCAATATGCACGCGAATGAAGTCGCGGGCACAGCTTGTCTTTTAACAAAAGTCTGCATTGCCCTTTACTCACGCTCCATGTGAAAACTATAAATATTAAGTGTAGGTAGTACTTGAAAATGATTTCTAGATATTTTAATTAAAGTCTGCTTTTCCCTTTATGTAGATAAGCTCCATGCTGAAACTGAAAATACATATTATAACAAATAGGTACAGTAAAATTACTGAGTAAATATGAAACCTTTTTAATCAGCATTCCACAATCTTGATTCCCTGTCACCTAGCAACCTTAATGATTCTAATCAGTGTAGTGTCATATCATAAAGGGACCCGGAATACACATACATAGGTGCTTCTATTATGGTGGGTAGGCAGGTTTGTACGGTCACCAAAGGAGATAAATAACCAGGGTCGTCTGATATTGTTGAAGTTTAGTGAGAAACCGATGGATGTTTTCGAATAAAATTTAATTTATTTAATAGAAAACAAATAGTTCATTTGTCAAATTAAATTTTATTTGAAAACATCCATCGATTTCTTACATAGAAATGTAAAAGTTCCTACGTCTTTAACTTTCCTATATCTTACTAAACTTCAACTACATATATCCGACGACCCTGATTACTTATCTCTTTTGCTGACTGTACATTGTGAAGTAAGTTTTGATGGTAAGGCCGGCCCCATTGTTGTCAGAACTAAGGATTAGTTCGGATCTCCGGCCACAACGTCTCGTGTTTACGAAGCAGATGTTAAATTACATTTTGAAGAAGATTTGTTTTGTTTTGATGCGGATAATTATGTTTCAGGAAAAGGTTATCTTTAACAATCAAGCTTTATCAAAATAAAGCCATTCCTGAAACATAATTATGGTGACGTCGGTAAGCATACCGAGAACGTTTGTGGAATTGTTTGTTACTGTATACGACACGACAAAACATTTTTATTATAAAAATTTGCAAAGCAATAATAAATCCGTGGCGTCCGAGTAACTTTTATAAGATTGCTAAAGACGTAAGAACAATAATGCTAGCTGTCAAAAGTCACGTCGTGGTACGAATAGAATGAACTTTTAGAGGTGACGTCACCAAAACTGCTAAGAAGACAACTTTGTTTCAAGAATGTATTAAGCTTATTTTAAGGACGTCATGGTACGAAGAGACAGGATAAGATTATAATAATACTGTTAAAAGAGATGGTGGTAGGCAGGGGTTTCATAGATTTCTATGTCGTTACATTAAAAGTCACCCCTGACATTTAATTTTTAATACCATGTGCGCTAGTAAGTGAATATTTTGGACATTTTACGTTGCGTATTGAACAAGAAACGGTAAAGGAAAACATCGTGACGAAACCGGCATATACTAGAACCAAAATTTCGGACGTGATCCACCAACCTGCACTGGGCTCGCATGGTGGATTATGGCCCGCTCCAACACACAGAAAGAGAAGGCGTGTATCCCACCAGTGGGAACATTATAAGCTGACTGTGCATTGAACAAGAATTTAATAAAAACATAACATTTATTAAATTTATCAATGCGACAAAAACACGATAAACACAAGTTACGCGCGAAAATAAGCCTTTGTTAAACAGAATCAGGAAAAAGAAAATTAAAATTCCAGAAAGATAAAGTTAATCATATTAGCGTAAACAAAATGAAAGCCAACTTTAAAAACAAGGAGGATATTACTAAGTAGCTCGCTGACTTAACAAGTTTTTAACCAGAACGGGGAGAAATTTCACAACGCTTCAGTAGTTACCCAAGAATTCGACGTATTTCACCATCTTAAGCAATCTAATATTAAAACCCGCATAACTGATAAACAGGGCTTTATCAGTTATGCGGATTTGTGAAAAACAAAGTTGAGGGACTGTTGCACACCATTTTTTACAGCAGCATCAAATGTTGCTGGAAGCGTAGTGCGCGTCCTTTGTGTACCATGAATACAGAATAAAGCCTCGAATACACTAGGGGACAAATGGAGCGACATGTTGCGGAACATGACGCTCGACAACTACGTGAATGTCCCGAGAGAATATCGCGGAACATTTTCAATCAACAACCAATTCAGCCTATCGCAGTCCACTGCTGGACATAGGCCTCTCCCAGGCTGCGCCACAACACCCTATCCTCCGCCTTTCGCAGCCAGTCCGTCCCAGCAACCTTCTTAAGGTCATCCGGAACATTTTGCAGGCCTACAAATGGCGCGACACTGACGCAGGACGCGTGCGCTCGCTCTCGGACCGGGAGCAAGCAACATGTCCCGTAAAATGTTGCACGTCATGTTGCTGAACACAATGTCCCCTAGTGTATCCGAGGCTTTATTTGCAACAAATGCCATTCCAGCTCTGCCGTTGCAACACTGCAACATTTCATATTGCCCATGTTCCACTCATGTTTCCCGCAAAACTAAACATGTTTCAAAAACAATGTTCCGCAACTTTGTGCCCCAATGAATACATGCGATTGAACAAATTCTAACGAATGGAATTGATAAAATTGAATCAAGAAATGTGATTTTTATAGAAGTCGTCGCACCTGATCAAATGCGATTCGCTGCGATGACATCCTGACAGGCGCGCTTAACGACGTGCCATAGCGAAGTCGAGCTCATGCTGAGACAGCGCCGGATAAATTGAACGACGTTTTCTACATTTTTAAACGTCAGGTTTTAAAAATGTCGTTATAAAATCGTCATGTCATGTCGCCACGATTCTACGAGCATATTATTATTGCATGCTTGGTTTTATTATAGTTTTTGGTTGCCGCCATTTTAAGTCGGACATAAAAATCCAATGAAAGTCGAAGTATACTTTCTAAATTGGGTACTTCATTATCTCTTTGACTTCATTTAATCTTTTTGCCATTTCCATGCCTAATATTTTACCAATTTGCAATTTCAATGCTAGTCTAATTAATTTAATTCAATGTTATGTTATAACTAACAAGCTAACCAAACCCCTGAAAATATATTTGTACACCGGGAACGTCAGAATATTATGAACTATAAAACTATGATACAACTCTGTAATAATATTCTAACAATTAAATTAAATATTAGTTGCCCTTATGGGTTGCCAATCAATTGTTTTATATGTTCAAAAAATGTGTCTGCTCAACAAGGTAAATAACGCAATGAATGTTGTTGAACTGTCAAAATGAAGACCACACAATAACCCCCCTGGTCATTCATCATCGAAGAATCTAAAAACTCAAAGTTAATACATACTTATCGTAAAGTCTAAATCATAATAAACTAACGTCAGGTTTCACTAGTTAACAAGAAGACAGTTCGTTAATCTAAGATTAGCAAACATATAACACATTCTTCGTTAAGTAGACGAAGAATGTGTTAATATGATTCTAACCAGGCGCGAATTCAGAATCAAAATCAAAAGTAATTTATTCAAATTAGGCTGAGAATCAGCACTTTTCGAACGTCAAAATTACAAAAGACAGTCACCCAAAAACGCCCGCCTTTCACCACTTCCTAGTGCTATCGCTAGTGCTTCCTAGTTCTATTCAGTTCAACGCAAAGGATTTATACTCCGGTACCTACATTTATAGGTACATTTCTAGGTCGTCTGAGTAAAGCCTCCTTATACGTAAAATGTAGGTTGCAAGGAAAGCTTTTCTCTCGGAATATTCTAACATCCTGCAGTAAGCTTGCGTTTAGAAAATGATACGCGTATTGAAAAGGAATTTATAAAATACGTTTTAGAAATTGTATAAAGATTTTGGTATTTTTGTAATACCGGTTTAAGGAATATTTATTTATTTACTAGCGGACCCGGCAGACGTCGTCCTGCCCGGAAAAGCAGCGCCGCCTACCGGGTCGAATTGTGTATAAAAACCTTGTCGTGGCAATAACAAACACAAAAAAAAGAATTATCCAATTTGGTGCCGTCGATTGGAAGTTATGCGCGTACATACATTTCGGTGATTCATTTTTATTTACATAGATTTAGATGGAAAATGGAGAGGGAGGTCTTTTCCCTACTGTGAGACAATAAGAGCTAGTTAGATTAGATTATTAAGATTAGACAACAATTGTTTAAAATAATAACAATTGCTTACAGGCTAACACAACATGCACCATTACTGGCTTTACATAATAATACAAAGCCAAAAAGGATATTTACAATTAAATTTATTCGATAATTTTTGGTAATTCATACGTAAGTAACAATAATATTACATATACTATTTTATAGCTCATGTGACCTAAGCCCGCAGTTAAGTCGCGTTTTTCTGTGCAAAAATAGACTACTTAAGTCACAGAAAACCGTGACAAGTACGGGTTTAGATCACACAGTGCTATAATAATAATATACGGGTACCGCTTTATACTCGTGGTGGTAGGCATCCTGACTATTAATAGTTCAAACACACTTTACATTTAAATTTAAATCCACCTCTGCCGATCGATTCTGTAAAAATCTCAACGTGAAAAGTTAGGCGAAGTGAGCTTAGAGTGAGCTGTCAATAGTGTCAATCCCTAGCATTAGTTGGAATGACAGCTCACTCCACGCTCACTTCACCTAAGTTTTTACGGCGAGATGGTTACAGAATCGCAGTGCTGTACATTTGTGTGCTTTAAATATTAAATAAATAATAGTCACGTATTTGTCATTGGGTTAAGAGCAAGAAAATGATGATGCATAAGATAGCATAGCATAATCAGCTTATAATGTTCCCACTGCTGGGACACAGGCGGTGAGAGGGAATGGGCCGTAATCCACCACGCGCGCCCAGTGCGGGTTGGCAGATATCACATGTCTTCGAATAGGCTGTAGGTTCACCTCTGCCTCCACGCCGCAGTCCTGATTGAATTTTATCTTGTCACATAATTAATACAGCATGATTCTGAGCGTTTGAGTGATTGCCACTAATACAATAGGCTATTTTCCTAAAAAATTCTAATTAGTCCGTCAGTTAGATTATAAAAAAATATTGAACCCGTATTTTTTCTTTTGTCAATTATATAAAAAATGATGAAGATAAAGTTCCGCGTGACGTCACTTGCGACACTTTTGCAAGCAAGTGACGTCACGACCCCCCACTCCCAAATTTTGACGCGCTTTATCTTTGTAATTTTTTGTTTGATTGACAAAAGAAAAAATACGTGTCCATTATTTTTCGATAATCTAACTGACGGACTAAATATAATAATTATTTTTTTATCCAGGCAACTACCCTATTTTTGGTACTAGGGCATGCCGGTAACGCCGCATTCATCACGATGTTTTCCTTCACCGTTTTAAGAGCAGTGGTGATAAAATAATTTACACAAAGTAAAGCGCCTGTTTGGGTTCGAACCTACAACTCATAAAGTCGCAGCCGTTACCACTGGGCCACCACCGCTCTCCTGAAGAGAGAATGATGACGACTCACATTTCTTTCAAATCCTCTATCAGATTACTAAATATTTTGGAACCACCATTGCTTGTCATACTAAAAACATTTTAACAATTTCCTTCACCATTCTGCCGAAAATCTTTCATCTCTGAATTCGACCCTGCAAATTCCTCACAACATATTACACACAACTTTTATGGATACACCCGACATTATTAAGTACGCTTCATGTAAGAACTTACGAGTAGGTCACAGCTGATAGCCTTAACATTTTCTTGTTTCAATAAACAGAATACTGTTACAGCTAGTCTTGCGTTAGTAATCTAACTAGCTGGCTAGAGTCGTTCAGAAATAGCTGTTCTATCGATTAGCTTCACTAGATGGGATTTCTAGTCGTAGTCGCTACAAATAGACATCAAAGACTATCCTATAATTCATTAGGATTGCTTCTTTGTGCAGATTTATAAGCTTCGTAAAAATGTTTAGGTGTGTTATCTATTCTGCGGAGTAATTGCATAACACACTATCAGTACCAATCGGTTTCATTTTGACAGTTCAACAACATTCATTGCGTCATTTACGTTGTTGAGCAGACACATTATTCGGACACATGAAGCAATGGATTATATCAATATCCATCAAAATGATTCAGATTGAGAATGATGGTGTGTTACGCAATTGGGTTCCTGATCATAACCACAAAGGCTATTTATACCAGGTCAAATTAAATTAGCAAGCGAAACTCCGCAGGCGTTATGGGTATCGATATCTAAACATAATAAAACAAAAATTTGATGATAATTTATTTTGAGGTCAACGACGGTATGTACTGTATTTGCTTGAAATATCAGTTCAAAAATCTGTTTTTTATTTCTGTGCACTTGACAGACGTGATGGGATCTTTTTCTCACCTCATACTTCAAGTAAGAACCCTACTAGCGTTGACCCCAAAATAAATTATAATCAAACCACTTTTTTTTTTGTTTTATCATGTTTAGATATCCCGTCACATCTGGAGAGTTTCGCTAGCTAATTTAATTTGACCTTGTATAATATTATGATACTTAGGTATACAGTAAAACAAGATACTCCATAGAATGTAAATAGCTTACTCTCTTAGTCTCTTGGGATCGGGCGAGGGGTATCTGAACGACAAAGCTGAATCCGCAAAGGAATGGGGGGGGTTTTGTGGTATACAATAAAGTATATATAAATAAATAAATATATAATAATCAAAGAATATAAAAGATTTTTAAATTCTTCTCCGAATTCAACCGAGTCTTTTCAGAAGGAGGATGTCGATTGCCAGGCCTGTTGGTCTAGTGGTTAGTGACCCTGACTGCTATGCCGGAGGTCGTGGGTTCGATTCCCACCCAGGACAAATGTTTGTGTAATGAGCACGATCATTTGTTCTGTGTCTGGGTGTAATTTATCTATAATATTTATGTATTTAGAAATATATAAGTATGTTTATCAGTTGTCTAGTACCCATAACACAAGCTCTGCTTAGCTTGGGACTAGATGGCGTTGTGTGATAGTTGTGGAATATTTATTTATTTATTTATTTATTTATTTATTGCTTCAATTTCATGTTTTACGGGTTTTTATTAAATGAAGTACTTAAAAAGTATGTTACTCAAGACAAATGCAGAATTGGCAGTGACACATTTATACACCCACCCTACTTCCTATCCCATCCTACTAATAGTATAAACGTGAAAGTTTGTATGGATGGATTGATGTTTGTCACTCTTTCACGCAAAAACTACTGAACGGATTTGTATGAAATTTGGCACACCGATGGTTTGTGACCAGAATTAAAACATAGGATACTTTTTATCCCGATATTCCCACGGGATCGAAACTTATGCGAGAAAAACCGCGGGGCGCTGCTAGTATATTAAAATAATAACTGTATTGTTTACTAGCTGTGCCCCGCGGTTTCGACATCGGGATGAAAAGTATCCTATGTGTTATTCCTGGTTATAAACTATCTGTGTGCCAAATTTCATCCAAATCCGTCCAGTACTTTTTGCGTGAAAGAGTAACAAACATCCATCCACCATACCAGCGCTGCGACATTTATTTTTTAAATGTCGTAGCATCATGCTGAGATAGGAGCCTTCTGGCCTCGTACAGGACTTTCAAATTCAAATTCAAATTCATTTATTGCTTGTTACAGGTGTATGGTCAGTTCTTATAATTATTTGTTATAATGTCTCTGTAACATACCCATGGGGTGTACAATGTTTAAAAACTAATAATAATTAAAATTAAATTAAATTAAATACATCACTGGTCATAATTCTCCATTCATTCTTCTGGTCTTTTCTCTTTTCTTCTTTCTGTCTCATTTTTCTTTTTGTTACTTTATTTTTTATTGTGTTTAGTTTAGTCTAGTTTTATGATCTTCCTGTGCGAGTCGCAATAAATACTTTTTCTTTCTTTCGTCTGTCAGCGGGCTGTATCTCATGAACCGTGACTGGTAGACAGTTGAAATTTTCACAGAGTGTGCATTTCTATTGCCGCTATAACCAAAAATAATAATAATAAAATGAAGATTAAAATTTAAAGTGGTTGGTTTCGATACTCGTACGTGTTTTTTTCACCGTTTTTGCCTTGTGGTACGAAATTCTTCGTATGCGAGTCCGACTCGCACTTGGCCGGTTTTTTAGATTGTGCGCGTATAAATTGCAAATATTACTTTGTGTTTTTGGATTTTTCCATGTGGAATTTCTCAGCAGCAGTCCGGAGTCCGGATTCGTGCCCTGTTGATGGCAATACACTCGCTCCCTATTGCGTGGGCGTTAAACATAACTGTCCAAATATGGGTGTACTATAGGTGCATCTCTACCCCCTTAGGGAAATACAGGCCCGATTTTATGTTATGTGTAATTTTCAAATAATAATATAATAATAATAATCGTTTATTTGCATGAAATATGGTGCTTACAGATGTCATAACACAATTCATAGTACTTCATATAGATTAGATAAGTAATCACTTTCTTATCTACCTAAATAACCTACCTAATATCGGCGAAAACTTCTCTGATAGATTTTCACTTCGTCCGCATGTTAAGCAAAGGTTTTCGCAAAGTACTAAAAGTCGTGTCACGTATCATCTTAGTACGCTTTGGCCATTTAATACTGTTTTAGAACCAGAGTCAACATTTTACGCAAAGCTCTTATCTATAGGCAGTAAATAAAACCAGTATTGGTTTTTTATAAGTAGGTAACCTAAAATGTAAAGTAGAACATCGAGGGATGAATACTAAATTAGTTAAGGAACTTTTATTAACCATTGTTACATTAAATGGGCGATAAGATTTATCAACATAAGCTATTGTGGGTTTTGTTTTGTATCCGCAGTTATTTATTCCAATAAGGGATAGTTTTGTTTCAAATAAATGTTGTTGTTCTTTATAAAAACAAAAAGTTTGTCTTACCAAGGGTATCGTATTATAACCCAGTGACTGAGTTGTGGAGGTCAAATAGGCAGTGGCTTCATGTAAAATACTGATATTCAGCTGCATCCGGTTAGACTGGAAGCCGATCCCAATATAGTTGGGAAAAGTTAAGGCAGATGATGATGTTCTTTAAAAAGCACAGTATACCTCTACAGGTTATCTAGAGGCAGTGTTTTATTATTTTATTTATTTATTTATTTTATTTAAGGATTGTTTGATTTAAGGGTTGTTCGAAAGAGATACCGTGGCCCCTGACACAGGCAACTGAAGGAACACGGGTGGGTTTTAGTCAGTAAAAGTCTGACACTCCCTTCTGCTCCGCCCAGAGCGGGAGGAGTCATTTGATGATTTCCCACCCAGAAAAAAAAAAAAAAAAAAGGATTACCAACGAGATACACTACAATTATCTTTAACCATTATATGACTTGTATTATTATACATTATCCTGTAATGCACACTCAATTACAGGTAACCACAGCTTACACATTATCGAGATTCTTGGTTTAATACGCTTCGGTGGGTCCGCGTTTGTTTTTGTGAAACTTATAGTGGCTAGCTAGATTCTTATTCTATGATTATTTTCTCGCGTATCCGCAGAACTAACTGTCATCGCGAAGTTTTTATTAAAAACATAAAGTATTTGATTGTCATCTGGAATTTTAACATAGTACTCTCACAATGAGTTACTCTCCTTAAGACATTTCTTTAGAAATAAGCATCACCTCTGTTCGTATTTTCTGTTCCTTTCATATTATATTAAATAATAAGGTAAATTGTTAAATAAATAAATAATGCGTACTTTAATACTGACAAAATAGTCCATCTGAAGGCCAATTCCCGTAATTAAAAACGTTCTGAATCTAGTCGCAATCTCATCTCAGCGACAGTCAATGTCAAAAACTTTTAAAAAATGTAAGGAAATTAGAGGTATTTTTTACAGATTGAGACAGATCAGAGTACGAACTTTCTTAAAATTATGAGAATTGCCCCTCTGTTTGCAAACATCTCATCAACAATACTACAAGCAAACAATATTATGACAATACTAGCTGCGCCCCGCGGTTTCAAGTTTCGGTCCCGTGGGAATATCGGAATAAAAAAATCCTATGTGTTAATCCTGCTTATAAACTATATGTGTGCTAAATTTCATCCAAATCCGTTCAGTAGTTTTGGTGTGAAAGAGTAACAAACATCCTTCCATCCATCCATACATACAAACTTTCGCATTTATAATATTAGAGGATCGTCTTAAAGCCTCCAATTACACACATAAATCGCAAGGAACATCGTAACAATACAAAGCAATCTTTTGTGCGTTACTCACACAAGACAATACGGATTTATACCGTCGCCTTTGCACTTCAAACAATATACTCTAAATTACAATCTTTCAACGGGCGCTGAATGAATACCTGATGATTTCTCGTTGTATTCAAAGCAGTGTGGAACATTTATTTCGAGATTTCTTACATTTTTCTTGACACAAGATAAAGGAGGAAATAATTTTCTGATAATCTCTACAGTGTGATTTCTTTTCCGTATCTGTTTTTTAAGCAAATACCTACGAGATGTTTATCAATAAACACTCTTAAGTTATTATTGGAGTATTGGAGTTTGGTTTTATATTTGATTTATTTTCATTTATATTTGGCAATGGGTAAGTCAGTGATGGCCCGGTGGTAACGTTCCCGACTTATGAGTTGTAGGTCGTGGGTTCGAACTTAGGCAAGCGTTTTACTTTGTGTAAATAATTTCATCATCACTGCTCTCAAAACGGTGAATAAAAACATTGTGAGGAAACCGGTATATCCTAAAACCAAAAATTCGAACAGGTGTGACATCTACCAACCCGCACTGGGGACGCGTGGTAGATAACAGCCCACTCCCTCTCGAAGAGAGGAGGCCTAAGTCCCAGCAGAGGGGATACTTATGCTAATTAGTGTAAATTACCAGAAATTAATTAATTAATAATTACTAGCTTATGCCAGCGGCTTCGCCCGTGTGGGAGTTGGGAACCACGGGAACGTACTACCGGGATATAAAGTACCCTGTGTTAATGGGTTATAAAATATTTCGATACATAGTTTTTAACCTTAGTTACCATACCATAACCATAGTTTATAACGGCTGCGATTTGGTGGAAATTTGGCACAAAAATACGATTATCTTTGTGCCAAATTTCCACCAAATCGCAGCCGTTTTTGGGTGATTGAGTAACAAATATCGAAACATTCAGATTTTCACATTTAAATTAAATTAGCGAAATGGTTTAGATATCGATACCCATCGCAATCAGCGGAGTTTCGCTAGCTAATTTAATTTAATCTTTTATAGTGGGAGGATTTAACTTCATAAATGAACTGTTTGTTTCTACTAATTAAATTAAATTTAACTTACTAATTAAATTAACTTATCTCCTTTGGTGACTGTACTTTACTAACATACATAAAACACATAAATAAAGGATTTTTTGTACACGAAGTTACAGTAGAACACTGACTCCTACGTCACAGGGTACCTCTAGTTTAGGAGGCAGGGTTTTTCACTATTTATGCAACCATTTCCCCAGAGTTTAATGTTCCTATGTGTATTATAATAGCTTTGTATACTAAGGTTTTTTTTAAGGTGTTAATAAACTTATTTTTATTTATTTTTTATACGATAATGATTAAACAAGTTTTCCGACAACCGGGATTCTAGGAAAAATATTTTGTTTTTATTAGATACCGTCTCGTTTTTGTTACTCCAGTGAAGAGGGGTCTAGTATTGGGACTGAAGTGGGACAGTAATAAGGAAAGGATATTATGTATTTCCTGTATCAATTTTGAGATACGAGAAGCTTCAACAATAGGTATTTTATGCCTTGAATAGCAGGTAATTGTTGCTTCTTGAATATTTCAAGTATGCATGACTTACTTGTACGATGTAACTGAGCGCCTTTGGATTTCAAGATAGAATGCAGTCTATACTATTCTATAATGTGTAGGTACTAATATAATAAACCTGAAGAGATACTTTTTATATTTTGATGTTTGAACGCGCTAATCTCTGGAACTACCAGTTGCATTTGAAATATGAATGCAATTTGAAAGCCCAATTCTTGAGGAAGGTTGTAGGCGATTTAACAACACGCTTCGACCCTTACGAGCCAAGGAAACGGAAAAAGGCAGAAATAACGCTTAGCGCAAACGATAAATGAAGTAATAGAGCGTGCGGACGATGCAATGCGATGCGGTGGGTCGGGGAAGCAAGTTTCACGCGGAAGAAGTCACGGTCAGAACCTAGTATTTTATAAATTGTAAAAGACCTCTCCGTATAAAATTGATAAATAATATATAAATAATATCTATTCTTATTTAGGGCACTGAAACCAATTTAACCAAACTACGGTAGAAAAATAAAATAAAAAAATATTTCCCTCCACTAAAATAATTAGTTTACTTTTCAGTAAAATATCAACCTGCGGTAACATTTCTCTCAAAACGCAGACTTCATAACGTTAAAACATTTGCCAACATTCAGTCATTCATTTAATATGAAGAGCTCGCCAACATACTCAAACTAATGTTATAAATTAATAGCGAGTTGCGCTTGTGTTCGAGTTGATTACCCGCCGGAGCAACAAGTCTACCAACTTCCCCGCTTAGTGCTTTATACCGACTACCGGCTCTCAAAGGCTAACGATAGACTTTTAGCCGATGAGCGCTCCTGTGTACGGTTAAAAATTTATAGCCGATACGACTGCTGAGTGGAATTTATTGACTGTAGTTACTGTAAAGACTTGTGAATACTGCAATAGTGCAGGCTTTAACTTTAGGTAAATATTGACCAAATGTTTCCATGAAATAGTATCTACTAAATTATTGATGTAGCATTCATTTGAATAAATGCTATAAGAGCTTCGTACAACATGCACCTACAGTGTTAATTCCACTTTTTCCTCACGGCAGACATTACAACAGATAAAATAACTCATAGTACTCACACATTTCACCAGTTATATTTAAGTCCCATCTATTACGACAAGCCTGGGACTTAGGAGCAGCAAAAAGTTTGAATTTTTGTTTTCAACTGGGTACAAATTCAAACATCGGGCTGCTACCTAGAAAATACTGATAGACAAACAAAACACTAGACTAACGAAGCAACCACAATACAAGAGACAAAACACAAAGCAAGTATCACAAATATGCTTGAAAACAAAAACAATAACATAAAAATCCTGGAACAGATACAAAAACAGTTCAATCGGAAAAGTGTCGATCGGCTACGCGGCTACGTATGTATATGCTACGCAAAGCTCCCCGTTTATTAGACTCGTAGCTCGTAGCGCGTAGCTCGTAGCAAGCGACAATCGATTCGCATTCGAGTGATTGATCGACGTCCACACTCTAATTCGATACTTTGTACCCTGATTCGAGGTTTCAGTATCATCAGTTTTATTTATTGCTGACAGTGGGTATCGAATAATAGAATGTATTTTATAACTACGATTTTTCGGGTTGTGTGGTCTTTCTTTATTATTACTTATATTGTTTCTTTTTTAAATCATGTTTTTTGCTGTCTCGGGAAGGGGCTCGTGGGTAAATAATAACAACGTTGGTATGTGGATCGGTGGACATCCATTAGATACCGAGACCCCTCCGTGCCTCGGAAAGATCCCGGCTATAATTCGTTAATCTTTGACAGTCTTAACAGATAGTCAGAAGCCAAAAAAACTGAAATCAAATCATGCCAAGAGATATCGTGTTACCCAGTAACTGGGCTGTGGCAGAAGCTTGGCATTATACTCTCTTCAAAAATAAAAGAAACAAAATCATAACAACGTCGAGACGCTTCACACTTTCCTGATAATAACGTCGCAGCTTGTGAAATTCTTACATCGTATATGTACACCTTATGTACAAGTAAGTATGTCGTCGTTAAACGCTCACTTTATTGCAAAATATGACACACCTAAGGAGTCTTATTTAATTTTGCCTCATTTTACCAACGTGGTAGCGTTGGTAAAATGTATATCCCTTCTAAAATATAGGGATGATGTTCATGTCCTAAAATTTTTATTTTATCATAGATCATTTAGAAAACCCAGAATTTACTAACCCGGTTACAATGTATCATCCACCAGATTCGGCCCATGATTTCGCCCGCGTGGCAGTCAACTATACTATAAAACACATCCTATGGCACTCGGCAATAGTGTTGCTATCTGCCAGTGAAAAAAAATCGAATTCGGATCAGTACTTCCAGAGTCCTACATCCAAACTGCTCTCAAAGCGGACAAGGAAAACATCGTGAGGAAAGTGGCATGTCCTAGACCCAAAAATTCAAAGACATTTGACATTACGGCCCACTCCCTCTCACAGAGAGGAGGCCTGTGTCCCAGCAATCCAAACACTATAGGCTGATTATGCATCCAAACTTACCTACAAACGTTACCTCCTTATAATATGTATTAGAGTAGATATAGAACGGACGAAAACCTCCGCGTTTCTCCAGATATCTATAGCCACCAGTGGCGAGGCGCTCTCACAAGCCGATTCCCACCGGCTTTCCTTCGAAAATTCAGAACACAACCACTCCATAATCAATTCATCATTAAAATATAATCATATCATACTGTAGGTATTGAATACACCATAAAACTAAAACAACAACCTACATTACATTTTTTGTCATTCTTTCCCAACAAAAAATATTTTGCTATAAAATAACTCGTAGGCGCGTGTGGCTTGCCGTGAGTTCAATTTCTATACAAAACAAACTCGCCATGACGTTACTTCAGGTCACGTGGCTTGCTATTCTTTGAGCGCCCGGTAAGCCGGTGAATACCGAGTTACTATAGACACAGAACATGGAAAATGCTTGCGCATGAACGAGATGGGGCAATATCGCACATTCGGTCCGTTTCGCTGAATTTCGTAATGCATTCGGGTTGGAGTTCGGACATTGACATAAATTCATGTGTAGAACATTATTTTGACATAATAATTTGTTTATACTTGTAGTTAATTTGTATTTTGCTCGTTGTATTCATTGAATTTATTAGTATAACAGTTGGACATTGTTTGTTGGTATAAAACAGTGATTAGTATTTAGAATTACAGTTGGAGTTTGTTTTGTTTTGTGTGTAGTGAAAGGACGCTGTAATTAGGTATTTAGGCTAAGTAGATAGTTAATTAAGTTAAAATTACTTATTTAGAGTAGATTTGAAAAGTAATAATTAGGGTGGCATTATCTGCCGGGGTAGCGGGATCGTCCGAAAGGGTTACCGCTGCCTTGGTACATAAAGGGCTAAGGAAGGAACACGGGTGGGTTTTAGTCAGTAAGAGTCTGACACTCCCTTCTGCTCCACCCAGAGCGGGAGGGGTCAGTATGACTATATATGACAAACGACGCGATAAATATCAATGGCTGACTGGCAGTTGTAAATTAAATAAAATGTATTGTTTCCCGTGTTTACTTTTCTCAGATTCTTGTAGTTTATGGAATAAAGGGGATTTTGCAGATATTAATAATCTGACGAATTCATCAAAGGAACATCTCACAACTGAAAAACATATAAGGAGTTTTTAGCATTACATGAATTCGGTACTGGTAGTAGGATAGAATCATTTTTCGCTAATTCGCATGAAGCTCATAATAGAAAAGTAAATCGAAATAGGAATTTAATGAAACGGTTTATTAACACTGTTATTTTGTTAGATAAACAAGAAGTAGCTTTTCGTGGCCACGATGAAAGTCCGAATTCCCGAATTTTTTTTTCTCCGGTTTACCTCTGTCATAAATTCACCCTTCGCCACTGATAGCCAACAATAAAAGCTATCGATCGTAACATTAGCAACGATAAAGAAAAACATTTGTTACGTAAATGTGTTTATTCACAAAATGCTAAAGCACATTACGTAGCCGTCTGTCAGCCGCCCGTGACTGCCGGCCCGCCGCGCAACAGGTCTGCATGTTTACCCGCGCCGAGCCCACACCCCCTTATAAAACCGTGAGGGGAATACTTATCAACAGCCTACACTTAAAAACAGGCTTATTCTTAGTTCGGTCGCGATCTCAAACGAAGACTTTGTTACTTTTATCTCTAAGATAAGCGGACGGCTGACCTGTTTCATGTCAACGTTTTGTACCTAATAGACAGGGGCTCCTTCGGAACTTGTATACAATATTTCCACGACAAAATAATCTCCTTTGTATCTATGCTAACAAAGATTTTACAAGTCTTTCAATGAAAATAGAGAAATGAACACGCGACTGATGAGATTAAAAGCGAAAAATACTGGAGCAGTCCTATTGAATCATTCCAAAGTAAAGCGCAGAAGTTATGGAATCTCTATAGAATAACGGAACGTCCGTACAAAGGAGTAAAACAGCACTAGAGCGTTAACAATAGGGAATATATGTGGATATTACGATAAAAGTCAGGCGGCGGCCATTCCCTCACGACGCTCGTCCATAAATTTGAGCTCCCAGATATAATGACGATACATTTCCAGATCACGTCTCTCTATATAAGCTGAGGATATGAATTCTCGTCCTCTCATACTTGGCGACCTAAAAACTTAATGAACTACATATCTAATATCTATGTCATCTACACTGCGAGACGCGCTTGTGTTATTAATATAAGTTGATGCAGACTGATACTAGAAAATAGTTCGAAGTTTGATCAGTGTCGGGTACTGCCTTCACGGTAAGTTTCTTTATTTCCTATCAAGACTTTTCTCATTTATGGAGTCTTGCTCCAGTCTAACAAAATAATGAGGTACCTACCTAATGCCTATCTTACATTTTACGAAGTTTTTAATAGCTGCAAGTACAACCCTATAATTACTTAGCAAATAACCATATGAAAATCAAGTGAAATTATTCTGTAAATAGGACATTGGAATGACGTTTACAAGAAATGATTTAAAAATATAATAAGCTAGATGGAGTCGACATTTCTTATCTGACTACCCCAGAGAATAACTGGCGAAGCAAACTCAAGCATCAAGGGCTCTTTTAACCGTTTGAATGTCGTGATTGCAGAAACAATGAAAAGGTTATTGTCTCTCGCGTGGGTCCACGTTTGGCATACAAAGGGTTAAAGTCCACACATTAAATATCGTGTAACGAAATGCAGGGTGTAATCCTAAGGGCAGACCGGTCGCAGACATTAAAGCGTCTAACTATCCTTAGATTGATGTGAAGACTGACAGACACAAAGGAGAGAGAGACACAAAGGAATCTCCATAAGTAAGAAACGGCCACCATCCTCGAGCTTTCCAATTTAAGATAAGCTCCTTAAGCTTATTTAATAAAAACGTCTTTGTCAGAGCTAATACTATTCCGAAAATGATTAGCGGAGAAGTTATATTAGACACAAGAGTACACATGTAGTTAACCTAACTATATTGGACGAGACATATAAGAGCTCTGGCTACGGCTATATGACATATAGGTATAAGAGCTACGGCTACGGCTATATAATATATAAGAGCTACGGATCAATCGTGATTCGATGAGTTATTTTATCCTACAGGTTATCCACTTAAATTTATGATCTGTAAAGATCTAATGTTAAGAGGTAGTTTTAGGGACTTCATCACCATCAAGAGTTTTCGTGAAAGCTTAGAAATATATCTGTAATATATTCTGCGCCCCGCAGTTTCACCCACATAAGTCTCCATCGCATGGGAATATTGGAACAATAAGTATCCTATGTCCTAATACAGTACATGTGCCAAATTACATCCAAATCCGTTCAGACGTTTTACCCTGAAAGCGTAACAAAGAAACATTTAAAAAATCAAATCTTTTCTCTTTATAATATTAGTTTAAATAAATTGAGACTCCATTGTTAAAATTCTCCAAAATAATGGTTTACTTATAATTTTAATAAATGCTGGCACATCATTTTTAAACCTGAATAAAAATACAAAATATTAAAACCACAACACATTTCATGCATATTTTAGTTGGGAAAAAGCTACTCAATATCATGTCACCAAATAATACGAAACGGGCAATACTCATTGAGTTGAACGGGTGATTCATTGACTTAGATAGCCATATTGAGGAAACATTTTGTGAGCGAAGAAAGCCTTATTGGTGGTAAAGGAAAAAAAAACTCTTTCCTTGAACTCTCAAAACAACCGATATTTTTCCTTCATTAAATTCCAGTATAGCAACACTCTTTTAAAATTCACTGTCACATAATGTGCCGACTTTTGTCACAAATTTAATAAACTCGACGTTAAATATAGTTCCAAACTACTGCGGCTTCGAAACAAATTTAATTTTAACTTACAACTTATAAATAAGCGATGAGACTACAGCCTCACTTGTTCGGACTCGAGACCTTTGACAAAATGAGCCGCATTCAAATTTCCACAAATTACATTTCGTAATTTTTCAGCCTTCGTCCAAGCATTTGTGTTATTTAAATTCTCACGGAGTAAGAGCAAAGAGGGCCGAGCAAATAAGCACATTCAGAGCACTTATTTAAGTAAATTTACTGTCTGAATGAACTGTCGGGAACAAAGCGAAAGCTTCTCTCAAAGAGCTCAATTAGGAGGAATGTGCTGTATTTGATGTAAGTACATTCATGTAGGTGGTGCAACCACATTGTACACAATGCACAACACCGGACAAAGGCTTTAGCTCTAAGCTTGCTCCACTGGACCAGGATAATACGGACTTTAGCCGGAAATTGGAACATTGTATAACTAATTCCGCTTCAGCTAACTTCCATCCTGTAATTAACATTCAGTATATTTTTAATTAATCGCCACTGATCCATATAAAACGCAGGTTTTATTCAATAAAACATACGATAATCCCTCATCCGTTAAAACATTCAACACACCCTAATTCCATTTCGTTGGATATGTTTCCATTAGACTGAGTCACTGTGCTAATTAAAGGTTATTTTTAACCTTTTATTTAATTAATGAATCAAAGCAATTTAGGATGTAGTCAATATTAAAATATTTTTTACGGAACATCTTTAGATTAAAAACGTCAGTAAAGTGAGCGCTAGCGTGAGAATCGTTTAAGAGATGCATCAAAAGTTTTCTGTGTGAGATTGACTGGGCGACTGGGCGGGCGACGCGCGACGGGTCCGGAGAGGCTGCGGCGCGCGTCCCGCCCAGTGGCAGCTCGACCGCCGCGACGAGCGCACGCCGGGACGCGCACGCACACCACACCACCCGCCGGTCGGTACGCGACACCAACACACGCATGCATCACCCCCCCCCCCCTTGACCCCGCCACACCTCCCCCCTAACACCCCCGTGCTCCTCCTCCCCCCGCGCCCCTGAGCCAGGTGGATACGTATTACACGCACACGTTGATCATCAATTAGCATCACACTTCGATACTGTTGTCATTAACAATGAAACGTTCCCTCAATACGTATTCACCGTGGGTGCAATTTATATCACTATTGTTTGCATGGATGTGCTCATAACTTCCTACAGTATTGTCCCCTCGTACCTGTAGATTTCTTCTTAATATTAAACTAGTTCTCTTCTATTATCATTCCCTTTTCTGATGTTTATCATTCTTTAAACAGTTTACTGGTGCTCTATCTTGTCGGACATGTAAATCATTACCTCGTAAACAGTTAACGGCGCACTAAATTCGTTATTCTTAAATCGCAACCCATTGAAACTTCAGTTAAAAACGTCTGCATCGTAATAACGCACAATAATGGATTGAATATCAGAGAACTGCGTCATAATACACAAATAAACTTTCGCAAACATTGCAATAAAATTATCCTACATTAAATTCGTGCCAAAAGATTTAAAGACATTATTTCACAAACCTTACAATATGCCAACCCTTGCAGCGGGGTGAATTATTTCCTTTCATATTGATGATCACTTTGTGCTCATAATCCGACTGAAATTAAATAAAAATACATCTGGTAACTCAGCAATAGCAAGAATTTTATAGCTCGCTAGCGCACCCTCCGATATCGCGAAAAATCAGAAAAAACAACTTTAATCATCTGGCCCAATTCATTTAACTTTCGTTTAATCATGCTTCCAAAAATCTGTTAGCTTTTTGATTAACTCTTCTTTAGCAACGAGGATAACATCATTAATTTTTTTTCCTCTTTCTTAACTAATCAATCTTCATAACTTAAGGCTGGTTTTTCAATCATCTGATAACTTTATTCGAGGAATAATTTTGAAATTTTGACAGTTACTTCATACAAAAACTGTCAAACGTCAATTTTATTCCTCGAATAAAAGTTATCTGGCCATGGAAAAATCAACCCTTAGAAGAATACTTAATTGTAAACCTCTGAATTTAGGCGTAATTTTATTTATATCAAACTTTACCTTTAGCAACGGTATCTTCAAATAAAAAGTTATTATCTATCTTTAACTGAACATCGGCAGTATCTAGGACTTGTTTTCCAGTTCACTCGTTTTCAACTCGGTCTTCGCCATCCTTAACAGCTCATTGGCTCTCGTATCAATCTGCACATCTAGCTATCTTCTCGTCGACCTCGAGATCTCGCTCCGGGCGGCACTAGGTCAAGGCATTCCCTGCCAACCATTTAGTTCAATTATCATGGCCACCGTAGTTGGAGTCCCCATGCCTTCCAAATAAGTTTCATTTTCACTAAAACTGTCCGTATTTAAAATTCCAATAATTATGCAATTCCAATGAAATCGATTTTAAATATGCAACAAAATTTTGTGCAATTTTAACATATCTTTCAAACCATGCCGTCTATAAATTAATATTCCGAAAAACTAGGTAGGTACATACAATATTCATCGAAAGTTATATAATTAACATTTCAAGAGATAATTCATATCAGAATATTTCTGTAGAACAATATCAAGCCAATTCATTATAATATCTATTGTTATTTCACGTAAAATAAAAGATATTTAAGGCTCCTTCTTGAATATATTTGTATAAAACTCACTCCGCATTCTTCATTCTCGGAAATCGAAACTTGTTTTGTGCCTTTGTTCAAAGCTCGTTGTACTTCCATAATATTAGATTAGTATTTTGATATCCGTTACGTATAACGGCTAATTGGATACGTTGTTTATATATTACTAAAAATAGACAAGCTTTCTGTAGTATTAAATGATTAAAATGAAGCAGCAGCCAACCAAGTTCAATACAAAGTAGAAATAAAACTACATTATGAAAATTAAAACTATATGATATTTCGAGAATCAATACGCAATTATTTAACCTCTGAATTCAATCGTATTTCACTTGTCATTTCGATCAGGTTCATCGCGATCACAATGAATGAAACAAAGAGCGGATTTCCGTGATTCCGTTATTGAATTCGTGAATGATCGACGTTCAAAGAATATTTTGATCGAAAAACCTATAAGTTCAACCGCTCCCCACCCTACAGGGGATATTTTTTATAAGACAAGCTCTTAAATTGGAAGATTAATTTCAAACGTAGCATGTTTGGTTAACGCCATCTCTTCGAACGCAGTTAAATCTTTCGGTTTCCTTTAATCTCAGTTTAAATATTCATAGGGTTCGACGCGACGTTCCAAAGATCCGCTCATCTGTTTTTGTTTACTTATTCACACCACGTAGAGTTCATTGTTCATCATTATCACCCTTTCCATACTTAGTTGTTTGTCTACCGCCCTATTTATTGTAATTATAATCACGCCCACAACATTCTGCGTACCAATCTTCATAAATAGTTCGTATAGTTTACCTAAAACGCTAGTTCTAATTCCACGATCTTCATAATTGTAATAAACAAAGATAAATGTGTGGTGCCTGACCGGAATACCGTTAAAACTTTTTTAGGTTTAGAAGTTCGAGTGTTTGTTCAGTAAATAGCAGTAAGTCTTGGAATCGGAGCGGGCTATGCCCTAGTCCGGGAGAGTTCTCTCGAAGATATCTGATCGGCTGCTGGGGACCCGTCAGGTTGGTGATTCTTTTGTGTTCCTATTTCCTATATCTACGGTGACATTTCCATGGCGTGAACTACAGATGGCTGGCATTTATCTAGCTAAAAATAGTCTCCGCCGGCCTGGTTTTAAGTTAGCTTTCCACGGCGGACAGTTAACACAGCGACTTTATTTCGTACTTTAAGAAGTTAGAATCATCATCATAAGTTAGAATCATTAAAAGGGTTGAGTAATGAAGAATGTTTTTGTCTTTTTCTTGCAAATGCATTTTTTAATAACTCGTGCTCAATTAAAACCCGCTTCAGTTCACCAAGTAATACAATTGAATTCTATCTGGTAGAATTTAATAAACCACTTTAATCTAAGAGCCTGGCAAGCTTATGAAGAGTATCATCGCTACGCGAATACAACATTGAATCTTCTATTAATATATTGATTGAACAATTTAACAAAGATTTATTTTTAAATTGCCTTCTAAACTCTGTTCCAGCCAAATATTTCTAATCAAGATCACTAACCAATTCAGGCGTAATAATGTAGACCGTTTAGCAGCAAATGATATGATCATTATAAAAGGTTGTGCGCTTAATTTGCTTAAGTCCCTACTAAAGGTCAGGGCTATGGTACATAAGTATATATTAAGCGAACTCCATGTATGTATACAACCATTATATCTACATGTAGCACCAGTAGGAACAGAATAGATGGTTCTGAAAAGGTGTCCCTCAAGGCAGTGTAGTTTGGTCAATGCTCTTTGTGATTGCTATTTGATTGCGTACAGGACAATTTCTTTTGTCATCATTGATGTAGGTATTATTTTACAAAATACCTTAATATCAAAATAAAAAACGTCATTTCCCATTTCGATAATCTACTCGGCGATTAATTACTGTTAGATCAATAAGTTTTCACCACTGTAAAACTTTACTAATACTTCGGGCTTTGATCTTTAAACAACATAATTCGTAGATCCGTTTAGAACACTCACCAAGTAACTTCAGAATTATAAAATTTAAAATGAAATGTAATCAACCAATCAGGGTAGGCAATCCTCGTAATTTTAGGAACGTTCACAGTCTGCTCTCAGTCTCAATCTGTCCAACCTACCTCTCATTTCCCTGCATTTTTGACAAGTTTTTGACATTGAATGTAGCAGAGATGAGACTTTGCGACTAGATGTTGAACGTTTTTAATTACGGAAATTGACCTTCAGTAGCATGGCAAGGGAATGCCAATGTGTCACGAGTACCCAGAGCGCCTAGTCCCTACCTAAACTCATATATGTTTTAGAAACCTGATAACAATTTATTACTGCTAATTTAAATCAAGAATCAATTGCAGTCCTTCGACCATAGACACTTTTCATTTCAATCTACGCAGTGAATTTCCAATTACGAACCTACTTAGTTTTTTTACTTGTTCAACTCCGTTTTCAAACGTTCAAAGGTTTGACGTAAACGTACCTAACCTACCTAAAATAAACTTTAACGCGGAACTCGTGGAAGCGATTTTCAGCTCTATTTACATAGGAACAACATCGGACATTCTGCCACTACGTAGATCTTAGGGCTGTACCATATTGATGCGGGAAAACGCGATAGAATAATATTTACACGAACAATTTGTTTACTGTCGAACACTGGGAGATTGATTGAAATTAGAATTACTTGGGAACGTTTTCCTGTAGTAAAAGCCAAGATATTCGAGCTTAAAACAAGTTATTATGAACTTGCTGCTAAAGACAATTAAGCAACTCTAAGCAACGTTAAATTATTAGGAGCTTTTCGTCGTGTTTTCTATTTCTCAGTACCAATGGAAACCGGAGCAATTAAAAGATAATAACTTTCGGTCGGCTCTTTGTGTAATCAACGATCCAAGTCTAGGGAAAAAAGCCCAGTTAAGTAAAATAACTATGAATCAAAATCAAAAGTAAAAAGTGGCTATTTTATTATCAAGGAGAGCAAAAATGTCTCAACACTGCTTATGGTATCTACACTGTGTTCGTTTTACAATGGTTGACATGACACATTCAAACATAACGAGTTGGACTTTTTCAGTTAGCTTTTACAGGTGCGTTATTATTGGTCTATAATATCGGATGCGTTATCTGTGTTCAGTATATTTTTTATTAGGACGGCCATGAAGTTACACACTTCTGCGATGATAACGACGTAATAGAAAATATGAGTTCTTAAAACATTTTGTATTAAGACGCATACGATTTTACACACACCTGCGTTAATAACGTAGTAATGTAGTGTAGGTTACACGCACACGTTAGAAATATTGGACGATAAAAATGCCGCTGTGTGGCAAGAAATCGGGACGCATTATCGCAATAACGTATCCGATAATAATGCGCCTATGGGGAAGAGCCTTAAATCAATATCGATAAGCAAAACTCTAAGACGTAAGCATTTCGCATCATGGCGTTCTAACAACTCATCCTTAATTGAACAGACTATATAATGCACTTGATTCCTAATCACAGCAGCGAATAGCACTTACGCCTTTCAACGTACTCCACGTATTTCGTATGATAGATAATTCTCCTCAACACTGGCAGTCGCTTCACTAATGCACCTGCCCCAGTGCTCTCCACATTTACATAAACTCTATTAATAGTCAAGAGCCACTAAACTTGAAGGATTATAAACAAACGTCGATGATTTACGAACGATTTTTACCTTCGTGAGGAAGATATCTGTCGATCAATCTGTTTAGTTTATATCAATCGTTGCGTGGTCGGTGCTTCGTCGCGTTTATAAGAGTTGTGAAAACAATCTACACTTTTTCTTTATTACTTTATTACTCATCTTGAAGTATAAAATTAGCTCAATCAGTTATTCACAGTATTTGCGCTTCCCACATTATGAATTCTTAGGATTCTCGTCGAGTTTCTGATTGAAAGTTTTGATCGATGAGTTTAATAATCTTGCGAATTTCGATCGTTCCTTCAATGTGAAAACATTAATGACTTAGTTGTGAATTTAAGTCTTAAAAACTTACTTACTTACCTTTTTTATCCCATTATGAATATTCGTCAGCCGATGATGATCGGCTGTCCGGATCGGGGAGTTAATTTATTTATTTTGAATAAATTCATCAATCATTACAGGCATATATAGCTTCAGTTCTATATAGTGTTAAGGTTTAATATCCTGTGGTGTAGCCATTTACCGACGAACTCGCATACACTGTTGGTTTGCGGCATCACGCCCACAAGTACCACAGAGACCTCTCTCTAAAAGCTTCCACCTAGCAACAGTGGCTTGTTAATGAAATGCAACGGAATACAATTTCATACAACGAGCAGTGCAATATGCAATTGCTATGTTATCTACTAGCTGGGGGCATTTGTGTTTTTCTTTTTAAATACACAACATAACATCACGCTTGTAATCCCCGAAAATTGAAGCTGTATAATATTGTACACCCACATTTCGACGGCTATGTTTAAGGTCAACGTCATAGCCTACTGTACCATCATCATCTTTTTAAATCCGGGATAAAAATACATGCAAAACTTACCTGCTTACTATGGTGTCTTTTATGGTTCTTCAGACATGTTATGAAAGGACAGACTCAGTCAGACAGACTATTCAGACGTATGGGAACTCATTTGATTAATCAATTACATAGTTAATACAGTTGAAGTAGTTAACAATCACAATTGAAATGTTATTGTGTGATTTTTGCTGAGTATACTTATTATAGTCTAGTATAAGCTGAAAGTTAAATGTCTTTCAATATTCTGTATGTTTATGTGGTGACAAAAAACCCCGAGAAGTTTTGACTATAGTGGTAAACAGGTTAATTAGAACGTTTCTGGTTTAACCAAATAAAAACGAACAATTGTATACTATTGGTATCCTATCTGTACACCAAACAGTTTCTTCTTCTATTTATAGAACAACCCGTCTCACAGCAAATAATGTTGAAAGTTGAATCGAACAAATATTGGTCGTATCCGATTCCTTTAGACGAGACGTAGGCAATCGCTGCAGAGTTTATTTGCATTGCTTCACAGTGTATGTCAGATGAATCAAGATTGCAATATCGCAGAGATGTCGTCGGCTTTTACGTATCCACTCGACGGAATATTTGCTCCACTTTAATATAATATCATTTGTGAGGGAAAATTTCGTATTAATTCTCAGAATTCCTTATTTTGATGGAATTCTGTATTCTGAAAGTAAGTTTCTTTTCTTTGATTGGTATTATAGTCAAGATATTGTTATCTGTTCGTCCATGAACATGTAATAGTATTTATTCTTTTTCGAGTTATTTGTCCCTTATATTGCATCTGCCATGTTTTGTCTCTACATCACCGGTTACGGTTGAATGGTAGAAAATGCCTCCGTTAAGTCCGCCTTTGTACAGTATTATTTTACTTGTGCATAAAGTTTAAGTTTAATAAATAAATAAATAGACATGCAACTGTGAGTAGACTATGCTTGGAGTATCCCTACGTGATCGAATCGGAAATTAAGAGATGCGCAGAAGAACCAATTGAACAGACATAGCCCGAAGAATAACCAAACTAAAGTTGGCAATGGGCAGGGCACATTGTTCGCAGAACATTCGCAAGATTCTGGAGGGGCGACCACGCACCCGAAGATGTACTGTTGGAAAGCCTCCAACAAGGTCGACCGATGACCTTGTGAAGGCCGCAGGAATCAGGTGGATGCGAGACGCACAGAACCGGTCAATGTGTCGACGCTTGGCCTGTGTCTAGCAGTGGACGTGTTTCGGCTGAAATCATGATGATGACATGGAACTGTTAGTTGAAATACCTTCCTTGTCAGGTTTGAAAATCCAGTCTGGTGTTCAGACACACGGGACTAAGTTTAACATTTGACGACTGCCGCTACTGCTTTTACGGGATTTACCTAAGCAGATTTCTTCATTCTAGGACCGAACCTTCTACTTCTCTTTACTGAAACCAGTTTCTTCTTGTCACAGTCACGACCTGCAGGTGCTGACTATTTCTGTTCTATGCTCGTAGATCTATTTTTTTTTTTCTTTTTTAGGTATTCGAGTTAACTTATCTTTTTGTTAACCTATTTTTCTTATTTTCTTTCTTAGAATGTTATGCAAATTGACTGCCAACTTAAATTGTCCAATATGGGAGTTCATTAGGTAAACCGTTTTTTGACAGATGGAACTAGTGAATGCAGCAACACACAATATATTGATTGATACACGTACGGTATTATAATGTCTGTAAGAAGCCATAAATAAGATAATTCAATAAGATAAGGCAGTTTATATATATTTATTTTATTACGCATTTTAAAGTTAACTTTTACGTAATCTGGAATATGTACGTTCTTAAGACAGCTGTCAAAAAAACGGTTAACCTAATGGACAGGGTATAGTAAGTACAGTAAAACGGGGTGAATAGGAATGCAGGGGTAAATCGGGCCGAAACTTTAAAATGGATTTGTACTTTAAAATAATATAGTTTGCTGCAAACAAGGACACTTAATCTTTAATTAAGAAACAGTAAACACATTACAGTCTTTTCTGGCAACAAACTATATTATTTCAACGTTGAAATCCATTTTAAATTTTCGGCCCGATTCACCCATGCATCCCGATTCACCCCGTTTTACATCATTATATTTCATCTTTTACCATCTTTTCTTTTTTTTTATGTATAGATAGATAGATAGAATTACAGAAACATAAATATATAACATTTTACGGTTTCGGTCTTTCGAAATATAACCATATTAATCATTTATAGTGTAAAAATTATGTTCTACGTACGGTAGCACAAATGACGCAGAATTTCTTAATCAAATTATAATATTAGGTACAAAAATGTTGTACCAAATACATTAAAAACAATATAACATCACGCCTGTAATCGCCAAAGGGTAGTAGAAGTACCTATAGTAGACCCACATTTCGCCAGTTATGCTTAGGTCACATTTAATAAGGGTGAGCCTATTGCCTACACCAACCAGGCTCAAAATCCAGACTCCGGGCTGCTGCTTAGAAACTCCTGAAGACCTAATAACAATTTGCCCGAACTTGAATCGACCCCGAATCTCATGCTGAGCAGAACCTACTACTTACTTGTGACCGTTAAACCAAATAGGCAGTAATATAATAACTTTTTAAGGAAAGAAAGAAAGAAAGAAAAAGTATTTATTGCGACTCGCACAGGAAGATCATAAAACTAATCTAAACTAAACACAAACAAAAATAAAAAACCCAAATTATATTTTTTTTAAAGTAGGTACCAAAACCAAATTATATAAAAAAGGCGATAAGGCGATAATAATGTGAGGAAACAATCAACAACCAGCATGAACATTGCAATAAAACAAACACTATTTCGCATCTGTATGAACAAACAATCTGCACTTTCATTACAGTCTTAATCCAATGTAAGTTTTATTAGTAAATGGACGCTGTTGTTGTTAATAACACAGAACATTGGAACAAGGATAAATAATAGTATCCCGGATTTATTGAATAAATATTTGAAAAAGCTTGTGTGTTGTTCGCTACAGTTGGAAAGGTTTACCGGGTTGTGGTTGCGGCTCAGTGTCGTGATATTGCTTTGTTTACATCGTTGGAATGTTGTAATAAAACTTACTATAGTGGTAATAGTGAGTTCGGAAAGTTTTTCTGTTATTGCTTTGGATTGGTCGAAATGTTCGGAAGATAGGAATGTTTATTGGTGAGATTTTGGGTGAAAATGTGTTAAGTAATTGCTAGTTCGATACATATTTGGGTCCTCAAGTTCAGCAGGCTTTCACAATTGTTATTAGTAACTTAGCTGTATTTAATAGTTAGTGATAGTGGAACTGCCACTTCACTTGCTTACTCTGCAAGCTATGTCGGCAACTGCGGTTCTTTTCCGGATAAATTCGTTTCTGATTTAATCCTTCAAAGAGACTCCGAGCATAGCCCGCTCCATAGCGCGCTGAGCGACCTAGCCTGAATCAAACGTCTACTGCGACTTTTAAAAACTCCGATCAAAAGGGACAGGTCATCATTACAGGTACGTACCTACGTATCTACTCATTTGTAAACCAGCTCGACTGTTAGTGTCCAGTGAGTACGTAAACGCTGTATTTGTCATAATGATGTTTCTTATTCTAGATAAAGGTCTTCCACGACAGGTTTTATTTTTAGTAAGTATCTAAGCACCCACCCACTACCATACTACCCATGAGAGCCACGCATCTGTGCTTTTGTATTCTGCTAGCATGAATAGTTGGAGAACTTTCAACATGCTGAGCCGGAATTTTCTATTCATAAAATCAAATATTGCTAGAGCATAGAATCCGCTCTAACCAGAACTGCACGATTAATAATTCAGTTCGCGATTAAAATATTCTCCGGTGAACGTAAAGCATTTTACTTAAAATTGATGTAACTTGACATAAACGGTATTCTCACCACAGTTTTTTTTTCTCTATCGAAATTCTTCCAATAATAATTAATAAAGAAAACAAAATCAAAAGTAATTTATTCAAACTAGGCTAACAATCAGCACTTTTTGAACGTCTAGTTTAATTACCTACATGAGACAGTCCCTCAAAACGCCCATCCTTCACCACTTCTCTCTCTTTCCAGCTAAAGGACTAGCTTTTAGCTGGAAAGAAGAAGTGGTGCAAAAAACTCCCCAGCAGCACAGCTGTCTGTTAGAAGAACTATTATAAACAATAGTATGCAAAGTAATTAACATTACGAAACAGAAAACATTCAATTGAATTGTATGCCACATGTCAGCAAGCCCGCGTGATGGATTTCTGCCCACTCCCTCTCACTGAGAGGAGGCCTGCGTCCCAGCAGTGGGAACATTATATGCTGATTGTGCTTATGCTATGTCAGTTAGCACACGGAATATACCAACAAAATATTAAAAACTAAAGGAACAAAATGTCGATTAAAAATATCATAAACGAGTAAAGTAAAAACATGAAGCGGACCAGGAGCAAACACGCGACATAAAGTTAATTAATGAACTCAACCCGTTCGCGAGTGAGTCGCACTTTTGACGCCATTTTGAAGGCTTCAAATACAGAATTGCTAATATTTTGTTTCGTTTAGCACGCCTACAAACAATTATGCCAAGCTGTTAATTGCTTTGAAGGCAGTGGGAAATGTGATGATTATAATGGCATTTATGATGGCATGATGCGTTGGCAAACTAACGAGGCGGGTGGGCGCCCTACAGAAGTTAGCGGGGAAGACATAGATGAGACTCGCACAGACCAAGGAAGCTTGGCACAGAACGGAGGAGACCTATACTCAGCTGTGGCTGGAACAAGGCCGCCAATGATGATGATAAGTTTAAGTTTAAAAATTAAGTAAACGCGCTAATAAACTAATCTAAAGCCATTTTTCAAGTGCTCATGGTCTTTTGCAGGAAATTTCGAAACGGCTGGTTGACACTTCCCGTGACCCAAGGGCTAGGTTTTACCTTGGGCACAGGCTAAGCATTGCCATACAACGTGGTAATGCCGCCTGTCTCTTGGGTATATAACCAGTCGACAGCGATGCGGTCTGTCCTATATTTGCTATTCAAAAAAGAAGTAATCAAATCGAATCGTATCTGTTTATCAATACCATTTTTTTTTTCATAAATCATAAATAGTTTTGATTATATTGGAATATAGTTTGTTTAATTTATACTCTAGCTGTCTGCGAACTTTGTACCGCCTTAGAATCAATAACGACTACAAGTACAACTTTTCTTTTCTTAATTTTTAGTTCCGTAATAACTTTTGAAAAAGATATAAATAAAATCGGTAAAGTTGTTCTCAAGTTATGGCTTGACCAAGGGGAAATATGGATTCTTTTTTATATAATATATAGATATATTAGTTCCTAGCTAATCTATGAACACTGTAACACTGTAATAGTTTCATACTACTGTAATACTGTACCAACATACTGTCGAATCACAGTAATGTCACACAATTGTTTGTCGCACTACCGTAGTGTCGCACTACCGCAGTGTCGAACTACTGTCGCACTAGCGTGATGTCGAGCTTTAGTGTGTCGCACAAGCGTGCATTCGAACTATGGTGAGTCGCAGTATAGTTTTGTCGCACAAGTGTTATTCGCACATCCATTTGTCGAGCTCACGTAGTACACTCGAATTTTTCGACGCTATATTTTAGTTTGTGTATAGTTTTAGTTATTAGGTATTAGTATACAAATAATTAGGTTTGTTTGTACTTTGTACTCATATTATGATTATGTCATATCAATATGTATTTTACTACATAAATACATAAATAATAAAATAAATAAATAAATAAGATTACCCAGTATCGTTGACTGACAAAACTAACACGTCTAAAAATTACGGTCTGAAGTCGCTGAGGTGTTAATGAGAATGATGCCTATGGTTTAAAAACAGACACCTATCTACGCGTATCTATATAAATGACTTTCATCGGTTAGTGTGCGCAGTTACTATATGTATTTGCTATTACGATGCTAGTTGCCACACTTGCCACAGCGTAAAAAATAATTATTATATTTAGTCCGTCAGCTAGATTAACGAAAAATAATGGACACGTACTTTTTCTTTTGTCAATCAAACAAAAAATGACGAAGATAAAGCGCGTAAAAATTTGGGAGTGGGGGGTCGTGACGTCACTTGCTTGCAAAAGTGTCGCAAGCAAGTGACGTCACGTGGAACTTTAACGGGCGATATCTTCATCATTTTTTATATAACTGACAAAAGAAAAAATACGGGTTCAATATTTTTTGATAATCTAACGGATGGACTCATTAGATTTTTTTAGGAAAATAGCCTATTGTATTAGTGGCAATCACTCAAACGCTCAGAATCATGCTGTATTAATTATGTGACAAGATAAAATTCAATCAGGACTGCGGCGTGGAGGCAGAGGTGTACCTACAGTACACCCACATTTCGCCAGGTATGTTAAAGTCCAATGTAATAGGGGCGAGCCCATTGCCATCAACCGGGCACAAATCCAGACTCCGGGCTGTTACTGAGAAATCCTTGATAGAATAACCCTATAACACTTTGCCCGACCAGGGATTCGAACTCAAGACCTCATGCTCAGCAGTAGCGCATGCAACCACTAGACATACGAGGCAGTACATCTATCTGTAAACTAATAATAAAGCTGAAGAGTTCGTTTGTTTTTTTGTTTGTATGAACGCGCTAATCTCAGCAGTGCGATTCTGTAACCGTGAAAATTTAGGTGAAGGGAGCGTGGAGTGAGCTGTCATTCCAACTAATGCTAGGGATTTACACTATTGACAGCTTACTCTAAGCTCACTTCACCTAACTTTTCACGGTGAAATTTTTACAGAATCGATCGGCTTGAAATACAAGTCAGATTTGAAAATTCTTTTTGCATTTGATAGCCTAATTCTTGAGGCTATAGGCTATTTAACATTACGCTAGGACCAATATGAGCCGAGCAAGAAGAAAAATAAACAAACGCTAAGCGAAAACGACCTCATAGCGACGGAGAGTTTTATGAAAATGTGGCTGTTATTGTGTTTTGTTTAAATGTGTTGTGTGTTATCCGTGGTATTAATAGGCAATGTGTATCATACGATTTCCACGCGAACGATGTCGCGGGCTGAAGATAGTTCTTAATTCATTTATCATTATAATCGGTTCGTAAGTTCTAATCTTGGACCGTCTTATGACCGCGAAGGGCGTAAAGATCAAATACAATCATTGCCCGCCAGCAACTTAGCAGGTGGTTATTGCATACCTAGATTATTGTTATTTATGTATTTTATGCAGACAGGCAGACTGTTGAATCACGATGTGAGTATTCTTAAGTCCCTTCCCGACGCCCAGGAGGGAAAACTGTTTATTTTCCGAGAAAACTTCGGTATGCATATATTTTTTTTTTTAATCTTGTACCTATTCAGTTTGCATTAAACAATAAAAGTAAGAGGCTCTCAATTCTATTGTACATACATTTTTTTTATATTCGTTTCCTCGGAACTGTGAACCGATTTTAATCATTCTTTAATTTTTGTTTGAAAGGGTATTCTTCCGAGAAGGTCTCATTTAATCCCTGTTCATTATGTATAAGCACTTACTATAAATTGCGCATCAAACGTCAAGACATCTCAACAACTCCAAAGTGTTATAATATATCACAGCTTGAACTGTGATAGACTGTCATTTGTCAAATCTGTCGTGATCTATCACCCTTACAAGGATCGAGTGGCCCCTCTACCTACGTCGACTCACTAACTAGAAGATTATATCGCAGTTTTCCCCTCCATTTCTTTTTATTTTAATCTTGCCCTTTTGTGTCGAAGTCTATTAATAAAAGAGTAGGCCACAGTATCTTTCAAGTGTGAAAAACATTTTTAATTGAAATCTTTTACGCAGCGCAACATAAATTCTTCGCTTGACATATTTTTGTTATGGTTACGGTGTCACATTCATATTTACGATTGTTTACGCTTTAGTTCTCGGATTAATCCGAAATATTCACGTGAGGAAACGTAAACAGAATCTATAAATAGCCTGTCATTGTATTTTCTCTTTCAAGCATTCTCTTCTTGTATGTTTTATACAGGGTGTAAAAAGACTCATCACATTCCTTATAGCCCTTATCTACACGCAATTACGCATTCTGTACATCAAACTAAGTAACATTGAGTAAAAAATATAGCTGAAAAATGACTTTATTTTTCGTGTGTTGCTGTTTACGGCAACGCGCATTGTAACGCATGCAAAACATTATGCGTATTTGAAGTTAAGTAATACACATTTAAAAGTGGCTTTCGTGCAAAAAAAGTAAAAAAAGGTGAAACTTTGAGCTTCAATATTTCCGTAACCAGAAGGATCCAGGGTACGTTTCAGTTAAAAAAAAAACACAATCACGGGGAGTTCGAGTGACTCTTGGCTTCGTTAAGCGTCTTTTAAAACCCATTATTAAAAAAACACCGTGTTTACAAACACCAGAATCAAATCTGAAGGACTTACAAAATTCTGCAAAAACTTATAACACCCCCCTGTTTTTGTCGGGGGTTAAAAATATACCCACAATTGCATAAACTAAGGGGCGGTCAGCCACAACATTCCTGAAAGCCAAGCTTAATCCTTTATAAATAAACGAAGTAAGACGTCAACCATAACTCCTAAGAAACTAATGGAATCGCGGTGAAGAGGCCAGTTAATAATAACAGCTCTATTACGGGGGAGCTTGCACAATATCCATACAAAATGTCACTAACCTAGTTACAGCGGCGAAGTACTCAGAAAACGGCGAAGTACTCAGAAAGCAGCGAAGTACTCCAACAGTACACGGCTAAGTTGTTCGACAGTTCCGAAGCTAGTTACAAAGTAGATGGGGCATCTTTACTAGGTGTATTTAAGGAGTTTCGAGTTCTTAACGAGGTAATTTTAGATGCTTATGTAATAAGTGTATTCAGTGTTGTTTACGCGAATAATAATACAATGTGAGCATTTTTTCTTGGGAATTAGTCTGAAGGATATGTAATCAATAAATCTGCTTAGCCTTTTTCTCCAACTATGTTAGGGTCAGCTTCCAGTCTAACTGGATGCAGCTCCTGACCAGTATTTTACATGGAGTGACTGCTCATCTGACCTCCACAACCCAGCTACTGGGTAAAAATATGATACAAATTGGTAAGACTGGTTGTCATACTTTTAGAATTCTGACTACCCGTAACGATTGTCAAAGATTTACAAATTACAGTCGAAAAAAGTGGCTTGAAATGCTTCCTGAGGCACGGAGGGGTCTCGATATGTAATGGATGGTCATGCATCCACGGGACGACCTCGGCAAGCGTTGCTTAACCTTGAAGATTGACCCGTGCGGCTATTATTATTTAGCCACGATTCCACTGAAATGTAATGTGAATAAAAATATAAAGACATGCTGTGATCATTTGATCACCAATTCATTTGCCAAGCGCGGTGATAACGACAATAATTAGGTACCATTTTATATGAAACGATCTAAGTAATTTTAGTTTTTTTTAACAGTTTACGTTTAGAGGTGCAATAAAGCTTTTTCTAGTGTCATAATAGAACGGCCGGTCTATTCTGTAAAATTCTCACTGTGAAAACTTAGGTGAAGTGAATTTGAAGTGAGCTGTCATTCCACCCGATGCTAGGGCTACACTATTGACAGCTCAATTCACCTAAGTTTTCACGGTGAGTTTATAACAGAATAGATCGACTGTTTTCGTTTATGAAGGTTGATGTCACAAACTTTATACGTTATCCCGGTTTCAGTTAACAGTAGGAATGGCTTTCATTTTGACAGTTCAACAACATTAATTGCGTTATTAACGTTGTTGATCAGACAAATGTTTCGAACATACGAGTATGAGGCAATATCCTTCAAAATGATAGTGTTTTACGCAATTAGGGTGCGGTACTATTACCGTTGTGTTTACATTACCGAATTCAGAAAAAATAAGTAAATGGCTGCCTTTTACTAATTACGTAGTGGGTATGGGTAGTGGCAATGGTTGGATAAAACAAACAAATACCTACTAAGCTTAAGCAAAGACATGAATAATATAAAAGCTAAAGTAAGAAAGTATCGAAGGGAAATCAATTACTTCGCCGCTCCTACTTTACATTATTAATTATGTTTACGTTAAGCTTAAGCCGGGGATATAAGTTTTTTAAACCCTTTTTTATACGCGACGGAAACATTTATGATACTTTATACGGTTTCGCTTATACGGTTTCGCGATTTCGTTTTATGAACGTATTTTAATTTCATTAAACGTTATTATTATTATTTTTATCATTTTATATATAGCATCTTGGATTTTTTATATTTAGGATTCAGTTAGATATTGCCTATCCAAACCCTGTGAAATAAGGGTTTCCAAACAATTATACGTATTATACAATGTGGTTTTTTTGAGATCCTATAACTCTAGGGTTATATTCTACAAGTAAAAATAATACAAAAAACCCTAGAATATGTAGTCCAAAAATGCATAGTTTCGAAGACATACTCGTAAGATATGTATGATTGTGGTAGGTATCTAAGTTTCATTGATAAATACGAGTAATCCATTTTCATTAAAACCAATCATTCATATTTAAAACTAAGAAAATGCGACGTTATCATATTAGGGGTTAAAGTATGAAATTGCCGATTTGTACTGAGTTTTTTTTTTTTTTTTTTTTTTTTTAATTTAACATTTATTTAATCAAAATAACTACCATTATTATCCATACATTGCTGCCATCTAATAGGAAGGTCATTTATGCCTTTGCAATAGAACTCTCGTGATCTAGATTCGACAAACTGTGTGAAAACATTTTGTACTGCCTCCTGAGAAGAAAACTTTTTATCGCGTAGAAAATTGTCCAAATCACGAAAAAAAATGGTCCGGTGGAGCAAGGTCTGGCGAATACGAATGGTTTCTAATTGCAGTTCCTGTAGAGTTAAAACGGTTTCTCGTGCTGTATGAGGTCTTTTTTTTTTTTTTTTTTTTTTTTTTTTTTTTTTTTTCTGGGTGGGAAATCATCAAATGACTCCTCCCGCTCTGGGCGGAGCAGAAGGGAGTGTCAGACTTTTACTGACTAAAACCCACCCGTGTTCCTTCCGTTGCCTGCGCCAGGGGCCACGGTATCTCTTTCGAACAACCCGCAGCCCCGGCAGCATCGGCCCTAGCGGACCCCGTCAATTCGTGCTGACAGCTCTTTGAGGCGCGCGTGGAACACAACGCGCCGTCGACCCGGGCCTGGTCCTTACCGGGCGGCGAGCTGCCCATAGCTCGCCGCCCGCAAGCCCGTGCCTACGGTGGCCGGGAGTCGGCTGTTGACTCCCGTCCAGGGCGTCTCCTGCGGCGGCTAGGCGCGCGAGGGTGCAGCGATTGCCTCTCCCTCGCGCGCTCCGCCTCCTCCTTCGCGAGCATTACTGCTTACTCTTACATAGACACGCTTCACGTGGGTACAACTATACTTTTCTAATTTTAGCTGACCTCATATTGTTTACTAAAAATGTATAGCTTGATATGTCGTCGTGCGACCACAGAACACCCATCCACCAACAGCGAGCACTCGCGGCTCGCATTCGTTTAAAGGAGATGCGGTAAGGTAGCCGCCGAAATTCAAATTTTCTTTCGTTCTTTTGCAATTTGCAGGTCAGTGTCAGGTTGTATGTTGATCCAAATATGGTTGGCGTCCGTAACAAATATGTCTTTACAAAATTATAAACATTAGGATCAGTAATAGAGCTCCTTGAGTTAGAATTGATCTCAAATAGTTATCATTTCATGAAATAGTCATTCCATAGGGTAATATGAACTTAGAGATTTGTATTGATAATTTTTATGATTATAATTCTGGCAATAGATATTTTTTACGACAGCGAATATTACCCCATATTGAGATAGTATCGGATCTCTGTACGCTGTTTACTCGCTGTTTGTTTGGTCGTTGTACGGAGCTGACCTTCTATAGGTACTTATCTCTTTTGTGACGAAAGACACACACGGTCGGAAAGCGCGAATCCCAGTTATTAGCAATCAATTTTATACGGACTTTTCAGCTGCTGAATACGTTTATTTGAAGTTGGATTTGGAAGTCAAAAACACGTCAAATTGCTTCTCACTTAGCGCTTCGTTAAGTTTATATTAAACTTATGTATACAGGGTGTTAAAGAAATTGCGTACCATAGCTTAGGGGTAGGTTTAGTATCGATAAAGGAAACCAGGTAAAAAAGATATACAAAAAAATTATTGCAAGATCAACCTACTTTAGTACCTACTAACATAAAATAGCAATCGTTTAGAATTAAAACTATTTTATTTGTTTAAATGCTTTAATTACTTACCTACTAACGAACGCGTTGTCATTTTGTCCTTCACTTCTCGCATCCGAATATAAGGGCCGGCGCATTATTTGCTACTGAAAACGGCTCGCGACAAATGGCGCAAGATGTGCGCCCCTAATGCTACGACGGTATGTAAATTACAATTCCAATTTTCCCTTAGTACTTTAACGGGCTTAGGACCGTTAAAAATACAAAACCTACAAAAAAGATTTTGTTTAACTAGTATTCAACAGAAATACGAGTAGGTAGTATTAGGGGTTAAAGTATGAAATTGCCAATTTGTACTGAAAAATTTTAATTCGTTTTTTTTTTAATTTAACATATTTATGTAATCAAAATAATTACCATTATTATCTACACATTGCTGCCATCTAAAGAAAGGTCGTTTATGCCTTTGCGATAGAACTCTCGTGATCTAGATTCGACAAACTGTGTGAAAGCATTTTGTGCTGAGAAGAAAACTTTTTATCACGTAGAAAATTGTCCAAATCACGAAAAAAATGGTAGTCTGTTGGAACAAGGTCTGGCGAATACGGAGGGTGAATTCTAATTGCAGTTCCTGTAGAGTTAAAACGGTTTCTCGTGCTGTATGAGGTCTCGCGTTATCATGGAGCAATAATGGTGAAGATCGATTCATGAGACGGGGCTGTTTCACTGCTAGTTTTGCTATCATTGTTCGGAGTTCGGCACAGTAGACATCTGCCGTTATTACTTGACCACATCGGAGAAAGCTATAGTGAATAACACCATGCTGAGACCACCAAACAGTTACCATTACCTTTTTATTGGTAAGCTTTGCTTTTCCATCACGAAAGCGTTTAAACCAAAATCGCACGATGCGTTCATTAGCAGTCCCCTCTCCAAACGCAACATTGATATTGCGAGCTGTTTCTGCCGCGTTAGTTCCGCGTCGGAACTCGTATTCAAAATTAACTCGAATTTTCGAAGTATCCATCTTTCTTGTCTAAGCTGAATAAAAAAAACAACTGAAAGTCGATAATCGGATGTTGCACATTTTTTAAAAGAAGAACTTCATAGGTACCATGTGAAAAAAGTTTCACTCAACAATATCAAACCATGAAGGTTCTATGTCCATTCGAAGTACCTATTACAATGAAACGGCAATTTCATACTTTTAACCCCTATTATTTCACGTAGGATGTTTTACTTCAATAATTGTGACTTTGTCGAATTATTTTGTATGAAAAATGATAGTTGAAAAATAATTCATATGCCAGTTGAGTCTTTGATATGGTTTCATTCATACCCTAGAGTTATAGGATATCAAAAAAAACACCCTGTATATATTGGTAGGAACAATGTAATTAACCCTTCATGAATTGAACTCAAGAACACATTATTTTTCTGGTTACATACATTTATGTACGTGTTACGTTCAGCTGTAACCTTAGATTAACTGCAATTACCTGCAAATGCACCGTAATATTTTGTACCTACAGGTAATGTATTAAGTGGTTGATTCTATCGTAGGAAAGGTTTACTATCCCCTGAATAGCTTGTAGCACTTGCTTGATGAGAAAACATTGGGGATTATTCTAGACTAGCTTCTGCCAGCGACTTCGTTTGCGTGAAATTTCTTGTTTTTACATAAAATTAATCCTATGACGCTCGGCAATACTGTGGCTATATGTGAAATCATTTTGTGATTCGGACCAGTAGTTAGGAAGATTACCGTCTTCATAAAAACTCACAAATTGTAAGTACCTCTTCATAATATTAGTATACAGCGTGGCAGAGACGTGCGCACTCCCAGTCAGCCCAGCCCACTCCCTCTCGAAGAGAGGAGGCCTGTGTCCCAGCAGTGGGAATAGTATAGGCTGATTATGTCTAACAGGGACGTCGACGAACAAACTTTAACCATGAATTCAGCACATGATTCTAGGCCACTTATGCGTCGAAATTTTTCGTCGGTTATCTGGGCATCGATGTCCCTGCCACCCTGTAGATAAATAGGTATTGTTATGAACCCACACACGCCTTTTTCCAAAATAAGTTTGTCATTTCTGTGACGAATTGCTCACACAAAAATAGATGCGTAACATTTTAACACCCCAGAAATAACGTTCCAAATATATCTCGAACATGTTCAGGGGTCGTAAACACGGCACTGAACCCACGACATAGAACAGAGTAATATTCTTAGGCGTAGGTGCTTCAGGCCCTCAAACTCGCCGTAAAATTACCGCGATGTACCTTTTATTACTTAAAGCACTTAATTTTATGTCACTTTCTCTTTTTCTTCACTTTCGGGGAAAAATTACTTTTCGTCGCGCGTAAGATAAATGGTGTTAGGCATTGTTTGTTGAAGAAGCGTTTAACTAAGTTGCATGGAGAATGATTTTCTTTTTTTATTGCTTAATGGCCTTCTTGACCTCGATCACGCCTGATGGAAAGCGATGGATGAGGTCTATGATTTTATTAATTTCAGGATCATTCGGCTATGTTTTGTATGTTGGAATTTTTCTGACTGTATTATTGGTAAAGTGGTCGCAAGCGCTACTGTTAAACATGAGGTCGTGGGCTCGATTCCCGGGTCGGACAAAGTGGTCTGGATTTTTTTTGTAGCAGCCTGGTGTCTGGAATTGTGTCTGCTAATGGCAATAGGCTCGCCCCACATGGGACTTAACTGGCGATATGTAGGTGTCTCTGTGTCCTCTGCCTTACCCTTCGGGGAATACAGGCGTTGTAATTTGTTATGTCACATTTTTTATATTATTGTATGAAACCTAAAGCGCGCTCGAATAACATTGGAAATAAAAATAGAAATGTTTACTGTCTGGTGGTTTCTTTGAAAACAAATCACAATAACATTCCGTTATTTAGATTAATGATATGAGTTATTGACGAGAAAATCAATATTGGACGCTTTGTTTGTGTGGCTGGCTGACTTCATAGATCACTACTAAAATGAGAATACTTACTTTTATGAAAAATGTATGTTTTGAAAAGTGAATATGTTTGCTAAAGCTTTAGTTTTCTAAGAAACTGTTGAACGGATACGGAACGGCTGTCGAAAAACACAGCGTTTTTAACACCTTAATGTCAAATACTTCTGAAAATTACAGATTTTCATGACGGCCTTTATATTATGACGGAACCGCTTTCCTCGGAAACCTAACAGTTGGGTCATCATCTGCCTAGCCTTTTTCCAATTATATTGGGGTCGGCTTCCAGTCTAACCGGATGCAGCTGAATTCCAGTATTTTACATGGAGCGACTGCTTATCTGAACTCCCCAACCCAGTTACTGAGTAATACAATACCCCTTGGTTTGGTAAGACTGTTTGTCAGACTTTCGGGCTTCTGACTACCTGTAAAAACTTAACATGCTTTCCGGTACACGGTCTCGGAATGTAAAGATGGTCACCCATCCACAGACCAACCGTGGCAAGCGTAGCTTAACCTGATCGATCGAACTGTGCGGCTGTTATTATCAGTTTGGTATCAGAATTGATTATATTCACAACATAACGGGTGTAAAAATACACTAAAATAAATAAATACATTATTTATTTATTTAATTAGACATTTAATGAAGCCGAGAGTCACTTGTACTCCCCGTCATTGTAATATTTTTTTTGTACTGGACCATAATTACCTAAGAACCTTTTGGTTACGGAGATATTGAGGTCAAAATTCCAACTTTGCCTGTCTTTTTTTACGAAAACCAGTTTTTAATGTTATAACACAATTTTAAATACCTCCACGACCCCTGTACCGTTGCATGCACTCATAAGCACAATATTTTGCATGGGTTACATTGCGCACTACAAACAGCAAATTTTCACACCAAAAATAAAGGTCGTTTCCTAGCAACTATTTTTGTGCAATAAATAAAATAAATAAATATTCCACAACTATCACACAACGCCATCTAGTCCCAAGCTAAGCAGAGCTTGTGTTATGGGTACTAGACAACTGATAAACATACTTATATATTTCTAAATACATAAATATTATAGATAAATTACACCCAGACACAGAACAAATGATCGTGCTTATTACACAAACATTTGTCCTGGGTGGGAATCGAACCCACGACCTCCGGCATAGCAGTCAGGGTCACTAACCACTAGACCAACAGGCCTGTCAATGGCAACGGCAATGTTACTTAGTTTTATGTACAGAATGCGTAGTTGACGGCTATGTGATGGGTCTGTTTACACCCTGTACGCCTGATTGTAGAGATATTATCTTATAAACGTCTTCATTTACATTATTCCCTTATCAAGATCCCGGAAAACGTGACAACTCAAGTCCAAAGCAGTCACAAAACAAAACATTCATCTACAAACAAAACCCTTTTACGAACCAACTTTGAAAGTCGTAAAACCGTCGTAGATAAGTGGAAGCCTGCTGGTTACTCAAATAGCACATAAAATCATCATCTACCCAGCCTTTTGCCAACAATGTTTTATACGCGGAGTGTACACAAGTATTTTACATGGAGTGACTGCCTATCTGATCTCCACAACCCAACCCAAGTGGTATCGTGTTACTCAATAACACGATACCCCTTTGTAAGACTGGTTTCGGGCTTCTGACGACCCGTAACGACGGTCAAAAATCCACAGAAGACAGCCGGGACCAATCGGTATGTAAAGATGGTCACCCATCCACGGACCGACCGCGGCAAGCGTAGCTTAAGCTGATCGATCGATGCGTGCTCCTTGCAGCTATTATTACTTAGCCATGAGCCCCTCCGGCCGGCACATTAAATGCCGTAATTAAAGCCTAAAGACAGCAGGCTTGTCCCTTCAAAGAGGTAGGTAAGTACTTAACGGGTCCCGCCACCATTTTCCTTTTCATTATAAAAGATGCCTTTTTCATTTGAGACGGCTTTTAGCCTCTTTCCTTTATTTTCTAAATTAATTTAAAACATAACAGCCCGTATTTCGTGAACGGGAAGGCAGAGGTATGGCAACTCCTTTTTTTAATATTTCCTGTGTGGGAGTGGGCAACCCTATTGCCACTAAGCGGACTCCGGGTTGTTACTTACAATTTACTAAAGGAAGATCTTAATGAAATTACCCTGGCCTTGAGATCGAATACCAGACCGCTTAGTAACCACTTGAACAACGAGGCAAATACAATTTCGTTTGTAAATCACGGATAAACTGGAGATTTAGGTTATCATAACCAGTTCAGTAACAAGGTTGATATTATAAAGATCTTTAGACTGTAAATACAAGTATCTGAGTGTTTTTATTTGAATGTGAAAAATGTGTTTCGCTCCATTTTAACCTTGTTAACACGGAATGAGGTTATTCACCCCATTACATAAAGATGAACATGGAAACGTATAATATGGATAACATGTCACTCTGATAAAAAACTTCTTAATCTTCAGGAATTTAATTAACAAGCAGGAAAATTTAAATTGATCTTTCAGAACTGTGAAAAACAGATGAGGAAACAGAAAGATATAAATATATGGAAAGGTAAGAAGTGCCAATCTTTTCAAAGATAATTTTCTGGTAACGCTTGCGATTTATTAATAAAATCAGAACTTCAATCGTACGTTCGATCATACGTTGATCACCTGTCCGCTCATTGATTTACAAATAAAATATTTTATATGAAAGCTCAGATGTTTCCCAAACGAATAAACAGTTCTAAAAAGAACATAACCCTGAATCTTTCAAGAAATGGTTCGTTAGAAGTTTACGACTTCACTCCGGTTACGAAAGTAAAGTTTCGTGTTAGCGGCAATAATCCATTGGCAATAGGCTTTCACGATCCATAACGGGAGCCACGGGATCCGATAATACCTACCTACTTTTTTCGGGAAACCGATGGAAACTTTATACCATTCTACAGGGATGATTGTGGTTTTAAAACTCCGAGGAAATTCGGGGATTCTTTATTAACGAAGTCGCAATTGACGCCGATGTCGACTTGCCCCAAAAACTGTCTCCTCGAATAATTACTTTTTCTTTGTACCTTGTTCACAAGGTAACAAGACAGACGACTGATGAACGCTGGAATGTAATTAGGTCGGCCGTTCGTAGTCATTTCATTCATTAGAGTCGATGTGGATTAAGATTAACGTTCCCTTTACTATCCGTAATTATATGAACTCAATGCATTTCCGTGTTTTCTGAAACTCTATAAATACTACATTCATTTCCCATTTTTAAATAGGACTTGCATGAAAGACGAACACTACATTTGCCACCTTTTAAGTCACAACAACTCTATATATATAATATTTATAGCAATACATAAACTGTTGAATAAAATAAAATAAGCAGTCAACTGTCACCTAAGTCCGATTATATCAGGCAGCTACTTCCGGACTGCAACAGTTGCAGCAACTGGATACTCTCCGGGAGAGAGGGCGGGAATCCGGGCTCGAGCGGGGTCCGGGGAGTAAGCAACGTCAGGGGGTGTGTCGCAAAAGCGGGTCAGTGCCAAAGCAGCCTTGGCCTGTCGGGGCTGCTCCGCCAGACCTGTTGATACTGAATCAAATGATCGCAACAGCCGATTAGATAATGTCTGTTATTGGCTGCTCGGAACGGTTGTGCCAAGATCGTGATTTCTAGTTGTTTGTGAAAGTGGAAGAAACGTTTCAGTGTGTGTTTGTGCTGTGTGCGGTAGGTATCGGGTCGCTGAGGAGACTGTGATGGTAATAAAACTAATAAATTAAGGGATGGAGCTTTTAGCGACGTGAACTTTAGGATATTTTCGTGGTACGAAATATCTTTGCGAGCCAATTTACAAGCTCGCGATTGCTTGAGACCTTTGCACACGTAGGTTTTTTTCTCAAGTCTCATTTTTACTTAACAACTTTACCCTTCTACTAAAATTGATGTTTACAATTTTAGCATAGAGGGGTTCGTGTCGGTAACTACTAGAATTCATTGGTAAATTGTTGTGGACACATTATTTGCTTGTTAACCCTTCGTAAGCCGGAACGTGGATCCTCGCGAGACACAATAGCTTTTTAATTGTTTCTGTAATTACGGCATTCAACCGCTTAAGGGCCGATTTCTACCAAAACTGTGAAGAGGGATTTCTGGAATCAGGTTTACATTTTATGTAACGTCTCTCAGTCTATATTCAACGTAATAACAACACTTCACTTAACATCGCGTCTGTAATCCCCGAAGGGTTAGTCTAACTACATTAATATATTTACATACAATGTGGCCGGTTTCAGGTTGAGAGAGATATATTAATTAAAGAATTAGGTTTAACTAAAAATTATTTAAATTTGATCTGCTCCTTTATCTGATGCGGCCAAAAAGCTGTATAGCTTTGCAGGTCTTCGTTTTGTTAAATAGATTAAGATTATATTTGTTACATTGTATAAGTTTAAGATATAAGGTACAATGGGACTGCCATGTATTTCTGTACAAAAGTTCTTAATTAAATAAAGAGAGAAAAAAATATATATATGCAGGGTGTCCCGAAACTCAACGATAACCTGGTATCGGGCGAGAGACCAATATATATCAGTTATGAAAAAAAAATTAAAAAAATCCATGTCACTTAGTCAAGCGATAACAGACATTTTTCGAAAAAGTTGAAAATCTGACACCCTTGGTCGTATTTTTAAGTACTGTGATCACAATTTTTTATAATTTTACAGTGGTTTTTTTAAATACTGTAATCTCAAATAACAGTGCTATTAATCGCAAACACAAATCAAAGTAATAAACATTGTTAACTAACTAAAATAAACTAAGTTTTGACGAGTTATGCTTTACAAAATTAATGTCAGTTAACTTTGACACTCCATGTTGGGAAAAAAATGTACCACACTACCGTTGCCAAGTTATTTCAAAAGATGGCCCATTTAGACTAGATTTCAAAATGGTACAACACTTGCCACTTCTCTTGACATGGGTTTTTTTTTCATTTTTTTTTTTCATAACTGGTATACCTTGGCCTCTCGCCCCGTACCAGGTTATCTTTGAATTTCGGGACACCCTGTATACATATATATGTTTTTTTACGAGACATTTCACCTTTACTCTATGCTTTGGTGAAAACCAGCGCTTATGTACCCTACAGCTCTGCCTAGCTTTTTCCCAACTATGTCGGGGTCGGCTTCCAGTCTAACCGGATGAGACCTGTATTTTACATGGAGCGACTGCATATCTCATCTCCAAAACCCAGTAACTGGGTAATACGAAACCCCTTGGTAAGACTGGTTGTCAGAGTTTCGGGCTTCCGACGACCCGTAACGACTGTCAAAGATCCACGAATGACAGCCAGGACCCACGGCTTAACGCGCTTTCCGAGGCACGGAGGGGTCTTGGTATGTAAAGGTGGTCACCCATCCACAGACCAACCGCGGCAAGGGTAGCTTAACCTGATCGATCGACTGCTATTACTTAGCTACAAGCCCCTCCTTACATAGCCTACAGACACGCTGTATAATTTAGTTCCTTTTACAAATACTGTATCTACAATAAAATATAAAAGAGTAACAATACGAGTATTTATATTTCCCGTGAAAACGTCAACATTGATTATGTGCCCGCATTTTTAGGAGATTTCCAGAACGAAACGGAATCCCTGCGAATTGAATATTTTTTATTAAGGTCTCTGCACACAGTGAGCGGGGCGCGGCGGGACGGGACGGCGACGCGACGCTGAGCAGTTGTAATGTACTAGATATTATGGACGACGCCACACAGAGCCGCCCCGCTCGACACGACGGTAACCGTCGCGACCCACCGCCGCCGCGCCAGCGCCGCGTCGCCGTCCCATCCCGCCCCGCCCCGCCCGCTGTGTGCAGAGACCTTTATTATTTATGTAAACTGTTCCGTCCGTGTGCACTGGTGGGATTTGTATATTGTGGTTGATATATGACGATACGTCGTCTGATGTTTTTCATGTCATATTTTGGAAGCTGATTTAATTGTATTCAGAACTTAATACATTCTGTATCACAAGGTTTATTTTAGGGTGAATACTAGAATATTAGTAAGTCGGTACAGATATCCCCAACATAAAATAATCATTACTCAATCATTATTGCTGTTCCGACGAGTCAATACTTAGGTATCTATTATTTTTTTTATGAAACAGCTGATTTGTGGAAGTATGTACAACCTGCTACAATAGCTGATTTATGACGATTCGTCTTGTCTCTGATGGTTTTCATATTTCATATTCTGACTTCATTTTACTAAACTTATTACATCCTGTACGAGTATTACAGGGTTCTGTGTTTTAGGTTTAAAGATATTTTATTTCTCATAAGAACATAAATAACACAGTTCACTTAAAATTGAGATATAAAGTGGTCAGATCTAAATATTTGCCTCTTGGGCATTGGAAACATTACAGGGTTCATACATGTTTCCTAAGTTTTGCCTTAAATATGTTTAAACTATCACACTTCTTTAAATCCTCCGGTAAATCATTAAACAGTGGTGCTCCCTCAAACAATATTGTTTTTTTGCCGTAATTAGTCCGTGCACGAGCAGTCATTAGTTGGTTTTTACTTCTTGTGTTGTATGTTTTTAGGGTGATTATTAGATTATTAGTAGATAAGTAAGTACAGATAGTACTTAAATAATAAAGAAATATATAACCTATTATATTTTATTATTATTAGACTGTTTATGAAACAGCTGATGTTTATTTTTCCAAAGAAGAAAAAGTTTCAATGTTATCCAATTGGCATCAAGCCAAGAGATTACTCTTCCAAGTAGGTTTTGATTTCAACTATCTCCAAGCGAATTTACTTATACTTTTGTAGGTACTTAATTAACTAAAGGCTGATTTTCCAACGCCAGATCATATCTATATCCATGATTTTTTTTTTACACATACACATCCATAAACTCACACCTTGGAGCAGAAACTACAGATCGCCAGTCGCCATCTGCTACGATTCTTACATAAGTACTTACTCCATTTTGACAGTTCTTCTATACGAAAACGGTCAAACGTCAATTTTATTCCACGAGTATGACGAGTATACGATAATGTTTATTTATTTATTTATTTAAACTTTTCGCACAAAAAGGTACAAAGGCGGACTTAATGCCTTAGGCATTCTCTAGCAGTCAACCAAGGGTGGTGAAGAGATTAAATGGCAGGTGCTTTGGTTGAGAGGGACAGTGATAAAAAAAATAAAAAAACTACTATAATATATACTTATAATATATATATATAAAAAATCAAGGGAGAGAGGTGTTAAGATGACTCTACGCTAATGTTCGAAAATCAGGCCTAAGAAAACTTAACCATATTCCTTATAGCCCACGGCAGGAATATTGTGAAAAAAAAATTCTATCCTAAAATCCTACTTTTTTTTTTTTTTCAGGATGGGAAATCATCAAATGACCCCTCCCGCTCTGGGTGGAGCAGAAGGGAGTGTCCGACTCTTACTGACTAAAACCCACCCGTGTTCCTTCCCTAGCCCTTTATGTACCAGGGCAGCGGTAACCCTTTCGGACGATCCCGCTACCCCGGCAGGCTTCGGCCTTCTCGGCCCTGTCCTACTTTAAATCCTAATATTAAAAAAGCGAAAGTTTGTGAGGATGGATGGATGGATGGTTGTTACTCTTTCACGCAAAAACTACTGAACGAATTTTGATGAAAGTTTACAGTAATATAACTTATACATTAGAATAATACATATGATACTTTTTATCCTGATATTTCCAAGGGATCGACACGTAGGCGGGTGAAACCGCGGGGCGCTGCTAGTAAATTATAAATTATGCTTGATTTTTCATAGCGATCAAAAAATTATGTTATTATTTAATTACTCCTTACTAAATACGTAATGAATGAATGGAATTCGAATGTGAAACAGTTTATTTATTCATGAATATTTAATGTAAAGCGTAGTTCAAAAGTCATACTTTACGGTGCCAACAGGTGCTACGAAAGAGGGAAAGTAAGTAGCTATTGATAAATTCGGTTAATTTAAATGACATTGAAATCACAAAACACGGCATCGTCAGAGATTCTTTTTACCTGTTGTGTTGTTGCGTAATTTCATTCTAGGTACATCATATTTACATATAATGATATAATTATCGGATATCTATGTATACAACATATTGTAAAACATTTTTCACTCTACCTGCTCGGTAAATGTCAGTAATGTCAAATTATATGTCATACAAACCTAACCTAAAGCAAGTCATTAAAGACCTAACCTCTAGCCGGCCAATAATATTGTACTGAATTTCATTATGACCCGCTCCTGCATAATGTGATTTGAAATTCGAACTTCAACTTAAAAAAAATCGTATGAAATCTTTTACCATAAAAAAATCTCGTCACAGCACGACCACCATTTGTGTCATAGATAGTGTGAGGAAACGATGCATAATCAGCCTATAATGTTCCCGCTGCTGGGACACAGGCCTCCTCTCTGTGAGAGAGAATGGGCTGTAATCCACCACGCGGGCCCAGTACGAGTTCGTAGATGTCACATGTTTTCGAATATTTGGTCCTAGGACATGCCGGTTTCCTCACGATGTTTTCTTTCACCGTTTTGAGAGCAGTGGTGATGAAATAATATACACAAAGTAAAGCGCCTGTCTGGGTTCAACCTGCCACCTTTAACTCGCAAGTCGAGGCCGGTAGCATAACTGGGCCACCACTGCTCCTTGCCCGTGACTTCGTCCGCGTGTTTCTTGTTTTACTTACTCGGCAATACTGTAGCTTCCCATCAGGGTAATTTGGGATTATGATCTTCCTGTGCGAGTCGCAATAAATACTTTTTCTTTCTTTCAGTGAAAAAATTTTTGGAATCGGATCAGTAGTTCCGGAGATATCCGCCTACATACAAACTCACAAATTTTACCTCTTTACGATATTAGTAAGATATAATGCCGATCTCGCCTAAATATCGCTTAGTTATTATAGACAAATTACTATCATTCAACACTTGCCATCAGTGAATGAAATGAATGGTCGGCAATCCATTCTTTATGCTTTCCGTCCATCGACACCTCCCTTTCAAGTTCACGCCGCTTCTGTGCGTCCTATTTTTAAAAGTTCATTTAATAAACATCTGACTGTCATTACCACCCATAATCTTAACGTTGATGATGGGTCGGCTGGGTCAATAACCTAATTATCATAACAACCATATATCTAAGTATATATGTATACATATTATAAATTAGACCAGACCTGTCTGTGTGACTGCGTTGTTTTAAACTTCGCAACGGATTTTAATGTGGTTTTCACCATCATGTAAGTAGATCATTTATTCCGGAAGGTTTACTTGTTGGTATAAATACATGAATATTACAATAAGTTATATACCTCATTATGTCGATTTCTTTGCATTTATCTCTAAGTATATGAAATCAAATCAGTCATTTATTCAAATTATGCTGAGCATCAGCACTTATCGAACGTCAAATTTACATAAGACAGTCCCCCAAAACGCCCTCCCGTCACCACTTCCTAGTGTTTTGACTGGGAAGAAGTGGCCCAAAAAACTCCCTCCCTTACGGTAATTGTGATTAATTGAAAATTATAAATAATTGTCTATCATTATTAATAATTACCGAAAGTCGAGGTAAAAGTAAGAAATTAACCACATTTATCGGTGATTATTAAAAATGTAACCTTAGTACCGATAAATGTAATAAATTTTCAAAAATAACGGAAATCAAGAGGATTCTAAAGAAAATGACAATAGGGAAGAAATAATTATCTAGGCGGAAAGCCGAGATATCGATAAAGAGGCTGTCTCATCAATCGCCACCACTTCCGAAAAAATTCAAGAAGGGCAAGGAGTCTCCCCTGAAGCAAGCTGAAAAAATGATAAAACGAACCAACACAAAATTTCCAGTTGCAAAAATAGGGAACAGTGTTAGGGTACGGCTACCAGAAGCAGATCGAGCCAAGGCAGATAGCCTAAACATTAATCGGTGTTTTTATGTTTGTTATTGATTATAACTTACAAGCTCGGAACAAAGTATGGCGTTTTAAATCAACTGTATTCAGGAGATTCTTTTAGTTATGAATTTGTAAGTACTGTGGTGTTATAAATAAATACCTATTGGACAAATAACTTCGAGTCTTATTTTATTACTTTTATCGACGAAAGTAGTGAATTATTAATAACAACTGCTAAAAGTGACGAATTTCAATTTTATATTCACATTTACCAAATGATGAGGTAATTATTCATAAAGATGGAAATTTATTAATAATTTTCAATTAATCACACTTACCGTAACATTTTTACATTGCTTAAAAAAAGTTCCATCAGTTTACAAGATACCACAATTTTGTTCCAGTTTTGTATGAGTGAAAAATTATGCATTCAACTCATAGCCAAGTGAAGTTCATTAATTCAAAACATGAAATCGACAAGTAAACTCATTAAAAGTCTCAACAAACATCTAGAAAGGACCAGCGGGCGTCGGCGGGGGACTTAAAATTGAATAAATTTCAAATCACTGAAATAATTTAACTTTCTGACGGCAATTACCAACTAATAGGAATGAAGCTCGGCCCCTTAACTAAATTAGCTTAAAACCGTTTAATTTATATAATAATATAATATAAAGACAAGAAAACCGTCCAACTTTAATTAATACTTACTTAATTAAACCTATGTTTACCGGTAATCTTTAGTAGACGGTACGAAAGTAATTTGAACTTCATAAACTTTCGTCTTCATTTTAATAATGAGATTATGACTTCTGAACGGTTGTTTTACGTGGGTTTGTTGGAAATTCAATGATTGTATACAGGATATTTTTTTTTACCAGGGCCCAAACTATAACCATGACATCAGTACATGATTAACCCATCATCCATTCATCCATCAACCATCATTTCAAACCATTGGCCGAGCAATGGCCGATTTGCGTGAATGTGACGCATGTTTACCCCCAACTTGTATTTTTTTTTGTGTTTTTAATGTCCTTTATTCATGCGTCATGTTTGCCGCAAATAAATGCATTTTCTTTCTTTCGTTTCTTTTCTTTATTTCCACTTTTTTTTCTATAATTTTTTAATTTCAACATTAAAAGTGGGCTTAAAAAAGATTGCTCTGCAATACATTTTGAATAGAATAGAATACTCTTTATTGTACACCATAAGCGTAGTTATTGCAATTTCCTATAAAACAGCAGATTTTTTTTTTTTTTTGATAACCGGCGAAAAATTCCTACGCTAGAGGCTTAGAATCATGTGCTGAATTAATGGTAACATTTTGCGCACTGGTTAAAAATGTATCCTGTAGAGTTGTTGTTTGTAAGGTGGTGCTTTGTTTACTAGCACTATATTAAGACGCGAGTAATTTATGGAATGCTTAATATATCAGCAGCTGCGTCAAGCACCAGCTTTTACCAAGCCATTGGTTTCAGTATTTTTATACCTACATAAACAGACGCCTTCTTCCCATGGGGGGTAAGCAGAAACTACAGAGCGCCACCTGCTTTGATCTTTACTAACATATTTAAAAAAAAAAAACTCCTTTTGCTTCGTTTAGTTTCATACATCGTTTGCGAGTACTACGCATCTGGTATCTTTATGTCCTTTTTATGTGCAGAAAAACACTATAAAAGTACATCATACAACAGCATCTCTTAACACGTCGTATAAGAGAGTGGCTTTCCTGCGATACATCTCTGGCTGCTTAGAGGTTTACCTCGATGCCTAAGTGAAAACAAAATATTTTGTTCTTACATTGCGGACGACGGCAAGCATTGATGTTCGTGATAATGTTCGTGATTGGTCTGATCAGTTCAACTTGTTCTTCTGGAGTAAATAGAGTACAGCACAAACACACGACAACTGAGCTTTCAGCGGGGTAATTGCGTAACACACTATCAGTTAGAATGGCTTTCATTTTGACAGTTCAGCCGCATTCATTACGTTATTTACTTTCTTGAGCAGACACATTTTCCGATCATATGAAGCAATGGATTAGCATTATGCTTCAAAATAATTCAGGTTGCGATTGATAGTCTGTTACGCAATTAGGGTGCAGGTGCGACTCAACTGACATGTACGCACCGCCATCCATATAGAAATAGCGAGTATCGAGATAGCGACCGCGATCGCGAACATTTTCGCCATATAATTACCCTATTCCACACATGCCGCCAGATAAGTTTTTGGGCGGGTATATTACAATTTACCAGGTACAAATCCAGAATTCAGGCATTTACAGTATTCTTAAGCCTGATTTACACGGTACAAATTTCTGGAATGGTCAAGAGCATAGATATAAGAGAGAAGAAAATATGCCCCGTAATTGATAATGTATCGAAACTCAGCGTCGCTAGTATTCGCCTTCCACGCCCCACTAATACACATGCAGTTCAGTAAAAGCAATAGATACGAAGTCGCGCACACACTCGCAACTTATGAATCAGAAAGTACTACACAGTCAATTATAAACCTTAACTCATCAAACACAGCGTGCATTTACCATGCACCGTACAACTTACTTACACAAAAACATGTGTTGATTGGTATGGTCAAGAGCAATAATCGCATGCCCTTAATGTTGCTGAGTTCCAGTCAACGAATGCTTCAATTTTATAATATGCCACAGACTACACTTTGGGGCTTTAAAGCTTCGAACGTGGATCCACGCGAGACACAATGGCTCTTTTATTGTTTCTGTAATTACGGCATTCAACAGGTTTATGGCAAAAAACAATAATACTTTATAGGCACATCAGGTTAAAGAAGAAAATTATGATTTATACAATTTACGAGGTTGACATTATGACGTGTCAAACGACCAACTTTTGTACGGTCACCTAAGCAGATAAGTAACCAGGGTCGTCGGATATAGCTGAAGTTTAGTAAGAAAACGATGGATGTTTTCGGATAAAATTTTATTTAGTTAATAGAAAACAAACAGTTTATTTATCAAATTAAATTTCATTCGAAAACATCCATCGGTTTCTTACTAAACTTCAACTATATCCGACGACCCTGGTTACTTGTCTCCTTTGGTGACTGTACCTTCACATCGGTCACCTCAGGCTTGTTTATTATCCGATCCAATCAGCTTTTATCAACATCAAGTCCGGATGTCACCCCTACTGACCAGCTAAACCACGGATACTGGCACCAAATAAAGATAACCTTATTTATTTTCTATTAAGATTTTTGGGAAAAACCACTCTGTATCCCAGGAAGAGTTTACTTTTGAGAAAAAGGGATCAAAGAAGCCAAAATATTGGGGAAAACTAAACATACGGGTTTGCTACTAAGAACGGCATGAAACAAATAAACTGAAACCTCGCCACTAGTGAGGAATTGAACTCTATACAGTGTTATTTTAAATTGCCTAAGTAAACTCCGCCGACGGATAAGTATCGATACCTAATCTAAAGTTTACATATTAATATCCATCGCGTCTGCGGAGTTTAGATTCTAAACACGATACTATAAAAAATATAAAGTTTTGATGCTTTTTTTTTATGGAGGTTAACGACCACTCTTTTTGTTGTTACTTAAAGTATGAGTTGAGAAAATCTGCTTTCTTTTGATTTTATCGTGTTTAAATATCGATACTTCTGTGCAGTAAACACAAAAACAAATTATTAAACTAATGTTTCAAGTTACTCTACACTAACTGCGGTCGATGACCCCTTGAAAGAAGTCATCAATATAAATTCATTTTTTTTTTTGTTTTATCATGTGTAGATATCTGATACCCATCTCGTCTGCGGAGTTTCACTTGCTAATGTAATATGACCCTGTATAAGCTTAGCTAAATTTGGCATAATAAAGCATATTCTATTTATCTAAGGCGTATTACACTACTCATTCTAATTATCGTTTACCTGTATAATTGGATGCTAATAGAAAGACCATAAACTACCCCTTTCGTGTCATTTGCAATTTTGATGCAGCAACGTATAATTATCTTCGTTATGTAATTGGCATTAATAAGGGCTACTTAAAAATCTATATTCGATCAGCACCCTAATTCCGTAACAACAACGTAAATGACGCAATGAATGTTGTTGAACTGTCAAAATGAAAGCCATTGCTACTGTTTGTGTGTTCCACAATTAGCCCGCTGGTTTCAAATACACCAGTATACAAAAATTGTATGATTTTTTTTCTGTTGCACAGCAATGATGCGGCGCGGTTCGATGGCAATGCCGGCCATCGGCGGGGGCGAGCCGCTGATCGTCGTGGAAGAGAGTGGCACCGAGGACACAGACTCGTCCCCTCACTCCTCGGCCCCCGCGCGCGGCCTATCCATTGACCAGGAGTCGCCCCCGGACCCCTACCATCTGTCGCCCTGGCGTGATACGCGCAAACACTCGCTGCCGACGCCATCTTGTACCACTGGACCTACTGCCAGTCAGGTTAGTAGCTAGGAAAATCTTGGAAAGCTTTGGAAAAACTTCGAAAAAGTCATAGACATAAATTACTTGATAATTCAATCTGAAAAAACTTACAGATCCTTTTCGGACTGATGTATGTTACCCATCTAATCTTAACTATAAGGACCTTTAGAGAAGAAGTAAAATATACCTATCTATACCTATAAGTATATATATAATAAAATATAATATATATACCTAAAGGTAACACGTCCATGTAACATGTTCACCAAGAATACACTTTCATTTGAACATAATAGGTACTTAAGTTTTCAAACGCTTATCAACCGAGCTAAATCGATTTTCATATCAAAAAACAGAGGCACCAATTAGATTCATATTAAGGCTGTAAAGTACAGCAATCCATGATAACTTTACTGCCTAATATCTAGAAAATTAGCAATCCATTCGAGTTCTAATCATCAGCAGCTTATCAGAGCTTATCTGATTACAGTCGTTCGAGGAATATCACAGTTATTGCGCGATATTACCTTCCACTGACTGCCTCTTCAATATCTATTTATAGAAGTCTCCCTAATAGGACTATCGACCAAGTTCTCGGTAATTGAGTAGTAAGCAGTTTTGTTGAATATCGGCTAAGTCGTTGAACTGCATAAAGTGGGAGTTTTTATCTTTGTGCCAAGGAATAACAGAAAAACTGGGAAAGGGAATATAATATAAACTGTTTATTCAATGTTAGCTGTGAATCAAGGCGTAATACATCGGTGGTGTCACGGGTAAAAAGGATTCCTGTCATACTCCGTGACACCGCCGCTGTTGTCAAATGTGGTTGTGTCAAGGGCAATGAACGAAAACGAATTATATAAAAGTATAGTGTATTTTTCTTATTTTGCCCTATTTGGTAAATTTATGTTATAACACATTTGCTCGTAAAAGGTCTCTTATTTCACAAATTTCTATATCGTATTGTAGGTATCTTATTACGTACCTACTTGTGCGTTATTGTAATGTAAAATGCACGAGTTTCTTTTTAATAAGGTAAAACGCACGGTTTATCAAGATGCTCCGTCTAAAAAGAACGGTACTTTTTTAAATCTTAGCGAAGAGTTTTATCTCAGAAAAGTGGTCAACATTTTATGAATAAAATTAACTTTGGGAGATAAAATATAATAAATAAACATTAAATTCTTTAATTTAATTAATTTTGACATTTAAATTACAACTATCTATCTGTAACAAAAACACAAAAATATTAATTTACTTTATTAGTAAAAATTTATTAGTTTTTATTTGAAAAGTAATGATGAATTTATTAATTCGACACCGCCAGAAGTCTCAGAGGCAGCGAAAAAGGCTATTCTAAGCCTCTTGCCCGAAAAATCGACCGATAGATAGTTACAAGCATATCAAAATTTCATCTTATGGAAAACAAGCAAAGATGCAAATTCATTTTCAGAAAGTGTGTTTTTAGCCTATTGCATGGTACTTTCTCAAAAATATAAGTCAAGCTCATTGTGATGCTACTATTCAATGCTGAAAAGCACTGTGAAAACAAAACATGGTATTGATATCAAGTCATACTCCAACTTGCTGGCATTTCTAAAAAGACGCTCAAGTGGCCATATGAGTAAAAAGTCGAAAGTATTTTCGGCTGACAATGTCAAGAAGTTCCTAAAAGAAGCTCCGGATTGCCGACATTTGGCAACGAAGGTCAGTAGAAACTAAATTATCGTTATTAACTTCTTTCACTTTCGTATTTCTTTATATAGGTGTTTTGTACGCTGTTTTTTATATCTTTTCAGGTTGTATTAATATTCGGTATAAATGGTGCATGTAGACGGCAAGAGTTGGCACACATCACAACTAATGATGTCGAGAACCATGGGCGCGTTTTTCTTGTCCAGGTCAAAAACACAAAAAATAAAATTCCAAGATCGTTCACAATACAGGGGCCTTTTCACGACATACTGAAGAAATACGAAGCGCTTCGTTCAACAAAAGCGATGTCTAACAGATTTTTTAAAAATTACCAAAATGGAAAATACACTAGCCAACCCATTGGCATAAATAAATTTGGAGCGATGCTGAAACAAATTGCCACTTTCTTAAATTTGGATGATCCACATGAATACACAGGGCACAGTTTCAGCAGGTCCTCGGCTACACTGCTCACCGATTCAGATGCGAACTTATTGACACTAAAACGCTACGGAGGGTAGCGGTTGAACAGTGTAGCCGAGGGCTACATAGATGACTCGATGAGAAATAAAGAAGAAATTAGCTCCCGCATTGCAAGGAATACAAATTTGGAGCCAAGTATTGACTCTCGACCATCTACGAGCACAGACGCGTAGATTCCACCATCGTCGCCGCCGCCGCAGCCGCCTCCGTCGCCGCCACCGACTGCAGAACTCTGTGGTCTCGTTTCTCCTACTTTCACTCAAGAGAGTGAGAGAGAGACTGGTGAAATTGTAACTAATAATAATAACTTGACAACATTAAAAATGCCAACTGGCAACGTAATAATCAATTTTACAAATTTTTATAACTGCTTTAACAATTGATTAAAGATTTATTCGATTAAGAAAGTCCGAGTTTTATTTATTTCCTCGCAAATATGTTATAAAACGTCGTATGACATACGTGCGCTTTGATAATTACAGCCTCTACTTTCTTGTAGCCCTCGCCTACGGCTCGGGCTAGCAATATCGCCTCGGCTGTAATTTTCAACTTACCGCACTTATATCATAATGTACTATTGGCGTACTGAGATTTTGTGGAAACGTAATGTGTTGGTAAATGGTATTTGAAACAGTTTTTGTGTATGCGATTTCTTCAAAGATCAAGATAGTCTGAATACCTATCCATGTGAGGCACGGAGTAGGTGAGAGTGATGTGAAAACTCGTAATTTGTGGAGTTACCGCGATTGTTTGCCAAATTAGACATCGCGCATCGTAAGGAAAATAACCTGTAGTAGGTATTGGTGGTGTCTCTGTGCTAAAGAATAACAGAGAGACAAAAAGATGGGCTGCTTATTCAAGACATTAATAATATCAAAATTGAAGAATATAGAGGTGTTCTGCTGATAATGATTGTGTGCTTATAATAAGAACCGCTTTTAAATCAGATTCATTCCGTAACATACAAATCCAATATGATTTTACGTAGGTATATTTTGTGCATACCAACATGCAAATATGAACGGATACGGTTACATCCTATGCATAATAATTAATCAACCCGCTCAGGAATTAACCCCTTCAGGGGACGCGGAGTTTCAATCAGTGAACGCTCAGTTATTAAAACTACGTTTGCATAAATTTAAATAGGCCAAAAACTGGACCAGATAAAGACCTCAAGGAATGAGATGGCGGGGTGAGCTGGTCTCCTTTCATAAAGATTGGTCCTTTGCAGCTCTGGACAGAGAAAGGTGTAAAGAGAGTAGGGAGAAGTGGAAGATTAACGGCTAATAAAATTTAAAAAATGGGGAATGCACCACTACAATGTCTACAGTCTCTAAAAGACTTATAAAGAAGTATGGAAGACTTTCGGCCGAAACTCGAAATCCCGAATCACTTTATCCCGAATGAACGAAATACTTACACGTGTATAAATGATCGAATAATGTGGGATCCGATTTATCAATATCTGGGTCTGGTCGGATAAATGAATGTGTATAGGAAGTCTTTATTTATATTCTTCTCAAATGTAGCTATGGCTATGTCACCTCCTCCGGGTAGGATCCACTTAATTTATCATCATCATGTACGCAACCGTTTCCCCACTATGTTGGTGTCGGCTTCCAATCAAACCCGATGCAGGTGAATACCAGTATTTTACATGAAGCGAATGCCTCCACAACCCAGTTACTGGGTAATACGATACCCCTTGGCAAGACTGGTTGTCAGAGTTGTCAGACTACCCGTAAATGCTGTCAAAGATCCACGAATGACAGCCGGGACCAACGGCTTAACGTGCTTTCCGAGGCACGGAGGGGTCTTGGTATGTAAAGATGGTCTCGTCACCCATCGACGGACCAACCGCGACAAGCGTAACTTAACCTGATCGATCGACCCGTGGGGCTGTTATTACTATAGCCACGAGCCCCTCCAGTTTACTTATATCGCATATAATAACATTATGTAATAGTATATTATGTACGTAGGTACGGCGGCTGTCGGAGCGAGGCGAGAGCGCGGCACGCGAGGCGCGAGAGGCTGCATTCCTGGCAACACTGACATCTACACAGCCACAGCCTGGCGGCAGAAGGTGAGGTTCTTTCGGAATATGTAGTTAAATAACATAAGAATTAGATTACCTAACTTTATAATGACTGCTAATGGGAGCTGGACTTCTTCTTAAAGGATTGGCCCACAATCGCAGTAGGCCGGGAAAAGTGGAAAGAAGAAGGAAGCCCTTCACCCTGCAGTGGGACAACACAGGCTCATAATAAAATAATAATAGTAAATATTATTCTGCTAAAAGAAAGAAGACACATTTTATTTACCAACATCATTTTTATCTTTGCCCACATAATGCATCATATAAACATACCTACTTGATCATAAACGATACATTACATCCATTAAATGTACGGGCGTTTATTTAAAGGAAGTGTGATTTAAATTCCTGAATAATTAATCATCTCCGACATCGTATTCTCCATATTGTAACAACAATCGCAATGGCTGACTCAACATTTCTTTTCAGACATTCCGTAGTAACAATTTCCCGAGTGCCTCAGGCACTGTTTGGACGCGGACGCCGCGAGTCCATCGCAGCGTTTCCAGCACTAGCCCGTCAGCGCAGAGACTCCGGCTCCAAGAAATGTGAGCTAATCTGAACACTCACAAACTTATAGTAACATTGGTGTTTCTCACATGAACAGCCAACATGTTTTGCGTTCAGCTCTCGTTTCCATTGCAGGCCCTCCAGCCACAGACACACTCGGCAGCACCCACAATCTACAGCTAGATATAATGGACGACATCGTACAAGCTCGCAAAGTACGCATGCGTCTCTGGAACACTTCGAATGAAAAAGTATGTGAAGTCCAGCCGTTGGATGAACGCTCGCCTATGGGCGGCTCTGTGCGGTATACGAACCGTGGTCGCAGGCACTCAGACTTCCTAGGCTCGCCCTTGCCGCCAATACCAGCGCGTCGCCGAGCTTCAGAGATGCCGCCACCGCCGCCCATCCCACCACGCAGCGGCGCCGGCGCCGGTGTCGGCGTGGTCTGCACCGATACAGATCTTCATTTAATGCTCAATGCACTTACTTCGTCAGCCACGGAGATTGATCGCTGCGGCAAGCCAGAGCGGTCCCGACGCCTGGCTGACATGAGGTCAAGCAGTTTCGATGCATCCTCGCTGCGAGACAAACCCTTGGACTCGGGCACCACTTGGTTCACTAGAAGACATCAGACCTTAGCCACGAAGAAACAAGAAAATGAACCTAAGAAGAGCAAAGTGACTTTTGCCCCAGATTCAAAACCAGCTCCCGGAGACGCGGCGGCTGTGGTCTGGGATAAGCCCTCGGGATCAGTCGTGGATGCAAGCGCACTCGGCAGTGCCATCGAAGTATTCCTTAGGAAGAGTTCTGCTGTAGACCCAGGTGCATCGACATCAGGCACAGCAGTCGTTGTGAAAGAAACAGCAACGAAAACCGAGGTTCGACTGAAGACGCGAGACATTCCAGCTACGGTCCGGCAGACGGGACGCCCGGAGGGAGAGCGCTGGTACCCCAACAGGCCAGAGGAGGAGGAAGCGACGGAGAGTTGCGATGCTTCTCTTTGCTCGTCATTAAAAGACCTTTTCGTGTAGGCACCACGTGTGTATTTAAAGTCTTGTAAATTATAATATACCTTTAGATGTCGAGTAAAGATTCGTTTCTAAAATGGAGAGTGAGAGGTGTTGCGCGGCGGACCGCGGTGGTCGCGGCCGCGGCGTGCCTCATTGTACTTTATGAATCTTTCTATGTGATAGACTACGCGCCGGCGCCGGTCGTCCTGAGTCGACTCACGACCGACGCCTGATTCGCGTAAAATTATTTTTAGAGTAAATTCTATTTTCATTGTAAATTTTTTGATATTAGCGATCAGAATATTGACTTATTGTTAGATAGAGAATTATATTCGTAATGATCGGGTGCGCGTTTTCCACGCCGAGTGGCGGTCTCCCACCGCGCGCCCGCCCCTACCCGTCTCGTCACAATCTGTGTATTGTAATCCCGTGTTACCATTAAAAAAAATTAAAACTTTATCATATATAGCAGACATTAAAATGGAGACGTCGTCGGGAGAAACGTACGCTTAATAGAAGAAGGCGACATTCTGTCGTCTTTAATCAATAAAAGTTTTTATCGATGTTATACTGCATTTTCATTTCTTATCATACAAAGTAAGTATGTTTAGTTCCTGGCTCCCAATATCGTATTACGTGAAACGATTTTTTTTTCATAACTACAAAGCGTATGTGTCTGGGTATCCTGCCCGTCCTAACCTACGGTGCTCAGACCTGGTCGTCACCGAGTCGCAAAAGTTCCGCATTCTGGGTGTAAAAACACAGGTCAGAATTCGCTGCGTTCCGAAACGGGCATACTGGATGTAGGAAAGAAGGCTGAAATGGGATTGGGCGGGTCACATCAGCCGCATGCACGATGACCGCGGACGGCGCCGCCGAGACGACCTGGACACGTAACACGAGGGCTGGTTCGAGGTGACGCGGGAAAAGAATTCCTGAAAGGATTTGGGGGAGGCCTTTGCCCAGCAGTGGGACAGAAATATAGAGAATAGGCTAGCAGCAAAAAAATAACATTAAAGTCTTAATAAAGCTGAAAAATCGCCAACATATATTTCTAAACAACGAAGCCGAACAAACTCGTAAGTGACAGCGGCACCATTTTCCTCAAGTTTTACGTGATAACTTTTTCAATTACTTGGATAGGTGAGCTTCTCCAACCGTTTAAGTTAAAATAAACGTCGGAGATATAGTTAATGATACCATAACTTTACCGACAGCGAAACAATAATTTCTTGTCGTCATTTATCCTTCGAAGTTAACAACTCTGTGTCGTTCTATACTTGTATTGTGTTCAATACAAGTACAGAACGACCGAGATACCTAGTTACAGTTGTTTCTTCGATTCTGAATACGTCGCGACGCGGCGATGTAAAGAACTCAACCAATAAAGCTTTGGTTTCCTCAGAAAGCGTTTAATGGTCACTCAGTCTGTACGCTTTGTTTGTGTGGCTGGCTAACTGACTTCAACGTTCACTACGAAAAAGAGAATACTTACTTATATGAAAAATTGGCTTTGAAAAAGTGAATAAGTTTGCTAAAGCTTGGGTTTCCAAAGGTAATGTCACGGAACGGCTGTCTAAATACACAGCGTTTATTGTCACCTTAATGTCAAATACTTGTGAAAATGACAGATTTTCATGAACCACTTTCCTAGGAAACCAAAACTTAACACTTTCTAAGGTTTTGCTCCTATTAACGATAACGCGCTGACATTAGAAGGTTTCTCAGAAAAACATGCCTACCTACTTGCTCATTTCGAATTATGTTCTACGAAATAGGATTTCCATGGCTTAAAGGTAAATAATAATCAAAATGTGAGGCTTCATGAACATTTGTACAGTCAGATTGCACGAACATTCGTCAGACTTAAAAGCAATGATACAGGGTGGCATCCCTGCCACGCGCCAACTGTAACCACGAATTCAGCATTCTAGCGTAGAAATTATGCGTCGGTTATCAAAAAAATCTGCGTTTTCATAGAAAAGTGCAATTAACGCGGTCAAAATGTAGAGCAAAATGAACAGCCATTTTTTTTATTTTAATCGACGAAAAATTTCAACGGTGGTCCAGAATCATATACTGAATCCATAACAACAGGTGCACATTGATGACCCTGCCATCCTGTATATCCTTAGGTATTTGTAAAAACCTGAACTATGTATTTACATAATTTGTAAATCTGCTGATTAACAGCAATACCTTGAAATTTATTTATGTTTTGTACTGATCTTATTAAGATCGTATTGAGTCTTCATTATACTTCATTCGAGTAATGATTAGGTACGAGTATATCTACTTCATCTTGATTAATATCTGTTTGAAATGATTAGAAACAATAATCCAGCCTTGATATCATTCAATTACAGCAATATATATGCATAATTGTATATTCCATATATTGTATGGAATATACAGTGTATGGAATAAATATGCATAGATACATATGTATATACCACAAGAGCACTGAGGTCTATTAGAGGTTGCCACTACCACCACTCAAGTACTGCGCTCAGAGGAAACACAATTAATTCTGGAAACTGAGTTGACATTCAAATTAGCTTCCAAATGGCCCACTTTATGCAATTAACAACGTATTCTGTTAGAAATGTCTCACTTTATCTTCCAACTCATTTATGGGATGAGGTTTTCATTGGGACCGCAACTAATACGCCTAATACGCCTTTTGTTGTGCATTCTTGTTCGAAATATGTTTCCTTTTGATTTTCATTCTTTGTAGTAGGTCGAGTAATTTGTTTTATATGGAGTGAAGGCGTGCGGCTCTCCAAGAAACCATGTAATATCTAGACAATAATCATGGTAGGTTTAGGATGACAATCATATTCCATTATGCTTTTATAGGTACATACATAAACTCACGCTTTCTTCCCTTGGGATAGAAACTACGGAAGGCCACCCGCTACGATTCTTACATATTTCTTTTGTTTCGTTTACGTTCATACATCAGAAGGCTAATTCCTGTAATTTAAACGTTCATAGAGGTGTTTTTGACAGACCAGACTGTGAACGTTCTTAAAATTACGAGAATTACCCCTCAGGTCATACACGCACGCCGATTGTGATTACTACATACATCACCATGAAGGTCACTATATGTATACCCGTGGCGCTTTTTTTTTTTTGGGTGGGAAATCATCGGATGACGTCTCCCGCTCTGGTCTGAGCGGAAGGGCGTGTCAGCCCGTGGTCCTTGTCCTTGTATATGTTCTTTTATTTTCTCCATTAATTGTGTTTTTTTTTTAATGATGTAAACTAGTGCTTGACTGCGATCCCGCCTGATGGAAAGCAGTGATGCAATCGTTGATGGTAAAGCGCACTAATTTATTATGAGTTTTCATTCTAGCCTTGAAGACACTTAAATTATAATCGGACGGGAAGACAGCTGCAGGCACATTGTTCCAGTCCTTCGATGTACGCGGTATAAACGACGAGGCGTTTAAATTGTTACAATGTCTTTTCTGGAGACTACGTTGTAATATGCAAATCAACTAAGTGCATGCTCTCGAAGTCTCGCGGTAACAGCTTGTGCTATAATCTAATTTCGAGAACCTTAAACTAGACACTAATTAAAATGTGAACCAGGCTGTATAACTTAATAAATTCTAGTAAGTATTAACTCGAAAAGTTAAGAGAGTTTCGTTAACTTCAAACTATGCAAAAAAAAAACAAGCTTTTAATTTAAAAAGATAGCTATGCAAACATGGAGCGGTTCATCGATATTAACCGCAACGGACATGTTCCAAGAATTTCAATTTCATAGTGTACTCGTGGGTTTTACGCAGTTTCCTTTTAATTATAATCTTATTAAAAATACTCGGGCTCTTTGTAGACCCTTTGGCCTTCAGTCGAGGCCAACGGGGATAATAATAGAAGGCTTTTCTGATTTTTACACACTACAGCAAGGAGCGATAAGTTAATGTGCAAATTAGACCTAGGTCTTATAGACCTTGTATAGTAATTAATATTTGACCATGCTATGGCTACAATAATATTATCTGTTTTTTTTTTGTGTATACATTTTGATAATGTGTATATTAAAGGGTTTAAATCGCATTAATTCTAATTAATCATCATACTCCTGCCCCTATCCCAATTTATTTCGGGTCGGCTCAACATGTCATACACATAAACAAACACACATTTACACACACAAACATTATCATCATCATCATTTATTTCTCATACATTCTAGTTAGGTACGGTAGCTATACATTTTCCTAGGAAAAATAGGTCAACAAAAAATTCTATACCAATTTCATTTCAATTTCACAATGAAAAAATATTGTAACTGCTTTCATATTTCTACATATCTACATACGTGAACATGTCAAAAATAATGTGTCGATGAAGATTATTAGAGTAAATTATAGGGAACTAGTATTTATTTATCATTCCAATCCCATGTGGTAGCGTGTGATAAGTTAACTGGATTCCATTTTAAAAACAAACTTTGTAATAAACTGAGGTATTATACAGACTGGCAGGAACATTGATGCGCAAAATGTAACCACGAATTCAGCACCTGATTTTAGAACCCTAGCGTAGAAATTTACTTTATTTTTTAACTTTATTTTTTAAATTTTATTGTATGAAATATAAAAATTATTAAGTATTTTTATTTAAATATAGTATTTAGGGCCGGCAATTCAGTATGGGAAATAATCTCAGACAAATGTCCAGCTCTAGCAGCATGGCAGATGTGGACCCTTTTCACTGCGTTTTTCATGACATTTTCACACATTTCTTGCGTTATTTCAGTGACTGTGTCTCAGATATTTTATTTTAATTCTTGAAGGTTCATTGGCCTGTTAGCATAGTCACGTCCCTTTAGATAACCCATAAAAAAAGTCAGGAGCTGTTAAATCTGGGGATCTTGGGGGCCAAAGCGGCCCCGTCTTGTGGAACCAAATGTTTCCTAAGCCCAACTGATTCACTTGATGTAAGAAAACTGCTTTATCTATACAACGCCATGCTGCTCAAATTTTATCACTTAACGAGTTATTGTTAGCCGCGAAGGTAAGTGATTCCTACCAAAAATTGGCTGCAATTTCCTTAGAGTTTCCGCAATACATGATTGGGTTGGGTAGAATGTTTTAATAATTAAAAAAATAATTTAAAAAAATAAAACACTTTGTTCAGTCGTAAAACGATCCATAACAAATTTGCCGTATCTACACAAAAAGATTTTCTGAAACAACTGTCATATTTGCCGCCAAAACAAAATGGCGGCAATAAAAGTTGTATACCTCCAAGTTGCCCACCCAGTATGTGTACAATGTAAATAGTAAATATCACTTGACGGATTTTACGCAAATGGTAGTTGACGGGCTAACGAAGCGGTACGGCGGAGGTAAAGTTTAACTATACCAATAAAAAAAACAACCCAGAAGGCTCAACTTGGAGCTTAGGCTGTCGGCTACGAATTTGGGTCATCATCAAGCTGCCTAACCTTTTCCCAACTATCTTGGGGTCAGCTTCCAGTGTAACCGGATGCAGCTGAATACCAGTATTTTACATGAAGCGACTGTCTATCTGACATACAGACCCAGTGACTGCATAATACGGTACCCCTTGGTAAGACTTTGGTTATAAGTACGTAATTAATTAAGAGGGGCTGGATTTAAAAACGAGGGCTATTTCGCAATTTAGGATAGACCTATTTATATTTTTGTAAAATTTAAGCAATTTAGTCATGTCCTCCGCGTCATGACATATGGCGCCGAAACGTGGACACTGACGGTCGGGCTGGTCCAGAAATTCAAGGTCGCTCAGCGCGCTATGGAGCAAACTATGCTCGGAGTCTCTTTGAAGGATAAGGGAATGAAATTATCCGGAAAAGAACCGAAGTTACCGACATAGCTTGTAGAGTAAGCAAACTGAAGGGGCAGTGGGCTGGCCATGTTTGTTGAAGGACCGATGGATGTGGAGCAGACGAGTCCTGGAGTGGAGACCGCGTATCGGAAAGCGTAGTGTGGGACGCCCCCGACGGACGACCTTAAGAAGGTGGCTGGGACAGACTGGATGCGGAAGGCGGAGGACAGGGTGTTGTGGCGCAGCCTGGGAGAGGCAGAGAGTTGATCGATTGATTGAGCAATATAGACAAACAAAAATTTTGGATTGGTATTCGCTGTAAGAGTACATACCTAATCTCTCAGTTACCTTTGACCACAAAGCTTACCACGTGTTTGAATGGTATCCATTCTCTCTCACTACACACTACGCAGTCCAGACTTTGCTTATTCTTCCTGTAATTAAGGAGATTATCGACGTAGTGTTAATATATGGAAGGCTTACAACATGCGATTAGTGCCCCGCCAACCATACAGAGAAGTTTGTTATTAGGGTTATAGGCTTATAAGATCACTTCGTTTTCCGTCTGTCTGTGGGTTTGTCAAGACCCTTTTTCTCAGGAACGCGTTTAGTTATCAATTTGAAATTAATATCAAATACTCAAGGCTACGATCCCTTGAAGCAGTGAAACTATTTTCGGACAAATTGTGTAATTTTAAAGAACATAGTCAACTCAAAGCATTTATTTCAAATAAACCAATTACAAGCAATTTTGAACTGTCAAGGGGTCGGTCAGGTAGAAATATGAAGCTAGTTGCCCAAAGCGTAGTAGGTAGCTCTGGAGAAGAACGGGCAAGAAACTCCACGACCACTCTTTTAAATCAAAATTTTGTTTCAAAATACTGGTAAGTAATCGAAAAAATTTGTAAAATCGATGGAAATATAGTATATATAATATATATATAAGCTACACGCTTTAAAAGTTTTTTGGAAGGGTTCATTCCATTCAATGTTTAAAAGGTACAGCCTAAACAACTGATAAACACGGTTTTATGGTAGTAAAGTAAGTGTTTATTATGTGAGGGTTTTGGCGCTGATGGCCGAAAAACAGGCTTTCGCCTAGTTCGGCTACAGATGATAGAAAATGATGATGATGAGATTCATTTGTAACAAGAAATTATAGCCTATAAGATATGCGAATCAAACAAACAACATTGTAAACAATTATTTAAATAAACTTAAATAGTAAAAGGTAGGTAACACCGTAATGCATAGCGCTGGAAAACCACAAGCGCTGGAAGTCCACAAGGTGGACCGGTGACCTTGTGAAGGCCGCGAGGATCCACTGAAGGAAAGAAGCCGATATGAAGACGTTTGGGGGAAGCTTATGTCCAGCAGTGGACGTCGTTTGTTATTTTTGAAGTGAAACTTCTTAGTGCTCATGACACGAGCGAGGCACAGAGACGAGATGCGTGTTGCTCGTGTGCATGAGCAATTAGGAGATTCGTTAATTGGACGAGAATGGAAATTTCAAGGACTTGTCACGTTTAGGCACATTCGTTACATGAAAGAGAAAAAAGATATCTCTTTCTCTGTCTCTCACCCTAAATCTCTCTTATTCTTTATTTTTTTAAGAAGTTTTAGTTCTATCACGTGTATGGTGCTTGATACACATGCCATATTTTCAGTTTACAAATAGGCTGAACATGAATTACTTACGTTTAAAAAAACTATTTTCTAAAAAACTTGTTTTAAAGCTGACACAGCAAAACACATTTACGTAGTTTCGAACCTAGAAAATCTTCTTACTTGGTGTAAATTATTCCTTCACCACTGCTCCCAAATCGGTGAAGGAAAAGATCGTGAGGAAACCGGCATGTTCTAGAACAAAAAAATTGAAGATATGTGACATCTACCAACCCGCACTGGGCTCGCGTGGTGGATACCGGCCCATCCTCTCTCACCGAGAGGAGGCCTGTGTCCCAGCAGTGGGAACATTATAGGCTGCTTACGTGGCACACGGACAGACCATCATGACCTGGGTTAAGGCATGGGATACATTTTATCCTGGTTGTTTCGATCCGTGGGACCTCCACGCGGGCGAAACCGCTGGCAAAAGCTGTAAACTGTATGTTCATGATATAATTACCAGAATGCTTTTACATGTGCAAATAAAAGTAACAGTAAGTATAAAGACCAAACTGTTATAGCAAACGCTTCAATTGTCAGCGACCCATATTTTTGTTGGAAATAGACTACTAAAATAGAACTAAAAACACATACATGTTATCCAAATAAAGTGGAAAAGCTCTCTGCGTTAGCTGGCTAGGGGGTTGTTCTGTTTATTTTACACAGTTGCTCTCGAATATTGCAAACATAAAACTGCAGACTGCAATGTTTCGCTAACATGTTCAATAAACATGTTTTTTTGTTAGTTTTTTGGTGCAGCACACCCATATTCAAGGCCCGCATGATACATTTCTATTACAGCTAGCTACCCTTAGTCTTTAAACAACATTTTTCTGGCGAAACTCAATATTAAAAACGGTCGAAAAATAGATTGTAATTTTGACGGATAACTCACTACTACTACGACTACCAGGTAAGTTTGCTTGTAAAAAAAATATGCCATGCCCTTTATCTTAATTTGACCCAGATCTACCTTTTCCCACTGCTGGGACACAGGCCTCCTCTCTGTGAGAGTGCGATGTCACACATCTTCGAATTTTTGGTTCTGGGACATGCCGGTTGCCTCACGATGTTTTTCTTCACCGTTTTGAGATGAAATAATTTATAAAAAGTAAAGCGCCTGTTAGGGTTCGAACCTATAACACGCAAGTCACTGCGTTTGCACTGAGCCACCACTGCTCTACATATGTCTATGGTCAAGGTCAATAAAATACAAAAAAGAAAATGATGGACTGCTATTGAAAGTATATAATTTGAATGTAAACACAGAATATTGACTCGTACCTTATTACAAGTTGTGAAGCTATGCGTGACTTGGTACGGCAGGTGTAAATAAAAAAACACAGTCTGGTCAAAAAAATGGTTTCCATGATAAAGCATATTGTTGGAAAACAGTTTATGGGCCAAATTACGGTTTACTTAAATTCAATAAGTTTGTTTTTTTCCAATGACGAGCGCTAATGGCCGCGACTTACAAGTTGTAGGTCGTGGGTTCAAACCCAAGCAGGCACTTTACTTTGTGTACATTATTTCATCACCACTACTCTCAAAGCGGTGAAGGAAACCGGCATATCCTAGAACCAAAAATTCGAAGACATATGACATTTACCAACCCGCAAGGGGCCCGTGTGGTGGATTATGGTCCAATCCCTCCCACAGAAAGAGAAGGCCTACAGGATTACAGGCTTATTATGGTAATGATGAATAAGTCTTCATATATTCAACTTCTAAGGACTCAAAAAAGGAAATTATACCTATCTGCGGTACATCATTCATTTCATTGAAGAAGGGCCAAATATTACATAATTATATTCATCTTCGCTTCTACTTATTTATAGCATACCACAGCATCACTACTGTATCTCCCAACAGTTAGGCAAAAGTGTATCTATAGTAGGTAGGTACTGTAGAGGTTTGTCTGCCGATGGGGACCTCATAATGGTGCAGGCCGGCTATAACTTAGCGCAGGTGACATTCGAACGTTCAAGCTAATGTCAAATATTTTAATTAGGATTGTGGTTTAGAAGAGTGTGGTAATTTAGACTGAAATATGTAAAGTCGTTCTTACAATATAATATAAAGGAGTTCTATAGTTGTTTGATTCCTCCCGTTGCCTCATAGAGCTCTTCTAGCTCTCTACAGTACCTACAACCTTTCGCCAGTCCCATGCAGGTCATCGGGGCGAGCCTATTGCCATCCACCAGGAACCAATCAGGACGCCGGGCAGCTACTGAGAAACTCCTGATAGAAAAACCCAAAAACAATTCCCGCATACCGTAAAACGGGGTGAATAGAGATGCAGGGGTGAATGGGGACAAAACTTTAAAATGGATTTTAACGTTGAAATAATATAGATTATTGCCAGAAAATACTCTATGTGTTTACTGTTTTTTTAATTAAAGATTAAGTTACCTTGCTAGCAACAAACTATATTATTTTAAAGTACAAATCCATTTTAAAGTTGGTCCCAATTCACCCCTGCATCCCTATTCACCCTGTTTTACCGGTACATTACTTTTCCTGCCGATGTTTATTCGCCAAACACATTCGTATCTGTTGACCTCTAGTTTTTAAAGACAAGCAAAAGAATCCTTGGAAAGTGTTAACAGGTAAAATTTCGCCTAATTCAATTTCAGCGGAAGGAGCAAACACATACGCTCAGGTAAAATGAATTGTTTATAACCTTGACACAATACGACAATGTGCCGTTTTATAGTCTTTTCAAACAACTGTCAAAGAATGGCAGTTGTGATTTGAAAATATCTACAGACATTTTAGGTTAATAATCATCGGTTCGTCTTTTTTACTTCGTTTTCAGCCAGATACAAAGGCAAAGGTGGACAAAAGTTATGAATGTTAAGCTAACGATTAGTTTTCGGGTTTCGAACCGGGTATTAAACACCTTTATCATACACACGTCCACTGCAGAAACCGGAGGCCCTAGCTCGAATACGCAAAGTAAACATCACGTAAATTCGAACGATGTTTGAATACAAACATCGAAAATACAACAATTTTATAGGTCGAGGGTCTCGCATTTTGTTTTAATTTGTTGTGACACGCAGAATAAGTATCACCCATAGACATGAATAAAGCTGTGGCGGCATCTACAACGCCAAATGCGAATCACACATCACACTGACGTCATGCAAAATCCTGCATCGCGCAAGGAGAGTTTACCGCGCAAATATATACAACGTCCCAACATCAATCATAAGGCAGAAGCCCACTAATCACACACCCGTTGGAGGATCCTCCCTTTTCTATAAAAGATGAGTGAACTTTACACCCTGTTCCTCATACCTCTATAAAGCTTTAAAACTAAGTAAATATTATGTGAAAGATTTTCAACTTATACGATATAACTTACGTTTACTTACTTACTTCGCGTTTGTCCTGGGCCGACAGTTTACAGCATTAGGAACCGGGTATTGAACACCTTCATCATACACACGTCCACTGCAGGTACCGCGCCGTCTGTAGTTCGATACAGCGCTGTCACCGACCAATGATTTACGATGTTTTCAGTGCACATAAAACTAGCTAGCTATGTTACTTCATATATGATTTATTTGATAATGAGATATCATAATTACATAGCAATGTGAAACGTATGCATTATCATCTATAACAACTCGAATATTAATGATAGGGTTAATACAGTGGCCTGTGGTGATTGATTTCTGTGCTACGGATGTTGGAGTCGATTCCCATCTTTATTTTTATTTATTAGCTTTATTTTATCCCTTACATGTAGTTTTTATCTACTGTTTTGTGTTGTATATTTATTATTTGTTTCTTAGTAATGTTAGTTTTGTACTTAATTAAGGTTAGTATTGTTAGGTTTAAGGGCTGTCTTTTGCGGTGAAAGCCTCCTCCAAACCGTTACAGGCGGCTTTATCCATTTCCCGTCTGGAGACATAAGGTTCCGGCTATTTATACGACGTCGTCACTCCATCTTTTAAATAGTCTACCCTTCCTTCTTTTTTTGTATGATTCCCATACTTATGAGAATGTTATTTCTAAACTGGTACATCAACGTTTTTTAATTAAAAAGTAAATCTCAGAAGACCAATTCCCGTAATTAAAAACTTTCAAAATCTAGTCGCAATCTCATCTCAGCGATAATCAATGTTAAAAACTTGTCAAACATGTAGGGAAATTAGAGGTATTTTTGACAGATTGAGAATGAGATCAGACTGTGAACTTTCTTAAAAAAAGGCCTAGCGTGCACATAAAAACTAAAGAAAATATGTAGAAATTCAGTGGAATACATGTTACTAAAGGAGCGAAGTGACAAATATTTCCTTAGCGTAAGGTAGTAAGTGAGAGTTCGTTTAGCGGGTGTAAAGTGTCTGGGCTATAAATTGCGCCGTCGCACCGAGCACCTGACCCGGCCTCAAGATTCGCTTGGCAGTCTTAAAAATGTTAATAGCTCCTCCGGTGTAGACTTAACACTTTTCCAAGTTCTTTTCAAAGCTTCTTATTACTTGAAACGTTTTTATTTTGGCATCAGTTTTTTGTTTTTAACTGTATTTGTTTTAGTTGTTTTGTAAGGTTTCAGTGTATACAATGGTTAAACTTTGAAATTCTTGATTACATGATTTATTGCATAATCAGTTTTTAATGGTCCCACTTTTGGGACACAGGCCTCCTCTCTACGAGGAAGTGGGCTGTAATCTACCACGCGGGCCCAGTGCGGGTTGGTAGATGTCACATGTCTTCGAATTTTTGGTTCTACGACATGCCGGCTTCCTCACGATGTTTTCCTTCACCGATTTGAGAGCAGTGGTGACGGAATAATTTACACCAAGTAAAGCGCCTGCGTTCGAACCCACGACCTCGTAAGCCGGGGCCGTAAGCGTTACCACTGGGCCACTACTACTCATGAATTTTTAACGACTCAGTTTTTACTGTGTTCTAGCACGCGGAGTAAAATCTGCTAACTCATCAGAGTTCTAATAAAACACAAACATTTTACGTACCGTTTCTATGGTGTTCATGTTACGCGTGCAGGAAGTTCGGACTCATTTAAATAAATGTGTTTCGTTCCACAACTAAAGCTTTGAGGTTTATTGAAAACTACGAGACTCGGCATAAATCAAAGTAATATCATGCTGAGGATCTCTTATGGCGAACTGGATTCTGTCTAATAAAGTGAGATGGAAACAGTTCCACCCCTCCAGCACCGCCACGGAATAATTTACGATTCGCTCTGTCTCATTTTTACGGCTTCACCTGGAAAAAAACACATTTTAAACGCGAAAAACCATAAAACCTTCTAACTGTTTAGTCAGGTAGTATTAACGTAATGGAAAAGGAGCTGTTGTAATAGAAATAAAACTTTTACGACACTTTTATATCTATTACAGCGAAATGTTTCGACAGAATTCTGTATTTTTTATTTTAACCAACATTTAAATTGGTTTCACCCTTGTTCTAGCGGAATGTTACGAGAAAATAATGAGGGTATAAAATATACATAGTGGAGTAAAGGAGCTGAATTCATCGCTGCTTCACAGAATTAAATGTAGATTCTAAACAAAAGACTTGTCTTTCATATTACGACGTCGGCGTACCTAACTATTCTATGAAATATCTTTTGAACTGAAATATTAATTATTTGTTTATAATATTGATTTTGTTTTAATATTATGTTTTATTCTTTGGTAATACTTAACAAACACTATTATCTTAAGTGGCGAAATGTGGGTGTACTATTAGGTAATTAGGTACAACTCTGCATAATCCTTCGGGGATTAGACGCGCAATGTTTTGTTATGTAATGTCACATAACACAAAAAAATCACGCCTGTATTAGTACACTTAAAAGAGACTGTAAAAATATATTACATCACATAATACCTATTTATTATACGAACACTTACTGAGCTCCATAATATTAATGTTAGATTACAATTTATTCGACGATAAGTATCTTACTTTAATTGTCTGCGACGCAAACACAATCGTAGATCATGTAATACAGGTTGGCAGGGACATCGACGCGCAAACTGTAACCATGGATTCAGCACATGAGTTTAGACCCCATAGCGTCGAAATTATTCGTCGGCTATTAAAAATTAATAATCTCCTATCAGAAATTCACAACCATAATTTCCCCTTAATTCCAAAGTAAGAGGTACTTGGATCAGCTGCCAAGCGGTAACCAGCCTCAAGACAGCATGCCGGATGCGTTAGTTAATCCGACGTGCTCACGTTTAACACGCCAAGTCACGCCACGTCAGGTCTCGTTAGATTAAACCTTACTGGTATTGTGTGCCTAGCTGTGTTCGTACCATACTTGCTATTAAGTCGAGAGGCGAATAATTCAGAAGACATAATACCTACCTACCAGATATTTCATGAGCAGTGGTGGCCACCGCGGCCATTACCACTGGGTAATGGCCGCGATTTACGAGTTGTAGGTCGTGGGTTCACACCCAGGCAGGCACTTTACTTTGTGTAAATTATTTTATCACCACTGCTCTCAAAACGGTGAAGGAAAACATCGTGAGGAAACCGGCATATCCTAGAACCAAGAATTCGAAGACATGATTGTGACATCCGCCATCCCGCACTGGGCCCGCGTGGTGGATTACGGCCCACTGCCTCTATGAAAAATGTTCCCAGCAGTGGGAACATATTTCATAAAAAAACAACAAATTTTAACAATAAAAAAATGTCACGTAGTTTATAATTCGTTTGTTTACACGTGTCGGTCACGGTCTCTATATAAAACATGTGTCTCTTGACAAATTACGGACATAAAACAACACAGAAAGCTTTTAATAAATTATGTAATGCTTATGAATCTTTTCGACGAGTACGTACGAGTAGAGCTACGAGTGACTGCTAAGTTGATATCATAAATTATTTTTACAGTTCATTGCCTGAACCCTACCTTAGTAACGACAAACCTTAGTAACGACAAAATCTTTTGTCTTTTATAATACTTATAAGCTTAAATACAGTCTAAGGGCTGATTTTTGGGGTGCCAGGGCAGAAAACCTCCACGTGTGCCTGGGGACTGGAGTTCCCTTCTGGATACGTCCGGGGGGAAGACCAGTTTTCGGGCCGGTGCATCCTGGGGTGCGGGCAGCTATTTCTCAGTGGGATTTTTTCCCAATGAGATCTCGCTGCCCGCATGCTAATGTTCTGCCAAGAGGAACGCTCCACACAAGCCGCTATGAGGAGCAGAGCGGCTACTGTGTGGAGTAAGAGCGGGCCTGGTGTGCACTTACCCTGCCGCCGGGCAGGCAGGAGGGGATAACCCCCCCTCCTGCCACCGTTAATATCGTAGCCCCGAAGATTGTCAAGGTCATATCTCTGACTTTTGACGGGGGTCGAGGGTCTTGGCTTAACCGCCCGGACCGCGAGGAAGATTAACCTCTATAAAAAATTCCCCAAACCTCCAAGCGGCGGCGCACCGTGAGGGAGGTAGTAAGCTTGACTAATGGGTAGCTTGGTTTAGTCACTAGTGCGAACCACGTAATTTGAGCAAGTACAAGAAGTTTTTTACTCGTGGGAACAAATATGGATTCATTTTTTAAAAAAAACCCCAAAACCACAACAGACGAAGATGCGGTGTCGGAGTCCGACGCTGCATCTGGAGGAGCGAGCACGGGAGGCTCAGTGAGCCCTCGCCGTGACCAGAAGACGGCCGCTGCCAAGAGAAAGGCACAGAGCAAGCGGCCAAGGTCAGTGGACGGCCAGGGGTCGTCCTCTGACGGGGAGCTGGCCTCGGCCAGAAAAATCCCCACCAGCAGGCGCGGAGGAGCCCGAGAGCGAGGCTTAGGGAGGGGGCTCACCGCTCGGGAGGCGGCGGAGAAAGCGGAGGAGCCCGCAAAGGTGGGGGGGTCTGGTCGCGCGGTCGCATCGGAGCCCTCGAGTGACGAGGCGGCGGAGGCAGGCGGCCCTGATGCGGACCGCAAAGAGAGGTTTGCGGCGGTCGTGGAGGCCGCGATCCGGGACGTGGCCCTGAAGAAGTTACAGACTTCTAAAAACAGGGCCATAGTCTCGGCCAAGGCCTCCATCATGGCGGCGGCGGAAGCCATTCACATCGGGCCCCCGCCGGACGTAACGTCCGATATGCGGGCGGAGGTGGCCCGCTTGACGGCTGCCATGGAGCTCCTCCGAAAGGAGAACGAGGAGCTCCGAGCAGACCTGGCCGGGCTGCGAGCAGCCGGCACAGCGCAGGTGACACCATCAAGCCAGCCCGTGCCGGTGGAGCACCAGGTCCTGAACCTGGTTCGGCAGGAGCTGGCGACCTTCCAGGCGCGGTTCGCCGTCCTGGAGGGTATAGTCCTGCGCCCCCCCTTGGCGGGTAGAACGGACCCAGGGCCGAAGAAGGCAGCCTCGTACGCGGCTGCTGCTGCCCCTAAGCCCGGGCCGTCTGGCCGGGCACAGGCGCCGGTTAAACCGGCGTCGGCTAGAGGAGCCCCGGCGCCGGCAAAACCGACGTCGGCTGGTGGAGCCTCGGCGCCGGCAAAATCGGCGCCTGCCGCCAAACCCGCGGCGCCGGCCCAGAGAAAGGGCAGAACGGCTGGGGAGGGGAAGGCCCCAGAGCCTACGCCTCCCCAAAACAAATCTCCCACAACCAACGCTGAGTGGCAGGTGGTCGGGGAGAAGAAGAAGGCGGCCAAGGCGGCCAGGAAAAAGGCGCAGAGGAAGCGGCGCAAGGAGCGAGCCGTTGCGGCTAGGCTTCGCTCCCCTAAGACCGCGGCTGTAGTTATTACGCTACAGCCGGACGCGGTTAAGAGGGGGGTGACCTACTGCGACGTGCTCACCAAGGCGAGAGCGACCGTGGATCTCCAGGAGTTGGGGATCACCGGAGGCCTCCGGCATAGGGTGACCGCCACTGGTGCCCGCATGCTGGAGATCCCCGGTGCGACGAGTGGCCCCACCGCTGACGCCCTGGCTGAAAAGCTAAGGGCGTCCCTCAATGCGGACGAGGCTCGAGTCTCCAGGCCCGTCAAGTGCGCGGATATGCGCTTTGTGGGCCTGGATGACTCGGTGACGGGGGCAGAGGTGGTAGCCGCCGTCGTCAGGACTGGCGGGTGTCTGGCCGACCAGGTGAAGGCGGGCACCCTACGTCCTGACTTCACGGGTATGCGAACCATAACGGTAAGCTGTCCCGTGACGGCGGCGAGGAAAATTGTGGAGGGCGGAAGGCTCCTGGTGGGCTGGGTGTCAGCGCAGGTCAAGCTGCTGGAGCCCAGACCTCTAAGGTGCTATCGATGCCTCGTGGGGCACCACGTGGGCGTCCAGTGCACCTTAGAGGACCGCAGCACTCTGTGCTTCCGCTGCGGCAAGCCCGGACATACAGCCGGCTCGTGCAACGCCGCGCCGGACTGCGTCGCATGTGCGGCTGCTGGCAAGCCGGCCGATCACCGGGCGGGGAGCAAGTCCTGCGCTCCACCCGCCGAAGCCAGGAGGAAGGGCAGGCCCTCCGCCGTCGTCGCCATCACCACCGTCGCCGCCACTGTCGCCGCCACCGCCACCGCCGCCGCCGCCGCCGCCACCACCGCCGCCGCCGCCGCCGCCGCCGCCGCCGCCGCCACCACTGCCGATAGGGCCCGGGAGGGGGCTGAAATGGAGGAGTAATAACTCCTCCACTACGCCTTCTCCAGGCGAACATCAACCACTGCGCCTGCGCTCAGGACCTGTTGCTCCAGAGCATGGCGCAGTGGTCGATTAACATCGCCGTGGTCGCTGAGCCGTACTTTGTCCCGCCCAGGGATGACTGGGTGGAGGACCTGAACGGCTCAGTGGCCATAATTTCGTCGGCCGCCGCCGGTACCCCGTCCCTCGAAGGTGTCACGAGGGGACAGAGGTGCGTAGCAGCACGGTTCGGAGAGATTGTAGTAGTGGGAGTATACTTCTCTCCGAGCCGAACTCTCGCCGAGTTCCAGAACTCTCTAACAGAGTTGAGTGTCGTCGTCGCCAGAAACCATGCCTTCTCCGTGCTAGTGCTCGGGGACTTCAACGCCAAGAATTTGGCCTGGGGTTCCCGTTGCACGGATGTGCGGGGCAGGATGGTGGAGGACTGGGCTCTGGAAACAGGCCTGGTCGTCCTAAATCGGGGTTCTGTTCCTACGTGTGTGCGGATGCGGGGCGAGTCGGTAGTGGACATCTCGTTCGCCAGCCCCGCCCTGTCACAGCGTGTTATTGACTGGCGCGTCATGGAGGAGGTGGAGACATACTCCGATCATCGGTATATCCGGTTTGATGTCTCCACCCAGACCTCTAGCGCGCTAGTCCAACAGGCCCCGAGTGGTCCGCGGTGGGCGCTGAAGCAGCTGGACCGGGAGCTTCTCCTGGAAGCCTCAATCGTGCAGGCCTGGGTGTTTTCACCGGACAGGCCTGCTGACATCGACGGTGAGGCGGAGTGGTTCCGGGAGGCCATGTCTGAAATTTGTGACGTGGCAATGCCCCGAGTCCGGCCAGGATGCGCCCGACGTCAGGTGTACTGGTGGTCGCAGGAGGTTGGGGCGCTACGCAAGGCGTGCGTCGACGCGCGACACCGGTACACCAGGCACCGCAGGCTCCGCATCCGCCCTCCGGATGCGGAAGCCACGGAAGTGGAGCTGTACGAGGGGTACAGAGCGGCGAAGACCGCCCTCCAAGAGGCTGTCCAGCGGGCCAAAGATATGGCCCGCGAGGAGATGTTGGAGACTCTGAACCGAGATCCATGGGGGCGCCCTTACAGAATGGTGCGGAATAAACTCCGCACCTGGGCCCCCCCGCTGACGCAGAGTCTCCGACCCCAGCTGGTGGAGGAAGTGGTGAGCGCTCTGTTCCCTTCACGGGGGGAGCATACTCCCCCGCCTATGGCTCCGCCACTTGCGGTGCCCGAAGCGGACCACGCGGACGACGACGACGACACCCCTGAAGTGACCGGGGTAGATCTGAGAGCGGCGGTAGGCAGGCTGAAGGCCAAAAATACCACCCCGGGACCCGACGGCTTGCCGGGTAAAGCCTGGGTCCTGGCCTCGAGGGCTCTCGGGCCTCGACTGGAGGCGCTCTTAAGCGCATGCATGGAGAGAGGCCAGTTTCCACTCCGTTGGAAGACGGGGAAGCTGGTCCTCATTCAGAAGCCAGGGCGCCCTGCGGACTCTCCGTCCGCATACCGGCCCATAGTGCTGCTCGACGAGGTCGGCAAGCTCTTTGAGAGAGTGATTGCGGGCCGCCTCGTCGGGCACCTGGTGAGGACGGGGCCGGATCTTGCGGAGTGCCAGTTTGGCTTCCGCAAGGGGCGCTCGACGGTGGACGCCATCATGCGCGTGAGAGCCCTCACGACGGGGGACGCGGTGTCCCGGGGTGGGGTGGTCGTGGCGGTGTCACTCGACATCGCCAACGCGTTCAACACCCTGCCCTGGAGCTGCATAGGGGAGGCACTCCGGTATCACCGGGTGCCGACTTACCTCCGTCGAATAGTCGGGGCGTATTTGACGGACAGAGCCGTCATCTACCCCGGTCGCGACGGGAACTGGAACCGGCGAGAGATGTCGTGCGGTGTCCCACAGGGATCGGTTCTGGGGCCGCTCCTGTGGGACATCGGTTACGACTGGGTGCTGCGGGCCGACCTCCCTGATGGCGTCAGCGTAGTTTGCTACGCTGACGACACGCTGGTCCTGGCGCAGGGGAGGTCGCATCAGGCGGCGGCCGACGCTATGACACGCGGGGTTGCGATAGTCGTGGAAAGGATCCGGCAGTTGGGTCTCGAGGTGGCATTGCACAAGTCCGAGGCCATGTCCTTTCATGGGCCCCGGTACGGGCCACCTTCGGGATCCCAACTGATGGTAGGAGGGGTTCACATCGGCGTTGAGACAACGATGAGATACCTGGGTCTCGTCCTCGACAGCCGGTGGAACTTCGTCGAGCATTTCCGACGTTTGGCCCCCAAACTGGAACGGGGCCGCCTTAAAGCGGCTCCTGCCCAACCTTAGGGGGCCAAACGCCTCCTGCCGGAGGCTTTACGCGGGGGTCGTGCGGTCCATGGCCCTTTATGGGGCCCCGGTATGGGCGCGTTCACTGCGGCTTCGAGCCGCACACTACCTGAACGCGCCCCAAAAGGTGGTAGCCATAAGGCTTATCCGGGGATACCGCACGATCTCGGGCGAGGCAGCAAGCCTCCTTGCCGGACTGCCACCATGGGATCTGGAGGCGATAGTCCTCGCGCGCCTGTATGACTGGCGCGCGGAGGCACTACGTCGGGGGGAAACTCTGCACCCGCGGCAAATCGCTGCGGAGCGGACGGACCTCCGGCGCGGTCTCATGGTGGAATGGAAGGCGCGACTATCGCAACCCAGCGCAGGGCACGCCACGATAGCGGCGGTAAGACCCCTCTTTGAGGAGTGGCTAGAGAGGCGTCACGGCGCTCTCACCTACCGCCTGTCGCAGGTCCTCTCCGGACACGGATGTTTCGGGAGGTTCCTGCACATAATCAGGCGGGAGGAGACGCCCGGGTGTCATCACTGCGAGGATCGCCCAGAGGACACGGTGGAGCACACGGTGGAGGTCTGCCCCGCTTGGGCAGAGCACCGCCGTGTCCTCGTAGAGGCGATCGGCAGCGGCGGCGACCTCTCGCGCCCGGCCCTGGTGCAAGCCATGGTCCGGGGCGAGAGGGAGTGGGAGGCGGTCACCTCCTTCTGCGAAGCAGTCATGCTAGCGAAGGAGGTGGCGGGATGGGCGAGGGAAAGATCCTCACGCCTCAGCCGCCGAGGGAGACGCTCCGGGCGTCGGGAGCCGCGTGACGACTCCCGGCCACCGTAGGCGCGGGCCTGCGGGCGGAGAGCAATGGGTAGCTCTCCGTCCGATCAGGACCAGGCCCGTGCCGGACGGCGTGTATGTGTTCCACGCGCGCCTCAAAGAGATGTCAGCGTAGTTGACGGGGCCCGACAGGGCCGAAGCCTGCCGGGGTAGCGGGATTGTCCGAAAGGGTTACCGCTGCCCTGGTACGTAAAGGGCTAAGGAAGGAACACGGGTGGGTTTTGTCAGTAAGAGTCTGACACTCCCTTCTGCTCCACCCAGAGCGGGAGGAGTCATTTGATGATTTCCCATCCACAAAAAAAAAAAAAAAAAAAAAGGGCTGATTTTTCAATCGACCGATAATTGATAAAACTAAAAATTAATTAATTTGATGATTTTGTTTTTGTGGGGTCATCGACCGGAGTTAGGGTACTTTAGGACACTTGATATATAAGTTTTAAAAAATAAGTTTTTTTTATCGTGTTTAGATATCGAGACTCATCGCGTCTGCAGAGTTTCGTTAGCTAATTTAATTTAACCCTGTATACAATCGTGCTTACAGCAACTATACCCTGTCCATTAGGTTAACCGTTTTTTGACAACTCTCTTAGAACGTACATATTCCAGATTACGTAAAAGTTAACTTTAAAATGCGTAATGAAATAAATACTTCTTACAGACATTATAATACCGTACTTGTATCAGTTTTGACAAAAAACATAATAATTGCTCACTAGTTCGATCTGTCAAAAAAACGGTTAACCTAGTGCACAGAGCACAAGCCAAAAAAGTAAGTAAGTAATCTGAATTCTGAACAAACAAACCGATTTTCAACAAGATCATCTGGAAAATACTTTTCGATACTACTTTAGTGGAAATTATTTTCAAGATAATCTCTTTGAAGTTCGGTTTTTATTAAATATTTTCTAAAAAGCTCCTTAAATCCGTAATCTACAATAGAACCCCGGCTTTTGAATTATATTTTGTAGCGAATTCGGTTTATTCCTCCAACTAGATTTAACGTGATTACGCGAGCTCATATAAACCAGCACAGATATCTAAAATGTAGTATTATAACGCCATTTAATGTTATAAGTGCTGTAAAGTTTGTCCGCCAAAGGTAGCCTTATGTAGTGCAAACCGGCTATAATTTAGCGCAGGTTCTATTCGAACATTCAAGCGAGTTTAGAATAAGGTGTCTAATATTTTATTAGGATTTTTGTTTAGAAAAAGTCAGTGCTAGTTTAGTCGGAAATGTGTAAAGACGTTCTGTCAATATAAACTTAAAGGAATCGTATCGTTGTTTGATTCCTCCCATAAACCTCAGAGGGGTCGTCTAGACCCTCACAGTATCAAACGTGCGACCCGCCCCTGGCTCGCCCAGTTTTTAAAACTTGATAAAACATCGAGATTTCTTTATTACATTATATTCGTTTAATATTATTTTATTAAACACATAAACCTTCCGGAATAAATTGTCTAAATGATGATGAAAACCGCATCGAAATCCGTTGGGTAGTTTAGAAGAACAACGCGGTCACACAGACAAACATGAAAAGCAGACAAACATGAAAAGAAATATAAATGGAATATGCAGATACCAACTTCAATATTATCGAAGTAAAATTATAGGGAACATAATAATTTTAACATTACTTCATCGACAACGTTGAAGGTCCCAATTCCCCGAAACTTTGACCGCTAATAGAAACGGATTACAACGGAACTGAACGGAGTTTGGGAATAGATTATTGGAGATATTGAAGGATTATTCATTGTTAGGTGAATATTTGGGGGCGTACTCAAAATATGATTTGATTTACAAACTTACTAAGCTATGTACAAGTAAACAGTGTGACGATTAAGTTATCACCACGTATTCTAAATAATAACAATTAACAGCCTAGCCGTGCGACCCCTTTTCGTTTTAGTTTTTAACAACATTAAACTTAATTTATTATTATTTGTTAACAATACCATAACGTTTGTGTTGAATTGTTGATGCATCGCCCCGCGCGTGTCTAGTGCCTTGTTATGAAGGATTTATTGGTGGTTAAATGAAACCACCAATAAATCCTGTACTAATTTTGTTGGAAAACATCAGCTGTCTATTTTCAGTAAAATTGTTTATTTTATTATTTGAACAGACTGATAACAACTTGTAATAACCGCTGTACTATTTAGGGGCTGATTTTTCAATCATCTGATAACTTAACTCGGGGAATAATTTTGTAATTTTGACAGTTATTTCGTACAAAAACTGTCAAACGTCAATTTTATTCCTCGGATAAAAGTTATCTGGCGATGGAAAAAATAGCTTTAACTGTGATCGCCACTCCTGTATAACAAAAAAGGGAAGATATCTTCCTTTTTTTCCCTGTCAATGGAAAAAGTAAGAATTACAATGGCCAGCAATTTGATTTGATCAGTGTTGTGAACATCAATGACCTACAATTTTAAAAGAGGTATTAAATATACATTCCTCCTTCGCGTCCTTCGTGTGGAAACCCAGTAAGTATTTAAATTATCTCATAATTAACAAGAGTCACAAGTTGCCAATAACTGAGTAATCATCATGATCGTTTCTGCCCTTTATAAAAAAGAGATTTTTGACCAGGCAGACAGATAATGACAGACGTTATGTAAGTAAAACCGTATCTTTTAATAAACAAATATCGAAGTAAATTGATCTATAACCTTGAAAATAAATTTAACAAGTCTGCCTTTGAGACAGAAGGACGTTTCTCGTCAATTAAAGTATCATTATTTTACTTTACTATTGGCTCGTTGGTCCAGTGGTCGCGAGCATGAGGTCTTGGATTCGATTACCAGGTCGAGTAAAGTGTGATTGAGTTTTTTTTTTTCTGGAATTTCTCAATACCAGGCCGAAGTCTGGATAAATGCCGGCTGATGGCAATGGGCTCACCCCTATTACATGGGACTTAAACATATTGGCGAAAAAAAAAAAATTGGGTGTACTATACCTAGGTACCCCTCTGTCTAACCATTTGGGAAACAAGGCGTGATGATGTGGCATGGTGGCTCAATTAGTTAGATTCTAGCACGTATACATGTCCGGGGAGGCCAGGAGATCCATGACACAAGTTCTTTACTTAGTATGGGCTCCTGTCTCCCTTCCATGTTTTAGCATTATGTTTATATTTAAGAAACGTATGTATGTACGTATGTTTGTTATTTTATGTATTTTACTTAAATACCAATCAATCATAAACAAATATCGAAGTAAATGGACCTGTAACCTTAAACATTGATTTAACAAGTTTGCCTTTACGGCGCGGCGTTACAGCTGTATTAGAACCCAAGGGCTTGGCACGCGACGATGGCAAGGACCGGACGGCATGTCTTTTTTCTCATGGAAGGTGGGTAGGCCTTTAGTGTGGGACGCAACGTGTGTCGATACTCTTGCGCTATCCCATGTTCCTGAGTCGGCGCGCTGTGCTGCTGCAGAAAACCTCAAGCGGCGAAAGTACGAGTATACCTTATCGGTAATTATATTTTTGAGCCGTTTGGGGTTGAAACCCTCAGGCCGTGGGTCCCAGTGCTCATGGCTTGTTCAATGAAATCTCCAAACGGCTGGTTGACACTTCCCGAGTAGTATTGCTATACAACGTGGCAAGGCCGCCAGTCTCTTGGGTTAATAACCAGTCGACAGCGATGCGGAGGTATATTTCGACGCCATATTTTAGTTTAGTTAATAGTTTTAGTTAGGTTAGGATATTATATTTTTGTTTTAATAGTTAGTTACTTTATTTAGTATTAGAAATTTGTCCATTTAATTAATAAATTATGTCTAACAAACTCGCCGGAACGCGTGAACTAGGAAATTTTCTTAACTAATGTAGATGTAATTCAGTGTAGTAACTTTACATTAAACTTAATGAACTCATAAATAAAACATGAAATCCACCTTTACAGCAGTCGCACGTGAACTAATGAACTGAGATTAGCTATCTTTTCTTTAAGAAATAGCCGACTAAAGTGTACCAAAGACTGATTACAAACTACCGAAGAAACAACTAACAGAGAACTTAATATTTATTTAATACTAACTGCACCCCGCCGTTTCACCCGCATAATTAACTCGATCGGGAAAAGTATCCTAGGTCCTAATCCAGGTCATGGTCTACCCATGTGCCCAAATTCATCCAAATCCGTTCAGCCGTCAACATGAAAGCGTAACAAAGAAACATACAAAAAAAAACAAATCTTTTCTCTTTATAATATTAGGGGTTAAAGTATGAAATTGCCGATTTGTACTGAAAAACATAAATTCGTTTTTTTTTTTTAATTTAACATATTTATTTAATCAAAATAATTACCATTATTATCTATACATTGCTGCCATCTAATAGGAAGGTCATTTATGCCTTTGCGATAGAACTCTCGTGATCTAGATTCTACAAACTGTGTGAAAGCATTTTGTACTGCCTCCTGAGAAGAAAACTTTTTATCACGTAGAAAATTGTCCAAATCACGGAAAAAATGGTAGTCCGTTGGAGCAAGGTCTGGCAAATACGGAGGGTGACGAATGGTTTCTAATTGTAGTTCCTGTAGAGTTAAAACTGTTTCTCGTGCTGTATGAGGTCTCGCGTTATCATGGAGCAATAATGGTGAAGATCGATTCGTCAGTCGGGGCTGTTTCACTGCTAGTTTTGCTACCATTAGCAGTCCCCTCTCCACACGCAACATTGATATTGCGAGCTGTTTCTGCAGCGTTAGTTCCGCGTCGGTACTCGTATTAAAAAATAACTTGAATTTTCGAAGTATCCATCTTTCTTGTCTAGGCTGAATAAAAAAAACAACTGAAAGTCGATAATCGAATGTTGCACCTTTTTTAAAAGAAGAACTTCATAGGTACCATGTGAAAGAAATTTCACTCAAAAATCTCAAACCATGAAGGTTCTATATCAATTTGAAGTACCTATTACAATAAAACGGCAATTTCATACTTTAACCCTTATTATTATAGTGTAAACAAATAAGCAAACAGGCACGCGGCCTACTTTATGGTAAGTGATTACGAGAAGCAAAAGCTGCTTCGCCACATTGCATCCCAGAGCCAAAGCTGAAATGTATCTCATGTGCCTGTAATTACACCAGCCCCCAAACCCCAAAACGGGGACACAAAAACGTTGCTCAGTGACAGAAAAGCGGTATGGTGTCAGTACTTTCCCAGACGAGTTTAGGGAGACAAATTCATTCCCACTTCCAACTCTCTCCTCTCTCTCTCTTCTGCTTTATTTAACTCCTATAATTTCCTTTAAGTTCAACAAAGCATACACAGTTAAACTACTATTATAACATTTCCCAAATGAGGTTAGGGTTGTAGCTCGAAGCTACGCGGTTCGTAGCGCCGTAGCACCGTAGAGTTTCGTAGCCGCGTAGCCGAAGGGCATGTAACTGGATTTCAGGAACGTTCAACCGTAACTGAGTCAATTAATGTGGTGACGTCATTCTTATCACCTCTCGTAATTCTATAATAATAAACGATACATCGATCGGTGATGCAGAGCTTGCCTAGAGGGAAATTTTCAAAACTTTATACGGAGTAGAGTAGAAGGGGTTTATGCGAAACAGCTATGGCGATATGTCTGCGGTTCAAGAGGATTTTGCTATTATTTTTGTACTAGGTTCTGCCCGCGACTTCGTTCGCGTGGAATTTGTTGCTCCCCGACCCACCTCGTCGCATCGCATCGCCCGCCCGCAGGTATTACTTCGTTTTTGCTTAGCGTTCTTCTGTTTTTTTTTTTTTCTTTCTGCTCGGCTCCTAAGGTTTGTAGCGTATTCCTTCTTCAAGAATTGGGCTATCAAATGCAAAAAGAATTTTATAATTCCGACTGGTAGTACCAGAGATTAGCGCGTTCAAACAAACAAACTCTTCAGCTTAATTATTAGTATAGCTAGATATAGGTGGTTAAACTTTCTGCAATACGCAGTTTGAGTTATCCATTTAAAGGACAAAAAGCTTATTTATAAAATCACTATGATAGAAACTCTATTAATTCAAAGTATTTTTCATCCGATAATCACCATCATAACTACAGTCAGCAATCGATACACTATGCAAAACATTTCGAATAACAGTTAGAACCCATTGATGTTATTCATAATATGAGGTTAGCAATGGGCGGACCGTGGAAATAATTAGTCCTTGCTAATTAGCTCGGTCATCGAGCTGCCTGTTCAGGGAAACTGCTAATACATTTCACAGAAGCCAATCCCAGAATTTGTTATGCAGTGATATGTGAAATTACTGTGTCAATATCATTACGTTGTATCATGTGAAATCCTACTAATATTATAAATGTAAAAGTTTGCATGGATGGATGGATGGATGTTTGTTACTCTTTCACGCAAAAACTTCTGAACGGATTTGGATGAAATTTGGCACACAGATGGTTTATAACCAAGATTAACATATAGGATACTTTATATCCCGATATTCCCACGGGATCGAAACTTATGCGGGTGAAACCGCGTGGCGCAGCTAGTGTGTTTATATTTACTTTGCCACCAACCAGGCCAACCAGCGCTTGGGCTCTGTCTCGTATAGGGTCTTAGCATTATGCTGAGCGAGGCCGTTTTGCGTGAATGTGACGCATGTTTACCCCCAACTTGTTTTTTGTGTGTTATGTCCTTTTTTCATGCGTCATGTTTACCGCAAATAAATGCATTTTCTTTCTTTCTTTCTTTCTTTCTTTCTTTCTTTCTTTCTTTCTTTCTTTCTTTCTTTCTTTCTTTCTTTCTTTCTTTCTTTCTTTCTATTACATCTAAGGCAGACTTGAGAGCAGTGGTAGCCCAGTGAGAGTAGTGGTGACCCAGTGGTAACGATCGCGACTTACGAGTTCTAGGTCGTAGGTTCGAACCCAGACAGGCGCTTTACTTTGTGTAAATTATTTCATCACCACTGCTCTCAAAACGGTGAAGGAAAACATCGTGAGGAAACTAATATGTCCTAGAACCAAAAACTCGGAGACATGTGACATCTACCAACCCGCACTGGGGCTGCGTGATAGATATATAGCCCACTCCCTGTCGAAGAGAAGAGGCTTGTGTCCCAGCAGTGGGAATTATATAGGCTGATTATGATATCTAAGGCCCTTTGCATGGTGTATGCTTAACTTTAAGCAACGTTTAGTGTATGAAACATATAGCTATCATCAGAAGGTCAATTCTCGTAATTCAAAACGTTCAAAATCTAGTCGCAGTCTCATCTCGGCGACAAACAAATGTCAAAAACTTGTCAAAATGTAGGGATATTAGAAGTATTTTTTGACAGCTTGAGACTGAGATCAGACTGTGAACGTTCTTAAAATTACGAGAATTGTCCTCTGTTTACAAAACGGGAAATAAAGTGTATTTCCATTTGAAAGCTTGTTCCATATAACGTCATAAACTTCCAGACTGCATATCATTGCAAGCAACACTCGTAACTCTCGTTTATAACTCGAATGTCGTGCGCTGTCAACCGAACGTACGACTTCGCGACGACGACAGAGATACATTATGTAGGTTCTAGTGTCACCGGCAGGTTAAAGATGGGTTAAAGTGCATTCCCTGACTAGAAATTTTACTAGAAAAGAATATTTGGTAACCGACGAAAAATTTCTACGCTAGATATCGCGGCCTAGAATCATGTGCAGAATTCATGGTTACAATTTGCGCGTCGATATCCCTGCTACCCTGTATTTGACTGCAACTCGATTAATTATCGAGTTTTAGTCTAATAAAATCATCGTTTAATTATCTTTTAAGTCAGAAAACAAGTAAAAGCTTTTCTTGAAACAAAGTGATTTCTGGTTTATTGCTGGGAACTATTACGACTAAATATGTATGCCACTATATTCTCTCTTTATGGCTGAACTTTAATGTTTCATAACTCCTGTTACATAACAGGTGTTATGAAACATGGGTAATACATATTACCTATATTTGCAAAATAAATGTCTATTCTATTCTCTATATACTAACAATTAATATGTTTGCTCAAATATTAATACTACTAATATTAATACTTTAAGCACACCAATGTACAGAGGCGGACTTAATGCATAATAGGCATTCTCTACCAGTCAACCTTTGGGTGATGCAGAGACAAACAGTGGTAGGTGCAATCATGAAAATTGAGGAATAAATATTTTTAAATATATATACGCATAAACCTATTTAAAATTATATATAATATACCTAATTATTTAAAAATATAAGCCCAAAAAAATATACATAAATACACGAGTATACTAAAAAGAAATAAGACAAACAATGAGAAAACATTACCGCTGTGATGTTACTGCTAACTTCTTACGAATGTGCTCGCGAACTTTAACTTTAAAGGATAATCGGTTGGTTGCCGTCCTGCACCGTAATTGCGTAACACCCTATCAATCTCAATCTGAATCATTTTGATAAATATTACTTATCCGTTGCTTTATATGTTCGAAAAATGTGTCTGCTCAACAACGTAAATAACGCAATGAATGTTATTGAACTGTCAAAACGAAACCCATTACTACTGATAGTGTGTTACGCAATTACCCCGCTGAATTCCTGGAAATATACTCTTAACCTCTCCCAAATCTGTTATTAACAAAACATTACCGCTGTAGTAAAGTTAACAATCGAACCGTATTACCTATTAATCTAACGGAGCAACCCATATCAAATCCTCTGACATTTACAGATCGATAACAACAAGCTAGCTATACTTAAATATAAATTGGCGTCGAGTCCTCAGGAATGTATCACGACACAATTTAGAGGTTCCTTCACATGGCCCCACAAATTCAGATGTAGAAATAGCTCAGGAATTTAAAAACTTCTTTGCTAATATTCCCCTTAAAACTACTGAAGCTTTAAATTCTTCCCCCACGCTTTCTGCTTCCTTACTTAAAAGGAATGTAAAGGCATGCCCTTCGGAGCTTAGGTTTCAGCATACAAACCCCCAGGCTGTTATAAGAGCTTTTAAAGATCTTAAAATTAAATCAACAGAAGATCTCTGGGGTATGTCTGTAAAAGTATGTAGATCTCTCATCGAAACCATTGCGCCCTATTTAGCTTTCATATTTAACACCAGTGTTGACCAAGGTGTCTTTCCGGATCTTATGAAACATAGTAAAGTAGTACCATTGTTCAAATCCGGTGATAGTAAAGATCCCAACAATTATAGACCTGTGTCAATTCTGCCAGTTCTCAGTAAGGTGTTTGAAAAGTTGATGCTCAATCAAATGTTACGTCACTTTAATAAAAATTACATCTTTCATGAACACCAGTACGGCTTCACCAAAGGGCGTTGTACCACTGACGCCGGTGTTACCCTAATGAAGAACATTTTTAACGCCTGGGAAGAAGCACAAGATGCTATTGGAATCTTGTGCGATCTCTCTAAGGCGTTCGATTGCGTAAACCATGAAACACTTCTGATGAAACTCGAGCACTATGGGATTAGGAAAACAGCACTTGACTTGTTAAGATCATACCTGAAAGATAGAAAGGTTAAAGTCCAAGTAAATGGCGTAAACTCATTGGGGTGTGAAATGCCAATGGGCGTTCCTCAAGGTTCGATATTGGGTCCATTCCTCTTTTTAGTTTATATTAATGATTTACCCCAATTACTTCAAAATCAACCGAAGATGGTGTTATTTGCAGATGACACATCATTGATCTTTAAAATAGACCGACGGTCACAAAATCTTGACGACGTGAATAACTCTATTCTTCAGGTCCAAGATTGGTTTACGGTAAATAAATTAGTAGTTAACGAAAAAAAAAGCAAATACATTAGATTTAAATTACCTAATGTTAGAAGTAGCGAATGTGACATCATATTGAATGGCCAAAAATTAGAATTTGTTATTCAGACAGTTTTCCTAGGAATCACGCTAGACGAGAAATTACAATGGGGACCTCATATAACATCTATTGCGGGGCGGCTAAGCTCGGCCGCATATGCTGTTAGAAAGATAAGACAATTAACAGATGAAGGCACCGCGCGTTTGGTCTATTTTAGTTACTTCCACAGTATTATGTCATATGGCATTTTACTGTGGAGTCGGGCTGCTGACATTGAACCCATTTTTATTTTGCAAAAGAGAGCTGTCAGAGCCATTTACAATCTACGTCGCCGCGAATCTCTTAGGGAACTATTTAAAAGGGTTAATATTATGACGGTAGCTTGTCAATTCATTTATGAAAATATTATGTATGTAAGAAAAAATCAACATCTTTTTAATAAAATAAGTGATAGACATAATTTTAATACTAGAAATAAAAATAAATTAGATCAACCTTTTTACAGATTATCTAAAGTACATACATCTTTTATGGGGTACTGGGTTAAATGTTACAACAAAATACCTTGTGAAATATTGCAATTAAATGAAAGAAAATTTAAAACTTATATTAAAATTACACTTTGTAAGCAAGGATATTACAAATTAGAGGATTATATCCGAGATAAGAATCCTTGGAAACATGCTGGTCCTGCTCCATAGGACAATCTCTAGAGTCTAGACAAAATCAAACTGGTTGCTAATGTAATTGTATAATTTATTCTTTTTTTCTTTAACATTGATTTACATTCTGTAATTACTTGGGGTCACATCCGGACTTATTACTCCTTATTTATTTATGAAAATCGTCTACTTTTGGAATGTTTGTGAATATGTGAGCACCATGTATCTATCACAAAGTTAATTTATATGTCATGGTTTCATTTATCCATTTTATTTCTTTTACCTATTGTGGTATAGTAATTTTATTGTTAGGTGCATCGTCTTCAAATATAATTATATAATTAATGTATGCAAAGTATTGTAAAACATTTTAAAAGAGTAACGGTGGAGTTTTTTGCCCATTCTTCTCCATACGAAAACTACCTTTTGGAAGGGGCGACTAGAATCAATTTTATTTTAATTTTATTTTTGACGTTCAAAAGTGCCTTTTATGTGCCTATTTGAAATAAATTATTTGACTTTGACTTTGACTTTGACTTCGGCAAATCTCGTCAAACACGGTCGTTTTATATTTCACAAGGTTGATAAGATGATTTTAACAAATTCGGGCAAGAATTAGTAGAGCAAAAAATATGACAGGACTTAGGGGAGATTAAATGCTTATACTAATCGTACTAATCATTGTGGAGTTTATTTATAAATGTTGCTTAAAGTAAAGACGTTTAAAAAATGTATGGTTAAACAGCCGCTAATCATAACTTAACTTTAAGTTACGTTTGTAAATAAACCCCTCCTTATGGTTGTTCGACTAAGTAAAGTCATGAAAATTAAGGGTTTATCAAATTGACTACTAACTTCAGTTGTCAGTATATTCAAATCATAACTCAACACGGCAAATTGATGTTGTGTGTCAATTCGATAAACAAGTAATTTCTCTAATCATACAGCGAGGAAACTTCGATTTCGTGTCGTACTGTACACAGATAACACGGACCTAATATAAATAATAATAAGGCTATTACACAATACAAGAAGCTGGCTGATCCAATTTATTCGAATAGATTACCACGTCATCAAAATCACAGCAGCTAATAGAATTGATGGAATCTCTTCTTAGGGGAAATTTCACTAATGTAACTGAACGTGATCAGCACATTTGAAGGTACAGGGCGTAATGTAACATGTTACAAAGAAAACATTCGTGCAGTCAGTACGGGGAAACAAGCGAGCAACGAGCCGCTCGTTGAGCGTTCTACCCCCTGTCAGTTTTTTGGCGAATCCGTTTGAGTGTTACTCGCTTCGGTCAGTACCTACGCTGCGCACTTCGTCATCCGACATCTTGACTGCGAGTGGCAACTAATCTAAAGCATGGGTGAGCAAAGACTTCGATACGAGCATGTTCACACGGATAACGACATGCTGCGAATGTTACAATACGCCTCGTAACGCTGGTCAGTGCCGACAGTCAGTCCCGTTCCCCCGGCCTCCACCAATTGTGAAGCACTGATTATTACTTCTAAAAAATTAAACAACGTTACTATTTCTTTACATTTATTTTTCAAGCGAACGACTTTACATTATCACGCTTAACATGACACTATTTTCTTCCAAACAAAAAACCTAATACTAAATATTTGACTCCTCATTTTAAACTCGCTTGATTGTTTGAATGCGACCAGAGTTAATTCATTGCCAGCCTGCACTATATAAGGTCCACTTTAGCGGACAACCTTAACAGAACCCACTTTAAACGCGTTCAACAGCTGTCAGTGTCAATATTCCACGACAAAGATAACACTGACAGCTTTTGTACGTGGTTTAGATGTGCTGATCGCGTAGTTTCATTGGTGAAATTGGCCCTTTAAGGGTTTTCACGTCTACGCTTAAATAACGTAGCTCTTTTCGTGTTCAGTGATTTCGGTGATCACGGAGGTTTTATCCAATTTGTTTTATCGAGAGATCAGTTTTATTTAGAGAACCCCACATTGAGGTTTTAGTGGAAAGTTAGCTTCTGAGTTTGAAGGTTTATTTTTGGAGTTACGTTCAACAGTTGGTTTTTAAGATAGAACCGTATACCTGTTGTTATTACTCGTTACAAAGGTCTCTTCGGTTAGCTAAACAGTTGTAGCCGAAATAGAAATGGAACTTGAGTTTTAAAGACGTTGGCTGAATACCTTATCCACATATCTATAGTTTATCCTTATCAAATAGTTTGTTTGTATAGTTTGTTATTTCAGCGTATGGCATTCGTGGGTTGCAGCTGAAAATCAATGTCAGGTGGTACACCTTGTGTTGTCATCTGACATTATGCTGAGCTAAGACCCTTTTGGGCACTATAATCTTGGTTTTCAGTTTTAAGGAGTATTTATATTGCTGTAATTTCCATAAACGCATTTTTCTTTCTTTCTTAATATTAGCGACCCGCAGCCCGCCCCTGCCTCGCACGCTTTTTACGACCTGACAAAACATCGAGATTTCTTTATTATATGTAAGTTTCATATTAATGTATTATGCTCATAAACCTTTTTGATGCACATAAATCTAAATGATGGCGAAAACCGCATTCGAAGACCACAACAACACACAGACAGCCACGAAAAGTGGCTTTAATTTATCTATAGATAAGCAGATGAAAACTGCAATGAACAAAGAAGCATCATAAACAAAAGCTCACTATACATATAATACGGATTCAATACCGAAACTTATTCAATAAATATTGATCGGCAAATAAACACAACGCTCCAAACAATTGCCCGACATGTATGCACAACACATACTCAGCAAAATTGCAATAAGCCCCACGATTGGACCACTCTACGCTAACTCACTAGGGGCCGACACCGAGCTACGAAACAAATTTGATAAGTAACCTAGAAACTTGACTTGGATGTACTTTTCCATTACTGACATCGGTAAAGGAAAACATCGTGAGGAAACTCACGGGTTAATTGCGTAACACACAATCAGTAGCAATGGGTTTTATTTTGACAGTTCAACAACATTCATTGCGTTATTTACGTTGCTAAACTGACACATTTTTCGAAAATATGTAGCAATGGATTAGCAATAGCCTTCAAAATTATTCAAATTATGATTGATAGTGGATTACGCAATTAGGGTGCTGAACTTATAGTAAATATAAGTCTGAAATCTCCAACCCGTCTTGAGCAAGCGTGGTGATCAATGCTCGTGCCTTCTCTGTATGAGAAGAGGCCTTTGCCCTTCAGTGTGACATTAATAGGCTGGTATTATTTAACCTAGAAAGCACAGGCCTCAATAATGTTTGATTAAGTCTATGGGGGTAAGCAGAAACTACATGCTTTACAGAAATTAATAATCGATGTAGGGATGCAATCAACCAATGTAGGTCTGGTCGGAACGATGAATGTATGTAGGAAGTCTTGAGGAATAATAAATGATATGCGACTCACGGTTAGTACATATAAGAACGCTTATTGAAAACGAAGTAATAGCACGGGCAGGGACGGGGTGGGTCAGGGGAACAAGAAATTTCACGCGAACAAAGTCGCGGACAGGAACTAGTTTCTCAAAAAACAAAAGTAAAGTAGTTCTAAGTACAACTAGATATGTATATTTCCCTTTAACATAGCTCGTCCACTCCCAACGGAGCGCCATAGAGCTGAAGTGCACTAGATATGTCGTTTATAAACCGAGGACCCGATTGAAACTCGACGAGACTTCACGAGACTCCACGAGACCACTCGGCCGAAGCACGCATCGCCGATATTGTACACACACTGTTGTTTCAGTCAGTTGGAAAGTACTTATGATCGCTTGGAAACTAAAGAGACAATTGTTTTTTTAAGTAGCCTTTACTTTTCAATGAAAATCATATTCCCGGGTCCGGGAAGGTCTACCTATCCTTTTACCAACTATGTTGGGCATGGCTTCCAGTCTAACCGGATGCAGCTGAATACCAGTATTTTACATGGAGCTACTGCCTATCTGACCTCCACAACCCAGTTACTGGGTAATACGATACCCCTTGGTAAGACTGGTTGTCAGACTTTCGGGCTTCCGACGACCCGTATCGACTGTCAAAGATCCACGAATTGCACCGGAACCAGCGGCTTAACGTGCTTTCCGAGGCATGGAGAGGCCTGGTATGTAAAGATGGTCACCCATCCACAGACCAACCGCGGTTAGCGTAGCTTAACTTGATCGATCGACCCGTGCAGCTGTTATTACTTAGCCACAAGCCCCTCGGTCGGGTCGGTGAAAGTGTTGTTAGTGTTTTTCGTCTGGGATTTCCACGTAACAGCCCGGAGTTGTGCTCCGTTCATGGCAATAGGCTCGTCCTCTATTACGTGGGACTTTTAAGCATAACTGGCAAAATGTGGGTGTACGATAGGTACACCGCCTTACCCTTTCGGGGAATACAGGTGTGATGTTATGTGTCAAATGTTATGTTATGTTACAACAGATTATCAATTTTATTCAGAGGGCAATTCTCGTAATTTAAAACGTTCAAAATCTAGTCGCAGTCTCATCTCGGCGACAAACAAATGTCAAAAACTTGTCAAAATGTAGGGAAATTAGAAGTATTTTTTGACAGATTGAGACTTAGATCAGACTGTGAACGTTCTTAAAATTACGAGAATGCCCCTCTGATGTCGATGGAAAATTAACTGGCGGCCGCGCCAGTGGTAATAATTTGATATTGACAGCGTCTTTAGGTCGTAGCTGTAAAGGCGTTTTATTAGTGCAAGTGCTCCCACTGATATGCAATTGACTGTACAATGAAGACGACAAAAACCGGGAAACGTTGTAATAAGTACAATATTATTTTAAAGGACATTAGATCTCTTAGGCATTCAGGACTTCAATAGTTTAGTGATGTTTATTTTAGAAGTATGTATGTTTATTTGTATGTATGTAAGTATATATTCTCATATTTGTTTACTTTATATTATTATGTTTTTTTTTATTTCCCTCTCATCGAGAGGAAGCCTGTGTCCCAGCAGTGGGAATATTATAGGCTGATTATGCTATTATGATTTTATGTAGTTTCTTTTTTGTCTCTTTTACTCTTTCACACGCAGTCTGCATCTCTCTATCTATTGTCCTATCGCAGGTATCCTGGAGGAGATTTCTTATGAAATAAGCATCACCTCTGTACCTATTTTTCTGTTCTGTTTTTTTTTTCTTGTCCTTTTATATATGTGTGTACATAAATGGTTAAATAAAAACATAAATAAATAAATAATAATTTCATTCCGACCGCACTATGCTAACAAGCTGGATTACCGATTGAGGAAAGTAGTCTGCTTCATTATTTTAATTAAGTGCGTGTAAGTGCGTCCTATGTAACCAAATTGCCTCCTTAATGAATGCATATTGTATTACAATAATATAACTACTACCACTAAACATTATTAAAGCCGCCTTTAGCCTTATAAAGGCGGATCCACACCTGCGCACGTGCATAAACTTTGCCATTCGTGTGCATCTTAATTACATAGTATGGACATGTTCGTCAGAGGCTAACGAGCAGTTCGCAAGCAATTTGTATTATTCACGACGTGCACATTTTCTTAGTTTCGCGAAGTGTTCTGAAACATGTCCATATTAAATCACCCAAAAACGCACAAACAAATTAATGCTCGCGAACTGCGCGTCCATATAGCCTTTCGAGGCGCGTAATGTGCACGGTTCGTGCGCGTGCGCTACACATGCGCAAAGTGGATGCGCCTTAAAAAATCCTATCCTACTAATATTATAAATGCAAAAGTTTGTAAGGATGGATGGATGGATGGATGGATGTTTGTTACTCTTTCACGCAAAAACTACTGAACAGATTTGGATGAAATTTGGCACACAGATCGGGATCGAAACTTATGCGGGTGAAACCGCGGGGCGCAGCTAGTCATAAATAAAGTAGGTAACAAATAAACTAATGTAAAAAAATGAATAGAAAAACTTGAACTTCTTGCGGTTTCGTTCTTATTTCTACGAATCAGAAACAAATTATTCCGTATTGCCTGTTATATGGAAAATCATAAACGATTTTATCAATGTACCATACGGTTTTTCCTACACCTACACACAAACATAGAGTTCTATGAAAAAGAAAACACAAATATGGAAACCTCTAAACAGAAAACAACGTTTCGTGTGGAAAACGGACAAATTATATTGGTTCCCTCGAAGTTCCACAATCCCACAAACAAATGAGTACCATTTATACCTGAGAGAACTCTAGCACTACAACTTTATAGGTACCTACATAGTTACATGCCTGATTTCTGTAGCTGTAACGTTGTTTAATTAGTTAATTGGATCTCGGGTGCCGTGTCAATTTATAAATTAACATCGTTCATTACCGACATAAAGCACGTAGCGCATTTCATTTCATTTCCCAGTTACAAACCATTAACGGTTTGGTTTATTAATTGCTCGAGAAGCGTTTGTAGACACTAGATATCGATCCAGTATTCAGTTTTATATGAATAATTTTACTGTTAAATACTTACTTAGTATCTTTTTCTGTTTAGGTACACGTGGTGATATCGACCCTGATGGATTAGAACAGAGAGTCAATTCTCGTAATTTTGAGAACGTTCACAGTCTGATCTGTCTCAATCTGACAAAAATACCTCTAATATCCCTTTATTTCTGACAAATTTTTGACATTGGTTGTCGCTGAGGTGATATTGCGACTAGATTTCGGTAATCAAATTTAACAGTTTACTGATGTTTTTTAATTGTTTAAATGATATGTCGATATGCTATTCTATCGACACGAAAAGAACAAGAAGGTGTTACTTGTTGTCTTCTTCTCAGCGTGCCGATGGCAAAAATAACCCATAAAATATATTTTTTTTAATTTGTTTGAATAGCTTTAGGGTGGGACTTGCGATGGGCACGCCACAATTGCGGCGATAAGTCCCCTCTTTGAGGAGTGGCTGGAGAGGCGCCACGGCGCCCTCACCTTCTGCCAGACGCAGGTCCTCACCGGATACGGTTGTTTCGGGAGGTTCCTGTTCAGGATAAGGCGGGAGGAAACGCCAGGGTGTCACCACTGTGTAGATCGCCCGGAGGACACGGTGGAGCATACGGTGGAGGTTTGCCCGGCTTGGGGGAGCACCGCCGCGTCCTCTTGGCGGCGATCGGCGGCAGCGATCTCTCGCGTCCGGCCCTGGTCCAGGCCATGGTACGAAGCGAGAGTGCATGGGAAGCCGTAACCTCCTTCTGCGAAGCAGCAATGCTTGCAAAGGAGGAGGTGGAGCGCGTGAGGGAGAGGCAATATCTGCGCCCTCACGCCCCTAGTCACCGCAGGAGACGCCCTGGACGTCGGGAGTCAACAGCCGACTCCCGACCACCGTAGGCACGGGCTTGCGGGCGGCGGAAAGGACCAGGCCCGGGTCGACGTTACGTTGTGTTCCACGGGTGCCAACGGGCGCAACTGAACCAACACGGGTGGGTTTTAGTCTGATGATTTTCCACGCAAAAAAAAAAGGGGTGGGACTTGCGATGAATCGGTCTAAAACCCTACTTATGACCAACAGCACTAAGTGTAGAGTCGAGGTAGATGGGCACGAAATACATTAATAATAATATATCTCTACGTTGACGTCGTGGTGGGGCTTGCGCGCTCTTAACTCTAAGTCTGTGACGTAGGAGTTTACTTTGTCGGATCAGGTCTAGGGTGAGGAGCCAGACCAAGAGAGATACAGGAACACGCAGGGCGGCATGTGGCGAGCTGTTGGGCAGTAGCAACCCCACGGACCCTATCTCCCGGGAGAAGCATTGTTCCTCAGCTCTGGCTTGCCTTTATTGGCCGGCTGGAGTGAACACTGCCGAGGAACAGAGCTCCCACCTCATTCTTGCCTTTATTGGCTGGCTTGAGTGGAGATTCGCAAGAACAAACGTGCTCGGAGGAAAGATGCTGTTCAGTAAGATGCTGGTAGGGATCTTGACCGTACTTCCGGGATTGTCCTGATAGCCGTGGAATAGAGAGGTATTCCACGGCTATCAGGACACTCCTCAAAAGCACCTCAGGACACCTTGTCGCTATGACACTATGTGCTAGCGACCGTTTTTGGGGCCCATTATTGAGTGTGCAAGTCACCCCCTGCATGTCGTGCGGTGTCCCACAGGGATCGGTTCTGGGGCCGCTCCTGTGGGACATTGGTTACGTCTGGGTGCTACGGGCCGACCTACCTGATGGCGTCAGCGTAGTTTGCTACGCTGACGACACGCTGGTCCTGGCGCAGGGGAGGTCGCATCAGGCGGCGGCCGACGCGATGACACGCGGGGTTGCGATAGTCGTGGAAAGGATCCGGCAGTTGGGTCTCGAGGTGGCATTGCACAAGTCCGAGGCCATGTCCTTTCATGGGCCCCGGTACGGGCCACCTTCGGGATTCCAACTGATGGTAGGAGGGGTTCACATCGGCGTCGAGACAACGATGAGATACCTGGGTCTCGTCCTCGACAGCCGGTGGAACTTCGTCGAGCATTTCCGACGTTTGGCCCCCAAACTGGAACGGGCCGGAGCCGCCTTAAAGCGGCTCCTGCTCCTGCGGGCGAAGAGCAATGGGTAGCTCTCCGTCCGATCAGGACCAGGCCCGTTCCGGACGGCGCGTATGTGTTCCACGTGCGCCTCAAAGAGATGTCAGCATAGTTGACGGGGCCCGACAGGGCCGAAGCCTGCCGGGGTAGCGGGATCGTCCGAAAGGGTTACCGCTGCCCTGGTACATAAAGGGCTAAGGAAGGAACACGGGTGGGTTTTAGTCAGTAAGAGTCTGACACTCCCTTCTGCTCCACCCAGAGCGGGAGGGGTCATTTGATGATTTCCCATACTCAAAAAAAAAAAAAAAAAATCACCCCCTGCCATTCCATCTGTGAATATTATAATTATCATTGGTCAAGCAGGGGACATAGTCCTTCCATAGTTCAAGGTGACCGATCCACTATAGCCACCCAAACCCATAGCCCAGTATATTTTGTTTCCATGTTCTGCAATAGTCCTGCACCAACCGGGAGTTGTCTTTGAGTGCACTTGCATGGTGCATATAGGGATAATCATCGGTTGGTGCCTCCTCATCATTTAGAATTGTGTAAAGGGCCTCTGCGAGTTTGCTTCGGCCCCTAGTACGCCTTTCAAAGGTCCGGGACCCCAGGATCCCGAGATATGTCAAAGACAACTAGAATAATAATAATAAGCTTATTGTACAAAGAAAAAAACACACAAGATTAGACATACAATAAACATGATTGTACAAGCAGTGGGCAGAGGCAAGTTGAACAGCAGGCTCCTGAACTAAGTAAAAGGATACTTGTATCTCAAGAGCCAAAGTTCCTCATAAACATTGTTTATTACAACAATCAGGTTAAAGTGACTCAGTAATTACATGTATCAGTATTGAGAAATCTATTCATGAGGTGATCGTCAAAATATTTTCTGTATAGTCGTAAGACCAATTCTGCGACCAATTAGTAGGGTTTGCTTTCAGTGTAAACTTGGTCAACGTGTAAATATCAATTGACCGATGTACTCTATTATAAAGACGTGCGCTTAGGACTACGTAAAGGCGGCTAGCAAATGCGGAATGACATTGGACGGAATCACAGACCGGACGACCTCTGTGTCTGAGAAGGATGTTTGAGTCGAGAGGTAGGATGGAGTGGCGGCGTAAGACTACACGTAAAATGAAGAGTTGTCGCACAGTGAGGACCTGGGTTTCAGAGTACAGCAGGGCGGTAGGATAGTCTCTGCGCTTGAAATGCATAACCTTTAGAATCGCCCTTTGAGCACGTTCTATTTGAATTAATAGAGATTTATAAGTGCCGCCCCATATGGGGGACATGGGGTACTGTGTTAAATGTTACAACAAAATACCTTGTGAAATATTGCAATTAAATGAAAGAAAATTTAAAACTTATATTAAAATTACACTTTGTAAGCAAGGATATTACAAATTAGAGGATTATATCCTACATAAGAATGCTTGGAAACATGCTGGTCCTGCTCCATAGGACAATCTCTAGAGTCTAGACAAAATCAAACTGGTTGCTAATGTAATTGTATAATTTATTCTTTGTTTTTCTTTGACTTAATTACTTAAAGTCACACCCGGACTTATTACTCCTTATTTATTTATGAAAATCGTCTACTTTTGGAAAGTTTGTAAATATGTGAGCACTATGTATCTATCACATAGTTAATTTATATGTCATGGATTTATTAATCCATTTTAATTCTATAATTATATAATTAATGTATGCAAATATTGTAAAACATTTTAAAAGAGTAACGGTGGAGTTTCTTGGCCATTCTTCTCCATACGAAAACTACGTTTTGAAAGGGGCGACTAGAATCAATTTAATATTTATTTTATTTTTGACGTTCAAAAGTGCCCTTTATGTGCTTGAAATAAATGATTTGACTTTGACTTTGACATACTGTAATACAGTAGGTGATTATAGATGCACATAGACTCTGGTAGACTAATAACAGGGTTGCAGGGTCAGTTGAATGTCTCAATTCTTTAAATATGTAGATGAGCTTCCTTGTACGTGAACATAATGCCTCGATGTGTGCGCGCAAGGTTAGTTTTTCATCAATGTACACCCCTAGGTATTTGATACATGAAACTAAGGAGAGGGTAAGACAACACCAGCTCATATCATGCTCTGAACAGGAATGGGCTTTTACAACACTGGACTCGGTAGGTAGGGGATTAGATTTCGGCGAGGAAAAACGCAAGAGTCTGGTCTTCTCAATGTTGAGAGTTAAAAGATTTGCTGAAAGCCACTCGCAAATCGCAAATCGCTCGCCGAATTGAAAACACCTGAAAAAGCTACTGGTCCATGAAAACGGGTATAACAGACGTAGGCACGAAGACTGCCAGGCTTAAATGGGATTGGGCGGGTCACATCAGCCGCATGCACGATGACCGCTGGGCAAAAGTCTCCACACAATGAGTGCCTAAAGATGGACGGCGCTGCCAAGGTCGGCCCAGAATGCGGTGGTGACATCACCTGGACGCGAACCTCGAGGGATGGTTCGAGGTAGCACGGTAAAAGAGTTCCTGGAAGGACTTGGGGATGCCTTTGCCCAGCAGTAGGATAGTATAAACAAAAATGTAACGTAACAAAAAAAATGTTTGGCCCAAAATTCAGCAAAGCTAATACCGTTTACTGACGCAGCCAAGGTTTTCTCGTGTGCAGGTGACATGGAGCGCAAAATGGTAGGAGATATAATTACTTTCTGTAACTTGCTACTTTTTATGTAGGTAACAAGGAACTACCATCCGAGTAAAGATAGACACATTTTCATGAATAGAGTTTACAAAATCTATTTAACCGTCACCTTCGAAAATGGCAAAATGTGTCCAAAACACCGATGTATCAAAGTGTGAGAATTTATAACGCGGTGCGGTGAGAGCCGAGCCCGGCCGCCGTCGCCGCCGCCCGTCCACTAGCCGAGGTGTTTGTGAGGCAATTTGGTGCGGTCACAGCTTTTCACCAACAATAAACCTTAATGAAATTTTCTCTAAGAGATTCGTTGATAGTCCATTAAGTCGACATCAAAGATATATCTTACAAAGACTCGTTTCTCGCTTCGCGTGGTGCTCACCCAACTATAAAAGGCTGAGATTATTGATGTAATGTAATTAAAAGGAGATCGATGACTCTTGTCCACTAATCTAGTACAGGGAGCCATTCATTCGCGTGTTACTAAGGACATTATCCATCGACTTATTTATTCAATAATAGTAGGCCTACTTCATTCAATCCACACACCTGTCGAAAAAAGCTATGAAAATTAAATAAACTCTATATTAACCACATGAGACTTTGTATGGAATATAAGTGTTTTTCGACACGATATTATCACAGCAATTGCTTTTTAAATATGTAGTTTCATTGTTCCACTTTATAGGAATTATAAAATACACTTCTAGCTGTGAAAATGTAGGTACTTTATGAACACCTTTACTTTGTTATCCCTGTTAATCTATATGACAACAATCTCGGGAAGGTATTGACATAATTGCCATTGGCACGTTTGGCGTTTGGGCGAAAGCCGATCAGAGTAAGACTATTAGTACCGAAGGGTCCATCCTCTTAATTTTATTACTCTCGTTAGGCTCGGTAAATTCCGGAGAGCTTCCGGATTGCTTTTCGTGACCGAGAACAACCGACAGGTAAACAATAATATTAGAGGTCAAAGTATGAAATTGCCGATTTGTACTGAATAATTGAAATTAGTTTTTTTTTTAATTTAACATATTTATTTGATCAAAATAATTACCATTATTATCTATACGTTGCTGCCATCTAATAGGAAGGTCATTTATGCCTTTGCGATAGAACTCTCGTGATCTAGATTCGACAAACTGTGTGAAAGCATTTTGTACTGCCTTCTGAGAAGAAAACTTTTTATCACGTAGAAAATTGTCCAAATCACGAAAAAAATGGTAGTCCGTTGGATCAAGGTCTAGCGAATACGGAGGGTGACGAATGGTTTCTAATTGCAGTTCCTGTATAGTTAAAACGGTTTCTCGTGCTGTATGAGGTCTCGCGTTATCATGGAGCAATAATGGTGAAGATCGATTCATGAGTCAGGGCTGTTTCACTGCTAGTTTTGCTTTCATTGTTCGCAGTTCGGCACAGTAGACATCTGCCGTTATTGCTTGACCAGATCGGAGAAAGCTATAGTGAATAACACCATGCTTTTTTTTTTTTTTTTTTTGTGGATGGGAAATCATCAAATGACTCCTCCCGCTCTGGGTGGAGCAGAAGGGAGTGTCAGACTCTTACTGACTAAAACCCACCCGTGTTCCTTCCTTAGCCCTTTACGTACCAGGGCAGCGGTAACCCTTTCGGACAATCCCGCTACCCCGGCAGGCTTCGGCCCTGTCGGGCCCCGTCAACTACGCTGACATCTCTTTGAGGCGCGCGTGGAACACATACACGCCGTCCGGCACGGGCCTGGTCCTGATCGGACGGAGAGCTACCCATTGCTCTCCGCCCGCAGGCCCGCGCCTACGGTGGCCGGGAGTCGTCACGCGGCTCCCGACGCCCGGAGCGTCTCCCTCGGCGGCTGAGGCGTGAGGATCTTTCCCTCGCCCATCCCGCCACCTCCTTCGCTAGCATGACTGCTTCGCAGAAGGAGGTGACCGCCTCCCACTCCCTCTCGCCCCGGACCATGCTGAGACCACCAAACAGTTACCATTACCTTTTTATTGGTAAGCTTTGCTTTTCCATCACGAAAGCGTTTAAACCAAAATCGCACGGTGCGTTCATTAGCAGTCCCCTCTCCAAACGCAACATTGATATTGCGAGCTGTTTCTGCCGCGTTAGTTCCGCGTCGGAACTCGTATTAAAAAATAACACGAAATTTCGAAGTATCCATCTTTCTTGTCTATGCTGAATAAAAAAAACAACTGCAAGTCGATAATCAAATGTTGCACATTTTTTAAAAGAAGAACTTCATAGATACCATGTGAAAAAAGTTTCACTCAAAAATATCAAACCATGAAGGTTTTATGTCCATTCGAAGTACCTATTACAATGAAACGGCAATTTCATACTTTAACCCTTGTTATTTGTATTAGAGTAACTCCACCCTAATTGCCTAACACACTATCGATCTCAATCTAAATCATTTTTAAGGATATTGCTAATCCATTGCTTCATATGTTCGAGAAATTTGTCTGCTCAACAACGTTAATACAGCAATGAATGTTGTTGAACTGTCAAAATGCAAGCCATTGCTACTGACAATGGGTGGCGCAACTACCCCGCTGATTGAATCCTAACAGAATTTGATCTAAATCACATAATAACTAAGTTGTTCTGAAACAAAGTGTACCTAAATAAAGACACAATATACAGAATCGGATTCTGTGAAGCGTGGTAATGGCGCGATTGTGAGCACCAAATCTCGTTAGTCAGTAGTTGGTGTGGCCTATTGTCCTGGGCGAGCGACAGAGGCTATATGCCGCGACACGATGCTCTGTGAAATAATGAAATATTGCTCGGCTTTGTTCAACCTATAGTTGCATAAAGTCCCAGTATTTAGTTTAACATAGCTCACTTAAAAAACAACTGAACTCTAGAAAGAGCAGCAACTCTTTACCTTTTAAACAAAAGAACTCCAAAGGGGTCTTATTTCCACAAGGGCTATCTCAGGTGTCTGTAAAAGAAGGCCTATTGAGTTTTATAAGAGGGCTTCTTTTTTCTTCTTTCACGAAAAAATCTGGTTGCTTAAAAGAATCACAGAAACTTTGTCCCAATTGTTTTATTTATTTTGGTCTCAACTCATAATTTCATCAGTGTTTTCGTTTGAACCTTGTCTGTGTCTACTTTACTCACTTTGGTAAAGTGATCAATACCTACAAATAACCTACAATTTAATTGTTTTCGCGGTAAACTGTTCTATGTTTTATTTTGCCATAGTGTAAGCATTTATTTCTTGCCTGGGACGGAGATTTTTACGTCGACGCCGCTGCCGCCGCCGGGCTACAAGCTCCAAGAATAAAATTACATTTTCTCTACGTAAGTCGGGAATATCCACTAAAGAAAATATTAATTTTGAAAAATGTTCCTGACATCACGACGGAGGGTGGTGTAGAAAAGAATGTATACTATGACCAGCACTGCATTATAATCTGGTTTAGTTTCATTGTTGTAAAACTTGAACACAAAATAATATAACGTTGTATTATTTAAAAACAACGGAATAAGATCCTACTAATTAGCCAGCCAAGCATGGTAGTTTATTAGACACCTACATGGCCATCGTCGCTCCGCTTGGTTTAAGAGGCTTACAGGGGTAGGTACTACATATCTATCTTATAACCATCTGTGTGCCAAATTTCATCCAAATCCGTTCCGTAGTTTTTGCGTGAAAGAGACATCCATCCATCCATCCATCCAAACTTTCACGTTTATAATATTATTAGGATTATTATTGCGGCTTGCATATTGTAAGAGTACTATTTACTTAACGTAATAAATAATAAATGTAGGCAAGAACGCTGCCAGGCTCAAACGGGATTGGGCAGGAACCATCAGCCGCATGCACGATGACCGTTGGGCAAAAGTCTCTATACAATGGGTGCCTTAAGATGGACGGCGCCGCCGAGGCTGGTCCTGAAAGAGGTGACGAGAAGGCCTGGACGCGTAGCTACCGTAAAGGACTTGGGGGAGATCTTTGTCCAACAGTGAGACAGATTAGGCTATGTAAAAAAAGTATACCTTAGCACATTGGAAGGACCTAGCTCACCTTGATTCGGTCTCACAGTTTCACCCAGTTGCGTCTGGTTGCAGTAGCGAGAAAGTGCGGTTGTAGCACTTTCTGCTTTAAAATAATATATTTCATCATTTGAACCTCCTGTCATAGGACTGGAAACCACCAACAAAATAATAGAAATATCATTACATTACAATTTATTAAAACAACATTCCAAGGTCGTAATAAAAACAGATACCTTTCTATGTTATTTCTTCCATAAATCCGTCTTGCAAATAGAGGGCCAGCTATCAAAACAGCTTGGATACGGTACGTAATTCAAATAGTAATATTAAACATCAATAAACATATGCATACAAGAATCACTCCGTACTCCAGAGGTACGAGTATGTGTACTCAGCAAAATGACCTCCTTTACCGGGATCTGTGTACACACGGCCCCCAACCCGTTACTATTTGAAAATACATTAAATAACGTACAATGTAAGGTTCGGAAAAAGTCGAAACGCCAGATTTATCCATTACCTACCTGCCTTCTTTTAGTGAAGTAGGTAGATAGGTGTTTCCAATGAGGGTCACCGGAGGTAACCTCGTTTGCGGGTGGAATAAAAAACGTAAAACGGATTTAAATATCAAAGGGATATAGATATACGCTGCGGGCAACTGTCTGCTAATCTAGTACATAACAACATATCCTCAACGGTCACTAATCTCCAAGTTTTCTGGACAGATTTGTGGCAATATTGACGATGATATTTCCACATTGTGTTCAATGAGAAGCTTATAAGTTTATTTGATGATGGCAGAGCTGACAGACGGGCAGCCGACCTGTGGGGTAATTGTAAAACATACTATCAGTAGCAATGGGTTTCATTTTGACAGTTGAACAACATTCATTGCATTATTTACATTGCTGAGCTGACAATTTTTTCGACCACATGAAGCAATGGATTAGCAATATCCGTCAAAATTATTCAAATTGAGATTATAGTGTGTTACGCAATTAGGTGTTGGGCCCATAACAAGTGGCAATCGCTTTAAAGTGTTTCGTATTTCTACAAGTATGAATAATGGTACGAGAGACCAGAGGGTTTTTGAGCAAGCATATTATGCAGGTCGAAAAGTTGCTAGCTGACGAGGTGCGGCATGATGAGAGAACACCGAAAATATATTGGAAAAGTTTCAGATAGAAGCCCCGTGGTCAGGAGTCCACTTTCTGATTCGTTCGGTAATGGACCAAAAATAATGTGATCGTCAGAGTCGTTGATTTTGGTATGATCGTGTGCGGCCTAACCCATAATGACATAAATAGGCAAATCTGATGAAGAAATTGTGTCCTTTCCCCAAATCTTTGCCTTGCTTTGCCGTGTGTCATTACCTTCCAGAATTTGATCCGAATTGAAAGATTAGTAGGGTAGCCCCCAACCAGGTGAAGGTTACACAAAAAAAACTGATGCTTAAACTGAGATTTTGAGTAACTACACTACCAGCTGTTATTGATCCCAAGAATTAAATTCAACAAATTCATTTCTTTTTTGTTTTATCATGTTTTGATATCCATACCCATTGCGTCTGCGAAGTTTCGCTAGCTTATTAAATTTGACCCTGTATAGTAGTGGAAGTCTGCTGATATACATACTCAAGCAGATTTTTACCCAAAGAGGGTTACAAAACTCGGCCAAAGCCCAAAGCAAAGAAAAAAATACTAAGCCACATTAATGAGGAAAAATAAAATATCCACTTCTCTTCATAATATCCCCAAGGGAAGCTACTCTTAATTCAGAATCTGGTTTCATATGCGACATGTCGGTACACGACGTCAGTGGCTCTCGTTAAGGTAATGTTTCAAATTATAACTCGAAAGTTAGCTAGGTAGAGATTTCAGAATTTGTTTTAGTTTCAAGTAATCACATTAGCAAGTAAAGGACTAATGAAACTTATTTGTTATGCGCACTGCATTTCTGAAAATACGGACGTCAAATAAATAATTAAAGTACTGGTAGCACATATTACATAATTAGGTACGTATAAGTAGTTTTATCACGTGCTAAGCTGCGAAAACTGACAATCTAAAATTATTGACGACTTTCAAGTTACATCTTATTTTATGTACTGTATACAAATAAATTTTACAGTTTTACACCTTACTAAAGTGAGAAAGGAAAGTAATTACTTTCTCACTTTAGCACTGAAGATTTGGGACAAGGATTACTCTGAGGATTATTTTTTTTTTTAATTTCGCATTGTCAGTTCATGCTATCTTTACTTTTATTCAAGACCACAGTACAAGCCCTATTTATCATCATCAGTGGAGGGTCATTGACAGAAATTTTGAAATGAAAATTCAATAATGTTTTAATAAGCTAAGAAAACAATTTACGACTGCAAGATTGCAGTTGTTCACGGCGTCCGGATAATAAAAAGTGACAGCAAAATTATCGTGCGGTCGCATCTCATCGACAATTCGCGTTAATTTTCAACTGAGAGCCAATTGGCAGAAAATAGCACCCGACTTGCAATCGAACCAGAAACTTGTGGAAAAAGAAATTGCTGTAGGTAAAGAAGTAGATTGTTGTACCTTTTTTTTCTTAAAAGATATTTAATATTCAATGATTTTATTTCTATTAGGGCTGATTTTACCATATTTTATCCATGTAATAAAATTTACTTCTTATCTTTCTCATATTCTTCTATGGAAAAACTGTCAAACATTCAAAATTTATTTTCAGGATAAGACCTTTTCTAGGTATAAAAGTTTGGTGAAATTCGCCATTTGCACGTCACTCACACGTCAATCATATTTTAAAATCTAGATGTGGTCGGCGTTTCCTTTCCAACTACGCTGAGATAAAAGGCCGAAACAAACTCAGAGATCACACTCTCTTTTAAAGTCCAGATAATCTTGGTCAAATCATGTGAGGACAATGTAGATTAGTGTATGAAATGGTCTTTTGAGGAAAGAACCACCCAGATTTACGTATGTAGAGCTGACAGTGAAAGCATTTGTCAGTATCTAATCGTGTAGCTCAACTCAGATTGATTAAAATATCGCAATTTTAATTACAGAACTAGGTAAATATTTGAATAACATCACACGAAAACAGAAAAAAAATATGTCGCGTTAAAACCATTAGTTAAAAGGTAACAATGTAATAATTGCTAGCTAGGGTTCAGATAATTAATTTTACACACGATTAAATGTATTCGAATAACAATCGTAAAAGGTCTAACGATCCATGAAACCTGCACAGAGTTAAACCTAATTAACTATATTTAATCTAACAGGACCCATTAATTATTTATACATCATGATTTGTAATAAAATTAAAACCTATGTGACAGAACTTTTCCAATTAAAAATGGAGTCGGACATTACATCCAAAGTATTCAAAATCTCCTAGTATATAATATAATTAATTTCTACTTCATCTTCTTAGAATTGTTTCTCATAGAACGACCACCTAGTAAGTTTAATTTCCCGAAGAATTCTGAAAGTTGAGATTGTTTTACTCCCTCAAAGTGTTTCGGAGAAGCCCAGAGGGCGAGTGAGGGGAGGGGGGCTCAGCCGGGACCAGCAACAGGTCCTGGTCCAGACTGGATCGATACTCGGAGGCTGGATCATGCGCACTGAGCATTGCAAACAAAATGCGCTCCCTGATACTGCTCGTCTTGTCATTACTCGCTTCAGGTATGTAAAAATAAGCTTTTATTACTTATTATATGTCCCCTGATCTCGTTATAATGTGATTTATTTGTATGTTCATTGTTTTCTTAATCCCCATCCAAATCATAGCCGCTAACCACCAATCTCAGAACGCAAATGTCAAAGTTTATTGTCTATGGCTCGCGATCTTTGTTTTGATTCTAGAATTTGTTCTTTTTCTTCTATGTTTAGGACCCGTAATTATGTTGGATGGAATGCTTAAGCACTCACTTATGATCCTAGAAGCGCAGTTCTCTATGAAAGCATCCTGAATCGGTTTCGCAGAGCTTGTAGTTAAATATTTACCTACATCATATATGTTTACATTTTGGAATCCTAGACTATGGGTGATCTTCTTAATTTTACATTCTCATACTAACTTTACTTATCCAGTATCTATCTATAAAAATATCTATTGCTTGCGGAGATTTAGGAAGCAACTATTAGGCTTTTAATTTGTTTTCTATTGGTTTGATCCACAAAATATGATAGCTTTTGTATGATTGTGTTATAAAATAAATAAAAACTTATAATAATTAAAATGCTTATTCTATATTGGTTCTCACATCTGCCACAATTTCACAAACATCCACTTACACCAAAGACCAAAACAAACCATACCAATCATGAAGTTTCCTTTTTTTTTTGTTTGTAAATCAACGTTTGCTACGTTGTGTCCCACTACTGGGCAAAAACCCTTTTCTCTTCCAAACCACTCTATCTTGTGCTATATCTAACCATTACTAAAAACTATCTCTGGTCAAAATTACTATTAATGCTTATTTATAAAATTGGTTTCCAGAGAGCGAGTGTGATCTGCTCCGCGACAGCGTGCACGTCACGTCAGCTGCAGCCAGGCCTAACAATGAGCTCTGGTGCTACAAGTGCCTCGCAGAAGTACCGGATGATCGCTGCGCTGACCTACGACACAACAACTCCGCACTCATACACAAGTGCCACAATGACCGCCGGATGTGCATGGTAAATGTAAATACCTACTACAATACATTCTTAGGTGACCTACTCGTACTTAGATATTCTACATTTTTTAAGACTCTTTTACACGTCAAAATTTTGTTGGTCAATATTTTAAAACTAGATGGCGTCGGCATTTCCTAGTTGACTGATCCCTGAGAAGAAATGCTGAAACAAAGTCCAGAGGTCATGATCTCTTTCAAAGTCCAAACGCAATTCAATTTATAATCAGTTGTAGAAATTTTGAACCCTTTGAACATAGGATACACCTACATACCTACATAAAGTAGATTATTTTCTGTCAAAACGATCACGCCCTTTTTCAAGAGGATTTTTGAATATGTTGGAGAAAAGCCAACATGTGACTGATTTAACGAGATTATCATGAGCAGTTATCTTTTTTATCATGTCTAATTAATGCGCTGCTAATTTTACTACCTAGTTATGATGTCACACATGTAAACACTGGAAGTCTGCAACGATATCTTTTAGAAAGGAATGTAAAGAATTGAGAGCGACTCCAAGCTGGACTAAAACTGAATTCGGGCCAATACTAAATATATTTATTTACCTACTTATGCAATTTATTTTTCATATTGCAGGTAAAACGGTTCTCCTTCACAACATCGACCGAGAATTCGACGACGCTGCCAAAAATGTGGGCGTTGGAACGCAACTGTACGAAGCACTGCGAGCCAGGCTGCATCGTCATCGGAGAACGGACCAAACTGTACGCCTGTACGTCATGCTGCACCACATCTCTGTGCAACTACGGCTCAGGATCAGACGAAAATGCATTGGACCTCTTTATTATGCCTGTTGCTGTCCTGTTACTCTCATTATGACTAAACCTTTGGACTTAGATTAGAAGCATCTGTACCAAAGAATTGACGGGAGTATTTCGAAATTTTATCCGCATATCGATCAACTTACACTTCTCTGACATGCTTATCATAACATGTATAACACTAATATCATATTGTGACACTATGTTAGTCGAGTGAGTCATGTCTTGCGCATAAAATATCACCACTATTCTGCTCCCGTTCTGTGCCTACGTTGTTAGACAATAACTATCCACGTAAAACATGTCATCTACAAGATAGGTATAGGTACTATTGTCTTACGAAAAATAGGTAGGTATTCTTTGGAACGAATGTGGATGATTTCAAAATCCCAACATAGTTACCAACATACGAATTTGAAAAAAGGAACCAATATAGAAACTCTATGATAAAAAAAAATCAATTTGATTATCTCTGCATGCATACAAAAGATATCTTGATATTTATAAATTAAATAAAAAAGATTTAATTACTATTGATAAGTAGATAGATAAAGCTTTCCAGGATGTCCAGATAAATATGTTCCTTTCAATTTACTCATACTTACATTTTATGATAAAAGTAGATAGAAATTTTGTCAATATACTGGAATAATAACTATTAGGTACCTACTACCTACGACTTCTCGTTAGATTTAAATCTGCTTTCAATTGTTTAGCAAATTTATTAATATTAAGAAAATTAAAAGAATAATATTATTCTGTATCAGGATTTAAATCTAAATAATTAAGAAAGATGATGTTACATAATGTAACATGTATGTATTTATGTAGATAATGCGTTATTATTAGGAATAGTATTTTAAGTAAAGTCAAAGAGAACCTTGCGATTAGGTAGATGTTATCAAAATTTAGTATTTAGCATACCGGTAGCTCTTATTAAATTTACGCGATTTACCAAAGCTTACTTTCATATCAATACAGGTATCTACCTATATCAAACAGTTATGAGCAAAACCTTACGAAGAACATACAAGGTTTAAAAAAAACTATTGAGCAGAGTACCTATTGAGTCTGCTGAAGATTTGACATAATTTATTTAATCATTTACTTACCCTTAATATTACTTAATCATGGCGCCGATTACCTTGTTCTCAAACCAAACTAAATTTAAATTCAGTGCATCTTTTACTTTCTATTTCATTAAGAAAAGGACAGAAGATAAAAATTTGTTTAGTCCTGTCAAATTAAGATACTCCTTAGACAAGTTTAGACGTGATTAAAAAGTTGGCAACTAAAAATACGTCAATTTACGTCAGGCGCTGACTATTTGACAGAACTTAACTAATATTTATCTTCTGTCCTTTTCTTAATCAAATAGAAAGAAAAGGATGAACTGAACTTAAATTTAGTTTAGTTTGTGAACAAGGGAATCGGCACCAATATCAATCTGTCTAGCCTTTTCCCAACTATATTGGAGTCGGTTTACAGTCTAACCGGTTACAGCCTGTTTTTAACATGGGGCGACTGCGGACTGCCTATTATCTGAACTCCATAACCCAGTTACTAGGTAACACGATGCCCCTTTTTTGTAAGACTACTGATAGTTGTCAGTTTTAACACTTTATTTATAAACGTTTCGGTACCTCGGGTCACTTGTCCAAGGAGATGGCGAAGTAGACCGAGACGTAACGCACCGGATCAACTCAGGATGGATGAAATGGCGACAGGTCACAGGAACAACTTGCGACCCACGGATGCCCCTCAAGTTAAAGGGGAAAATTTATAAATCCGTGATAAGGCCTGTCGTACTTTATGGATCTGAATGCTGGGCTTGGAAGAAGACGGATGAAAAAAGATTGCATGCAGCGGAGATGAGAATGTTGAGATGGATGTGTGGAGTGACGAGAATGGATAAAGTAAGAAATGAGTATATAAGGGTAAGTTTGAAAGTGGCGCCAGTGACAGAAAAGTTGAAAAGAAATCGTTTGGCTTGGTATGGGCATGTGATGAGAAGGGACGAAACGCATGTGACTAAAAGAGTGATGAATATACATGTAGATGGATGGAGAGGGAGAGGAAGGCCGAAGAAAAGATGGATGGATTGTGTGAGGAATGATATGAAAGAGAAGGGAATGAATGATAGCGTGACGGTTGACAGGGGAGAATGGAAGAAGAAAACGTGTTGCGCCGACCCCAAGTAACATGGGATAAGGGCAGGAAGATGATGCTTAAAGTTAAGCAGTGATTAGCAGTGTTTTAACCAGTATAACCATACATTTTTCATGTTTAAACTTCTCTTAATTTTTAACAACGTTTATAAATAAACCCCTGCTTAAATACTAAGTTTCCAATGTCATAATGTGGTAGGTACAAACAATACATTTTAACAACCTACCTTGGTGTGGCTTGGGACACAGACTGAGCCGCTAGCTGAACCCAAGATATTATAGGTGAGGTACAGACCAACTTGCAAGAAAATTACATGACAATAAATTATTAGGTACCCCTACGGGCAGAAGATCTTTCTACTACCTTATAAATGTTAGGCACTTATACCTACAGCTTAAAATGATAATTAATTTTCTGTAGGTTAGCTAGGTACCAACAGAAAATTGAGTACAGGACAAATAAATCACATTGTATTAATACAATTAACTATTGTAATGTAACAATACCTACATTAACAGATAGCTACCTATGAACATAGCATCCCTTGATATTCAAACGACAACGGGCGCTGATAGCATATATGTATATCTCTGTGGTAGCCATATCTGACCACAAAACAGTTTGGTTTCGGCTTCAGCTAGCGACTTTTTTTCTGTGAGTTGCTCATGCAGTCTTCACAATATTGCATCTTCATCTTGCATCTTCACAATATTACTAATATTATTCTACAATTTTATAATATCACCAACAAATCATTATGTAGACGTTTGTTCAAATATTTCATATTTGTATCATAAACGTAGTGATGAATTATATCCTTACAGGTTGTATTTTAAATTATGTTGTTAAAATGATTGAAATAAAGATAACTGAAGAAAGCATCTTGTTAGTTGTGAGCTTGTTCGGTAGGTATGTATCTATTACAAAAAAATGTTAACAATGGCGATGAAGAAGTACCGTAGAAGATGGCGAGACGAGCTGGACAAAAAAATGACCAGTGGTCCACTTTAGCCCTAAAGAGCTGGAAATCATGAGGTGAGACCTTTGCCCAGCAGTGGGATGATGCTGGCTAACAATATCAGTATCAGTTAATATTGGCTGTGGCGCTACGCCTTTCTGCAAGTTCTGCCAACCCCCTCAGGACAACGGTGTGAGTATCCCATGTATGTAGGTAATATTGATGAGGTACCTATAACTACAAGTTCAGCTGAGCTGAGCAGCTGAGGTAACTCCTCATAAAAAAAACTGAAACATCTGGAAGAGTAGCAGACACAAAACGCAAAAAATAATAAACCTTTTTTATTTAACCTTAATAATAACTAAGTTCTTAAACTAATGTAAGTATACCTAAATAATTTTGAGTCGGCGCCAAACAATTAATAAACAAAGATCACTAAATTGCCTTAAATTTAAACGGCGCCGACTCAAAAAATATTTAAGTTTAAGATGTGATTAAAATTCTTTCTTTTTTTTTTTCTTCTTGCCTTGTCGTTTTTTCTATGCCTTACTCCACTTATCCAGTGTCTCATCGGCCGCTTTATTGACATACCTAGTCAGCGATGGTGACTCACTAAGTAATTACAAGCAAGTAATATCACTTTAATTTCAGTATAACAAGAATGCCTTCCATAATATTGTGAGCAACTTGTGCATTTGTGTAGAAGAGGCAAGTAAATATACCTAGGTTGGTTAATGACGATTCTTTTTTTCTACCTAGGTAGGCAAGCGTTAGATCACTATTTTCAGGGTAAATAGTGATCTAACACTTACCTACCTAAGCAGATCTTTATCCGCTAATTCTTCGTGGCCCCTAAAACGTTGAAAGTTAATTACAATTACGAACTTGTCAGTGTATTTTAGTCGGGAGAGCCTAGGTAATAACTACATAACAGAGCGCAACATTTTCAACCATAACCGGTCGTAACCCTTCCGTCGAGATACAATACAAACACTGAATAGCAGCTATAATTTCAATCTTCTTATACTTACATACAAACTTGTATTATTATTATCCAGTGATCAATGTTATTAATGTTGTAGGTATGCTTTACAACTATTCCAATATAACATAGGTAGGTATACTTTCAGGGTGTGTACGAAGTTATCTCACGTTTGTTTAGTAACCTGACTGGGTGATTTGACTTTGACAAATATATTATTTATTTTGTTACCGAATAGATAATAAAGTAATTAACTCAAGAATGAAAATGTGTATTTAGCGCACTTGTTTCGATCTAGCACCTACATATGTAAGTACTAGACTGCCCTACATGACCGCAAAGGTCAATGAACGCAGATAATATATAGAACACCGTACCTACCTACATCGTGTAACAGGTATTGTATAAGAGGAAAACTGCCTTAGGTATCGACTGTAGGGGAGTAGGTAACTAACATCGCGTTAATGTTTGATCAAGGTTAATTTACTCAACAAATTACCTACCTAACCAAATCGGAAGTTTTCAGTGACATAATGATCGCGTCACCCTTCATATAAATAATTTATAATTATTCAGATATCGCGTACCTATTTACTTAGCTTCATGAGTACCTAGTAATCTTATTATTCAGGCAGGTAAGACTTTAGGCTGAATGAAAATGACTGATGAAAAATGAAAAATCCTTGACTCTACTACAACTTGGTAATTATGACTAATAGATCATGATTGTTATCACATAATGGTTTATAACTTCATTGGTTTGCTGTTCATGCTGGTCCAATCATACCATTAGTCACGAGTCAAGATAAATGAGTAAGTAATTGCCTGGATTAGCAGTTAATAACAGCAAGTTCAAATATAAGAAGTGGGGTAACAAAAAATACAATGAAGTTATATAAGTTAATTTATTATGAATAAACAATGCACAGAAATAAATGCAATCCCTAGTTTGCAACCTAAAACATAGCAATAAGTTTTATCATAATTGGAATGAACCATATTCAATTCTCTTGAAGACTGGGAAGGTATTACCTGGGAGGACATAGTTTTAAACTTAAAAAATATTGTTATACTTTTAATATTATTAAAGAATTAAGTTAGGAGAGTTGACCACAGTCGGAGATGATGATTTTCTTTGAGGGCTTGCCAGACTGGGAGCCGAAGGCTTCAACTTGCTTGACCACATCCATGCCTTCTACAACGGTGCCAAAGACAACGTGCCTGCCATCCAACCAGGAGGTCTTCACGGTGGTGATGAAGAACTGGGATCCGTTGGTGTTAGGACCAGCGTTGGCCATCGACAGGACACCGGGGCCGGTGTGCTTCAGGACGAAGTTCTCGTCACCGAACTTTTCGCCGTAGATGGACTTGCCACCAGTGCCATTGTGGTTTGTGAAGTCACCTCCTTGCAACATGAAATTGGGGATCACTCGGTGGAAGGTGGAGCCCTTGTAACCGAAGCCCTTCTCGCCGGTGCACAGGGCGCGGAAGTTTTCACAAGTCTTAGGGGTAACATCTGTTCTCAGCTGTAACAAGAAAAGAAAAAAATGTCAATAAGATTGCCGCCTGCCGTCTAGATCATTCTGTGGCGCGATTATTCATAACTGCTACGAAAAAACCTGCTTAGTCCATTGAAGTTTGACTTTGATTTTTATGGGTGTGTCAGTATCGCGATTCGGATTTGTTTCTATCGAATGAGTAATAGGTACAAATTTTCTCCAATCAATGCAGCCGTCGCCGGCGCATCGCCTACGTGTGAAAGTAACCACAACAGCCAAGGAGGCTACATCAAGATACAAAAACATAAACATCATGATAATGGCAAATTCCGCTACGTTCATAATTATCTACAGCTTGACGATTTGACCTTCACTTAGTGTAGGTAATCTTACTCGAGAATTAATATGACTACATACATCTATATATAGATATATAATGTATACCGATTCTCCACATGTAATAGTCGAAACAGTTATATTTTATTGGTAAACCTATTAAAATCTCTTCATCAAATTAAAAATAAGCACTTTGAACCTTTAGGGATAACAGTTGGACTTAGAGCGTGGTTTCTGCAAAATCACGCCGGCCGGAGCACCGGTGTGACGAGATGTACATAACCGAAATTTCAAAATGTTACATACCTCAACAACGATTCTTCCCAACCCAGAACCGTCAGCGTTAACGTCGAAATAAACTCGAGGTAAAGCCATATTGCTTTATTATGTAGAGTCTCAGACGAAATAGATTTATACACCACAATGACGATGCGTCTCCTGTCGATGCCGGGCGGAAACAGAATGTAGCATAGACAAATTTCTTACGTCATATCCTACGACGTTCAGAACATGTAAAAAATTCTTGTAACTTTGTAAAATGATGTAATTAATTGATGAATTATTTGTCAGGAAATTATAAGTGTTATCAATAAAATTCATGAGTTAGTAAATCTAAGACAGAAGTTACTGCTAAATTATATTAAAAGTCATTACAGCGCTAATACAAGAATAGCCTGCATAGCATGGTGATGGCCCATTCTGAGTGCTGATGGCCGTTTTATTATTTCTTAAAAAAAAATCAATCTAATGTTTTCTATTCCAATGTGTGCACCTGACGTGCACAGCCGGTGGCACTGGCCCGGGCCCATTGGACCACTGGCTTGAACTTTTAGAAGATGCGACGGACTAGATAACGGGCTCGCGCCCATTATGCTTTATCGTCGCGCCTTACTGCCACAGTCTGCCACCATTGGCGTAGCTAGGGATTTTGTCTAGGGGGGCAGCCGTCCAGCTGAAGTAACTCCAGTCATTTATTATGAGATCACAAATGACGCCTCGTATTAAATAATCCCACAAATATAATACTAATACTAATAATAATACCAAAATATTTCATGTAAAGTACGTTGCCAAGACTTAATTAACGCTTTTACTGTTGAAAAGTTATCACATCTATATAATGTAGAGCCAACCCCTAACTCTACCAAGCCACTCTACAAACCTTAAATCTTGGTCAAAATGTACGGCTCTAATAAAAAGCGACTAAACAGTAAGTGATTCCTCAATACTGTCGGGTTTTCTAGGGTGGGCAAGGAAGTTTCTAGGGTCGGCATTGCCCACCCTTGTCAATGTGTTTGAAATCGAAATTTTCGCATGCATGGCCCAATGTGTACAGTAACTGGCTTGTAAAGTGAACGTTCATGTAACGTCAAAGTTGTCAAACTGACATTTAAAATTTCAGTAATCAGATTCAGTAAGTCAGTACATATTTCATGTAGCTAAAAGGTTTACACGTAATAATCATATGAATTGAAATAAAAGTATTATTCTGTACGAATTTTCTTTCCACTTAAAACGATAACCAGCTGTAACGGTATGTATACGCATCAAAAACTTACCATACGAATAAGTTGTTGTCAACGACTGTTACATGTTTCCTTCTTTTGAAAAATTTCAGTACAAAATGAGTTTAGAATCCATAAAATATACCAGAGGCAGTTTAGAGATTCTAGACCAGTTACTCCTTCCGCTTCAGACAAGATACGTTAAGGTGCAGGGTGTTGAAGATGGCTGGAAAGTTATTAACAAAATGCAGGTACATAAGTTTGTAATGACTTAGTTTTTACAGCATATACTACTTTTATCTATATCTCATATGAACGATTGGTACCTAAGCTACATAATATCAGTTGTAAATTATGGTCTTACATGTTAATAAAGTCAAGAACAGATAATGTTCAATATTTTAAATTTTATTCAACAAGATCTATAAAATGATATGAATGTATTTATATTAACTATCAACTCATCTGACCAGTATGGTTTGTAGAAACATTGCTTTAACTTTTACATTCCTAACAATTTTAAGTGACCATAGAAATAATATATCTACATGAGTAACAGTGTTTGTTATCTTACATCAGAAAGCATTTTGATCTTAGTTACACAACAGCATTAATAACTTAGTCTGTGCACTGACAGTTGTGAACCATTAACTACTTTATACCATCAAATTCTGGTTACTAAAAAGATGTTTTTTAATGTGTTATGAATTTTCCTAAATCGTAAGTGAGCTTAAACACAAATTTATTAAATCTTATAAAAGTAAAATTTTGTATTTTTAAGACCGCACAACTGAAGAGATACATGTTATATATGGTCATGATCCTCAGCATTAACGGAATGGTAAAGAAAGAAGAAATGTAATATTTTGATTTTTAAATGAAATTTCAATTTCTTTTCTAGGTGCGAGGAGCCCCCGCCATAGCTATAGTTGGCTGCTTATCACTGGCAGTTGAACTAGAAAAAGACAGCAATTCTGACAAAAAAATCATGAGGCAAGAGGTCAGTTTATCCTCACCTCTTTATCGATAAGTTTAGTACATTGTACACTTATCAATAGAGATACACAGTATTGCATGAAGTTTAGCTCTAACCTGATAGTGATGTGAGCTAATATTAAAATAGATAAGCCCCCTTATCATTGTTACAATATGTGAGATGAGTTATCAACGGTTCTTATCATCTCTTCTCTGTAATAGAGGGAGTTGTAGGATGGAGATTTCTTACGACATATTGCATACGTAACAAGAACATTTATTTTTACTTTATGCCGTGCCTTACGGGGTCCATAATTGTAGATTAACAACCTTGTTACATCTTATTAACAGGATGGAATACAAATAAAGATTTGAATAAAATGTATGCAGTTGTATGTTCAGTAAATTATCAAAATATTTTCTGAATGATGGATGTAACACAAGTACTTGTCATTATAAATGATGTGCATAAGAAATGTTGATTTACAAAATACTAGTAATAACTAGTGTTTTGTGCAAATGTGTATAAATCTGTGTACATTTTTTCTTAAGTTTTTTGTTCTTTGTAGTCACAAAGAAAACCATATTTTGCTGTATCATCAATTCATCAACAATGCAGAACTAATTTTTAATGTAATATTACTGCAAGGCTGCAACTACTAGTGGAAAAATGCCGTGGCCAAAAACGTGGCTCTACAGGCATGCAACGGAGACATACATCTTTATTTATACATTTATTTCAACGTCATGTTACAGGCACTATTTAGTAAAATCTTAATAGAGAGGGTTGTTGCAGGAATGTTGCTTACTATGTAATAATAATTAGTTCCACTTATTGCTGCGGGACTTCTTCCATGGGATGGACTCTAATTAATCATTGGATTTCTAAATCAGACTGATTGGCTTTCGAACTGTAGTAGTTGAAAAACACTTATCAAGAGTCTCCCACATTTATAGCTAGAAACTCCGTACACTAATTATTTTCATTACAGTGTATAAATAGAAACTAAATATTTTAATGAGAACATGTATTTGTAATTGGCAACATTTCCTATGGTTACAGATTGAAGGTAAACTTAATTACCTAGTGTCGGCGAGGCCAACAGCTGTAAACATAAAACTGGCAGCTGAAGAACTTATAAATTTAGCAAATTCCCTGAGTGCCAATGAGAGTATTACACCTGAGGAGTTTAAAGAAAGGTGGGTGTTATTGGAATACATTTATATTGAATGTGCACATGACATCTTGGTTTGTTTCAACAATGCAGAACTCTTGAAGGGTAGAAAATGTTTTTTTTTTTAATCATTTATGTACAGACCCCAGCACATCAAGCTACTACAAATCTGTCAAATTTCTTGAATAGATTTTCAACTTTATCGTTAAAGCATTAAGGTTCAAGGTTGATTGGGAAAATTTTACAGTTTCGGGTAGCTTGACCTGCTAGCGTCTGTACACATAATATAAAAACACAAGAAAAAAAAAAGAACAGAAAAATAGGTTCAAGGGTAATGCTTTTTCTAAAGAAATTATTTTCGCTTGTAGTTTGAATTGGGCTGTAACAGAATGTAAATACTGTACATTTGAAAGTGAATTTTAATTTTTAGAATAATAATGTTAATTACCTAAACGGTTTTTTTTTTTGTTTCAATACTCATTCAACTTCCATTATCATCAGGTTCGTAAGCAGGATAGAAGGAATGCTTAGCAAAGACATAGAGGACAACAAAGCTATAGGAAAGTACGGATGCGAGGCTATACTGAAGACCTTAGAGGGTGATGGACCAGTCAGAATTCTGACACACTGCAACACTGGCTCACTGGCCACTGCTGGTTACGGCACTGCTTTAGGAGTTATTAGGTCTTTACGACAAACTAAGAGGCTAGGTGTGTACAAAACATTACATAGATAAAGTACAGTCTGTTTGAAAAGTATTTGATGAAAGTATAAACAAACCATATTGATGTTAAATTGTTACGCAATCACTTACTAAATGGAATGAATAAGAAATTCATCTGTATTTAGAAGGTTTCAACTTTATGTCTCACCACGTTTTCCAACAATTGTTTGAAAATTAAATTGAACTGTAATTGACAATTCATCTACAAAAATTGAGGTTATAAAATGAACCCACTGAAAAACATCTTTAGGGATCCATTTGTGTACATTTTAATCAGATACTTTTGGAATAGGTCATATCATAAATCAAAAATGTCCATATAATAATGGACCTGGCTATATCTATGGGTGACAGTTTAACGCATTCGTATAGTTCGTCCACGATAGTCCCACACTTCTAGGCTGCTGTCTGGTACTTACTTATATCGACGCACAAACACGTAACCATGACTTTGTCACATGATTCTAGACCAACAAGTTATAAAAAAAAGGCTGTTGCATAGAAAAGTGCAATACCTATGCGGTCAAAATGTATGGAACATTACATTTTTTGTTAATAAACGACTAAACATCTCAACACACGGGGTTCAGAATCATGTACTTGGAATCCATGGTATCAGGTTGCGCGTCGATGTCCTGTATTCTCGTTCGTCTCGTGCCAACACGAGGGAAGAAAAACAAGGCCTTGCATAAAAGTAAACATCAACACTTGTTTTATGACTTTAGTTAACCATTCTCTTAAACATTTTCCAGACCATGTATACTGCACGGAGACGAGGCCATACAACCAGGGAGCGAGACTTACGGCTTACGAGTTGGTTCATGAGAAGATTCCATCCACATTGATAGTAGACAGTGTGGTATCAGCTCTTATGAACTCCAGAAGGATAAGTGCTGTTGTTGTAGGTGCTGATAGAGTGAGTATCTTCATAGTATAGGTTTTATTATATCTTGATTCAGCCAATCCGATAATGAATATGATCAGCAGGGTAGTTGTGTTACACACTAACAGTAGGAATGGCTTTCATTTTGACAGTACAACAACATTCATTGGGTTATTTACGTTGTTGAGCAGACAATTTTTTCCAACATATAAAGCAATGGATTAGCAATATCCTTCAAAATTATTCAGATTGTGATTGATAGTGTGTTACGCAATTAGGGTGCAGATGCTTTCTGCAAAACTTTTGTGCACTTTTATAATTTCTAACGTGGCGTTACTATCGTAAACGTCGTTCACAAAATTAATAAAAATACGTGCACGTTATTGTGGACGGAAATTTAAAAGTGTTTTTATTTTTTTTATATATTTCCATAAATTGTATGGAAATATATAAAAAATTAAAAACAACTTATACTGCCGCATATTATCGTGATGCCGTGACGTGGACGTAGAATACGCGCCTCTTTTCTGTTAAAAGGAATTAACGTAATATCTAAAATTGTTGGTAAAATAAAAATATGAATGTAAAAAATAAAAGTATAATAATAATTAGTGCATCACAAAAAAAACAGCTCTTTTATGGAAATTAATTTTATTCAACTTGCATAATTTAATAAGTCATCCAACTTATGATATCACTGTCTTGATCTTAAAAGCCAAAACAACTTTTAAATTACAGATATGGATAATACAAATGTCTTCCTTGACCATTTCAGGTTGCCGCGAACGGTGATACAGCTAATAAAATAGGAACTTATCAAATAGCGATCGCAGCGAAACACCACCGAGTGCCTTTTTACATAGCCGCCCCTCTCACTTCCATAGACATGTCCCTAACATCGGGCGATAAAATTAAAATTGAGGAAAGGCCGGACAGGGAAATGACTCATGTTGGAGAGCATAGGATTGCAGCCCCTGGTATGTTTAAACTTCCATCATCGAAGATACATCATGGACACTTTAATATCGACGCCTCTCGCCGTCCTAATTTAGGTGCAACTTTCAAGAAATATTATTGATGTTGTATTTGTTGTCTTTTGGTTTTATTTCTTTCGTTTTCTTTTAAGTGTTGCCATTTTGTTTCATTTTGTATTTAAAAAAATATTTTATTTTTCAAATAGCTTTTTTCTAAATAAAAAGAGAAGTATACATCCTTTTTTTGTTTCAGGCATAAGTTGTTGGAATCCTTCGTTTGATGTCACACCCGCTGCTCTAATAACTGGGATTATCACAGAAAAAGGAGTATTTGCGCCAGAAAAACTGAGTGAAATCGATTCCAAATAACGAAGTCGTCAATGTATTTATTTTTGCTAACTTACTGCATCCATTAATTTAAAAATTATTCGAATTACTATAAGTAGCTCATAAACAATACATACCTATGTTTTTATAAGATTGTTATACTGTTTACTGTTATAATCGCATGTAAGAATAAAATTATTGTAAAAAAAAACGTATTGCTATAAACAGATTTTTAATTTATGTTGTGTCAATACAACACTATTAATTAACTTATACAAATATACTATCTGGATTAAAGAAAAGAATATCTGAAAGATGCAAACAACATTTTTTTTAAGTCTCGTGTATTAGCGTGGCTGTCCCCCCGCCACCCCCCAGCAGTTTTAGTATTTTATAGATGGGCGTCTGCCGCTTGGATTCCACAGCACAGGAATTTACAGGTCATCTTTAAGTATTTGCTAAACAAATTCATATTCTCACATCTACAAAGATCAAGTGGCAACACCGCAATAAGCTTGGACCCTTATCGTATTATCTGCCGCACCGTCACTATGAGTAGGTACTCTACCTGCTGGCTAGTTTTGTTTTATGGTCAAAAAAAAAATGTTTACAAAATGCTTCTCGGCATAGATGGACCAGAGTAGGCAACTTTGATACTGGAAGATGATTTACGTTCCCATTGAGGGACCACATTAGAATTTTGAGTTTTTGAATGCGTCAGCTTGAACGATTGTGAAAGAAATACTAAGAAGAGGTGGAGTCGCTAGAAATTCTACTGTGTGGTCACCTCTTCTTAGTATTTCTTCCCAGGAATTCGATTATTATTAGAAATAAAACTGTAGATATTTTGATACTGCTTAGTAAAGTAATCGTTGGTAAAAAAAATTACTAAAGGATAGACTGTAGCATTCGTCAATTTAACTTCCGAATGCTACGTAAATTGATTTTTCTTTTAATAAACATTTCAATTGAGGGACCACCTTAAATCGATTGTAACTTTTAAATGGCTTCTTTTACAAACTAGAGGTTGAAATCACAATCGTTCAAGTACTTTTACTAACGCTAGACCCAAGTCAATTTCAAATTCCATTGTGGTCTCCACTCAAGGTGAACCTTATGGTGATCGGTTGAGGGACCACCTTCCGCAAGCTAGTTCTTTCTATTCTGTGAAAAGGAAGGGTTGATATTCATTAAATTAGTTTTACAAATCTTTTACTAAGTGTAGTCATTTATAGCAGTTATAACTAGATTTTGACAAATGGATGCCTGTCAGTCACGACTGAGGGACCACCTTGAACCGATAGGTAGTATCTTTTGAGTGGTTACTTTTACAAACTAGGGGCTGAATTTACAATTGTTTGAGAACTTTTACTAAAAGCTGACGCATTCAAAAGCTCAAAATTCAAGTGTAGTGCCTCAATGGGAACGCAAACGGAACATGAGTATCCCCGCCGAATGAGTAATTGGAAATAAATGTCGTGATTACTCAAACGAGGCAACTCACAGGGAAGTGTGGAAAGCTATGGGGGAGACCTTTACCTAGCGATGAGGCAACAAAAGTTGAGAAAAAACCGGCCAAGTGCGAGTCGGACTCGCGCACGAAGGGTTCCGTACCATTATCTATAAAAATCACGTCTGTTGTATGGGGGCCCCCCTTAAATATTTATTTTATTTTGTTTTTAGTATTTGTTGTTATAGCAGCAACAGAAATAAATAACTTGTGATTTCAACTATCTAGCTATCGCGGTTCTTGAGATACAGCCTGGTCACAGCCAGACAGACGGGCGGACAGACAGCGAAGTCTTAGTAATAGGGTCCCGTTTTTACCCTTTGGGTACGGAACCCTAAAAAGAAACTAAATAATATTACCCAGTTCCCAATCTCGTATTATCTACGTATAATTCTACCATAAATGTTTATTGGCACCGATTCCCTTGTTCACAAACTAAACTAAATATATAAGTTCAGTGCATCTTTTTCTTCCTATTTCATTAAGAAAAGGACAGAACATAAAATATTAGTTATATCCTGTCAAATTAAGATACTCCATATACAGTTATGACGTGATGACGTTACTAAAAATACGTCAATTTACGTCAGGTGCTGACTAATTTGACAGGACTAAACTAATATTTATCTTCTGTCCTTTTCCTAATGAAGTATAAAGAAAAAGATGCACTGAATTTAAAAGTTTACTTTGTGAACAAGGGAATCGGCGCCATTTCTACCATCATTTTATTTCCACAAATTCTGCCCCGATTAATCGAAAAGCCAGAAACCCACTTACCTCATACAACTGTGACAACTTCTTTCAGTTCTTGGAAGACACAACTTCAGCGTCTTTAAGTTTGATAACTTTTGTGGATTTCATTTTCCACGTTCATAACGATTAGATGAACTGTAAACTAGGACAATATAAAAAATAATAAAGTCCTGGTACCAGAGGAGTTTCGACTAGTTTATTACAAACTTAATTTCTACCATAATATTGCAGCATTTTCCCTAAACGAACGTTTACAATCGAATTCAATAGCGAATCGAGCAATTATTAATAGCTGTGCAGGATTTTTTTCTTAAATCATTCTGAAAATTAATCTGTACATACTCCCATACAAGTATATAATTTGCCTTGGTTGGCCCCTTTAGTTCTTTGTTCTCTGAACGCTGCCGTGGCCCTGCAGCAGAATTTTACTTCGAGATCAGACTTTCAATGTTACCATTTCAATTTAATGTAGTTCCAAAACCTACTAAACCTACTAAATTCTACCAAAATCTCTTTCAGATACTCAAATACTGAGATTCCAAACAAAATAAATTTCAGAATAGCTCTTAAAAAAATTCAATTCCAATATGTCAGGTTGTAGTTGGGCAAGTCGAGAATTTAGTTTAGTTTTAATATTTTAAGATAGGAATAGGTCGTTGTGAATAAAAAAGTAAAAATGATACAACAACACAACTCGGCGCATTGTTGATGATTCATTTCTGTTGCATTAACGTGGTTCAGGTTTTCGTTTCTCTTTTTAATAGACACGGAAACGTTTCATGTTGTTATTTATTGTTTCGATTCAACTGAAGTTCGGTAGTCTTAGTAAATGATCGTGGTGACTAAAGTGTGGATTGGTTTTAAGTGCAAGAATAATTTGTTGTAATGTAAATAAAAAAATATTGTTTGGTCGCGCATGCGTTTGTGTCAAAAACAGACAAAGGTTTTGTATGGTTTGGAAATCAGCTGTATTTTATGTGCGATGACTTAGTGATATAAAAAGTGTGTGTTTGCAAGCGACAATGTTCAGTGAAATCGGATACATAGTTTTTCTACTTCTTGCTCTACCGTACATCGAAAGTGGTAAGTCCGAAACAAGTTATTTTTCTGCAACCCACTTACAATATTAAAGCAATTATTCTGCCAACCGAAATGTGTCGTAAATGGTTTGAACGAACAGAATAGGCCTACGCTAACAGTTATATCTACATTATTGTGTAGATTACCCTTCACCTATATTCATAATGATTGCCTTGAAATACTAAATCCTGCAATGATTTTCGATAAGTTACATTGAATATGTAAACTACCTCATCAGCATTCCCACATTAAAATATTCTTCATGATTTGTCTAGAATTTGTAAATAATTCATGAGTACATTGACTAAGCATTCAGTCTTAGCATTTAGTAAGTGCACAACAAAGGTGAATAGTCTAAAAAATGTACAGCAGGTGTCAATGAACAGCCAGCCAACTGTACTGCTTTGAGCCAGTTATATTTACAATAGAAAAATATTGTAAATAGAATTGTACCTACTATTTATATATATATATTATAGTACACAACAGATTACTATTGTTTATTATTTACATGTCCATTCTTAGGTAACAAACTATGTTTTGTCTTGTGTTTGTAAAGGTCTGTAATACTAAAGCATTGTATTTATCATAGACAAAGTAGTGAACCTTTTCAGCCTTATTGCTGAACTGTGTATTGTCTTTCTGTAGGGCAAAGGCCTTTCTCTCCCTTTTCATAAACTTTGTTGAGTCCACTAATTATAATAGTTGGTCCATTGCTATGTTATCATCATACGGGTGATAAAATCTTCTAAATTCAAGACAGAAATTAGACATATTTTTAATGTTTTCTTTGACACAGTTTCCCACAAACAACTACCATTAAAGGCTGCATTAAAAAAGAAACTAATGTTCACCTTGGCATGCTAATGGTCTTACAAACTGTTTATTTTAATACTTCTATGTTAAGTACTTAGATTATTTATTTATTTCACATTATAATTTCATAATGAAATATTTGTCCATAATAAACAATCGGTTTCATTCTACTACTTGTAAATTTATAAAACAATAATTTAAGTTACATTAATGACTTAATGAGTTATGGCGGTAATGTTGTGGTTTTCCTTTATTAAAGGCTGATATATTGCCTTTAATTGACACTTGAAATACTTATTTACATTTGCTGTTTATGACCTCATCAATGACCACAAATTATGAATTTGTAATTTATACTAATGCTAGCTTCTGCCCACGACTTTCTATGCATTAAATGTCTGGTTCCCCTAACCCACCCTGTCACATTGCATCGCCTGCCCAACTATTACTTTGTTTTCTCTTAGCACACTTTCATACTTTTTGCTTGGCTTCTAGGAGTCCTAGCGTGATTTTGAATGAAGCCTATAGCTTTCCTCTAGAATTGTACTATCAAAAATGCAAAAAGATTTTGTCAAATCCAACTGGTACTTCCAGAGATAAGTGCGTTCAAACAAACAAAAAAACACTTCAACTTTATTATTATTACTTATAGATTGTTTGAATTGAATTCATATTTTACGTCTGCTCATTGTCGAAATGAATGTATTTATTATATTTTCTTCATTCAGTGCTACAAGCAATACAATAAGCCTTATGACTATTGATAATAATTTGGTGTCAAAGTTTCACACTTTTCAATCAGTAATTGCAAGTACCTTAGCGACATAATTGAGGTATTGACAAGACAATAGGCAATGACAAAAATAAATTGGAAACAGCACTTTCACAAGCCAGTCAAGCATAGAAAATGTATTAAGGAACAGGTTTCATACTTGAAGCATTGACAGCATACTTCATGAAAGAACAAAAACTTGTTACTATTGCTACCTGGGTGAATGGCTACCGAATGAATAAAAGGTAAACTTGTATTTTTAACTTCATTAAAAGGAGATGCATTCAGCGAGTTTTGTCAATTCAAATCCAATCATTTATTTATTTGAATATGGGTAGTTATATAACAAAAATTCACCATACCATATCCTACCTGAACAGGTGTGCAAATATCTATTATAATTAAAATATTAATTACAAATAAATTAAAAAAAAAGAGTATTTTTGGAATTTATTAATTGTATAGCTTTATTTATTACTCCTTAACTTAAAAAAAAAGTCTTGTAGAACATATTGTAGAATTTACTTGGCAACATTAATGCCTTGCTGGTCTAAAGGTTGTAACTGTGACAGCAAAGTATTATTGGCTTGACTTCTGGGTTCAATCAATCACTTTTTAGGGTTTTTTGTGAGAAGCAGGCCAAGGTTTTATGGTAACTACAGCCATAAGGAGAACTTGGCTGTTGTAGACTTGTAGTTCATTTATATGCGATTACAGACAAAGGTACCCACGTGGATACCTACCTACCTACTTCATTATTTTGTATAATATCCTTGTTTACGAGTAAATTCTTTGAAATTCAACACAAAGCAAATTTTGTTCTTAGTCATCATAAATTAGCAGTTATATTTTAGTAACTTACAGGGAAAGTGCCTTTTATAATGGTTTAGCTTTTAGTGATACAGGGGCAGATATAGAAATTAATTTAAAAAAAATAAAATTAACATTTATGTTACAATTATTTCTTTAAAATTAGTCTGTAATATTAATTATGTCTGCAACTGTTGGTGACATATCATTTTGATAAATGCAGTGGTCCCCAAACTAGGTGGTGCCTGTATTTTGGGGACCTAAAGGAAACCCTTGAAAAGTTAGGAGGATGGCTGGAAAGACATGGACTATACAGGCAGGATCAGAATGAATTGGAAGGGGTTGGAGTAGGCTTTTGCCTAAGGGCCCTCTGAACCTCTATCACTCTGAAATAAGGCTATAAATAAACATATAAATTTAGTGACCCACTGCAAGACAAAGGTCTCTCTTCCCTTTTTCAATTTGTTTCTGACTTCTGCCATCTAAGCCTAGTCCAATAGATATTACTTCATAGAAATAAAAATAATGTAAGGATTTAATATCAAGATATATATTTTACACTCTTTCTAAAACACTTTCATCAATTATTACAGTTACCAGGCTACAAAATACTAGTTAAACTAGCTACACATACAATAGATACTTTTTGTTCCACATTTGGTGTTCGCCTGTGCTATCAATACTCGATACTGCCGCGCGAAAAACCAGTTCTTAAAATTCTGACTCATCATAAATCAGGCGCGTCATTCATCTACCTCTACCTACTTTGTGAGTTCCATTTTCGAAAGTTAACCATAGACCAGTTCATTATCTTTTAATGTTTATTCGTTAAAAAAAAAAACAGTACTAATAATACTTAACTACTAATAATATTATTTTTTTAATTGAGCTGTTTGTACTCTAAATCAACTTATAAAGATTTATGAGTAGGTAATGTCAGCTGACAGACACCCTGTCATAAAAAGTAATAATTAAGCATGTTAATGTTTTTCTAGATACAATGAAATGATTGTATTTCTCAAAATAGAATTGCATCACCAAAATATTGACTCACAAAAAAGCAAATAAGTAAATAAAATTTAGTGTTGCCAACTACTACCCACCTAGCTACTAACAAAGCCTGTTCAAAGTTTTCCTTAAACTGAGAGATAAATAAACCCAGAAGCTGATGATATGATTCTTCTGTCCTATGCAAGTCATTAAAATCAAGTTAGGGAAACAGGATATCATTAACTTGAATAGTCGGTGCAACTAGTGATGAAGTAGTCATTAATTTAATACAGTAAGCCGCACGTCGGTGGTAACACTTGCACTCGGTTGCACCACGAAAATCGCCCTAATGCTACGGCTACATTGTCGCGATAACGCGAACTAAACTTCGCGCGCTCTCTCTCGCACACCGCACGACAAGAGACCGCGCGAAGTGTAGTTCGCTTTATCGCGACAATGTAGTTGTAGCATAACTGCTACGGCATAAGCGTCTTTATGCCGTAGCAATCAATAGCAAGTCAATGTCAAATTCCTACCACTGACGTGTGGTTGTCTGTAGCAACCAGTAAGTAGGCTGCCTATAGTGCCTATTTTCAGTTGTGGATGGTTACAATTGCCAGACCAATGAAGACGGGAACAAACTCACCAGTTTTCCCTAAGGAATAATAGTCACGATTTATTCACCTAGTATGGTTGTTACAGCTCTATATTAGATACATCATCGCGATTTCGTATTTCCGAAGATAGACGATAATTCCCGAAGCGCAAACTTTTCTTGGGATAACTGTACCTGTTATGATTTACACCAACATTATAACTATAAAATGTAGCGCATTATAAACAGAGGAAATATCCACTTTGGATATCTGCTTGCATCCTTTGGGTTGCAGTTCCATTCGATCCATCAGAATCAGACAGGCGCGGGCAGCACGGTCGGGTAAAATACAGCTACCTTCTTACTTACAGGAAATTGATTATCGAACATATTATTGCCTGCCAATAATATACTAGAGTATTTAATTACGTAGGTACTAACTAACGGGCGCAGCTATTAAGTTAGTAGGTCGTAATAGGCAACTTATTTTAATAGACAATAATAACTGATTTTTAGTATCTAAAACAATAACCATTAATCAATAAAGATACCTAGTGGATTTTATATTAAACGCTAAGTTTCTATAGGTTCTCCTACGTCTGTGGAAAAAAGACGTTAGTTTATGTATTGTAGTTATGTTACAGTATTCGTAAATGGTTTTTGCTGACGGCATGTGGCAATCGTAGCTTTAGGGGAATAAAAGGCAAACATTTATGTTGTTCCTAAGCCTGTTTTCCCCCTAAAAAGTTACCAAAAGCCGAAATGTCCTTTTTTTCCTGTGTCCAAAAATATATTCGCACACAACTGGGCTTTAGAGGCAGGTGAAGTTGATTTATTCCTGTCCTAGTTGCCTAGAGGTGAGGGTGCTCTGATCGTGTGAAAAAGCAAATGGCCCCCGTTACGGCGGGAGGAAATAACATCCATTCATGCGCTATCTATCCCACCCTCGAAGAACAATGATCGCTGTCCTAAGATAGGACGCTGGCTATTTTATAACAAAGATGGCCCTTCCGGTCCTTTAACGAAAATATTATGTAATTGGATATACAGTGGCTTCCAAAAGTTAGTTGACATTTTTCCACTTCAGCTGTGCCACACCACACCATGGTTTAAGATTCTAGTGATCCAAATGTTTGAACTGCTATAACGTTTTATTGACTAATTCTTAGACTTATCATAAAAAATAATCAAGTTATCCCTTAGGAGTACTTACCTGTTTTGTTTTTTTTTAATCATAATGTGGCATCACAGCATTCACAGGTGAAGTGGAAAAATGTCAACTAAGGCCACTGTATATTCTTTTAATACCAAACGTAAAATTAATGTATGTCGATAATATTCATTAATATAGTAGTCTTGTTTAATCAGGTGCTATGCAGACAGATGACATACAATATGTGTTATTTTTCTTCCGCTTCCAATGTAAACAATAGTTGCTCTTTTGTTACTACGTGTTCATTTTCTGAACAGCAGTTAGCTTCGTTTTTATGGTTAACCAATTGTAACTGAGAATCTCTTTTTTTTTTTAAACATTGCCTAAGAAACTCATAACATCGGGAGAATGTGAGTTACATTCACATAATAAGCAATAACATACTTAGAAGTTGAATTGTATTAAGCTAATTAGTCGTTTTTTTGAACTTTCTGATTTCATGATAGTCCTTGTAACAAAATGCTACGATCGAGAAGTCCATTGTTTTGGTGATTGCGTAAATCCGTCATTTGTTTCGTCTCGTCAACCAAGTGCGCCAGGTCCATCCGTCCGGTTCGCTCGCTCTACTTACCGTTAGAATCGAAAACTAGTTCTTATTAGGAATATACTAATCTATCATTGTTACTTATTGCGGCTAATAGGTATCGAACTTGGGTTTTAACCGGGTTTTACCAAGCGATAGCAGTGCAAATCCCTTAAGTTCCCTGAATAACATGTTTAATTAACAAAAAGCGGAAAATCGATGGAATGAATAATTTGCTGATTACATTTATTTTATTATAAATGCAATCAGTAGTAACCTCTAGTGAATGGAAAATACACTCCGATAACTCTAAATGAGCAACCTCAGTTCAAAAACCCGAATGATCGCCAATCAGTGCAAAAGATTAATCCTGCCTGATGTTGTTTCGAGGAATTTTATTTATTTCGCACAAGAGCATGTTTTGCGCTCGGTCGTTCATTCTTAATTTACGCTGCATAACGGTATCTGGTGAGCCTTGCCACAAATTACCTCGTATTTTTTATTTATCTTTATTAATACTTCAGGCCATACGCAGTGCAGGAGTTTTTAATGCCTCCACCAACTCGTAATGAAATTGTCAACCACCCAAGTATCTACTTCTACACATTCTTGGAAACTGGCAGCCAATCTTTCAAATTAAAACAATTAGCCTTTTACGACCGTGACGCGAAAAACCGACCGAGTCTAATAACTTTAATTATTACTGTACCGTCACGTTGTTTACTTTCGTAAAGTTCTTGCCACACTTACTGTTTCTTTAGCAATAAGAATAAAAGGGGCTTGAATATATTCAGTCAGAATTTCGTATTATCGTTCATTACGATATAATCAGGAGATTTTCCATCTAGAATTCTAGATAAACAACCGAAACGTGTCAATAGATACAGTTGTTGCAAAAATAAATTCTTGACTCCGAGCTATAGCACTGCAGCACGACATTCATGACTCACCGTCGTCAAGAACGAAACAAGCGCATTGAAAGACAAATTAATAAAAATTAAGCAATTTGTCTCCAAGGAAAACGAGCATCCTTTTTGTTGGTATATATTGTTCCTTCAACTCAATGATGTTGTACAATATTGTGAGCATTGTTTGAACAAACTTTGCTGTCAGTTTTTATTACGAAGAACTTACTCATCTTTATTTACCTCACAATACAGCGCAGATACAAAGGCTATTCGCCTGTTCATCAGTATAGAGTTGACAATAATATTAGCACCTGTTAGGACCAGTTAATAATAATTGTATCATTTGAGTGTAGCTCTCATGAGACAGTCGGTTGACGCATCGCGGCGTTGCGCGCGGGCTGTGACGGCGACGGGCGCGTTCGTTGAACCGGCGAGGTCACGTCCACCCATGACGTGTGCGGCTTACAAACACTCTTTCCGCACTCGATGCCAAGTCCGAGTGACTGACAGACACCGAGCGATACTAGGCCCGACACTATCGCACATATCACTCCTCGACTTATCATTCATAGCTTGATCTCGCCTTGTGTCGTGTGTCCCCCGCTCGCCGGATATTGTGCGCCCTTTCGCGACATATCAACAAGATATTTTTAGCTGCACTCTCTCAAGTTCTTACATGTGTGCCTCTGTCCCTACTAATTGTATTAATAAGTGGTGTAGTCAGTTTGGTTTAAACAACGTACAGTAACGAAGCATTTAAAAAAAAGATAATAATTATGTATTTTCCATATTGCAAATTGTATTATTAAATGTTAAAGTTACAATAACAAGAATTGATACCTAAGAGACAATTCCCGTATTTTTGAGAACGTTCGCATTCTAATGTCAGTCCCAATCTGTCAAAAGCACCTCGAATACCTAAATTTTTGGCAAGTTCTTGACATTGATGGTCGCTGAAATGAGACTGCGACTAGATTTTGAACGTTTTTAATTACGCGAATTGGCCTTCCGACTGCTGCAGAAATCGTGTACTTAGTTGAAAAGCCAAAAAAGTCTAGACTACAAACTTGCACAAAAGTAAATATTTTCTCTTGGCATCCTATCAAATAACTGTCAAAGTAATTTCCCACTTACATCTTAAACGAACGTACTCCAATAAAGTACACTTTGCAATTTACACTCAATTAACTTACGTTTTCTATTTACTTTGGAACACGTATTTTGATAGAAAAAGTTAAGGAACAAAAAATAGACTTGTCGCGACGTTTTCGCTCGATGTTTAAGCGAGTTGAGAAGTTTTTACTGCGTTTGACACAGTTAAGTAGACAAAGCCAAAGCAATCGTTGCAAGCCGAACGGCAGTTTCGTGGAAAGTAGCCTCGTAAAACGTTTATAGCTGGAGTAGTGTACATTTGAAATACAAAACACCTCAATCCTGTATTGAGAAAAGCCTTAGATGTCTATTCACTATTAGAAGAAAATAATTAACGTGTTCACCCGCAGGGTATTTGTGTAACACACTATCAGTAAGAATGGCTATAATTTTGACAGTTCAGCAACATTCATTGCGTTATTTACGTTGCTGTGCAGAATTTTTTTCGAACATATAAAGCAATGGATTAGCAATATCCTTCAAAATGATTCAGATTGTGACTGACAATGGCGCCGATTCCCTTGTTCACAAACTAAGCTAAATTTAAGTTCAGTGCATCTTTTTCTTTCTATTTCATTAAGAAGAGGACAAAAGATAAATATTAGTTTAGTCCTGTCAAATAAGTCAGCGCCTGACATAAATTGACATATTTTTAGTAGCCATGTTTTTAATCACGTCTAAACTTGCTATGGAATATCTAAATTTGACAGGACTAAACTAATATTTATCTTCTGTCCTTTTCTTAATGAAATAGAAAGAAAAAGATACACTGAACCTAAATTTAGTTTAGTTTGTGAACAAGGGAATCGGCGCCAGTGTGTACGCAATTAGAGTGCGGTTTCTAAAAATCCAATCAAGTCAAAAGCAAGTTCGCGGAAGCCCGTGTTGTCAAACTTGTCAATTTTCATGGCATTATGAGGAAGAGAACAGCGTCAATAATGTGTAGGTTGCGCGGAAGCTCCAACAGCATCCAGATAACTAGGTGGACAGTGCCTTTGTAAGGCACTGAGTACGGAGGCACATGCCCAAGTCATTTTTAGTTTTTTTTTAGTCTTTAAAAGTTTACTAACATAGTTTTTAAGTCCTTGTTACTAATGCAATATGGATTGTGAGCACTTGTAGTCTGAAATAAAGAATATATATATTCTTTACTTTTCTTACTCATGTGTATATTTATAGTATAACAAAAGCTGACAGATTATCAAACTCATTGTTATGTCAACTGTAGTGATGTCAACAAAAGCCAATCAAATCGCTTTAGACAGTTCAACAATTTGTTAGATAATTTTTGTGTTGATTAGCCTTTCAATAACCAAGGTGTTACTGTTGATTAGCTTATTAAATGGTTTTGTAATTGCCCTTCACTGTAATCTGTAAACAGCCAGTCTCCCACTCAGGGTTGTTTGTTAGGTAAGTACTTAATCCAAATTTTACAAACGTAGTACTAAAGATTTTGTGAGGCAAAATCAAAACGCTTAGTGCGTTTTGGTCTACCAACATGACACATACGTTTGATATTTTTTTACTTTTCCGTTGGAATCTGTAGTTAGGTACATAATTACACAAGAAAAATATAATATATAAAATATAATCCACCTAATTATACACAGTGTTAAAGCTAAAGTTATCTTACTGTAAGTACAAATACGCTCACTAATTAATATCACGCTAACGGATATTTCATTTTGATAAATAAATTTTAACCAAAACGGTGAAGGAAAACATCGTGATGAAACCGACATCTTCTAATTCAGAAGCAAACATTGACGACGACACGGTTGGCGCAGTGGCTGAGCGATCAACTGCTGCGCTGCGTGTCGCGGGTTCAATTCCCGCACGGAACAAATATTTGTATTGCCAACTGGTAGTTGTTCTGTTTGTGTATGTGAGTTTAAATGTTTGTAAACGCACCCACGATACAGGAGTAATTCCTAGTGTGGGGCACCGTTTTTTTTTTTTTTTTTAAAGCGACGTTATGTGACATCTACCAACCCGCACTGGGCCCGCGTGGTGGATTACGGCCCACTCCCTCTCACCGAGAGGAGGCCTGTGTCCCAGCAGTGGGAACATTTTATGCTGGATTATGCTGATGCTAAATCAATTTTAAATAGATTTTAGATTACAGGAGGATCACAGATCCTGAATGTAATTACATAAACTTGCATTTACATACATTATTACATCTTTCAAGCAATGAAAGCTACAAAAGAAAAATATACACGCCGGGCGACGGTAAAAATACTGCGCGGGTATTGCGTACTTTTGCATGAAATATTATAGGTTTAATTATAAAACTGCCATAACAATGTTATAAATGTTATAATACTTGTAATGTATGACGCGAGTTTTTCTCGCTTACCTGTGTACAATGTCATTGTCTCTTGTATCACGTAATGTAAACGTAGTGGAACGTTCTCACAACATTATGAGTTTTCTGCACGATAAATGTTTCTTTAACACGTATACCAGAACACTCTGATAACAGAATATCATCATTTTCTGAAAGTTTCTGAAAGGTTAAAAAAAAAACATATTGTCAAACTCATGTCAAGCGATTCGATTGGCTGTGGTTATTTCAGTCAGCCAATGACAGCAGTTAACATTCAATGAGTTGCCAAACTGTCCGTCAATTTTGTATTGATTGGTGTTCAGGATTCAACTAATTAATATCCACTGATAGAAACTGGAATGTCTCTTGGCATTTAAGAGTGTCCGTGGAGTTTCTTAGCCGTTCTTCTCCATAGGAACTTACTATGCTTTGTAATGGGCAACTAGCTTCATCTTTCTGACTGACTGACCCCTTGACAATACAAAAGTACCTGTAATTGGTTTAATTGAAATAAATGCTTTTATTTATTTATTTACCTATAAAGGTACACCAATAGTTTCTGTGTATAATATATCTTAAGTACTATAAGTAGCCTCAGACTTAGTTTGAGTTTGAATGAATAATCTGCAAAATATTTGAAGTCTAAAGTGGTATCCTGTGCAATTTAAAATTAGGCACCACGGTTCAATACCATCATTGTTTTTGATAACAGAATAATGTCACAGGAAGTGCTGTTTTGACCGTCAACTTGATCACCATTATTTTAACGTATGACATTAACCTTTAATACATGTTCATGTATCATGACCGTACCATTATAATTACCTCATCGCAATAAATGGTCATGTTTCATATTGAATCGCAGTAAGTACATAACTCAATCAGAATCTATTCAATCAACTATAGGGATGGGATAAGAGGAGCAATCACGTACAGCGTAATCGTCGGTAATCAAATCATTAGAAACTAGCTCCTGTCTCAATTTCTTGTTTTAACATAAAATATATCATATCACATATGAGTATGACACTCTGCAATACTGTAGCTTTCCAATAGTGTAAGAATTTTATCAGCAGTTCCGAAGATCACCCTCTACGTACAAACTCACAAATTTTATCTCTATATAACTACCCCCCTCCCCCTCACCCCTCTTTTTTTTTACTAGCGACCCTCCCCTACTTCGCACGTTTTTTACGACTTGACTAAATATTGAAATTTATTATGTATTTGTTCAATATCCATGTATTATACACAGAAACCTTCCGTAATAAATTCTCTAAATGTTGTTGAAACCCACAATCCGTTGCAGAGTTTAGAAGAACAACGCGGTCACACAGACAAACAAGAAAAGCGACTTTAATTTATAATATGTAATAAGTATAGATATCGGTATCTCTCGTAATGACTATTTGGCTTGATAAAATTATGGCTGTCCTATTTCAGCATTATGATGCTAGCATGTACCGCACCACAAAGCCAAATCTCCAAAATGGCCACCGAGCCGTTAGAGTAGCGCCTGGCAGTCCTGGCACTGCCGACGGTAATCCCTGAATGGGTAATGCGCGGCTGTAAGAGGTGCATTGATATCCCATTCGCTGACTAACGTTTAGAATGTTCGCCGAATACAGAGCTTAGCTTTGGACCGGCATGGAGCTCTAATGTAGATAAAATACTCTTTCAGCATTTACTTAGCTCAGCAAATAAAGTAATCTCGACGTATTGAAGTCTCGACTGTGTTTGTATAGATTTTTTGACTTTTTTCGCTATATAAAGTCCACCATCCATCATCGCAAAAAAAAAAGTCCTCTCCTCCCAGTCAAGCGTTAGGAAAAGCCTCCTGGTTTTTTCTAGAATGAGGTACTCGTAGTTTTTCTGAATAACTTTGGAGATTTATAAGTATTTGGTTACATGATACATAGTACATTTCATAATATCATTACCATCAATGAGACAGAACGTGTTGTAAGTAACCTTGTGCGATAACAACTCTTTAGGGACCAACACAAAAAAATGTACAACACAAAACCAAGAGATTCTAGGAGGAGCTTTGGTAGACCAACACTCACCAACAGTCAAAGTTACAACAGATTGCGGGAAGACCTGGATAAGACTCGCACAGACCACGGAAGCATGATAAAGAGAGGAGGCTAGAACAACGCTCTCAATGATGATGATGACAAAAAACAACAAAGATTTAGGCTGCTAAAACTTGTCACGGCAATTATATGAATTTTTGGAAGTCTAGCATAACCATTCGTGCTGCTTAATAGTAATTTGAAGTCAAGATCACGCGTGCCGACGCAGAAGGTCGACGTACTAAAGTTAATGAGCCATTATTTTATAAGAACCTCACCAACGTTAGACCAAGCCAAAGTATAGTAATATACTATTCGTGTTTAATGTTTATCCGGTCCCAAATGAACTACTCCAAGTACTTGACCTGAACAGTAGATGAAACAAATATCGGAACAAGGAACACGCCCGTTTATGATTCAGCTTTTGTCTAGCTGTGTTTAAGTAGAAAAAAATCTGTTACGTAGAGCTGTTTAGCTTGAGGCGAGGCTCTAAATCGTGTTACAGCAGCCTTGGAGGCCAGCCACGCTCCGCCAAGCATGACGCGGCAACGCAGCCCAGCGCCAATATCTTTAATCTATTGTACCTTCGATACGATCTCGGCCACACTACTACGCGCCAACCTTATTTTTCCTTGCAAATCTTGTTAACGCGTGATTCATCAACACTAATAGTGACTAGAATCTTCCATTTCGCCGATCCTAGGAAAATTTGTGCTAATGTCAGTTAGCGAGTTTGCCTATAAGAAGTTTGGGGTTCTTTGAAACAATATTTATCTAAGTTAGTTTTGGGTCAAAGTAGCAACAAAATTTCGTTTTCCTAAGTAATGCTAGAGTCCGAGCTGAGCGTTACTTTGTGAATCAAATTTGTAATGCAGGATATAGCTCCAACAAAGAACGATAAACTATTTTACGTTCAGCTTCGTCAATCATTATACCCTGTATAATCGAGATATTATCGACTCCATTTTCGCTAAGTAAACAACGTTCTCTTCATTATGCCAAGCTATTATGAGCAGACAATCAAAACAGTTTCAAATAACATCAAATTGAATACGTTTTATTAGATACAATTTAATTACATGTTTGCGAGTTCACTTTTTCAGCTACAATCGAAGAGAAAATGTAATACTTATTTGAAAGATACTATTAGATAATTCCGATAAAAGAAATACACTGTAATAAAAATAAATATTGTAGTAAAAATCAGTACCAGTAAGAGCATGTTAGCTTGAGATAAGCCAAACATATTGGAATGGTTCTGTTCGTTCTCAGTGCTCCAAATATTGATATTACTTACGTGCAATGGAGTTTGCTCAAAACTAAATGTTGATTCACCCAATAAGAAATAAATTGATAAGTAAGTACGTCGCGTCGTTTCTAAGAAGCTTATTCATGTTGTGAATGATACCAGACTTGTTGTTATGTTACCTACTGTTCGTATTTAGCTTTTATATACATAGAACGTATGTACTCAAGTATTCAGACGTCTCTGAATAGTCATAATATTTTATCATACATTAGACGTACATTGGCTTCATTAAACATACAGGTATTTCTTGTAAAGTATATAATTCATTAGGTACTTACTTGTTTAATCTTTCTACATTATGTTATCAAAAACTAAGACCTTGGCTTTTCCGTACTGTATTGTTCTTTTTCAAGGAACCTTTGTGTTTTTTCGGAGAAGAAAAACATCGTGAGGAAACCGGTATGTCCTACAACCAAAAATTCGAACACATGTGACATCTACCAACCCGCACGGGGTCCGCGTGATGAATCACGGCCCACTCCCTCTCACTGAAGGAGACCTGTGTCCCAGCAGTGGGAACATTATAGGCTAATTATGCGTTTATGCTTTGTGTTTTTTCAGCACCACTTAAATATTTATTTATAAAATAAGTTACCTGTAGGTATGCGTTTTCAGAGTCCAATAAATGAAATACATGTTCCTTTATTGACTGCTCCTTTATTGAGCATTGGGTCCTGGGTTCGATTCCCGGGTCGGACAAAGTGTTATTATTTTTTTCCATCTGGAATTTCTCAGGAGCAGCCCGAAGTCTAGACTCTTGCTCGGTAGATGGTAATAGGCTCGCCCCCTATACTACATGGGACTCAACCGCAAAAGGCGAAATGTGGATGTAGATGTACTATAGCTGTGCACCTCTGCCTAATCCTTCGGGGATTACAGGCGCGAGGCGTGACGTTATGTTTAAATATATAAAAGAATATATGTATTATATTCTTCATATTAAAAATTCCAGAATGACTATGAAATACGTACATGTCTGGATTTCAGCGAAGCCTACTAAAGAGTAAAGACTCGGGCATTTTTAAGAGCTATTGCTGTATTCACTGTAAGTTATGTAATTTATTGGATCTCGTATAATTTAATTACAACACTCCTAGATTTTGCACGATGTAATATCAAGGTAGGTTAACTTGGACAGAAATAGCTTTCGAACATCTTCAAACATGATTATTTTATTCTGCATTTATCTCCCACGCTCTGTTATAAATGTAAAAATAAGCTACAATTTTGAACCATTAGCCCGTGTAGCAATGGCTACTAATTACGAAGTCTGAGACGGTCGGCTAGTTGTTAGTCTGTGGTCATTATGGTCGTAGAAGTCGTGTGTCGACGGGTAACGTACCAAGGATTAAACGTAGACTTGAGAGCAAAAATGGTGGCAAACCCGTAGTCATAGAGATCTAAACTTTTTTGTGATTGGGAACTTGGTTGGCTTTCGGCTTTGTTAGATGAATAAAAGAAATGTCTAAAAAATTTGTTTCCTCTTTATAAATCAGTGTCGTGTTGTTGTCTCGACATTTTTGGATAATCTTCCCTATCAGTAGAGGATTTCGGCACGTGTAATTTCCCCCAGGAGCATTTAATGAAGTACCTATGTACTGGGATTTTTGCGTTTTTCGGTATTACATTGCTTTATGGTTGAAACAAATTTAATGAAATTGAAAATTTTTAATTGAAACACGTAGCGAATATCCAACGAGGCAAGGTTTAGGTTTATTATGTTGTAAAATTTGTGAGCAGTGGGAGCGCGCGGTCATTGACCCTGCTATAGCGAGCATCCATGCTACAGGGCGGGCGGGCGGCCCGTCGCGTCGTTCCTAGTTAGGCGCCCTGCAAACATAAACAAATGTCTGAACATGCTTGATAGCTACCGATGAATGGACAATCCGTTTTATTCGTCGTTTATAGGCTACACAACCATGTCTAATGACTTGTTACTTAAATTAAGCGTCTGCCCTATTTACGGGTATTTTAGTTCTCATTCGTTTGTTACTCTACGGGTCACAGTAATGAGGAATAATACCCTACTGTAATACAGTATCAACTAGTACAGGGGGTATTGTGACTACTGGCGGCCTTATATGTATATTGTAATGTCAACAGTATACATAAGGTACCTAATAACTTGTGCAAATGAATAAATAAAATTATACCTGATTTAAAGATGAATCGCTATTGCGAAGACATTCATTGCGTGTCCATCACACCAAATGGCATTGTTGTGGATATAAATACGTTCGTCAAACGTCAATCTAGCGTATTTCATAAATTAATAGATAATTACGCACCCATCCGTGCGGACACTTCACTTTAATTGGCCGCGCTTACAAAAGAATTACCTAATCGATCGAGCAATTATTCTATTTAGGAAATCTTTGTTACTAACGATAATATGGATAAATCTCCTGTAACAATCTAACGAGAGGCTAGGAAAGAAATCTATTATAATAAATGTAATATATTTCTTTCGTTTCTTACCGAAATAAATTCCTATTGGCTTAGATTAGTGATAGAAGCTCTGAAGGTATTTTTATCCGAGATAAAATATGAAGCTGTGTTATAATTGGGTCACTGGGCCAAGGGGTGGGACTTGGTTGTTCACACTAGATAACACTCCTTTGATTTCCTGCTGCACTGAACGTATTATCTTTTTATTATTATATTAACAAAGTGATTCATAAATAACGTTATGAGGAATTCTTTTATATTCAGTACAGGTCACTATTATATGATAATTCATACTGTTTTTTTTTGTTACACTAGTTTTGTTTCCTATATTGTGTATGTTACAATGGTTTGTTTTATCAATAGGCAATTTAATAAATAGTAGGTTCTCTTCAACACAAATTCTTGTGCAATGTATTTATAATACAAACGCCCTCCGGTATTAACGCACAGACGTGCACCAAATGTGTCCACAATATTCGCCATACAATACTTTAGGGAGCGTTTAGTGCGCAAAAGCAATTTGGTACAGATATACTATAATGTGTCGGTACGAGTGGCCGCGAGCTCGCACTCGCTGCCCAACGAAGGCAATTAGCGACACATGCCGTCGACACCGTCTTCTTATGAAAGAGCACTCCGACTATTGCACCACTCTCACACTAACACTAAACTACTCATATATTTTTCAACGCGCTCCATTTTCCCTACACACCAAGTCCTTAACAACGTGCGCCAATTACTTTCAGAAACTAACATTTCCGTCCCGTCTTATTATTTCGGTAGAAACCTAATAATAAATTGAATCTTAACGAATAAAACTGTGTCCCCGAACATCGCCTGGAACTACCTATTACTTTTAGTTGTTTAACCAAACTTTCAACAAAGAAATGGGACGCGGTGGGGGTTGGTTTGTGTCAGTTTAATTGGGTGAGGGAGCTGCACAAATTCGCCCCACCAGGCACCCAGTTTATCAATTAGGTCGTATCGCACGGTACTTTGGTCCCATCAGTATTTATATTGTTCATTGATTGAGCAATTCTCGTATCCAGTTCATGTGGCTATTGTGTGTCAAATCGAATCAGCACTCCTCATGTGAAATTTAGAAAGATGCTTTTATTGTATTCAATTCAATTGGCGAGACCATATAACGTTTTGTTGGAAAGCTGCAGTCGTGCTGAATCTCGGTCTTTCTGTTCGTTTACAATACTGTAAATTATGATATTATACGAAGTATTTATGGTACACTCAGTATTTTAATTTATTGCACGTTAGTGCGTGGCGATTCAATTGGTCAATAACGTATTAAACTGCTTCTGTGTTTTGAAGATAGTTCGTGTAGGGAAACCTTGTATCGATGTAACTGGTCGCTAAGTAATTGGTCCCTTCCCCTGGCTATTCCTTTGCTCTAGCTTGTTTTGTGCTGTTAACGAAAGCACTTTATGTTCACTAACTAATTAGATTTCTCTACTGTCTCATTTTAATCGATTTCTTTTGATCTATTTCTTGATGCAGCCTCTTTTACTGACACAAACATAAATGTAGTACAATTTGATCTTGAAGTAATTCCTCGAGCTGCAATTTACTTTAGTACCTTCAGGTTTACAACGGAGTATTTGCTTGGTTTGATGTTCAATTACTTTTGATATTCTGTTCATGTAGCTTGGTTTAATTATTATTTACCAAGGCTTCTTAGAATACCTCTTTGATATACGTATTCATTTCCATTATCATAACCTTCTGAACATTCTCGTTTTGTCAAAGGAAGTCAATTAGTTTCGTACATTTCAAATCTCAAATCGTTTATTGCAATCCATAATGTATAATTACAGGTGGTAAATAAAAGGGTGGTGGTATTTCTGTATGTGGTAGATAATTATAGTACCTATTAATAGCTTTTAATAAACGTCAGTTGCTTTTAAAAAAGCTTTTAAAGGTGCCAACAAAAGTGATATAAAATGAAAAAGCTTCGTGCAGTAGTAACATAAAATATTTTAAAGATTGCCATAGAACACAAGTAGTGACGAGGTGCCTTGCCTACCCGTCGTTTACGAGCACCATAATGTTTAGCGAGCCATTTCCTTCAGTTGACTACAATAACTTGCGCAAAGACGATAAACGATAATGGAAATAAAATGAGCTTAAACTACTACGTGTTACTTTCATACTAGGACATTTATTAAATTTAAAAACGATATAATTAAAATTCTAAAGGATCGGCAGTAGGCTCCATAGGTTTCACGCAATATACGTGTCATTATTGACAGGCTAGGGAGCTGCATGATAAAATGGATAAATCACGCATGATATATATATATACCTAGTCTTGCCATAAATATTGTCATGAAGAAAAATTGTTTTTTTTTTATTGCAAATAATATTTATTACTTTTACAGTGTGTTAGTTTAATACATAAATATAAAACAATTTAAAATATAAAAAGCTTATTCGAAGTGGTCTCCATTGGCTGCAGTACAGTCCTTTAAACGTTGAGGCCAGTTATCAATAGAAGCACGCACTCTTTCCATGGGAAAATTCTTCACTGCCAATCGTATGGATTGTTTTAGGGACTCCAAATTATCATGGCGTTAAGAGCAAGCCGTACTCTCTAAAACTGACCATAAATCATAATCCAGCGGATTAAGATCGGGACTAGACGACGGCCAGTCTTCAGCTCTGATGAAGTCCGAAACGTTCACTTCCAACCAAGACTGCGCGGACCGAGCTTTATGACCCGGCGCCGAGTCTTGTTGGAAGGACCATACTTGGTTATTGAACATGGTGTTGTTAAGGGGCTTAACTACCTTCTCAAGAATGGTATCTTGATACACTTGTGCCGATGTTTTGATACCTTTTTCACAAAAATATGGCTCAGTCACTCCTTCATAGCTAACACCCTACCAAACCATCACTGAAGTCGCATAATGCCCACGTTGCACTCTGTCGACTAATTGGGAAGCTTCCTTAGAGCTTTGAGCATAAATACGGTCATTTTGTTTGTTAAAATGTTGCTCAATTGTAAAGATTTTCTCATCCGTAAACAAAATTTTTCTGTGACCTCCCTTTGCGTACCGCTTCAGTAGTTGTTTTGATTTTACCACCCTATTCTTTTTTAAATTATCAGTTACAAACAGACCAGTGCGTCTCTTATAGGCTGCAAGTCCATCTTCATCTCCCGAGATAAAATCTTTTGCTTTCGGACAGGATTTCTTCGAATTCTTTCCCTTACTGCTTTGACCACCTTTTTCGTACGAACACTACGTGGACGGCCAGATCTTTTTCTGTCACAAACAGAGGAGGTCTCATTGTACCTATTAATAGCCCGGTACACAAACATTTGACTAATCCCAAGCGTATGGAGAGTTTAAAAAATTGCATTTGGCTCCATACCAACTTTGTGTACCTAATGCAATCACACCGATTCGGTTCTCTTTATCACCCCACTCCATTTTAATATCGCAAAATATTGTACAATGTATTGGCGCCAAAATTAGAAAACACAATGAACAATCGTATAAAAATGACAGATTCCAAATTCAAATGTAATATCTTTCTTATTTTTAATTGTAACAGTATTTATGGCCAGACTGTGTATACATATATATATATATATTTTTATAAAATATTGTTTATATGTTTTCTTTTAACTTCTATTTCATTGAGTTAGCCCTGCTACAGTTAAAGTCTGCTAACAGCTTGTTTTTTATTATACAATATAGTAATTTGTGGAAAATGTTGTGGGTAGTATATTTGTGAGGTTTAATTTTAAGACAACACTGTTTAAGCTTAATATACTACTGGTTGTTTTCCCAAATGTAAGAATTAAAATAAATAAATTTATTATATCAAAATATTTAAAATATCTCGTAGGTGACTATTCAACATAGACTAGCGAAGAACGGTTTTAGACATGTATGGTAAATGGATTGGTGATCAGATTTGTATGTCAACAAATTACAAAATGATTGGGTGCAGTAAGTTGCATCTTATGACACTCGACCAAAAACATTGTCGTCGAAATGTCTCCGTCAGACACCATTACTGTAACATGATTACTTAACGTTAATTCTTCAAAACGCGTGATATAACTGTATACGGCCAATTCAAACAACAACAAAGTTAAGTCCTCACGCAGAACAAAGTTACGAATCCCGAGGGACAGTCGAGTAATCCATAAATCCCTTGGAGAGTCCTCCGTCCTCCGTGGGTACTTTCACTTCTGATAATATTGGGTCGTCACGTCTTGCCCCAGGTACTGGCATGAGGATGTGACCCTCCACTCACTGAGTTATGGTTTGCAAACATAACGAAGCAAAGGATACTTGATTAACTTTTATTTTGTTTATTGATAATAGTAAAAATGTCGTCAATATAAGTAAAGAAGTTATTTAAGTAAAGTTCTCAAAAACATCCAGATTTTACATAATACTGTTGAAAAAGTCCACAAATGCTTTAAATATAGCTCCACAGGATTACTGGATTTACGTAATATGTTCTTATGGTTGTATAAGTTGTTCCACTACCATCTGGTAGAAACCTTTAAACGTGTCTAATATTGCAGAGATGAAAGTAGCCCGGTCTTAACAAGGAAGGAAATGAATGTGATTTTAGATTGCTTTATAAATATGCTGTTAAAGCTGACGTTAGATAGTTTTATGGCAAGCTCTCGTTACTCATAATAACGCCTCAAATAGGTAACTTAAATGTTAATATCCCACGATACGACGTGAATGCGGCAATATTTATTTTCATTGGATAGTAAATTCAGGGCTGGGTGGCGATAAAGTGTTCGACGACGTTTAAGATATTCAAAGACTTTGAATAGCGACGCTAAAGTACGCAGAACTATGCACGATGGATTGAACATCTGATTTATTTATTTATATATCAATTGCTTGCTGCACTTACAGTATACACCAAAGCGCGCAACAAGCCAACAACATAACATTCAACTAAAAAACTTCATACAGACATTAAACATATATTTACTGCTAGACGTAAATATGTCAACTTCCGGCTCCTGAGCAATCAGGGCATTCAGCAGATTGATCGCCTGGGTTGTGGGAGCATACCGAGCAGTGAGAGTATGCACTGGTGGCGCCGCGAATAGGCCCCGCGAGGCACAGGCGCGCGACACCCGCAACCGGTCCGGAGCAAACAATGAACAGCGAGCTAGTGTAGTCGCGTCATCGATCTTATTATTGAGACATAAGTAGTAATGCATCAACAGCGCACACTTCCGTCTCAGTTCCAACGTGTTGACTCCTACCATTCCCGCAACAAACAGAGACGGATACAAATAGGGATAATACCCATATTTTTTTTTATATAGGTAGCGACCAAATTTTCGTTGGACCCGTTCTATCATCATCATATCTTGTATTTTTGCTCATGTGGATCCCGTACCAGCGCATTGTATTCAAGTTTGCTACGTACAAAAGAATAATAAAGAGTGAGAATAACATTCCTGTCTTTAAACCTACTTGCCTGTCGCATAACAAAACCAAGTGATTGAAAGGCTTTGCCACAGTTATTATTAATGTGCTGATTAAAGGTCATATTCATGTCGAAGGTTAGTCCAAAATCTATTATTTCGCAGACGCGCTCCAGAGGGACCCGCGATACGTGGTAGTTATGTTGGATGGGCTGATATTAATGCATAGTAACCAAAGGTTTTCTTGAGGTATTAACAAACACAATCACCTTTTAAATGTGGGTTGCTGAAGCTTGTTGTGACAGAGCTTGTTTAAATCAGAGGATTATCTATGTATTTTGAATAAATACATAGATAATCCTCTGGTATTAAACAAGCTCTGTACTCTGTATACACAAAACACTTAATAAAAATAAAAAAATACATAAAGCTTATTTTAACAGAAATCTCTTCCAGCTGACCTGCCACAGAAGAGTTGGATAAGAAACGTATACAATGTGTAAAAAGACGATTAAGAAAATCTTAAATTAGACTGTAAAATTATGTAAAAAAAAATAGAATAGTCTTTATTATGTACACCATAAATATTACTATAAATGTAGAAATTTTAAAAGGGGTGACACAAGGGGCGATAAAAGCGACCACGACGGTGTAGTTACCTTAACTTAAACATACATAATATTAAAATACCAGTTTACAATCAACACAAATACAAATATGCACGTATGGAAATAAATATAAATATTATTATATTATGTACGTGAATTATTATTTCCAACAATGATGTGCCAATCGAAGCGGCTGCCCAGGAAACTTTAACTCTTCAGCCAGTACTCTCCAGAGATCATCGACTAGCTCTTGTTAACCTACAAAAGGCTAAATTCTTACAAAGCAGGCAACCAGATAATCCAAATAGGCATAACCGCGTAAAAGAATGTCAGGCAACACTTCAATCACCTCCTTCTGCGAAGCAGTAATGCTCGCGAAGGAGGAGGCGGAGCGCGTGAGGGAGAGGCAATCGCTGCACCATCGCGCGCCTAGCCGCCGCAGGAGACGCCCTGGACGGGAGTCAACAGCAGAGTCCCGGCCACCGTAGGCGCGGGCTTGCGGGCGGCGAGCTATGGGCAGCTCGCCGCCCGGTAAGGACCAAGCCCGGGTCGACGGCGCGTTGTGTTCCACGCGCGCCTCAATGAGATGTCAGCACGAACTGACGGGGTCCGCTAGGGCCGATGCCGCCGGGGCTGCGGGTTGTTCGAAAGAGATACCGGCACAGGCAACTGAAGAAACACGGGTGGGTTTTAGTCAGTAAAAGTCTGACACGCCCTTCCACTCAGCCCAGAGCGGGAGAAGTCATTTGATGATTTCCCACCCAAAAAAAAAAGGCAAAAAATGGGAGCAAATTTTAAAAAAATTCGAGGGCCGTCTTATACCAACAGTTAATATAAAAAAGCCGATAGCCGAAGTATAAGGGGATGATGGACCCACTACAGATGACGTAATGGAAATCATCAAGAAAATGCGGAACGGGCAGCTCCCGGGACTGACCAAGTAGTAATCGAGCTCTACAAAGCGATTCCCCTAATACTACAGGAAGCCGTCACCAAACACATGAACAAAGCCTGGACACAGAACGAAGCACCTGACACATGGCTGGAGACCGTGCTGGAGCCAATCCCAAAAAATAACAACCCTAAAGATGCGAATGACTATCGCCGCATATCGGTTTGCAATACGGGTTACAGAATCTACGCCTCATACGTCCTAAAAAAACTAGATAATATAATAACGGAATTGGGCAACTACCAAGCGGCCTTTTTAAACAATACATGAACAGACGACCACATCTTTACACAAAAGGGTATTAGACGAGGAATGGCGTGCAGGTAAAAGAATTTATGTACTCGCCCTCGACATAGAAAAAGCCGAGAGATATCCTACTAGAACGTACCAACAAATCGCTAACTAACAGGATAATCAAGGTATGCTTAAACGAACGAACATGCATCAAATGGTGTGGCCAGCAAAGCAGTTGGATTATTAAAGGAAAGGGAGTCAAACAAGGTTGCCTTCTGTCCCCCCGCCTGTTTACACTGGTCATCGACAAAGTCCTTAGAACCCTCGAGGAGGAAACCCAATTAATAAAACTTGACCAGGATCGTGAAATCTCACTCCCCGCGGTACTATCATTTGCGGACGACCTTATCTTCATTACAGATGACCTAGAAGGGTTAGAAGGTATCTTATACCATATTAAACCCCTACTAGATAGTGTAGGCCTCCATGTAAACGAAACAAAAACAAAAATACTAATTAGAGACCCCATAGTTACACATAAAACGACATAAGTGAGGGTCACTTAGGTCGTGGAGTCGTAATGGAATAACCATACCGACATGTGATGAGATTAAATACCTAGGTACACTTATAACATCTACATTACAGAAATTGCAGAAAATGCACTATTAAAAAACGTTGCAAACAGGCCATAAGAAACGCCAAATCGTTACTACCATTCATAAAACACTCAAATATGGACTGGAAATTAGCCAGACTTATGTATCGAATGGTGATCGTTCCGTGCATGATACATGGTTTGAAAGTATCGGCACTTACTAAAGCTGACAGGTCCAGACTCAGAAAATATGAGCGAGTTATCATGAGGGATTTAATAAACCACTCCAGGAACAAACCGAGACAAAAGAAAATGCATGAAATCTTAGACGGAAAAACAGTAACCAAACGCATCAAGAACCACAGGATGTGCTACCTCGCACATGTTTACAGGCGCCGCGTACCACATCTGCTGCATGCAGCAATGGAGTACAAGGCCAAAACCAAGAAGGTCGGTCGACCTATGCATCTACACGTGGAACGACACCCTAAAACAGGACATGAAGTATTTCGACAAAGGAATCGATTTTTGGATGGATACGCTGAAGACAAAAACAAGATCAAGATTGCTGCTAGTGAAATATAACAAAAAACCGAAAACGCATAGTAGCGAGAACTCCGACGACGACATTGAAAACAGAAACATCTAACACAACATAACACAACAGAGCAAGGACATACAAAAAAACCGAGAAAGCAGCAGAACCTAGGCAAAAGATTCACGGGTGAAGCTCCACCTGAAGCACCTGGCCGCTTAGTCTTTAAAAGATGCCCATCCATAGACAAATATCGTCCATCTCTCCACTAATCCAATACTTACTCTAGGATGCATATCCGGTAGGCTCTTAAATCCTATCCTTTCCTACGGGCACGTCTTCCTTACAAAAACCGCGCCCCCCGGTCTACTTCTTGATATGCAATGGTCGCTGTAGCACCATGAACATGAGGCTACAGGAGCTAGTGCGAATCTTGGGGTTCATTCGATTAATCGAGTCTGGTCAAACCACGCTGGAATCGGTGCAATTCATTCATTCATTCATTCCAACAATGATGTGCCAATCGTCGTCTAGCTGACAAAATATACAATGCTTTGAAAAAAAAAAGATACATATTTGAAAGTAGGTATATATCCTCGATCAAGTTTTACAGACGTAGGTGCCGTACCGTACGTTATACGGATTGCTATATGGAAAGTATACACTGTTAAATTTTGATCGTGAAAAAAATAAGTTGATCCATACATAATGTCAAGTTATGCGAACATAAATCTATGGATCAACAGATTTTTTGAGTAAAAGTTGTTCATAATGATAAGTCCAATGACCCCTTTTAGGGATTAAAACGATCAAAATTTAACGGTGTATACAATATATTTTTTTTAAACTGACGAAACGATAACATTATTTTAAAACAATAGATACTGTAATCCTTAACAAACAAGAATAATTTAATTTTTCTCAAGAGTATAATGAGAATAATGATATTGAGTTAACGATTTGAATCGATCAAGGAAAATAATAACGTAAAAAAATGCTAACAAATTTAACGAAACACGAATATAATCTTTTTGCATAAAACTGAATTTTTTATTCGATTTCGATTTATATATCGGGTGACATTGCGGTTTTAAATATGTGGCAAATTAGTGATAAAAGCAGGCGCTAAGAAACGCAAACAACTTTTTTGTGATGTTGGCAAGGGAAATGTTACTTAAAATTAATTACTCCTTTAAAGGAACCTAATGATATGTTAAAGTGGCTATTAGACCCTGCAGATTCATTAAAATACTTGGATTACACCTCTGGAAACTTACATATGGTGAACATTTAAGAAACTTATGTAGTTTCTTAGACACTGAGTAACGTCAACTTGTAACTTATAATGTTATCATATGAGTCCATGGACGAACTTAGTCATTCCAAGTTAGCCATGGTGTTAAGACTTTCGATAAACTTTGAGACCTTTGTGTGAACTTGGCACGTTAATATAATGGACCACAAGAGTATCACTGTCGGGATACTTAACTGTTTAGTACGGCTTTTGACAGGGATCAGAGATTAATACTAAAAGCTTTTAATAGAATTTTAGTCATTTACGGCCATAATCAGTCTATAATGTTGCCACTGCTGGGACACAGGCCTCCTCTCTTCGAGAGGGAGTGGACTGTAATTTAGTGATGAGCGATATTAATCGATATTATGCTGTATCGATACATAGCAATGCGATATATCGATATTTTGTATCGATACACGACCATACAATACGTATCGTATCTCCAGGTAAAAAATATCGAATCCATGTGTGCTTAAAATTATGATTTGATGGAACCTGTAATATTAAACGTCTTCTATGTTTTGGTAAGGAGAGATTATTGTACAAATGTTTCATCTACACAACAAAGCAATACTATATGGAAATTCAACAAACAGTTGGTTTCTGCATCTTCAAAAAATATACCTAGAGAAGGCATGGATGACACTTTAAAACTGTATCTCAGAGAACCACTTATGGACAGAAATGAAAATCCAAATTGTATTGGATCACAAGACTAAGTATTTGGCCTAATCTCAGTACTTTGGCACTTCGATATTTATCAGTGGTTGCGACTTCAGTGCCATCTGAACGCTTGTTTTCACTAGCCGGAAACACACTTTCAGATAGACGCAATCGCTTGAATCCGCAACGCCTGTCTAGACTCTTGTTTTTACGGAGCCTCACCGCCTCTCAATGGCAATTGTAAAATATTGTAATACTTCCATTTTTACGAAAATAAATTCTCTTTTACTCTTCGAACTAATACTTTTGTTTTATTTTAACCTGGTTAAAAAATGGATAAATATCGTACGTATCGATACAAGACGTTGTGATATATCGCTGAATCGATACGATTGGTTGCGATACGTATCGATACGCTGTATCGATACAAAAGATTATTTTGGACATCTTTACTGTAATTAACCACGCGGGCCCAGTGCCGGATGGTAGATGTCACATGTCTTAGAATTTTTGGTTCTAGGACATGCCGGTTTCCTAACGATGTTTTCCTTAACTGTTTTGAGAGCAGTGGTCATGAAATTATTTACACAAAGTAAAGCGCCTGTCTGGGTTCGAACCGATGGCCTACAACTCGTAAGTGGGGGGGCCATTACCACTGTTCCAGCACTGCTCTCTATGAAGTGAGCCAATAACCGATTTTTGAAATTTCACCCCCTAAAGAAGTTCAATAGGGAACGAAAGGTTGTATGGAAGTTCGTAGTTTTGCCGATGGCATATCCCATCGGGAACACGGCTTGTTGGGTTATAAAACAATAATATAGCTATAGGCTATAAAGGAATATTCGATATTTTATTTTATCGTTCATATTTAATTGATAAAACTCTCATCATTTGCCTAGACTTGTCCCCAACTGTGTTAGGGTCGGCTTCCAGTCTAACCGGATGCAGCTGAATACCAGTATTTTACATGGAGCGACTGCCTATCTGACCTCACAACCTGGTTACTCGGTAATACGATACCCCTGGCTTTGACGACCCGTAACTACTGCCAAAGATCCACGAATGGCAGCCGGGACTAACGGTTTAACCTGCTTTCAGAAGCACGGAGGGGTCTTGGTATGTAAAGATGGTCCTCCATCCACGGACCAACCACGGCAAGCGTAGCTTAACCCGATCTAAGCCACAAGCCCCTCAAAATCTTGCCTTTCAATATATGAACTATTTAGTAAGTACACTTTCTTAGTAGGTTAGTAACACAAGAATAATGTGTTTGAACCTAGCATTAACTAATTCGCCAGCATGTATTTCCAAATTGAAACTCGCCCATGTTCTAACTAATGATAGTCGCTAACCAACCGGTACTCGAGACCATTGCCACTTCTATAACTTGTACCCATCTTGTTTACATGTGAAAGTAGACGGACGGTTTAATACACGACCCAATTAAAGCGATTGAGATCTAACATCGGAATACTCGATGCATCAATCAAAGAGACCACTTTACCCCACAAGTTAATCTTCGCTTTAGGCTTTAATGCGTCTATTGAAGTATTTAGTGCTTTATTGTTTAACAATTCGGGTAAATTGGCCTGCAGTTCTGCCTAATATAATCATATTAGGCAGAATTCCAGACCAAGTCAACCACACACTCATAATTACACCTGAATCATAGTTATGTTACTGTTCTTCGTCAAATTAGCATTTCAGCTTGCTTTCCTGTAACGACTAGTCGTGTGCGTATTCAGTTTCCAAAATTAGATTAATTCATCATCTGTCTAAGCCTTAACCTGAATCCTGTTATGAAACGTACTTGGTATGATTTGTTATTTTCGTGCCTAGTTCAAAGTGTTTGACTTTTCTAAACTTTACCTCTAGGGATTCTTGGAGTTTGATTGTACAGGCACAGGGTCAATTTAAACTAGTCACTGGAAATATGAGACTTTTTTTTTTTTTAATCTTCACAGACGTGGATATCGATATCTATCTAATCTCGATAAAACAATAACAGACATATTTTATCAACTGATACTTTAAGTAAAATCACCACCAGCGGTCGTTGAGCCCAAAAAATAAAATTAAATCATCCAAGCTTTTTTATTTGGTCGTGTTTAGATTTTTTTTATTTTTTTTTTATTGACAATGGGCTTACTCTTGACCTCAATCCAGCCCAGAGGCAGGGATGAGATCTACGGAGGAACGAGCTTGCCCAGAAGAAGCCTATTCACTCTCGCCCTGAAGAGATTCGAGATATCGATACCCATCACATCTGCGGAGGTTCGCTAGCTAATTTAATTTGACCCTGTGGTTTTAATTGGGGCACAAAAGATTTTATATCTAAAAACGTAAGATAATATGTACCCACGGCAAATAGTCTTGTAGCAACCGCAGATAACAGAAATACAATTAAGACGGCTCGCTATAAATCACGTAGACATGGTTGCAGTACATATTTCATTTCAATAGTCCACAACTAGTCCACCCTTGAGTACAATTCCCTTTGTTGACATACTAACAACTGAGTGGGAAGACAGATAGCTCTATTACAGCGATTGTTTTCTTCATTCTAATATATAATTATAATAATACACTTGTGTACGTAACAAAGTTAACACTACATACATATTTTCACACGCAAGGTGTTGAAGCCTACTAAGGACTTAATAATATTTGTAAGCTAGTACGTAGTACCTATCTACTACATCTTGTATATGTACTTGGCTTGAATACTGACTCCCTATCCCTATTTCTTTAACCATCGCAGAAAGATAACAACAAAAGAGATTTATTTTGGAGCTCGCAAACTCACTATTTCAGCCGTGCAGTGGAGGAAACACTAAAAATTTCCGGGTAAAAATAAGAAGATAGTTTTTTGCAAGTCTGAAAAAATAGACGATGAGGGAATAAAGCCAGGCAGCGTGCAAGGTTGGCTATATACCCGCGTCCAGAACACGGCGCTCCTGTCCTACTGACCCAGTGACACGGTGCCTATTGCCCAAAGCAAAAAGCTTCACTTTGTACGCCTGAACAAATACACGCGTATGTAAATGTTACACATGAACGACCAGCCACAAACGTCACGCTGCGCAAACACTGATAAATGATTAATGTGTTTTCTAACGTTTATATAATATGTCGAATTTTTAACGACCTTAAAAAATGGTTGTCGCGTTTCCACCCCTTTATCATATCGGGTCGAATTCAATTGAGCAAATACTTGGTTTTGGACCAATTTATTCTTTTTGCACGCAATCACTCGATGCCACCACAAAGCATTCCTTTTGTATAAAACAGAAAATACAGAAATTGCCATACCCGTAGTTCTTCTATGTCTGTTCGACATGTTAGTAATGTATCGACAGCGCTGACATGTTGCACATTTTATTTGCGTGTATACAAGGGAATCAATTTCAGATGGGACGTTAAATAAATCCGCCGCGTCTCACGCTGTCTCGCATTCAGATTGCATTCAGCTGCAGCTCCCTCGTAACTTATGTCCCGCTGCACATCGCATAGCTAACAAAATACCAGTTCCGTTCAATTTCTCTATGTCGAAAACTAGTTTCCACTTTTCTCATATCGCTTTAATCCCTACATCAAGTTGTTCTTGTCGCTTCATGCTGCATTTTCTCGAAATGGAGGCCTAACGAGAACGTATAGGCTATTTATTTGCGCCGAGCTTCCTACGTGCCCGATGCGCTGGCCACGTAACAACTTCCATATCCAGTGCTGGACACCTTGTACATAATAAATGTAGTGTACAATACACCACACAATGGTAGAATATAAATAACGGACCGTAGTCGAAGACCAGCCGCGTATTGTTCTAGGATACACGTGCGTGAATATGTAGAGAGGATGTGTAATGAGTTAATGATACTAATTAAATAAATACTTACAGTAGAAACATTACTGTTGCTCACTTGGTTATCAATTTTCCAGAGATCAGACTTGTTACCTATTTCTGCTAACTCATTTGTAGTTGTATCAGGTAGTTTATCAAGCGCTCGAAAAATATGTGCTTTATCAAATGGTTAAGACTCTGAGGCATCCAATTTTGCTAGAGAATTTACGCCGCTGAAAGTAACTTAACTATACTTATAAGTCCATTGTGTCTTAAACTGGAATCTCACCGAGTAAGCGCCCCAAAAAGTTTATAATTAATGTTAGGGAAAAATTAGTTAGGAGAAAATCGGTAGCTACGCAAGTGGCTTTTAATCAAAGTGTTGAGCAAGCGTGTGAAGTGCTGTGCTCCGTCTTCGGAGTCGCGGACTGTCTGGGGACCGGACGCCAACGAACTACTTCGTAACTATCACGTCAGATTGAGCTGTAAACTAAATGAGCTTACATAAAACTAGCGATTGCCCGTGACTTGAGTCGCCTGGCGGACTGGACACTTAATTGAGCGATGCACGCTACACAATCTCCGTTAATTAAGTTGGCGTTGTTTCTAGGGACATTAATAAAAGAACATGGTTGTTATTATATCCAACATTATTCAAACATAACCTTTTATCCTTATACATACGCTGTAAGTATAGGCTACAGGTAAAATAAAACCTGGGAGACGTTATTAGGAGAAATACTGGAAATTCGTAGCATTTGCGTGGGTGGAGTCGAATTAAGATTTAGTGGCTTTCGAAAATCCTGGTCGAATAAAAAACCGCGGTCGCTGTTCATTTCAAGCCTATTTATTATCCTTGTAAATTGAATTGCATTTTTTCCAACTGTTGGGATTAAACTTTTTATAAAATCTATGTAGTCACTGCGGCCATCCCTTTTGTCCTATTTCTTAGTGTAGTCCGTATGTACTTTATCTTTGTCTGCTCTTTATTCTTGCTTACGGATAAAAGCTTTTATACTTTCTGGGCAGTCGGTCTTACTGGATTTTTTTTTCTGCAGCTTCTCGCCGACGTCTCAACGAGTACATCGAGCACTACGAGGCTCTGGACTACGACCCAGACACGTTGCACGAGCAACACTTGCGTGCACGTCGCTCGATAGACGCGCCGGCAGACTTAAGACTTCACTTTAGCGCACATGAAAAGAGTTTCCACCTACGGTTGCGGCGGGACTTGTCCGCTTTCGGCGAAGAGTTTAAAGTAAGTAATGGCAGCTTGTTTAAAACTTTAATGTCGCTCAGGTTATGCAACTAGTTCGCAATGTATTCGTTTTATGTACAGGTTGAGGGCGCAAAAGGGCAGTTACATGAAGTCGACACATCACACATTTATCACGGGGAGTTGGCTGGTAAGTGTTACACTCTCAATATCGGAGGGAATCATTATTTAAAAAAAAATACTGTACAAGGTAAACATGAAATACATGAAGGTCTTCCACCCAACTGATATAATCTGTAAGTTCCCTCATGAGGATCTAGGTGCATGACTAATCGGTTTATATGCTGTTTTGATCGGAACTCTTTACAAAAAATAACAAACAGTGCTCACTTAACTGAAATTGAATGAGTTATTCACTTAAATGTGAAGTCAGGTGAAGTGGAGAGCTTTAGCAGTTTAGCGCGAAGCGGAGCACTCACGTACTGAAAAGACAGACACAAACTTTGTAGGTGGCGTGCGGCGGACTGACAGCCGCAACTCGGGACCCACTCCCATTGTACACCGGGAGCCGAGAACACCGACGTTATCTACACCTAAGATAGACGCTATTGTTTGCCCTCACCCCGAGGGAAAATTTAATAAGTCCCCGCTCGGAGTATGTCGACCGCGATTGTGTTTCTCTTTAATCAAACAAAGGCCGAACGCTAACTCTCGGTTCGCATTTGCCCACGCCCGCACCAGCTCGCGCCTGGCCAGCTAGGTGCTTCTCTCGTTCCCGACATTAATAATTCTTGGAGAGCACTAAAACATATTTCTTTTTGCAATTACTGGCGGGACGGCGTCAAAGTCCTGGCTAATTGGGAGCTTTCGGCGGCCACTCGACTTTTAATGTTTGCGGGTGGATGCCGCGCCGATGGTTGGACGCTCCGCAGGCGTAACTACGCTATGTAAATAATTAAAATTATACTGTTGAAAATTTTGCCCCGCATTCTTCTTCCACAAAATATGCTGAAAGAAATTTTCAAAATAACATTTTCCGTACAACAACAAATACTTGCTCGAATTTCTATGTTCCATAAAAAGATACTGGAATCTGAGATCCTTCTCATTATCTTACGATCGAAATCAACTGTTATAAAATAAAAAATGAATAGGTGCAATACTTTATTAGATAGATATTTAGTTGTAAATACATAGCCAGTTAGAATATCGATGAACGAAAAAGTGTGATGGTGATGCGTATCGACGTGGATGCGGGTGCGACTTAGATTTCGGGTGCGGGCGTTATGATGGTGAAAGTTTGGAACAGTGTAAATGGATAAAGTTGTGCGGAGGGCGGCGCGGCATCGATCGCAGTTCGTCGCCCTACTTACAGCGGTCTCCGATGCACTTAGTCGTCGAGTTGCAACCTACGTTTTGCATGCACAACCCACCGTCTCCACATATTTATCAGCAACTGTAAACACGATTTGCGTTTTTATTGTTACAATCTAAGCTCTAATATAATCTACTTGTGGCTTAGTATTCCGATAATGCGATAAGCCTAGGTCTCACTAAAATCTAAACTTTAATAAAGGGACAAGCTTTGCAAAGAATATCAGGCACTTCAAGAAAACTCTTTAATATTAGCTTCCCAGACAATGTTCCGAACAATGAACATAAAAGCTATATTCGTTATTTAAAGTCTTTAAGTCCGTGAAACGTGATTCTATAAATTCTGCGTCTATTTAGGTCATCTATTGAAACTCGTCAAGGAATGAGAAACATTGCGTAAACAAGGAATTTTATACGAGAACTATTTCTAGGAAATGTTCACTTTCGTTGAGCACAACAATAGATCTGTATCTATGTTGTGAAAAGCAAAAAGTCACTTGGTTAATATAAAATTTACTGAATGATAAAACAGAACTGGTACCAGTGCTCTTGACTTCAGAAAAATGTGCGCGAGTTTTTCTGCCGTCGCACTTGAATTTTACTGAAAAACATTTTCGGAGCCCTGCGGTTTGGTGCGGAAAACATTTCCCGTTTCCTCCGTACATTCAGAATATATACTTAATGTTATGTGCACATGATTTTGTGCTTTATAGTCCTCTAATAGGAACTTTATTAGCAAGAACAAGATTATCCTTATGATAATCCTCATGAGAATTAGTAATGTCGTTATTGTTGTTTATTCCAGAAATAATGATGTTGTCTTTTCAACTGACACTGGTCACTTCAGTTCCTAACTTTACCGTTCTTTAAACTATCGCTGTCGTCAATTCAATACTTCATTGTGTCGCTAGAATTGGTTCTCGCCAAAGATATATTGTTAAGTATAGTGAACGCGAAGTTTTCATCTTTGTTTCAAGTAGAATATTTGCAGTAAAAACTTGACTTAAAACTTAAAGTTACGATATATTACAGAACTTATGGGACAAAAGTATGATATATGAATCCAGTTGGATCAAAACTAGATCTTCATTTTCTTAGAAGTCGTTAAAGATCGTTAGGAGTTAAGATATATACGCCTGTATATAGCAACTAGAAACACAAATATTTCCTGGTGAGGGTCTCAGTGCCTATAACACAGAACTTTACATGGCCTAGATGATGGAAAATTACTGTTATTGAGTATTGAATGTCCGACCATCAGCCGACTAGTTCATTAATAGGTCAGAAATTCCTTGGACTGTTTATCGATATTGTTCTTCTCAACAATCTTGACATTCGTGCAAAGGTTTCTACAAGACTGTTACCAAGCTACATAATTGTTATTTAAACGTTACAACCTTAAAACAATGCTAGCGAATATAATTTTATAATAAACCCATAGTCACCAGAGGCAGTTAAGCACGTAATCAATTTGATCGCACCGCTCACATCTGCATGTTTCAGTGGGTACAGTGGGTAGGGGACACCAAACAAATGGTACGCCTTAGCAAATGTAATTGCAACGTTCAATTTACGTACAATACACCTCGGGCCCCTATTAGCCGAACGGTATGACTCACCAGGTATCATTATTAATATACGTTTGAAAACTAACGTGCTTGTGACACGACACCCAGCAATTGTTAAGTGGAAGCTCCTTCGTTATCGTACGAACAAATTGTGAGCTTCGGGTGACCGAGAACGATAATAGGGGTATCGTTAAGACAAGTATTCGAAATATGGAGCATTGGTGGATACTGGCTGAACGTGACTCGGGTGTGGAGTATTAAACTTATACCTTTGAGTAATGACACCTTGGTACGAGTAGTTGAGGAGTAAGATTGGAAGTCGTGGCTACGTTTTGGTGTTATTGCTTAGATTTTGAACGAAGTATTGCGCTCAATTTCGTTTGATTATAAGCATCATGCAAATAGATAGGGAATAAAGTCAGATAATCTTTATTTATCTTTGCCATTGAATTGCTAACACTATCAAGTCTTCTTATCTGCTATATTACGTATATCTTGTAAGACATTAAGGCATTGATAAGAGTTTATCACACGCTACAGTAACTAAGTGATAAAACTTTCTAATTGCGTGATACTAATTAATATAGATTACTTAATAGTTCATTCCTACTCGTTACTATCAATAGGAGATAACGTCACGACCATTGACTTATTCTACCTTAGTAAAAATTTTGAATTCACTGACAGACTACGTACAGCCTAAACCGCTGGGTCTAAAAGCATGAAATTTTGTACAAGAGTTCCTTTTATACCGAAGGTGAGCACTAAGGAAGATTTTTTAAAATTAATTCCCGAATGAAGTTGAATAGGGGATGAAAGTTTGTATGGCAATAAGTCATTTTGGCCGATGGGAAACCCCCTCGCTCGAGCATAGCGTAAATAAATAAATGTTGAATAAACAAAAGAGTAATGCGGGCACATGGTGTACAGCCGATCAATTCTGTGAAAATCTCACCGTGAAAAATTAGGTGAAGTGAGCTTAGAATGTGCTGTCAATAGTGTTAATCCCTAGCATTAGTTGGAATGACAGCTCACTCCACGCTCAGTTCACCTAAGTTTTTACGGTGAGATGGTTACAGAATCGCACTGTTGTAATTTTAGCCTAACCAATGGATATTGCCGTGATGTTATGTAGATCGTACACGAATGGTACCGCACATACTAGAATTAGGAGACTCCAATATGACTATAGACCTATAGTACTTATAGGTAGATAGCTACACCACAAACACCAATATTCAGCAGTCTGTAAATGGGAATATAGAAGAACACGTCTACAATAAACTCCCTTGCGGTCTGTTCCTAATAAAATTCAGAATATGGCCCTAATATTAGACAACACATACTTACCGTCTTAATAGAGGCAATTTCGTTATAACAAACTCATATGAAGGCAAACAGCGTCGAGACTTTAGAAAGCCTTGTAATATACGTAGAAAGTAATGGAATTTTGAGCAGTGAGTAGTGCTCCGACTTTGTTCCTTTTTTATTATATTAGTGTGTTTAATTTTAATTCATTTTTTTGGGCTACGCTACGCTGCGCAATGTTTAATTTTTTGAAAAGCAGACTGCAGTCCCATCCTTATAGTACTAATACCAGTGTCCAAAGAAGACAACATTCCAATATTCACGTGAATTTATTAGATATAGTCAATATAAAGAATCATATCGTTTTTGTAAACGTTGAGTTACTTAGAGTCGTAAAACTGCCTGTTGATCAAAGCAAAATCATAGAATAGGTTGATAGATACGTTCATAGTTGAACGCTATAAAAAAGTGCATTACAACATGGTTTTCGTTCTTGACATCAATGAAAAGATTTACTAGAGCTTAAAAGTGATGTAATCCCAGCTGTCGATAATAATCCCAACCGTTGTTCTCAGTGCGCGTAAAAGGGTGGATTCTAGTCTAATGTGGAAGCCCATAATAATGCTATTGTAAAGACAGATGAGGTCCTATGTATGCAAAGTGACGGCGAAGCTTCGGTATAAAATAATGCTGTTTGTTTATGCGCAGATGATCCGCGATCGACGGTGTTCGGCTCGGTGACGGACGGTGTCTTCGAGGGGAAGATTGTAGCGAGCGATGGGTCGTATTACGTGGAGCATGCGCGACGATACTTCCCTCCGAATGGCACGCGCACGCGTGTCCACTCCGTGATCTATAAAGAGGGAGACGTCGGAGACCCATACGCCCATCACAGACATGGTAAGTACACCTTTGAACCTTGAATAACCTGACCAATTTAAGGATACATTGACATTAAATCTACTCGTAATTGTACGTTATACGAGCAAAGCCACGGCAGACAGCTATTTGTAAGCTCGAGCCAATTTTGCAAACCACTGCGTGGATGCGGTTCCAGCTATAGTAATGAAGGTTTAGGGATGTACAAGTTCATTTATTGACGCAAGTAGGGTTCAGAGTAATTGAAATACTTTCACTTGGAAACAAACCATGATCGGATAACAGGAAGTTGTACTGAATCAGTATTATTGTTGCGAGGAAAATCCGATTCGTGTACCCCTGTACCATACGCTATTTTATGAGTCGTATCAAATGAAGTAATCGCGTTTTACGGTTTTAATGCCATTACGCTATGTACAATTAAGTTTCCTTCGCATAGGTGCAATAACAAAATTAACTGTAGAAATTTGTAACTACACGTGCAGTTAGTGGAGTCGGAAGTTCGGGAGTGGAGGGAGAGGTGAGTCGCGTGGAAGTTTCGCCACAGTATGTCGCACGGCAAATGGATTGCAACGCAAGGTCGTTTAACAAAGTTTAATCCCATTTGCTCGGCGCGCTGTCACCGGCTGATTGCAACACCGCTTGCATCGGAAAATTCGCATAATTTATAACGGAACGTTCGACTCATTTATTGGACAGCGCCGCCCGTTGTCATAAATTCATTCAGAGTCAGCCGCCTTTAATTCGCCGTGACGAGCTTAACATGCTTTAAATCATGTTTTATCGTTGTGTAGATGAAATTTGGCATGGTCCACAATGTCATCAAACCAGACTAAATTCCACGTTACATATTCATTCGTCCGTAGGCTGAGCTGGAATGGTAATTTCGCGTCAACAACACCGCCCCGCCTGCCGAGTTTGCATTTTTGCCGTTTCAACTGCGTTGTAGATGCAATTTCATTGTGCGGTTGTATGTAGCGGTAGCGAGGAGCGACCCACCTGAATATGCGACTCTACTGTATTGCTTAAACACAAGTCCCCTTTCAGCATTGCTTTTGAATACCGACAATATACCCATAATAACCTGGGACGAGTATGAGGCACGTCATTTTTATCTCGTTGCTACCTGCGATCACATTTTCGCTCTACATTGTATATTCCGCCTGGGTATTGGGGAAGTACTGAGTCATTTTTCCGGTGATCTTTTTCTTTGTATTGTTAACAAGGTTTTTCATTTGTTTTGCTTCTGAAAATTACGTTTGATCGGAAAATACATTCTGGAGGCATTGAGTGAGCAGGAAGGGTCGCATTTGTAGCTACATTTGTTTTCATTACGAGTTATTGAACAGCGGCAGGGGGACCCCGCTCTACGCGTTCTCTATGGAGCTTTTATTTGAATATGAAAGACTTTCACGACCAACCAAATTAGGGATCTTTTTATACAAAATATACAAGAACGGTTACAGCCTAATTTTGTTCTACGACACTTTCTTGCTTATAAAACATCGTAACTTATAGGCATTTTCTAAATTAGTATTCCGAAAGACGCTGAAAACTTGATTTCCATTTCGTTTTAAATAAAACCTTAATGAAGCAGTTATTAGGCACTGAGGTACCTGTTAAGAAGGTATTTCATTTCATTTTTAAAACAATCAAGGATACGCCGGAATAACTAAATGAACGACTTCTTATCACAAATTTTTGCTCATGTAAAGTAAACGAAATTTTACAAGCCTCGTACATAACATTACAATATTTGTCTAAATACCAAATTGTCGTATACTCAAACCAAATTTAGATAACACAAACATCACTGTATATTGCTGTTTACCTTCCCATCCTAGTACATATAAAACGCATTAACCGAGTACACAATACTCCTCGTAAACCGTCTTACGAAGACTGTGGAGCATCTCTAATTTAATATTGTCCAAACTCGCGAGTAGTCACGAACGAGGTTCTCGTTTCGTTACACAAACTGTTGTACACAATCTTATTTAACCGCTTCATTTAATATCTGTATCCTTACATCGCATCGTTTTTCTCCCAATCATATTATATTGTAGCAGCTTTCCGCTAGATGGTGTACAAAAGAAACGCACGGCGCTCCAGATATTTTTGAAAAAGTTCCAGTTTAATGGTGTTTAGAAATATAAGATGATACTGATGGAGAATGTTTGTTCAGTCCTCGGGCAGATCTGAGTGAATGTTCCTTTAATAACAGACGGTATACCTACTTACATTGTGTTCCGTGCCGAACAAACAATCGACAGCTAAGTATTTCTATATGGAGTTCACTTGACTCCGTCTGGGCACGAGTTGGCAACAACGACTCCCAACTGCGCCGTCCGCGTCTAGAACATTTGCATGATAAATGTACGTAATATTTCAAATTGAAGTTATTACCATTACGGGTTATTAATCTAACAATAAAGTAGGTTTCTGCTATTTGAACAAGATACTTAATATCAGGACTTCAATTTATTTGTGTAATAGGAAACGGCATGCTAAAGTTTTGCTTGAGATCTTACAGCGCACAACATTGTAATTAATAGTTTAAAGTTTTGCTTTTGTACGTTAACCTTAGGTGTATTTCGTTAGGCAGTTTATTACTATAATGGCTGATTTTTGCATCGCCAGATAACTTTTATTCGTGGAATAAAATTGACGTTTGACAGTTTTTCTATGAAATAACTGTCAAGATTTTCAAAATTATTCCTCGAATAACGTTATCAGATGATTGAAAAACCAGCCATTAATTAAACTTGGTAACCACTAGGCCTAACAAAAGCAGGGAAAAAATGTGTTGGAATTTCCATCGACCGCTTTTGTCTTAATCATAAAGGATAATAATAAGGATAGTAATCTTACCTACCGTGGTTGAACTAAGTAATTATAAAAAAAAAAAAAAAACCGGGTTTCAACAACTACATCATTAAATCGATGTTACATAGCCCTTATTAAAACTTGTTGTAGACATGCTTCCCCGTGCATGTTCAACAGCTATCGTGTAATATAGCACTAGGTCTTTCGCTTTGTATTTTTATTTTTATTTTGACTCTTTTGTCTCACTGAAGGGCAAAAACACCTCTCTCTTCATTCCACTCTCTTTCTTGAGCTAGTGTGGACCAATCCTGTCTGTTTACGTCAAGCTCGTCCTACTCTCGTTAGTGGTACAGTTAGCACATAATCCGTTCTATGTTCATTAAGAATCTTAATATAAGACTAATTATAGCTAAATCTTTTAGAAAACGTTAAGTTCGTTACACACAATGACCACGAGACGTCTCAAAACTGCGAGTAAATATGATATTTGAATAGCTCGGTAGGCATTAAAGTCGCGATGTACGCCAGCAGGCGGTAATTTCCGTTATCTGGCTGCCGCCGCATTCGCGCACAGGAGGTTCGTTAAAATGCAGCCCGCCCGGATGCGAAACGCCAATGTGCTCTAACACGACACACACGAGCTGAAAAAAAAACTCGACTATTCAGCACTTTTTAATTTTAAAACTGCGCTTTTTCGCTCGCATTGTACTTTTCATGCGTCATTATGGTTTCCCTATTCAATACTGCAGTTTAGATTTAGTTTGAAAACAACGTATGCCTGTTAGCTATTTTTAATTTTCCTTTACTATTCACACAGCTACAATATGTAGATACATTATTGAATATTAGGTACATACTGTACTTACCTAATATTCATTAAAACTATGATATAAGAATATGTAATAGCTGCAAGCTGGAAATAAGTGCCAACCAACAGGTCCAGTGCACATGGTAAAACATCACCAAAGCAGTCAATCCAAACTCGGGCATTTCCTACATCTCCCAGCGAAGAGGAAAAAACAAAGACATTAATATATATTAGGGTTGTAAATCTAACAAGAACTCCGTTGATAAATAAATCTCAGAATAGCGCTATAGAAAAGAGTTTGGTGTCAGCGTTTGGTATTTATTCCGCCACGAACGGGTCGGTCGAGTCGAGACGTGGTCCGCTACGTATTTTTCTTCCCAACTTCGACGGCAAAACTTGGGATTTATCATGAATAATTTAAAATATCATGTACATCTTGTGGAATATTCCAGCATTGTGACATTGGGGAGCAGCATCGTCAGTCTATTGATTATATTCTTTTTACCCGTAGAGCGACACATAGAATTATATATTTTAACTCAATCGCTACGACTGATCTGGATTATAAATCTCGATAAATCGTGCTATCGTATTCGAGACACGTACGGCATTGCGACTATGTGCCTGAGTTAATGCCCATGGTGAAGCGTGGTAATATTTTGTTAAAAGACGTGAAATAGTATCAGTTCCTTTCACGGACATTCTACGATTGCTTTATAGTCCGATACTGTTTTGAAAACAAAAAGATGTGAAGTATAATCTCTGGGATAGAACACAATTTGAAAGATCATCTTGCACAAGACTGACTCACGCACTTCGAAGATTTCATAACATGCGGTAATTCACGTTTTGCAATGTCGGTTGGAGACTGACGACAGCTGTCAGATAAACTCTGCACAATGGCAAGATGGTGACGATGTAAATATTGCCAATGTGAGCGGAAATACACGAGACTGGTTCAGGAAGATAGCATAAACCAGAGCAGTGGGTGAATGTAGGCTGAATAGTTGAATACCGAATGCATAAATCGAAAATCTAGTATCGGGACGGCGAACCGAAAAACGGAGCGTGGGACGTCCCCGTTATGGCGTATGATTTTAAAGTCGCGTGGAGCTTATTTTGAAAGCCAATTTGTCCAGGTCCAGCAGCTACTACATTACCTACAAGATTTTGATTTTCGATTAATTTTTCAGTTTATCGGCTTAGTGAATTGCTTCAGCATTTGTGGTTGGAATTTCTCGTGTAAGGGTTTCTTTTCTCATTATCTTTCCTGTTTGTAGCCTCTTATTGGGTCTGCGCCGAAATAATGGAGATAGTTAGGTACTTGTTTACCTTGAGACTTAATGAATATGATAATGATTTATTTTAATAATAAGATTCTCTGAGACTTATTATATATCACCTTTAACAAGTACCGTTAAGTTGGCCTTCAAACGTAATAGTAGGTATTGGTGTTTCTATAGCATTAAAGTTGTCAAAAAATAAAAGGCCCGTTTTGACATTTGAGAATGCGTTCTTGACACCTGTCAGTTTCATACAAACGAATACGTGTTTTGCGAATTTGATCTTTATTAACTACTAGAACTGTCAATGTCAAAACGGGCCTTTTATTTTTTGACAACTTTAACTGCTGTGGCAAGTATCTACCCTTCAAACTGACATTCCATCTACTCGATAAAATTCATTCATTTATTCACTGACTGACAACGCACAGCCTAAGCTTCTGGGTGTAGAAACATGATATTTAGCCCAAAAGTTCCTTATCAATTATCATAGAACAAAATTTGTTGTTTATGATGTTAGTAATATAGTCCTGAGAGGTTGTTAAAGTTTTACCAATAACGAAAGTGAGCACTAAGGAAGGATTTTTGAAAATTAATCCCCGAATGAAGTTAAATATAGAATGAAAGTTTGTATGGCAGATCGTCATTTTCGTCGATGTGAAATCCCATCGGGCGCAAGCGGCTTGTAACTGAATAAGGTATTATAAATTAACTTTGTCCCGTTTACCAGGTCACGTAGGTGGTTGCGGTATCACAGACGAGGTGGTGCAATGGATGGAGCGCATCCAGAACTCTGGTGTGGACGACGAGCCGCAGACGTCACCGGTGCCTGCACCGACACCGTCGCCGTCGCCGTCGCCGCCGTCTCTTGGACACCACGCGCCCGCCTCCCAGCCTCCGCACCCCAACAGCTTGCGTGATGATGAGCCCAGGTAAACTACGTCACTGAAATACACATACGTGCTGAGCACTCCTGTAAGTGACAAGTTCACCTTAATCCAAACACTCCGAAATTAGTTACAGTTTGTGTATAGTGATTAATACTTTGGAGAGCCTTAATTTAAATATAATAAATAAATAAATACACAGCCCGTTCCAACATGGCCCGCACTAACAAAAGTATAGCCCGTTCTGACCCGCCCGGACCCAACATAGCCCGACTTAACTTTGCCATTAATATGATATGAACTTATCATGCATGCATGCTTAAGCGCCAGGGTAAACCGCGAAATTCGAAGTTTCTTACGTTTTTTGCAATTTACAGGTCAATATTAGGTTGTACGAGGGTGAATCAAAAAATTCTTGGAATCAATATTAAAAAATGCAAAGATTTAAACATTTTTTTTTATTTTTCTACATAATCTCCCTCCAATGCAATGCATTTAGAATAACGCGTTTCTCTTCCTTATTCCTTGTGAAAAAAAAATTATTTTCTTAACTCTCGAAAAACTCCTCTACGGCAGCCATAACGCGTCATTATCGTAAAAGTTTGTTCCACGAATGTCCTTTTTTAATTTTGGGAATTGGTGAAAATCACTTGGGGCTAAGTCCGGAGAATATGGTGGGTGGTCAAGGAGATTGAAGCCTGCACAGCGGATTGCGTGAGCGCAACTTCCGATCGATGAGCAGGAGCGTTATCTTGAAGAAACAACATGCCCAACGATAGTTTTCCACGACGTTTTTCTTTAATCGCTTCACGCACCTTCGGGATGAAATTTGCATAATAGAGACCAGTAATCTTCTGGCCTTTTGGCATGTAATCAATAAAAAGGATTCCTTCACTATCCCAGAACACTGAGGCCATAACTTTGCCAGCGGTAGGAGCAACTCGAAATTTCTTAATAGATTGAGAGGATGGTCGTTTCCAAGACATGCTTGTCTCTTAGTTTCAGGATCGAAAAGATGGACCCACGTTTCATTCATGGTGACAAGGCGACGGCAAAAATTATACGAATCACGCTGGAACATTTCAAGATTACGCTTAGAAATTTCCAAACGTCGCTTTTTGTTTTCGTCGGTTGGCATTCGTGGCACCCATCTTGCCGACACTTTTTTGAATTGAACCCTACCAAATGATATCTTTAGGATCTCAGCTATATGTTTTATAGTTATTCTTCTGTCTTCCAAAACCAGATTCTCAAACTTTTTGACATTTTCTTCCGTAACGGAGGTTGAAGGCCGCCCAGAACGCGGGTGATCTTTACAGCTTGATCTACCTCTTTTAAATTCAGCCACCCAGTACGCAACCGTAGAATAGGGTACAGCATCATCCCCTAATATCTGCTGAATGTCCGAAAAAAATTCCTTCGTAGACATTTTTTTCAAACCGAGAACACTTTTATCCATAATTTTGGGTTTTTAGCAACTCGTTGCACAAAACAATTTATTACGTGCGAACTGACAAAAACAAGTGACAGTTTGCATAAATATTGTGTGATTGACACTCTTTAATTTGAATATCGAACTTCTCCCAAAAAGGTTTTATAAGTATGTATGCAATTCTAAGAACTTTTTGATTCACCCTCGTATGCTGATCAAAATATGATTCGCGTACGTACAGTATTTATTTGTGGTAACCAAGGGTATAAACACGCTGTGAATGTGTGCGTGGAGACAACGTAACACACACACACTTTCTTGACCTGAAGATTTGAATTCGCGGTCAACCTTAACGCATCCCCTTTAATTACATTTGTTTACAGGCAAATTGAAATGTTTTTTCTCTGCACAGTTATTAGTTAGTTTACCAATGATCATGACTCTATTTTTGGGGTCGAATGCTTGATAGTTTTTTATCAAATGAGGATGCAACTGATAAGTTTTCTGGTGTGCTGCCTGTGGCTATGAGTCATATCTTGCAAGTCCTGTTGTTTATGGCACTAAATTAGTTCTGTTCATTGAATAGACTAGTTGGTGAGACGTAAATTTTACGATAAACTCATTTTGAAATGTTAAAGTTGAAGCTCTTTTATCAAAGTTATTTCATCTAAGTTTACGGGTGTTTGTTTTCGTGCAATTCGACATAAATATTTTACGGCATGTTATAATAAAGCTATTAAATAAATAGTTTATTTTAACTTCAGCGATAAATGAAATATTAACCTTCTTTCTTATGCACGTTATATTTACTTCGATTAATCATAGACAAATGAGAACTCCTTTCTTATTGTAATTAACTTTACTATCACTTTTTTTCCTTTGCTGCAAAGTGAGTACGCTTAAAAGTTAATCTCCATGAAACCTCGTTTTACTTTCATTTTATTGCCAAGAAGATAAAAGTGTAATTAGCAAACTTCATTGTTAGTAGAACTAATATTATCGAAAAGATATCAGTAACGAAAACTTAGTTTTTAAAGAAGCAAGCCAACCCCAAAAATAATTTGTTTAGAATGACGGTAAGCAACATAAATTGTAATTTTGTGACGCAGGCCCGTCGCTGACACATTTTTATTTGTGTACCCTACAGCAAAAAGTTTAAAACCTTTTTTTTATTACCCACATGGGCTGACACATGCCACACGTGGAACGGAGCCGGGGCAAAAAATCTAGTTTAACCGCGCCCAATTAAGTGCTGCTACACGACCGAACTCGGTTCGTAAGCGAAGTGGTTTATTCTTTATTCTTAACTAGCTGCGTCCCGCGGTTACTCGCGGGAATATCTATATAAAACGTATCATCCAAATCTGTCAAGACGTTACAAATAAACATACAAAAAATCCAATCTTTCTCTTTATAATAATATTAGTTTAGACTAGCGACCCGCCCCTGCTTCGAAAGATTCTTACGAGTTGACAAAACATCGATATTTCTTTCCTGTATGTACGTTTAAAAGTAATGTGTTAGACACAGACACCTTCCGCAATAAATTCTCTAAATTATGGCGAAAAATGCATAAAAATCCGTTGCGTAGTTTAGAAGAACAACGAGATGACACTGACATACAGACACGAAAAGCGACTTTGATTTATAATAATGTATAGATTCTACAAGAGGATCTATCAGTATTATTACCGGTTTATTGGTACGGTAGGTCAATAGGTTGATGGGTTACTGTGGGAAATGATCTAGATACCTGTCGTGGGTTTGTTTTGGCTCGGGTTTTTCGTGTCTGAGGTTGCGTGATTGCAAGTTGGTTGGCTTCTCCTTTTTCAATCCGAGCTTTCCTGTCGTGCTGCTGAGTTTTAAAAAGGAAGTAGAAACAATGGTTTTATTCTATTAAAGGGAGTTTTATAAGTATTAGAAATTAGAACTACAGGGTTAGTTTTCAAAGACCAGTCAAATTTAAGGGTGTGGTATAGATTTGGTTGGTCTTTGAAAATAAACCCTGTATAACGCTGTGATGCAGTTTGATGCTCATAACAGTGCAAGTGGTAACGGCCGCGATCGACTTACGAGTTACTTGGTCGTAGGTTCGAACCCTGACAGGGGGTTTACTTTGTGTAAAACGGAGAAGGAAACATCGTGAGGAAACCGGCATGTCGTAGAACCAAAAATTCGAAGACATGTGATACTGTGAACTGGGCCCGCGTGGTGGATTACGGGCTACGGCCCACCTACTCTCACCAAGATTATGCTTGCAAAAGTGTATACCGTTTATCCAGCGGCAGGCGAATTACATACTCCTAAAAAGCTCTTGGATGAAGAGTTTCAATTATTTATTTGTATCATCTCTATTCTAGTCTTATTTATAAATCTAAACCATCATACTTTTGTTCCAGATACTGGGACACGCACCATTACAACAAATACTCGCGAGCGGCGAACACCGGCGAGCATACGCGTTCGCGACGAGCGACCTTCGACAAGCGAAACACTTGCTCGCTCTTCATACAGACCGACCCGCTAATATGGAGACATGTTAGGGAAGGATTCCCGGACGTAAGTTATTCTATTCTGTTTTCATTCGTTGTTGCAAGTTTCTACAAACATTCAAATAGGTAGGACATTCCCGCGACCCCCGGCGTAGGTGTGAGATGGAACACCGGGGTGGTGCTTAACCAGTAAGAGTCTGACAGACCTTGCCGCCCACCCCAGGGCGGCGATATCCATGAGTATTATCCACCAAGGGAATAAAAAAAATGGTTGGACATTCTTGATCGATGTCAAACCTAAGTCATTGCAATGTAACTCTCATCTCGGTAAGATAAGGTATAAATTAGAATTACTGCCGAGAGTTTTATCAAACTCACGGCAACCAGCCTACGTTATACTTTATTACAATGAGATAAGAGTTACATTGCAGTGACTTTCTACTGGTTTAACGTCATTCAAATTTGACTCGCCTTTAGATTGAGACGTTCATATAAGTCTTTCTATCGTTACAATAAACTTTTGAGTGTTGAATAAAACTTGAGGGCGATTTAAAATCCATAAAATACAACTTTAACGCTCCATTTTGTTTGCCGTTAAATCTAGCGATATCGATGTAATCGTTAGCTCTGGAAAAGAATCGATAATCGAATTACGATAACTTTTAATTGTGACGGTATGCCTCAGAACAGATTAGCCTCAGCTCTAAAATAACCATTTATTTGCTATTTGTGATGGTAATAAACAATATATAATTTTGTGGATAGGTATAACAAACACTGAAGTCACTATTGGTAGCACATGTGTTGAGTGAGGCAGATTATAATATAAGAACTAGCTTCACCTCGCGACTTCGTCCGCGTGAAATTTCTTGTACCCCAGACTCACCCCGTCGCATCGTATCGCATCGTATCGCATCGCCTGTCCGCGATATTACTTCATTTTTGCGTAGCGTTCTGTCTTACTTTTTGCTTAGCTCCTAGCGTGAGCGTTGGACTATCCAATGCAAAAATATTTTTTCAAATCCGACCGGCAGTTACAGAGATTAGTGCGATCATCACAAAAAATAAAACAAATTCTTCAGCTTTATTATAAGTATACATTAACAGGAGTCACAGAAAGCGAAAAATCTCTAAAATGAAATTTTGTTGTGAACACTACGATCAAATGACCTACACCTACCTACGCGTACTATCGCCAAAATCTATATCTGACCACCGTAAGGACTTTTCCTGCTTGCAGCGCATTATTGGTCGACCTAAAAAGGATCCTCTTTTGTTTTACTTACGAACGTAGCTGTGGTCATCGTGTCCACGGGATTTTGTTTTCAAAATGTTCAGATATAGGTTTTGGCGACAGTACCTCACCTTGAGAAACCCTGCATCACAGTAGAGAAGCAATCGCCCTCGTGACGATCGGTCGCGAAACATGCTCGCACACACAGACCCGCTAATATGACGACACGTTAGGGAGGGATTCCCGGACGTAAGTCATCATTCGTTTTCCGTCCGCACTTCGCTCATCATTTCACGGTACATTTTCGTATGTTAATGTCCCCGAAAAAGAGTTTCCTTTGTGACGAGGAGTATATCATGAGTCATCATAATTAGCCTATATTCTTCCTACTGCTGGGACACGAGCCTCCTCTCTTCGAGAGGGAGTGGAGTATAATCTACCACGCGGGCCCAGTGCGGATTGGTAGATGTCACATGTCTTCGAAATTTTGGTTCTAGGACATGCCGGTTTCCTTACGGTGTTTTCCTTCACCGTTTTGAGAGCAGCGGTGATGAAATTATTTACACAGGCGCTTTGCCTGTCTGGGTTCGAACCTACGACCAACAACTCATAAATCGCGGCCATAACCACTGGGCCACCATCACTGCTCTCTCTGTATCTCAACAGTAAGAAACCTTATCCTAGTCACGGTGGCATATTAGAAATTATGTTTGTGCAATGTTCTCATAATGGGGAAGGTGGGTCAAAACTAATTTTAAAAGGCGTGACCACAGCTACGAGTAGGTCCCTACGGCCTATAATAAATTAGACATTTCGTTCATTCATTCTGTTTCGTGTTCATTCATGAGTTTGGTTTTATTATACTATTTTGTTATTTGATTCAATCTTTTAACCCTTCATATGACGTAGATCCACGCGAGACACAATGGCTTTTTAATTGTGTCTGTAATTACGGCATTCAACAGGTTAAATCAATATTTATTCGATATGGAAAGTGTCAGAATTAGAAACCTTACATACTTACTTATTGCTTATTTCTTTCGTAATAACTTACTTCAAAATATTTCCGATATAACCTCGAACCCTGTTTAATTTAAAAAAATCTACGAATAGCTTGTAGCCACAATATTCTAAGTTTAGGGTCTTTGCAAAATGGTAGACTCCAATTTCCGATTTTCCACCACGCCTTGGTTTATTGACGTGTTTTTGGAACCAGCTACGACAACGCCATTTTGACAGTTCCCTTCCCCATCGTATTACTAGGAAAAAACTCCGTAAACTTATACCAGGAATATGAGAAATATATAAACTAACTTTGAATGTAATCCTTAATAATATTAGCGCATGACCTCATTAACCCCAATATGCACTGATCAAACGATGTTGCGCATTCGCACCACTTACGCACGCACGGATATGCCTTGACTTATAAAAACATGCATCGGCCCGCTTGACGCTAAGCAACGAATTTATTCATTTGTTTCTTAGTTAATATTCGAGTTATCAGTATTCTGATTACACACTTCCATTATATCTATAGTTTGACCGAAACTGCTGTACCGCGCCTTAGGAATACGCGGCGAGGCGGGGGGCGGGACGCCGTGAGCGATGACGAATGAGCGGCCTGCACTGCCCCCCCGTGAGCCGCGCACATACCGAAGGCGCGGTACAGCGGTTTTGGTCAAACTATAGCTGCTGTTGCTGATTTTGCTGCCATTTTTCCGTTTTTTGTTTTCCGGTTAGGTAGCTTGTTTCTCTTTTTCCCCCTATTGTCCCATAAACGTGCAAGATGCACAGGATAGGTCGGTGTGGCGGCGCTTGGGAGAGGCGTGAGCCTTGCAGTAGATAACTTTCGGCTGAAATGATTATGATAATTGCCCAATAGAGGAAAGACTACTTAAATAAAAACAGTACTGGGTCCCAGTCTCCCCCATTCTTTACTTCTTTGTATGTCGCTAGTCCGGCCCATATTTAAATCAAGCAACATGATCCCTGCGTCTGCGCCTTGTGATTTAGCATGGATTTACAAAGCAGCGTCAAATCAGTCGTATGACTCATAGTGACTTATTTAAAAGGTGGTAATTCCCTTTTGTTAAGAATATTTTTTACAGACGAAATGTGGGTGTTCTATAGGTACTGTCGCCAAAACCTATATCTGATCATTTAGAAAACAAAATCCCTTGCACATGACGACCACAGCTGCGTCCGTAAGTAAAACAAGAGAGGATCCTTTTAAGGTCGACTAATAATATGCGCTGCATGCGCTTACGGTGGTCAGATATAGATTTTGGCGATAGTACACCTCCGCCTAACCCTTCGGGGATACAGGCGTGAAGTTATGTTAATTTTATTATATTTAAACTTGCGACCCGCCCCTGCTTAGTACGGTTTTTACGACTTGATGAAACATCGAGAATTTTGTGCTATGTCTAAGTTAAATATTAATGTACTAGCTGCGCCCCGCGGTTTCACCCGCATACGTTTCGATCCCGTGGGAATATCGGGCTAAAAATTATCCTATATGTTAATCCTGGTTATAACCCATCTGTGTGCCAAATTTCATCCAAATCAGTTGAATAGTTTTTGCGTGAAAGAGTAACAAACATCCATCCATCCGTACAAACTTTCACGTTTATAATATTAGTAGGATTATGCCACTGACCTATTTATACAAGTACGCTGGACCTCATACTATCGATGACAAAATGAAAACATTTGATTTTCGCCATTTTGGCGCTGATAACAACGTGAGCGTCCTGGGAACTAATATTTTTGATAGTAAGTTTTACCATATGAGCATACTCTCATGATGAAAATGTTCTAAATATCTCGTAGTGAACACAAAAAAAGTCTTATTCCACGATTTAGACCTAAATCATCAGAGACGTACCAAAACAACACGACGGCCATTTGCAACAGTGTGTCAATTTTAGTTCCTGAGACGCTCGAGCTTTGAATCGCCACAAAAACAACTGTGATTTCGTATACTATATTTAGTCCAGCGTACTTGTTTACTAAAGGTCAGAGTATTATGCACATAAAGTTTTCGTAATAAATTCTCTAAATGATGGTGAAAACCGCATCAAATTTCGTTACGTGGTTTAGAAGAACAACGCGGTCACACAGACAGACACAACAAGCGATTTTAATTTATAATATGTACTATCTGCGCCCCGCCGTTTTACCCGCATAAGTTTCGATCTCGTGGGAATATCGGCATAAAAAGTATCCTGTGTTAATCCTGGTTATAAACTATCTGTGTGCCAAATTTCATCCAAATCCCTTCAGTCGTTTTTGCGTGAAAGAGTAACAAAAATCCATCCATACATCCATACAAACTTTCGCGTTTATATTAGTAGTAATATGTATTGAAATAGGTACATTTATTTCCAGCATCGGGACCCCAGCAAGAAGAGTGAGGTTGACATGAAGACCCGTGAGGAGATTCTGTCGCTGATATCACACCACGTCACCGCCGTAAACTACATCTACAGTTACACCAAGTTCGACGGACGACTCGAACATAGAAACATTAAGTTTGAAGTGCAGAGAATCAAGGTTAGTGCAACTTTTATTTTTACCTACTAGAGGTTGGTCGCGGTTTTACGGTCGGTGTTTTTCTTTTTTTTTTAATTTTCCCCACACTAGTAATTTCTCCTGTATCGTGGGCGCGTTTCCAAACATTTAAACTTCTGATCTGGCTGTTTGTGTATGTGACACAAACAGCCAGACCCGTAACAACTACTTGTAGGTCATACAAATATGAATTACCTGGATAAATATAATTTATTATATATTTTTTTTTATGTGTGCTAAATTCTATCAAAATCATTTTGGCCGTTTATGCGTGATGGAGTAATAAACATCTCGCATAATAACGCATTTTATAGATAACTAGCTGCGCCCCGCGGTTTCACCCGCATAAGTTTCGATCCCGCGGGAATATTGGGATAAAAGTATCCTATGTGTTAATCCTGGTTATAAACTATCTGTGTGCCAAATTTAATCCAAATCCGTTCAGCCGTTTGAGCGCGAGGAAGTAACAAACATACAAACACACACACACTCACTCACAAACTTTCGCCTTTATAATATTAGTGTGACTAGCTTCTGCCCGCGACTTCGTCCGCGTTAAATTTCTTGTTCCGCCGACGCACCCCGTCGTATCGCATCGCCTGCCCGCGTTATTACTTCGTTTTCGCTTAGCGTTCCTTCTGACTTTTTTTTCTTTTTGGTCGGATTCCAAGGGTCCTGACGTGATGTTAAATAGCCTATAGCCTTCCTCAAAAAATAGGCTATAAAATGCAAAACGAACTTTTCAAATCCGACCGGTAGTTTCAGATATTAACGCGTTCAAACAAACAAAACTGTTCAGCTTTATTATTAGTATAGATATAGGTATAATGAATAAGGGCATTGCTTCTTGGGTATCCATGAGCTTAGTGTGTTGCACTGTGCAGGAAAAGCCCTCTACTGATTGGCTATGGTTTCAAGGGCATAGTCGAAAATCCTTGTAACTCCTCCATTTAAGTTTAATGACAGGCGAATTTACGCCGATAGTCAATGGATAGGATCCAAAATCAAAACCTATCCGCTCTTCAATTTTCCTCCCCAATACTGAATTTTTATTGTGTAACGACCATAATACTTCGACAAGGGAATCAATTTTTGGAGGGATACGGCGGAACACAGAAATAAGATCAAGAAACCTGCTAGTGAGATTTACAAAAAAACACTGGCAGTAAAACGCTGACAGTAGCAAGACCTACGACGCAGACATTGAAAACAGCACCATTTAATTTAGCAGAGCAAGGACATAGAAAAGAGCCGAGAAAGCAGTTGAAACTCCGCCATAAGATTCACAGGTGAAGCTCGCGGCACCTGGCCGCGACGTCGTTAAAAGATGCCCCTCCATAGACAAATATCACCCATCTCTCCACTAGTCCAATGCTTACTCTAGGATGCATATCCGGTAGGCTCTTAAATCCTACCCTTTCCTACGGGCACGTCTTCCCGACCATTACCGTGCCCCCCGGTCTACTCCTTGATATGCAATGGTCGCTGTAGCACCATGAACGTGAGGCTACAGGAGCTAGTGCGAATCTTGGGGTTCATTCGATTAATCGAGACTGGTTTAACCACGCTGGGATCGGTGCATTTCATTCATTCATTCATGTAACGATCATAATAAACAAGCCGATTTAAATAACACTATCGCTTGATGAAATCCGAAAAGGTATAGACTTACGTGACCACACATTGTCCGATTTCGGATGTGGTCAGGTCACTACAGCTCAGATAGCTATTTCCTGTTTTTAGAGAACAGATACATGCGGCATTGGTATTAAATGTCTGCTGGCAAAAGGCATTTGTTTTACTTTATGTATTTATGAAAGTCCAATAAAAAAGGGCTGGATCGAGGTGGCTCTGGAAAAGGATGCCTGGAAAAATTTGAGGGGAGGGCTTTGTTCAGCAGTAGGCTAACGAAAAAAAAAAAGTTTAAAAGTTCTGCTTATTTATAAAGACATTTCTACCAGCAGACCTGCAACCTGCACCGGGAAGAATAAAAATAACCAGTACTTATTTCTTCTTGATTTATAAGCAGAAGATTAGCTTCTTAAGAGCATAATATATATTATGTTGCTATGCGCTATTATCGTTCGTTCGTAGGAACTCGTGGCTAAGTAATACAGCTGCACGGGTCGATCGATCAGGTTAAGCTACGCTTGCCGCGGTTGGTCCGTGGATGGGTGGCCATCTTTACGTACCGAGACCCCTCCGTGCCTCGAAAAGCACGTTAAGCCGTTGGTCCCGGCTGTCATTCGTGGATCTTTGACAGTCGTTACGGGTCGTCAGAAGCCCGAAAGTCTGACAACCAGTCTTACCAAGGGGTTTTACCCAGTAACTGGGTTGTGGAGTTCAGATAGGCAGTGGCTCCTTGTAAAATACTGGTATTCAGCTGCATCCGGTTGGACTGGAAGCCGACCCCAGCATAGTTGGGGAAAGGATCGGCAGATGATGATGATGAGATGATTAGCTTCATATGAGCATAACTTAGGTACATTATGTTGCTATGCGCTATTATCGTTAAACTTTATCAAGAAAACTGTGCTTCATTTGTACGATGTACTTCAGTACGATGTCCGACCTAATAGGGCCAGTAGTCAATGGCGTGTGGCAGTGCCTCAATTATATTTCTTAAATCAAAGACCCTTTCGTTAGTGGCTTTTAAGTAAACGTCAGGCGTTATCGTCAATATGGTATGACCGTATGAGTCATATGTTTAATCAAGCGAAAAATTTGATTGGAAACAGAGTTGACCATTACGAATGTTATCGGTTGTTATTTTAGATACGGTTCACATAGGTAATATGGGTCCCAGTAATATGCTTTGCTTTTGGCATAGAAATCTAATATAGTTTTAATAGTTTTTTATTTATTATCATTGTTCCTGTCAACTAAAGCACCTGCTATCTAATCTCTTCACCACCCTTTTTTTTTTTTTTTGAAGGTGGGAAATCATCAGATGACCCCTCCCGCTCTGGGTGGAGCGGAAGGGAGTGTCAGACTCTTACTGACTAAAACCCACCCGTGTTCCTTCCTTAGCCCTTTATGTTCCAGGGCAGCGGTAACCCTTTCGGACGATCCCGCTACCCATCTCTTCACCACCCTTGGTTGACTGGCGTTGGTACCTTTTTGTGCGAAAAGTTTTGATAAATAAATCTATATGCATGTGCCTCTATGTGATCAATTACTTTTGCACTATTTATTTAAACTCATAATATGTATATTTATGTTACGCGCCGCGTGGTGGATTACGGCACATTCTCTCTCAGGCCTGTGTCTCAGCAGTAAGAACGTTTTAGGCTGATAATGCATATTACTCTGACCACTGCATCGAAGTCAGGCTTAGAATCTAAGCCGTCAGGCTATCCTGAAAACAAAATACCTGATTAATATACTATACGATAGTAGTATAATAATAATAAACAAATCATATTAAGCTCAAATTTAACTTTAACCTCAATCAACCAACTCAGCCTATCGCAGTCCACTGTTGGACATAGGCAAATTGAACCTATTGATTTTAATTGAGGTTTTTATGTAAACGCAATTTACAGAGACTGTTAAGGAATACAGTAGGTACAAAATATGTTTTTATCGACACTCGTCAGTTTTGATTCTGTGTAATCAGTAATCACATACCTACGACTGTAGGATGTTTTCAAACAAATGCATAATGTTTTATTGTATTTCTGTAAATGAAATTCCCAGATACTATTATGTCATGCTATATAAATAAGGATTTTCCCACGTGCAATGATTGCAACAAGCAACCCATCTGAATCACTACTAATAATTTACAGAGATTTATTTCATAATATCTATTTATAAATGATAAAAATAAATGTATATGTACTGATTTAAAAATGTGTCATCTGCGAATTCCCCAAACTCGTACACCAGAGGTCGCCTACATTGGACCAGTCGATATAGCGACTCTTGGGGAGGTCTATGTATGTGGAAAACCACATTTTCGGCTGTGAAATGATAATAATGCTAATCTACGAATGAGTTTCTGCAACGAAATAGTTTCAGTTAGGTTAACAAAAAAAGACTACCCCGTGTGGATCATTTAAGTGTTCAACAGCTTTATTCTTCTAAGGCCAGGCTGAGCCTATAAACCCGCCGGGGTAGCGGGATCGTCCGAAAGGGTTACCGCTGCCCTGGTACATAAAGGGCTAAGGAAGGAACACGGGTGGGTTTTAGTCAGTAAAAGTCTGACACTCCCTTCTGCTCCACCCAGAGCGGGAGGAGTCATTTGATGATTTCCCATGCTCAAAAAAAAAAAAAAACCTATAAACCCTGTTTTATAGATAGTAGAGATGCCCCGAAAATTCGTTTTATATTCGGTATTCTTATAATTTTGAGGTATTCGGCCGAATCATTCGGTTGAAATGCCGAATGTATTCGGTTTAATTGATCATTGTAAATCAGCCATTACGGCAAAATAAATTAAAGTAATCCCATATTCTAACAATCATATTTATTAGAAATCGTTTATTGTAAAGTACTCGAACAAAGATATAATTAAACACGGGTAATCAAGTTCAACCTAGCATTAATTATCTATATAAATAAAAATGAATCACCGAAATGTATGTATGCGCATAACTTCCAATCCACTGCACCAAATTGGATAATTCTTTTTTTTTTGTTTGTTATTGTCAGGACAAGGTTTGTATACACAATTGGACCCGGTAGGTGGCGCTGCTTTTTCGAGCAGGACGACGGCTGCCGGGTCCGCTAGTGTAAGATAAAATTAGAACTGCACTAAAATCTGGCACCCGTATTGTGTTTTCGCACGCAATGACAGTGGCGGGGAGCAGCGGGTAGCGGGAGGCGAGGAACCAATCACTCCGTTCACGCGCGGCGCTTTGGAAATCTAGCGTGTAATCGTATGAACTTGTTTGCACGGCAAAACTATGGAACGGGCAACCGAACTATCCGGCAGTATATTCGGTTATTCGGTGAAACCCCTATTCGGCGCATCTCTAATAACTAGCGATCCGCCCCTGCTTCGCACGGTTTTTACGACTTGACAAAACATTGAGATTTCTTTATTCTATGAAAGTTTAGTATGAAGAAGAAGAGTGTCTTTAAAATAGAATATACGTAAGAAATACTCAAATGAGGTGAATACCGCATCACAATTGCGTAGTTTAATTTGAAGAACAACGCTGTCACACAGACAGATACGAAAAGCGACTTTAAATAATAATTATATAATTAAGTATAGATAGAGAATGCTTAATTGATATATTTTACGGTACCTAACTTTTCATAAAGATAAATATTCCAATTATATTGTGTGAGGTCAGAAGTCGGCACGGTTATTAAGATTGCGTTGGGGTTTCCCGTTTTGTGACTATAGAATACGTTTTTGGGAATTCCAAAACATCAAAATGTATTAATCATTCAAACATCCTACTCGTGTAGACATTTGTATGTTATTATTCACTACCTACTGATGAAATACTACTTAGTGAGCTACTAATTAGTTATACTTTGATGATTCATTCGCAAATGTTAACGCTTCCTTATCGTTCTGACTAGTTAACATTTATTCATTTCTAACAGCCCCGACTTACGAGTTGTAGGACGTGAGTTCGAACCCAGGCAGGCGCTTTACTTTGCGTAAATAATTTCATCACCACTGCTCTCAAAACGGTAAAGGAAAACATCGTGAGGAAACCACCAACCAAGCATGTCCTAGAATAAAAAAATCTAAAATATGTGACATCTACCAACCCGCACTGGGTTCGCGTGGTCAAAGCCCACTCCTTCCCGAAGAGAGGAGGCCTGTGTCCCAGCAGTGGGAACATTATAGGTTGATTACGCATTTCTAAGTGTTTTCCTTCCCAACTCAGCCCTTGATAGAATTAACTCCGTCTTGGCGATGATCGCCAACCAGATCACAATCCAGTCTGGATTGCCCTTATATCCGGCAATGCTGCAGCAGACATGTCGCTGCCTTGTGAAATTGTAGTATGTGCTTGTGAGTTTGTCTGTGAGTTATAGGAACGTTTGCAAACGTATCGTGACCGACGCGTAATAGTCATAATAATTAATTTATTTAAATAATAATAATAATAAATTTTCACTTCAAGACATAAACATCAGTGTAGCCCTGGCTCTTGTACTAGGAGGTCCTGTATCACAAGAGCCAGACCTCCCAATTTACAGAGAATATGTCTGTGCTTGTTATCCTGTATGTTTCCTTTTATGTATCTGTTAGTATGAGTCTTGTTACTTAAAATAAAATAATTTTATTTGATTGGTGTCATTTAGTGATTACTATGAGATGACGGTAATATACTTACTTTTTTTATTCGATTTTCCTTGCGTTTTCTTTTGAGATGACTGTTCATAGGGATGTATAGAAGAAGACATACTGTGCCGACCCCTAATGAATTGGGGTAAGGGCAGCACTCCTGCCCTCGTTCCCACCTCCCCATGATGTTAATGTTTATTTCCTTTCTAACCAATACATGTTGTTGACAGATCGACGACGACTCAATGTGCAAAGGCCACGAGTTCGGCAGCGAGACGAATCAGTTCTGTCTAGAGAATATCGATGTATCCAACTTCCTAAACTTACACTCGCTCGGCAACCACGAGGACTTCTGTCTGGCGTATGTGTTCACATACAGAGACTTTACTGGAGGCACACTTGGTAAGTAACAAATATAATATAGGATTAGGTAGGCAAATGTGCCTCGGAAAGCACGTTAAGACATTAGTCCCGGCTGTCATTCGTGCATCTTTGACAGTTATCACATTACATATGTGGAATGGGGATTGTGGGGCAAGTAAAATGATAGAAAACAGTTTATATACAGGCTGATTTTATAAAGACCAGCCAAATTTAAGGATGTGGTACAGACCATCAAACTGAACAACTTTCTCCATGGGACCAACATCGTAATCGCGACTAAAAATTCAGCCGTCTCATACATTTAGGTCGAGTAGGTATTGAAGTTTTCTATGGGACAGTTGATAAAATTTTCGCGATTACGCTATTTGTCCCATGGAGAAAGTTGTTCACTTTGATGGTCTGTACCACATCCTTAAATTTGGCTGGTCTTTAAAAAATCAGTCTGTATATATCTTCTTAATTATAATTTATAAAATCTTCGTCTTTACTCTCCATAAAAAATGACAACCGTTCCCTTCAAGTGCTGATCCGCCATTCTTCCCCCCTCTCTCTCTCACTGTCGTTCCTTCTCTCTCTCATGCGTTACGTTCCATTCATCATAGACTAACATTAAAATACTCATCCTACCCATAGTTGACAAAAGGCTAGGCAGATGATGTTTGATGCTTTATTATCCTTGAGATAATATTTTTTGCATTTTTATAAATCAATATTTAGTTGAACCCGCACCCACAGCCTGTCGACTGACTGTTGAATTATTTGTCAACAGACAAATAAGCTAATTCACTGTCCAATTGTCCAAACTGTCAATGTTATAAAATAGTCATAAGTAATCTATAGTATTATGGATTTACAGTGTCGTTATAAACAGGACCAAGGCTGTGTAATTAAATAATAAATTAAGACGAAGAAAAAATTGACTCTTAATTCAATTTCTATTTTTTAGGTCTAGCCTGGGTAGCGAGTGCAAGCGGCGCTTCGGGCGGTATCTGCGAGAAGTACAAGACGTACACCGAGACCATCGGCGGCATGTACCAGAGTACCAAGCGGTCCCTCAACACCGGCATCATCACGTTCGTCAACTACAACAGTCGAGTGCCGCCCAAAGTCAGTCAGCTGACCTTAGCTCATGAAATCGGGCATAACTTTGGATCGCCGGTAAGTTTCTAGAACTTTTAACGACTGAACTGATTTTCATCAATCACAGGAACCATGGAGCCTTTTAGCGCAGCCGTGAGGCACACTCCGTTGTTGTTAGAAAATTTCCCTTTTTTTATTTATATTTTGTTTGTTTTGTTATAAATAAATGTTATTCTATTCTATTCATCGCGACTAACCTTCAAATCTATTCAATTTAGAATCTCACACAGAACAGTCAATCTAAAATCAACTTACACTACACACCGTTAAAGCAGATGATTGATTAAGTAGTAATACATGTAAAATATCTAAGATTGTGTTGATTCAAATCAAGTATATATAAATGTAGATTAACGTTCCCGTCAATTTGCAATAGGTAACGAATACTTTGTTAAACATTGTGGAGTGATTTGTATAATCGATTCGTATCAACTAGTTGAATACGGTATTCGCCATGATGTTGACATATTTGTGTAACCTATTGCTCTCGACTGACTAATAAAACTAAGCAGTTTCATCTAAGATCGAACGACGGTGGTGATTTAATATTTTGTATTCCCTTAGAGGATGATTCTACCCGTCATACTAACCCGAATAAGGGACTCTGTTCAGCTTTTCTAAGGACAAAAGCTGAGCAGAACTGAATAAGTGTGGTTAGTCCCTTACTCTCTTATTTATTGCATTATGGACTAAATTATCACTGTATATGTAGGCGATTCTGCTTTGTGATTTACAACGCCGATTCTTTATTCACCAGCACGACTACCCCTCCGAGTGCCGTCCAGGCGGCCAACAAGGCAACTTCATAATGTTCGCATCGGCGACCTCTGGCGACCGGCCCAACAACAGCCGGTTCTCGACCTGCAGTGTCGGCAACATCAGTGCCGTGCTCGATGCCGTGAGAGACGGCCGCAAGCGCAACTGTCTCACGGCCAGTGCTGGCGCCTTCTGCGGGAATAAGATCGTGGAAGTTGGGGAGGAGTGTGATTGTGGTAAGTAGTGAGGTCTTTAATGTTATTGGGTAGAAAACCTGATATAGCCACAAAAATCAACAGAATCAGTAAGTAGCCACTGCTGCCTATGTACATCTGAAATACCAGCGGCATCGTAAGATCTGCTGTGGCTAAAATGTCTCACATACGCTTATATTATAATGCATGTAACCGTGAAGCACACTCTTGGTACTGAAGCTATAACTTCTAGAAAGAAGAAGGGCTCTTAGATCTTTTCTTCTTGTGTCTTTTAACCATGAGGATATTCTCATGGATATCATGGAAGAGTATAGTGTTATGTTATGTCTAAAACTCCACCGTAAATCCTGCTACAATAAGTTGGAAATTTGCAGAACACTCTATTTTTAAATGAGTCGCACAAGACAAGACATTCAGTACAAGGATAAATAGTACAGAATAAACCGTGGAGTTTTACAAATTAATCTTATTATTTGAAAATATATTTTTTATTATCCAGGTTACGATGAGAACGAATGCAAGGACCGCTGTTGTTACCCGCGACAGCTGAGTGCCTACGAGCGAGAGAAGAACTACACCGCTAAGGGTTGCACCAGGAAGGCTAACACGCAGTGCAGGTTCGTTACTGAGCATATTTTTTTATATCAAAATAGTAAATGGACGGATGCCTGCCGAATTTTAAATCAGAAATTATGTAAAAATTCTGGCTAATAATAGTTATTTGTTCCCAGTCCGTCCCAAGGCCCATGCTGCCACGCCGGCACGTGCCAGTTCGTGCCGCCCGCGCGCAACCAGACGTGTCGCGAGGCGTCCGAGTGCAGCCACGCGTCCTTCTGCTCGGGCAACTCGGCCGACTGCCCCGAGCCCCGGGCCATGCCCAACCATACCAAGTGTAATAATGGTACGTTGAAAAGTCTTTACATATAATATTGTAGCGGTATCTACAACGCCACATGCGAACAACGCGTCATACTGACGTCACGCAAATCCTGCATCTCGCAAGCAGAGTTTACCGCTCAATTAGCATAGATACAATTTCCCAACATCAATCGTTGGGCAATTGCCCGCCAGACAAAACACCCGTCTGGTCGGAGGATCCTCCCTTTTCTATGGAGGATGAGTGAACTTTACACCCTGTTCCTCATACCTCTATACTGGTGACCCCGGACATGAACGTCAGCGCAGCCTTCGTGCAAACACTTCAGCGTGACGTCATCACCATCACTCCCGCAAGCTTTAGCGGCGAGTCACCCAGCCAGCCAGCATCCACGGCTTCAACGGGTATCCTGACCACCAGCCTGCAGCGTCCGCGCATACCTGATCATCACCCTCAGCCTCATCAGTAACCTCGGCACAGCACACTGCACTTTCGGCCGGTCAACAAGCAGAGCACCCTCTCCTGGTCGACGCAGCAGCCAGCCTCAACCCGGCACTGTACATCCGACGCACTGGAATATAACGCAGCGCCACCCCGACTCACTGGGGACAACTCCGCAGACAGTTCCGACTCACCGTGAACTATGCGGCAACCGGTTCCGACTCACTGGAACCTCAGCTGGCCTGGCAAGCATCGCAAGATACAAGACTCAGTCCACTATCGACCTCCGGTCTCCGGAGGGGAGTGATGTAGCGGTATCTACAACGCCACATGCGAACAACGCGTCATACTGACGTCACGCAAATCCTGCATCTCGCAAGCAGAGTTTACCGCAGAATTAGCTTAGATACAATTTCCCAACATCAATCGTTGGGCAGTTACCCGCCAGACACAACACCCGTCTGGTCGGAGGATCCTCCCTTTTCTATAGAGTATGAGTGAACTTTACACTCTGTTCCTCATACCTCTATAATATACATTTTAATAGTGTCCAGCCCGTATCAGGAACAAGCTGCACGTCAGTGAGGGATGTCCTAAATATAGCAGCTTACACCGCCGTACCCAGTAGGTTCATTGCGTTATTTACGTTGTTGAGCAGACAAATTATTCGAACATTATGAAGTAATGGTATAAACCATTACTTCATAATGTTCGAATAATTTGTCTAATTGTTGCGTAATTTTGAAGGATATTGCCATAAGGCAATATCCTTCAAAATTATTCAGATTGTGATAGAAACTGTGTTATGCAATATTAGGGCTCTGTAATATAACTCTCTCACAATACGTGTAGAAATTAAACTTACTGACAATCTTGTCAGTCTAGTTACTATACACTTTTATTACTAATAATGCAACAATCGTTCCTCCCAACAGGAACACAACTTTGCCTCAGCGGTGAATGCAGCGGCTCCATATGCCTGGCATGGAACATGACAGAATGCTTCCTATCCTCTGCGCCACGTTCGCTCGGCGACGGCGTATCAGCTGTAGTAGACCGACGCGCGCTATGTCAGTTGGCGTGTCAGACCGGACCAAAGCAGGACTCCTGTCAAAGTACCGCGGACTTCGCGCATCGGGTCGGATTGCCGACAGGAGGGATTAGTTTGAGACCAGGATCACCTTGTGATAATTTCCAGGTAAGTTTTTGAAAGTGCTCAATAATCAATCATTTATTCCATAGACCTCCTACCTGTCTAGGTAGGTAGGAAGCATGAGTTGCCTTGAATAATCTGGAAGTCTTTAAACAGTCTCAGGACCCAGGTTGGCCGAAGCAAGGAAAACCTATTCAGGCGGAGACTGATAGACGACTCCGTCTTGAGAGTGTAAACGTGGTGCCGTTCCACAAACGATGGGACACTTAATATTATGTCCTGCGTGTTCTGTCAGCTGCACGTTACAGGAACTGATGGACACTAGTGATGGCGCAAACACGTAGCCGAACAACAGGCGTTTCTGTCGCTACTGTTTTCGACGTTGAGATGGAATCCAAAAACGGATGTCTGATGCAAAACTTTTAAGAGTCCTTCAAACCTCGAATTCAAATAACGCTTAACATATAGTTTAGAAATTCCTAAGTCTTTTATCGCGACAATTAATGTGACTGAGAAAATACGAATTCGGCTGTAAAACTGCTAACAATTCAACTCATCCGTGGTAAAATGGAACAGAATGGCTCGAAAAGAACTCGTATCTATTTTTTACGCTCATCATTTTGGTTACATTTTATAACAAAAATTATATTTATTTCTGTGAACTGGTTCAAAAAATTACACGTCAAAATAAAATTTTGCTTTTAAAACTAGATGAGCTCGGTATTTCCTAACTGACTACTCTGAGAAGAAAGACCAAAACAAACTCAGAGGTCAGTCTCTTTAGACATACTCTTGGTCAGGCCATATGAGGACTATACAGGTTAATGTCTGAAAAGGTCTTTTGAGGAAAGAACCATACAGATTTCAGTGGACTTGTCCTGTCAATGCACGCATTTGTCAATAACCGTGTAGCTCAACTTAAGGAGCCAGCTGCTGGCGTTTTATTTTAAATAAAAGTGAAGTGTCATCCGCAAACAATACTATATCATGATTATCCTTTATGAGGCAAGTCATTAATATAAATAAGAAACAAGAAACGACTAAGAATTGAGGCTTGTGGTACTCCCATTGCTACTATAGATCCGGGAGATCTTTTTCCATTAACGTCAACGCTCTGAATCCTATTACTGAAGTATAAAGCAAAAAGATCCAGGGCGGTGTTCCGGATCCCGTAGTGGCGGAGTTTCCTGAATAAGGGATCATGAAGAACGCAATCGAATGCTATGGACAAATCACAAAAGATGCCCAAAGCATTGCATTTATATTCCTATGCGTTATAAATATGTACTAAAAGTTCAACAACATCAGTAGTTGAACGAACCCTTGTCAAACCAAACTATGTAGCTATTTAATAATTTATGTTTATTAAAGAATCTTTGGAATTGGTCTAAAAATAATTCTTACTAATGTTTACTAAAGTTAGGTAGTACTAAAAGTTTGTTTTCTGTAAATTGGTTTTAAGAAACACTTTTACAGGTTAATTTTTTTTTTTTTTAAACAAGATGAGCTTGGTGTTTCCTAATCTTGTTCAGATCATATTGCAACCATACTGATTAATGTCTGACATGGTTTTTTGAGGAAAGAACCAGACAGGTTTGAGTGGACCTGTCCAGTCATTGCATGCATCGGTCAGAAAAACGTATACCTCAACTATGAACTTATCATCGTATCTAACTACTAACATCAATGATCATTTTTCTATATTTATCCTCAATTCCTTACCTTCCAGGGTTACTGCGACGTCTTCCTCAAATGCCGTGCAGTCGACGCAGAAGGTCCATTAGCCCGTCTCAAGAACCTTCTCCTAAACCGTGCCACCCTACAAACTGTTCAAGCCTGGGTTATAGAACAGTGGTGGGTAGTACTACTGGCTGGCGTCGGGCTGATCGTGTGTATGGGCGCCTTTGTGAAGTGCTGTGCGGTACACACGCCTTCGTCCAACCCGAAGAGACCGCCGGCTAGGTATGTGTAGGTTTTATGTTTTTGTGTTATTGAATTTAGCTTTTGTGGTGGGTTTTCTCGTAAACTTTTGCCAACCTAAAACCTCGAAAAATGAAAATGGAAATGTATGGTGAAGCTGAAGGTTACTCCTTTGTTTATTAATATGGAGGTTAAGGTGTGGATTATCTGGTAATAACACGTAAGTTGGTGTAGTGTGGCAAGCATTTTCGGTGAATATGACACATACACAACTATCTGTTCCTTTTTTTAGCGCTTATTATCCCAGTCTCTTTATAAATCAATATTTGCTTTTTAGATGGAATTATCCTTGGAAATGTATTTTACTTGACTTAATTAGTCATTGTAAAAAACGTGGAAAATGTTGTGAGAAACTGTTTGAAGAATTAACGAAGAAAAAAAGCAATTTTGGATGGACTGTGTGAAAGATGTTATGGCTAGAAAGAGGGTAATTACCGAGATGGCGACTAAAAGAGAAGCATGGAAGAAATAAATTGCGCCGACCGCATATGAATTGGGTCATGGGCAAAAGAATGATGATGGTGATTGTACAAAATTTTCAAAGTCAAAGCATTTATTGCAAATGAAAGGCACGTTTGTACGTCAAATATTACAATAAAATAGATAGGTAGAAAAATTAAAAATCAAACCATAACAGATAACTAATTATGTGATATACCTAGTCTTGCCATAAATATTGTCACGAAGTAAAAAAAATTTTTTTTATTGCAAATAATATTTATTACTTTTACAGTTTGTTAGTTTAATACATAAATATAAAACAATTTAAAATATAAAAAGCTTATTCGAAGTGGTCTCCATTGGCTGCAGTACAGTCCTTTAAACGTTGAGGCCAGTTATCAATAGAAGCACGCACTCTTTCCATGGGAAAATTCTTCACTGCCAATCGTATGGATTGTTTTAGGGACTCCAAATTATCATAGCGCTTAGAGCAAGCCGTACTCTCTAAAACTGACCATAAATCATAATCCAGCGGATTAAGATCGGGACTAGACGACGGCCAGTCTTCAGCTCTGATGAAGTCCGAAACGTTCACTTCCAACCAAGACTGCGTGGACCGAGCTTTATGACCCGGCGCCGAGTCTTGTTGGAAGGACCATACTTGGTTATTGAACATGGTGTTGTTAAGGGGCTTAACTACCTTCTCAAGAATGGTATCTTGATACACTTGTGCCGATGTTCTGATACCTTTTTCACAAAAATATGGCTCAGTCACTCCTTCATAGCTAACACCCCACCAAACCATCACTGAAGTCGGATAATGCCCACGTTGCACTCTGTCGACTAATTGGGAAGCTTCCTTAGAGCTTTGAGCATAAATACGGTCATTTTGTTTGTTAAAATGTTGCTCAATTGTAAAGATTTTCTCATCCGTAAAGAAAATTTTTCTGTGACATCCCTTTACGTACCGCTTCAGTAGTTGTTTCGATTTTACCACCCTATTCTTTTTAAAATTATCAGTTAAAAAATGACCAGCGCGTCTCTTATAGGCTGTAAGTCCTAAGTCATCTTTTAAAATACGCGACATGGTTCTGGGTGTTATCTTCATCTCCCGAGATAAAATCTTTTGCTTTCGGACAGGATTTCTTCGAATTCTTTCCCTTACTGCTTTGACCACCTTTTTCGTACGAACACTACGTGGACGGCCAGATCTTTTTCTGTCACAAACAGAGGAGGTCTCATTGTACCTATTTATAGCTCGGTACACAAACATTTGACTAATACCAAGCGTATGGAGAGTTTTAAAAATTGCATTTGGCTCCATACCAACTTTGTGTAATGCAATCACAGTGATTCGATTCTCTTTATCACCCCACTCCATTTTAATATCGCAAAATATTGTACAATGTATTAGCGCCAAAATTAGAAAACTCAATGAACAATCGTATAAAAATGACAGATTCCAAATTCAAATGTAATATCTTTTTTATTTTTTATTGTAAGTGTATTGATGGCCAGACTGTGTATATGTCGCAGCCAACTAGCTTAATCAAGTATTTAAATTATGTCTATCGCTTGTCGATTTTTTCTTACATAAGTACATAATATTTTATTTAGAATTGGCAAGGCACCAACATAATACTAATCCTTTTAAATAGTTCCCTGCGAGAGTCGCGGCGACGTAGGTTATAAATGGGTATTACAGCTCTCTTTTGCAAACTAAAGATGGATTCAATGTCAGCAGCCCGACCCCATAGTAAAATGTCACACGACATAATGCTGTGAAAGTAGCTGAAATAGACTAAACGCGCGATTTCTACATCTGTTAACTGCCTTATCTTTCTAACAGCCTAAGCGGCTCCCATTGTAATTTCTTTTTTGTTTTGTCATTGTCTATTGTGATTCCTAGGAAAACCGTTTTTATTTTTTTTAATTAAAAACTTTGCCCCACACTAGGAATTACTCCTGTATCGTGGGTGCGTTTACAAACATTTAAACTCATTTACACAAACAGCCAGACCCGGAACAACTACCTGTAGGCAATACAAATATTTGTTCCGTGCGGGAATCGAACCCGCGACACGCAGCGCAACAGTCGATCGCTCAGCCACTGCGCCAACCGTGTAGTCAATAATTTCCAATTTTTCTTCATTCAATATGTGTCGCATTCTAAAATTAGGTCATTTAAATCGAATGCATTTGGTTTTTTTTTCATTTAGTACTAAATTATGTACCGTAAACTAATTTTGGACCTGAAGAATAGAGTTATTCACGGCGTCAAAATTTTGTGACCGTCGATCTATTTTAAAGATTAATGATGTGTCATCTGCAAATAACACCATTGTTAACGCAGCGCCATCTTTGAACACCGGAAGACATTATCACAGCCAATCATGAAGATAGTTCGATCGTTAGTTAGAACCAATAAATCTCTTGTTATAGTCAGGCGTCACACAGTGTTTTCAATAGAACAAGCTAGCTAGTCAAAAATATTTATTGGGTTTGTTTGCTTCGTACGGCTTTCTTATGATGTTTTATGACGGTTTAAGTCCAAAATACACAAATAAAAGAAGGTGGGATCACGGGTTCCAAGAAAACAAAAAATAACAATTGATATTTTGTATATATAATTGAATACGTAAAATAATGCCAATAGAGAAAAGATTAACAACAGTCACAAAATACTTAATAACTAATGACGTAGCTACTAATTATGACAGTGGGACATCATCAATCACTTACCTACCAACAATAATTTTCTTACTTATATACAAACAGATCATAAAACTTAGTATTAACCAAATCAATATATTTCAACTAATAATACACAGCTTAGAAATATATTAGTATAATTTACAACTCTTATTTATTCTACATCACTAAATTCTTCTTCTGAAGAATCTTCTACATCATAATCTGACGTAGTGACATTTTGACTAAAGCTACTAAGACTTACACTAGACCTTATAAAATATTTACAGTTGGGGGTATTATTAAATCTAAAACCTCCGAAGGAAGTTTACTTGTCGGCTTTTTGGGAACTTCTCTAAGACCATTAATTACAGGATCTGTTGTGATTAGTACTATATTAAGTAAATCCCTATTCGTGGCAATACGTGAGCGTTTTCGAGTATTGCGCTCTCGGAATCTTCTACAATCTTTATTGCGAGCTTCCTGAGCTTCCTCAGAAAGCTGCCCGATAGGTAGAAGAGCCGATTTCACAATATCTGCACTGTGTACAAGAATTTTGTGCACGGTTACGGGCATATAATACCAAGAATAGAGATTAGGATACAATTTTTCAAGAAAATTTTCAAAATGGGAAAGTTCTGGGAAACGATCGCGGCGCTTCCCAGAACTTTCCCATTTTTCTGTTAACTTCGATGATAATCTTCCAATTGTCATTTTAATTTCCCTCGCAGACGCATCCGTAATACTTGTAAAATCATTTTTCATTGAAAGAAAGTCGTAAAGTCTACTATTACGGTTCTCTTTGGGATGTTTCTGCCATTCATCAAAAAACTCCATTTTACGAAACCGAGAATTCGGATTCTGAAAAAAAGACAAAAAACAAAGTTGTACTCAAGTGCGCAGGCTAAAATGGGTACCAATTGAAAGATAACTGATGTGGTTATCACATACATAATTTCTAGCTCGGGTACATGAGGGTACAAGTACTTTCTAGTCCAATGAATACAGAAAACTGTCAAAAAATTACATAATTCTTTAAAATTGAGGTATTATAAAAAAAATGGGTTTAAGTAGATTTATATATTAATTATAATTAAAAAGTACATACCTTTAACTTGAAGATCCATCACTAATATTATCCAAAAACTTAAAACTCACAGACATATAATGTTACTTCGGTAATCGCAAAAATGAAACTGATTTGTAACTTTTTCACCCTTTCTTTTTACACTGCCCTAATTGCCTCATTAATGGTTGACATTAGTGCGAAACAATTCTTGGAATTGGGACAATTGGGGTATTGATTAGGGGCCCAGGTAAAAAAATTCGGCAAATTCAACAATGAATTTTGTCTACCTAGCTTGTTCTATTGAAAACACTGTGCGTCAGTCTCATTAACTTGTGTCGTCTCGGTTAGATGGCACTACTTTCCGTATCAATTAAGAAACAATCATGTGTAGATTTTGGCTATGACATTCTATTATCTATGTTAACTTCGAATTGAAATTCTCACTCATTAAACAAACGGTCAAAACGACAGCATCGTTTTTTATTCCAACGCCTCTGAACCCAAAAAACTTCTCCGCCCTGCTGGCGCACTATAAGTCAATAACAACCATATTCGGCTGATTTTGAAGTAATTGGGGTAAATCATTGATGTAAACTAAAAAGAAGAATGGACCCAATATCGATCCTTGAGGAACGCCCATTGCCATTTCAGACCCTAAAGAGTTCACGCCGTTTACTTGAACTTGAAGCTTTCTATCTTTTAGGTATGATTTTAGAAAAGCAAGAGCTATATTCCTAATCCCATAGTGCTCTAGTTTCTGCAGAATAGTTAATAGTTAATAGTTTACGCAATCAAAAGCCTTAGAGAGGTCGCAAACCATTCCAATGGCATCTTGTGCTTCTTCCCAGGCGTTAAAAAAAATCTTTATTAGCGTGACACCGGCGGCGTCAGTTAAAGTAACGTAAAGTTTGATCGAGGATCAACATTTCAAGCACCTTACTGAGAACTGGCAGAATTTTAATTAAAAATTGAAATTTGTATTATTTCATTTGGATGATTATAGAATAGAATATGAAATTGAAATCTTAATATTGTGTACTAATAAAACATTTTTTTTTGCATAACAGGCGTCTATCAGAGACGCTCCGTCGTCCAATGAACACGTTGCGGCGCATGCGCCACGGCAACGCCGCCGTGCGCTCGCCCGCGCGCGCGCCGCCGCGGCCCGGCCACCGCCGCGCGCGCACGCACAAGGGCTACGCGCCGCCGCTCACCTACGCGCACAGGGACCTCGGTGCGTACACATTAGCGAACGCGTCGCCATTACAGGCTGATTATGCTAAGGAATATCAAATACGGGGCGAACTTTGTGCGGAATAAATCAACGAAACTAACCGATCATTTCTTTACAGCGCCAGCCTCGGCGCCGGCGGGCCCGACCGGGCGTCGCGAGCCCTACGCGAACGCGTACCCGCAGTCGTACGAGATGCGGCCCCCGCAGAAGGTCTGACAGTACGAGTACTGCGGCGCGGACGCGGCGCTGGAGCTGGTGGCGCTGGCGCCCGGCGTGCCGCTGCTGCTGGGCTACGTGTACCGCGCCGAGCCCGCGCCGCCCGGCCCGCCCGGAGCGCCGCCCGGCACGGCCGCGCCGCCCGGCCCGCCAGGCCCGCCCGGCCCGCCAGGCCCGCCCGCGACGCGTGCCGAGCCCGGCACGGTGACGGTGGGCTCGCAGACTACCATCACGCTGCACTCGCCCGAGTCGCTAACCGTCACCAACCCGCAGCGGCCTCAGGCTGATATATAAGTTGCTCGCACGCCGTGACAGGCTTCAGTGCGACGTCTCGTGCTACATGTACGGTTCCGACGTCCGCGAGCCGCGTGTGACTGAACAGACCTCCACGAAGTAAGGACGACGTGACAAAATTATTTTGCACCTCCCGCGAGGTGCCACGTTATTTGCTCAATGCGGATTAGTGCGATCGATCCGCTCTCTCTGAGCTCAAAAGTAGATATATTCGCGAGCGACGCGGTGATCTATCAAATTATTATTTTTATACAGAAATAGCAGGGGAACTCTAGGACGGCGCGATGTTCGTGTGAACCAGTGATACTTTTAACTGTTCAGTGTTGCTCCTGTAACCGGACATTTATGTATATTTTTGTATATAAATGGAGAGGTATACAAAGGCTACGATGTAAAAATATCATACGACTATAAACCGGAACGTTCATACCGACTCTAGAGGTAATTGTGAAGTAACTACATTGTTTTACTCGAATCTCCGTAATTGTAATTTTTATATAAAGTTATTTTTAACGTATTTAATGTAACGTAAGTGGAATGTCGAGGTGCCATTATACCGATTTGTATTCCTGTTCCTTTAATCGTTATTTCTTCATTTCTCACTGCATCGTGATAATACATTTATCATAAGTATATTTGATAATTTATTAGTAATGGGCTCAAATACCTACATATTTTCAACAAAAAAAAAAAATGCATTTAGTCTTCCTATGGCGATTAATGTACTTTTGTATTCGTTTTTTTATTTATCCTATTTTAAGTAGAATGTAATGTGAAATTTAACAATATTGCCAAATGATCAAAATGTTATTAGACTGAAATTTTCGTCTTGCTACGATGACGTTTTATAAACTCATTCCTTGTATTATTTGTGACTGTATGAGTTGTGCGTAGTCCGTGAGTGGCTCAGGCAGAGGACACGGCGCAGGCGCGTCGGCCGGTGTACTACAAACTTGCATATCACACACCGCTCCCCTTCCTATACCTGTGAACCAGTATATTTTGAGGTACAGTTCAATTGATCTCTTTGATAGATTATGAGATTATGTTAACAATCATATTGCGTAGTGGTATTATTTTCCGTCGTGCAAGCCAAAGAGCATGATGTAGTATTTTTATTATTTCTATACATTGTAATGTTAAGAATCGGTCGTATAAGTGTACCATATTAATGCCATTTTATTAGTGAATGTCGAAACAATACGCAAGTTCTTGTAATTGTACTATAATACTGTATATTTGTATGTATGTAAACTGAGGGTAATGTTCTGTTGTAGAATGACTTGACCAATCGTGTAACCGACGGACGACATAATGTCCGTCACTAGTAGTACTCAATGGCATTATTTCTCCTAAGTGTAAGCTAGATTACCGTAATAGATTATTTAAATGACAATGTGAATATTTTTAATTAACAAGATGAATGTTACAACATGTGATTTCAAAATAATAAAAAAACAATAAATTTTACATGAACTCAGTGGTTTTTATTTATACACCTATTCCTTTTGCAACAGGATGATTTCATCATCATGAGTTTTGGACTTTCCCGCTATAAAATTATCAATCGTTGGGCTGTCCAACGTCAAACTATTGCCGAACAGTCGGCGTTGAAAATATATTGTCGCATGCTTAATGGAATACTGACTTAACTCAAAAAAGACGGATTTTTGGGAAATCGCAAAAGCAGATCTTGCTATGAGACTTAACCTACTTGTTGATGCATAAAATAAAACTGATTTATATTAATCATGAATGCTTGTATTTTGAACGTCTATGATTAACTATTGATGAGATCTCAGTAAAAAAAAAAACGGAAATCACAACTGACCTATCTACTAATGGGTCAGTGTTCCATTAAGCATGCGTTGTGTAGTCGAGACAAACAGATTGACAATCTATGGTCAATCTTTAGCTCAATTAAATAGAAATCTTGTACCTTCCCAGAATGTTGCAAAATAACTGCGGTTTCCCCTATCCACGATGGCGGTCCCAAACAAGCACCAGATAACTACAGACCTATAACACCAGCTCTGTCTCTAAAATATTACAGAGGATAGTTAACTCTTGCCTTATTTCATTCATTGAGAGACATCTCATCTCTGATAACCAATTTGGTTTCCGAATGAATGGGTCAACGGAGGATGCTGCAACTATCCTTGCCGATTATGTCTCCTCTCAAAATGAGAAAAATGCCTTGCCATCTTCCTTGATCTTGCAATGGCATTCGACACGGTTGCAACTGGCCATCTCCAGAATGGATAGAAATAAGACTAATTTGCCTTGAATGGTTTTTAAACGCTACCTGACAAACAGGAAGCAGTACACGAAAGTCTTACTCTACTTACTTCACTAGTGATCAAATCCCCATTGACTTTCAGAGTTCCACAGGGCGATCTACTTGGTCCCACGCTTTTCATTGTCATATTAACAACATCCTGGAATTATAACTTATGCAAATGACACAGCCGTAATATTTCACAGGAAATCGTGGGAACGTGTATACTGTCTAGTAGTAGAGGGACCACCTTTACATACAAAGATCCCTGTGTCCCGGAAGCCGTCGGTCTCGACCGTCATTCGTAATCCTTGGCAGTCGTTACGGGTTTCCAGAAGCCCGAAAGTTTGACAACCAGTCTTACCAAGCGGTATTTTATTACCCAGTAACTGGGTCGTGGTGGTCGGGTAGGCAGACGGGATATGTAAAATACTGGTATTCAGCTGCAACCGGTTAGACGAAGCCGACCCCAACATAGGAAGACTGCCTAGTCTTTTCCTAACTATGTTGGGGTCGGTCGGAGTTAAATTCCTAGTGGGCCACGTTTTTTTTTTTTAAAAGAAAGAAACGAAATCTCTTATCATCGGCCTAGTCTTTTCTCAACTATGTATTTAGTCTGAACAGGGTTTGTTTAAACTTTTATCACATACTTTTGGAACAGACTATAGGTATTTTGAGATTGCGGGTAGGTACTTTATTAATGTAAAACAAATGTAATATATTATTTAATAGTTTAATAAAGGATATATCTGTATATACAAGGTACAAAAGTATCATAATTACAAGCTAGAACATAAACAGAAGTGTACAAATAGGTAGGTATTAGGAGAATATGTCAATACATTTTATAATAATAAACGCAAAAATATATCTTCATTCGAGTTCTAAAGCAAGGAAAGAGAAATCACATCAGGAAACTGTGCAGAAAACAAACAACATTTTGTGAATAATTCCATTTGCAATAAAGATTAATATTTAAAACAGGGATATTCTGAGGTTATCTCCTGCGGATTTCCTATTGACTCACTTTGTCTGATTCTATTGACTGTGTACCACGATACCACGCATGTTTTTGGAAATCATTAATCTATTAGGTACCTACTATAACTTTAATATATCACTGTCCGTAGATTGTTCCAGCTATCTTAGAAATAGAAGTGTCTTTTTTTCTACAACAAAATAGGTTTATAGCCAAATAATCATATTATACCTAAAGCTAAATGGATAGGTATCTGTTACATATTAAATACTGGAATAGGGAATACATTGATAAAAGTAATAGCACGAGTGTGTCGCTTCGAAAGATTTATGTTGCTTTAGACTGTTAGGCGGAGTCTAAATGATCTTAAGGGGCAGTCTCCACGAGCGAGAGAATCGCGGCGATATTATCGCCGTGCCATCAAATTTTCGCCGCGATGACATCGCCGTGTGGAAACACGTTCTAAGAGTGTATAGAAAGAAGTGCCACGACGATAATATCGCCGCGATTCCTTCGCTCGTGGAGACAGCCCCTAAGAGTTAATTATTTATACTTAATAAAATTTTGAAATAACTATAAACTATTAATAAAACAAATAAAAGCATTGAGGCAATTATATAACTAATTACCTAAACGTATTCTCTAAAGTATCTTTGTGAGTCGTAGCTACGGAATTCATATTTTTATTATTGCCTCTACGGATTGCGTCTCTTACACAATAGGTACTATTTAATTGATAGCTATTAATCTTTGACCAATATTGAACTGTTCTGTTTTCCTTAACTAACGTATATGTTCTCTAATAATAAATCATTACGACTAAAAGAGGCTTAAAAGTAAACAAGTATATTCCGTTTAGTTAAAGAAGGGAGTAGTAGGTATGCCAGTCTCATTAAAGCCAATGTTTCGGGTAATAACTTATGTTTTCGTGTTTCTAATTAGTAAATTAAAGTATTTATGCATATTGTCTGAACATATTAGTGATGAATGTTACATTGTTAGTTTCTTAATTATACTCGTAATATTGGAATTTGTCTATAAAGCGACATAATTATTATGAAATAAAACGTACAGCTAACTTCTCAAAGCATTCTATCTTTCGTCGTCTTTACAAAAATGTTATTAATGCAACGCCACTTGTTCTTGTTTGTATACTTCGTGATAAGCATTACGTATTAGAACATACGGGAAACAAGATTCTAACAAGTCCATCGTCAGGAATGGAGACTCTTGAACAATCAGGTCGAGCAGGAGGTACACTGACTCACGGTTTTTTATTGCTTCCTTGTCAGTCTCTTGCCCGAGTCGAAGCAGAGATGAAGACGCCAAAGCTAAGAACTCCTTCATACGATCTTCAATATCACCCTGTCCACATATTGTGAACAGTGCTCCAAAGATGTGATTTATTGCAGGCGCCATGCAATGAATGTTATTTGCGTGACCTTCTAAGGAAGGCCTGTAGAAAGAACCTTCACTTCGTGCAAGCCTGGGCAAGGACACTGCAACGAATACCATCAACAAACATACAATGAGATGCTCTTCTTCTTCAACATCAGTCTTATTTTGGCGCAGAGCTGATGCCAACGTCGGGTCGACCTTGCAAGCCAAGCCAGCCGCTGAGCACATTTCTGATATGACACGCATCGGGTCCCCACTGGGCAATTGCTGTTGGAAATCCTTAATTGAACTAATCAAGAAAGGAATGCGTCGCTCCAAAACATCTAGAAGTGACTCTTGGGCGATTTGTCTAAAGCTTAAAATGACGCCGATTATTGTCATCCTTTGCAAGACGTTATCTACATGTTGCAACCTTTTAAACTGTTCTCTCATTATTTCAGGTTTATCAAAGTTTGTCCTGAGCATCTGAAGAACTTCCTTGTTTTGTACTACCAACTTTTTAAGTTCTTGGACTTGACTTGCAATGTGCCACATCAATGTTTCACTCAGTAACTTCATGCCATACGGCCCAATGAGTTCAGCTAAAGCGCGAAGCTCATTTATGTCAGAATACTCTTCAGCATTAAATGGGATTGCGCCTTCCACGGTTAAACTAACAAATGCTTTTTGATTCATGGAAAAGCAGATACTGCCGGCGCTAACTCTCCTGAGCAAGATTTCTGAATACCATTGTGTGTAAAGCGAAGCTATTGTCTTCTCTCCGTGGCTGTCTGTGTTTTGTGTTTGTTGTAAAAGGCAATTATTAAATACTCTTGTAATGTCAATATGAACGTAATTTTCGACTGTTTGCAAGACATTCATATACGCGCGAACACTGACTAGTAACTCAGATGGTTTGGCAATTTCACTGGTATCCTGATTGAACATGACCATGCCAACCAATGCTTTCGAAAATCTAGTCTCCAAATGTTGGTGTAAATATTCTCGTGGTGCGAATGTATACTCCCATACATTGACAGTAGCACAATAGTTTATGGCGTAGCAGAGCTCTGTTAAAGCCATGTGTAGCTTGTCCATAGTGGTCAGATCTTCTCTAGTCTTTCTGTAACTCTCAGTGCCTGGCACAACAATTGCGATTGTGTTCTTCTTATTCTTATCCTTCTTCTTCCTGTTCGCCAGGTGCGCGATAGTCTGTGCACAATGCTTCGGCAGTAATTTATCGCTCATTGTACACTGTTCATCACAAATTGTAGTAATAATATTCTTCGCCTCCTTCGCCATCTCGTCCAAGAATATGTTCACAACAGAAAGACTCCTCTCTCTGATGTGGTGTCTCTCCTCTGGACATAACTCATGAGTACAGTTTTGGAAGTGACTGCAAATCAGTGGGAATGCAATGATATAACGATTTTGTGCTGGGAACTCTAAGCACATGTGGAATTGACTTTCAAAGATTTTGCTGTAGAAACAAAAGAGGGACAAATCAGATGTTTCTACCATAATTTCATCAAGATTATCAACCATTTTTGTATGGAAGACCATTTTATCAATGAATTGTGCCAATTCCCTCTGATCTACAAGACTGAATGCCGATTTGGCAACTGATGTATATGTCTGTAACCTGAACCAATCTAGGCGGAATGCTCGGAAATCAAACAGCTCATTGTCTTCAACTTGTTTAACACTTAGATTAGCAGCAGTGCTGCACAATGATGAAAGTATTATATTCTCATCATCAGGATTAACTTGCAAATTCTGTATCATCAAGTTCAGAGCAACAGCATCAAAACCTGACAGATATTGCACATAATATCTTTGCATAACCTGGCTGTACTTCCTCACTAGAGCCCTCAACTCCTCCATGTGGAAAAGAAGTTCTGGCAACTGACGGTCCACCAAATCTTCAGCTGCTTTGCCTTTCACTTTCTGTGGAGGATTGTCATTGTGTCGCAATAACCAAAACACTTCATCTCTTGCATAGCAGAGACCAATGAAAATTAACAAAGCCTTAGGTCCCAACAGTCCTGGTTGATCAGTTAATATGAGACCTAGTTCTTTCAAAGCTGTTCTCAAGAACTTCCTTCTTTCCCTATGTTTGTATCCAGCCTTTTGGACTGCATGGTGATAGCAATCCTTCACTTCAGATATTCTTTTTCCATATCCTTTTATGCCATCAAAGAAACTCTGAATGTAGCTGTGAATATAAATGACTTCATCGCGAAATAGTGCTACAACCCACCCTGACTCTAAGGCACTGACCCACATCTTGTTTGCATGATCTTGTTGCAGCATTTGGTGACAAATGGCAAAGCCAAATATCACCCATCTCTCCAGACACTCTAATGATACATATTCGCAAGACATGGTGTTTGTTTCTGAGGGTTTAAGCAGCTGAGCAGGGTTGCTCACCAAACTCAACTTTTGTTCAGATCTCCAGTGCTCAGCTGTTAGGTTTCTTGCAGGATATACTTGCCAGAGTGAATTAAGTGCACTAGTCAGCACCTTCAGATGTGGTTGAAATTCTTCAGAAAGTTTCTTCAAAGGAGCATCATAATCTAAGATCATTTGGCCCAAGCGAGGGAAACTTTGATCAATCTGATTGTGTACCATTTCATGAGCAGCATTGAATAAGCCTAGTACTGCTTTCCGGTCTTCTACTCTTGACAGTAGAATCATCAGTGAAATGTAAGTGGTGATCAGATCCAGATAATTTTTAGTCAATTCAAAGTTTAAAGTCAGGTCTAATGTGACTTGACATGCATCTAAAATGTTGAGGAGTTCACAAACATTATCTTTAAAATCTAAAAGATCTACAAATGTATAGTAATACAATGAGAGGGATTTGATGATTTCATTTCTGATGTTTGTGATAGCCTGAAGGCCTTTGACATCAATGTTAGGGAATCTTCTAACAATGTTTTTAATAGAGGATTCTAAGGCCTTGTCCGACAGGAAACCTGGTTTAGATTTAGCATCTCCACATGCTTTCTTGATGTTGTAGATTCTAGTCAGCATTCCGATACCTCTGTCATTCAATATGATGAGCTTCTCAGCCAGCTTCTGCTGGCTGATGTGGACTGATCTGGACATGGTCGACATGATTCTAAAAAATAAAAATACATTTAAGACAATAGTTAAATAGTCCAACAGGAAAAGTTATATTTCATACTAAGCTTGAACACCTAACTTTATTTATCTTACTAATAACCTAAATCATTAATGGATATTCATATTGAAACTGAATCAATCAGTAACAGGATGCAGCAAGTAGGCATCCAATAAGTAGGTTCATACCTACTACTTGCACTGATTCCCAGAGGGTCACTAACTATTCAAATAACTTTCAATAGGTGCTGTAATTTCATTCAATTAGTTATTGTGGGCTAGATGTGTTCATTAAAATGATTGTTATAATATGAATAGTTATTGTTTTGCAATTTTAAACAAACTATGAGGAGTGGATTGATCTTTTGTTCTAAACAACCAGGTACCACACACTCCCTATTATTATGTTTGAAATAAGTTTGCAGAAGATATCAAAGGTACAGTTATTGCGACAGTTGAAACTACAACCTAGACAATTACGAAGTACGAGGTGCGACTCAGAATCAATTGCTTTTAATACCGCATATCCAATTTGTGTTATCATATCCTTCCTCATTGCACAAATAGAATCCTTTATTGAAATAAGACTTCCAAGGCATCACTTTGCGTTTCTTTTATGCAGTATCCTATGTATGACTATAGCCAATGATAGTAAATACATTAGTCGAATGTAAAGTAGCACAAGAGTACCACCGCGGTGATAAATATGCTTGAATCATAGTTACCTTAGTACACTGCGCTAGTTCACACACTAACTTTACGCAGCAAAACAATGTTTCATGTTAATCAGGGAACTAAATCTGCTAATGGAAATTCATATTAAAGTAATTTACTCTGCACTTTTATACGTTTTCATCAATAATCAAGGAAAAGGGAGTGCCAGAAACGCTATCACCCATTTAGATTTACAACAGTTTGACATTTATAGTTTGTTTTGAAAGGTTGGTAATCATGGAAACTATGCCATAAACAAAACACCAGTTTTCTTTTCTTCGTCAATCGAGAATCGAAAAAAAGCTTGTCTCTAAAATGCTGATATATTTATGGTTTTAAAACAGCATCCATTGGCCATTAACCCCAATGGTCTCGATATACCTGGAAAAGTTGAAAGGAATATGAGGGTGCAAAGAATGATTCCGAAGCTGGGGAATAGTGTTCGGTGGCGGACTTTTTCGTCTAGTCGTTCATACACAAACTTACACGTTCATACACAAACTTGTGATTTGTGCACAAAAATCGAGAATATCCTACGGATCCACGGACTGCGTAGATCGAGCGCAGATAGAGAGAACGGCGGCAAATGCTTACCACACACACGGGCTCGCCTTTTTTCATAGATATAATTATTTCCATCAAAAACAAGATTGCCATTCCAAAATAAAATATTGACAGCTTTGACACACATGACACAAATGACGCTAACTTCACTCTTCTTTCCACTGGACGTCATTTTATCAATCGGTTTTCATGTTGGTTATTTGTATTTTCAAGCATTTAGTATGTGATTCTTTTAGAGAGTGAAGTTTTTTGTCATTATACAAGTGTTCCGAACAAACTAATAGTTATTTTGTGATCGGCGGCATAAATTAATCCTTAACCATGCCGCGAATTATGATAAAAGGTGGCGTTTGGCGCAACACCGAGGTTTGTGAAATTATCTTTGATCCAATATTTTTACTGCTTTAAAAATATTTTTCGTGTATTTAACTATCGTTACTCAATTCTTAGGATGAAATCCTCAAAGCGGCGGTGATGAAATATGGGAAAAACCAGTGGTCCCGTATTGCGTCGCTGCTGCATAGAAAATCTGCAAAACAATGTAAGGCTCGTTGGTACGAGTGGCTCGATCCGAGCATCAAGAAGACGGAATGGTCTCGCGAGGAGGACGAGAAGTTGCTGCACCTAGCCAAGCTGATGCCCACACAGTGGAGAACCATTGCGCCTATCATTGGTCGCACGGCTGCACAATGTCTGGAGAGATACGAATATTTGCTGTAAGTAGGCCATATAAGTTAAAAGGGCACAACCATCATACCAAATCCTGGAATATCTGCAAAATGGTGTCCATACTGAAATATTGGGAACATAAATATCTAATTCTAACATACAAAAATACTGCTGTTGATCAGCAGGCTGTGCTATCTACCTATTTAGTAATATGGATATAAAGTCATCCTTACACTTTTTATTTCTTGTCCTCTAACTTCTCTGATGCTTCTATAGTTTTTGCTGGATATAGGTGACACATAAAAACTGTCTGTTCTAGTCTAAAAAGTTCTAATTGCTATTTGAACTGGAGACATCTAATTTACCAACAGTTGACGGCACGGTTGGCGCAGTGTTTAAGCGATTGACTGCTGCGCTGCATGTCACGGGTTCGATTCCTGCACGGAACAAATATTTGTATTGCCTACAGGTAGTTGTTCCGGGTCTGGCTGTTTGTGTATGTGAGTTTAAATGTTTGTAAACGCACCCACAATACAGGAAAAATTCCTAGTGTGGGACAAAGTTTTATTAAAAAAAACTAAAAAAAAAAAAATAAGAATTTGTGAACAGAATTTTTGTAATTTTTTTTTTGTTTTATGAATGATGCAGAGATCAAGCCCAGAAGAAGGAAGAAGGGGAGGATATGGGTGATGATCCTCGCAAGCTGAAACCTGGTGAAATAGATCCCAACCCTGAGACAAAACCAGCTAGGCCTGATCCTAAGGATATGGATGAAGATGGTGAGTTCAAAAGAGATATTGAGTTTTATAATGAGGCTTGTTGGTACCAACCATATTTTTGTTTTGAGCAGAGTTAAAATAATAATTACTATATGCCACACAAAATTTAATATTGAGAGTTATTGCCAGCCCTCTGATAACAATATATAAATTAATATTAATTTAATCATGTATTGTTCCAAAACTAGTGTTATAGATTATTTTACCACCAGTTATTGATACCTAATAAATAGGTAATAAAAGGATACATAAAAAGTAACATTGGTAATTAGAAGAAAGTAACTGTAGGTGTGAGAAATAGAATAGAATAGTCAAGTTAATTAATACAGATTTATATAAAAAAGACACTATCTTTAACTAGCTAACGGCAAGAGAGGCTTTAAAATTTTCGGCATTTCTTCAGTTATATTGAAGTTCCATTTTTTACGGGTGGGTTTTAGTCAGTAAATGTACGACACACCCTCCCGCTCCGCCCAGAGCGGGAGAAGTCATATGATGAATTCCCACCCAAAAAAAGAAGTCCCATTTTATTATGGTTGAACCTTTTGCTATTTTTTTTTGTATTTTCGCACCATTACTTTACTTAATTGTGCTCTTGTGTGTTGTGTTATTTCTTTTGTGTGCACTAAATAAATTTATCTTTTTATCTTACACTTCAATACAATACAATACAAAATACAAAAATATTTGTGTCAACTTAAACATTGTGTCATACATAAATTGAAGCAAGTAACTGAAAAAAAGGAACCTGAATATCAAGGTACTATAAAAATCTACGACTATGGGCGTGAGTTTGTGTATGTATAACTAACAAAATATATCCTGTCACACAGAACTGGAGATGCTGTCAGAAGCGCGTGCTCGTTTAGCTAACACACAGGGTAAGAAGGCAAAGAGGAAGGCTCGTGAAAAGCAGCTGGAGGAGGCGCGGCGACTTGCCGCCTTGCAGAAGAGAAGGGAACTGAGCGCTGCTGGCATTGCTGTGCCAATCAGGTAAGACATCATGCATTTAATGGCTCTAGCAGTTTCAGCACATGTGGACAATTTTAGATCTGATAATGCTCTTTAGCCACTCTGATTTGCCATGGTCTACAGAAACAATGTCCCAGTATGACCCAGGAAATAAATAAATAAAATAAAAAGGTTTATTGCAGAAACTTGTACAACTTTTACAGTAAATCTGACATACCCATGATCCAAAAGAGCAAAATTCTTTATTTCTTTTATATAGTTGACACGAATCACTAACAGTTTTTAAGACAAATGCACTATGGAAAATAGTTTCAATCTGTATATTCAGCAATGCATACATATTTCTTTTCTCTCCTACTTTTACAATTCAATTTGAAGAAAATTGATTGGTCAAAGAGTAAAATAGTTTCTAAAGAAAAAAGCAAGGTAGTATTTATTTATTTATATATTCTTTATTGTACACCACAAAAATACATAACAAAAAAAATATAATATTTATGTATGATTTTCACATTGCTTCTTATCTACAGGCGCAAGAAGAAGCGCGGTGTAGACTACAATTCAGAGATACCGTTTGAGAAGAAGCCCGCCTCTGGCTTCTACGACACATCTACAGAAGTGGTAGATCCTATGGCCCCGGACTTCACACGACTCAGGCAGCAACATCTCGATGGAGAACTACACTCAGAAAAGGAGGAGGTAACTGACGCAAGCTCTCGAAGTTGTGATGAGAAATGTCACATTTTTAAGAAACAGTCATATTTCCCATCAAATATAACTTTAAAAAATATAAAGATTTTTATGATTATATTAATCAGTAAAAAAATTTGTTGGATTAAAATTGCTTATTAGTCTAATAGGCTAGATCGTAATTAATTATTAAGAACCTGGTAATTTTTAATAATAATAATAATAATAAGATATTATGACATCATTACATGCACGAAACGCACTTTGTTAATTATACTACGTAATATAGTTGCATTTTCAAAATACGTAATAAACTTGAATTTCGCGGCCTAGCAGAACCTCCACCATTAATTTGAGGTCATATTATTTTTCTACCGACAGATACCTCATTAGATGGCTAAATGATTACCGCTTCTTACAGAGAGACCGCCGCAAGGACAAACAGAAGTTGAAACAACGCAAAGAGAATGATGTGCCTCAAGCTATGCTGCAAGGTGACCAGCCGGCTCGCAAGCGCAGCAAACTGGTGCTGCCCGAGCCACAAGTTACTGATCAGGTGATGTACTAAAGCATAAGTTTCATTCTAATTTGTGGACACACAATTTAATTTTTGAAAATGTCAAAAAGCCAGCATCGCCGGCGCAATCGTTTCGCGTATGCGTTATAATAATAATAATCTTTATTACATAAAGTGGTTACAAATTGTGTGAAGTCCCTTACACTTGTGCTAGGTGGTTAACCTGTGTTACAAGAGCCAGTGCTCTCTCCCAGGAGGAAATATTTCAAATTTATGCAATAAGATTAACAAGTAAAAAACAAAGAATATAATAATTAGAAAAACATCAAAGTACTTATGATAATAAAAATTGTTTGTTAGAAAAGCCTGTATTGGTGACTGTGCTTGCGTGTAGTATGCGTATGAGTGTGTGAGAGAGTGTGTGTGTGTGTGTGAGTGTGTGTGAGAGGGTGTGTGTGTGTGTGAGTGTAAATTGAATTGAAAGTTCAGGTTGATTGGGATTACGATTTATTATTACATAGATTTCGATACATTCTATCGTCACCATTGTGCCATTACATAGTGCCATTACACTGTCACACATTTGATTTACCCACAAAACATTCGTGGATAAATCAAATGCTCTGACTGACAGTGATCTGAATCACAATGTAACTTTGCCCTTTCCGTCGCACAGGAGCTGCAACAAGTAGTGAAGCTAGGCCGCGCGTCCGAGGCGGCGCGCGAGTCGGCGGGCGGCGCGGGCGCGGCCACGGACGCGCTGCTGGCCGAGTACGCACTGGCGCCCGCCGCGCCCGCCGCGCTGCGCACGCCGGCGCTGCAGCAGGACAGGTGACGTGCGCGCCCATTTGTTGGGCATGACAATTTTTTTAATCATATAGGAACAAACAGCTACAATATCAGAAAGTAAAAAAACAGTGTTTTTGGATATGATTAATTCGATCTGTAATCATAGAAATAATATATCATAGGAATAATAGAAAGGGTTTTGTCTACAGCCGTTATAAACTGCCACACGTTTAGACCCTTTGTACACAGACATTTATCTTGCCGTGTAAATCTACGATTTTGCCGGGAAAAACCACGGTTGATTCGCCGTGTGTAGGCACGGTCGTCAGTATTATATAGACCAGTCCAAGTGGTCTATACAATACTTGCTGACGATACGGCGGCACTACAGCACGGTGACGCCGCCGTATGCGCGTATACAAGCTCACACGATTATTTTGCGGTGCGGTTAACGCGCCATACCGTAAGGCCACTTTCATCCTGTATTAAGCTACAAGCCTTTTCGACAAACTTAATTATATCATCAATTCATCTTGCCATCGATTTTATTTTATACTGAAGTAACACAACAATCTCCTTTCTAGAATCCTAATGGAAGCTCAGAACGTCATGGCATTGACTCATGTGGACACTCCTCTGAAAGGAGGTCTCAATACTCCGCTGCATCAGACTGACTTCTCGGGATCGTTGCCTCAGTCACAAGCCGTTGCTACACCAAATACTGTACTCATCACACCATTCAGGTAAGATTAAATATTACTTATAGTATCAGGGCGTTGATATGGCATATAGGGTCAGTTTGCCGAACGAAAATGGTCGCAAAATTAATGTGAAAAATGTCCACGCGCGCGTGAACAGCTGCGATTGTCTGTTGATAAGTTATTCATCTTGACAATTTGTCACAATAATTTTGCGATATTTTTTGTTCGAGAAGCTGGTTCATAGAGCTCTAGAAAGACACTGTGACACAGGTATGAGTGACATTCAGTCTTCACAGTTATTTTATCTCCGACAGCAGCAACCCAACAGCATCTTTATTATGACGAGAATAAAGATCATTGTGAAATTGACAGACTTGACAGTAGCAGCAATCTAACAGCAACCTTATTATTATTTTTATGTTGTCTGTGACCTATCTCGGGACCCTGGGGTCCCGGACCTTTGAAAGGCGTACCAGGGGCCGAACCCAACTAGCAGAGGCCCTTTAGACAATTTTAAATGATGAGGAGGCACCAACCGACGGTTATCCCTGTATGCACCATGCAAGTGCACCCAAGGACTATCCCCGGTTGGTGCAGGACTATTGCAGAACATGACAACAAAATATACTGGGCTATGGGTGTGGGTGGCTATAGTGGATCGGTTACCTTGAACTACAGAAAGTCTATGTCCCCTGCCTGACCAATGATAATTATAATATTCACAGATAAAATGGCAGGGGATGACTTGCACACTCAATAATGGACCCCCGGAAACGGTCGCTAGCACATAGTGTCATAGCGACAACGGGGCAACATGTCCAGGGGCTGCAGTCTCGACTTTCATAGCGATCGCTTTACGACCGAATTCGGTCGCAAAGTCCTGTCACTCTATACATTACACCTGTCAATCCGGGACTTTGCGACCGAATTCGGTCGTAAAGCGATCGCTATGAATGTCGAGACTGCAGCCCCTGAGGTGCTTGTGAGGAGTGGAGAGGTATTCGACGGTTATCAGGGCAATCCCGGAAGTACTTACCAGCATCTTACTGAAATACTTCCTTCCTCCGTGCACCTTTGCTCTTGCGAATCTCCACTCAAGTCAGCCAATAAAGGCAAGAATAAGGGGGGAGCTCTGTTCCTCGTCATTGTTCACTCCAGCCGGCCAATAAAGGCAAGCCAGAGGTGAGGAACAAGCTGTCTCCCGGGAGATAGGGTCCGTGGGGTCGCTACGGCTCAACAGTTCGCCAAATGCTGCCCTGCGGGTTTCTGTATCTCTCTTGGTCTGGCTCCTCACCCTAAACCCGTTCCGGCAAAGTAAACTCTTCCGACACAAGCCTAGAGTTCGGAGCGCGCAAGCCCCACCACGACGTCAACGTAGAGATACGGCGGTGGCGTTTTATTATTATTATTAAAAGCCTGTGATGTCCCACTGCAGGGCAAAAGCCTCCCTACTCTCCTTCCACTTGTCTCTATTTGAAGCTTCTGAGGACCAGTTTTTGTTGAAGGAATCCATCTCATCCCGCCATCTCCGTCTGGGCCTGCCGCGATGTCGCTTGCCATTAAGAGGGACACATTGGGTCGTAAGTTTGGCCCATTGGTCGTCTGACGTGCGGCAGATGTGTCCAGCCCCAGCAGTCTCGACATTCATAGCGATCGCTTTACGACCGAATTCGGTCGTAAAGCGATCGCTATGAATGGTGAGACTGCTGGGGCAGCCCAATTACATTTTAGCTTGGCAGCTTTCCAAGTTACATCAGTTATCTTTGTGATGGAACGGATAGTCGTATTCCTAACCCGGTCTGTTAGTTTGATACCCAGAATACTCCGTTCCATAGTCCTTTGACAAACCTCGAGGGTGGAACTCTGCTGATTTGTCAAAGACCATGTTTCTCCACCATATGTGAGGATGGGAAGTAAGCACACGTCAATGGGTCTTCTCTTAAGGGACAGAGGAAGATCACCCTTCATTAGGTCTTTCATGGCCCAAAAGCTCTTCCAGGCATTTTCGGTGCGTCTTGCAACCTCTATGTTTTGTCTTGCCTGGAAAGAGACTATTTGACCAAGATAGAGAGCAACCTTATTACAAAGATTATAAAGACCACTGTAATTTTGACAGTGATGGAAAATCAAAAGTAAAATAACTGTGAATAAACTGTAAACAACTCTATAAAGTCGAACTTCTTGTCAATGGGCATAGTTGTGCTATTCATATTAAGGACTGGCTACTGCTAATAACCATTTTGATGAAGGTTCTTTTGCTAAAATGTTCCGTCTATTTGATCCAGGTCATCTCGCAGTGAAGTGTCGACCCCCGGTAGTTTCAACACACCTAGTCAAGCAGCCGTACAACTAGGTTTAGCTGTATGTATAACCTTATTCAGCTAATGATATTATTATAGTTGTTGGATTTGAAAAGCTCTCGTCAGTCATTGCACCTTATATCAATGGCATAGAAGTCATAACGACGCTCGCGCGTGGTTTGCTTCGACTACACTTGTTTCTACATCAATATGATGATCTTTTATTCATTGTCTTATGTTTTGCAGACTCCAGGACTTCGTGATAAGTTGAGTATCAACCCAGAAGACAGAATAAGCACTGGAGATACGCCTATAGTTGCCAATCAAATACAAAAACAGGTAAATGCGATTTGATTTTTTTTTTGTATTATGCTTATTCCGCTCTAGCATTGACTCCCCTATCAAATGAAACCCAAACGCAAATCAAACCCTGACCTTAGATCAGGAATTTGGTTACTAAATGTTTCATTAGAAAAAGATAGGGCATATACGTATACGTATCTTTTGGTTTGTCTAAAGACGAGCATTCCATTAAAGTAATCAAGAGCTTTGTATTGTCGGTAAAAAAAACCGTTTTGCCTTTTAATGAAAAATCTGCGGTTACTTTTGTCAGCGTTTTGCTCTAAATAATAACAAATCCAATATTTCTCTTATAATCACAGCAAAAATCGTTAGTCCGGAACGCTCTATCGTCACTACCGACGCCGCGCAACGACTATGAGATCGTGGTACCTGATCAAGATGATGAACCGATGGAGAGTTCAAGCTCTGTATCCCATGTGGAAGACCAGGCCGATGCTGATGCCAGACTACAACAGGAGCAGGAAGAAATACGTAAGTTAAATATTGAAATAGAAAACTTCCTTAATACCTTTGTCATAAAAGCTCTTTACTTAGTGTATATCGAAAATAATCGTAAAGTGTTTATCAACAAACAAACAGTTTGCGGATGAATAGTCAAAGATTTTATTGGAATGTCAGAAGTACTTTGAAAGGGATTCATGAAAGTGTTGTTAACTTTTTTTATATTTATTTTTATCCTCAACTTTATAATTTTCTATGTGTATTTAATTATTCTAATTGGTTTTTAACCGTGAATAAATAAATCTACTTTGTACAATGTTGACCACGTATATTCTTCATAACCTTGAGAAATATGAGCTACAAAGTGTTGTTACAATGTTATACCCTGTATATTTAAAATTTAGTCCAGGCTAGATCGGTAGATGGAGGTAGGCGGAAGTGTGTTTACTTGGTTAACTAACATTTGGAGTACCACAAGGTCTTATTTTAGGGCCTCTGATTATTTAATTAAATTTAACCTAATATGATACAGGAAAAAGCGGGGTGAGGCACTTACTGCATTTTTTGTTTTAATTTTTTTATTTGTGATCATTTCAATTGTAACACTTAATATTTCCTTTAGGCGCGGCAGCAATGAAGCTCCGCTCGTCCGCCGTGCAGCGCGGCTGCGTGCGGCCCGGCGAGGTGAACGCCAGCGTCGTGCGCGGCGCCGGGCCCGCGCTCAGCGCGCTGCAGCACGCCGAGGAGCTGCTCAAGCAGGAGATGGTCACCATGCTGCACTACGACGCGCTCAGGGACCCGCCGCCCGGTGACTAACCGTCTTATACCATTTTGAATAATGAATGATGTCGAGCTGGAAATAGCGCAGCCACTAGAATCTTCTATAAGCCGTGTAAAAACGGACGACGCGCCCGTGCCGCGTGCGAGTTATGGACCTTAAACCTTCGCCCCGAACTCAAATGTGTAACGTGTGATGAACAATACACGTGTGTGCAAACCATTTAATTTAAAGGGAAGGAGAAAAATTAACCAATCGGGCGGCTATTCGTTAATTTTCCTCCTTCTATCATCCTAAGTGGAGTGTCAACATAAAGAACTTATTGACATTCCAATTTCTTTCGACGAGCCGCATTCGAGCGGTTGGAAATCCATATATTCTGTTCAAGAGATTATGTTACGACTAGCAGTAGTTCTTCCAAACTGTGTGCTTGAAATGTTCTATGGCTCTCATTTTTTTGGAGCAGTCATTTAGTCTTTTTCATATATAAAAATCTATCAGCTATGATTTCAGTATACACTTCCTCTGCATATCATCTTCCATACAATCCAACTATCATTTACTTTGCCTGTTTTTTTACAAAAATATATTTCATCAAAACAGGTATCGACAAGAAACGAGCGGTACAACTACAAGCTTCGCACTTGGCGTACCTAGAACAGCATCCTTACGAAGAGTTTTCTTCTGAAGACTTGGATACCGCCAAACTGGAAATGAAGAAAGAAATGGAAGTAGTGAAGGCAGGCATGGGGCATGGTGAACTGAGCATGGATGCTTACACGCAAGTGTGGGAGGAGTGTCTTGCACAAGTGAGTGGAAATTACTGAAAAATTTAATGAGAGAGATTTACCAGTATAGTCGACCAAAAGAGAGGCCTACTGCTCTAGGTTTCAAATGCGCTGGCACGTCATAAAACAATAAAGAGTGTTTTCAAGCGCGCATCCTTTAAGTTTTAAAAAGCATGTTTTCTTTTGCTGGGAAATTGTGTCTAAACTGTTAGACCACTTTCCTAGCCGACCGTACTACCGAGTACAATATTTTCTAGTACTCTCTATAGTATGACGAGCTTGTGTCCTAAATATTCGACAAATATGATGGGAATCAACTACTGCCCAATACGGCTTTGTATATATTGTATATATATGAAAATCTACGTAACAACATCGAAACTCGCAACTTATAAATCTTTTTGTTTTATCTTTTCAGGTGCTCTTCCTACCCGGTCAAAACAGATACACTCGTGCCAATTTAGCTAGTAAGAAAGACAGATTGGAATCCGCTGAGAAACGGCTGGAACAGAACAGAAATCACATGGCCAAAGAAGCTAAGAAATGTTCCAAAATGGAGAAGAAACTTAGGGTTTTGACAGGTATGTTGTTTATACAATTATGCTTAATATAAAGAACAAAAAATATGACGTGTTAAATTCTGTATAACTCGCACCTCTTTTTCTCATTGTTGTAAGGATGATTTTGACATTTCCCCATAGGGTCCTAGTAAGCCTTTAGCTTGTTTCAACACTCAGATAAACTGCAGTTAACTTTTCTAGCAGATGATTTCATATAAACGCCTTTCCATTTTCGAATTTATCTAGTAAGATATTGGCGCCGATTCCCTTGTTCACAAACTTAACAAAATTTAAGTTCAGTGCATCTTTTTCTTTCTATTTCATTAAGAAAAGGATTGAAGATAAATATTAGTTTAGTCCTGTCAAATTAGTCAGCGCCTGACTTAAATTGACGTATTTTTAGTAGCCATGTTTTTAATCACGTCTAACTTGTCTATGGAGTATCTTAATTTGACAGGACTAAACTAATATTTATCTTCTTTCCTTTTCTTAAGGAAATAGAAAGAAAAAGATGCACTGAACTTAAATTTAGTTCAGTTTGTGAACAAGGGAATCGGCGCCAGTGCCTAAACTGATAAAACTGTAATAGGCCATTATTATAGTAAAGACACTTTATGGTTCATCATTCCCTTGCCCTTATCCCAATTTATTTGGGGTCAGCTCAACATGTCTTTTTCTTCCGTACATGAGACATCATAAAAGTTAGTTTGAGCTTATCAAACTAAATCATTTTTTGCTTTTATCAGGTGGATATCAGAGTCGGGCAGCATCCCTGATCAAGCAGTTCCAAGAACTACAGGACCAGATCGAACAGGCCAATTTGGAGCTATCCACGTTCAAGTTCCTTGCCGATCAAGAAAAAGCAGCCATTCCACGTAGAATAGAAGTAAGTTACGATCAAATTTGGTTCTTAGTACCTAGTTGTAGTACTGCCTCGTTGGTCTTGTGGTAGCAAAGTCTGCTGAGCATGATGTCCTGGGTTCAACTCCCAAGTCGGACAACGTGTTATTGGGTTATTCCTTCAGGAATTTCTAAATAGCAGCCCTGAGTCTGGATTTGTGCCCGTTTGATGGCTATAGGCGCGCCCCCTAGGGACTTGAAACATAACTGGCAAAATGTGTTATAGGTACACCTCTGCCTTACCCTTCCCTTCGGGAATACTGGTTTGATGTTGTTTCTTGGTATTATTATTTGGTCTTTACCGCCCCACTCCAGGGCAAGGACCTTTCCTCTTATCTCTTTGTATAATGCCATCGGAGGCCAGTCTTTTAAAAAATAAGTCCTGTCTTATGTTCGTCCCGCCATTTCCTTCTGAGCCCACCACGAAGTCGTTTCAACAGCATGGGAGTTTTGGCAAAAAAAAACTGTTCTAATCATGTTCATTGTCTATTCCAGTCATTGACAGAAGACGTCAACCGCCAAACGGACAGAGAGAAACAATTGCAGAAGAGATATTCAGAGCTCCAAGGAGAGTTAGAGGATCTTCACAAAGTAAGGCAGCCCAAAGAACTGGCATCAAAGACGACGGACGAGTGAAATATTATTATTGAATACTGAATAACAAATTAAGATGTTTGAACGAAATGATTATATACAGGTCGTTTTCGTAACGAGATATGAGCTTTGTATTTGTGTTAGGCCGGCGCACATCTGGCGCAGCGAAGTTGTCACTGCTGAACAAATATCGACCTTGCGCGAGTTGACATACAGTTGAGAATAAATGTACTTACTTACAGTAGCCGTCCGCTTTGACGCGCTCTTCTCAGGTTATTTATTTTCGACTTTATTTTAAGGTATGCCAAACAAGCAACAATATTTTGTTGCTTGTTTGGCAGTGATAAGCCCGCTGAATTGCTCTTTCCTATTTTACTCACTTGATCAACATTAATCGATGGTATTGTTTATGTGATCGTTGCGACGTCAATCGTGTCTGATTATCACCGATTGCATAGTCATGAGTGCCGATGAATTAATAAAATCGGCATTGGTTGATTGATTAGTCGAGTAGCGCAAGGTTGTTTGATTACGTAAGTTTGTTCGCTTGTTACAAGCCGCAATCATAAATTATTCCGAACTATTACAGAAACGACGTTGATCAATGCTTCGTCGAGCTTGTAAGTGTAATAACACCCTAATGTAAGTAGGTGCCAAATATAAGGCGGCGTGCTCATTACAGTATTTTTATGTCACGATGCAACCGCCGCTTTACTTGTGGTAACTTTGAAGACGAGTAGCGTCAGAACTCGAGCACATAACCCACAGTCACCCAGTTCAGAGTTCGCCCGAGTCTCAGACGGTACCGAGAGGAGAGCTCCTGCGCTTACACACACATTCATAGCGTGTTTGTACACTTGGTTACCAAAAGTAAAGCGCACGTCGCTTCTTGAAATAAAAATACTGCACCTTTTTTAATTAGATATAAATGGCGTGTGAATGTGGACTTCTTTTTCAAAAACAAATCTCATATTTCGTTGCAAGAACTATACTTCTTTATACTTTGATTATTTCCTGAATAGTTGATTGTGACGGAGAGCGTAAATAAAACTTAATTAATAAGTGACAATATGTTTTATTTCACATTTATATACAACATGATTTACACTAATTATAGAGAATTATTAATTATATAGCATTAAACCATAATAAATTACAAATTACACTTAGAATTCACGTATCAAAATACAAAGTATCATTACTATAATTTAATTATATCACAGTAAGAGTAAGATCCAGACCGGCTGGATACTTGTCCTTATAGATTCTTGTACTGCTCTGACAAAAGTATTGTCTACAAGTTGACAAATTTATTACATTTCTTGGTACAGACGCCAGCACATCAAGCTACCCGAAACTGTCAAATTTTCCCAATCAACCTTGAACCTAATGCTTTGGCGATAAAGTCGAAAATCTATTAAATAAATTTGACAGATTGTAGTAGCTTGATCTGTAAGATATGGCACACAGATTGTTAATAGCGAAGAGCGTTCTTCAGTACCGACCGTTGCGATCGCTTTTGTTTCTCCGGACGTTTGAGCATGTGGCATTTGGAATAAACAAGACAAGTTCTAGTGTGGTACTACATCATCAAAATTGCGGAACGGCGTCGATAATTGTGCCTTATCCGCAACCTAAGATTGACTGTAAAAAATAAGTACCCGAGCGTTATCATGTCCCGAGTTTAGCACCAGATCAGTTTACTCACTATTTAACCACACTAACAATTCATGAACTATCGTCATCAGAATCACTATCAATCAGTCTTCTCTTAGGTTTGTTTTTCTTTACCACTGTAACATCTGGACTGTCATCCTGTGTACATATTCGTCTGAACTTTTTCTTGGCTCTTCTTTCCTGTTCCAATCTCATTTCTGCTAACTCTAGCTCAGAAAGTTCGTGTACTTGTGTTAAGCCGATGTTGGAGTCCACACAGAAGCTATCCTGTGTACAGAAAAACATAGTAAATTAAATATATAATAATTAAAACAATATATGATTTTTAACTGAAATCGAATGTGTTGCTTGTGTATATATGCTTGTGTGTCGCGATTTTTTAATAAAGTCAACTCAGTGTGCCTCTATACCGTACCGCGTGTGCAGACATTTCAGTAAACAATGAAGAAAAATCCTAAAATTACTAATTCAGATGCATTTTTTTCCACAAACGTACCATTTCATACGAATCTTCTTCAACATACTGTGATAAAATTTCTTCCTTATTGAACCTCGTTGGCAGCTCTGGTATCTTGAACCCACCTCCTCGTAGGGGACTCCTGAAAAATGTATTTTTTATATTTCAGATAAGATTGATAAGAAGCTTATCTGTGACACTCCATGAGCCGCTACCCTTTTATTACCCTTGTTTAATTGCAGATTTATAGAAATTTATTTTGTGGCCTGCGGAAATTTTGGACGGTGTCATCATCAACGCCAGTGCAAATTGATGACAAATACACAAGAGAAACCTGGGTTTCATTGGGGTCTCCATAACGAAGAACTTTATAGGCACTATAGGACGGTCAAAAATAGAAGGTCTTAAATGTAATCTCTGCCCTTTTCCTGTCCTTTATTTTAGAAAATCATCCCTAGGACAGAGAATTTTCACGATGGACAGACATGGACTTCTTTAAAAACATTAAATTGACTTACTTAATAGACTTGAGGTAGACAGCTTGTATGTCGTCGTGATGAGTGACATTATCATCATCACATATAAAGTCAATAATACTGCCTATACTGTCGTCAGAGAGCTCGTCACCGCTATGACCTACTTCGTCGGATAGTTCAGCTTCCATGTCCAAGAATTCGTTGCCTTTCTTTTTTTTCTGAAGTGAAGAAAAAATACTTTTCGTTAGGGGATATAATTTTTGAGGAGGCACGTTTTAAGCGAGTAATTCGCTCATATCGACACGCACTTATATTGGTTTCAACAAGGCATCTTGATTAAATGGATTCGTGCGCATGTGGATGTCGGTCACATGCGCACACGAGTTTAGTTCCTAGTATTACATAGTACGCGCATTGAATGCCTTTTCTGGACAAGTACAGTTAAATATAAGCATAGCAATCAGAAAAATATAGTGTAAAAAGTCAAATAATAAATTATAAGGTTACTTACTTTCCGAGTCTTGTGATTAGTCGTAGATCTATAAGTGTTATCATTCTGTTTGTGCTGTATGTGACTTGTATGATCAATCTTCTCTTCACAAACAAAATCGTCGTCGCTATCATCAAACGCCAGTTTTCTTTTATTTTCAGCTAACGGAGACTTGATGGGACTTTTGAATATTGTTTTTAATTTACTTTTATCTACTTCAAGTTTGCTATCTCGTCTGAACATTTGTAGCATGTTCAAAATATCCTGTTTGTCAGTTTCGTCATCTTCATGGTCGTCATTTAAGAACTGGGGGTTTTTATTTTCCTTTTGCGATGCAAAAGTCGGTTGTAATACTACGCAACTTAAAACAGTTTTATCGTTTTTCACGATCGTGTTTTTATTCTTCTTCATAACAGCTAATTTTTCTTGCAAAGACATTGGTTTGTCTATTTCATTATCTAATTTCGGTTTTTTATTGAAATATGGTGAGGCCGTTATGACGACACTATCATCAAAGTCTCGTTTTCTCTTTCCACCTAATGGACTTACATTAGTTTTGTGCAAAGATTTATTCTTACCACCAGTGTTGTTCAAGTCTGTTGGATCATATATTTGTGTGCTATCAGAGTCACTGTCGCTATCCAAAATGACAAGACTGTCTTTTGTCTTGTTTTGTGATGTAGATGCTATAGATTTGTCCACAGTACTTGTATTGACAGAAAATTTCATTTTCTCAGCTTGTGTTAAAAGAATTGGTGAGACGATTCTTTCTTCGTCTGGTTGCACTCTATCGGAAACAGATTTCGATACAGAGGCGTTGCCATCAGTTTTGTTGATCATGTCCACTAGTTGCGTTATCGTCATCAAACTTTTATTATTGCTTGTGTCTATGAGACTATTTCTTATCGAAGTCTCCGGTTTTATAGAAGGAGCAATTATTAGATTATTATTATTTGTGGGCTCTTTAATTAACTGTTTTCTGCAACTGTTCGGGGTTGAACTATGAGGACGATCTTTTTTGGTGCTCAATTGGAATTTTCGAGGTTGACTACAAAGTATTGGCGAAGTGGGTATTGGTTTTATTCTACCAGATAAAATTGAGGGACTCAGTGGATATTCTGTAGGAGATCTTTTGATTTTAACATTTTGTGTATTATTGTTTTCTTTACCTTTATTTTGGGTGGGTTCTGGTGGTGTATTATCAATTTCATCGTCAGCAAATATGTCGTCAATGCTATCCAAACCAAAGAAGCCCAATGTTTCTTTAGCTACCTTTGGCTCTTCGTCTTTAACCGTTTTTACTCTTTCTATAAATTCATCTTTGATTATTTCGACTTTGCTAGCACTTTCTATAGCTTCCCGTGGACTACTATCAGCAAATACTATGTTGAAGCCCAATGAATGAAAATCTTCCGCCGGCTCATCTTTGACTACGTTTTCTCTTTCTATAGCTTCATCTTTGTCAATTTTCTCCCTTTTTATAATTTTGTCTGCGGTTTCTCTTAGTTGAACTTCCTCTGAACTACTATCATCAAATATTATGCTGCGGCCTAATGATTGTTTAATATCCACCGGCTCCTCTTTGACTAAAATTTCATTTTCTATAGCTTCTTCTGGGCTGCTATCATCAGCAAATATGTCGGCAATATCACCAATATCAAAATTATCTGAAGCTACAGAAATATTATGTTGCTTAGCTTCGTCTTTAATATCAAGTTCACGATCCGGAGAAAGAAAATCTGTTCCCAAATCCATTTCCAAATCGAAATTGTTAACACTGACGTTAAGTTTATTCTCTTTAGCCTTTTTGACACATTTCAATATAGTTTCAGCATCAAAATCGTCAATTAGATTGATGTCAGGTAATTTAGGTTCTTTGATAGTTTCAAGGACTACCATTGACACTTTCTTTTCTTCTTTTACACTTTGTAAAAGAGTGCATTCGCAGATATTTTGGCACACATAACAGTTTTTTGGAGCGTTAGTATTATCTAAACTCAAGTCGACGAGTAAGCTAATCAATCGAGTAGGTACGCTTTCATCGTTTTGAAGACCTAGGTCATTTATAAGTTTGGTATAGCTTTTGGTAGATTTAGTAGCAGTACTAAAGAGGGCTCTTATGTCGCCATCTTTTTTATCAAAAGGTTTCGTTAGAAGCACTTTTTGTTTCTTTTTATTTGGTTGTTTTGATTTGGCTGGGGATGTTAAAACTAGTGGCTGTTTTAGTTTGGATGGAGACATAAAAATACTTGGTTGTATTAATTTTGCAGGAGACGTAAAAATGGCTGGTTGTTTTGATTTAGCCGGTGACATAAAAATGGCTGGTTGTGAATGAAGTTCCTGACTGCCGAAACCTGAAATAAAACAAAACATTATTAGACAATTTAAAAAAAATAATTATAATAAGGTAGCATCTCAGGTCTCAGTAACACTTTATAGGATGTCTACTTACATGGATTTTGCGTAGACGGCGGCATTTCAAATCGTTTAGCATCACTGTACTGCAACAGTTCTGATAATATTTCTGAATCTCTCGAATGGTGTATATTTACAGTTTTCTGTAGCGTCCGCTGCCATTCCAACCATTTTGTCAATTTTAGTTCTGTCCCCTCTGATGTAGCGAGATCCTTTATTGTTTCTGGAAGATTTGAAATGATTTTAACATTTAAATATATATATATTTTTTAATATCGCTCATATCGATAAGACCGGCCATTGTCACCCTTTGTAAAATTTCTATTTTTATGTTTGTAATTTATATGATGTACATAATAAAGATGTGGTGTACATATTCTTTTTTCATGTTATTGGGTTACAATGGCAAACAAGCAGTCGTGGCAAACAGAAGCCCAGTTGACAGTAAGTATCCATCGCCGCCTATACAGGGTGGCAGGGACATCGACGCGCAAACTGTTACCATAAATTCAGCTTGCAATTCAGCAATTTTAGATCGTACCCTAGCGTAAAAATGTTTCACGGTTATTAAAAAAAATCTGCTGTTTCACAGAAAAGTGCAATACCTACGCGGTCAAAATGTATGGAACAGCAAATTGTTTTCTAAATAACCGAAGAAAAATTTCAACGCAGGGGACGAAACTGGGTGTTCAGAATCATTTACCGAATCCATGGGAACAGGTTGCACGTCACTGTCCTTGCCGCCCTGTATGCTATACCTTGGCCAGTGTAGAGGCAAAGCTAAAATGTCGTATGTGCTTGTAAGTTCACTAGCACCTTCAAACTAAACACAGCAACGCAACTTGGAGGCAGATATATGATTCAAACAAATTTTATTTATTCAAATAAAGGCTCAAACCAAATACATACAGCATTAACCCACAATCTTTGTGATAATTATGCATGGATCTCAAGTATCTAAACTAATAATTAGCGTATTTTCATCATTCTCTTATAACCATTTTTCCTAGTTGCTTACCTCTATTCATCGCCCAATATTCCTTTGGTTTTGCAAACAATGTAGTGTTGCAATATCCTTCAGGAAACAACTCTTTAAATTCATTCTCAGTGATCAGACCGCTGTCCACGTCTTTGTTGGAAGAACCTGAGCTGCTTCTAGAGGCTTTTGATAGTAGCATTGTTCTCAAATCTTTTTGTCCCTGAACAAATAAAGCTAGTAAGTTTATGGATAGAATATTATGGTGCGTTGCTTGCTGTAAATATAACAAAAGAAATGCACTGATATAATGGAGATATCGTCATTAAAAAAAAAAAAATAAGCATTTTAGTCAAAACTAAAATGTTTAATTTTTTTGTTAAAATGTGGCTTTCATACATACATACATAAACTCAGGGCTATTCCCATGGGAGGTAGGCAGAAACTACACAATGCAACCTGCTACGATGCCTACATACTACAATTGCTTCGGTTACGTTCATACATATGTGAATGTGGCTTTCAGACATCACAAATGTTGGAATTTTTTTGGGGTAATACCGAACCATATGTCCGGGTGGAATTCATAAGGTGCCATTTCTTACTCGCTCTTGAGAACTGTTACAGTTACGCAAGATTCCAACAAAGATTTTAGGAGTTTTCAACCAAATTCCTCTTACCTTCTTAGCCTTTTCAATCCCTTCTTTACTCTTCTCCTTGGGATCTTGTTTCTTCTCCACCGTAATAAACATCTTCTGGCACTGCGGCGTGAAGTCGTGCGGTATCATTCTTGGGTTTAGTTTGTATAAATTGTTCTCCACCTCTTTGGATTGTAGAACCTTCTTGTTGAGGCCGTCTCTTTGCCGCATGCATTCTAATAACGTCTAGGGGAAAAAATTACAGATAGTTATGATGTTCATTTGTTTTTCGTTCATAGTTTGGAGTCTATCTTTATAATGCAGCCTGAGTTTTTGGGATTGAGATTTGTTGCTTTCAAATGCAGTTTTCATGTCTTCCCGAGTCGAGCAATGATTCCTTTAGTCTCTTTTATCTCTCTTTTTCAACTTTGACATAGTGTAACTAATATTTTCATTATTTACCTGGTGTTCTCTGCCCTCTGTGACGAGAATAAAGACTTGTCCTCCACGCTCACGACCAGTACGTCCACACCTTAGTAGATAAAAATAATAACAGTAAAAAAAAAGGAGAAAAAAATGAGAACTTTCCGAAGTCGGTTAAAAACAAACACCAAAAAAAAAAATTTAAAAAAAAGACAAATAAAAAAGAAAAAAATCAAATAAAGAAATGATGATGGAATAGAGTTACAAAAGCAAAAAACAAGCAAAATATCATCATAATTGAAAAAAAAATGAAATAAAATCTGTTGTTTCTTACATTTTGCTGATTTATGCACAGATACAACAGCAGATTGTTATTTCGCGATTTCAAGATTTCGTCCTATAGTAACAAAATCATAATGATGACATTAATAATCCATTTTCGTGTTTTGGGTTATTTCAATTATACCTCATACTATTTCAAAAGTTAATTGAATAGGCTCACCTCTGCACAAGTCGTACGGGCGACTTGGTGGATATATCGAAGCAAATTATGAGGTCCACGGAGCCGACGTCCAGGCCTTCTTCAGCCACACACGTCGCGACGAGCACGTTGCATAGACCCTCGCGGAAATTGCGCATTACACGCATCTGCTGCTTTTGTGATACTACTGTTTTGCCGTCCTTACCTAGAAATATGGCATAGTCAGGGCTACGTGTAAACAAACTCAAGTCAAACAAAGTGTTAATTTCTTTGTGTATGGATAGAATCATTCAGGTTACTACATTGCAACTCATTTTGGGGCGGGCAGTATCTAAAACATGTCGGGAAAACCCGACCATACACTTGTATAATCGAATCTTGTAATTACTTTACCACTTTTGACCAAAAACTCCCAGTAAATTGAACCTACACCAAGTTGAAAATATCTAACTGTCAGTACTGTCGCATTGGTCTTAAAGCAAAAATAGACCATCTCGTTTTATGCAGTGCAAGTGGCATTCAACCTTAGGGGACAACAATTACGAGGTCGACTGAACATAACCCAAGAAAGTTGTTATAGTAAAAAAATATATATCCAAGATATCTTACCCGAGGCTCCTTGCCCCACAAACATCTGCGGCTTGATGAGCGGTCGACACTGCAGTAACAAGCAGTGCACCAGGTTCACACTCTCGCGGTACTCACAAAATACTGGAAAATGACATGGTTCAGAATTAGTGCTCTGACCGTTATTTTAACGATGCAATTTTTAACACAAATCCTGGACTTTGGGAATCAAGGTGTCAGGCCTTTAGGCAGAAAAGGGATGTGTAGAATAGAAAATATTATAGATACAGGATTTGTTCAGAAAATGGCACATTTCCGCCGTTTCTATCAAATTGGAAGAAGCACCATACCTATTGCTTTTGTGTCTTGCTTCTTATGATGAGCTTTAGTAAAATGTTCCGTCACAATTTCTTTCAATTTATCAAACTTAGGATGACCGAAGCATAAGTCTTTTGGCATCTACAAAAAAAAAAAAACATTACATAATAATATAATGAAAATACATATTTTATTTAGATGTAAAATAGTTCTACTATATTTTTTTTGCCCCACATTGTATATTTCTCCTAGACCGTACTTGTGTTTAGAAACACAAATCTCAAATACACAAACAGCCAATATTTGCTGCTGTTACAATCCAATCCGTTATTCGTAATGTAGAGTCTGAGTCTGAATGAGAGTCTGTCTCACGAAAGAAGTCCCGCGGCAATAAGTGGAACTAATTATTATTATATGTCTATACTGCATTCGCGATTTATTTGCTAAAAATGTAAACAAATATGAGTTTATGGAAAATAACTTTAATTCCCACACAATAAAGTTCAGTTTATGCTACAACTTCAAACATTTTTATAACTTTTTCAATAATCCTAGTCACTCTGAAATCAATTTAATTAACATTGTAATAAAGTTTGATACATAAGTTTGAATATACTTTAGTTAGCTACATTCCAACAACAACCCTCCTACCTCAGACACCTTTCTCTATTTAAGATTGTCCATTTTATGAACCAGTGCCTTTAATATGATGTTGTGATAAATAAATGAATAAATATCTATGCCTCCGTCGTTTGCCTGTAGCGCTGCGTGTGCCGAATTTCGTGAGACGGAATTTATTGAGAACTTGTTTTACAATTTCTACCATAACCTACAAATTCCAATCATACCATTTATTAGACCAATATTCTCACCTCTGGTATCGTCCCATCAGGTAATATACTCCTGTCCAACGATAAAGGATTAATTCCCAGGTCATCCCTTAACCGTTCCAACAATGCAGTTAGCTTGTCATCAGTCTGTATCCAGGTCTTCTCTGGGTGTTCGTCGAAGAAGTTGAGAAATACTCTGGAGCCGTGCTGGATTAGCAACTCTAATCCGTGGTATAAAGCTATGAGGAGGGTGAAGTCTTTCATTATGTAGTTGTGTTGTGGGTGCCTGTGGAAGTGTAAAGGATGCTGCATTTCCTTCCAATTTATACCTTAATAAAATGGCATAAGAGTCACATGAGGCGCGGTCGTGAATTGCATTATCTATTCCTAATTTAACAATTTAAACGCGCAGGAAAATTAAGGGAGTAATTTGAGTATAGTAAAGCGGCCGTAATATGAAGTAGATCGGGTTTGTAGAACGTCGCCTCTCTCTGCGTCTGCATGTGTCTTAATAACGCCTGAGTATTGTTAGGTACTATAGTGACATACTTGTAACTTGAGCATGTTAATTATGGGAGATGATGTAACTAGTCACTAAATCTACTTTGGAATGCAAACACGGTAGGTACTGTATCTCCTAATGTGGAAACAAAATAAAAATACTTGGCACCTGCGAAGCCTTGCCTAATAGTCATAAAATACACATTGCATTTTTTGGAGTTTAGAACTGTTTTTAGAGTTAAAATTAGCGTGGCCCAGTAGAGTAATACGGAGATTGTCAAGAATAAAAGAGTAAACATTAGTCACACAAGTGAAAAAAAATTGTACCGCCGATTTCAGTTTCTGGAGTTTCTTGCCCGATCTTTTCCATAGGAACCTACTACGCTTCGGAATAGGCAACTAGCTTCATCTTTATGACTGACCGACCCCTTGACAATACAAAAGTACCTGTTCTTGGTTTATTTGAAATAAATGCTTTGAGATTTTAAAAAAGTGTAGATTTTCTCACCTGGCACCTCGTTCTTTAGTCTGATACTCTTTGTAGAGCATCACGATACGACCTTTGGACAGATTTCCCAAACAAGGGGGAAGTATGTTCATTTGTTTCAATCTTCTGGCGTACCCGTCTAAAATCTGAAATAACAAATGTTATTTATTACTACTCCAAAAAACCTCAATCATGTAAACATATGATATTTTTTATATTACAACTGTCGTCACATATTCATATTTACGGTATTAATTATGCATTTATCACGATTCGCGAATCCGAAATAAATACGCGAGTAAAACCGTAAACATGAATATAGGACTGGCCTTAGCTTTTGTTTCTATCCACCATTATGAATGATAAGAAATATACTGGATTGGTGCCCGGTCGATGGCAATAGACTCGCCTCCATTACATAACTAGAAGATTTTAAACATAACTGACGAGATGTGGGTGTACTATAGGTACACCTCTGCCTAACCCTTCGGGAGTTACAGGCGTGATGCTATGTTATGTTGCAAATATAACTAAGGTTATTTTTTAAATTCAAGAACTGAGTTATCTTATGGCACAGTTTATTAACTTCATTGAATTAGTTATTCAGCCAGTTATAATCTTAAGAAAAATCTTGCCATTCTCAAACGCCACTTAATTTAGGGAGTTCTTTCTGGTTGTTTCTGGTCTGATAACCAGTCTTACCAAGGGGTATCGTATTACCCAGTAACTGAGTTATGGAGGTCAGATAGGCAGTCGCTCCATGTAAAATACTGGTAAACAGTTGCATCCGGTTAGACTGGAAGCCGACCCCAACAAAGTTGGAAAAAGGCTCGGTTGGATGATGATTCTGGCGCCCAAAGGTGACAGAGAAATTAACATGAAACCTAATCTGCGTGTATGCTCAAATGTATGTATAAACGTAAACAAAGCAAAAGGAGCATGAAAGGATCGTAGCCGGGGACGTTCTATAGTTTCTGCCTTAAAAAGGTCGTGAGTTTATGTATATATGCATGTACAGGGTGGGCAAATAAAAAGTATACTTTATTTTTTAAATTTTATTCTATGAAATATAAAAAATATTAAGTATTTTTATTTAAATATAGTATCTAGGGCCGGCAATTCAGTATGGAAAATACTCTCAGACAAATGTCCACCTCTAGCAGCATGACAGATGTGAGCCCTTTTCACTGCGTTTTGCATGACATTTTCACACATTTCCTGCGTTATTTCAGTGACTGTGTCTCAGATATTTTGTTTTAATTCTTGAAGGTTCATTGGCCTGTTAGCAAAGACACGTCCCTTTAGATAGCCCCACAAAAAAATTAGGAGCTGTTAAATCCCCGGATTTAACAGCTCCTAATTTTTTTGTGGGGCTATCTTGGGGGCCAATGAATGTCACCGTTTCTCGAAATTAATCGACCCGGAAACGTTCTTTTCAATGTCTCGATTATGGCTCGTGCCGTATGACATGTGGCCCCGTCTTGTGGAACCGTCATGTTTCCTAAGCCCAACTGATTCACTTCATGTAAGAAAACTGCTTTATCTGTTACAATGCCATACTGCTCAAATTTAATCACTAAACGAGTTATTGTTAGCCGCGAAGGGTAAGTGATTCCTACCAAAAAATGCCCGCAATTTTCTTAAGAGTTTCCGCAATACATGATTGGGTTGAGAAGAATGTTTTAATAATTAAAACACTTTGTTCAGTCGTAAAACGTTCCATAGCAAATTTGACGTATCTACACAAAATAATTTTCATGAAACAATTGTCATATTTGCCGCCAAAAGTTGTATACTTCCAAGTTCTCCACCTCAAAAATTTATCAGGAAACTCAAGCGCTAACGGTTCGCCAGCTGTATATATTGCTAACTGTATTTCTTCAACACTCCGACTTACCTCAAGAAAGGAAAAAACGCATAACCCTATCCAGACGAAACTATGCAATATGTGAGTCAACTGCTGTCAATACCTCATTTGTGCAAAGATTTTTCCCATTCCGAGGCGGCGAATTATTCAATAAAATAAATAAGGTCATTAACATAGCGAGCTGTCGTAAAATTGAATGCAAAAACAAAATAATCAAATGGTTACTAAATCGAAGCTACGCTGAAACAGAAAAAGATCTTGAGATAGTAAAGTAACAAGGTATATTTATTACAAATATCATTATTTTTATTTTATTTATTTTACTCTTGGGGTTAGTTCCGCAGTGTCTGAATGGCTTTTACCAGCGGGAAACTACTCGGAGATGGTGTGACAAGTGCTTGGTAGTTTTCTATCTATAATATAATATTTAATTTTTCTAGGCACATTTACATAATTAATTATTATTATATACATGATTATGAAATACTGTATGTACAATAAATGTAGGCATAGACACACACACACACCCTCCACACCCTCTTACACACACCCCCTCACACAAACATACACTCACACACACCATCAAACTCAAACTCAAATCATTTAATTCAACTAAACCAATTACAGGCACTTTTGAATTGTCAAAGGGTCGGTCAGTCAGAAAGATGCTAGTTGCCCATTCCAAAACGTAGGTACCTATGGAGAAGAATGGGCGAGAAACTCCATGGAAACTCTTTTAAATCATAAAATTGTTACAAAATATTTGATTACATCATTCGTGTTGAAATTCACCATGTGAGAACGATTTAGAAAGACGTGCACGTTAAAAGCGTCCGTTATAAAAACAATTCAGAAATTAAAAATTAAAATAAGCCGTGGCAGCTAAGAGATGACCAGTCCCTACTGACGGCGCCCGTTCACGAACATGACGTATGGATCGGCACAACCATTTTGGAGGGAACTTAATGATCCAACACACACGCCACCACCAGCGAGACATTAGAGTGAGCATGACATACTCACAGCCGTCAATCATCATCAATTACTTGTAATTGTACCACGTTGACAATCTTTACTATGTGATCTAATGGGGGGCCTGGAGTTCTAAGATACAGGCCTAGGCTTAGTTTAGACTCCAGATCTCCCACGAATTACAAAATTTTGTCGAAATACATATGACATATTAAGTTGACAGGTTGAAAAAAAAAAAGAAAAAAACATTTTTTTTTTAAGTTGCCCACCTGGTCTAATGGCGACCTCTCCTTGAGCTAAGTTAGAGTATACTGGCATTATTATAAATATTTCGATCACAATAAGTTCATGCTTCCACACTGATCGATCCTTAGTCCATGTCGAGTGAATTATATTGTGGTGACTCATCATCCTACTTGAGATAGTTGACATTGTAAAGCGCTGTTTACTGTATATATATAACTACGCGTATCAGAGCATCCTGATAACGCTATATAAAGTTGAATTTGGAATAATAACATACACATTAATTCATATTATTATTTTTATCTCTGACAAGCCCTGTGTCCGATGGGATTTCGGATCGACCAAAATTACGTACTTCCATCACCTATTAAACCCCATTAGGGGATGAATCAGGGTGTACAAGAAAGGTGTGGTTGAATTTAAGGGTGTGGTACAGGTCATCAAACTAAACAACTTTATCTATGGGACGAACAATCTAATCGCGAAAAATATTTTCAGCCGTCATTTGTGCGGTGGGTGCTGGGGTGACAGTGCGCTGGATTGGAGAGTGGAAATTCGACAGGACTCTAGTCACTGTGAAGATGGACGGTGGACCACGGTGGAAGTACTTAAATTAAAATACCATATTCCACTGTCAAAGATAGCGAGTACTGAAGCATCCCATACTTTTGGGTCGAGTAGGTATTAAAGTTTTATAGGGAAAGTTGATAAATATTTCGCGATTTTCGAGCTTCTAGGCGCATACAAAGCTGTGCTTTGTCTGTCAGTGAATACTGAATGAATTAATAAAATATATTTATTAGACTATTATTACACAGAATACGCACATTCATATGACAATGCTATGCTGGCCTCACTTGCAAAAATATTAAATTTTAATTATATCGTCTTAATATCTCTTTACACGAGTGGCTTCTGACCCTTAGCTTTGTATATGGATTTACCGATGCGATAGAGATCAAGGACATTATTTATTGCTAGCAGCGCCCGCGGATTCACCCGCATAATACAAACTTTCACGTTTATAATACTTATTAGTAGGATAAACGCTTTTTTTATCCATGATACCTAAGTAGTATGTCAAATATTGCACATTTAAAAAACATTATTACTGTGCGTCGGGTGTGCAGTCGTTTTCAAACGGTCGTGAATGGAGCTATAAGAACTTTTCTCTTTATTTGACATGATGTTATTTCTACTTATATGTGGGTGTACATTTTTTGTACATAGTTTGCTGAAAAATACGAAATTCAACTCTTAGGTTTTACTGATCAAACCCGGATGACGTCACGACTGTCAGTTCTTTAGTGAACTTGGTCGGTTAGTACAATCACGCCCCTTTCACACGGCAGTCCAGTTTTTTGCAGGATCCCGTTTGATGGCGAATGTGTTTATATGCTAGCGTTCACGCAAGCATCCCGCATGCGGGATCCTGCAAAAAACCGATCCGGTCGAATTGTGCCATTCGGTTTTGTCACTAGAAACTGGATCCGTCTTCCAGTAAAAAGCGGGATCCCGTTTAATCACACATATATTTCAATAGCAGTGTCCACACGGTTTCCTGCGTGCGGTTTTTTGCGGGATAGTGGAGTGGTAGCAGTCCTCTATCATATCTCTTCTCAAATCGCTCATAAGATTCAGAAAAATACCCAAATTCGAGCGTTGTGTCAGAATAGGATGAACCCAGAATCTTCTATTTCGCCACCGACGCCGATAATACCAATAGAATATTAGGAAAGTACTCAGGTCCATTTCACCTGATAACCGGCGTAGGAATGGTCAAAAAACAGGATACAACCGTGTTCATACGGCAGTCCAGTTTTGCGGGACCAGCTTTTTACTGGATCCTGCAAAACTGAACTGCCATGTGAACACAGCATCCAGTTTTGCAGGATACAGTAAAAAACCCGGTCCTGCAAAACTGGACTGCCGTGTGAAAGAAGCGTCACTTTACAAAAATGTTGATCACTTGTGGACTTGATCACATTAAACTCGTTACTTACCACTTGTGATGCAGGACGCGTCTTATTCTACGTCTCCACTTGCATCATTATCCAGACTACTCGTAATATTATAAATTCGAAAGTAATTGTCCGTACCTTTTCACGCCTTGACTACTAAGCGGATTTCGATCAAATTTGGCAAAGAGATAGATGGCATTTGGGGAAGGACATATGCTAGTTTTTATACCAGTAGCACGTTCTCATGGAATAATTTCCGCCATCCACGCGGGCGAAGCCTTGGGCAAAACCTTGTAATATTATATTGACCATACTTCGAAGCTTGTCATACGATAAGCCGGCCAATGTCAACAGTTTTTTAAGGCGACTGTTACCTATACATACGGTATGAATGAAGTGTAGTGTTACCTCAATATACTGTTGTCTGAGTTGAGACAGTTGAATGCCTAGATGTATGATCACAGTGTTTATTTTCCGTGCGTGACTGTATGGTGCGACGTCGATGCAGTTCTCTGTCCTTAGCTCTAAGTGGGCTATGTGCAGGCTTTTCACTACCTAGAATCAAATTCAAAATAATTGATTAAATTTTTATGGATAAATTAAATAATCATAAAAAATGATAAATCATTTGTGCCTGACCAAAAATGGCTTGTAGAATCAACTTATTCAAAGTATTCTATGTAACATAAACATAACACATTTCACACATTTTTGTTTAGTTTTTTAAATTAATTGTTTTAGATTTTATGTATGTTTTTTTTGTCTCCTTTACTCTTTCACTCGCTGTCTACATCTCTGTATCTATTGTATAGGACAATAGATACAGAGATGTAGACAGCGTATGGTGGAAGAGATTTCTTATGAAATAAGCATCACCTCTGTACCTGTTTTTTCTTGTCTGTTTATATATTATGTGTGTACATAAATGGTAAAATAAATAAATATAACATCACGCCTGTAATCCCCGAAGGGTTAGGCAGAAGTGTTCCTATAGTACACCCACATTTCGCCAGTTATGTTTAAGTCCCATGTAACAGGGGGCGAGCCTATTGTCATCAACCGGGTACAAATCTAGAATCCGGACTGCTACTGAGAATTTCCAGATAGAAAAAAAAAAACAATTTGCCTGACCCGGGAATCCAAACCAGGACCTTATGCTTAGCAGTAAAGAAAGAAAGAAAAAGTATTTATTACAGTAGTGCTCGTGGCCACTAGACCATTGAGACAGCATTCTATTTATGTGTAAAATAACGAGATATGACTATAAATATAAATGCAGGTATCTCTATCTATGGTGTGATATTCATGTATGTATCCCATAATCAGTCTATAATGTTCCCACTGCTGGGACACAGGCTTCCTCTCGGTGAGAGGGAATGTATCCCATAAAACAGTTGTAAGAAGTATGGAAATATTTTCACTATTAAAATTCATGAGTATTGGAATGCAGCCTGTAGATTTATTTTTGCAACTGACGCGGGTTTTGTCACGTTATTACGTTTAAATGCCATTAACATCAGGCAGCACTTTAGTTTATTTATTCTTTGAGTTCATAACATTTTGTAGTGGGTTTGCTTATTTTTTAGCAACACTTGCTCAAGCGCGCATGCATGCATCTGGCCCTGCCATTTTACTTATTGTTTTTATCTCTAAGTGGTACATGTATGAAGGTTGTATAGTATACATTACATATTATGGCCCAATTTGAGTTATAACTTTAAATATTTTACATAGTTCAGTTTCCTTATTTAAAAGACAGTGTAGGTATAGTTTTGTCGTTTGCAAATTAGAATAGGCATTGACAATAAAATAGGGAAATATTGGCTTAAACAAACCTTCAGACACCAAACTATAATTAGCTGAAGTCAATATTAATAATACTAATGAACCTATTTAGTTTGTAGACCAGCACCCTAATTGCGTAACACACAATCAATCTCAATCTGAATCATTTTGAAGGATATTGCTAATCCATTGCTTCATATGTTCAAAACATTTGTCTGCTCAAGAACGTAAATAACGCAATGAATATTGTTGGACTGTCAAAGCTATTGCTACAAATAGTGTGTTACGCAATTACACCGCTGTTTCTCCAGTGAAAATTTGATGAAATAGGTACTTTTTCTTCATACATACATTAATAACATCTTCAACTTTACTGCCAGGAGTGGCTGATAATGCCAGCACCCTATAGATCTTATGTCCAATATCATCCAACGTCGATATAATTTGGCAGTATGCATAGTTTCCTCGAGCTCTGTGAGCCTCGTCAATGACCAGGCATCGGACTTTGTCGCAAGGACATATACCTGACTTTATATCATTGTAAATAACTTGAGGAGTGGCAAAGAACACTCTTTTGTTCTGCCAATGTTGCTTCCTTGTATTAGCTTGCATGTGACCTGAAAACATATAGCTGCTTAATGTAAGCCATTTATGGGTATGCAAATGAAGCTTAAAACAATGCAGACACCTATACTAATATTATAAAGAGCTAAAATTTTGTTTGATCTCTGGACCTGGATTTTGTTTGAGTCGGATTTGAAAAATTATTTTCGCATTTTTGTAGCCCAATTCTTGAGGAAGGCTATTTAACATCACGCGAGGACCTTTAGAACCCGAGCAAAAAGAAAAAAGTTTTGGAAACGAAGTAAAAGCGCGGGCAGGCGATGCGAGGGGATGGATCGGGGGAACAAGATATTTCACGCGGGCTGAAGCTAATTATTTATGTGACTGGTTAGTAAGTAATAGATGCTTGGTTAATGTTATCACTGGCTGCTGGCAGTCAAAGCACCTATATACATTTTCATTTAGAAATTGTTTGTCTTTGAAATATCCTTGGAATTCGATCCAGACTTATTAAAAGCCAGGATTATTATCCAGGATTAGTGTGAATGTGAGGACTGGTGGTCATTTTTTTTTTTCTTTTTCGTCTTAGATAGTTTTAGTGACGGTCTGGCAGTTTGAGTACATTATGCGGCCTACTTAAATGTCCTTTCTTTGGTATTATTCGTTGAATTGTTGAGCTCCTTAAGTTCTGAGGTGAGCTGCACAATTCCTGACAAATGCATGTACTGACTGGGCAGACCCACTCAAATCTGCTTGGTTCTTTTCTCAAAAGACCATATTAGACAATGTACATGTGATCTCACCTAGATTATGTCTGGACTTTAAAAGAGACTGTGACCTCTGAGTTTGTTCTGGCCTTTTTTCTCAGAGTTGTCAGATATGAAACGCCAAACTCATCTAGTTTTTAAAATATTATTGACATTTTACAGAAATAAATGATTTACCATCATTGTTGATTATTTCCCCTCCTTTTTATATACAGACGTCAGCACAACAAGCTTCCCGAAACTGTCAAATTTTCCCAATCAACTTTTAACCTTATGCTTTAATGAAAAAAGTTAAAAATCAACTAAATAAATTTGACAGATTGTAGTAGCTTGATGTGCTGGCGTCTGTACATATTATTATTTTAAGCTTTTTAAATTATGTAAATATTTTGTTATTAAATATTGTATTTAAGCATTTTAATGTAACTGATATGTATTTAAATATTACCTGTCATTTCAATAGTGTCATTAGGAGGTATAGCAATAATATTGTAGCAAGCTTCTATCTGCTGTGCAACTAGGGGCCGGGTCGGTGCTGTGAATACAATTTTGCCAAGCGGGTACCAGCGGTAGAAGTTGTACATAATCACCGCTGCTATGAATGTTTTACCCAACCCGGTGGGAAGACTTACCTGTAAGAGAAAAATTATAATGTGTAAAATGTTATACTTGCTATCTTTCGCATATCAACTTGTTAATGTTTTGTTTCCTAACGAATCAACAGAAACAACAAATTCTGGGCTAGCGTCAGAGTAGGTCGCCAAATTCCAATTTTCTTAAGTTATTGCAATTTACAGGTCAGTATCAGGTTGTATCATCATCTGCATAGCCTTTTCCCAACTATTTTGGGGTCGGCTTCCAGTCTAACCGGATGCAGCTGAATACCAGTATTTTACCTGGAGCAACTGCCTATCTGACCTCCACAACCCAGTTACTGGGTAATACGATACCCCTTGGTAAGACTGGTTGTCAGACTTTCAGGCTACTGATGACCCGTAACGCCTGTCAAAGATCCACGAATGACAGCCAGGACCAAGGGCTTAACGTGCTTTCCGAGGCACGGAGGGGTCTTGATATGTCAAGATGGTCACCCATCCACGGACCAACCGCGGCACGCGTAGTATAACCTGATCGATCGACCCGTGCGGCTGTTATTATTTAGCCACAAGCAATACAACTCTCTAAGTTCATATTACTCTATTGAATGACTATTTCATGAAATCATGTCATGATTTCATTGTATTGCTGATGCTGATATAAGTAGTCAGTATGTGCACTGAATGACGGCTAAACTGTGAATTTCATATTTTCTATGATGCACTGATGATAGATATATGAAATTCACAGTCCGGTCATCGAGAGAATGCATTCCTGACACCTGTCAGTGCAACAAATCTAGTAGCTTATAAAGATCAAATTCGCAAAACACATATTCGTTTATATAAAACTGACAGGTGTCAAGAACGCTTTTCTCATGGGCTGGACCGTAATGTCAAATGTCCATTTTCTACTTATATAACTAACATTGGTACTTTCAATATGCTGCAAGATTTATTATTATACATTTTAAACAAATTCTAATCATTAACAAAACTAAATCTCACCAAGGTGTTCTTAAGGATGGCAGCCTTAATAACATTAAACTGGTAGTCTCTCACTGGGTAGTTGGTTGGGTAGATCCATGTTTTGCCTGTCAGCTTGTCATACCCACTGATCTCTTCATCGCAGCAGAGAGCACTGAAAAAATATGCTTGTAAGTATGTGTCTGAAGAAAAAAAAACAAGTAGTGTCACAGTTGTTGTTAATTTTAAGCATATCTCACAGGAGGTAAGTTAATATCTCTCTCCTTTTTGAGACCATCTAAAGACTCTCTGGGAGGAATTGCCATATTGTTAATCAAACTTTTGTCTGAATGCATAATTATGTGGTGTGTGTGAAATAAAGAGTATAAATAAAACTCACAATGGTAAACAACAAAATTGTAAAGTATGAAGTTGCAAAGATGTTGATATTCGTCATTTACCTAGAAACCGAGATACAGTAGTGAGTAAACCTAGCCTATAAAAATAAACTTACCTAACGTTCAAAGCGCTCTCGTTAGCCGAATCATTAATGTTACTTTCAGACAACCTCGATTTTTGTATAAACGAGGAATTATCAAAATGGGCCAACAGCGTAGAGTCATCGAATATTTCATCGTCTTCAAATCCATCGCTTTGTTTTGATTTACTAGTACTAGGCAAGTTGTTCATAGTAAATCTTCATAATTGTTACTTGTTGAATTTGTTAGACGATAGGCGCATTAGACACAATATATTAAGATAACACTGAGTTTGGGTACTTAAAAATACATAAACCATCACCATTCAGAAAACTAAGTACATAAAGTATTAATATATGAACATGACAAAGTTATTTGTCAAATCTTTGCGCGGTTTTTCGACGAGTGATGAATTTGTTGACGGACTGGCTGAAATACTGACAGTACTGATACTTTGTCAGAATGACATTAACAAGACAAGACAAAGTCAGTTGACATGACAGCTGACCACAATAGATAAAAATAAAACCGATAAAACTGAAGGCCACACCATAGATTATACAGTTTGGGCCACACCCCTCAGCAACACTATGCTCCTCGCGCTGTTTCATAGCATCACTCTAGGGAAGGTACGTATTTACGCGAGCAGGTTTTTATACCACGTATTTGATTCAAAGTACGCACACCAGGTACCAAACCGAAATACTTGCAAGACTTCAAAGTATTATAGACGGCTACTCACTCAACTACGTAGGTACTCAACTGCGTTAGTTTTCGCACATGCGATCCTGCTCCTTATCGGTAAGACTCTACGGAACAATTTCGTGTGCAAGTATTTTTTTACTTTATTGGTTTGTAAGTATTTATTTATAAACGCGATTGTGCTCCTTATTTATAGGTAGTCACGGATCAATTTCTATGCAAGTATTTTTACTTCCAACAGGGCTTTTGAATACGCGATTGTACTTATTTGTATGAAGTCATGGATCAATTTTCGATGCAGATAGAAAATACTTGAAAGTATTTCGAGCCCTGGTTTTAGGACCTGGTTTTTTAAGGTGGACGCACTTGGAACCCCCGGTACTCGATTTTGCAAGTATGACCCATGTCTACATCACTCGCTGCCGAGATGTACCTAACATAATGCTAGTAACACACGTGAGTCGTAGTCAATCAAAGTCACTGCGTGTGTACCACAGACTATCACATAGCCACACTTTCTCGTTCCCTAAATCCCTAAAAGGCTAGTGGCCCTATTGATAGGGAGGCAAGTGCGGTCAGGAACACCCGGTCGATCTAGCAGTAGGGCCTATCATCTGTAATTACACTACCCTACCTAGCAGATAGGGACCCTACCGATTGAGTAGTGTTATAAGCGCTTAACTACTTCCCAAGCCATTCATCGAGTGTGTGGATGTAGTATGATGGCTAGCTAGTGCACAATAAACCGACGTTCCCAGAATCGATAATAGCGCACCTCTCAACTGTCTTCTGCGTAGATCTTCTAATCTGTGGTAATTTATTTATCTTCTAATTTGTGGTTATTTCTGTCAAATTTTTGTCAACTGTCAAGTGTCATGCCCATCACACCACTGTCAAAACAAACAGAAGCGGCAGCGTTGGTATTTGAATTCATGATTTTCAGTTTTTCAGCTTTGGTTACATTCTTCTTCGCTTTTCTTAAAAAAATGGATTTAGAAGATGGTTTCGACGACTTACTTGCTGAAATTAGCGAGCCGACATCTCCAAAGAAACCCAAAATTGAATCCGAAAGTATTCAGCTTCAGCAAGTACAACCTGGTAAGAAAACCTTTTGGAACCATCATCGACTACCTGCCATTCCTTACAATTCGCGCATTTCTGGTTTGTTATTTATTTGTATTATTATTATTTCTATGACATTCTTCAAACAAAAACTCAAAACTTTACTCCTACCTTAAACATGTTGTAACTTGTACGTAACTCATAATGAGCAGCTGATTTCAATAGCTGTAAGCAATATAAAATCATCTAAGTATGACTTCATCACACAAACACCTTATACTTTGAAACACCTTATACTTTTCCAGGGACATCAAAAGATCCAGTGTCCAAACCTGCTTCCTCTAAGACACACTGTGTATTAGTTAATCAGAAACAGGTAAATTATTATTTAACTTCTTCTGGTATACGTACCACCAATTAAATGAAAAGAATCAAACCACTCTATGTAAAATACTGGTATTCAGCTGCATGATGATGAAACAAGAACAAATCATGCTTTCGACTTGAATCAAATGACTACCCAGGGTGTGCCAGATGTACATTTATGTATTGTTCCTCATAGCACTCTATTAATCATAGTACATATCACTCGACTGATAACTTGTATTCAGGGAGAGATCAAGCGCAGGACCAACGGCTATACATGCTATCCAAGGCACAGGGGTATTAAACTGCCAAACTCCAGACTCTTACTAAGAAATTCCTGATGAGAAACCTAATAACACTGTCCGACCTGGGAAACGAGCCCAGGACCCCCCGCTCAGTAGTCGCGCTTGCAACCAGGAGACCAATGAAGTCAAGTCGAGTCCTGTATAATTACCATTCATGTTAACACTGCACAGTCATGCCCTAAAAAATAAAACTCATAATCTACCTGTTTCAATAACACCTATTTTGTATTTTACAGCGAGGCAATCCTGTACTAAAGTTCATTACAAGTGTTCCATGGGAGTATGATGACATCATTCCTGACTATGAAGTGGGGAAAACTATATGCTTGCTTTTCCTGTCACTCCGCTACCACAATATGAACCCAGATTACATACACAACAGAATCAAGGAGCTGGGGAAGAAGTATGAACTAAGAGTGCTTTTAGTTCAGGTATAATTTATTAATTGAACATGATGTAATAGATGAATTGATATACATGATATGTCTGAAGAAATACCAAACTGCTGTTGCCTTCAAAATTGCTTTAAACATAAGTAGCCTTGGCTGGACAACTCAACGTCAACGGCAGAGGTCATTGCATGTCGGCGGCACCATGCCGCTTGTGTAGTTGAGCAAAAACAAGAGCGGCACCATGTCGACAGCTGTAGTTGCCTTTGTTGTTTACGCATGTCGCTCGTGTATGCACAGTAGCATTTACTTACATTGTACTTTCTTTTTGCTACTCAGTGATCTCAGTGATCTTATCTTAGGAAGATAAAATGAATTAACATTGGAATTTTAACTCTAGGTAGATCTCAAAGACCCACAAACAGTATTGAAGAACTTGACAAGAATATGTCTGTTGACTGACTTAACTCTGATGTTAGCATGGAATCCAGAAGAGGGAGCCAAGATTATAGAAAACTACAAGATTTATGAAAACAAACCACCTGACAGGATCATGGAGAAGATTGAGAATGATCCTCATCAGAAGGTAAAAAATGAAAATTGCTTTATCTTCTATACAAATTTATAAAATTAAAGTGTCTGTTTGTAATTTCAAAATAACTAAATTCATATGAAACACTTGTAACAAAAAAACGACATGAATGGCAGGGTCGATTTTGACAGCTCGCAGTCCGGTAAGGACTAGGCCTGGGTCGACGGCGGGTTGTGTACCACGCGCGTCTCAAAGAGATGTCAGCAATAACTGATCGCCGCTAGCCCTAGGGCCGATGCCTGCCAGGGTCGCGGGTTGTTCGAAAGAGTTACTGTGGCGCCTGGCACAGGCAACTGTAGGAACACGGGCGCGTTTTAGTCAGTAAAAGTCTGACATGCCAGTCCCGCTTCGCCCAGAGCAGGAGAAGTTATTTGATGATTTCCCACCCAAAGAAAAGGGTCAATTTTGACAGGACTTTCTCTGGCAGATAGCTGATGTTATGAAGAGTAACTTAGGCAGTAGTAGCCTACTTTAAGTTTAGAAAAAGAATTAGTGTTCCGTGTAAATTAAAACCCGTAAAATTTGCAATATTCACGCGAGTGATGCCGCGGGCAAAGCTAGTTTATATTATAAGAATACCAGTAACATGCAGAGCAGCATTACATGTTTAAAAATGATCAGCGCGGTTTATAGCGTCTTGAGGAGCCCAGTAGGAGAGCTTTCAAAAGAATGAGTCAAAATGGGTAGGTAAAACATTGCTACGACATTTCCTGCAGGCGCGTCGCTTCGTGTGTAACATCAGCATGGCATCTCGCAGTTCAACTTATGAGGTTGTCGTCTGCTTAACCGGGCTTGCCTGTAGATGCCTCAATAAATTAAGGCCTCCCGCCCGGGCTTAGAAAACTTAAAAACTAAGCGACTACACGCTAAGGGCGCACCCCCTATGGGTTACGGACCTCGGGTCGTTGTACTAATCTTCTTTTCTTAAAATTTTAAATAGTGATGACGAAAGTGTCCATTCTTTAGACTAGTAAGTGTTGACACACGAGCAACACGTCGACGACAGAGGCAACTGCAACCGCCGACAACATGCCGTTCGTGTATTTGAGGACTCAAATACACAAACGAAACGTTGTCGACGGTTGTCGCCGACACGCGTTGATGGTTACAGTTGCTTCTGTCGTCGGGCGTGTCGCTAGTGTGTATGCAACTATGTGGACTAAGTAGGCACGCGGAATACGTCTCCTAAATCCGGCATTTAGTAGGAATAGTAGGTGACGCCATGTTGAATTATATTCCCTCCCTCGTTTTGCAAAAAGTATTAAAATATACAAAGTCTTCAAATTCGCGTTCATTTATTCATTTTGTGAAAGTAGATTGTTCTATGAAATAAATGGCGATATGGCTAACCTAACCTTGTGTTTGTTTGTAGGTGGTAAATGCATTAACTACAATAAAACCAGTAAATAAAACGGATGCAATGACCCTAATATCACAATTCGGCACATTGGAGAATATCATAAAGGCGTCAGAATCAAGACTAGCAGAATGTCCCGGGTTTGGGGCTACAAAGGCGAAAAAACTTCACAAAGCTTTGCATGAACCGTTTCTGAAACGAACTAACGTGAATAGAAATCAAGATAAGAATGATTTTGATGGAGATTTAAGTATAGAGGATATAGAGAAATTAGAAAATGAAGTAGATAAACAAGAAAATGAAGGAGAGAAACAAGAGAATGTAAAAGAGAAAGCAGAAGAGAAACAAGAAAATGAACAAAAGAAAGCTGCTGACAGCTGATTAGAGTTTCATTCGCCAATAGATGGCGCTAGTTGAACAGCGTAATTTTAAGCGAGGTTTGGTCACAGAGAAAAGTTCAAACTAAAATGAAGGATACCGTTTTAATTATTACCGTTTTAAATATAAAATGCATTGTGTTGTGATTTATTGACGAAGAAAAACAAATATTTCCTTCAAATCTAATTAGAATCCTCCTGTTGGATGGTTTTCTGTATAAAATACGCTATACCTACTTCTTTATCCGAAACTTTTAAATGCATAGGTTTAAGTTTAATAAGTTTTAATTAGGTACTGTGAAAATAGCTTGTAAGCAAACCCAATTATTTTGTTAAACTTATATTTGTATTTGTTATGCTTTTACCTAAACGACTGTTATTCTAAACCTAAATTATTTTGTAGCTACACAATCAATAAACAAGTTTATTTTAAAGAGCGGCTCGTTATTTTTCGCCTCATTTCATTTAAAAAGTTTTTTATCCCATTACAGTAGAAAAGGGATTGTTTTTAAGAGTACCTTTTTTTGGTATCGTATATCGAGGGACGCTTGGCCGTTGCGCGCTTGAACCGCGGCAGCTCGGCCGCGTTCAAAATAAAACAATCAACAGCGAACCGGCTCCGCTCGTGGTTGGACGCGCGCCGCTGTGCCTGTGCCTGCCGGTACCTACGAAATAAATAAATATTTGGCGGGAAAGTACTGATTCAAAATTCGAATGTGAATTTCTTTATCGTTGCCAATAAATGTTTACAACAGACGTTTGAAAAACGATATCTTTGATTGGACATTTGTGTGCAAACTTTTGTAATAAACTGGTGTGTACAGTTCGTGATTTGGACCCCAAGTGATGGATTAAGTGGAACTAAAGGTGTAATAAAATATATTGAAGTGTAAATGCTGACTGTATGCTGAAGTGTGAATAAAAGGACTGTCATTCTGTTATCATGCGGATTTTATGGTAAGTGCGAACTTTGTTGTTATCAAAATATTAATAATTAAAATAGAATTACTTCTGCACGAGTTTAACTATCGAATTGTTAGTAAAGTAAGTGAAACATCTCTACCGAAATGTTAGAAACAATTTAAATAAAAAAATCTAAAACTTTTACTAATGACTATTTAAAAAAAAAAAAACTAGAATAACCATTAAAAAGTATCAACGGGTACATAATCCCAGTTCAAATTATACTTTTTTTTATTGCCCAACGCCTAAAAATTTAGCAAGTCCGTTTCGAGTACTTGCTTATTTGGTCTCGAGTAATTTTTGTTTTGAATACTTCCGTCCTATTCAAGGAGTCCGTAGGAAGCGAGTACGGTTTCAAGTTCCTAACAAAAGCTGAACCCATTGTCACCTAAAATTATTATATTATTCTGACTCTATGTTGACATGCATACTAATGAAATTTCAGTAGGTGTGCCTTTCTTGGTCTTATTGTTAGAGTCGGGCTTTCAGAGTCTATGCGTCCTGTTTTGTTTTAAAAGGTAACCGCCTCAGACCGACTTGTGGTCAAAGCACTGCGACTGCCGAGTGCTGACCGGCGTGAGATTGCAGCTACCTTATTGGTGGTTGGGAATTGGGTACCCCATTTTCAGTGGAAAAAATAGGTTTTGAATGTTATTTATTTATTTACCATTTATGTACACACATATATAAACAGACAATGAAAAACAGAACAGAAAAAATAGGTACAGAGGTGATGCTTTTTTATTTGCTTATATTTTTTGTTATCTGATATTTTATTTCTGAAAATTGGTTGTAAAAAAACACTATTATTCGTAAAAAATACTATATGAGGTCGGCGTTTCCTAACCGACTAGGTGCACTGAAAAGAAACACCGAAACAATAAGAGTTCACAGACGAGTCCAGACAGTATCTTGGCCAGATCTTTTAGAAAGGGTTTCTGGTTTGAAAATATTGTCAATTGGTTTTGGAAAAACAATTATTCAGCCTTAGTGGCTTCCTTTGAAAACGACCTAAGAATTTGCTACCAAAACGGTCAGTCGGTTCAATAATACAACTCTCTTTCTTACTTCAAGGCCTACTACCACGATCGTGACAGTCCTTTGTTTTAAAACTAGCTTACCTGCTTATACTCCCACACTAGTTATTTTTAAAGGACAATGCCTAAGGCGCAGAGGAACTAGCATTAGTAGGACGTCTATTACTCGTACCTACATATATTATCGTTCCGTCTACCTAGTCGTATAGAAATTAACTTAATAGACTTATGACTAAACGTAACTCTAAAGTAAGTCTGTCAAAACGACGTTTGCCCAAGTCATAGTTTTGTGCAGGCTCCGTCTTTCTCAACGCAGAAAGGATTTGCGACATAAAGTGATATGAATCGTGGTCTACTATGTAATCATGAGCACAGATATTAATGTTATTAAGCTTGACTCAATTTTAGTCCACCTTGACACAGCGCTTTGGATATGAAGATAATGGTTTTTCAGCACGCCAAAAAAGAGTTAGCTTTAGCAATCAATATTGTATGTAAATATTGAGGCCAACATTCTGGTGCAGTATCGTTATTTATGAATGTCATCAACACGAACTTGTGTTGCAGCTATGATAAAAATCGGCCCAAATGAGTAATAGTTCTTATAAACCAATTATCGTCCATTATATGACGATTAACCTCGGGTCCAGAGGTGGGTAAAGTTATAGCGCTGGCCTGGACTAAGGCATCGTTAGCAAATCTTGTAGCGACAAAATAAGAGTAAAGGTTGTCTTCATTTTTGAGCTAGTAGAAGAAAATATAAGCTAGGCGCTAGCTTAACTACAATACGAGCCTTTTACTGTCCCACTGCAGGACAAAGGTCTCTTCTCATACAGAGAAGACATGAGCATTGATCACCACGCTTGGTCAAGACGGATTGAACAGACTTATAAGTCCAGGTTTTCTTAGGATGTTTCCCGCCTATGCTGTGATGTGATAAAACCCGAAGCTCAAAAACAAGTCTGCTTCACGAATTTAACGAATGCTTGACCTTATTTCACCTAATACAAGTTTAATACTTTAATGGATTCCGTTATATTATTTATACACCAGTTCTAACACTCGCCAAAAGAATAGAAATAATAAGAGATTGTTTCTTAATAGCTTTCGAATGATTTAAAACCACATCTACGGCCTAATCATTATTTAAAAATAATAGTATGGCCTGCTATCACGAGCTACTATTGCTGACTTATAATTACGTATGCGATGCAGCAATTTTGTAACGTATACAAAAAATAATGGCATGGTTCAAACAGCTATGACTGCCGGTTTCGAGAGCCTACTTATTTAAAAGTGCGACATAAGAACAGGTGAACGAGGCACGTGCCTCGAGCCAGGTGGAAAAGCAATTGTTTTAATGTCTGTATAATTAACCACATCTATGCAGATAAATAAGCCCATCATTTTGCTTATACGAGAACAGTCTGTAATGCTTTGTATTTAGGACCCAATGAACGCTTTTAAACTTGATTGGTAGGTACTTTGTTGTTTTCGTGTTAAAAGCTTATTTTAATCCAAAGAACAGGTTTTTTCGATTAATATTTAAGTTGAGCTACCGTTGGAGATCTGGAGGAATTGAGTAGCTGCCGTGTGTACACAAGTTAACAAGCTCACGGACGGGTCCCCGTTATCTAAATATGTTCATAGGCGATTCTGTCATTGCACAGATCCTACTATTTATTAACAGTTATATTTCCACGGTGTACAATTATTTAATGCTTCTGAGCATGAAATATTGCATGCTCGATTTAACCTACTTGTAATGTAATCAGTGTATCTGTCACGATATTTTCATGTCACCTTGCTAACGATTTCCCATCGTATCTAGAACTTTTTCGAATTAGTAAGGAGTTTGCTCATTACTTAATGTTGTAGTCACTTCACGTTTTTGCAGAGATTGCTAGTACTTTTTCTGATGCCTTAGGTTCATTGGTCACTTTTTCCTCGATGGCTCGTCGCTGTGTTGGATTCATAAAAGATCAAAGATCGTAGAACTTTAATTCTTGGAAGACAGCGTTCGGCTTTTATTTTGTTTATCCATGTTCTGAATATTTTTATTGCATTTCTTTTGTGTCGTGATTATGTCACTATGGTTATATGATTCAGGCTCGAGGCAATATCGTGATCATCTCGAGAGCTGTTCGTGTGACAAGTATGTCTCTGGCGGTGATCGTGATTGCTTTCATCGAGATATGGGCCACATCACGACTGGCTAATCTCAGCCAATCTACCATTGAACGTAGATACTTGTAAACAATAGACCGCGGGAACTATGGTTTGTGAAACTGTGACAAACATATGCGAATATGAATGTCTGTACCCAGTAACAAGCTCTTGTTTACCTGGCCGTATTTCAGTTATATCTTTAGTCTACCATGTCTTTTGCCACAGTTTCGCTCCAATAACAGAGCAACAACAAGCCTCTAATAAAAAAATAGTTTATTAGATAGAGTTTCATAGTTATGGCAAAATAATAATATAATACATTGTATCATATAATCGAGAGCACATTAACATTTTGTAATAAAGTCATGTTTGGCTGATAGGAGCCATAATCGCCAATAATAGCGTGTGACATCATTTTGCTGTAGCTTATAGTTACAATATTCACATGTGTTTATGAGAATACACGTAAATTTTAAGCAAACGACGTGCCTAGTTATGTGATAAGCGAATGAATTAATTTGTAGCTGTCGCTAACTCTTTAGCTGCGACTTCGGTCTTGACTCGTGGTTTTCATAGATTCGGATTTTTGGATTCACTTGGGCAAAATGTATCTATTTATCTTCTAAGTATATAAATAAAACAAAGTCGGTTTAGAAACACCATTTATAACTCAAGAACGGCTGGACCGATTTTTATGATCTTTGATTTGTTGGATTTGTCTCCACCCCGATTAGCAGAATCACTATTAATACATGGGAAAAATTCACGTAAAAAATAAAGCTAATAAGTTAGCACAATATTGATTGATTTTGAGGCGGTACGAAGTTCGCCGGGTCAGCTATCAGGTTTATCATAGAACGTATTCATTTCAAGCTTTCTGTTGAGATTCTCTTCAGATTGTCTAATTTCTTGCTAGATAGATATAGAGCCTATGTCTTTTTCTGCTCGCGGCAAAATCCTCTTGTCTCATAGACTGTCATCCATTTTAGCTGCCTGAATAATCTTCGGTCTCTTGAGACCCACTCATCTACAAACTATGGCGGTACATTGGTCTCTTCGAGTGAAGTGATGTTGAATGTGAGAAGCGCCAAACACGTAGCCGAATTCTGGACCAAGTCCATTTAGATTGCCATCGACACGCTAAAATGAAGAAAAGAAGTGACGGTGACTTATGTATGTCCATACGTAATTTGAGAACATTGTGGCATCAGGATACCAATTGAATCCTCTTTGTTGGCCTGCACATTGAGGAATGACAGTCATTAATGGCTAATGCCGCACGTTGACACTTCCTTTTGAACGTTCTTTAGGTATTTTATGCTCGTATAACGCCTTCAGCGTCACGCCACTTAGATACGCTACTTCGACATTACATTATTCAATTCAATTTTAGATGAGTTTGTGCTCTGTGATCGTTGGTGGTCTAATGAAAGTTTTAATAAATGTACTATGCATTTTAAGTAATTTCGTTCTCATTGCCTTCCATTAGTAGACTTGGTTGTGGTACGATATCTTCTATTGACGCAGGTGGAATTAGAAGTGGTTGCATATTATGAATAATAAATACTCGGAGGCTCAAAATTGTCACTAGTGTCTGACCTTCTTTGTTTTCCAGTTTGCTTGGTCCTTATAGTGAATTGATAATACTGTATCATTTTAATCATCGTTGGTTTTATCAATACATGTCATTGCATAAGTTATGGAACTCTATCGTTAGTAATAACATTCTGAAAAGCTGCAGCTATTTCAGTGATGATCGAGTCGTTACCGTGTTGTTTACTGGCCTTCTGTTTTTTATTAGTTACGGAGCCAAATGTGTTGATCGTATAGGAGGAATAGTGTCATAAAATAATAATAGTAATATTATGCGCGACGCGGCGTTTTGACTCGTGCCATCTCGCGGGTCGGCGACTCGACGCACGCGCAGCCTCCTCTCTTCCTCTTTTTGTAACGTGTAATCAAGTTCGTGACGTTGGCATGTGTGCGTTCCTTTTAATGGTGTGCTGTGGTGCACGTGTGCTTGCCTGTAAGAACTCTTTGACCGTCTGTGCTTCAACATCAACGAGTAAACTTTGAACGGAGTTCGTTTGTGTTTCTTGTGTTGCGCACCGAATAATTACCTGCCTGTCTGATTTAATTGCATACTAAAAATAGATGAATTACTAAGCAGCTTTGTCTCCTTTTTGTTGGAATTATGAGGTGAATAGAGTTCAAATTCATATCTTTACGAAGTCCAAATCTTTTTCTTGCTTGGATCACTTCAAGGGTTATCTATGAGGATCCAAGGGTTTGCATTACAAACAGTCAGAAATTAGGCAAAATGTATTATTTTTCAGTAGTTTATTTAAAAAAACAGTAATAAAATTGTCCGTACTTATACAGCAAAGAACTGGATTCCGAGAGTGCCATCTAACCTCCAATACCCTCGGGGTTTAGGCCAAAGGTAGACGCCCCACTTAAAACTAGTATCTAGCTATGTCATGGCTGAAGAGACTAGAAAGAAACACTTACAATAGTAGGTCTGTAGGTACCTACTATGTGTAGTGACTGTGAGTGGATGTGAAGGCAAAAAATGTAGCACGTATTCTTTTAGTGTTATTTTCGTTTGGCTTGAGGCTTCATTCCGACCGCAATGGCAAGATAATTATCTCGTAGAATGTAGACAACTCTCGTTCTGATTGAACTTTTATCCTGAAGTGTTTAACACCTTAATTTTCTAAATCAACCATTAAAATGTTGGTGTACTTAGAATTACCTGCAAGAACAAAGCAATTACAGCGCTAAATATTTTGCATTACACCTCGATAAATTAGAATTTTTCTTTTTTATTTGCTCGATATTTTACTTAATTTTCTCAGTCAGGTTAAAGTACTTTTGATGCTCTAAAATACCGGTTTCTTTAATAGTAAGTGAAGCAAACATAGGTAACATACCCATTAGTATTCAGTAAAGCATTGATCAAACATGGGCTATAAAATTTTTACGAGGGTACAAAGTTATGTGTGCCTAGCATCGTCATTCGACAAACTCTTTATAGGTGTTCGAGTCAAAGGGAATGCTTTTAAAGTTATCATTCAAAATTATTTATTACTAATGGAACACTTGAAACAATCCCCTCGCTTTCTTAAGTTTTTGTATTAAGTTAGTTTTTGTTCCCATGGTAATGTGCAACCACTTGAGCGTTTTCTTATTTTTTTTCAGCAATGTGAGCTGCTTTGATGCCGAATCACACGCTAAGTTAACCGCTTGAGATTTGTTATCGAGATTAGAGTTGAGAATATTTTCTCAGAATAGTAATTTGACTTGTGTGGAGTGTGATATGAAATGCAATTTCCGGGAACAAATGACATATTATCTTCATCTACTTCAACATTTTTTTTGTTAAAAGTTGTCTAAAGCCTGATGAAATACAGGTACAATTTCCAAGATTACAGTAAACAAACACTTATAGTAACCGTCAATTATTTATCAATTTCTTTGGATGGAACCAGTCATCTGGTAAAAGGAGCGTGACTGGGCAATAAGCAACAATTGCTTGATTGCTGCCTAAACCAACATGTTATTAAGCTTTTAAAGAACGTTTAGTGACAAAACGCATCATCATACATGAAACATGATTGAAGACTTATTTCTGTGTTGAGAGTGCCACCATTACAATTTTACAATTGAAAGTTTTAATTATGATTAGCCTGAATAAAAAACGTATAAAAAATAATGGCTGCTATAGTCTTGTTTATGAAATGCTGTGCTAGAAAGTTATAGTCTTTGGAGATAAGAAGTGAAATGTCCTACAAAAAGATATAAAAAGTGAATCTTGAGCGTAACTAACGCAGGAATGCGACCGCGGTCGTCAGGCGGATCATTTCGGTGCTTACAATCGTTATTACTTATTACCCACGTGGTGCTACAGTCCATTTCTAGCTCCTCAATGTAAAAAATATATAGTAACTTATGATTTACTTCTTTATAATAATTCAATTACTGATGATTCGGTTTTTATGGTCATGTGTCATTTTGAAACACCTACAGTCGTCTGCTCTACTTCACAGACTACCAACTATTGAAAACTATGAGTTGGATATACCTACCTCTTTTTACCTGCTATATTATACATCTAAAGGATACAAAATATTTAACCTCGATTGGAACAGCTTTAACCAATTACACCAACCAAATGAATCTTTCTTCATGAAACCCGTAGCGGTCATCGAACAGGCAGCGGGTCACACCCGCTCAAGCAGCATCAGTGGTACCGCTCTGTTTGTATGCTTATGTTGTGCATATTATTTAAGGTCTTGATTTAAATGTTATTAAATACCAATCACTGAAAAAAAGTAGGTAGTTACTTTGCCGGTAGTTGTAAACTAAAAGTAGTAAGCAAGCAAATAGGTTTTGAAGCGTCAGCCTGACAAATGACATTTGCCATCGACATCTAATGTAGAAGATAACATTTAATTGTTAAAGCAAACTCAACATATTTTATGATTTACAAAAAATGTTAGCTATCAAGATCTTTGTACTTGGTAAAGGACTTAGGACCTTTTATAACCAAGTATGGCTTCGGTAGGAGCATAACACTTGAGATTAATTATTTTGGGTGCACGGATTATGCACGGTGTATCGGTATGGACGCTGATGGGGTTTTTAACCCTTTTACTTTTGTAATATAATTGTTAGTTACGTTTAATTAAGCTCATGAAAGATTAAAATGCGTTCATGTTGAGTTTTTAATCAGAATGGCTTCTTATAATAAATGGGTTTTGTGATATGTTATTTAATAATAAAATCGAGCAGGTGAAGTGGAAGATCCTAAGATCTTTAGTCAAGAGAAAGCCTAATGTGAAAGAATGAAGAATGGGGAAAAGTTTCGTAATTCAAATATACACAATGTTTATTACTACTGACTGTTCTGCACCGAACTGTTTCGACTTACTACATATATTTATGCTCTGGAATCCGTAATCACGATCTCAGTTACTTGTAACAGAATCTGTAAATAAAAACTAAGACGGGAACGTGTCTTCTTGCGCAACAAGCAAATGATATCCAGGAATTAACCCCGTTTTTTGTTAAATTATCGATAGATCGGAAGTGTGGCCGCAAGTTTCTGACTGAAATAGCTCAGCTTGTTTGCTTAGCATTTAGAAACAACATGTAAACTGAACACGTACGCTTGCATTTGCATTACAAAATATATTGGCGCCTTTAACGGAACCAATACCATTACGCTTATTGGAATCTAAACAGAGATAGAGTGCATTCATGATGATGAAGATTTGTGTTGTCAGATGCAGGAATTTGTAGATGTCGCGTGGTGTATATTGAACTTGTTATTGTAGACAAAGTAAACGTCTTGGAGGTAGATCGAAGCTCCAAGTCGTAACTTCAAACGTTTACTATTAATAACTTTAATTCATAAATCCGTAATAGCATTATTATAATGAAGACAATCAATCTTTCTTATTGAAAGGGTTCTCTTCGAAGTTCGAAGGCAAAATTAGACATTTGGTGGATTCATGAATCGGTCGATCAGCGTTCTCCCATATAGGTATTCTTAATAAATCATGCAGTTTGAAATAAACCGTTTTACTGCGTGCCGTTTAGCGGAAGCCCGCACATGTGCTTACGCATGCGACTGATGCACCGCGGGGCGCCGGCGCACGACTTGCAACACTAATTTGGACAAGCCGTCGGCAAAACCCTGATTCTTTATTTCCATTGTATAAATCGAAAAGAACAAATGAGCGGGTAATAAATGAACAAAGTAATTGGGACATTTAAATTAAATGGTGTTTTGTTTGATTTCGTTGAATGGATGGAGTACAGAAGTATTTGCAATCACATTTGCAGGCTGTTTTTGTTTTGTATCTAAGATTAAACAAAGGCTTTACTACAGAAATGCGGTAGCTTCCGTTTTATAGCTCCTAATGAGTAGCGTCAGGTATGCTTGTAAGTCTGTTAATTGCCATTTTTGCTCCTTACTTAGGATCGTGTAATGTCTTCCGGGCGTGATTTTTTATAAACTAGTCACTGTGTGTTCTTCAAAGTCTCTACCATCCTCTAGCGTAAAGAATCCTTTGTTATATTTTTTAGAGATTTACTTATATTTTGCTGTTACAACGCTGTAAGTATTTTATATATTTATCAGCGGAACGAATTTTGTAAACCTAAACTTGCTGAAGCGTGACGTCATCCCGTTGTAGTTAAGGACCTACCTATTGTGTTGCGACTTACGAGTGGCAAAATTGACTTTTGCTAAAACAATTTTTCACAGTCTGTCACGAACAATCAATCGATAATTAGCAAGCTTTGCAACCGTTTGCCTGCATTCAACAAAGGTTGACAGAACGAAACAGCTCATTGTTGTCGGTAGCAGTCTCAGTAACAATGCTCGTGACTTGAGTAGTGAAAGGAATCAGCTAATGAATCATTGTGTAATTAAATATGAAAACTCGCCTTATTAACCCCAATGTAACAATTAAATGAATGAGAAATCAGAACACGATAGTTGACTCCGCCCAGCGATTGTCTTGTCTAGGCTGTGTGAACGTTTCGTCAAATTATTGTACCATGTTGTCTACTTTTGACGTATATTCTCACTTCTTAGAGGCTTTCCGCGCAAATCTCGATGTTGTTGATAGATTTACAATACATTCTAAAGATCGCGCAGAGACTGTGAAAAATCATACCCAAAAAGGAGTCTTTGATCGAATGGAAAATGAAGATTATTTAATAAAATATCTTGATGGACAGAGATATCATTAAGCATTTAACGATATCTCTGTCGACCAATATATTTGATTAAATACGAGTATATTTCCGCTTTGGGTTCCGGAATTCAGGATACATGAACCCAGTTTCATGTGTCTTCAAATCTTTAATACATATAGTATTATTATTTATTCAACCATTTATGTACACACATATAAACAGACAAGAAGAAAGGAACAGAAAAATACGTACAAAGGTGATGCTTATTTCTAAAGAAATCTCTTCCAGCATACCTGCGATAGGAGAGTAGATGAAAAGAGATGTAGACAGCGTGTGTGTAAGAGTAGAATCCTCTAATTTAAATATAAACATACAATATGAGAACATACGTACTACACTTACTTCTTAGTATGAAGGCTTCCAGAGATTTATTTAAATCTGAAGATAATCCAACAGTCGTCATCCTTGATTTATTTAAATCAGCCTTGTTAACCAAATTGCGGATATTACAGTCTCCACTTTATTTTATCTTTTCAGATACCGAAATGTGGACAGTGGATAAATTACTTTAGTGCTCTCTTCACCAAAATGGCGGATTGGTGATAAAAATGGCGCCAACAATGGTTACTCCCGCGCACGATCGTTACGCGCGCGACGCTGAACTCCGACCTCAGCATTCGAGAGATGGATCTCGAGATTCTGGGATCTTTCACACCACTAAAGGATTGTGGAATGCTCCGGGGCAGAACAACTGTTTTTTAAACAGTGCTGTACAGGTAAATTATTTTGGTTCCTCTTTCTTTCTTATTCGACCTTGGTGAGAGTCAAATGCGACAACACGATGCGGTCGCAGCTGTTCTTACTACCCACGTTTTCGCGAATATAAGTTTACATGACAAGATGCGACTCAGGGTGAATTTCTTTATCCCGACAATTGGCTTTCATCATCCATTCTGTCATTTCGTGTTTTTACCAACAGCCTCGCTCCAGTCGCATTCGTATCTCACCAATGGATCTTGGTTAGCTTTTATCAAGATGTTTCTCCGAAATACATTAAGTAACAGACCTGCCTGACCTTCGCTCAAAGGATTGTTTAATAAGCCCGGGCAAAATTCTTCGAAGGTTAAAGGCAAACAAGTACTTAAATGGCTGTGTGCGAAGTGCAACGTATCTGATTGTTTGACTATCGTGGGTGGTGTGTTGATGGTTTATGTGTAGAGAAATACCTACGTGGTTAATACGTACTTAGGTACCCACGATGATATGTCAAGCTATACATTTCCAGTATAAGCTGACTTCTCATTGTACGAAGAGTCTATACAATGCGAGGTCAACTAAACATGGAAATACGCTTGCTAAGTCGCCGTGTGTATTAGAAGATAGTCTTAAGATTTTTAGTAGCATACCTACGTCATTTTTATTTCTGGCCACAAAGAAATGTTTATATTCTTTGTTGTTGGAAGCTTTAAATATTTACTGGGGAGTTTAAATATCTTAATTGGATGTTTTTGATACTTACGTTAAAAACTTTATTACATGATTCTTCCCAAATTCTTTAAATACTTACAGCTCATTTAAAATGCAAAGCGAACTTAATTATAACTCGATACATATTCATATTTACTGTTGGTTACAATGATTACAATCATTAACACTTACATTTAAAACTTAACTTCTCCTTCGTTTGTGGACTTAAAAGATTTCATATTTTAAGTTGACGTAAATATTGAGTGATAAATTCGGAGATAAGCGAGAAGCATTAGTAGGCTGTCATTGGCACGCCTCCGAGCATTATTCAAATTTCATCGAGTAAGCTGGGGGCTTAATCCTCTATCTCGAATATTTAACAAAGCATTATTCCTTATCACGCTCAGATATTAGGAGCGAAGGTTGGAAATCTTAGATAATTTATATTGGTGGGTGTCTTACGGGCACGCTGCTTGAAAGCTCTCCTTTCTTGGTTCATTAGATACGTAATTAATTACACTTAATCGTTGGTTTATGTTCTGTTACTATTATCACTTATAAATATGTATAAAAATCGTATTTTTTGTCGTGTACCTATCATGATATCCATCCGCCATCGCAGCGACGAAGATGGCGCGCGGGACGAGCTTGACTCCTACCGTAAGGACTGGCTCGCAAAAGACAGAATTGTGTAGAAAAGGGAGAGGAAGGCCTTTGCCCTGCAGTGGGACAATACAAGCTGGTTAGATAGATCATGATATCAGCCCCTTGTACTGTTCCCAATTCTATTTGTGGTTGACGCAGGATCAACTTCTTCCGTTCATCTCTATCTCACGTTAAAACACAAGCTTCGTTGGGCTTCCCCTACTTTTATCTGTATCTATACTAATAATAAAGCTGAAGAGTTTGTTTGTTTGAACGCGCTAATCTCTGGAACGACCAGTCGGATTTGAAAAATTATTTTTGCATTTGATAGCCCAATAATCTTGAGGAAGTCTATAGACTTAACATCACGCTACGACCCTTAAGAACCGAGCAAAAACAAAGAAGGTCACACAGAACGCTAAGCGGAAACAAAGTAATAGCGCGGGTAGGCGATGCGATGCAAACAGACACGGGTCAGGGGAACAAGAAATTTTACGCGAACTAAGTCGCGGGCAGAAGCTAGTTTTTAATGTAAATGTACAATGTTCATTACGTCTAGTAAATGTACATATCAAACGGCGGCCAAAAAGCTGGGCATTCTGAACAAGGTTAAGCGGTACTTCACACCGGGACAGCTTTTAACCCTTTACAAAGCACAAGTCCGATCGTGTATGGAGTACTGAAGTCACCTGTGGGATGGCTCAGCTAAATACCAACTCGCCACTTTAGACTCAATGGAGCGCAGAGCTAAGAGACTCATTGGCGATAAAAAGCTGGTGGAGGCAAAGCTTCACAGTTTGGCTCACCGGCGAAGTGTTGCCTGTCTGTCCGTCTTCTACAGACTGTATTTCGGGGAGTGTGCTCAAGAGCTACATGAGCTCATTCCGCCTTCACCTTTTTCCATCGAGAGTCCAGACGCACTGCGGGATACCACCCCTATTTGGTTAATATACCATATATTCGCACTAAGCGCTTCTCATCATATTTTCTGATGCGCACAGCTAAGGAGTGGAATTGTCTGCCTGCGTCGTTCCCGAGCTCATACAACCCGAATCTCTTCAGGGCGAGAGTGAATAGGCTTCTTCTGGGCAAGCTCGTTCCACCGTAGATCTCATCCCTGCCTCTGGGCTGGATTGAGGTAAACAGTGAGCCCATTGTCAATAATAAAAAAAAAAAACGTTCTTCTTCATTCACTTTTTACCCAAAAACTCCAAAAGTGACCCGCCATTTCATATAAAATACTGCTACTCCAAGATTTATGGTCAAAGGTAAACATACTCAATTTATAAGCAGACAATATGGTTTGGTGACAAACGATATAAGTAACGGCGTGTACTCATTTACACCGGTTCTCTTGATTAATGTTACAACAAAAAGGAATCTTAACTAACTGAAATTAAAGTTGATTTTTGTATGGTAGTATGTGATGATGATGACACTGTTGGCTATTTCCATTAGGGGTCGTTTGTTGACGTGATACTAATAATGTTAGAACCTGTTTAAAGGCTTCTTGTGTAGTAGCGTCAATATTTAGAAGTAGCTGGTGGGCTCCGAAACTATCAAATTACGGGACATAATTTGAACATGGGGAATTCTTAATCATTTCTCTACCTGATACTAATTTGGGTTACTACGAGAAAATACATATGTATTTGAGGGACTTAAAAACCTTTTGATCATTGAATTGGTACTGAATGGTGCCCAATTATTTTATAAAAAAAAAAAAAAATATTGAATTAGAACATTTCCGTGGGAAAAACTGGGTTGTATTTTCTTGGAGAGCAGCCAGTTAAGCTATTGTATTTACACTTTTAACAATATGTTAATTACCAGTCTTATCTTTTCGCGCATGTCATATCCATGTGAAGAGAAAAACGTCGATGATACTATAACTTTTCATACAATAACCACTTATGTAGTGTTACATTTCCCACATCGTCTTCGTCTCACCAACAGTCTGGCTCGAGATAGTTAACGAAAATGTTACGTCGTACCGGTAATAGGTTTAGCGCTATCGTGGGAACAACGTGCTTGTTTTAATTAGTAAAACAACAAATTACTGTTGCCTGCTATTGATTCCATTGATGGGATCGTAATCAGCCTATAATGTTCCCACTGCTGGGACACAGGTCACAGAGAGGACTCTGTGAGAGGGAGTGAGCCGTAATCCACCACGCCGGGCCCAGTGCGGGTTGATAGATGTCACATGTTTTCGAATTTTTGGTCCTAGGATATGCCGGTTTCCTTACGATGTTTTCCTTCACCGTTTTGAGAACAATGGTGATGAAATCATTTACACAAAGTAATGCGCCTGTCTGGGTTCGAACCTACGAGTATGACCTACAATTTTTAAGTCGTGGTCGTTACCACTGGGCCACCACCGCTCTCCTCTACACACCATTGATGAGATAAGAGGCATTTATTGTTTTTTTGCGAAAATGAAATTCGTCATTAAACTGCGAAATTCTGAGCTTTAACTTAAACTTTAAAGTTTCGAGGAGGTGTCAAAAAATCTCCCGAGAGCTCCGACTTCGTAACAAGCTAAGTGCGGAACAGTGGTGGTCCAGTGGTAAAGGCCCCAGGTAAGTCGTGGGTTCGAAAGCCGGGCGCTTTACTTTGTGTAAATAATTTCATCACCACTGCTATTAAAACGGTGAAGGAAAACACCGCGAGGAAATCAGCATGTCGTAGAACCTAAAAGACATGTGACATCTACCATCCCGCCCTGGGCCAGCGTTGTAGATTACAGCCTACTTCCTCTTGAAGAGAGGAGTTCTCTGTCCCAACAGTGGGAACATTATGATGATTATGATTATGAACAAGCTAAGACAGAATAGTTACATACAATCAGAACAAAACCTCTTCTGAAATAAGTTTCTTATTTATTACACCTGTCCAAAGTTATCTGTAGGCCAATTCTCGTAATTTAAAACGTTCAAAATCTAGTCACAGTCTCATCTCCGCGACACACAAATGTCAAAAACTTGTCAAAATGTAGGGAAATTAGAGGTATTTTTGACAGATTGAGACTGAGATCAGACTGTGAACGTTCTTAAAATTACGAGAATTGCCCCTCTGGTTTATTTCACGTTTTCTATTACACTGACAGTCAAAACAAATCGTAAGAAACCAAAGTATGTATTCCGGTTCTAAACACATGCATAACTGACGTTCCATCGCTCGTACGCACTTGATAAATCTGATCCAATTTACATAGACGTAATTACCACACGGAAAAGACGCGAGAGCATACAAAAAACTTACAACCATCAACTCGGGGCGTAATGACGTGTGTGTAGGTAGGTAGGTACCATGGGTGCCGCATCAAACTCCCATTAAAATGCCTGCCTATACATCGCGTGAAGATTCCACGAAATGAGACAAATGATGTCATAGCTCCAATGTATACGTGTGTGATCTTATTTAGGGCCAAGATTTTAATAAGCAATGGTTAGAATTTCTTGTCGAGATATTTGTGTCAGTCAATGCATGAAGTCATGTAGGTGAGCAAGCCACTCGTAGAACTAAATAGTACCTTGACGCTTGACCTTCTAATCTTTTTGCATAGAATTGCTACCGCTATTGATGTTAACGTTGTCGGCATCTAAGCCACCTTTTGCAGAAAGAAAAACAAAGATTCAACAGGAAATGGAATGTTAACAGACCTTACTTGTAAGTAGCAATGAAAACAATTTTATAGGGGATATCAGCAATTCCTTTACGCAGATTTGCGAACCACAGTCTTTAGTTCCAATCAAACAGTCGTGGAAACATTTTATCTAACATTCCAGCGGCTTTAAAAGCGTAACTAAAGAAATATACCATGAATAGTTGGCACGAGCCAGGAATGTTAGAAAAAGTGAAGTGTTGAAGGCGACATGGGATTTGCGCGTCAAAGTAACGTGAGGCGGTGAAGATTGCGTCGTCTTGCTTATGATGGATGACGCCTTGCAACTTGTTACTTCCTAGAAAATACGACGCGACTCCAGATGAACCTGGGCAATTTGTTATTATGTGAAAATTATTTTTAATACCTTTCCTCAATCTGCTTTTATGACCGATCATTATTTGTAGTTAGACGATTGCTTCTGTTCTTTTTGTTTAATCGTCCTATCATTGAAAAACGCCTCTTGCTCTCTTTCCTCTGAAAAACTCCTAGGATAAACGTGATAGGAACTCTTTTTAACGGACTTCAAAAAAAGGGGGAGGCTCTCATTTCGGATGTTTATATATATATTTTTTTTATGTATGTTCGGGCATAACTCCGTCATATAAGAACGGATTTGCAACATTCTTTTTTTGTTCGAAAGAAGTTTATTCCGAAATGGTCCCATTTAAATTTCGTAATTAAAGATCTGATGATGAGTTTCGGAGACAGATAACGGAACTCTTCAATAAATACCAGCAAATCAATCGATCGCATATGTATGCATTGTTTACGCAATCACACAACATATGTAACATCACGCCTGTACCCTCTAAAGGGTTACGCAGTGTAATGTGTAGTGTAGTGTAGTACGTGTTCAGTATATAATATAGAAATGAGGGTGGTGGGTTTCTCTAATCTTGCAAGTATTATATGAATTGGTGTGGGGTAGATAGGTACAACTAAAAAGTGAAAAATAAAAACTTTTTGCAAAAAAAAAAACAACCGACTTCCAAAAAAAAAACAGGAAAAACTGAAAAATAACTTTAATTTCGGAAGTCAGTCTCAAAAAACGAAAATGCGGAACCTGCGACACCGACTTAGTTAGTTAAGTTATTAACTTAACTTAACTTAAGTTATTATTCAGTTTCTAGTGTTTTTTTCTGACGTCGGTTGTTTTGTCTTTGGAAAAAAGTTTTTATTTTGATAGGTAAGTCCTACTAATATTATAAACACGAAAGTTTGTATGGATGGATGGATGGAGGGATGGATGTTTGTTACTCTTTCACGCCAAAACTACTGAACGAATTTAGATGAAATTTGGCACACAGATAGTTTATAACCAAGATTAACACATAGGATATTTTTTACTCACGATATTCCACCGGGATCGAAACTTATGCGGGTGAAACCGCGGGGTGCAGCTAGTACTACATAGTTGAAACAATCAGTGTTTAATATACTGGCTGACGAATTAAAAATACCGCTAACGTCTAACGCTGAGTAGACTGATATTAATGCGAAGAGTATTAATAAAACGAAACAAAGATCGTGTGAACTTAGCCTGAAGAGGGGATATTCTTACGGGGTTTCTAATAGCCGTCGCGTTCCCATAAAGGTAGATTTAATTGGAGCACGCGATAGCCCTATCAATCTTTCTCAGTAATAGAATAAAAAATTACTTCATTGTTTTGAAACTGATACTGCTTACAAAATGGGAGATATTTTTAGATTGAATTAAAGTAATACGGCCGATGAACTTCCGCTTTATAATTAAGAGCAAAGATTAACGCGGATAACAACGGAAGCCGAAACTTATGTTATCTTGAACGGGGCTCAAGCTGTCAACATGTTCGGTCAAAACTTAATTAGCCAACTGTCAAAACCAGTGTATTTAACGTCGTTTTTGTAATAAAAGTGACGGTGAACTGAGTAGAATCGAATTACTCACGTGGGAAATCTTATGAATAGGAGATATAACAACATTAAAATGATAGTTGTTGGATTCTGACAACGCTCTTGCGGTAAAAGAGTTGCTGTTTTGATGCGTAGACAGACTGTGTGACAGATAGACCTCTTTGACATAGTTGCGGAGACCAGCAAGAATTAGCAGTTTAAACTACAATTTTATAAAGAGAAAAGATTAGATTTTTTTGTATGTTTGTTAAGCTTTCACGCTAAAACGACTGAAGGGATTTGGGTGAAATTTGGCACATACATAGATTATAACCTGGATTAGGACATACGATACTTTTTATCCCGATATTCCCACGGGATCGAGACTATGCGGGTAAAACCGCGAGGCGCAGCTAGTTTTTAATAATTTCATGGGTTTAGTGTTTGCACCAGAGCTCTCAAGTTCTAGTCTTTCAGTGAACTGATACGCCATAGAGCCATAAAATGAGTTCGTTATACTTTTGTGCACCTGTTCGTGGAAGCGTTAAGCAGATAAGCCCATGTTAGCCTTTACTCCATTCTTTACTCGTCCTATCTCTTCCGTAATGGAACGACCCAAAATGTACGACGTTGCCGGTACTTAGTGGTCTAAGGTCGAAGCTTAAGTTTGTTTTAAGTTGCATACTTCTGACACAGCTAGAGGCGTTGCGACAGACCACGTAGAAGATGGCGGGACGAGCTGGACAAAACAAACGACCAGTGGTCCATTTTAGCCATGGATCGAAACAGCTGGAAGTTATGGGGAGAGGCCTTGGCCCAGCAGTGGGATGATGCGACTAACTGTAACTGTAACTTGTGCAATAGAACGTACAAGTTTAATGACTAAGTCTTTAAACAACATTACGGTATTAGGTGTTGATAATAAAGTTTACGACTGTGTTCTAATCAGAACCCTTGCATACAATATCAACTAGTTAATTTACTCGCTCACTACGTTGCGAAGCAAACAAACTATTGATTTCATTGTAAAGGAAATATAAGTATCGTTTATGTAAGGAATCGTTATCGACGTCCCATTTCCTACGCTTTTTAACAATGGGTTTACTATTGGCGGAAAAGCACTAGAATTGGAGATTAGTTACGCAATGAAGTTACTTTTTTATTGTTTCTATCAATATTCTGTATCGTTTGTGTGCGAATTAGTCACTGCCAGTTTTTAGCGTTTATGTGGAGCACTAGGCATCTAGAATTCTACAGAATTTTAAACGCCTGTATTCAGAATTCTGTACTTTTAAACCATGACGTTTGATGCCAATAATACACTTTCGAATCATATGTGCGGCCACGAAGCTGATTCATAATTCTTTGAACTGATTTTTGATTGATCCTTCAATCAACGTTGTTCTCCTTTCATGTTGACATACTTCCTGTTCCGTGCCGTCATGGTTTGTTATTTTCAATAAAGAATTTTGTGTTCTTCATCAATTAGTACTTTTAGTTAAATTGTTTGGCTCTTGCCCACAACCACACTAGACAAACCTTACCTTTTGTGATGGACTAATTACCAGTTTGACTGACATTTTTAACCCAAGGCTTATTTCCTGCATTTTGAGTATTTGCTTTTGCATTCAAAACCATGTGATTTTTTTTCATAATATGGGACAAAATATGGGGCATTAAAAAGTTTTAGGGCTCATAACTCCAATGCTAACTTTTCTTTAAATTACCACCAATGATGCTATCGTAAGCTTAATAGTCTTTAATTATTGAAATCGCTTACTGAAACCACCTGGAGACTATTTGTCGTCATTATAAAGATGATCGCGCTTTTTAACTCTACATTCATTTCTTTTTACTTTATTATTACTACACACTTGGGAGTGTCGAAACAAGATTTAAATGCCCGTCACCTGTTCTAAAGCACGAGCCTATATTAAAAAGAAATGTTAATCAAACTATATATAGTTTTCTTTTTCTTTCTCTTACATTTTGGTGTAAGTGCGAGTGAGAAAGCAACTCCTGTTATGGAATAAAGCGGGAACGTTCGTGCTGCCAGTTTTCTAAACAATTCTCTTTGGACAGGTGCATGTGTGCTTACACAAGTTATTTTACTAACTATCGACTATTCCACTCACGGCTTGGACTTGTTGTTTACTTACGGCGCCTCCTCCAAAGTATGTTTTTTGTCATAAACTTACGCAATGGTCTTTAATTGCTTTCTAGTTAGTATCTATGATGGATGTTCCAATTAGTTATCATTACAGGTTTTGATAGACAAACCTTACCACAAATCCCTCTTGAGAAGAATTTGTGGTAAGTACCTTTGTTATTTTCAAGGTATGAAAAGTATACTGATTATGATTTGATGATTCAGTGTAGCAATATTTTTAAAAACAATGCCTGTCATCGGTTTTCAGGAATAGGTTTTCAAAATATTCCTATAGTTTAATGAGCTACCTATGTGTAAAAAAACTTTAATTCGCTGTTTTGACATGCTAGCTAAAATCAACAAGCAACTATCATAGATTGTCCTGGAGATTTGCCTAATCATTCAAGATTAAGTGTAAGTAGGTATTTTAATAAGGTGTGCAAGCAGTTCGACTTTGATCTTTTTAAAACGAGTGTGACCTCGGCAAAAAAGTGTTTAGCAATGAATTTCTTTAAAGATTGAATTCTTCAGACTTTGATTTCTTTTGATTTTTAAAATTGATTTTATTTTTTAACATCTTGGTTTGATGGGAAATAACCTACTGCAATTATATTATATAATATTAGTTTTTACATATTTTAGGTGATGATCTACTTGCAAATTTTTACTTTTATATATATTTTTTTGGCAATATTTGCAGTGTACTCACTGTTATTTTGTTCCACAGTACTTTTATACCAGACAAGCTCTAGACGTGAAGACCTGTAATTGGCTGTCAGATTATCATACTGTTATTTATCACTATTGTACTTAGCTGTAAGTCTTCCAAAGTCCTTAAATAAATAAATAAATAAATAAATAAATAAATAAATTTGAATTGGCTTTCAGAAACTGGGACTAGGCTCGTTACTAAGTTATCAATTAAAAGAAAGGGTTACGTAAGCCATTACTCAAAAAATGGTATAAAAGTAATTATAAAAACAATACGAAGGTGATAAAACGTAAGCTCGTTAGTCTGATTGGTTGTACGTTTTCGGGCATTCCACCTCGCGATATTAATGTTCAGATTGACCTCCCGAGCAAAAGGCTTTGTTTTATCCTTTTATTATTGCCGAGAAATCTGGTTTTATGAACTGGATATACTTATTTCATGCCTGTTATCTTAATGGGAGGAAGATGTTTATAGATATCGCGTTGAAACCAAACATTAATACCTTTATTGGAACACCCACCGACACAAAATTCCGAAGAATGTTATTTTAGCATAGTAAGTGCCTGTTTCAAAGTCATTGTTTACGATTCTCAAAAATAAGTTATGCCATAGAGCAGAAATACTACGCCTGTTTTAGTTCAATTCTAATTTTGACCACGTCAAACTGTCGTACGTATAAACGCTGTGTTGCCAACAATGAATTTGAAATGAGGATGTGTGAACATGTGGAACATAATAAACATAAGCGTGATTTATTTATGTTGATTCCATTGGTGGGAATGTAGGAAAAATTTATACGAGATAGGCATGTATAAAATTATTTCGAGTTACTTACACGATATACAGCTTTCCACAAGCTTGCAGCAAGAATAATCGACAAACGCATTGTTAGACTGAATTTATTCTTGGCATAACTTTCTTTGACGTTTATTAGTACTGGGATAAATGTATTGTTAGGTCTTTAGCTAATACTAACTGAAAGTAATAGTGGCAAATACAAATGGAGGGTTTTCTTCCGCAATAGCAAAACAGGATAAAATAAATAATTTTGTGCATTTCTTCAATCTCTTAATGTCTGTTAATGAACATTAAGAGGCCGAGTAGGTTTGTGATAGTGATACAAAATAAATATACAAATAAAAACTTTGTTTTATAACACAATAAATTACTCACTTATCATCTATTATTTATGTTCTCCATAGGAAACGACCAATTGGAACTGTGCTAGGTGCACGGTTCCAATATTGGTCGTTTTTTCTCCGCTACTGACGTTCCATAAGTGCCCATGTAGGTTTATGTGAAAACAAATATTTTGATTTGTTCTAGAGCAATCAGCTGCTTAGCCTTCTTTATTTTTCTGCTTCTTGGTTCTAAAGATTTAACATAATTATAAAATTACAACGAAGCATTTAGCAAAAAAAAGTGAGTGGACGACAGTATTAATAACTCAGCTGAACATGAGTCAATTCACGATGATAGCTTATGTCAAAGCTAGTCCTAAATTAGAAACTAAAAAAAATAATTATTCGTCATTATAACACTAAAACACCTGTGTATCATCCACCTGTCGATCTCCATACAATAATTCACAAAAGTTGTTCACGTTGCGCGTGCGCACAGGAATTATATTGTAATTAAATGTCAGCGTTGTAATTAACATTTATAATGCTGTGCATAGAGCAAAGGTGTTTTCTCATATGTAAAGATGATGTGTTATGGGAATTATGAACCTTGTTTATCGACTATCCATATGTTAATAAAGACTATCTATGTGTTTTTCTAATGATGAAGTATGAGTGCTTAGTGAGTTCCTGATTCCCGAGGTATGCGGTTCTTTTCTATTATTTTCTTATTCTGATCTATTGCAATCACAAGAACATATCAAAAGATTTTCCAGCTCACACAATGGGCCTTGGACATACTGAAGGGTCACCTTAAAGTTTTTTTCTTGACGCAGCTGCAGCGCTTGCGCCGACATTCTGTCGTGTGCCAAGACTCCCGGCGCTTCAGACATTTCCGTCACACCGCCCACTTTTTCATCCTTCCACTAACAATTAATATTGATGACGGATCATACAATACCTACTTAACCCGTTATTTTGCTTTACTGTTCTTTTTAATTTGCTGTCCCATTTTTTATTCTTCAGAGTTTTGCAATCTGAATAACGGTATGATGTGACATACCTATAGCAGAACAAGGATCTTTTAGCGCGTGCTGAAAATTGGAACTAACGCCGCCATCTTGTTTTTTCAATGCATTTCACAAACGATTACCAACAGCGCCACCCTATCAACGTCATTCGTACGCCAAAAGATTCATATAGCAGATATACCAACTTACTTGGTGCCAACAAATTTACGTTACATTAGACACTTAAATTATTTCTCGTTTGACCAGATCGAGGTCCATAAACATAATTTGTACATTAGAAAATTGGCCCTTGTCGTTTTTAAGAGGTTGAGTAACTAGCGGTGAAACAATGAGAGGCGCGATGTGGGCGCCAAGACGGTAGCGTCACGGGTCGCCGCCTCCGGAAGGAACCGAGTCGTGGGAACCGAGCACAACGCTACGGTCTACGATATACTCCCTTATTATTCACCTGCATAATGTTTTGATAATTAGAGCACACCCATTACGTGTGGCTCTGACGTGTTAAAACAATTAGATCTTATTACGGTTGATGCAATGATTGGGTGAGAGATTTTGAAGAATTATAAAGAAAAATATCTTATAACACGCCATTGCGGCAGGCCGAGACGAAGATGGCGGGAAGAGCTTGACTCCTACCGAAAGGACTGGGCACTCGCAAAAGACAGAATTGTGTGAAAAAGGGAGAGGGAGGCCTTATATCCATAGATATATTATTTACTTAAAAACAAAATATGTATGAATGGTTATAGTGATTGAAATTTATCTGAAATAAATTAAATTGAATTGAATTGAATTTGTCCTGAAGTGGTACAATACAGGCTAGTTAGGTAGTTAATTTATTTTTAGAGTGTCATGAAATCATATGAAAAGGGGACTAAATAAAATTGAGCTAGCTGTAACAAAATTAAAATTTACTTTATTTTTTCTTGTAAAGATATCGATCTCGCTCTATAAGTTAAAACAAGACCTATTGAAGCGATCATGGCACCAGTGTAAAATACACAAGTAACACCTAGATAATGATTAATAATACCGCCGATGATCGGCGCCAGAATACCAGATACGGAACTGACACTATCAAACGCCCCTATGAGGGTACCACGGTTGCCAGCCACACTTCTATTCGACACTATCACTAAAACAACTATCCTTGCAAGTGCAAAACACACAGCTGTGGGAATCAATAGCGCAATATAAAATTCAATACCAGGAGCTACCGCTAACCCTATCAACGACAAAACCGTGATCAGAAATATGTGGAAAATACGTTGACTGTAGTCTCTATCATTAACATATATTTTGTTTATAGAAGAAACCTTCTCATTTGTTATTGATGAAACGAGTCCTTGAATAGTTGAGACGTAGCCTAGAAAGGAGGGCGACAAATCGTGTTCAGTAATCAAAAATAAACGGCAATTATTGAAGTATAATCCTATAGACATTGACAAGAGAAATTGATATAAATATATGTCCCAGTATGTGGTCCAGTCTACAGTGTAGAAGTTGTTAACAGTTTGATTAAACGTACTAACGATGGGATCAAATAATTTTGTTGCTTTAAGCACTGTTTCCGAGTCGTCTTTTTTCGCTTTTGGGATGTCTGGCAAGGAACTGAGCAAACCTGTAACACACAGAGAGAGAGACAAGTCTTATACCTTGAAAACACGTACCGAGCACAGGCGTGACAGTCCCAAGACAGAGCAATCGGTAGGTATACCCGTTCTGTAGGTATACCTACCGTGCACTCGGCCAAAAGCACATTTTCTACTATCTTAACAAATAAAATGTTTTTTACCTGCATTAAGTATAAAAATCGCCGAAACAATGACACACGTGATGGTAAAACCGCTTTCCGGGAGCGCTTCCATGACGTACCCGCTAAGTACGGAGCCTACGGCTATGCCGAGCCCTCCGAATGATGTTAGCTTTCCATACAATGCAGTAACGTCGTTTTGATCGTCTATGTAGTCTAGTGCTAAGGCCCTTGTTAAAGACCGAGTGTGCTTAAACATACCTGAAACAAATCGGATAAGAGTTCAAAGACCGACGAGCAAGTATTTTTTTAAATTTTGTCTTGGATGTCATGTTTATTGATTAAGTCATGTGGGAGATGTTTTCCCATAATTATGTTCTTACTGTTTTGGCAAAGCCAACTCCCATGATGTTTTTAACTCTTTTTCTACCATTTTTCAGTTAGATATAATCATTCTCCTACCTTATCCCAATTTATTTGGGGTCGGCGCCACGTGTCTTTTTCTTCTAAACTTCTTTATAAGCCGTTATCTTTACAGTCACCCCATTTTTAACCATATTATTATCACACACACAGTCCATCCATCGTTTCTTTGGTCTTCCCCTACTCTTATAGTCATCGACATTCATATTTAAAACTTTCCTCACGACAGAAAAACTTTCCTTTTCCTAAGATATGAGGAGAACAAATTCCACTAAATCATACCTCATTTATTCTCATTAAAAAGTCACAACTTTGCTTACCTAATGCAGCTCGTATACCTAAGAAAACAAGATGAGATGATGTCAATCCCAGCCAGAAGTAAGCAAACGAGCAGATAATCAAACATAATAAAAATATTGGTCTTCTACCTATCACATCACTCAAGCTTCCCTGAAAATAAAACAAAAGACTGTTAGTTAACGGGGTCTATTACGTCTATAACCATTTATAACAATAGAGTTTGTTTTATGTTTAACTTACCACAATGGGTGATGATATCATTTGACATCCTGGATAGATGGCTCTGATTATTCCAATCTGAATATGATTGAAACCTAGCTCTTTCGCGTGAATATCGATGTGTGGCAATACAAAGAAAACTGACATCACATCCTGAAATAAGAGAAATGTTATGTTATTATGTATTGATACTCAGTGGCGTAGACCAAACCATCTATTTTCACTTTGAAATTCAGAACCGGTCTAAATAAAACACATCAAGCGATTTTCTGAGCGAAATATTTTAGGGCTGAAAAATATTTTTATAAAGTACCAGCTGACTCGAAAGACGTTGTCCTGTCCAAACAATAGTTCATTCAAAAATACCACAAAAAAGAATTTCAATATTTTTTGGAAAACTTTTCCAATTTGTCTTAGTACTTATTTATATTTCTTTTGGTTAGTATTTATATTGAAAAATACTTTTCGAATGGACTGGAAATGAATACAGTATATCATAATCATGATATGAAGATAACCTTAATACGAACATTGAAACTAAAATAAATCAGTTTATCCGAAGTTTTTTGAGGAAATAAGGAATTTAAATACTCATTAAGGATTTCCTATTTTGAAATTTCTTTCAAACTTGATAAAACTACTCAGATTTAATAATTAGGTTTGTTTATTACCTAAACAAACACAAGAACCTAACGAGGATAACATAATGGTTTGGAACCTTACCAAAAATCCGACGAGAATAAATGTCCTATATGGCGAAAGCATTGTTTTTATTTGTTCACTATGCTCCCGGATATTCAACTTAACAAACGATAAAAATACACTAAAATTAACTCGTATTGCACAACACTTCATTCATGGTCGAAACGCGATTCCGTATTGATTATACGAGTTTTCGATAGCTGTAGTAGACACAAGTTAGGGGCCATCCATAAATTACGTCACACGAATTTCATGATTTTTTGACCCAAGTCCTTGTCACAGCTGGTCACATTTGTGAGACTCCCCCCCTCCCTAGTGTGACGTCACATATTTGGCAATTTTACATCTAGAATTTATTGAATTAAAAGAGCAGTTCCGAAATTAGTTTTATTTCCATTTAAATTATTTTTTAATAAAATTAACATCAAATCAAACATTTCGAGAAATTAACAAAACAAAAAACGATTAATTATATTAATTAAAGATACAAAACTTAATCATCTTGAGTTCATGTACTTTGAATTGCGACACTTTTGCAAGCAAGTGACGTCACGAACCCCATTCCCAAATTTTGGCGCGCTTTATCTTTGTCATTTTTTGTTTGATTGACAAAAGAAAAAATAAGTGTCCATTATTTTTCGATAATGTAACTGACGGACTAAATATAATTATTATTTTTTTTACCCAGACAACTACCCTATTATTTATAACTGGCCTCTTCGTTCTCTTTTGGGTTGTTAATATCAGGAACATTCGTTGTGTCAACATCTTTTTCATCCAACCATACAGCATCATCGTCATCATCCAAACAAAAAATTTCTCTGGCACGTCTAGCAGCGATTCTTTGAGGTTGAATCTTCGCGATGGGCAAAACTTGTTGGTGACTCTTATGTGATTGCTTGTGTTGATTAGAGGGCTTGTATGATGCAAAATATACAATAGATGCCACATGATCGCTTAAACAAGTATGCCTCGACCCTGGGGCAATAGCTATCATACGGATCTTGCTTCAAATGTGATGACGCTCGGCGATCCAAAGCTAGCTGAAGTAACAGTGGACCGAATTTACCTTCCGAGTCATCTTTTTCTATGGTTACATACCCGCGCTAAATTGCGCTTAGGTGGTCGGCGCGTAACACTAGTAGAACGATTGGCCGACAAAACAATTTGAACCTTATTTTAATACAGATAGAGATGCAAATGTTTTTAGTTTTTCGTTAATAGTTCAAAGTTCATGTTTTAGCACTCAGATTATAATAGATTTTGAAATGCGACGTCACGAAATTTAGGAACCCTCCCACCCCCTTGTCACACAATGTCACACTTCGGCGACCCCCTCCCTCCCCCTTAACGTGTGACGTAATTTATGGATGGCCCCTTATCATGATTACTCATATCTTTAACACATTATGCCAGTCATCAAAATTTGTTTCATTACTAGTTCCGTATCTACGTTACATACTAGGAACGGTTCAGAACTGATTTAAGCCGTGCCCAGACCTAGACAAATCTGTCTTAGTCAGATCGAAATACTCTTTGGGTCACTCATGAATTCATGATGCACTGAAAAATCTTGATTTTGGTCACGATTTATTTTATCTTGACAACGATAGTCGGTGCGTAAACAAAGCTGCTTTATTGGTTTTTAGTAACTATTATTTCATCGTATTATTATTTTGACTTATCCTTGTAATGGCATGGAATTTTACCACGTGTACATGGACATTTGATTAGAAGCCATTTAATTACACGTAACATTCGATTAATTATTATTATTAATTCTTTCCCATCGTTACAGATTTAATTTCTCAATGACGTTAATTTAATTTCGTTTCAAGTGTACACTTTTTGTAAATGTTTATAAATAAAAATTATGATATTATATTTTTATATTATTTATACAGATTTTTAAAGAGAAAATTGAGATTATTGTTAATCCAAATAAATCCATTTAGCAGTTTTCTTAAATGCAGGCCCTGCATGTTAAACAAATTCTGTACCTATATGATGCAGCCCTATTCCATCATTCATCATTCCTATTTTCATTTGTCCGTATTTTCTTGCTGATCGACTTGATACTTTTTATTTAAATCAATGTGCGGTTTCTTACAGATCCCACGGTTGGGTATTTGAATGGCTCCCATATTGTGGGTCATTTTTATTGCATTTTTAATAAGCGATTACGAGTGCAAGCGTCACGGTTCACGATTTAATTGTTGAAACTTTCTTTCATTCAGGTACACAGGTGGTTACTGTCTTCAGGAAAATTGTAAATGCATCGTATTTTTGCTTTCAAGACTGATAATATAAGTTTAAGAAAAAATACATTTTACGGTCTCGCCTCTATAGGTATTGCATTCGTTACTTTTTCGGGTTTAATATCTTCAAAAACGTGACTCACACATACACTAAAAATTTATTCCAGAAACATTCCGAATAGTTCTTACTCAATTATCTTTTAACTTTAATCAAATAGAAATAACGTCATGAGGTCCAATTTTCTTCAATTTTGGACAAAAACTATCGTCGTGTGTGTCCGGAAATGGTATCAGAACTAAAGTCTGTAATGTTCGACTTCCGATCATTTTGGACGCTCCATCTTTTAGAAATAAAATGAAAATATATATCTAATCTGAAAATAATTAGAAAATGATGCAACATCAGTACTTTTGTCATTACTCTTGTAATGAATTTTATTGTGAGAGATTTGTGTCAAATATAAAATTGCTATCGATATCTGCGTTTGTTTTTAGATATTAATCCCTATCAGCTGTTTGATAGGAAACAACAGTATGACGTAAAATTATGATGTAACTGAAATAATATACTTACTCGTATTCATCACATTTACTTGGTTACTTATCCTGAAAGATAAGATAAATGACAAGTCAAATCAAAATCAACCATATTCATATTATTCATTTATTTGCGTTCCAAAAGCTAAAACAAGATGTTAACAAAAGGCTTAGAGATAAGAGCCGTTGTAGACCCTGTCAGGGCACAGCAAAACATATTGTTTGATACATAGCTATTACTTAAAATCTAAATCGTAGAAACTAAAATCAAAATAAAATTATACATGAAAACTAAATAATTACATTCGCATGAAAAGTTAATAACAATAACATAAATAATTATTAAAAAAATAGACTTAGCACACGATGAGGTTGTTGATATGTGGAATGTGAACTCGACTATCATAGTGCCGATTGTCGTATCGGCCAATGACCTGATGGCCGAAAGCCTCGATCAACATCTATCGAGGCTCTCGTTAGGCGGTTGGATCAAGGGTCTGATTCAGAAGGCAGTACTCCTCGATACGGCTCGCATTGTGAGGAGGTTTCTGTCTCTGGAGCCCTAACCACCGGTAGCTTGGACCCTGCTCCCGAGACCTGTGGATCGCTATTTTTTTTAAAGATAAAGATAGAGATAAGACAAATAAATAAATAAACGACATAAATAAATCTATTATTGGTAAGTCGGTAGCTATTAAAACATTTAGATAAAGTTATACTTAAGTACTTAGGTAATACTATTACAAACACTTATTTTTACCAGACCACTTCAAAGTTCAAAAATAAAAGCCTGAAGATTTTGGATAACGTAAAATGTCACCTAATTTACTTATAACTAAATAATAAATGCTGAAGTTGTAGGGTAACGTAGGATAATTGGTTAAAGCCGGATCGACCTCATGGTTGGCCCCTGGTTAATGCGCATTAGTCGGTCTGCTGATCACTTGGACACACTTGTATCTCAATAGAGTTTGTCGTACGACACCATGCTTCATTGCCTATAGTTTTTGCCATTGTCGGTTAAGTTACCGTCATTATCTATGTAGAAATATACAGGGTTATTTTTCAAAGACCAACCAAATTTAAGGATGTGGTACAGACCATCAAACTGAACAACTTTCTCCATGGCACCAACATCGTAATCGCGAATAAAAATTCAGCCGTCCCATACATTTAGGTCAAGTAGGTATTGAAGTTTTCTATGGGACAGTTGATAAAATTTTCGCGATTACGCTATTTGTCCCATGGAGAAAGTTGTTCAGTTTGATTGTCTGTACCACATCCTTAAATTTGGCTGGTCTTTGAAAAATAACCCTATATGTATACTACGTGGAATTGTGGAGACAACATGTAGACACAGACTGTTTATGTCAATAACGAGCTGATAGGATATGTGTTAAAGTCCTAGAATGTTTAAGGCATTAATTTAGAGCTGTACTAACTTTAATAATCAAACATATGTCAATTGACGTAACAGTTCCTAGTCAGAAATCCTTAAAAGCCGGTCCTTTGTTATTTCAAATTCGTCGACGGTCGGTACGCTATATAACAGCTTAAAATGACGTAACTCCGCCAGTACATAACATTAGCACAGTTCGGTTGTGAGCACTGAACCGCGACCCCCGACCCGCAACTTTTGATGACTCACCCTTCCTGACCGTCTTCAAGGATATGACTCCTGTGACTAATTCTCGGTAAAAAAACCTTCATTGTTCGAATATAGACCATTGTTACGCCATGCCGTAACTCGCTCAGCGTTTCACCTCTGCCGTGACGTTTACGACAGCAGAAAATTTAAGAAACCCTTAGATTTAAGACATGTAAATTTTAAAGCGTTATAGAACGACTTATCTTTAACGCGTATCATAAACAGCAGGTGCGCCATCGTGAAACTGGCTTCTGAGTTCTCACTAAAACTAAATGTGTTAAATATCCAATGCCGTTACTTATTAGTCATAAATCAACCCACATCAGCCGATTTATCAGCTGACACATGTAGGAAAAATACTTGTTCCATTCTTCCATCATTTATCCGTTATCAACCGAAGAAAATTATGCTATTAAGGTAAAACAGTACCAAGTAGTCGCGTATCGGTATATCTGGAAGCGCGGGTTAATCTCATCATCAGAATAGCGAGGGCCTTAGACGCCAAGACGTGTGGGAAACCCAGCCAAGCTTGACCGACGGGCCATGCTTCGGGTAACGATCTAATTACAACACCTGACAGACGCCCGGTCAAAGGTTGAACACACATACAGGACCTTGAATTAAAGGCAATTTCTTGCACTGCACTGCAATAAGGAAGCGATGGAACCAGTGTTGATAGGAAGTCTATAATAGGATGTGACTGGAAAGGACATGGACTATGCAATTTTATTGTTCCACAATCTAGAAATGGCCTGTTGTGTGAAAGTTAGAAGGTGCTTGCTAAGGTTTTAATTGAAAATGAGTATAGGGATTGCTTGTTCTCACGATATGCCCGGAAAATTTCAGTTTTGCGTACAACTTCATTGATAGACATAATAACATCATTATCAAAATCAAATGTCGTGTCTTGTGCCTACATACAATCTAAGTACGATCAGAATTCTGTTTACGCAGCTACTGCCTTCTATGAGAACGTGGTCTTGGAAAAAGCAATTCATGCAAACTTAATTCAATAAATAAGATGTTCCGTCCTTTGTTCTATCCAGTCTTAAATGGTAAAGTAGCAATTTATTTCCAATATACTCAGTTTGAAATTGAAAGTCTCGTGAAACAATTGTATCAATTTATGGTAGTGGGATAACTGTGGGACCGCGGTTGATTCAAGATTCCCGCTTGTTCTGAAAATCATTTCCAATGTTGTGGTTTCAATATCTACTTACATTGTTTACAAACATTAATAAACATTTGTCTAAATTAAATTACCATCTGGCTTAGTCAAGTCAAATAGATGAAACCATAGCTAATTTGAGGAGAGCAATGGTGTCCCAGTGGTAACGGCGCCGATTTAGGAGTTATAGGTCGTGGGTTTAAACCCAGACAGACGCTTTACTTTGTGTAAATAATTTATCACCTCTGCTCTCAAAACTGTGAAGGAAAACATCGTGAGGAAACCGGCATGTCCTAGAACCAAAAATTCTAAAACATATGTTACATCTACCTACCCGCACTGGGCCCGCGTGGTAGGTTATAGCCCACTCTCTTTCTAAGAGAAGAGGCCTGTGTCCCAGCAGTGGGAACAATATAGGCTGGTTATGCTATAGCTAATTTTGGAGTTATATGCGTCACTATTTTGTTTAGGCAAACACAACCCAACTATCAATAACGCTTTGATAAGGTGTCAACTCCTAAATCCTACTACTATAAGAATAAGTTTTACTGCTTCGCCAACCTTACTGTTTCCAGAGGTTTCTTGTGATTGAACTTCGTTGCCGCCATATCGGTAACAGTTTCCTAATACGTAGCCTTACGTAGTATCGGTTGGATCATTCGGACTCCCACGGGTAGGCGCCTGCGAAGCCACGCGCTGAATATGATGCGTGATCGCCGTGAGAAATTATATGCTAGTCGCGGTCCGTAGACTTCTTATTTATATTTTATTGCTACATAAATATAAAAAGAGTATAATGTTAAACGCTTTTATGTATTAATAATATACTGCACCATCATTCGTTTAGAAGAGTATAGGTTTCATGAAAGAGTTAGCGTTAAATGGTCTTAAATTGTGCTTAATCAATGTTTCATTACTTTTATCCAAATCCTGATAAAGTCCCTAAAACTGGTTTTAGATACAAATTGTTTAATTTTTTACGTCTTGTTAATCCAATTAGCAAAGGATGACGTACATGGTCATCAGCAGCCTCCTACATTTTGATGTCATCACGTTTCGATCATCAATCCTCCCACAAAACGTGCCGATTATTGTTTTATGGGTCCTCTCCTTAGAAAATCTATATCTGTTTATCTAACCATCTATTTGTTGACAGACATCGTTTGCACAAGGAACGAGCCTATGTGGAGATGTGCCGTTGTTATGCTAATTCTTTTAAGTGACCATTCGCATAAGTAATTTATTCTGGCGAGAATTGATAGACCTTTAAAGACGGACTGTTAGGGCTTGAATACAGTTAGTTCAGTTTACGATGAATATCTGACAACCCTTTTTATTTATTTCAGTTAAAGGACAGCTAACAGCGGTTAAGCAGCTTTAAATCTTGTATTCAAATCTTGTGGTTCCAATTTAGTACATACGAGTATCATCGAGACAATAGTACCGTAACTTTAAATAATATAATCATTTAAGCATAGGCCGGTATTAAAATGCAAATGAGCTATTTCAAAGACTATCATTTGGACGTTAACCTGTTCTCGCGTGGCTATAAAACTTAGGATTGGAAACCATAAAAGTTGCTGAAGTTTGGAGAGCCATTTGGAAACCTCGGCTTGACTGGCCATGTACAATTGCCGATTTTCGAGCTAGAGTGGGCCATGTCTGTGGGTCGGTTACATTTTGAAATTTAGGGAAACATCCATAAGCCACCTTGAGGAAACCGGTCGTAGCTCGTAGATTAGAGAAACCTCGTGCGATATTGTGGACGATCCAGTTTCGTGCTCATCTTCCATGTAAATTGATATGACGGAGATAGCGGGCAATTTATGTGTCTGCTACGAACGAGCTCTTACTACAAGCTTTTGTAGAGCATATCTGAAATTATACATATATTTTTTATTTTCGGGCCATATCGCCGTGACTTGTGTTTTTGTCATACAGATATTGTAAATAACAGACCTCCTACATGGATTAACAGAAACCTCACGACTCACGACTGTCAATAAAAGTGTTTAAGAAGGACTTTTCAAATTCATAAAATAATTAAAGGCACTTAAATCCTTTCTTACTTCGCCGTACAACGTAATTAAGAAAATTGGTGGAGTCGTCTAACGAAAGGGTCACAATAATTTACGGCACATTCCGCGTTATTTAAAAATGTTAAATTCTTTCTCAAATATTGAATAATAGATCTATTATCTAAATGAATGTCACATACATATGCATGAAGGAAAGCAAAGAATTTGAGTTAATGTCGAGAAAGTTCTCTCTATTATCACGACAACGAAACATGGACAGGTTTCATGGTATTTTTTGCAAATTTGGTCATGTTACGACACCCATGTGGCTAGTTGTAACTGACGTCACCACTGATTTCCTTCCTACACGTAATTCTTCACCGCGCATGTAGAGATTCAGCGTAGTAATCTACATACGCATATAACTACACAACCTTAATTCAGTGTGCAGCTCTCAAGAAAATATCACTGGTCTGGCTGAAGAATCCTTATTTCTCCAAGGAGGAACTTCACACTTCGTTCCTTCACCATGCAAAGACATAGTATTAACAAGTTAACAGTTCGTTCCACCCGTCTGAGAACTTATTGTACTTAACTACTTCAAGTGTTGCGGGTTTCGTGAATGGTGGTGTCGTGGGAATTGCGTGCAGTTTCAAACGTAGTAGCACCCGCATGTATCCATCTAGTGCTAGTGCTTGAAACGCTTCTCGAAAGTGTACTAATCTGGGAAATATTTACCATCAGAACAATGGCGAGGGCGAAGACTGTTATTAGAAACTGATTGTCAACATCGTAATTATCATCCATTGTTTTAATATCATATTATGAGCTATAACATGGCATCTTTCCCTCTTAATAGCTTGCTATACTAATTTCAACAGCTACCTCTATCTATTAACTCTACTCTTGTAGAAAGCGCCTGTTCAAAGTAGCATCCCACAGCGCTGCTACACAAATGATTGCTCTTTGATTTCACTAGGCGCTTCGTCAGTCAGCAACAGCATGCGCTTGCGCAACTAGAATAATTGCTGTGGCTTTTGGTGAATATTATGTAGTTCCATCTACCTACTTGTTTTTTATTTCTCTTTTAGAAAAAAAATTGGATTAATATCTCTACCACTATTTCAAATAAACATCAGGATGGGTACTACATATTTGTCTTTCAATTGTACAGGAGTTTTCCTACTTGTACCTTTTTATGATATTCCTAATATAGTAGAATAGAGGACACAATATTTAATATGTATGTCCTACTATATTTGGACGTTTCTTTAACGGTAAACATCTTTTTGAGCGGAGTGGTCATTTCCTCTTAGCACAAAACTCGTTTCGTCTTACTACGACCTACTACAAGATCAACAGTCTACGGGCTACGAAGTTCGTAGCAAAGAACTTTAAAGCTTTTCTCCATTGTGTTAGAGGCTAGTTTGCTTTGTGGAAAAAGAGGTTCCATGTGAGTAAAAGAGACAGGTATATGTTTGTGTAGTACTACTACGAGATGGAAACCGGTTACGGGTGTTGTAATTTTACTATATGGATATTAGTAAACACACATACCTACATATAGTAAGTTTCTTATATTAATCGAAAAGCTAGTTTGAAAAAGAAACAAATTGAAATCAAGGTGCAGCAATAAGATGACGCGTGGAGATATCCACATAGGTAGATATAATTGAAATTCGTTTGTCGAATAATGATAATGCTTATGTTTATAGTAAAACTCTAGTTTCAGGGTTTTCAATATCTGAAGAAGTTCTTAAATCATATTGAACTGCAACTCGAAATCAGCTTTCGAGTTGGCTTAAAACTTCTAATTATCCCGAATTTTAGTTTTTACCTTTCACTTTGAAATGATGATATGCTTAGAAAGGGGTTGACTACCGAGATGACGACAACAGAGAAGTATGGAAGAAACAGAAATGTTGCGTAAACGCCTAATAAATTGGGATACGACCAGAAGAATGATGATGACTTAGAAATACTTCAAAAATATCCTCAATAACGAGTTGCTAACTGTACCAGCACATTAATATATCACACTATATTTTACGATCTACTGTACCATGATTAAAAAGCCGTCTAGCTAATTACAAAGAAGCTTACAAAGGATTAGATCCTTAACTCAATTTTTTAAGTAACCTCTCGTCTCGTGCTTCCAATTTCCATTAAGTTGGTCGTGTTGTTCTTAAATAAGATTTAGATTGCTTTTTGTTATAAAGGGTTGAATAGAGGAAGTGTAAAATTCTTTTATGCTTAGTCTATTGTAGGCTTTTGTTGTTAATTTTAAAGCAAAAAACGGGACTGGAGGACGGAGGTGTTAAGGTTTTCCTATTATAAAATATTTAAATGCTTTGCAATAATTGACCAAAGGAGGAAAGTTGACCACCTAGGAACTTCAAAGGAAAAAAAACCAGAACCTATATTTCATGACACTCGGAATCTAATAGAGATTCAATTACATTAAAAGTATAGTTGGTCCATGTCGAAAAAAAAGATTTAAACTATCTTGATGAAATAACATTTTAACAATTTTAACAGACTAGAGTCAGATATCTAAATATTATGCCATACGCGTAAAGTACCGGCTTCTTTCGATACGTGCTGCATTTACATCCTGAAGAACTGAAAGATTCACAGTCAAAGGTATCGAACATATACATAGAATCTTGTCTATCAATCAAAGTCCCGTTATACACACTAAGATTTAAATGAAAATTGTACAGATTTTATACACAGAAGAGACAAATTGCAGCCATCTGTTGTAGTCATTACCACAGCTAATTACAGTGTCGGAGGAGGCTAGTTAAATGCTTCCATGTCATCATCTGGAAGGCAAGGATTTCTTATTAACGCAATCCCTTCTGCGTTCTTTGGTGTGAGGAATGTGTGCGTCATGGGCATTATTATGGTTTAATATACGTAGGGCTTCTAAGGGCTGAGCAGGGATAATGGCATGGCGGTACAGTTGCGAATCGCCAGACTCGTACAGGAAAAGTTAATTGGGTATGTTGTGGTGTGGTGCATAAGTTATCATGCTATTCGGTATATTTTGATAAGGAGGCCAGATTTTTAGGATTTAGGATTATAATTTTTACTTTATTGTATTGTACATCCATGCCATTGATGGTCCAAACCTCCAAGGCATCAAATAACCAGCATTGGAAAGGGAAGTAAAAAGTTTCTTTCCCAATCCTTTCTAAGACGTATCATCATTCTAATAGTAGGTAACTCTAAGAGGCAACCAATAAACACTTCTCATCGCCATACTTTCATAACAGAACATGCTATTACACCCACAATTTTGTCAGTAAAAATAATAGTTTGATCCGTCGTCATGCCGGCAATATTCTATTTCTCACCTAACTAGACGGGAGTGTATAATTGGGCCAAACTGCCCACTATGCAATTACCACGGAATGGAATAGGTAAGTAATACCCGTGGCTTCGACCAGTCGGGCCGCTTACCGTTTGGGTAGTGGAGCAATCTCTTTAAATGCTTCTACTGCTTTTTTATTTTATTTTTATCGACTACCTTCTTAAGGTAAGATAATAAGATTAAGGATATAAAAGGAGGTGCACTTTTGATTCGAAAATACCATCGAGTTGTGTCCTTTATAAGGATTATTTATTGAAGTGTAGGTGCGTTTGTTTTCAATTTGAGTCTGTTTATTTGGTTGAATGTCTTGTTATTGTAATTGAGGCTGTTTAGAATATAATATGGACCCGTGCATAAGTAACTGTGTCCGCACGTGCGCAAAGACAAAGGGAACTTGAAACCTTTGTGCCTGGTAGAACAAGAGACATAGCGCCATGGTACCTAACTAAGTTACTAGTAGTTACTACAGAGGTGTTGTTGCGCCACTATCATTGAGCTCAGAGCCGTATGGTATAGAATCTACAATATACTAACTTACAAATTGTATTGACAGTAGGTAGTCGCTTGTCAACCGCAGGAATAGATTGAGCTCACGGACAAATATGAACGTGTGTACATATTTGCTTAGGTACCACTTTAATTTCTGTCTGATAAACATAGATTTGTTTAAATATTATATAGCCTGTACAAATGCGAATTTCTACAATATGGTTCTGAAACAGAATCCTAATGACCGTAGATAAGTCTAGAACAATCAGTTTTACTTTCACACTTTACAAACACAATCAGTTGCGTCATTACTATATTTCTGCTTATAATAGACAAGTTCTTACAGAATTTTTATGCGTAGTACAGTATTACATTAGTCACGCACGCAATCAATAGACAATAACTAGGAAACCTATTTGAAACGTTCTCGGGAATTGATAAGCTATTACAAGCGATTACATATTATAGTCGGCAAGGTGTTCAGTATTAGCGATGAACGTCTTTTTGGGCCTTTTTAATACCTCATCCCGCTGTGCAGTCGAAAAGAGCTCCCTCGCACGTTCAAAACTTTTTTCTTCCGACCACCTGCTCTAAAGCGAATAAAAAAACATAAGACAGAGCAGGTAATTTTTATTATTATTTTTGAACTCAACACTGCTTGGCACGTTTTATTTATTATTTATGATATGCTTTCGGACTATATCATTTCCGTGAAAAATGAAATTAAGGTTACGCTTTGTAAAGATTTGTTTTCCACTTTTCCTAACCAAAACATTGCAGTAAGGTTCAAATTCCAAACGATTAACAGTACTCCTAATGAACATTATAATAACTATAATTTATAAGGAATGTCACATTTTCTGAGATAGAACGTATCCCCTTGACGTGTTTATAATAACAACAATTATTGCTCATGTCATCGTTATTCTCAAGATCCCGCGGGCAATGCGGGCATTGCGCGGCTTGGATTTATAAAACAAAATGGCCGCTTCGAAGCCTCAAAATCCTGGGTCGTAGGCCTGTTTCCCGCCGTAGCCGCGCGCGGCGCTTAACGTTTAGTTCAGGTACTACACCGCTGCGAGCGATGGCGGCGCTGGCGTCACGGGTGGCGTACCCGCAACTCTACTGTCTACACTCCCACGTACGGTCTCTCATTGTAAACACAGTCGCGATCGCCGCGTGCTAAGTTTTCGTATCCCTGTGGACTAAAAACGATTGTAAATATGAAAGTTTGTTTGGAAGTGTTGTTATGAACTGTGCTCTAATGTGATTACTGGAAGGATTGCAAGGATTTACGATGACTAAAGCCAAGATAACGCGAACCAGTGCTCTGTACCACAGCGCGAAGGTGAGCCCTTCTACTTTAATTTGTTATTATTTTGTGTTTTCATCAATTAAAGTGCTGCTCTTTAGCTTTCTACTTATTGCATACATAAAGATTACCACCAAAAAGGGTTTCAAAGGTTTTTTTTAAACTATCAGTCAGCGTGTTATTATTTATGTAAATAAATCAAGAATAATTCTGACTTGCAAATGCGACACTTCCTCATTTATGTTATTATTCCGTTAAGAATGCATTCAATTTTCAAATATTGTACTAGTTATAATATGGAGGGTAATTCATTCGAGTCCGGTTCTCTGGACGTTCGTCGTGAATCTTGATCCCTCCTCTCCCGCGCATGCCCTTCAAAGCCTCCGTGCTTCCAATTTAAAATAAGCGATCGCATCGCACAGTATACACAAAAATACAGGAACCTTTTCAGAATTTCGTTTTTTCTTATGTAAGAGTTGACTCAGTAAGTTAATAGAAAGGCACTTACTCGTACCTGATAGTGGTACCTAAATAAACAGTGCATAAATATGTCTATTGATAAAAGTAGTTGATTTAGAAAGTATGTATTTATTATGTTTCCAATTTTCTGTGGTACAGTTTTAAGCGGGATATCCTTGAAAATAGGATGAGATACATTTTACGCGCATTATTTTACGGATCAAAACATTTTTAAAAAGCTAAACGCAATTTACCAACTCCAACCGTAAACAAAAAAAAGTTATCTGATTTTTTCGTCTATACTGTGGCCCTACGGGGCCTACGCTTGGAGTAAAAGACATCAACGCACACGAACGAACGAGACAGCAATACCTCAAAGGTGTTTTTGTGTTTGTGCAAGCGAGACGGATGTCGCCTGTAGCTGGGCTTATACTTATTTATTTGTATATAATTAAGGACTGGGATTTCGTATACAGGTACATTTATAGGCACAGGTAGTGGCCGTTGCACGGATGGCCGATCTCCCCATTTTTAAAAGGGATGCTCTATAATGGGCAGGGGGCAGAATTTGACCGTATGTAATGTGGCATTTAAACTTTGGGGTCTTTCGATTCGGACAGTGAGTGCTAATGATGCGTGAATGGAACAATCCTTTTACTTATTCTTCGTTAGATTTTGGAATCGAGGTTTTCATTTGCATGTTATTTAAGTACCGGATTTGATGTTGGAACTTTGTTTTTATGTATTACTAGCAGCGCCCCGCGGTTCCACCCGCATAAGTTTCGATTCCGTGGGAATATTGGGATAAAAAGTATCCTATATGTTAATCCTGGTTATAAACCATCTGCGTGGCAAATTTCATGCAAATTCGTTCAGTGGTTTTTGACTGAAAGAGTAACAAACATCCATCCATCCATACAAACTTTCACGTTTATAATATTAGTAGGAAGTTTCAGCCACCACGTGGTATTTAAAGATATTCGGGAAATAAAATATGTTTATAGATTTCTTATTATCAACTTTAGCCCTTAAATACTACTCTAACGCGATACTAACTTAAGAAAACCTAATTTGTATTTAATGTGAGCACTTAACCTACGATTTCTGGCGATCTAAAAAAGTAAATTGGTCGAGATGTGGTTGCTTCTCGGAAATTGAGCACACGCTCCTCTCAATTCGCTGACCGGTTCCGGCTGGGTTGGATTTACACCATATCACTTTGATTTTTTTACTGCTCAATCATCTCGCTATATTAATAGCAGTACCCTGGCAATCATCGCCAGTAAATTATAGAAGTACCGCAAAACGAACCACACTAAATAACAAGATAGATTAAGTATCTACTACTTCAATAGAATCCTGTCGGGTTTCTGATCTTTTAACACCAGTTGCTTGCACGAACATAGTGGGAATAGCTCTGACGCAAAACAATTATTACCTAAGTACCCTACTTACCTGTTTGCTAACAATCATAGAAAGTACAGACACCAGCACATCAAGCTGCTACAATCTGTCAAATTTCTTGAATAGATTTTCAACTTTATCGCTAAAGCATTAAGGTTCAAGGTTGATTGGGAAAATTTGACAGTTTCGGGTAGCTTGATGTGCTGGCATCTGTACATGTCTCTTTGTCATATTATGAGCGTTAATTCAACATTAATATTAAAATTGGACAGCTTAAACTTTAATAGAAAGTTTAAAAAAGTTTATTGTATTGTCGATGTTCAAATATATTTAGGCCATAGGCCTAGAGGCGGTTGTCATATTCACTTTTGGTTAGCAGACTTGTGGCTGTAAGATGATATTCAGGTAGACAATAATGTCTATTTATAAAACACGCTTCACGTTTTCCAAGAAGACCTAAAGCTAGATAAACAATATGATGCACAGAGGTTTGTTGACTCTTGACAGTCAGGATGATAAAAACGCAGTAAAGTTGCGAAAATTAAGGAACGCAATTAAAAATTATTGGGAAACACAAAAAGAGAGAGCTGGTGCAGCTTATTCATAGTCGAAGGCAAAGGGCCAACGTAATTTATAAAATATATCGTGTTAGTCACACAGGTCACACTACATTTTATAAACATCGATTGCGAGAGCATCACATTCGTTACGAGCATCGATCCATACCGATTGTATGACTCGAATCTTGTTACAGAATTCCGAGTCATCAATTCCAACAAGATCACGTTCTTACATTAATGGTTATGTTATATTATAACATACCTGTTCAATGGCGCTATGTTATCAAAATATCACATAGTGACAATCCGTGACTCAGCTCGAATGTCACGGTACATTCACTTGAATCATCGGCTAGACATATTCGTCACATACGTGATTGTTGTTTCACCTAATTAGTTCTTAATTAGACCGTAACGTGGTAATTTGTAGTTCACTTGCCAGAATAAGGTAGACTAGAGACCCGGTTTGTCGTTGCTTTACATAATTGTATGAACAAGTTACAGGTGTAGGCATTAACTAAATAATTGTCGTGGTTCACTTTCAGATTACTAATGATAATGAACGACACTTGCATAAGTTGCAATTATTTTAACGACTGAAGATTTTTTGTGGTAGTGACTTACTAATGTACCATTCAATTATTAATCAATACTAAGAAATGAAAATGAATACATGATTCATGATGACTAATCTTGCTTAAAATATGGTGGAAATAGAAAACTCGGATATAGATTTTGTTGCCTAAATCTCGGAAAATATAAGGTAACGTTATGCACAACTTATCTAAGGTCTATTCAAATTTATATTTCAAATTGATGTTATTTCAAGTTAAACGAATATCAACTTTATTTAAACGTAAACTGAACTTTTTGTGTACGAATTAAAGTTATTTTTCCATAAACTCATACTTGTTTACATTTTTGGCAAATAAGTCGCGAATGCAGTATATGTACCTATTTACTTACCTTCCTACATAATAGTAGGTAAGGAATGCATATTCTTAGAGGTATGTTATTGAAGTCTAGACCTTGATCAGTAATTTCAAACAATATTTACTGTATAACTAATACCGCCAGTAACTACGTCTCAGCTAGATGATGTAACTGTTTATTATTTTATCATACATAATGATGCCTAACTAATGCATAGATCACGTTGAAGCCTGAGGGAAGTAATGAACGTGACATGCTTAGACAGAGTACAATCATTACGGAAAAAAAAACCATGCGAATTTAGTTTCTAACATAATTTTTACTCAAAAAAACGAACCTTTATTAAGACCACACATGCCGTGCACATTTGATGACCCATCTTAATTATACATATATTGATTTTTGCCAGCTGTTTTAATACACTGCTATCACAAAAATAACCCATCAAATTGTATGGTTGAAATTATTAATACGTTCAAGTGTAGGTGAGGCGCAAGCGCTTCCGTAGGGGAAGTGCACCGGCCATATTTTGATTCAAATACTACTTCCGCTTACCGATACCGATTCGCTGATAAGTCACACTTGATGTTCAGTGTGCATGTAGAAGATAAAAAGTAAAATTAGTATTTTAATGACATGCGTTGATTTGGTTTGAACAAAACACTTCTACATATAACCCGTCTGCTTTCAAAGCAAGAGTGGACAGGGATCTTTCGGGCTCGCTCGTTCCGTCATAGACCTCGGTCCTCATCCATCGCTTTCCATCGGGTGAGATCGCGGTCAAGAGCAGGCCCATTTCGCAAAAAAACACAGCGGGGCTTGAACTTACTAAATTAATTTCAGCGATGATTAATTGCAAAAAAATCCCAATTAAACTGGGCCTGTCAAACAAGCTTAGAAGATAAATAAATCTAGATAAAACGCACAGTTAGATAACAAATAATAATAATAAAACTTTAGTTCACAAAAATACACACCACACACACATCACGTATAAAATATATACTTAAATTAGCTGTATTATCCTCAATCCCTCAGGTAGATCGACACAGTCTGCTATTATACTTATACGAGTAGCATCACATTTTAAGCTGAATCACTGTCTTTCAAGATATAGGATTATACCTAGTTTGAGAGGCAAGGTTTACCATATTGTGTAAAGATTTCAGTTCTTCGATTGTATTGAATTGTGTTCCTACCAAAGCTCATCTAAACAGTATTTATATAAACTTGTTAAATCTGTATTTTTGTGTATAAAGTTTTATTATTATTATAACAGATTATAAGGCGATTAAAAGTAGGAATTAAATGGTGCTTGGTGCGAGCTGTCGGCTTCCCACGCGACCCACGGGGCGTCAAATCGAGGTTTTTCCTCGTATATATTATTCAATACATGTCCGACGCATCACTGCTCCCCCTCTGCATGTAAAAACGTGTACTAATTGACCCTCTCCCTTTCACATTTCTTAAAAAACAATACTTAGCACGTTGTTGTAGGAAAAACAGAGCACTTAAATCATAGCAGTGAAGTAATTAGTTGTTGTTTCAATTAAGAAGGAATTACAACATGGATGTAGAGCAGCTTCATTAATGTTTCAATTACCTGGAATACTTTTAGCGCGAAATTAAAATGGCCTTTTTTTTTAAGTTAATCTGCACTGCCCCTCTGCTGAGCAAAGGCCTCCCCCAAATCGTTTCACGTTTTCTTTTTAAGAACTACCTCGATTTAACCCTTGCGGTACGCGTCTAATTCGTCGCGCCACCTATTCCGGGCTCTTCCTTAATAAACTATAGGGCGTATAGTTTATTAAAAAAACTTGCAGCATTGAAACAACAAATTCTCAGTACAGTAATAAAGAAATTTAGGTCAATCTGCTGCCATAATATAATACACATGCGCCAAACTGTTAATAAACATAAACAAGTAGGTATAAATAACACAGTGATAAAAATATATGTGTACATAAACAGATTTTATTGTGAGCGTAAGTAACATGCTCAGGTCAACGCCTCGTTACATTAACCATTCGTTTAAAATTCAGCAGAATCTATATATAACACAGCTGTATACAAATAATCATTTTTGTTCTGTTTTGTAACAAATTGTTTATCTATAGTAATATAATAAAGCTAAATAAAAATAGTTTGTTTGTTTGAACGCGCTAATCTTTGGAACCACCAAACGGATTGCAAAAATTCTTTTTGTATTTGATAGCCCAATTCTTGAGCTATAGGCTATTTAACATCGCGCTACGACCCTTAGGAGCCGATCAAAAGGGAAAAAGTAGTACTGAAAATGCGAAAACGAAGTAATAGGCCGATGAGATGCGATGTTACTAATCAAAAGGAGTTTTTTATAAAAATTTGGCTATTTATTAGTAGCACTGTGGTGTGTTACGACTTCCATGCGAACGAAGTCACGGACAGAAGTTAGCGTGATATATCTGTGTCAAATTACGCATAATACGGTTCGCATAATACCTACAGTTGATAAAGTGATAATAGTAGTAGTATCTAAATACAATAGTCGCATGATTTTTGGTTTGCTTTGGAACACGTTTCAGGTATCATTTCATGGTTCACTGCACTTTGATAAATGCTATCGGAAATCGGAATAGAGGTGGACACAGACTAGCAAAATCAAGGGAGCCAATGTAAATAAGTTTTCTTTTATAATTTTCATGTATTTCCTGTAATGTTTGTATTTGTTCAATATAATACAATATGTGTTTAGGGTGCGCTTCCCCTAAACTATAATTTTGCTAGTTATCTTGGAATCATCGCTAAAAATACCGATGCTGTTTTAAACTCATATAATTTTCGCGCAGTTTTCCATAAATAATTCCCCCCCCCCCCCCACTTTTAACAGGTACTCATCACTGCATTATTCCTTTGAACCCGTAGTGTACGTACAAACGCAACGTCCCGTTATTGGCCGTCGTATGTGACTCGTTAAGACCTCTTAGAGTAAATAATGCGATAGTCTACTCTGTGTATGTCTTTGTTTTTAACTGGTAAAACAATTCTAAGACTTTCAACCTTATCACAAAGGCATAGAGCTTAGAAAGAGTGGTACAACTTATGTCAATTGCGCGGTTTTGATGTTGCGATTAACTGGTTAGACAATTTAGAGATATTGAACCTTATTAGCTAGACATAAAGTTTAGAAAGGGTGGTACTATTTTTGTTACAATTGCACGGTTTTGGTGTGTCTTCAGAATATTGGCTTGCTAATAGAAATAGATAGTGTTCTGATAATCACGAGAATCGATTTGCTAGATCTTTTTTCAAATACAAACTGATTGTACTGAGCAAAGTCTACACAAACGGCTTTTTTATTTTATCGCAAAGTAACCCCATTTCTTGATTCTTAGTTCAGTTTAGTTTTCGAAAGCTAATGGAAAAGCGAGACTTCGTTCTCGTGCTCTATCTCCGTCTTTTCCTCTTTGCCATTCAAGGAATACTTTATCATTTATTTTTATACTAAAAACAACTTAGTCTTATCAGGGTAAACAAGAACCGTTGTTCCCGAAACCGTCTTGTTTCGAAATCGTTATCTGGCGACAGTACGTCCCCGCTTCCATTAGCGAGAAACTTTATCTGTTTGTCACGAGTTCTTCTAAATGTAGGCTGGATATACACGCCCTCTGTCGATCACTTAACATAGGCCTCAGAATTTATCGTTTTTGTAGGACTGTAGGGCTTGTGTGAACGCAGCCTTAGTGGCTTGTTTGTTTGAGGACAGTGCCTTTATTGCGTATGTTTGAGATGCTTTTATAGAAATACAACGAAATCTTCACGTTCGTCATAATTCGTTGGGCAAACGCTAAACAGGCAGTTTTTCGTGACTTTGATATAGTGAAACTTTAGATAAGTTACATAAATAAGATAAAAGTCTACATAGAATCCATTAAGTAGATCTAGAGCACATTTTATGTATTCGTAGCAAATATTTCTGCTCATTTCAAATCAAGATGTGAAAAGCATTTATCATTCATTTTATATTCTGCCTCCGCTACTACTAGAAACTAGTTCTAATGTAGTAAGTCCACTTATGTAGGCTACTCGTATAAGCGCTGAATATGTTGCCAGTAACAGTACCTTAGTTACGTGACTGAGAAAAATCAGCACTAATCTGCCGCTAGCCGCGCACTAAGCTCATTTCGCGAAACATTACGCTACCGGTGTGCAAGCGCACCAGCGCATGCGCCACTTGTCCGGAGCGCATCTGTCATCCTTCCTCCATAATTTTTTCGCCTTCCTGTACATTGTCCTGCAATAAACACCACACGTTTCAAGGCTTGGCTTATAACCATAAAATGTAAGTTTGAATGATTACGAAATCAAAGCACGTGCAGTAGATTAGATAAGAATTATGGTAAACTGTTTGTATACCACTTATGAGGCAAGTGCAGCGTTGTTACGAATATAAATAACAAACTAAATCGGCTCACGGACGATTCCGAGATACAAAATAAAACAGGAGTGTATTATGGGAGCAGACATCTGCTCGGGACGAGTTAGCGTCCACCTGCCAGGCCCGAAAACAATCGCGAAAAACCTGCCACAGCCGAGCCACGTATATTTCTCATTACAATAACAGGTGAGGGATGGTGTTATGGCGAACCTAGGGAGTCTGCTAACTGTATAAATACGATAATTGCCAACCTACAACGTATTACTATAAATTCTGTAGTAAACAATTTTCTTATCGAGCGTGCATGTAATTCGAATAATGACACTTTTTGCGTGGCTGAATATTTTTAAGTGCGCAAGGTGGTCGTAGATACTCGTAGATGTAAGTCTGCAATTTGTATCTTTACATTTTTGATGCATCGGTGGGACGAAGGTGTTGAGTAAACCATAAAGTTTAAGTGCAAAATGCAAATTTGTACATTGTAGCTGCTACGCTTATACGCTTGACGCAAAAATTGGCATTTAGTATTTATTTTTTAACGCAGTTACTGTGTTAAAAAATAAGTACCTACCACTCAAAGTGACATTTACACTTTTGAAACTAAAGTGAAATGTTAATTTGTACCTGTTCAACTTGATATTTAGAATCTTTACAAAAAATAAGGTAGTCAATCGATGACATGTGTATTTATGTTTTAATATTGCGTGTAGTGGGCGACAGGAAGTGTGTTGGCGTTGTGACCATTATAATGTAAGAGATACGTGCTCAGGTTTTATCTTAAATATCTATGACGTTAATGAAATGGCAGATCCAGTTCCAAAAGATAGACACATATTTACCGTTTCTGTGATCCTACCCACCCAAATTCAGTCATATTCAAATGAAATACCTAGTAGAAGACGTCTATTAGCCAGCTCTATTGAAATCTGCATTGCAAAAAACAAACAGGTGCTCCGCATTGAAAAGCTCTAGAATAGTTTCTTCACACATTAAGGCCTGTTGACATCATATAATTGATGGATTAACCCAATGCTCCATAAATAAACCGTTGATTATCCAAAGCTGCCTATAATCGCGCCGTTTCGCGACACATGTCGCTTACACCTGACGCTGCCACGTGCACCTAACGTTTAACGTTTCTTCATTAGCATGTGCTTCCTTTAAAGTTTAACCCACTGATGCTATCTGGCTTTCAATTTAAAACTTAATTAATTTCTTTGACAGTGTAGCTTTGCAAATCTGAAATCGGACTGGTAAGCTACTTGTTGTATTTTTGCTCCAAGGCGGAGAATGCATTGAGTTTTCTTTTGAAGAGAACATGGAGATCATTGGAAAATCTTGAACTCCAAAGATATAACTCTTGATGATCCCATTTGTTTGTTTTAAAAAAGCTTTCGAACCAGAATTCGGTCACTTCGACAGTGTTATCGTTAACCTCAACAGTCGCCGCAAAGGTCTTCAATAGTGCAGTTGTCATATTTAGGTTAAAATACCTAGGTACTAACAAGTGATCTAAACCAAGTATGTGCGTGAAAATTTAAATATCTATGTACATGGACCGAATTAGAACTTACGTACTTAACTTACCGCACCTGCTAAGCGCACGTGCCCAACTTAACTATGAATTAATGTGAAGAATTTTAATGACATTGAATTGAAGTATAGGCTATAGCTACTGTTAGTACAGATGCGTAATAAAGAGATTGAAAAGTAAATGTTCACTGTTTCAATACCTGGTGAAATTATGAATAATAACGAAATAAATAAATTGCTTTACGATGTAGATTGTAGAAGTTATTACCAATATTTAAATAATAAATAAAATATGTAGGTTCAAAGCTTGTAGCTCGTCAAAGCTATCAGGCAGGTTGTCACTTAAGTTGTATGACATGAAGTAGTGTAATATATTTTAATGTCATGTCCTTTTGTGTCACAGGTGCTGTGGCATCTGGATATATTCCGGCGCAGCTTCCGCGAGCTCACTGGCCACGCTTGCCTTGGACCGTCCTGTATTTTTTGCGCCCTAAAGGTAAGACAATTATTTCACTATTTAAAAGTAAGCATCTGCCACTTCTGCCAGTACTGCTGCACAAAATAAGAAGATTATTTTAGACGCAAAATGTGCAACAATTAAGATAATCACAGACAAAAACGGTATTTAAAAAGGAAATATTAAACTAGCATGTTAGCTGTCCATAGCGAAAGCTCGCGATAAGAAGTTTTCCTGCATAGTGCACCTTTTGTTCCTCTACTACAATGTACTTTAACCCTACATAACTAAACTAGTTTTACAGAAACGTAATAACTAATCATTCGTCGAGCGGACTACGCATTAAAAAACGTCATTATTAACAAAATTGTTTATTAAAAACAGGAACTTGTTACATGGCACAATAGTTTGGGTAAGTATGAACTAATAAAGAATAAAAAAATATGACAAATATAGTTACAGACAGTTGGTACACATGTCAACATTATGAGGGCCACAGATTGCATTTTTACGGGGAGCTTTTGACGGACATAAATAGCATATTTTGCGTGCATTCGATGCAGAATGAGCAGGAGCTTCTTCATTGGACAATTCACCTAGAATGTCCTGGATGATGGTTTTTATTTCCCGCTTCAAAGTCACTGTCTGTAATCGTTGTCGTAGCCAGGGCTCCATGAGTTGGTCTCCCATCTTCATGACGAAATCTCGCCGAGACACAGATTTCTTTTTGTTTCTAACATTATTAGAGACATAGATAGCAAAACTATTGATAGCTGATAGATTTAGCATGTTATAAAATATACATAACGGCCACCTTTTAGTTTTTCTGTTAGTACTCATGTTGGAACACATTTGGTCTACCGTGTCACCTGCACCTTTCGTACTATTATAAAAATGTATTATTTCAGGTTTTCCTGTATTTTCATTGATGCTAGGTTGATCATGTTGTCATGTCAATAGTTGACAAAACATAATCAACTTTATTTGTCTTGGCTACTAATCCTCTATTTCTGATGCTGACTGTTCAGATTCGTCTTCGCATTCGCCGTCCTCTTCTGCATTGATCCATTGGCTTATTTGCTCCTCTTGCCTTCTTAAATCCATCTAAAATATAAGAGTTAATACAAGACGTAAAAAAAGGGGAAATTACAAAAACAACGACGAAAAAAAACATTAATTGCAGCAAAAGTATCGATATAGTCAATATATTTTTATAATTTCATTAGAATTACATACATAAAAACATAATTCATCCGAAAAATAAAAATAAACATTGCATTATTACCCTGAAATAACAAAAAGTAAAGAATAACAAAAGTACATACAGTTACAAAAAAGTTACGTAGTAACTAAACTTTCGTCGAGCGGGCGACGCAATGCCTGCTAGCTTCCTAATAGGCATGTGCACGCAATCGGGTCACGTGCTGCACTGTTTTTGGATATTATTAAGGTAAACAAATAGAGGAACGAGGGGGGCGCGGGGAAGTTTGCAAACGACACATCGTCGTGTCGACGAATGATTAGTTATCTAGGGTTAAAATTCTCCGCACTTGCAGAATTTGTTACACACGCATTACATCTCGCGACTAAAAGTGCAAAAGCCTTTCTCGTTCTTAGCTTTCAAACGGCTTGTTTTAGTTGCATAACAACAAGACCAACTAAACCAACTAGAAACATGATTCTTTGACCACTCGAAACGACACAAAGTACTTTTAACAAAGCGAAAGAACTGGTGTGACCTCGCCCGGTGCCCGGCAGACAAACGTGACCTTTTGTGAACAATAGAATCTGTTCATAGCCTTATTCAAAACGAAATCTCCGAGCTTTCAACGCGTTAATATCATAAAGAAACATGGCGTATTTTTATAACGAAGCCTCACAGCGTTACTTTTTACATACGCATACGAACTTACGAAGTAATAAAAGTGCGAATAATGTATAAAAACAAATTAGTGCAAGTATTTGAGAATGTATTAACACGGGGCTTTTCATGTAAGCTGCAATTACTGGCAGCATGTTTCAGTCTTAAAATAGTTTCTGCTGTAATACTCGAAGTGAGACGAGATTCAAGGGCATGGAGGGTTAATCTAGTAGGGCTAGACTGGCCTGACTGGTTTCGCAGAATGGGCCGCGCAGCCTCCAGCCTCGTTGAGATTTAGCTACTCGCTTTATATTTGTTAACTGCAGATTGGCCCTGAGCCCTGGGATAGTTTTATAGCCCTTTGTCTTCCCTTCCAGCTTATTTATTGTTCTGTCACCGTCAAATTATGCTGTAAGGAGACTTGCGACATTATACTGGATGATGTATTTCATTTTTATGATACTCCTAGGTGGTGACAAGAAATAAATGGGATAATTTTGCAAGTAGCGTGTTGAGTGTTTGACAACATTTGCCAAGTGGTCAATGTGGCGATGTTCAACATAAAGCCTTTGCTGACTGAAATGATAAATAATAAAAACTAATCCTTAAGTAACATTGCAATTAGGTCATAAATTTGTTGTATTTACTGTTACTTAAGTTTCTCGTTTGTACCCATAATATAAAAACACAATCGAGAATATTCTCGTTGTTTGTTATTACAATACAACTTTCTATTTCATATACGTATGTATTGGGTACCGGCAAAACAGCGCGTGCGCACACGCCGTTACATTTCCTTTGCAAACTCGTTTGAAGTTGGCGCCCTTTTCGACCAATGAGCTGCGCGCGTAAGTTCGTAGAACTTTTAGCCTCAGCCGTGATTGGACGGCGGGTGTTGTGGCGCCAAGTACCTACACTCACTCCTTTCTTTTTATCAATACGACAAATGATAATGAGAATACAACCTTTATGATTGTATCATTGCTTTCTTAGAATAGAAACAAAAAATTTATGAGCATGTTTCTCAACAGGAAAACTATAATAGAATAGAATAGAATTTTCTTTAATCAAGTTACAAAGACTCAACAAGATTGTTAGTAAAACTTACGACTATGTTAGTAAGCACGGACACTAAACAAAGAAACAAAAAAAAAGTTACAGCTTTTTCTGGTCTTTCAATTTGCAATTTCAAACTAATATAATAACAATTTAAAAATATATTTAGCATCAAAGGTTAATTGAACGATTTTGGTGGGGTTAATAAAAACCTGCAATTATTTAATTAATCCACTACAATAATTTTTACGTCTTCTAACAACTGTTAATTAATATGATTTCTACTGCTACCTTTTCGCCCACGGCAGTTTTAAACTGGTGTCGTGGGTGAAAATGAATATACTCCGGCTAATTATTTAAAACTTGCACAGTGAGTTTGTTATCAAGTTATGAGAATAAAAATATTATTAATTTATTATATCTGTCGATATATTTAGATAGTGGGATGATAGAAAATCGATTGACGTCAATCGTTGGAGGCGATTGATTTTATATATTTAAATTAAAATAGGTGGCTAATAGGGTTATGCAATAATATACTTCGAAAGACTATGAAAATAGTTTCAAGCTTGAAATGCTTTCAAATGACAAATGTCTAGATCAAGTCATCGGGCCTACTCTCTAAGTCCGTCAACGAAAAAACGTGTCCGTTCGAAAGTAATTTGATATTTCGGAGTGAACCCTACACCCGAATAATATTTTTTTTTTTGGGAGAGGCAAAACCACATCGGGGTTAAGGACAACTGTCAAATCGTGGTGTCATTCATTCTTAGGCCGAGCCCCAAACTCATCTTATAATATGTCCGTAGGTGTAATTCGCTTTGACAAGGTTCTGTAGTAAATGTACGATATTTCAGTTATGCAAAAGATACTTTTACATCATAAAGAATAATGCAGTAGCCACTTTTACCACCTAAGTAGCAGTATAACAGTTCCTACTCAATGGGTGCAATCTCACCCGTACAAAATTGAATTTGTTTTACGGAACCACGAACGCGAATCCAACCTTAACGTTCTCTATTCATAGACAACCAGATTATATAGACCCTTGAATTAACAATAACTGCAGGCATTTCCAAGAAAATCTCGTAGTGAAAGATGGCGTGAAAGTTCTAGTGAGTCTAGTCCTAACAAAGATGAAGTTCCGGAAGATTGAAGCACAAATTGACTGCTCTATTATGAAGATAGTTTGAGGAAATCAATCGACTGCTTAATGATTATATGATTTTTATGTTACTTTTAAAGAGTTGGGAGAACCTTGAGGTTTTATTGGCAAAAGTTCGATCTTTTCCAACCGATACCTAACTATCATCAGACTTCTAATCTAGCCCATCTATTCTGTAAAAATTTCACCGTGAAAACTTAGGTAAAGTGTGCTGTCAGTAGTGTAAATCCCTAGCATCAAGTGGACAGCTCACTTCACCTAGGTTTTCACGGTGAGATTTGTAGAGAATAGTCCGGAAGGTATATATGTACGAGTATATACCTATTTTCAATACATCTAGGTTTAGCGTTAATGTTGTTATACCTACCAAAGACAGATTTTTACTAAAAACATGTACCGTGAGAGCTGTGAATCAGAACACTTGGTAATGGATATAACAGACAATGATCAAGCATACTCTTAGCCTTATCTGATAATCAACTGGCAATTAAAACTTTTACTTCGCCTTTCTTCTAACGGCATGACGTCGGTAATTCACAGCGATACATACTGCCTAGTAGCTATTACACTGAAGCAATTAGCTATCGAGATTATAAAGTACGTTAAACTGCATGATTTTGACCATATTGAAATTAAAAGAAGCCATTTTGGTAGCCAATTTAGACACAGAATATAAAAGTACAGCAAAAACTTTAATAGGGGTCTCAAACACTACTGTATCTAATCAGTTACGTTTAGCTACGGTTTCTCTAAATAGGCATATGTAGGTAGGTATTATAGCGATTTTATTTGCAACTTTTAGGCAATGATGATGATGCAATTCGTCTATAAGACGTCTTATTATCTTTAGTAGTAAGTGTAGTGAAAGGGTCCGCAGCGCACCATGTTCTGTATTTAAAGTTGTGGGTCTCTACTCTCCATCCTATAGAGTATAAGCAAGGTATCCAAAATCATAATCAAAATCAATCAAAAATCCAATTTCCTGTTAGGTAAGGCCTTGACTTCCAGCCACAACATTTTTAAATGTTTTAAATTTAAAAACGTTCATAAATAGACACTGAACTGAACAAACAAACAGAGCGAGAACAGCATCAGCCCAAAGGTTCGTTCCGCTTTAGAATAAAACCCAAAAGAGTATTCTATTCCACAGCAAACTTAATGTAACTTAAGTAGACTATAATTTAAATATCAATTTCCCCCTGATCTAACTACATAATAAGTGAAACATTAAGCCAAATATTAGTATGGTATGTAGCAACAACGCTAGACTTGATCTAGGCACGTTCCGTAGAATCGGGCCGTGGTAGTACGTGCCCCGAGCTGGACACAAACTGGGCCAGCCAATTACTCAGATAATATTACACCACTATGTTAAAATTTTATAGATATTTGTGTGTTTTATTCCATTTTACGAGCATACAATTACCCAATTTGAACAGAAAACGAATTTACTCAGGTATTCAGAATTTTGATGCGCTATTATATATATTATATATTTTTTCTGTTCCTATGGTTCTATTTGTTCGAAACTGGAGAAAATAATGGTGCAGTAAAATCTACATGGAAATGCTTTATTGCGTAAGATCCTAACATCTATTTAAATTAAAAGTCGACTAAAATTAAAACATGATATATTGTCGTAAATCCAAAACCAGCTTCAGATATCCACTCTTCATTAGCTCTTAAACATAAAATATGGAATAAGATAGAGTTATCGTAGGTGGGGTCAATATGTCAACGTTAGTGGGATTTAATAAGTCTGTTGCATCAGTAGCCATTATCACTAGCTTTTCCGCCCACTATAGGTTAGAAGCTCGTCCCCGCTCATTTTTCGTGCAGTATGATATTATACCTACCCACACAATTCTTCAACAGTATTCTTACGTTGTAAAAACAATAACAATAGTCGCTTTGAGCTTGGCATGTAGAAATATTATGTCTTTGTCTAGTTCAGATCTGCAATTCAATGATTGTTGCGTTAAAGCAAATATTTATCATTATGGCGAACCTTACCGTTTGTGGAGGTATTTTGTTACGTTTCTATCTTATTTGTCTCGTTAAAGCAAAAAACATTGCTCTAACTGTTCTCTTGTTATTTCCAGTACCTAAGCATTGACGCAATAAATCAGTGGCGCCACATTCTACAACCAACGTTTATGCGTCCTACGGGCCTGTCCACATCTCCACGTCACGACGTTGACAACATTTACGTTACCGTATCGTAAAAATGCACGTCACGACGCCGCAACGTTACACGTCGTCGTGCCTTGTAAAATTTATTCTTCACTAACGTACCAGAGAAATAGCAGTCTTGTTCTAGATATGGACCGCACAATACGTATTCTGCTTCTGCTATTGTTAAAAAGACGGAGAGAGGTTGGAGAAAAAAGATGCGAAAAGACAATACTGGGTGCACCGATATCTTTCAATCATGAATAGTGATGGGAATCATTTCACTAGAAAATACAAGGCTTTGAAAACATGTGACCACAAATTGTCAAGTTATTTCAGAATGTCTATTGAGATAGACAATGAAACATTAACTGACGAGCGCATTGTAGCCACGTCGGCTTACGACGCCGTCAGACGCGGCGTTCCACGGCGACGTTGCCGTACCGTGCTCTAGCACGTCGCGGCAACGCACTGTGCCGCGACACCGCACCGTTCCACGTTGACGACGTCGTGACGTGGAGATGTGGACACGCCCTACCTTTATTAATGATTTCATCACGATGCATTTTTATTATTATACTAGCCGCGACTTCGACCGCGTAAAATTTGTTGTTCCCCTGTCCCACACCGTCGCATCGCATCGCCTACCCGCGCTATTACGCTATTGTGTTTTCGCTTACCGTTCTTTATGAGTTTGTTTTGGCTCCTAAGCGCCCTAACGTGATGTTAAGTAGCATATAGCCTTCCTCAAGAGTTGAGCTAGCACTGCAAAAAGATTTTTTCAAACCCGACTCCAGAGATTAGCGCATTCAAAGAAACGAATAAAAAAACTCCAGAGATTAGCGCGTTCAAACATACAAACAAATTTTAGCCAAAACGATTATTGTCTGGAGGTCTACTCCCTAAGCTCGAAATCCGTAGTTTCCCCCTAAGTTATGGGCGATTCCTACTCCATAACACCTACGACGGATGTAAGATTAGTTTGGGGCCCGGCCTAAGAATGAATGACACCTAAATTTGACAGTTGTCCCTACTCCCGATGTGTTTTTGTCCGTCCGAAAAACATAATTAATCGGGTGTAGTAGTTTGAAACTTCAGTTTTCTCTGAAGTTTCGAAATACTTTTGAACGGGCGGCGGGCCTGTATCTTCGTTGACAGACTTAGAGAGTGGGCCCCCAATTTCGTTTTTCAAAGATTCCCTTAGTGATTGAAGGATCCGAATACTTTTTACGCAATTTTTATCTGTAAATTCGCTACTGCCATTTACACTATCTAAAAGCAATTAAACACGCAATAACAGAAGTAATATTTGCCAGGAACAAAAGCTCAATTAATATTAATACCATCACCACGTGTCAAAATCGTGCATTTAAATTCGTTCTCGGTATAAAAGGTCGTGAAAACCTTAAGATTGATAATGTGGTTCATGGGGGTAGATCACGCGAGAGCGTGCCGCGCCGACCACGGATGCTGTGTCCATGACACAAAATAGATAAGAACAGAAGACCTGCTCCATTTAATAAGCGAAAACGGGCGTAGGCGCACGTAGACGCGAATGTACGGTGACCTCAAGCAAAAGACAGTCGCGAGAGCACTTACACTCTCTGTACATAGACGCGTGTCTATGTGTACATTGATTTAGATCGTTGTAGAACTCGAAATAGAACGGACCTTCTGTACCTACGAATTTTGTGGCATGGTCCGTGGTCCATGGTACCCGTAATATAATAGCTCTACATTACACCATGTATCTATAGGAGCGTCGCACGCGCAGCTGCAGGACCGGTTTTGGCTTCTCGTTTACTCCAAGTTCTGCCATGTCATACTTTACAATAAATGTTTATAGCTATACAGTTAAGTGTTAGGATGGACGTAAAAGCTGTCTTAGTATTGAGGTCCGGATGCTGTGGTGTGTTGAAGGATTGATTTGATTGAATGATGACATTATGATTTATGTTCTAAACGTAAACGCGAAGGAAACGATTAGAGATATTTAATTGACATTAGTTGAGGAAATAAAATTCCAGAATTTACTGTAACAGAAAACAGTTATTATTGCAAATAAAGATATCAAGAAAAACAGCTCAGTGGGGGATTCAAGCAATCTGAAATGTAACTAACTCAGCATCTCATTGTAGTTTAAGTAAGAGACGCGAAATTATTTTTTTGCAGCAATTCATAAATACTTAACAATCTCGCGAATAAAGTAGGTACTTACGGAAGCAAAAAGCTAAAGACAACCATAACTTAAACGACGAAATTTTTTTATATACTTAGTCTCATGCAAAAGTCAACTTCATGGCAAAAACTAGCAATAATAACTAATAGTGTTAAATGTTCTTCGTCACCTTTTCGTCCTTGTTAGCATGTCTGGGTTATTTTACCTAACTGGTTTCTATTTCTATAATTGAGCCTAAATGGCAGCAGATCCCGATCAGAATCCAGGTAGTCTCTGAGTCTTAGATTCATTGGAAGTTATTAAAAAACAGTTTATTCAGAACTTATTAATAGCTTTGAACAAAGCACAATTTCTGGATGCTTCTATCTCTAAAGCTGTCTAAACATGCGTAAAACGTCCCATACAACAACATCTCATATCGTTATTTACTATTAAAAGCATCTATTGTGCATTATTGCGCAAAAACTATACGTTTACCTGCACCACGAGGTCTGCATCCTGTGCATTGTGCGCCGGTATCAGTTACAACAACGGACGTACCATTTGTACTACACCAGCTCCGCGGTTCCACGAAACGTAATCATAATATACCTCTCTAATGCACTACTTATTGTAAGTCATTGCACGCGGGTTTTCTTAGCCATCTTCAGGAACTTTTAAAGCAATGTGAAGGATTTGCCAGAATCACGAAAGTCTTAGTATTCGTTATACAATCTTCCTTTATAATGTGTCTAATACTTTTCGGTCTTAAATGCCGTATATGCAAGATCATCAGAACACATATCCTAAGAAAATCGCCTTCAAATGCATATTGTTTAAGAACACTGTTTATATTAGCTGTATTTTTATTTATTCAGCCATTTCTGTCCCACTGCAGGGCAAAGGCCTCCCCTCCCTCCTTCCACTTATCCCTATCCAGTGCTGTTAAACGCCAATCCTTGTGGAATAGCTGTAAGTTTCCCGAATAAAATAAATAAAGTAAAAAAAATATAGTTCCATGAAATACATCGCCGTGTAGTCAGATAAGCTCTGCCAAGCCGAGAAAATTTATAAGTGACGTATAATAAAACAAGCTTTATTCAAAAGGTAAGCTTCTCTGCCACTCCCACGTGGCAAGCAGAAGTTAGTGACCAAGGCTTTCGCCCACTAGCTGGTGACGACTTGATTACTATCTTATCTGAAAAAGCTAGTTGACTAAGAACCCTAATATGGTTTGAACCATGTTTACTGCTTCAATACGTTTTTAATTCGTATTTAGACCTCAGGTCATTTTATTATTCATCACTCTCCTCCTCCATAATAAGAGTTTTATTTTCTCTAAACCAGTCAAGAAACTCGTCTAAAATAAACCGTGAAAAATCATCACAAGAAGTGTCTGGGAAACCTAGCCATTACTAACTTATGCCTAACTGGAAAGTGGTGAAAACAGGCCTTTTAGGGACTGGCCGAGTCGCCACGTGCGCCAACGACTGGTCACGAAAGATACCGACTCGACGGCGCCCGCGCAATCTTCCTCCCTTCGCCCTAACTACACCGCTCTACAAATCACTACGGATTACATCGTAAACTACATTTTATTTGATATATGACATAATTAAGCTTGTCGGGCTGTCTGCTATCCTGACAGAGTTCACGGGCTCGGGACGGTCGTGGGAGGTCGATTTATTATGTTAATGGTATAGGAAAAGTTTTACTGTATTTGTCTAATAGGGTTAAGGTGAACACCGGAATGGGTAACAACATTCTAATTATGTTGTTAACTTCAAGACGCCCAATTAAACTAAACTGAATGTTCCTTTGTATTTACAGCTTAAGTAAGAATAAGGTTGAAAAAACTTATGGGCACTGTCAAAAGTAATCATCAACCGCAAAATGCCAATAGCATCCATTGTGTGGTATTCATAATGACAAGTCCAGCACCTCGTCTTCGTGCAATTGTGGCCTCTGTTCCTGTTCAGCTAAGAACCAAAATTGTATAATAAGATATGAATTCGTGATGTACCCCAAGCGCATGTCAATCATCGTACGCACATGTCCATAGCCAACTGTCATGCGTGTGTGGATACGATAACCGACCGATGTCAATATAAAGTATTGTTTAAAGACACGAATATGGCGTTGCTTTTTTCATTGAATGTCTGTCATTATTAACAAGTGTCCTCCCAGCCACTTGAACCTCCCCATGTCACTTAAGTACAGTTAAGCGTTGGAGCTTTTGTTCCAACAAAATCCTTGATTAATTCTGAACTTCTGGGTATATCGCTAGATCTAAAACAAAGAAAAATCTAGTTGTTTGAGTGCGCAAACAAGTCCATGATTGCAACTAAGTACCAGAAGGCTCTACCTTCAACCTTCAACCGGCTTAGAGAGGCTAGGCACAACTAAGTTAGGAATGCGCAATCGTTGTCTATTATCTTAGCTAGGTGTTATCTACTGTAATTACTAATAGTTAATAGTAATAGTCAGTTGTTGCGAAATCCATCTAAGATTGGATTGGAATCTATTGTATTTTCATCTTGGTCAGCAGCTTTAAAGCCACGGTGATAAAGCTTGATTACTTTGGTTGAAGTTTGTTAGGTCGGATTTCATAAGTCAGTTTTATTTTCTATCACTTTAATATCATATAATTTGTATGTACTTCCGAGATTTCATACAGTTCGTTTTGAATTTTCTCAAGTGACTTAATATAAGCGATATATGTTATAACGGATACACGATTACGCTTATCATCATTGAATTATACTGGTAACGTCAGTCAGCCCCGCAATTGCTTGGCGCATACTAAATTACTTGCCATTACCTACTTACCACCTATTACCAATACAAAATTGCAGATTATGGTAAATATATATTTAAGAAACCGGACGCTAAGTATTCATTTGAACGCCCAATTTGGCGTACAGATATTTATGTATAGTATCGAAATCACTTGGAATTAATTAATAACGGAAATGATTCCATTACCGGCCGAAATTGACACAAAAGCAGTAATTAAAGTTTTCAATCATTAACGTTAAGCTGGGGGGACATGTTTGGGCGTCAAACAGGTTGCAAGTGAAATGAACAAGTGGACAGAAACTAGGACAATGACACACATTATGAATATAGTGAGAGTGGGCATCACTCGAGCGCATAAAACTTTTCTGACAAAATTACTCACAGAGGCCTCTCTCAAAAGATATATCGGTATTCAATTCTCCTTAAAATATTTTGGAAATGCAACGTTTTTAATTGGTAATCACTAATCAGTTGGATCTTCCGAACCAGTGGAAAAATCTTTCAAATTCTCGTTTCAGACCAACGAAAACTTGTCTTGACTGAAACCTTAAATTATTCAAACCTCTTTTTAAAACGGTGAAGTCAATTATATCTGGAGTGTTTTTAATTTAAACAGCGGGTAGGAAAATTTCTGTTAAAACGGTAATTCTTCAACCTGTATTGACCACCATCGGTCTGTAACTCATATTTTATTGCCGTGTGAACTTCTTCTGATGCAGGTGGCTCTATTGTTCGGGTTAATGCTCTTTTATTGAAAACTTACGTTCGGGGCGAATAAAAGATTCAGCTCAGCGAACTAAGCACAAACGTCCATGTTGTACGCACGTATTTTGATTTGTGAAGGTTCATTTATATAGGTCCCCGATCCATTTCATTTTAGATGCATGCTGTGCACTTTCGGAATACTTTCTTGTTTCCTTTTTTTTCGCTTTATCTTTTGTTTGTACTTGGTTAATTACAACGTCCCACTGTTAACCCAGAACTTGTTCTGCTCAGTCGTGACACTTATATAATTGTTACTTTGTTGGTTGAAGTTGAAACAAGTCAGTACTGAGCGAGTTTAGTTTTATTGGCAAAAATATTGCTATTGTTCATTCACACGCTCGAAGATAAAGACGCGTAAAACGTACACTTTGAATTCCAATAGAATGACGTGACTCAACCATGTACGGTAGTTAAAAATTGCCATGTTAAATTTTATTCAGCTGTTACTAACGATTGCTGAATTCTTTGGAGGAGTAACTTCTGTAAGTTTCAGTTTCTTATTACGATAACTGTAGACTTCACGATCTGTGTCTAAAGAAACATTCCTGTTATTGTTTTCGGTTTTCGTCGATAGTGAGTCATCAATTTTGGATCTTTGTTCTCGTGCTTTACTTTTTAAATGAAGTAAAAAAAACTGTTATAGGTATAATGTAGTTTTCATGCTGTTTCTTTCCATGACGCTTTTCCTCGTAGATACGGATTGTTTTACGTCCTTTTTGACTTCCTAGAACTTCTATAAAACTATTCCATTCGTAGTCTATAAGATAAATTAATTCTATGTTAATGAATTACAGTCGAGTTAACACTAGCGTTCATATTCACGGTCACGGAAACCCGTTGTTGCAAGATTTCATTTCAATAGACTTTAATGTTATTTGCAACTAAACTTTTGACATTTACAACCGATTGCGCCGCCGAGCCAATATAACGAACCTCTTGTGTCTGATAAAGACCAATTTAAGAGTTCAATGAAATTACTGTGTGATGCAAAGACTTCTGATTTAAAATATGATGGTCCAGTACCTATATGATTGAGTTTGTGTGTTCTTACGCAAGTCGGTAAGCTGATTTTGATGGATAGACATTTTTATCATAGCCTGTCTCATTATGCGTATTTATCTCCAGGGTTCGTTGCGCCAGTAGTCACATCAGGAGCCACGATAAGAAAGGCATCACATTACGTTGGCTCGTCAAGTATCAACGTTATCATTAGTATACGTATACATACAACGAGGTGTCGTTACTTCGTCGTATCGCGTTACTGAAACCGGTACTAGCAACCGCGGGTTGACCCCGCACTCACCAGATTTGTTTTGCATAAGCATGATATACTATATCTGCGAGATCATGCAGATATTGTCCTATTACTGGATGTGAACGGACACTAGTAATGAGCTTGCGAAACTTGGGGCAATATCCTGGCAGAATCCTTTGTTGCTGCGATACCAATGGTACCATATTTCTTATCGCTAGAAACCGCAGATCTTTCATCTAATAAATCTGACAAAGATAATTGCAATATCTTGAAGCTTTGACTTCAAAATATTGCAACTAATACTTGGTACTGTCAAAATTAGAATGTGTTCCATGCAATTCTTTAGAAACAGTGAAGGGTGAGACACACGCGGTCGATGATCTAAGCAAGATAATGATACAGACTAGACCAGTGTTTAACTCTGCGCACTGGATTAATTACGAAGTCACGGATAACTGTTCCGTGGTCGACACGGTAACGTCACCACTTTGTAGGTACCATTTCAAGACAATAATGCACGTCAAGTTTTGGTGGACGTTTCCTTGAATATAATTTGCTAGAGGTTGCCAAAGTGGGCCACGAGGAGACTGGCTTAAAAGTTTAGCAACCTGCCTTATAGAAATTAATTACTTTATCAACTAACTAGCTTTTTCGCAACTTCAATCACATTGTTGATTTTATTATTTAGCACAGTTTCGTTAGTTTATCGTATTTAGTAGCTCTTAACGGAAAAGCTTCGCTCTGAGCTTTCGAATACACAGTTAAATCTAAAGCATATATTTTGTGACTCCAAACTTCGAATTAAATTCATTATATTTTTTAATTTTCCTCAAAAAATACATATTAATAATATGAAAACCAGATACAGAACTACCTGCCTTAGCTGTATGTTTTATTATTTTTCTAAAACTAGCCAGTGTCTTCTCAATTCTTTCTTGCTCGCAGTCATTCCTTTTTATATAAAATGTATGATTTTATACAATTACTTGTGACATATTACTGTTTATGTGGAATTTTAATTATAATTGCAATGTAAATTGTAGTTTCCACATACTTTTAATCTTCTTGCTACAACAAGTAAGATACATAACCGGACTCCCGCGCAAGCCTCTCGTCTGTCTCGCTCGCACTTTGGCGAGCACAGACTTGGCGCCAAAGCCTTCATCTGTTATCTTTGTCGCTCGCGTGCGCCGGCGCAGCCTGTCACTGCGCGGTTACTCCACGTACAGTCGTACATGACGCCTCTCTACCGGAGCGCACGTCGCGTGTTTATTTTGTATTTATTCGAACTAAAACGCTTTTAATACACGTGAAACTCAACCACAATCCTGGATTATTACGTGATATCACCATATTATATTGACAGAAATATAACAAAGTGAAAGTGCAGAACCCAAGTTAAATGTGTTTGTGTTAAAGGTCATTATCATATAAAATCGTGTCCTAATCAAGTGAACGGTATTGTATCTATGTATATTGGATGTGATTTTATACAGTGAATTGGTTACTTGTTAGCCTTGTAGTCGACAGCTCTTCGACGACTGCAAACTAAATATACAAGTGTTAATTTATTTAAATATGGCGAGACAACCCTGTGCGGCGATAAGTAAATGCGTTTTTCAGGGTCGCATTTTATTCGGTTCTCAAAACGCGAAATTAATGAAGCAATCGTTAGGTTTATAAAATTCGATGTATTGCCCCACACAGTGCGTAAACTTGCGCCATCATAGTGCTAGCTGTAATGCGTCTGTTCGTGTCCAATCTATCTATTTCTAGCTCTACAATTATATTTTCTGATAAAGTTAGAAAAAACAATCTATTAACGTGTGTAAACCTACACCTTCCTAATAATAGGCATACCTAGTTACAACCTTGAACTTTGTATCAGACATTAAACAATTGTAGTGTAGAGTTTTCCAAGTAAAAACAAAGCTTGGCCAGAAAACTTCCCACCTACTTAATATCATCTAGGTAACTAATTGAACAGTTGTTATAAGTGCTACGTCAGTAATTACGACCATTATATTGTCGCCCATTGTCTTTTCACCCACACCGTGTGACAAATTTGTACACTTGCACCGGTACAGATATTTGCCAAACAAGACGCCTGCGCATGCAAACAATGTCATAAATGCTCTCGATGTCCTTGTTATTAATTGCACATTACTCCCACAGAGCGACTCCTTTTGTCCTTTACACAATTTAACTTTGGTATCTCTTAAATGCGAAATACTACCCGCATTTGTGTATCTTGGTAAAGGTGAAATCATCAAAATTTGCATAGAGGTGCTCACGCTACGGATGTTGGTAGTTTTATTAATGGGCAGGTATCAGTTCCATGAGAAATTTCTGTGGAGTTTAATGGACTTGATGACTATCACTTATAAGATATCCCCAACAAGATTTTAGTATGAAATCAATCTGCATCCAGTCTATCCCAGTAACCATTTCCAAGTTCATGTGGTTGTATTTTATAGATCAATCGAATTTGGAACTGACCTCAAAAACTCATGATGCAATTCTTTTTGGTCACCTCTAAAAAGAGAGAAATCGATTAGTGGCAGTAAGTGAGTGGTGAATGCGCAACATATTTGCAATGATCGTACTTAAATTTACTTCACTGCTTACTTATGCCTTACTGGCTATGAATAATGATTGACTGTCAACGTTAATCCATATAAATTCATTTACCCTGTTCCTTCACTGCCTTCATGAATCATCTTTGCAAACATGATGCTATAAGGACTCGGGTTATGTATCGATAAATCACACATCCAGGTTTATCGTAGAGCTCACTTACACAATCATTTATTGCAGCAGTAATTGAATTAGATGTTACGAGTTGAACGAATCGATTGTGGCGCCGATAACTGCACCAAGTAATCGAATAGAACGTTAGAGTTCATCACACTTGCGTTATGATAACAATTGATCTCATTTCTTTGACTTTACTACTTTTCTTAGTGATATTTGTTATCTCATTATACGAATCTTATATTCAACGCGTTAGATTTAACTCGTTTTAAAACTCTGCTATTTCTAAAACGATTTGATATCTTTGCAAATCCTTGAGGTCTCCAAAAATTAGTTGAGCAACACTATAATTTCAAATGAACGCATGAATTAAATTGGCAATTGAATTACCCATTCCAACCAAATCCTATTTGGAAGTAAAACAATGATAACAACTACATACACGCATATATTTTGCGAGATAATCTCATACACCATATGATAGATGTATCTCCTTGTAACAATTTCGAAGAAGAATTAGGATTGCATTACAATAGGTAATTGATACAAAGTTGGATTCTACAGAATTGAGAGTTCCGCTTAGTGTTGCAATGTCGATTGTTTGGGCTTCACACCTTGGCAACCGCAATTACAAATGAATTAGGTCGTATGCACACCATATGGCTGATAGCAGCAGATTAAATTACAATTAAGTTACACTCGCACCCAAAATATGTTAGTTTTGAGTATTTTAGAAATATACCATTGGGGGTAGTAATTAATCAATTCTATTTTCATTTTTGTTTGTTTTTAAATCAAATCCAGGTACTTATGACATCTTAGTCACAAACTCGTGAGTAACGAAGCCTAGACCCAATTGCACATGTAGGAAATTCAAAATATTGATGTTCTGGTGAAGGAAATATTATGGAAATCAGAAATTATATTTCAAAAACATAGGTGTGGAAGGATGAATACGTAGCTTTACGACATCCACTGCATCTGGATGTACGAGTGAGAAAACTATTTGACACTTTCGTATCAAAAATTATACTACACCGATCTCTAGACGTATGTCAAGGAAAAACTAGCACAAATTGTCAAGGTTCCCTGTCGCAAGACTGTGAATACCGATGGTGTGATACGCCAAAGAGATCCGCCTCTTGAATAGCCTTATTCGGAGAAACCATGGCGAAACACGCTGCTGACATGACGGCTATGACGAACACACTTACTCCAGCTTTGTAACAATACCGTGTAATGACTCCTTAACATCACGTTTCATATGTAGGTAGGTGTTAAGAGAATAGTGGGTAACTTTTGTATAGACACGTTTCGATTTGTAAATTGTATCAATGTTTCTTAATACGTTGCCTGCCAGACAACAGACACAAAGAAAATCTATTGTTGGCGGTCACCGGTGACCGCGGTGGCAGTCCGTGCCTTAAATTCAAGCCGTGACTGACTAACTTCTACACCAACTTATTTAACCCCTTTTGGGCATATCCCTTAAGGAACTCTTGTGCAAAAAATCATGCTTCTAGACCCAGTGGATTAGGCAGTCCGTTGTCTGTCAGTAAATTAATGCACTTGAGATTTTTATTAAGAAGATATTTAAAAATACCATAAATCTTACAAGCTCTTAATGCAGGTGCGCGCTATTCATAGCATAATAATTTATCTTTTTATAAAATGTCAATGTCGACAAGATTATGGTGAGATCGCAAATCTGGGATCTTAATTAAGCGGGAAGTAGTTAATTGATAAAAAGATGGTAGTTTCTCACAGTCCGCTACACGAGCAGTTCTGTGGGTAGTTGTAACTGGATCGCTACCTCACATGTGAGAACCTCTCACGGTTCATGAACACCGACTTATTGAAGCCACATTTATTATTAAATATACACTTTTCCTATTCACAGGTCTTTTTTTTTGTAAGCTGATGAGATTTCTACAAGAAAGTTTTCATGTAAACTATCTTCTTCGTTCTGAAGGCGCTTATTAGTTTACGCAATTATAATCTCTCAGCATTCATAATGATAAAAACATCAATTGAAGAAAGCGTTGCCTTCATAGATATCCGAGTAGCCTTAAAGATAAAAAAGGCGTTGTTGTCGCTAAAGCCGGTAGAGCCCATAGAAGGTACCAAAGAGATAATAATGTCCGTCAAAAAAATCTGTTATTTTATTTCGAATCTAGCTTTGTAAGTCTGGCTGGTAAAAAAATAATATCAAATGAAATATAATACCAGCAGCGTTACGTAAAAACCCTTTCAAGTCCAAATTAGCATGCACCTCAATCTATATCTGTGTTGTCATAGAATACAAAATTATATGTTGCCTTGATAATAGCAACATCTATAAATGTCACTAATGTATTAGTAAAGTTCAACTCATTCACACGCCACTAATGGTAAATCTAGAATACGACCAAAATTCGCTTGCGTGGGCGCAGATCTTCGGTTTTCCTTATGAGGCGACCTCAACTCAGTTCTCAGAACTCGAAGCTTTGAGCTTATAAAGTATTTGTTGGTTTTACAATACGTAACATGAATGAATCACTTGGCCCTAGGAAATGCAAGTAATTTAGAAGTACTTAACTAAATTTGCATATTAGATGTTCTGTTTTAGAAATCGAAACACAAGTTACTTAAAAAGGGAAGCGGATGACATTATTTTTCTTTACGAGTCTTCAACCTGTTAGGAACACCGATCGTCTAATAACTAAAGTTTGTAATGTGTCGTCGTAATTGCTTTTATAGGTGATAGCTGTTTACACTATTCAAGTATGTTTATGAGTTGTTTTAAGAAATGCCCTGCTGACGTATCGTATCGACCGTCTGTGGAGGAAACTTGACCACATATTTTACAACTTCGACATACTTACACACTGACTCACCCGGCGTGAAAGTTCATTCATATTACGCATAGAACTTTTCAATATGATGAACCACTTACATAAGATCATTAATACTTAAACAAAAAAATATGTTTATTCTTTACTATTAATTTGGGCGTCAAGGGTCGTTTATCAATGGGATCAGTAGACCCTTAGCATTTTTGAGGTATGAATCATAGAAACGGATTTTTCGGGAGTGAGAACTGAGAATATTCTTATTGAAATGATGATTAATGATCCCAGTTTTAAAAGTAAGTCAGTGAACTGTGCATTCGCAAGACACGTATTAGATAAAATTGCTATAAGGTTGTTTTGCGTTGAAACCTAATTTTATTAGCACGTGTGATTTTCTCAAAAATCACTCTAAACTAGGAATTACAGGGCTATTTATTATTTGTATACATGATTGTGTTCAGCACGTGTACTCCAAAAAAGGCATTTTCTAAACATGTTGTAACTTTATGATTATGAGCTTTGCGAGCTTATCGCCATAGAAATATAAACAAAGCTTCGTGTCGTCGTAAATGGCTGAGACGGGCTTACAGAAACTCCTCAAAGAGAGACAGAGACAACACAGGGCCCACGTGAGTTACGTTAACAATAGATTAGAAAAAAACGTGGTACCTGGAAGGTACAGGCGTTCGAGCCCGCCCCCGCACCTCCACCGCTTGTCTCAAGTCAGTCTGCACGAAAGCCTTCGTAGAGTCGAGCGTTTGTTCCTATTTTAACTCATTTACGATTTTGAAACCGGTCATTACAGAATCGTGAAACATAATTAATAACGACTCGTATCTGTGAGTTTCTGAGTGCCTTCATTAGCTGAGTGTTGCGACAGTTGCGCTTAATAACTTTTGTGACCACCTGCTGCTCAAGACATCTGACGTTTTCGCGCCGAAACCTTAAGGTTTCCTACCACAGTTGTTATTGTTAACCACTAGTTTCATATAGTAGTGAAGTAGAATATAGTGGATAGGCATATCTCAGCGTAGTTCACGTGCGGAGTGGAATTTCAAATGAAAAGTTTCTCAATCCTACGTGTGTAGGTTACTTATTGCCGTATAGAGTTGTTTGCGGACTCGAAGAACAAATGTATATTTAGTTTGCGGCCATTGTGTTTGCGATAGGTATGGAGATTGAATCCAAATGAGGAACTGAATTCGTTTGGTTAATTGTGTGATTGGAGTGAGCGATGCGGACTACAGTGAGACGATGATCAAGTTTCGGTACAAGCGTAAGGAGTCCAGCGATGGCGGGAAAAGTGGGACGGCGGCGACGATACAGAAGACGAAGATCGAGGGTCTTCGGGATCGGGAGCTGCTGCCTCCTAAGGATATGTTGCTGACTGGCTCGCTTGCCGGAGTGAGGAACAATACTCTTCCCCGCTCTCGACCCTCCTCAGCGGCGAGGCGAGAGCCTCCTCCTGAATCTCCGCTCAGCCAAACTACTATTTTGCTGTTCAGAGTAAGTTTGGCTTTGCTGCGTCCACATATAGTTGTTTAATAAGAACTTCGCATAGTGAAATCCGATGCTTTGTGTTGATATTAAAATTTTCTTGCACCAATGTTTTCAACCACTTTAGAAACATGAAAAACCATAAAACTTGAAATATTATGCACGCAACAACTACCTAATTTACAAATGGTGGCTTATTTCAATTACAAATGCAACCTTACCATACCGCGAACAAAACACATCAACGATTTAGTTACAAATGTAATCTTGTCGTTACCTCATTGGTTGCTAATTGCACGTGTAATTATTTATTTAAACACAACCCGTGGTGTTTGTGGAATCGATACGGTTCATGAATATTAATGGTAAATTAAATCCTATTTAAATATTCAATCAAAATATTGGAATTGCAGATTGAATGGTATATTATGTATATATATATATATTATTTACAAGTTCGATTTAACGATTTTAAGACGAGTTGCCTGGATTATTCATGTTCTTTAATCTAGATATAATGTCGAGTCCATCACCATTAATACTTTGAAAACCTGCTTTATCTAGAAACGATAGATTAAAGAGTTCGGCCGGAAATCGTAGAAGGTAAATTGCAACGTTCAGTGCGACGTATGTTCGGTCACCAAAAACGGTTGAAGTTTAGCTTCAACTATATCCGACCTGGTAACTTATCTCTTTAAAAAACCAATAGAATTTTTCGAATAAAAAAAAAATTAATTAATGTAAAACAAACAGTTGATATATCAAATTAAATTTCATTCGAAAACATCCATCGGTTTCTTACTAAACTCCAACTATATCCCACGACCCTGAATACTTATCTTTTTTGGTGACTCTACATTGCAAAATATTACCTACATAGATTTCAGTTTCACGAGCCCTTTCAGTCATTATGAAGATTTATACGAGCCTTTGTTGGCGGTTGGAAAATATGGACATTACCATCAAGTACAATACAGTTACTTAATAAACTGACAGAGAATAAGTTGTCGATGCGTTACTCGTAGCTGACCCCCCTAAAGACTATTGTGTCGATGCCTCCAAAGGCAATTTGTCTCGGGAATACATAAAATGCCCACTTAAGTATGTATGCGCAACCGTCACCGTCCTCCGGCGTAACTCGCGCCTTGAATTGACTATTGTCTCTTCGTGACATAGGTACAGTCGAAGGAAAAAATATGTATTAAGGCTCGCAGACAGGCGTGACGCGACTCTGGTAGGATAATTTCTATGAAAAGTTAGTGGAAATTTTTCTACCAGTCGCACTGCGTCTGTCTGCGGGAGCCTATTATAGACTAAGCAAAATTCAAAAGACTCATGTGCTGCGCAGACCCCACATAATGAGGATAAGCGCAGGTAGATGATAATGGTTATTTAACTAAATTCAAAAGCGAGGTTCTTGTAGAGTTTCACTTCAAGCGTTAAACAGTGTTAATTTACAAAAGTATGTGGCAAATATGCTATATGCACTATTGTACAACACCTCATAATGTTAGTCAGGTAGATACTTAGGGAATCGTACCTATGTGTATCCATATTTTTGCTCTTGACTGTACTTCAATATTATATTGGAATTTATTCTTTAGTATTCATATTTTAAACACGCGCCTAGGTACTTCACGCTGAGGTACCTACATATTAATATTCATCAGATAGATAACCTGGCTTTATAGTGTCTTTGTGTTCAGGAAATCAACTTATTTGGAACCATCGAACTTTTGGTGTGAATAAAATATTAAAGTTTTAACTTTAGCGACGAAGGTACTTTATATCAGTTAGGGACCTACTTATGTTATTTGTAAGTTTTAACGTCCGTTAAAAGGTATTCGCTCAACTTTGCTTTTAATGGGTATATCTAATAGGATGGGTAGATAAATGTTTTTTTAATGTACTCTATTTATATGAGTCATCCTCTATTCCAATTTTATGATTCAAAAACATTTACTAAAACTGAGTCAACTTTACAGATTTTTAAACGACTTCCTTTATGTGTATTAGTGCAATGACGTATTTTCTCTTTACCTAGCAAAAAAACAACCTTGCTTCAAGATACGCATACAAAATATTTCCTACCCTTCCCGCAATTTCCGTGTCAACAACACTCACAAATAAAAAGAAAATGTCCCACGCTCATTCAGAGACATATATGGCACAATTTTCCTAGTTTTCTCGCCTCGTATAGAAACATTGTGTACCAGGCGATCATGAGACACAAGAAGCAGGGTCAGGGCTGGGTTCACCGCATCATTCTCACGTAACAAAGGCTTGCTTACTTCAGCTTGCTCACTGTAGCCGCGTTCTCACCCGCAACGCTGCTGTGCCACTAATGTCATGTGTATGATGCATTAGTTCCGGGTTTGTTCGTTAAAACTGCCGAGTTTAAAAGATAGGGACTTAACTTAATCAACGCGTTTGTATTCCTTTACGGCGTCTTCGAGAACCATGTATGGCGAATAGCCAGTGCAGTCCTCTTGAGAATGTTTATTTACTCCCATTGCTTTGGATGGTGTAGTATCCAGGACGTACGAAGCGACTTTTTTTTGATACTATAGTATCCTTGGACGGTTGAATGGTTAACTGTTTTATATTTATAATTTTAAACTAAGAAACACACACCAACCACATGTAGGAAATTTCAGATGTCGTAAGGGAAATGCATTTAAATGTTCATTAGAAGAGAATATAATAAAATACACTATAATATGTATTTTACCATACGAACTACAGATATAAATGACATGACATTACGACGTTTGAAATCTCCATCAACCGTCAATATGCATTAAAACTCTACAGTGACTTCTAAGACACTACAGTACTTCTAAGAAACTTTACAGTGAGCGATTCCCTGCAAAAATTATGCCAGACTACTTAACGAGCTAAATGGTCCGAAATTAGGCAACCAAACATCAGATGTTTTCCAGCAAATTTCGTTCCACGTCTCATTTAGTTAAAATTAACCGTCAATTAACCGCTATTTAACGCTACAAAGTGCTGAAAAAGATACATAAAAACATATATGGCAAGACCAAGAAGCAAACTCTTTGTTAATAATACAAATTGCAAGAAACCTAGCACTAACAAAAGTTGTATGCGTTTTTCGTTATCATAATCAGTTATCAATTAGCATGTCAGTTTATACTATGGCTGAATGTAAACGTTTCCTGTGCAACTCTATGCAAGGAAATATACGTTTTTGTAGCTTTTTTTGTTTAGTTCCAAAGGCGTTGACCTGCAAACTGGTCTGGCTGTCTAACCAGGTTCTAGACTTTTGAATCCGTGGGTGAAATTACATATTATAAAATTATGATTTAATTGTTTAAACCGTGTGAGATTTTTTTTATTTGATGGAACAGGACATGTTGAGTTACATGTCCTGTTTCATCAAATAAAAAAAAAATGGGTATACCAAATATTATAGCAGTTACGTTATTTATTCACGTAGAAATGTTCCTAGCTATTATCGTTTCCGATTTTTTTCGTTCTAATTTATTTTATGATATTTATTTAACTTTTGTAACCGTAAAAGGTCATGTTTTCAATAAAAGCTCTTGCGTGCAATCATTTATATCTGACATCAGTGCCCATCCATGTAAACAAGCGCTTTTGTAAATTAAAAAGATAAATACGGTCGCAATATTTAGGTTGTTTAAATTAAACAGCCCGGTAACATCGTATCTGGTTTTTAGCCATGTTTATAAAACCGTCTAACGGAAGGCGCAGGCGCAAGCTGCGTCCGCTGTGCACCGGATAATACGCCATTTATTTGTGCACTCATCTTTATCAAGTTATATAAAGATTTTGTGATCCAACTTGCTTTCGACTCAAATAATTATTGAATAAACATGTCATATAACTTCATAAGTTAGATATTTGTTGAACATTAATTATTATTTTACATGATAAAAATACTAATCTCTCAACTACTGCTGCGTTTACGAGCTAAAAATGCATTAAACTTTAACATTGATGCAGACATCTAACGATGAATCTAAAAGTTGAATAACTTTTAGTATTCTAACGGTTACGAAATCGTAAAACAGCGAGATATAGAGATATACGTTTGTACGTCAAATCACCTCGGCCGGGTCACGCCATGTTTGTGACCTATACCTTAACTCGTATTCGTGCCATACTGGTTTTGTTCCAACTTCGTAATGCTACCGCTATATTCAATCTTATTGTATGGTTATTAAAACCTAAATTTACATAGCGGACAGTCGGTCACAACTTTCTTTATGCAGAGCCTGTAGTGGCCCCGTGTATTTTTTTACGAGAAATCGTTCGTTGGTTCAAAATATCAAGATTTGTGTGAAAGATTGTTGATTTATAGTTAAAGGTGTGCTGTATTAAATAAATTAGGTTTGCTAATTATCTACTAGGAGGTACCTAGCTGCCTATTATATTTGACCCTACTTTTTAGACTAATTCACTATTGAATACAGAAGTTGAATGTACCAATCTAAATTTTACCTTTCTTGTTCACAGGAACTTTTCACTCAACTACAATGGTCAGCAGAACGCGCCCCAGCCGCGGACGGTCTCCGCCGCGCTTTGGGAGGCGGCGGCGCCCGCTTCCAGCTGGGTTGCATGGCCGACGCCAGCGAGTGCTTCGAGCACCTGCTCCTCCGAGTACATGCCCACGTGGCCGCCGGCTCCGACCGCCGGGATGACGACGCCTGCCGCGCACCGCATTGCGTACCCCACCGAAAGTTCGCCATGATGCTCGTCGAACAATCTGTATGCAGCGCCTGCCAAGCAACGTCCGAACCACTGCCGTTTACTCAGGTGAGTTATTGACCCAGTTCATAGATACTTTTTTTGCGACTATTACTTATTTACTTAAAATTCAAGTTTACTCACAGCTAGATTGTCCATTGCTTAGAATTACACAAGACCTAGTAGTACTATGGTCGCTTTCAAATGTATTTGATGAAAATGTAAACAAATAGATCAGGAAACGTTATTCTGGATGCTTAATTTGTAATCTACATATATACACCGTTAAATTTTGATCGTTTTAATCCTTAAAAGAGGTAATTGTACTCATCATTATGAACAACTTTTACTACGGGACCAAACCTGAAATCGTGAAAAAAAAATCAGTTGATCGAGTTATGCGAACATAAATCTATGGATCAACTGTTTTTTTTTTTACAATTTAAAAATGTTATTCAAATAATTACTGTTAGAAAAAGTGGTAAGATATAAACTTGAAACCTTCTAAATACTGATGCATGTGTCACTAATTCCGTTTATTGAATAAACCCTTATTAAGGTTTGTTTACAATGTCATCAGATACTACTTAACACTTACTACTACTTACTTACTACTTTTAGAACAGACTACCTATACCTTATTTCACTGTTATCGTTGACTATATTATTCTCATGAAGAAAGGTAACTAAGCATGTTTTCGATGTTTCCAGATGGTTCATTACGTATCAGCGACAGCTCTAACAGCTCAAGCTGCTTTGGGTGAACACGGTGACAGCTTTGGACTGCTACTGAGGAAAGCAGGAGGAATGGGCGATATCAGAGACTGTCCGGTAAGTAGTCTATTATGAATTCCAAAACTTTTGAAAGATTGAAAGATGTAACTCAAATAATGTTTGTGTTTTGATTTAATTAATCAATCTGCGCTTCTATTTTTTGCAGAATGCATGTGGAGCGAAAATCCAAATATGCAGAACATTGATGAATCGTCCAGAGGTGGTATCAATCGGTATGGTTTGGGACTCTGAGAGGCCCGCGGCCGAACACGTCGCCGCCGTGTACGCAGCCCTCGGAACTGAGCTCCGGCCGACCGACGCCTTCCACGCGTGCGTGGACCGCGCTTGGGCCGCGCGTGCAACCCACCGCCTCGTCGGACTCGTCACCTACTACGGCAAGCACTACTCCACCTTCTTCTTCCACAGCAAACTCCGCCTATGGATATATTTCGATGATGCGGATGTCAAAGAAATAGGACCGGAGTGGTCACACGTCGTCGAAAAATGTCAAAGAGGACGATTCCAACCGCTCCTTCTTTTATACGCTGCGGTCGATGGAACGCCGTGTGACACTCGTCATGCTCCTAAAGATGTTGTTCCATTCCCGGCGCCCGAACCTCGCCGAGCGGTCACGCCAGCGCCCGAACGTCCAGCGAACGGATTCGCTAGGCGAGCCGTCACTCCAGGGCCAGATAATGAAAGTGACTACGTTAGCAGAAAAGCCGTGGAGAACATGCTGGAAGTACAAGCCAGCCGACGTGCGCAATTAAACCGTAGTTTGAGCACCGGCTCCGGGTCAGACACGCAGGAGAGGCCGCGAGCACGACGAGACTCGGGCAACTGGAGCGGAGACCGCAACAGTGCGTCATCTGCGTCGTCTTCGACAGCCGAGAGCCCCTACCTGTACCAGCGGGGGCGCGGCGCGGGCAGCGTGCCCGGCAGCCCCACGCGCAAGGGCGAACTGTCAAGTGGCGGCTCTTGCGACGCCGGCTACGACTCGTATTCCCTGTCTTCTACAGATAGCCTACCTCTACAACAAGGTCTGCGCCACAACTTACAGCTGGCACAGATACCAGAAATAACCACACGTGGTGAGTGTGAGGCTCTCTGCTTAGAAGCTGACAGGCTGCTGGAAAAGTCTCGTAACGCAGAGGATTCCGCTGATTACGAAACAGCCTTAGTACTGTGCGACGCCGCCGCGTCTAAAGCACGAGTAGCAATGGATGCTCCCTACAATAACCGTCACATGGTAACATTCGCTCGCATGAAACACAACACATGCGTAATGCGTGCACGCAGTCTCCAAAGGAGAATGGCTGGAATGACCAGAGTGACAGAAATCCCTCAGGCTGCCCCAATCAGGAATACCAAAGGTGGTCTAGAAGCATCACCCATGACTATCGAAATCTACGCCACATTACCCAAAAAGAAGGGCTCCTCAAAGAAATCTCCAAAATGTATTGATGATGATATCGATACCGTAACACGCGAGCGCCCTCCGAGGCATAAATCTAGGGACGATGACAAAGTAAGAGATAAGCGATCGAGAAGTGAAGACCGGAGTCGCGCTCGGAAAGAAGCTCCTGTTGTAAAAGCGGCAGAGAAAAAAGAGGAATCAGCTGAAGACAAGAAAGCTAATAAGAAACAACATAAAATCCGTAGAAAGTTGTTGATGGGCGGATTGATACGAAGGAAAAATAGATCGATGCCAGACTTGACAGAAGGTGCGGATGGAAACAACGACACAACTAACAAAGAGAAGCGTGTCTCATCCGTCGACGACACTGACGTCGGCCGGACGATTGATGATAAAACAAATCTAAGCGGATACTTATCAGAAGGGCACTTGGAATACTCTGTTGCTAGCGGCACCAATCCAAACCTCGAGAGAAGCAAACTGATGAGAAAGAGCTTCCACGGCAGCGCTGGTAAGATGCTGACCGCCGCGAAAGTTCCTCCTCCACCACCGCTCCGAACCACTTCACAACTCACCGGTTCCAAGTACGCTTACTCGGAACATGGTAAAGGTACATATCCACCGGAAATCGAGGAAGATGGCGGTTTCTCGGAACAGTACGGTGACGAGCCCCACTCACTGCCGTTCCTACATCCATACGACGACAAGTCTAGCAGTCACTACGACCGGCTAGACACCTCGCCGGCACAGAACTTCCACACGGTAGTGACGAAAGCCATGATCCACCAGGAACAAAGTCCCGTGAAGAGAGACACGATGCCACCGATACTGCCGTCTCACAACACGATACAGAACCTCACGCACACGTTCGACAACGGTGTGGACGTGGTGGACTGCGCGCTTCCTCCGCGGAGGTCCCCCACCATGTTCGAGCTGCCGCCCTACCCCAGCCCCATGAACTCGGTGAACCACTCGCGACAACCTAGTGAAGAGTTCCCCCCACCTCCTCCACCCATTGATTTAACACCACTTCATGACGAACTCGAAAAGATCCAGAGTATAAGTGAAATATCGATGGCAAATGATATGGAAGTAGCAAAAGGAACCTTATTGGCAAGCCTGCAGGAGAAAAGAAATCAAATCTTAAGAAACGAGCAATGCGCTCCTCAAATGGCTCAATTAGAAAAGTTAAACGTCCATCCATCGTTACTGAAGGAGTTGCAAGCCAAACAGGCGACATTCAAATTGAAAAGGTCTGGTTCTTTGGAGGGGCAGCTGTCCAGTCCTATGGATGGCCACAACATGTATGAGAGCAGCAATACCGTTAGAAATATCGCGTCCAGATTCGAGAACAACACTCAAAACACATCACAAGATGGTGATAGAACGCATATAGGTTTTGTAGGCATGAGTGGCAATAGAGACGTGATTAACTGCTCCGACCAATCTAACGCTGGACTTAACCGCCGTGCTTCAGCGTCGTCAATAGATCCCAAACAAATTGAAGAGGAACAATGCGACCAGAAAGCCATAAACAACGCATACGGCGACCGATCCAAGCCTAAGAAGAAATCGGTTTCGTTCTGCGATCAGGTGATCCTAGTTTCGACGGCCGAGGACCAAGAAGACGATAGTTACATTCCGAACCCTATCCTAGAGCGAGTTTTGAAGTCAGCTATGAACAAGCCTGAATTGACGACGATGCCTCTCCAATCAGATAAACCGTCACTTCAGCGACAGGACTCGTTCGACAGTCAGTCATCTCGTTCGACGATATCTTCGCTATCACAGAACTCATTCGTCCCCAACGAGAATACACACGCCGAGTACGTCCGATTGCAAAACAATTATCCAGCGTATCAGATGGCGCCGAATCGTTTACAACAACAATACAATGCACAAAAGAATAATAGTGTTTACGGAACGAACTCGCCGGTACAAACTACGCAAAATCAAAACGCAGTAAACAGTAACCAGATATACCAAACGCTTCCGACTAATGCGCCACAGAACACCACCAGCCCGATACCGTACAACCAGCCGCCGTCAGTGTACTCCAACCATAGCAACGCTAGCCCACCGAACTTTAGCCAAACGCCTGCGAACAGACTGACGCCCACGCACAACCCCGCCTACATGTCCAAGCACCCCGCCAGCCTGCCGCGGCCCGCGCCCGCCATGAGCCAGGCCGCCAACAACGCCTACTACCACAGAGTGCCGCCGACATCGTGCACGACAACCATGCCCAGCAACAACTACCCCACAAACCGCCAGTATGCACACAATATGCCAAACACTAATCATTCGCCTTATCAAAGCGTGCCCACCAATTCGCCGGCTTACCAGAGCTACCACAACCCACCGACAAGCTATGCGAGCTCCGAATATTCTAGTCGATACCCCCAGGCGAATAGTACAAACCACTACACCCAGTCGCCATACCAGAGGGTCCCGCCGCCACACGGTGACGTACCCGTCGAAAACTACAATACCTTTCCACAAAAAATACCTAACAATTACTACGTAGACAACCCTTCCGGGCAGCCGCGTGTGCAGGACACGAGACACTACGCTAACACGCAGCATCAGCGCTCCATGTATAGCCAAAACGTTAACGTAGATAGCAATGTGAACACCGAGCAAGTGGGGCAGTACCAGTATGCTCAGAACGGTTACAATCCGTATCAGCTCATACCGCCGCCGAAACAACTGCAAAAGAAGTCGGTGTCGTTCGAGCCGGGCACGAAGGGCGGCACGGACTCGCCCATACCGCCGCAGATGAACGGAAACCTCGCGTACCCGCCCGGCGATGCGCAGGCGCTACAAAAGACCGTCTGCAACCTATGTCGCAAGAAGTCTATCAACCCACCGGCGATGTATTGTCCCGATTGTGATTTTTACATGTCTAGGTTCAAACCCCGCTCATAGCAATAATTTGATATTGTAAAATGTGACAAAGTATACTCAATAGTGTAAACTATTACAATCAATTTTGTATTTTCGATTCAACCCATATGGGATGTTAGTTATTACATGTATGTACCTATGTATTAATATTGTTAAGTAATGAAACAGATTATAAAATAGATTATTGTATTAAGGCTTGACTGATCTCATGTGGGAAAATATTTTTATAAACATTGCAGAATTATAATTGTAAGTTTTTTTTATGAATTTTAATCTATTTCTTTAAAGTGCCTTAAAGTGAAGATAAATAAATTATTTCCAATTAAATGTTCCCGAGTTTTATTGTGCGTTGTATAGCCATAGAACATATTAATCAGAACCATTATGGCTGAAAATACCCGTACCTCGTAGTCCGGCCGTCGCGCGTCGAGTGAATACCCACCCTTCAATCGCATGGGAGACTTTAACAATAAAATATGAACTAGGCCGTTAGTAATTGATAGATAGAGATACAAACACCAGTCTTGAATACAAACTCGATGGATGACGATGAGACTACCACAGAACCAGCAAAACAGCTGTCTTACCTATTTCCAGTCACGAAATAGTGGAAGCTGTATTTTTTTATGATAATAATGGCAGCTATTGCCCCCGATGCCAATGACGGGAAAAATGTGCTTTTTTATTGTTCAGAACATTCTACGTGTAATAGTGCCATCTATTGTTAAACTTGACAACTTGTACAGCATAATCTAATTGCCTAACACTACCGGTAGGTGTCACTAGTGGGAGTTGACTTGTCAAAATAAAAGGCCCGTTTTGACATTGACGGTTCTAGTAGATAATCAAGATCAAATTGGCAAAACACGCATTCGTTTATATAAAACTGACAGGTGTCAAGAACGCATTCTCAAATGTCAAAACGGGCCTTTTATTTTTTGACAACTTTAAGGATATCCTATTATTACCTGGTAAAGTTACCATTATGGTAGTAATAACACAGTTATAAAACCAAGAACCTTAGTTGAACAATAGATATATAGTTTGTAGTCAACCGCACGTCAGTGGTAACAAAAACCGTATAAGCTGGCGTCTACTCTGATGAAACTTCGTAAGTGCGGTCGACTGTATGTACCATAGTTAGGTATACCATAGTTTAGGTACTGCTTTCATAGACAGACACACTAGTTATTTTTGTTAATTATTAATAACCAAACGAAGTATCACAACAAATACTGAGAATTAGGTAAAGCTATTTATTACACAACTTTAATAAAGCCGCTCATGCATGAGGTTTTGGGTTCAAATCCGAGCAAGTGCCGATGTGACTTTTTCAATTCATATGTATGCTTGAGCCTTCTCTGTATGAGAAGAGGCCTTTTCCCTGCAGTGGGACAATAATAGGCTGATATCCTACTATAATATTATAAATGTGAAAGTTTGTATGGATGGATGTTTGTTACTCTGTCACGCAAAAAGAAGGTACTGAACGGATTTGCATGAATTTTGGCACACAGATGGTTTAACCAGGATTAACATATAGGATAGTTTTATCCCGATATTCCCACGGGATCGAAACTAATGCGGGTGAAACCGCGGGGCGCAGCTAGTTATATTATAATAATGAAAGACATGAAACAATGAAAGAAAGAAAAAACATATATTTAGCACAGACTAAAACACACACACACAATACACCAGATACATACATCAGATAAAATCAAAAAAATAAAGATCGAATAAAAAGTGTAAAATCCAATGTAAGAAATAAACAGCAGTGCGATTCTGTAACCATCTCACAGTGAAAACTTAAGTGAAGTGAACGTGGAGTGAGCTGTCATTCCAAATAATGCTAGGGATTGACACTACTCAACACATCTAGCTCACTTCTCTTGAGTTTTCACGGCGACAGAATCGACCGGCTGGATAGTGTGTCTTACGGATGCCCCAAAAAGATCCAGTAATGTAGTCTAGTAATGATGTTTATTATGGTTCATATTTTTTATTATTGCTTACATTATTTGAAACCATAACTGCTTCTTCTGTTTCAACTTCCAACTGTCTCTTTCTCAGGTACAGTCTGCAACAAGTTCTAATTTATTATTGTCATCCTACATACATGAATAATATTTTGTGTATGTACACATGTTTATGCAAATAAATAAATATTAATATTATTTCGTTTATTTATTTAGTTCATCTTATTTTATTACCTTTTTAAATATTAAAAAAAAGAATGTATGATAAAACATTAAAAAATATTAAAAAATAGTGATCCACCGATGTCGGGAGCAGGGTCCAAGCTACCAGTGGTTAGGGCTCCAGAGACAGAACTTAGTCACAATGCTAGCAGTGGCGTAGCGTGGGTATCGGCTGCCCGGGGCGGAAGACAATTTTGCCGCCCTCTTAATTAGATATTTCAATTTAATGTTTACTATACATTATATACATTAATTCTACAGAACTTTTCGGCAAGAACAGTCATCATTATTTTGCATTATACAGGTTAGATTTTAAATAAAAAAAAATATTTGTTTTACAATCACGTTTAATAATACAAAAATTTTTTCTTCAACCATTGATATAACAGGTATTATTAAGGGGATTCCCCGAATTCGTCACAGAATGAGTAATGAAAAATTCCGTGCTCTTTTCAATCGGTCCGAATTTATAGTTGCGTTAAAAATATGAAATGGTTCAAATATTTACAAAATATATTTTATTATTTACTGCGAAATTTTGCCGCCCCCTAAAAAGGGCCGCCCCACTACGCTACGCCACTGATTGCAAGCCATATCGAGGTGTACTACCATCTGAAACAGGCCCTTATTATTATTATTAACAAGGACCACCACCCAGTGACAACTGTAAAACACCTGTATTTTTATTTTGTCTTGTCTGCTTGTTATAGTTCTTTTGAGGGTAGATTCAAAAGTTTTAAGTTTTGTGTACAAAATTAAATGTTATTGTACAAAATGATAATTATGTTATTTAGTAAATGATTTGTTGAAAAAGAAAAACAATGTCCTTAGTTTCTAAGTCATTGTTTTTATAATACTATATTTTAGGATCTATTTCAAGTGAAAACCTTGTCAGTAGGTACTTAATTTCTTATTGAGAAATAAATTTCTTTAATCATGTTTTACGGGGTGTACTGCACTGGTGTAAATAACTTTGTTTAGGGCGTACTTTCAGTCTGCTTTTACATGACTGCAATGCCTTGAGTGTCTATAGACGCTCCAAAGCGGGAATTACCTTCCTGCAGAAGTTCTTTTTAGCGTTCAAGAGCGCCTTAATGGACGGTTTTATTTTTTTAAAGTTAAATTAAGTTTCATTTTTTATTTAGAAAGAGGGTAGGTACAAAACACAGACACGTTAGACTTACGAAAGTTATGAAAACCTACATAAAAATCAACTCACCTAAAACACTAGGTACTTTCTCAAATGTTCCAATACAATGTACAAAACGAAAACAAACAAAATGCAAATAAGTTTAAAAACCAGAATGACGGATGCGGCGATGCCTCGATGCGGGATGGACCGATGCAAACAAAAAAAAAGTAATTGACGTTTCAGCTTGTGTTGCCAGTGGCAGCTCCCTCTAAATTTTTTGAAGTTTTCTAAATAGCTATTCACAACCACTCGATACGCTTCCGTACCGTATCGAACATCAATCAATGATAACGTAGGAGTCCTCTAAACGCTATTCACAAGTCCTAAACCAGTCAATTTTGTCAGTTCAAATAAATTAATAAACGACCGCTATTCTTCAGACAGCCTGCTGTTTGAAAAAAAAAAAGAAAAGAAAAAGTATTTATTGCGACTCGTACAGGATCATAAACTAAACTAAACACAGTTAAAAATAAAACGAATTGCTGGCAGGGGCAACGCAAACCAGGTTATCGATCTGTCATTTTCTATATGCTACTACTGGACGGTTTTTACCCGACCACGACAAAGCAAAATGAGGGTTATGATATTAACAGGCTTTGCAAGTATTTAGGTATGTTCATTTGCTCCCTCTTAACTCGTTAATGTCCTCGTTATTTTTTGACAAACGAAGCACCTATGGTTAGAAGCGTCGTGTTGTTTTGCGGGTTATGCGTTATGGTTAGACTATTAATATGACATCACTTAAAATCCAAAAAGGCGGATTATAGCGGATTTATACAATTTTAAAAATACATGTTTAGTATCTAATGACAGGTCATAAGGAGTACTTTCTGAAAATACATATAGGTATTGTTTTTATACATAATTATACATAGGTACGTTAACCCCAAAGTAATTGAAATATAAACGAAGTTAATTTAAAAACCCGACTACGATAAAAACGCCAACTAAAAATGTATAAGCAAGACACAGACAGAAAAATTAAAAATAATATCGGTTTTTGTATAAGTAACTAGAGTTACACGTCATTACTAAGTCATGTAAGTATGTAATTACTGTAATTAGATCTTAAATCGTACAGATTGAGTGTGACTCCGGTTTTAGGAACGTATATCTTTTGCCTGGAACTATAGAATCAAGTACAAAAGACATTATGCAAGAATCTACTACAAAAATAATAATTATTGAAACTTCCGAATTAATATTTTTGTAGTAGATTTTGGTGTTATAAAATGGCATCCCCAGCACTAATTTAATGTTACCAGATTCTTTCTGAACTCCCCTCGAATGAGGATTTGCTAATTATATGTTACACAAGTTGCGGATAAATGTCAGACTTAAATATCTGCGTGAAGTTAGCAGTATACCATACTTAGTGAACCTTTTACGAATTATAGGCTTCAACCAATTCAATGTGGTTTATGAAACTGTTGCATATCTGTTGGATTCTATAGTATAATTATTGAAAACTTACATATTGTAGGATTTTTGCGTTTTTTAAGATCCTGTGCAGATTCCCTTGTCCCTTTAAATTTGAATTTCATTCTTCAATAAACATGTGAGTTATAGTCAGTGTTTATTCTTTGCCTCCTGCTTGTTTTCAATTGGGAGTTTTATTGTTGTAGCTGGTAACACTCGTTGTAACAACTTCATCTTCTTCAAGTTGGCAGTTCGTTAATGGCGACCACGGGTGACGGGTCGTTTGTCTGGAAACTGTCACTATTTATTATTTTAGATTTTTAAGTGTAGGTTCCGTGTTTACGTAAACATGACGGGAATTTTGCCTACATACCAACGTTTTGTAAATGGAGTTCCTGTGCCGTCCATTTCTCGGCGTTCCTTCCGCCTACGGGAAAAATATTTGATTGTTTCTGTACTTTTGACATTCGGGATCGTGTGGTTAGGGGCACTGTTCTACTTGCCAGAGTTTAAAAGTTCCAATAGTGTGAACGATAGTGTTTACAATGTTTACAAACGAATTCAGAAGGCTGGCCCTGAGCTGCTCATGCCGCCTCCGCTCGCACAAAACGACGTCGGTGACTTTCCCGTGGTGGGGATCGTTCACCACGGAGAAGAGGGTGATGATCCTCACATAGTGGAGGACAGGAACCGCCTGCGAGCTAAGATAGAGGAGGATATGGGCATGAAGGTGTTAGAACGGCCGCAGTACGACGTAGCACCTTCTGTGTCGTCTTCGCGGGGGCCTAGCAAGCCGCCTGTAGATGCGATCGAGGAGCCCGCGGCAGGGAACAATGCAGCGAGCAAGAACGTGTCTCCGGCAGGGCCGAAGGCGGAGAGTTCCGACAAGTTCGTGGCTGTGGCACAGGCACCAGGAGCTGACCCTGATCTCAAACATAAACTGGAAACTGTCAAAAAGGTGAGTCACCTACTAGACTACTCATAGAAAGTAAACTATGTGATTACCAACAAATTAGTTAATTTCACTTTCTAATGATTTTGTTTGAGGTAGATATTGTAATTCTGAGGTAAAAGTGTTAGAAACCATGCACCATGAATGAGGAAGTAAGCAAATGTGAATTATGAATCAGCACAGCTTAGCAAAACAAAGTAATGTTTGCATAATATGTACAATTACACAACAGTAAAACTTAATTACTCGTTCATATAAATTTTACTACGTATTTAAAACTCATGTCAGTTTTTGAGAAGAACTTACACTATCTGATAATGTCCTTATCTGATGTATGGACTTCTGGGTAATCAGATGCATCTGGATACTGACATTCAGCTCTTTTTGAATAAAATATAATTAGTCTGAATTTACCAACCCATCTTGAGCATGCATGGTGATCAATGCTTGTGCCTTCTCAGTATGAAAGGAGGCCATTGCCCTGCAGTCGGACAAAACTAGGCTGGTATTCGTCAAGTACTGGTAATTTTCTCATAGAAAAACAAGAAGCATAAAGTCAATAGATGTCAAGTTCCCTTATCAGTTGTATTGGGTGTTAATACTTTTTATCAGTTTAAATATTAGGCATGGATAAATACCTTAATCTAGTGTTGACTACTGATTGATAACAGCATATTTATAGGATTTAAGCAATGTAATTTAATCTTTTACAATGTTACTCAATGAAGGCGTATATTTATTGTTATTATTGCGATTTTTATCTTTAACTCACGCATTCTTTAATCAAGAAATTTTCAATGGCAAGTACATGTATGATTTATAGTAAAAAGTAAAGTATAATTGTTTATTTCGTTCATCATAATTCAAAATTACAAAATAGATGTATCGTCCGTCCCAAACTAACTAGAGCCTCTATCTTGTGCACAAAAATTTATGAATGCACTCTTTCCGTCGATGGCTTTTAAAGTCAAAGTGTTTATTTCTATTACACCATTTACTTACAGACTCTCTTAAAATGTCCCAAAGGCAGTCAATTAGTCAAAAAGCTAGGGCTGTTCTGAAGCAGAATAGAAACATCAAAATTAAATTAAGAAAATTGTTTTATAAAAAAGTCTTCAGCAATCTATTGTCCAATGTTGTTGATCATTATTGCAGCTACAAAATCATTTAAGTGATACGGAAAAACTAGATTTCAATACATAAAGCCAGCGACTAACCTGTTCTCCTAACTACACAAGGTCATTTAACAAACCTATCACTGATTTTGATTTAGAAATCGATTTTTTTGTAAAAAGAAAAAAAAAACCAGTACAAATAATAGTTGACTATTTGTTTAAAATCTTTTAGCTTGTTTTTAATCAAAAAGTTGGCACACAGCATAGTAAACCAACATTATCCTAATTATACAAGCAAAACTGATTGACGTATAACTTGTTCATGTTTATGTGTGATTTAAAAGTTTAACAAACAATTTTTTTGAAACACTAGCTTTTGCTCGCGGCTTCGACCGCGTGGATGTCGGAAAATATCCTACGGGAACGTACAACCGGGATTTAAAGTATCCTATGTGTTAATCCAGGTTATAAACTATCTGTGTGCTGAATTTCATCCAAATCAGTTTAGCCGTTTTTGCGTGATTGAGTAGCAAACATCCAAACACTTACTAATACTACTACTTCATAATAATACTAGCTGCGCCCCGCAGTCTTACCCGCATAAGTTTTGATCACGTGGGAAAATCGGGATAAAAAGTATCCTATGTTTTAATCCTGATTATAAACTATCTGTGTGCCAAATTTCATCCAAATCCGTAGTTTTTGTTTGCAAGAGTAACAAACATCTATCCATCCACACAAACTTTCGCGTTTATAATGTTGGTAGGATATTAGTAGTATAGTAGTTTAAATATATTTTTTGTTTGCAAGAGTAACAAACATCTATCCATCCACACAAACTTTCGCGTTTATAATGTTGGTAGGATATTAGTAGTATAGTAGTTTAAATATATTTTTTGTTTGCAAGAGTAACAAACATCTATCCATCCACACAAACTTTCGCGTTTATAATGTTGGTAGGATATTAGTAGTATAGTAGTTTAAATATATTTTTTGTTTGCAAGAGTAACAAACATCTATCCATCCACACAAACTTTCGCGTTTATAATGTTGGTAGGATATTAGTAGTATAGTAGTTTAAATATATTTTTTGTTTGCAAGAGTAACAAACATCTATCCATCCACACAAACTTTCGCGTTTATAATGTTGGTAGGATATTAGTAGTATAGTAGTTTAAATATATTTTTAGGGCTCTCAATCAATGAGGCTAGTATTATGTATTACCCTAGTTAACTGTTAGCCTTGACTACAAAGAAGCTCTACAAGTAAGAAAGTGTAATCAATACTGGTTATCTACTTGTTAGATAAAATATGATGCCATTATTATACGACTTCGCTCTATATTTTTATCTAAATAATGATAAAGGTGATAACCTAACTAAATCGTTAAACAAGTCTTCAGTCTCGTTATTTTTCTTAATTTTTTTTGTTAACGCTCCTTTTAAGTTTATTTCTGTTAAATGTAGAATAAAACAGAAAATGGTTTGGCTTTTATTATAAAAGACTAGCTTCTGCCCGTGACTTCGTCCGCGTGAGATTTATTGGTTCCTCGACCCACCCCGTCGCATCGCATCGCATGCCTGCGGTACTATTTCGTTTTCGTTTAGTTTTCCCTTTTTGCTCGGCTCCTAAGAGTCGTAGCGTGATGTTAAATACACTATAGCCCAATTCTTGAGGAAGGCCTCAAGAATAGGGCTATCAAATGCAAAAATATTTTTTCAAATCCGACTGGATGTTCCAGAGATTAGCGCGTTCAAACAAACTCTTCAGCTTTATTATTAGTAGTATTAGCGCATCTTTTCTTTTAACAAGTGTTATTCCAGGCGGCCCTGCCCTCGTTTCCGAACCTTTCCCATCCCCCATCTTGCTTATTCAATACTTCACATCACATTCGGCGCTAGTCGTTAAATAAACAAATTTTATGGAAGGTAGGTAATAAACAAGTTTCACTCATTTGGCGCCACAGACTATAAAATAATAAACTTATTCCATTACATGGATTATAGCCTGGTACGCAGAATACGCACTTCCACGCCAGAGAGAACGATTTACTAACGTCATCTCCTTCTTAATTATTTTAGTTATCAGGACGCCAACAATCCGCCACGACAATTGCCCGTGATTGATAACACGGCTGGCGGATAAATCTGTACCGCGGAACACATGTACCTACCTTAAACCTCTCTACGATCATTATATCCTGGTACCTTTTATTCGTGTACGTCGGTTTTAGAGGATTACTGGCTGGTTGGCTTAATCTCAGCTTAAAATCCGTGGCCTAATTAATTGTGATATATTGGTCTTGGGCTGCCACAGGCTTTTGTTCTTGCGTTTTCTCATTCTGCTTGCTCCATAATTGTAAGTTTCGCAGCGTTTCGTATGTAATATTACTTGGAAAGATTATTCCCAGAGTAATAAAAATATTTTTCAGTAAACAATAATTTACGCTCAAGGCCTCATCAAGCAGTGTGTTTGTTGCAGAAAAATTGTAATCATCGGTCTTATAAAATAGTATTTAATGCTATGTAACACAGAGCTCAGGGTCGTATGATAATTTGCCGTACCTAATCACACAGTCGGCGACGCGACGCTCGAACATGTTAATCAAGTGCCGTGGACCGTGACGATATCAAACCAAATGGTTTGAAAGTTGATTCGCGTGTGCCAGTCACCAGTCACCACGCCAAGCATGCATTGATACCACGTGCTATCTTGGTCTACCCTAATCCCTACTACGCGAAGTTGCCTTTCTGGCTTTTCCAATCAAGATGTTTCTTGTATCTGTAATTCTTATCTTGAACCACTTTACGTCAATGTACGGCTGAGGTCATTCGGTTTTAGTTTTGGCAACCCGTCTGAGATGTCGTAATTTGTCATATGCTAGTCTAGCAGCTGCGGTGTGCGGAGATTTTGAAAACACTATCCAATTCTACTAGGTGAATCTGTGGCATCCGATTCTGCGGCTGACCAAGGCGTAGAATACGGGACGAGCTTCAACGCTTGAAATCTATAGAAGACTTAAGACTTGCCTGCAGTTAGCAGGGAGCAAAAGATAAGTGTGTAGAAGTTGGAGAGAGACCTAGGCATTAGTCCTACAGAAATCCGGACAATAAATCTAGATAGATATATTTTCTTTAACAAGCCTGCTGGAGTCTGACTGAGGATAGGTAGGTCTTTTCATACAAAATGCGTTCTTTTGGGTTCCGCGCTGAAGCCTCCAGATCACTGTCAATAGATACACCTGAATCATTCAGGCTATGCATGATGAGACCGGCAATTTTCCACAATAGCCGCTCATTATCGCGATCTATTACGACGAGTTTACGAGGCCACTGTTTATTTGAAGACTTTCAAGGACTGATATGAAGAGTGGCTTAATATTGTCTTTAGTGTATGAGTGAAATGCGATCACCACTCAAGAGTTGGCAACATAGCTTCAAAAACTTTCATTCCTAGATCTCTATCGGCCATATCTGCAGCAAATAAATAAAAATAATCGAATTTTAGTTACTTACAGCTTTTTAAAACAAAACATTGTTCCCGTAGACTTGCAGCACGAATAGTAAAAAATGGTTGAATTATCAGAATGTTTGTTTGTTTGTCAGAATCGTTGAATGGTTTGATTATCGAAGGATTGAACCGATTTGTTATCTAATCGCTTACTCTCAATGCTGTAACGAAATCTCGTTAAACTATGGTAATAGTTGTGCATAAGTAATAGGTAGTATTATACTATGTATATCACGAGTATGAATTACATTTTTTCCATTTTTATGACTCCAATGCTCTGAAGCTGTATAATTAATTCCTTGATAAGGAAAGTAAAAGGATGCAAATAATTAATCCCTTACCGGCCGTGCTTTAAGTGAATGTAAATAAACAAGATTTCGTATTGAAATACTAAAAGAGAAAAGTTCCGCTTAGAATTTAAGACGTGTTTATAATGCACGCTTTTACGACCCCATCCAGGACCTCGCTGAAAACTATAAAATGAAAATCAATTTCTGGTCGGGGACGGTTGAAAATAAAATATTGTTTGTACTAAAAACTAAAATCATCCAGCATAATCCCTCTAGAATTTTCATTATTGAAGCAGGCGCAAAAGTTTTGTTTTGCGCCAAACGACTGCTTTCCAATATTCCAATATTTTCATTCCTTTGTAAAAGAGTGCAGCTGAGTGCAGCTGCTCCTAAATATTAAAAGTGTCTACTTCATCAAACCTGTAGTAAGACACATACCTTATTTGCCTGTTCTTCGTCCAAAATAGAGCTGAATGAAAGCTCTCAAAGTCAGCTCTAAAAAATGCATACTACCATGAAACGCTAGCACAGTCTTACGCAATGGTTTAACCTAGTAATTTCTTAATACTTGTGCGCTAGTTATTACAATCTGCAAATTCAACGCATTGCGATTGCAGGCATCAAGCATCACGCGACACCAATGTTATGTACATTGGTGTGTTGATAACGCTTCTTGTATCGCGGAATTGTATCCACTTATGTACTTGAAACTTAGGTAGAAAACGGCTATATCCTGTCCATTAGGTTAACCGTTTTTTGACAGCTTAGTCTTAGAACGCGTAAAAGTTAACTTTAAAATACGTAATAAAATAAATATATATAAACTGCCTTATCTTGTTGAACTCTCTTATTTACGGCTTCTTACAGACAATACAATACCGTAAGTGTATCAATCAATGTATTGTGTGTTGCTGCAATCACTAGTTCCATCTGTCAAAAAACGGTTTACCTAATGGACAGGGTATAGTATTTTATCAAATTAATTACTCATCAAAGAACAATAGCCAAGTATCCGCAAGTACGTGCAAGTAGAGGTCTAGGCTTTCTCGCAAACTTTCATGGTGGGCCGTTTGGCACTATTTCGTATTGGTCGATGACCGGAGGCGCCGGCTGCGCAACGTGCCTCAAGCCACCATGCGCGCACGCATGCGCATTACAAGTGAAATCATTTGTTTATACTCGCATGACTTACTCGTTCTACTCATCTGTCTTGAATTACTACTACAGAATGCGAATACGATGTTCATTGAAACACGGTCTTGCTTCACTTGAATTGTAGATAAAATTAATTCCTTCTTATTGAATTATTCAATAAAATTCTAAATTATGTAAATCAAGAAATGAAAGAAGACGACGACGGCTTAACGATTAATTAATATAGTGGCTACTTGTATTTTTTCACACGATCGATGGCAAAGTAGAGAACCAGCCCGTTTGAGTCGTGCCAGGTTTCTGGTTCCGCAAATATTATCTCTGCCATCAACGCTCAGTTAAGGCCACAAAAATTCCCAGTCCTTAATCGGCTATCTGTTTGATTGCATCACTCGAATCAAAGTTTATTTTCATGATTAATTGATTATACCTGCTGGTTTTGTACAAAACTACAATCGCCCAATCAGTATTATTTCAGCGTTGCTGTTGTAATTGTGATAATATTTGAACAGCTACGGAGACAACTAAAACAAAGTTAATTCTATTAATTTAAGTTTCTTTGATAACGTATTGTGTACGCGCCGCGTCACATTGCAAATAAAGTTAGCGACGTATTTTATCGATGTAAATTTCATGGTGGTGAAAGCCTAGTTATGGAAAACATATTTTTGTTTATGCAAGACCCTGGTTTATAATGGCTACACCAACGTTGTGAACATTTGAAATGGACGATAACGGAAGTAATTTAGATGTACGAACAATGCGCCTATTATTATGTACAACAGTACCTATAGCATCAAGTAGTACTAACGCTGATCATACGCTCACGACACTACCAAAGGGAAAGTCAAGCTCCTGATAATTACAGCATTAGAATGCTGCAGACAACTTGCCTACTCGTACGTGCTGCTATCATAACTAGATGCAAACTTTAAATAAAAGTCGAATGAGCTCCTACTATAAATTCAACTAATATAACGTTTTTTTTTTAAAGATGAAGGACTCGCAAAAATTGTTTCGATGTAATCTAATATCGCGACATATTCGCCAAAAATGTAAACAAATATGAGTTTATGGAAAAATAAATTTAATTCCTACACAATAAAGTTCAGTTTACGCTAGAACTTCAAACATTTTTATAACTTTTTCAATAGTGCTAGTCACTCTGAAATCAACTTAATCATCATTAAAATAAAGTTGATATTGGTTTAACTTGAAATAACGTCAATTTGAAACATAAATAAAATTTGAATATAGGTAAAATGTTTTCTACAAATAAACTCTGTTGCACTGCTTAACCCACTAAATTATATTTATAGCTATGTAGAACGTACACGAGTAGAGCACCGAATGACACGCGGACTGTGCTGATCTAAAAAGCACATTCCGCAAATGCCGTGCAGACCCAGTTCACTTGTATCGGCGCCGGAGTGCCGTGTTAAGTACGTAAGGTAACGGCACACCGAATCGGCCGCGGCGAGACGTCGCCGGTGACCCCACGACACACATTTCCCACAAAAACAGTAAGACATCACCGTTCACGGCACACAAACTAACGACACTTTCTCGCAAATATACTTCTACTGTATTGCTGCGGAATGCGTTTTAAAAATATTCGTTTCCACGCTGACACAAATATTCGGGTTCGTCCATTGTATACGCGTAATGTCTATAGAAATTGCTGGGAGAGAATTGCCCCGGAGATGCAAATTCCACATAAATTACTACAAATTGCGTCATTATAGCATTATTGTGAACCGTCCGACCTACCTACCGTACTTCCGGGGTCTAAATAGTGTATTATTGAAGACTGATTCAGCGCATGTCGCACCAAGTTCAATTTTATACCGAGACTTGAGAGTTTTTAAATTGTTTTTTCTTTTACGTTTCTACTTCAATCGGCTTTTGCGATCTATGCTACAAACGATCATCACGAATTTGACAAGGACCTGAAAATGATCAATAGAGAAGATTCTATACCAATTTATTCGACACCTGACACCTCCCTTGTCCTGGATACAAAAAACACATACGAAACCATATATCATTCGTTACAAAGAAATAATCCAGCAATTGACTGTAAAGCTTGTTTTAATTCGGATGATAATCCGGGCGGCGTCGGCGTCGGCAAAGCGTCGATAAGTTAGCGACAAAACAAACAAAACCTTGTTGACGACGGAGTTAGGCTTGTTGAGAGCAAACCGGGGCAATTAGCCGGCCCTCAGAATCGCGTCGAGGGATGTGATAAAAAAAACTCGGTCAAGAACGAAACTCTCCTTTCTGGTTTAGGGTCCTGTTCTGTGTGTTTAGGGTGACGCAGAAACTCCAAAATGTGTCCTGGCGTCCGGTGACACAATTAGAGGGATTGAAACACCATAGTTGCCTCTGAATGAGGTATATGGTGTGAGGAAAGTTTTGATGGTTAATCTGGATGGTTTTAAGAGTAAGGGACCAAAGAAACTATGAATAGATTATATGAAAGATGATCTGGATCTAGGAAACGGGGCAGATACTGAGAAAACCGCAGATAGAGATATGGAAGGAGACAAACACGCTACGTACTTGCGTAGACTCAAAATAAATTGGGATAAGGGCAAGAGATTGATAGTAGAGCAGTCTCATTTTCTCTGTTTGTGTAAAAAGTTCTGGGCAATGAATTATAATACAGTCAACATCAATTTAATGTACCTTCAACGCTTGGGTGTTATTTCATGAACAAAGTGGAATAATGAATGAATATAGTTTCTTAATTTATTTATTTATTGGCCTATCTAAAATTGTTACACTGTGTATCCTTAAAATACAAGCAATATACAAGCATAGTGTACAATATGTAGTAGTGCGATAGACACAAAATGGAAAAACAAAATTATAACATCAATAAAATTGCAATAATTGTGCAGAAATAACGCTTACAGCACTAGTGGGTAGTTTTAGAAAAGGAAAAAAAAAATTAAGAAAGAAAAAAATACACGGTTACTTTTTATGGACTTTGACTTTCATGTTGCATTATGTCTGAGTGGAAGCTGCTCCTCTTTTTCATATAATAAAAGACCAGCATCCTATTGCGTTACCCATTCGGAATGACAATTCAATAATATCCATTGCGTTGTTTATCTTTGTTGTCGAGGTGACGAATTTTTAAACATGATATCAAGCAATGGAATCAGTTGTATTGTCAAAAGAATGAATTGTCCGATTGCCTACGCATTAGGGCGTTGTTTACAAATAAAAAGTAAATGATAATTTTTGTACACCTATTTAATGTAGGGATGGGCCGAATATTCGTTTTATTATTAAGGCGACATTCACGTGTAGTTAGAAATAAATCAGTTTAATTTGCTGAATAGCTTTTAGCTTGGTTTGAAAAAAAATATTTCAATGTTAGTATACGACTCGACCTTTATTTAGTTCGTGCGGTTCGTTAAACTTGTAACCGAGCATACGGCCGATTATTCGCATTTGGAAAAAACCCGTGTTCGACCCATCAGTAATTAAATGCCATTCCTGCACATCCATCTGATCTGTAATTGTATTAATATAATATTACATTCTCCTGCTATCGATGACGCGGCTTAGGTCAACTACAGCCAAAAACATTCTCCTCTTGCAATAAACATGAAATGTTACTGGCCGGACCAATCGCAGCAATAACGTAAAAGAGTCCCGTTTTAATATTTTTGTAAAGGAGCCATGGTAGTATCGGCTTTTCTGACAGGTTACCGAAGGTTTATCAAAACTTGAAATATTGCAACTGTGTCTTTGTTATCTTAATAACAAATGTTATTGTCAAACGTTGCAGCTGATTCCGTTACAGGGATTGTGCTCTTTTATATAATGTCTAACGTGACTTTATTTTCGTGGACTTCCACGCTCACGGCACGGTATCACGATAACACAAGGAAGTAAAATGTATGGAAATATATTATATGAAGACGCTTTTAAATTAGCGTCCACGATAACGTGCACGTCTCCTATTCGATACATTTTATGGACGTGGACGTCCAAGATAATTTATCACATCACGCTAACTTGACGTGAATTCTATAATTTCTAGAAATTATAAAAGCGCGCATACGGTTTTCCTCTTTTGTTTTGCAGCTGGGAAAATTCTTTAGTAGTTTTTAGATTTTATCACGGTTTTTCCTTGCAGGAAAACTCTGTTAATTTCTCCGTCTAACAAAACAACTGCCGCTTAAAATTACGTATTGCATTAACTTGTTTGACTTAAACACTATAATAAACCAACTGAAAGTGACAGGTTTGTGCAAATCATTTTCCATTTTCCAACCTTGATTGAAAAATCAATAAGTACTTTATAAACTTGTGATTTTCTGCACTGACATTGACACGCGAATCTTACTTTTTTGTGTTTTTTATAGATAAAGCTATAAAAGAAATATATAAACATAATAGCGTTATTTTATTTAATTATTAACCGTGCTACCGTTAGGTAACCTGTATCAATCTTTGGACTAAGCCATCAATTTGATTGAACCGGTATGCGATCTTTATGTTTTTTTTCATGACCGGATAGACTCGACAAAAAACTTGAAAACTACAAACTATTTTTTGCAAGCGAGTAAAAAACTGATGCATTATCAAGTTTAACTGTGATTAGTGTGATTACATACCATAACGACACGTAGTTCAAACAGTACTTCGTCTAAAGGCTTTCGCAGACATTAAGGTTGAACTCTTCCTTGGTAATAAATTACACACACTGGTGATGTCATAGTGTTTCCGGTGGCTTAAATCGTATGACCGTTTAAATTAGTTGCAACTAATCGTATGAAAGGCGCCGGGTTCGGCCTAATGCGAGCCGCAATTAGCGCACAGGACGTTCCGGAGAACTTTTATTGCGTTTAATGTCCGCACAAACAGTCGCCGACGAGACCTCATCTCATCACACTACTACGCAGTGCTGGCTGTACTACGAACTCGATATTGCCTCATAAAAATGTTAATTAGATGCCAAGTGACACAGCTCTCTTTTCGACACACATTATTACTCACAGCGTCAGCATTGTCATTGTAAGAGCCTCTGAGTACTGCCGTTTTTGCGTGCTGTCTGTTGAGTATGATGTACGTTTACATAACGTCGGCGCATCGCATCCACTGTAGCCCGATTGTACTTTTTGTGCGTTGCCGATTATGAACGTGGGTTGGAAATCAACGGGAGAAAAAGTCTAACATGTAGGCGCCCACATTGCTAACTAAACGCTACCGAAATGCTTAACCAAATGGACGGACTACATTGTGGTGAAAATGTTTTATCCTGACTCCGAGTCGAGATTCCTGACGAAGCTGAAATTTCTTATTAATTTGTTTCATCTTTAACTTCTTTAAAAGCTCGGGTCTCTGCGTTGCTCTACTGTACAGTGCGAACTCTTGATCCTATTGTTTATTTAACTCACATGGTCACAGATCCAATATCTAAAGTGGTTACTTAGCAGTGGCCGGTAGGATATATCGTAATGAGTATCTTCCGTTCCTAACCACAACAACTTGGACCCTCCTTTGTCCATTGGCTTGCTCGTTCTTCATTCGTGTCAGTGAACTGCAACAAGATTGTACGAAAGCGAAAAACCCCTGTTAGCTAGATTAGCTTTTATCTAGATAAATATTCATGATTATTTCAGATAAAAGTGCTGAATTGATTGATTAAATTCTATTTACTCAAATGAATTTGCATAAATATCAATGATGGCGGTCCTTTAGTGTGTTATGCAAATATAATTTGAGTGAACTTGCTAAACAAGTTTTCCATAATGCCATACAATATACGTTAGGTACGTATGATTTGACTCATTCAATAAACATTCCTCGTCCCGCTCACTGTAGTTGATCTTTTGAGTTATCGACCGATTGTGAGAGTCCCAAAAATATCCGAGTCTTATACTCGGATTTGAACGTTTTATATCCCATTACAGTTTTTCTGCAACGGTTACGACAACGTTCATTGATGTTCGTGAAGAAAGAGCGTGGTCTAATGGACTGTGAAAAGAAACCGGACACTTCGTTTTTCTTACTTTCTTAGTTGGCCCTCTGCTAATAGTATTCGTTACATAATAAATCCAAACGAGTATGTTTAGCTGACGTTATTCTGTGCTAGAAACAATAGGCGTTGAATGCTGCTTTCTTTTTGATGACTTGAGTCATCTTGTGTTTATTTGTATTTGTTTGTTTAGCGTGTAAACAAGCTAATATGTAAGGAACAATGGACATGCATGAAGAATCAACACAGTATTTTAGTTCATAACTTGGGTAGCTGAACGAGGCAGAATTGAACAAAGAAACATCAAACGTGCATGTGGAAGAAAATGTTAGGCCGTATCTGTCAAAAATGCACGCGGGGGTCGTAAAATCAAGTTTTGATAATGATTAAGGAGTCCAATTGCTCTGAACTTACTCCAAAAACACCAAAAAAAGCTCAGTAGCACAGAAAACGGCGTTTTTATCAACAACACAGTTAACACCATCTTGGTTACCGCAGCTAAATGTCTCGAACATAAGCGAAATATGTTTCCTCCTTAATACGCTTGTTGTTCCCGCTTGATGTTCGGCTAATGTGCGATAATGGGGGGTAAGGGTGGGGGGTAACGAGTCCCGATCACTCGCCTGACACGACCACCCGGCTGATTATACTGCTTATGAAATCATTAGACTTCATGGCTAGGTATTGTACATGGCTTTCTACCGAACTTGACACCTCATTTTCTTAATGGCATATACCACCTATTAGGTTGATAGTCAGGTCGTACTTTACATAATTGGGATTTTGTGGATAAAGCAACTAAACTAAATGTTATCCGGTCTCTTAGAGGCCTTTAGCGTAACACAACATCAATCACAATCTGGATCATTTTGAAGGATATTTATTGTTTCATATGTTCGAAAATATAACGTTGCGTTATTTAAGCAATTAATGTTGTTGAACTGTCAAAATGAAAACCATTGCTACTTTAGTGCGTTACGCAATTACCCCGCTGATTTTCACATAAACTTGATCTTTTTCAGGCGCATACGAAAAAGCGTTAAATTTTTCTAGTAGTTGCAACTTTCGTTTATGGTCATGGAATTTCTATTCACAGCATCGGGATAGTATTTTTTCTTAATTTCAGCTCTGTCAGTTGCTCTCTATGTTAGCTGCAAAGAGGTTTCGTCGTTTTCTGTTTTGTTTTAAAAACTGCCAGAACTTATGCTGTCGTGTTTTGCCTTGCGGATGCTACTTTAGGTTTTGTGTTACTCGGTATGAGCGAGTCGCGTAGGCTGTAATCTCGTACTATAGCAGTATGTTTAACAGTCTCGTATGCAAGTGTTCCTATCCTTTATCTAAGGACATTGAATTATGCGTCATTGTGTGCTATTTCATATCGTGTTAGATCGATAATTCTAAAGTGCTTAGATATTGAACTAACGCTTTTCCGTGATTAAATCTTTACAGTGTGTTAGCATACACAATAATCGACTATTTAACTAATGTTATTTGTGGGTTGCAACATTGTCATTATTAACATTTGATGCTTTTGAGTTGTGGCAATCCATAGATTACTTTTGATGAAAAATGTGGGAAAAGGTTTATGGTTTTTTTCTGTCAGCTAGAGATGATGAAAGTGGCCTCGAGTTAAATTACTATTTTACTGTGTAGAGTACCAATAAAGTGATTTGTCTAAGTATTCGAGTTTATATTTCTAACAAGTGGTACCTGTAAATATTTGATAAATTCTTATGCCAATAGCCTTTAGATAGGTTTCTGTCTGAATAAATATTAAGATCATAAATAAATATCGGCAATAGCTTTGAAGTACTATTGACATTGATTTAATATTTGGGATTATATTTTATTGCCGTCCGATAAAAAGGGTTATTTGCTGTGTCCATGCGATTACTTGAAGGTAATCAAACAATCTATGAGTTCGTGATAAAGCAGAGAGTGATTTTGTTATCTTGTTAGTGATACCGTTCAATAATAGTGATGTTGTCCCACAATCGTCACTACTTGAAACATACTGTGTGTTGCAGTTATCCTTATCATAATATGTATTGCAAGATAGCGTGTGAAATCACCAAGATTTCCCTTGCTTTTATTTGCTATCTGATCTACTACTTCAGACTAACCGTGTTGCTATGGTGTGCCTTGGAATGAACCGATAACTATTTATATACTCGAGGCACGTACGGCAACCTCACCATGCCAACCCAAAAATTTGCTCGTATCGCGGTTCAAAGAACTAGAAAGGTCGTGAAGTTTCACAATAAATGCAAGGTAGCATATTTCGTTTTAAACTAACCAACTGGGAATTTGTGGGGGACGATTGACTAGCTCAATCGTCTCCCACAAATTCCCACTTGGTTACACGTATCGGACCCTGAAATTCATCTGAGGGGCAATTCTCGTAACTTTACGAACGTTCACAGTCTGATCTCAGTCTCAATCTGTCAAAAATACCCCTAATTTCCCTAAATTTTTGACAAGTTTGTGACATTGATTATCGCTGAGATGAGATTGCGACTAGATTTTGAACGTTTTTAATTACGTGAATTGGCCTTGTGATCTTGGAAAAATTTAAATGGATTAAAAATGAATACGTTCATTATATCAATCAATCAAAACAGTTAACGACTGAACTGCTGATGTAAATAAATAGAACAGGATTATTACAATGTTCTATTTATTTACATCAATAAATCATTAATTACAGCCTTTTTATGCTTCTACCCATCATGCCACTGCCTCTAAAATTGGTATAACGATATTCAAAAATTCAAATCCAATATCTTCGTGGATGTAAAACGCGAGTGATGCTTAGCGAGCTCGGTGCCTTATCTGGCTCGTTTGTCCTCCGGGAAGCTCTTTAACCCGATATGGACACTTCTAGCCCTCAACGGTTCAGCCACGAAACGCCAACTTTATGCGAAAATCATGCTTCGCATATCATAAACTGTAGCGAAGAAGTTTTAAAGCCAACACTCATATTTCACACGTCTATACTCATAAGGATCAACGTACCTGAGTTCATTGTACTGAAACATTGTTTTGTTTTGTAACACAATGTTTCTGTTTACATTATGTTTCATATTTACACTTTCTGTTATTATCACAAGTATAAAGCGTACAAAATTAGGCTGCAATTTGTTCCAGCGCTTCACGGTCTCTTTATGAGCGGAGTTTCCGTACTTCTCGAGTCGTGAGCAATCTTTAATCGAGTCTGCTCTAAATGATATCAAGTATTTTAACACAGTTACTTTAAAGGACTACTTCGTTCATGTTAGAACCAATTGCTGAAGGAACTAGTGCCTATTATTTTAACTTAACTATTTTGCTCCAACTTTTATATAAAGTGGGGAGGACAATATGACAATCACTTAAACTGCTCACTGCATATATGACGTTATCAGTCTGCATACGAAAATTCAATTAAATATTTTCAATAGTTTAGTCACTATAGCTAATCAAAGATTGGCAAAACCCATAGTTGACCCTATTTAGTTTATTTCATTTCGATGCTAAGATTTATTTGATAGTTTCAAAATACTCTTATGCATTAGTATTGGCATTATTTTCATTTATTGTCGTATTGTTGTCTCCACATTGTATTATTCGTATGTTTACGAATAACTCTACCAGAGCGTTTCAGTAGTACAATGAGCGCAATTTATTCAAAGAATTCCTCATTATTTTTTAATAACCAGTTCGCTTAGCTATTGCAATAAAAATAACATTAAAATGTAGCTCGTTAATGTAAATTGGTGCCATATCGTTTTATACACACGAAAGAAAACAGTTTAGATGGCTATCAGTGAATAGTACTCCAGCGTTATTTAGGTGCAGAATTTCACACCTTAAGGCGAAAGCGCAGGGTAGTCCGCGAAATTCAAATTTTCTTACATAATTTGGAGTATAGCATTAGCATCCTATATTTGTAGTTGTACTTATATAATTATCACTGAAATGGTTCGATTGGCTGTGTAACCAAAGGCATACAACTGTCCAGTACCATTGGTATCGGGTTTTAGGAAGCGCTAAGGTCCCGGAAATCATTCTTCCTATTCTACTTCCTACAAATCATATCCTACTAATATTATAAACGCGAAAGTTTGTGAGGATGGATGGATGGATTGATGGATGTTTGTTACTCTTTCACGCAAAAACTACTTAAGGTGGATGTTCCAAGGTAGCCCGCGAAATTCAAATTTTGTTACGTTTTATTGCAATGTGCAGGTCAGTGTCAGGTTGTATGTTGATCCGATGCGCGGCTGTAACAAATATTTATTTAAAGAATTATAATCATAAAAATCATCAATACTCAATATATTTATTGCTTCCACATGTGAACTCAGGTGGTAGGTTTTACAGAATATGATCATTGTGGACCCTGTACAATACAACTCTCTAAGTTCATATTACCTTACCCGATGGAATATTTTATGAAATCATGACTTTGAAGCCAATTGTATTGCATGAGTTGTATTGCTGGTTCTAATGAGTATAATTCTGTAAACCCATATTTCTAAGGGTCGCTAATCGTATTTTACTCGATACTCAATACATTTATTTGCATTCCACAATGTGAACTTAGGTGGTAGGTACATTATAAAATATACATAATTTTAGATGAGTGTGCACCCCCTTTCGGGCACTACAAGATAGGATAGAGGAAGAGGGCTATTATTATATTATTATTTGAAAAAGTAGAATATAAATGTTTAATCAACATACAACCGGGGGGTCTAAAAAGGCCACTTTAAGCAATTCCTCTAATTTTCGTAAAATTTCATTTCATATTTAGAATAAACATTGTCGCATGAAAAAAATAAAAACCGTAATTTTTCATTACAGTTTTTATTAGTCAAATTGGTTTTTTATTTTTTATTTCTAGTTTAAATAATATTTCATTGTGATATGAATTGCACACAGATCATATTATGAATTGTCAGTTTGTGACCATTTTACGATTTTTAATATGATTCATATTGTTATCCTATTATGATTCTGCCAAAGTGGCCTTTTTAGGCCCCCTGGAAATTGCAAAAAAATGTAAGAAAATTTGAATTTCGCGGGCTACCTTTGAGCATCCCCCTTAACGATTCCTAGAACCTGATACCAATGGTACTGAACAGTTGTGTGCCTAATTGGTTCGTTACACAGCCAGTCGAACCATTTCATTGATAATTATAAGTACAAATATAGGATGCTGCCCATTATGCCTCGTATCTGAATAACAGCATCTAGTTTTTAAACAGTTACGGTGGAGAAAATATATTGTTATCATAATATTTAAGCATGACAATATCTTTGAGTAAAAAACTAATAAAAATATTTATTGTTTCAGGTAATTTACGAAACACAAAACGCCTTCAAATCTCTTAAGAAGAACATTTGAAAGAGCTTACTGCGCAGTTAATTCATTTTTATATTTCCCCCTTCATAACTGCGTTATTGTGGCAATTCCCGATTTCCGTTGTTCCGGCAATATTTTCGTATGTTCCTTTTTACGAGGAACATAAAAAACGGCTCAGGGTTCGCCTGTACTTGTGTTCTCCGGGTGGCCCAGACAGAGGGCGAGAAGGCCTCGCGCAGGCCTCTCTTTGAAATATGAAATTGCGATGCCTAATTCCTTCGACCATTTTCCGAATGGAAAAATTCACTCAGCCAGCAGCCGCAAGCGATTATTCCTCTTTACGAAGTGATACGCTGAGGGTGGCGGTGCGGCAGTGGCGGCGACGGCTCCGTAGCCTGTCCACATAAATAATCGAGAGCTTACGAACGAATTCACCCGCCCCAGCTTGGTGACGTATTAAAATCCCGAAATTTCAGAATAACTATGACTGAAATACCGACGTCCAAAAAACGAAATTCAAAATACCGAAAGTTTTAAATGCCGAAGGCCGTTATATCGAAACATAAAATACCGATGTCCAAATGCCCGAAAGGATGAAACCAACACAGTTATCACGGTGGGCATTCTGCTTAACATGTTTTAATATTTTTGTATAGCGGGGGTAGATCTCGAAAAATTATTTTATTGCGTAATGTTTTATTCATTCGTAGTTACTGTTAGCTACTTAGTGGGTACATATTTGAACGTCTTAAATTAAAATACCTACGGGTAAAATGTCAATGTTCAAAACATCGAAAACTTAAATATCGATTGTATCGAAATATCGAAAATGGTTATACCTACCTAAGCGTAACACACATAATATCTTTTTTACATCGAAACAGCTAGATTAGGAATTGTGACCACACAACGCACGAGCGGAGAGCGAGCGAAGCGAGCGCTGCCGCGGCAGCGGGCGGCGAGGTCCAGAAATATATTTTTGACTGTAAAACGAAACATTTTTAACATTCGATATTTTAATCTCTCGGCATTTCAATCTTAGACATTTTAAGCTTAGGTATAATCATTTTTGATATTTCGATACAATCGATATTTAATGTTATGTTACCTATTATATTAAGCTCCTTTTTTGGCATTGCCTTAGAGATTTTAGGCTTTAAGATGTGATTTCGGGATTTTGAACTTCGGGATATGGATCTTCGGGATATGGATTATCGGGATTTTAAGCTTTCGGGCAAATGAACTTTCGGTATTTAAAACTTTCGACCAAACAATCATTCGGCGTTTAATTTTTCGGGATTTCTTCCATAGGTATTTTAAAATACGGTCTTTTAAATTTCGGTATTGAAATACGTACCCCCAGCTTCACTCCACAATATCATGGGAACTTTCAACTAAATTGATCGCCTAACGTAACTCTCTGATGGCGTGTAGAGCCGATTATAATGGACAGTTTTAATGCCTCCCACCAATTTCAAGGGGATCCTTTAGTATTTAAGAAAGTTTTAAATTAATTTGGTCGTTACATTATCTTAAAGGGGCGACGGGAAGTATTCGCAATTGTCCAAATGGAGACTGTTATTAGGTATTATAATTCAGTGTGGGGTTGATGTAAACGCTCCGTGCAAGTTCGCAATTGATTTGGAGAACTAACCGGGCGGTAACTGGGCCTCGTAAATTGGGCAGTGCGGATCCCTGAAGCATAAATCGACAATTGTCCTGTCAACGTGTGGGCGCCGCCACCGCCGGCCGCCGGCACCTCGCCTCATACACAATGTCCACTACATATCAGTCGGTGCAATCTCTCTTTCACGATCACTGTATGAATTAAGCATTTAAATGCTGATGAAGTTACTTATAAATTCTTTTGAATCTCAAGGGGATTTATTGCCCGTTTATAAATGATGCTAGCTGTTGCCTGCAGTATGGAGGGTATAGACACTTTATCTGAGGAGGTTCTATTTATTCCATAAGTGCAAACGAAGCTATTTATGATATACATTCTTTAGAACATGAAGAGTACTTTACGAGGAAATCTTTATTTCTGGCAAAAAGGCATCCAAAAAGCCGCGAATTTATTCCATCATTAAACTATTGTGGTCGAGTCGCACGCCATCGTACAATAAACTCACTGTCTATAGGTATGTACAAGTATTTTCCTATAGGCACACGACACAAGTCTATACTTACGATATTCTTCGGGATTTTTATTTGCTTTCAGGAATAGTAAATAAGAATATGGGAAGCAAACAAACGCCGGCCGACTGGCAGGCAAACACAACATCCTTTCTAGCAGACTTTTATCATACAGTTCGACTAAGTTATTACATTGGATATACATTTTAATCTAACTATTATAGGATCCTACTCTATTTGAGGAAACATAATAAACTAATACCTTGTATACAGGGTCACATTAAATTAGGTAGCGAAACTCCGCAGACGTGATGGGTAATCGATATCTAAAATTTTTTACTTAGTCGTAGAACAAAAAAACAATGCTGTTCAATTTCTGCCCTGCTATAAGAGCTGGTGCTAAGTCCCAAGATAAAACAAAAGAAAACAGATTTTCTCAACTCAAACTTCAACTGATCAAAACTACCAGCGGTCGTTTATCTCAAAAAAAAAACATTTAATAATTTGTAATTTTTATTTAGATATCGATACCCATCACGTCTGCAGTTCCGTTAGCTAATTTAATTTGACCCTGTATAATCCGTATTAATCTATTATCTTGGAAGTAATTAATTGTGACTCCTTTTTAATTACGCGTAAATGCAGATTGTATTGTATTTTTCTTCTCGCACAGTTGGACGAGGCTGTTTCGTGTTCACATTTATTCGTCTCGTGAAGGTCAGCACACAGTCGCGTTACGTTTCATATTCATGCTCCGTGCCCGTCACCGTCACCTAAGCATCGTCCTTCCCAAGTTTCGTCGGAGGATCGATTGTTCGTACTTCGCAAGTTTTAAAACGTTAACAAATTTCTGGGACCCTTTTTATCATATTTGCTCTATCTCGATCTTCATACATTCTCAAACTTTCATTTGGGCTCGTAAATGATGTAGCGAAAATCGTGATAAGAGTACGAGCGCATACGTCGGTTGTAACGATTCGAGCATTCAACATAACGTTCTGAGAAATCCCGATCTCGTTACGATAGTTGGTGTTCAGCACCCCGGGGCCGGACCGAAACTTATCGTGGGAGATACCAGGACCATGCTGCCGCCGCCGTGCGATGAATTAATTTGCCACCCGCTATTATATAAACTACCTAGATTGCAATAAAGATACCTTTGGGTTTTGCTCCCCAATGTAACGTCACGTTATTATCTTGTTCCCGAAAATGTACGCTAATTTACTGTACATTTATTATTATTCAATAACGCCGCGTTAACATGAAAGGCAGTTTATGTAAGCGTTTCAATATGGCCAGTAATGATAGCTATGATTAATGCTTTCTGTCTGTGATTTACATGAAATGTGGTGCTATTCCCTAAATTTATGACGACATAACAACAAAGGAAACTCGGCTGGGATTCGATAGACGGCGATATCAGCTACGCTATTATTCCTGTACTGTATTCGAATTGAATTGAATGTCCCTCTAATGTTTGCAACCTCCTTTTAAACATGTAAACACACTAAAGAGATAAAACACAAACGCTAGGTAACGGTGAAATTGAAAAGACATGCAAATGTGAAAATGGTTGTTGAAACATCGAAGGAAAGTTCTCAAAAGTGGAAAATTTATGTAAATAGGAATGTATGCGGGAAACGCGAAGTGAAAGTTTGCGGTAATGATTCAACCCATACGTTATTGTAACTAATCCCTGTGTAGTGTGTAACAGCAATATGCTGAAGTGTTCAGCGGTGTAGCGGTAACTGTTACATCATGTTGTGTGGTTTACTGTTTAGTAAGTAATTTAGTTCGCTTTTAATTTTACGACTGTTATTATGTTAGTTAATATTGCACATTATTCGTCTGTGTGGCTTGTAAGTTGAGAATGAGTGTTCTTACATTACCCCGGTGGGTCCAGTCAGCGGTGATGGATGCGGCGCGCTGGCTGCGATCCGTCATCGAAGCGGATGCCGCCTCCGACGGATGCTTCCCGAGCTTTTTGCGGACGCCAAGCTGTACTAATGTACATTAGACGGGCGGAGGATATAAATCCACGCGCACTTGACAACATATTTAGATGAACACAAAAAGACTGAAAAGGAATTGTTGCTGTGAATGTGCCAGCCTTGATCAGAACACGCCTTTTGGTTGTCAAAATTTCAATACAATCAGCATGATTAAAAACTGGCACGTTACATAGTTATAAAAGATCTTATTGGTCGTTACAAAGTTTATTCAACTCCCCTTTATGTATGAAAATGGATAAATTCATCAATTCCCAGACTGTCATCCGCTCCACTATCGATAAGGAAATCTCACATTGTAATGCGCTACTTGTTGCGATCTTACATAAAACATTAACCCCCCGCGGTGATCTGTCGTGTTTCGTTTATCATATTAGCTTCTTTATCGAGCAAACCTTCAACTCTGCATTTCTAATTTACCTTTATCTTTTCAGTATTCATTGTATTAAAAGGGGTTCCATCGCTCTCGTTATGGTTTGCGCGGATTAAAGTCGTCGGAGTTTTTATCCTGGTTTTTAAACGGTACGAGTTTTCGTCGCGTCGTTAAATAAATCAAATTTGAGGTTCCGTGGAGCATTAATCATGTTGCATGTTGTCGATGGAGTCCGTCGTGTTTGATAATTCTGTCGGTGCCCGTCGGAGATGAAGGGCGTGCGTGAGTGCCAGTCCGCGGCGACGTTTTTGCCCTTTGTCGGACGTCTCGTCTCATTGTCTCACCAGGCGGCATATTGGATCTTGTCATTCGACACACGAAGTAATACAACAATTAAAGCTTAATTTGGACTTGTAAAATTATGTGCTAAAAAAGAAAGAACCCAATTAATAAATGCAGCTCGTAGTGTATTAGACAATGCCATTTTGGAGAAAACTGTGATATACACTGGCCTGCAAAACTAAGCATCACAGTTTTCAAATTGGAATAACTTTAAGTACACAAGATATACTTTGAAATAAAAAGGACTCGAAAAAGAGTTTAATTTTGTTTATAAAAACTTTATAGTCGAGAACCTTCTTTTAAGAAATGGCTGAAAAGAGCTTTAAAAACAAAAATAATCCTTTTCGAATTACAATTTTACCATTAATTTTTTTGTTTCTGTTATTGTTTTCAGTTTTTTTCTTGATCGATGAGTTTTGTTACAAAAGCTAGTTAGACAACAGCACATACATTTTATTTATCAAGCCTCTTTCACCTGAAGAATGTGCTACGATCATGACTTTTCTGGAACTAGGCATCAGTAGGTATGCGTCGTATTGCAAGAATCGTGAGTGTGACGTTACGAACGGTCTAGAAGGTGAAGCGAATTTTTAAATCTGTAACTTCTATAGTTCAGAAAAATATGAAATGTTAAAAGTGCAGTAGGTACTTAGTTTTGCAGGCCAGTGTACCTATTAGTGGGGAGGAGCCCGAGAGCGAGGCGTAGGGAGGGGGCTCACTGCTCGGGAGGCGGCGGAGAAAGCGGAGGAGCCCGCAAAGGAGGGGGGTTCTGGTCGCGCGGTCGCATCGGATACCTCAAGCGACGAGGCGGCTGAGGTGGGCGGCCCTGATGCGGGCCGCAAAGAGAGGTTTGCGGCGGTAGTGGAGGCCGCAATCCGGGACGTGGCCCTGAAGAAGTTACAGACTTCGAAAAACAGGGCCATAGTCTCGGCCAAGGCCTCCATCTTGGCGGCAGCGGAGGCCATCCACTTCGGGCCTCCGCCGGACGGCATGTCCGAAATGCGGGCGGAGGTGGCCCGCTTGACGGCTGCCATGGAGCTCCTCCGAAAGGAGAACGAGGAGCTCCGAGCGGACCTGGCCGGGATGCGAGCGGCCGGCACAGCGCAGAACATCCCACCACCAAGCCAGCCCGTGCCGGTGGAGAACCAGGTCCTGAACCTGGTTCGGCAGGAGCTGGCGACCTTCCAGGCGCGGTTCGCCGTCCTGGAGGGTATTGTTCTGCGCCCTCCCTTGGCGGGTAGGACGGCCCCAGGGCCTAAGGCGGCCTCGTACGCGGCCGCTGCCACCCCTAAACCCGGGCCGTCTGGCCGGGCCCAGGCGCCGGCCAAACCGGCGTCGGCTAGAGGAGCCCCGGCGCCGGCGAAACCGACGTCGGCTGGCGGAGCCTCGGCGCCGGCAAAATCGGCGCCTGCCGCCAAACCCGCGGTGCCAGCCCGGAAAAAGGGCAGAACGGCTGGGGAGGGGAAGGCCCCAGAGCCTACGCCTCCCCAGAACAAATCTCCCACGACCAACACCGAGTGGCAGGTGGTCGGGGAGAAAAAGAAGGCGGCCAAGGCGGCCAGAAAAAAGGCGCAGAGGAGGCGCCGCAAGGAGCGAGCCGTTGCGGCTAGGCTTCGCTCCCCCAAGACCGCGGCTGTAGTCATAACACTACAGCCGGACGCGGTCAAGAGGGGGGTGACCTACGGCGACGTGCTCGCCAAAGCGAGAGCGACGGTGGATCTCCAGGAGCTGGGGATCACCGGAGGCCTCCGGCATAGGGTGACCGCCACTGGTGCCCGCATGCTGGAGGTCCCCGGTGCGACGAGCGGCCCCACCGCTGACGCCCTGGCTGAAAAGCTAAGGGCGTCCCTCAATGCGGACGAGGCTCGAGTCTCCAGGCCCGTCAAGTGCGCGGATATGCGCATTGTGGGCCTGGATGACTCGGTGACGGGGGCCGAGGTGGTAGCCGCCGTCGTCAGGACGGGCGGGTGTCTGACCGATCAGGTGAAGGCGGGCACCATACGTCCTGACTTCACGGGTATGCGAACCGTTACGGTAAGCTGTCCCGTGACGGCGGCGAGAAAAATCGTGGAGGGCGGAAGGCTCCTGGTGGGCTGGGTGTCAGCGCAGGTCAAGCTGCTGGAGCCCAGACCTCTAAGGTGCTATCGATGCCTCGTGGGGCACCACGTGAGCGTCCATTGCACCTTGGAGGACCGCAGCACTCTATGCTTCCGCTGCGGTAAGCCCGGACATACGGCCGGCTCGTGCAACGCCGCGCCGCACTGCGTCGCATGTGCGGCTGCTGGCAAGCCGGCCGATCACCGGGCGGGGAGCAAGTCCTGCGCTCCACCCGCCGAAGCCAGGAGGAAGGGCAGGCCCTCCGCCGTCGTCGCCACCACCACCGTCGCCGCCACTGTCGCCGCCACCGCCACCGCCGCCGCCGCCGCCGCCACCACCGCCGCCGCCGCCGCCGCCGCCGCCGCCGCCGCCACCACTGCCGATAGGGCCCGGGGGGGGGCTGAAATGGAGGAGTAATGACTCCTCTACGCCTCCTCCAGGCGAACATCAACCACTGCGCCTGCGCTCAGGACCTGTTGCTCCAGAGCATGGCGCAGTGGTCGATTAACATCGCCGTGGTCGCTGAGCCGTACTTTGTCCCGCCCAGGGATGACTGGGTGGAGGACCTGAACGGCTCAGTGGCCATAATTTCGTCGGCCGCCGCCGGTACCCCGTCCCTCGAAGGTGTCACGAGGGGACAGGGGTGCGTAGCAGCACGGTTCGGAGAGATTGTAGTAGTGGGAGTATACTTCTCTCCGAGCCGAACTCTCGCCGAGTTCCAGAACTCTTTAACAGAGTTGAGTGTCGTCGTCGCTAGAAACCATGCCTTCTCCGTGCTAGTGCTCGGGGACTTCAACGCCAAGAATTTGGCCTGGGGTTCCCGTTGCACGGATGTGCGGGGCAGGATGGTGGAGGACTGGGCTCTGGAAACAGGCCTGGTCGTCCTAAATCGGGGTTCTGTTCCTACGTGTGTGCGGATGCGGGGCGAGTCGGTGGTGGACATCTCGTTCGCCAGCCCCGCTCTGTCACAGCGTGTCATTGACTGGCGCGTCATGGAGGAGGTGGAGACCTACTCCGATCATCGGTATATCCGGTTTGAGGTCTCCACCCAGACCTCTAGCGCGCTGGTCCAACAGGCCCCGAGTGGTCTGCGGTGGGCGCTGAAGCAGCTGGACCGGGAGCTTCTCCTGGAAGCCTCGATCGTGCAGGCCTGGGTGTTTTCACCGGACAGGCCTGCTGATATTGACGATGAGGTGGAGTGGTTCCGGGAGGCCATGTCCGAGATTTGTGACGTGGCAATGCCCCGAGTCCGGCCAGGATGCGCCCGACGTCAGGTGTACTGGTGGTCGCAGGAGGTTGGGGCGCTACGCAAGGCGTGCGTCGACGCGCGACACCGGTACACCAGGCACCGCAGGCTCCGCATCCGCCCTCCGGATGCGGAAGCCACGGAGGTGGAGCTATACGAGGGGTACAGAGCGGCGAAGACCGCCCTCCAACAGGCTGTTCAGCGGGCCAAGGATATGGCCCGCGAGGAGATGCTGGAGACTCTGAACAGAGATCCATGGGGGCGCCCCTACAGAATGGTGCGGAATAAACTCCGCACATGGGCCCCCCCGCTGACGCAGAGTCTCCGCCCACAGCTGGTGGAGGAGGTGGTGAGCGCTCTGTTCCCTTCAAGGGGGGAGCATACTCCCCCGCCTATGGCTCCGCCACTTGCGGTGCCCGAAGCGGGCCACGCGGACAACGACGACGACACCCCTGAAGTGACCGGGGTAGATCTGAGAGCGGCGGTAGGCAGGCTGAAGGCCAAAAATACCGCCCCGGGACCCGACGGCTTGCCGGGTAAAGCCTGGGTCCTGGCCTCGAGGGCTCTCGGGCCTCGACTGGAGGCGCTCTTAAGCGCATGCATGGAAAGAGGCCAGTTTCCACTCCGTTGGAAGACGGGGAAGCTGGTCCTCATTCAGAAGCCAGGGCGCCCTGCGGACTCTCCGTCCGCATACCGGCCCATAGTGCTGCTCGACGAGGTCGGCAAGCTCTTTGAGAGAGTGATTGCGGGCCGCCTCGTCGGGCACCTGGTGAGGACGGGGCCGGACCTTGCGGAGTGCCAGTTTGGCTTCCGCAAGGGGCGCTCGACGGTGGACGCCATCATGCGCGTGAGAGCCCTCACGACGGGGGACGCGGTGTCACGGGGTGGGGTGGTCGTGGCGGTGTCACTCGACATCGCCAACGCGTTCAACACCCTGCCCTGGAGCTGCATAGGGGAGGCACTCCGGTATCACCGGGTGCCGACTTACCTCCGTCGAATAGTCGGGGCGTATTTGACGGACAGAGCCGTCATCTACCCCGGTCGCGACGGGAACTGGAACCGGCGAGAGATGTCGTGCGGTGTCCCACAGGGATCGGTTCTGGGGCCGCTCCTGTGGGACATCGGTTACGACTGGGTGCTGCGGGCCGACCTCCCTGATGGCGTCAGCGTAGTTTGCTACGCTGACGACACGCTGGTCCTGGCGCAGGGGAGGTCGCATCAGGCGGCGGCCGACGCAATGACACGCGGGGTTGCGATAGTCGTGGAAAGGATCCGGCAGTTGGGTCTCGAGGTGGCATTGCACAAGTCCGAGGCCATGTCTTTTCATGGGCCCCGGTACGGGCCACCTTCGGGATCCCAACTGATGGTAGGAGGGGTTCACATCGGCGTCGAGAAGACGATGAGATACCTGGGTCTCGTCCTCGACAGCCGGTGGAACTTCGTCGAGCACTTCCGACGTTTGGCCCCAAAACTGGAACGGGCCGGGGCCGCCTTAAGGCGGCTCCTGCCCAACCTGAGGGGGCCAAACGCCTCCTGCCGGAGGCTTTACGCGGGGGTCGTGCGGTCCATGGCCCTATATGGGGCCCCGGTATGGGCGCGTTCACTGCGGCTTCGAGCCGCACACTACCTGAACGCGCCCCAAAAGGTGGTAGCCGTAAGGCTGATCCGGGGGTACCGCACGATCTCGCGCGAGGCAGCAAGCCTCCTTGCCGGACTGCCACCATGGGATCTGGAGGCGATAGTCCTCGCGCGCCTGTATGACTGGCGCGCGGAGGCACTACGTCGGGGGGAAACTCTGCACCCGCGGCAAATCGCTGCGGAGCGGACGGACCTCCGGCGCGGTCTCATGGTGGAATGGAAGGCGCGACTATCGCAACCCAGCGCAGGGCACGCCACGATAGCGGCGATAAGACCCCTCTTTGAGGAGTGGCTAGAGAGGCGTCACGGCGCTCTCACCTACCGCCTGACGCAGGTCCTCTCCGGACACGGATGTTTCGGGAGGTTCCTGCACATCATCAGGCGGGAGGAGACGCCCGGGTGTCACTACTGCGAGGATCGCCCAGAGGACACGGTGGAGCATACGGTGGAGGTCTGCCCCGCTTGGGCAGAGCACCGCCGTGTCCTCGTAGAGGCGATCGGCAGCGGCGGCGACCTCTCGCGTCCGGCCCTGGTGCAAGCCATGGTCCGGGGCGAGAGGGAGTGGGAGGCGGTCACCTCCTTCTGCGAAGCAGTCATGCTAGCGAAGGAGGTGGCGGGATGGGCTAGGGAGAGATCCTCACGCCTCAGCCGCCGAGGGAGACGCTCCGGGCGTCGGGAGCCGCGTGACGACTCCCGGCCACCGTAGGCGCGGGCCTGCGGGCGGAGAGCAATGGGTAGCTCTCCGTCCGATCAGGACCAGGCCCGTGCCGGACGGCGTGTATGTGTTCCACGCGCGCCTCAAAGAGATGTCAGCGTAGTTGACGGGGCCCGACAGGGCCGAAGCCTGCCGGGGTAGCGGGATCGTCCGAAAGGGTTACCGCTGCCCTGGTACGTAAAGGGCTAAGGAAGGAACACGGGTGGGTTTTAGTCAGTAAGAGTCTGACACTCCCTTCTGCTCCACCCAGAGCGGGAGGAGTCATTTGATGATTTCCCATCCTGAAAAAAAAAAAAAAAAAAAAGTGTACCTATTAGTACGTTTTCAAAAAATCAATGCATATAATCTTGGTTTGATGAATATTCAACGAAGTATTATATCATTGAAAGCCCATTCAACATGCACACAAAACACGTGACTGTACCCATACGCGTGTATGTAATACTACAGGTGATATTCAATAGAGATTGCTTCACAAAGCTGTAACGAAATAGCGCCATTGAATGTGATTCAGTAAAACAAAGCATGACATAATGCTCTCAAAGCACGTTGTTCTCTGTTAGTTCGCAATACTGATTGATTACTCCAAGTACTCGCAAGCATTCAGAGATGATGGTCGTCAAGGAGCGAACGTTACCTCAGAGGTACCAGGGATCCTAGAAAATTGGATTTTACATTGCTGTGACACCGGAGATTTTTGCACGAGAGCTAGTCACAAAAATTTTATTCCAGTACCCGCAGACATTTACGAACCGTCGTAAAACTGATGTTCCGAAATACTGAAGGTAGAAATAAGTCGGTTTCTTCCTCTCTTTACTGCCGTTATTTATGTAATAAGACAGTTTGTATTTTTAAGAGCATATTTTTCGCCATGTTTTGCTTGAAATTTGCTATCAGACCAACTGTGTTAGTATTTGCAAATCATACTTTACAGGATCACAATGCTGAATCTGGCCCGGCCCAAGTTCAAGTAATAAGCGGTAAAGACCACTCTGTACAGCCAGGCTTGCATCGCATTGTTTCAATCAAGAAGCACTTACAGTAGTAGATATGTTGGTATCTCAATTAATGAGCGGGTGGCGCCGTCAGCCCCCGGGACGAGTGCATATTGCCTGCCTGCCTGCCCCTCTCCGCACCGCTTTCTCGATTGAATTCTTGGCAAACAGACCCACGGCCTCCACTGAACACAACGCCGAACAATTTTTACTATAAACGTGAACATTAATCGTTCCTTTATCCTCTACGTCTTCTAAGCACCTTTCAAGTTTTGAAGATTAATATTAAAAGTTTTTTTTTGTAAGATTTTCATGAGATAAACTGTTGCGGAAGTTCCGCTTCATTGTTGTGAGAGTCGGCCAGACGCGGCGGCAGCTAAGTTTATTGACCATCGCCAAGTTAGCCTCCACCAAAGTACGCCACTTTGAGTAACTTTAACTCGGTAAAAGCTATGGCCCGGAAAGCCCCTTTTTCTCCTTTTATTGCTAAAGTTCTTTCATACGTGTCTTGAGAACTTGAAAAATTCTCTTTTTAATGTTTACTTAGCGCCTCTGTGTGGTGGGGTCACTAGAATTTTCCAATTCTGTAGCGTCTGGATTCGCATTTTAAGTATATATGCTTTAAAGCACTTAAATGTTCCCGGTTGGGTCTGCATTCGTTGGCAGAGTGCCTGTTTTCACGAATTGTAGCTCTGCGAGCGACCTCGGGCCTGCGACAGCATCTGTACCCACCTCGGCGTTTCGCTGCGCCTGTCCTGTGCACCAACTGGGGATTATTTATCTAAATTTAGAACAGTTAACGTCACGAGCAAGCGCTACTTATTCACATGCTCCACCTTTTGTGCTGTTTTTTCTATTGTTTTAATTCTTGTAACCTACTTTGATTGCTCCTCTGTTTTATGCTATAGACTATAGAGCAATCTGTTATACCCTCAACAGACTAGAGAATATTCACATTCTTATTGTTACTACGCACCTGCTTCATGCCATTGTATAATAATCCCATCACTTATTCAACAAACATTGTAACTGTCACCGTGTTGCAAATAGGCTTTCATCACTCATTAGTGTACCAATACAATGTTACTAGCTAGATGATCTGATTAGTTCATCCATCTAATTCTAATTAGGACGAATTGGACAACTCTATGTTTAAGCAGTTAACATAGCATCAGCAAACATTTCGTCCTACATTCTGCTACTTTTCTGTTTAATTTGACTATTGTGTAATAATGATATTGTGAATAGCAAACTCACACAATTGCATTAATAAAAATCTATTCATAAATATATTTCCCCAAAATAACGATAGCTATTACAAATTATCGTCCTTTAATTGTCCGAAAATACACCAACTTGCGCCGTACCAACTCTGAACACAGCCTCGCCAATATCGATTTCGTCTACATGCTTTCTATTGCGTATTAAATTTAAATGAGAGAGGACCACGAGACGGCGGAGTCTGGTATTATGCAGTTGCGCCTCTCGATCACGACTTACTTGCATTCACAAACTTTAACATTGGTATTCCTTCTTAAGTTCTTACCAACGCCTGACTTTTCTCTACCGTTTAAAACATTCCCTCTCGGCTTTAAATGCATTATTTCGCCTCACTTATAAGCCCAGTTTAAAGACAGGATTCTGTGTCATAAAAATACCATTTGCGGTGTTATTAAGATTGTGATTGTTGCAACTAGCGGCCCCCCGTTATTTTATGACGATCTAGATTCTTGACTTACGGTATCAGATTGTCTATTTGTTTCCCTCATATATACCGGACGACGCGTCTTGTCTGATGAGCGTCTATATTACTTCTGTGCAAAGTTAGTATGATGACTTCGTGCATTTGTCGAATGCAATTTGGTTTGCAATGTCCGTAATTATCATTTGTTCCTTGACCACTCATTGCGGCTTGGTCGGACAAACAATTTTATTCTGCGTCGTGTACGTCTAATTATCCTCTATTTATACCCACATTGTTAACTAGAAACAAGTCTCTGGAAAACGACATAAAGTAATATTAAGTAATCGACGTTTGTGGACTTCATATCCTTAATCATTGAAGTTTAGGATATTGCACCTTATCCTGCCATTTATAGAAAAAATTAAGTCTTTCCGCATGGCTTTGTCATCGTTTAGAATATCATGAATTTCTGGGATTATCGCATTGTCTACTCATTTTTATTTTATTTTTATGTTAGCCTACGTTGTCCCACTCCTGGGCAAAGGCCTTCTTCCGTTCCTTCTATCTTTCGCGAGCCCGCGCGTCCACCTTCCAGTGTTGACGGAACGTATCCAGCTCGTCCCGCCATCTCCTACGTGGTCTGCCGCGACCTCGCCTCGCTGTCTCAGGGCACCAATTCTGTGCTTTTTGGGCCCACAGTTCGGCATGCGGCAGACATGTCCTGCCCAGTCCCATTAAGGTTGGGCAGCCTTTTGAGCCACGTCAGCTATCTTTGTTTTGGAGCGCAGTATTGTGTTTCGAACACGATACGTTAATTTAACTCCTAGTATACTGCGCTCCATTGCTCGTTGGCAGACCTTGAGTTTGAACTTCTGGATGTTAGTCAAAGACCAAGTTTGTGCGCTATAGGTTAACATGGTAAGAATACACATGTCTATGAGCCTGTGTTTCAGTGCCATAGGCAACTAACCCTTAAATAGATCCTTCAAGGACCAATAGCTCTTCCGAGCTACTCAAATGTTAAAAGTTTTAAATCTTTGATTTCTACTTATATAACTTTGTTGTTCATTATTGTAACAGCATATATCATTACAATGGTAGCCGGCAGTACGTAATGCCATCTCATCACAAGCATAGTTTTTCTTATGACTGCAATCTTTAGTTGCGCAATTTGCGCGCTTATTACTTTTTTCTATGCCTGTTTCGTAACGATGGAAAACATTAATAATATTTTGTAATAGAATTGAATATGCAATTTCAAACAATAATTAAATGCTCTTTTCATTTAATTATTTCTTAAAACTTAAATATAATTTCTAGAATTTAGTAGTGGCAGTTTCAAACACGTAGAACTTACCTACGTTTAAGGTCTTGAAAGGATATATACTGTCTACATTTTAAAGGCAATAGGCTTAATACGTTTTCTCTACCTCGAAGTTTGAAACTGGCGCGTCGTGTGCCCGCTAACTTTAAAGATATTCAGTGAATGTCGCAGTCCTGAGTCCTGGGGGAGTAGTTACGTGCCCGTATGCAACGCCCGAGGCCTCATGTGCGCGTTTCACAAACACCGCTCCGCCCGTTTAAGGCATAAACTTGTGAGTCCTCCACTACCAACTTGTTATGTGGATCATTATACTCCGATAAAATGTTATCCTTCGAATTTTCTATAAATGATCCACTTAGGTACGATAACCTTGGAGCTAAAAACCCACGTCGCTAATTGGCCACAGAAAACATGGCTTGCAATCACGTCATTATATATCAAACACACATTTGACGATAAAATGTTGTGATCAAAAGTTCTTGACATCTCGGAGACGTGCGCTCCTTTTCTGCAAGCACGCAAACGCTGCACTTTAAAGTGACAGCAGAGTGACTTCTTATTCAATTTGCATTTTCGTTGCAAACTGCTGAGAGGCGAAAATCTATGAAAAAGAAGGCATCATTCTCAGTACATCAAGGGAACGCTGACAACGACACGTTCTAATAGAAAATTTTCATATTCATAAGGACGTAGAAAATTTGCATATAAAACGAGCAAGTTCGCCTCCCCCGACCCGCGGCGCAGGGTCGAGCACCCTGTTTTCCATTCTCTCTCCTTGTAAGAAGTCAGGAAGATTTTAGTTTACATTTAACAACTCTCCGAGAGTTTCTATTATGTAAGCTCGAATTTACACATGATTTGTTCAAGTGGAAGTGCTTGTTATAGTTTCTGCAAACTACTTGGAAAATCTTTAAGGGACCTCGCAATTTCACCTGATGTTTTCCTGGGGCTGCGTTATGATTTCATCAGATTTATGGGAACAGTATAAAAAAACAAACTCAAATACTATACGACAAATACCGGAGTCATCTCAAAAAATAATCGCTGAATGAAAACGTTAAAAATTGCGTATCGGTCATGCGCAACACATAAATCCTTCCATAGTGATTTGTGATTTGCGTGATGTAGACTTCTGATAGCATTTTTGAATGAATATATTTACCGAGTTTGGACTACAATCCATCCGAAGTCTAATGATTCATATGTTTTCGCAAATATTTTACGACCGTGGTGAGCAGAGTAAACTTTGATTGCTTAATTCAAACTTTGATTTCGGCTCAAAGGAAATCATCACTTTAAAAAAAAAAAGTACTTTTCTAGATAAAATAAGCTCTTTTCCAATAAGGAATGTAAGAATGTAAAGAAAAGCTTTATTTCTGCAACACAAAAATACTTTATATTATTTTTTATCATAATTATGATTGGTCGACAGAGGTAATTAATATTTTAAGAAATCTACTTCTCTCAAACACAAATGTTAAAATTGCCTCAACCAACAAAAATTTCAATTTTAGCAGTTCTGCAATTATCCGAAAGACTGGATACTGTCTATGAATTTGAAGATGTTAAATTATTTTATGCTCGCTGTAATCAATGCAAATGAAATCTAGATAACCGATATTGTTCGAAACAAGGGTAAAACGTTTCATTTCATTGGACAGCATTTCAATTATGGCGTCGACAATTTTGAAGATATCATATTGTAGGAACAGTTTACACAGATGAAATAGTGAGCAGTGACCGCGGATAGTGGCTCTGGCACACACTTGGAATGAAATTGAAATGAATTGTTTGCGGAGTCAACTCCGCAACTGGATTATATGCGGTTTGCTCCCAGCTCCGGCGTAAATTGGATCTCGAATGAGATGTCTTTTTCCGAATCGGCTGCAATGCTTGTTCATTTTTAACAGACTGTGACGAACCAATGAATCGAGGCCTTTGAGTACCGATTGCTTTATGGAGTACCTTCCATAAAGCAATCATGGTTTGAATTTTCAAATTAACTGTTATTGTGGTCTTTAAACTCTTTACTTGTTAAAAGATTATTAACAGAACTAATAATAGGGCTTTGTACTTTATATTTCCTGCTGAACGAACTGTAGGTTCAAGTAGCGTTTACTATTACATTACGGTCGCAGAATTATAAAGATCATAAAACTAGGATTTCCTGAAGCTACTATTTCTTGCCTTTATTGGATATGTTATCGTCTCATATTCAATTAAATTTAAGGCCAGAGATATTGGCCAGATAGCCGCCATAACTTAGAGATCATGACTTTCATATCCTCCATCAAGATGAAATTATTGAAATATACGAACATTATTTGTGATATTGGTAGCGAGGCGAGCACGCGCGAGGGTCGTGTGAAAACCTTATTGCCCAACAACAATGCGCCTCGTGACTGCCAATGCGATTTTGTCTTCAGATTAAACGCTGACATAAATTCCCTTGTATTTATTATATCGATACGAAAGTGGAATCTAGCCGCTGAACCGTAATTTATGTAAGTTCAACCAAGAAATACAATATTTGATTATCTCCGAGTTTGAAATCAAACAGTTGTGTTTATGGCGTCTTCCGCAATAATTGATCTGTGTTTTGCTCTTTGTTGTAGTTACGAGAGTTGCTTAAATAGCTTCTGTTTGCAAATTAAGCAATTAGTGACTCTTAGTAAGTAAACAAAGCGCGCTTTATTTTAATTGCATTCACAGAGAAATTCCAGCGACTACTTGTCGTTGAATGGCGCCCACTCGAGCGCGCCGTCCTTCCTCATCGTCGCTCAGTGGATAATGTACGTGCCAAACGCTAACTTAGCCAATCGCTGTCGAGTCATTCGTGGCTCATCATTAGCTAGCTGTCTGCGACATCCGAATGAAATGATTGTCAAATATGACATCGATGTTAAACTTGCTCATCTGTACCGATTGAGACGTAAAAACTGGATGTCCATGAAGCTGGCTGCAATGCCGTATATTTGATCTGTATCGATCTTGTTGGTAGTTGTTATGGAAACATTAAATATTCCAGATGTTCTGGAGTAAAAAGCGCTCGTCCAAGTACAAACACCATCTGGGCATTATGTCTGTTAACAATGCGAATCTGACGTGCCGGAACCTTTGCTACATTCGTTCAATTAGTTGCATAAGCAAGCGCCTCTATAAGATTTTGAGGAATCATGTCTTGCTGGATTCTGTATCACGTCTCAGCAAGTAAGAGAAGCTCCATCTCTGTCATTCATTGAATTTTTAAAGTTGTTGTCTAAATAAATGAGCGTGTACAGTAGCATGATCGTGTCAAAGGAAATAGCTTCTACATGACTTAAATCAGCAATTTCGTTGAGTATCGCACAGCCGGCGTTAACTTAGCTCCACCGACTTTGAAATTACATTTCGTCTGGAGAAAAGCTTGTAACTTTGTGGTCTTTTTCTCTTAAGGCTTTGTCTCTGAGAAACATTAATACAAGTTTCAAAAGCTCTGCTTTTAACCAGATTTAATATGTTTCTTTATGTGGTTTTTATAACATTAAGCATTCTATTTCAGCATTACGTTTTAGTGATACTACATTTTCTGTTTTCATTTAATTTTGTTGCTCAGATGAATGATTAAGAGGGTAGTAATTGTATCCACCACTGAAGCTGTACAAACAGTAGAGTTTTATCTTGGCCCGCATGACGCGGGTCTCGTGACTTTCTGCTTACATTCTCTATTTACTTTTGTAATGTGTATTGTTCGGTTTATCCGCTAGTACCGGTATTCGGTATTGTTTAATGTTTTGTAATCCACAAGTCCACTTGTGTAAACATCACCCGTTGTATTATTGTGTATCTTATTAAATATGTTAAACTATGCAAATTTCTAGGTGAGCAATGTGACTTAGCAAATGTGTAAAATAATATGGATTTTAAACATTCACATATCGCGTGGACTGTAAAGTTGGCGAGCGTTTAGAAACTTGGTGGTGGCGCCGCCGCTTAGTATTCGAATAAAGAGATTTCTTTAAAGTTGCTGGATTCAGAGCACGGGTGGTGGCGGGTGGTAGTGTGGTGGTGTGCACCGCAGCCCGCCATCACAGCGAATATTAAGGAGAGACGTGCTAGTCGGACTGTTCACCGTTTCCTTTCATGCATCGTCGACTTATCTCGTCGCATTTCGATACAATCTCAATACAAGCTACACACGTGATTTGAAAACTTTTTGGCTTTAAAATGTTTTCTACTCGCAGACGTTAGCGTAACTATAAGACTAAATAGGAATCTTTAAGACCTAAGTCTGTAACTAATTTTGCATCTTGATGATGATGAAGTCAAGGTCGATTACAAAAGTGATTGGAGAGTTTAACAGACTGAGTTCGCATTAAGCTGGGTGCTTTTGATATAACTTCTGAGCCCTGAGAATCAAATATTTAATATGTAGGTACATATACTGCGAGTTTTCATTCAAATAAATAACAGCACATTTGCATGAAAATCAGGGTTTTCACAACAACTGTACGTACCTGTGAAACCCTATCAATTATGAACACATTTGAATGAAAACCAGGATTTTCACAACAACTGTACGTACCTGTGAAAGCCTATCAATAATGAAAAGGTCTCCCTAGCCTTAAAAAAAAAAAAAAAAAATATCTTTATTTCAGACGCAGTGTCCATAACGTTGTTAGTGAGTTAGTAACAGAATGTACTTAATATACTATGTTAGTGTTGTTAGTACTAATTATATAATCCTATAGCTAATTCCACCCAGTGTCGTTGGATGGGGCAATCTGGCCTACCCGCAATCATTCTCAGGATGCTGTTACGACTGCTACGCAACCGTTGCAGTAAGGAAGCCGCTTTCTTACGCATGATGGCGTGAAAACCATCCGCGTGAGCTGCAGCAAACATTCCCGACGCACTACAACGTCGCGGCAGCCGCAACAGCATCCTGAAAGCGTTATTGTATTGTACGAAAAAAAAAACTTAAACCAAAAAAAAAAAAAAAATAAATAAAAAAAAAAATAAAAAAAAAAAACTTAAACCTTAAACCTTAATCTTAAACCCAACTATGCTGGGATCGGTCGCGTCTCTTAAACCGGATTCAATTGAAGATCTACCTGCATTTTTCGTGAAGCGTCTGCCAATCTGACCTCCAGAACCCAATAACTGGATAAACACGATACCCTTCATAAGACTATTTTTCAACTTTCTAGCTTCTTTATACCAGTAAAGACTGTCAAATATGACAGCCGGGACCAATAGCTAAACGTGCTTTCCGAGACACGGAAAGGGTCCGGTATGTAATAAATGCTCACCCATCCACGGACCGACATCGGCAAGCGTAGCTTAACCTTAATCGATCCGTACGAGTGTTATTGCTTAGCGTTAATTGTTTTAGCTACACACCGGCAAAATTAAAGGAACATAAAAAAAATACATTAATTTTTGAGATAAGAATGTCTATTGTTTAATGTTTTTGCTTCATTTGAGTCTGTTACTCTGTTCGTTTATTTTATGCAAGAAAATAACAAACAGTGGAGTTTATTAGGATTTATTCAATAAAAAATCAAAAAACATGCTCTTGTCTGAAAATTTTTGATGTTTTCTAATGCGTAAGAACATAGCTAAATTTAAAAAAGCGTTAATAGGCCGTGTTGCCTCCACGTGCCCTTATAAGGGCTTGGATACGTCTAGCCATGCTTCTGATGACACCTTCAATCATTTCCTGAGGCAGTGTCCCATTCTTCAACCAGCGCCAATTTCAGGTCTTCAACATTTCTAGGGGCAGGATTTCTTGCACGAACCCTTTGTCCAATCATATCCCAGACATGTTCTATCGGATTCATGTCCGGCGATCGTGCTGGCCAGTCCATCTGGGTTACACCAGTCTCATTTAAGTAATGTAATCAATCACGCACTATGCGCGCAGTGTGGGGCCGTGCGTTATCGTGCATAAACACGAAATCTGAGCCTGAATGGGGAAAAAGGCATAACATGGGGTTCCAGGATCTCAGTTATGTACCAGTGTGCAGTCAAAGAACCGTCATCAATAATGACCAGAGCAGTGCATGCCGTCAAACTTATACCACCCCACACCATAACAGACCCTCCACCGTAAGCCGTTGTTTCGGAAAAATTTGCTTGATGGTAACTTTCTCCTCGATATCTCCACATCCTCTCCCTTCCGTCGATAAAGTTTACACAAAAACGGCTTTCGTCGGAGAACAAAACTCGACTCCACTCATCGGACCAATTTTGATGCTGACGAGCGAACACTAATCTTGCTACGCGATGGCTCACCTCAAGTTTTAGCGCTTTTGCTGGCACGTATGACTTCAAACCAACTTCATTTAACCTTCTCCTCACTGTTCGCTCACTAACATGTACGTTACGCACTTCTTCCAAAACATTTTGGGTCTAAACAGCCGTTTGTCGACGATTTCTTAAAGTTTGCACCCTTATAAAACGGTCGTCTACGGCACTGGTGGCACGATTTCTGCCTTACCCTCGCCTGCGCACGTAAGATCCTGTCTGTCTGTACCGTAGTACATTACGGTGGATCACGGATACTGATACACCCAACGTTCAACTGACTGAACGGTAGGTGTGACCTTCCTCAATCATTGTTACAGCCCTGGCGACTTCAGTTGCAAGCAAATCACTCATTCTGTATGAAATACAATGTTAACTCTCCAAACAAAACAAACGCAATGAGCTAGGGCCACCATTGACTGCATAAACCAAGTTTCTTATCAAAAACACTTAGAAGCTTAAAGTGTCAACAAACACTTAAAAGGGTACAATTTCTGTTAGAGGGTTGAAAAATGACAAAAAAGCCCATAATGTTATATGAAAAAAGGGTACTCATTCAAATAACGGAACCATTGTCGAAATACCCACCAGTTTTTAAAAAAGGCACTTTTTATTTGTGTTCCTCTAATTTTATCTGTTGTGTAGCTGCTCGCCGGGTGTGTTATGAGAAGCGACAGTGACATTGAATCAAGTGCGTGAGATTCCATCCAAACAAAGGTTGAATGGAAACTCTTGCACTTGTCTGTAAACATAATGTTTTAAAGAAAGAAGTTCCGAAATTCCGAATTCTGGTTGTATAACATTGCAATATACAACCAGAACTTAGCGGAATTTCGCTTTATCATGAAATACATGGATGAACTGGTTTGATTACATGAATTGATAGAAGTCTGGAAAAAGATAGGTACTGACACTGAGTTATAAATTTTATTGGCAATGCGTCAATCGGGGACTAAAAAAATATATTGGGGATTTTGTCAGTAGCCGCCTGGAGTACAGAATTTGGTGGTGTGATACTCCCGCGCCTTGAAAAGGGGAGGGTTATTATTAGGGGACTTAAAGTAAGACAATGTTGTAATTTTAGATGATTATAGTCAAAATGTGAATAGAGGCAGATACGAGTAAGTATGATTGTCTCTCATTACCATAAATGCTGATCGTATGACACAACTGAATTTTGCATTCAGGAAGTATTTACATGCAGTGTGGGCCCATAAACAATGGTTTCCTGTGAATTATCGTAGCTATCACAAAAGAGTGCGCACACACGGGTATTGCCAAGGTGCCTTTAGCCAAAATCACAGCTGTTTTTTTTTTTTCAGAATTAACCAGAGTTAAACAACCATAACTTAGGTCCATGTCTGCTGACAATATCAGGCAATTGACAAAGATAAGCAGTTGCGTATAAGTACATACATATAGCCCAGTCATTCACAAATGAATTCAATTAAAAACTACGAGCCATATGTTTACCGTTATGTTTGACACTGAATATATCGCCATCGCGTTATCGTCTCTTATCCGGACTTTACCTGTTCATTAAAATAGTTGCACAAACAAAGATAAAGGTAACTGGAAATTTACTGCTGTTTCAATGAAACAGTACTGTATACTCAAAAGGGCCATAACTGAAACAATTCCATATCATATATCACCTTTTGTAACATCCTCTGAACCTGTGTTATGCAAATAGATGATTTGTTTTGATTATCATCATCTTCCTGACTCTATCCCATGTTACTTAAGGTCGGCAACACGCGTTTTTTTTCTCCCAAACTCAGCAATTCCTAAATACCTAAATACTCCTAAGCTCCATATCATGTAATAAGCAGCAAACAACTTCGACAGTTTCCTTTTCTTCTCCACATAAACGTGGCATATAATATGTAGTTTAGACATAACTATACGTTTAAAAGCATTTAATGATATCAAACACCGTACATGAGCAAAAAGGGAAGATTTTTGCGTCAACACTCGGTTCCATCCCATCCCGCCTTTTCCATGTCGTCCTGGTATTGCGCCAGTCGTTGCACAGGGGACCGCTCGTTAGAGACTGTCCACTAGGATAAATCGAGTTTTCTCTATCGCCTACTGTAACTGCCGTTCGGTTTAACTCAGCCACGTACTACGTAATAATACCCTTTTATACGTTTACTTCGTGGCTACAATAAAGGATTCCAATGTTTCAGTCTTGTGGTTTCAGTAAAAACTATAACGTCTTCTATTTTAGGTTCTCTAAATAATCCATCATCATCGTTTTTTCTCGGGTTACTGCAAAAGTCTGTTCAACCTTTCATTCGGGTTCTTGGAAATGTGATTTAAATACAGTGGAAGGAAACGTACCAACGGGGACTGTCAAATCTCACAAATCTCAGGGATACACTAATCTGGTGAATTCTTTTTCGACCCTCGTTTTGGAAGCAAGTGGCGAAATCTCAATAGCATACGACACGGTTCGAACGGGAAATAACCATTAAATAACCATGCTTAAATATTCGTGTTACACGTGCCAATATTACCTATTAGATTGTGTGATTGAAAAAGAAACACGCGCGAGACATTTAATTTATTTCTTTAATAACATAACAGTAATGTGAAAAATAATTTCAAGATTTTCTATGGCCATAAGTATCGGACGGTAAACGACGCGTGACGTGTCAACGTGCTATAAGATGTACCGCGGTCCCTATTGCCGGCCAACGTACTCTCTTCACTTACCGATTGCAGTAAAATGGCAATAACAATAAAACAGTAAGATAAAACTGTTGATATAGAGCAGCGATCGTGAAAGCCGAACCATGCTCGAGCCCTCGAAACTTTGCCAATATCTAGTGTTTCAGTCTATCCGTGATTTTCGCTCCTACCCAACGGAAACGTATCAGGACATTCGTACTTTATCTTTCCTTCGATGGCTATGGGTGGGTGTTTGTCGCGTTATGACTGAGATTTTGAGATGTTATGTGTGATTCGCTGAATTTTAGTTTTTCGTCTGTTTTACACTTCTCATCTTTCGTAACGGTTCTGCGGTGGTTAAATCAGTCATAGTTGAGCTGATGATGAGACTTATTATGATAACCTTCACAATTTATGTTGTTGAATTGTAACTTCTGTCCTATATTGTATTTTAGAAGAATAATGAAGTGCCTGCTTGTTCTTTTTGTTCACCTTTCATAAATGTTTCTCTTTCACATACAAAATGCACCGTAGTGTTTCTATTCCAAAACTTCTCTTTCCTTTTTCCCAAGGTACAACCACGGTACAACCAAATCAAAACAAACATTAGATTCGCAATTGTAATTTTCTTCAACTTCATTCATTTGGTGCACAGTAGTGCACAATCGTGTACGCCTTGCGGTAGGCTGCCTTAATTAGTACGCGTTCTAGAAAACCAATTCAAATAACACATTACATTTTTGACTCGGCCGTGATTAAAGTTGTGGGAGCGTGTGTGCCGGTAGTATGCAAATATTCAGTACAGCACTACGACATACCACACGGGCACCGCTCGCTGTCAGCACTCGTAAATTCGGAGATTACCCGCAGAGTGTGTTCCCGCTGTATATTAATGCATCCCACATTAAAAACGTTGTCGTAAACAGTTTAATTGAAAACGTAAATTATGATTACGTACCCTGCATTGCATTGTGTATTGCTTTCTTGTTGGCGGGATGGAAAGAGCTTTGAATGGAATAATGCTATGCTAATATAAATCAATAAATCTGTTTCTTACGATCTTAGCGAGGGTTGTAAGAAGATAAGATTTGTTTAAGCGGACTTTATACGGTCATTTGCAGAAAATGTATAAGCAAATTTAACGGTGAAATATTTGAAATAAAAGTTGATATAGAGTTGAAAAAAGTTATTTCGAACGAAACTTAACTGAAAGGAACCATCCATAAAGCCATAAAGCTAAAGTATTAAAGCCAGTTATTTCCCACTTTAATTTCTAAGTCTAAATCTTTATACTGCACAGTTGCACACTTTCTTAGTGTGCAACTGTGCAGTATAAAGATTTCTTAAAGCGCATTCTTCGGAAACGCGCAGCTACCTTACCTACAGTTTAAAGCTTAAACTGGGCGGCTTAGCGGCGCCGAATGAAAGTTTACACAAAAGATAAACTCGCCTCCATTTCGACGCCAACTACTCCACACAGATTAGCTTTTCTATTTCACGCTGTGTAACACCCTGATATTTCATCACGAGGAATTTAGGAGCTACGTCATCTGCGTTTAAAGCACGCCCAAAGCCTCACATGTACATTATTAAATTACTTGAATGGCCTCAAACATGTCAATGATATAATAAATACCATAAAAATATAACACAGCATGTTATTCCGGGTCTAATAAGCTGTTTCGTCATCCAAAATAAGTGGCATTGAGGAAAACGTTGCAAAAATCAATAAACAGACATGGCTGTATAATCCTATTTGTATATGGATAAATTGAGATAGAAATTAAATAAAGGGATTTGATTCGCGCCAGCGTTTGACGGATTATAAGCCGAAATGTCTTCCTTCTTTTTCAGCATTTTCACTTTCCTTCTCATGTTATCTGAATCGCTATTTATTCTTACAAAAGCTACAGTAAGACCAACTTGAAATTCAGTATTTATAGAGATATCCGGTTTTTTTTTTCGTAAACTGTTAATTCGATGTATTTCTTTTTATTCTTATCGGAACAGTGGTGGCCGGATAGTATCAGCCCCGACTTACGACTTACTTTGTGTATTTAATTTCATAACCACTGCTCTAAAAACGGTGAAGGAAGACATTGTGAGGTAACCGGCAGGTCCTAGAACCAAAAATACGAAAACGTGACTTCTATCAACCCCCATTATTATTATCTCCTTTATTTCAATGTAAACATAAATTATATTTTTAAATATTAGAATATAAAAACATTTAAAAATATAAAAAATTGTAGCCCACCGGTATCGGGAACAGGGTCCAAGCTACCGGTGGTCAGGGCTCCAGAGAGAGGAACCTCCTGACAATGCGAGCCGTGTCCAGAAGTACAGCTTTCTGAATCAAGCCCTCCATCCAGTTGCCAAACGAGAGCCTCCTCAGGTGTTATTATTATTATTTTAGTTGCCTTTGAAATATCTCGGGACCCTGGGGTCCCGGACCTTTGAAAGGCGTACTAGTCTAGAGGCCGAAGCCAACTTTACACAATTCTAAATGATGAGGAGGCACTAACCAACGATTATCCCTGTATGCACCATGCAAGTGCACTCAAAGACTACCCCCGGTTGATGCTGGACTAAACATGGAAACGAAATATACTGGGCTATGGGTTTGGGTGGCTATAGTGGATCGGTCACCTTGAACTATGGAAGGACTATGTCCCCTGCTTGACCAATGATAATTATAATATTCACAGATGAAATGGTAGGGGGTGACTTGCACACTCAATAATGGACCCCCGAAAACGGTCGCTAGCACATAATGTCGTAGCGACAAGGGGGCAACATGTCCTGAGGTGCTTATGAGGAGTGAAATACTTCCTTCCTCCGAGCACGTTTGCTCTTGCGAATCTCCACTCAAGCCAGCCAATAAAGGCAAGATTGAGGTGGGAGCTCTGTTCCTCGCCAGTGTTCACTCCAGCCGGCCAATAAAGGCAAGCCAGAGGTGAGGAACAAGTCTTCTCCCGGGAGATAAGGTCCGTGGGGTCGCTACTGCCCAACAGCTCGCCACATGCTGCCCTGCGGGTTCCTGTATCTATCTTGGTCTGGCTCCTCGCCCTAGACCTGATCCGGCAAAGTAAACTCTTCTGTCACATACCTAGAGTTAAGAGCGCGCAAGCCCCACCACGACGTCAACGTAGAGATACGGCGGTGGGGTTATTATTATTATTATTTATTTCTTTATTAAAGGTAAGTTTACAAAAATCTTGCTTGGGCCCGTGTGGTGGATTATGGCCGGCGTGGTGGGTTATGGCCGGCGTGGTGGATTATGACCCACTCGCTCTCACAAAGAGGAATCTTGGTCCCCAGCAGTGGGAACATTATAGGCTGATTATTCTTATCTGCAGCTATGTGCACATACTGACCTATAAAATAATAAAACAGACTCAAAACTATTACATAAGACCTCGATGTTCAAGACATATTAATTATTATGACAGATGAGTAGATAAAAGTGACGTGATGGGTCACCGCACCTTTGCTTCGCCTACTAAATCATAAACTTGCAAGTTGGAAATATACGCAATCGTCTATCTATAGGATATACATAGTTGCGTAGCTTGCCTCATAGAAATGAAATCCAATTTACTAATGGAAAATTATGATGAGAAATTGAATGACGAAATAATTTAAAAAAAAGCAAACCCCCAGAAGATGAATGTACACTACGAATGTAATTGACTCGTCTCTATGTCTTGGGCTTCCCAAAACTTGTCTTTAACAGAGAAAGGGAAATTGGTAATTTGAAAGGTAGTAATTTTTTATGAATGATTTAAAGAAGCTTTGTATCTTAATAATGAAAGGTTGTTATTACATATTTTGTAACGACTTCAATCAAATTGCAGTTTTGTGCAGCCCATTTGAAAGTTACAAATCCGTCACGCTTCATGCATTTAGTCAAATAACTAATTCTGAAGTTTTTTTGTTAAATAACCTTTTGTAAGTGTTTCTTTACTCCGGTAGTTCAGCAATAGAGCCTAGGTTAAGGATTTCTGCTGTAATTTACGGACTGCGCAGGTGTTGCAGTAAAAGTAACAGCTCGCAGGAACTGCGCCTTTGACCCATTCGTTCGTAAGAGAACACTCGTAACTTGCCTTACACCATAGAAATGTCGTAGGTCTCTGAATAGCCTTTTATTGAATTGAGTGAAAACTATCGTCTCAAAAGGCAAACTTTTGCTACCAACGTATTTATTAAGGTAATAAACGAAACTTGTTCTCTGGCGAAATTTGTGCTTCGGCCATGAACCGCCATGAACGATACTTTATCAGGGCATCGAGTTACGTACTATCTACAGTGTGCGAGCATTGTATTCAGCATTGAAGTAAAGCCAGTATTGCTTTATTGAACCAGTGCACCGCAAAAGCGGAAACGCGCCGGTGTTTGCGATCCGCGCCTACACGAACTTCCGTCTACGCTGTCCTGAACAAATAGAGCGGTACTATTGCAGCCCTGCGAATGGGCGTTTCATTGGCCGCGCTTACATGCAACCATTTATAAATTCAAATGAACACGCCGAAGTCCGCCGAGCACAATATACGCAAGTGTGGCGCGTATCAGGTCTCACCGGTCGATATTTGATTACTACTAACCCAATAAAAGCACGTGTTGGATTTCCGTTTTGTTGTTCCCAATTTAGAAACGACACCTTTCACGATACCTTTATGATTCTAATAAAATAAACACTTACTTTCTACATTATCTTCTACGTAATAAAACTTATTAATAGTTTGATTAAGTTTTAGTTGAATGGTTTGTATCAGAGAATCCATTATTAAAAACAAAAGTTTACATACCGATAGCTATATTTTTCAAAATGTGGAAGGAAAAACCTTATTGAAAGTAGATTCATTGACGTACTATCACCAGCAAGCTAATTCCCGTAATTAAAAACTTTCAAAATCTAGACGCAATCTCATCTCAGCGACAATCACTATCAAAAAGTCAATAATGCAGGCAAATTAGAATAATTTTTGACAGATTGAAATTGAGTTCAGACTGTGAACGTTCTTAAAATTACGAGAATTGCCGCTCTGATCCTAGTGAATTCATTTTGTTTATCTGATGTTGATTCAGCTTCGACAGTAGGTGATAAACGATGTCAAGTCATCTTAACTATTTATCCTTTTAAAGGATTCAGCTCGTCTCGTTGTTTTGCCTTATATTTATGTGTAGCCTTTTCCGAAGCGTGTCGGATGAACTAAGAGCAGTGTGAAAATATTTCTACCCGCACCTGTCGGCTCGCACGTTAACTACTCACGTATATAAATGCCCTCCAGTTACATTTTCTTTTTCTACATGCCTGTAACATTTTCTTTGTATTGTTCTTTTATTTTCCTTCGACTTACATATTCATTTACTTCGAAATAGAGCTCCTTTTACTTATACTAAGTATTAAGCTATAGTAAATCAACTTGGCTTAATCTACTTTTAGAAGCAGTGTTGGCCCAGTGGTAAGGGCCGCGACTGACGAGTTGGGTCGTAAGTTCGAATCCTAGTGTAAATTATTTTATCAACACTTCTCTCAAAACGGTGAAGGAAGACATCGTGAGGAAACCGGCATGTCCTAGAACCAAAAATTCGAAGACATGTGGCATATACCAACCCGCACTGGGCCTGCGTGGTGGATTACGGGCTACTCCCTCTCACCGAGAGGAGGCCTGTGTCCTAGCAGTGAGAACATTATATGCTGATGACTTAATCAACATTAGGATTATTACAAAACGTGTCCTGCACAATAAACACCGTTGTATAGCTTGTTAAAGATTATTAACTAGTAGTTAATACACCATGATTGCTCAACAGTTAAAGTGTTACGTGCCTGAAGGACGGCGGGTAATAATTTATCATTACTTGATGGATGGTGTTCTGAAGTCTCCGTGAGAATTATACACACTTGTACATTTGGGTAAAATATGATTCCGACTTGCAACTTTTATGATTTAGTAGGCACAGCAAAGGTGCGGTGACCTGCCACGTCGACGACGTGATAATGATAAATGTGGGCCTCAGCTAACCCCTATCAAAAATATTTTCCGATTCCGACCCTTCCCCGCTCGTGAATCTAAATAAAAAAGGATTTTATTGTTTTAGTAATAATACAAATCCGTTATATGATCCCAAAATTTTTCAGGAATTCTTTGAGCGGCGTCAGCGCTCGCTTACAATAATTAATAGCTTGTGCTTCGTCATATTTTTTAATATTTCTGTCTGGCTGATGATTTATTTGGCCGCTGTCAGTCGCGGGTCAGAGTGAAGCTTGCAAATCTTTTGGTCGGCGTGCCCTTATAATGGACATAAAACACGAGCTCCCGCTCAAGGGCTCGGCATTATTGGATATCGCTTACAAGGGTTCCCATGTTTGTCGGTGAGACAGGCGCCGTCGATCGCTCGTTTTATCCTCATGAAAGGCAGTTAAGTCACAAAGGCGGCCACTTACAAGTTCACTTTGCAAAAGGAGATCTACAAAAACTGTCGTCTTCCGTCGGCGAGTAAATAGCAGTGGTCCATTAGAGAAGGCGCGGGTGACGGCGCGCGCGCCTCCACAATAACGTGTTCCGTGTAAATCGAATCACGGGGAAGCGAGCCATTATGCAGATTTTCCATTAGAGAAAAACTCAAACAGTGGCTCCGTCCTTCAGTTACGTCATCCTGCGCGTTATCGTGACGAAGAGCATTCAATCCATCTTTCTGGGCGGCCTGTGGTAGCCGCTATCGATCCTGGTGCTAATATCGTTGAATATTTTATTTTCATTGTCTTCTGTGGTTTAAATGTGACTTAATCCCCAACATTTCTATCGTCTTTCACAACCGAAAACAGGGTTAGGAATAAGGACAAAGTTCAAAAGTATTTTAACCCCCTCGACAAATTAAACCATCTACGATTTTAATTTTACGGGTTGCTGGCTCACGTTTTGTGCCTGTCAACGTCACGTTTAACAGGCTGTGTGTATGTGTGTGTTGGTGACTGAAAGAGAAATAGACAAACGTGTTGTGAACAAGACAATCGATCAATGACAGGGCGTCAATTTGACACCTCAAACAGAGGCGAGGGTCGCGAGGTTTCTCGTTAAACATGCGTAGTCCGCTCATTTTAGTCGAATTTATCACGATAAGGCGACCCGAATTTGATGCGTCATCTTTATGTGATTTTTTAGAGCCTTATTTAATTGATTGGTTTATGTCTTTTATTTGAGGATGTCGAATTTTGATGCTAAAACTTTCGTTAGACTGTTGAGATGGATCGTTTAAGAGTTCATCATAATCATCAACCTACAGTCCACTCCTGGACCGTTTAGAGTAGCTAAATATATATTTTTCACTTAGCCTACACTGTCTCGTCATACATTTTCTAAAGCCACCTTGGTCCAACCCTTGCGGTACACGTCTAGGTCGTCTCGCCACCTGTTCAAATGATACATGTGTAATTCTCAATGGCCATGGAATATCAAAGAACCGATGTTCTAAAGCCTCCTTAGATATTTCGTCACCTAATCAAAGACAGCTGTAAATCATCAGAACCTTTCTCTTCGGGTATCGGTAGGGACAATGCAATATTCGCACAATAAACGACATTGTTTTTAATGCTTTTGTCATTAAATGGCTTGTTTTTGCGACAATTTCTAATAATGCTGTTCCATTTCACTGGAAATCGTCGAGATAACTTTCCTTTTTAATTCTTTCCTGTTTTTTGTTTGTATTCGTTGTTTTTTTACGTAATGTCTTGTTTTCTTAGCAACGAAAGCCGTCATGAGCAGAGATGGCTTAATTCAATTAATTATAATAAACTTTTATTTAGCTTCACTTGTTAGTGTATGTTAAGATGGATTCTTGCAAGATCTACTTTCGGACGACTTCCACAAAGACGCTGCTGAATAAATTTGGCCAAACGAAACCGGTCCTTGGAACAGTGCTACATCTAAATATCATTTATACATTGGGTTAAGATGGGAACACGAATCCCAAAATAAAGGTCAAAGCATCAAATCAGCAATTCAGTGTAAAGCGACAACTATATAACACAATCTCTTTGATAACTTGTACGAAAGAGCCTCTTGTTCGTCGACAACATGTAAATAAGTCCTCAGAAATATAAATTTTGTAGGCAGAACAGTTTTATGAAGCAACTCAGATTCATCCAGGTCATCTTCAACTAAAGAAAACTGCTTATAGGCTGTCAGCATATCTACTGCCTCTTTCAGAAAATTAATGTCTCCATTATGTCGTGCCAAAAACATTTGTTTGCCATAAAACGGTTAAGGTACAAAGTATTGACAAATAAACTGAGCTGCGTAGTGGATTTCCGGAGATAAAGGTTTAGTGGCGTCGCGGTCGGCAGTTAAAGTGATAGTTCGGAGAGCCGCACGGGCAATAAGTCAGTGTGAAGACGTGTGCGAAGGAAGAGGTCTTATGGTGTCTGCGCGGGCTATAACAGTAAATCTGGAGGAGGCTCGGATTTACGGACCGCAGTGCACTGGAGGCCACACTTAATTACCGCCCGCCGAGATTAGTTCCCTAGCGGTGGCGGCATATATGCCCCGCGAGCCCCACCTCCTGCCTCCCGACTACTTTTCACTATCATCCACTGTTTACCCCCGATCCTCAATGCTAGCTATTAACGCGGGCTTTAGTTTTTGTATGCGATAAAACGGTTCCATTTTCCGCCTCTCTGCAATACTACCCTTGATGCGTGATGCGTAAGTTAACAAAGATAAGTGTTCAATTCAAGGTTTTGATTTGTAAAAGAAAGTTATATGTACGCGTAAGTATCATCAGGAACGCTGTAATTAAGCAAATACATAACGATGAAAGATTTCTTACTTCGATCAAATATAATGTAATCTTCGCGCAAATCTTTTGTCACCGCCATATCTATTGCGCTGACACAAAATGTATTCGGCATCATTAATATCTCTCTTTATCTCGACCGCCTCTTAAATCAGCACGTCTTTCTCTAAACTGAAAATGTTAAATTATTTATTCCTGCTATACTTAAAAACGATCCTCCTGAATTTTATATCTGTTTATGTCGTTGCGTAAAACAGCACCCTAATCGCGTAACACACTTTCTATCACAATCTGAATCATTTTGAAGGATATTGATTATCGATTGCTTCATTTGTTCGGAAAAAATTGTTTGCGTAGCAACGGAAATAACGCAATGAATGTTGTTGAACTGTTGAAATTAAAGCCATTGTTACTGTTAGTGTGTTATGCACCCCGCAGTTTTCGAAATCCCTGCTGTGTAGTGCTAAGTCATATCGAAGGTTTTGTCTTGAGGAAAGACATTGTTTTGCTAACATTATCAGCTATTAACCCAAAACGTCTGGTAACCTTAGGTTATCGTAACGTTAAACAAATGATTTGAAAACGAACACAAGTAAATACGTTATTTAATTAGGTACTTTATACGATTGCAGGGAAGTTCCAATTGTAACATAGTATTTATAATAAATTACATCTCTGTTTGTGTAATCTGTATTTTAGTAAATTTTCCTATATTTATTCCCAATTCGAAGTATTGAACGCGTTAGTTGAAAACTCGAGGTAGGGCACGTAGCAATGGGACCCTGGTTCTCGGTCGTGGTCCAATCCAACGTCAGAAGTGACACCGACGAAAAAGTGCATCCCAAAGAAGAAAGAATGTGGTGAAGAGGAGAGAGGCTACACACCTTCTCTTTCAATCCACTGCAGGCGCACTGGGTACCGGAGGATGCGTTTTGACCGGCGGCTGGTGTGTTTGGATTAATGGTGCGATGGACCGGTTTAAGACGACGGTATTTTTCAGCAGAAATTGCAGCCGTAGGTTGACGGGACCGCAATATCTGCCGGCGTGGGTGAGGATGAATTTGCAAAACACTATCGCCCCCCGGCCAGAGAAAGTTGGAGGAACACTCGGGCGGGGGATTTCCAAAAGACTAAAAACACGTGTGCCATACAAATATTTCAACAACCAAGTTGTTACACATAGGCATAAAATCGTGCGATATGAGAAATTATTTGTTAAACGGTGGTATTTGTTACGATAACAATTTGTGTTGGTGTACATACATAGTTTTACTGATATCTGAGAGATCTCTAAACATCAACATCGTGATTGAGAGTGAGAGACGGCACATCATCAATAAGTCGCGCGGCGCCGGCGTACGCGCATGTGTACGCACTCCACTCTTGTCACATAATTTGTCATTCATCATTCAGTGGCTCATACTTAACGCGTGTCACGGGTTCACGACATGAACATACTAAGCCGTTTCGATATCTAATAAATAATTGATAAAGTAAAAATACTTTAAATACTTCAATAAATTGTTACCGCGGTAGTGTTTGTGGAATTTAGAGGGTTTGAATAAGTCAGCAGTTGTGTAGAAATTCAGTCGCGTACGAGAACCGGCAACAATGCGTGTAGTCTTGCGTTTGGTGCTCCTCGGGATAGCGTTTACTGTTGGAATGGTACTGATGGTCCACCTGTCGGATATCGATTCAAGACCATCGAGTCACCCACGAGGCAGACGTGGTCGAACGTCACGAGACGTAGCTGAGGAAATTAAACTAGATAGCATTACGGGACCAGACGACGAGGACACTGTAACCAAAAAACGGCATTATGTTATTCAGGTGTGAGTTATTGATTTCTAATTGACCGTCCAAAAGGCAATCGAGGTCTTTTGACGGAACACGTCATCATTAATTATGGGCTGTTTTCCCCAAGTTATTAAGTGTTTACGGAATAATAATGTTTTATCAGGCATTTCATACATACAGTTAATCGAGGGTGGCAAGATCATCGACGTGCAAACTGTTACCAGCACATGATTCTAGATGTAGAAATTTTTTGTCAGTTATCAAAAAAAAAATTGTGCTTTTTTATAGAAAATTGCAATATCCACGCGGTCAAAATGTATGGAACAGCATTTTTTTTAATAACTGAAAAAATTCAACACTGTGGCCTCAGGATCATGTACTGAATCCATGGTAACAGATTGCGCGTCGATGTCCCTGCCACCCTTTATACTTTCATTAAAAGTTAATATTCTAAAAATCCGCTCATTGTGTAAGTACGATTATTCCCGTTCAGCAGTAGAGGTCGAGAAGTGCCTTTCCCAATCATTTATTTTCTTAAATCTCACTATGCTCAATTTAAAGTGTAATTGGTTAAGTCTCTCAGTTTTTCCAAGTCACTGGGGACTCGAAGTTTCCCGGTACCTAATAATAATTAATGGCCCCGACGAAAGTCCGATATCCTTTCATTAGTGTCCCGTCTCCGCACGGAGCGGTCGAGATTAAAACTTGTTCAGAATAAGACCTTTGCGAGCACACTTTTTGAAAAGACCTCGTTCACGACACGCCTTTGAAATGTGCAATGTGCTTTATGAAAAAATATTTGTTCACATGATCTGGAAAACACTTTGAATTTGCTGCGGCTGCCGTGGTGGCGACCGTTTCATGCTTACGTTATATATAATCTTGCAAGTCTTGCAACTGAGATTTAAGAAACAGAAACGAAACGTAAACGAATAAAGCTGCGTTGATTTCTTTGATTTCGAATAAAAGTTAGTTTTTCGTGATGCAACCTCACCAAATGTCGAATGATGTTGTCGAAAAAAAACAGTCTCCATATATCATCATCTGCCTAACCTTTCCTCAACTATGTTGGGGTCGGCTTCCAGTCTTAAGCGGATGTAGCTGAATACCAGTGTCCATTAGTCCATAATATATGATAGCCTAATTGATGGCAAATAGAAGCGTCACCGAGCTGCTTATCCAATATCCATTATGTTTTGATAAAGTATCTGTTGACTACGACGAGCTGTTAACGATTAATTTATGTTAAACAAACTGTAATCCGAAATTAACAATGACTGTTCTTCCTCAGATGATGCTGCACGCATGGAACAACTACAAGCTGTACGCTTGGGGCAAGAACGAACTGAAGCCGATGTCGAAGCGAGCTCACTTGTCGAGCGTGTTCGGTGCGGGCGAGCTCGGAGCCACCATCGTCGATGGACTCGACACCCTCTACCTCATGGGACTCAACGATGAGTTCCGGGAGGGCCGGGACTGGGTCGCTGATCACTTACATATTAATGAAGTCGTAAGTCAAACAAAGCCTGTCACTTGCAAATACTTAGGAAGCCAGGCCCACTGAAGTATTCATGGAATTAGCAAAGATTTTAATTTACGTCACTTCGTCTGGAGTTGGGGACGTTGCATTGTTCTTGTTAGAATATTTATTAGGGATCTTGTGTTAGGTATGTGTAATAGGTAATTAGGGTGCCGAATAAAAGATTAGAATAACTACTGTATGATGCTAATATGGGTATCTAAATTCTCCTTAATGATAAGGCAGCAATTTTGATATAATACTTATTTTAATATTATAAATGCGAAAGTAACTCTGTCTGTTTGGTACCCATACCTGAACGTACGTGGATGAAATTTAGCACACGGATAGACCATGGCCAACATCCTAATTACGTACCACACTTTCAATCACAAACTGAATAGTTTTGAAGGATATTGCTAATCCATTGCTTCATACGTTCGAAAAAATTGTCTGCTCAACAACGTAAATAACGCAATGAATGCTGCTGAACTGTCAAAATGAAAGCTATTACCTTTTACTGATAGTGTGTTACGCAATTACCCCGCTGGGTACTTTAAATCCCGGTATTACGTTCCTGTGGTAATAAAAAGCTTAAATAGCATAGTAGCATAAGCGATGACTAATATACGCTTTACTCAACGAATTATAATGATTTCTTGGCGTTCATCATCTGCTTAGCCTTTTCCCAACTATTATATGTTGAGGTCGGCTTCCAGTCTAACCAGATGCAGCTGAGCACCAGTATTTTACATGGAGAGACTTGTCAATCTGTCCTCCACAACCCAGTTACCTACTGAGTTTATTATTATAAATATTTATAATTTTTTTTTTTTTTTTCTTCAAAGTAATGGAAATAACATTCAACGCCAATCCCGTTGCTCAAACAAAAAGAAATAACTAAAAGCCTTTCATCTTTGTTATTAATTAACTGGCTAGTTTCAGTCAAGTAGATCGAAATGCTAAATTAGCCGTAACGTCGGATAACGAGTCTATTAATGGAGTCCTCATGTGTGGCTAGTATGGGCAGACTCTTGCGCATGTCGAGATAACAAAGGCCAAGGGAGCTAGAAGATTGCCACATTTCATTTGTATGTAGGGCACTTCAAATATTTAGGTATCCGTGTCAATGAGGAAATTATTTGTATTTGATTAATTGGCAGTACTTATGTAGTCTAGAAAGATATGCAAAGTCGAGAGAGTGAATCACACGCGGTGGCGTTTATATTGAGTCAGGCTTGCCTTGCAGAAACATATTGATGTTTTGCAGTGTTGAAATTATACTTTAGTAAACAGTTTTCGATATGGGTATGTAGATGGTAGAAACAACATTTTACGGTGATGAGACCAAAAGTTATAATAACAAACTAGCTTCCGCCCTTGGCTTCGTCCGCGTGGTATGTCGATAAAAAGTAGTCTATGTCCTTGCCCAGGGTTCAAAGTATCCCCATACCAAATTTCATCAAAATCGGTCCAGCCGTTTCGGAGATTGGTTTTGTTTTTTTGTTATATACCGTATATACTTTCATATGCATTTAGTAAAAAGCTGTTAGTGACATTATAAAAAGACACTTAAATTGTATTTATTTGTATAGATAACAATCGTGTTTCCTACAGTCAGGGGTGCTACAGACTTGAGCAGGTCGAAATGATTCGGCACAGCCGTTCGGCAAAATAGTTTTTTTTAAATCCAAGAACCAGGTTAAAATAATAAATTACAATCAGCCAACAAGACTGTAAAAAAATCTCTAGTCTGGTTAAAAAATAAGTTAGATTAAAATTACTTATAAGTAATTTTAATCTAACTTATTTTTTTTACGTGATAATTATTGTAAAACTTAGAATAGTCCTGATTGTACATACTTTACACATGTCCGTTCCACTTTCTTAGAGAGTGAGAAATATCATTAAAAATATTTTGTCGCTCGCCATTGCCGAATCATGTCGACCCGAACAAGTAACTAGGGGGTCTACTCCGAAGTAGTAGTAGTCGGTCGGTTCCGATCCTACACTCCTGCACTCTTTCGAATATTGACTATGGTCCCGACCCACCTGAGCCGATCCGAACTTTTTTCGGATTTTTCAATAATATTCGGTTCGGCCATGTGTCGGTCCGATCCGAACATTCGCACTTTGCACTTCGGAGTAGGCCCCCAGTACTTATGCCTCACATGTAATTTTCGGGATTTATTTATAAACGATGATTAAAGTTCAAGTGACGTTCAAACTTCAAAAATGTATGGTTAAACAGTGTCTAATCACAACTTAACTTTAAACGTTTATGAATAAAGGGGTAAGAGTCGAAAGAATTTAACAATAAGTTAGTATTAGCTTTGACAATCACCTATTGTTTAATAAATCTAATGCCTGATGCTGAGAACACACGACACGGTGGCATGGACAATCGATTTGTGCAAGAACAAAATAATTATTAAGTATTATAGAATACTTAATAATTATTAAGTATTATAGAATAGTTAGTAATTATTTTGTTCTTGCAAAATTTCGGCTCTCAATTAATTGAACAACACAACAACAGTCTATTAAAACTTGACTGTTAGTCAGTGGCGAAAATAACTTCCGTTTGACAACCAAACTTTCCCTTAAAACGAACTTAACGACACTCATGGGCATTTGTGATCGAACCCCAATCAGGAAAGTTATAATAAGACAGATTGTAATATAAATTTGTTTTTTTTTTTGCCAGGATTCCGACCTGTCAGTATTCGAGACGACAATCCGGTTCGTTGGAGGACTTCTGTCATGTTACGCGTTGACCGGAGACAGTATGTTCAGAGACAAGGCTGTGGAGGTTGCTGATGCGTTGCTGCCAGCCTTCGACACACCTACTGGACTGCCGTATGCACTCATCAACCCGTCCACTAAGGTAATGAAGAAAGCAGATCAAGATTCTTCTTTTTTTGATTAGCCATTACTGTCCCAGTGCTGAAAAAAGCTACTCAGTCTCGACCTCTCTATGTCCAGCTACAGTTTTGACGACGATATATTCAAAATGAGCGAAACCTGCAAAGAAACGGGATTTGTATAATAATCCCTTAATAAAGTTTCACATGTAGGGGATATAAATTAGCTACTGCCTCGTCAATTTCTTTTAAAAGTCGCGTTTGTTCATTGCGCTAACATCTGGACCAACGCAAAATAACCAAGCCTTATTCGGGATAAGTGCAAACATCCCGCGCCTCGGCCTCATTGTCGGTCATTTGTCATGTCAAATTAATTTATTATTGTGCATTATTCAAACTCGTTATTAAAACCCAACACGTTCTTAAATAACTAGCAATTAAAGAGACCTTTATCGGTCATTAGACACATTTATGATGAATAGTGTCGTAGAATCTTAATAGCGATCCAAACTGACACACTTAACGCGTGGAATAAATGTCTATAAGATAATTATCGTAGGGACGGCCGTCCTTCGTGGAACCGGCTAATTTATGGATTATTATATTCATATTTTGCCAACCCACAGTCACATTTAACAGAGATTGACTACGATAATGTGATTAAATTTCCACGCGGCTAGATTTCGCCCGAAAGATTCCGCGTGGCGCTTTTGAACAGCCAAAATGTGTCCAAAAAGTTTGGTATAACAAATTTAGAAGATGGCAGTAATATAAGGAACTTGTATACTCGATGTCTCCTAAGGAAACTGCTTGATTATCGAGCAATTTATTAAATTAATCAAACATTCAATATCCGTGGCACGGTGACGTTAAAACAGGATGGTTAGAATAAATTCAATATCCTGAAAACGTAGTTTGAAAGTTCCGCTTATTAGCCGGTGTTGTGATAAATTATTTATGCTTTCAAGAAATGTCTGAATATGCATAAATGTGGAACAAAAAACGTTAGTTTAATATTACTATATGTAATATTAAACTAACGTTTTTTGTTCCACATATCCAGCTAATTAAAAAAATATAAATATAAATGTGAAGTAGATTCGACACAAAGCTAAATCCAATAGTATTTCGACACGCGATATTATCTTTCATGTTTATATGATATTAAAAATATAAACAAGTAGCGCATATTCTTTTATGTATGGCTATGGACTTTCTAATATTGCATTTTTTATCTCAAACGACAGTAATTATTTATGTATAAAATGCACTCTGTGTAATGTTTTTTTTGTATTTTAAGAGCCAAATATTATGCTCACCATAAAAATCAGCCTATACAGCAATCAGAAAGGTGTGGTCAAATATAAGGGGGTGGTACAGCTACAGACCATCAAACTAAACAAATAATCAACCGTCCCATACATTTGAGTCAAGTAGGTATTGAAGTTTTGTATGGGGCAGTTAATATTTTTTTCGCGATTACGATGTTGGTAGCAGGGAGACAGTTCAGTCCAGTTGTTCAGTTTGATAGTCTGTACCACAAATTAACCTTAAATATGACCACTCCTTTCTGATACACGCTGTCTATGATACAGGGTGTTTTTTTTTTGCTATCCATATATTTAATCTCTAAACCAACCTTTTAACGATTTCCATAATGACATAATTATTATGCACCCTTCTACAACCGCAAATTCTATTCTATCCTCATTATAATTGTCGGTACATTTCGCAGGCAAGTCGTCAGTACCACTGGGCGGGACCGAACAGCATCCTCTCCGAACTGGGGACTCTCCATCTAGAGTTCACGTACCTCAGTGACGTCACGGGTCGTGATAGTAAGCACATTTGTCATACTCCAATATTATTAACAGCCATTCATCATTCGCTCTTCAAGCGGCCGACGCGCGACGCTCTTTGCGCTTTAGTCTTTTCTTTTGTTCATGATATTTTAAAAAGATACTCTGGAGCGTGGTCGTGATTTTGAAACCGATAATATGTACTTGAGGTACTTAGTTAGGGATTATTGTGGTTTGTATTCAGAATTTATGTACCCTATAGTGTCCTCGCACCGAGTACTGTGTCGTTAGGAGAACGTATCCGCTGCGCACACGTGAAATTATTTTGTATAAAAGCGCGTCTACACACTTGAGCAGCGTCTACGTAACGCTAGAGTCGCGTCTAAGCAAGATTCGGAGATAAACTTCAAGCATTTTTACAGCAAAAACTTCTTTAGGCGCATTTTGCGCTCTTTCTGAACTGAACGAAACTGAACCGTCACGCTTGGGACGGTGACGCTGGATCGCGTATACTCGGCTCCAGCCGTAAGTTTTCACTTCTACTGCGTGGTCATACGCACACACCCTCTGTTTTTCATCTTCGAGCTTCATCTTCTGATTTCACTCTCATAAAATTATAACGATTTTTCTTTCTAGTCTACAGACAGAAGGTGAGCCGTATCCGTGAGGCGTTGAACAACATCGACAAGCCAGGCGATCTGTACCCGAACTTCATCAACCCGCGCACCGGACAGTGGGGGCAAAGTGAGTTCTTTGCTTTATTTTTAGATACTAGTTATTTGCGTGACCTTTGTCTTTAAATGTTCAAAGTCTAAGCATTTATTTCAAGTAGACAATTTAAATTCAGTTTCAAACGTCCACTTTTTCAAGAAAATAGAATTGATTTGTTGCCCCCTCCAAAAGATAGTTTCTTATGGAGATGAATGGGAAGGAACTCCATAGTTACTCTTTTAAAATGTTTTATGTAAGTATGTGAAGTTGAGTTGTAGGTCGTAGGTTCGAACCCAGACAGGCGCATTACTTTGTGTAAATTATTTCATCTCCACTGTTCTCAAAACGGTTAAGAAAAACATCGTGAGGAAACTGACATGTTCTAGAATCATATTAGAAATAATTCGAAGATATGTGACATCTACCAACCCGCACTGAGCCCGCGTGCTGGATTACAGCCCAATCTCACCGAGAGGAGACCTGTATCCCAGCAGTGGGAACATTATAGGCTGATTATGTACGTATGTATGTGAAGACGATGGTCATTAGCTAAGTTTAATAATAATTTCTCTTACAATTTTCGGCTAATTCGGTTCGGCTGTTATTGAGATTGAGTAACAGGCATGGTTGAGTAACAAACTCCAAACTATTAACATTCTAAATTGCCTGTTACTCAATCATTTCATTGATCATACTTTTGAGTTATTGAACGTTAAATTAAACGTTACTTGTAACTGTTTTTAGTAGGTAAGTAAGGCGTTGTTCATACTGCCTCTAGCCATGCGACGGGACTCCGGGACGTAGGCCCTCTTAAACCACAAATCACTAAACACAATTAACGCTCTGGCTCTGTCATCTTCATAACATTGACAGAAACTGAACTATGTTTTAAATACTTTTAGCGCAAAACGCATTTAGTTATTTGTGGTGCAAGCGGGCGGGCCTTAGACTGGCCTGAGTAATAATAATAATCTTTATTTATATTTAAAAAAAAACAGATTGTAGTACATGTAACAGTTTTCATAAAGAGGGTACAATTAAATATTTGGCAATCAAGTGGGTGACGTGCTGGTCTCCTTGCTAGGCTATGAAATAGCCTGTATTAAGGAGTATCAGTGCTGATCCCCTCTAGTGAAAAACACTCCCGCGGTTCGCGTCGCTACCTGCTCGGTATTACGCGAATATAATGCGCGGCCCGCGTTTAATAATCGTATATCAATCATAATCACCAGTAGCCGGAGCAGTGTGAACTACATCTTAGTGTAAGCTAACACGCGTCTTTTACAAACAAACAAACTGAGCTACTTACTTGCATACAACACTAAAAACGTTCGCGGGCAGTATAAGAGCCGCTTAATTCTAGCATGAATTGCTGGCTCGGTGGACAAAGCCAATTGTTATCTCATCGTCACAATTAAGAGTACCTACTATACCGGTTTGACGGTTTCAATTGACAAAGTTTAACAAAAAACACGCGTTAATGATCAGTTCACTTGTTGTAACTAGGACGATATCGTTATCCTCAAACTGTAAACAAGTTTGCAGAAATGGAAGTGAAGCAGGATAATTTGTACATAAATATTATAAACTAGCTGACGCGGCGAACGTCGCGTCGTACCGCCATTTTTTTTTCTTTTAATTTTCTTCTATAAAAACCTTATCCTGACAATAACAAACACAACAAAGAAAAGAATGATCCAATTTGGTGCCGTCGATCGGAAGTTGTGCTCAAAATAAGACCGTGTTGTTCTTCTAAACTACCTTCGCAACCGATTTTGATATCTAAGGTTTTCACCAGCATACTACTATCCTACTAATATTATAAATGCGAAAGTTTGTATGGATGGATGGATGGATGGATGGATGGATGTTTGTTTGTTACACTTTCACGCAAAAACTACTGAACGGATTTGGATGAAATTGTGTACACAGGTAGTTTATAACCAGGATTAACATAGGATACTTTTTATCCCAATATTCCCACGGGATCGGAACTTTGCGGGTGAAACCGCGGGGCGCTGCTAGCTTACAGAATATATTTAACATCACGCCTTTAATCCCCGAAGGGTTAGGGCAGGGGTGTATAACACACCAACATTTCGGCAGTTATGTTCATGTCCCATGTAGAGGGCGAGCCTATTGCCAGTAACCGGGTACAAATCCAGAATGTAATAATACTGTCCGACCCAGGAATCTAATCCAGGCCCTCATGGTCAGCGGTAGTGCTTGCGACCACTACTAGAACAACGATTAATATTGAACTTACATATAATAAAGAAATATCAAGTCAAGTCGCAAAAACTGTGCGAAGCAGGGACGGGTCGCTAGTACGAAATAAAGCAGCACCTTAATTGCGTAACACACGATCAATCGGAATCAGAATCATTTTGAAGCAAATTACTAATCTATTGCTTCATAAGTTCGAAAAATTGGTCTACTCAACACGTAAATAACGCAATGAATGTTGTTGAACTGTCAAAATGAAACCGACTCCGATTGATCGTGTGTTACGCAATTAGGGTGCTTGTCATTCAATCATGAAATAAACCGGGAATTAAAACGCAACGTGCAGGAAATGTTTTAATAGCTCCAATGCAGTATTCCTTGCTGTATTATACAGCTGTAACGCCGATGACGTCACTCAAATGCCGCAATGAACACGGAACTTTGCGTATTTTCCATCAGATCTAGAATAGATCGTCACTTTGAGGACCACTTAAATGTAAGGTGGACGGCGCTGATAGAATTTGGCTGGCCATAATTTAATTTGTCCTCTTTTCCCGTTGGTGAAACCAATTGATTCGATTAGACCAATTTTATTGATGTAATCGATCAACTGTTCATGTGTACGCTATCAGAATAGTATCAAGGTCGGATACATTTTACAAGATCCATTGGTTCGTGAACTGGCCTCAATACAGCAGACCCTTTGCCCTTTATGTGGACATTTGTATGAATCTAAAATTATGTACTTGCAGAAAATACAGGTGTTACCAGTTGTAAAAGTTTAGGTTTAGTTACAGTTCATAAACTCGAAACTATTTATTTTAACCAAACCAATTACAGGCACTTTTGAATTGTCAAGGGTCGGTCAGGCAAAAAGATGAAGCTAGTTGCATATTTAGCCCGTTTAGGGTATGCAAAGGAATTTTACGTTAATATAAATTTTAAGTTCAATAAATATACACACACTACAAAACTATTAGGTACTTACCTCATTTTTTTTTTGTGTTGCATACATTCTTGTAATGTATAAAAACGTATGGATCGTACACCGCTAGACGGAGGTTAAAGCCATAGAAATGAAGTTGAAACAAACAACAACAAACAAGTATTTAAAACTTTTAGTTGGTTATACTTAGAGTTGGTCGTTTCTTTTCGTAGTACAAGTACTACGCGGCCGATAATCCATTGAATTAATTAATAGATGTAACAAGGCTATTTAAAAACAGTTTTGTTGAACACATTTACATTTGAATACCATTCGTTTCATAACGACTCATTGGTGTAGTTCCAAGTAGTTGCACGCGCGACTGTTGAGTATGGGGTTCGATCATTGGATACGGCAATGTTATTGGATTTTATTTTTCTTTAGAAATTTTTGAGTAGCCCGGCTCCTAATTTGTGCGCAGTTAATGCCATAATGTGTCCTCTATTACATGGTGAAATATGGCTGTAATCACACACTTTCCTATACGGGAAATACAGGAGTGATGTGGTAATTATGTGACCGTTAGATGGCTTATCCCAAAGCTGTGGTTCTTTCTAAAATTCCCAAGAATATTATGTCTGAAAAAAACCCTCGTTTATATTTAGTTTGATGAAATGATAACGTACACGAGTCTGTAAGGATCGGTCGCAGCAGTTGCCGTTCTGTAGTTTCTGCCTACCCCGTGGGAAAAAGGCCTCTCGAAGAGAGGAGGCCTGTGTCCCAGCAGTGGGAACATTATGGGCTGATTATGATGTAGGAATGTATTCATAAAATGATAAATGTTTATTTCTCCCGTTTCTCAGGACACATGTCTTTGGGCGCTCTGGGCGACTCTTTCTACGAGTACCTTCTGAAGGCGTGGATTGCGTCTGGCGGGACCGACGAGCAGGCTCGCATCATGTTCGACACGGCGATGCAGGCTGCACTGGACAAAATGTTGCGCGTCTCTCCTTCGGGACTCGCTTATCTCGCTGAACTTAAATACGGGAGAATTATTGAAGAGAAGATGGACCATCTGTCTTGTTTTGCTGGTGAGTAAATGTTTTGCTGATGATTCTACTGCCCATCAAGCTAGGTGGAGTGACGATCTTCGCAGGGTGGCTAGTAGCAGCTGGATGAGAGTTGCCGAAAATTGAGTTGAATTTCGTGCAATTGGAAAGGCCTATGTCCATCAGTGGACTGCTGTAGGCGGAATATGAAGATGATGTATTGCTCATTATATTGCTTACGCGGAATAGAAATGATTGCTTCTTCAAAAAGAATGAAGAAGTCTTTTTTTTTTTTTCAATTTTCAAATTTTGTTATTAATTAATGTGTAGATATCTTCATAAATAAAGTATCAAGAAAAACACAACACACAATTATAGGCTGAATATTATTACCCAAACAGTTGCCGTAGATGGCCTTTAGTATTTGGCCCACGCCGTGTTCGGGCCCTCTGCTGGTATTTAGATCAGGGACATAGTATTTGCAGACATACTACGTGTTTTATAGTGACATACTGATGCCGTACCGCCCAATGAGATCGGACATTTGTACTATGACATTCGACGGTGTACCAACATGCAGTAGCACTGGTATTTGGACAACCTGAACTATCCTAAGGCCCGTTGTACACCCACGTTTATTTTGTCGTGAAAAATTACGGTTTATTCGCCGTGTGTAGGCACGGTCGTCAGTGTCGTCTGGATCACTATGGAAGCTGTTTGCTTTGTACACCGTACCGTGTACAAAGGGCCTATTGCTAGGCTAAGGTCTCCTTATGTGTTGCACGTAATACTTGCCGCAAATACACCAGCCTTAAAACCAAGTTCCCCCTCATACGTTGTACCCAATAATCATTATAAGTACTATTCTTCACCTAGCTTCTTACCAACTACGTATTAGGCTGTATAAGCATCGGATAGACTTATCCGAATGCAGCTGAATAAACAAATGAGTTTCACATGGTGCGACTATAATATGTAGCGCTGTTACTAATATATACCATGAATAAAATCAATACTCAATGTTTCCAGGCGGTATGTTCGCGCTAGCATCGACCACCCTAGACAACTCGATGTCGGAGCGATACATGGACGTGGCGCACAAACTGACCAACACCTGCCACGAGAGTTACGCGCGGTCCGACACCAAGCTTGGACCCGAGGCCTTCAGGTATTGGATTCATTACATAACATAACATCACGCTCGTAATACCCGAAGGGATAGGCAGTAGAAGAGGATAGTACACCCACATTGTGCTAGTTATGTTTAAGTCCCATGTGGTAGGGGGCGAGCCTATTGCCATTGACCGGGCACGAATCCAGACACCGGGCTGCTATAGATAAATTCCTCATGGAAACACCCAATAACACTTGGCCCGACCCGGAAATCGAACCCAGGACCTCATGCTTAGCAGTAGGTAGCGCTATAACCTTTAGGTATTGTAGTCATAAGTAATTCGAAGTGGTGGTTCCATTTTCTTTAACGTTATTGAGACAGACCTTGACTTGTACAGATGCCTACAGATTTTCTCGAATGTGGACTAACGTTATTGTCGCTCGATATGCTGTGTCATGACGATTAATCAGATCTGGCACCTTCTTACAGATTTCCTCTATTTTATCGATGGTCACAGTCGCCTCTTAACGATCAGTAAGTATCAATGTTAAAAACGGGGCATGTAGCATCACTTGTGATTTATTGATTGACAAAAACGATCCAGGGCAGCGGTCGACAAAAGATACGATGTCGGTCATCTGCTGCTTACACATTTAATTGATTTGGTTTGATCACTAGTATCGGTCGATCGTCAAAAATCGAGCAAATCTGTAGGCACCATAGGACACCCCTGGGTGACAGTTGACAGTACACCCGTAGTCAAATTATTTGATTATTTTTGAAAATGCATCATCCTGTTTACATTTCATTCCATAAGTAATTAGCATCGACGGGATGCCTGACCCGCGCCCTCGTCACTTTTGTAAATCTAAGGACTGATTTTTCAATCATCTGATAAATTTATTCGAGGAATAATTTTGAAATTTTGCCAGTTATTTCATACAAAAACTGTCGAAACGTTAATTTTGTTCGAATAAAAGTTATCTGGCGATGGAAAAGTCAGCCCTTAGTTATTATTTACTAACTCACAATGTTTTATAAACTATGTGTTAACGATAAATTAATAATAATTATTACGTTAGTATTAAGAATAAGCACCAAACTCGGGATACAAAATAATATTGGTATGTGAAACAGTACATAGGTATATAGTTTAGTTTGTTATAATGCTTAAGAAAAAACGTGAAGTAGTTAACATACCATAAATAATTCCAACGCGATTGCGCAAACTAATAAAATAATACTGAAGAATGCATTACGTATTACTCTCCCGGAAAATTGAAACTGATGAATATTTATATATGACTACTAAAGAATATACTTACATACAGTCACGCCTTCTTCTAATTGCGGTAGGCAAGAACTACAGAACACCAACTGCTAGATCATTACATACTCCATTTGCTTCATTTATGTTAGTCATACTAAGAAATATTTTATAATAAATTTCCTGTTCATTCTTGCAAATATATATTTAGACACTAGCGGATCCGGCAGACGTCGTCCTGCCCGACCGGGTCCAATTGTGTTTTCAAACCATCCAGGAACCCATTGAAATATACACACAAAATTTCATCCAAATCGGCCCAGCCGTTTAGGAGTTAGATGACAAACACACGTACAGAAGAATTTATATATACATTTCCTTAGCAGATTGAATACGTATTGTTTAATAACATACACGCAATAGCCTTCACTTTATCCTCAAAGGAAAAACGACGCATTTTTTTTCTACAAGACTAATCTATATCCGTGACAAGAACACTTTTCCTGTTTGTCTGTGTGACCGCTTAGTTCTTTTAAATTGCTGTTTTCATAATTATTTAGAGCCTTTGCTCCGGAAAGGATATTAATGTATTAAGTACCCTTGTAATACATTAATATTTATTTCAGACTAGCTGACCCGGCAAACGTTGTTTTGCCATATAAATTATTTCTAGCTGCCCGGCGCTACTTCGTTCGCGTAGTGTCCTACCCCTGCCCTACTCCTACCCTACTCCTACACTACTCCTACCCTACTCCTACACTACTCCTACCCTACTCCTACCCTACTCCTAACCTACTCCTACCCAGAAACCATCCAGGAGCCCGTTGAAATATACACACAAACTTTCATCCAAATCGGCCCAGCCGTTCTCAAGTTTTAGCGAGACAAATGAACAGCAATTGATTTTTATATAGATGTAGTACGCAAAATACGCGCATCGTCGTGGAGTTGCGGACACCAGCCCGTATTACCTATTACCTATAGATGTATATATCGACATTACACCCTTTGTGAAGTAGGGGAGGATCCTAGTTGATATATGTAATAATAACGCGACTTCGTCCGCGTGAAAGTTTTTGTTCCCCTGTCCCACCCCGTCTCATCGCATCGCATCGCCAGCCCGCGCTATTACTTCGTTTTCGCTTACCGTTCTTTCTGACTTTTTTCTTTTTGCTCAGCTCCTAAGGGTCGTAGTGTGACGTATAGCCTATAAACTTCCTCAAGAATTGGGCTAACAAATGCAAAAATATTTTTTCAAATCTGACTAGTACTTCCAGAGATTAGCGCGTTCAAAAAAAAAACTTCAGCTTTATTATTAGTTTAGATATACTTTATTGTACACCATAAGGGCCACAACTAAAGCCGCCTTGCTATTTTTTCACTTGTCCGTAAATCATTAGAATAAATAATTTGTCCTTTTCAGATTCTCCGGCGCGGTAGAGGCGCGGGCACAGAAGAGCAACGAGAAGGTGTTCCTACTGCGACCTGAGACGTTCGAGAGCTACTTCATAATGTGGAGACTTACCAAGCAGCAGCGGTACCGCGACTGGGGATGGGAAGGCGTTCAGGTATGTACCAACTGCAGCTTTATTTACAGAAATATTCTTCTTTTACGAGAATCGGGTAACGTTTGTAGAGCTATAACTAAGATGAAATAGACACGCAGAGCAAAATTTATTTTTTCTTGGTATACAATAATATATTGTATTACAAGAAAAAAAAAATTACTCAAAGCACCGTACTTCAATGAGTAGATTAGTCATCTGATCAAACTCTTTTAATTCTGTTACAGGCGTTAGAGAAACATTGTCGCGTGGAAGGCGGATACACAGGACTGGTGAACGTGTACCATCAGAACCCGCAAGGTGATGACGTACAGCAGAGCTTCTTCCTTGCTGAGACACTTAAGGTATGCCTTCACCATAAGATAAGATTAAAGGGGGCCATCTGTGAGGGTCGAGTGTGGTCAAAACAGACCAGTCTTCAAGAAAAAACAAACTTCAGTAATTCCTTCAATGTAGCCCGGGGAAATTCAAAACTTGTTAAACAAGACTATTTTTTTTTGTCAGTATGCAATGTAAAATAGCGCTGCAATTTACAAAATGCGTAAAAAGAAATGAATTTCACGGACTACATTGTCAGATAAGTTAGAGTTGATATTTAGAGTAGGGAGGCCTTTGCCCAGCAGTGGGACATTAACGGCTAATAGTGACATTAGCGGCTTTTTTTTTTTTGCTTAACTGGGCCTTTTTGGTGCAGCCGTGAGGCACACTTTCCTGCGATTTTCTTAAATCGGTCTTTATACTTTCTATTTGTTTTTTATTAGTTGTTATCTGATGTATGTATCTGGTGTATTGTGTGTCTTTTAGTCTGTGCTAAATTAATGTATGTTCTTTCTTTTCTTCTTTTTCTTTAATAAAAAAATTTTGATTATTAAGTTTAGCTGAAAGTCGAAAATCGATTATTCGAATATGAAGTGTCTGTAGACGACAAGACTAAGAAACACATTCAACCAACAGATATCAACTGTGTTGAAATGCTGAACCTATTTTTTATACAGAAATGTCCATCATCCTTTTACAACTATATAAACTAGAATGACCTAGTAAAATATAAAATGAAACGTTTCTATAAATACTCCTCCACAGCCAAATATTTCCTGGGTCAGTAATTTAGTTCCAGTCCATCAATTGTCCTGACCCTAATAAAGTTTCTGGGCCATTCCACTGTCCTCTATAGCACATAATACGTTGTACGAACGTACAATACAATTATATAAATACAGAGCAGATGTGACAAACTAATAGTAGCAGTAATATTGAAAAAAAAAACAAAGCATTTTTTTTTTTTTTTCAATTAAACCATTTACAGATACTTTTGACTTGTCAAAGGAGTCGCTCATTCAAAAGATGAGGCTTGTTGCCCATTCCAAAGCGTAGTAGGTTCCTATGGAGAAGAACGGGCAAGAAACTATGAACACTCTTAACTACTCGTATATTGTTACAAAATATCAGTTACGTCATTAAACTAGACTGCACACTTCAAACACTAACCTACTCACTCTTTCATTCCAGTACCTCTACCTGCTATTCGCCGACGACTCATTCCTGCCGCTAGACGAGTGGGTATTCAATACGGAAGCACATCCCTTACCAATCAAAGGAAAGAACCCGCTGTACCGCGAGCATCCGAAGTTACCAGTACCGCTTGAAGCCATCGAGGAAAATAACAGAATATAGGTGACGGACTCGCAAGTACTTTGATTTCAAAATGTTTCATTTCGTTAGACCTGCAGTCGTCAGACTCTAACAATTTGATCTGACAGTTGCCGTTATTTCGTAGTATTAAGAGCGGTTTTTGAATATCAAGGGTTACCATGAAATGCGGTTGACGTGCTAGATAACTTTAGTTGCGGATTTTGTTTCGATTTAAGTTGAAAGTGCAGTTGTAACGTCATTCGCAAATATTTGTCAGATTTAAACGGCATTGATACAAACGCATGTCGCTACAAGACGTCCACAGCATTCCACCTAGTTGACCGATATGGTCGGCTAGTTACGGCATTTAAAGTGCATATTATTATTATGTAGAAAACAAATCAACTTTCAATTTTTATTCGGTCATTTTTCGCAATTGAACCTTTAATGCTCGTCTTCAACTGTACCGTGGCTCACAAAAATCGCGTTTGTTGTTAAAACGCGATATTATTTGGTATCGTGGTTTTATTGATTGGCTTCTTAGCCACCAAACTTGTAAAGAAAGATACAGTAGGAATGTTGAGTCACAAGTTTTGATAGCATAATATGCGGGTTACTGTAGTGATGGGATTATAAACAAATCATTTCTGATGACTAAACGGTTATATCCACCTTCTATTATTTGAAGATGTAGTTTGGTTTTGACACCTATTCTCAAAGGCCTTCCCAATAAACATAGTCTTTGACACAGATTTTGTAAACTCCCTATAATAATCTGCAAAAAGGTAACTTTCTTGTTTATTTTCGGGGAACCACCGTGGACAGGATGTTTTTACTCCTGTTAAGAAATCTATAAACTATCCCTTTTTACTCGTATCGTCACATAACTCTTAATATAACCCTTATATCTAAATTATTTGTTAAACGACTACACGCTCGTATGGTATACTACGTATATTCGTCTCAGATTTTTGGTACGTAGGTAGTAATAAAATAATATTAAGGCGTAGTTGATTCATTCAAATTCTTCAAATGCGCATGTAACATTAATACGCGGCTGTACACATTTTGGGAGCCAACCTTAGGTGTTATTTGGGTGAAATTAACCTACTAAAGTTATCCATATCGATAATTAGCATTTAAATAACTAATTTGCAAGTTATAAAACAATTACTCCCATGATTGCAAGGATTCGCCGCGACCAGTACTACGCTATACAAAGTAGGGTGATGTTGCTCAAGTCAATTAGTGAGGATGTCGACACATTCGTAGTGTAAATATAACGGTATGATATAACCCGCAGTTCAAATGTCCGTGATCTCAATCGTCAGGAAAAACTTAGACATACAACACTATTGTCTATACTTGGAAACATTCGAGAAATAATGACTTTTCTCATATCAAATTCTGATTTCTCACACGCTGTGTCGCATTTGTGTGTAAAGTTCAGACTATTCGAATGACTACGTTCTCCTTAATTCTAAAATATATGTATATTATGATGAATGTTGTTTATTAATTTATTAGCTATGAATACTCAGTTTATAGTAAATTCATGTATAGGTCAAATGTTACACTAATTAACCAAAATTTAATTTTAATTATTGAAATATTGTCTTCAATATTGTTCGATTGAGATTAGATATTGATATCAAATGTATTATGAATACCTAAAGATCTGATTGTAGATGGAAGGGCTCAGTAATAACGACCAATGTTAACTTATTGCGGGCATTAATATGTAATATGCACAAACTTATCTATTGGTTAAACTTAGCGGTCGTGGCCTCAAGGACTTCGTGCTACTTAGATTTTATTGTTATTCTAATATTTTTTATTTCTTCTGTTTTGTGGACAATTTTTTCAGTTTTCCTTTCCGTAGTTATGATGATCAGACTAAGTCCAACTCCAAAACTACTCATTGTTATTATGCTTATACATTTCAAAACAAATTTCATTCTTAATTATTTATCTGACTTTCCCTTCTTCTATATAAAAACTGTTTCAATGAGTGTTTTGGGAATTGAACTAGTCTTGGCGTACTTGTATGATGCAGTTAAGGTCAGCCAACCTAAAATTAGGTGAAGTGAGCTTGACAGAAGCTGTCATTCCAGCTGATGCTAGGGATTGTCACTATTGACAGCTCACTTCACCAAAGTTTTCACGGAAAGATAATTACAGAATAGACTAACTGATCTACATAGGCTTAGATTTTGTCTGAGATGACCTCGAAGCCGCGGCCGCACACTTTCTATATACTATGCTTAACTAATGTTATCGTTGTCAAGGATCACTCGACGCCCGGAACGTGCGAACTATGTTATATACGCCAGCAGCTATCGCACTCCATCTTAAAATATTTTACAAACATAAACGCACGTCACGGGTGATTTTTAACTAGATATATCTATTGATATGTAATTTAACTGATATCTTATATAGGAAAATATTTTTTATTTATTGAAACTTATTATTTACTTTTCTATCTTTGATAATGAAAGTTTGATTTGTGTCGGATCTCGTATTTAGAAAAACATGAAATATATTTTCTATACTTATCCTTTTTTAAACTTTATCATAATAATTCGGTTTGTAGCAAACTAACATATCTGCGAATTAAATTTTAGTATGTAAAACATAATGAAGTAAAGGCATGAAAGGCACATATATAATATTTCGCATGACCGGCCTAGATATTTATTTGTTCAGTTCAAACTTTGGAGTGATTTAGTTTATATTATTTTTAAATCATTTTATGGCTGATGGTTCCATCGCCAGATAACTTTTATTCGAGGAATAAAATTGACGTTTGACAGTTTTTGTATGAAATAGCTGTCAAAATTTCAAAATTATTCTTTGGTCAAAGTTATCAGATGATTGAAATATCAGCCCTTAGAAGCATTGTATGTACAGCTGAATAAGCTGATCTAAGTGAATAGATAAACAATAATATACATTGACATCTGTTTCAATGTTGAACACAAACAAGTCTTCAATGGAATCCTAATTATGTTTATCTATTCATTTTTACAAATAAAAGCGTCTTGCTTTGTCATTTGTGATTTAATATACTTACAAGTTACATAATATATTTTATTATAGTTTTCTGCACCTGTTAATAAAGCATTAAAATAAATAATACTTCTTTGTAATTATTTTGTTGATTAAATTTTGTTCATTCTAAAGAAATCCAAAAGCGAACTCTCCACTTAAAATTGGATCACTCACTGATATTAGACGAGGTAGTTTGAATAACTGTAAATTGTGTATATATTAGTCATAGACGATAAAATATTTTAGTTTTAGGTTCCTGTGTGTAGATTAACATTGTTATTTTGTTAAATTAAGTGATGTGGGTGTGCGTCTGTTGATGTACATATTTATGTTTATAATACTTATGTAATTTATATTTTGTACTGCCATGTTACGCGACCGCTGCCCACAACAACGTACCATCATATCTACTGTTGACGTCTATTGCAATGAGCTGCATGGATATCGACACCAAAGGTGCCAGAGTTTTCTTCCACAATAGCTTAGATTAGCTGAAATGGTATCGCCACTTGCAGCAAATATTAACCTGTAACTGGCGCGCAAGTATTTAGCTAATTATTCCTATTTATCATGTGCTCAATGTGCTTTAAGTGTCTTCAAGTCTTCATAGAATATCCGTGAAGTAACGCGTATGGTGGAGGAAGCCTGGCATGATGGTGTTGTGAAGGAATTCGCTCGTTGTAGGAAATCAATCAATTGTATTTAAACCGATATGTTCAAGTGTTGTAGGCTCGTGTTCCATCAAAGCGGAGAGTAAAGATGCGTCATACACGTTACACAACCCTGTAGGATATTATATTGGGATGTGAAAACAACGCCATCTTTTGGCTGTTTTCGTAGTCTCCGCTTTGGTGAAAATCGGGTTTAAGTCCAAAACCGAAAAAAAAACATCGCTCTATATTTATAGATTGGAGCTGTTTTCTTCTAAATTAGTAATAAATGAATGGACATGTTTAATAGATTATTTATTTGGTATCCCACTAATATTTTTTGTGTTAATTATTCTAATGCACTAATCGCAAAATGGCATAATAATTTATTAGACTTTGACTGTTTGACGTGACTAATTATAATTTAAAGCTGGTTTTCTAAAATCTACCTTTCATTTTTATGAAGATAGATATCATATACCTACCTATTACTGTTAAACAAACATTTTATGTGAAAGAATATCAAAATGTACTGCCTCTTCTGTATGTTGTTCTAACGAAAGCTACGGTTTTCTTGAAGAGCGGTGGCCGCCACGTAGCGTCAGCATTTTACCGGCGAATGACGTCATTGAAACGTTATTTATGAAAGTAAGTTGGCGTGTTTTCCTAGAGTGTTGCTGCCATCATTTAAATGACAGCCGTCAGTGCGGCCATTATGTGGCGTCCACCGCTATTGAAGAACATCGTAGCTTAAGTAAATGTCGATAATTGTTCTAACCTCACCTTTAAGATAGTTGTTCTGTATGTACTGCCTGTTATGGTTATGTATGTATGAAGTTGTAGTATTTAAAATAATAATGTACATTTTCGGTTATTAATAAAACATGTTTATAAACATTAACAGTTTGTTTTGTTTTATAGGGCTCCGTACCTCAAAAGGAAAAACGGAACCCTTATAAGATCACTTTATTGTCCGTCTGTCAAGACCCTTTTTCTCAGGAGCGCGTGGAGTTATGTTGAAATTCATATCAAATACTCAGGGCTGCAATCCCTTGAAGCAGTGAAAAAATCAAACTTCTAAGTCAACGCAATTAAAAGATAAAGGCGTTTATGTGCCGTTTATACCTCATATTTTGACACTCAAGGGAATCAAAACCTATAGCGTACTTCCCGTTGCGTAATTTTAGTTACATATCTACTTTGTACGGAACCCTCGGTGCGCGAGTCCGACTCGCGCTTGACCGGTTTTTTTTTCCTGTTGATCGATATTGATTCTGTAATGATAAACATACAAAGGACGTTAGTACAATCACATTTATTCAATTAAAAATGTCCGATTGTTACTGTGCAAATAGTAAAAACAACATTGTCCTTGTAGCGTGGAATCAGATAATATTATCATTGGGACAGAATAGGACGATCCATTCTTTGCTGAAAAAAAAAGCCGAAAATAGTTGTATATTGCTTATCGTGAGATCATCATTGTTAATGGGTAATAAATAATTATTATATTTAGTGCTGCACCCATATTACCCATTAACAATGATGATCTCATGAGTTTCAACGCTACCGTTTATCATACAGGCGACACACTTGAAAATATTCACCGGAACCAAGAAGAAAGGTAGAAAATATGTTCATTAAAGAATATGTAATGACAACAAATGGGGCTCGTGGCTAAGTAATAACAGCCGCAAGGGTCGATCGATTACGTTAAGCTACTCTTGCCGCGATTGGTCCGTAGATGGGTGACCATCTTAACATACCAAGACCCCTCCGTGCCTCGAAAAGCACGTTAAGCCGTTGGTCCCATCTGTCCATTTGTTGATCTTTGACAGTCGTTAGTAGCCTGAAAGTCTGACAACCGGCCTTACCAAGGGGTATCGTATTACCCAGTAACTGGGTTGTGGAGGTCAGATAGGCAGTCGCTCCATGTAAAACTGGTATCCATAATTTAAGCTAACACCTAATAATCATATGTTTATAAATATTTTCGAACCGTTTGTTGTTTGTTAGTTGAAACACTAGGGCCATGGGGTCCGAGTGCCCACTTGGTTTTTCGAGATATCGCCAAGCGGTTAGTCGACTTCACATCACTAGAGGGCTGGCCTATTTCTTGGTCAAAGAATTAGCATCGCCATACAACGTGGCAATGCTGCCAGCCAGGGCACTGTTCTTGTTGACAGCTATGCGGACGAATTTTTTATGCCCTATGATTCCTTTACTTCTTTTTTCATATAAGTACATCCGGATGATTTAAATTTTTATCCATTTATTTATTTATTTAACACTTCAAGCGCAAATGGACACAGGCGGACTTAATGCCATAGGCATTTTCTACCAGACAACCTTTGGGTTGGGTGAATTGTGGCCTTGGCCCCTTTAGTAGAGCTTCTAATAATAATAATATGCCGTATCTCTTCGTTGACATCGTGGTGGGGCCTTCGCGCTTCGAACTCTCGGTCTGTGCCGGTAAAGTTTACCTTACCAGAACAGGTCTAGGGTGAGAAGCCAGACTAAGAGAGATTCAGAATCCCGCAGGGCAGCATGTGGCGAGCTGTTGGGCAGTAGCGACTCCACGGACCCTATCTCCCGGGAGTAGTCTTGTTCCTCACCTCTGGCTTGCCTTAATTGGCCGGCTGGAGTGAACACTGACGAGGAACAGAGCTCCCACCTCTTTCTTGCCTTCATTGGCCGGCTTGAGTTGAGATTCGCAAGAGCAAACTTGCTCGGGGGAAGGAAGTATTGCAGTAACTGCTCGTAGGGATCTTGGCCATCTTAACCAACCCACTTTAGCCACCCAAACCCATAGTCCAACTTTTTATTTTTCCATATCCTGCAACAGTCCTACACCAACCGGGGGTTGTCCTTGGGTGCAATTGTATAGTGCATACAGGGATAATCGTCGGTTGGTGCCGCATTTCATTAAAATTTCGTAAGGGGCCTCTGCGAGTTGGTTTCGGCCCCTCATACGCCTTCCAAAGGACCGGGACTCCATGGTCCCGAGATATGTAAACACATAAAAATAAATCGTTTATTTATAAAAAGGGAATACATTTACATTTAATACCTTAATAATTATAAATAGCGCACAGTTGCTAATTTGCCTGAACTAGGTTGAACCTGTGCTTCAGGCTAGAAAGTGCATAAATTAACAATAAATCTAACGTAAAAACTAAATTAAAAACTTATGTAAATAAAAGTAAAATAGCATGATAGTAGTTTTATTTGCAGACAATAAGTAGGTCTTCTGTCTGTGCACAATCGATGGTTAGTAAATACTTAAGCATATTTTTTTACAGCTATAGTAATTTAATTTATAGATACTTAGTTTTCTATTTAATCTATTGTACAGGAATGGACCTAAGAATGTTAAAAATCTTTCTACAAAGACATGTTTTGAGGCTGCATTAGACATGCATACTAGATCATTCGGTCTCTTGTTAGTGTTGTCGGCATTGTAGGCAAGCATGGTGTACTAAGTGCATTATAAAAACCGAACCGCTGGCGAACAGTTAGTACATTGCAGGATTTATATAGCAGATCTGTGGGAAAAAGAAGGGATGGAAGTTTGCTAACTTCAAAATTGCTCTCTGAGCTCTTTCAAGAGGAAGCAAATTAGTTTTTGGTGCGCCACCCCAAGAAGTGATACAGTATTGAATTATAGATTGATATAGGGCCAAATAAACTTGTGTGATTAATTTTGAATCTGCTAATGTTCGCAATTTTTTTTAAACATATGTGTTAGTTTGCGGACTCTTTTAACTAGGCTTTCAATATGTTTTTTAAAAGTGTACCTACTTTGAATCGCAGGATACTGCGAAATACATCTTGCGTAACTACAGCAAATATGATATAGACCAAGTTCGCGTTTACTCGGACCAAACTCCTCTTCAACAACAATATTTAAAGGAACTACGTGCGGAATTACAACAACGTCAACACAATGGTGAAACTGACCTCATTATAAAGTAGGTACATGGGAGGTATTCCTAAAATAATTAATTCAACATTAAAAAACGACAAAGAACCGAAGTAAACTGTAAAAATACACCATTAGATTATGCAGAAAACATTTCAAATATTACTTATCAGAATATAACTTGCTGCGAAGATATCTGTATGAAAAGAACTTCACTTAAATTTCTCTACACAAATATTAGAAGCCTCGTTAAAAGCAATAAACTAGATGAGCTGCAATGTATGTTCAAATCAATAAGGAGAACCACACATATTATAATTTTAATCACTGAGACCTGGATCAAATCCGATGCGGAAGCTAACCTACTACAAATACCAAACTATTCACATGTAGGTATATTGTATACAGGAAGGGGCGTATTGGAGGTGGTGTATCCGCTTATACATATACATAATAGCATCAAATATGAAATTGCAGAACTTTACAGTAAGGAGCAAAAAAAATACCTTTGGATATACTTGGAAAAATATGGTATACACGTTGAATTGGTTTATAAGCCGCCCAGCACAAACTTTAACGAATTTATAGAAACGTATGGATCACAACTAGACAGAAAACGAAAAGCTTTAGTGTTTGGTGATTACAACATTAATCTACTAAATCATGAATTGATGACCGACAAACAAATATCTATTCAAATATGCTTAACGAATCCGGATATCAGATATTAAATAACAGAAATGTCAACTACTGTACTCGCGAAACAAAAACTACGAACACCGTTATTGACCACATTTCAACAAATATTCAAGACCTTATACCTTTCATATGACTTTACTTGACACTCCATTATCCGATCATAAACAGATATATTTGGAACTAAAAACAACAAAAGTCACAAAAAAGTTAAAACATGAATACTTAGCCACCGATTACACTATGCTATATAAATCAGTTGAAGAAGCCAAATTTATTAATGAAGACTATGATTATCTAAAACTAGAAACATTCATCACAAATCAAATTAAAATAAACAAAGTAAAGAAAGTTAAAATTCTAAGCTAGCCCCGAGAAGATTGGATCAATAAACACGTAATAGAAGTTATAAATAAGCGAAACGAAGCATGGAGTGCACATAAAATAAAAAAGACATTGATAACAATGAAACTGAATTAAAATTCAAACATATAAGAGATGAAGCCTATAAGACAATAAGAAACACCAAAAAGAAGTATTACCTGGAAATCTTTAAAGAGTGTCAGAAAACCCCAAAACATATGTGGGACTTAATTAATACGCTAGCAAATAACAAACACAAAAACAGTTGTGCTCCTTCAAAGTTAAAAACTGAAACTGACGTAATAACAAATGGGCAACAAATCTGCCAACATTTGAATGATTTTTTTACCACAGTTGGTTCTATCTTAGCCAATAAAATAACACATACTAAATTTACATTAAATAGAACACTATCACAAACACATACGCTACAGACTTTTGAGCCAATCACAAAGAAAGAAATTAATACAATAATCAATGTTGTTGTTGTTGTAATGTTGTATTAATTTCATCAATACAAGTAGTGGAATTGATGGAATTACTGTTAAAGAAATAAAATGCATTAAAAACCTAATATCAGGCCACTTAACTGATTGTATGCCTTGAACAAGGGACATTCCCTGAAAGTCTCAAGGTTGCTAAGGTAACTCCAATTTTTAAATCTGGAAGCAAGACTGATCCAGGCAATTATTGCCCGATATCAGTATAACCAGTTGTCTCCAAAATTTTTGAAAGAGTAATTCACCTTCGTCTCTACACCTACGTAACAGACATAGACTTCTTTTTTGAGAAACAATATGGATTTAGGCCAAAATCAAATACCTTATCAACAACTATAGATCTTACTACTAAAATAAAAAATGCTATAGACAACAGACAATATGCCCTGGTCTCATTTTATATACTAAGTTAACTTGAAAACCCCATTGATCACATTAAGTCTAAACTATCACCTCTGGTAGGAGCATTGCATCGAATGTCTGCTTGCATTCCTAAAAAAGCTCGCGCAATGATATATAACTCTCTTGTTAAACCCCACATAGAATATCTCATTGAGATATGGGGAACTGAAACAAAATCGGTAATCCAGGATATACAAATATTACAAAATAAAGCAATAAAAACACTCTACAACTACCACTACCTTACACCCACCACCAAAATCTGCAATGATACACATTCACAACTTAACTTTAAAAAGAAAACATACATAGAATTAAGAAAACCTAGAACTAACTATGGTAGGAAAAATATACTATATGAGGGAGCAAAACTTTATAATGAAATACCTCATGATGTGTTTAACAGTAACATTTGGTATACACATAAAAAAGCCCTAGAAGAATACGTTAGAACGAAGTACTAACACCGAATGTCACCTATTGATTATTTTAATTTTGTTGTTTTGTACAACTGTATGTGATCACAGAGACTGTATCTACTTTTATTATATATTTTCTATAAATTTCTCAATGTGTAAGTGAACCGTAATGTTCTTTTTTTTTAAGAAATAAAATGTCTTTAAACCGAAATGTCGTCCATTAGTACCCCCAGCAATTTTATGTTGCTCGTTTTGTGGATAAAGGGACAATTACACATGGTGATTGTACGGTTTCTACATTGATGGGCATACAGATGAGGTTAGTAATGTTTAGTTAAGGTTTGCGCATGGAGAAGTGAATATATTTTGTCTTGTCGGCATTTAATGTTAGTAAATTGCTTTGAAGCCAATTATTCACAGTATTAAAACCAAGTTGAGCGATTTCTAACAGTTCGCTACTGGTTTTAGCGCTAAATATTAACGCCGTGTCGTTGGCATATGATATTATTTTACCGTCCTTAATATTTAGATTACACAAGTCGTTAATATAAATAAGGAAGAGAGTGGGACCCAGAATACTTCCTTGTAGAACACCAAAACCAGTATTTATCTGCTCATCGCTCGTAATATTATCTATTCTAACACATTGGTACCGGTTAGTAAAAAATTTCAGCGGCGTTCCCCTTATTCCTATGATCTCTAATTTGTTCAGAAGGACAGAAACAGACACCGTGTCGAATGCCTTGGCTAAATCGAGAAAAACTCTCAGGGTCTGGTTTCCTTTGCCGAGTTCTTCTGAAATATAACCAGTCAGATTATGCACCGCATCGGCTATCGACAGTTTGGCTCTAAAACCAAATTGCGCAGGGGATAAGATGTTGTTTTTTTTCTAGGTAATTAACTAGTCTACTGTTTATAATGTTCTCTAGTATTTTTGAAATTGAGGGGAGTAAGGATATTGGCTTATAATTTTTAACTACGTCTTTACTTCCAGATTTAAAGATATTTGCCTTTTTTACACAACTAGTGAAAATTCCTTCGGAAAGATAGATTCGAAATATATGCGTTAAGGGACCATACCAAAATATGCTTAAAGAGTTTAAGCATCTTATTGCTTATATTAGGGGTTAAAGTATGAAATTGCCGATTTGTACAGAAAAATTGAAACTTGTTTTTTTTTTAATTTAACATATTTATTTAATCAAAATAATTACCATTATTATCTATACATTGCTGCCGTCTAATAGGAAGGTCATTTATGCCTTTGCGATAGAACTCTTGTGATCTAGATTCGACAAACTGTGTGAAAGCATTTTGTACTGCCTCCTGAGAAGAAAACTTTTTATCACGTAGAAAATTGTCCAAATCACGAAAAAAATGGTAGTCCGTTGGAGCAAGGTCTGGCGAATACGGAGGGTAACGAATGGTTTCTAATTGCAGTTCCTGTATAGTTAAAACGGTTTCTAGTGCTGTATGAGGTCTCGCGTTATGATGGAGCAATAATGGTGAAGATCGATTCATGAGCCAAAATAGATATGAGCCAAATAGATAGTACGACAAGCTGTCAACCTCACTTTAAAAATCTTAAAATTCTCACATTACCCTCCCTGTATATTTATGAAGCTAATATTTTTGTAAAATCGAATCCAGAGTACTATAAGACTGCATTTAAAAGCTATTATCGAAAATTAAGAGATAAAAAAAGGTTAGAGGTAGAAATAGCCTATGGTAAAACGGCACTCTTAAATAAAAGTATTTTATGCATGACATCGTTAATTTATAATAAATTGCCTGATGACATAAAACAATTACCTATTTTCCAATTTAAAAAGAAACTACAAACATTCCTAATAAATAAATGTTATTATGATGTTAAAGATTACTTGGGTGACAAAAATATTGTATTTTAATGATAATATGTATATTGGACATAATTTATTGTAAATTTGACATAATATTTGACATAAATAATTTTGATAAAATATAATTTCTGGACTGTATTACATTTGCACACCTTATTGGTTATTAACAGTGTACCGTTCGACCTTTTGTAACATCTTCTCAACCTGTTTTTATGCAAATAAATGATTTGTATTTGTATTTGTATTTTGTATTTGTATTTGAGTCGGGGCTGTTTCACTGCTAGTTTTGCTATCATTGTTCGGAGTTCGGCACAGTAGACATCTGCCGTTATTGCTTGACCAGATCGGTGAAAGCTATAGTGAATAACACCATGCTGAGACCACCAAACAGTTACCATTACCTTTTTATTGGTGAGCTTTGCTTTTCCATCACGAAACCGTTTAAACCAAAATCGCACGGTGCGTTCATTAGCAGTCCCCTCTCCAAACGCAACATTGATATTGCGAGCTGTTTCTGCCGCGTTAGTTCGAATTTCCGAAACTATGTATCCATCTTTCTTGTCTAAGCTGAATAAAAAAACAACTGAAAGTCGATAGTCGGATGTTGCATTTTTTAAAAGAAGAACTTCATAGATACCATGTGAAAAAAGTTTCACTCAAAAATATCAAACCATGAAGGTTCTATGTCCATTCGAAGTACCTATTACAATGAAACGGCAATTTCATACTTTAATCCCTATTATTATCCCATCCAACTGCACAGTCGTCTTTTAACCCAGAAATTAATCAGGCTATTTCATCTTCATCAGTATCCAACATAGCAAAAGATTTCGAGTTACAGCTAATGCTTGATTTTTGGAAACATTGTTGGTCGCAGTATTTCGGAATCTGTTTGGCAAGAGTTTTCCCAACATTTACAAAAAAAATATTTACATTGTTAGCTGATAAGAGTGGTGAATGATTAGCCAGCAATAAACTCGAATTTGATTCACGCTGCTTAGACATGTTAGTGACGTTTTTAATAATTATGTTTCCAAAGTTGCTTGGTATTTTTACCTGCTTTATTTAATTCAGTTTTTTCGTAATTCTTTTTAAAATTATTTAGGGAGATTGTTTCAATTATTAGATTATCAGGGTATCTTTAGTTGCCGCCGGGGTTGCGACTTGTTCGAAAGAGATACCGTGGCCCCTGGCACAGGCAACTGAAGGAACACGGGTGGATTATAGTCAGTAAAAGTCTGACACGCCCTTCCGCTCAGCCCAGAGCGGGAGAGGTCATTTGATGATTTCCCACCCAAAAAAAAAGGGTTCCTTTAGTTTTCTGATGAAGTTTATCTCTGTGTCTTATAGGTACACCGAATTAGACCCGCAGTAATCCATGGTTTAATATTATAAAATTTCTTATTTACTGTTGAAACGGTCGTGTTACGTAATATTGCTTGTTGAACTTGTTTTATTAAGCACGATAAAGTCAAATTAGTGTCAGCAGTATTATAACCTAGGCTAAAATCAATGTTGCACATATCATATTCGAGTTTTTTTATGTTTATTTTGCTAATAGTCTGAGGACGATTTAGTTTAGGCACCGTTAAATTTACGTTGAGTAAGACTGCATGATGGTCAGTAATTGTTGAGTTAGTAACAAGCGTAATATATGATAGGCTGGTTTTTATCATCATATGTACGAGGCAGAAACCGCTCTGATGAGTAGGCAATGTGTGAGAGGGGAGAAAACCATGATATAAGCAGATATTAAGGTAATCTTGGGTATCCCTACATCGCAGTTTTCGGAGCCAATATTTATATTTAAATCGTCTGTTAGTATAACATTCTTCAATGGGCTTAGTGCTTGAGAAATCTGATTTAAGGAATTGTTAAAAGGATCTAAGTTTCTAGAGGAAGGGGATCTATACATAGCGATTATCGCTGTGGTTGTACCAATTTTGATGACTAAACAATTACTCATACAATCTTGTAGAGTATGTGCCTCGACTGTGACCTTTAAAGATTCCTTAGCAAAGACTACCACACCATCATTTTGATTGTGAATTTATAAATACTCTGTCCTGTGTGATGAGGGCCTTGCGAATGAAGGCTGGAACTTCTATAATATAGTTGCAACTCTCAGCATCCTTCCTGCCAGATTTGTGGCTCAGTTTTATTGAGGTCAAGAATGTATCTTGGGACATAGTCGGCAGTTTGCCGGTCAAGTTCTGTTCACAGATACATTTATAAACCTCATTTTCAGACATCGATGTGGGAAATCCTATAACTATAATGCGAGGTTTGTGCTTTTGAAGTTCGTCGACGGTAAGCCCTGACGAAGCGAGTTGGACTGTTTGCTTGAGCTTATCTAGGTCATCTTTGGTCTCAGTGCTGATTATCAATCCTCCTTTTCCTATTTCACGTACGCCTCGTACCTTCAGCTTCATTTCTCCAGGGCATATGATATTTTTGACCATGGTCTTGGTTTCGTCACTGGTCTTTGAGTTATCACTGGGATAAATCGCCACGGAGCTAAAAGTACGGCGAATAAAGCTATTGGACCCCATCTTCACCATATCTGCAAAAGATGTACCCGCATCCGGCTTCGTACAGGACTCCTAAATCGTCCGGTTCATCTCCGTTAGGCAGTCGGATAGGTCTCGAGCTTCGGTCATGGTTTTAAGAGAGGTATCGGTTTGAATGGCTTTTTGCTTTAACGACTGGTATTGAACAGCCATTTGCGCAACTCCATGTCCAACTTTTCGGCAAAGATTGTTGATTTTTAGTTTGTGCTCAGTGTTGAGTTTCCCATCAGAAGCAATAGCACACCTCATTCAGGCAATGCTCAATTGTTGTCATCCAGTTCTGGATCTCCGGAGTGGTCACTGCCTCAACTGTCTCATCCTGGTCCTGTCTTGGTTGTCGGGGCGGTGTCGGTGCCGATGTCGATACCGGGTCGGTACCGGGGATGGTACCGGGGTCGGTGTCGGTGGAGGGCTGCGTCGTATCATCGTGCTCGGATTAAAGGGGCTGCCTTCCATATAATACAATATTTAAAAATAATCCAGTCAGTTCATTATTTAAACTTGTCACTTATCTATATGACACGCTAATACACTAAAACTAGGTCACTATTTATACAAACGTTAATTTATTGTATTTAAAAATGCATTGATGAGCAAGTCTGTATACTTTGAAGTCTACGAAGTACCAACCTAATAAATATGATTCCGTTAATTCCGTCAAACTAAAATGTAAATTATATGTACCTACCTAACTATCATGATAACTATCATAAATCATAATTGTGAGTAGGCGTTTCCACAACGCCTATAGGAGCTCAAGGAGGGCAAACCCACAGCCAAGAAAGCCGTAACTTCGTCATAAAATTAGTGCTACACAAATAACAAGCCACAAAATCTCAACATTCATATCTAACAGTTACCTTCCAAGTCTTCAAAATGCAGAATTTACTCTACAGAACATAAAACATGACCTTTGAATGTAGTCGCCGCCACTGCAAGGTTATGTCGCCAACTATACAAACACGTCCCCTAATTGGATGGCTGCATAAATGTTAGCCCATAGACAATCATGCCGCGGCATTTACGTTGCTTATGGCTTCGTTACCTTTCGGCACCCCCCTTTATAGGCCGGCGGGGTTGCTGCGAACTGGCGAAAAGCAATAATGTGCCTATTTGCAAATTATCATGTTGCTGGTAGAGAATATGCTCTTTCGTTCATGCGTACCTACGCATCGTGACTGTATGTAAGTGCCTACTTACATACAGTCACCATCATAAATATATTACTATGGCATGAGCATCAGCCTATAATGTTCACACTGCTGGGATAGAACCCTCCTCTCTATGAGAGGGAGTGGGCCGTAATTCAATACCCCGTGTATTGGATTACGGCCCACTCCCTCTGCCCAGTGCAAGTTGGTAGAAGTCACATGTCTTTGAATTTTTGAGTGTAGAACATCCCGGTTTCCTCACGATGTTTTCCTTCACCGTTTTGAGAGCAGAGGTGATAAAATAATTTATACAAAGTAAAGCGCCTGTCTGGGTTCAAACCTACGACCTATCAAAATCAAAAGTCTTTTTATCTTTTATTGGATTAGATTGATTAGGCTGAGAGACAGCACTTTTCGAACGTCAAAGTTACAAAAGACAGTCCCCCAAAACCCGCCCTTCACCATCTCGTAAGTCGCGGCCATACCAATGGTCCACCTCTGTTTTCCACCATTACTCATACATGATTCATCCATTAATATCTATCGTCAAGATGATGGCAAATATATGTGATAATTTGCGAAAGGCCATACTCCATAGGCACATACAAGTGGCAGCACAAATAGGTATGGATATCAAAGAAACACCAAATCTATCTGACGAGCCAAAATATAGGATGCTACAAAAATTATATGTGATGTGACGTGTGATGAACTAAACCGATGACGAGTAGTCTGCCAGTATCAATTACATACCTATGCACTCGTGGCTGTACCTATGTATCCATTTGACAAAGATAGTCAACAACGCATTACAGGAACCTATGTGGCCTACGTCGCATTTCTATTACTATCAGTCCTCATGACACATGAAGTCATACCCTAAAGCATAACAAAAGCCAAGCAAGTCGAATAGATCAATAACATTACATTCTTAAATAATCATAAAGAACAAACCGACAAAAAAGTGGAATGTCAGAAGTGGAAACTTTAATATCTGAAAATATTCTAATCATTCGACATTATTCATAAATAGGTTTAGTGTCATGACGAAGTTTTAACACGTTGACTGCCAGACAACAGACACAATAGAAAATGTATTGTTGGCGGTCACCGGTGACCGCGGTGGCAGTCAATACCTTAAGATAGCTAAGAATCAAGGTTCCTACCTACTTACTTGTTTGCTTCGGTACGAAAAATTGTAACTGAGTATAGTTACCGTACCCGCTGCCCCGCCTCATTAGAACAAGGTTGCGGGTTAAAAACCGCTAACTCTATCTATCGGGCATAAGTGTCTTTTTCAATACCATACGCAATGTTTCACTTTGAGGCGTAATTAAAAGTATTTCTAATGTAGCTACCTGCCAAGCTAGCTAGATGTGTCTTTATCTTAAAAAATGAGATCAGCGATCGCCACACAAGAACATGAGTCACATGCCAGCACAGGCCAGTTAACGAGGCAGCTATGAAACCTGCGCGACACCTTTCAAGCCAACAAATATTGTTTCAATCAGCGCAGTGAAGACAATTTTCTTTATAGCCCGTGGGACGCTCCCTGTCCCCATTCTGCACCACCACGTAAAGGGTGGTGGGGTTGCGAGGGGCGCAGCCAAGCTTTCAGGACTGCTGAAATAGTTGAGCGACTGACAAAGTGACGACCGTGCTCGCGAAACACACCGACTTCCCATTTACTCCAAACGGATTTTCTTACTTATATTTTTCACCATCATCTTGTTTTTAAATTCTTTTATTAATAATGCGGCTTTAATTAAATTGGGTTTACTTTTATTCATCCATGTTTATTTAATTTTTTATCATTTATATGACCTCAACGCGATAATTCGGTTGTTTACTTCTAGTATGTTTTGCGTATAAGTTTTATTCAAGTTGGTGGTTTGTTAACAATTGGCTGCAACAGAAATAATGTGGAGGCTGAAAATTTTGCAGTTGGCGGCAGTGGCCGCTGTAGTTTCAGGTAAGTTAATTTGATAAAACTTCCGCTGTGAAAACTTTTATTTCTAATAACCCTATTAGAAATAAAAGTTTTCACAGCGGAACTTTTTAAAACTTTTCCGGTGAATAATAATTATACTATTGCTGACAACTTCTTAGAACTTAAAGTTTTAGGTTATTTCGGTTATCATTACTTAATTAATAATTTTAAGGTTTGTTGGTTTCGGTAAACACTGTAAACAGTCGGAGTAAAACTTTTAATATTTTTTCAATATTTCGTGATACGTATTCGTATGTCCCGTTTTCGTATGGTAAATTTTATCAGTAGCTAATACTTAGGTACTCAATATTGGAAATGGTTCATAAAATTGGCAGAGTGACCCGTTTCAGAGCGCTAATTGAGTTCATGGGCGTTGATAAGAGTGCTATCCCATTGTAATTAATTAATACAAATACACATTTAGATTAACTACACGTCTAGACTCTAGCTAGATGATGTCACATCACACACACGCAATGAAACTATGGACAAGCTATTCAGTTTCATAAATTGATGGAGAAGGCCAAAACAACAGCTTCGTCAATAGAATTATTCTATTGACGAAGCTGTTGTTCATTTTACACATCGTCACTTTAATCCACATCTATGACACTCATTAGATTTTGGAAGCCTGAAGGCCAATTCTCGTAATTTATAACTCTGTCTGGGCGACAAAAAAATGTCATAAATGTAGGGAAATTAGAAATATTTTTGACAGATTCAGACTGAAATCAGATTATGAACGTTCTTAAAATCATGAGAATTGCCCCTCTGGTAACACATAACATCACGCCTGTATTTCCCCGGGTGTCAGGCCCAGGTGTACCTACCTAATAGTACACCCACATTTCGCCAGTTATGTTCTAATTTAACTGTAGAAAGTCTGTTTTCTCAAGTGCTTAATTGGGTTGTGAAGCTCATAAGACAACTGTCTTATGTGCTTCACAACCCAAATACCTCATCCAGATACCACGCATGTCAAATACCTCAACGGGAAGAGGCCAGAAAGAATATGATATTTTTTTATGTAAGGTACGGTTAAGGTAGGGAAGGACTCGTGGCTAAGTAATAGCCGCACGGGTCGATCGATCAGGTTAAGCTACGCTAGCCGCGGTTAATTCGTGGATGGGTGACCATCTTTACATATCGAGAACCCTAATGTGTCTCGGAAAGCGCGCTAAGCCCCCGGTCCGGCCTCAGTCGTGGATCTTTGGCAGTCGTTACAGGTCGTCAGAAGCCCGAAAGTCTGACAACTAGTCTTAAATTACCCAGTAACTGTGTTGTGGAATTCAGATATGCAGTAGCTCCATATGTAAAATACTGGTATTCAGCTGCATCCAGTTAGACTGGAAGCCGACCCCAACATGGTTGGGAAAAGGTAGGGCAGATGCTGATGGTTAGGGTAACGGTTACACCGTAGGCACTAATGTTATTATTATCAAGCAGTCTGACACTTAAAAGTACCACATATTACAATCGGTCTTCGCTCCCACTGCTAAGAATCAAGCCATCTTTGAGGGAGTGGGCCGTACTCCACCACGCGAGTTGTGTGTGGATTTTTGGTTATAGGACATGACGGTTTCCTGACGTTTTCACCGTTTCTAGGGCAGTGGTGAAGAATACGGCATAGCTTGTCCGTAAATATTTTTCCCCTACATATAGTAAGTGTTTGTACAAAATTGATAGATGGCGAACCTGTAGTCAAAGATTTCAAGGTATCCGATATCAAAACTGACGCGTGCGGCGGGCTGTCAGACGCGCGCCACCTTTTGGGTCACTTCCGGTGACAAGTTCCGGTTTACGTCAGGCTTTACTCGCAGCCTAAATTAAGGGCTTCCAAAGACTAAAATGATAAGACTTTTAACATTTTCATAATATGGGTTACAGTTTCCTACGTTGATTTAAAAAGAAGCAAGTATAATTTTGTGTTGGGGAGAATAGTGGCCCAGTGGCAACGTCCCCGACTTTCGAGTAGGTCGTGGGTTCGAACCCAGCCAGGCGCTTTACTTTGTGTAAATAATTTCATCACCACTGCTCTCAAAACGGTGAAGGAAAACACCGTGAGGAAACCGGCATGTCCTAGAACTAAAAATTCGAAGACATGTGACATCTACCAATCCGCATTGGGCTCGCATGGTAGATTATAATAGCCCACTCCCTTTCGAAGAGAAGAGGCCTGTGTCACAGCAGTGGGAACATTAGATATAGGCTGATTATGTAGGTAAGTATAATTTTAGATTTATCAGGAATGCATAAAAAAGGTACAACATAGTTGTCAGATTTACATGTATATTGAAGTGAAAAATAAATACATTATTAAAAATAAAAACAACACCTCTAAGTATGACCTAAAAGTTATTTTCAGCCTTGTGAAGGTCAGCAAGTCACTCCTGTGTAAATGTCACATAAATAACATCGTATCGCCCCTGATAAAATGCTCGCGAGCACGGCTGGCGGCTGCCGGCTGGCTGACTAGCGTGACGGAATGGGAAGGTAGTAGGTACGGTTCCAGGGTCGGGTAACTTGTCTCTGCTAGGAATCTCACAATTTGGTAATTAGTAAACATAATTCTTGTTAATTAATTAGTTAAGTAGATCAAGGAATGGCGATAGGTAGAGACGGTATTTACATTTTTTTTTCGATTTCGTGAAAGTTAATACAAAACAGCTAGTAAATTAATTATAACAAAGCAGTAAACATGTTATCCACGCCCCAGGGTAGGGTAGGATCTAATTTTAAAATACCCATCTACAATTTTAGCTCAAACGCAACCACACCTAATTAAAATAGTTTACATTATATCACTCAACAAAGAAATGGTGCACTTAAATTAAAATATGGTGGCTTGCACCACACTGCTAGAGCACCTAATGGGTATAAAAATATCTCGGGTATTCCATTGGAAAGAGATATACCTATCTCTTCGTCTCTATCAGATCCTTTTCCACTAAGTTTAAAGGAAAAACAAAAATGGCAATTTTCGCACTAGAAAAGGTGCCTTATTATTTTATGTTATGATTACATTGCAAGTTTACTATGCCAGAAACTGACCTATCACGTAAAAAACGGCCTTTGTATACGAATCACAAAAGGAACAGTGTCGTTCTCATCTGTTATTCCCACGATACGGCAACGCGTGTGAGGGGCGCGTCCCAGGGAATAAAAAGAGACAAAACAGGGAGGCTGGAGGCTGTTCGGGTGCGAGCGTGAGAAATACGGGATGCTGACGTGTCCTTTTTATTAGGAGAACATGAAATCGAAGGATGTTGAAGAATCCGCGTGGAATCTGGCGGGAATACTTGAGTCCTTTCAAGTGTTGTGGCGAAGTTTTAAAATAACTTTCGATGACGCCGAATGACATGATTATTTTTCCTATGTTAGATGAAGTTTTGCGATATTTCCTCTGATTAGATTGAAGCAGATTTTAATTGAAGGAAAATATCTTTGTTGAGACATAATTAACTATTATTTCAAAGGTTACAGGGTGCGAGATAAACTTGTCATAATACATTTCCACGGTCATAGACAGTCTGTAACGATTGGAAAATGTGCCCCATTCTTTTTATAGCAGGCGCTTAAAGCTGAAAGTCATAACGCACGGGGTTCTTTCTAGGCGCGCCCGGGCACTCCCCTGACATTTATTCGTAGACCATAAAAAGAAATATCTACCAGGGTAGCATCGCACGCGGAGGCTCGCTTCGCAAAGGCCTCGCCGCGCCCTATAAACTCGTTCCGCTCTAACAACGACCCACTAACCTGTTTTGTTCTACCTCTTCGGCTGGATTTAATTGGAATTTATAATAAATGCAAATTAATTTATTGTTAATGCATAGAATACCAAGGGCCTCAACATAATACAATATTATGTGTTGAACGGAAATTGACCATGCTTCAGAAAAGTTTCCCCTTACGGAGCCCTCTGCTAAACTTAAAATTAATAGATAACTCTGACGCTCTTTCAGCATCAAGAATTTCGATAATTCATTAGCAGTACACAAGCCCATCAACATCTTCTCTGATACCTATTTCAGTACAAATATTTTAACAGTCGGGAAAACTTGAGCAAAAACTTTTCTAACAACAGCAAGCTTTTATTTCTACTCTCACGAAGTCGTAAATTAGGAAATCAAACTTTCTCTATCAAATTAGACCATCAAAGTCATGATGATGATGACTGTTCTTCAAACTTGTCTTAAAAAGTGTCCGAAACGTCGAAAACGATCTTAGTTAAACTTTCAGCCAATCCAAAATAAAGGTCGAAAGTTTTGTTTAGTTTTGTACACCATTAGTGTACCTTAAAAATATGCTGACTGGATACTAAAGTTTTTGAGTAGGTGCTTCATCGGGTTTTTTCGACAGTCATAGTCTCTAATCAAGGTCTTTTAGAGGACGTTGATTTTTTCGTTACTAAAATATGTAGTTGCTATTTTTCATGGGGAAGACCCGCGGAGTAATTGCGTTGTTACACACTATTAGTAATAATGGCTTCATTTTGACAGTTCAACAACGTTCATTGCTTTATTAACATTGTCGAGCAGGCAAATTTTTCGAACATATGAAGTAGTGGATTTGCAATATCCTTCAAAATTATGAGCAATAGGGTACCTTTGCTTCGCCTGGATTTTTTGTTTAAAACTATTTGAAACTTTATCCTTGAGTACATTATATAGAACGGAGTGAGATGCAATATTCAGTATATAAGAGGTGTCCTTCTGTTAGTTAACTAAGTACTTTTCATTCATAGATAATCACTAGCTGCGCCCCGCGGTTTCACCCGCATAAGTTTCGATCCTTTGGGAATATCAGGATAAAAAGTATCCTATATGTTAATCCAGGTTATAAACTATCTGTGTTCCAAATGTCATCCAAATCCGTTCAGGAGTTTTGGCGTGAAAGAGTAACAAACATCCATCCATCCATACAAACTTTCACGTTTATAATATTATTAGTATAGTAGAATAATATAATATAATATGTAGGATAAATAATGGCAGGTTGACCAAACAGACAGTGAAATGGGTCTTGACCTACTTACTTTGTGCTCGTGTAAATCTGAATCACAGTTACTTAATTATCCGGAGCAGTTAACCTCAAATTGTGTCATTTATCCAAATAATAGTTTTTGGGAACATAAAGGTGAAATTTAACGATCTTACAAAGGTAATTAAGCCGGTTGGGATTAGGGAATCAGGCTAAATCGCGGTGTAGAGGTGACACATATTGGGGTCGCGGTCCTTCGGTCCGGAGGGCAAAAGGGCGGGGTGCGGGGGCCGGGGCGGTGACAAATGATGCCCATTGTCTTTCTTTATTACCGAAGGGTTGCGCTGCCTCAATTCTGATGACCCATAAAATCGCCAGCGAGATTGCTCGTAATTAAATTTTGTTGTTTTTGTGACAGCGTTTTTGTTTTGTGAGTTTTTTCTAGTTTGGTCTTTTGGAACGCTTTTTTAGTCATAAAACCACAGTGGTTAATTGGGCACCTCTTAACGTTTTTTCTAAATATTTAACTACCGGTTTTTTAAAAGAGATAGGGAAAATCTATGGTTTACTTGAATGATTTCCTTAAGCATTTATGATAGATAATTTATTTTTCATATATTATTATGAAAAATAAATTATGTATAATTGTGTGTAATTGTGTGTGTTGTTATGTGTGTATTGTGTATTATGTTTTAGCAGACGAAGATTTATGTGCATGCTATTTTATTATAAATAGCATGCACATAAATCTTCGTCTGCTAAAACATGAACTTGCACAAAATATCTAATAGGTGGTAAACATCGGCGTGTTCATCCCCTCATCAAAATGCCAGCCGCGCCCGCTGCGGTAAATTGACCGGATTACACTGTTATGGTAATATTCATCATTATGGCGAGTTATTTTATAGAGCACACGATGGTACCTTTTATGAGGTTAGCTTTTATTTTTAACCATACGTGCTGATTTTTATCTTCCATTCCAATGAGCAAAAAATAAAAATGCAAAATGTTTTTTTATGCCACATTTTTTAGCGAACGCACCTTGCGCTCCAAGTAGGCGCGCGCTCAACAGCTGGTCCGCGCTGTCTGTGATGTGTAAAGTACAGCCCCCGCGGGGAATGCACTTGTGCAGTTGCAGCACACACCGCCTCGGCCGCCTGTGCGCCTGGTGGCGTGGCCGCGCGAGTCAGCCCACCTCGCCGGCCACTTGGCAACCAGACAGACAAACAGACACGACCATGGCACACATACCGCGCTGACCACACCGCCTGCCTCTGCCTCCGTCCCTCTTGCAATAATTACACATTACGTGGCTAATGAACTCGATAATGATTTACCTTATCTTGAAGATTTAAGCCGCTGTTCCAGGATAATATTGGAACTGCATGCATTGAATTTGACAAATCAACGTGAAATATTGTTGTGTATTGGACCAAGTGGTATATTCTTGGGCATTATGGATACAAAATGACAAATTAATAACTGTTTCGCCTACCTACTTCAATAGTAATTACCATCATCGTCATCCTACGTTCGGTTGGTCTATACCGATGCAATATTCATTGTTTATTAAATGCAGCACAAAGTAAACGCTAATTAATCTGCACAAATAAAAGTATGAAACTGTAGAAATAAAGTTATAAATGCAAATAGCACACAACACACACACTAACATGTGCAATTCAATTCAATTCAAAAATATCTTTAGCAAATCAAAATTTTTACAACATAACAAACTTGAACATCCATCATCCTTAAGACAGGCAGGAAACTTCAACTAAAGTTCACTGAACTCAAACTGAACTTTTACAAAGCCCGCCAAGTTGAAAGTTCCAACTTTCCTCTTAGACTACACCTCTTCCAGTTTATAAGTTACCAGTAGATGGGCAACACCGTTTCCATAACAACACCCACGCGCGCGCATTTCTCCGCCTCCTTGGGGGATGAAACCATTCACGATATCGAACACCCGCTCTCGTTTCTGCTGTCCTGGTAGGAGTAGATTGCGAGCTTTCAGGAAGGGAAATAACGTGGCGGTCGGCCGCGGCGCTGCGAGGCATACTTGCTATAGCGACGAACGCGGCCCTTCGCACTCCGACCGAGCCGAGAATGACGTCGACGGTCGAAGTCCTTCGTGCCCTTTTGGTCCTTTTGTCGGCAACGCTTCTACCTACAGAATATGTAGTCCTGATACTTGTTTGATCTAATTACGCATATCATTATGTCACCCCTTCTTTTTATTTTTTGTTGTCACGACTCTTACTTAGTTAGCACTTTTATGTATTTTTGTTTGGAGGTGTGGTAAGTTTATAAATTTACTACATTATTTTATCAACGTTCTTTATGTATGCTTTGGTTATATACTCATAATGTGTCTTGTTTGTGGTTATTATTGTTATATTCGTTTGATAAAATCTACATATCACAGAACACTAAGAAGTAACAAGTTTAACTATGTCCAACTAAAATAGAACCGAAGTAAAAACTTTTAACAGTTAATTAATTTAAACTTAAAACTTTTGACGAATTAGTTTGCTGAAGTTTGACCGTCTCCTAGCGACCGTTTTCAGATTCGCGCACGCGCGTTTCCGTTGTCCTAAGTCCCGCCTCACCCTAACTAAATGCATCCATCCCCCACGTTCACTTTCACCTGCTCCCGAACCAATATACCGTACTCTATAGCTTCGAACACGTATTAATGGGATATCGATTTCTGGTCAGCTTCACTTCTCGACGCCTATGAAGCCTTAGTGCTTTCCGAACGGTTCGACATTATCGGCAATCGCCGATACATTTCCAATAATCGAAGAACGTAAGAAATATCGACAATCGTAGAGCTGAAGGAACACCCCTTCACTAATAAGATAATAAAATTATAATATAATAATTTTGTATAATAGTTTTGCTCATTTATTTATATTGATTTGATACCCTGTTAATTTGTTTAACAGATCGTTAACTGTAAATAAATAAGTCGGTTTTTTGGTCCCAAAACTTTTATGCCTATAAGAAGCTTTACAGGCATTTCTAGATTTTCACCCCACCCACCCGGATATTGATTTTCAAGAGTAGACAACGCTACCACTTTTACTTCCTGCTACCCTAGCTACTCCTGAAGGAACTTCCGGTTTCAAATCCGTCCACATCCGAATTACTCCCCGGAAACGTAGAGACTGTAAAATCATCAATCCTATCCTAAACATAGAAGTTAGTCTATGTAAAACCACAAAATAAGTAATATAAATAAATAGTGATAATGAGTACCTAAGTTTGGTCCTAACTCGTTTTTTTATAAAAAAAAAAAAACATTAATTTTGCTGACGAATGCATCGAGTAATAAACGGAACCATAGCATCCATCTTGGTTGTCGGGAGTCAGATTCGCAACAATACCGCGCACAGGCGTACTAGGCTTGCAGAACAATACAAGAGTTCGCTCGGATTTCGTAGGTAAAGTTTTGAACTGGGAAAGTACCTACAGTCCCTTCTGGGTTTAGGTATTAGTTACTTTAGGGATGTTAAATATATCTAATGTATTCGCGATGACTATTATTATTAAAACATCTTTCGTTATAAGGTTGTCTTTAAAAGATCGGTCTTAGCGATAAGACCGCCTATTGTGTCACCCTTTGTAAAATGTTATATATTTATGTTCTGTAATTTGTATGGTGTACAATAAAGAGCATTCTATTCTATTCTATCTTTCTCAAATCACATGGTTTTGATGTGAAACATTAGCTAGGTAGATATTATTTAATTCAACTAAATCATGGTTTGTGCAAACATAGGAAAATATTTTTTCTGTTAGGTACTTACTTCCGTACGCAAAATACGCGCATTGTCGTGGAGTTGCGGACGGCAGCCCGTATGACCTATTACCTAGGTACTTACTGTAACATTGTACCTAAATACTTAGGCAAGTAATTGGTTTTAACTTTAAAATAAAACTTCCTTTTAAAACAAACTTGGATAAACCACGCAGTCGAACAAGTTGATTAAATAATAATAAATTTAGCCCGTACGAATTAAAATTAAATCTTGATCAATTAATTACCATGCTAATAATTGTCCTCACAAACAATAGTTAGAGAAACTAATAAAACTGAGACTCAAACTTTCGCTACCCGTACAAAATACTAGCACTTTTTCTACCACATGCAAACCAAAAATATCTAAACAACTTTACTAGTAATAGAGAGCTAGTAAGGGGGTTGGATCACCTCCGCAAGCTGCTGGTTTCCGCGTACAGTGCACCCCTTGCAACCCTATCATGGCCGCCGTCGCTAAACTAACACGTAAGTATTTGCACCCACACATAAAATAACGCCTATTTGTGTGGTTACTCACTACGGTAGCCATATTCTCGCACATGCATACGTACTTTATAGCTGTCTATGTGTTAAAGTTCATCGTAATTACCACTTTCATCTGTCTAGGTAGACTACTACCTAGTCACTAGATGTTTGCGACTTTGCGTCATTCATAAGTTAATAATTTTACATAACTCTTACATTGTTGTTTTACTACGCGATGGTAGTTAAACTTCTCTTTTAATTAATTACCTTTTTAGGGTTCCGTACCCAAAGGGTAAAAACGGGACCCTATTACTAAGACTTCGCTGTCTGTCCGTCCGTCTGTCCGTCCGTCTGTCTGTCACCAGGCTGTATCTCAAGAACCGCGATAGATAGACAGTTGAAATTTTCACAAATTATGTATTTCTGTTGCCGCTATAACAACAAATACTAAAAACAAAATAAAATAAATATTTAAGGGGGGCCCCCATACAACAGACGTGATTTTTATAGATAAAATGGTACGGAACCCTTCGTGCGCGAGTCCGACTCGCACTTGGTCGGTTTTTTTTACATTCTTTACCTTAGTATACAATCTACTCACTTTTATAAAGTTTACACTTAGGAAGCCGGAAAAGACAATGAGATTATTTTATATTATCTTCACTTAGTCTGTTCGGTAAATAATGCACCATATTTATTTTTCACATCTTTCGCGCGACTTACATTTGGGCAAACTTGTGAACTTTTTTCTACGAAACAAACTTACTAAAGATTTCGTAGTACCCAACATGTTTATTGAGGTTTGTGATAACTTTTTTCTCATAAAATTACAACAATTCACTAACAAGAGAATATTAAAACTATAACACAAGTCAATATTGTTAGGCGTTTTACAAAAACTAGACAATTGTACAGTTATTATTTTATGGTTAGATAAAAAAAAGGAAGTAAGAAGTAACATAATTCGATAATTTAAATTAAACCCATATTATATAGAGGAAGTCTTTCACGTAAAGAATTAATAAATATACTTGAAGTAAACCACACAATCCCTTAATGAGGACTACGATAGTCTAGCAACGTAAAACGATCAATCAAATAATTACTTATATCAATGAAAATCTTGTATTGTGTTGTTTAATAACTACGTAACGACTCACGTTATCCTCGCAAATATAGTACTTACAAGATACTTGAAGGATATTAACAATATTTAGTAATAGATTGTCCCCTATTACTATCCAAGTTCCAGTTTCGGGCTCCTGCTAGACTCTCTCGTGCTCCTATTACTTCTTTACACCCTCCACTCCGCAGAACAATTCTTGGTGCAAACTCTGTCGTTCCTCGTCTTTGCAAATTGTTAAATAGCTGTAGCGATCTTGTTGACGTGCATTTTGACTCATATGCCAAGTTTCATAGAACAGCTATTAGTAAAGTTTAATCCCGTTTTTTCATTATTTTTTTTTTTCATTGTTTTGTCTCTATTTGCTTTGCTTTAATGAATTTTACTTTTACTGCTTATTTTAGTTTTATATCCCATCACGTAATATCATTTTAAACTTGTTAATTTTAGTTAATAAGATATCAATTTTAATTTTAATTTTATAGTATAGTGCTTGTGGCACACCTAATGTTTATGGGGCATGCGGTGCTAACCTATAATAAATTGTTACACTAACCCTAGATTATGGTAGATAGCACTTTAAATATTTACAGTGTAAGCAATTGTTGGTTGGCCAATAAAGAAAAAAAAAAAAAAAAATTTGGTCCTTAGGTACCACTTCATCCCTTACGACTCGCATTGAGGGAATTTCGTAGAAGTGTAGAATTACTTTTATTATAATAAAAAACATCTCGGTGATGTAGATTTTATGGGGTCTGCAGATCAATCATATGCTGTCTTCTACAGATGATGTCTTACAGATATCGATATTAACCTTACTTTCAAACATAACCAGCCTTGGTCCTTGTAGGGAACACAACCCGTGTTACGAATTTCGTAGTAGCTTATTTTATAATTTCAATGATAAATGATTTTATTTTTTGTAAGTAGGTTTGTACAAACACTTTTACACGTCAATCATATTTTAAAACTAGATGAGGTCGGCGTTTCCTATCTGACTAGTCTGAGAAGAAAGGCCGAAACAAACTCAGAGGTTACAGTCTCTTTTAAAGTCCAGACATAATCTTGGTCAGATCATATGAAGACCATGTAGGTCGATGTCTGAGATGGTCTTTTGAGGAAAGAACCACACAGATTGAGAGGACCTGTCCAGTCAGTGCACGCATTTGTTAGAAATCGTGCAACTTAACTCAACACTTAAGGAGCTCAACGATTCGACAAACAATACCGAAGAAAGGACATTTGCGTTGGCCACATTCATTAATCAAACTGCCAGACCATGACAAAAAATAAGAGAACAGAGAGAAACATAATATAAATAAAATGACCCACATAGTCTTCACATTCACAATAATTAAAATAATAGAATACTTTACAAAGTAAGCAAATGTCATAGTATATATAAAATTCATTAATGTCAAAGTGTACATGTAAGTATGTATCAATTTTTGTAAAAAAAAACAACAACAACAAAACAGAAAAAAAAAACATTCAATATGTAAAAAAAAAATTGGAAGCAGCTCAAATCCAAGCCTTTTTGTCCTCGTTATAATCTTTAACGGTATTACAGGCCTTCTGGCACAACTTACGTTTAATGAATGATTTAAATTTATTAAGGCTTAGATCTTGAACGGGGCTTGGAAGTTTATTATAAAAGCGTATACATTGGCACCTGAACGAGCCACCTATTTTGTTGAGCCTTGTTGTAGGTACAACAAATTTGTGTTTGTTCCTAGTTTCTATATCATGGATATCTATGTATTTTTTAAACAATTTTATATTTTTATGGGCATATAAAAGATTTTCATAAATATATTGAGAAGGCACAGTCATAACATTAATCTCTTTAAATTTATCTCTGAGCGAGTGTCTCGGCCTTTTTTTTTTTCAGGATGGGAAATCATCAAATGACCCCTCCCGCTCTGGGTGGAGCAGAAGGGAGTGTCAGACTCTTACTGACTAAAACCCACCCGTGTTCCTTCCTTAGCCCTTTATGTACCAGGGCAGCGGTAACCCTTTCGGACGATCCCGCTACCCCGGCAGGCTTCGGCCCTGTCGGGCCCCGTCAACTACGCTGACATCTCTTTGAGGCGCGCGTGGAACACATGCACGCCGTCCGGCACGGGCCTGGTCCTGATCGGACGGAGAGCTACCCATTGCTCTCCGCCCGCAGGCCCGCGCCTACGGTGGCCGGGAGTCGTCACGCGGCTCCCGACGCCCGGAGCGTCTCCCTCGGCGGCTGAGGCGTGAGGATCTCTCCCTCGCCCATCCCGCCACCTCCTTCGCTAGCATGACTGCTTCGCAGAAGGAGGTGACCGCCTCCCACTCCCTCTCGCCCCGGACCATGGCTTGCACCAGGGCCGGGCGCGAGAGGTCGCCGCCGCTGCAGATCGCCTCTACGAGGACACGGCGGTGCTCTGCCCAAGCGGGGCAGACCTCCACCGTATGCTCCACCGTGTTCTCTGGGCGATCCTCGCAGTGGTGACACCCGGGCGTCTCCTCCCGCCTGATGATGTGCAGGAACCTCCCGAAACATCCGTGTCCGGAGAGGACCTGCGTCAGGCGGTAGGTGAGAGCGCCGTGACGCCTCTCTAGCCACTCCTCAAAGAGGGGTCTTACCGCCGCTATCGTGGCGTGCCCAGTGTCTCGGCCTTAATTTATAAATTGATCGAACAGCTCGCTTCTGCAAAACAGAGATAGTCTGAATATCAGCGGCATTTCCCCACAATAGAATACCGTACGACATTACACTATGAAAAGTACACTAAACGGGCTGTCTCTATATCAGTTAAATTACGATTTTTTCTAACAGCGTGTGGTGCGGAACTTAGCATTTTTGACAATTTATCTATATGTGGACCCCACTGAAGCTTAGAATCCAAAGTTATGCCCAAGAATACTGTGCTGTCTTCAGGATTCAATTCTTCGCCCTTTATCAACAGATAGGTTTTCACCTACCTAACGTGAGGTAGCGTAAACTTAATGCATTTGGTTTTTTTCTCGTTTAAAAGTAAATGATTAACATTGAACCAATGGACTACTTTAGAGATCGCGCTATTTACATCGTCAGTAACCTGCTGCTGACGTTTAAGTTTAAATAAAAGTGAAATGTCATCTGCAAACAACACTATATCATGATTAACCTTTATGAGGTACGGCAAGTCATTTATATAAATAAGAAACAAGAAAGGACCAAGAATTGAGTTACTATAGATCCGGGAGATCTTTTTCCATTAACGTCAACGCTCTGAATCCTCTTGCTCAAGTATGAAGTAAGAAGATCCAGAGCAGTGTTCCGGATTCCGTAGTGGCGGAGTTTCCTGATTAACGTTTCGTGAAGAACGCAATCGAATGCCTTGGACAAATCACAAAAGATGCTCAAGGCATCGCATTTATCTTCCCATGCATTATAAATATGTCCTAAAAGTTCAACACGGCATCAGTAGTTAACGACCCCCCCTTGTAAAACCGAACTGCTTGTTATGTAATAATTTGTGTTTATTAAAAAATCTTTGCATTTGATCTAAATTAATTTCTCAAAAATTTTACTAAAGGTAGTACAGAAATAGGTCTATAATTTGTAGGGTCTGATGTACCTGATTTAAACAAAGGTATTATTTTACTATTTCTCATTAGGTCAGGAAACTCCCCACTGTCAATACAACTTTTAAAGATAAGAGCTAGAGTAGGTGCTACATTTCATTTCATTTCATTTATTCAATAACAACACATTAACACAATAGGTAATAAAAAAAAATGTCCATAATAACGAATTCATAAAAAACAACCTAAATAAGAAATCATCTATCATCTCACAGTTCACACATTTCATTGTGTCCGACACAGATTGAGTGAGCTAACTTGCTGCGTAGTATTTTGTAGTACTTGGTGGTAAGCATAATAGATATAACATATAGCCACCATTAACTACCTTAACAACACCCTATTTCTTAGACCTAGAAAATCCCTTGCTACGAATGTCGTAGCAGCATAGAATAAATTATATTATACTAGCAGCGCCCCGCGGTTTCACCCGCATAAGTTTCGAACCCGTGGGAATCGTGATCAAAAGTATCCTATGTGTTAATCCTGGTTATAAACTATCTGTGCCAAATTTCATTCCAAATCCGTTCAGTAGTTTTTCGTGAAAGAGTAACAAACATCCATCCATACAAACTTTCGCGTTTATAATATTAGTAGGATTATTTTTTAATAAAAATGTAATGGATGGTTATTGATTAGTTTAGTCTATTTTAGAGTCAGACAGGTCCCGTATTCCAGTAATATAAGGACACCATCCCTTGGACCTCAAAGAAACCCCACCCTTGCTACGAATGTCGTAGCAGCATATAATTAATTGTTCCATAATTTAAACAAAATTGATTGTCGTAGATGGTCGGCAGGTCTAGACGTTCTACCTTCTACAACAGTAACCTGTCTAATAAACAGGACCTTAAAGAGAAATTATCCCTTGCTATGAATATCATACCGGAATATAATTAATTGCATTATAATTTAAACGAAATTAATATCGGTAATTAAAGATTGTTGTACACTGTATTATGGACGGACGGTCTCGACCTTCTAACAGATAAATATAAATATTAACATGTCTCAACAAACAAACCCCTACCCCTTGGACCTGGAAGGGAACACAACCCTTGCTACGAACTTCGTAGTAGCGTAGAATTTACCTACTTTCTATAAATATAGTCTCGATGCTTAAGTATAGATTGCTCAAAAAACTTATACTCAATAACTATGAATAAATAATAACCGGGGTATAAACAGAATCATGGACCAAAAAGGGAAAACATCCCTTGCTACGAACTTCGTAGGAGCGTAGAAATAATTAATTAGATTATCATAATTATCATATAAGTTCTTGTTCTTGAGGGGCTTGTGGCTAACTAATTACAGCCGCACGGGTCGATCGATCAGGTTAAGCTACGTTTGCCACAGTTGGTCCGTGGATGGCTGACCATTTTCACATACCAAGACCCCTCCGTGCCTCGGAAAGCACGTTATATCTACGTATATGGCCTTCATTAAGTTGATGGTGTATCGTATTACCAAGTGGGATCGGCGGCCCGAAGACTAAACCCTTATAAGTATGTGCTTAGTTCTACTTGTGATAATTATGGCTTAGCCGTATGAAGGTGCAACGGGTCTTGATTACTTATGTAAGTCTGCCCAAATAATTTTCGGTTGTATTTAGTTAAAGTGTAATAAAATCTACTCATGTATTATGTAGCTTACAAGTGGGCTTGGGGGATCTGTCGGATCTTTGCTTTTTAAATGAGCTTTTTCCCAACTACTCATAACTGTAAGTACAGATGAGTTTTAATGAGCAAAGACATGTTTTCTAATGGTGATCTATTCCGCCTTCGCAGACGTCTTGTCTTACCATCAATTCTTTCAATTCTTTCTTTCAAATCTTTACTAGGAGTAGGTACTTGCATACATTATGCAGAGGCGTTAGTTTATGTACCTGCTTTGCATTGTACCATTGTTGACTGTTGCAACCTTTGAAGTACACTTGTTTAAATAAATTCGTGCCGCACTTTCTGTTCAAAAAAATAAAAAGAGACGAAAATCCGTAGGTATCAAAAGGGTCTTTGCCAATGTGCGTAGCTTCTTGCGTAACTCGCTCCATTCTGATTGGTCGGTAAGGCCACGCCCAATGCGTAAACCGAACCGTGAAATTCGACAGGCCCTTAGACGGCCCTTTCCAACTTCTTATACTCTTTGCGTTCCTAGTAATCTGTGTTATATTATAAATAATTTAAAGGGCTCCTCAATATTATTATAATTTGACAACAAACAACTGAATTACATGTAAGCGAAAAGATGCTCATTTACAATATTATTGTTTCAACAGTATTTTATTTTTAACTCTACAACATTGTCACCAAGTTCATTGTCTTACAAACATCTAACTCCTTCCCACTCGTAGAAAACTTTAGAGACAAAAACATAATTAACAGTAATTAAATATGTAAATTATTAAATAGGGATGCCTAGAGCCCTTCTAGAAGGTGTAAATGACAGAAGGGATTTCTTTGTAGTAAGAAATAATGGGCATGTCACTCCCAATGACTTTGTGTACTAGGCTCACATAACTCTGTAGGAGTTGTACTCAGAAAGGGCTTTCGCTAACCTTCGAGGGCCGACCGGACCGAACCACTGACAGTTCATATTTGATGTTCAAAAAGTTTACTCAGGGTATGGGAGGAGTCGGCAAAGTTGGAAGGATTTGGATATTTTAATAGTTTCTTGGTATTAGTGAATACCTAACTACCTACGTCACTGAAATAAATTAATAATACGAGGTACGATCAGTTTACTGGAAAATTTATGAAGTATGACTTAAGTGTATTTTTTATGGGATTTTATTCAAAAGAGCGCTTCTATTTAAGAGTATTAATTTTTCTTGCTTATAATTTTTTATTTGGGTTATTTGTTCGAACCGTTTGGGGTTGAAACACTAGGGCCATGGGGTCCGAGTGCCCACTTGGTTTTTCGAGATATCGCCAAGCGGTTAGTCGACTCTGCACGTGACCAGGCTGGCCTGTTTCTTGGCCAAAGAATTAGCCTTTCGGGCACTGTTCCTGTTAACAGCGATGCGGACGAATTTTTGATGCCCTATGATTATTTTACTTATTGTTTCACATGTACATATCATTATTTTAAATGTTACCTAGCTTATATAATGTATTTTTTTTTTAATGTTTATAATTGTTTATGTGCTTTTATGTTTCTTTGTTTTTTATTCATGTTAAAAAGTTTTGAACAGCTTGTATTTAACAAACACTTATTAGGAAGTAATTAACCAAATTCTGGTCCTTAGATCTGGGTTGTCGTATGTATGCGTATTAAAATATTAAAAGTAGGTACTTACTTTGTCATTTGTTTTGTTATAGGACTTTTACGCTTCGTGAAGAGTAGAAATGTCAGAATCAGTATGTACCTATACGTATTCAAAAAAAGACAACTTCAATTTACATAAAATAATTTATTCTAGTTGCTGAGCAACAAAAATAGGGAAATTCCCCAAAATATACTCACAGGATTTTATATTATAATACATCTTTCTATTATCTACTTTTACAGAAATATCGTATGATCCCTTATTTTACTCTAAACAATTTAAATTGAAAGGGCTAATTCACGAAAACTATTTACTACATAGTCAAAATAATTTCTTGCTGAAAAGTGAAACATCCATTCGAAAATATCTGAAATTCCACAAATTCTTAAGAGCCCAAGTTATTTTTCTTTGGTCGGAATTCCGGCAAAGATGGCCTCACTTGAATCCCAAATACCAGGCGAACATGATGCTATAGCAGCTCTATGGAATGCTGACGAAAACGCGCGGACTTGGAAAAATGTTGGAGAAAAGTTTGAACTTGAAAACTTGATGGAGTAATGATTCGATATTGACCGAAAGAATAATTATTTTGTAAATATTAGAAATAGCGACGTTAGTTTAATTTTTTAAACATATGTATCCCGTAGTAAAACGGCTACCTATTAGAGTAAGTTACACTCGCGCTATATATTTTGTACTAACTTTCTTATTTACGAGTTTATGAATATTGCTATACTTATCATTCTACATTAATGTTTTCGGATCTGTTTTTAGACATAACCTAGATCTATACGATTAATCTCCAACTCGTTAGTATTTCAAAATTAAAAATGGCTATTGTCTACGAAATCGAGAACTCATTTACTAGCTAGTTTAGAATAATCATGATTATACGAATGTCTTTTTTTTTCTGATTACAATTTCAATAAACATGTATTGTAAATATATAATAAACACATAACTGAAGTGAAGAAACGTCATCTAATAATATCGTATTACGACTCTACTACCTATTATAATAAATTAATAATATAAGAACTAACTACTTACAACAAATTAAAAAGACATCAATCGATTACAGATGCTAGCAAAATTCGTAGCAACTGCTACGAAAAAATTCGTCCTTGATGACGTCACCCTAGATCTAACCGCTACAGCGTAGAGCGTAGAGGTTTGCTAGCCTACATGTGCGTATATTACGCGATGTAGGGGAATCGCACACTCGCCCCTACCCACGCACATTTCCACACCCCTCGTGAACAGCTGATCGTGATCACACATTGACGGAGCACATGTGACTTCGAACTCCACCCTTCGTCTGCTACCCTGGTACTTATAGCCCACATGTGCAACCCTTTCCGACACGTGGTTGTGCCGTACGTGACCCACACACTACCGACTGTCTATTCATTTTATTTGATGTTTCGTGTCTGTATGTAATTAGTAGAGTTCGTATGTGAGCAGTCACGGGAAATATTACAGTTATTATACGGTTTAATAACTAGCGTGAACTTATTTTATGTAGTTTACACAATGTAAGCATGAAACCACATTAAAATAATGTTTGTAATAGAGAATAAAGTTCTAAAATATTGTTTAAGTAAAATTAAGCGCGACTACACACATTTTAAACACGCATATGTATGATTTAATCTACTACAGACATGATTATTGTTTGTCATGTCGGTGAACCACGTACGAACAGCAAGCATAATGCAAATGTGCTGTCTTCGCTACCACAACACAGAAGCGAAGCGGGCAGTCCGCGCCGTCGCACACGCCCCGTGACGCAGTGACATGCGTCAACAGCGACTATTACACCAGGCAAGCAGTTCGCCTCAGAGGTGCATTGCCCTTCATTACACCACCAGCCAGTTTAACAAGACCTGCAGTTGACTGCACACGCACCTCCCTCCGTTTCTCTCCAACCAACGCTTGTCGCACTACCTTGGACGCGTGTTGGGTGAAAGAGACCAACTTGCTCTGGAGGGCTCACAGTATGGTTCACAAATACCATCTCTGTCTTTCACGTTGTTGCTGTATGCATTGGCATCACGCCTGTGTGATCTTAACACACAGATAGTATTTTTACTCTTGTAATCTCACACAAGTGGTATTAATAAAGAAATGTTTACTCATGTATGTTGTTGGGTCTGTCTGATTTACAATTATAAGTTTAAATAGTGAGCATTACTGATGAGAAGAATAAAAGTTTGAATGATAAATGATTTCTTATATTAAGTATATATTCCCCACAAATTCTTTGCTACGAATAACTACAAAGTTATAAGTCTAGAATTGAAAAAAAGTTAGTTCGTAGACTTCGTAGAGTTTTGTAGATTTGTACCGTAGCAGTATGTGCCGAATTTTCTGAATAGGTGCTACGAGCATTTATTTAGTAGATAGGTACCCTAGAACTTTCTCTATGATAACGATTTGATTGTAACATGTTTGATATTAAAGGTGAGTTAAGTAAATGTATATAAAGAAGTACCTACTTACCTACCCACTTATTTAAATAACATGGATTTAAAACATAAAAAATTTTTTTCATCTTCTTGTTTTCATGACTCCCTGCTCCTTTGTATCTGATATCTACGCATTTTTATGTCACAATTGTTTAAAAAAAAACATCCTTTTAACATTTCTGGAACTACGTGTTTGTAATATAATAGAAACTTGAAACATTGTTTAGTACGCAAATCATACATATCTTATTAATATTCTTAACAAATTACTTAAAATATGTTTTGAAAGTTTTAATTGAAACTACTAGTGGACTTACTAACGTACATAATATAATATGTCCTAATAATTGCAACGTTCGCTTTTTAACAATTGTCATTGCCTTTGTTTAATAAACATCAGCTGTCTACATTTTTTATTCCTGTGAACAGTGATTATTCGTAGCACGGATAAGTTCGAAGTAGAGAGCGTTTTAGAATACTTACTTAACACTTACGTTGCAATAACTTGGCAAAGCAAATTAAATGTCGCAGGCTGTCATCATCCTAATTTTGGTGGTATTACATGACATGTAAAGAGAAGCCCGTGTTCGATAACTTTTCTAAAGTATAGGAAATCTAGAAAATAAAATAAAAACTCAATGTCTTCGTATACCTATAGCGCCCTTCCATTGCAGATGTTTTTCCTACATCAGACTTTCCTTCCCGGATGCAGTTACTTAGGCTTGAAGCTACGCGGAAAACATAACAAATGTCAAGTATTAGATACACAATATCTGACGTTTCATTATATACCTTCTCGTATGCAATAAGCACCTATTACTCAGGCGGAATAGCAGCCACCTTCTGACGACTTAGGTGCTCCTAGTAAACGATCCACCTCAAACGCGAACGGGTTACGTAGTACTCGACCCATCAACAGTTTCCTTGCGTTTTGCATAATTTACTGGAAAAATAATTAGGTACCTACATCCGTTATCATAATTTTCTGTTTCATGAAAGTACATATTTGGTCTTTTAAATAGGTAAGTAATTGCTGTAAATTACATTATAAATTGGAGGTGGAATTGTAAAAAAAAATATATACCTACCCAAGTTTAAAGAATAACTTTCAAACGCAATGCAGTTTAAAAAAGAATTTAATTTGCTACGTCATGCTACGAAAATATGACGTAGCGTGCGTGACGTAGCAGTGCTGAACGATATTCTCGTCCCCTCATTCATAGTTTCATTACCCTTGGAAAGTTTGAACTCCTACTGAATTCTGGCAACCTAGTGCGAGTTGACGTCATAAGACGCGTTAATAAAAATACTTTTACTGAACCCACGATATAAATCGTCTTGGGTTTACGTCAACGTTTATAAATAAATATGTATCTAATACGCTTATTGTGTTATTTCAACACGAAAGTACTTTTATAAGAAACAATAGAACAGATACTGATCTGATCAGCATTAATAGATTGCATTGGTAGAGTTATATAAAAACACTCAAGAACAATATTTTGTTTCTTAAAAATCGCGACCCTTATTTTGCAAATAGTAGGTGTAATGGAAAACTACATATATTAATTAACAATTATTAAACCTAATAGTGTCTTTTGATCAACTTCCCCTCAGACCAATAAAAAACTTTTTTATTGGTCTGAGCTTCATCCTTGGAGGCGGATAATATATTTTGGTCCTTCCTTTTTTCGTGAGTGAGCGGCACACGCACACCCCGACATGCCCCGTGATTGTAAAAGTCCGTTGGATCCCGCCTGCACTACACCCCACACAATGTCATGGCGGTCCTTTCGGAAACTGACATCTCTCTGCGACCCATATTATCCTGGTATAAAAAGGGGGCAAACCATTGTTCTTACGCACACGCATTTTTTTGGAATTCCGTTACTCTGTTTCGGTGGAAATAGATGACCCATTTATGATAGATATCAATATCATGTAGAAAAAAAAAAACATTAAAAATTAAACGATTTACTAAGGTTTATAATTAAAGAGAAATTATTGTCTGTGAAAAGTATTTTAATGTAAACCATTATCAAAATGATCATTGTAAAAGATATCGGGGAAAAAGTTCCTCCGAGTCCTTTCAATTTTACATGACGCTTACAAAGTAAAACGTCATGTAAAACTACATCTTCATGATCATGCCTCCTTGGTAGAAAAGATGGGAAATTCGTTCGTATTAACTCGTTTGTTTTCGTTTACTCGGAGATTCGGCCCGAAGCAAGAGAGAGGGACATAAACACATACACTATCGGATCATGGAAGCGAATGAAAAATACTACGAATTAATTGTTTGCTCTACATTTTTAACGATAATTATGGTGTAAAGTTAATGAGTTCAGTGGTAAAATCATTAATTGAAATTCTAGAATTGAGTACAATGTTATCCTAGCTGATTCTTTTAAATTAATCTACATCGTTAATATTGCGGGGTTAAATGGAGGAGACTAAACTTGTGTAATGTGTGTGAACCCCTTTTTACTATTATCAATTTTCAGCAATCATCCATCAATTTCCTTTCGAAAAAGAGTTTTGCTCTACCTAGAGCACCATAGATAGGTAGTTTACTAAGATAATGTAAAGAGAGAATCGTTATTTTTTTTTTTAATTATAGTGGAGGCACATTTAACACTAACGACTTCCTTTTTCATTTTTCTATTTTTTTTAAGTATGCATAAAAGTATGCAGTTCCTTTCATAATAAAACAAAAACTATTAGCTTGAATTTTAATTTGCCCGGAGTTGAGCTAACTTTGTTTGCAACATCATAATGTTTACGTTAAAATGATTTTATTTAACATCATAAGTAAACTAAGTACAAACGCAAAGTTATGTCTGTAGTAGTGCAATTTATCGCTCAATGACGTGCATTATTATCAATGTAGTAGCTCTTCTACGTCGCCGAAGTGAATGGCCGTTGCAGCCGCTTGCACTCACTGCGGGCAACCACGGTCGTTGCCTTTTATCCTTGAGTATCCTTGAACAGGACGACGCCTCACGTAAACCTCTTTTATCTTATGCCAGCCTAGTACTTCGCAGGATATTTCGTCCCTTTGGGAAATACGACAGACATCCTTAAGGGACATTCGGCACGTCAGCAGAATTTCCAGTACAACAAAGCGAGCAAATAGTAGTGACTTACAAAATATACTTGCCGATATTAGCAACGTTTGGTTTTGTTCTTCTTTTTATTTTAGTTTGTTTTGTTCCTTGCCGTTATATATAAAAAAAAATTAAAAAATTGCTGAATTATTAAAAAAATTAATTAATACTAATGGTAATGTATGTTTATTTATTGAACAAAGGAGATAAATATGTAGATAAGCGATGAGATGCAGGATTGCAGGACATACGAATGAACTATTATTAGAAAGAAGTATTTAAAAATGATAAATTGCCTGTTTATCAAAGTATAATTATAAATTAAATACCGCTTACGACGGTATGTATGTCAATGTTTTTTTCTTTGTTCTTACAATATATAATATTCAGAAACATCAAGTTAGTTGGTATCCTTCCCGACCTCTTCGAAATCATGCCTCCCTGGCTTTTACAGACGTCATTTCAGCCATTTCGGCGTAACAAATTACATACTTCATTTTATCACCCAGAGAGATCTCCACCCCCCAGCGTTGAATGAAAGGGAAAGGACAAAGTACATCTTCGCGTCTTCTGAAGTCCTGCTAGTTGTTGACGTCATTCCAATAGAATCCACATCCCTTGGGTACCTCTCGAACTCCTTAACTTGATACCTGTGCAGCGGATTCTCACACCAATGTACTCACCAAACTAAGCACAATTATGTGTAGTTTCGTATGCACATAAACTGCAATATAAGAATGGCATAATAAAAGTGGTGGGCCCAGGTGGGCCACATAAGAATCGCAGTCATTTTTTTGGCAATCATCGACTTTTTATTAGTACAAGTAACATCACTCACAAAAATGTTAGCATAAAATATGTTTGGAATAAATTCTATGAGACAAAATTAGCTGGCTTTATGCTGACGATTCATTCAAAGGAGCATTGTATCAAGTCATATAAATACTACGGTCGGTATAGCTATGAAAGGAAGGTTGGGTAAGACACGCCCCCAACAATAAAAGGACCCCGCGCTGTGTCGGGGACAAAGCTAAAACGGGAGGGTGTCCCCTTGCCATCCTTATCGCACCCGTGAGCTTTTGGAAGCTTTCCGTCTCCTCGATCTCCTCGTTCCACATGATGCCTTGGTACAATCCCGCGCTGCAAACGCCACTGTCGCTAGCCGCTTTCTCCTTCTGATGAACTTTTTTAGTTATCGCGAGTCGAGAAAGGGACAACAAAATAATGAAAGTATTCGTATCTCTTTCTATCGCTGGCAAGGTTTATTAAGCTGAATGCATTAATGGAATTCTACAGGGAGAGATTCCAAGTCCTACTTATTAATGCTATTTTTCATAATGAGCAGATAACTTACTCAGCAATCGTATTTAATTAGTTAAAAAATAATCATTTTCTTTGTGTCTGCGGCATGAATTAACGTGACGGTTTAATTCCAGTATGTCGAGGTGCGCGGATGGCACCGCAGCCCCTGCAGACAACGACCTCAACTCTCCCGCCAACCACGTCCATGTCACCAGTGCCGCTGACCATCCTCCAGGAACAACCGACTATACTATCACCGCCCGTCTGCGCCGATGCCACTGACGTCAACAACCCGCTCGGGAGACTCCGCAGTGCCATGAAAAACTCTGCTTACACACAAATGAACGCCTTCTTTGATGCCTTCCTTATTTTCTATAGCGATGAGCATTTGGTAAGATAGTGTTCATTAAAAAAATAAATTCAAATCTTTATTAATATATTTTTCTCGTCAATTTACAGTCTCCATTGTATGCGATGACAGTAACTTAATTTAATTTATTTATAATAACCAAATCAATCGTGGTATTTATAATAACCAAATCAATCGTGGTATCTATAAACATTTTTCTTCGCAACTGTACCAAGTTTTATGTCGTCATTGGGGAGTTGGTGACTCTACAAAATTCTTTCAAATGTTAAGAAAGATAACTAAATATCTACCACCTAGTACTACTCCAGTAAAATATGTTTATGCATACTTATTTACGTCAAATTATATAATCAGACTAATTAGATACGGGTCTATATTTTGTCAGACTTCTTCAAAAAAAATATCTTCTTTGCCGGGCTTTTGAATTCACTTTTATTTTTCATCCAGAGTGAGGAGCCTCTAATACCAGAGCGTCGCCTTCAATACATCAGTGGCTGGGATGGCGCCGGCACCGGTGCCGTGCTGGCGGACGGCGGCGCCGCCGTGTGGGTGCCGTCCGGCGACGTGCGGCGAGCGCGCTCCATCCTCACCTGCGCGTGGCTCGTCATTGACGCTGATGACCCTAGCCAGCCCACCATTACTGAATGGATATCGGTCAGTGTTGATGGTGTGGAACTAGGTGATCCAATGCAACTCTACAGCCCTGCTGTACATCGTCGACTGCAGTCCGAAGCCTTACCATAACATACAGTCTTATAGCAGGTCTACATTAGACGAAAAGGGAAGTGTCACGCGATTTTATTCCAGCTTTTGCTCGCGACTTCGTCTGCGTAAAATTTCTTGTTCCCCCGACCCACCGCGTCATATCGCCCGCGCTATTATTTTGTTTTGTTCCCTTAGCGTACTTCCCGATTTTTTTTCTTTTTGCTCGGCTCCTGAGGGTCGCAGTGAGTTGTCAAATAGCTTTCCTCAAGAATTGCGCTATCAAATCAAATCCGACTGGTAGTTCCGGAGATTACCCCCTAGCTACACATACAAACTTACAAAAAACAAACAAATTTTACCTTTAAATATTATAGACTAGATTTAAAGATATGATTGTGTTGACCAACTGTTGACCTCATGGACTACCTTACACATTACCTGCTCAGCAAATGATTGTGGTCGAGTCACTGAGTTGTGAATTCGTACTTGTTTGATTACGTAGGAGCGGCTAGCCCGCAGCGGTCGCGTAGGCGGCGACGCTCGTCTGACGTCGGTGGGCGAATGGCAGGTCCTGTCGACCGCCCTGCAGCGAGAGGGTCTGCAGCTGGTGCACAACCCCACGTTGCTGGATCAACTCTGGAACGAAGAGCCTGACCCAGATCTTAGGAGGCCTGATTTCCCTAAAACTGTCGCCAAGAACTATGAAATTGAATATGCTGGTAATTTTCTCTTGCATACCTAATAACTAATTATCCTTTGATGGTCCTTTTGTGGGGTTACTTATAGTAAAGGCTGATGCAGATTTGGGTGGGCCGTACCTCATTGCAAAAATGCTCCTACATCACTTTCGAACATTTTCATGAACCATCGTAGCTACACACTCTTTTGTAGGAAAATGCGTTGCACTGCGGTCCGATGCGATGTACGAAAACTAACTCTACTGTCTTCTATACTAGAAGCTATAACATCTGTTTAAGTATTTATTTTATTCAGAGTTAGCACGCTTCTAAGAGTCCGCACCATAACTCCGTGTTCAACATCACCATATAATGTAACACGAGACGGATGGATTCCCTTGTATGAATTGAGATGTCGTCCAGCTGATACTTTTTACTTAAACAAAGGAAAATATAACATTAACGATAACAAAAGATACCTATAAACAAACTACAAATTATCTACTATTTCAGGTGTAAGCTGGCGCGACAAGGTAACCTCGGTCCGCAACGAGTTGCGCGCCGTCGGCGCCGACGCCATGGTAGTCACCGCCTTGGACGAAGTAGCCTGGCTGCTGAACGTGAGGGGAAGGGACCTGCCATACGCCAGGCTGCTGAAAGCCTTCGTGGTGGTCAGTCTGAGGGAGGTGAAGGTGTTCGTGCCGCCGGGAAAGCTATCCGTACATGTGCGGGATGCACTCGCTGTGTATAACTGTTTTACTAATAATTGTACAAGGTAAATATTATAAAACGTTTCATTTACCTACCTTCGGCTTTCGATTGTATAATCACTTTGTGTATGTATGTTGGTTATAAAAAACTTCCTGTCATTGTTGGTTACGTAGCAAGTAGGAATACGGATTTGTGTGGGGCATACTTACCACAAATAAAAAGAATAACAGAGGACCACTTTCATGTGGGCCAATCCCGGCGGCACTGCAATGCCGGGCCGACCCGCGACAGAAGTGGAGTGGAGCGAGCCCCAAACATCCCGTCAGCTTACATCAATCGGGTTATTATACTGGTCCCTCAGTGAGGGAACTTTTAGATATTAAGCAATAAGCTGAAAAGAACAAATACCACACTTTGATTTTAGTCAAAAGGCCGAGAAGCGATACCGTATACACTGGAATCGGGGGCGGAGACTCCAACTCAGTCACGGAGACTCTTAACACCGCGATTTAGAAACGTGCGTGAAATGAACAACGCCATCTATCGAGCACCGTGGTAAACTATTTCGTTAAACGTGCAAACTTTTTCATCATAGTTATAAAGTATGCCAAATTGGTTCACAGTATTTAGTTATGAGTGTATATTATAATTGTATTCATACATAATTATTGAGAACATAAACGGGGACTTATTTATAAACTGAAATCGTGGTTAAACCGCAAGTTGCGCAGTGGTACACACAATTTTTTATTGCGTTGACTTCATTTTTCAGAGCTCGTAGAAACCGTAGGTAGATCTGCGTAATTGACATAAATTTCAACTTGATACCTCCACGCGTTCTGAGAAAAATGGTCTTGACAGACAGACAGGCAGACGGACGGACGGATAACGAAGTGATCCTATAGGGTTCCCGTTTTTTCCTTTTGAGGTACGGAACCCTACAAATAAGATGGCGGCGTTAGTTCCGATTATGGCCACGCGCCAAGAGTTCTTGTGCCACATCAAAATTCTGTTTATGGTTCAGTAGAGGGTCGTGATAAGTCTAGCTACAGCCTACACCCAAGGTCTCAAACATTTTTCTCAATAAGTATCGTCAAATCGAAAAAGCAAGTTACCGATTATGATAATCACAAACTTCCCAGGGTAAACGACTACACCAACATCTACTCTGATCTGCGTCGGGCGGCTGAAGCCAAGATCCTTATACCTGCAGCCGGCACCTTCCAACGAGGAGCGTCCGCGGCCATCGCACAGAGCGTCCCACCTGCCAAGAGGATGTTCCTACTGTCTCCCATCATGTACCTGAAGGCGCAGAAAAATGAGGCTGAGGTTAAGGGCATGAAGAAGGCGCATCTAAGGGATGCTGTTGCTATGTGCACCTTGCTAAGTTATCTAGAGGTGATGACAGCTTTTGAATCAGCGAACTTTTGTGTGACTTTTGATTATCTTATAATAATATTTCAGATCGCCGACCGATCGCGGCCGTTACCACTGTACACGCACTGCTCCAAGTCATAAACAATTAACGTTAATTTACACAATAAAAATATATACGCCACGGGCGTTAGGGATTTCAAAATATACCCACCCTCAACATTTTTCTGGGGTATACTTTCATGTAGGACACTCCATTTTGCTATACTGTAATGTACCCGTCTCACTGGCGAGCGAAGCGAGCTTGCGACATGGGGCACCTCGACTCGGACAGCGGTTAGGTTCGAACGGGGCTCGGTCGCTCGCTTACTTTAGCCTCCGTCATCCCCTTCGTGTTAGGTTCCTTTAAGCCCTGCAAATAGAAACTTCGCCTATGCCTTATTATTATTGCTTGGAAACCATCTTAGTCTCGGAAGTGTCACCAGTTATGTTTAAGTCCCATGTAATAGTAGTAGTAGGCTAAGCCATAAGCTATTGCCATCAACCGGCACATATCTAGATTCTGGGGTACTACTGACTAATTCCAGATAGAAGGACCCAATATCACATTGCCCGACCTGGGAATCGAACCCAGGACCTCATACCCAGTAGTAGCGATTGCGACTACTAGACCAACGACCAACGACACTGTCCACTACCTAACTAATTACTGATTTAAAATTAGCCTTTCCTATGCCTCATTCAGACTAAATCAGCTCTAAGCGAGATGTCAGTGGAGCGAACAACGGACCTAACCCGAGACACGCAGGCGGGGTACATCGGACCCTCGATGAAGACGCGCGTGGCGTACGGCGCAAACGCCGCAGACCCCGACTACCGAGCCACCAACTCTTCCAACAAACTCATCTTCAAGAACGCGACGCTGGTTATACGATCTGGAGGACAGTATGACGGTAATTAATTTAATTTTTGGAGGTTGTCGTTTACAAAAAAATCCTAACGCTCCTAAATGCCTGGAATAGCTATATGTTTATCAATAGCTTAAATTGAATCTCGCACGAGAATTATGTAGGTACCGTAAAATTTATCATGAAGAAAAATGTATACCTAAACTTTATTTACTGTTCCGATGACAGCTACGTACTGTTGCGCCGTCTAGTTTAGCCACGTATAAAAAAGCCTTAGATCCGGTCGGCTGCCATTTACCGAACAAAAACTTGAACGGTGTGTATTTCGCAGAGGGGACCACGGTAGTAACCCGCACAGTGCACTACGGTTCTCCGTCACGAGATGAACGAAAAGCCTACACCACAGTGATGCGATCGCTGGCAGCATTGGCAGGGTTACGAGCACCGGGTGCGTTGCCCGCAGCTCATGCCGACCCTGTAGCGCGGGCGCCGCTGTGGGCCGCCAAGCAAGACTACCCGCATCCTACGGGACATGGGGTTGGAGCTGCGCTTGGACGTAAGGAAGGTATGTAGGCACAGCGTTTCTTTATAACTAGTAGAAATACAAGTGACAAGGTTGAACAGTTGATGCAACTCATGCAGATTTCGGTCGAACAATCTGTCACGATCGGTAGTCGTAGTTATTTAAATTGGTGTCAACTGCAACGAGACCTGGGGATCTACTCCGAAGTAGTATCGGCCGAATGTTCGGCCATTTCCTGCTTCGAAGTTACTATTTGGTTCGGTCGGTTCCGATCCTACACTCCTACACTCTTTCAAATATTGACTATGGTCCCGACCCAACTGAGCCGATCTGAACTTTTTTCGCATTTTTCAATAATATTCGGTTCGGCCATGTGTCGGTCCGATCCGAACATTCGCACTTTGCACTGCGGAGTAGGCCCCTGGTCTGCCTACGGTGACGAAATTAGCCTATTTACCTACTATAGCAATGGACAAAAGTCTAACCTACCCCTAGCAATAAAGCCAAAATTACATCACGAAATTAGTGACATAAAATTATAGGGAGTCACCCTACATAATAATGTATACGTATGTGCAAACGGTGGGAGCGCCTGGCGGGAGCGTCAGTCGCTTGCCTGCGTGGACCATAGGACTGTCACTACGAAAATGACGCCCTATAATTTTATTTCAATTCTTGTCACTAATTTCGTAATGTAATTCCGGCTGAAGGAATTTCTAACATGTTTGTGTTTTGTTTGCGGTTTCAGATCCAGTTGTAATTGATTACAGACAAGACACCAATCTGCATACACTCAGAGAAGGATACTTTATCACAGCGGGTAAGTGCGTACCCACAGAGGTACTTTTATTTTTATAAAACGTTACTAAATCCCATTTCTTTCATAGAACCGGGGTGGTACGAGACGGGCAAATACGGCGTGCGCCTTGGAAATATTCTAGAAGTGGTATCTAAACCGAGCGGCTACCTGGGATTTCATGAGGCCACTTTAATACCTTACGAGCCAAAGTTGATTAACAGGACTATGCTTACTGAGTATGAGGTAAGATTGAACATTAGTTAGTAGAGCTAGATAGATATAAAACCTTTCTTCTGTGGAAGTATGCAGTTTACCTATTACCACACTACACGTGTCATGATCGATAGATATAAGAAACAAGCGGAGACGGCCATTTGCCTATGAAATGAGCATTTTGTACATGACGCGCGGACAAAGATACGCCCCGTTGGCACTTTTCCTGTTTTTTTATAATTCTATGGTCATGATACTGCTGACAACCAGGATACAATCCTTCAGTTATTTTACCTTTGAAAGGGATCTTTATTGACGTTCCAATAAGGTTGCTGTAGGGTGCAGTTTCGTATACCTATTACCTCTGAAAGCAGCAACCCTGCTGCTTTCAGAGGTAATATACGAAACTGTACAAGGACTGTAGAGCTGTGTTCGAGTTTCTAAATAAGTACTTACTTATACTCGTACGTAGATACTTGACAAAGTTGGCGATTGACCTCTTATCACACTTAAGTAATAAGGTTGAAAAGTGGTCAACCGCGAACGTTGCTGAATGTACCAACCTAAAGAAAATGTTCCTTTCAGATCCAATGGTTGAACGGCTACAACGAGAGAATAAGGAAGGAAGTAGGACCCGAGCTGAAGTCCCGAGGACAAACTGACGTCTTATACTGGATGATGAACAAGACTGCGCCTCTGGAACTGCCTTCTAAAGCCAAGAAGATTGTCAGTAACTCTGCTGAACCTTGTGTAAAGCTGACGGCTGTTCTACTTGCCATGGCAGTGATGCATGCTGTTGTGTAAAATTCAAATATTTTTTTTAAATCTATACGAAGTGGACAATATTTTCTTATATTTATTATTCCGACTAAAAACCTGCTTCACAGTATCCCTAAAGGCACTATCTACTAGGTAGGTAAATCCAAAAATTGAATAGATTTTGTTTAAAATAAGTAGGTACCTTAACCTATCCGGAGGTGATGAATCAGCGGGGCACTATCAGTAGCAATGGCTTTCATTTTAACAGTTCAAAAACATTCATTGCGTTATTTACGTTGTTAAGCAGACAATTTTTTCGAACATGAAGCAATGGATTAGCAATATCCTTCAAAAATTGTGATTGAAAATGTGTTACGCAGGTCTTCAGCAACATTATAATTTTACCTACTTAGACGTCTTCTAACATTTTAATCTCATATAAATGTTTATAAAATTAAACATAATTTAGAAACATGTTATTTATTACTTAGCGAGGTATATTATAGTAGAGTAGATAGCAATTTCTAGTTATATGGTAGAATTTATTAATCGTTACATAGAGTGCCTTTGTGAGTACGAAAGTCATATCCGAGATGGTGCCTTATACACAATAGCTGTTTCTGATTGTACGTGAAAGTTATTGATTTGCTATTCATGTGGATGTTTTCACTTATTATTGTAGCAGAAGCATTATAATTATGACATTTTAATCTGTATAGGTTGATAGCGAAGAAAGTGGCTGTGGCTTTTGGGTTTACCATCGTGGTGAAAGGATTGGTCAGTTAGACTCTGCGTTATCGAGTGCTAGCTGTCCAGAGTGCTTCGGGGGTTTGGAATAGCAGTACGATTTAGATTAACGCCGCTCGGAGAGCCTCCTTTCATACACCCCAACTGACCTGTCTGTTTCTAGCCTGCAGTTCTGAGGACCTAAAAACACGGCCGATTGGCGTGGCCACCTACTGATCCCAACTCATGATAAAATATTAAACATTTGCTCTCGACTCGAAAAGAAGAAGGCTGTGTCTTGTCTTCTAAAAGAGTTTTCCTACAAGCTTGTTAAAAACATGAGTAGGTAACTAAACGATAATAAAATAATAAATGAACTCACGCGTTTGTTTCGAGACATTTCTGGATTTAAAAAAATATCGGTCGGACACTACTTATTTTTACGTTAGCCTATAAGTATTGTGTCCTACTGCTAGGCAGAGGTTCCCTTTTCTTTCCAAACCTCCCCGGTAGTGTGAGATTGTGATGAGAGATCAACTCTACTTAATAAAGCTTTTATCTTTTATAACTTACCTGCATGTGCTTCTTAATCTGTGTCTTGTCTTCAGTGTTAAAATTGTATTTTATTATTCAAGAATATGATTGTTTGTACTTATAATCATTTGTAAAAATATAAGTAACTACTGTATGAGTATTTTATGTATGTAGTAATTATTTCTAAATTCTAAAAAGAATTTTATGAAAATAAATCAAGCACCGAGTGCCTTATTGAAATGTAGTCTGTAAAAATGCTTAGTTATATGAAGTAGATCAATATTTTAAGGAAAATATAATAAATGTAAATAAGTTTAATTAATCTTCTAAGCATAATCACTAACTGTGTTGTTGTCTATCGTTATTATGACGAAAAATTTATCTAAAGAAATTATTATGATTATAAATTATATGTAAGATTTATTAAAAGAAGCAATGTTCTTTATTTATCGTGTGCACTTTGTATACTTATAAAGTAACACTAATTTACTCTTCGTATTAGTAGTTGTTATGTGTAAGTCGTGGATTTATTAGGCGCCAAATAAATTGGATGTTATACACACGTTGGGGTCGGCATGACCCCGCGTTCTATTAGAAAACGATCCTCTGGCGAATCATACGCAATCGTCGCGCTAATATTTCACTTTTTGTTCGGAAAACCGGAAAGTGCCCTCTGGTCTCGACCATGCGTTCCGGTTCAAACAACTAAAAGTGACATGAACGCGGAGATCGCGTATTCATGCGACAATCGCTTTCTGTTAGGAGGTGGACTGATTCGGTACGTAACGGGGGAAAATATAATGTATATTTTGCCAACCGGCTGTGCCGAATCATACCGACCCGAATAAGGAAGTTGCACTCCTTAAAATAACCCATCGAGCGTCACAAGATCTGCAGAACATTTTTGTTATTATAACAACTACTCAACGAGATTCGAGGCAAGCAACACAAGTCTTTTGTTTTTCAATTAGACGCGTGTTTCGATTATCTTATCGATACATTCAATTAGTTTGCCTTGGACTTTTACTTCGTAACTGAAGATATGTAAAGAATAGAGGCAGGATGTTATGATCTGCAAGTGCCCAGTGTTGCCATTGTCACCTAATAAATACCACGGCATTAATGTTATGTAGGTGTGTGTGAAGTACAGACTCCAGCACATCCAGCTACTACAATCTGTCAAATTTCTTTAATAGATTTTCAACTTTATCGCTACAGCATTAAGGTTCAAAATTAATTAGGAAAATTTTACAGTTTCGGGTAGCGTGACCTGCTGGTGTCTGTACAATGTACGTATAGTCTCGCTTCACTGCCAACGATGCATATGATAACCGTATAATATTGTGCAATAAATAAAACTTATAATGAATTTAACAAACTTTTTATTCACATTGGTCCGTGTTAGTTGAATCACACATACATAAGATTGTTCTTATATACTAGATGACGTTAATTGCACATTTATATATAACATTGCAGTAGCTGGAACTTGAATTTTAACATTAGATATTCACTCCCGTATTCAAATAGGCTATTTTCCTAAAAAAATCTAATTAGTCCGTCAGTTAGATTATCAAAAAATATTGAAACCGTAGTTTTTCTTTTGTCAATTATATAAAAAATGATAAAGATATCGCCCGTTAAAGTTCCGCGCGACGTCACTTGCTTGCGACACTTTTGCAAGCAAGTGACGTCACGACCCCCACTCCCAAATTTTGACGCACTTTATCTTTGTAATTTTTTGTTTGATTGACAAAAGAAAAAATATGTGTCCATTATCGATAATCTAACGACTGACGGACTAAATATAATAAATATTTTTTTACCCAGGCAAATACCCTATTAAATAATCCTGTACAAACAGAATCCATTCCAACTGCAATAAACAGGGTCAAGTTAAATTAGCTAGCGAAACTCCGCAGATGTGATTTGTATCGATATCTAAACATGACAAAACAAAATAAAACAGATTTTCTCAACTCATACTTCAAGTAACAACAGTACCAGTTGTCGTTGATCGCCATAAAAAACATCATATCTTTTTTATATTATCGTGTTTAGATATGTCTACAGAGTTTCGCTAGCTAAACTGATTTGACCCTGTAAATATTGAATGCAGTAAACAAGTACACTTAAAATCGCAGTTGTCATTGTTTAAAATTTAGCTTTACCGATTTCCAAGTACAGACGCCAGCAAGTCAAGCTATCCGAAACTGTTAAATTTTCCCAATCAACCTTGAACCTTAATGCTTTAGAGATAAAGTTGAAAATCTATTAAAGAAATTTGACAGATTGTAGTAGCTTGATGTGCTGTCGTCTGTACATTTGTCACTGTATTTCATAGTCGGAATGCAATCTATCTGTACGTTCAGTCACCAAAGGAGATAAGTAACCAGGGTCGTCGGATATAGTCTATAGTATAGTATAGTAAGTATATATAGTATAGTAGTATCTCTTTTGGTGACTGTACACACGTATACGAAAATTCATGATCATTTATACCAATACTCATTCAGTCTATAATATAATTAAAGTCAGTCCGAGTTTAAATATACACGAAGATTACTTTAATTGGTACAAATAATATCATTTTCCGTTTCTTTCTACTCCCCAACATCACAAATGAGATTACACTTTTACTATACACTTGTGTACATTTGTTTATTCGCAATGTATACATTAATTAGGGCCAGTTTCTCGAACGAAAGTTATAGCAAAATTAATGTGACGAATTGTTAAGACGAAAGCGTCAGGGTAGCCTGAAAAATTCAAATTTTCTTCCGTTTTTTGCAATTTGCAGGTCAGATATTGAACTTACTACACAAACATACAAATTACTCAGCGCCTGACGTAAATTGACATATTTTTATTAGCCAATTTTTTAATTACGTCTAAACTTGTCTATGGAGTATTTTAATTTGACATAATTAAACTAATATTTATCTTCTGTCCTTTAATGAAATAGAAAGAAAAAGATGCACTTAACTTAAATTTAGTTTAGTTTGTGAACAAGGGAATCAGCGCCACTGACCTGCAAATTGCAAAAAAAAAACAGGTTGGATGTTAATCAAAATATGATTCGCAACCGTACCACATATGTATTTACAATCAATACATCTCTCTAAGTTAGGATACTGACCAGAAATTCGCAAAAAACGAGAAAATTTGAATTTCACGAGCTACCTTAGCGTATCCCCCTTAAACACGCGTAAACTGCTGTGATTGATTGAATGATTTATCAACAGCCAATCACAGCAGTTTACGCGCGCTTGACAATTTGTCTCATTCAATTTTCGATATTTTTCGTTCGAGAAAATGGCCCTTAATAGTTCAATTATACAAAATGGCACTAATAACATCACCCGATACTTGACACGAAAGTGCACAAAATAATAAATGGTGCAGTCAAACAATTGCATGTGATAATAAATATAAAATATATTACAATTTTAATTAATAGGTATACAAACTTAATGCGTTATTTGCGGCTCAGTTTCAGGTTGTATGTTGATTAAAATATGATTCGCGACTGTAACAAATATGACCTTACAGAATTATGATAATTAGAATCAACAATACAACTCCGTGAGTTAGAATTGGAACTCAAATGTCATGATTTCATGAAATAGTCATTCAACTAAGTAAGTAAGTACTTAACAAAAAGAGTTGTATTGATGATTTTTATAATTATAACTATATAAATAAATATTTCTTAAAGCCCTGAATTATATTTCGATCAACATACAGCCTGATAGTCTGCAAAAAATGTATGAAAATTTGAATTTCGCGGGCTACCTTAGAGTATCCCCCTTAAAGAGTTTGTCAATTTTGAATGATACACGAAATAAACAGCTGAGAGAGATTATAAGTTTAAAGATAATTCACAAAATAAACAGCTGAGATTATAAGTTTAAAGATAACTGAACATGCATTGTTATTACAGAACAAGATTATTCAACATCATGTCGGAGCTGATAAATTACAAGAGTCGAGAAATATATTAAATCTATTTTATATAAACTTTAAGCTTCAGTCTTCAGGCTGCATATTATAGTATATCACACAATATAAATAATATAGTGTTATATTTTATCAACCATAATAGCTCAAATGGACAATATATAATCGATGTTTAGAAGATAGAAACTAATGAACTATTTGGGAACCATAGGAAGTCCCTTACATTTCATTAATTTTTATATTTTTTCAGCTTGGTTTATTTCATAATTCGATTCTGCTGGGATTCGCTGGCGTGTAAGTAAAGACTTTCCCTAATTTAAAAATATATAATTATTATTCTACAGTCTCGAAAATATATTGAACACGAAATTACAGTTACTGGCGTAGTTAAAAGCACTGAATTCACTTGCGCAAGGTAACTTGCATTATAGAAATACTCAGAAAGTATACTTTCGGAAAAATGTCGACTTCGAGAACTCTTCACTCACATTAAACAAGAGAGCAAATGATGAACAGGAAATATCTGTACATTCTCATTATTATAAACAGATTTTGACTGAATATCGGAAAAATTAATAATAACTCATTCATACTCTATTTATTGATTTAGTAGATTGCCACTCTATAGCGATTTAATCCAGTGCTGAAACAGTTCCATTATAACGTTACCACTATTTCTACAGAAATAGTTATAAATCAAGCAAATATTTAAAGCAGCTATTACATCGTCAAATACTCTTCAAACTAAAAAAGATTCAGTTGTCAAAATTATTTACTTTCGAGTATTAAAAAAATATTTAACTCCTTTCATCCAACGCTTCAACAAATGTAATTATTCAAAATAATTACTATTAAATAAAATCTTAACGAGAACAATAATATTTTTACATAACATTATACTTTAAGCATCTAAGAAGTTTTATTTTTATTATACTATATCACATAGCCCGCAAAAAAAAAAAAAAAAAGAATATTTTCACACAGTGTTGACCTACACAAAACTGAATGATGTGTGATGATAATGCAACAAAAAGCATACCGATCTTTTCCACATACCGATCTTTTCCTAGTGCTTATACAAATGTCACTCTTGTCATACAAAAGTTAATAAAGGCTTGATTATGCATACTGAACACATGCTTACTACGAGTCAGCTACGTACCACGGAGTAGAAAACGAATGGAGTGCAAATCTGAATAAAATAGACTTCGCACTTAACAGGTTCCGGCGCGGTAAACGAGACACAATCGAAATCTTATTGTTATGACAGCTATAGCCATATAGCGCCCTTGAAAGTGTTAAGAGGAAACGTGGTCACATGGTCGTTGGCGTTAATTGTATACCACGTGACCGTGGTTTCTCTTAAGATACGCGTAAAGTATTAGCGCTCGTCCTCATGAGGTGAAACGAAAGAAAGTAAAGGTCATTTTCATTCTTTTTTCGCATTTAGGGATTTTACACTCATCTGTTCCTAGTAATGATAAAATAAGAATATTTAAGTCGATAGTACGCCAATTAACATTCCATTCGATTACTACTCCGTGTTTTAAAACAAGAAACATTGACCCACTATCATTACAGTTACAATATACTATCGACTATTCCGAATAATACTTAAATGGGTATTGAACAGATTTGGATATGATCCGTAGAAGATAAAGCGAGCTATTATATACTAACATTCGTGACAGCCGCGGTCACAAGACGTGGGAGCGAGACAAGATATTCACCGTCCTACTCGCACTTCTTATGACCGCGACTGTCACTAGTGTTGACGTTTAGTGTAATAAATGCACTACGAGTGAACGCAAGCTTGTAGTAGAAGAGAGAACGAATTCGCTGAAGGGTGATTATTCATCTTCTAAGATCTACTATTTGTACTGGCGCCGAGTCGTCCACCTTTATGTGTGTTACAGTCTGGAAAGGAATTATTTGAATGAAGCATCCATTTTTCATAAGCTGACGGAGATTTTTTACTGTAAAGCCCTTTGCACACACACGTTTTTCTTGCCGTGAAAAACTACGGTTTATTCGCCGTGTTTAGGTTCGGTCGTCAGTATTCTATGGTTGTATGGATCACTATGGAAGCTTGTACACGGACACGTTTTTACTACGGACCGGTTTAAACGCCGTGTGTAGGCACGGTTCGTCAATATTGTATGGATCACTATGGAAGCTTGTTGACAGACACGTTGTTTCTACGGCGCAGTTTAGACGCCGTACCGAAATGAAACCGTGCCATGTACAAAGGGCCTAAAATGACACATTTTTTACATATAGATTTTTAATGTAAAGTGGGAAGATCTTTAAATAAAATGCTCAATATGTTTGACACGTCACTTTAAAAACTTTTAATTTTGATTATAGCTCATGATCAGTGATCGGATAATCGGATGCATATTTACCTAAAGTTCATTTTTGGTTAGGAAATTATGGAACCGGCTTCTTAAAACATATTTTTTTAAATATACATCCCGGGATTTTTTCGATACAAAAGTGCATTCCATAATATTATCCAACACCTTAAACTAAGTAAATATTCCTACACCCGATTTGATTCTATAGTAAAAAACTAAATTTGTCGATTCCGAATTCCCGGGATTTTTTCGATACAAAAGTGCATTCCATAATAACCAACACCTCCACTTTAGGTAAATATGCATCCGATTATCCGATCACTGCTCATGATAGATGCATGAAACTTTTAATCACACAAATAATCAAAAAGTTTATATACCTACTAAAAATCAGAGCAGTATAAGGCCCCATCCTAACCGAAGGCGAGTGTGCGAGTAAGGAAGGGATCGTCGCGCTCGCTTATAAGAATATGACATATTCGCGCGATCAAGTCACATATGTTACGTCATTGTTTAGGTAAACGATCGCGGTATAACGTATTCGCGCAACAGTCGATTTCGGTTAGGACACCAGTTTAATCATTATTCAGTTGTTACGTTTAATATTTTAAAACAAGTTTTAATAGAACTGCCTATTGAATCAGTTCACGAATAATTTATACATATACTATGGATTATTTAGGTAAAACTTACGTGAAACAGAGGAGGGTCGTCCGGATGCGGATGAAACCCGGTTTGTCTACAATTTGTGATGAACTGCATTCCGTAGTCAGGAGTCAATGCGAAATAACCAGTTCTGAAATATAACATACATGGTTAGAGAAAAGTCTGATACTAACACAATAATTACAAGGTTATTTTAGTTCCTCTTATTAACCAAACAATTTTGTTAGACAAATCGTTGATATTTTTTGTTGCAATGTTTGACGAAAAAGCCATAAAAATAACATCAGCATACAACATCGCTGGCATTTGTATATTTTTAGCAATAACCACATACCTAAACGTCTTAGAACGAACATTTTGTTATCGTCGTATCGGCTTATGGCTGATTTTTCAATCATCTGATAACTTTATTCGAGGAATAATTTTGAAATGTTAACAGTAATATCATACAAAATCTGTCAAACGTCAAATTTTATTCCTTGAATAAAAGTTATCTGGCGATGGAAAAATCAGCCCTTAGTCGCAAAACGTCTCTTTTGCAAAATGTCTACTGGTCGTAAAATGTATCTTTCTCATAATGTCGCTTTCACAGAATGTCGCTTTCGCAGAATGACTCTTTCTCAAAAGGTCGCGTTAGTAACTTAAATAAAATTTTGCTAGGTTTAAAATAAGGTTGTTTTTTCCAATTTCATATTAAGTGTTTACAAGTTTTACAATTTATTCATTAATACTACAATTTAGCATATTATAACATATATGTATATGCATAACAACATATACATGAATAATATAATAATACATGAATCTGTTGTTATTTAATAAGAAATTAGATTTTTTTTTAAACCTAGCAAAATTTTATTCTAAGTTACTAACGTGACATTTTGCGAAAGAGACATTCTGCAAAAGAGACATTGTGGTAAAGTGACATTATGAGAAAGAGACATTTTACGACCAGTAGATATTTTGAGAAAGAGACGTTTTGCGACTAAGCCGTCGTATCATCACTTAATTGACATAAAATTAACAAGAGCAAATGTTGGTATTTATAAAATATTCCATTGGTTGTCAACATTTCGAGTGGGTTAGTAAATAACAAGGGACTCAATCAATCTGCCTAGCCTTTACCCAATTATGTTAAAGTCGGCTTTCCGTCTAACCGGATGCAGCTGTATACCAGTATTTATATGGAGCGATTGCCCATCTGACCTCCACAACACTATTACTGGGTAAACAATACCCGTTGGGAAGACTGGCTGTCAGACTTTTGGGCTTCTGACTTCCTGTAACAACTGTCAAAGATTTACGAATGACAGCCGGGACCAACGGCTGAACGTGTTTTCCGAAGCGAGGAAAATAACAATGAAGTATGCACGACTTACTCATTGTACTTGGGCGCGCACACAATGGCGATCGCTTCAGGCATCATCAGCTGGTACGAGCATTGCGTGTGAAGGTCCACTGACGACAGGAAAGCCGTCTGGGTTGGATGAGTCTGAAACAATTGAAATAAACAATATTTATTTGAAATCCGAATAGGCTATCCGAATATAATCCGCTAGGATATTCTGGCACGTAAATGACATTGACAGGGGGACGTTAATATCGGTAAACATTTGTGAAATTATGTCACAGAAAGTGTATTGACAAAACAAGATGGCGACATTAGTTCCGATTTTGGCCACGCGCTAACCTTTAACGTTGTAATTATCAAGTTTTGGGAACACAAACTCAATGTCATACACTACTAAGTACAAATTCCAAAAATACAAAAACAATGTTAAAATTGTCGGGCTACTGCCTTTTTATTACAAACGTTCAATGTAGATAGTTGCATAAATCAGCCGTTATCACTGCTCGGACACAGGCCTCCTCTCTGTGAGAGAGAGTAGGCCATAATCCACCACGCGGGCCCAGTGCGGGTTGGTGGATGTCACAACTCTTCGAATTTATGGTTCTAGGACATTCCGGTTTTCTCACGAAGTTTTCCTTCACCGTTTTGAGAGCAGTGCTGATGAAATAAATTACACAAAGTTAAGCGCCTGCTTGGGTTTGAACCCACGACCTACGTCTCGATACCACTGTTTCACCACCGCTCTCTTTCTTTCTTTGTTTTATCGTGTTTAGATTTCGATACCCATCAAGTCTGCGGAGTTTCGCTAGCTAATTAAATTTGACCCTATAGACCTATGGCTTATCAATCTGACGTCTTACTTACTTAGCCAGTGCGCTGATGCAGTTTTATCTATTGTAATCCGGCAATAAACACCTACATACAACGAATATTGTGGTCTGATAGTTTCGGGGTGTCAGTAAACCCCTCGAAGTGTTAGGCCATTGTAATTGGAAGCTCACGCATGATGGGTAGGGTGACGCTTAGCTCACTTCCTCCTCTTATTTTCAATGGTACAGTCATACCCATTACCCCTACTGTGAAAGATCTCGGTTTGCATCTTGACTCGACGCTTAGCTGGCAACGCCAGGTCTTTAGTGTTAGTCAAAGGGTCAACGGTACTCTGTGATCCCTGTATCGTCTGAGAAACTTTTTGCCCACTAAGACGAAAACCATGCTTGCGTAGACTTTGATTTTCCCTAAAATCGACTATGACGGTATAAGTTATGGGAAGTTTGCGAGTAAGGTTCTCTAGGGGCCGTAGTAAAGTCGACCGTACCAGTAGTCAATACGTAGTCGTAGCCCGGTAGAAATCGGTGTCTCTTGAGGCAACTCAAGTAGTCCGTGGTTGCGCGACGCGCGTTTGTCTCTGGCGGAGGTCGGGCTCTGGAGAGACCGTAATGTGAGTCACACGGATCCATGCGCCGGATGTGTGAGAGCAATGCTATTGCTGGTCGGCCGGAGAGCCGTGGCGTTAGAGTGGTTTACTCGTGTGTGGTTTTCTCGGTATCTAAGGGTCTTAGTGAAAAAGATGATTGTTAATGTGGATAACGATGGTACATGGCTCTGGTTGATGATTTACGCTATGATTAGATAATCAAAGTTTGTTTACATTACTCTGGTTGAATCAATACTCTAAAAGCTTTCAACTCTAGGCGTACGTATAAGTACGCTCACATACAAACGATGCCTCTAAGTATGTAGTGTTCCTAACGAGTTAAACGTAGAAGACGGTGAGGAGAGTTCCTCCACCGAGTAGTAGAGCACATACCATGGCTATTAGGTCACTCTGTACGCACTTGTCGGTAGTCGTAACTGCAACTCAGTTGTGAGTTGTTTAGGGGGCGATGGCAGCTGGTGGTGCAGCGGGGACCCGGGTCTCAAAGGAGACTATTGTTATGTTGGTCTCGTAATGACCTGGAAGTCGTAGAGTCTATGTGAAGTTATGTGTGTTGGTCGTATCACTTGAGGTGATGACGATATGAGTGCCATGAGTGTCACTAGCTGCTGCGGCAGCCGGGCCATGAGCGTTGTACGAGTATGTAATCTACGAGTAAGTTGATACAGTTTCTGACCAGTTATTATTAAGGCTTAGAGGAATCTTTTGTTAGCGATGATAGTTTGGATCAGAGTATTACTAACGAATTTGAGGATAGTGAAGTTTTGTTGATGAAACAGAGTCGAGATTCAGTTGTGTGTGTTGTGTGGGGTTTCGTGAGAAACTATAAAGACCAGGAGTGACTTGTCGATTCGATGGGGATGCGCAAATGAATTTGACGAGTTGAGTAACTGGAGGTTACTAGATAGTATGAGACACAGGCATGTTAGTTGATTCTTTTGATTGTAATCTTGAGATTTGGGAATCAAATAGTGGGTAATGCTCTGAATTCTGCTATTGTTAGTTTGTTCGAGTTTTCATTGTGCTTTTGCCTGTAACAAATCTGGTCAGCAGTGACCGAGCTATGTGATACATTCGGAACGCCAGCGCCATCTCGTGGCGCTCAACAGAGTCTAGCCTGAGTTCGTGGGGGGACGAGAGCTACAGCTACAAGAGCGGTATGAGCAGAGCTCTCGGGATAATCGAAACATTGGACATCGTACGAACAACATGTGCTTAGAAACTGTCTCGCGTTCCGTATCGTTGAGTTGTGTACCTACAGTGTGTGATTCGCTAGTATAACTAACTTGTTCGTAATTATGATCTGATTTGAACTGCAAACCGTTTTTCTATTGCGCTATAACCAAGACTACCCATAGTACGCCCACAGTAATTAAAATATGCCTGATGTTAACGAGAGACAGACATATCTTCTCCGACATATATATATATGTATATTATAGTAATAGTATATATGTGTATACAGGCTGATTTTTTAAAGACCAGCCAAATTTAAGGATGTGGTACAGACCATCAAACTGAACAACTTTCTCCATGGGACCAACATCGTAATCGCGAATAAAAATTCAGCCGTCCCATACATTTAGGTCGAGTAGGTATTGAAGTTTTCTATGGGACAGTTGATAAAATTTTCGCGATTACGCTATTTGTCCCATGGAGAAAGTTGTTCAGTTTGATGGTCTGTACCACATCCTTAAATTTGGCTGGTCTTTAAAAAATCAGCCTGTATAACCTATTTATGTATTTGTGTACCCAGTTTAAAGAGTTTTTTTTATCATTGACCCTCTCAACCAAAGCACCTGCTATCTAATCTCTTCACCACCCTTGGTTGACTGGTAGAGAACGCCTAAGGCATTAAGTCCGCCTTTGTACCTTTTTGTGCGAAAAATTTAAATAAATAAATATAATATATTATGTAGATCGTATAGATATGATAAAGAGTGATTCATAAAGTAACAGTGCACTTTATTCAACACATTGTTATCTGATATTATTTAATTTGTCATAACAGTGACTCAGATAGGAAAACAAAACAAAAACCTTGGTCTTGTTATTATACCATTTTTGATACTAAATGTTAATAAATAATCGACATATTAGAAAGATTAAAATATTTTTATCTAATTTTATTTAATGTGTTATGATAGGTTAGTTAGTTCTATGCTATGAGTCACATTCACTACCGCAATGAGTGACCAATGCTCGCGAATAATTAGAATGATCAGTATACCCTGCCCATTAGGATAACCGTTTTTTGACAGCTGTCTTAGAACGTACACATTCCAGATTACGTAAAAGTTAAATTTTAAATGCATAATAAAATAAATTCATAAACTGCCTATCATATTTATGGCTTCTAACAGACATTATAATACCGTACGTGTATCAATCCATGTATTGTGTGTTGCTGCAATCACTAGTTCCATCTGTCTAAAAACGGTTTACCTAATGGACAGGGTATAGGTAGTCGGGTTCATACCCAGTTTTTGCATCACAACATACAAACTTAAATTATAATAATTCGAATGTTGGTATGTTTTTATACACGCAGTAACGACAAAACAGCTGAACTAATTTGGATAAAATTATATTATTATTAATTAGCAGACTAATAAAGTCCAACTTGGACAAGTTGTATAGTATACTTAGGGCTGATTTTTCCAACGCCAGATAATTTTATCAAAGGAATAATTTTAAATTTTTGACAATTCTTCCTTTTAAAAACTGTCAGACGTCAATTTTATTCCACGAATAAAAATTATCTGTCGATTGAAAAATCAGCCCTTAGTGTAATAGTAGGTATGAAGATCGAACTAGTATGAATAATAAATATACGCTTCGATTGTTATTATGCTGAAAAGTCAAGTATGAATATCAATAAGTAGAACAACAACAACACAGAAAATGTCAATAACACTTGACGCTTGTTGAGGGGGATGCGGTTAAAGGAAGCTTCTAGAATGTTCTAGAAACTTACCCTCACCCTCACTAGACGAGTGGGAACGAGAGACGTTTCCGCCAGAAGTGCGCTCGATTGTGGCGAGAGCGGTTGGAAATAGTTTCGCGTTACATAAGTGTTTATCTCACATGTATCCATCCCAAAGTGATAAGGTTCTGTTGGTCCTGGTAGTAGAAGATCTCCTCCTCATTGTTGGTGCTGCAGGAGTCCGGAGTACCCGTCTGCTTGGGCACTATCACGTGCGTGATCTTCAACTGGTGACGCTCCTGTAATGCGACGTCATAAGTTGTTATGTCAAAGGAGTGGTGTAAAGGAAAGACACTTAAATTATTTGTGGTTTGTTTATAATTTTTATAAAGTAAGTAAAATAATTATGAACTTCAAATGTTTGTTACAGTGGATGTGAGTCTAAATGGATGAGGTAAACGTTTTTGCTAGAAAATAATGCAACCAAATGATTTTGAGGCAGTCTTTGATAGCGAAAGAATGGACCAATAAACCACTTAAAGGAAAAACCAAACTGAATTGTGTTAGCCGCACCACTACGGTCAGTTTCATTAAAGTACTTTCAACAGAAAACTAAACAACATAGCTCTCCTTACAAATACTGTTTGATCTTTAACCTTTATACTTAGACATAAGGCGAATTTGGCGCCGATTCCCTTGTTCACAAACTAAACTAAATTTAAGTTCAGTGCATTTTTTCTTTCTATTTCACTAAGAAAAGGACAGAAGATAAATATTAGTTTAGTCCTGTCAAATTACTCAGCGCCTAAAGTAAATTAACGAATTTTTAGTCGCCATGTTTTTAATCACGTCTAATTTGTTTAGGGAGTATCTTAATTTGACAGGACTAAACTAATATTTATCTTCTGTCCTTTTCTTAATGAAATAGAAAGAAAAAGATGCACTGAGAGAATCGGCGTCATTGACAGACTGCGCTAACTTAATTTGACTTTACTTTGCTAAGTAATATTATACAAATATGAACACTATAAAATTAAGGTATATTCGTATGACACACTTACTTAGCTAAGTCAAAGTGCTGTGATTCTATGCCCTGAGGGTGATTGTGGACGAGTAACGTGTAACTCACGAGTATCCCGGCGAGTATACCGCAGGTCTCGACGTTGCGCGCCGTGTTGCTAGCGGCAAGGCGAAGAAACTTCGCCAGCAGTGCGGCTGGGACCACCACAGTGCGCAGGCGCGCCGCCCCGTACAGAGACTCAACGCTTTCGCCGCCGCTGTACAATGTTACGTTCCATTATTAAATTACATTTAATAACGGGTGCAAAAAGACACCTAACGAAGCCGAACGTCACTTGTTCTTGCGATCATGTTTTTGTAATGGACCATTCCTGCAAACCTTCTAGTTACGGAGATTTCGAAGGTCAATGTTCCAACATATTTTAAGTTTTATTACGAGTACACGTTTTAAATGTTACTAAATAAATTTAAATACCCCCATGACCCTTGTGTCATTGCATGCACCCATAAGTAGGTACAATGTTTTGCGTACGTAAACAGCGATTGATAGATTGTTGTTCATTTTTTGGAGATTTTTTTTGTTTACAGTACATTCATTTTATACCCGGTCGAAGTTGGGGCGGGTCGCTAGTATTCATACTAATTTTATAGTGCATACTAAATTTTATAAATGCGAAAGTAACTCTTTCTGTCTGATACCTTTTCACGCCACGGATAAACCATGACCTGGGTTAGGACTTAGCATAGGATACCTTCTATACCGGTAGTACATTCCCGTTTCCGACCTCCACGCGGACGAAGCCGCCGTCAAAAGCTAGTTGTAATATAAGGGTGATGACTGATACTCACACTTGCGGCCGTGACGGCGGTATGATCGGCGGCACGGGTTGGTAGTGGTGCGACGGCGCCCGCGGCGGCTCGTTCGCGAAGTCGTCCGGGTACAGGACGCCGTCCATCGCCGGGACCGACGGCGACACAGCCCACTGCTCCTGAATCACCATGGTCACACACACACACACTAGAGTACATTCCTCAACATGTAACATTGCTACTTCTTTAGTACGAGAACGCACACGCATTCTGTTGTGGTAGAAAGCGGAGGGTTTAGGGTATCTACTTTCTGTAATTTTGACGTTCAAAAAGCGCGGATTCTCAGCCTAATTTGAATGAATGATTTTTGATTGATTTGTTGTACTAAAAATATGACACAACAAAGTTATGGCAGCGGTTAAAACGAATGTTGTCGCAAGACTGGCGTTACCGTTTACTAACGAGGCAAAATACTCTGCTAAATCTATCTACATATCTTATCTAAAGTATTGCTGATTTGGAATGGACTCATGCTATATTTTCCAAATAATGATTGTTATGAATATGACGCATAACAATCGCATAGCGATATACGTCTGTATGACAACATGACACGCATCTACGCTGCCTTATCAAAATCAAATCAAGTCATTTATTCAAATTAGGCTGAGAATCAGCACTTTTTGAACGTCAAAATTACATAGTGAAAAGTGCTGAGTCTCAGCACTTTTCTAACGTCAAAATTACACAAGACAGTCCCCCCAAACGGCCATCCTTCACCACTTCCTAGTGCTTTCGCTGGGAAGAAGTGGCGCAACAGTCCATGGCGGAATGTGTTTTGAACTACAATTTTAAGTATCATCTTTTGTACCTACCACATTTTATGCAAATAAACGGGTTTGATTTGAACAAACTCCCCAGTAGTACAGCTGTCAGTTCAGTTAAAAAAAACTTGCTTCTTTACAATAGTAGGTATACAAAATATTTGACATTACGCGACACATAACATTGAATTAATTTATTTATTATATGTTAGCTAGCTACGCCAATAGGTATACCAATTAATACAATGAACTCTATACTCATGCTAAAAAAATGTAACAAAATTTAATCCTAATTTCCTAACTAATATTATAAATGTGAAAGTAAGTTTGTTTCTTTGCTTGTTACGCTTTCACGCTAAAACGGCTAAACGTGGCACATGGTTAGACCATGACCTGGAGAAGAACATAGGCTACTTTTCATGCTTGATCGCAGACGAAGTTGGGGGCAAATAGGCATATAGAGCGTGACGGCTTACATATTTATGCAATGCGGGTTATGTTCACACCTGTGTCCCACCGTTGGGCAAAGGGCTCTCCTCTTTTCTTCCAAGTCTCTCATTTTTGTGCAATCGCTGGCCATACTTAACTAATATTAAGCAATTATGAATACGCGAGAAAAGATCGGCGAAGTTAAGTTCAACAGATGTGTTCCAGCACTAAAACAGGCTTCACGTGCATAAACAGCGAGATAGACTCACATCATGTTGCAGATGTGGTGTTGCAGAGTGTGCGTCTTTCTTGTTCTCATCAGCTTGGAGACGTTCAGCCAGCTTTGCATCGTCTCTCTCCTGCTTTCTCCTTTCTTCTTCTGCAGCACGCCTTCTCTTTTCCTAATTAAATCAAATGGGTTAGTACCATTCAGTGTTAGTACTATTTGTTGTTTTTGCAATAGTATTTCCGAAATATCAGCACGTCTCGCAGACGCGGCGCTACAGTTATGCGACATTGCACTTATTCCACATATTTAATATTTATGATTCCTTCCCCTCTAAATATTACCATTATTATTTTAAGTTTGTTAGCTTATACAGGGTGGCAGGGACATCGACGCGCAAACTGTAACTATGGAATCAGCACATGACTTTAGACCCCATAGCATCGAAATATTTCGTCGGTTATTAAAAAAAAATATTGCTGTTCCATACATTTTGACCGCATAGGTATTGCACTTTTCTATGAAACTGAAGATTTTTTTTTGGTAACCAACGAAAAATTTCGACGCTATGGGAGACCCCATAGCGTCGAAATTTTTCGTTAGTATCATGTGCTGAATCCATGGTTACAGTTTGCGCGTCGCTGTCCCTGCCACCCTGTATAAGAAAGAAAGAAATAGTATATAGCTCTTCCTGTATAAATATACAGGAAGAGATCACAAACTAAACTGAACACATTCAAAAGAATTATACTTATTAAAAAAAACGTAACAAAACGAAAAAAATTACATGAAGTCCTATACGAGGCCAAAAGGCTCTTATCTCAGCATGATGCTGCAACAATATATAATATTTTTTTTATTTTTTTTTATTATGTTTGAATGAATTATTTCCATGTAAAGCCATGGAACTCTCTTGTGAGATAAACTCTCGTTATAAAACTTTGATTGCCAAAAGGGAAAGTTAGAAGATTGACTAAAAATGAATGCCACAAATAAGAGGTATGTTCATTTACCTCATCCTGATAGACAACATGTTCTTTGGCATATTGGTCAAGAAGCTTTTGTTTCAGTTTCTCAGCTTTGGGCATCACCTCCTTCAGCTTAGCCTGGTTCACAGCCTTCACTGAAGACGGGACTGATGCATACTCCGGGTGCTTCCGAATCTTTTCCAAGAATAATGTCATGAACTTAATGTACAGGATGTAAGCATTCTCGAGGCTACCCTCTGCTAAGTACACGTTAGCCATCCTGACCATCTCCAAACCTGACCTATAATACCTGGAATCATTTACATTTACCTTACTACCACAAAACCATGTCATAAACATAGTGTTGTGGCAGTCCGTTAATTGTTAAAATACACAAAAATGTAAATATGTCTTGTAATTACACAACACCATTGAAATAATCATTACAAATCTGTATTTTTAGCAGAATTTGTTTAAGGGCTGATTTTTCCAATGCCAGATAATTTTATGGGAGGAATAATTTTGAATTTTTGACAGTTCTTCCATACAAAAACTGTCAGACATCCATTTTATTCCACAAATAAAAATTCTCTGTCGATGGAAAAATCAGCCCTAAGTAAAATTAAATATCAACTTTTTTTTTCTTTTTCTCTTTTCAGGTTAGACTGGAAGCTGACCCCAACATAGATGGAAAAACGCGGTACTAGCCCATGGTCACTCAGTCTAGTTCCCCTTTGGGTATCACGAGCAAATATTTTTGCCCATGGAACCCCTGCTAATCACCAAATAAATAAAATGCAAATACAATCTCTTTGCTTAATGCATTAAGTGACGGTGACCTATGTTAAAAAAAACTTCCTCTTCAAACTCTTTCTTAATTTTTCTAAATTCTTCCAGCATCAACATTATGATTTTTATTGAAAAATCTCATATGAATTGGCAAAACAATTTATTTGTTTTTCTTTATTTGTCAAGCAACAGTTCATTGAAATGTTTGGGATGGGGTATCACTGGCATATATATTTAATAAGAAGATTGTTATAAAAATTTATATCAAATATTTGCTCTTGATACCCCAAGGGGAACTAGACTGGGGGACCACGGGCAAGTACCGGAAAAACGCTACGCAGATGATGATGAACTGTGCAATTCAAGGATTGGTTGTTCACATGACCAACTAATCTGTATAGATTCATTGCATTAATTTTGAACCAAGAGTTAACCTATGAGGAGGGTACTTGGTTTCAGGTACATGCAACATCCACAACAGGTTGTTCACATATATAGGTACATACTTAGCCTTGGAAAATATGTAACAATTTTTATTTTCAAATATTTTCTATAGAATACCTACACGTAAAATGAGCCCTCCACATAGTCCACATGCATGGCAGGATTGACAAACTTGACAAGAGATGAGCCTACCAATACAATCTACGAATAACAGCCAGGGTCAATGGTTTGTAACTTGCTCTCAAAGGCACGGAGGGGCCTAGGTATGTAAAGGACTGTCACCCATCCACGAACTGACCTGAGCAGCGTAGCTCAACCTTCGATCGACCCATGCGGCTGTTATTACTTAGCCAAAGCCCTGTGTGATGATGGGATCTAAAGTAGGTACCTACTTAGCCCAACCTTTTTTTTTTTTTTTTTGTGGATGGGAAATCATCAAATGACTCCTCCCGCTCTGGGTGGAGCAGAAGGGAGTGTCAGACTCTTACTGACTAAAACCCACCCGTGTTCCTTCCTTAGCCCTTTATGTACCAGGGCAGCGGTAACCCACTCGGACGATCCCGCTACCCCGGCAGGCTTCGGCCCTGTCGGGCCCCGTCATCTATGCTGACATCTCTTTGAGGCGCACGTGGAACACTTACGCGCCGTCCGGCACGGGCCTGGTCCTGATCCGAAGGAGAGCTACCCATTGCTCTCCGCCCGCAGGCCCGCGCCTACGGTGGCCGGGAGTCGTCACGCGGCTCCCGACGCCCGGAGCGTCTCCCTCGGCGGCTGAGGCGTGAGGATCTCTCCCTCGCCCATCCCGCCACCTCCTTCGCTAGCATGACTGCTTCGCAGAAGGAGGTGACCGCCTCCCACTCCCTCTCGCCCCGGACCATGGCTTGCACCAGGGCCGGACGCGAGAGGTCGCCGCCGCTGCCGGTCGCCGATCGCCTCTACGAGGACACGGCGGTGCTCTGCCCAAGCGGGGCAGACCTCCACCGTATGCTCCACCGTGTCCTCTGGGCGATCCTCGCAGTGGTGACACCCGGGCGTCTCCTCCCGCCTGATGATGTGCAGGAACCTCCCGAAACATCCGTGTCCGGAGAGGACCTGCGTCAGGCGGTAGGTGAGAGCGCCGTGACGCCTCTCTAGCCACTCCTCAAAGAGGGTAGCCCAACCTTGATCCCTAAAATGTGTCATCATATTACCTTGATCATGGCCGAACTCTCAATTACTCATAGTTATATGTTGTGTTTTAATAGTTACCTCCTCGGTGGAACGTTTGGATCTACGTCTACCACTGCACCATAGTTGGCTAATTGTTTAACCCTCGCCGTAGGTTCTAAAGAAGACAAATCAACTGTTGGTTTCGAGCGATTTTCTTCCGCTTGCATTGTATTGATAACCCAGTAGGTACTTGTTTATGAAAACAAAGCTGCTTCATGCAAACATCTAATATTAGAATGCTGCCTATAGGGTAAGCTGCAACAAAATACGTAATAATACCAAAGGAAATAGAATGGATAAAGATTGAAAACCCAATCAACAACACACTGCGGAACAGACTAACGAAGTAACGAAACCAAAACCAAAACGCCATCAAAATTTGTCAATGTCACTATGACGTCTCATGTCGTGTTTACCTTCATTGTTCTTTTCACAGGTGTGGCTTAGATATGGAATTAGTAAGTACTATATAGTTCAGCCAGACGATGGCCATAAACTACCACTTGCTCACTTCAAATGTCGCTACCATGGAATTATTATGTACTACGGTTGTACGTAGTACATAATAATTCCATGGTCGCTACTATCCAGCGTCTAAGAATTTGACAGCTAGCTGTCAAACTATCTACGACGACGACTATGCGTAAAAGAATACATAATTAATTACTTAATATAATTATTCTATTCTATTATAATATGCCTCGTTGCGCAGCTGTTGACTGCAAAAATACGAAAACTGTGGGAGAAAACTTTTCGAAAAAAAAATAGAAACCCGATATTCCTTCAAAATTATGTGCTATATTATTTTTAAGCCTGAACACTTCTATGGCAGAAATTCGTATACAAATGATGCTCCCAAGAGAACTAAATCTGTATAGGTGGCAGCACTGTTCACCGCCTACAATTATTTTGTTTATTTTTGTGTAGATCACAAATTAAACGAAAACATATACGACTTGGAGTGCAGCAGAAGGAGTATTAAAAGGCGAGCTAAGGAAAAGGGAAGCTTCTACCAGTAGACTTTCTATTAGGACACCTTCACAAGTTAATTGGGTCAAAAAATTTTGACTCCGAAATAAACTCATGAAGGCCAAACATTAAACATGTATATGTATATACCTACACGTGAAAAACATAACCCTGTCTTTGCTGCAAAAATGCAAGTGCAATGCTTGTAAAGTAATAAATGTTTTCATTTGATTTGCTAACGCGCAGTCGGGTACTAAAGGCTAACTAGACATAATATAGGAACAAGGAACTAATCACGATCGCACCAAGCCGTCACCAACTCGCCGCTCGTGAATCGTGACTCATCATGAGATTCGAACTCACGGCTCGCCAGTTCACTCCTAAAATCCACAATCAGAACAGTTGCAAACTTTACTTTAGATACTGGACAAAATGATGCCACGCCGTAGTAGTCTGTACATACTGGATGTACCTACCAGAAATCGATGTCAAGCCGGAATCGGGTAATAAGCCGAAATAATAGTTATCAGAAAAACATTTTTTTTTTTAAACTTAAACTCCTTACTTGCCAAACTCGCATAGGACATACATTTTTATTCAATACGACTGTACTGTAGGTAAGTCAAAGTTGGGCGAAGTATTAATTTTAAATATTTCATTGGGCAAAAGTGACATTTTCTTCCAAGCTGGAGCAGTTGGCTTTATATTTCAGGCAAGAGTTTACAGAAACATTATTCAGGATCCCATAACAAAATTTTAAAAATTTAAAATTTGTAGGAACAGGAGTGAATCAATCAATGAACTATCTGTCACAGGGTGCAGATTTTCTTGTTTTTTTTTGAAATGCCAATAATATTTAAAATAAGTACACAACTTTGATTAGGTATATTTTTCCGATAACTATTTTGACTTGGCGTATTACCCGATTCCGGCGTGACGTCGACTTCTGGGACACCTGTATATAGTCGATGAGGAAATATGGGATTTTTATTCAGGATGGCCCATTTACAACAATACAAAACGATGACTTATTAGAAGCCACAAGCAAAGGTCTTTCCAAAACATGACCAATAGACCACCAACACACTATTGTTCAGCGATTATTTGTAGTTTAGGAGAAAACTTAGCTCAAAATGTTTAAATCGCTTAGTTCAAAAGAATTCAATAAAATTCCATTTTACATATTTTCGTTCATTGAACGTTTATTATTTTACTAACAACGTCTGGACAAGCAATCGCAAGAAAAATAACCACACATAACAAGTGGACTCCAAAAACAAATTGTAAGAAGGTAAACAGACATTTGACGAAGGTATTGTTGATATTTATAAAAAATTAAGAATAACGGGTATATGCGTGGGCAAATCTTGTAAATCCAGAAAAAAGTCATATTTTTTAAACGTTGACCCTCATAGGGTGACATTTACCCTCGTTTGGCCATGCTTCCCGGTCAATCAAGTCTCGTACACACTCATACGAGTATAAGGTATTTCCTTGTTCCCGTAGTTTAGCCCTTCGTAGTTTCTTATCCTTAATAGCTTTTATTTTGTTTTCTTTTAGTCTGTTTTCCATGACAACCTTTGGCAAATGTTCCCTAGGTGGAGTGTGGGTAGCAATGGTCGACGTTTATAAACACGCCTAAGCGCGGACTCACTATACGATAACTTCGGTGCACATTGATTTGCTGGATTAGTATAACAAGGATCACGGCCGTGTTTTGGCGCTTGAAATTGACGATTGACGATTGACCGTTGACGACCAAGTTTTGATTGTTTACATGGAGGATTGGACCAGGATAGCGTATAGATACATGGTTAAAGTCAGGATATGGATGTTGTAGTCCACCCTTAGCTGTACCTGTTCGTCCGAGTCCTGGCAAGTGTCGCTGTAACAATTGCAGGTTTTACTGATATACCTGAATTTGTGATAATCGTTTTTGATGTTGTAGGTTTCCTGATATAGGTAACCAATTTTGTAGATTTGGCGGAAATTGTGGACGCTGGTGTTTCAAGGGGAACACCAGCGTCCAAGGGGTCCAGGGGGGACTTTTGCGTGTGGAATGCGATGCTGTAGGAGACGGAAATCTTTTAGTATCAGTTGGTAAACTATGTGAATAAGGTGAACGTAATGGCTGATTACTTGGAAGTTTCTGCAAATCTGTATTAGGTTGTAATTTATTGCTTGATGAATATTCTGTTTTCATTTTTTGTTCTCCTTTGCATCTGCACTTGCCTGAAGGGATCGGTATTACTTGCTCAGCTTTAGGTTGCTGATGAAGTGCATCAGGGCCGTAGCTACCGCTGTATCAGCCGTATCGACGATAAGGGGCCCCTGAGCTACAAGGGCCCCCGACGTGACGTGTTTAAGCAAAAAATTTTAAAATTATTTCTAGAACCTAAAATTCTTGTTGATAAATGATATTTATTTCTGTAAATTGGTTTAAAAAGGGTGTATGACGACTAATAGAGAAGTATGGAAGAAAACTGTGTCTGCCTCATTGGTCTATAGTGGTCGCAAGCGCTACTGCTAAGCATGAGGTCCTAGGTTCGATTCCCGGGTCGGGAAATGTGTTATTGGGTCTCGGCTTCCACTCTAACCGGATGCAGCTGAATGCCAGTGTTTTACCTCCGGGGTGACTGGCTATCTGACCGCCACAACCCAGTTACTGGGTAATACGATGTCCCTTGGTAATACTGGGTGTCACACTTTCGGGCTTCTGACGACCCGTAACGACTGTCAAAGATCCACGAATGACAGCCGGGACCAACGGCGGTGCTTTCCGCCGTGCTTTCCGAGGCACGGAGGGGTCTCGGTTTGTTAAGATGGTCACCCATCCACGAACCTACCGTGGCAAGCGTAGCTTAACCTTCAGTCGACTCGTGCGGCTGTTATTACTTGGCCACGAGCCCCTCACCGTCTAAGTCAGTATGCTATATTCTTTATTATGTAAAAACCATACCCTCTGTAGCTTCACAGTTGGGTAAAAAGGGCCCCCAAAAACGACGACATGAATAAATTTTATTCATGCCAGATTTCATTTATATATATTTTTACATATTATTTATTAGTGTTCTATGCAATCTGAAGTAGTAAGAAGTTCGTAAATAGCAAAAAACATTAAATTTATGTATAACGCGGATAAATGTGAAACTATACAATTCAATAATATTTTATCTGTTTAGCTGTCAAAGTCAAATGTGACAATACTGCTTACTGACGTTTATTTGTTTTTATTTCTAGCGGCCGGTGTTTTGAATTTATTTTCATTTGAGTGTTTTAATTCGATTTTTGTTTGTACCTATATTTAGATTATCTTTACTTTCAAATTGCATAAAACACTAATAAATAATATATATAAATGAAATCTGGCATGAATAAATGTTCAAATTTTGTAGTAGTTTTTCGTAAATCATTTCTACTAACGGGTTTTATTATAGTGGCAACACGACAGTGTCATTATGAGTGACACAATTCTATTACGAGACCATTGACCGACCCGACCGACCAATGATAGAATTTAGCAGATTACGAACTTTTAGCAAAATGACAATGGGATCGTGTTGGAACGACGAATTTATAAAAAATAGCAGACTTGGGGCCCTGGTGTGCCAAATCGAAACACTTGCGTTTTGACTTCCGACTGAAAAAGCATTTCAGAGAACGATGAGATTTTTTTTTACATAATATACACCGTTAAATTTTGATCATTTTAATCCTTAAAACGTCATTGTACTCGTCATTATGATATGAACAATTTTTACTACGGAACCAAACCTGAAATCGTGAAAAAAAATCAGTTCATCCATAGATTTATGTTCGCATAACTCGACTTAATGTATGGATCAACTGTTTTTTTTTTTAATGGCTCCTTTTAAGAATTAAAACGATCAAAATTTAACGGTGTAGAAACCTGCATGCTTTGAAGACATGAACAGTCGTGAAGTTTTTGTTTGTTTTGTTTTTTTTTTAAAAAAAAAACGTTGTCTCACACTAGGAATTACTCCTGTATCGTGGGTGCGTTTACAAACATTTAAACTCTCATACACTAACAGCCAGACCCGGAACAACTACGTAAGCAATACAAATATTTGTTCCGTGTGGGAATCGAACCCGCGACACGCAGCGCAGCAGTCGATCGCTCAGTGAATTCTTTTGGGGTGGTGAATGGGTGCCAAAGCAAGGTTGTTCACCTACAGGATCCTGCAGACACTCAACCGGACACCGACACTTGTGAGGCAAAGACTTCGGGGCTGGTGGACAATCAGGTGACTTTACCGAGTCTTATCTACTTTTACAACATTTCTGTTTGAGAAAGTTGTACTTACTTTGGTACCATAAGGTTGTTCACCTACAGGATCCTGCTGACTCTCAACCGGACACCGACACTTGCGAGGTGAAGATTTCGGGGGTGTTGAATGATTAGGTGATTTTAGAAACCTTGACAGAGTTTTATCTACTTTTACAACCTTTCTCTTAGATGAAATTTTAACTACTGTAGGGCCATAAGGTTGTTCACCTACACGATCTTGCAGAGTGTCAACCGGACAGCGACATTTGCGAGGCATAAGTCTTCGGGGGTGGTGAATGATCAGGTGATTCTGGAAACTTTGGCCGATTCTTATCTACTTTTACAATATTTCTCCCAGAAGAAGCTGTACTTATTTTGATACCATAAGGTTGTTTACCTACCTGACCCTCCTGCAGACCCTTAACCGGACATCGACACTTGTGAGGCAAAGACTTCGGGAGTGGGGAATGATCAGGTGATTTTGGAAACTTTAAGTTCGGGTCTTATCTACTTTTACAACATTTCTCTTTGAGGAAGTGGTTCAAACTTACTGTATTGCGAATGGTATTTGTCGTGATGTCTGCTTTGATTGATTGCTTATGAGTTGCAACTGGAATTTGATCTGGGTTATATTTGTTTTCTTGTTTAGATTGTTTCTTCCTAAAATAGCAATTCAAGACAGTATCAGATGTTATACTTGATTTAATTTTAGCTGGGCTTGAATGTTTCTGAGTCGGTACACGGGTTTTATCGGATTTATGTGTGTTTGTCGAAGGACCGATGGCCGGTGGAGCAGACGAGTTCTGGAGTGGAGACCGCGTATCGGCCAGCGTAGTGGGGGACGCCCCCCAGCTAGATGGACGGACGACCTAAAGAAGGTTGCTGGGAAGGGGGAGGACAGGGTGTTGCGGCGCAGTCTGGGAGAGGCCTATGTCCAGTAGTGGACTGCGATAGGCTGAGTTGATTGTTTGTTATGCGTAAGCTTGTTTAGGCGGAGTGTGTTTGGCGTATTTCGAGGCCATATCGGGCCATATTAGCTTTTTCCGTTTTACGAGGTTTTTTGGAAACTTAATGTAATAGAATGTGTTTTGGCATATTTTGTGTTTTAGGTGCGTAGTTTATTTTGTGTGTACTTGTATTAGCTTGTTTATTCTCCGTAGATCGAGGTATATCTGCTAAAACACATTTATTACGGAAGTTAAGATTATTCTGGAGATTATGTAACTTTTTATTTTTTATTACCGACTCGGGGTTTCTGCCAGAAGGGCAGCTTAAAGCTTCTTCGCGGTTAGTGTTCTGTGTATAACTTGAAACGTGTTTTCTTGGCATGCTGTTTGTAACATCTGTTAAACTAATAATTCTATGAACACCAGGTGGTTTGATAACAGCTTTACCTGCTTCATGCTTGGTCCGACACTTCGGTAACTGTCCCTGCAAGCCTTTTATCACTATGCGGGGAGTGCATTTTTTAGACATGTTTAGAGTTTTACCTACCAAGCCAAATTTCTTCTAGATGTTTCCAAATTTTTTATCAGAGGGAGTTTTGACCCACGGGGATGGTTAAAAGCTACCCCTTCGCTAAATCTTCATGTGCTTTATTATCTACTATATCAGTTGAATTAAATTATTTTGCATTAATTGTTCCATCAGCTGAATTGAATGCAATTCCGAACATTGGGTAACAAACTGTCGGAGGAATATTTACCTGTAGGCCTGCGTCAATGATAACGTGATTCTAGTCGCGAAAACATTGAAGAACCTTGCGGATATTTATTCCAACAGTTACACTTGGCCCATCGGCGTGTGCATTGCAACGGATAGGCATCCCCTGCTGCCATCGATTTATGCCATGGGTTACTGCTAGCCATCTGCACCAAACACGCCTTTATTAATTTCTGTGGCACATTTTTAAGGCATCTCAAATCTGGTCTAACTTCACATCGCATACTTTGTACTTCTCGAGGGCTCGCAGAAGGTCGTGTATTTCTACGTCGTAATGGTTTCATAACCCATCCTTTATTGCCCGCATAGAACAAAGTATACCTCTTTCTCGGGTCAACACCTTTTGGAGACTTCTTTTTAAGGCTAAGCAAAGATGTCAAAGTGTTAGCAACACTGCCAACTGTGCGTGAATACCAACTCGTCGCTGACGTCTTAAAACTCTTTTTATTTTTAGGGAAATAATTTTCAAAACAGATTCGCTGGTATTCACAACGTGGGTCCTTTTTACGAAATCTATTCATTTTTAAAATACTTGTTAATTTCGCAGGAAACATGACTACCGATGCAATAAATACCGCCAGCAGACATGGAGACCACACCACAATAAGCAGCCCAAAAAAAACATATTTAATACAGCTTTCTCCTGTAAGTCGCTTTTTTGTTTGGAAACCAGTAAATTGCCTTGCAATTTTTGAAATAAATCCGAGAGGAACGTTGGCGATGAATTTTATTGTTTTCTTTTCATTACGCTTTTTTTTACCTTTATTTTGTGCGGGGGCAGCACCTGGTTTAGGTGTATAGGGTAGCGGGCACGGCTCCTGGTTACGCTCGCTTGTAATTGTAACGTTTTCGAGCACCGGGGACTCCCGTGCACAAGGTGGGCGACGACGGCAGACTGCGGAAAGCTCGACTTTGCTAGGCGCTGTTCCCGCATCACGACAACTTATTGAGACAACTTCGAGTGATGAAGGTGAAACTTCTACTGTTTCATCTTTAACCATAGAATATGAAAGTTCGCTTCCGATTCCTTCTTCTTGGTCATTGTCGTGTTTTCTCTGAGATCTTTGTGGGCGGATACCTAAACTATAATAAATTGATGGACTCTGACCAAGTTCGCAAGCAGAGTTTAGTACTCTCATTGCGTGATGTTTACAAGCGCAATTTGTGGTTGGCTCAACTGGCTGTGGTGGTGTAGGTTTACGGTGTAATCCTCTTCCTAGTTTTTTAAAGGGTATTTTATCTGTGTCTATGAAATTAAAACAAGACATCCGATATTGATGTTCATCTATAGATCGAGTACGTTTTTGAAAGCCGTAGATGTCGTTCGGTAATTTGGAATCGCGTTTCTTTTTCTTTGTCGTTCTCTCACTCTTTGCACGTTTTTTACAATATTTTATAAAACTAGGTGTTTCACGCGCAAACAAAACGTGTACCTCTTCATTATTAACCTTAACATTTTCTCCTTTTTGATGAAGCCTAGAGTTTCTATTACGCAAATTGAATGTTCGTTTCTTTTGACGTAAATATGCGCTGTCCCGAAACAGTTTTGTAAGACCTATGTCACTCGAATTGATTTTGAGGTCACGTTTTCGCGGTTTATCTGAAACAAATAAAAAATAGCTTTTTTCATTGAGGAAAAGAGCAACATATCTGCGGGGTAATTCTCGTAATTTTAAGAATGTTCACAGTCTGATCTCAGTCTCAATCTGTCAAATATTCCTCTAATTTCCCTACATTTTGACAAGTTTTTGACATTTGTTTTCCCCGAGATGAAAATGCGACTAGATTTTGAACGTTTTAAATTACCGGAATACGGGCCCTGGTTATGTATACCTATGTCGTCGGTCGATCGTAGAAGTGGCAATATTGTGATCTGCCATTCACGATACGCCGCCATTTCATGATTTGACCATCTAACATCCGCCATATCGTTCAACAATTTTAAAACAATTCACCCAGCGAAGCTTAGGTATATCGATTTATATACGCGTAAAAACATAACCCTGTCTTTGCTGCCGCGAAGTCGGGTAATGAATAATTCCTATTTTAACATCCTAAAAATACTAAATAGCCTTTTGCACTTTTGAATGTATTTTATCTTCCAGGACATCTTGGGAATTGTTTAAATTTTTGTATATTCGAATATTCGACGAATTACGAAAATATTACGAATATTTATGTATTATGTTTTATTTAAATTAAACCATTTTTATCATTCGTTCTTTAAGTACGCAAAATCGTTCACTACTATTAGTTTTAGTATGCTAACATTATTTTTCTTTCTAAATACAATTAAAAGTCGAAGTGTAACTAACTACTAATAATATACATTTACATTAACATTTAAGATGTATTTTTTTTATCTTTCATTATACAGTATACAGGGTGGAAGTTGAAATTGGGTCCTAGAAAGAAACTACCTTCAATATTGATGCTACCAATTTAAACACAAAACAAACATTGGTTTTGTTTTTCAATTCAAACATTTTAGAGAAGTTGCTTGCCCGACCCTGAAATTGAACCATACAAATTGGTAGCATCGATATTTCAGATTCTTCATCTCCGGGAACCGATACAATATTCCACCCTGTTTTATCCATAATTTTGCATACAATAAGCATACAGCGCAATGAAGCCGAACTTACTGTTAGGTGGAATTTTAAATATTTCGCTCTTTATTTTACTACTAGCGCAGTTATCTTTTTTCGATGTTCCTGGAGGGCTTGTGGATATGGTGTCATCAACATATTTCTTCGATGTTCCCGGAAGACTTATTCTGTCATCTAGACATTTTTTTGACAGTCCTGGTGGACTCGTGTAGTTGATTGTTGTCTCCAGTTTCATCCTTGTTTCCATCAGTGGTGGTTTTCCAGTGTTCTTGTTTACAGTTTTCATGTTCTGCCATATACTTCTCGCCTTCTTTTTCACTTACTGACGTATCGAATTCTACAACTCGCAATCTATGCAAATCCATGCCTTATTATACGACAAATATTTGATTCGGCTTTTCATGGATAGGTATACCTACATTATTTTTTATCACGAGAACAGTAGAATAATAATTGATCACATTAAGTAAAGACTTAAATAGATAATAAAACAATATAAAATTGTAAATAAACCTTAAAAACTTATAAACAAACTATCAAAATTGACAGGTCAAAAGCCATTATAGATGTTGAAAATATTTTTTTAAATCAAGTAGGTAATCCACAAAGACGATCACAAAAAGTATAAACGTATTTGAAAGTTTTAGCTGTCTTGTTTAAATGCCAACCTTCTGTTCTAAAAGTTTATAATGAAAGTGTAAACAAATCCCGTTCAGAGGGTACCACCAGCTCTTCTAGCAGGGCAGAAGTTGAACTGCACTGCTTTTTTGTTCTATGACTAAGTACAAAAAAGCAGTAGGTAAAGTTCAACTTCTGCCCTGCTATAAGAGCTGGTGGTAAGCCCCCAGGATAAATTTAAGTTCAGGATAAGTAACATAAATTCATCTGTATTCAGTATTTAGAAAGTTTCAACTTTTATCTCACCACTTTTACCAACAATCATTGTTTGTTTTTCCCCCATAATGTTCCCACTGGCATGGCAGGACAACATTCGGAACACCTCGCCGCGTTCCAAAGCGGGCATACTGGACATAAGAAAGAAGGCTGCCAGACTCAATTGGGATTGGGCGGGTCCCATCAGACGCGTACATGATGACCGTTAAGCAAAGGTCTCCCTCCATACAATGAGTAGGTACCTGCAGATGGACGGCGCCGCTGAAGTTGGTCCAGAAAGAGCTGGCGAGACGATCTGGATGCATACCACGGACGACGACGGCTAATTCGAAGTGGCGCGGGAAAAGAGCTCCAAGGAGTTGGGCGAGGCGTTTGCTCAGCAGTGGGACAGTATAGGCTAATAATTTAGGTTATAACTGAAAACATCCATCAAACATATCTCAGAAACTAAAAACATCATAATCTTTTTAAATAAGGGATCCAATGACAGCTCACACACTTATGTGCATTGCATTATTTATTTTCATCCGTCGGTTAAATGTATGGGGGGAGTGTCTCCCAAGATTTGTATAGAAGAAAGTTAAAATAAAAAAAGATAGGATACTTTTTATCCCGATATTCATACGGAATCGAAACTTATGCGGGTGAAACCGCGGGGCGCAGCTAGTTTTTTATAAGAATAACCAACAAAATGACAGCAACTGACAGAACAACAAACATTTATTAGGAACATTTTAATTACTTATGATTTATTTACGAGGAATTATTGCAACAGCAGCACATCAACGCTACACAAAACAAGCACGGTAACCAAAATAGGAAGCTAGCTATTAGTGCTAAACAGTACCCTGCTTTTTTTAACTGCACTCTACAAGGCGGTCTAGGAGATGGCCATAACCATATGCCAGGACCCATTGCCAACCCATAACAATCTTCAGCAGCCGATCCCAAACGGTTACACGTGCAGCTGCAGTGCCTGTTCCCGAATAAATGGTTTAAATTACAACTACTGTTACATCTTGAATAGGGCCTATTCCCGAAGCAATGGTTTAAATTACTACTCCTGGTACATCCCAAATCAACTTCTGCACTATGATAAGCTTCTTTAATTTTCTTAACATATAATGCACACAATTCGGTAAATCCACGCCTCCTTTCACTGAAACCTGAACTGAGATTGCAGTGAAAGTTCTCCATCATTGTATGTATTTTATCGAGCCACTTGTATTGTGTATCCATATATTTGGTACATGATAAAGTTTGTTTTATTTCTAGCTGTTTCTTCTGATCGCACCTACCTATCTTTCTAGTCCCATTGCCATATTTCCCGAACATTGAATGTATTTTATCGGTCCACCTATATTGTGTATCCATACATTTATAAGTATTACATGATAAAGTTTGTTTTTTCTCTGGCTGCTTCTTCTGATCGCACCTACCAACTTTTGTAGTCGCATTGACAGCTAATTGTAGTTTTTTTCGAGCTCGATTTAATTTCTTCGCAGCTTTCAAATCTGCTTTTGCTTTATCATGAAACTTCTTTTTTAATTGAGTTTGTTGGTTTTCTATGCATTTCTGCAGTTTTATTAATTCTTTTTCTTTTTTATGTAGATATTGTTCTTTGTTTCTGAGCTCCTCTGCGCACGGCGGACCCTGACTTACAGTGAAACGTTGTTCTTTTTTATTGAGGTCCTCTGGGCACGGCGAACAACTACGTATACTGCAACATTCGTCTTTCACTTGCGGACACGGAAGCATACGTAGAGTGAAACTACAAGGACATCTTTCTTTCTTATTGAGATCCTCTGGACTTGGAGTCCCGATCATTTCTCTTCTTCTTGTGTCTTCTGGATTGTTTTGGACACATTGCGTCTAGGACGTTTTAGATACATCGAAGAAGATTGCTTGAAATAGCTGGTAAATCTTTGAAAGTGCAATTAATTGATTATTGTTGTTTGCAGGTATTTTTACTGTTGCTACTAGGTATAAAATATGTTCTTGCTTTTACATTTTTTATTTTATTTAATTTTTTTATTTTTAAATATTATGTTTTACTTCTGCCCATATTATGTTGCCATCCAGCTGTCTCTTTGACAAGGAAAGTTTTGAAGTTTCTTACTTTTTTGGCCTAGCTGCCCAAGCACTGTCCAATCCTTGATAGGATTAATCCTTCTTTCTAACGAGCTCATAACGTGTACACGCCACACATGTTGTTCGTGCAAGGGGCTTACCACCAGCTCTTATAGCAGGGCAGAAGTTGAACTGCATTGCTTTTTTGTGCTTAGAGAACAAAAAAGCAGTGGTCACTATCGTGTGGTCTTGTGCATCATGTTGTTTGCCGTGTTAGCCCTAAATTTTGCACAAACTGTTTGTGCATCCAAGTCGCTGCCTTTACATGCTGGCTTGTGCAACTTTTGCCATTTCAACCGTTGATTGGAATATGTATGTGCAAGTAAGATTGAGCATCGCCTTTAAATAGGTACCTATATTGCACAAAGAAATCTTCGGTACACAAGTTGCATGCCAGCAAGAACCCTCAATTTATATCTACTAATAAATGCAGTGCGATAACTGTTTATCAACATATTTGTTGCTAGTTTTCCGTGACGCGAAGTGAGGGCGGAGTTCAACTGACGTCTGAGAGAATAAGTCTAGGTGTTTAAATAGGCAATATGATATTTTACGTAGGACAAAGTCAGAGCACAGAATAATATAAACGCATCTATTTTTTTATCAGTTATGTTAAGGGAGGAGAAAAATGTAGCGAAGCTACATTTTTGACAGGACACGACGTGATCACGCGACTTCGACACGAGAAAAAAACCGGTCAAGTGCGAGTCGGACTCGCGCATTGAGGGTTCCGTATAAATTAGTAGGAATGTAATTAAAAATTTACGGTTTTCGCAATTTTTCCTTTATCTGTGCTATAAGACGTTGCTTCTGAATACGAAATTTCAAGATTCTGAGTTCACGAGAAATACCCTGTAGGTTTTGATTCCCTTGCGAGTGAAAATTTGCGGCATAAACGACTGTATCTTCTGATTGCGTTGGCTTAGAAGTTTGATTTTTTCACAGCTCTAAGGGTCAGTAGACATGAGTATTTGATATAAATTCCAGCTTGATACCTCCACGCGTCCCTGAGAAAAAGGGTCTTGACAGACAGACAGACGGACGGGCAACAAAGTGATCCTATAGGGGTTCTGTTTTTTCCTTTCGAGGAACGGAACCCTAAAAACGACATGAGTGTATTAGTAGGTATCTATCATTCGATTTTTCAGGCCTAATTTGTAAAAAAGGTCAATTAAAATGAAGTAGGTAGGTATGTAAATGTAACACATGCACGGGGTCAGCGGCCATTCGCCCCGCCATCCAACCGGGAGCGCGCATGCGGCCGGGCGCGAATTCCCCGCGAGTGTCTCACGCGCACCCGTGCACCCGCTGCTCGTTTGACGAACAAAGAGGTTTTTATCTCAATCTGTACAAAACAGGCCCTGTATTGAACTGACTCAAAGCATGTAATACTTGACTGTAACAATGATGTGACAATATCGATGCCCCTGCACGTTTTGGCTCTATTTGGCAAGAGATTTTAGCTTCCTATGGGTACGTAAGTATAAATAGAATAGATAGTAAATACTTAGGTAAGTACATAAATCTAAAATAATTCCGTGCCCCTACTGTTTGACTGAATAACACACGTCGTAACGCTCAGCCTAAATCACTATGATAGGGTTTTAGGATTTTTCCCTACTGACGAGCGGGTCACAGGAATGTGATGTCGCAGACCTAGACAAAGAGAGAGGCACAAACTTGACTCCAAACGGAAGAACTGGCCCGCAATGGCAGTGGTCAGACGTGCGTTAAAAAGGTATAAGGAGGCCTTTGCCCAGCACTGGGACAGCACGGGCTAAATAGATAGATAGATGCGAAGTGGCTGAGGACGAAGTCGAAAGTAATAGTTATCATCAACAGGTATCCCACACAATTTGCTCTTTATTTCATTATAGTTGTGTTGTGTATCGGACTACTGACACAGTGCGAGACCTATTTAGCATAGGAAATAAACACTAAGAAGTCGAATCAGTATTCATACAACAGCCTCAACAGATAAATGTAAACTTACTACATGTAAGTAATCTGAATGCCCTTAACTGTGAGACTGATGGCGACCAACGTTGCTCCTAAAAGGTAAAACCATGTAAAGCATCTTTTCACCTTTGCCATATCCACGCGATTTATTAGTATTGATTAGTGTATTTCCTGCATCAGTGAGGTCAGCGTCTCAGGCTGCCGTCGAGCGGCACCGCGGCACCGCGGCACTGGGCACAGTCGGCACTCTTGCGCAGAATACCGCACGACTCGGGCACAGGCGAACGTCCGCACGGCCATCGGCGCCCGCGCACCTATCACATCGAAATAGTGACAAAAACTAGTGAACATAAAATTAAGTTGATCGTGCAAAGTGGTACTTCCCTGCAAAGGCCGGATCCGTCGCGACGAGTCCCAGGTATTTTTAGAGCAGTGGTGCTCTCATCCAGAACTGGTTTTCTAGTTTAACATCGCGAAAGTGACTCGAATATCTTGTTATTAATGCAGACCGGTAACTTACATACAACATAATTCAGTTATTGTTTTATATTTTTTTATATAAATATTGTAAAAAGTGTCGAGTTTAAACAGTGAAGGACATGGGTATTACGGGCAGTACCTATGAGATAAACAACAGTCTATTATTAGCAGAACGTGTCGGCTTTATTTACGCTTCCAAATAGCTACAAACATTCTTATATAGAATATTCAAAATATAAATAGCCATCTGCGTATAATAGAGCTTGATTTCTGAATCGCGAACTGTTCAATAAATGATAATTTCTAATAAGTCTAATTGTCATTGTCCGCTTATCACTCCACCTACGTAATTAGGTATGTGTAGAGTGTGACCGGTGCAGATAAGCGCATAAAGTAGCACTATTAACATTAGTAATACATTCGGTTATCTGTTTGCAGGGCGACTAATGAAATGGCGCGCTACCAGCTTCTGTGTTTGATCATCGTCGCCACGATGGGTATGTTTCCAATGGCAATTACCTAACTAGAATATAAAGAAGTCATCATTCCAACTAAATAAGACGACAAAAAGATTCTTAATGTTTTCATTGATCAGGAACTTGGCACAGATATCATCACATTCAGCCTCGTCTTGTGGCACATTGGCATGAATACATAATAACAGCAACAGCTTAACGATATTCAGGATATCTTTAATTATGACTGATGCATGTTATTGAGACTGACCCATGTGTGCGTATTGCGTACCCTTCTCATTGAGTGTTTAAACGAAAAGTTGCTGAGGAAGTGAAGCAACTTTTCACTGCTTACAAAAACTTTCTATGTACTGGTTCCGAGCTGCTGAACAAGTTTAGGCTAACGGCTAAGTGATAGGCAGACACTGAGCAAGTTAAGTCTAGATCCAGTTTTATATCTCGTAATGATGTATGACGAAGACACTACTAACCCATCTAATACGTAAAATAAGGAGATTTTGCTTCTGTGGAAAAAGTCGAAAGCTAGTCAAACCCCTGTAATTTGACATACCTAGGTAGAATTCCATAGACATGTGTAGTTCAAAATTACTATAAATTAATATCTAACGAGCTCTACCCAGCTCTTCTGCTCTATCTATCCGGCTATCATGAATGACGCCTCTAGCACTTGCAGTACTTTGATAAACTGCTATGAAATTAAATTGTTAGTGCAGTGTTTTTCAACGTGTGGGTCGCGACCCCTTAGGGGGTCCCGAAGCCTCTTTAATGGGGCCGCCGTTTCTTTAAAATTATAGGAGGTTCCAAATGGAATCAAACACTTCAAAGCTTCAGTGGTTGATTGTAGGGATTCTATTTTTCTGTTTAACCAAAAGGTACGGTACCCAATGTGACAGACTTGAATTCCAAGTTAGAAGCAGCGGAGGGAAGGGGATCGCGAAATATTTTCCGTACTAAAGGGGCCACGCCATGAAAAAGGTTGAAAACACTGGTCTAGTGCAAGCTCGATAACTCAATATCTCAAGAAGCACTTAACTTCTAACTAGAGACTCATTACCACGGAACTAATGGCGCTTTAATTGTATACAATTTGTTACTCCCAAATTCTGAGAAGAGTATCATTTACGTGGGAGTGATTCATGATTTCGATGATTAGTTTAAGAGCAATGGAAACGACTCATAAGTCATAAGGAAACCCATTCTTTTTGTTATGTAAATATACCTTATATGTGAGATCAGTGATACAAAAAACAAGAGTGTCGTCTGTAGTAGTAAGTAGCGTAAAATGATTTACATAGTGATTCATAGCTGGCTATTGGCATCTCAGGTGGCCGTGAATGAATGAAGTTTGTGTTTCAATATTTACCTCATCGTGGCCTTTCTACTTCGATATCTTGGTGTCTCACATTATTACATGCGAATAATTTTTTTTAATAAAATTGCTTTAATATTTTTTTTTAATTTTTTGCTATCAGTCTTTGTGAAATGTGGTCCCACACATTTCGCAAAGACTGATATCAAAAAATTTATAGGATAGCAAAAATAGTGAGAACAGATGTTAGCCAACATGTGAGGCCTACTTTCAGATGTAAACATTAATTTATAGACACGTTTCAGAGTTACAGACACATAGTATATGTATATCTACCTAATAGTAGGTACACCAATGAAACGTAGGTAAGCTAGCCTACGACACTACCTACACTGGGTACATAGACGAAACGTGACCAGGCTCAGTTGGAGAAGGGACCCAGCCCAAGTCGATTATTCCCTTTCCCGGCGCAGGTCACCAGTTCAATGTACATGCAAACAGATTTTATAGTCGAATGGAAGTTTCTGCTTTGATTATAACTAACCTTTCCGACCATATATGTAAATATAAAAGCACTGACCTGAACAAGAGAAACTTATGGAATAAATGGTGCTTATCACGCCTACAATAAGAATTTAATCAAATCAAGAATAAGATAATGATAGGTACCAGCTTTAACAGTAAACTTTGATCGTCTATTGTCGTAAGGTTAAGCACCTTTTGATGTAGCTACACCCACACTCAATTTGTAAAAAAAAAATTTCGTCTCTCGCAGGCCACCGATGGCATATTGGGTCTCTAGGGAAGTAAAATTAGTTTGCTTGCACTGTAAACTTGTCAATGGTGTGTTCGGAAGCCCATTAGCGAATGTCAAGTCAGTAAATGTTTACACACTCATAAGTACCTACTTCATGGAGCCCATGGAATTCTTAAGTACTTTCAGAGGCAACAAGAAGAAATGATAGAACAAATAAAATTCAAAATGAGAGATTCGTTGCTTGAGTCCAATCAAAAATCTACAGCTACGCTTTCTAGGCCCGCAATAATGGTAGTGAAGTTCAATCAAAAATAAATTGAACAAACAAAGTTATCAGTAATAGCAAAGTGTCACAATATGATAAAATTATAATTTCAAGAAAAACACGACCTACCAAGATACTGTAACAAGAAGTAGGTGAAGCCAAGAGACACATAAGCCTACATACAGTAATACAAGGATCCAAATTGTTTTGTTTGTTTGCCTTATAAATCTGTGGGCAGTGGCAGTGGTATGCCACCGAGATAACAGAATACTTAACCAATTTACTGTCGGACAAAAGGAAGACTCGAATTTTATCCATGTTGATGACTCAATTGAGTAACAGGCTCAGCACACAAATTGTCCTAGAACCACGTACACTCTACTACTCTAGTTCATGTATTGTAGTATGATTTCATATCATCTACCCAGTTTACTAACATTATCGACTCATTAATATTAATGCATGTTTGGATATCGACTCTACTATACGCGAATACACGCAAGTTTGTTTTAGAGTTGAGGTCTATTTGCTTATTTGCTCAGACTTATTCGTATGTTGATATCTAAATAAACAAAAGAACATCTTTAACTTTATACTGCGCTGTTATACTAGTGCCATTAGTTGGATTATGCAGTAGCCATATACATTAATAATTACAAGAGGCATGGTTTTGAATCAATTAGTAGTTTTCAAGTGAAGTCTTCGTGAGTGCTCGCTCAGTGATTATACGCGGAAGCGTTTACCATTCTTCCGGCAAGGGCCGTGAGAATGGCGGCAATAATACCATTTAAGTCTTGTAGAAACACTATGGAATCTATGTTTAAATAAATGGCTGAGCTAGGTAATCTCTTGCTGACGGAAACAACCACAATGGACACGACCATTACTGATCAAGATTACTTAATTGCTTGGTCGCCCAATTAGATACAATGACGTCCAGTAAGGACGAGTTTACCTACTAAGAAAATGTAAAATCTTCATCGGCGGAACATCGGCGCGGCTGCGAAATACACGGAATTGAGGAAATACCTAATTGCAAACGGCATTAATGTAATAATGATTGATTACTGTCGCTGTCGGTAATGATACGATTTCTATGAAAATACGGTTATGGAAATACCTGTTCTAAATGAATGAAATTAGTAATTCTTTGTAATGCTAATGAGAATTGAAAAATAACACTAAGTAATGATATTAATTTGTATTATGTGGTAACAGGTTCATTTGATTATAATGAACATTCATTTGATCATTGATTGATCTGATTGTACCTAGCGTTATGAACGTAAGAACGATGCAGAAACTGAACTACATTACAACTTTAACTTCACTTAATTTTAGCTATATGCATCCATTACTAGTTTTGTTACTAACAATAAAATAAAAAACATTTTCGCGACCTACTGCAGCACGAGAAGTCTTACTTTCAACGTAATGTATCGCATTCGCCAGCAACGCCTCCGGCTAATATTCTACGTACTAACAAGATCTAGTCGATTTGCTCCGATAAATACTTTCACTTGGAGATACGAGGTTACTCCGAACAATGAGACAGCTATGACTGGTAATGAGTCACCTCATCAGTCGCTGTATCATTCGGAAATAACATACTAAAATATGATCTCAGACGATGGTAGCCCAGGAAACCGGATTTTAACACCGTTAAGTACACATTAAGTTAAAGCTGCGCCTGACCCACTAATTGAAGTGTTGGCCGGCCGGCAACAAGAATGTTTGCATTTAGATAAGTTTAGAGTCAACTGCAGTTCATTCTTTGTTAGTTAACAACTTAACACTGGTTATAAATGCACACTTTGAACATGGCGATAACGGTTTTTCGACATGTTCAAATAACTTTCAGGTCGGCCGTGTTAATTGATTTGTGTTACTTAGCACTTTGTATTAATCTACTAGTAAGATCTGTGTATAGAACTGATTATCGTATTCCAGATTTAAGAACATGTTACGGCGAGAACTCGGCCACATTGAATGAACAAGAAAGTACTCTGCCTGAACTCGCTAAGGAGGTGGAGGACAACAGTCGTTATAAAACACTAGAAGCTAACGCAACTGTTTTGAAGCTTTTAGTGGACGACAAGAATGGTGTCAGCAGGTAAGACCGTAAGAAATGTTAAAGCTTGGGCTTACCGGAAAGTTTTCGACCTATTCTGAATTCTGATAATGAAAATATACTTTACTCAGCAGTGAAGATAGATTTCGAAAGTTTAGATACATAAAGGCAACTTAGAACAAACAGTAGTGTCGAAACAATAAGCGGTCCGGTTCATTATAGGTTCAAAGTTAATTACTGTTATTATTTTTTTTCCCTTCTGAAGCCAAATGGACACAGTCCACTCATACATAATATCAATTAGAACCTCATTGCGAATCACCGTCTCTTAAGATACAGGATACCCTAGTTTAAGAGACAGAGATTAATCTATTGTGTACAGATTTCTGCAGCATCCAAATGTTTTATGTAAATGTTATCTATCTGTATTTTTGAGAAATAAAGATATTATTATTGGAGGTTAAAGTATGAAATTGCCGATTTGTACTGAAAAATTGAAATTAGTTTTTTTTTTAATTTAACATATTCATTTAATCAAAATAATTACCATTATTATCTATACATTGCTGCCATTTAATAGGAAGGTCATTTATGCCTTTGCGATAGAACTCTCGTGATCTAGATTCGGCAAACTGTGTGAGCAATTTGTACTGCCTCCTGAGAAGAAAACTTTTTATCACGTGGAAAATTGTCCAAATCACGAAAAAAATGGTAGTCCGTTGGAGCAAGGTCTGGCGAATACGGAGGGTGACGAATGGTTTCTAATTGCAGTTCCTTTAGAGTTAAAACGGTTTCTCGTGCTGTATGAGGTCTCACGTTATCATGGAGCAATAATGGTGAAGATCGATTCATGAGTCGGGGCTGTTTCACTGCTAGTTTTGCTATCATTGTTCGGTGTTCGGCACAGTAGACATCTGCCGGTATTGCTTGACCAGATCGGAGAAAGCTATAGTGAATAACACCATGCTGAGACCACCAAACAGTTACCATTACCTTTTTATTGGTAAGTTTTGATTTAGGACTCTGTTGCGGCGTTTGACCTGGGGTCAGCCATTGCATTTTTCGCTTACGGTTATCGTAAAGAATCCACTTTTCATCACATGTCACAATTCGATCCAATATTCCTTCATTTCTGTATCGATTCAACAAGGCAACACAAGTTTCAACAAGCGTTTCTTTCTGCAGATCAGTCAAATCATGAGGCACCCATTTCTCATATTTTTTTATTTTATTGATTTGACGCAAATTAGTCATTATCGTTGGTAAGGTAACGGTAAACTATGCCGCTAATTCCTGGGTAGTTTGGCTCGGATCGGCTTCCACCATCTCTTTCAATTCATTGTTATTCACCTGTGTGGACGGTCTTCCACGTGGTTCGTTCTTCAAATCAAAGTTTCCATCACGAAAGCGTTTAAACCAAAATCGCACGGTGCGTTCATTAGCAGACCCCTCTCCAAACGCAACATTGACATTGCGAGCTGTTTCTGCCGCGTTAGTTCCGCGTCGGACCTCGTATTAGAAAATAACTCAAATATTCGAAGTATCCATCTTTCTTGTCTAAGCTGAATAAAAAAAAACAACTGAAAGTCGATAATCGAATGTTGCACATTTTTCAAAAGAAGAACTTCATAGGTACCATGTTAAAAAAGTTTCACTCAAAAATCTCAAACCATGAAGGTTCTATGTCAATTCGAAGTACCTATTACAATAAAACGGCAATTTCATACTTTAACCCCTATTATTATTATCTGTGATCGAAGTTACTTTACACTGCACTACGACGACGAACCTCAATCCTAGGATCGTCACTAGGCGTTTTAAGGGACCCATATCCAATCACCCAGCAGTGTCCAGCAGTAGACGATACACGATAACAACTGGTGATAATGAAATTAGTTTAATTGGAAACAACGCTCTCTACAGATCGGAGGTGTTCGACATGCTCCACTCTAGAGACGACAATGAGAAACACATGGACTTGCCCACTTTCCCCGAAGACGCGGAGGATGCTCGCGCGGAGGTGCCTTCAGAGCCCGACTCACAGGCAGAGTTCTTGCAAGGTAATCATTATCGTTTGTTTGATTGATTAAATCTTTATGTATTTTCTACCAGTCAATCTTATTTATTCTTCATTCATCACCTAGATACATGATTTACGATTTACCTACTTTTGTGTCATGGACTCTTGTACCCTATAACAATGAAATAATTACTTGAGTCACGATTGTATAGGTATAAGTAAGAGACTTTGTAAATACGAGTGAATCAGTTTACTATTTTAGTTAGAACTTATCTGGATACAGAACTTATTTGTGCGTTTTAAAGTCAAAGTCAAAGATCTTTATTGTGAGACAGTGGTTCCAGAGTTGTTATTATGTTAATTGGTGTGCTTTTGCACCGCTCCACCATGTTAGGCAGACAATAGTTTACAATTTGTTATATTAGACCTAGGTTTATGTGATATATTATATTAATTCAAATAGACATTTCAATTGTAATAGAGCTTTATTTTGCATCAAAACATAAAAACAGTTTGGCACTAACTCATCACGAATCTGTCAGACAAAAATTTATGTACCTACTGTACGAGTATAATATGGTCTGTTTACTAAGAAGTCATTTAATTTTTTCTTAAAAAATTTAATGACTTCTCAAAAATTTGCTTAGGAAGCTTATTATAAATTCGTGAAGATATTCCGAAGAAACTTTTAGAAAGTAGGGCTGTTTTTGAGGGCATATTATTTGCTATTTTGTCGGCATGCCGACGAGAGTGCGGGTTACCAAACTTTTCCCCATTGCCTTTTATGAATGTAGCGACCTCATAGGTGTAGAGGACAGGAAAGGTTCCCTGTTCCCTGTCTGTAGCATTCCCCCAATAAATTAGTCCATACCTAAGCGTAGAAGTTACATAGGCATGATAGGCGGTTAGTACTGCTGCTTGATTTACAATCTGAGATAGTCTGTATAAAACGTAGGAAAATTTTGTTAGTTTTTTACACACCGTATCAATTTGAGTTTTCCATGACATATTTTTGTCAATCCACAGTCCTGAGAATTTGATGGTATCTGTTTCCTCTATTTTTTTCATTTCATAATTTACAATTAATGTCAAAGGGGTTTTTTCTTTGGGAATAACTGACAATTTTTGTTTTATCGAAATTAACTAAGTATGAGATTATTACATGTTAACTAATTTATAATATCATGTTTATGTCATTTTCAAATGTGTTGATGCCAGTCGGAGAAAATACAGCCTACATTTAATACCTCTACACTGTCACTGCGGCGCCGTAAAAGTGGCAAAAGTTTTGGGCCACTCACAGGATTTGCGAAACGCAAAACAGAGATTAACTTTATAATCATTTTATTTATCAGCTCCTGGAGAAGCGGTTCGCAAGGATTCCCAGAAAGCACGAAACTCATCTGTCAGAGGAGAGCCGATAGGTGCTGCCGCTGGCATCATGGTCCTGGTGACCTGCAGCATCGTATGCCTCGCCTACACAGCCCTCATCGTGTGGAGGAGAATATACTTGTAAATATACGAAAACCCCTTCAATAAATCCGAATTAACTTAAGTAAACGAACAGTCGCAGTTAATATAATATTTATTTGTACAGACGCCAGCATATCAAACTACCCGAAACTGTCAAATTTTCCCAATCAAACTTGAACCTAATGCTTTAGCGATAAAGTTGAAAATCTATTAAAGAAATTTGACAGATTGTAGTAGCTTGATACGCTGGCGTCTGTACGTTCCAAGTTTACGTAAAGCGCCTATTGTGTAGTGTAATACGATATGCTCCTTCCCGAGACCCGGTGCGTAGGAAGCGGTCAACTGGGACGGAAACCGCGTTATGCCAAGTGAATATAACCCTCTCACGACATAAACGCCGAACAAAGACTTCACACCGGTTTATTGTTCGTTTTATTGCATTTCGATATAAACTTCTAAACCACTTTTATACCTACGCGTTGGAAGTAATTTAAACTAAAATAGAATTTATGCTCTTTCCAGAAAACGTAATGGACTCAAGCATGAGCTTCTACGAAATGAAGAAAATATTGCCGAGACTAGGATAGAAGTAAGTAAATATTAGAGATATTACACTAGTTGTCGGCCTTATAGGGAAAGTCATTCTCTTATAGTATATTGTCTTTATGAAAGTACTTTATTTCTCGCAAACATGTGCAAGGAATATTCATTTTACGGCATTTTGTTTCAACATTTTTTTTTTATTTATGGCAAGAAACTTTATTATCTACTAAAAACTAAGAATAAGTGCGGACCCAACACGCTACCATGTGGAACGCCGATTTATTTGGATTTGTTTTTTGTTCGTTTTTCTCTGTAATTGTCTTTACAATACTTTCTGGCATTTGATTGCGATATAGTTAAATTTATTGTTTTGCATAAAATCCAACAGAAACTGCACTTGTTTTAAATGTTCGTAGTCAACATTATCATTAGCCTTACTTAGTTTACGAAGTGATCTGAGGAATAATATATTATTATTATTGTGATACTTATGTTTTTCTCTAGGCATAGGCACGTCTTTATAATAATTACTTATTAACTTCTTTTTATATTTCAGCTTTGAAAATTGTAACTGGGAGAGCCACCTGAACGCGTTACTCGATATCTCCAGATTATCAAGCTTTGGTGGCAGTATCTGAGAAGCTTCAAGACTGAATTACACTAAAATTCCGTAGAATTAAACATCATTAGGAACTAAGTAGGCCTTGTAGAATAATTAATCATTCACATCCATACATGAAACACTTACAATAGTTATATAATTTCTTGTAATGATAGGGTGTTTTATCAATGTTAATTTGGATATTATTGTTTGGTCAAATATCTTTGGAACATTTCCATCCATAAGATAAATTGGTTCTTGTAACTGAAAGTACACGTGAAAATGTGTTGCACTATCTTTATTGATTTTGTAATCTTGTAATCAGGCTCCACTGATTCTAGTCAAGGCAAAAGTTTTTCAGCCAGTAATAACCCCAATAATTGCAGTCATTGTTCAGAACAATCATCATTATTTTTATTTGACCTTGTTTCTACAAATCTATTTTGTTATTTTTAGTAACAAATCATAGATATCTTAAGTACAACATACTTGTATTAGGTATTTATATATTTTATGAATTTGGCGAAGTCACTTGCACTTCATTGATATCAATGTGGAAAATATTAACACAATCTTTTAAATTTTGCTGGTTGCAAATTGATCTAATAAATAGTGCCATAACACTTTTTCTTCGAACAAACAGTGGTAAGGTAATTATAGTCATTTTCAGTAAACATGATTTTGTATCTAAACTAATGGCATGTTTAAATATTTATTTATAATTTAAAGTCAGAACATGTCTGTGATGTTTTTAATTAAGGCAATTTGGTAATTAAATAAGTAATCTTTTTCTTTCACTTATTTCTATTTATTTATATGTAATGGTCTCTAAATAATCTCAGTGAATATGAAGCTTTCAGGACTAAATATAAATGAAAAAAAAACCCGTTTCCGTAACAGTCCAAAATTTTATTGCTTTAATTTTATTCATAATCTAAAAATACTAAGTAAACATGATATTGTATAATACAATGGCTACAATAAAAATTGCCAAGAAAAAAACATCAAAAAAATATAAAAAGCAACGAAAGTAAACTTAATATTAACATTAGTTCTTACGGATTAATAAGAGCATCTTTTGTTATTGTGAATTGCATATGATATATATTTTGAATAGGCTAACAATTTCTGTAATAAATATGATCACAATTTGTTTATCACCTTGTTACGTACATATTTTGTTGTTGCTCACTTGTTTTCTTTGTGCTTGACAACAACTGGGCCAATGTTGTCGCCCGTCGCCTTGTTGTGGGCGCCATGAGCACCATCGCAATACGGCCACTATAAAACAATTAAAAATAAATATTTAGTAAGAAGGACAAATATCACAGGATGTTAAGGGGGCCTGGTTACCTAAAAATTAGATATACAATAGTACAATATCAAATATTATTATTTATTTACACATACTTCATATCAGTAGGCCAATTCTCGTAATTTAAAACGTTCAAAATCTAGTCGCAGTCTCATCACGGCGAGAAACAAATGTCAAAAACTTGACAAAATGCAGGCAAATTAGAAGTATTTTAAGACTGAGATCAGACTGTGAACGTTCTATGTTCTATGTTACGGGTTTGGTTTCCGCACTTAGTCCTTCAGGTGGACCATTGTGCGTGGGCCGTGGCGGCCGTCGGTGGTTATTCCAGCCAGCCCACCTCCCTCCAGAAGCTTATTAGGTCTCCTGGTCTGTCGAGAACATCTGTGTAGGATCTGGGTGCCCCGATGGTTTCTGATCTAATCTGGGTGACGCCTGCACTCAAAGAGCACATGCGCGACGGTTTCATCAGCCTCCATGCAGGCTCTGCACGGGGGGCTGTCCATTATGAATATCGTGTGGAAGTGTCTGTTTAGTGAGCAGTGTCCCGTGATGGTCCCCGTCACCAGGCGCAGGCCTTTCCTGTCCAGGCGTAGTAATCTTTTGGTTAGCTTGCCATCTAATGATGGCATGGCTTCCTTGGACTGCCTGCAGCCCAGTGACGAGGACCACCAGTTCTCTGCCTGTGTGTGGGTGTGCTTCTGTAGCCACCTGCGTACTTGATTGAAGGGGATGGGCACGACTGGTTCCGGTCCGTAGACCGGCGTGCTGGACGCCCTTCTGGCCAGCTCGTCAGACGCGTCGTTACCTAGTGATCCACTGTGTCCTTTTATCCATTGTAGTGTCACTGTGTTGCGGTTCGATGCAGTGACCTGTTCAAGCGCCTTGTGACATTCTAGTATTAAATTTTATGTGATGCATCCCTTCTTTAGGGTTTGGAGGACTGAGGCGCTGTCAGAAAGTATACGAACATGGGTGTCTGTAACTCTCCTGGCTGCTATGGCATGGGCTGCTTCTATTATACCCACACACTCCGCTTGGTAGACCGTGTTGAGCATTCCTAGCAGGCTGGATATGTTTATGTTGAGGTTGTGTGAGAAAACTCCGACTCCAGTTCCGCAGTCAGTCTATGATCCAACAGTGTAAACTCTCAGCTCACCTGAGCCTGAGTAGTCGCACTGCTCCTCTTTAAGCACTAAGTTGTAATGCTTTTGGAAGCAGTATTGCTTAGGGGCTTTGCCGTAGGGTGATGCCATCATTGGCTACCATTTGATTGCCTCGTCCTTTAGGCGAACTGTGAACGTTCTTAAAATTACGAGAATTGCCCCTCTGAAATCCGCAGCAATGTCAACAGAAAAACTGATAGTGAATTATGTAGGCCACAATTGACAAATAAAACGCACAGCAGTATTTATCTTGCTAATTAAATAATGCATTTAATCCATTAATTAATTACGTAATGTGTTGATAGCTATGGAAATAGAGTAACCAAATAAGGAAACTGGATATTTATTCATTTTAAGCCTATAAAATGCAAGACCCCATTAATTACTCTTAAAAAACAATAATAAATGTGTTTGATAATTCATTTTAGGAAATAAACATCATTTATTTCAAAAGATATTTCAATAGCATTTTGTTTTTCACATAACAAGTGACTCAAAAAGTATCTAAGATAGATAAATGTTCCTTTTTATGCTTTTATTACAAAAAGAACTTACATTTTGACTCCTCCAACAACGACACAGGGACACCTTCTCGGTGATGTCTTCAATGTCAACAAAATCAACCACTTTGTTGATATCTTTCCTGACGCAGGGATTTATTTGACCACTGGCAACAGCACGAGCCTTCATAATAGTATCATATGAGTAATATGAAATGCCTCCCACCACTACTACAGGCGGGATTAAGGCAAGCCAATCCCTCACTGAAAAAGAAATAATATTAAGATAGATTTAATACTACTAACTACAGCTGCTACAACTTAAAATGCATCAATTAAAATCAATGACCAATAAATTAATGAAATATTAACAGTTGCATGTTGTCTATAATCTTTCATTTGTCATGCGGCAAAGTTAAGGCAATTCATTGCATTTGAAAGTATGTCATTGAAAATTGTACGGGAATACCACAAAAACAACCTTATCAATATCTTATGCTATTATACATTTTATTACAAGTACATAGAGTATATTATCTCCTGAACTACTTTTTTTAACTATGTACTTTTTGTAAGAAACTAGTAAAGTACAGTTACAACTTTTATAACTTTATGCTATGTGGAACTAGATAATAAATAGAACATTTTAATTTTAGCTAGATCTGGGGCATCAATCTCGACCCACCTTGGCGATTTTATCTAAATTTTTTTTTTAAGAATATGGTGTACACCAGTGTTTTCTTCTTACCTCCAAGGCGAAACCAACCCCCGATAGAGTCTGGAATGGGCAGTCCAGCCAAATAGTTAGGTATGGTTACCCTCACTAAGTTCGAGACAATATACATTTTGATGATTTTGATTGATTATAATTTTAATAGCATTTAACAATGTGACTGCCGCCACTGTATGTACCTACTGGTCAGTTACACAACCGTAGTGAATTATTTACAATGTTCAGCATACTTCCTCAACAAAATACAATCTTTAGCATTATCAAGTGGCGGTAATTTTGAAAAAAACAATGTCTTATCTCACTGCATGAAACAAATGTTACAAAAAGTTTTTTCAGATTCAGATTTAAAACAGAACAAGCACACTTTTATAAAATTGTGAAATATGGAAAATAATATTTTAGTGGAAAAGGTAAAGCAAAAAGCATAGAGCCCAATCCAACAGCAACCACAGAGCAACAATCCTATATTACCATAGATTATACAGTATATATAAGTAGAAAATAGTAGTCTATGCTTTACTCTATGGCAACAATATTATTGTAATTTGACTTGATACTGACACTTGTGACAGTATAATTTGAGTCCTGCCAAAATAGACTGACTTTGACTTCTAATAATACAAATCAATATTTATGAGTAAAAGTCACAAATGTAATGCTTTTTTTTCAATACTGACTCGTAATTACTAATAAAAACAAATTAACACTAATATATACTATATACAATTATATACAAGTACAGAATACGAAAAAATTTATAGAAAAAGGCAGGAGCTCATTCGGAATCAAAAAATTCGTCCGCATCACTGTCAATGGGATAAGTGCCCAAAAGGCTGGCAGCATTACCACGTTGGATGGCAATGAATCAGCATTGCCATCCAACGTGGTAATGCTGCCAGCCTGCCAGCCAGCATTACCTCGTTGGATGGCAATGCTGATTCTTTGGGCTAAGAATAGGCCAGCCTTCTGGTCACGTGAAGAGTCAACCAACCGCTTGGCGATGTCCCGAAAAATTCGATGAGCACTCGGACCCCAAGGCCCTAGTGTTTCAACCCCAAACGGCTCAAACATATAGCTCCCAATAAGGTTGTTATATTTGCGCCATTTGAGGTTTTCTGCTCCTGTAGCTAGCTGTGCTGGGGCGGCTGCCCCAGCACAGCCCACCGTGCTAGGAAGATGGGATGACGCGAGGGTGTCAACACAGGTTGCATCCCACACCAAAGGCCTACCCAACTTCCAAGGCATTATGGTAATTCCATCGGGCCTCTTTCCATCGTCGCGTGCCAAGCCATTGGCTTCTAAAACAGCTGGCACCCCGGCGGAGACAAGAGCCCGACGGATGATTTCGTTAATGCTGGCGTGCCTTGCCATCCGTCCAGCGCTCTTGCTGCAGGATAGGCCATGGTGTCCGAGGCAGTCGACTGCTTCACCGCATTGACAGCGATGTGGAGCTACGCAAGGAGCACCCAGACGCAAACTTGTAGCGAGCCGGAATGTAGTGTAACCCAGCATAGTGCCTATATTGGGTGACGGTAGCGCCTGAAGCCAGAGGCCCGACTCCCATTCACCCACAGCCAGCAGGCGGGCACGCTTAGCAGTATTGGTGGACATATTAATAAGTTTATTCCGTACCAACCTGCAGAGCGGCTCATCCCACTGTCTCTGGGAAGACGGGTTCTCGGGCTGAACCGTGTCCGGGCAAGCCACTTTCCAGGCGTTCACCGCGTCGGTCAAGCACGGCACTTCGGAGTCAACCTGAGCAGGAACCAAGATTCGTGTGGTTAACTTTTCGGTACTGTGGACCGAGGATAGGAACGCTGGTAGGCTTACACTAGAAATTTTGCGGACGCCGAGCCCACCAAAACGTATGGGCTTGCAGCCACGCGCGGTCGTCCAAAGCTACATAAAAAATGGATGTAAGAGTGCTGCGAATAATATGATCGATTTTGTCCAAAAGGTGTGGGTGGATGCTTCCATAAAGAGGAAGAGCGGAGAAAATACATAAAATTTGGACCGATATTTTTATATTCAATTATTATATTCTAATAATTGAATATATAATTATCAAGGAATTTATATCCAACCTGGAATGCGCACAGGCTGCCGATGCGCGATCCGAGCGAGATAGCTTCGCGAGAGCCCTCTGTCCCTTTCATTAGGGTGACCAAACAATATGATGTAGATAGATACTAATATAATAGGATATAATATATTAACCAATAATTTGATTTAATAAAATAATAATAATTATGCTTTAAGGATGGATTAAAGTAAAACGCATTATGGAGAATTTATAAATATTTATTTGGTAGATATTTACAGTCAGGTTCACACATTACCAAATAAAACAGTTTTATGCAATTTCTGTCTTAAAGTTCATATTTTCTCACCGTTTAAACCTTCTCTGGACTCAGTGACGTAGCGTGGTTATCGGCTGCCCGGGGCGAAAGACAATTTTGCCGCCCTCTTAATTAGGTATTTCAATTTAATGTATACTATACATTATATACATTAATTCTAGAGAACTTTTCGGCAAGAACAGTCATCATTATTTAGCATTATACGGGTTAGATTTTAAATAAAAAAGTTTATTTGTTTTACAATCACGTTTATTAATACAAAAATTCTTACTTCAACCATTGATATAACAGGTACATAGGTATTATTAAGGGGATTCCCCGAATTCGTCACAGAATGAGTAATGAAAAATTCCGTGCTCTTTTCAATCGGTCCGAATTTATAGTTGCGTTAAAAATATGAAATGGTTCAAATATTAACAAAATATATTTTATTATTTACTATGTAATTTTGCCACCCCCTAAAAAGTACCGCTCGGGGCGGGCAGCCCAACTACGCTACGCCAGTGCCTGGACTACAAACATTTCAAAACCAAAATCAACTAAATCGGCCCAGCCGTTCTCGAGTTTTAGCGAGACAAACGAACAGCAATTGATTTTTATATATATAGATATACGAAGTGACGCACCTAAATCAGCGATTAATATGGGATGTTGAAAGTTTCTTGCCATTTCCCTACAATGTTCCTCGGGAAATGCGAAATTTCATGATCACGTCTATTAAGTATTCGGTACACGATTCCTTATAAAGTTATCGTGGCGTGTACTACAGAACAGTCTCAACACACGTATTACCTACTGAAATACATTTTAAAATCAGCCTAGTATAAACATAAAATACCTATAACAGACATGCGTAATTATGCTTACGTTGAAGACTACCTCCTATTTATATGCTGCATTGTGTAAATAATCTTATAATTTCGTTCATTATGGGCACCCTACTTCAAGAATTGAAATATACATACTTGAAGAAAGAAACACCGCATCCTGCATAAGATTCGCTTTTGCAACCGAATAAAGGGAAATTAAAGGGATCCAAGAAACGTGTTTTCGGCGTATTCTTTATACACAAGTATTTAAAATAGTAATGTAGGTATGTTTAATTATTCTTAAACAGATTCAGCTTGTTATAAAGCTGTATTTTAGAAGTCATTTTTATTTGAGCGGTTTCTTTTTACAAATTTAATATAATGTAATCTTACATCAATGAATTTTTCTATAATTAGTTTAATATATTCTCGAATTTTTATAAGGGTTGTATATTTCTTCTCCTCTTTCTTTCGCGATAATAGATACCCATTCTGCACAGCGAAATGGGTCACTAGGAAATCTACAAACAAAAATAACATTAAAAAATAACAACACTACTCCATGCATTCCCTGTTCAAGAACAGTCAATGTTTGATACAATTGTTGGTGCGTTGTAGCAAACATAGGCCAAATAATTATAATATTAGTTAATTGAATTATATTTACTATTTAATTCTGTTTTTATTTTATGAAAAACATAATGGTATAAACTTACCGAAAAAAAGATATTCCTTCCAAAACCTTGGTGTTACGGTGGTTATTCACACAGTTTTTGAACGCGCACAACGGCATTTTGACGTCTTAATGTTGGCTAAGATTGAACCATACTAATTTGAAATAGGACCACAAAAGCATTCGTGGTCTTATTTTTCGGGCCGTTCTTGAAGCGCTTATCGGGAATCTAGTATAAATATACTTGATCGAAGGTTTTACGTTACAACTTTTATTAAACTTTAAACTTGTTAACACTTCAACTATTCGACGACGACTGACTACTGATCGTGCGCACTACTTACCACCACACGTTACTTTTTTCCCGGATACCGCCTCGATTGACATTTTAAATAAAATGTGGAATGCAACCGGCAGTAGTTCGTGCGATAACACTTAAGTTTATTTCTTAATCTAAACAGTATTTAAATATTGTATTATATTGAAATACAGCTAATAATATCAAAATAATAATATGATCAACTTAAATATCTAAAATACTGATGAACCAATTCCGGAAATCAGACTATCGAACCAAGAGTTTCTAATAAACCATAGATATCCGGAGATATGCCGGTAATAATTACAACATTGACAAATAGTGTACTTCGACACTCAAAATTTGAACACTCACACTAAGAAGAAAGCAGCCACAGAATGGGCGGGGCATTCACTTGTAAACATTTGCTATTTGCGCACATTCAATGCATGCAATTAGGGAGTCGAAAGCGATGGTCGATAATTTTTATCGATATTTAATTTTAGCACAGTTTACAGTTTTTTTTACTTTTTTCTTTGAAACTGAAAATGAATTTGTAATTATATGGTGGGTATTACTATTATACTAAATTATTATTACTAAAATTATTTTAATATAATACGTTATGTTATATGTGAGCTAAGTTCGTTACTACATCTGAGGCCGGATTGGAACAGAGAGCGTAATAATACAATGTTCACGCAAGTTATACAACATTTTTAACACATTTGTAAAGAAATAAAATAAAATGTGAAACCTTCAGTATTATAGACAAAGATTATTATAGACAAAATAACGACGGACCGCGAATTTTCTAATTCAAACTTTGAACCTTGACGGCTGCTCGGCCTTATGATTGACTAAGGTGGGCTGGCGATTTAGTGATCAAAACAATAATATTGCGCAAAATATTTTTTATTCTGAACAATATTTAACCATCGCAATCGCGGTCAATAATATTGCGCAATATTATTAATTGTCTAGGGCCCACCTTACGAAACCGCCAAATAGCCAGATTTTTTAAAATAATAATTGAATATTTTTGCATACTTAACGAACACCAATTATTGTAATATTTTGACCAAGAATAAATAATTTGATGAAATATAATATGTATTTAAGTTTTTACACTTCACGAGTAACTGTATTGAAATAACAATGTCATAATTTGGTTCAAACAACATTAAATTAGTAACTAATTTAACTCTTTCACTATACATTATGTAATACGAGAATATTCATTGGGTTGTGTAAAAAAATATTCCACTGCAATAATACGCATATCGATAAAATCAGCCGCACGCACTCGGTTGCATCTCTCTAAATCCAAAAGGCTCGTTGCGTTCGGGAAGATTCGGGCTAGGTCGGGTTCGTCCGGAGCGACACGAACTAGCCCCCGAACTTCGGGTTAGTTCGAGTCGCTCCGGACGTAAGTTAGCAAAACATTTAAAATTTGATTTAAAATATAAAACAGTGACTTAATTGTTTACTTACCGGTGGTAGGACACGCCATTTGTCTTCAGGTTGATGGTATTTGACCTATTTTTACATAATAAAATTACTGCACAACTCGGCATTTTGGTTTTTTACGCATCAATAGTACAATGTACGCAGTTGCAAAGCGTCTGAATGAAGCGTACAGCCGCTGTTCGAATTTAAGACCAATTTTATAATATCGTGGCGGCACGTGCCACGCCCCCAAGGCATATCCCTCGATATTCGTGTAATAAACTGAAGTTGTTAATATTATTAAACTTTTTTCTAACAAATGTAAATGTTTACGTGTGTGCAGACGTGGCCACTTGAGCGACTTATTTTTGTTCCAGCACCCTAATTGCGAAACACACAATCAATCTCAATCTTAATAATTTTGATGGATATTGCTAATCCATTGCTTCATAAGTTCGAAAAAGGTTACCTTCATAAAGTCTGCTCAACACGTAAATAACGCAATGAATGTTGTTGAACTGTCAAAATGAAACCGATTCTGATTGATTGTGTGTTACGCAATTAGAGTGCTGATCCTTAATCTAGTACTATTATTGATCGAAGCCAGTACCGATATAATTTTAATCGCCCGAAAAGGTCAGCAGTTCAAGAAGATACAACGAGATGAATAGGCACAATATAATAAGTAGAAGCATTTATTTATGTAAGCTACATATATTTTTGTATCACTCACTCATGCGCTCTTTACACAATTCGATCTGAATTCAATGTAACCAAGATAACGGATTGAACTGGATGCCAGATTGACCGTCTAAGGTTCCCCTAAGGTCCTCAAGAGTATCAAAGTGTAAGGTTGTCGTTTTTCAGTGGAATAACGCCAGTCGACGGGCACCGACGACACCAACCCGAAAAGACGAACCCAGCCCACGGGAGACAAAAGATCTAGAGAGTAAAATAAAAAAAAAACAAGATAAGTAAATCCTCTTGCCTGCGACAGCTTTTGCAGAACCCTGCTTCAATCTTTGCCGGGGTCGTTAATTTTTCAGGAGCCGGTACCGCTAGAGAAAAACGCATGGAATAAAAATTGAAACTGCGGCGCTTCCACCTTAAGCAATAATCGTCCTTGGCGGAGAAGAGAATATCACCCCCACACAAATCAAACTTCAAAATAATTTTGTATCTGTGCCTGTCTTCGCTTTGGTTGGGTGCGCTTGCTTTTTATCGTGTGTTGTAATTATGAATATTTTTCGTTTTATATTAGAATAATATCCATTTCAAATAGTCCCTCATGTAGTTTTACCAAAGTGTTAATAGTGAAATCCTTCGGTGGATGCTAATCAATGCTGCTGTACACTGAATATGGCTGACGAAAGACTAGTGGTTCTGAATCGTAGTGACAATTTGGGATTCGGATTCTCTTTGCTTGGCGAAGCCGGTTTGCCACATATTATATACGAGATCGAAGAAAATTCCCCTGCCGCTCGAAGTGGTGAAGTAAGATTGAAATTATTATTTTTACACATACAATACATTAGTATATTACCTACCTACTTTTAGCTATAAATTCGTCAGCTTGTCGTGGTAACAAACAAAAATCTAAATAATATACCGATCAGAATTGCATTCAAACTTAACCATCGAAAAGCTTTAATTATTATTTTTTATTCTGATTCACTTTGACCACTTCAAATCTTTAATTTTTAATATGTATGTACCCCTCCTGATCTAATGCATGTTTACTAATCAAGATCTAATTCGTTTTTTGTTTGGGAACATAAGCTGTTACAAGTAAGTCATTATAACGTGGTATAATCCAAATACAATATATTACTGCAGTGAGTAATGGAGTAGGTAATATTGTAGTAAACACCCAAAACCATTGTGATTATTAGCTGTATGTCCAGTATGATTCACATACAACTCTGAATGTTGCTAAAAATAATTAGACAATCATTAATATAATGATCTATTGAAATTCTGGAATGTGTGTGCATAAAACGTACATGTACCTACCTTAATTAGTGGTAAACTATACCTGTTGTTTTTTTTTTGTTGTTTTCTGCTACAAACAATGATGACATAATTTTATCAAAACTTGTTATTGATGACCAGTCGAAGAAGATAATGTTAGTGTTTACTACTCTTTAGTTATTTTTTATTGCATTCATAATATTTCACAAAGGCATACCAGATTTGTATGCATTTTCCTATAGGTTTTGTTCTTGTATATATTAAAGTTTCGTAACTACTTTACAGTTTCCTGTGTGTTAAAAATTTATTAAATTATTAATTTTATTTAAATTATTCATAATGTAGTCATCAAAGCTTTTATTTTAGTCAGAATGCTATAAATAACTTCAGAATTGTAGATTTAGTCTGAATATTTTATTTTTGACAAGTAGGTATTGGCGCTGATTCCCTTGTTCACAAACTAAACTAAATTTAAGTTCTGTGCATCTTTTTCTTTCTATTTCATTAAGAAAAGGACAGAAGATAAAATATTAGTTTAGTCCTGTCAAATTAAGATACTTCATAGACAGATTAGATGTGATTAAAAACATGGCTACTAAAAATACGTCAATTTACGTCAGGCGCTGACTAATTTGACAGGACTAAACTAATATTTATCTTCTGTCTTTTTGCATTTTGATGCATTGAACTAAAATTTAGTTTAGTTTGTGAACAAGAGAATCAGCACCATGTATTGTTAATATTTGTTAACAGGAAACAAAGAAATAATCAGGCAGTTCAGTAACATTTTAATGCTAAGCATTAGAATGTTACTGAACTGCCTGACATAAGTGTCACTAATATATATATTTAATAAATAATTTATGCCTACAGGTTTGGCTATAAATATTCACTATTAAGCAAAACATATGTATGTCTCAGAGCCATGATTCTTTTCTTAGAGATAATATTGATACACCTAGTAACCTGGTTCTTATATTATGATGCCAGCCAGATGCACCTGATCAGTGGTACATAAGACTGATTCTGTTAGAATCATTTATTTGCGAATGTATGCAACAAATAAATGTGTTATTTGTATTACATGATTGATATAATGTCCTTCAAGATACAGGATTTTCCTAGTTTGAAGGATAGGAGTCTTACTGATCTGTAATGGCAATCCTTTATTGAAACAACACTGATGTTAGCTAGGCTAAGTCTTTAAGTAAAAATAAAATGATTCTTTACTTACTATACCAATATTACCAGTTGTAACTTACCTTACCCATAATTCAATTAGATTTGTTAAATAAAAATGACAAAATAGTCATGATAACATAATAAATTAATCAATAGAAACAATTTAAAACTAGATTGTGTTACTATCCCAATCAGACCATAAATTGTGATTAGAAATTCGTTAAAACCTTGTCATTTTAAACCTAGTCCACCTTGCATCTCTGGATTAAACAAATTTGATTATCGATCCATTGCAGGTGGAGCATTATTATAATGCATATATTACTTGAATGGATATAGTACATGACTGCCACCTGCATCTGTGAGGCATAATGTATCATCCAATTATATTACCTACTTAGTCCCTATCATGTCAAGGTGACCATGTTAGGTACCTAATTATGCAGGTCATTTGCCTATACTTAATTGTCTGCCTGCATAAGTTTAATTACTTAAACAGTGCTAAATATTCCATTTATTTACAGTTTATGTACATTTTAACTCGTTTTTATTCACTCATAATGACCATAGTTGTTGATATGTGCCTTTTTTGGCAACTTGCTGTTGATTGCCCTGAAGGAAAACCTTTAAATGCTGTGTGCTACGAACTTAATAAGATTATCAAGCTCCAATAAGTCCTTCTAATACCTGACTTTAAACATGTCATTGATTTATGATAACCTTACCGTGTCAACTGCATAGTGAATTAATGATAGTATGCTAAAATACTAATTAATTTCATACTATTAACTTGCATTTGAGTATTTAAGAGAAAGAGAGAATTTCAAATAGTGAAGTTAAAATGTTGACATGCAATTTCACCATAATAGATAGGATACTCTTTATTGTGTAAACCATAAAATTACAGATATACCCCCTTTATTCATAAACATTGCTTAAAGTAGTGATTAGCAACTGTTTAACCACACATTTTTGATGTATGATTATCACTTACATACAAAAACAGAGGGGGTATAAAGGGGCTTATAAATAAACCCCTTTAATGTAAAAATTTTACAAGGGCTGACACATTGGGTGGTCTTATCGCTAAGAGCGATATTTTAAAGACAACCTTTGGATGGATTAAGGGAAAAGGTGAGACAATACTGTAGGTAGTCTGTGGTGTACCGTTTACATATATACAATAAATATGTGGTATATTATTATGGTGTTAGTGCCTCAAATCTTCATGGGCTGCACCTATCATGCAGACTGGCTGATACCAGTATAACATGGACATAATAATAAAGTATTCACTTATTCAGCAACTAATACCTGACTCTCTGAATATAACATAGGTAGAATCATGCAACTTCCCTGTTGTATACTGCCCTATTTCTTATTGAAACTCGTAATTTTACGAATGGCTTTTACAACAGTTTGCAATAGGACCTGAATATGTAAATTTTATGTTTTGCCAAATGACATCATAGATTGAAGTCATTGAATTTCAGTGTATCAAATAACTAATAACTCTTTATTAAACGCGATGAAGCGTCCCTGCATTTGCGAGCCCGCGATACTGCCATGACACACTGGGTCAAGCAGACGACGACCGACGATAGAATTTAATTCACTCATAAATTATATCAAGGCCGTTTTAAACATATTTTCAAGACTATGTCTGTAAATCTCCATGCAAATATTATAAATTCGAAAGTAACGCCTAAACCACTGAACGGATTTATCTATATTTGCCAAGGAGAGAGATGGCATCCTGGGGAAAGACATAGGGTACTTTTTGTCCTGATAGCACTTTGCTGTGGGATAATATCCGACATCCACGCGGGCTAAGCCGCGGGCAGAACCTAGTTTGCATATGTATAATATATTTACGAGTAAACACCTAAATACAAGGCAGTATGGTATAGCACCTGAATAAAAAACAATAGGAAGAATATGATTTCCTATGTTTTTTAATACTGCACTTGAGTTACCGTTAAACGTGACTGCAAAGAGATTTTTTATCGACCTGAAGGCCAAGCGCGAGTGAAGCTACGACTAAGTCATGAAACCTGTTACTCACGATTGCAGACTATGGTTTGACGAAATGGGAATACAACTAGGCCCATGTTAATTCACTATGACCACTCAATGATTCCTTACTTCGACACCACGTCAATTCCTTAGCTAATCACGTCAACCTCACGTTAATTTCGCGCAGTTCCGTTCATTGTCTCATAGAGAATATGGGCTCAGAACAGAACATCTCCAGGGTTCAAATAATAAATAGGAAATAGATGCACATCATCTGGCTCAATTGCCTCATGCTGTGTCGAAGGTTGACAATAATCAACGTGATAGGTGTCGCCGTTTACCGCAGCGATCAACTCGCCACACGTGTTTTGAATTACAACTTTTTACAATGTAAATGTAGGTAAAATCGTTATTTGTTTTCCTTAACAGGTTCAATAATTTTTAGCACTTGTCACGTGACGTGACTGATGAGACCTTTCAATTCAATGTCTGAATTACAGCAGCTCCTAACTTCATAAATTAGATTAGCAGACTTAAGTACATGTCTAATAACATTCTCAGAAGTCGAGTCCCTCATGTACTAGAATATAGTAGTATCATTCCGTACAAGTCTACTTGTTTTCACTACTTATACGGCATGTAGGTATATTCATGGACACGACCTGTAATCCCACGCAGGCGTGGCAGAGCCAGCACTCGCTGCTTTATAGTCATTTGATAGTATTTTTTATTATTCCACTATAATTTATTCGCTCATATTGTTCATGATAATATTATGATTGTTCTATAGCCGGCAATGGCAAAACCATTATTAGTTTGTATTAATAAAATTCTCTAGCAGAACACATGATAAACTAATCAAGTTATGCCAAATGAATAATATAGTGTGCGTCGAAACGGCTAACATTGTTGTTCCCAAAGCAAAATGATTTATTAAATCTTTCAGGAATAATTCGAGCAGTTTCTTCACACGCGGTTATTCATAATATTTCGGTGATTTCGCATAAAATTATGCGGACAAGCGAGATTAGATTGACAAAACAGCTGAAGGCCGTCCCGTAATTAAAAACGTTCAAAATCTGACAATCAATGTCAAAAACTTGTCAAGAATGTAGGGAAATTAGAGGTATTTTTGACAGATTGAGACTGAGATCAGACAGATTGTTATATCTTATTAATCTCTATTTAACCAGAGGTGGTTATAGAGATCAATAAGATATAACAATATTGCACTTCCAGTGATCACGCTTTTGATTTTCCAATTATCGAGTGAATTATTTGCGTCGCTCATGCGTGTCACAGTGAAGTATTATAATCCGAAGCTTCGTAACAATCTCGTCATACATCGAGCACACTATGCACCGACCACAAACAACTGACAAACGTGTTTGTTTTGCGATTAGGATCAAATGTCATTTGTTAATTTAATACCATTGATCGGACGCGATAATGCGAAGGCAAACCGATAAACGTTCTTTCATTTCAAATGATTGCCTAGTATGTAATCGATCAATTTTATATGATAAGGTAGATTAGAAAAATGTTGGCAAAACAAACCATAACGCTTGGTATCTTTGCACCGATTATGTTTGTTACGAGGTGGATTGGATTGTATGCAATGGAACTTGTTTTTCTCAAATTCACAATCGAGTATTTTGGTTTTCATAATATAATAATATGTTTTCAACGAATTGAATTGACTATTACTCGCTGAAGCGATGTCTGCAACGTCTGTGTATAAATATAGCTTTAATAATGGAGAAAGTAAGGATACTCTGATAATTACCTTCGCACCAGAACACCGTTTTTATTAACTTCAGACCAGACGTCATTAAAAACGGCCATTGTATTTGATCATAGCGGTTTAGTCTCTGGTTTTCATTTCCACTTCACCTAAGTTTTTCGTATTGTGTACGTTTCGTGATTATTTCCTCCGTCGTTTTCAACTCGTTCGTAGTTTTCTACCATTTCAAATAATTTAAGCAATTGGGCGATATATATATTTTAAACTAGCTAGCCCGCGACTTTGTCCGCGTGAAATTTCTTGCTTTCCCGACCCGCTCGTCGCATCGCATCGCCCGTTCGTTTTCGCTTAGCGTTATTTCTGACTTTCATTATTATATACCCTTCCTTTGGAATTGGGCTATCAAATGCAAAAATAATTTTACACATCCAAGTGGCAGTTTCAGATATTAGCGCGTTCAAACAAACTCTTCAGTTTTATTATTAGTATAGATATGGATTGGAAGAATAAAAAATCCATTGTTGTTGTAATTTTTCAATTAATCTACACGTCTTGTTTCTATCAATGGCATTGTGTTATCGGGAATATTATTGTAATCAACCCATTTAGTGTATAGTTCACAGACATGAACAATTACAGTCGGATCCCTTGCCTCGCTTAAATCATTAGAAACCTTTTTCCGCTATAAACAGACTGAGGAAACTTAAGTCAACTTAATTGGCTTCCTTCGTTTGGAACAACTGAATTTCATAACTAATTATTATAGTTACTTACTGGTAAACGAGGCTTGAGAATGTATGATCCAATCAATTTGTTGATTAAAATGCGTAGTTTTTACTTTGAACGCAAAGGTCTAAGTCCTGCCGATCTATTCTGTAAAAATGTCACCGTGAAAACATAGGTGAAATGAGATGTCAATCCCTGACATTAGATGGAATGACAGCTCCTAAGTGTTTACGGTGAGATTTTTACAGAATAGACCGGCTGAAACATCCAAAAACTCGTAGACACTCATTTCTGTCGAAAAAGTTAATGTAATTGTCTAATACCTAGAACTAATAAAGGTGTACCTACAACAATACCTAATGTTCTTCATTAGGTATTGTTGTAGGTACACACATGTCATTCATTATGTTTTTAATTACAATTAACTTGCTAGCAAATAATTTATGTGTCATAAGTTGACGTCATAGCAGAACTGTACTCCCATTTTAGTGCTTACGTATCTATATTTATTGATTTCGTTCGATATATTTCCTTTGACTTGTTTGACATAATTTGGACAAGGAACCAGTAAGTACCTCATCATAAACCTCCTGCCCTTGGCGCAGTACGTCTTATTTATTTAAACTTTTCGCACAAAAAGGTACAAAGGTCCGCGTTTCTACCTTTTTGTGCGAAAAGTTTAAACACTGGTAGAGAATGCCCAAGGCATTAAGTTCCGCTTAATGCCTTGGGCACTCTCTACGAGTCAACCAAGGGTGGTGACGTCTTCTTCTACAATATTCTACAACCCGTCTTCTCATTATTCATCCCCTGTCTAGCCATATCATCTTTAACACAATCAATCTGTCGTTATTTTGGTCTTCCCCTACTCATATAGCTATCCACATTCATCCTTAAACTTTTCTCACGACTTGTTTCTCCTATTCGGTCGAATGAGGCATGCCCGTGCCATGGAACATTGACAATCAATTTCCACACAACTCTCTGGTCACCGGCCGGGGCCACTTCCAGTCTTCCTCTTTCATACTCATTTCTAATTCTATCAATTCGTTGTTGTACTACTTATGTATAAAGACCTTGGTACAAAAGTCCATATACTTAATCAAGGTTTTCGAAACACCCACTATATCACTATCAAATGGCATTCGGTTGTATGTAAAACAGCTGTTTGGTGTTAACGTTTATTCTCTTCCGCATACTTTCGCCTTTCGCGTTGATAGACCTTTCACATTTGATGAGACTTGTGCGTAATAGCGTTACTATCATTTACATGACGTACGTCGCCGAATTTTCTTAGATCAACAGCTAATCAATAAACCGTTATAATAGGGAGGGGATATTGTCTCATTCTTCACACTTAGGACCTGTGTATGGCGATTATAAGCTTGACCAATAGATCATCTCTTGGTCTTAGCTAATGTTCATGGTCATCTACATATATGACAGCCGCGCCAAACTGCCAGTCGATTGATTTAATAATTAGTTAGCCTATTGCCGTTTTCCTTTTTGTTTTTTTTCATCAAGCCAACTGGCTTTTTCTTAAGCCAAGAATATTCACATACCTATCTATAATGTAGCACAAAAAAGGAAAGCGCCCAGTACCAAAAGGATTATTTATCTGTGTAAAGTTCGAAGAAAATATATGGTCACGGGCATTTTGAAGTTCAGAGGAAAGTGTAGTAACGTGTCAATTTCCAGACTCCAGACAAACGCAGAACACACTCTATTTGAAAGAGGACAATCAATTTTCAGTCAAGCTAGAGACTGACGGGCACTAGTCAATAACCACATATAATACGTACTTAGTTCCACGTAAAAAGACTAACACTAGCCCTGGAATGATGCATACCGTCATGGAAGTTACGACAAAACCCATTACCTAAGTATTAATTAATCGATCGAGCAATTATGTACGTCTCGGTGATGTTTAAAGAAGCTACACCCTGTTTGCTTAACTTTGCATAAAATTATATAGTTCGAGAAAAAAACTAGTTTATCCTGAAATTGCGCTCGGCCCGTAACATTATACAAACGGTGTTGTTTTCCCGTAAAATGTTAATGACAGACGTCTGCAACAGCTCATTCAATGATTTCGCGTTATAAATATAGTTTACACCTTGTTATAATTGATCCACGATGACGTGTGAGACGGGCATATTCCGGGACGGGAAATATTATCTTAGCAAGAATATCAAAACAAGTTCCATTTGAATTTAAATGTTAGGCACTTAAGGATTTCCAAATAATTCACATAGTTGAAGGTGTTGAGATAACGACGAAGGACTTTAGAACGTGACTAATTCCCAAACAACTTTTGGTTGTCAAGTTTAATCATAACTCGATATTGACAGCCGGTGGAAGTGACCCTCGTTGTGAACAGTGTAGGGTAGTATTGGCAATTTGATACACTATAAGCACGCTAGCTGGTCGCGGTCCGTTTGAGCTCATTTCACTCTCTCGCAAGCTAGAAATAGCATCCAAAATAGACAAGCAAATAATGCGTATCGTTGAATCGCTTGTAAGTAACGTAGATGGGAACAACGGAACAACAAAAATTAGATGAAGAAGTAATAAAAGCATGTAGGTGGTACATAAAAGAAGTCTCCGCGAGTGGGCGTAGTGGCTGCGGTCGGAGTTACTGGCCGCCTCAAGCGCGCCACTAGACGACTGCAATAAATTCCTGTCTGCAAACACATGCCACATTTTACGTCAGTGTAACATTACACAAATAAACAAACACTAAAGTTGATTGGGAGCTGGAAGACATCTCCTCAGATATGCTACGTCGGCAGGTCTTGTGATATCATCTACCAAACAAGTAAACCTGCTTGGATGCCTTTCATTCAACACTTGTCTAACCGCGTTCATTACTCCTTTGCTATCAGATATCAACAGACAGGCTATCAGACAAAGAAGATCGTCACATAGTAACCGTCATTAGATCTGTCTATTAATATTTCTTTTATTTGTAGAAGCTTGCAAAATAAATAAGTTTGCACCGGGTTTCCCTGACCTTGTAGATCCTCCCCACATCCTCCCTACGGTAAGCCAAACAACTAAACTCGTTTCACCACACACAGATGATGACCCCGACGTGTTTACTAATAAATTACAAAAATAACTGTTTATCACTATGGTATTTAAAAAAACATGATATCGTATGTAAACAAGATGGCAATGTTCTATTTGTACGAGAGCACTGTTAGGTCTTATTGAATTAATAACCGGAACTTCAAAGTTAGCTGTAGTGTCCATCATTGGGGCCCAGCTGCCACATAATTCATATTTCCGCTACGGTACGCACTTCTGTAGGAGTTTGATCGAATTTATCTGTATGCTCAATCCATTAGCGGACCCTCGTGTGATAACGACAAGTTGACAGTGGGACGGCGGGCGCGGCGGACGCTCGCACAGTCGCAGCTACTCCCCATTAGATAAAGTTATCCATCGTAATGTGCTTGTGTTCGGGAAATCCTGTCCAAGTCCTGTGACCAGAAACAGCAACGGAATACAAATACGACCTTAATCAAAAGATAAAAAGAACCGTGCAGTGTGATTGTTTGAGTTTCAAGTTACGAAGTGTTTTTAACAAACCGGTCATGATTAATGGACTGCGCCTCAGTGAATCATTGACATCGTCGCAAGGATGCGGAGATACCGACTGTTAATCGTCAATAAACTATTGTTGAACGATAGGTTCTGTGTTTATAACAATGTAAACTGTGTGAGTGTGTGACTCTACATTAGCAGCAAATTGAACTCTACTCACGTATTTGCTTGCGATTTGAAATTTAAGGTTGGTATTCGGCAGCATTGCCAATTTTCGATGATTATATTACAAGCTCATCTGCTCAATTATATGGTTGAGTACTTACTTGGTTCTATATTTGATTTCTGTCTGTATCTGCGACTGGATCTATTTGTTTATCATCAGAGGACATCATTGATACAATACCAACATTAAATGTCACTGCTTGAAAGTGACTTTGGCTACATATTGAGATGCGAAGGTGATCTAATTGAGCCAAACTTATACTCACATTATCCGGTTCTGTACTGAGACCTTGTTTGATTCTGGTCTTTCTCCTGTAAGGTTTAAAGTCACGTGTTGACTGCTATTGAAGGCTGCGGAGTTCATGCATAAGCATGTTTAAAGTACATTATTTTACAATACTGGATCGATTGTTAGTATCGTCACTCCTTGAATCCGCAGCTTGGATGTAGCAAGCAAGTCACTTTCCAGTTATGTTTAATATCCAGTCGAGTGTGAGTACACTCCGACTACCTAGCTGGAACCCATGCATCGAATCTATATTTTACTGTTTCACATACAGTAGGCCCAATGTTTTAAGATTTGAAATAAGTAAGTGAATACGCGTGTTGGATTACAGGTCGAGGCGGGAGACGTTTTGCTCAAGGTTAATGGGACTGATGTAAACCGGTTCACTACCCGAGAAGGTAAGGAATTTGCCATTTATCACGCACATGCCACTTATCTACGAAACATTCTTAACATACAGATAACTGGCAGAGTGTAATTGAAAATGTTATTTCATCTCGTATGTAAATACTTTACAACAGCCACTGTGATTCAAATTTTAAGTATTCTGAATGGCGGCAGCTGGCGTCTCGTGCTCAATCACGATTCACGAAGTTTATGCACGAATATAGAAAGAATAGTTGTGTTATTAAAACGTCAAGTCTGACCGGTATCTTTGAACTTATTAAGTAACACTAATTCAATGATCGCGTTATGGCCGGCTCGTGCCCGACACGCATCCTCGCAATTCACATTTCACACGTCTGCGTACAGACCAACAATAAGAAAATAACCTTTTTAGTCCGCAAAATTGATTTCCGACATGTAATCAAGATGTTATCTTATCATATTATCACACAGTAAATCTATGACTTCTCTTTCGTATGACCTGGACAACTTGGAAGCTTTAAATTTTGTTTTCTCTATTTATAATAATTAAATGAATAAATAATTGTTAGTTTTTGTATATGTACCTTTAGAGATTGATTTTGATTGTTCCAGTTCTAAAATGCTTGCGACTATCGTCGGATCCCGTCACTTTAAGACTGAGAAAGGGTGAGTTTAATATTTTAGCCGAAATATGTACCAATATATTGGTGGATATGCGCTATTTGAACTATGACATTCGAGACGGGAATATATCATGCCAGCTGCAAGTAATAAAATTCGTTTATCCCCGAGTGGTTTGGTCGAGTTTGCGAAGTAAGCCGCTACAAATAAGAGTAGCGATACGCGAAGTAATTTTATAGGTGGCTCTCGGGATCTGGGCCGGGATACCTCTCGTTCACAGTGGCTTTGTTCCCCTTAATAATGTAATATCTCGACAGGTCGATATATAGATTGTGCCGGTGCTGTTTTCCTTGTGAATGGTACATAAGTTAGTAGTTACAGGGCGGTCGGGTGTGCGTGAGATAACAGCTGATAGTCTGATGTGTGCAGACCCACAGATCAAAGCGAGCGTGCGGCGATACCTGGCCGCGGCGGCCGAGCGTCGCTCTAGCGGCGCGGGCGCACGCACCAACCACGACAAGTGAGTTTCTGTTTTCTGCCGCGATTTTTATACAGATAAGCCCATTGATGCTTGTGAAAGCTTGTTTGTTGCTTCAACAGCGATTTTGTGCGCGCTTGTTACTTTCTTTCATACATACTATAAATAATCAATACTTATAACAGCAAAGACATAGTTGTACAGAGATATTAATTTTGTGAAATCGCAGACAGTATGACTAATTTGTTCTGATTATGTCCGCTTCAAGAGTGAAGCCTGGTGCATGTGGTAAGTAATCGGAAGCTAACCCCTCTGATAGTACGACAGCTGATTTCCGACGGCGATAAGTGATTATTGGTAACATGTGTCGCGACGGAGCCCGAGGGTAGTCACCACCCTCGCCACGCCGACACGTCACTCTGTATTCATGACATGTATTTTAGGAACGTACACGCTACGAGTGACTTCAGTGCTTACACTCAGTAACATCTACACATATACATAGAAACTTAGAAATAAATAAAATTGAAATGTTTGTTTGTAATGTCAAAATAACAGCTTTTTCTAAATGCATAAATATGAAATAAACTACTCAAAACTAAATAGGGCCCACCATGTTTTTTTGCCTTAACATAAAATTGAACATAATTGTTCAGTTTTTATGAATGTATAAGTTTCAAGTGGGCATTCAGGAATAGTGTAAACACAAACAATGGAATCATTTGTTTATTTCCTTTAATAAAAACACAAATAACAGTTTTTAGGAAAAATTACACAAAATAAAAGATAAACGTAATCTGGTAAAGCACACGTCTTCTGAAAAAAAAAATGGTGCTTGTTATTTTTTAATAACGAGTGGGTCCTCCTCTGCTCCGTATGCACTCTCTGAGCCTATCTGGTACACTTTCAATCAAGTGAGTCACGTTTGTGTGCGGTATTTGTTCCCAACAGACTTTCAGGGCTTTAATGAGCTCCTGCTGGCTGTTCACATCACTGTAGTTTTCTTTCAGGCTTCTTTTGAGTTGATCCCATAAATGTTCTATTGGGTTGAGGTCGGGACTCATGGCTGGCCATGGCAAAACGGTGATATTGGCTTCAGAGAGGGCTCTTTGTGTGGTGCGGGCTGTGTGTGCGCGAGCATTGTCATGCATAAAGACAAAATTATTGCCCACTCTTTGTGAAAACGGGATGACATGTGGCCGGATTACTCGCTCGATGTAACTGGCGGCGGTTACGGTACCTTCATTGAGAATTACCAGCTCTGTTTTGCCGTGTAAGCTAATTCCTCCCCATACCATAACACTGGGACCCCCCCATCGGCCTGTTCCATGCAAGCATGGTTCAGAAAAACGTTCCCCTTCTCTTCTCCACACGCGTATCCGTCTGTCATCACTGAAAAACTTCACTTTAGACTCGTCCGTAAAAAGCACATTCCTCCAGTTATCCATGGTCCATTCCAAATGTTCCCGGGCGTACCTTAAGCGTGCTGCACGATGAGCCCTCGTCAGTTTCAGTCGAATAGCGCGTACTCTGGAGCGTTGTCCATCTTCGTGAAGCCGATTCCGAATGGTTTGGTCGCTGACTCTCGTCCCTGTGGATTGCCGTAGTCGAGTTTGTAAGGTCCGAGCGGTAACAGTACGCTCCCGTCGTGCGGTTAACCTTAGATATCGGTCTTCCTGGGCAGTTGTAGCCCTAACTCTTCCTGTGCCAGGTCTCCTAGCTACACTTCCGGTCTCCTGATATCGTTCCCAAACATTTCGGATTGCTCGTCGCGAAACACCGAGGTGTATAGCCACAGATCTCTGAGACTGTCCCTCTTGAAGCAAAGATACTGCTCTTGCAGCGGTTTCCATGGCTATATGTCGGCGAGAACCAGGCATAGTGATCACAACTAACACAGGAACCAAACAAAATTGTTAAAAACGTGAGTATTCCACAGCAGTGTTTAGTGTAGACTGAAAACTTAAGTGACCGAGAATTTGTGCATTCGATGTTTTTATCGAGTACTTCACTTTTTTAGCTACCCTCTTGAAACCAATATGAATGTTGTCGAAATAAACATTGATAAGGGCTCCTAAACATGTCAGCTTGACGGTTCAATGCGTAACTTTGACAACAACTACTTAGATAACTTTATTTTGACCAAAATAGTGACTGATTCGAGGTGGGCCCTATTTTGTTTTGAGTAGTTTATATACGGTATAACAAAAAACCATTTTTAAAAGTTCTTGTTTGTCTGTCTGTTAGTTTGTTCCGGCTTATCTCCGTAACGGCTGGGCCGATTTTGATGAAATTTGGTATGGGGATACTTTGAAACCTGGGTGCAACTTTTTATCCACATACCTCGTAGGCGAACCCGAGTGCGATAACAATATAATTTCTGACTTATGGATATAAAAAGTCGTAATTTTCAATACACCTCGCAATGTATTCCTTGATAATAAAAAATTAAATATCGTATTCTCGGAAACCTTGAAAGTGCATGCACATAGTATGTATATGCTTGGCTTATTTTAGCTTCAAATAGGTATTTTATAGCGCGGTTAAGATATTTCAAAAGCATTACATACCAACAGTTGTTGCCAATTGATGAGATCGATTTATCGACTTTCTAAAACGCGGATTGAAAATCTAAATATTTTTCGGACATTGTGTTCTCAGATGCTTTTTATTCATATCAATGGTGTGTCGTAAATAATGATGCCGTTATGAAACCTGCTGCTTTAATTTCTGCATAACTATGATCTTTAACGTAAAGCGGTATAACTGTAGGTGCCGCTTAGAGAGCTACTAAAACAAAAGTGTTACACACGCGTAGAGCAAAACGACGCGTTTTGTATTATTTTTTAAAGCCGAACTTGAATTCTCTAAGCTCATTGAAAAACTGCATCAAGCAACGACTTTTGAAAACAATATATAAAATTGAAGTGACTGTTTGAATGTACTGTCAAAATACAATAAAACAGCTTTTTACTAAATGCATATGAAAGTATATACGGTACTTATAACAATTTAAAAAAAAAAAAATTGCATGTCTGTCTGTTTGTTCCGGCTAATCTCCGAAACGGCTGGACTAATTTTGACGAGACTTTCACTGACAGATATAGCTGATGTTATAAGGAGTAGGCTACTTTTATTTTAGAAAAATAATTAGGGTTCAGCGCAAAAAAAAAACCCATGAAATCAAATATCTTGTTTTCCTGCATGCACGCGAACGAAGTTGCGGGCACAGCTAGTTATAAATAAGTCTTTCAGACAATAATTATTATCTTACCGAAATTTACCGAATGAAGTATATCAAAAACATGTTCACTTTAGAGCTTTTCCAGCTAACCTTTTTCGTATGTTACTGAACAATAAGGAAATTAATAAACGCTGTGTTACAAATAAAATGATTAATATTTTATCGCAATACAAGAGAAAGCTAGTAACGATATTGTTTACAACAATTGCACAACACAATTTACTCTAGTAACACATTCATTGTTACTAAGTGGATAAATTTTCTTGACCAAACTCTGCGTCATTCAAAAACCTTCAGTTTATTTTTATCCAAGTTATCGGGATGCGTCACAGGTCAGCGATATGTACTGACTTATTTAGTATACTTGTGCATTGCAACTCCTCATGATTTCATGAAACGACAATCTATTGTGAAACGAAAGTTATTACTTACATAATAATAAAGTAAAGGAAGCATGTAACGTATGTATATGGTACTTATCTCCCGTTTACGCCATGACCATCGCAGACGAAAGTTAGTGTGTCGACTGCAGTTAATGTACTGAAAACTTAGTTTATGGTCTGTAACCTATTTGTGATTGGGTCGACCGTAGTGCAGCGTGCTCCAGTTGAACTTGTTTACTTAGTTTGCACACGTGCGCTGTAGTAGAGAGGCGGCTCACTCCGAGAGGGTATGAAACATCGTGGAGCAAAAATTGCACTTCCCTTCATTGCGTGTATGTGTCACCGTTTAATTGTGAGGCTCGTGAGACTAAAACTAACGGTGTTCATAATCAAACGGTGACATATGCACACAATATGTCAAGTTTGTAGACGCAATTATACAAATGGGTTGCCATTATCATCGATCCATAAGCATTATTTAAGGAAAATATGAATTTGTGCAATCAGTACTTGGTCACCCAATGTACCTAAATAAAAATATAAATGTGGAGGGGAGTACAATTTTAGCATAGACAATCTTTAAACCGGTTTTTTACGCGGCGAATTTTTATCGCGCAGAGGATCTTCAACGCACTGCTTAGCGCAGAGAGTTCAAAATCCAACAATGTATGCCCTGGGGTGCACTTTGTTGGATTCTCAATGCTCGGCTCAAAACCGATAGTTGAAAATTCAGTGCGCGATAAAAAAAATAGTCTCGTAAATTAATCGCTAGTGCTAAGCTGTGCTAAACGAATAATTCCCGCCAGATCGGCATCACCACCGTCGAGCAACTCGAACAGCAACTCGTCAAGCAATTCGTCTAGCAACGGCTCGGGCGTGCAGTCGGGGGACAGCTGCGAGGCGCTGGTGGGAGGTGAGGACAAGCGGAGGGGGCGCGCGACGCCCAAGTTCGAGGCCTACATGATGACCGGCGACCTCATGCTCAACCTGTCGCGTGTTGAGCACCCGCACCACAACCACCACGCGCCCACACACCGGACACACTACCATAGGTAAAGCATACTTATCTATTAACCCTTCGTAAGTCGGAACGCTGACATCGATGCAGGAAAACATCACGAGGAAACCTAGACCTTAATTAATTTTAATCTGAAATCGCCTTGAGCAAACCTGGTGATCAATACTCATGCCTTCTCTGTATAGGAAGAAGACTTTGCCCTGCAGTGGGACAGTTACGGGCTGGTATTATTATTTTAAGTTGGAGCGCAGATTCACGCGAGACAATAGAATTTTGATTGTGTCTGTAATTGCGCCAATCGTGAGATAAACGCTATTTTTGAAACTGCAGTAAGTGTTTCAAAGAGACCACATACGTACTCGTAGATTACCATTGCAAGCCTCTTGACTCGACAGGAAGACGCCCTATTATATTATGGCTGATGAAGTTTAACCTTTCGTGTAAAACGTGGTTCCACGCGAGACACAATGGCTTTTTAATTGTGTCTGTAATTACGGCATTCAACCGCTTAAAGGAAGGAGACTATTTCCTAATACAATATACACTGTACTATAGGCTCTCCTAAGATAAAGCTATTTCAGTCTAAATGCCAGTGTTCGCCTAGAGCGCCGCTGATATTCAATTAAGTCAGCTTCCTGTAACGCTGATCAACTAATCTATTTTTAAAAGGTCAGAGGGTGCTGTCTCTTTCAGGCCTCACTTCCTGTCACGGTTCCAAGAGATGATTAAAAGGTGGCTGATAAAAGACACATAGTTACCTAATTTCGGATGTCAGCGATAAAGTGGACTGGTCATTGTAACTATTACTTATTTTCTTTGTCAACATTGTTATCAGTTGTTTTACAGTACAATACATTTTAAATGGTTCTAGTTCTTACTTATCTCAATAACGTGAACGCCCCTTTAGAGGCCAAATTATGACGCATCAGGAAATACCAACATCAATTGAACTGTATTACGATCCGCCAAGACTTATTTAGATGTTTCTAGACACGATCAGCACCCTGATTCCGTAACACACTTTCAATGACAATCCGAGGGTTTTGATGCAGATTCCTAATCCATACCTTCAAAGGTTTGAAAAATTCGTCTGCTCATCAACGTAAATATCACAATGAACGTAGGTGAACTGTCAAAATGAAAGGCATTGCGATCGGTTGTTGTTTTATTTTATGTATATTACTGGATTTTTCACCCTCTCGCGCATTAGGGCTCCCGCAGACAGGCGCGACCCGACTCTAGTAGAACAATTTCTATGAAAACTTCATGGTAACGGTTCTACCAGAATCACCTCGCGCCTGTCTGCGGGAGCCTTTCCGCTTTGTCAAATACGTTTTTTATGGATTCAGTGATGCTGATTCGTATGTTCCATAGGTACAATTCAACACCAGCGTCCCCCAGCGACAACCGTATGTGTGGCCGCGTGGAACTGGCGCAGAGGCACAACTCGTCGCCCGACACCGGCCTCGTCGGAGACCATGCCAGTAAAATGTATGAACCTTACACCTCATTATACCATTAGCTCTCAAAACGGTGAAGGAAAACATTGTGAGGAAACCGGCATGTCCCAGAACCAACAATTCGAAGACTTGTGACATCTACCAACCCACACTGGGCCCGGGTGGTAGATTGGATCATGTGTCATAGTTGGGCCTGCTCATAGACCAGTTTTCAGGCTAACTTTAACTCAGTAGACATATACATGGTGGCAGGGACATCGCGCATCCACTACCATGAGTCAGGGGCCCGGGAGATACTCCGGATACTTGTAAATTCGCCGCACCCCCGACGCGCCGATGTCCCTGCCATCTACTCAGCCTTTCGCTGTATACTCTTTAGTCTATCTCAACATACACTGCCTTCCATCATGGTTTTACTGAAATAATTGCATGATATTTGTTGAATGTGCAGGTTCATATCTCAGCCGGCGTCGCCTGCAAGCGGCGCGAGCGCGGGCGCGGCCAACAGCGACGTGTGTGCGCGCGCGCACCACGCCGTGCGCACCTCGCGCTCCGAAGACCATTTACAGGTAAGCAACTCTGTGATACAAGTGGAATCGGCGCAACATGCCTTTTTCTTCCATACTTCTCTATTAGTCGCCATCACAGTAGTCACCTCCTTTCTAGCCATATCGTCTGTCACACAATACATCCATAGTTTCTTTGATCTTCCCCTATTTTTATAGCCATCCACATTCATACTCAAAACTTTCCTCACGACATTTTCGTCATCTCTTATTACATGCCCATATCATGACATCCGATATCGGCACAACTTTTTTATTGTGATGGAGTATTTGTCATATCGAAACTGTCTGTTACACTGAACAAAGTTAACATGAAAAAAGATCAACTTGCCTGAATTGTCCCACTGCTGGGCAAAACTTTCCCTCATCGCCTTCCACTGTGTTGCCTTGTTTAATAAGTCATCACGCCACAATTTTCTGGGCCCGTAACACAAAAACTGTAAATAATTTGAAACGCAACTAACCCTAGTGGGTTTGTCAAGGCAACCCGACTACTCCCATTCCATCAGAGCAGCATTTCTATCACTCATGTCTAGCATATGCAATCTCGATCTCGACTATCGCAATCTCGATTCCTTTTTCGAAATTTAATCTCGCGGGAAGACAATCTCGTGACAAGACTGAGCGCTCGCGTCTTGCACACTATGATTCTTGAGTAGCCATTTTCAATAAAATTATTAATACAGATATAGTGTACGTGATTTGTGTGTGCTGATTTGTTACGTTATGTATGCGTAGTGCCATGATTAGTACTTAAATACACGTTGATTTTATTGTTTTATGATTCGTTAAGTGTTTGTTAATTACAACATATAACACGATTACTCTAACTAGGTGTAGTTTTCATTTCATTAAGTCAAAGAACTTTTTTATTAAAAAAACGCATTACAAATTTCAAAATCTATCTCGAATGGCCTATCTCGACTCGAGATTGCTTTCCCTATTTACAATACCTGTGTGACAGTCCCTTTCTATAGCTTGATATACCAGGTACTTCAGTATTATGTAAATACAACAGTGTCGAGTATCGCGGCGTAAGTTCCAGAAGGAGTCGTCACTAAGTGCAGTGGCGGTGGATATGGAGGAAGACGTGACGTCATCGCTGAACACGTTGCTCGACGCGCGACCGGACTCCGCGACCCCCGGGCCGCGGTCCGACTCCGACCCCGAGCGGGACAGGTGACACGCATGCACACTTATTTAGCTATAGGACGTGATGGCTAGTGGTGACGGCATTAGAACGTTGGTAGACCAGAAATACTGGCAGATTTTGCCAGTGATACTTTTTTGTCTTGCAGGAGAATGTGTGCATAAAATGTTCTGGCATTTCACTTTGCGTATTGGTCCAAATATTTATGTAATTTTAGCAATTTAAAATAAACCTTCTGGTTACTGAATAAAGTGCATTTTATATTAGCGTAACAACGCAAATATTTGCTCACAAATGCGCCTATCGTAGTGCCAGAATGATAACGCAAATATATTTTCGACTACTAAAACCCGTTATAGTAGTTTTCCTCATACTATTTACTCATTGTATGAACTAAGTAATACCGCTACCAGCCATCATGTGCTAGACCCTTAACACAGTTCAGAATCATCATCAACCAATGTTGTTATGTTTTAACCACGCTGCTTCGCGTTAGCATCACTGCTCGGTTTATTTCTGGCACGGCAAAGCAATTAACTTATTAATTCAACTTAGCCAGGTTCACCATTTGTTGGTAGCTTGTAAATAACTGTCGATAAAATCCGATCGTTGTGATATTATTTTACTCTCACGGAAAGCTATGGATAGTAGACTAAGCGATTCGCGAATTCTTTAGGTGTCATTCGCATCTAGTGTAGGCGTTTGAACGTAAACGCTGCCGACTGCGCGTGCAGCATACCCTGCGTCAACGTGACGTAAGCTGCGTACAATCAAGACTAGAGATGCTACAAGGATCTTTTGGTGCCTGTATGACGTTGCCAGGAGCGCGTTGTTGGTAAACATCTGTGGAATTAACACAGAATTTGTATTGACAAAACAAGATGGCGGCGTTAGTTCCGATTTTGGCCACGCGTCTAAAGAAACTTGTAGCGTTGTAAGTCTTATGTGAAATTAGCTTAACGTCATTGCGACGTCAACCAACGCCAGATGCGAAAGCACTTTAAGTCTGAAAAAACAAAAGCTGGCCGCCAAATAAAGGCTGTAGTCTCCGTACCAGCGAGTGGTGAACTGGTCTGTACAGTAGTCTGGTAGTTTGGTCTGACGGTTGTGTGTGGTAGGATCGTGTGGACGTACAACGCGCCCGTGTCGTGCGCCTCGGAACGAACGCACTGCAACGGATCGGGCGCCACATCCAACTCCACTTCCATATCGGACGGCATGTCCCAACGGTAACGTGCCTATTTTTATATAGTACTTCTTTTTAGTAGGGTAGTTGACTATTTTATATGATAGCAAAACGTTAACGTCATTCAAAAACTATTTTAATATTTTTAAGTGGTTTCGCACTATTTGCAGAAGGCGAGGCGAGTAATTAACATTAAACGCGCCACAAAGTGAATATAGCCCATTCGAATGTTATTTCTGGACTCTCCGGGTCTTTAAAATGCCAAAACAAACCTAAAGACATATAAGCTTCTGAATTAAGTAAATTGTTGAAATTCCTTTCATTAAAAGAATATTACAGTATGTGAAGGTTTTTACAATTAGTCAACTACTCTATTTCCGCCTGTATCCAACTATCGGGAATATAAACAAAATAATTCTCTTTTCTCGCTGGTGACGGTAACAAAATATACTTTCAATCTCGGCCCAATCTTAAAGCCCTCTAAACGCCCTTCTTTTATTCCGTTCTAGCTAGATACAGGTATTTTTTACATGAAAAAACTATAGAGTTCCCCAATTTTATCTGGAAGCTAGATAGATATCAGAAATTCAGTCCGAAGCAGTGCTTGTTAACACTAGAGCAATAAGGCGTTAATACTGACAAACTAAAACAATCCCCCTTTAAGTAACTAATACTTTGTTCTAATGAATTTCGTAATATAATAAGTTTTTTTTTTTTTTTGTTATTGTATACGGTTTTACACAGTTGCATAGTTCGGTTATTATGTCCTATAATTCAGTTCGCTAAAAACCGCAACTTGATGTCGTTGTCCGTTTATTGAATCTTGCGGTTTTGTGTTTCGTCCCTATGAGCTCTAGTCAAATCAGTAAATACCGAAATATGCGCATGGTTAAATTATATACATGCAGGGTGTAAAAAGACTCATTACATAGTCGTTATGTACATCAAACTTAGTGACATTGAGCTAAAATGAATGCTGGGAATGGAATATTATTTTTGGTGTAAAAAAATCGGTTTACGGCAGTGCGCAATGTACCGCATGCAAAACATTGTGGTTATGGTTGCATGGGACTGTCCAGGACTGGTGGGAGTCATCATGTGCCTAGCCTTTTCCCAACTATGTTGGGGTCGTCTTCCAGTCTGACCAGATGCAGCTGAATACCAGTATTTTACATGGAGCGACTGCCTATCTGACCTCCACAACCCAGTTACTGGGTAACACGATACCCCTTGGTAAGACTGGTTGTCAGACTGTCGGGCTTCTGATGACCCGCAACGACTGTCAAAAATCTACGAATGACAGCCGGGAGGAGTGGTGGGAGTATTTAAAGTTATGTTATGGTATTTAAAACTTGTTTTCGGTAAAAAAGGAAAAAAAGTTGATGCTTTGACCTTCAATATCTCCGTAACCAGAAGGTTCCCAGGTATGGTACAGTATAACAAAAAATATCAAAATGACTGGTATAAGTGACTCGGCTTCGTTAAGCGTCTTTTTACACTCGATATTATTATAATGCTAATCAATGTGTAAAAGATGAGAGCTATCTATGTTTATAAATGTTTGTAACGTGAGTGCTGCCCTCTACGGTTGTAACATAAAGTTGCGTGTATGTTCAGTTCGTCGTCGCCCGCGTCGCCGACGTCGGCGTCGTCGTCGGTGATGTCGTCGCGCGCCACGCCGCCGCACCGCCAGCTGTCCGCGCACCACCACCATCGACCGCTCAATGGTAACAATATCATGTTACCCTATCTTACTCCCTGCTTCCGAATAGTCGATAAAGGCCCACTTGCACCACAGATCACGAGATGTGTTTAGCGCTATATAAGACATAAACTACTAACACTGTAGCGTAACGTAGCGTAGTAGCGTACTGCTGTCTGTAAGTGTTTGAGACAGAATTTTTGACGTTTTAAACGTCTAAAATTCTGTGTCTGTCATCTTCAAACGCTTAACAGAAACAGAACGATGTTTTAAATTCTTTTGGCTCAAAACGTATTTAGTGATTTGTGTTGCATGTAGTCGGTTGTCGGTAGACGAAAATCAACAGCTTGTATTGAACTGGCTTTTGAACTTAGTTTGTGATGCTCATCGTCAGAAAGAAATTAATTTTACTGTGGCGTCTAATTATTCGTGACAACGTGGACCCAAGAGTTTTGTCGTTTATTTGGCTCTGGCGTTTAATTTTTCAACAAAACTGATTAATCTTTCAAACTTTCCAGGTGACATGAGTCTGTCAGAAGCAGTGTCGAATATTTCAAGTCCAGACTACCAAGATCAGGACGACATGTTCGAGACAGGCCGCGAGTGTCCCCGAATGGAACTTTCCGATCCCTCCGACTCAGACTCAACTATCCTAGTTTCCGAACCCTGCCACAAACGAGCCAAATCCAACTCCTCATACTCAAACGAACACGGAAGTGACGTCACGTTGAACGGAGATCACAACAACGACTACAGAATAGTAATACAAGTGAAAGGTCCTGATAAACAAAACGCGAACGCGACGGAAAATGTAAATAATAATAACAATAGTAATTATACGCAGAATGGTAAAGAAAACGGACATAACTCACCGGAGAATCAAGGATATCAGGTAAAGGTCTGGGATTATCGCTTTTCTAAAAATAATATTATTAGTTATGTTTTTTATCAATCTGTATCTTTGAACCGTCTTATTCAAATTATATTTTAGTCAATGTTAAAAATATGTAGAATATAGAATAGAATATTCATTTATTTGCTCAGAATGTAGGTATTTACAGAAAGGTGGTTACATTGGTGTACATGTATGTATACTTGACTGAACAGATTTTTATGTTATTTGGTATACAGATTGTTTGAAACCCTAGGAAGTACACACGGCTACATATCAAGTTAGACACCCTATATACGCATAACTACACTACCAGCAATACAGAGAATTGTAAGAAAGGGACTGCGTATCGTGGCATCGGCCAATCACAGCATTTACTGCGTTGCGCCTACGCACACAGATGCACTTTTTTTTGGCAAAAAAAATCGCTAGTTTCACTCGTATTCAATTCAGTGTTCTATGCCAGTCAGTTACTAAACGTTGCCCTGGATTCACGACTATTACATAAGTTGCGTTAAGTTAGGCAAACTAATTAGATTAATTGTTAATATTGTTTCCAAATTTTTGTTTTTTTATCTAGGTTGATTTCTATTACTCATTTAGGAGTTTAAATTTTAAACTATGTTAATTGATAATTTTTTTATTTATTTTTGTTATTGGTTCCCGAAGTAGCTCGAAGCTGTTAAATTTTATAGTAGTCTGTTATCTAAGAATAATATTTTATTGTTTTAAATGTTGATAGTTTACAATTTTTTAAATGGATTCAGCTTCTTTTCAAGTCATACATATAATTTATCTAACTACTAGCTGCGCCCCGCGGTTTCACCCGCATAAGTTTCGATCCCGTGAGACTTTCGGGATGAAAAGTATCCCATGTGTTAATCCTGGTTATAAACCATGTGTGTGCCAAATTCCGTTCAATGGTTTTTGCGTAAAAGAGTAACAAACATCCATCCATTCATTCATACAAACTTTCGCGTTTATAATATCAGTAGGATTTACATAATAATTACTCTAAGTGTGAGGATATTTCTCATACCTATTAGTAGCATAGACCAGTAAACCATATCAAGTTTTATTTGCCATAGTTGATTATAGAGGGTTGTACTGGATGAATATTATTTTTTCAACTGTGTTGTTTTTATGTTCATTGTTGATTTAGATTTTTAACTATTGTTGGCTCCTGAAGTAACTTGTAGTTATGTTTAGATTATGATAGTTATTTCGCGCCTTTTAAGCGTTAAATAATTAGACAAAATTAATAATGAATCATTACATTAAGTATTAACTATTGTTACGCGGCCAGCCGACGGATGGAGCAAGCACGGAGCTTCGTGAATTGAAGTATATTTAAATTGTTAATTCATTTTAGGCTTTCTTCGACACATTGATGATATACCTATGCAATGCATGTGCTGCTAGCTTAGGCAACATGTATAAAGGCCTATTCAAATATAAGCTGTTTTTGTATAACCTCCCGTGGCTAGCGGGAAACCAGAATACAAAATATACCTACCCGGCGGAATACCGCTCGTATTTCGAGGTTACCCACAACCGTATCTATCGAATATCGCTTATAGGTATATGAATAGAATAGGCCTTTAACAAATGATTTTAGTAATTAAGTTTAATTTGCCATAAGTAGATATAATATAAGAACCCATTTGATAAAAATCCTATGGGTTCAAGCTACCCCTAATCAAATCTGTAGTTTTGCTGTGAAAGAGCATCACCCACTTTATACTTAGCCCACGTTCGCACGGACGTAAAAATATCCCGGTGATTTTTTTTTCGCGCACTGGATTTTCAACACTGCGATTTTCAACATTAGCGCCGAGAGTCGAAAATCAAACAGTGTGTTTTTTCGACGCGCTGGGATGCACTCTGTTAAATTCTTAAAAACCATTGCGCGATACAATCCCGCCGCGATATTTTTATGTCGTCCGTGCGTACGTGGGCTTACAGGCAAACAAACATTCGAATCATCGAAATTAATGCATTATCTGCGAAGGTGTTTTACCAACATGATATTAACCTTTATCCAAATAAATACGTTATTCATCACAAGTATTTAATTGTGAACAAAATTGCCCTTGACATCACTTCATTTTAATCAACATCTTAGGAGATATTATAATTTTAAAATAACTCCGCAACAAAATAGGTATAATAACGTTCGGGTCGGTTTAACATCACGCTAGGTCAAAATGAATACAGTCAGAAAGAGAACTAAGCGAAAACGAGAAGCGAGCGATGCGATGCGACGGGGTGGGGCGGGGAACAAGAATTTCACGCGGACGAAGTCGCGGCCAGAAGCTAGTATTATAATACGAGCTCAACTTGTTTACAAAATAATACCTATACACGTTACGCATCTATCTATGCGCGTTGATGTTGGTGCCACGCGCTCCCGCGCAGTCCTGCGACGTGCGTGAGTGAGACGAAATAACAAAAACATATCGCACCCTCTCGCACGAGTCGCAGTGTTCAACTTCTAGTAGTCCAAAGTCCAAACAGTCTAGGTTGATGCGAAGCCGTGTGTACCTAGGCAATATTTTATTTAAACTAATCCCTAAAGTGGTAAACTAGGTTTTTGAAGTTTGTTTGCAAATCCAAAATCTTAACTGACGAAATCACAGCCAAAGACGACGACGACGAAGATAAATATATTTTCCTTAATATAAGTCTTCTTTCGAAGCAACATAATCGTGTTTAATATGAACACCATTAGTAGTTTAGTTTTGACTAACTTGTTCAATATTTCAGGAACTCGGAAGCGGGTCAGACGGCGGGTCTGACGAGGGCTCTGACGGCGACTCTCTGCACTCGTTCCACTACAGCCCCAAGGCCGTTGACATTCCCTCAGCCGAGCGACTGGCCAAGAGATTGTACCACCTTGACGGCTTTAAGAAGTCGGATGTCTCCAGACATTTGAGTAAAAAGTTAGTATTTTTATTTAAAAAAACAAAAAAATGATGTTTATAAAAGCTTAAACAAAAAATTTATGTTTATAAAAGCTTAAACAAAAAATTATTGTTGCCTGGCTCTTACATCGTGGATTTTGTTTTTGGTCACATTTTTGGCATCGGCAGTACAGCCCCTTTTTACATGCTAACCTTGATATATTCGTTCTTCAGCAACGAGTTCTCCCGGGCGGTAGCAGAAGAGTACGTACGTCATTTCGAGTTCAGCGGCGCCACGTTAGACTCTGCGCTGAGGACCTTCCTCGCACGCTTCGCGCTCAGTGGCGAGACGCAGGAGCGGGAGAGAGTGCTCGTGCACTTCTCGCGCCGGTATCTAGAGTGTAACCCCGGCTCATTCAACTCGCAAGGTATGTGTACTATGCCAAATATAATGCTAAAATCGCATCCATTTTTCGATAAGTAATACGTTAATTACGAACACCTGATCGCTGGTAGAATTATCGAAGACCGGTCACAATATTCCAACCAAGTACAACAAAAAAATATTGCTCCACAGACGCAGTCCACACCCTCACGTGCGCCATCATGCTGCTGAACACGGACCTGCACGGCTGCGGCGGCGGAGGCACGTTCCGCCGCATGTCGTGCGCGGAGTTCATCGACAACCTCGCCGACCTCAACGACGGCGACAACTTCCCGCGCGACACGCTCAAGCAGCTCTACCACGCCATCCGCACGCAGCCGCTGCAGTGGGCGCTGTATGTATCGCGACACTGAACACAACACTTTATACAATCTAGTTGCAGTTTTTTGCAAGTAAACTGCGCCTGCCATGTCATGTCTTCTCCATCCTTGGTTGATTGATAGCGAATGTTTAAGGTGTAAGTGTGCCTCTGCATAACGCTTAATAAATAAACTATCCACAAGACAATGCGGACATCGAAAACTAATCTTTATTCCAAATACACTTCTTTAATGTCATAAAACGTGTAACTTTGATAGTGACTATTTACTACCGAACTTCTGGAGCTCTTTTTTGTAAATATTGACCGAAAAATTGACGTGTGAAGTTTCTTAAAAGACCTACATACTGAAATAAATGTGATTCCAGCGACACGGAGGCGGCAGCGGGCGGCGCGGGCGAGGCGCGCGTGGGCGGCAACCCGTTCCTGGACGTGCCCGACCAGGCGCGCGCCGTGGAGTACAAGAAGGGCTACGTCATGCGCAAGTGCTGCGTCGACGCCAACGGGAAGAAGAGTCAGTACACATTTTATGATCTAGCTGCCCTGACGGACATTTTCCTGTACATTTTTTTTTACCGCGATAATCTGGTTTTGTTTAGGTAAAGGCAGAATAGCGCCCTCTAGAATTGGTTTTGGGTAATAGTCGTATTCTCCCGATTTATTTTTCCTTACAACTTTTCCATGACCATTATATAGATCAAATCAAAAAAAGAAATGCGCATATCCATCGTTTGAATCGTGAATTAGATTGAATTCATAGAAAAAGGATGTCAAGGATTGAATTCGTAGAATTTGCACATTTTCCGGGAATCTTTTATAATTTGTAATTAGTCTTTCATACAAATTAATTTGGACTATTACAAACACTTTAAAACATAAAATAGCCTTATCGGTCCAGCCGTTCTCAAGTGGTGCGCTTACCAACAATCAGCATTTAATTATTATGTATAATAGAAGTTAAAAACTTCTAATAAAATCATGTTTGAATATCAATACCCATCACGTCTGCAGAGTTCGCTAGCTAATTTAATTTGAGCCTGTATAGGTTTCACCAAAAGTGCCATCCCCAGTATACCAAATTCTTTTTGTGCAACAGAGACAGCTTTCTTTCGTTGGTATTTCGATACTAAAAAGTCAATAATATAGAGAGAAAAGAATACTCTCATTCTGGTTATATATTCGTTTGGTCCAAGCCCACCTTTACGTTGAAGCTAAGCGAATCATTCCGTTAGAAATTACATAAAGATAAATAATAATGCAAACATATTGATAGCTCAAGACACATCTCTCCGCCTTGTAATTCGGAACAATCAGTCAGTATTAAAAATAAATCATTATATTTTTTCTTCAGCTCCCTTCGGCCGTCGAGGTTGGAAGATGTTCTACTGTACGCTTCGAGATTTGGTGCTTTATCTTCATAAAGACGAACACGGATTCAGGCGCAGTCAGATGTCCGATAATTTACATAATGCTATCAGGTAAATTTACATAATGCTATCAGGTAAATTTACATAATGCTATCAGGTAAATTTACATAATGCTATCAGGTAAATTTACATAATGCTATCAGGTAAATTTACATAATGCTATCAGGTAAATTTACATAATGCTATCAGGTAAATTTACATAATGCTATCAGGTAAATTTACATAATGCTATCAGGTAAATTTACATAATGCTATCAGGTAAATTTACATAATGCTATCAGGTAAATTTACATAATGCTATCAGGTAAATTTACATAATGCTATCAGGTAAATTTACATAATGCTATCAGGTAAATTTACATAATGCTATCAGGTAAATTTACATAATGCTATCAGGTAAATTTACATAATGCTATCAGGTAAATTTACATAATGCTATCAGGTAAATTTACATAATGCTATCAGGTAAATTTACATAATGCTATCAGGTAAATTTACATAATGCTATCAGGTAAATTTACATAATGCTATCAGGTAAATTTACATAATGCTATCAGGTAAATTTACATAATGCTATCAGGTAAATTTACATAATGCTATCAGGTAAATTTACATAATGCTATCAGGTAAAATGCGTCTCATTCTCGTCATAGTTTAGTAACTGGAATAAGGACCCGGAATTTTACGAATTCTCTGAATCATTCTATGTACGCCACTACACTGCTCTTAAAACAGTGAAGGGAAACATCGTGAGGAAACCGACATGTCATAGAATTAAAAATAAAATGATCATGTGACATCTACCAACCCGCATTGGGCCCGCGTGGTAGATTCAGCCCACTCCCTCTAGAAGAGAGGACGCCCGTGTCCCAGCAGTGGGAACATTATAGGCTGATTATGCTATTCTATGTATAGTTCAAGTTCAAGTTATTTATTTCATAACAAAAATACATTTGTGTCGAAATATTTGCACAGTAGGTACACAAAAAGAAGCAACAAACAATTAAAATTAATAAGTAACCTCGTTCCTCACCCATTCGAAGTTAGAACTTCTATCCAAATTAAAACCAATTAACTTTACAAACATTAATAGTCATATTGATACAGATTATAGTCCCTAGCAAAATGATACAAAAATACATTTAATGTCGAAATTTTAAGTAAGAATATGAAAATAATAAAAAAAAAATTTAAAAATGATTACAAGTCAAAGAAAAATGGATCAAGATATTTAAGTACTTATTCTTTTTAATATTTTTGTCATTACAAAAATCGTCAATGCTATAATAGGCTTTCTTGATTAACAAAGCCCTGAGTTTATTTTTAAACATGTTCACATTCTGAATATTCTTAAATTCTGCTGAGAATTTGTTAAACAGATTGACAGATTGCACGCGTGACGAGTGTTTGACAACATTAAGCTTTGCCTGCAGAAAAGTAGGAAGATCTTTTCTGCGAGTATCTAGTCTGTTTTTTCTTTCATCGTCTGTTTCATACTCATTTAAGTTTTTGTTTAAATGAGTAAGGAGAACTAAAATATAAAGACATGGTACCGTTAAAATTCTAAGCTTAATAAAATACTCCTTACATGATTCTGTTTGGTTTAAACGAAGCATGGTTCGTAATGCTCGCTTTTGTATAGTAAAGGCTGCCTTAATATTATATTTATAGTGCCTTTATCCGTACCGTATCCCGATCGCAGGCATAGAAAAAGTCATAGTAATCAGATATTTTTCGGTATGTATGTAATTTCTAAATTACTGTCTCATAATTCAACTTTGCCTGTAAGCTCCTGTTTATGTCTTATCCACGCTTATAATAATAATAATATAATAATAATAAGTTTATTTATTTTCTCTCACAATGGTTTGTAGTAGTTAACAGTTTGAACAACATAAATTCACATTGTGAGAGCTGGTGCCTGAAGTAGGTTTTAGAAAAAAAACCTGTATTACAGGTCACCAGGCCCCACTTTGTGGCATCATATAAATAGACAGGTAGGTAACACATATTTCTACTAAATACTTAAAACAAAAAATAAATAAATGAGAAGAAATAAAAAAAATAAAATAAAAAATAAGACAACATAAGCAGTCAAAGATAGTATGGTGAGTGTGTAGGTGAGTGGTGGTGAATGTGTAGGTTGAATGGAGATGAATGTGTAGGTAATGGTGGTTACTGTGAGGGTGAATGGTGGCGGTTGCGTATGTGAATGGTGGATGATGTGTAGGTAATTATTTGAATACAAGTGTTATTTGATTGAGTGGAGCAATTTCTCTGTGTCCTCATAGGAATGAGTTTTCAAGAATTCAGTTACTTTTTGCTTACAACTGAGCTTGTGCAGTGAATAAATATTTTGACTCTTGTTGATAACATTATACAGATAATCCCCTAGGTAACAGAAAAACTTGTGGGTCTGACGTAACCGGAAAATGTTTGTACTGCACACAGTACCCTTTCTTCGTTTATCTTTCAATAGATCCGGGTCATAGGCTAACTGCGAGTGTTTTTTGAGGATTGTGTGCAGAACGAAAGTTTGCCTTATAGACAGTACATTCCATTTTTTGTATAAGTCGACTGTAGGGAATCGGAAGGGAAGACCCGCAGCAACCTTAAGTATGGCACGTTGAGCTCTTTCCGCCTCTATCAAGTTCGTTTTAGCCGCACCTCCCCAGGAGATGATGCAGTAGTCAATAAGCGACTGACACAAGGCATAGTAGACCATCTTGATGGTACGAAGGTCGGCTACATGTTTTAGAGTTTTAAATATGTAAATGAGTTTGCGCAATCTCGTTACCAGGACGTCTATATGTGGTTTGAAGCTGAGGAATTGATCCAGTGTAACTCCAAGTTACTTAATGTTATCTGCCCTTTGAAGAGGAGGACACCCGCAAGGCTGGTAGGTTGACCAACACGTGTGAGCCGTTAATGACAGTGACCGTGGGGGTAGCACGTGCGATCGGTGTGCAAATGCAACGTATTTGGTTTTTGTGACATTGAGTGTCAACACATTATTTCGCAACCAAGCAACAACCCCGTCAAGCCCCTCCTGTGCCACACCAAAGACCCCTTCCCAGCTATCTTTACTAAAGAAGAGAGCAGTGTCATCGGCGAATGTAAAAATTTGACCATTATTAAGGTGAAGCTGGCACAGGTCGTTGATGTAGATCAAGAAGAGGGTCGGTCCAAGTATACTGCCCTGAGGCACTCCGAAGGTCACCGGCTCTTCGTTACTCACCATACCATCAATTCTAACTTGCTGTTTCCGGTTAGCTAGGTAGTCCTGGAATAATTTTAGGGAAAGACCCCGTACTCCCATATTTTCCATTTTGCGCAATAAGTGTGGGACAGAAACTGTGTCGAAGGCTTTTGCCAAGTCCAGAAACACCGTCAAGCAATTCCTCTTCCTATCCAAGCTCGTTATGACCGAGCTAACCAATTCCTGTACCGCGTCATTTGTAGATTTGCCGCGCCGGAACCCAAACTGGGATGATGAAAGAAGGTTGTTATCCTCGAGGAACCTAATCAGCCGGTCATTCATTAGGCGCTCCAAAACCTTTGAGAGCGTTGGAAGAATAGAGATGGGTCTAAAGTTATTGACACAGTCCCTGTCACCACCTTTGTGTATGGGTTTTAAAAGTGCTGATTTAAACGCTTGTGGAAATGTCCCTGTAGATATGGCAAGGTTGCAGATGTGGGTAATAGCGGGGGATAGAAAGTGAGCATATCTTTACAGTAGCCGGCCCGGGATCTGGTCTAATCCGACAGCACAATTATCCCTTAATCCCTGAACGAGCTGAAGGATCTCAGATTCGTCCGAGGGGAGCATGACCAAGGAATGAAGAGGAGCGGTCTCCGCGAGACTATCAGCCTTGTTTCTGGGCGGGAATGAATGACAAGTGATCTGCTCGGCTAGGTTGCGTCCAACGTTTGCAAAGAAACTATTGACCTCGTTGATACTCCTTTCCGGGTTGACGCTTGAGATGAGACAGGAGGAGTGATCTATTGCCCTGTTGGAGCCGCTAATCTGTTTAATAACATCCCATAGCTTCTTTTTGTTGCCACTTGCGTTCTCAATCTCCTGTTTTTCGTAGCTTCTTTTTGCTTTCTTCAGAAGTGAAGTGCAAAAGTTTCTGTAACGCTTGTATGTTGTGTGAAGTATTTCGTTATTTGGATCCCTTTTCAACTTTTTATACAGATTATCCCTGTTCCGCATGCATTTTAAAAGCCCTTTTGTAATCCACGGCTTACTGACTAGTTTCCTTCTAGGTATTGTTACTAATTTGGAGTTATCTTTTATGGCCCTTGACAGACAACTCACTAGCAAGTCAGTGGCTTTATCTACATCGCTGCAATTTAGGATGATTTGAAAATTGGTCTCACGTAGAGCTGACTCTAGGTTATCATAATCTATGCGGCTACTAATTTTATTAGAATACTCTAGCTGAGACCTGTGATCAAGGTCAAGACTAAAGGCCACACTCTCGTGATCTGTAATTGATGATTCGACCACAAGGCAGGTAGCCTTCAATCTAGTCTTAACCATGATGTGATCCAGACACGTTTTTCCATGGGTTGGTAGTACATGACCTGGTAGCATGCAGTGACTAGCCAAGACATTAGGGTATTCATGAGAGCGCTTATCTGGGCTATTCATCACTATATCTATGTTTATGTCACCGCAAAGTATTATGTTTTTGTAGTTGCTTAAGGAAGTGAGGAGTACATCGAGGACGTTAGTAAAATTGCTAGTGTTATGTTGGCCGGGAGGGCGGTAGATTCCAAGAATACATGTATCTAAATTTAATTTGAGTAATAGACAGTTTGCGTCACTAAGTGGTGGCTTATGCATACTGTATGGATGTAATATCAAATTTACACACTTTCAATTACAGAATACACCACGCATTAGCTACGAAAGCGACCGACTACACGAAAAAGCAGCACGTGTTTAGATTGCAGACTGCGGACCAGGCCGAATACTTATTTCAAACTAGGTAAGACTAAAAAACCGGTCTATACCGTTCTCTCTTAATTATTATGTTAAAAATATGGGAAATGTCGACTCCTGCTAGTTTTAATAAACCGGACAAGTCCGTTTCGGAACACGCACAGTGACGGGTTCCGTAGTTGGGATGAATAATTACGCATGCACAGTATTTTATCGAACGCATAGGTAAGCTACAAGCTTATTTATGCGTTTTGCGTTTGGGTCCGAAAATATCAATTGAATATAAGTGTCTCAGAAACTATTGTCACTGACAGACGGTCGTGACGAAATAGTAAGGATTCCGTTTTGCCATTTCGTTAAGGAGCCCTAAAAATGGTTGTGCTAAGGTAATTATGAATATTATAAAATAAATACTATAATAAATTCCAAGACTCATTTGCGGTCATAATACGATGAGGACGATGAATTTAGTATAATATTTCATATAATTTGTATTCTCGTTTCATTCTCTCGTTATATTTCCTCGACTGCTACGAATGTTGAAATACTTACGTTTTAATATTTTTGGTGCTAGTACAATACCCGACATTTCAAAAATATTGTATTCCATTCAGTTTCTTGCCCGTTTTTCTCCATAGGAATCTACTACACTTTGGATTGGAATGGGCAACTAGCTTCATTTTTCTGACTGAGCGACCCCTTGAAAATTCAAAAGTGCCTGTAATTGAAATAAATGCTTTGATTTTGGCTCCCTTTTCTTTGACAGCGACTCAAAAGAGTTATGTTCGTGGGTGGAGACGATCAACTTCGTGTGTGCGGCGTACTCAGCGGCTCCGCTAGCGGGCGCGGTCGGCTCGCAGCGCAAGTTCCAGCGACCATTACTGCCCTGCACACATACAAAGCTCAACATGGTACGTGATATATCCTCTAAAGACCATTTCGGACACTAATCTACATGGGCCTCACATGATCTGACTAAGATAATGTCTATGAACAAGATATTATTATCTGATTGCCTCGTTGTTCTAGTGGTCGCAAACGCTACTGTTGATCATGAGATCCTGGGTTCGATTCCCAGGTCGGGCAGTGTTATTTAATTAACACTTTAACCTCAGTAGCAGCTCGGAGTCTGGATTTGTGCCCAACTGATGGCAATATATAGGACTTAAACATAACTAGGGTAGGTACTATATGTACTCCTCTGTCCATCCTTTCTGTGAGATTATAAGCGTGATGTTATGTTGTGACAGCGCGAGCAGCTGGCGGAGCATGAAGAGCGCGCGGCGCGCCTGGAGGACGAGCTCGCCGCGCTGCGACACGCGCGCGACAACGCGCCGCACGCGCGCGACAAGGAACACTACCTCGTGTACGAGGTCGGTACCGGTGACACCATTGTAACTCAAACAATTTATTTCAATTAAGCCACCTATGGAGAAGAATGGGCAAGAACCTCCATTCTCTTTAAAATCAAAATAGTAGTTACATCATTCATATTGAAATTACAACATGAATGATATATGTGAGAACGATTAAAGAAAGACGTGCACATTAAAAGCGTCCATAGTAAATAATTCAAAATTTAGATAATTAAAATAAACCGTGGCAGCTAAGAGAGCCAGTACCTACTGACGGCGAATGTTCACGAACGTGACGTATGGATCAGCAGGCCACCTCTGTTACAGTCACGAGTGTCCGTCTCCATGTCTCCATCAGTCCTCTACTAATAATAGTTTCTGTATAACAGATAAAGAGGTACCGCACGTACGCATACGTGATGCGGTCGCGCGGCGGCGGCGCGGGCGCGGAGGACGCGGCCCCGGCCGTGCCCGAGCGCGCGGCCCCGGGCCCCGCGGCGCCGGGCCCCGCGCCGGGCCCCGCGCCGGGCCCCCTGGCGCCGGCGGCCCCGCCCCCCTGACGCGCCATGGCGGTGTTCGCCGCCTGCGTGCTGTGACCCCGCCGCGCCGTGCGCGCGCTGTGCCTGTGCACGTGCGCGCACGACGCGCGCCCCCTCTAGTCCCGTCTTCCCGCTCGTGTATGTAGAGTAGTGCGGCGGACGCCCGAGCGAGTGTCTCCGAGTGCGCGAGTGTTACTTCCGAGTGACCGTGCCGTGAATTATATTTAGTGAGTGGCTACCCGGCCGCCTCGCGTCGCGGACGACCGAGCGACGAGCTCGAGGCCCGTCGAGCGCGCCGGACGAACCTCGGATCATTTTTTATAAATTTCATCGTACCGTTAGGAAGTTCCGTTGTAACATTTCGCGTCAGCGATGAGGCTGAGCGGTTATACGCTTTAATTATTCTCTTTTACTATCACAAATATTGGCTTAATTAAGGTACTGTAAGTAAAATCATTTATCATTCCATGTAATCTGTATCACTGTTCTCTAGAGTACAGATTTAAGAAAGTGATAAAGTGGCTAGGAGTGGCTGTTGACTCATTTTTATTCCGCATGATATTCACTCGGTATTTTATTTGACAACGGCTGAATTTATTACAATATTGTAAATAGTTTTTAAAATATTGAGACTGATACATGAAGTTATTTATTTCGTTCGTAAATTAACCAGTGTCAAATCTTAGGCATCGATAGTGTATCATTACACCCCTAGGATCTCAGATGTAATTATATTATAGCTATAGAATGAAATGTTTGTGACTGATGTGTATGAAATCTCGTGTTGATCAATCATTTGTACTTGGGGAAAATCACGTATTAATGTAATACAAGCTTTATTTAATTTTTTAACAGTCTAATGACATTAGGCAGATAGTGATAGTAGGATATTAAAATCTGAATTATGTAATCTATTGATGATAAGTGTTGCAGCTTGAATGGTATAAAAACATTTATTTAGTGCTTCATGCTAAACCCATGTAACAGACGCACGTCTTCTTTCAAATTATGCTAATGCTATCAAACATGGCTGAGACATTACACAAAGATAACTTATTATTCTATCTTTATCCATTCTAAATGTTGTCCGAATTATGCTTGTATTTGTATTATATTGATTCCAATAGCAACAAAGCACTCTCCGGGGAAAATTTAAGTGATTTATTAAATTCGCTTTATATGTATAACCAATCGTTGTAAATAAATCAATATTTTTTTATGAATTGTTTACATGTTTTATTTTTATATGTTTTACTTAAATGTATAGCTTGGCGAGTTTGTTTTATTTTAATAAATAATAAATGTTTGCTACTTGTTTGTGACATTTAACAGCCTGTACGTGATATTTTTTATTTCTCTCATATAATTGTCTCGCTAATCTATCTTTAAGAAGCAAAGAAAATGTCCGCATAATGGGATTTGAATGTCTGATAAGCATAAATCCTTTGCTAGTGTTGCTCAATCTGAAAAAAAAAATTAACTTGTTTATTGTTTCATGTGATTTCAATAATATTTTCAGATTTAATCATATCCAAAATTAGTCAACTTGCAAGTATTATAAATTAATATCTATTGGTAAGTATGGAATTTAAATGTTGGCTGTGCCGGGAATTGGGATTATTCTAGCTGGTATTATAACATTGTATGTCGTAAGCCAGCCTGTATCTACACAGAATTAATAAAAAGATGAAAATTACCAGTCTATACAGAATTTTATGCTTATTCAAAATGTATATGTGATGTGAAATAAATTCTTGAGAGCCTGATGAATATTGATCAACTCTAAAAGTACATAATAAATGTCTAAGTATTTGAAACTATTGTTGTGTAATAAAATAGCATTAGTTTTTTTTTCTTTTATACCAATCATAACCCCCTTTTAAGAGCTGAAATAAATATCACAAAAGGAGTTTCCTTGTTTCTTTTACCCTTGTAATAATATTAATAAAAGAATTAAGTATATTTACGTGTCCGACCGTAATACGATTTTCAGCCGAAACCGAAAAAAATATTGCAAATATGATAAGCTAATTCCTATCACAGGAGCAAGTTGTCCTGGAGGAGCAACATGGATTAGTCCCGAGACGCTCAGTCACTAAGAATCTCCTAAAATGCGTACACGAAAGAACCAAGAATCACGACAAAAGGCATCCCACAGATGTGACATACTTGGATTATGAAAAAGCGTTTGATCGCGTCCAGTGGTCTAATCCACAAACTTGAATACTTTGGCATATGCGGCAGTGTATTGCCTGGATAAGTGATTTTCTTACAAAAAGAATAATTAGTGTGCGCATTGGAGACGTTCTTACTAAGCCTCGTATAGTGCTCAGCGGTGTTCCTCAAGGATCGGTGCTCGGTTCACTGATATTTATTCAAACTCAAACTATTTAATTCAAATAAACCAATTACAGGCACTTTTGAATTGTCAAGGTCCGTCAGTCAAAAAGATGAAGCTTTGGAATGGGCAACTACCCATTCCAAAGCGTAGTAGGTACCTATGGAGAAGAACGGGCAAGAAACTCCATGGACACTCTTTTATACCGCACAGACTTGAAAACATGCTCGGCCTGCCATTTTCGTTATTTGCGGATGATACAAACTTTTTTGGGAATCCTCATGATCAGTGGCAATATATCCAAATTGACCTACAAGACTGATTGTTGACAAATGTACCGTTTTGCACATAGATAAAAACAATCCATTTCGTCTCGGATTCCAAAAACTCTCAGCTATTGAGGCACAGAAAGAACTAGGTGTTATTATGCCCAACAACCTAAAATAAGAAGCACACATCCAGTATTGGTCAAAATAAATTTTACATCATCCGCAAGGCATTCAAGTGCTTGACGCCTGACTTTTTTTTTCGTACATGACCTACATAAGATCGCTCTTGGAGTACGCTAATGGCATCTGGGGCCCTTGTTTAAAAAAAGTCATCTCTCTGTACAAAGATCATCATGTACAAAGAATGTCAACCAAGATGGTTCGCATCATGCGTAATCTTCCTTACGAACAGCGCCTCAAAGACCTTGGCCTTATGATACTAGAACAGCGCAGACGAAGGGGTAGGCTCCTTGCAGTGGCGTGCATTGGATAAAGGCATATAAGCAGTACCTACCTCGATAAATCACCATAATCCTGTCAATTACATTTTAGTGTGTGTGCCCCACAATTAAGAAACTCACTAAATAATCAAACCTAACTAAGAAAAAAATCTTCATACAATCACGTGCGGCAGTAGGCAGTCGCCAGACGGCCTACTCGGCTCCCGTACTATTCGCACATTGTCATTGGTCTTTAATCGTCGTACGTCTCATGCGTAATACTACTATGACGTTCGATCTTCGCCATTTATCACCTACTCAAATAACGAACTGAGTATGAATGTTAAAATTAAAAATAATACTTCGTAATTTGGCCGTGCGAAGGAAGAAAGGGATGGATAATGAGGTCGCCGATAGTGAGGTAAAAATGAAAATCCAAAATGGCGGCTGCAATAAATTTGGAATTTTTCGTCATGGGTGTCGTTTTCATGGTTTTCGAGAGTGCTGGAGCCGATAATAAATACAATATGAAAATCCAAGACGGTGGCTGCGAAAATTTTCAAATTTTTCATCATGGGTGTCGTTTTCATGGCTTTTGAGGGTGCTGAAGCCAATAGTGAGGTCAAAATGAAAATCCAAGATGGCGGCTGCGAACATTTTTAACTTTTTCGTCATGGGTGTGGTTTTCATGGTATTCGAGGGTGCTAAAACTGATAGTAGGGTCAAAATGAAAATCCAAGATGGCGGCTGTATGTTTTTTTAATTTTTCATCCTGTGTGTCATTTTTATGGTTTTCAAAGGTGCTGAAGCCGATAGTGAGGTCAAAATGACAATCCGAGATTGCGGCTGCAATTTTTTTAATTTTCTGGTCATGGGTGTCGTTTTTATGGTTTTCGAGTGCTAAAGCCGATAGTGAGGTAAAATAGGCTGCGTTTTAAAATTTTGACATTTTAAAAGTTTTACAGCCGCCATCTTGGATTTTCGTTTTGAACTTCGTTCCTGCCGGGGGTCCCCGACCACACATTTTTTTTTATACCCAGTAAATCAATTACTTTTTACTTAAAGTGCCTGCCTACCTGTTCTGAAAACCAATGCACGCCACTGGCTCCTTGAGACGTACAAGATACAGAACACTATGAAGCATTCCACCGACCAACAAACTTAGCGCAAAGGGGATATACACACTATGCTATACTGGCTATGAATCTTATCAGGGGTTTCTGCTTGAATTATGATATAGGTAGATGAGATATTTTATGATTTTAGGTGTTTTATTTTCTCTTTAACTTTTACACACGCTGCCTGTCTACATCTCTTTATTTCTTTCCTGTCACAGGTATGCTGGAAGAGATTTCTTTAGGCATAAGCATCACCCTTGTACCTATTTGTCTGTTCTTTTCTTCTGTGCTGTTTATATATGTGTGTACATAAATGGTTAAATAAATAAATAGAGCATTAGGTAATTAGCTGATGAGTTTGTTATGGTGGCAGTGCTAAAATGAGTCTTACTGGAGAATTATCAGCAGCAATGTACCGGCTGATCATTGTTTATCTGTATGAGGAATTTAAGTAATAAATTTAAAACATTAATCATTATATTAGAATTATTTTAATACTTAGTTCCAAATGCATAATCTGTGTTTTTTTGTAATGGCCTCTGCAGAGGATGGGCAAGTAGTTTAGCAATGCAGTCATGAATCTTTGTTGCATTTCTTGATACTTCATACACATAAGAATAGCCATTATCTAGGTCTTGAAGCGCATCATAGATCTCTTCACATTTGTAGAGTGAACATTCTTCTTCATGGGCCAGCAGTATATCAATGTAAAAGTATAACTGTTTCTTTAAAAAGTTGAAATATGCGTCATCTTGTGGAATTGTTGGAATACAACTAGACCTTCCATACATTACAATCATACGCACAACATAAGAAGGAGGCTGTATGCATTCTCCATCTTTATATTCCGGTATTTCAACTTTATGCTTTATCAACTGGAAAAGCTTTTTAAAATCAAATGTTTCAGCATCACAGTCCTCAGGATTAATATAGTCAATTGTATTTACAATATCCTTCAAATTGCTGGAAAAATTATGTAGCCAGCATGGTTCTGTAGCTTTCAGCACTACTATGGCGAACTCGGTCTTTCTGTTGATGGCGTTTTTCGAATGTAGGAAAAAGTCAAGAACACGCTTCATCATGTTTATAGGAGTAAATGTTGTGCCATCACCCAGGCGATAAAGTGATTTGTGATTGTCGTAGCAAACATCCAGACAAAGAATAATCTTTTCTGGTACATTAATATTGGGTACGTTGGGTTTTTGAAAATTCGCCATCGCTTGCTCTTGTAGCTCCGAGAAGTCTTCGTTTTCCGACGTGGATATGATCATAGGAATAGTTCTGTAACAGATTGAAATCGTAAAATATTTGAAATAGGTCAGTTTATATGGTCAAATAAATCTAAGTTTTCTACAGTCGGATTCAGATGAGTAGGTAATGTAATACTAACCCTGAAGTGTTAGATTGTTCCGAATCCGACTGATGGACGTAAGTTGTCAATAAATCCGGGGTATCCATTTTTGAAGAATTCGTAAATTACGAGCTACTTTCGTAAAAAAAAAATCAGTATTTTTTTTATTGTTAAATAAATAAACCACAGCCACCCGTTCAATGTTTTGACGTTGACTGTGTGTCAGTCACTAACTGTCAATAGTGTCACTGTCAATTTCAACATGTCAGTGACAGCCTGCTCGTTTTGGTGTGACCAATAAACTTACATCATTATCATCATGCACAGCCCGACTTCACCTGCTGCTGGGCACAAGCCTCTCTTTTTAACTAATTTAAAAAAAGGAGGAGGTTCTCAATATAACATAGTTTTCACTTCTGTCGGCAGTCCACATCAAAGAGTATGGTCCACATGATTGCCTAGGTATTTTATTTTTAACGCCAGTAACTGTGAATTGTCTATTGTACAGAAGAGTGACCACAGACTAGCCCCTCGAAAATTATTGTCATTTTTGACATGACAGATTGACGGATTATAAAAAATGTGTATGTGGGAACGTAAGTAAAACGTGTGAGTTACAAAGAAAATCTAATAAATATAACATGGATTACCATTATGAACAGAGTAGTGAGGTGGAAGCATTAGACTCTATTTATTATGGAGATATGCAAGGTACGTTGTGGCTTACTTAACCATTTAATCTTCAACTTTTCTGTCTATAAAACTAAAACCAATCTTTGAGAAGGTTTATGTATGTACGCCGGTCGGTTTACATTCATTTAATGGAGATGGAGAATTCCATGTTCCTATTAAAATAAACTCCTAAATTTTTCTTAACTCCTTTAAATTCAAGGCGTGATCCATTACCTTAATTAACTTTTGATTGCAGTCATTGAAACAAAACCTTACCACAAGTTTAGTATACCAATAAAGTCTGAAGGTTTCGACGATGGAGAAGGCCTTGCATGTCAGCTAGTCTTCACATACACATCCAAGTACCCGGATGAGTTACCGGTCATAGAAATAGAAGATGAAGAAAACTTTGATGATTTAGTTGATAAGGATGAATTACTATCACATTTAACTGAACAGGTAATGTAGAACTCATTACTTTGATAAATTTAATAAATTATGTATGAGCCTGACCCAGTGTTACCTCTGTTTAAAGTTTTTTTTTTTTGTATTTTTGCCATTTTCTATTTTAGGTTAGTAATTAGTAGGTATATGCCAAAAACTCTAGTTGCATTGTTATTAAAAATCATTATTAAATTATACCTACAAATAATAACAAATCATTGTTCAATTACATCTTCTGGTGCTTCTTCCATCACCAATAGTTGGCTATCAACTCTGAATCCTTATCCTTTGAGCTATTGTTCAATTAAAATAATAAAATCTTCATTACATTTTGTTCATTTTACAAGTGTTTAGTGTGGTTGTGTGTGTGTATGTGCGTGCGCGTGCGCATGCGTGTGTAGTGTTTTTGTTTGTTAATTTTGTTAGTTTCTTGTGTTATTATTTTTTTTTAAATTGTATTTTACCTAACCTACTTAGTATGTATTTGTGTCACTTTGTAGTTAGTAAATTGTGCTGAACAATGCCTTGGGATTCAATTCTGTAACATTGTGCATGAATCTTAGATAAATAAAAAAATATGTTTGTGGTTAAATCCAGCAAATTGTCTAGTTGTTTAAAACTAACACTATTTTCAGGGAAATGAAAATGTAGGCATGGTGATGGTATTTACATTAGTATCAGCAGGACAAGAGTGGCTCAACGTGAGGTGGGACACCATCAAGAAAGAAAGAGAAGAACAGGTCCTAGCCAAGAAGAGGGCAGAGGAAGAAGCTGAGCAGGTGAGCTGCATTTTATTTTACTATATAACCCCTCGTCTTTTAGGCAAGCTTATTATATTAAGTCCAGTAACAACAGAAAAAGCAATTGTGTCTCATTAGTGAGAAAAAGTAATTGAGCTCCTAAACACTATTGGCAATTACATTTTGTTCGAAAACTAAGTTTTTGTGATCACTATTGTTAATTCTGTAAGTAGCTGTTGTTGTACGTGGCTTGTTATTATAATAATAGTTAGGTTGTGGGTACTCAATTAAAATCAGTCTTGGTCAACCCGTCTTTCATTTACAACAGCTGTTTCAAATTTTAAATTAGGTAGAACAAGCTTTATTAAAGTTCTACAATGCTATGGTGGATGCTTTTAATTTTTTTTTGTATTAACTCCATGTCTGTTTCTCCCAATTACAGAAAAGGTTTGAGGGTACCAGAGTCACAGTGGAGTCATTCTTGGCATGGAGAAAACAGTTTGAGATTGACATGGGCATTCCAGCCAAGAGGGAAAAGGAAGCAAAGGATAAGAACAAACTAACTGGCAGGGAACTGTTCCTGAGAGACACCACCCTCAATGAGTCTGACCTTAAATTCCTTGATGATGGTTAGTATTTGTTCGACGTACAAATCAAATTGTGTATAATTTGGTTTAGTCTTGAGTCACTCTTTCCTATGATGTTGACCTCTATAATCTTAAGCTGAATATTTATTGCTCTAATCACTTCTATATCATACTAGCTGATACAGTGAGCTTTTCGTACCACGTCTAAATCAAAACAATGTTTTTTATTTTTTATTATCGAAATCTGTCAATTAGTTCTCCAGATATCATCAAAAAAGCCGTTCGATAGAAAATGTATGAGAAAATGAATTATCTTCATTATTATTTTTTTCGTGACTTGTTCCCATGTTCATTCAGGGCGGAGACAAATCCTAGGTTATAGAATTATTCCCAGATTGGATTAACATTTATGTTTGAGCATTGTTCTAAAATACCTGGTTAATAATACAATAGACCATTTTAATAAACTCTGAAATACTTCTCTATTACAGGAGATGCAGTCAAAGTCGACGAATCTTTGTTCCAAGATCTGGATGACCTTGAAATATCAGACGAAGATGATGCAGACTATGTTCCAGGACAGAGCGGCAGTGAAAGTGATTAGCATATGATGTGCCCCTCCTTGAGGGGACAGTGAACGAGTGTTCGAACTATACGCCTACTCGGTTAACGCGCGGCCTTTAATCAGAGGGGCAATTCTCATAATTTTAAGAACATTCAGTCTGATCTCAGTCTCAATCTGCCAAAAATACCTCTAATCTCCCTACAATTTTAACAATTTTTTTATATTGATTGTCACTGAGATGAGATTGCGACTAGATTTTAAAAGTTTTTAATTACGGGAATTGGCCTTCAGATGCGGTTTACCCAGTTACTCAGTTATTGTTCAATAAAACGACTTATATTTACTTGGAGAATATTTTATTTACACTTTGTCACTAAAGTAGGTATGTACAACGGACAAGTGAAATATCAAAGAAAAAGCGATGGGACAACTATTATAAATGGCAGCTCAATAAAAACAAAGCGCGAGACATCACTAGTGTTCCGTGCTGCTTTGCCAATAAAACGGATTTAACATAATAATGCAGTACAAACGATTGTAAATAACAAAACGTCATATAGATCAATTGATATAATAATTGTATTCGTTCTCCCTAAAATACAGAAAAAACTAACAGTAAATAATGGCGTCCACTCAACATCCTAAGGCGGGAAGCACCGCTCTAAACCGATGGACGATTGTTGTTACACTCCCGTATTCAATGGTTTTTTTTCCTCAAAAGTTATAGCGATTGAACTGCACTTCATTTGTTCAGTCGCTTTGATCAGAGGGGAAATTCTCGTATTTTTAAGAATGTTCGCCATACTAATCTCAGTCTATCAAAAATCCAATAACTGTACATACATTTTTGGCAAGTTTTTGACATTGATGGTCGCTGAGATGAGATTGCGACTTGAATTTGAATGATTTCTAAGTACGAGAATTGGCCTTCTGATAGCAAAATATCAGCCATAAAATGTGATCAATAGAAGTTGAGCAGGCGACATCTGTTATAATAATACTTGTCATATCTATTTATGTAAACACCACAACATTCAAAAACCCAAAAGTTCTTGAGCAACAGAAACAAATCTAACTTGGCTTATTTAACATTACTTATCATTAAGATTTACTAAATTAGACGACACGGTAATTAATAAAATAGGTATCAAAATATATTTACGATGTGCAGTCTTCGAAACGAACCTGTGAGAAACAAGGACAATAACACGTCTAAAACTCTAGTAATAATTAACCATAGATATGTAAGTTTTGATTAAAGTAAAAAAACATAAGAGCAATTAACATAATTATCTTAGTCATACTAATTGCTAGGTAAGCACTTATGTATAATTGTCGACAGCTATTACGAGTCAATAAATCAGTTCATTTGCCTCAAAGAAAATGTAGAATTGGAAATTTTTCATTAACAAAATGATAAAACACCTAGAACATGGTTATAAATGCAATAGTAATTATACAATGACAACAACATTATTTTATAGATAACACACGTTACAACAATGTTCATTTCGACCTATTCAGAACGTGCTAACACGCACATTTATTTCCTAGACTTTAACTTCGATATCACATGATGGACATGGTAAGTATTACTTATTTTACCTGAAAGAATGCGTAACATACCTAGGCCGCCTGATTGGTAATCTAAAACGCAATATGCATCAGTAACCAATCACAACAAAGGTAATAGAGAATATACCAGGTCAAATTAAATTAGCTAGCGAAACTCCGCAAGACGTGATGGGTATCGATATCTCAACATCATAAAACAAAAACAAAAAAGAAATTAATTTGATGCTTTTTTTGTGGGGACCACTGTTATTGTATTTATTTGAAGTATCAGTTTAAAAAAAACAGTTTTTTTTAATGCAAACTGCACATGTAGGTATACGTGATTGGTATCAATATCTTCGCTAATTTAATTTGACCTTGTATATTGTTATTGTGTATAAAATGTAAGCAAAATCAACCTATCATGTTCCCACTGCGGGGACACAGGCCTCCTCTCTGTGAGAGGGAGTGGGCCATAATCCACCACGCGGGCCCAATGCGGGTTGGTGGATGTCACATGTTTCGATTTTTTTGGTTCTAGGACATGCCGGTTTCCTCACGATGTTTTCCTTCACCGTTTTCAGAGCAGTGGTGATGAAATAGTTTACACAAAGTAAAGTGCCTGCTTGGGTTTGAACACTGGATCCACGACCTGCAACTCGTAAGTCGCGCCCGTTCCCACTAGGCTACCACTGCTCCCATAAAATGTAACCCTGTGGCTAAATAAGAATGAACCACTGTGTCGAGAGCCGACCGACAACATCAAGAAGTTGTAGTTGTAATTGCACCCTCGAAAACCATGAAAACGACACCCACGATGAAAAGCTTGAAAATTTTCACAGCCGCCATCTTGGATGTTCATTCTGACTTCACTATAGGCCAGTACATCAAGTCAGAATGGTTCCACACGTGAAATTATGTCTATTGTGAAAATATATCATATTTGTACCTAAAAATATTTGTATACCTTCCTAAAGTGGGATTATTATATTATACATAAGACATAATTATAATTATACGCTGTCCGTGTCAGTGGTCCCAATGAATCCGATTTATTGTTCGTCTTTCGGCATTGAGACGGTGAATTTGAAACTTTACAAAGCTATCCTATCTACGCTTGTGTAAAAAATATCAATTGATGGGTGAGTTCGCTGATCAATACGCGTAAACTAAGACAGTGTGTGTAAAAGCTTATATAGAGCAATGTTTTCCCAGCTACTAACAAGGACGCCGACAGAGGATACTCGCGAACACAAACTGAAGACAGTTCATGAGAAATTATAACTGTCCGCTGTTAGCTCAGGAGCCTAATGCAGACGACAGAAAATGAGCGGTGCACTTTTGTGTCCGTTAAAATGGACAACATAGAACAAACATGACGTCATCAGTTGCACGAACACTGGTTAAACCGCAAAAGATCTCTGTCGTCTGTGTTCACAACAAAATACAATTTAATTAACAAAGAATTGCATAGATTTCACAATCATTTTCAATATCCATTCATGTCACGCATCGTGGTACCCTCTGGTCAGCCAGAGGTCCCGCGCTTTCTACATAGAACGTGGCTATAAGAAACGAGCGGCTGTCAGAACCGTGCGGCTATAAAAACCGCGTGGCTATACAAACCAAAGGCTATAAGAACCGCGTGGCTATAAAAACCAAAGGCTATAAGAACCGAGTGGCTACATAAACCGCGCGGCGACAAGCTAGGATGGAGTTTACTTCAGACGTTGAGTGACATTGGCGAGGGCGACTGCGAAGGCCTGCAGTGCTGAGAATGGGTACTGGAAGTCCAGAGTGTAGGCGTTGCCGTCGATACGTCCAAATTGCATTACCTGAGAAATTGATAATATATTTGTTAGATTCTTACGTTGGATAATACAGGTTGGCAAGGACATTGACGCGCAAACAGTAACTATGAATTCAGCACATGATTTTGACCCCGTAGCGTAAAAATTAATCGACGGTTATACAAAAAAAATCTGGTGTTACATAGAAAAGAGCAATACCTACGCGGTCAAAATGTACTCAACAGCTTATTTTTTTGTAATAACCGACGAAAAATTTAAACGCAGGGGTTTCAGAATCTTGTAGATACTGAATCCATAGTAGCAGGTTGTGCGTTGATGTCCCTGCCACCCTGTATAGGCGTACAAGCTCAGTATTTGTTTCTGAGTGCTAAACATTCATGTATCCAAAACTACCCTACTACCTACTACTAGTCTGGGTAGTTTTGCAATTGACTTAAGTCTTGCGACATCCAAAAAACATGCGAGTTTCCAAATAGTTTACAAGTAGTATTGTTGTTGCATTTCACGAGTGCGCATAAATCATTGTAACTTAAATCTTATGTCAATAACTAAAATCTATGACACTCGCTTGTGATTTATATCGACTATACTCCATTTTCTGACACGCGAATATTTACATAAATTTAAGCGCGGTTACTGTCCAGCACCCTAATCATTTTGAAGGATATTGCTAATCAATTACTTCATATGTATGTTCGAAAAGTTTGTCTGCTCAGCAACGTAAATAATGCAATGAGTGTTGTTGAACTGTCAACATGAAAGCCATTCCTACTGTTAGTGTGTTACGCAATTTCCCCGCAGTAATCTGACCGCATAAAAATGGATGAATATTATTTTAGCTAAACTTAAAAGCATTTCATTTGTTTACAACTCAAGCCAGTACCGAACTACCGACACCAAAAAAGGGCCTACCTGTTTCCCATGATACTCAATCTGGAAGTTCTTGGCCGACTCCTGGGTGACTCTGCCGCCGAAGTCGAGCTGGTACACCTGGCTGTTCTCGTTCCACATGGGCGCCTTGTTGTGCATGATCAGCTGGCGGCGCCCGCTGCTGCTGCTGCGACTGTCGCTGGTAGAACTAGAACTCGTGGCTGTCACTACGCCCCCGGCGCGCTTGAGCTGGAAAAGAGATTTGGTGCTATTGTAAAGAAACCGGCCACGAGTTGGGCTCACCCAATTAAATTTCCCAACCGCTTAAGGGACTAACCACACTTATTCAACTCTGTTCAGCTTTTGTCCATAGAAAACATTGATTTTGTATGGACAAAAGGTGAATAAGTGTGTTTAGTTCCTAAAGCTGTACTGATCAGCCTGTGGAACGATTGCTGAGCTGCCATGATTAGCGACAAAAGTCAATAATATCGGTGTTCGATATTTTAATAGAACGTAATTAAATTTTTAAATATGTAATTAATATAATAGAAGTCAAAATATTCTCTAGTTTAAAATAATTTGTTAGAAATAAAACGATAAGATTTCACGTTTTTTTCCTGAAACTTTAATTCGCGTATTTTTTTTTTAAAGCTGACTGTTTAAAAATACGGTTAATTGAGAATTACCTTATTCCTGAGCTGTGCCTTCTGGAAACTCTCCAGGTCTCTATAGTTCCTGCCGTTGACCTCACTGTATCCACCACCGGTGGAGTACTCGTCATCAGAACTTTCGGACGGCTTCTTGTTTCTTCTTCGATTCAGAAGAGGAGAGTTCAAAAGTTGCCTACAATAGTTACCGATAAAATAATATGAATGGATCCTCGAAAATGATTCACGGACTTTGTCATATTTTGACGTCTATGTTGTATCACAATATTGGGCCACAAAACGGATAAATCAAAGGCAATAGGGTATTTCCCTGGGTAAAATAATAATGATTATATTTAGTCCGTCAGTTAGATTATCGAAAAATAATGGACACGTATTTTTTCTTTTGTCAATCAAGCAAAAAATTACAAAGATAAAGCGCGTCAAAATTTGGGAGTGGGGGGTCGTGACGTCACTTGGTTGCAAAAATGTCGCAAGCAAGTGACGTCACCCGGAACTTTAACGGGCAATATCTTCATCATTTTTTATATAATTGACAAAAGAAAAAATACGGGTTCAATATTTTTTGATAATCTACATAACTAACGGACTAATTCGATTTTTTTTTGGAAAATAGCCTATTGTATGCAGCTAAGATGAGAATGCTAAGAGGGATGTGTGGTGTTATACGAATGGATAGAATAAGATATGAGGAGAATGATGATGATGTCATATATTGGCGTCAGACTATACAGGTAAACCAGAAAATATATGCGCTACGGCAATCTTCGTGTTTTCGAATCGGCACGAACGTCGCGTCAAAGCTGAAGCTTCTAAATTTTATACTACCGCACTTTGTAATAGTGCACGTATCATTGCGCGTTGTAATGGTGGTATTACAAAATAGGCAAGCATTTCCATGTTTGCATAACCAGCTTATAATGTTCCCAGTGCTGGGACACAAACCCTCTTTCGGTGAGGGGGAGTGATGGGCCGTAATACGTAACGCGGGCCCAGTGCGGGTTGATCACATGTTTTCAAATTTTTGGTTCAAGACCATGCCGGTTTCCTCACGATGTTTTGACAGCAGTAGTGATGAAATTAATTTACACAAAGTACTACTAAGTGCCTACCTACGACCTACATTTTGTAACTCGCGGCCTAGGCTACCACTGCCCATGTTCCATGTTTGTAACGGCTGTTTGTTTATTAGGTCTCAACAAGGCGCGTTCGTATTTCCGAAGATAGACGATGATTCTCGAAGCGCATACTTTTGTTGGGATATTTGTAAGTTTTGATAATAACTCTTATTCTTCATAACTTGCAAATCGGCGTGATTCGGTTTGACTGACCTAATAGGCGAAGCAGAAGAGTAGCGATGCTTGCGCGGCGACGTGCGCGGCGCGGGCTCGGCGGGCGCGGCGCCGTGCGCGCGCGCAGGTCGCGGGCGCGGCGACGCGGGCGCCGAGCTGCACTCGCGCGCCGCCGCCTCCGCCGCGCTGCCCGCCTTGTCCGCGCGGCGCGATGACCGGGACGCAAGTAAACGCAACGCCAACTGCTCCAACGAACCTGTATACAGAACACCTATTATATCTCCTGCAGTTTCACCTGAAGTGTTTGTCCTTTCAAAGCCGTCGTCGCGCGAACGAGCGACCGTCGCGTTCATTTAGTTCGGCGAATCCGAACGCGTGGTCGTGCCTACAGAGGGTTTTCCAAACAAACACGTGACATACGAACGCGCCGATCGCGTATTCGCGCCCAATTATTTTGGTTAGAACGCGCGGTCTACCTGTGTCCATGCCGAGTCGTGCCGTCCTAGTAGAATCCTAGGCAAGCTTCATGCGTTCTATAGAGAAGCGGGCGGCTACCGGAGTAGAAGCGTTTAGTGTTGCGTGTCAAGCCCAGGTGTCGCGTCAAGTGGCCGTGCGAGCCGAAACGAGGAGTTAGTGACCATGTACCGGCTTGTGAACTCCGAACTAAAATTAACATCTACCTTTAAGGGTGCAGCCGGGGATAGAAGCCGTCGAAACGTTACCCGAGATCCTGCGTCGAGCGGTGTCACCACCGAGGGTTAGTGTTCGATGGCGGGTGAAGTAAAGCATCTACTTATCGTACTAACTGTAATACTTGCTGTAGTCGGAGTCGCTGTCGGCGTGCAGGCGCGCGGGCGGCGCGGCGGGCGGCGCGGGCGCGCGCGGCCCGCACGCCACGCACACGTAGCTGCGCGCGTCCACGTCGCGCCGGTCGTACGGCGACACCAGGCGGCACGCCGTGCACACGGGGTAGTCGCGCCGCCGCCGCGTACCTTCCGAAGCCGAAGTCCCACTGTTATCCTCCCCTCCGGTACTATTACACCGACTACTAGAATTCGTCACGTCCGTTTTTGGTGACACCGAATCCACCCGTGACTGCCGCTTACTCTTATCCACCGTGAGTGACATCTCACTAGAGTCGAGACTCCTGGACTTGCCGCATCGACGTAAGCTTGGTGTTTTAGTGCAATCGGTCTGTTTAGCGTCACTCGCGCGCACGTGACGTCTGTTCCTCCTGTGACGTTTGTTGTTGACGAGTACCAATCTCCTTGGTGGTTCCCCGCGCAAGGCAGTGAGACTCACCTGAGCGTGTAAGACCTGAGGGTCAACTAGATCGAGATACCCAACACTGCAACTACGTGTCATCGTGTCATAAAAAGGGACGGTGGCACAGACGGGGCTGATGGGTACTACGGTGGTAGTCCTCTGTACCTTACCAGTTACCTCTCGAGCTTTATCGGTGAGGTTACTAATGGTGGTTTCAACCGGAGTCTCCTCATCAATAAACTTCAAGTCCTCACTCTTCTGTAAATGTTTGATGGTCTCACCGCGCTTGGTCAAAGCGTCCGGATGCACTTCATGTTCGTAATTCTTGTTACAAAGTGACTTCAGAATCCTCGTATTCATTTCGAACGAAGCTGATTCGCCTCTGCTGCAGATATTTTTACGCAGTTTTGAAAGACAGTTGTCAGTGACGTGGTTATCACACTTTTTAATCGTTACCTGTCGGCTCGGCTCAATACTTAGGTTGAGGTTAAAGGATTGCTGTTCTAAGTTGGATAGATTTCCTTTGAGTGAAACGTTGTCTCCGCGAACACTGTAGTCGGTCCTTCCTCCGCAGAAGTCCCCCCTCCCCCCGCAGGTGACGGTCTGCGGGGAGGGTCTCTCGAATATGATGTCTGTGGGCGCGACGGCGTTCTTTGGCGATTGTAAGGTTGGCACTGAGCTTTCACACCTCAGCGGTGATATAGCGTGTCTGTTGGGTACGCCGGCCGGGTTGTTAACTCTCCTCTCGGCGGGCTGGCTCGCATGCCTGACTGGCGTCGAGTACACGCTCTCAGGCACACTATTGATAGTCTCATTAGTATCAATATACGGGAACTCTTCGTAAGACTCTGCTCTCGCAAGCGACGGACTGTTCTGATTATTATTATTAGCCGTGTAACTCTCATTCTGATTGATGTTATTAGTGTTGTTCATTCTTTCGTTGAGAGTTACCTTCCTTCCTTCCTTCCTTCTGATATTATTGTTATTAGTGTGCGACGGAGAATCATTGGAGTCGTTGGGCTGAAAGACCTCTTCTTCATCCTCGGAGAAGATGTTAGGATTAAACGTAGGGTCTGGACCGACGGGATAGTCATCCCTGAGTTCTGTGATCATGAGAGTCATCTGCCTCGGCTGGAGGTGGAGTAAAGAGGTCTTATACGTGACCTGGCCGAGATTGGCGGGAACATTTTTAGCTAAACCATGCATTTTAAATTTAGTTCCCCATATATTAGATGTAACTTCTACTAAACGTACGTCCTGGAACAAGAACTTGTGTGAAAAAATATCATTTTACAAATATTATTTTACATATTGAAAATTCTACGTGTTTATTTCCCATAGTATCTACAAATATGTGGTAGCATACCTCTGGCAAGGAGTCAATATAAGCCAGTTCGTCGGGCGGTTCGTCCTTCTCACTGGAGCTTCGTACCTTTCGTCTCTCCCGAGCTCGGCGGCGGCGTTGCAGCCGCGGTGATCCGGAACAACCTGATAGTACAGTAACGATTTATTTATGTAATGAGCGTTCAGTATTGTGGAACAGTGTGGAGCATAAGTTGATTGAAGTTGGCCACTATGGATCCCTAAAATAATCGCAACTGTACAATGGATATATAATTATACACTAAGTAAATCTGACTTTATACTTAAACTTGGCCTTAATTCATATGATTTATGGAAGTAATGTGTTCAGCAACAATTTATGCTCTCATTTTTAAATCATGTTTACATTAGATAAGTATTATTTTCTATTAGTAATTGAAGAAGTAACTGAAGTGTTAACTTACTGCGCATACTCAATGCAATGTTGCTGCTGCTCAGCCGCTTCTGTAGGCTCAGCTATGAATGATATTTCATATTTGTGCTGTTTTCTGACTTACACTCGGACGAAAACGTGCGAAAAAGCTAGTTGCATACAACGTTAGGTTCAATTGACGCGTGGCCGTGGTGGAACTAACGCCGCCATCTCGTTTTGTCAATGCAATTTCTGAGACAATTTGACAAATGTTTACCAGCAACGCCCCTCTGTCAATGTTATTCGGGCGCCAAAAGATCCTCGTTGCTCTCTACATAAATGAACGCTCGCATACCTTCCTCCCGCTCGGTGTCGGAGGACGAGGTGTGCGCGGCGTGCGTGGCGTGGCGCGGCGTGCGCGGCGTGCGTGCCGCGCGAGGCGAGGCCGCGCCGCCGCTGGACGAGCTGCCCGCGCCGCTGCTGCTGCTACTGCTGCTGGCGCGGACTACCACGCTGCTTGACACTTGCTCCGCTAGTTACGTGACGTCATAATACACATGTTAAATAGTCTGTAGGTAAAAGGACCAAATATTTTAAGTTAATTTTATTTTATTTTATCATGTACTTTCTTTATGTATGTGCACACTTTTGAAACATACTATACGTTACAGGAACAACAAGCTGATACTGGCCGAATTTACTCCACATACCTTCAGCCTGAGGATCGAAGATAACAAACTCGGGTCTAATCTTGCTGGTCCTTCGTCCCTTGAGCAACGGCACCAGGCCCCCGAGATGTTCCAGATACAGGGTGTATGCGCCCGCTTCCTCGTCGTCGTGACGTAACATGGTGCAGTGTAAGCGACCGCCGGCCGCTGGAGGCCGGGAGACGAACAGACGGAGCTCGTTTGTTTCGGGGACGTTGCACTACAATGAGTGGAATGGATTAAAGCTGCCTTTAAATTACGATTTGATATCGAATATACTTTTGGGCGTCGTTAGCATAAATCACTAAATAGCAGTAAACGCCAAACGTATATTAAAAAATTCCTGTTACTGTCAATTGTTTGAAAATGACCGAGGCAGAATGATGTTTTAAATAAAAATGTCATGTTTACTGTTAAAAATAGGTGATATGTATAGGCCTACGACATAGTATTTTCCGATCCAATCCTAATGAATACGTGCTAGCGTTACCCGTATAGTGTGAGCAAAGAGGTTGGCGAGTGCTGGCTGCAGCCGCGGCGGCAGCGGCAGGCGCGGCGCCAGGCGCGGGTCCCGCAGCGCCTGCGCCGCGCGCACGCGCGCCAGCAGCTGCAGCGGCGCCACCACGCGCCACACGCGCGCCGTGCACACCGCGCCGCCCGCCGACACGAACAGGCGCCGCGCGCAGTGGCCCCACGTCAGCGCGCGCACCACGCCCTGCACGTGCCACACGAGCCTTGAGAGGATGCATTCTAAGGGTGGCGACGTCGTCAATAGGTGTTCAATATTTCCCCGTTCCTCTTAACATGAGGGTCCAGATACCTTCACACTCTATGTCTGTGTCCACACAAAAAGTGACAATTATTTTAGTATGCGTTTAAACTCTAGATTCTCGTCTTCTCATTGAGAATTTCCATAACTTCCGAATGAATAGTATTCGCACAAACAAATAGATAAGTATCTACTACACTGTACTACAAAGCGACATATTTTATAAACTTTTGAATATCTGAAATAACAGAGTATTAACAATATTTAGAACTGACCTGCGAGTAAGGTATAGGGACGGTATAGATGAGAGCTCCGACATCCGAGTAGAACTTGACGACGTTCTTGTAAGGCGGCGAGTCCACCGGCTCGTCCGCTTCTAGTAAACGCAAGTCATAGTAAAAAGTAAGTCACAAGTTCAGGATTTAATGATTAGATTCACTTCTGACTACCGATAATTAAGACTATTGTTTAAAATGGTTCAGTAATCACACTTAGTTGATATTCAGTATATGAGTATACCAGACTTATCCTTTAAAAATAACGCTTATTTATATCTGTAATTTATACATAATAAAGAGTATCCTATTTTACACACTATTCGACACTTTGCCGAAAACTGATTTTCATACCGATCACCAATCTCTGTTTGAATGTTCTACCGTGAAGATTCAAAGGCTAGTGTCATGCGATGCGACCGTTAAAATATGACTGACATAACTTTGAACACAAACCTAAAAACCCAAATAGATAAAAATGGCTGTCTATACCCGAAGCTTAACAACTCACAACATCGCAAATACAGTAACATATTGAAAAGCGAAGCTTAATCCCAAAACGAATGCGTCGTTTATCAAAACGATAGAAAGGCTCACTCAACACATCAATTTATCAATATCACGTTCTCATAGAAACCTTTCAGGGCGGCTGATATGTAGGTGATTACGTGCAAAAAGGTGTGCAGTGACGACTACTTTAGCTACGGGGCTTTTGTGGGTTGTTTTGATTTCGTAATATGTTGGGCTGGCGTTTTGGTACACTTTTATGTTATTAAATACTTAGATGAAGGAGGCCCGCTCGTTTTTTTGCCGAGAATTATCGCATTGTTGAAGAAATGCTGATGCACGGCAGTACACCTATAGCTGGTTCTTTAGGAGATTAAAGAATATTAGAAAACGTTTAATCAAACTCACTTCTAAATCGCTACTGTAAAAGTCTGAACTCACTTTTTCACTGCGAATACAGAAATAAGTTGGATAGCAACAGTTCATCATAATCAACTCACCGGCGATCAGTGTGCCAGCGACTGCCAGCAGTTCCCTGGAGTTGGCCCACTCCATAGCAAGCGTGTTACCCCTCAGTCCCGTCGACACTCTTACAGGACTGACGTCATCATGTCCTCTCAGCAGCACTATCTCCCCATTGCCGAGAGCCACGGCCAGCACATGCCCGCCATTGTTCTCCCCTCCCTCCTCTCCTTCCTCCATCTTGAACTTCTCGCAAGACCACGCCATTGATGTGATTCCGCCCTCCGCGACTAGTTGAACCTGTAGTTATTCGTTGAGTTGTATTTACGAGGTTATTAAGTTTATTTTGTGTTATTAGAATGTCTCTAATAAATAAACTAAAAAAAAATGTGGGATTTTATATTGTGAAAAAAAAAAATAAGCGAAATTGTTAGCATAATATGGTCTTTAGAAACTACAGTTAATAGTCCTCCGATCCGCTGTTAACTTACATACTACTGAAAATTTAATTTTCATAATCTCTTAACAAACTATTTACACTGGGTACTAAATTATAAGACTAACTAACTAACTATAAATACAAAAACAAAGGCGTCGAAGTACTCGTCTGCATCGCCGTCATCCAAAAACGTACCCAGAAGACTGGCAGCATTACCACATTGAATGGCAGGGCGTGACTTACATTTTTTTAACTAAACATATACAATGGTAGCTTTTTCTAACAACGCTTAAATAAGATGACTCAAATATTAAAATGATGAATTTTGGTACTTGTTTTTAAGGCATATTGAAAAATATGTTGTCAATAAATAATATTTGCCAGGAGAAAAGGACCATCATCATTCTCTGGCCCTTGTCCCAAATTACTTGAAAGAAAGAAAAGAAAGAAAGAAAAATAAATTGTTCCGCACAAACCAAATTTACACATACAACGTACTCAAAAGCCTCGTACTCAAGCGTATAAATTGTTGTCAATTTTGTCCATTTTGGGGTCGGCGCAACATGTCTTGGTGTTTCATATTTCTCTATTAGTAAAAGGAACCAAAAAGGCAAAAATACCAAATTCTACCTATACAAAGAGGTAAAATTTGTGAGCTTATACAGGCTGATTTTTTAAAGACCAGCCAAATTTAAGGATGTGGTACAGACCATCAAACTGAACAACTTTCTCCATGGGACCAACATCGTAATCGCGAATAAAAATTCAGCCGTCCCATACATTTAGGTCGAGAGTCGGCTGTTGAATCCCGTCCAGGGCGTCTCCTGCTGCGACTAGGGGCGTGAGGGCGCAGTGATTGCCTCTCCCTCACGCGCTCCGCCGCTCCGCCGCTGCGAAGCAGTAATGCTCGCGAAGGAGGCTTCGCGAGCATTACTGCTTCGCAAAAGGAGGTGACGGCCCATCCCATGCACTCTCGCTCCGTATCATGGCCTGGACCAGGGTCGGACGCGAGAGATCGCCGCCGAGGTAATCTTCGGAAATATTGTTCTGATTCCGAAATTCTTTCACTAATGGGAAGCTACAGTATTGCTGAGTGTCATAATAGGATATATTTTATGTTAAAAGTTGAAATTTCAAGTGGAAGAAGCCTAGTCGTGGACAGAAGCTAGTCCATAAAACAATCATTGTTTTTATTTTTGCAGAATATGTTGCGTGCCTTTTAATCTGTGCTAAATAAATAATAAAAATAAACAAAAAAATCTTCAATACTAACCTGTGACACCATAGCTCCATGGACGTCCATGACCACAAGCTGCGCGGAGGCGGTGCCCAGGTACACCTGATTGTCATCAGGCGTCCAGCAGCCGCATGTTATGCGGGCGTCCAGCGACAACATGGACGACCAGTATCGCTGACCGGCCACCGAACCGACTAAGACGAACCCGTCCTGCAAAACACACATTTGTTAGGTATAGTCAACATAACTGGCGAAATGTGGGTGTACTATAATAGGTACACCTTTGCCTTATCCTTCGGGGATTATAGGCGTGAATATGTGTTAGGATAAAGTCAGGAAAAATAGTAGCTTAGCCCATTTGCCCATCAACAATTAGTAGTGAAGGGTGGGCGTTTTGGGGGACTGTCTTTTGTAATTTTGACGTTCGAAAAGTGGCGATTCTCAGCCTGATTTGAATAAATGACTTTTAATTTTTTGACTGGAGCCCGAGTTATGTTTCGGCGGTCGGGATTTTAGTTAAAAAAATATTTATTTATTACAATATTAATTTAATTATAAAAATACAGGATATTGAGCTGATGGCTGATGCAAGACTGAATACAATGCAAAGAAAAATAATTCTATTGAATTTCCGGTAAATGCATAGTTGCAATACGACGCATGCTGACGGTGGCTGCATGCTCAGCGTAAACGCGTGTTACGATGAGTTAACTCCTCCCTCCATAAGATAGAAGCAACTCTTGCTTCTGGCGGCGTCCGCGCTGCCCTTGGTGTCCTCCGGGGTGTTCTTAATTTTCCAATGATATAGCTTCCAGGATGCTGCAGCGACCAGTAGAATATATAGGATGATTGTGTTCCAGCTAGGTGTAGCTGCTATGATGTGCCAATTATCTTCTTCTGGTACGGATATGTCGCCTGCCTTATTGATCAGTTCATGGATGCTGTCTAGTGAGATGTCTTCTAATTGTAGTTCGTATTGGATTGATTGTTCTGAGACTTGATACTGCTCAGGTAACGGTATGACTTCGTTGATGACGACCGTGTCAGTGTGAGATCGCAGTGTCTTGTTCATGATGTTCATCTGGCAATCTTCTGTTAATGTAACGAGATGAATTCCAGATAGCTTCTTGTAGTCTGTCTTGGTGTTGCATTGTGTTTTGGTGACTTAGTCTTCTCTAAGGACTAGTAGCCAGTTGTTGTCTCCGATCTTCTGAACTTTCCCTCTTCTTAAGTTCATCTTAGCGTGAGTGCAATTAGCTGGGCGATGCTGGATGAGTGATAGTATGCAGTCATCTGTATCTTCAATTCTTCTGGTGTCGAGGAGCTTGCAGAGCTGGGTGTTGTCGGTCAGTGGCTGACAGTCTTCTTCCAGGTAAGCGTACTCATCGTTACCAAGTGCTAGGTATTTGGATTTAGGGATGATAGTAAGGTTATTTTTATTCGGGATTGAATAAAGGTGGATAAGGTCAAATGTTTTTGGGGTAATTGAGGGGATTTCAAGGATAAAATTAACCGAGTGTTCTGTGCTATAAGCTTTAACTTTAATTGACTTCTCTATCCTGTATATGTTACTAATACTAATACTAGCTACTGGTTTAAACGAAAACATATTTTCTAAGTTTCTTAGCTCTACTATTAGATTCTGAGGGCTTATAATACTAGGATGCATGGTGCCCATCTGAGCAAAAGTCATCGCATCTTCTAATAACATTAACCTATCTAAAATTATCTGTAAACTAAAATCTATCTGTATGTAAATATCTAAGAAGTGTAAATGGTTAGATAAGTCGTTGGAATTATTAGTAATATTTTGTAATAAACTAGCCAAATGTCTCTGATTATTGTTTAATTTTGTTAACTGTTTACTGAACTCATCTATTGTATTATGTGCTAATACTAAGGATTTCCTTTGTGAATCCTGGACATTTTTAACCTTGTTTTTAATGTTTAAGATTTCTTCTTCGAATTTAACTGCATCTTCGTGGTCGAGGTTTCCTGTGATAGACTTAACGACAGTACCTAATCCATCTATAAGACCGCGTCGCTTTCTAACTTGCGGCGTTAAAAACATAATCTTCCTACCTATAATACTAAGGCTATATTCTATTTTATTCCTATACGTTTTATGTAAATCTCCAGATGCTGTATTCTCAGCATTTTTCGTGCTTGCATATAGAGCCATCAATTGGGTTGATGTAAAGTGCAGATTGGTAATGTTGTAAACGCAAGCAAGGCTAAAGTAGTTGTCTTGTTTAAGAAGTTGACCTTGTTTTAGAAGGAGGATCCCATTGTCATTATCTACATGGTTAATGGTTACGGTTGCTGTTGCGTTGAGCACGACGGCCCCTGCGATGAAGGTCCTGCAACAAGATGAGGCCTCCGTAGTAGCTTGAAGTGAACCCTAATGGACTTAGAATTTGGATGGTTACCTATTATTTCGGCCACGTTATTTGGGTGAAGATGTATAATTTTGTATGGTCCTTTGAAGACTGGCTTCGTTTTGTCACTGCGTGCTGACTTTGCTACCTGTTTATAAACAGTTTCACCTACCTTGAATTTCATTTCTTCTGCTTCTTGGTTACGTTTAGCAATCACCTGCTCCTTGTTATTGGACAAGTGTGCAGCGATGCACTCTTGAACTGCCTCTGCATTGGCACGATGCTTAATAACATAGTCCTGGTAAAATTCTTTTGGGTAGTATAACTCCAATGGGTTTCTGGATGCTGTGTGTCCGAATAGTAACTCATGAGGTGTATAATCGGTTGCCGAATGGATAGCGTTATTGTATGCTATAATAGAGTATTTCATGATTAGGTGTATAGGGTCATCTTTGTTGGTCATTCTTTGTATTCTAATCATTTCAGCTAGGGTAGAGTGCAAACGTTCAATAGGGGAGTTAGAATTAGGGTTATAGGGCGTTGTAAAGTGTATGTGGATCTTATGTAGTGCGCATATTTCTTTAATAACATCGTTGTCGAATTTAGTATCTGAATCGGTGGTTATTTTATTCGGTAAGCCTAACACTGAGAAAACGTTTAGTAATGCTTCAGCTATATGTACACTGCTGCATGCTGTTAACTGGACTGCCTGGGCGTATTTAGAGAAGTTATCAATAACTGTAAGGAACGTTCCGCCTCCGGTTGAATATAGGTCCATAAATATGTGTTCCATCAGTTTGCGAGGTGTATCGGTTATAGCTAAAGGTGGTTTAAGAGGGTTGCGTTCGTATTTAGATTTCAAACAAATATCGCATTGATTAACGAAGCTTTGAATGGTAAGAAGCATATTTGGCCAATGATAATTTCTGTGCAACTGCTTGTACGTCTCCTGAATACCACGGTGAACAGTTTTACCTTCGTGATATTTCTTAATCAACTCTTGTTGTTCAGGTTTATTTTCCACTAGAGTTACGCGTGTTGTACATTTCAGTAGCTTAGGGCCTCTGTCGTTAAATATTGTTGTGTAGACTCTAGAAAAGGCATGGTATAATTCTTCATTATAAAAGTAACAATGGAATACACGATCAGCGATGGTGTGTTCTTTAAGGAATCTAATTATCTCGGGCTCTGTATTGTTTATTGGGATAAAGACATCTTTTATAACTACTTTTGAGTTAGTGGATCTGTTATCTACTCTATAAGTAGATCCGGGCGTTGACCTAACGTGGAACTGTTTCAACTGCCTATCAATAGCGTCTGAAATGATGGGTATGCCTCTAGCTTCGTTGTCAGGCTGTGTATGTCTTGTAGACACTAATTCAGATTCGGCTGACACTATACTCATACTGTCTGTACCTATGTGAGATTCGGGAATGCTTGGGTTTTGTGATTGTATATTTTCATTGGGTGCTACTGTGTCTATTTCATTTTCGGCTTCCCTACGTACATTTTCGAATATTCTATTAATTATCTCATCATCTTCGTTATCATCTAAATTAACAGCTAGAGAGTCGACACTACCATGGAAGATTTTAACACGTGATAGCGCGTCTGCGTTAGTATTTTGACGACCCTTCTTATATACAACCTTATAGTCGTATTCCGAGAGTTTTAAACGCCATCTGGTTAGTTTAGAATTAGGGTCTTTTAATGACATTAGCCAAGTGAGAGGCCTGTGGTCTGTGTAGATGATAAACCTTCTGCCATAAAGATAGGGTCTGAAGTATTTTATTGCCCATACTATGGCGAGTAGCTCCTTTTCTATTGTAGAGTAACGAGATTCGGTATCTGATAGTGTTCGGGACGCAAATGCTACTGGTTTGTCAGATCCTACTATTCCTTGGGATAATACCGCACCTAATGCTACGTCTGAAGCATCGGTGGTGAGGATGAAGGGCTCATCAAAATTCGGGTATTGTAGTATTGGGGCGTTAGTTAGAATTTGTTTGCATTTATTGAAAGCTTCTAAGAAATCCGGGGAGTGTATGACTCTACTATTTTTCTTAAGGCAAAGGGTCATTGGTTTGGTAAGTCTGGCGAAATCTTTTATGAATTTTCTGTAATATCCGACTAAACCTAGGAAGGCTTTTATTTCCTTCTGAGACTTAGGCAGAGGGAAGTTAAGTACGGCTTTTATCTTGTCTTTGTTTGGTTTTAAACCTTCGTCTGTTAGTTCGTGTCCTAAGAAGTTAACCTGTTTTTGTAGAAACTGTGATTTGTCTAACTGGATCTTTAGGTTATGTGTTTTGAATCGATCGAATACTTGCTTTAATTTTTCTAGGTGTTGCTGCAATGACGTAGATATTATTATTACGTCATCTAAATAGGTGTAAACATTATCTATGCCTCTTAATATATGATCCATCAGTCTTTGAAACGTACTTGGTGCATTTTTGAGACCGAAGGGCATTCTAAGGAACTCATAATGTCCTCGTTCAGTAGTAAATGCGGTTTTTTCAATATCATTAGGGTGCATTTCCACTTGGTGGTAACCGCTAGCAAGGTCTAAGGTTGTGAAGTATTGCGCTCGTCCTAATCTATCTAGTATGTCGTGTATGTTTGGTAAGGGGTATTTATCTTCAATGATACGATCGTTGAGTCGTCTGTAGTCAATTACAAGTCTCCATTTGACGTTGCCTGAGGAATCGGGCTTTTTGGGTACGATATGCACGGGACATGACCAAGGAGATATGCTCTCTCGCACGATACCTTGCTGAAGGAGCTTATCTACTTGTTTACGAATTTCTTCGCGTTGTTGAGGAGCTTGTCTGTAACTACGTACGAAAACTGGTGTATTATCGCTTAATCTGAGCTCGTGTTTAACAGCGTGTGTAAACGTGAGTGGTATATCTTCTGCATAGAACAAGTCCCTATACTGATAGCATAACCGGGTTATTTCGCGTCTTTCTTCTTCGTTCATATGATCTGTACGGATTTTCTGAAGGTTTTTATTTAATATTTTGTCAATGTTAGTTTGAACCTGTATTGTATTAATATCATGATTATCATTTGTATTGACCTTGGTTAATTTCTCTAATTCAATTGATGGGTTAAACGGGATACACTTCTTTTGATCACTGTGATTAATTACTGACGTCTTAAAAGAACCGTTTATGACGTTAACCATAGCTGCTGGGGACATTAAACCATCGGACCAGGTTAAATCGTCGTGAAGGTATTGTCCATCTAAGTAATTTGTTTTTACTTTGACTATCTTTTCGCATCTGGGTTCGATACTTATCTTTTGAGGTGGAGAACTAAAGTGTATTGGTATTTCCGCTGTAGATGTACGTAAAACATTATTATTTAAATCAATGTTACTCTTTAGTTTTTGCAGGAGGTCAATTCCGATAAGACCTTTATATTTAGGGTCGAAGTCGAATATTAGAAACTTATGTGTTATCTCACTATTAAACGCGGGAGGTAAGGGAAGGTAAACTACCTTGTCGTGAACTGATGAACTGTGTGCCGTATTAATTTGAAAAGGTTCTGTTTCTACGCAGTACTCAAATATAGTGCCTGCAACTACGTCGGTTGCTATAGTTGAATGACTGGCCCCTGTATCTAATAGGAATTTACCGTCAAACTCTGGTAGTATTATGTACGGTAAATATTTCTTGGTTTGGAAATTTATTGAAACTAGGTCTGGCTGTCTCGATTGGTGTCCAAGGTAAAATCCTGGTCACCACCTACCTCTTGTTCGTGCATGGTTGCATTCGGCTCTACCGATATGCCGTTACCGTCTGTGACCTCGAGCCCCATGTCACTGGGTCCTGGTTGATCTTGAGTGGCCATCTGAATCGGAATGTAGAACAATTGCTGAGCGAACTGTGGTTTTTCTGGCTTACCTGCCGTACGCATTGTGACGTCCGATGATACTGGTGTGGGAACCGGTGGTTTTGGGATGTTAGGTTGATTCCTAAAGTTATTTGAACCATTAGGTCTAGAGTTACCTGATGCTGGTCTGGACTTCCAGGGCAATGCGGACTGTACCCATTGTTGACGCTGTTCGGGGGTCATATTATTTTGTTGAGGTACAAAGTTTTGCGAGGGGATAATAAAGCCAGGTACAAATGGGTTTACTGTATTACGGATGGGGTTATTATTGCCTGGTTGTTTAGATAACTCCTTTGGCTTTGCTTGTGACGTTGAAGGATTATTATTATTATTGTAATTAGCTCTATTATATGAAAGCCTAGCTTCTTCTTGTCTAGCCGCTATGATAGCTGCTTCGAAGGTGTCTGGTTTAGCGATTCGAACGCCCAACGAGACGTGGAAGTCTAACTGGTTTATATACTGTTCAATCACCATCTTTTCGTAATACGATTTATTACCATGCTCTCCTACAGAATACAGAGTATCCAACAGCTCACGGAGGCGTTTGCCGAAGCTTTCGGCGTCTTCTGTCTTAGACTTACGCACTCGCGTTAGCTCCTGCATTACTTGTATTTCGTTTCGTGGTTCGCCTAGGCGCCTAGTTAACGCGTTCTTAATTGATGACCATGAGTCTAAGTGGCCTTCGTACGCTATTGCGTCTATGGCTGGACCACTAAGCCTACTTTTAATTAAGCAGACGAATGCTGGGTGCGAGCGATCTGCCTCAGAAGTTAACTGTAATAAGTTTTCTACTTCCCTGATATAATAATTGAGTAATTTAGGATTGCCATCATACCTTGGCATTAAATCTGCGATTAGTTTGTACGGTCTATAGTTGGCATCGTAATCCCTAAGCGACATTGTTTTTCTGTAGCTTGCCTGCCTAGTGGCGCTTGACGTAAAACAATAGAGGTGTCAAATTAAACACTTGGAATTTACTCGTGGGATACTTAACGCTACTTATTATAATTTGCGGTTGCCTACTGCGATTTTAGCTTATAGACACACAAAGGTTAACATAAAATACACAAATTAAAATAAGGCAGGAAATCGAGCAAGGACACTTGGTAAATAAGAGCACTTACCAAAGCAGCCACTGCATCTCCTGTCGAGTCGAGTCTCAGCCAGCGCAGCTTCCTCCAATTCTCCGGAGATATATCCCGATGACCGTAGAGGTGTCCGACCGCGCGATAGGTTCTTTGTAGATCACGAAAGAACGATTTGAGAACCGTCGCTCTTAAGATGAAGAGTTTGATTCGATCTTAGAACGTCGCGATCCTACCGACTGCGCCAGTTATGTTTCGGCGGTCGGGATTTTAGTTAAAAAAATATTTATTTATTACAATATTAATTTAATTATAAAAATACAGGATATTGAGCTGATGGCTGATGCAAGACTGAATACAATGCAAAGAAAAATAATTCTATTGAATTTCCGGTAAATGCATAGTTGCAATACGACGCATGCTGACGGTGGCTGCATGCTCAGCGTAAACGCGTGTTACGATGAGTTAACTCCCGCCCGACCCATTTTTTTTCGGCCGTTTTTTTTTTCGATGGAGTTTTATTTTTGTATTTTGGTAAAAGTAAAAGAAATGTAGTGTCAATCTTCTAATAATTATATTTAACCGTTTCAATTTGAATTGCGCGAAACTGTACTTTACTCAAACACATAAAAATAAGTATTTATAATCCAATAATCTGATATTATTGGCGAAACAAAGCATTTTATAAGTTTTTTTTATTCTTAGTACCTGTACGAGTCATGTATCGTACATGGCACGCGCGCATTGCATAGATCAGCACTTTTCCGTTGCCTTGCACAAATTATAGTGTAACGCACAGTACTCGATCGGCGTTCATAGTCAGCTGTACTCATTCACACAACATTCATATAGCATTAGTTACGTGGTAGTTAAATATATTAAATAAACCATCATCTTTGGCTCCGTGACTTATCATTCAAGCTAACATACAAGGTGTGTGCTACCCATTCAGCAGCGCATATAGTACCTGAGGCCACGGTATAAACGAAAATTGCCGAAAATAGACATATCGGCACTAAAATTGACAAAAACAGAAAACAAAATTCGGTCGGTCTCTACATTCTCCGAAAATTCAAATCACAACTTTCATCTTTGACAGTATAAAATAGCTATAAACACGACAAATGGATATAGTTTCAATTTACTTAACAATTAATTTGTCTGATTGTACATAAAATTCAGCGGACAGTCGGACACCAACTCTCCGATCTGACGTCGTGGGTGTCGCGAAAGGTGTAATATAAGCTAATGTCAAATGCAGTCTCCTCCTGTGGGTAATAATAATATATATATATATGTTTTTTTAATTTGTGTATTCTTTGCAACCTCCAATTAGTCAGGCAAAAGCTTTGTTATTATTAGGACTTCTAAATTGAGAGTAAATTAAATGAAACTGATGTGTAAATAACGATCAACATCACACAACATAATATTGTTCTAAATGCTCTTCGTTACACTGAAATATACTCATATGTACTTAAGTAATTACTGTTAACGTTTCATTTTCATTCGTAATAATACGTAACGAAGGTACCGCTTCAAATAAATCATTATTACTTAATTACCTAAGCGGCAATTTAAATGAATGTGCTACCAAATAATGAAATAACGTAATGAACAAAACATAGGCATGCTTATTCGGGAATATTTTATTAATACTTCAGCATTTCGTTACTAGGTACCATTTTTAATCTACGGAATCGAAGCACAACATATTTTCCCGATTGCGTAAAAATAAGTAAGAAAGGATGTAACAATAAAGGACGCCCGTAAACCGAAGAAAATGGGCTATCAATCAACCCGAAAGATTTCATCTCTTATAACGTGCCCGATCACCGTGATATTATAATAAATTGGATTGGACCCACAGGCGCTACAAAGTTTATCGTCCCTAACCGATTTCACAATTTTATTGTCACCCTGCAAAACTTTTCCATCAATACGGGGGTATTACCGTGTTGGGTCGCCCCAGTCGCCTGCCAATATTAGCATAAAAAGAACCCAACGAGGAGCTGTGCCAAATCATACCGTCAAGGTCTGTGTGTCCTAGTTATCGTAGACAGACCTACTGAAGACAATGGAAGACGTCACTCGACGTAAATTATAGCTGTAACATTACGTACCAATTCGTAACATAATGACAAGCTTTATGGGTACAATTTAGTGAACATCAGATGCCTGTACACGTTTATTTGTTAGATATGTTTAGAGCAAAAATACACCTACTACAGATCTGCAACAGACTAATGGTTATACCGACAGCCTGTCGACAGGTGCATTACGTAACTTGCGACAGCCAAGTCTCTAGGCGCTCGCTAGATATCGTATCTATAAATCGTTGACGTATTTGTCTGTCTCGTCTGTGAGACAATATGACGAGTAATATCAAGATCGAAGCACGCCCCCGCGAAATCGGCACACCTTTCTTAGCACGTTTCGCGTTTGTTTGTGTTGAGAGGTGTCACGTAACGTTCGCCTCTCGGCGTCACGGGGGAAGCCTTTTAGCAAATTGCTTGCGACATTTTGACTGATCCGGCGGAGGCTCTGCTCCCAATTCACGTGGATGCACATCACGTGGCGAATTGGACTGACACGTTGTCGATGTGTCGATACTTTGATAGCGAATCGGTCAACTGCGAACGTGAAGCAAAAAGGACGAACAAAATGAGACAAGTTATTTTGGGTTGACGTTAACATTCGGGAAAAATATGTTGGAAAATTATACCTACGCATTCTTTCTGAACATTTACTTAGGTTTCACAGCCCGATGGGTAGGTACTCATTATAAATTCCATTAAGGAAAACTATTTTCAGATAATAAGTATAAGCTTTTTTCTTCAATTCCCGAAGCCTTATTTTTCCCCATCTTGTTCTAAATACGGAAAGAGCTACCAGGCAGCGGAATACATCCAATACACCGCCAAACATTGTTTTATAACGAGCTCACATTGAAAGGTTTCAGAGCTAGGTAGGTAGGCCAGTTTAGGTAATAGATACCTTTACGACCTCGTTTACTCGCACATACCTACTTACCATACAAATTAAGCCAGATTTGCATGTTATAATATAATCCAGAACTTTTGGGAGGACGTTTTAATACGAAGAGGAATAAAATTATGTATTAAATTAAGAATAATGTATGATAAGCTTGAAATTGTTTTCTGAATATATTCCCCATACGTTTGCACTGTTAACTGGGCTATCAAATGGGTCCTTTCTTTTGTTTTACTCTTCTTTAATTTAGCACCTAAATGAATATTTTATCGACTTTATAACATGGGGAACCATTCTGCAATAAAAAGATATTCTAAGAACAAATCTAAAGAACGTTGCGGTCTCGCTCGGCACCTAGATCACTTTGTGAACCTCGAAGGAGGGATCTATTCCAAAGAGTCAAATTTTAATGTAGGTAGGTAACCCAGCCCCGGATTTACGCCTAGGCACATAAGGTACCGGCCTAGGGCCCCAGCCAGCCTAGGGGTCCCAAAGCTACCCCGACTAAGTAACTTAATTGTCTGCCGGGGCTAGATTAGGTATGATTCTGGCTGCTAAATTTCTGAAATGGCTTCGGGCCTAAAATGTAAAGGATTTGCCTAGGGGCTATGGGTACAACGATCATCAAAATTTTCATTTACGAAGATAATCTTATTAGGGCCATTGTTTCTGTATGGAGACCGCGAATGGGTAAACGTAAGGTAGGGCTCCCTCAGGCTAGGTGGAGCGACAATCTTCGCAAGATAGCTGGCAGCAGCTAGATGAGACTTGCCGAAAATCGAGTTGAATGGCGTGCAATAGGAGAGGCCTACGTCCCGCAGTGGACTGCTATAGGCTGAAGATGACGATGAAGATCTGTATGGCAGGACCTTGTTTGATAGTAACAGTTTACATGGATTATCCAGCTTTTATTTTAATGATAATTTCTAGCATATTTCGGTAGGTAAACAGGAGGAGACTATACACTACCTTTTTTATAGTAAGTAAATTAATGATCTCTGATGAATTGATGAATTGAAATCTCTTCCATACACTGGTAGAGATTTCAAACATTTTATGGTAGATTATAAATAAATAATAGCCTCCCGACCGATTACGGTCACGGTGGCCAATCTCAACAGAGATTAGCCAGGTACGCAGGAGATATTATAATGCACAAGTGTAAGCGTAAACACAGGTGCACTCTCTGTTCCTTACTCTCATAGACCGATGGGACGGCAATCCGACAAGACCAGGGAGAGATCAGGCGCAGGACCAACGGCTTTCCGTGCTTTCCGAGGCACGGGGGTAATAAATTTGAAAACCAAACCTGATAGCATATAAGTGCCATCCGACCATCGTGTGACCATGAGAAGTGAGTGACCGGGGTGCTGCGGTCGTTGATCAGCTCGATGCTCCATCTGCCCTCGTATTTGATCCAAACGAATATAACCCCGCTGCTGTCGCACGATGCTAGTTTTTGGTACGGTTCATTCCATTTCACCAGGATAACCTAGAAACAAAAAAATAAATTAATTACTCGATCTGTTGTGCAACTGTTGTGATCAAATGTGTTGTGGTAGGTGGGTGTTTCTCGGTTTTTTGCGAAAAGCACACTCCGGTGGCATATAATACGTTCTTTTCTGAAAACAAATAAACACAGAGACCGTTTTTCTTGCCCTTAGTTCAGAAAAATGCGGATAATCTACGAGTACGTAGCTGTAAAAAAAAAACAAACCTCGGGGTTTTTTTTTAAACACAAGTCAAATATTTATACAAATAAATAAATAAATAATAATTATAATAATAACGTTTATTTATAAAAATGGTGCAGATTTACAATAACTTATCTTAAAAATTATAGAGGACATAGTTGCTCATTTACCTGAACTAGGTGGAAACCTGTGTTTCAGGCTAGAAAAGTGCTTAGAATTTTAAAATATATAATTAACAAGATTAATTAAAAACTAATGTTACCTTAAAAAACTAACATGTTTTATTTACAGACAACGATCAATCAACATCGATGATCAACAATCCTCTGTTTCACTGTGTGATATGCTAAGTAAAAATTGCAGAATAACCTTTTTACAGTCGTAATTATTTAATTTATAATACTTAATTTCCTATTTAATTTATTGTATAGAAATGGGGCTAAAAATTTATAAAATCTGTTTACAAAGACGTATTTAGAGGATGCATTTGACTCACATACAATATCATTCCGTCCCTTATTAGTACTTTCAATGTTATAGTAGAGCATGGTGTGCTGTTTTAAAACCAAGTGCGTTATGAAAAGCTGGCGAACAGTCAGCACGTTACAGGATTTGTATGGCAGATCTGTAGGATAGAGAAAGGGATGGAAGTTAGCTACTTTTAAAATTGCTCTCTGTCCTCTTTCAAGAGGCAGTAAGTAAGTTTTAGGTGCTCCACCCCATGAAGTAATACAGTACTGTATTACAGATTGACCTAGGGCCAAGTAAACTTGTGACACTAGTTTTCTATCTGCAATTGCTCGCAATTTAAAAAAAAAACAAAAATTAACTTGCGCACTCTTTTAACCAAACTGTCAATATGTGGTCTAAATAAGAGCAACTCGTCTATTTGAACCCCGAGATATTTTATGTTACATGTTTTAAGGATAAAAGGACACTTACATATGCTGACTGAGCGGAGTCCGCAATGATGGGCATACAGATGAGAGTTAGTAATATTTAAATGCGGTTTGCGGATGGAGAAGTGAATATACACACATCAACACTGTCTAGGGATATTTTGGATTTACTCAATTTACTCAAAATTTATTAAAAATAACATACAGCATGCATATATTTTTATAAGGCCCATTTATCAGACTATACTCCAGAATAAAAGAAAACTATTTTTTTTGCGTAATCAAATTTTTATTCAAATAAAGAAAAAACGTGAAACAATGGTAAAACTAACAATGAATGTGTTTCTCAAAAAAAAGTGAAAAATAAGTAAAAATTAATCTGTTTTTAACAGTTATGTGAAAAATCAGTAGTCAGTAAAACACCCCATGACGTTAATAACGGTGCTGCAACGGTTTTTCATGCTTTGGATTAAGTTATCCAAGTCTTGCTGCGGTATATTGTCCCAGGTCCGGTTAAGATGCAAAAAAAGTTGCTCTTCCGTCGCAATGTTTGCAGGGAAATTCCTCAAAGCCCTTCTTTGGAGCATGTCCCACGCGTGTTCTATGGGGTTTTAAGTCAGGCGATTGAGCGGGCCAGCCTAAGACCAATACGTCGTGCTCCTGCAACCAGCTCGTCACCACTCTCGCTGTGTGCGGACGGGCGTTATCGTGCATGAGCGTGAATTTTTGGCCCATTTGTAGTCGATGGGGGTAGATTATTGGTACTAGCACCTCGTTACGGTATTTTTCAGCCGTCATGGTGTTTCTGATCCAAACGAGGTCTGTTCTTCCACCAACACGAATTTCCGCCCAAACCATAATTGTCCCGCCGTGGTATGAATTGACTTCCTGAGGATGTTGCAGACGGCTCTTATGACCAGGAACTCGCCAAACACGTACTCTACGTGTATCGGGATGGAAACCGAACCGGGACTCATCGGTAAACAGCACTACAGACCACTGGTTATCTTCCCAGAGCAAATGTTCACGAGCCCACTCTAGTCGTCGTCCACGATTTCCTCGGCGTAGTGCTGGAGTACGAAGCGGTCTGCACGCATGAAGGTTAGCTTCATGCAGTTTTCTCCTTACAGTTTGATCACTCACAAGCAACTGGTGCTCTGACTGGAGCCTCTGAACCAACTGCATGGCCGTAACATTTGGTTGTCTTCTCGCGGCAACTTGCAAAAATCGGTCTTGTCGTTGAGTGGTTATGCGCTTCCCGCCTGGGTGTCTTTCAGCCACATCACCAGTAGCACGATAACGTGACCATAACCTTGATATCACGTTTTGTCTTGTTCCAATCTCCTCAGCAATACTCCGTTGAGTACCCCCAGCTTGGAGCATGCCTACTGCCCTTAACATTTCCTCTCTCGTTAAATGGCGCCGCTGCATGATGCACACAATAACATTAATTCGAAATTAACCTATAACTTGTTATAAAACTTAAATTTGACACAAAAAAATAGCCAAAAACTACTGTAGGTAAATGAAGCCTTCGGACTTCGCTACCATTATGCCGCGTAAATCTTTTGTTTTTAATTTATTTTTTCAAATTCAAATTTAGAATCGTTCAAAAAGGTTTACAAAATAAGCTTTCTTCAAAAGAATTTAAAACTGGCCAGTATTTTTTGAGTTAAAGAACTTTATACAAAATATCCCTAGACGGTGTTGATGTGTGTATTTTGTCTTGTCTGCATTTAATGTTAGTAAGCTGCTTTGGAGTCAGTTAGACACAGTATTGAAACCTATTTGAGCATATTCGTACAATTTGCTATTTGTTTTAGCGGTGAATATTACCGCCGTGTCATCTGCATACGATATAATTTTGCCCTGATGAATATTTAAATTTTTACACAAATCGTTGATATAAACCAGGAAAAGGGTGGGGCCCAAAATACTTCCCTGGGGAACACCAAAACCTGTGTTTTTTTGCTCGTCGCTACTAATATTGTCAATTTTAACACATTGATAACGATCGTCTAAGTAGTCAGCAAAAAGTTTCAGCGGCGTTCCCCTTATTCCTAAGGCCTCTAATTTGTACAAAAGCGTCGAAACGGAGACTGTATCAAAAGCCTTCGCCAGATCAAGGAAGATCCCCAGGGTCTGGTTTCGTTTACCAAGTTCTTCTGAGACATATTCTGTTAGACTGTGCACTGCATCGGCTGTGGATAATTTGGCTCTAAAACCAAATTGCGCAGATGATGAACTAGTCTACTGTTTATAATTTTTTCTAGTATTTTAGATATTGAGGGGAGTAGTGATATTGGCCTATAATTGTTAATTAGGTCTTTGTTTCCGGATTTGAAGATAGGGATTACAATTGCTTTTTTTAGACATTTAGGGAAAATGCCTTCAGAAAGACACATACGAAAAATATGTGTTAAAGGAGGTTATGCTTAAAGAGTTTAAGGGTCTTGTTGTTAATGTTATCCCATCTAACAGCACAGTCATCTTTTAGTCCACAGTTTATTCGGGTAATTTCGTCTTCGTTAGTTTCTAGCAAGGCAAAAGATTTTAGGGTACATCTATTTTCACACTTTTCGGAAGGTTGAACACAGTCAGGGTTTGGAATCTGCTCAGCAAGAGTTTTCCCAACATTTACGAAAAAAATATTCACTTCGTTGGCTGACAGGATAGGTGAAGGATTAGAAAGCAGTAAACTCGAATTTGATTCGCGCTGTTTTGACATATATGTGACGTTTTTGATATAATAATAATAATAAATATTCCACAACTATCACACAACGCCATCTAGTCCCAAGCTAAGCAGAGCTTGTGTTATGGGTACTAGACAACTGATAAACATACTTATATATTTCTAAATACATAAATATTATAGATAAATTACACCCAGACACAGAACAAATGATCGTGCTCATTACACAAACATTTGTCCTGGGTGGGAATCGAACCCACGACCTCCGGCATAGCAGTCAGGGTCACTAACCACTAGACCAACAGGCCTGTCAAAATATGTGGATGATATGTTTCCAAAGTTGCTTGCTGTTGTTTCCCGCTCTATTTAATTCATTTTTATCGTAATTTCTTTTTAAGTCCTTTAGGAGTTTATTACAAAAGTTCCTGTATCTGGTATAGGTGACTATGATATGATCGAGGCAGGAACCGCTTTGATGAGTAGGCAGTGTATATGCGGACAGAAAACCATGGAATGAGCAGATACTAAGATAGTCTTGGGTCCCTGCATTGCAGTTATCAGAGTTAATGTTTATATCTCCTGTTAGTATAACATTCTTAAAAGTGCCTACTGCTTGAAAAATTTGGTTAAAGAAAGCATGAAAAGCATCCAAGTTTCTAGCAGAAGGGGATCCATATATAGCAATTATTGCTGCGGTTGTACCCATTTTGATAATCAAGCAATTACTCTTACAGTCGTGTAGATTGGGTTCCACGACCGTGACCATTATAGAATCTTTTGAATAGACAACCACGCCATCATTTTGATTATTATTGATTCTGGTAAAAGATACGTTGTACCCTGGTATTACTGGGAGGTTATCCTGGCGATTTGATAACCAGCACTCAGTTAGTATTATTATATCATAATTAAAGTTAAGTCTGTGAAGAAAAATGTTAAATAAGCTATCCTATATCCTATGTCTTTTCATGGGCCCCGGTACGGGCCACCTTCGGGATCCCAACTAATGGTAGGAGGGGTTCACATCGGCGTCGAGAAGACGATGAGATACCTGGGTCTCGTCCTCGACAGCCGGTGGAACTTCGTCGAGCATTTCCGACGTTTGGCCCCCAAACTGGAACGGACCGGGGCCGCCTTAAAGCGGCTCCTGCCCAACCTGAGGGGGCCAAACGCCTCCTGCCGGAGGCTTTACGCGGGGGTCGTGCGGTCCATGGCCCTGTATGGGGCCCCGGTATGGGCGCGTTCACTGCGGCTGCGAGCCGCAAACTACCTGAACGCGCCCCAAAAGGTGGTAGCCGTAAGGCTTATCCGGGGATACCGCACGATCTCGGGCGAGGCAGCAAGCCTCCTTGCCGGACTGCCGCCATGGGATCTGGAGGCGATAGTCCTCGCGCGCCTGTATGACTGGCGCGCGGAGGCACTACGTCGGGGGGAAACTCTGCACCCGCGGCAAATCGCGGCGGAGCGGACGGACCTCCGGCGCGATCTCATGGCGCAATGGAAGGCGCGACTATCGCAACCCAGCGCAGGGCACGCCACGATAGCGGCGGTAAGACCCCTCTTTGAGGAGTGGCTAGAGAGGCGTCACGGCGCTCTCACCTACCGCCTGACGCAGGTCCTCTCCGGACACGGATGTTTCGGGAGGTTCCTGCACATCATCAGGCGGGAGGAGACGCCCGGGTGTCACCACTGCGAGGATCGCCCAGAGGACATGGTGGAGCATACGGTGGAGGTCTGCCCCGCTTGGGCAGAGCACCGCCGTATCCTCGTAGAGGCGATCGGCGGCGGCGGCGACCTCTCGCGTCCAGCCCTGGTGCAAGCCATGGTCCGGGGCGAGAGGGAGTGGGAGGCGGTCACCTCCTTCTGCGAAGCAGTCATGCTAGCGAAGGAGGTGGCGGGATGGGCGAGAGAGAGATCCTCACACCTCAGCCGCCGAGGGAGACGCTCCGGGCGTCGGGAGCCGCGTGACGACTCCCGGCCACCGTAGGCGCGGGCCTGCGGGCGGAGAGCAATGGGTAGCTCTCCGTCCGATCAGGACCAGGCCCGTGCCGGACGGCGCGTATGTGTTCCACGTGCGCCTCAAAGAGATGTCAGCATAGTTGACGGGGCCCGACAGGGCCGAAGCCTGCCGGGGTAGCGGGATCGTCCGAAAGGGTTACCGCTGCCCTGGTACATAAAGGGCTAAGGAAGGAACACGGGTGGGTTTTAGTCAGTAAGAGTCTGACACTCCCTTCTGCTCCACCCAGAGCGGGAGGGGTCATTTGATGATTTCCCATCCTGAAAAAAAAAAAAAAAAAGCTATCCTATATAGCTATATGTTCTTATAAATACTACGAATGTTTTGCGTTAGTATGGTTAGTGATTTTTGATACACGGAAAGATGTTGTCTGCAGTCCTCAACCTTACATGACTTTGAAACAGTTTGAAAACTATTATCTATGTCCGTAATTAAGGTACTATCCATAGTATATTAAAAATAAAAATAAAAAGTAAAGTCTAAAATAAAAACAGGTATGTGGCGCTCTTAGGCGCCTTCATAGTCTATTGAGTTGATGTACCTGTTTTCAGCCGACTTTTTAGCTGGATAATCTAGTTCTCCCGTTTTGTGGCTCGCTGGTTTTTTGAAGCGCAGACTTGTTGCACATTTTGGCGCTTCTGCTTTCTTTGTGCAGTCTTGAATGGTGTGCCCTTCTTTACCGCAATGACCACACGTAGGGGCAGTGGCTTTGCAGAACTTGGCTGCGTGGCCGTACTGCTGGCACTTATAACATCTGGTTACCAGAGTGAAGTCACGTACTGGGCAGGACGTCCAATTAATAAATAGTCGTTCCTGGGTGATTAGGGCCTTACGAATGTCGGCTGGAACTTCTAGTACATAATTGCAGTTCTCAGTATCTTTTCTCCCAGATTTGTGGCTTAGTTTTATTGAGGTCATAAAAGTATCTCGGGACATAGTAGGCAGTTTGTCAGCTAAATTTTGTTCATATAGACATTTAAAGACCTCATTTTCAGTCATAGATGCGGGCACTCCAATTACTACAATGCGAGGTTTGCGCTTTCGGGGTTCGTCGACGGTAAGGTCTGACGAAGCAGTTTGGACTGTTTGCTTGAGCTTGTCCAGGTCATATTTAGTCTCCGTGCTGATTATGAGACCTCCTTTTCCGATTTTGCGTACGCCTCGTACTTTCAGCTTCATTTCACCTGGGCATAATTATATGCCCAAACCATTATTGTATGTCCAAAACATTAGTTTTGGACCATGTTCCTGGTTTCGTCACTGGTCTTTGAGTTGTCACATGGGAAAATTGTCACGGAGCTAAGTTGGTTCGGACGAACAAAATTGTTGGATCCCTTCTTCACCATATCGGCAAAAGATGTATCACTCCTCCCAGCTCCTTGCTTCGTATTGGACTCCTGAATGATGCGGTTCATCTCTGTAACACAGTCCGCTAGGTCTCGAGCTTCAGTCATGGTTTTAAGGGCGGTATGTGTTTGTATGGCACTTGATTTCAGCGACTGGTATCGCACGGCCAATTGAGAAACTCCGTGTCCAACTTTTCGGCAAGCATTGCTGATTCTTAACTTCTGGTCCGAATTGAGTTTTCCTTCATTAGCAGTGGCGCAGACCTCATTTAAGCATTGTTCAATGGACCCCAACCAGTTCTGAATTTCCGGAGTGGGGATAGGTTTAGCTGGGTCAACAGCCACTTCTTGGTTCTGCTTGGGTTATTGAGGTGATCTTGGTGCTGGTGTCGATGGGGGACTGCGCGTCAACCCGCTCGGAAGAAAGGGGCTGCCGTCCATACTTCAGATCATAAAAATTGTATGTTATTATAATCTAGTCAGATAATCCTTAAACATTACTTGATTAAACACGCTGGTACACTATAAAACTGGGTCAGTATTTATGCAAGTGTTAATTTATTTATTTTTATAATGCATTGATGTGCACGTCTGTATGTGTTGACCGATCAATGACTCTCTCTCAAAAAAAAATGTAAGTGTCTGTTTGTAATATCAAAATAACAGCTTTTTACTAAATGCATATGCAAGTATATACGGTACTACTGGACTTTCACTGGCAAGCTAGTAAAAAAAATAAACAAGAATTGCCCAGAAAGGATATGTAAGGTGAAGACTGCATACGATGAAGGGATGTGCACAATTACGTCGAATGCAACGAACGCACACTCTGATAAAGTGTGTCGAGGTCCGGTGATTCTAAATAATGAGGGCCTGTCAACCGAACATCCTACAGGCACCCTAATTGCGTAACACACTATCAATCTCAATCTGAATCATTTTGAAGGATATTGCTAATCCATTGCTTCAAATGCTCGAAAAATGTGTCTGCTCAACAACATAAATAACGCAATGCATGTTATTGAACTGTCAAAATGAAAGCCATTGCTATAGGTAGTGTGTTACGCAATTACCCTGCGGATATTTCGCTATAATGGTAACTTCTAAGTATTGGTAGTATGGTAGTAGTATGTATGATGTATGTGCAAAAGATCAGAAGACGAATTCTCGTAATTAAAAAACATTCAAAATTTAGTCGCAATCTCATTTCAGCGTCAATCAATGTCAAACATTTGAGGGGTATTAGACAACGAGAACTGCCCCTCAGGGAGCTTACCACAAGCTCTTCTAACAGGGCAGAAGTTGAACTGCAGCGCTTTTCTGTTCTTTGACTTACTTCTGCCCTGCTATAAGAACTGGTGGTAAGCCCCCAGAAGGCCGATTCTCGTACTTAATACGTCAGCTAAAGTGGCAATTCCCGATCGCCATTACCATGGGGAAAAAGAAATGTTAAAATTCAAGTCGCAATCCCAGTGACAAGCAAATTCAAAAATTTTGGTAAACTAGAGGTTTTTTTGATAGATTGAGACTGAGGTGCGAGAGTGCGAAAGTTCTTGAAAAAACGGTAATTGCCCCTCTAATTCAATAACCGACACCAAGTTTGAGCTGCTTTCAGTTTCAGAAGCGCGCTAAGTTAAGAGGAGATTAATTACATCACAAATTAACGCACTAATAAATCTGCTTAGATTCGAACTAATCCAAGTTAATTACTACATAACGTAGTTACGCTTGGGAGCTTTCCGAATATACGCCTGTCTAGGATTGCCCAAGCAGAAAACAGCATTTCGGACGTCGGCGTTATTCATAAAGTAAATCTTATTGGCTTAGGTGAATTGTAATTAACTGAGGGTAGTTGATGATTGAGCAATTGTGTATGGTGGGCGGTAGTGGTGGGTGGACCTATCTTCTATGCCCTACGGACATTAATTTATTTTTAGGGTTCCGTAGTCAACAAGGAACCCTTAAAGTATCGCCATGGCCGTCTGTCTGTCTGTCTGACCGCGGCTTAGCCCAGAGATTCTTAGTGTTGTAAATGTAATTTGGCATGAGTATACATATTAATCACGCTGACAAAGTGGCAAAACAACTCTATAAAACAATTTTTTTTTTAGGCTACACGCAAATTTTTTTTTACCACTACACGTAAAGTGAAGAGTATTTTTTCCTGTCTATTCTATGGTGTGCGATGTCGTTGGATAGGTCGTTCAAAAATATTGCAAAATATTAAGCTTTAAAGCGCTAATTTTTGTTAGAGTCTAGTGTTTCCCGCCCTGCCAGCTAAATGGTTGTTTTTGTATATCTGAAAAATCACGGCAGTGGTATATGTACATATACATAATATAATGAAGTTAAAAAGCAAAATATCTCAGCAAAGTAGGCTTTACAAGTTAACGAGTAATAGTCGACCAACTTACATTTGCAGTTAGAATGTATGGGAGAACATGTTTTTCAACTAAAATAAATACGACACGCACTTGGCCGATTTTTTTTACCTAATACAATTTTCTTTTCTCCTTCGAGAGTTGTGTGTTTTAATACTATTTTCCGTAACGACCGAAGCTCTTCTAGTTTTTGATGTAAAAAACTATAATGATATCAGGTAAAGTACGATAGCTATTCACACACGACCTCAACTTTTTAATTTGTCAACTTCAACATTAACTAGGTGTACTCGTACATCTACATTGCGAATTCTAATACATTCCCTCGTACATCCAGCGCCAAGAATCCACTCTAGTGACAGCTCTGGATTAATTGCCGTACGTAGTTTTAATTAAGTAAGGTGCAGTGCTAAGTAAAACACTCGTTCTTGAGTAATGTATACTCGTCTCGGAGGTACCTACTAAGAAATACAGATGTTTCAGAGAATGGAATTTTGAAAATGAAAAGGATCCCAAGAGCTTTCTCGATATTTATTCTGTAGTTTACTGAAGTAAACCCGAGTTTAACAAGGGTATAAAACCTATTTGCTTGTAATCCTACAGAAACTGATCAAATACATATTTTTGCTGTTCAGACATGTCATGAATTGGGTGCAATATTCGAGTAGGTCTCGCCAATGCTCCCACAGTAGCTAGCCGGACGTATTTGATTCGTGGCGGTCTCGGCGGTTGCAGTAAAGATCCTGGGTTGAGCGATGCGGTGCGCCCGCTGCAATCCATCACTACGGCTACTCTATAACACTCTTTAAACCCAATTACTCATTTTCGTGCTATTCACGCTTTCATAATATATATATGTCACCAGCACATCGACACTTTATGACTCAACCGCATAAAACTTTCCTCAACTCGTAAAAGAAAAGCGTAAACGATGGAACACAATACGACTCTCAAGGACGAAGGTCGGTACAATAAATTAAAGACTGTATTGCCAGCTCGGCGTATAATACAAGAGCGACTCGTTCAACTTCATAGCTACTAATAGATATCAGCTTTGACTACTCAAGTGGAACAACAAAACAATATTAACATAAAGGAAATTCCTCTTTACTCAATTGGCAGTATAAACATGCTTGAGCTTCTCAAAAGATAGGTACAAAAAAGACTATATTTGAAGATTATAGCCGTCGCGCTCCAGACGCAATGTATTACACATTCCACGTGCCCTTCGCTCCATATAAGTTACACCCACTTAGACAACACAGTCGGGATGCGAAGGAATCCGACGTTACACACACACAGCCAGCAATCACGCGTTTGTCATAAGGCTCTCGGCTCCGCACTGAGAGCATTCAATTTATGAGGTCGCATGTATAGATAACAGTATAGTGTGTGTGCACGTTAGTACTCTTAGTGTACCTAAGTCTGTATAGCATCTGTTCACATGTATATTTTGGATGTGAGTTTAACAAGGAGCTAGCGTATGGTAGACGGGGTATCGCATCAATTTAAACTTTTCTGATATGGACATGAGTCGGATTTTTGGCAAGACCGTATAAAGTCAAGTGGAGCAAAACACTAGTAAGTTAGTTCATATTAGCCGCGAATTGGAAAAGAGGAGTCTGCTAGTAGTGCTAGTGAAGAAACAGTGTGGGATACATTGGAGTACAACTTGGCAACAGGGCCAGGCAACTCGCGAAAGTCATATAAGTTCCATTGGAGAATAGGAAGTGGAAGGTTGAAATCAGTACATGACAACAATAACTTAAGTAAGGAAGAGCGTCCTGAGTGAGCTTACGTATTATACCTATTAAAGAACACCATTAGTGGTGGCCCAGGTACCTAACGACCCCGATTTACGAGTTGTAGGTCGTGGGTTCGAACCCCAGGAAGTTACTTTGTATAAATAATTTCATCACCACTACTCTCAAAACGGTGAAGAAAAATATCGTAAGGAAACCGACATGTCCTAGAACAAAAAATTTGAAGACACGTGACATCTACCAACCCGCACTGAAACCGCGTGGTAGATCCACGCGCCGCACACTCTCGAAGAGTGGAAGCCAGTGTCCCAGCAATGGGAACATTATAGGCTGATGCTTATGCTACGTAGTTATATTCACGTAGCTACCTATGTTCATCTAGAAACTAAACTTGAAGCTAGAAACCGTGGAGCAATAACGGTCTCATGGGGTTTTTGCATACTAAATTACTTGGCAACTCGTAAAATATTCTTAACTTCAGAATATATTAATTAGCCAAACACACCGAAGTACTACAGGACTTGAACTGTTTATTCCGACTCGATAAACAAAAAGTTCCAAGTTCGGTAATTACATTTTTGCCTGTTGGCTGCAGGTGTTGCCACAGCCTATTATTAACGACATGTTGACGCCACACTTGAACGAATAAATAGGCACAACACGAGTACCTAAGTGTTATTTTTGCAAATATTATGCTTGGATAAATATAAACGGCTTCACTGTAGGCCACGGCGAGTGGCCCTTAAACACGATAGGGTGTGGCTTAAAACAAAGTCATATAAGACGCTCGAGGACTTTGCCTTTTGAATCTAACGAAGTACACTCTTTCCTACGCTTTTTTCGTCTGCAACATGTGCAAGCAACACTGTGCAAACCTTACATCCCCAGCTTGTTTTGCATACTGCGTGCTCAAGTTTCAAATTCATATCATAAGACATGAGAGAAGTGCATGAAACTTTGAGAAGTAATTACAAAATTTCGTTTTCAGAGAATAGCTTGCGCTACGAGTTTGCAATGCTTGAAAGATGCTCATAGACTTGTTAATGACTGTATCAATACTTCAAGCAAATTTGACTGGGCGAAATTACAGGTTGATTAATAATGGTCCTTCGTGACTGAATTTCCAAAAGGATCAAAATTACGTGCTCGTTTCGGTACTGCTAGTTAATAGACTCATCAGTATGTCTACCTATCTGGACTAGAAACCACACAAAAGCTCCATATGATTTCGTCCTGTTTCATTGCTAAGATTGTATAGTCTGCACGTAGCAGCGCTGATTGTGTACCTAAAAGAATAGTAATGTAGGGCATATCTTTCAATTCTAGGTACACAACAATACAGAATAGACAGAAATAACAATGACAATACTAGACTTATGCTGTGTTCTATTGTGTGTGCATTGTGACGAACAGCCTGAATGTCCTCAACTGATTGATCCCGTGATTGTTCAATTATGTGACGTGAGGTACCTACCAGTATAATACAGATGTAGGTATAGAAGAACAAATAACGAACGAGCACAAAGGCATCCTATTGAGGAACGATATTAAATCACAGTTCAAACACTGGATACAGAACAGCCCGTAAATAAGTACCGAGATTTTAATGAGGAAAGGCTGTGTTCCGAGATAAGTAGGTACACGTTAATTTATAATGAAGATAATAAGAGGATTTTGTGTTCTACTGTTGTACACGGTGGCGGAGTATCGACGCGCAAACTGTAACCATGAATTCAGCACATGATTCAAAACTGCGTAGAAATTATTCGTCGGTTATCAAAACCAGAATCTGCCGTTTCATAGAAAAGTGCGATACCTACGCAGGCAAAATGTATGGCACAACTGATTTATTTCTTAATAACGACGAAAAATGTCAACCCTACCTGTGTTAAAATTTTTCGTTGGTTCTGAATCATGTACTGAATCCATGGTAATGTTGCGCGCCGGTGTCCCTGCCACCCTGTATAAATACGACTTGGTTTTAAGGACTCTGATATTGTAAACACATGGCTTTACGTTCCTACACTCTACGTTTATCTCGCTTCACATCTGTTTTTAGCTGACCGCAGACTTTTTTCATTTATTTTGTAAAACGTATACGCCAATGCGCAAACCACGGTCCTGTAGCTGTTAAAAGCACTTGTTTATCTCTAGTTCCCACATTTCAGCGAATCTCAACTTTCTAACGTGAATAGGTCGGAAGTTCGCTACGTTTTCAGGTTTTCAGCTCAGTAATACCGGTAAGATTTCCTTTTTCAATAAAAAGGAGTATCTACTTAGTATTTCAAGAGGTTTGTTGGTGTGGAATATTTTTGTAGCAGTCCCAAAATGATTTTCAGCCAGAATTATTTATGCGCGGATTTTCACTGGAACCTGTAGTATTCATAGAATGTCATTAGCGTGGCCGCAGAGCCCCGACCTCTTGAGCGAACAAGGTTTCCATCAAACACGAAAACCAAATGCGAAGAAAACCTTTCAAACGCGTAGATAGGTACTGCTACTTCTTATGTAAGCTATCTTATGTAAGTCCAATCAAATCTATACTTAGATTTTTGCCCTATTCATGAGATAGCATCACGCGATGGACGCGATGTCACTTACAGATATGTATCGAGATTAGGATGTCGCTTTCTTGACAAATCGAAAGGTCACAACAATTTAAGTGTCGTTTGCATTATTCAAACAATGTTTCCTGTCATTTCGTATTTCAGGACGGAATTTATACCAAATACACATTTGAGAGAACTGGAAAGAATTTAAGTATTACGACAGTGTACGACATTTTACGACAATCACATACACTCCAAAACCATTGGCGAGTTTGTGATATAAAATTAAACTTGAATTTACCGTGTGTTTTGTCGTCAAAACCGTAAAGCAGACTTTGTTTTGGCAGGGACCCCAAATGGATGACTCAATTATTTAGGTCAGGGACTCACGAGTAGACTCGGGTAGAGTTATATTGAACCCAAACCTAAATAGAAAATCAATAAAGTTTTCCTACACCGCTTTTGTGAGAAGACGCTGAAGGGACGAACTCAATATGCGACGTACCAATATGGTACCTTCAATTTACGAACACGAAAAAAATACTATTGAATCCACTGAACAATCTACATTGAACTCTTGTGAGACCCGCGGCATTATTCTTTTTTTTTTTCAGAAAATAAGTAAAAACACAACAAAAAAATACAACAGGAATACTTACGTCTGATCGGTGTCCCCTCAAATTGTAATTTGTACGCAACGGCAGTTCGTGCGGGCGGCGCGCGTGCGACGATGTGAACGTCACTCCGACCACCCCGCGCACGTTGCCAGTAGCCAGCCAGCCCTCCTGATAGTAGTTGTTGCGGTTCAACTTCCAACCTTCCTCCTATTCAAACAAAGCATATTTTTAATCGCGCCACATATTTAACAAGCCCAGCCTCGAATGAAGACCTTGGCCTCGCAATAACGAGCGGTGCAGCGAGAAATTGTTGCCTTTAAATTGCAGTCTAACGCGAGTCATGTGAAATGTGAATTGATCACAATGAATATGAAAATGCATTCTATTGGACGGGAATCATTGCGAGCAGGCACTGTAGGTACCTAATTATATTTTTTATTAAAAAACCAATTTACTTATAGGGAAACGAGAGGGGAAACTGTTAGTATTGTATAAACAAATGCATGATTTGTATGCATTACACAAGAGTGTTGAATTAAAATTGTATGGTCGAGGACTTAAAACCATAGAGGTACAAACTTCTTTAAAGTATATTCTAATTGCACCTTTTGCTTCAATAAATAAACATACACGGTATCTATTAGCGTCAGTTAGAAAGGGGAGTTAAGCCGAAGGGGTAGTAAAGCACCCGTGGCAATGAATAATTTGAAACATTCTCCTTGAACTTTTGTTTAAAAAATCATAACTATGTATATTTTAACATTAAAGAACGGAAGTAATTTATTAACAGTTCTACGGACCCGCAGTATTAACCCTACGGGTACTTTTACGAGGTCACTGAATATTCCTGGCTTTTAAGAGGGTAGGTAGCAAATTAAATCATTGCATACTCTCGCTTTTGCTGTTAGCTAACTTCGTTAGAGCACATCAAACATTTCCTCTAGGCCTTAGCTAGTTATGGTACATGAGAAATGGTGCCTCTACAGAAAATGTTAATGCAATCAACCGAAAAGTTTGCTCTAGTACGTAGAAAAGTATTTATACATACATACATACTCACGCTTTCTTCTCATGGGGGTAGGCAGAAACTACAGAACGATCTACGATCCTTACCTACATATCTAGGTACTCCTTTTGCTTCGATTACGTTTATACATCAGAAGGCCAATTCCCGTAATTAAAAACGTTCAAAATCTAGTCGCAATCTCATCTCGGCCACAATCAATATCAAAAACTTAAAGGTATTTCTGACAAATTGAGACTGAGATCAGACTGTGAACGTTCTTAAAATTACGAGAATTTCCGTTCTGCCACACCATATGCGTATGACCATGTTCCGGGGTTTATAATATGGGTTAAAGTATGAAATTACCGATTTGTACTGAAAAAATGAAAATCGTTTTTTTTTTAATTTAACGTATTTATTTAATCAGAATAATTACCTATATTATCTATACATTGCTGCCATCTAATAGGAAGGTCATTTATGCCTTTGCGATAGAACTCTCGTGATCTAGATTCGACAAACTGTGTGAAAGCATTTTGTACTGCCTCCTGAGAAGAAAACTTTTTATCACGTAGAAAATTGTCCAAATCACGAAAAAAATGGTAGTCCGTTGGAGCAAGATCTGGCGAATACGGAGGGTGAAGAATGGTTTCTAATTGCAGTTCCTGTAGAGTTAAAACGGTTTCTCGTGTTGTATGAGGTCTCGCGTTATCATGGAGCAATAATGGTGAAGATCGATTCATGAGTCGGGGCTGTTTCACTGCTAGTTTTGCTATCATTGTTCGGAGTTCGGCACAGTAGACATCTGCCGTTATTGCTTGGCCAGATCGGAGAAAGCTATAGTGAATAACACCATGCTGAGACCACCAAACAGTTACCATTACCTTTTTATTGGTAAGCTTTGCTTTTCATCACGAAAGCTTTTAAACCAAAATCGCACGGTGCGTTCATTAGCAGTCGTCTCTCCAAACGCAACATTGATATTGTGAGCTGTTTCTGCCGCGTTAGTTCCGCGTCGGAACTCGTATTCAAAATTAACTCGAATTTTCGAAGTATCCATCTTTCTTGTCTAAGCTGAATAAAAAAAACAACTGAAAGTCGATAATCGAATGTTGCACATTTTTTAAAACTTTTTTTCACATGGTACCTATGAAGTTCTTCATAGGTACCATGTGAAAAAAAGTTTCACTCAAAACTATCAAACCATGAAGGTTCTATGTCCATTCGAAGTACCTATTACAATGAAACAGCAATTTCATACTTTAACCCCTATTACTAACCTATGCCTTATAAAAACCTTTTGTTAGTCGCCTTTAATTCATCCTATCAAAATGACCAAACCATGAGAACCATCTTTTCAATATTTATCATTACATCTTTTAAACCGCACCGTTGCCTTATCACATCACATAATTCCAGTATTCTCCCCAGTAGCTTTCAGTATTCATACTTTACATGTAAAGCTAAAAGGCAGAGTTGCCTGCACAAATCGAATAATTAATTTTCAATATAGCTACAAGTAGCATGTTCACTTGTACGGGCCGCATTAATAGGAAGCCAGGCAATTAACAGGCACGTAATGGTGCATGCCCGGCCCGACGACGGCAGACCGGAGATCGAAGGCGAAATTGCCAATTAGCTAGATATTACGATCCGACACCGTTCCCTCCATTAATCCATACGTCGCCGCCCAATTAGGACACATTTCTTACCAATATCCACGCTATCCTGTTGGGAAATCACTCTACAGGTTGACAAATTGATTCATGATTTTGGATCACTGCATAAAGTCACCTTTTTAGGTAGGCACAAATGCTTTGAGTACCTTTGTTGTTTGACCTGATAGAGCTTTTCCAAATTAATAGGATTAAAGGGACTTAAACTCGATTTCAAAATCCCAAATGAACACACATGAACCAGTCCTGTAGACCCGACAAATTTGACGAGAGTTTACTTAATTGCGTTGTCCTAACTATGACAAAATTAATCCGTCGCCAAGGTTCACTAAAACACTTAGGACCATTATTTGGCTATAGGAGAAAAGAATTAGCAAAGTCTTAACTTTACTTAATGAGCTGCCTTAATTAAAAGCAGTTCAAAGGAACGATTACATAAAATAGAATTGAGGAAAAAGAGGAAAATAATAAGACATTTTAGAAAAATCTATACAGGGCTTTTAAAGAAACTCCTAAGGGCCGCGCTGCTCTCTAATGTATAACATTATTAAAGAGTGAAATCGGTCGGAAATTTTAAAATGGAGACGCCCCCACTTCATTAAACCAGTCACAAGCGTGGAGCGTGCTCATAGTTCAGTGTCTCCAACTGCCTGTGACTAATAAGGACTGAGAGTTCATTTAGAATATATATTTCTGACAACGATCCTACGACGGCTGCTTGTAAAAGAAATATCCATTAGTAATACAAACATAGATCCTTTCACGACTCGGTGCGCTTTATTTCACTGTTTATACGAAAGGTAGCCAGACTCAAACATTTTATATTAGGCCCTATATTTAATTAATTTCTTCGACGGCAGACCTATGCAGAATGAAATTGCTGAATAAATTAACGAGATAAGTGTTTGTAACAGACGGATGACATAATAGAATGTTATCTATCTAGCAAACTTTTAACGCTACTTTCTCTAAAGTAGACGAATTCAATTTAAGCTTACCTGCCCGTACCTGATAATTATTTTTATGACAAATTAACATTTAAGCTGTGACTAGGGTTCTCGAGTAAAAAGATTTGAATTGGCGTTGGTGCGAAGGTAGGTTGTAAAAAATAACATGGAATATCTACAGAAATCTACACAGATCATGTAACCCTGTCTCCTAAACTAGGTAATCCTGTATCTTAGGAGACAGTGTTGGGCCATACAGGCCGGAATTATATCAAAAATATAGAAACACCGAGGATACAGAAAGCATCGCCCAGGATAAGAACGACATCAATTAGCTATAGATCCTACAAAAGCACTCGTACAAAGTGCAGTATCGAAGGCAGATTGCCTCAATTAACTTTTGCTATCGAAAATCAAAAGGCGTAAGATTTAACTTAGCTAAATACTTAGGTAAAACCAATTATACAAAGGACCTTCCTAATATATTCATTGGAACGGAAGCAGCATCCGGGTTTCCCTCCAAAATTATCTATTCATTCCTTTCGATGACAGTCGTAAAAAAAGCTATTTTCTTCTCATTTCCATGGGGCCCATCGCGAGGTATATTGTTGCATTCTTATGGGATGTTTCGCGGTAGCGCGTCCAAATTACTCCAAGGTGACGAGCGATGCATAGAAATGGAATTAAATAGGTCAAAAGCTGGTAGAACCGAAGAAAGGTTAATTTAATGGGAGCCCTTAACGCCCTGCATAGCTTCGACAGATCGGTTCGGCGTCGCTTACGTAGATTACAGTTGCGCGTGGGTACTGAACATCTCACAACCAATCTTTCAAACCTATTTCAGTAGCCATAAACAATGCCATGAAAGCAGGGCGGTTTATGTTACGTTTGTCTAACAAAACAATGAATAATGGAACAATATATCTACGTATTGTAGGATACCAGAGACCTATGCGTTGTTCCCATGCTATGTATGTGGCTTTTGTTTATCGTCCATATTTATGTTATTTCAGGACTGAATGCCTTACCTACTTATCAAAAGTCAATTTACATAATTATGGATTATTTTTAAGTACTTGAGTGCCCAACACACAAGTATTGCTTTTGACTTGTTATTTTAGGTAGCTAGTCGTTAGCACTTAGTGAGTCAGAGCCAGCCAATAAATAGGTGACTATGACATAAAATATAAAGTAACTCAAATATTGATTTGTAAAATGGCATTGAGCCTAGGTTCCGCACAAAATAGCCAAGATCACACACACGTAGGCAGATTCTAAAATTAGTATTATATGTAGCGAAGTTGCGGCGATCGTAGAACTCTCTTTTCAGCGAGACTGCGAGACCTAGGTCGCGAGTATCAAAATGAACAATGAGTTAAACTCACCTCGGGCAGCTCATCGGGCACTTTCCCCATCCAGGACAGCGACAGGATGGAGCAGTCGCATTTTGCATTAACGTTTCTCTCGAAGTGAAGATGCATTTTCGCTGTTTCAGTTCAGACGTAAACTCAAACGTAAAACATCGTGGGTATATTATGCAGACACGCGCGGAACTCGCGAACCGTTTCGCGAACGCTCGAGCTGGCGACTTAACGCGCACATTTTACGGGATCTAGTGATAAAACATTTGGGAACGGATTATGAAAGATCATTTATGTTGGATTGTGAAGTGGTCGGGTGAGCGCGTCGGTCGGCTCGCTGACGTGACGGAGGGTGACAAGCGAGCCTTCGGCGGCGGTCGGCGCAGGTATTGATTGCGCACGGGGGCGCGCGCACCCCACGACCTCTACCGCTGCCGCGAAAAACCGGGAAAACCCGCGGAAAGCCCGCTGAGATGGCGCTGCGCTACCAAACACAAGGACCAATTTCGACACCTACGATACTATTAAATAAAAATAACTCATGTAGTCATGTACCACAGGTAAATATTTATAAGAATTTACATACCGAATTAATCATAATGATGATGAAATAAGTAAGAATTTAATTATAGAAAAATTTTCATACATACTAAGAAGAAGACATACTTCTAAGACGGCGGCGTCGTTGCCGTGCGTGACATAATTATCTGCGTATGCATTGACGTTCAAAGGTAAATAATATAAGTATTTGTAGAATTATTAATTTGTAAATGGTGAAAAGCAAATAATTATTTAGATTTTTGCGAGAAGTGCCTAAAATATGGTGGTATATTGTGGTAAATTCGTATAGTAAGACCACCTATTATACGAATTTGGCAAGTTCCTCACTGCAACTCTATTAACATGCACCCACGTTTATTCTTGCTTACTTAATTATACATGGTATGGCCATGAACAAAAGCAGTGGGTACACGGTACTCGTGTTTTTTCATTTCCTCGATTACTGCTTTGTTTATGAAAGGCTTTTTACATGTTGATGTCGAGTGGATTTGAGTGAGGGCTGTTGGCAAATTCGTTTTTAAATGTCGCAATATTTTATGTATATATGTACTAGCTTGCGTACCTAGCTTTCTATCAGCGACCGTTTAAGTGTAATAAAAAAAGCAATATATTACATTCTTAGTTTATTGCCTATAAAATCAAATTACATTACATGACGACGATAAAATATCACGTGAAAGGAATAAAATATCACAGAATCTAGACTAAACAATTAAATAGAGAGTTCATGATTTAAAACTTGATTTCTTTGAGAGTGCCCCACGTGAGGCCGGCCTTGACTTTGACGGGTAGAGGCACTCTTAGTTTGACGGTTTCTTCCATGACTTGTTTCATAGCAGTTATGAAGTACTGTTGGTACTTTTCTGGTACTTCGTAAATGAGTTCATCGTGCATTTGCAGTATGAGACGAGGCTTCGGGTCGAGGCTGTCAGTCCTGGTATCTATGGAACACATGGCTGCTTTCGCTATGTCTGCGGCAGACCCTTGGATTGTGGTATTCACTGCTTGACGCTCGGCAGCACCTGATGTGCAGAAATCAAAAGATGTGTTATGATGAACTTATAACGGGTTAGCGGGTCGCGGGTGACTTTTTCCATTCATATTTAAGTATACTTTCGGAGTTTATCATGGACATTAATGACATCGGTGAAGGAAAACATCATGAAGTAACTTGGACTTAAAGTTAAAATAAGTCTGAAATCGTCAACACGTCTTGAACAAGCACGCCTCCTCTCAATGAGAAGAGGCCTTTGCCCTGCAGCGGGACAGCAGACAGGCACACATTTTATGATAAACTGCATTATTTATCGACACATTTTTTTTGCGAAGAAAATCTTATCTGAATGACTCTTGAAATGCTCACTTTTGTCTGGCCCAATGCTCTAATTGACAAACTGGGCATTTCACATATTAGTACATAGAAAATAACGTTCATTACAATTTATGAACTGAAAAGTAGTTTATTATTAATACTTACTCTTTTTAGCTCGAGCAACACTTTTAATCTCGGGCAAGTATCTTCGTCGTTTAGTGAGCGTCTCAACGAATCCTCTCGCCCTGCACTCTTCTATAACCGACCGAGTGAACACTTTCACGGACGGATAGGTTTTATAGAACGAGTCCATGAACACTGCCGCCTCCATCTCCGATACGTCGAGGACCTGCCCCAGTGTTTTGTTCCCCATTCCATAAATAATTCCGTAGCAAAGCTGCTTGGCTTTCTGCCTCAGATCATCGTCTACCTGTTAATAATTCAACGTTTTTCCAATATCGCCCGTAAAAAGTTATAACTTATATGCTAAATACAGGGTGGCAGGGACATCGACGCGCAACCGACTGAATGGATTCAGTACATGATTCTGAACCTCCCTGCGATGATTTTTTTTAATGTGTGAAAAGCGGTGAAAATGGATGGAACAGCTAAGTTTTTCGTATAACTGACGAAAAATTTCAACGCAGTGGGAATCATGTACCGAATGAATCCATGGTAACGTTGCACGTCGATGTCCTTGCCACCCTGTATAATGAGGAGCCGAGCTCAGTCAAGTACTCTTATGACAAGCTTCAAAGAACAATAGAAGATTGCGCTAAATATAGCGATCTAGCGTCGCAAGTTTTTGGAGCTGGGTTTTCGGTCTCAAATAAATAATGAAAGTTCTTTTTCTGAGACAGATACAAAAATTATGACGTTATAAGGAAAACATAATATAGTCACTATGAAAGTCGGTCAATACGGGTTATTCCGCAAAATGACGATAACATAATTGACAAAGAGACTCAAATAAAAAATCTGAAGTACCTACCTCATCCTCAGGCACGTTGCTCCATGACGCCGCAATAGACTTAAAAACATCCATATCAGAGTTCATAATGTTCATCAACACCTGATCTTTGCTAAAGTGCGTCAGGATCCTCATTTCCAGCTGACAATAGTCAGCCGACACAATGACGTAGCCGGGGCCCGCTTTGAATATCTTCCTACAGTTGAACTCCACAACATCATCACTTGCGACACTGTGCAAGTATTCAGCAGGGATTGAAAATGTGCGCGGCACATTCTGTAGGTTCGGCTCATGCATACTGATCCGGCCCGTGCAAGTGAACATTGTGTACGACGGATTTATTCTGAGAATATAAAAAATATGAGGTTTGCGGCAAGCTCTCACTTTAATTAATCCTCCCTACTCTTCGTGTAACCCCCCTGCCGCCCGCAGGGGCACGTGGAACCTCCTTATAATAAAACACTTTTTTGTAATTTGCACCGAGTAGGTACCTACATATTCCCTTTATGCGAGTGAGTCCAATTTATTTGACATTCATATTTTTGTAGTAAGTAGTCCTTCGTTCATTAAGTGCAACATACTGTTAAATACACATACGTAAGCTAAGCAAATAGAGTTGTTTAATCGTATGTACACTCATGCATATTGCAGCATTTCATGATTTACTCCACCCCTGACCCCCATACACATGGGAGTAAATCAATTAATCGCTGCAAAGTAGGTATTACCTAAATAAATAATATTCGCAACTGGTAATAGTTTCACCGTTTGTGCGGGATGGTCCTTCGCTCCGAATAGAGAACAAATCAAATCGAAATGTACCCTCGGCCTAAGGTGAACAAGATTGATAACATAAAATCTGACACGTCGAAGGTGAAGGCGCAATTGGTCCAAATTGCTCGTCCGTACCGATCCGCGCCTGCCGCTACTCTACATGTTTAATTAATCTTAATAAAATATGAAACATTTCTGGCATAACATGGATCTGCACCCTAATTGCGTAACACACGATCAATCGGAATCGGTTTCATTTTGACAGTTCAACAACATTCATTGCGTTATTTACGTGTTGAGCAGACAAATTTTTCGAACTTATGAAGCAATGGATTAGCAATTTGCTTCAAAATGATTCATATTCCGATTGATCGTGTGTTACGCAATTAGTGTGCCGTATCGACCCTTTCACTTACGAAATAATTTACTTGAGAGAAACCTTCATTTATTCCCGGTTAGAGCGGATACATAGCTACGGTAGATCGTCGATTTTTACAGTGTGGTGCCTAAATAAATTATTCTTAGATCGTGTTTCCAAGTGCGACAAAACTTTTTTCGAATTGATGAAAGTGCCTGCGCGATTGCAACTTGCAATGTGTTTAAATTGCGTAGCAAGTGAAACATTCGTAGCAAGTGAAAGCTGCGTAGCAAATGAAAACTATGTAACAGGTGAAATCCACGTCGCGTCGCAAGTAAAAACTACCAGCCTAACAAGTTTACCCTGCGTAGCCATGTGTTTATTCAAGCAAGTGTAAATTACTTAAATGAAGTTCGTAACAATTACCGCCGTACTTCCACATACATACATACATGAAGTACGGCGGTAATTGTTACGAACTTAACAAAAACATGAAATGCTAAACTGAATTCATCATGCTAACACCGCCTTTAGTAGATCATTGACCTGTATTCCGAATAACACCAATCCGTCGAACTCACAGAACAGATAATTAACAATGCGAGAAATCTGTAAAACGCTATCAATTACCTGTCTCCCTCGCTGTAGATACAGGCCTTCTCAGTGAGAGGATACAACGTTTTCGTCAATATAGAATTAAGCTTCCTCCAATAAATAACAGTACTTGACAGGGGACTGTTGTGCGAACTTAATACGCTCTTCTTGGTACTCACTTTACGTCCGTTGTATATTCCCAGAACCTGTCGAAACATAATCACAATCTATACATACAAATTAATAAAATTCAAGTGTCTGTTTGTAATGTCAAAATAACTTTTTACTAAATTCTTACGAAAGTATATAAGTACGGTACTTAGAACAAAAATCAATAAGTAAATATAAATTGTCTGTCTGTCTGTTTGTTCTGGCTAATCTCCGAAAGGGCTGGACCGATTTTGACGGGACTTTCACTGACAGGTAGAATAGCTGATGTAATAAGGCTGATGCATAAGGAGTAACTTAGGCTATTTTTGGGTATTAAGGTTCCGTGCAAAACAATTCAAACCCATGAAATTCAATTTGATTCCCGACATGCAACAGATTTAGAAATAAACTTTCACTCAAGTATGAGTCAAAATGAAAAGTCATTTATTCAAATTAGGCTGAAAATCAACACTTTTTAAACCTCAAAATTACATAAGACTGTCCTCCAAAACGCCCGCCCTTAACCACGTCCTAGTCCTTTAGCTGGGAAGAAACAGTGGCGCAACACATCTGTCTGTTAAGTTAGAAGAACTTGATTCTATACAATAGTATGCAAAGTCATTAGCATTACAAAAACAAACAAACACAAAACATCAAATTATATTATTTGCCATTATGGCAGCTAGCACACGCCAATACACTAACAAAAACACAAAACTATACTCAACTGACAGGCAGAACAATAGAAATATAAAAAAACTATTCTTCAAAACTTTTTTCCTATATCTATGGAAACGACGCTCTACAAAGTCGAACTTTCCTAAAACTCGACCTGCTATAAATTAACACAATTTAATATCTGTAATAAAACTATAACAAACGTCGCGACATATTGTATGTATTGGGAAAGTTATTAGGTACCTTGGCAACATCTTTCGAAGAGTTAAAGTTGAAATGATATCCGCAAAGTTTGTACGCCCTCTTTTGCAGACTTTCTTGGAAATTTCTTACATCAATCAAAAGTCGAGACGCGAGATCCTTGTCTACGGTGATTCCGTAATATTCGCAGTTGGCCAGAATCTTTGAGACTTGGTTTTCGATATCTGTCAATAGTTCGTTAAGTTAACATTGACGGACTTAATTAAACTAATCATAAATAGTTCATTTACTTCGTGGGCTTCACAGGTATCTTAAGATACAAAGGAAATTCCCTTGTAGGGACAGCAGCATCATTCTGTATAATTTTTCAGAAATTTTGTAGATTGTATGCCAGTACTCTGACGCTGTTGGGCTGATAAAACCCTGTTCCATCTATTATGTACGATGATTTTGATAAGAAAAAAGATGGACGAAAGAAAAAAAAATTATGAATAAAAATTTAAAACACGCTATACACACCTATGATATTTCGAGCAGGTTGTAGAGATGCAAGTAATTTTTTTTCTTGATTCTCAGCAATCATCCAAAGTGACCAGGCCTTCAAGCACAAATCTTCCGACCTGTCTAAATTCTTCAACCTTTTTTGTTGATTGCCGACTTTTAACAGCACTTTTGTGAAATCTATTCCGCAATACTTTTTAGTCTAAAATACGAAATTTAGTTTTAGTCTTAAATACAAAAGAAAAGTCTATTAGTGCGTTTAAAAACATTTCCAACACTTACTAGATAATCAACGTCCGGTATTTTTTCGCTGCTATCTATTAACCATTCAATTAAAGATATATCGACACAATCCCTCGATACATTTATGCCAAGCCACCGTTTTAGGTAAACGTTCACCGTTTTCGAACACAAAAGTTTTAAATTCAACGTGTTTTTCTTAAACCAGCTACGCAATACATTCATGATCATTTGCACGCTATCTAAAGATGTAAAGTCTAAAAATATACTTGTTCCTTGGTTTAAGTATATAGCTATCCCTTTTATAGGGCAATCTTCATTTCTTTCTTCGACTTTCCGAACAGGCTTATGAAAACCAGCTATGGTGCTTCCTATAATTTCATTACTGGATATGTTAATTTTTTTCAAAACCAAATGAATAGAGGCCGTTTTTACACTTTGAATTATATGTAAATTGTCAATAATATCATTTCCTCTTAAAACATAACAATCTACCTTGTATTGATGAAATTCGATCCAAAAATGCTTAGTTAAAGAACAATTTATCTTTGGTAAAATACAAATATTTTCTTTAGTTATTAATTTCATGTCGTCTTGGATTGAAAAATCTCCTTTTTTCTTTTTTATCACAAGTTGTGTTTCTTTGTACGGGGTGTTTCTACGTTTGAAAGCCACAATATTCTTATTAACTAGATTACTACTAGCTGCAATACGATTGTTTTCAAACTTAGCAACTTCTCTTTCTATGATATTATCGTCTTCATAAATCAATTTCATGTCTTCGTTTTCATCATCGTCTTCACTTTTAGTGTCAACTAACGTGGATTTAAATGCATTTAAGATTGTGTTGGAGTTAATATTAGCATAATCTGAAGCTGTTTCTTGTCTTAACAATATAGTTGGTTCTTTGTCGAGCAATTTACTGGGTATCAAGTCTAAAGGCAAACTCTCCTCAAATAAACTAGAATTATCTCCATCCGAAGAAAATAAACTTATGTCTTTTGTCGACATATGTGTAGACGTACTCAGAATATTTGACTTGTTGATATTATCTGACACAGCAGATCTTTCTTCAACTTCACCAAAACTAATATTCGGTGAAAACATCTTGTCAGATGTGCGCAACTTTGTTAAATTATCTAAACCAGCTTCAGTGAAGTTTAAAGAATCCCATATAATATCGTTTGATAAACTTGGACTATTATTTTCACTTTTATTGCCGATTTCTTTTGATATATTAACACTTGTTTTCGATAATTCATTTTTATCCATAAAACTTAAAGCTTTGGTTTCACAATTTGACCTCTTTGTTTGTGAAACACTATTCAAATTAGCACTATTTAATTTTTCTTCAACTTCTTGCTCTTTAGCTACTTGATGATTCGTTTCTATGATTTTGTTAGTGGTATTGTTTTTTGTTATGTTTGATTGCGTGATAGTGGGCTGACTTAATTCTTCCTTGTCAGTGATTTGATTCTTGAGACTTAATATTCCATCAAGATTATTTACATCTTCATTTTTTGTAGTTTCAAGAGAAGTTGCTGCAGATTTAGAATCCCACCTAATTTCTACAACACCTATTTCAAGAGATAAATATTTTCTAGCTTCCGTAACAAGATTCTCGGCGGCTTCTTTAGTAGTGATACCACAATAGCCCGTTATCCAAATACTTTTAATCTTATTACGTTTCCTTATATCATCACTGTCGTCACCATCTCTTTCCTTTTCACTTTGAAAAGGTACTGACTTGTGAAGAATATTTTCTATCGTATTTGCATCAGCTGATGCGATACTCGAAATTGATTCGAAGCCTGCATCGAAAAGTGTTCGGGCTCTCATACCATTGAGAGATGGCAATTTCATTAACTCTAGCAGTTCCGAGTGAATCCCAAAATGTAAACGGTCTTGGAACTGTGATACTAACATTTCCATATTTTTCCACCCCAATTGTCGGCAAAAGGCTGTTACCATACCTAAAAATGGATTAGGAATGGATTATAAACCATTTTTTTATAAAAACTGGCCTACTTCGATTCGTACTCATGCACTATGGCTTCTGTACCGCCACTGTGTAAGGGCGACTGATCTTTTTTGGTCCTTTCATATTTTTTTTGTTTTTATCCTGTTTGTCTTAGTCTGTGATTTTTTTAAACTGGCTACCTGTAACGGTTCCATAGCTACACTTCAGCTCTGTGAAATAAATAGGCGGCGTAGACTTAGAAGAACATTATACCCTTGATCCATTAGGTTAACCGTTTTTGACAGCTATCTTAGAACGTAATATTCCAGATTACGTAAAAGTTAACTTTAAAATGCGTAATAAAATAAATATATAAACTGCCTTATCTTATTGAATTATGTTATTTATGGCTTCTTACATACATTATAATACCGTACGTGTATCAATCATGTTTATTATTTTGCTGCAATAGCTAGTTCTATCTGTCAAAAAACGGTTTCGAACGTTCGTTTCGTTTGAACCTTTGGGTACGGAACTCAAAAAATATTTAATGAAAAAACTGCACTCACCGGCAAAAGTCGCAGCTCCTTGTTGAAGACTCTGCAGGAAGCCGCGCGCGCATTGGAACTTAATTGCTACCTCTGCTAAAGGAACCTCATTTACTAGGTCCTGTAACGCTAAGGCAGTATAAAACCTTAAATATAAAATAGTATGCATTAACATACAATATACTGCAGTCAATAACATATATAATTTTATGATTAAACTAGCTTCTGCCCGCGACTTCGTCCGCGTGAAATTTATTTTTGCCCCAACCCAAATGTACAAACAAACAAACTCTTCAGCTTTATTATTAGTATAGATTGAAGATTTACCTTTTGTGTATATTCACTTTATTTTGTATGTTGCTTGACTTGTTACCACCTCTCAGACATCTTATTATAAAGCTCTCTTGTACACCCACCAGCTCCCCCACCCTCTTCATGGCCTTTGTGAGTGACTCCCAGAGAGTCAGCATGTGTATCCAATCTATGTTGCCCCACTGACTACTCACACTGTAAGGTGTTACCAAATATATAAGATGCAAATCTGCCTCCAACACTAGACACTGGCGAGCCTTCTGCAGCTCACAAAATAAAGACAATCCATCATTTGGAGCCATTGATGCTGAGAGACAAGCTTTTCCTAAAGGAGTAGCTATGAAATGCTCTTCATCTCCTTCAGTTTGAATTCTTACTAGCTCAAAGTTTTTTAACTCCTCCAAAGTATTTTCTAGCAGGCAGTTTTGTGTTGCTGATTTGTCCTGTTGATTGTAAAGCAAAGTGCATTTAGAATACAAATCCAACTGTTCTCTTGTAGACAACACTTGGCTGGCTATCATTTCTAGCACTGCCCTCATATATTTATCTTCACTTTCAATGCAACTCTTGACTGGATCTAAAGTGCCCATCATTAAATGAAACCCAATTTTCTTCTCCGCCTCTGTGCATATCAAGACACTCTCACCCTTTGTGTCTCTGCCCATTCTTCCAGCCCTACCAATCATTTGTTTGTATGTCAAGATATTTATTGGTTGTTTTTGAAACACCGGTGACCGAATGATAACTTTCCTAGCAGGCAAGTTCACCCCAGAACTCAGTGTAGATGTGGCTACCAAGACTCTGATCGCCCCAGACTTAAATCCACCTTCAACAATGTCCCTTTCATCAAATGTCAGTCCAGCATGATGGTAAGCAACACCAAATGATATTGTTTTCTTTAAAACTTGGTCTAATCTAACTGGACAATTCTTCAATTGTTCAAGAACTTCTAGAATATTGTCAGTTTTGAGCTGACTTCTTAAAACAGAGCCAGCCTCACTGCCCTCACATCCGAGTTTATAAAATGATGATGATACAGACTGTGCTAAACTTTCACACCAATTCTTGGTCATACAAAATATGAGGATTGAGCATCCATCTTTGATAGTTTCCAAACATATCTTTAGAACATTATCTCCTTCAGCAGTTAAACTCATGTCTATAGTATTAACACAAGCTCCTAGTTTATCATAGTATTTATTCCCCACCAAACAGTACTCATCAAGAGGAATTGGTCTAAACTGTGTGATGAATAACTCCGCATCCAACCAGTTAGCCAGACTCTCTAAATTGGGTAATGTAGCTGACATACCCACTATTTGTATTTGTACATCATCTGAATTGGATGATACATACTTAATTTTGGTCAATAGCAATTCTAGAATATATCCCCGGTTGGGATCGCCCAGCAGATGTAATTCATCAACAATGATAGCTCCTAACTCTGTTATATTACCTTCATCTAACAGTTTATTTACTAGACTGTTAGCTTTTTCAATGGTACATATGGCAACATGGACAGCCTGTAAGCCTCCAGGAGGGGACTGAGACCCCATGAACCCTTCCACTCGAATCCCTGAGCTTGACAGTATGTCCTGAAGATAAAGCATTTTCTCTCTAACTATTGAAACAAATGGTAAAATTATAATCACCTTCTTTTGGCGTTCCAAAATAGTTTTTATTGTTAGTATTTCTGCAACTAGAGTTTTGCCAGCAGATGTGGGGGCTGAGTAGACTAAGTTACAGCAGTCAAAAAGTACCTTTGAGTTACCCAAACAAGTAACCTGCCACTCAAACATTTCTGTAATGCCTCGTTCTTCATACTTTTTTGCTATTTCTAAAGGTAACCCCCAGTCTCTTAACTTTTTATTATTACTCCTTTGTATTTGAGATATCACTGGATTGTTTTGGGTCGTGTCTTCTAATATAATTTTGGTACTTTGTGAATAACTGTTAAACTTCTTACATACTTTGCTACTTCTTTTTAACTCTGCATCATTTTGTTCTGAACGGTGTTCTTTTACAACTTGCAAAGAACTTTGTAATACGAATGAATTATCGAAGCAGTTATCTAAGAAGCCGATGTTTTCGGCTATAAATTGAGTGTCAATAACTTCTGTATCCACATTAGCCATTATAAATGCTAAATCATTGTTTTAAAATAAATACAGAATTCATTTTTACAAAAGTTCAAATCAAAAGCAACAGGCAAAATTTTCACCGTCAATTTTTGACAATGACATTTGGATGAAGTCTGAAAAATTTGTAAACAAAAACTGTAACAGCTGATAACAAACTGCCATTAAAATAAGATGGCTTTCGACTCGACTATCCTAAATGGACGGAATTGACTGCACGGTTGGCGCAGTGTTTAAGCGATTGATTGCTGCGCTGCGTGTCGCGGGTTCGATTCCCGCACGGAACAAATATTTGTATGACCTACAAGTTGTTGTTCCGAGTCTGGCTGTTTGTGTATGTGAGTTTAAATGTTTGTAAACGCACCCACGATACAGGAGAAATTCCTAGTCTGGGGCAATGTTTTTAAAAGAGAAAAAAAAAAAAAACTAATCATAGACGATTTTGGATAAATAACATAAATCACATTGTTCAAGGTTCTCAAAACAATCAAATCATTCGGCAACAGTTTCAGCAAGAGAAGCCACGTCCCCACTAGCCTCGTGAGTTCTTATAATGGGGACGCGTTGCAAACAATAGCAAAAGTCTCACGAGGCCAGGCCTCACGAGGCGTTGAAGCCACGCGGCCCATAGTGGGGACACGCCTTAAGAGTAGAATAATAAATTGATAAAATTGATAAACATTGGCACTCACACGTATGGAAAGTGCTGCCATCCTGAATTTACAATGCAATAAATTCTCGCCATAAGAAGCACACAAATTGGTAGACAGAAAAAGCCACGTTACGCAATCTTTCCGTAATGTCCTAAGTCCTAATTATACTTATTTTACCTCGTCCAACGTTGACAAGGTAAGCTTAATAAGCTCTAACTTAGAAGTAGCTCAAGAATATGTAAATTTATTTACTAATATACCATGTAAAACGACGGAAGTTTTAAATTCCTCACTCGTTGTCTCAATTGATCTATTAAGAGCTAACGTTCCAGGCTGCTCGGTTGAATTTCAATTTAAACATATAAACCCTATGATAGTTATAAAAGTTTTTCGGCAAATCAAAATCAAATTGACCGAAGATTTATGGGGAATGTCTATCAAAGTTTGTACATCCATAATCGAGACCTTAGCACCATACTTAGCTTTGATATTTAATTTGTGTATATCAAGGTGTCTTCCCGGATTTAATGAAATACAGTAAGGTCATACAGCTTTTTAAATCTGGGGACAGCAAAGACACCAACAATTATAGACCAGTATCCATATTGCCCGTATTCAGCAAGGTGTACAAAAAGCTCAATCAAATGCTTAATCATTTTAACACCAACAAAATCTTACATGATCAGCAATATGGTTTCACCAAAGTACGTTGTACGACTGACGCCGGTGGTACCTTATTAAAGCACACATATTTACAGCGTGGGAGGAGGCCCATGATGCCATAGGAATCTTTTGTGACCTCTCCAAGGCATTTGACTGCGTCAATCACGAAACCTTATTTTTAAACTTGAGCATTACGGACTAGGGTAACTTGCGCTCAGTTTAGTAAAATCTTATTTAAATGATAGACAACAAAAAGTTCAAATAAATGGTGTCAATTCTCTTGCTTTCAAAGTAAAAATGGGCGTTCCACAAGGCTCGATTTTAGGTCCTTTCCTCTTTTTAGTATATATTAATGATCTACCCCATTTATTAAAGAACCAACCACGAATTGTCTTATTTGCTGACGATACTTCCTTAATTTTTAAGATAAATAGACGTGCATCAAATCTTGACGACGCGACGTAAATAACGCCATACTGCAGGTACAAAATTGGTTCACTGCTAATAATTTTGTAAAAAAACAATCGCTCGCGAGCTCGAGCGGCTTGGGTACTGTGATATAGAGAACTTATTATTTAAATACGAACTCCAGACAATATTCGTGACTTCTAGTGGTACTTCCCGATCCCAAGATATTACATCGTAGGGCTAGAAGTCTCCTAATTAGGAGTCAAAATCACACAGCCTATATGAGAAATACACACATCAACACTGTCTAGGGATATTTTGGATTTACTCAATTTACTCAAAATTTATTATAAATAACATACAACATGCATATATTTTTATAAAGCCCATTTATTAGACTACACTCCAGAATAAAAGAAAACTATTTATTTTTGCGTAAACAAATTTTTATTCAAATAAAGAAAAAACGTGAAATAATAGTAAAACTAACAATGAATGTGTTTCTCAAGAAAAAGTGAAAAATAAGGAAAAATTAATCTGTTTTTAACAGTTATGTGTAAAATCAGTAGTCAGTAAAACACCCCATGACGTTAATAACGGTCCTGCAACGGTTTTTCATGCTTTGGATTAAGTTATCCAAGTCTTGCTGCGGTATATTGTCCCAAGTCCGGCTAAGATGCAAAAAAAGTTGCTCTTCTGTCGCAATGTTTGCAGGGAAATTCCTCAAAGCCCTTCTTTGGAGCATGTCCCACGCATGTTCTATCGGGTTTAGGTCAGGCGATTGAGCGGGCCAGCCTAAGACCGATACGTCGTGCTCCTGCAACCAGCTCGTCACCACTCTCGCTGTGTGCGGACGGGCGTTATCGTGCATGAGCGTGAATTCTTGGCCCATTTGTAGTCGATGGGGGTAGATTATTGGTACTAGCATCTCGTTACGGTAGTTTTCAGCCGTCATGGTGTTTCTGATCCAAACGAGGTCGGTTCTTCCACCAACACGAATTCCCGCCCAAACCATAATTGTCCCGCCGTGGTATGAATAGACTTCCTGAGGATGTTGCAGACGGCTCTCACGACCAGGAACTCGCCAAACACGTACTCTACGTGTATCGGGATGGAAACCGAACCGGGACTCATCGGTAAACAGCACTACACACCACTGGTTATGTTCCCAGAGCAAATTTTCACGAGCCCACTCTAGTCGTCGTCCACGATTTCCTCGGCGTAGTGCTGGAGTACGAAGCGGTCTGCGAGCATGAAGGTTAGCTTCATGCAGCCTTCTCCTCACTGTTTGGTCACTCACAAGCAACTGGTGCTCTGACTGGAGCCTCTGAACCAACTGCATGGCCGTAACATTTGGTTGTCTTCTCGCGGCAACTTGCAAAAATCGGTATTGTCGTTGAGTGGTAATGCGCTTCCCGCCTGGGTGTCTTTTAGCCACATCACCAGTAGCACGATAACGTGACCATAACCTTGATATCACGTTTTGTCTTGTTCCAATCTCCTCGGCAATACCCCATTGAGTAGCCCCAGTTTGGAGCATGCCTACTGCCCTTAACAATTCCTCTCTCGTTAAATGGCGCCGCTGCATGATGCACACAATAACATTAATTTGAAATTAACCGATAACTTGTTATAAAACTTAAATTTGACACAAAAAAACAGGCAAAAACTACTGTAGGTAAATGAAACCTTCGGACTTCGCTACCATTATGCCGCGTAAGTCTTTTGTTTTTAATTTATTTTTTCAAATTCAAATTTAGAATCGTTCAAAAAGGTTTACAAAATAAGCTTTCTTCAAATGAATTTAAAACTGGCCAGTATTTTTTGAGTTTTATAACTTTATACAAAATATCCCTAGACGGTGTTGATGTGTGTAGTATGTTCTAACTATCATAAAGGCACACACACACACACACACACCCTCTCACACACACTCACCACATACGCATGCACACACACACATAAGGAGAAGTCATACCAGTATCTCTAACTTTTCACTCATTGTGTACTTGTTTGTAATTACTTAAAATAGTGTTACGAGCTTCGGGTTCGTGACAATAAAAACTGCCGATAAAAATTACCAAAAGTTACAATTTATTTAAACAACACTAAGAACAACTCAAACACACTAATTATAAAACACAATCGCTCTTAAGTCGCACTCGAAGATCGCTTTCGATGTATTCGCTTCTATCGCAGAACCAAGTCTGATTGGTCGCGGCTAGTCCCGGCCTTATATAGTGCCGCAGATAATTCCAGAACCTTCTATTGTAGAAACATCTAGAATGTTCGAGTACATACCGGCCCTGACTGACCAGATGTCGATAGTTCTAGTAAGTTCAGCCAATCGATAATAGATGGAGCTAGTGACTCTATTAGTTCTGCTACTAAAAACTAGATGGCGCTAGTGGTAACTAATGTCACCACGCATCAGGCATTAATTGTGGCGCGCAACACTGCCCCCTCCTAAGACATGCTCGTCCCGAGCATTATCGGCTCCATAATAACGCACCAATCGATCCACATGGACGATCTTAGGAGTACCTCTTGCACCTTTCTGTATCCGGTAGGTTATGTCATTGATCTTAGTCACAATCCGGTACGGTCCATCCCATTTAGCTTGAAGCTTAGGAGATTTCCCCTTGCTGCGGACTGGATTGTGCAACCACACTAGTGAACCTTCGTCGAACCCTTTACTGTTCATTTTGCGGTCATAACGAACGGGTTTTCATCTTTTCAGACATTTGCTGGCCCGATTGTCTAACGTGCTCATAAATGTCATTCATTTTGTTCCGCAAATTATTCGCATAATCGGTTATACTGCGTGGGGCATCAGGTGGTATTCCGGTGATCAGGTCTGCAGGCAGCCGTAATTCTCTTCCAAAGTTTGCGAAAGCTGGTGTCACCGATGTACTTTCGTGAACAGCGCTTCGATATGACAACAAAAACGGTTGTATGTGCTTGTCCCAATCTCGTTGCCGATTTTCCACAACTTTTGCTAGGTACCGTTCCAGTGTCTGATTAAATCGTTCCACCATTCCATCCGATTGTGGGTGGTAAGAAGTCGTTCTTGTTTTATGAGTACCCATAACTCGACAAGTTTCCTGGAATATTTGGGACTCAAAATTCCTTCCTTGATCACTGTGAATCTCTAAAGGTACTCCGAACCGACAGAAAACTTCATAAACTAATTTATCTGCAACTGTCGAAGCTTCTTGATTTGGAATGGCGAATACTTCCGGCCACTTAGTGAAGTAATCCATCACAACCATGAAATACTTGTTACCACTTTCACTTTCCGGAAACGGCCCCGCAACGTCAAGGGCTATCCTCTCCCATGGTGCGCCAACATTGTACAATTTTAATGCACCTCTACTACGAGTCTGAGGTCCCTTTACAGCTGCACAACTTGTACATTTGCGACACCAGTCCTCGACATCGTCCCGACGGTGGACCCAGTAAAACCGTTCTCGTATCTTCAGTAGAGTCCGTTTTACTCCCAGATGACCTCCTGAACAACCATTATGGTACAGCTGTAGAACATCCGGTACTTGAGCTTTAGGGACAACCATTTGCAAATGAGAGCTGTCTCCCCGAGCATTTTCCCATTTACGGCACAGGACTCCATCCTGAATCACCAAGCTGTCCCATTGGGCCCAATAGCTTTTTGTGATCGAACTCATTGCTGAGACGTCGCTCCACCTGGGCTTAGAAGCTCTGGCCTTCATCCACTCGAGAATCGGCTTGATGTCCGAATCTTCCTGCTGTGCACGTTGTAGGCTTTCCTTCCACTCGTTGCTGAGGTCTGTCTTGAGCATCCTCACAGGTACGACTTCTTTACTTTCTTGCCTAGTACAATGCTTGCAGTCTTCAGGACAAGGTCTTCTTGACAATGCATCTGCGTTGCCATGAGATTTTCCGCTGCGATGTTCGACCACGAAGTCGTATTCCTGCAATAGTTCAATCCATCTCGCAACTTGACCTTCTGGATTTTTGAACAGCAATAGCCATTTCAGTGCAGCATGGTCAGTTCGTATGTGGAATTTCCGCCCCAGAAGATATTTGCTAAAGTGCTGCAATGACTTTACCACAGCAAGCAGTTCCCGTCTCGTAACACAATAGTTCCTTTCAGGTTTCGACAATGACTTGCTGAAGTACGCTATCACAAATTCTTGATCGCCATTCCGCTGGGACAACACACCGCCAAGTCCTATGTCGCTTGCGTCTGTATCAACTATAAATTCCTTGCCCGCATCAGGGTACCCCAAAATAGGTGTTTTGCACAGACGGTCCTTTAGCTCCTGGAATGCGATGTCACAACTTCCATCCCAGCAGAAATGTCGCTTCTCCTCGGTTAGCCTATGCAGGGGTTTGGCTATATCTGCAAAGTTCTTGACAAATCGCCGATAATAGGAGCACAAACCCAGAAATGCTCTGACCTGCGTCTTGTCTTTTGGAATTGGCCAATCCTTGACAGCGGCGATTTTCTCTGGATCCGTACGGATACCTTCTTCAGACACTACATATCCCAAAAAGCTAACTTGTCGTTTGAATAGTGAACACTTCTTCGGACTTAACTTGAGGTTGGCACTCTGGATCTTCATGAGCACGCGTTCCAGGTTTTGAAGATGTTCTTCAAACGTACGGCCTACGATGATGATGTCATCCAAGTAGACCAGGCAAGCATCGCCAATAAGCCCGGTAAGTACAAGTTCCATCAACCTTTCAAACGTTGCCGGAGCATTGCATAATCCAAACGGCATAACTTTAAATTGCCACAGACCCTTTCCTGTCGAGAATGCAGTTTTCTCCTTGTCCTTAGGATCAATTTCAACTTGCCAGTAGCCACTTTTCAGGTCCAGCGTGCTAAACCACTTTACTCCAGTAAGCATGTCCAGCGTGTCATCAATTCTTGGCAAAGGATAGCTGTCCTTCTTCGTGACGTCGTTCAGACGACGATAGTCAACACAAAACCTCATGCTGCCGTCCTTCTTTTGTTACCAGCACTACAGGTGAACACCATGGACTAGATGAAGGTTCAATAACACCATCCTTCACCATTCCCTCAATCATGGTGTCCACTTCCTTTTCGCGTGCTACCGGCAATCTCCTTGGCCGCTGACGGATAGGCAATTCTTCTCCTGTGTTTATTTTGTGTTGAACTAAGCCAGTCCTCCCGATGTCAGCATCGTTTGACGAGAAAACATCGGCATACTTAAGTAACATTTTCTTCGCCTTGACCATTTCATTTTGGGACAGAGCGCTGCGGCAGTCTTCTAAAAGTGTGGTCACTCTCGTTTGTGCATCCTTGCTGAGGGTCCCAGTCGATAGATATTGGCATCGACGCAACCAATCCACTTCCTCGCAAGTACCAACTAGTGTGCCTTTTTCTATAACCTGTTCCTGATCACAAAGGTTCAGCACACGTACCCCTGAGATGTCGGTGGTTCTGACCAAAGTTCGTGCCACTTTCCATGGAAGGTCATTGTCTACCCTTTCCACGAGTACACAACGATGAATTTGCCCAAGATTCCGAGGAAGGCTAACCGGCACAAACGTTTCCGATCTCGGCGGAAGAACAATCTTCTTAAGGCTGTACACGTTCCCTGGTAACGCTCCTTCCACGAAAAGTTCCTCTTGTCCACATTTCAAAACACCTTGCTTGACGTCAATTTCGCAACAGTTCTTCCTCATAAAGTCAAGGCCCAGGATGCAATCGTCCATTATATCAGCCACGATGACATTATGCAGGTAGATTCTGTTGCCTAGCTTCAACCCCATCTTCTTCTCTCCATGGACGGGTATGCGCTGACCGGTGGCTGTTACCAAATTAATGTGTTCCCGGTTGTATGCGGAGTCCCCAAGGGACCGTCTTATGAGTTGGGAACTGACAACCGTGCGAGAGGCTCCAGTGTCTATGGTCAGCTTACACGGCGTTCCGTTGACCTCGCCCTTGATGATTAGGCTGTTCCCGTCTTGGGTTTGTGTGATCGAAACCCTTGGGGCTCTTTGAACATCAGCCAGCACCCGCCCCGCAGTCCTGGCTATTACTCGTTTCCCTGCTGCTGGTGCTGGGCGGTGCTGTTAGCTGCACTGCCCTCTGAAGATCGGCCGTCTTCACTTTCTGCAGTTCGCTTGGGGCAACTGGATCGAAGGTGGCCCCTTTCCCCACAGCCGTAGCACCTAGGGCTGTATCCTTTATTGCGGTCGCGAACTGTAGCCGCTGCAACCTCCCTGACGCGATGGGAACGATGATCCTGCCGCACAGCTTCCACCTCCAGTGCATGGGCCAAGGCGTCTTTAAGCGTCCCGTGGTGCCCGAGCCTCACAGCAGCTCTAACTTCAAGGTCGCGGATGCCGTCGATGAATGCCTGCACCAGGTTCCCATCAATGAGCGCAGGTACGGACTGGTAAGCTTTACGCACCAGCTTCTCCACTTCAAGGGCCCACTGCTGCAGGTTTTCATTACTGCGTTGCACGCGATCCTTGAGCTGCGCACGAAACACGTGTTCCAGGTGAGCGTCGCCATACCGAGCCTCCAATGCCTCAAGGAGCTGCTCGTAAGTCACTTCCTTACCGAGAGCTTCCAGAACAGTTAAGGCCTGGTCGCGCAGGCCTAGGGTGAGGGCAGTCATGGCCTGACTTTTATTCCAACCGTTCGCCTTCATGACAGCCTCAAACTGGATTTTGTAGGCCGACCAGGAAGAAGTTCCGTCGAACGGTGGCACTTTGAATCCACGTAGCGAAGGTGTTGTAGCTACGGGTGCTGCGATTCCATCCCCAAGTTTAAGGTAATCCAGCGATTTCTTTACATCAGCCATCACGGTTTTCTTCACGTCAGCCACCGCGTTGTCAACCCGATTATACACTTGGTCGATCCGGATTTCAGCTTCCGCAAGGCGGTTGTCATGTTGAGCAACCTTATCCTTCACCTCTTTCATGTCTTTCCCGAAGGTAGCGTGAAGGTCCTTCATAAGGAGCATCTGCTCTTCCTGGCGGCGCGTTTGCTCCTCCTTATCACGTTGAAGCTGTTCTTCCAACCGACGAGCCTGTTCCTCCTGTCGGCGAGCCTGTTCCTCCTGTCGGCGGGCCTGTTCCTCTCTGTCGCGCAGCAGCTGTTCTTCCAACCGACGGACCTGTTCCTCCTTGTCCCGCTGGAGCTGTTCTTCCAACCGACGAGCCTGTTCCTCCTGTCGGCGGGCCTGTTCCTCCTGTCGGCGGGCCTGTTCCTCCTGTCGGCGGGACTGCTCCTGCAGCATCATCATCAGGGCAGCAAAGTCTGGTGCTGCTGATGCTGGAGCTGCTGCGGACGGTTCGGCCTCCGAGGTTGGTAGCTGGCCCTCCGACCTCTGCGGCATAGTTCCACCAAGACGTCTCTGGTCCGTCTCCTGTTGGCGTTGACTCCGGGTACGGATACCCTCCGTGTCGTCTTTAGGTAAAATCGGCATGATTTTAATCCTTGCTTCTGACACCAATTGTTACGAGCTTCGGGTTCGTGACAATAAAAACTGCCGATAAAAATTACCAAAAGTTACAATTTATTTAAACAACACTAAGAACAACTCAAACACACTAATTATAAAACACAATCGCTCTTAAGTCGCACTCGAAGATCGCTTTCGATGTATTCGCTTCTATCGCAGAACCAAGTCTGATTGGTCGCGGCTAGTCCCGGCCTTATATAGTGCCGCAGATAATTCCAGAACCTTCTATTGTAGAAACATCTAGAATGTTCGAGTACATACCGGCCCTGACTGACCAGATGTCGATAGTTCTAGTAAGTTCAGCCAATCGATAATAGATGGAGCTAGTGACTCTATTAGTTCTGCTACTAAAAACTAGATGGCGCTAGTGGTAACTAATGTCACCATGCATCAGGCATTAATTGTGGCGCGCAACAATAGTTTGTCATCTAGTTACCTAAAAATATGTTGATCCGAGGGAGGAGCAGAACCACCCAATACAAGCATTACTACATGCTTCCTGGGAGGTTCTAGCCACAGAATAATATTATACAAGAAAGTTACAGAAATAAACTGTTTTAATTTAATTTTATTTTTTTATTTGGTATTAAATGGGAAAAAAACTAAATGCATAAGATTTGCTTTACCAAATGTTAAAAGTAGTGATTGTGACATAGTATTGAACAAAGAGAAACTAGAATTCGTCGATTAAACTGTTTTCCTGGGGATCACGCTCGACTCAAGGCTGCAATTCATTTAACATCTCTTGCAGGACGGCTAAGTTCAGCAGCTTATGCTGTAAGAAAAATCCGTCAATTTACTAATGTAGATACCGCGAGGCTAGTCTATTTCAGTTACTTTCATAGTATCATGTCTTACGGTATTTTACTATGGGGACGGGCTGCAGATATCGAGTCCATTTTTATTCTGCAGAAAAGAGGCCTCCGCAGCCGCGATTCTTTAAGGGAACTTTTTAAAGATATTAACATCATGACGGTACCTTGTCAATACATCTATGAAAACATCATTTACGTAAGAAAAAAAATTAAATGTTTTCAATAAAAGAGGTGAAAGACACAACTATAGGACTAGAAATAGGGACCAATTAGTTCAAACAGGTTTCAGACTGGCGAAAGTAGACTCATCCTTCATGGGGTACTGTTTAAAATGTTACAATAAAATTCCTCCCCACATACTCCAACTGAATGAAACGAAATTGAAATCTTGTATTAAACGCACACTATGTAGCCAAGCATATAATAAGTTAGGGGATTACATGGCTGACAAAAATGCTTGGCTCAATGCTGATCCTGCTCCACAGAGGCGCATAAACTAATTAGCATTCGGAAACATTGTTGGAGCTGCTGAACATTGGAAAAAAACTATCTTTGCATTGTATAGATTCAATTGCTTAGTACCTATTGTATAATTGCATAGCACACGTGTGAGCACTATGTACTTTCTATAAAGCAACCATTTACTGGGTACGTCTTTCATTGACTTGAATGTGCCCTGGCGGCTGTGAGCATGCTCACTCTAATGTCTCGCTGATGGTGGCGTGTGTGTTGGATCATTATGTTCCCTCCAAAATGGTTGAGCTGAATGGTGTCGATCCATTCGTCATGTTCGTGAACGGGCGCCGTCAGTAGGGACTGGTCATCTCTTAGCTGCCACGGCTTATTTTAATTTTTAATTTTTAATTTGTTTGTTGTTTTCCATAACGGACGCTTTTAACGTGCACGTCTTTCTACATTGTTCTCACATGGTTAATTTCAACACGAATGATGTAATCAAAATTTTTTAACAATTTTATGATTTAAAAGAGTGTCCATGGAGTTTCTTGCCCGTTCTTCTCCATAGGTACCTACGCTTTGGAAGGGGCAACTAGCTTCATATTTCTGACTGACCGACCCTTTGACAATTCAAAAGTGCATGTACTTAATTGGTTTAGTTGAATTAAATGACTTGAGTTTGAGTTTGATACACGTGGTTGTTTGTACAAACTTACGAACAGCATAGAATGATGCACTATTGTAACATGTAAAATGGTTATTTTCGCGTCTTTTGGGATTAATAATTATTGATAAGAGATCCGGTCGCTATATTTGGTTCCGAAACAAAGGAGGTAAAATAATACTTCCGCTCCGTACGCAAAATACGCGCATTGACGTGGAGTTGCGGACACCAGCTCGTATTACCTACCTACAACCCGCAAGCAAGAGTTGAGACTTCGCTCGGATGCTGTAAGCGCGCGGTACTAAGCCGTTGATGGCGAGAGCGGTAGCAGCGCGGGCGTCGGGATGAGTCGCGCGGGTCTCAAGTTACGTCTTGCGGGTTTTGTACTGCCGGTCCGGGTTTCATGCAATGTCCTTGCAAGTCGTCGCTTTTATACTCAGACTGGCCAAATGAGTTCTATTAGATTGCTAATTGTATGATACGTGAGCAAGGGAGACGGGACAAGACGTAGATTGAAGGCACATGGCCTTCGCATGACAAGACCTTCTGGAACCCAGGACATAAAAACGGAAAATGCCAAAATAACATAATTAATCTTCGTCTTACGTACCAACACCTCATAGAAAAACTCCCAAACGCATTATTCAATATTTATTTGTGATCACAGAATAGGCCACAGGGCATCTTATGTAGGTATAATATTACAAGGCTCTATTAAAATAAATCTAAAAATTATACTCTAGCGATTAAAATATAGTTCGTTTTTTAATCCCAGACTAATCTGACAGGTGTAAAGTCAACCTTCTATACTAAAAACACAAACACAAAAGACTTAAATGTCAGATTAGTCTCTGGGATTAAAAAACGAACCATAGAAAATAACATTAATAAGTAATAACACCACCATTAGAACTAAAATGATATATCCAAAGATGTTTAGTAGCGAATTGAATATAATGTAACTATTTGCCTATGGGTGCTTGTAATACACTAACAGAATATGGATGTATACATTTATTTAAATAAATGAATTATAATTTAATTATAATATAGGACACTTAATTGGAGGCAGTTGTATTAGAACTTAATTTAATTGCATAAAATGAGATCAAGGTAAATTTAAATTGCTTTAAATGTATTTTGTCCCAGCCTTAATTACAAAAAAAAAAAAACTTTTAATATTGTGCTAATTCTTTAAAACATAATGTACAATGGCCAAAGTAATGCTGAAAAAATATTATGTTAAACTAGAGTAAAAATAACATATTATTCATAAAGTTGTTCACTCTTGATTGAAAATTGGAATAGTTAAACTAAAAATTAAGATGTATCATAATGAAATTTTTGTAGCTGTTGGCTCTTTACCTTCTGTCAAAGCTCTTGATTCATGAACAAATGACGCATACGTTATGCCCTGAAATTGAAATGATAATATTTATAAATGTTAAGAAACCATACTAACTGCGCTACAAAATTTATTGGAATGAAATTCCTTATCGCACTCTGCACACTTGGCGAATAAGAACTAGACCGAATTAAGCGTAATATTTTGACGCTTATGACACTTTTACTATACTATAGGCCAACCATTTAACTGAGACGTTGCCTGAGGTAGGAGCGCGGTGCGGGAGGGGTGTGGTGACGTGATGCGAGAGCTCAGTGATTCGTCAACTTGTGACAACTATGACCCCTGCCGCACCGCGCTGCTACCTCAGGCAATGTCTCAGTTAAGGGGTCGGCCTAAAGCAGTATTTTCATTTAGTTACTCTCAAACATTAATTTATTTCATTGTGCCTGTTTTTTAATACATAAAATACAGCGAAAGGAACTTTGTTCCAACCGGATGTCCCACAACACCTCTTATTACCTGTTGCATGGCAGCCCTGACAAACCCTTCATTGGCTGAAACAGTGAGAGCCTTGATCCTGTGTCCAAAATTAAATATAATTTTGGATCTTAATCTAACGTGTCCTCTAACTTTTAAATTCTTTCTTGGATAATCATCTTCGCCTGGAAACAATTTAAAGCACAGCTTTAATTTGATAAAACAAATAAGATCGCTCTACATAAACAACCACGACCAGCACGACACTGGGGCCGTATTACGAAGTATTAATGCCATCATGATTCCAGTCCGAAAAAGGGACGGTGCTATTGGTTATGTGTCGTCTCTCTTTTACACTGGAATCATGATGGTATTAAAACGTCTTAATACGGCACAGACCTACATAGCTATTCACAACTCCATATTATTCTTCGGTGCCGTATCAAACATCTATCAATGTTATCGTCGGTTTTTTTTTTGTTTGGTTTTTTGGGGAAATTTTTGGGTTTTAAAACTTGAGAACAACGTTTAGAGGACTAAACACTGTTCTCAAGTCCAAAACCCAAAAATGTTGTCAGTTTAAATCAAATAGACGACCGCTATTCTTCCGACAGCTGTTTGCTGTCGGGGGCAAGGCAAATCAGGTTATCGAAATATGTCATTTTCGATACGATAGCCTGTCGGATGGTTGTGAATAGCTAAGCTGGTCTGGTTCCTGACTCGCCTAAGAGCACACTACATCGAATACAAACCAGAGAAAATACCCCGCCGACGATGACGTCTCCCATCAGTATTTTCCCGTATTTTCTGATCTGGCATAGTGTGTAAGTACTCTACAGCTGAGCAGAACAAGAACCGTGTTTTTTTGTTGGCATAAGCCTTATTTGGATCGTAAACATGGTACTTTAATAGTTTACTTACCACCATAATCATCAGGATACACTCTGACCATGTTCTTCAGTTCCTCTGTTCTTTTGATCTCCATTGCCCCACCTAGGTTATTTACAATTTTCTCAAAGTCATCCCAAGCTGTTTTGCAGCATACTAATGTCTTATCTGAAAAAAAGGCAATTAATGAGTATTATTTAAAATTCAGACAATAGCAGCTTAGCAGCACTGCAGCGTAAAAATTACAAGTCCAGGGGACTACACTGGTTGTTTTATCAAAATTTCCTTTAAATCCTACTAATATTATAAACGTGAAAATTTGTATGGATGGATGGATGGATTTTTGTTACTCTTTCACGCAAAAACTACTGAACGGATTTGGCACATAGATGGTTTATAACCAGGAGTTGCGCTAGTACATACATAAACTCACGCCTTCTTCCCATGGGGGTAGGCAGAATCTACAGAATGCCAGCTGCTACGATCCTTAGATAATTCTTTTGCTTCGTTTTCACATTTATACATGCACACTGTCATTACCTTTAAATAATCTTTCTAAAACTGGTTTGACAGGTCTCTCTGCTTCCCATGCAGATTGTTGAGTGAGTACTTCTTGTTTAAACACAAAATTACAGTGTCCATTTGTCATGTTGCTCACATATGCCATCATTGCTGTCACATCCAGGTTTAGTGTTTTAATTTCCGGATGCTTTTCCATGCATTCTGACATTTCTTTTAATGATGATTCTTGCCTGAAAGTAAGACAACTAATGAATTAACAAACAATTCTCTTGAAAGTATTCTATAGATTTTGAAAAAAAGAACACTGTTTTTGATTGAGTTTTCACATCATAAGTCCAAGCAGAGTAATTAAATTACCAGACTGAGTAATGGATACATAAACACTCAATTCATTTTTATTATAATATTATAATGATTGAAATAAAAGTTTATTTATCAAAATGTATAGTATACAACATGTAACCTAATTAACGCACACGCTCAAACACCTCAATTAGCATATTATGTTATAATCATAATACATACACTGAATTTTTTGTTAAACATGTAGGTACAAGCATTGATTATTCATTCAATTACTTATACTAATTCCGGAAGAATGTTGTGGTCATAGTACAAAACCACGAACGCACACAGTTGCACACGTAGATAAGTCTTGCTAGCCTAGTAGGCATTCGCTCGCGTTCGAGACGAGTTAACACAGTTAGTTAGACACAACTGTAGGTATTAGTGCCGAAAAAAGCCGACAACACACGATTCTTTACGTTTTTTTTGTGAGCAGCCCCAGCAGTCTCGACATTCCATACGATCGCTTTACGACCGGATTCGGTCGCAAATTCCTGTCACTCCATACATTTCACCTGTCAATCTGGGACTTTGCGACCGATTTCGGTCGTAAAGCGATCGCTATGAATGTCGAGACTGCAGCCCCAGGGTCAACAACACACACGGACCGGTGACAGATGTTGCGTCATAAGTGACTGGGGGTTTAGTAGTTAAAGAAATATGAACACTAACCGATGTCCGAACTCTGAGCATCAAGTTGTTTATTTATGTCTAGTAAACATTTGATTGCATCTTTCCATCACACTTTTCAGGCTTTGGACTGTCGATTCTGAATAATTTTATTTATTGATTATGAATTATGATACAATGCCATTTTTAATACACTTTCAAAATGTCCACCACCTTGTTCATGCATTTTAATGCCCGTTTTCTTAATTGATATTTTAATTTAGAAAGCACTTCAGTGTCATTTTTCACTAATTCAAAAGCGTTCACTATCCTATTTTTTAGGTCCTCGGCACTTGTTGGCTTCCTAAAATAAACTAACGATTTAATACGTCCCCACAAAAAAAAGTCAAGAGGCGTCAAATCAGCTGATCTGGGAGGCCACTGGTCAGGGCCGCGCGCTACCGCTCCAGCGCTCTCCAAACTCATCATCAAGGTGCTGTCGAACACTCCTAGTGAAATGAGCAGGAGCACCATCGTGTTGGTAGAATACCTCTTGTAAATTATGAAGCGGTATGTCTTCTAGCAGCGTAGGTAGAGTTTCTCGTAAAAACAGTAAATATGAGTCTCCTGTTAACCTTTGTAAGAACACAGGCCCCAGTATGTATGTACCAATGACACCGGCCCAGACGTTAACTGAGAAACGGTGTTGGAAGGAATCCATTCTGCATGCGTGAGGATTTTCGTGCATCCATAAATGTGTGTTGTGTTGATTGTACATCCCCACACGTGTGAATGTACTTTCATTTGTCCAAATTATGTTCCGCTGCCAATTTTCTAATAACCAGCGGCTGAACTGCAAGCGTGGTGCGTAATCGTTTGGAGTCTCCTGGCATCTTCTGAGGTGGAATGGATGTTCTTTATCACTAAGAAGTGTTCTCCACACATGCTTAAGACTACATTCATGGCATGGGGATTCTCATCGAAATATTCCAGTATTTGGTTTTGAAGACGAGTACGCACATTTAATCCCTGTCGATATATGCTCTATGGCCGTGTTCGGACGGAACGTTCCGTTGTCGCGAAGCCGCTGAGTAGCAGCTAACATAGTTCTGCGGTCTACTCTTGTACGAAACCTTAGGTTGAATGTTCTGCAAGCTAGAGCCACATTATCACTACATCGTGCTAAAGTCCACCATTCCGGTGTACTGAACATTTGTGTATTGGAAAGACATCGCGCGCGAAAAATTATTTACAAACACTACGAAAACACTTTCCACTAATAATGTCCACGCGTGACTAATATTGCTTACATTCGCTGACTGATAGTTTCGTACCATGCTCTAACTAAAAGCCAAACATGACTACCTACCTAATTTTACCTCCTAATCCTCACCTGATCCGACAATTTACACTGAAAGTTTTAATTTTTTTTTTGAGATTTGGATAAGACTTGTCATAGCTGGTGTAGCAAGTGTTTTTTTTTTTATAAAACTTATTTAGGAATTAAACAATAGCGCGATACAACTGACGCTTAGCGCCATCTATCGACATTTCTATGGAGTTGTTCGAAATTTTCGAGTCTAATACAATTGGTCGACTATTACTCGTAAACTTGTAATGCCTACTTGAGTGTGATAGTTTTCCTTTAAACTTCGTTATATATAGGTACTACTGCAGTGACATTTGAATTTCTAACTACAACCGTTTAGTTGGTAGAGGGGGGACACTCGACTCTAACGAAAATTGGTACTTTAAAGCTTGGTAAGTCACGAACGGTTTACTTAATCAAAAAACTTAACCAAACCCCTAATATTTTTGAAAGGTCTATCCAACGATATCCCACACTATGGGAAGGACGAAAAAAAAAATTATCGTCCCCACTTTAGATGTAGGGGAGGTACCCTAAATAATTGTTTTTTTTTCAACATTTTATTTTACCACTTTTTTGGCGTCATTAACGTGTATACTCATGCCAAATAACAACTTTCTAGTACCAATAGTTTTTTAGCTAAACCGCAGACAGACAGACGACATGGCGAAACTATAAGGGTTCCTTGTTGACTACGGAACCCTAAAAAAATGATGAAGATATCGCCCGTTAAAGTTCCGCGTGACATCACTTGCTTGCGACACTTTTGCAAGCAAGTGACGTCACGACCCCCGCTCCCAAATTTTGACGCGCTTTATCTTTGTCATTTTTTGTTTGATTGACAAAAGAAAAAATACGTGTCCATTATTTTTCGATAATCTAACTAACTGACGGACTAAATATAATAATTATTTTTTTACCCAGGTAAATACCCTATTGCCAGTCAGCATCTTAAAATAAAGAAGAATTCAATTAGATGTAGCGCGCATGCCGGAATTATTTTCACGTGCTCCATGTTCGTGTGCGAATGTCAAAATAATACACTCTTGGAATGTGTGAACAGTAGTTCGCGACGAATGTTTCGTCGAATGTTCCGTCGAATGACGAGGCGAATGGCGAACACGAATGTGTAAATGCGGTATTAGCCCCGCTAGCGCCCGCGCCGGTGGCTATCTCGCTCTATCCCAGGTTTTTAGTTTGCAGGAAAAAGCTGCACTTTTAAAAGTCTTATTGCCTTGAGTAACGGTTCAATTCAGTTTGTTTTGACTGTACAAGGGTAGTGTGACTGTAATATAGGTAGTTTTAAATATTTTTGGGATAAAAAATTACCTATATTAAAAATGATAGATATCAATTCAGTAAACGATTCCGAACAAACTACTTTCAGGATGTGCGTTAATTATGTTACATGTTGTATATTATACATGTATAGGTAAAAATTTTAACCAGAGCGCAAACTGTGACCATGAATTTAGCCCATGATTCTAGGACCCTTTATCGAATATAAAAAAAGGGTGTTTTATAGAAAACTGCAATACCTATGCGGTCAAAATGTATGGCAGTCCATTTTTTTTATTTAAAGAGTAAATTTTCAGAATCCTGTACTGAATTCATTGTTACAGTTTGCGCACTGGCACTAAAAACTTATCCTGTAATGTTCCATATTCGGTGAGTCACAAACTAAGTGTTGCTTGTATCTTGTGCCTCTAAACTCCTTGTGGTATTTTAAAGACATGCATAATAAAACACATCAAAATCAAATTGATAAAATAATTACCTGTCTTGAAGGCACTCCTCATCGCTAGACTCTTCATCCCAAGAGTCATTACTACCCTCACACTGTTTTGAATTTGGCAATATTTCACCTTTCACTATCACACCAACAGCTTTTAATTTATTAGCCAAACTCTCCTCTATGCCACTCATAAATTCAAAAACAATCTGAAATCCAGAATATAAACTGCACTAGCATTTTTTATCTAAGTGATAATCTAACAATATTAGTTCTAGGTAACCAATTCACTATAGTCACCAAAACCCATAACCCAATATGTTTTGTTACCATGTTCTGCAATAGTCCTGCACCAACCGGGGGTTATCCTTGGGTGCATTTGCATAGTGCATACAGGGATAATCGTTGGTTGGTGCCTCAACCCTCAACACTTAAAATTGTCTAAGGGGCTCTTGTCTAAGAGTTGGCTTTGGCCCCTCGTACCATTTCCAAAAGTCTGGAATCCCAGGGTGTTGAGATATGTATGTCAAAAACATGATATAACATTTACACAAAATTGCGCAATAAAATAAAATCATTGCAAATATAGGTGAAAAAACAGATAGATGATGAAATAAGATTCATATGAAAGAAAACATACTTTGGGAGGTTGATACATGCATGGGTATAGCTTGGCACACTCCAGATAATCCTCTGCTTGGTCCAGTATTGAGCGAGCTCCATACGAAGCTTTGCCTGCACTTAGTGCTGATAACGACTTAGGATTTCTAGCAATTACTGGAACATAAATATTTTTTAAATAATTATAATCAACAACATCTAAAATAACATCACACTTGTTTCTCCGCAGAATTAGGCAGAGGTAATTTATTATCATAAATATTGTTTTTATATTGTAAAATACTATAATATACCTACTGGAACTTGGTTTCTTTTCTCACCTTTAGTCCACACCCTGCCTTCCTCGCTAATTATATCAATAACTAATTTAGAGGTGTCGTTAATGTGAAAGATTTTACACACAGCAATAACGCCAGGCCGCAAAGCGGAGTCCACCATCGCGCCAAGGTGCCGCAGATTTGAACATGATAGCTGTTCGATTTTTACTTTCTTAGATTTTTGTAGCTAGAACAAACAAGATTTTTATGCTTTAATGTCAAATAAAATGTAGGGTATCGTTTCTCGTAGTTTCATTACCTTCCTCAAGAATTCAATTTCTTGCCTTATTTTCCTTTGTAATTTCATAACTCCGTCTATTTCATTTAATACCTCCAATTGGATAATGAGATTTTCTCCAAACGAAACTTTTTCATTTAGCAAGGTCAATAGTTCTTCAGAAGTTTCCATTTTAATTATATTATAAAATAAAATTTCATTTATTTACAAAATTTTGACCCAATACTTTCATGTCATGCCAACGTCTCTAATGTCAACTTCAAAATGTCAAATGTCACGCGTGACGTTGATAGTGCTGCACTCCAAACTCAGACTAACTAACTATTTTCCTTAGTCTGAGACTCCAAATCATAGAATCGCTGCGTTTTGATGCTAAAAATACCTAACATTCAGGCCCTGGAAAAGTTAAACGTAAACGGATGTCGGATACTTCGGATAGTTTCAAAAAGTATCAAAATCAAAACATTCAATCATTCTAAAAATAGTTATATATGCTAATCATTTGTAAAATTCATGTTGGCATTGAAATGAGATAAACATAAATAGAAATTCATCTTTTTTGAAGTTTGATGAAATTCTGTTTTACCCGCCATCTTTGCGTTTCGTTACTGCTATCACGTGACCATAACCAAAACTGGCCAATCAAAATTCAATGCTACTAGCCAACAACCACAATTTTAAGAAATGGCTGACGATAAAGAAGTAGAGAAAACTATTGCGGAAGACTTGGTTGTAACCAAGTATAAACTAGCTGGACAAATTGTTAATCGTAAGTTCTTGTGAAACTGTATAAGATTCTTATAATTTTATACGCCAGTGTTAAAATTTGATAACGAACCTACGCTTCGTAGGTTGGACCGATGGACGCGTGTCATCGCCATGCGGACAATGTGGTGCCGCCGCTATCCGTGCCAAGTTATTCTTCTAAACGGATGCATTTTTAACCCAGTCCAAATACCATTTTGCAGGTGTCCTGGAACAGTTAATCGCTAAATGTGTGCCTAACGCATCCGCCAGAGAGCTTTGCGAGTTCGGCGACAAGCAAGTTCTAGACGAGACTTCAAAGGTGTTCAAAAAAGAGAAAGATTCCAAGAAGGGTATTGCATTCTCAACATGCGTTTCAGTGAACAATTGTATATGTCACTTTTCGCCGATTCCTAGCGAAAACGACTATATCCTCAAGGAGGGTGACCTGGCCAAGATGTAAGTAATTCAAATAGGCTAACTACCTAATGAACTTTGTTCGAAACTCGTTCATTGCCCTCTTTTTCTTTGTCTTATTATCAGTGAATCATCTAGGGACTCTGCTTTTATGTCGGCAATATAAATGTATATTATGAGGCAGGCTGGTGAATAATTTAGCATTTGTTAGCACTCTGCTTTCACCCTTGCTTTTATAACCTCAATAGCTCAATAGTAGGTAGGTCACATACAAATGCTACTTATCTGTTTTTGAACAGTTTGTTTTTATTATTTAGGACATTGACTGAATAATTTTGTGTTTGTAATTTCCATAAATAGATTTAGAGGTTAGTTTGAGTATCTATTATAATTTGCTGTCTTTTTTCAGAGATCTAGGTGCACACATAGATGGATTTATTGCAGTTGTTGCCCACACCGTTGTGGTTGGTGGTGTGGAGGTGACAGGAAAGGCTGCTGATGTCGTCCTTGCTGCCCATTATGCTAGTGAAGCCGCCTTGAGGTTGTTGCGGCCCGGTAATGAGGTATACTTTAACATTTAGATGTTTTCTCTTTGCCTTCAGAAGAAGATAAAGAATGGGTTTTTTTTCTGTGTCTTATCTGAGTTACCTATTATCAGTTTTTTTTTTTGTAATTTTATTTATGACTTGTCAATTGTTATTGTTAGTAGTATTTTGAGTCAGCTTCCTGTATGCATGGATTTATTACTGTTTTTAAATAGAAACATTCCAAGTCAACAAGAAAAAATAAATAGTTACTTGACCACTTGCCAGCTCTTCATAGCACTTGTTGCCAGACATTAACAATACAGTAAATAATTATAGTTTTCTTCTTTATAGAACTATGCAATAACTGATGCAGTGCAGAAGATCACAGCAGAGTATGGCTGCAAGCCTGTGGAGGGCATGCTCTCACACCAACTAAAGCAGTTCCGCATTGATGGAGAGAAGAGCATCATCCAGAACCCTTCTGAGGCACAGCGTAAAGAACATGAGAAGGCAACTATGGAGACTTATGAAGTTTATGCAATGGATGTACTAGTATCCACTGGAGAAGGAGTTGTAAGTATCTGACATTGCTCAATATTTGAAATATAAGTTTTTATAACATTTTAAGGATGTGAAGCATCTTGTGTCTTTGGATAGGGATGAATTAAGTTACAGCAAATCTTATCATTTATTTATTTAACCATTTATGTACTAAAAATAGGTACCAAGGTGAGCATTATGATTATCCAGTCAGTTTTACTGAACAAGGCCCTGAATTCTTTCCAGTCTTTGTAGGATACATTTTCTGGCAGTACTCAGGGAATAGAAAACAAGTGAAATTCTAACTGAAATGCTTCTCATAGCATTTTGGTTTTATCTTACTGACATTTAAACTATAAAGGACTCCTTGTTTTATCAAAACTTACTGTGTACCTAATAAACAAAATATTTTGTAATCTCCAGGGCCGAGAAATGGACACCAGGTGTACAATATACAAGAAAACTGACGAGGTTTATCAATTGAAACTGAAGGCATCAAGAATGTTTTATAGTGAGGTGAGAGGAATTCCATTGTTTTATAATTAGAGCAAATACAGGGTGGCAGGCACATCGACGCGGAATCCGTAACCATGTATTCAGCACATAGTACTAGACTTCTTTTAAAAAAAAACTGTTGTTCCATACATTTTGACCTCATAGTTATTGCACTTTTCTATGAAACAGCAGATTTTTTTTTTTCAGAATCGTGTACTTTATCCATGGTAACAGATTGCGCGTCGATGTCCCTGACATCGAGTATAATATTTTGAAAAAATGTTGATGGATATTAGAATTATTACAAAAGTTTTAATGTATGTGACAGGTCCGCAATAAACATGGTTCAATGCCCTTCAACCTACGAAGCTTCGATAAGGAGACCAGTGCGAGATTAGGCGTCGTTGAGTGTGTCAACCACAAGCTTATTGAGCCTTTCCAGGTATGATAAACTTTTTTTAAGATACTTATCTAGTCTATCCAAAGAAAAAAGTCTTGTCTTGATGAAATCATATAATTCATTACCATCTCATGTTAATTTAATAATAAACTTCAGCTTTTATTTAGGAAGTAACATAATGTCGCGCAACTTTTTAGGACTCCATAGTAGTTAAGACTCATAGCAAGACCACTTTTTATGGTAGATGAACCCACCTTGAATGAAGGAAGGTGATATAATTATATATGATTTTTTTTTTAATCTTTTATTTATAGGTTCTGTATGAGCGTCCTGGCGAGCTTGTGGCACAGTTTAAGTTCACCGCCTTGCTGTTACCAAGCGGCACGCATCGTATCACCGGTCTGCCCTTCGAGAAAAGTACGTGCAAGAGCGAACGCAGTATCAAGGACCTTGAACTCAACGTAAGTATTGTTATATTGACGGCGTGTATGTGTTCCACGCGCGCCTCAAAGAGATGTCAGCGTAGTTGACGGGGCCCGACAGGGCCGAAGCCTGCCGGGGTAGCGGGATTGTCCGAAAGGGTTACCGCTGCCCTGGTACGTAAAGGGCTAAGGAAGGAACACGGGTGGGTTTTAGTCAGTAAGAGTCTGACACTCCCTTCTGCTCCACCCAGAGCGGGAGGAGTCATTTGATGATTTCCCATCCTGAAAAAAAAAAAAAAAAAAAAAAAAAAAAAAAAAGTATTGTTATATTGCTCTGCTATCGCTATATATAAACATTATAATTACATAGTGTACATATTTAATACTTTGATGATACAAGTTCACTGTTTTACTAAAATTATAAGTATCGAACTTGTTCCTGTTATCTTTCAAAGCATGCTTTCACAAGGTGTGATTTGAACAAGCACAGGGTAAATTAAATGTAACGCTTTTGAGCCGATTTGCGTATCATTCGCATTTCAGTTTGATTCATTACGACATTACCGCTTTTAAAATGATACACAACCCGCAAGAGGCCGTCGGGGCCTCTTGCGGACCCTTTGCGGCCCCGCGCCGTTTTGTGGGTAGTAAGCTAAATATCGGAAATACAGATTTTCATATTTCTAATATATCACTTCTTACAGGCACTTCTCAACTCGTCCGCGAAATCTAACAAGAAGAAGAAAAAGAAAACTGGTGCTGAAGAACCGATGGAAGTCGAAACTGTTGCCTAGCAACGGGATAAATTGCCCAGGACATAAACGAAATGAAATACAGCTTCCCTCAACATACCCTTATAAGGATATCTATCTAACAAGCCGTTTAAGCCGACAATCCGACATCTAGAAAATGTGTGATATCAAGTTTTTAAATTTAAAATCTGTGTTACATTTTGGGCTTGGGAATTTACTCTACTAGAGACCACTTTTAAACCTTTAAAAACTATACATAGGTCCAAGCTACCTTTTTATGTGGGATTTGCAATAGTGATACTAAATGCAACTTTTGTATGCTGTTGTTATACTTTATTAGGTAAACTAACAATATAATTTTCTTTTGCTTTCAATACGTAATTGCTCACTGACTTCTACATCATTAGAAACAATTTAATAATTGTACATAATAATATGATGACTTTTTCCCACTGACAAAGGTGAACATTTTTCACTGTTGAAAAGCATAATTTCATCAGGCAATGATTTATCAAGACCATTCCTTTTAAAACGTATTTTAAGTCTTTGTAATGAGCACAAAATTTTAATTCTTTTAAAAAATATTAAACTGATACCTTATTGTATCAATTTTGTTAGTAACACCGGCCCGACTATAATTAAAACAGTTAAAAGTTGTTGGACATGTTTTACAGAGATTATATTGCAGATCTGTTCCCCATCTAAAGTTATCCATATTTCGTTATATTCATGTTGATGTCAGTTACATACAATGTATTAACACAACCAAGCTTTCTATATTTCATTTCAAATAGTTAATGTTATAAAAAGAGAATTAGTTAAATGGTGGTTTTATATTGAAATTGTGATGGGCGTTCATGTTTTGTGAAAGTCGCGTCTGTGTTGTGTCAACTGCAATATTTGTTGAAGCTTGGAAATGTTTACATGTTTATGGAGCAGACCCTGTTATTAGGTAAAGTTGTAAAATATGTGAAACTGCAAGAAAGGAATAAATCAAACTGTGCCACAGTTGTGGGCTGTTTTTGTAAACTTTGATTTTTCTTTTGTACTACACCTCATAAAGACCCAGCCGCTTTTAATTGCGACACAATCCCTTTCATTTTAACGATATGGTCATGGCGTCACCTATCTATGTCGTCGAGCAGAACTTCCAACGCACATGTAAATCCTCACAATCCTCTTCAAAATAAAGGGGATTGTTATGTAACTAGTTTTTTAAATATGCAATCATTTCCATTGCAACTTAGTCGATAAATGTGCATGCGTAAATATTCATCGCAACTACCGAACCCACCACTGTGCGTGGTCCAACACGCACTTTGCTTGTTTTTTGAAACTCAAGTTGTCACCTACACACATCAACACTGTCTAGGGTTATTTTGGATTTACTCAATTTACTCAAAATTTATTAAAAATAACATACAGCATGCATATATTTTTATAAGGCCCAGACTACACTCCAGAATAAAAGAAAACTATTTTTTTTGCGTAATCAAATTTTTATTCAAATAAAGAAAAAACGTGAAATAATGGTAAAACTAACAATGAATGTGTTTCTCAAGAAAAAGTGAAAAATAAGGAAAAATTAATCTGTTTTTAACAGTTATGTGAAAAATCAGTAGTCAGTAAAACACCCCATGACGTTAATAACGGTCCTGCAACGGTTTTTCATGCTTTGGGTTAAGTTATCCAAGTCTTGCTGCGGTATATTGTCCCAAGTCCGGTTAAGATGCAAAAAAAGTTGCTCTTCCGTCGCAATGTTTGCAGGGAAATTCCTCAAAGCTCTTCATTGGAGCATGTCCCACGCGTGTTCTATGGGGTTTAGGTCAGGCGATTGAGCGGGCCAGCCTAAGACCGATACGTCGTGCTCCTGCAACCAGCTCGTCACCACTCTCGCTGTGTGCGGACCGGCGTTATCGCGCATGAGTGTGAATTCTTGGCCCATTTGTCGACGATGGGGGTAGATTATTGGTACTAGCACCCCGTTACGGTATTTTTCAGCCGTCATGGTGTTTCTGATCCAAACGAGGTCTGTTCTTCCACCAACACGAATTCCCGCCCAAACCATAATTGTCCCGCCGTGGTATGAATGGACTTCCTGAGGATGTTGCAGACGGCTCTCACGACCAGGAACTCGCCAAACACGTATTCTACGTGTATCGGGATGGAAACGGAACCGGGACTCATCGGTAAACAGCACTACAGACCACTGGTTATCTTTCCAGAGCAAATGTTCACGAGCTCACTCTAGTCGTCGTCCACGATTTCCTCGGCGTAGTGCTGGAGTACGAAGCGGTCTGCGAACATGAAGGTTAGCTTCATGCAGCCTTCTCCTTACAGTTTGATCACTCACAAGCAACTGGTGCTCTGACTGGAGCCTCTGAACCAACTGCATGGCCGTAACATTTGGTTGTCTTCTCGCGGCAAATTGCAAAAATCGGTCTTGTCGTTGAGTGGTTATGCGCTTCCCGCCTGAAAGACACCCGTCTTTCAGCCACATCACCAGTAGCACGATAACGTGACCATAACCTTGATATCACGTTTTGTCTTGTTCCAATCTCCTCAACAATACTCCGTTGAGTAGCCCCAGCTTGGAGCAAGCCTACTGCCCTTAACATTTCCTCTCTCGTTAAATGGCGCCGCTGCATGATGCACACAATAACATTAATTCCGATAACTTGTTATAAAACTTAAATTTGACACAACAAAATAGCCAAAAACTACTGTAGGTAAATGAAGCCTTCGGACTTCGCTACCATTATGCAGCGTAAATCTTTTGTTATTAATTTATTTTTTCAAATTCAAATTTAGAATCGTTCAAAAAGGTTTACAAAATAAACTTTCTTCAAAAGAATTTAAAACTGGCCAGTATTTTTTGAGTTTAAGAACTTTATACAAAATATCCCTAGACGGTGTTGATGTGTGTATTATTGTTTCCTCCGGATTAAACTGGTTATTTATATCTATGGAACTTTAAAAAAAAAATGTTAATTTCTTATCGAACAACCTTATGCCAACGCTGCCGTTTGTGGCCTCCTTTTTAGAGTTCCGTAGAAAAACAAGAAACCCGTTAGGCAGCGTGACCCGTAATTTAACGTATTCCTTTTACAACAATTTTGCACCCGTTTTTTTTTACGGATCGTATAGTCTGTAATATAGATCATCAACAATCAGTTTTAGTGTTGGACAAAGAAAAGATCTAGAAAAACCCTTCCCAATAGAGTAAGAACATTTGCAAGGACACACGCAGTATAGCTAATATAGTATAGCTATGGTCTGTTTCAAAAGTAATCAATGGGAATGTAAGGGTCGATTTATAGTAGCGCAGAGTCGAAGCGCATCGAAGCGACAAATTTTTTACAACTAAAGCGAAGCCGCACGAATGCGCGCGTATTCGCACGAATGCGCGCGTATTCGCCAGAATACGCGCGCACTCTCACGTGTAGTAATGGGCATCAACAGCAGAGCTATTGAATCACTTGCCAGTTTACTCTCGTAGCTGAAACGTGTGTAAAATAGTTGACATTGATTTTGCTATGATGTTACTTATATCTGAAGTTTAAGAAGAAGAAAAAGACGCAGGCCAATTTCCGACTGATGACGCGTTGGTTCGCTAGTGGGCGCGTGGATACACGAGAATGCGCGCGCACCAATCAGCGTTGTTCGCGCGCAGACGCGCGAATTCCGACGAATGCGCGCGTCTTTTTAAAATCTCTGAAGTAATGTGTGCGTTACGCTGTGGAGTTAAGGTTGAATTTGTTATGTTCAGTTTTGGATAGACGCTTCGATGCGCTTCGACTCTGCGCTAGTATAAATCGACCCTAAACAAATTGATCAGAAAACGTACATACACACGACGACATCAAGCTATACACATTTCCAGTTTTAGCTAAACTCGCATTGTAAAGGCTTCCCGTACAGTGGGAAGTCAGCTTATAGGTACTGGAAATGTATAGCTTGATATATAGTCGTGCGTACCTCTGGATGCCTTTCTTTGAATACTTAGAGCCCAATATTTTAACTATAAATTACAAGATGTTTTTCATTTGACATTTGAGGTTATTTTTATAACCTTAATTTTCGTAGCCGATTTTTCAATTACAATTTAATAATGTTATTCAAATAATAATTGCTGGTAAAAGCGGTGATACATAAAGTTCAAACATAAATACACATGAAACCGTTGCAAATTCCCTTTAGCGAGTGATTACGGAAAAATTTAACCTGAACAGGGTTTGTTTACACTTTCAGTAAACACTTCTGGTATAGACCACAGGCCGATTTTCTATGAATGTACAGTCCTAAAAGTTATTTTACTTCTGCTGTGAACACAACAGCAACCTAAACCTTAACATATCAAGAATAAAGATCATTATGACGGATTTGTCAGAGGCAGTGCCAGCAACCATAATAGAACGAGAATAAAAATCACTGATTTTGAGTGCATTACTTTTCTGCCGATCAACCTTCTGAATTACAGTGGTTATTTAATTTATCGGCTCATTACTAAGAATAAATAAATAATCAACCTTGTCTAGGTTTTATTTCACATAAACAATAATCACATTTTGAATAAATACAATTTTTCCTAAATAACTTCATTTGTTTTCTTGTTTAGCAGATACAGCTGCCGTTGCAGCTTGTTCACTTGCATCCAGCGCGGAGTTAATATATTCGTAAGCTTTGCTTGCAGCATTACTAGAGTGTGTAGGTAGGTCAACTAAGAAGCTGAATGTAGTCTTCACTCCAGTATTCCAATAGTGTTTGAACAGATAGGAAATTCTATCATGTGTTGGCAGGGGGGGTAACTAGAAACAAAATAGAAATTATAATAGATTCATAACCATAACACATCAAAGGATATGCAGTGAATATAAATCGAAGGTTACCTCATATGGTATTTGTTTTTTAAGTTCCCCAACATAAGGTGAAACTCCTTTTTCGAGCTCTTCATATAGGGCGCTTGTAGTGGCACTGTCTTTCCAAACTCCCTTATCAATGGTGTAATATACTGCCGAGCCTAGAACAGCTGATTTTATTCCGAATCTAAAAAATAATTTAAAATAATGCTATTATTATAAGATTACGACAAGAAAATTTGCTGTGCTTAGAAAAAAATATTATTACAAGGAAACACATACTGTTATAAATACTTACTTTAACATTTTTACAAATAAGTGGTCATCAAAGTAAAAGTTATTTTATATTTACTTCGAAATTATGTAATATTCGAAGCAACACAACAAACCTTTAGTTTCAGATTTTTTTTACTTTGACAATTGATTATCCAGTATTGCCAAATAAAGTGGTCACCATATATTACTTTACTCTATGGTGGTCACGAACAATATCTCGTGTGGTGGTCTATGGTAGGGTTTTAGAATGCGGATTGAATAGACCTGCAATGCCCCCTGAATGATGGGTAAAGTAACGAAATACGGTAAAAAAAACAATGAAATTGTATCCCCTTCTTGTTTAAAATGTCAAAACTGTAATACGTTTTGCTTTCGTTACAGGTAGATATATTACTTATTATTGGTGGATATCTGTAAGCAATTCCGACACGCATGACAAATCTCGTAAAATCAACACAAATTGATGTACTTTAGCCGCTATTTGAAGCAAATAAAAACAAAATACTCGTTTCTTGCTTTTCATGTGGGTGATATATGTTGTACTACAATGCTACGTAATAGTAATTTGTGGGTACAAACTGTCTACCGCCTGGCGCCTACTGATTCTGCTCTTCAACCAATAAATAAAAAAATAAATCAATTTTACAATAATAATTTTAAAATTAATAATAAATCTGTACATAGAATAATTATTTTGAATTTATTTAACTTGTATTTTTTGTAACTACATTTAAAAAAATGAGTGCTAAAGGTATGCATTTTCAGATTTTCATATTTTTTTATTCTTTCTCTATCTAGAACGGTTGTTCTGTTCTGTTTTTTAACAGAGCTTAGTCTTTTTTAACCTCCTTGGCTTAGTCTCTTTATATAATTATTTTCCTCTAGAGAGCTTTATAATTGCTATTTAGTCTGTGACAATCGCAATGTCAGTACTATACTACTTACTTGGTCTGTGGTCAATATAGTCAATATGAATTCTCTGTCTACGATTAATGCCATGATGCCATACGCCAGTATATTATTGTAGTCTTTATACCATACCAGCAGAGTACATTATAATATATAGAAAACCATAACCACCCTCCATCACAGGAACACATACTCCTAACGCCCTCCATCCTTCATCAAAGAGTAAGGTGTTATAAAGGGCCTCCATACATTGGTCTTCAGTTTTTTTTTTGCAGCTTTTCGTAAATTAGTGTAAATATTGTGATACTTGAAAATGATAGATACTTTCTTAAAATTTGAAGGATGTATCAACAATTGTTTACTAAGTAGACTTTCCAAATTAAGCCATGACAAGGATTATCATTTCCACTCTGAATATCAAATAAGAATTAGTAAATTGGAACAGTATTTTCCTGAATTATTAGAGTTAGTAGAAAATGTAGACTTCAGGGAGCAGCCAGATATATGTTCTAGTACACTGTATTCTCTAATAATTTTGTATATGGAATTACAAACTGATGGGCGATGGAACACAGAATACCTGAAAGCAAAGGATTATCCAGGAAAAATGAACCAGGCATTTAAAAATAAATATAATATCACGTTTGACGAAGTATTATCAAAAGACGATTTTTACAGTGCACAAGAAGTTTTTGATAAATGCATTAAAGAATTGCATCAGAAAATGACATTAAATCATTTTCAGCTGTATCCCAGTCTTATTGAAGTCTACTGCATGTTAATGAAAAATGTTCGGGTGAGTGATATTCATATTGTGCACCAGAAATGTTTCATCAAGTCATCATTGTGCTGAGCATATCTTAATTTATTAGTTTTATGTGCAGCTTAACTTCCATACATCTATAATTCTATACTAATAAGAAAGCTGAATAGTTTGTTTGAACGAGCTAATCTCTGGAACTGTGTTGGTTCTAAAAAAACTTTTTGCATTTGATACCCCAATTCTTGAGGAAAGCTTTAGATTTTTTACCATCACTCCCTTACGAGCCAACCAAAAAGAAAAAAAACAGAAAGAACACTAAGCAAAACAAAGTTATAGCACAGGCTGGCAATGCAATGTCGAAATTTCAAATGAATGAAGTTGTGGGCAAAAGCTAGTCTCTACATAATTATCACCTATCATCTAGAAGTTGTATGTACACATAATGTGTTAATCTTCCATTTGCAGGAATATAATGTTACCATAAATCCAGCAACTGTATCACCGCTGGCTTTGCTCTTGGTTGATGACTACAACACTTCATATATAGTCAAAGGTTTGAAGTGTTGTGGATGGATAATGCAGTGTTTGGTATGTTTTTTTTGTAAAAAAAAATCCTTAAAAAACTTGATTTCCAAATAAACATAGTACAATTTAAAAATAAGTTCAAAGCTAGAGATTCTTGAGAGAGATAACTCTTCATGACAAAACAATCGTGAAACAGGCATCAAATTTTTTTTTGTCACATAATTCTCAATATGTTGAGTGTAAAAATGTCTAACTTCTTTATGTAATGATAATAAAGGGAATTCAATCAATTAAAGAAATAAATAAACAAAAAAATCTACTGAGCGTAGCATTCATTTTTAAATTTAATTAACTGCTGCAAAATTACTTTTATTTTGGTAGTCATAAAATTCAACTTCAACAAACGCATCATTGTTTTGAACCTAGTTGCAGCAATGCACTATTATCAATTACCAAAAAATTTTAAAGAAAGAAAGAAGAAAGACTTCTTACCGTGCCTTAAATGTTTCTATAATATTCTTTTATGACCATGTTGTTTCAGAATGCTGATAGTTTTACAACTGGTAATTACTATGAAGTCCTGTACAGGAGCCTCAGGCACAACATTCATCAGAAAGATATTGAAGTAACAAAAGCATTATTTAAATGCTTCCCTGATTTCTTAAAAAATCTGCCTCCAAAAGTGAAGGTAAGTTTAAAAAAATCGATTGGCTTAAAGGCACTTTCACGATTACTTGAAAATTTTTAGATATGATATAATGTGCTTTGTATTCTTTCAGAAAGTAACATTGGATGATGTGTATTCATGTGCCATGTACCAATTGAACACAGAAACTAACTTATACCGTAAGGCAGTTTGTTTTGACTTCGCCACGAAACTAATAGAGATGCATGGAGTCCACTGTGTCAAGAAGAAAATATTTAAAGACATCATTTGCGACAGTCTAAACATGTGTAGTAATGAAGGTGTTTATGACATACTAATACCACATGTTATGGAGGTAACTGCTATTTTCATAATTTTCTTATTTGTTTGTCTAAACTGTCCCACTGTTGACAAAGGACTCCCTCTAAGTAATACCAGGAAGGTATTTTTTTTAAAGTTCCATACCCAAAGGTGCCAACGTCCGTCTGTTATAGAGCTTGCATCTTTTGAATCGTAATAGAGAGACACTTGAAATTGCCACAGTGCAGTGTGGACTATTGAAAACCATTTTTTTTTTGGCATTTTGTACTCGATCCGCAGACCAATTGGTCTGAGGCTCGATCTTATTACACAAAAAATATGCAGTATTAAAAATAATGTATACCCTTTTGTGTGCGACTCACAATTGCGCTTGGCCGCTTTTTTAACCGACGAAAAAAAAACAGGAGGTTCTAAAGTCTACGCGTTTTTTTTTTATGTATGACCACGCATATCTGTTTACAGAGTAGTCCGATTTTGATCATTCTTTTTTTATTGGAAAGGCTATACCCCAAAGTTGGTCCGATATAAATTTGGAAAAAAAATCCAGCCCTAAGGGTGAGAAAATAGGGGTGATTTATTGTTCACTCACAGATTTGAATGCTGAGTTGTGTATTATTACTTTACTCAGTGCCACATATGCCTGCCCTTTGGCAAACAATTAGTAGATTATAGCCACAAAAAATAAAAACTTTTTAACAAAAAAACTTGCACTGCCGAAAAAACCGAAAAGCAAAAAATAATAAACCTAACCAGAGTCAAAATTACTTGGGTATACTTACATTTTAGTGCAGTGTAGGTTTATTTTTTGTGCTTTTCAGTTTTTTCGGCGGTTTATTTTGTTGTAACTCAAATCAAGTCTTCATCTCAACACAAAAAAAAACTTAAAAAGTTTTTTTTGTGTCGAGATGAAGACTTGATTTGACTTTCGTTCAGTATCCACATTTTTTAAAACCATTGTTTCTTTTTATTTCAGTGCCTCTTAATGTGGATCAGTTATTGCTGGTGCATCTGGAAGTTATCTACAGACCAAAAGATACTGTCTGCACTGATTAAAACTCTATATGTGGCCAAAGATGAAACAACAATATTACAAATTCAGAATCTGATTCTAACATTAATTAATTTGTGCACTAAAGAAGAACAATTGCAAATATGTAGTAATCTAGAATCAGTGCCCAAGGGATTAAATAACGATTTCTTAGTAAGGATTAGTTCAATAAAAGAAAGTATTTGTTGTTAAAATAGTAGTTTTATTTATTTTAGATATATCTACTTCATATGTTTGGTATAAAGATAAAATAGTATTTAACAATACCAGTACTTTATTTCATTTGATAAACATTGTTATTATTTGTTATAGCTACTTAGGTACCCTCACAGAACATAATTATAGGTATACTCTAAAGAAAGGGCTTACCCTACATGATTCAATAGTTCATACAGATACTACAATTCATACTTCATAGGTCTGTGGAAGTCATCGAAAAAAAAAAACTACCATAAATTATAATATTGTATGGCAATGGGCAAAAGTGTTAGTGTAGCTTACTATCAGTGAAATTGATTACTTCCAGAGATAACCTGTTACAAACAAACAAATAATTGTACGTCCTCATAATATTAGTTTCATTCTTTTATTTATTTTTTCTTCAGAAAGCTTACATTAGCGCCGATTCCCTTGTTCACAAACTAACCTAAAATTTAAGTTCAATTCATCTTTTTCTTTCTATTTAATTTAGAAAAGGGCAGAAGATAAAGTTTAGTCCTGTCAAACTAGTCAGCGCCTGACGTAAATTGACGTATTTTTAGTAGCCATGTTTTTAATTACGTCTAATCTGTCTATGGACTATCTTAATTTGACAGGACTAAACTAATATTTTATCTTCTGTCCTTTTCTTAATGAAATAGAAAGAAAAAGATCCCCAGAACTTAAATTTAGTTTAGTTGGTAAACAAAGGAATCAGGGCCGCTAATATATTGCTATTCTAATTGTAAGCTCTAATTTTACATAAAAAAAAATACAAAACCTATTTTAAGCCAGCGGCAGCCTATCCAAAGGTCGTCTGCAAAATATAGCTTTTAGCGATACGCCCGCCATTGTGGCACCCTATGTAAAATTTCTATGTTTATATATTTTGTAATGTAAATGTTACATATAATAAAGAGTATTCTATTCTTATGAGAAATCATAAAAGTTGTTTAACCTTTAATTGTGTCAGACACTTAAATGTGAGTACAAATAAAATTACTAGAACTACATTAGTCTAGTTAAAATATCACAGACTTCATCAATAGAAGGCCTATTGTTTTTGTGATGCTGTAAACAACGCTCAGCTAGTATGAACACATTCTGTGCTTGTGTCCAATGGCCAACAACACTGTCTAAAAGACTTGTTATATCACCATCAACACTATTATCTTCAACATAAGTCTTAATGTTGTTATTCTCGCCATTAGCTATTATAATTGGTTTCAAACCAGTTAGTAATTCCAGTAACACTATACCAAAACTGAAGATGTCATTTTTCTGTGTGACTGTACCATTAAAGCCTTCAGGTGCCATGTATGCTGAGGTCCCCATCGGCCTGGTGTCGATGCAAGTTGTTTCGAGTTGTTTGGCCAAGCCAAAGTCACATAGCTGCAAAAATATAAGTTATATGAGTCAGTGATAGCCAGTTGAAATGTATTATTATACAGAGTGCGATAAGGTTATCATATTAAACAGTACAGGGGATTTTACAAGTTGTTTTCAGCCTGTTAAAATAAACAAATTTACTAAAAATAGAAAACTGAGTTTTCGAATAAAATAAACAGCTTAAAAATTTGCACGAAATAACCCTTATTATAAGACATTAGGACACGCGCGGGGCTATGGTATTAACAATTCAACTTAAACTTTATGGTATTGTTACTAAATAAGGCTAGAATGTTAATTTTTATTAATTATTTTAATTGTGTAAGTTTAAAATACGTAATGTAGAATACATGGTTCCAATTAATGTGATAAGTAGTGATAACCTAAACGCCACACTGTATATGCTGTTGGTATATTTTGCTACCTTTGGCACACAGTCTTGAGTCAGCAATATGTTAGCACTTTTAACATCTCCATGGAGGAAATAACTTTTCCTGGTAGACGCAGATTCTGACAGATTTCCACTCTCATCATATTGTGGGGGCCTTTCACTGTGGTGGATGTACTTCAGTCCTTCAGCAGTGCCTTTCATTATGTTCATTCTTTGTTTCTCTGTTAGTATCTTTGCAGCAATTTTTTCTAACAAGGACCCCCCATCAATGTATTCACACACTATACATGGTGTTGGCCCATCTATTGAGTACCCAAATATAGGGACAATGTTTTCATGTCTCAGATGAGACAGTGACTTCACTTCAGTGTTAAACACCTTCATAGCTACCTCACAGCTTATCTGAAATTGAATTTTTACTCTCTTTACGGCCAGACACCCATGTTTGGTATGTATGCCAACATAGACATCTCCAAAGCCCCCACTTCCTATTTTCCCGCTAGGGCCAACTGGCTTATCTACAAAGGAGTCAGAAAATTTGTTAGTTATAATTTCCAGCTCTCTATAATCAAATTGAACTAGTTTCTTATCTTCTAATATAGCATTGTCTAGGAAGGTGTTATGTGCTGATGTCAAGTTACTACCAGTACCATACTGAGATAGATCACTTTGTGGTGTCATGTCTACCTGAGATGATTCACTCTCAGTAGAAGTTGATGCAGTTGTTACAGAATTTATTGTTTTTGGATCAGAGTCATCGGATTTAGGCATCAGAGCACTGAAGTCAGGAAACCCTCCTGAAGTCAAAACTTTGGAGTTGGAGCCAGAAAGGTTGATCAGGTTCGATTGTTGTTTCATCAAGGCAGTACTTCTATTGTCAAAAGTTTGTAGTACACTGAGATTAGGTATATCTGCGGTTTGTATGGTTTCGGAAAACTTTATGAAGTCACTTGGCTCTTTGAGTTGTCTTGTAGTGCGATTACAAGCTGCTTGATCATGACTTGAGTGATGAAGCTTATCACTTTCAATTGAGGCCATTGAACTTAATCTTTGTTCCACACTTTCATCGTTTAGAAGGGCTGTTAAGTTGATTGATATGGGAGCTGCTGGGCCATCAGGGGGCCGGGGTGGTGACGGCTCTGTAACAATAAAAAATACTGTATAGTAGTATTCACCTGACTGTCAAGCATAGGTCATTGGAAGTCGATTGCCTACCTCCTAGCATGCGTGCGATTTCATCAACAGCTCGGAATATTTCTGCCTGGTATAAGATCTTCATGAGAGTTTCCAAAGTTGGCCTCACTTTGCCTGACGTCCCCCATTCGTCAAACAACACCTCAGCACAAGTTCTGCTTGTGTTTTTGGCATGTTCTTCCATTAACCTGTTGATTGCATAAATACAAACATTTTCTTTATTGGTTTACTTTAAATACAATTTTCGTGGTTTCAAAGCTTATGCGATAATAAAATGGTTACCTCAGATGTTCTTGGTTGTATTTGCGTTCAAACTGTTCACTTTGCAAGTCTTTCGGTATGAGGGGCACAAGTTTCTGCCAGTCTTTGTTGATCTCCAAAATAGTTCCCAAGTTATACAGAGTGGCCGATGGCAATTTCCGTAACTCTACGTGACGCTGCATTATAGGAGAATAAATCATGTTTTAAGCTTTCTATAGCTTACTTTTAACTTTATTGCGTTTTATATAAAGAGCTAAGAGAAATAATATGTTTACTTATTTTCCTCAACTGACTCATTGTCAAGTACTCTGTGGTGCTCATTGACATTGACATTAATAGTGCGCCAACCGACAAAATACACAACATTGTCAGTGTCAGCTGTCACTGTCTGGGTAAGCCAGTGATGTGTCAACACAACTCTACTAAACAAAAATAGTGATGTACCTGTATTGATCTGCTGATTTCATCGGATAGATTAGAAAAAAAAACAACGTCAACAAATGGCCAAAAAGGGGGTGTAGAGTGCGTGAGTCTCTCACGCACTGGAAACCCCCTTTTTGGCCAAGCCTTTGGGGACCTAAGTGATTCCTTCAGATCTTGAGTGAGTGACGACGCACCGCTTTAATTATTACTTGTTAATAAAAAGAACTAAACACTTAAAAATAACCATCAAAATGTAAAACGCTTTTATTTATTTATTATCAGGTTTAAATTATTTTTAAGTTTTTAGGTTCTTTTTATTTGTTAAGGAACACAAAGACAAGAATGTATGCGCAGCGCCCGATAAAAGGTTGTTTTTAGAAAGATTTTTTTTTTCTTTTAATTTTTTAGTATTTTTGATGCGAGATTGACCACGGCGTACTTCGTAGCGCGTAGCAGTGTTTTTCCCTTATATGTATGCGTTTACTGCGCTTAAGCTACCTGTACATCATCAGACCCTCTGGTTACCATCTAGCACCAAAGTACTCGCCAAGACGAATCAAACGAGCCCAAACTCGATGGGGTTATGTCGTTTAATTACTGAGTTCCTATGGTCATCTTCCAGCTCCATCATCAGACCCTGGTTATCATCTAGCACCAAAGTACTCGTCAAGTCGAATCTTATGAGCCCAAACTCGATGGGGTTGTGTCGTTTAATTACCGAGTTCGTATGGCCATCTTCCAGCTCCATCATCAGACCCTGGTTACCATCTAGCACCAAAGTACTCGTCAAGACGAATCATACGAATCCAAACTCGGTGGGGTTATGTCGTTTAATTACCGAGTTCCTATGGCCATCTTCTAGCTCCATCATCATACCCGGGTTACCATCTAGCACCAAAGTACTCGTCAAGGCGGATCAAACGAGTCCAAACTCGATGGGGTTGTGTCGTTTAACTACCGAGTTCCTATGGCCACCTTCCGGTTCCATCATCAGATCAGCTACATATAATAATAATTTTGCAATGTCGTCCGATTTACACATGCATGCAAGTGGATCAAAAACTTGCAAGATTTGATTACAGACAAACATCGGGACAGGTGAAACTAAATAAAAGCTTGTAATAAAAATAATACATTTTAAATAAATATTTATTTTCATATCATTTGATAAGTTAATTTATTTATATTCTTTCCTGCATCCTAGTGCAAAATAAACTGACGAACTGATAGATTTATGGGCAGTTATCAACTTTAATATCGTCGCTTTGTAAAAAAATCTAGTTATAAAACATTATTAAAAGTCTAGGCTTTCTCTTGTAAAATTGTGTGGTAAATGTGCGACAACGTCCCGGATTTGTGCAAGCTTGTGTTTGGCGGTGATGCGTCGCCACAGAACTGGACACTCGGTATCCTCACACTCTGCAGATTGACCGTGGCCGCAGCATGACGCGCAGATCTGTAGACAATAGTTCAGTTATTTTTTATGGATTTGAGCTATTTGTCAAGCATTGATTGGCAGTCATAGTCTTAGATTAACAGGCCGAACAAACATAATATAGTCGCTTCTTTTCTTGTATTGGCACAAGCTGTTTGAGATGTGACGTACAAATGCTTAGTATATAATGAGTGGAGGCTCTTTGATTGCACCCAGTCCGTAGCACTGAAAGGCATGCTTATGCTTATGCTTTAATTTAGAATTTGCATTCATGCACATTGTCTGAGATTGCATGATTTGCATGCATGCAATGTAATTTGAACTTAGTCATGAACTGCATTGAGTTTGCGGTTCCAAAACATGATAACTATCTGAGTTTGTAAATTCAAGTTTATTGACCATACTCACAGCGGCACAATGCTGCACATGTTCGTTCGCTCTCGCCAGCCGCAACGCAAGCGTGGCGGCGGAGCGTTGCGCGCGCGCGGCGCCGGCGCAGGCGTCGCACACGGCCGCGCGCGCGCTCTTGGCGCCGCACACCGCGCAGCGCTCGCGCCACATGTAGCGCGCGATGCCGAGCCCGCCGCCGCGACGGGACTCGAGTTGGTGAATCTCTCGGCTGTATCCTACTTCGTTCCACCTAAAATGAAACATGCGATTGATGTTATTTATTGAGTGGCAGACATGTACATTTTTCAAGTACTTATCGTTTTTTACAAAAAGATAAAAATCGATACTACCGCGTGTGGGTTGCCACTCTAGAGACATCGTTGATAAGTTATGTTTTATGTACGTAATTACACCGGCACCTATCATACTCTTCAATCTCGAAAAATAAAACACCGGCTAAGTGCGAGTCGGACTCGCGCTCGAAGGGTTCCGTATCTATAAAAATCACGTCTGTTGTATGGGAGCCCCCCTTAAATATTTATTTTATTTTAATTTTATTATTAAAGTAAAAATACAACTGAGTATTTTGTGAATTTTTCAAGTGCCTAGGTACCTGTTGCCATTTTTGATATCGAGCAAAAAAGGGCAAAAAAAACGCGTTTGTTTTATTATTTTGTTTTTAGTATTTGTTGTTTTAACGGCAACAGAAATAAGTACATAATTTGTGAATATGTCAACTGTCTAGCTATCGCGGTTCTTGAGATACAGCCTGGTGACAGACAGACGGACAGACGGATGGACAGACAGCGAAGTCTTAGTAATAGGGTCCCGTTTTTACCCTTTGCGTACGGAACTCTAAAAAGCAATGCTGCTTGGTAACAGAAACAATAGTATTTGAAATATTTTCATTGACATTAACGGCATTGATGTTTGTTTACTTAACTACTGTTATATTTTCCGAGGAATTATGTTAATTTGAGTTTGAGAAGGCGCATATTGATCTTGACAAAATCATTAAAGAATAAAATCTTAATCCAGCGTGTGGCCTTTATCATGATAGACAGAAAATTTATTTTGTTTTCTACATCTCTACTCACACAGACTTTAAGGCGGTAACAACACTCTCGCCGGGTAGTAAGTCTTGTGCGTTTGTAAGGTGGGGTGTCGCATGAGTTTGTACATTTCTGCATGTGTACTCACCATTTAAAAACATCGACACCAAGCAACGACAGACACCGATGTAGTGGCGGTAGTAACACTCTCACCGCGTAGTAAGTCTTGTGCGCTTGTAAGGTGGGGTCCCGCACGAGCTCTGCGGGCGTGCGCGCGAGGCGCACGAGCGGGGCCCCGGGCGCGCCCGCCGTCACCTGCCACGCCACGCGCGACCCGGCGCGCGGGCCGGCGCGGCGGTCGTGGGATAGTAGGCGTCTGGGATCAATTTCAATGATATTGTAACTGACTTTATGGTGTGTTTCGAGAAAAATAATCTACTTCATAAAAATCTTATTCAGTGACAGACTGCTGAGCCTAACCTGCTGCATCGTGTGCGTTCGCGCAGCGGAATGTTGTTGAATTTAAAGATATTAATTATGCAGATATTTAGTGTATGACGTCGTATAATTGTGTATGGTAAAAAAAAAATTGTGTACGCAGCCATTGTGGAGAAATTCACCAAAAACTGATTCCGCTGGGCGAACGTTGTCCTGGCGGAACTTATTTTAATCCATAGACTTTAGAAGAAAAGAGGTGTGTCCAAAAATTAGTGTGTATTTGTGTGTAATTGTGTATGTATGAATAAAATGAGTGCATGCATAAACTTCGGAGAAATTCAAGTTTCCGCTACGCGAACGTTTGGCCATTAGCTAGTTTTCATATAAAGCGCTTACATAGAGAGCTGTAGATTTTTACATACGTTGTTTTGAATTTGTTTATATTTGTTTAAAAAACAGATTTAGAAAAAATCGAAGGGCTTAAAAGATAAAAATATAAACGTAAAATACACTTAATAGGTCTTAGTTCTTAAAGTATGCACTTTGGGGTCTAGATTTTCACGTTTATACAAACCTTGTAAGTATCTGAAACATGTTGCCAAGTATCAATGATGTTCCGTTAGTAATTAAAGAGTTAAAGGACAATTTTACCATGAATAGATCACTGTTTACAAAACAGTCAAATATCACGACGTTCTAAAGGAATTGCATGGTAAAATGTATGCCAAAAATTAGTTTATTCATTCAACTATTCACATGCAAAATTTCATGTCATTAAATTTAGTAATTAAAGAAATCAATTAAAATACTGACGAAGCATCGAAAACCTACATAACCCGACCAAGTTCGGATAGCTACAAAAAAGCGTCCATGCAATATATTTAGGTAACATCCCAAAATTTACCGTATAATACCGGTATTGAATTGGTATAGGTGATAACACAATTGTTGTTTCGATATAATTTAAAGGTCATTTATTTTTGTACACCAAATTTTTGTTCAATTGTTCTGATTTTTCAGCTCCAGAATTGACTGGAATAATTCCGGAGTTCCGATAGGTATTCACATTTTTTAAAAGTTAATATTTTGATTTAATTATATTCTTGTGAACGCACGTAATTTAACGTCTGTGGAATATTCCACAAACTGCTAGTCGAACAGGACGCGCGCGGCTTCCCGCTTGAAACGGTACTTCCATCCTTGAAGAAAAGAGAGGGCAATAATATGTTTTCATTGGCCGCGGCCCGCGCGTATTCGTTTTTGCTGTTGAACTTGAACCTGATTTTGTTTTTTATCCCCAGTCACAAACAAATGTGCAGTCAAGGACAATGTGCGTATGCGCTGTTGTTTTGCTATGCATCGCCAATTCTCGATAATAATAATATTGACAAAGTGTGTTATTAATGTTATAGTGTAACAGTGAAGCTTAACATAGGTAATTATGTAGTAGGAATATTGAGTCAGTGATAGTGAGAAGCTGATCACAGATATAAGGTAAGATTTTATAATAAATTAATAACTATACACTTATTCATTTACGTAGTTTATGAGGCATATAAATTATAATAATTGTGTTACGTTAACATTGGACAGACACCATAAACCCAAGTTAATATCTACAGATTGATCTAATTCTATTTAGAATTTAAATTCATAATAATAAATTATACTAGACATATTATAATGGCTTTTTCACTGTTCGTGCTGTGCGTCTGTGGAACTCACTCATTCGTTACGCGATAGCCCTTCGTTGGTAGTTTTGGAACATTTTTTGTCAATATAAACTGTAGTTTAAGTATATATTTATAAGTATGTATCATTTGAGTATATATTATGTTTATGTATTTGTTATTTGTTTAGTTTCTATCTGTAGTTTATTTTATGTAGGTACCTATAATATTATAATTAGAGTAGTTTATCTTTTTTTTCCCCCCTTTCTTACTATGTACACTTGTTTTCTGTCCTGTTAAGAACTATCTCTCTTTCGCTCTAGGTTTGCTGTCAGAGAACTCATTAATGAGTTAAGCTCGCCTTTGTACATTATATTTTTTTATTGTAAAATTTATGTATTATTTTGGTGTGTGTACCTTAAAGTATAATAGTAATAGTAGTAATATATTATAATAAAATCGTAACCAAGTAGATGTTTTTCCTGGTTAAAGACAAACTACTGAATAGAAAATTACAGAATAACTACTGAATTAACTAAACGACCGACTAGATTGTAACGAAATGTTGAAAATAAATATTGTTATTGAATAATCACCTTATATTTATTACCAATATGCAAAATACATATACGTATAAGGCAGATGTTTATTATTGACTTTCTTTTTGTGGGGTTATGTAGAGATGGCAATAACGGCTGTTTTTCAATAATTAATTATGCATATGATTCTATATCACTAAGACATACTCCCCTTAAAAGGAAAGCAACTAATAAAGTATCACAATTTTTCATTATCTTTATGTAGTAATCCATGTACCTATGTAAATGTATACTTTTTATTAATGTTTCAGATTATAATGGCGTCTTAATCTCACTAGAAGCGAACACCTCAACGACCTAATTCTACAAACCAAACCAATTGATCCAACGCATCGCGCGGCGCTACCGACGCCGACGGGAGGAAAAATTTAAAATGGCCGGCATAAAAAGTACTATACCGTTAAATAATATGAAAGTAGTAGTACGAATACATAAAGACACGTTTGTTAAATCTGTTCCTCCTGTTAGCCATGAAGTGTATGACAGTATACAAAAGCAGTTAGCTGAATTATTTAATTACCACATGAAGAAACCTGCCATACAATTGTCAATTAAACGCCATTATAATTATTTTTTTGACCACTGTGAAAACATACCCACCAGTAAACATTATTTTGATGATTCTGATGAAAACAATGTTGATATTACAGACGAATCTGATGAAGTTCAAGTAAAATTTCTAATGGATTATTATGAGTACAGAAATATAGAACCAACAAATCACAAGTTGTTAAAAAATAATTGGACGAATGAGCTACAAGACCACATATGGGCAAAAACGGATATTCAATGCACTTTTTCATTTAAAAGCAATTACGTTCCTTCAAATTTAAAGCTAAATAATATCAAATGTGATGGCAAATGTACCCAATGTGGAGCAAATATTTTAGTCACTATTGATCCAATAACTAGTAATTTCATAGATGTTACTTGTTTGCTAAGCCGATATAAAAAAGATTTTGTCCATGATTCGACTATAAAGAATAAACTTAATTCTGTAAGAAAACAAAAATTAGCAGTAATGTTAAAACATAATAAGGCATTAGCAGTTAGAGCCAAGATGGCAGACAAAATTATAGGCATAAATGATCCATGTGAACCTCCAACATTTCCGAAATTAAGTACTTTGAGGCGTATACGACACGAAGTTAAAAGGGCACTCCAATTCGATAAGAATACAATTCTCTCCATTTATGCTATGTCACAAAGTCCACCTTTTGATTCTTTTGTTCAAAAATTTAGTTTAGTCCCGTTTTTTTTATATTTTTGGACCCAAGAACAAGGTAAATATTATGATGAAGTATTAAAAAATACACACATCGTTTTATCCATCGATGCAACCGGTTCGATTTTTCAAGTAATTGCACCGCCAAATGTTAACGATAATTTAAGAACTAAAGAACCCAAACATACCTTTTTGTATGCCGTTGTGGCATACACTGCAAACACAAGTATACCTTTATGTTATATGGCGTCCCAGTCCCATACTACTGAAACCATAGCCACGTGGTTAAGCACATGGGCGCGTAACCGTAATACGCCGAATGAAATTATCAGTGATGATTCGTCTGCCCTATTAGGAGCAATATGTCGCAGTTTTTTAAACACCGACACAAACAAATATTTAGCGCAGTGCTTTTCGATATTAGAAGGTGAACATAATTCTATACCAGCATGTTACATTAGATTGGATAAGTCTCATTTTTTCAAAAAATTATACAAACAAAGCTGTTTCGATAAAGCGACAGAAAAATGTAAATACTTCTATATAAATTGTATAAAAAAAATTCACTTGCTTAAGTCCTATGACGAAGTCAAATCAGTAATCAAAGATATCGTTACTGTATCTTTACATGAATATGTAACCCTAGATTTAGATGGGCATTCATGCAAGAAATATGATCAAGCTGTAGCGTGTTTAGCGAATATAAGCGAGTATAAGGTTGACATCCAAGATTTAGATAACTGTAACGATGATGAGGCATTATGTTCTGTATTAGCCGATGAAAAGAATGACACCAACAATGCAGGTACAAACCCACTCATTCAATATTACGACAATATTCTAGAAACCGAAAAATTGTATTTAATGTTAATTGACCCGAACGAACATAAAAACGAATATTATCTACCAGAAATAAATGATACATTAAAAAGACTATTGAGAAAGTTGCCAATGTGGAGTGGCGTTATGGATAAGTATTTTCGTAATGTTAGAAATGTTGGGAGTAGCTCAAATGTTGAAAATCATTTCAAAGATATAAAGACCATATATTTCAATACAAAGCAGGAGCGAATACGTTTAGACGAATTTTTAATACAACATTACACTTACATTAATGGAATGATCAAATTAAATAAAGCTAAATATTCTGAAACTGCTACTAAGATAATTAAGAATAAGAATGAACATATGATTTTAAATCAAGTTAAACAGACGAAAATTATAGGTGATTTCGAGGAGCAATCTATTTTTCAAGACAATCCTGTTGAAATAGAAAACTGGAGAGGTCTAGTTATTCCCAACACAAAAACTATCTCGTCGAAGCCTCTTTACATCTTACAAAATGGTAACGTATCAATATCGAAAGACATCAAAAATGTAGTGACTAATACCTGTGCATTTGACGCAGTGGCTCAAGCTTTCGCAGTCGCATATACTGACCGTATCTCTTTCCGTAATTTTATAGATTCCTTGATTAGCAAAGATTCATTCACTCGTTTTTTTATCCTATTATCTAATACGAAAAAGAATTATTGCAAAACGTTATACGCAAAACGAGAAATTTTACTAAATCCATTGTTTAATGTTAATGACAATACACTTGATGCAAGACAGTGCCAAATTATAGATTGTGCATGCAATGTCACAAAAATAATTGAAGACATCTGTTTGCCATACTTTTCTGGAAACAGAAAGAAATGTTGTTCAAATAAAGAATGCCTTGTTTCCATAAATGACAGCAATTTTAAATGTAAATACCTACCTTTAAACATTGATATCATTAAGTGTAAAGGCATTGCCAAATTGCAAGAGTCTGTAGAATCTGGTATGAGGAGTGACAATCCTCCTATTTGTAATTTTTGTGGAATAGGCACTGTCGATTTTAAATATGATTTAAATGATTTAATTATCTTTGAACTACATAATTTGTACATAAATCTAGAGGACATACCTCGTAATATTGAAATAAATAATAAGCTATTTTTAATATTGGCTATTATTGAATATGTTCCACCTTTACAAATGCCAGGTATTGGTCATTACAAGGCGCATTGTTCGAGACCCCCGTACACTAATAAATCATTTCAGTGTTACGACGATTTATGTAGCAAAATTCAAAATAGTTCCAAAAACATAATGCCTCATGCAATAATTTATACAACTGAATAGTCTAGTTATGTGATCTGTGATTGTTAATCTGTGATTTTTTTTTAAGCTAGTGTACATTATACTTAGAAATGTTGAGGTTATTTACTGTATTTGCTACTCATTTAAGAATATTTTCTTGAAAATACCTTTTTTATACCAATGTTTTAGTTTATAAGCACTTTCTTAATGTTGATCAAATCTAAACAACTGAATAGTCTAGTTATGTGATCTGTGATTGTTAATCTGTGATTTTTTTTTAAGCTAGTGTACATTATACTTAGAAATGTTGAGGTTATTTACTGTATTTGCTACTCATTTAAGAATATTTTCTTGAAAATACCTTTTTTATACCAATGTTTTAGTTTATAAGCACTTTCTTAATGTTGATCAAATCTAAACAACTGAATAGTCTAGTTATGTGATCTGTGATTGTTAATCTGTGATTATTTTTTAAGCTAGTGTACATTATACTTAGAAATGTTGAGGTCTTTTTCTGTATTTGCTACTCATTTAATAATTGGTATTGAGTTGTAAATACCTTTTTTATTTTATAAGTACTTTTTAAATGTTGATTTATTTTTATATTAGGCAGACTCTCAAACCTAAACAACTGAATAGTCTAGTTATGTGATCTGAGATTGTTAATCTGTGATTTTATTATTGAAGCTCTAAATATTTTACTTACCCTTATATTCATAATCGTTTATTAAACCTATGTTAGTTAAAACACATTTAAGTTTATTGCTGTCGTTGCAAGCGTTTGTTAACGTTATTATAATTACTTATTTAAGTGTGTAATGAAACATAATTAAGTATGTACTTAATAAAAAAAAATTTTGTACACGGATATTTAAATAGAAAAGTACTTGTTAATTGAAGATTTGTTTTTATCGTAGATAGTTGGGTTATTATTAAAAAAATATTTTTAATTCAAGAAATGCAATTGTTTTATTTTTTCCTAACGCTTGTGTACGGAACTGTACCATATTAGTAAATACTATATTGGAAGGTTAAGAACGTCTCTTAGATATATGGCTGGGCCGCTTTTTTGTAGCTATCCGAACTTGGTCGGGTTATGTAGGTTTTCGATGCTTCGTCAGTATTTTAATTGATTTCTTTAATTACTAAATTTAATGACATGAAATTTTGCATGTGAATAGTTGAATGAATAAACTAATTTTTGGCATACATTTTACCATGCAATTCCTTTAGAACGTCGTGATATTTGACTGTTTTGTAAACAGTGATCTATTCATGGTAAAATTGTCCTTTAACTCTTTAATTACTAACGGAACATCATTGATACTTGGCAACATGTTTCAGATACTTACAAGGTTTGTATAAACGTGAAAATCTAGACCCCAAAGTGCATACTTTAAGAACTAAGACCTATTAAGTGTATTTTACGTTTATATTTTTATCTTTTAAGCCCTACGATTTTTTCTAAATCTGTTTTTTAAACCAATATAAACAAATTCAAAACAACGTATGTAAAAATCTACAGCTCTCTATGTAAGCGCTTTATATGAAAACTAGCTAATGGCCAAACGTTCGCGTAGCGGAAACTTGAATTTCTCCGAAGTTTATGCATGCACTCATTTTATTCATACATACACAATTACACACAAATACACACTAATTTTTGGACACACCTCTTTTCTTCTAAAGTCTATGGATTAAAATAAGTTCCGCCAGGACAACGTTCGCCCAGCGGAATCAGTTTTTGGTGAATTTCTCCACAATGGCTGCGTACACAATTTTTTTTTTACCATACACAATTATACGACGTCATACACTAAATATCTGCATAATTAATATCTTTAAATTCAACAACATTCCGCTGCGCGAACGCACACTGCTGCATCATCCCACTTTGCACAAGAGTTCCTTTTATAACGACACCTTCGTTATAAAAAAAGTTCTTGTAAAAAGATTTTTTTAGCACTAAGGAGGGATTTTTAAAATTCATCCCCTAAAGGAGTTAAATAGGAGATGAAAGTTTGTAATAAAGTTGCGTCATTTTTGCGCACGGCTTGTCTTCATCGTCATCATAATCATTACAGCCGAAAATCGTCCACAGCTGGACATAGACCTCCTCTAAGCACCGCCACTTCGACTGGTTCATCAGGCTTGTCTGTTCCAAAATAAAATACTAACAAATCTATAGCTTTAAACAAGGTAAGGCACTTACTTAGCTATTTCATTAGGTGGGGCAGACGCTCCAGGTCTGTACCCAGCAGCGCCGTGGTATTCGCGCGTGAAGAACAACTCCTGTGGCGGTAGAGTTCCATCCGCCAGTCGAGATAACGTGGCCATCACTGAGCGCTTCACTCGGGACACGTCGCCGGTATCGAATAACTCGCAAAGGGCTCGCTGGAGAAGCTATAAATCCAAAGAAAGAAGATTAAATTATCAAGTTCTTCTTTTGCTGGGATTGATCCTTCAATTTGGCTTGACAACATCGACATCAATATCATAGAAGGGATAAAGTGAAGTTCGTCTGGGCAAAAAGAGCCATGCGAAGCGAAGAGACTCATCGAACAAAAGAATATTACCTTTGTCTTTCTATAGCTGACTAGCTGCACCCCGCAGTTTCACCCGCATAAGTCTCGATCCCGTGGTTATATCGGAACAAGAAGTATTCTATGTCCTAAACCATGACATGGTCTACCCATGTGCTAAATTTCATCCAAATCTGTTCAGCCGTTTTAGCGTCAAACCGTAACAAATAGACATCAAAACTTTTCTCTGTATAATATTAGTTCAGCCAGCATTAAAATAACAGTAGATGAGCTTAGCCTGCTCAGGATTACAATATGGCTTACCCAGTGTGGACTATGGCCACTAGTAACCAAGCTTGGCTGTTTATAGGGACTGTAAGAATCTTCATATATTCTTACAGGGCAATAAACAGCTTACCCAATAAGACTTACTTTAACTCCAGCCGGGCATCCATCCCTCCGGACAGTCTCGATTCCTTTCGCTTCATACACGGGTTTCTGCTGGTCCGCACTCTCATACATGTAGCCGACATATCGTTTCTTAGTTTGTAGGATACATGGCTGGTATACCTGATCAATTTGGAAAATTGCTTGATGTTTATTTATTTAATATTATGTTTAAATTAGGCTGCGGAATACAATCATAATTTTTGCTATTAGCCACGTTTAATACGCCCACTTTCGCTTCTTTATCTATCTTTATCTCTAGGTCCTGATGTAAGTGTAGTACAACCCCCAAGAGTTAACTTGGCCCCTCCCGACCCCGCACTGTTACCGCTCTCGCCATCGACGCCTCAGTACCGCTTGCTTACGTCATCAGAGCGATGAATCAAGTTAACTCTTGCGGGTTGTATGTGGAGTGATCAAAGGAGAAGAGTAATATAAAAAGTAAAGCAGTGGTACTTAGTTTTGAAGAGGAATAATTTGTAATTGTAAAATTCCAAATTCCTCTTTAAAATTGCGCCCTACTTTTTCAGGCGTATAATACGGCGCCTCGTTTTCATATTGTCTTTGTTATAACGTTACCTTTTCAAGTTTAAGTGCGACGGGCGATGGATTGTCAGCGGTGACCGCGTCGGCAATCTGCTGCCCGATCTCGAACGCTTCGGCACGCGTACCGCCCGGCACCAACACGAACATAGAGTCCGTGTCGCCGTAGATTACCTGTCAGTGGCAGTTTATTGTTGTCAAACTCAAAAACTCAAATCATTTATTTCAATTAAACCATTTACAGGCACTTTTGAATTGTCAAAATTAAATAGTCGGTCAGTTAGTCAGAACGTTGAAGCTAGTTGCCCATTCCAAAACGTAGATCTCTATGGAGACGAACGGGCCAGAAACTCCACGGATACTCTTTTAAATCAAGATATTATTACAAAGGTTGTAACAAGCTACATATGTGCCCGATGGGAATTCCCATTAAAAAAAATGACGAATTTACAAACAAACTTTCATCCCTTATTTGAGAGGGATGCGCTAGATACCCCGCGAAATTCAAATTTTACGTTCGCGAATCATATTTTGTTCAACATACAACCTGACACAGACCTGCAAATTGCAAGAAACATAAGAAAATTTGAATTTCGCGGGCTACCTAGCGCATCCCCTTTAAGCCATGATTGATTGGGGGATGAATTTTCAAATATTTCAAACAGTGATCGATTTTGTCAAGGAATTTTTGTGCATGATTTCATGCTTCTAGATCCGGCGGTTTAGGCTGTGCGTTGTTTGTCAGTGAATGAATGAATTAAAGATTTTAATTTCGAGACACTAAACATTCAGAACACAAACTAGCAGTTGTTGTTGTGGTTAGAAATTATCACCTTCATGTATCCGAATAAAAGCTATCCTACGACATTTTCCACATTTTAAACTAGGTATGTGTTAATTTCAGATGAAATCGTAAGTTTTTGTAATTGAATTATATTTCTTTCTAAAAAAACCGATGTAGCTACACTCCACTTACCTTAGCATTCCATTGCGAGCTCTCTCGCACCAACTTGACGGCTCGCTCTAACGTCTCGCGTCCTTTCGACACGACACTGTCGCCGACCTCGACACAAGGCATACGTCCACTAAAGTTAGCTGCTGTATACCCGTATGTCACATTGGCTATCAACTTTAGACCTGAAAGTAAAAACGAGATTACATGGGGCGGTTTGGAGATTAATATAGCTACGTCACGGTTGAAAACAACGTGTGTATAAAGGAGGTTTTAAGCTCATTACCATTTTAGCCGAGATGTCCACTGGGTATAGGCCTCTCCCAGAATTGCAATAACGACAGGTCCTGCGTAGCCCGAATCCAAAGGATTGCTGCGACCTTCAATAAGTCGTCGGTTTACCTTGTGGGTACCTACGCCGTACGGTACGCGAAAGGATAATGAATTAAACCGAAATATATGTAATTATAATATTTTAATTGCTATTATTATGGTGTTTTACCTAATTGCCTAGAATGCATAGCCTTCTTAACAGCTTCATCAGTCTGCACTTTCATATTTTTCTTGACCGCCTGTCTCGCTGCTAAGATTCTTCTCAATAGCGCAGGCAGGACGCCACGACGTACGGATGCCTTCACAAACCCGACTCCTACGGGCGACCAATGAACTAAGCCTTTTTTCACCAACGTTTCTAATTTAGCTTTTGGTATTCTTAGCCGCCATGCTCCGAATTCGTATGCTGCTTCACTGAAGCACAAATAAGAAGAAAACTCAAATATCTAAGAATGAAGAAAGGCATCATAATAATAATGTGTGGCTATAAAATAAATAATACTTAGAAAGGAGGTTCAATGGGTGTATCATACTCCCCAAAGTTTTGGCTAGGATATTGAACGCGTTCGAACTTCGAACGAATAGTCCCAAAAAATTACGGTGATAGCGCGATTCTGAACACGCGGGGAGTGGGAGTTTCTATCCGTCTTCTATAAAATATGTTTTATTTTTCTGTTGTAAAACTAAACGTACCCGTTAATATTTTGCACCCGTCCGATACATGTTGAGAAGCAGTAGTTGTAAGCGATCATCATGGATGGATACAGGCTTTGAAAGTCCAGGACTATGACAGGATCGGTGTAGAAACGAGATTCTGGCGAGACAACAACATTTCATTTATCATTCACATGAGCGTAAGGTGAAAAACTCTCATACTGTTATACAATGGTTCTTGTAGTAACGAAACGGCCCAGCCATATATTTTGACTAAGGTGTAGAGTTTGCGAAGTTAGGCCTTGTAGAGTTAGGGCGTGTAGAGTTAGAAGCTTGGCTCTACATGAGATCTGATTACTTTTTGACAGTGCAAGCTACATGGTCTCGTCTTGGCAACATTTAACATGAAATGTTTTTGTGGGATATGTGTATTTACCACGTCGACAAAGTGCTAAAATAAAATCACAAATAAAAAAAAAATTGGGTACCTCCCCTACACGTAAAGTGGGGACATTTTTTTTTCGCGTCTACGCCATATTGTTGTGTAACATTAGATAGGTCTTTTAAAAACTTTGAGACGTTGCTAAGACGATGTTTTGATTTAGGTATCCGTTTGCGAGATAAGGTCTAAAAGCTAAAAGGCTGGCTCGAAAAATCTGAATAAATTCGTGATGGTAGTCCTTGTGATGAATTTTGAAGAAAAACTATAACGGCTAAGATAACAATGATATAATAAGTAAACAAGTAAAATATCCTTCTAAATCCACGTGCCATTATGGGTGACTACGGAACCCTATTCTATGCGTGGCCTGACACGCAATTGGCCGATTTTTTTTTAAATCACCTCAGTTTGTTTGTTTCTAGTATGAAACAAACAAACTGAGGTGATTGTAAGACATCCATCATACCTGGTTCAAAAATAAGTGGCAGACATTCAGGAGCTCTCATAGCGGCTCTTTGCTTCACAGTAGGTGACAAGGCCACCAGATTAAGAGGCCTCGCCGCTCGCAGCATCAGAGACTCGACCCGGAACTGTGAGCCTCGAGACAGCACCTCCCACCATTGTAGGCCGAATAGACGAGCGAGTTCTGATGTTCGATCTATGTTAACATATGACCAATGTTATTAAAACATATAACATCATGCTTGTATCGTCCGAAGTGATAGACAGAGGTGTGAACACCCACATTTCGCTAGTTATGTTTAAAATCCCATGTAATAGGGAGGCAGCTTATTGCCATATTCAGACTCTGGACTGGTACTGAAAAATGTCTATACAAGGTGTTGTTTTGCATCCTCGTCAAATTCAAGCAGGTAACTATGCTACTGATTCTCGACACGAATCAATAATAAAATAAGTAAGTAGGTATTTTTTTTCTAATTTTTGGAAATCGGCATGTGTGGGACACGCATTTTAAAACGCGGCCTGTGTGAGGCCGCACTGTAACTGCTCTTTTACACACACTTAAAACGCGGTGGTTATACGATACCATAACGCGATTATATTCTTTGAAAGTGGTGTATTCTGAAATACTGGCACCGCCGCCGATTCCCTTCTTCACAAACTAAACTAAATTTAAGTTCAGTGCATCTTTTACTTTCTATTTCATTAAGAAAAGGACAGAAGATAAATGTTAGTTTAATCCTGTCAAATTAGTCAGCGCTTGACGTAAATTAACGTATTTTTACTAGCCATGTTTTTAATCACATCTAAACTGTCTATGGAGTATCCTTATTTGACAGGACTAAACTAATATTTTATCTTCTGTCCTTTTCTTAATGAAATAGAAAGAAAAAGATGCACTGAACTTTAAGGTTATTTTCTGAACAAAGGAATCGGCACCATTGTCAAACTTAAATAACTGAAAAAACAAGTATGTATTCATTATTTACCAGGGATCGTAATTTTATTTGATTATTTATGTCTTTCATAACAGCCTCCTGAAATTTGACAAGGATGCAAAACAACAGCTTGTATAGAGCACTCAATAACACTTTTACAAACCTAGGTATGGAAACCGAGGAATCCATGACCAGCAGTCGTGCTTGCGACTACTACGCCTGCAAGGCAGTCCAATGTTATTAAAATTTAGATCATACCAAAGTACAAATACTTACTTATAATATCAAGTTTCTCCAACATCCTCACGGTCCCAGACAGCCTGGTCAAATAATGCTCCACTGGAATCCATCGTAATATTCTGGTATCATCGCGCCACCACGTCGACAACTGTGCATAGCTGTACTTGGGTACCCTTTCCTTCAACACCTCATACATGCAGTTCTCAAAGCTGTAGCTCGACAGCGCCATCTCATGGCGAAACAAACGCCAAACGTTCAACATTATCCTTCCGATAATCCTCCCTTCAAAATCGTTTTCTTCCCCTCTCCAACGTTTTTGTCGATACTTCTCCGTTATTCTCGATACTTCTTTAACAATCTCTAATCCGAGAATTTGCGCTCTTTCTAAGATATATCCCCAAGAATGCATTTCTATTTCATACCCGCACAATATGTCTGGATCATGTTTCATCACTAATTCGATCACTTTTTCTAAAAGTTCACTCTCATTATCGACGTATGTTACATCGACGTTGAAAATACACCTATCTAAATATCTTACTGGTGTAAATGTCTCGACTACTATGATTTTTGTGAGTATTTTCTCTAAGCGATGACCTAGTGGGCAATCGTTTGTTACTGTTAGGAATAATACTTCAATGGGATCAAATGAGGGGTCGGGGTTTAAGTCCCCTCTAACTGATGTGTGAACTTCAGCTACCATGACTGTAAGAAAGTTGGCCTAAACAAAAAAAATACATAATAATGAATTAAAAGAGATTTGTTAAACAGCATACCCTAGTATTGTTATCTAGTTCGTAACAGTACAACTATTTGATTTCAATACTTACATCAACTAAAGGAGCCTCGATAGAACCGCTTTCTGGCCGATTTTCCGAACTACCGAAGCATAAAAATGAACCATCAGGTTGCATGGATACTTGAAGACTATTATTCAAATTCGTTATTTCCTGTAAAAGTAAAACATTAAAAATGAACCTTCGGGTTGCATGGTTACTTGAAGACTATTATTCAAATTCGTTTTTTCCTGTAAAAGCAAAACATTAATATCAGAAATTAATAAGCCAAAAAGTATTTGTTAGTTTTAACCATTTTTATTACAAACCTTTTCACCTACTTCCAAACTAATACTGTTATCAATTTCATATTTTAGACCTAAAGCTTGCGAATTGTCCAGTTCATCCATATTTGTACACATTTCTACATCATTGGCCGTTCTGTCTTCTAGTTTTACTTCACTATCTTTGCTCAATAACCACTTTTCAATTTCATTGCTTGTTGGTGGTTTCTTTACAGGTTCTAAAATACATTTTCTGTTGCCAGCCAGTAGTATCTTCAATGCATCTGGTTTTGTAGATTCTTGAGACATCTCATTTGTTTGCAGAAATAGTAAATGCCGCCATTCCTCTATACTGGTCATGCCTAATACTTTATCAAAAGGTTTCTGATCTCTCGATAGTTTGCTATTTACTTTCAACACCATGTGGCCTATCTCTATTTTGTCTCCTACGTCTTTGTGATCTGAATAGTAAGGTTCACAATTTCTTACTTTAGGTATTTTATACTGTTGTAAACTTGAGCACACATAGCTTTTAGACGGAGGTTTTATTTTAGGTGTTAATATTTTTAAATATTTTTTTTCGAATAAAGTGATGTTATGTTCAGTTTTGACGTTCAATTTCTCGAGCGCTTCACCAGTTACCATTTGTACTTCAGAATGATTAACTTCTATACTTTCACGTTTTTCTATGAACATAGATTCATAGTTTACAGCTTTAATAGATTCTTGAGATTCACTAATAACCTTATCTTCTAGAGACATATCAAATACTTTAGACTTATCATAAAAGCTTATTATACCTAGGCTGTTGTCTTCAGGAGAAGATTCTGTTTCATTATCACTGTCATTAAAGGTTTGATTAAATGATTTATCAATTTTAATATTCGAAGGTCCTGGTTTTGGATCGAATTGTTTTTCGAAATCATAAGCTTCTGCAACCACTGGCTGCAGAGGTTCATGGGATTTTGATACTTTATTTACTAAATCTACAATTGATTCATTTTCTACTTTGTATTGTACTACATCACCTTCATCTGAGTGTATAGACTTATCTAAAATACTTTCAGGTTCAGGTTTTATAACTCTTTTCAGAAGTGAATCTGTAATATCTTCTATAGTTTCTCTCAAAACATTTATTTCATCCATTTGACTTATATCTGTTGTTGATTCTGACTTATCATCTGATTCATTTTCGTTTTTCTTTTTGGATTTAGGTCTTGATAAGCCCAGTTTAAATGGTCTCATTTTTCTTTTTCTGACTTTCTTTGTATCTATAAATATTAACCAATCATCAATGTTGTTATACATACGAATTTGGAGATGTCTTTTGGCTGAGATGACAATGATAGAGAAGTAAGAAGTGGTTCTACTTACGATCTTCGTCACACGTTCCATCCAGCTGTGGAATGCTAGCGCCATCCCAAAACGAATCATTCCATGATGGAGAACTTTCGCTTTCATCTTTACTAAAACAAACATCACTGTAGTATACAAAAATACAAATGTCATTATTTTCATGGCCATGGTTTGGTGCCTACCTCTTGTCTTGATCAAGGATGATAGTTTCCTCATCAAACATTCGTGAATATTCAGCGTCGTCTGAATCAATGTCTCCATCCTGTTCTACATTAGCAGGTGTTCCCATTACACTGTCTTCTTCCAGTGATTTCTCATCCATATCTTGCAACATGTCTACTAGTTCTAAATCTTCATTATTCACTAAAAAAAGTATAAATGGAATGAGCATCTGTGCTATTTTGGGCAATGTTATGAATTATTTTCTTAAATATACCTACATAGAACCTGACTATAATGCAGAGATAGACTACTGTTCAGAGCCAAACTTTCGTCCACAAGTGTGTTATCAAAATCCTCAGTGTTGGAAAAATCTCCCCTCAATATTTGATTTAAACTTGCACCCAAAGAACTGTCAGGTAAGTGAACACTAACATCAACAGCATTGAATAACTGTGTTCCTTCCATACTTTCAGCAGGATATTGTGCTATTTCTAGGGGTTTATTATCACATTCAGTTATCACAGGTTTATCAACTAAATTGGACATTTTAATCAAAAACATTTGTTCAAACTTATAATGTGATTCTGTCTCCTCAGCTTTTATTCTGCCTTGAGATAAGGACTTTGAAGCTAGAGAAATATTTAACTGCTTTCGCCTTTCAGATTCTTGATTCCATACTTCTTCTAATCCTGGGTTTTCAATTCCATCGCCTTTGCCTATTCTCTGGCGGTTGATGATGTGTGATGCGGCACAATCTGCTTCATAGTAGCAGGAACTTTCAGGTTTCAGTCCAAATTCATTTGGGCTTTGAGCCTCACTGCTGTTTTGTGATATGCCTGCTTTCCGAAACTTGACACATTGTAAACCTATGTTGCTCATTCCGAATAAGTTGAAGTCTATGAAAAATTGTAGGGTGAAGTTCAAATGAGACTCATGAGGTTGGAATGCTTGGCCTAAAATGGCACCATTACTGCAGAGTTCTACAGCTTGTTTGATTAGACCAGGACTGTATAAAAATACTTTAAGATATAAATGCTCTTTATTGTGGTATCCATAGAAGGGTCTGCAAGATTAAATTTTTGATATGTTATCAAGAGCACTAGTAAAATACAGTGATAAAAATAGTTTAAGTACTCACAATCCTTTAACAAGTGATATTTTGTAAACATGTTGGTTTGAGGATGTTGCTTGTTTCAGTGCAATATTTAATGCTTTATCCAAACTAGCCGCAATCTGTGAAGGTAAATTACAAGTCAGCTCTAAATGTAACAAGTGATTATTATAAATAGCCTAGTAATTAGAATGATTTATACTTTACTAACTTCCACACGCGGCTTCGCCCGCGTGTTATTTTGATAAAAATGTATATTCTTCCTGTTGATGACCTAACTAAAGGTTCGTGAATAAAAGGTAAAGTGGACTGTAAACACTTATAATATGGTTCTACAAGACAGTACAATGTTGGACTAAACTTTAACAACACAAGTAGATATGCGCGCGCGTCTTCGACCGTGCTCGGTAATGGAGTGAGGTCGGGGCGGCGGCCACTCAGCTGCCGCGGTGTAGTCCCACGCCGCGCCCCCCGCGCGTCCGTCCTCTGCCTTGGACTAAGACTCACGCCTTGTCTGCGTGAACACTTCCTATGTTCCAAAGTATTTCTATACCAAATTTCATCAAAATCGGTCCAGTAGATACGGATATTAGCCGGACAACATTAAAAAAAAATGTTTGTGTTTTTTGTTATAAGTACTGTATATAGGTACTTTCACATGCGTGTAGTAAAAAGCTGTTATTTTGACATTACAAACAGACATTTTAATTTTATTTTTTTGTATAGATTTGAGTGCTGTTTAAGTATTACCTGGTATAAAAATTGTGGTTGAGGGTTTGGTGTTGGGCATGGTATGTAGAAATATGGAAACACTCCATGTATGTGAAGACATGCCTTGTGACCATCAGGGGTAGGTCCAAATATCCTTAACACTGGCACCTGAATCATTGTATTTAGATTATGATTTATATCCATAACATAATAATAAATAATGTGAAAGGAATATTGTATTCTGATAGAACTATTCTTTTATTATCTTGACAGATTATTTTTTTACTTGAAATTAATAATAAAAAATCATTATTATTCATAATATTTGCACACCACACTAGGTGGCAAACGTCATGTCTGATCCATTTTTTTATGTTATCCTGCATGCGTTTTTATTCTTTTATGTGTACACATGTTTGAGCAAATGAATATATCTTATCTTAACTATCATTAATACCAAAAGCGGAAGACATGCTGTTTCTCAAATGATTTGGGTAATGGGCAAGAGCAGGCCTCCTGATTCAAAATTATAGCACCACCTACACACTTCAAACAGATTTTGACTGTCTCTTGTAGTAATGTACAGACGCCAGCACATCAAGCTACTACAATCTGTCAAATTTCTTTAATAGATTTTCAACTTTATCCCTAGGTTCAGGTTGATTGGGAAAATTTGACAGTTTCGGGTAGCTTGACCTGCTGGCGTCTGTACCTAGTGCACAGAATTAAAACTGCCTGCCTCACCTGTTTTATATCTGCTCCTCGGAAATCTGAATAAATGACATCAATTCCAGGCGTTGGTTTACTCAAATAATGATCACAGACTACAATTCTAACTGAAAATTCAGGATTCGCGCGACTATCTGAAACCGAACAAGTTGTCATACAATGTATTACGAACGGGTGCTAAAGTTTCTAACCAAAGAAGGATTTTTACTTACTATCCAAGGCGCTCATGCTTATTTAGTTAACAACATAATTAAAATTGAACGCATAAACTCTTATAAACAAAATAAGTCTGCTATATATTTTGTTATTATTGAAGTCTTACTATAATTACATGTAACAACTTGTTCCTTGTTGAGTTGTTGTTTGCAATTTCACAAGCTCCGCTGGATCCGCTCCGGGTCGTTGTTTACAATTTGTGACATTGACAACTGACAGTAATTTGATAGTGACAGGCACGTGACATACTGCATTACGCTCGCTCCATGTAAAATAATGGTACTCAGCTGCATCCGGTTAGACTGCAAGCCGACCCCATCATAGTTGGGAAAAGAATAGACATAATTATGATGATGATATGTATTGATTTTATCGGCTGCAAAAATAAGTTTGTATTTCATAGTCGAAAAGTCGAAAACTATGGAACCGATAATATCCTATGCGATACTAAAATGTGTGTGTGGACGTGAAATTTCAAACTACGGAAATTACCCATTTTTTTTAGTTAATAAATAATATATAATGGCAATACCAATGACTGTCAAAAAAAACATCATTGCAACAACAATGACAGCTGACAGCAATGGCATCATCATTCAGCCAGTTCGTTTCATTCACTCATTGTAAATTGGACGTGTTTTTATTACATTCACAATTTCATTTCATTACGCTGCGTGCTACTTTTAAACAAATTTTATAATAATAATCATCGTTGTTGAATTTCTATTTACGTTTCTGTGTAGTGAACATAAAATTCCTAGTGCTGTGGATAGTGCGGTGTTTGGTTTATTAAAATTTACAGCAAAATGTAATGTTTTTTGAAAATGAAGTGCTATTTCAATGAAAGACACTGCAAAGAACCACTAATATTTGTTACAAGATAAGAATTAGACAAAAACGAGACGATGGATGATGATGAGGCAGACTTGCGCGAACAGATATTCCACAACAACGTGAGGGAGCAAATCGTGAGTATTTAAACAAAGGCTATTATTATAGTAGACCCTAGTCACAGTAGTCCAAACAACAAGGTATTCTCCGCGCGACTTTGTCCCAATTCGTATGTAATCATCAAGTTTATTTATTCTTGGTCATCAACGTAGATTTCAATTGTACAGAATACGAATAGGATATACCTTGGTATTTCTATTCCATTCCATTTGTCCTAGTTCTTAGCGCCAAAACCTAACGTTTTCGCTAAAAGAACAAGTAGACTGGTTTTCCGTGTCATCAATTTTGTGCCAGTGACCATGACAATACTGTTATCAAATCTAACTATTTCAAGGTTGGTCCTAGTTGGTGAAGAGCCTCTGCATTTAATATTATAAAAGGAATAATTGTATTACCAAAAGTTTCCTTGAAAACAGACAGAGAGCATAGGTTTTTCCCTGACACAATATTTTTTAATAAAACATACTATAAGGAATATTTTGATTAATAGAGAAGTATGGAAGAAAAAAAAGACATGTTGCACTGACCCCAAATAAATTGAGATTAGGGCAGGAGATTGATAAGCAGGTTTACATTAGATAAATAAACTGCAATTGTTTTTAATAGTGTATATTTTCCCTACAATCACAACTTTGAACAGCTTGCTTGTGATATGGCTGTTTTGCTGATACAACAATGGTAATAAGGCATCACAGGGCATAGGACTGTGTTCTTAGCACTGTAATAAGTTCTATTAGCTAGCTATTCAGCTACATATGGTCAGACTGGGAGCAGACCCCAACATAGTTGGGAAAAGGCTAGGTAGATTGATTGAAGCTAGTCTTGTATTAAAATATAAAGAACTTTACAATAGTAGAAAAGATGTTATAAGTATGAGAACAAAACATCATTAATAAAACAGTTTTAATTGGTCAAACAGACAGCTTAAACTCTGCCAAATAATATGCCTTTTTTTTTTTTTTTTTTTTTTGTGGATGGGAAATCATCAAATGACTCCTCCCGCTCTGGGTGGAGCAGAAGGGAGTGTCAGACTCTTACTGACTAAAACCCACCCGTGTTCCTTCCTTAGCCCTTTACATACCAGGGCAGCGGTAACCCTTTCGGACAATCCCGCTACCCCGGCAGGCTTCGGCCCTGTCGGGCCCCGTCAACTACGCTGACATCTCTTTGAGGCGCGCGTGGAACACATACACGCCGTCCGGCACGGGCCTGGTCCTGATCGGACGGAGAGCTACCCATTGCTCTCCGCCCGCAGGCCCGCGCCTACGGTGGCCGGGAGTCGTCACGCGGCTCCCGACGCCCGGAGCGTCTCCCTCGGCGGCTGAGGCGTGAGGATCTTTCCCTCGCCCATCCCGCCACCTCCTTCGCTAGCATGACTGCTTCGCAGAAGGAGGTGACCGCCTCCCACTCCCTCTCGCCCCGGACCATGGCTTGCACCAGGGCCGGGCGCGAGAGGTCGCCGCCGCTGCCGATCGCCTCTACGAGGACACGGCGGTGCTCTGCCCAAGCGGGGCAGACCTCCACCGTATGCTCCACCGTGTCCTCTGGGCGATCCTCGCAGTGGTGACACCCGGGCGTCTCCTCCCTCCTGATGATGTGCAGGAACCTCCCGAAACATCCGTGTCCGGAGAGGACCTGCGTCAGGCGGTAGGTGAGAGCGCCGTGACGCCTCTCTAGCCACTCCTCAAAGAGGGGTCTTATCGCCGCTATCGTGGCGTGCCCTGCGCTGGGTTGCGATAGTCGCGCCTTCCATTCCACCATGAGACCGCGCCGGAGGTCCGTCCGCTCCGCAGCGATTTGCCGCGGGTGCAGTTTCCCCCCGACGTAGTGCCTCCGCGCGCCAGTCATACAGGCGCGCGAGGACTATCGCCTCCAGATCCCATAGTGGCAGTCCGGCAAGGAGGCTTGCTGCCTCGCGCGAGATCGTGCGGTACCCCCGGATCAGCCTTACGGCTACCACCTTTTGGGGCGCGTTCAGGTAGTGTGCGGCTCGAAGCCGCAGTGAACGCGCCCATACCGGGGCCCCATATAGGGCCATGGACCGCACGACCCCCGCGTAAAGCCTCCGGCAGGAGGCGTTTGGCCCCCTCAGGTTGGGCAGGAGCCGCCTTAAGGCGGCCCCGGTCCGTTCCAGTTTTGGGGCCAAACGTCGGAAATGCTCGACGAAGTTCCACCGGCTGTCGAGGACGAGACCCAGGTATCTCATCGTCTTCTCGACGCCGATGTGAACCCCTCCTACCATTAGTTGGGATCCCGAAGGTGGCCCGTACCGGGGCCCATGAAAGGACATGGCCTCGGACTTGTGCAATGCCACCTCGAGACCCAACTGCCGGATCCTTTCCACGACTATCGCAACCCCGCGTGTCATCGCGTCAGCCGCCGCCTGATGCGACCTCCCCTGCGCCAGGACCAGCGTGTCGTCAGCGTAGCAAACTACGCTGACGCCATCAGGGAGGTCGGCCCGCCGCACCCAGTCGTAACCGATGTCCCACAGGAGCGGCCCCAGAACCGATCCCTGTGGGACACCGCACGACATGCAGAGGGTGACTTGCACACTCAATAATGGGCCCCAAAAACGGTCGCTAGCACATAGTGTCATAGCGACAAGGTGTCCTGAGGTGCTTTTGAGGAGTGTAGAGGTATTCCACGGCTATCAGGACAATCCCGGAAGTACGGTCAAGATCCCTACCAGCATCTTACTGAACAGCATCTTTCCTCCGAGCACGTTTGTTCTTGCGAATCTCCACTCAAGCCAGCCAATAAAGGCAAGAATGAGGTGGGAGCTCTGTTCCTCGGCAGTGTTCACTCCAGCCGGCCAATAAAGGCAAGCCAGAGCTGAGGAACAATGCTTCTCCCGGGAGATAGGGTCCGTGGGGTTGCTACTGCCCAACAGCTCGCCACATGCCGCCCTGCGTGTTCCTGTATCTCTCTTGGTCTGGCTCCTCACCCTAGACCTGATCCGACAAAGTAAACTCTTCCGTCACAGACTTAGAGTTAAGAGCGCGCAAGCCCCACCACGACGTCAACGTAGAGATATATTATTATTAATGTATTTCGTGCCCATCTACCTCGACTCTACACTTAGTGCTGTTGGTCATAAGTAGGGTTTTAGACCGATTCATCGCAAGTCCCACCCCTTTTTTTTTTGCGTGGAAAATCATCAGACTAAAACCCACCCGTGTTGCTTCAGTTGCGCCCGTTGGCACCCGTGGAACGCAACGTAACGTCGACCCGGGCCTGGTCCTTTCCGCCGCCCGCAAGCCCAAATAATATGCCTTAAGTTGCATTAATATGATAGCAGAACAAGAAGATAATTATCATATTTAATTGTTCTGAATGTTATGAGAGGTAACAGGTGCACAATCATCATTTCATCATACAATACATTTCTTAATTGAGGTACTTCCTTAAATATTAATAGGAAGTAATAAATTGCTAGTAAATATTAAGAATGATAAGTTTTAGCTTCTTCATTATCATTAATTATGAAAATATTAATTTGTCCAAAAATAAATATAATATAATGTATAAACTTGAAGCTATGTTGGCCAAGGAGAACTCCTTGGCTAATAAATAATAAAAATACAATATCTTTTTGTGCTTCCTTTTTGTCTGCGTTATTGGCAATCCATGATCATTGTTTAGAATTGACAAGTCTGTATTTATTTGGCAATCCTGGTTTGATGATGACCTAGTTTAGGCTAGGGTACTTGTAGATGGCTTTTTAATTATGACCAATTGAATTTCACATGTATTAATAACACACATAAACCTTCCTCAAGAAATTCTCTGAATGAGGGTGATAATATTTTTTTAAATGTTTAACAGGTTTACCAACAAATTACTTACAACCGTTATAACCAATGGAATTTCACATGAATATATATATTATATTTATAGTCTTAATAGGTTTTTGTGTCCCTTTATATTTAAAAATATTTATTCCTCAATTTTTCACAATAGCACCTACCACTGTTTGTCTCTGCATCAACCAAAGGTTGGCTGGTAGATAATACCTATGGCATTAAGTCAGCCTTTGTACATTGGTGTGCTTAAAGTATTAAATAAATAAATACTATGACACATAAACCTTCCTCAAGAAATTCTGTGAATGGTGCTGAAAATACATTATTTTATTATTTTATCAAGTTTACCAACTATTCTAAACAAGTAATTTTTATAAGAAATTATAAAAAATAAGTATTCAAAACAACTTTCTTTTGAATACTTTATTTTGATAATACTTAATTTACCTTTGTTAGTCAGTTAGCTTAGTTGTTAACTTTATTGTGCATGCTGCATGCTGTGGTCTCCTATAACTGAAGAAGTACACCTAATTAATACCTGATGTTGCCCTTTATTTATGTGTCATATGTATTGTATATAACTTTTTTTAGGTATCCTAAATAAATAAATTATGAAAAACTAAAAAACTTTCTTCTTTTGGTTCCAGATCTTCCTACTACTATTCATCTTGCTGTACCTTGTGTCATTTATGTTGATCGAGAAGTTCAGACGACGGGACAGCGAGGATTACTTTACAGGAGACGAAGATGAAGTGAAAGTTTACCGTATCAGTTTGTGGCTGTGTACATTTGCACTAGCTGTGTCACTCGGATCCGCTCTCTTACTGCCAGTATCTATAGTCAGCAATGAAGTACTCATACTATACCCAAACAGTTATTATGTCAAATGGCTCAACAGCTCTCTTATACAGGGTGAGTTTTATTATACACTAATATTAATATGATCCAACATGATCAATTCCAAAAATATTCTAAACTAGTTTTTGCTGCGGCTACGCCCGTGTGTATGTCGACCCACTGTCTCGTAAAATAATCCCGTATCTGTTTGCTAAATTTCATCCAATTCCATTCAGCCGGTTTTGCAACAATCCGGAGCATACATCCAGACAAACAGGCAAATGGACAAAAATTCTTTCTTATATGTATAGATTCCTAGAAATCCTATATCATTTTTAATACTTAAAATAGCCCTCTATTTGTAGTGGTATTAAAAATAAGTTTCATCACGGAAAAACCCTTTGCTATTTCTAATTTATTTAATATTTATGAACCTACAGATTAAGGAAACTATACAACTTTAAGACGCAATTCATATTCAATGCTTGTTGATATTACCTAGTCTCTGTTGTATAAACAGACAAAAATTGTTTAAATGATGCAAATAGTTACTCTATGTCTGGTACAATAGAAATTGTGAAGTCTGAGGTAATGGTATTGTAGGTATTTCATAATAAATCAATAACGATAACTCAAGTTACTATCTCATTAAATTATACTTAATATAACTTATTGTGAGTAGTTTTAAAAATATTATATTGCTCAATATGGGTTGGTGATTAACACCCATCTTGAGCAAGCATGCTGATAGGATAGAATATTCTATCAATGATTGTGCTTTTGTTGTATGAAAATATGCTTTTGCCTAGCACCCTAATTGTGTAATACAGTATCAATCATAATCTGAATAATTTTAAAGAATATTGCTAATCTATTGCTCCATATGTTCGAAAAAATTGTCTGCTCAACAATGTAAATAACGCAATGAATGTTGTTGAACTGTCAAAATGAAAGCCATTCCTACTGTTAGTGTGTTACGCAATTACCCCGCTGCAGTGAGTCAGTGATAGGCTGGTATTATTTAAGTACATATTTCCTTAGCAACACACCTCAATGGCTTGGTGTTCGCGAGCGTGATTGCCGAGCGTCCAGGGTTCAATTCTCAGATCACGCGGCATTATACAGGCATGTCCTCCTATAGATAGGACTTAATGCTGCTGAATAAAGTACAAAAAAATATAAAATACTAGCAGCGCCCCGCGGTTTTACCCGCATAAGTCTCGATCCGCGGGAATATCGGGATAAAAAGTATCCTATGTCCTATGTCTACCCATGTGCCAAATTCTATCCAAATCCGTTCAACCGTTTTAGCGTGAAAGCGTATCATACAAACACAAAAAATCTATTTTTTCTCTTTATAATATTGGTCTAGATTATTTTACTGCCTGTCCCTTCGGGTCATTCAAGCGTGAGGTACCTAATGGATTGCCGTGGGGGAACATGATTGATAATATAATAGCTGTCACCTTTTACGAGTACACCACGAATATAGGGCGACACGACGCGTTAGTACGAATTGATGAATCCGAAAGGCGAAAAAGTCGTTCTAACGATTTCACCGTAAAGTCAATATGTATGGTAAAGTGAAACCTTTTTGAAACGCGTCATTCACTTGTTTTGTTCTGTACACAAAGCGTAGCCACAAATGTGTTTTGGACACACACACACACAATCCTCAAACAAGGTGTGTCTAGAATGGACCTCCTTTACCAGCAATATTATAGTTATAGCTATTCAGATGTGTATTTATTGTAAACTTGTTCCAGGTTTATGGAACCACGTGTTCCTGTTCTCAAACCTGTCGATGTTCGTGTTCCTGCCGTTCGCTTACCTGTTCTCGGAGTCGTCCGGTTTCCCTGGATGCCGGGGGATGAAGGGCAGGGTGTATGAAACCTTCATAGTTCTCGCGTTACTTGGTGTTGCCATGTTGGGCCTGGCCTACGTCATTTCAGCGTGGTTGGAAGGTGACCGTTCCAGTATTGATGCTCTACTTAGTAAGTACCTATAACTTATTTACTTAGATTTAACAACATTTTTGGAACTCAAGATTTGCCTTGTGGCATTCTTTACCAGCCAGTAATTTTCTGCCAGAATAAAGTCAACAAATGGGGTTACTTTACCAAAAATTTGTTTGGAAGAAAAAATAATACAAATCCTGGGAAAGCCTAGCGGGGTAATTGCGGAACACACTATCAGTAGCATTGGGTTTCATTTTGACAGTTCAACAACATTCATTGCATTATTTACGTTGTTGAGCAGACAAATTTTTCTAACATATGAAGCAATGGATTAGCAATATCCTTCAAAATGATTCAGATTAAGGTTGAAAGTGTGATACGCAATTAGGGTGCTGATGCCAAAATGTTTAGATGACCAGATAGTTCGCAACTTTGAAACCGTTTTCGCAGTACCTATATTGTTGCCGATGCACTAGTTGGGTGGTCTAGCCATCCAACTATAAATACTCCCATGCTGGCCTCTAAATGCACAAAACGCATACATATGCTGCGAATTTGTGTGACTTCCCATATTATTTCACGTAAACTGACTCGTATTTTGCGATTTACAAATAGCGTAGTCAACGTAAATAATATTCACGTCCGCTGTGTTCAATTGTGTGTGAAGAAAGCGAGCGCACAGTAATTGTTCGGCCACAGTCAATGTTAATGGATGCGCCGATCGCTCTGGAAACTGTTCTATTTTTAACAAACACGGAATTTTTGAAAACGGTAGTCTGATGTAAACGGTACAATTTCAAAGAATGTATTTGTTTATTCATATAAACAATTACGATGTACAGACGCCAGCACACCAAGCTACTCCAATCTGTCAAATTTCTTTAATAGATTTTCAACTTTACGGCTAAAGCATTAGGTTCAAGGTTGATTGGGAAAATTTGACAGTTTTGGGTAGCTTGACCTGCTGGCGTCTGTACGAGGTTTTGGTTTAGATTCCCGGGTTGGGCAAAGTTAGTTAGTTATTGGGTTTTTCCATCTGGAAGTTCTCAGCAGCCCGGAGCCTGGATTTGTGCCCGGTTGACGGCAGTAGGCTCGCCCCCCTGGTACCCCATGTATCACTTAATACATACATATACCGGCGAAACGTGGGTGTACTATATGTACACCCCTGCCTAACCCTTCGGGGATTATGTTATGTATTTGTTTATTCTACGAATTGTGTTTTTTTCTGATCGAAAAATACCATCTGGTGTCTCAATGTACTGCTTGCTTCGCAGATTTTGCACCGGTTTCACATCCTGCTTAACTAGGCTCCTCGTGTTTAAAATGCTAAACTATGATTAAACGGCTCATTTGTTGCATCCACACGCAAAATCACCTATAAATTGTGCTGTTCTGATTGCTATGCCCGTCGTAACACATCAGTACCCCGGGCCCTTACAATCAAACCTACGACGCGTATCAAATGTATTGTATGTAAAATTATATTAACATGTTGTCTTTGTTTGCTCACAGATTTGTGGACATACCTCCCTTTCCTGTATTCCTGTGTGTCGTTCGTGGGAGTTCTAATGTTACTAGGTAAGTCATCATCATTATTAACATTTCTTTCTTATCGATAGTCATTTATTTTTAGAATTAAGTATGTCTATAACCGACGTCAACTGTTTATCAGTGGATCGGTCGTTAGCCTGCCTACTTTCTTTATTGTAAAAACTGGGTACGCATAGACAGGTTCTATGCAACTTTTCTATCAAATTGCACATGATCACAGCGAGTATTTTACATCGTGCAATATTCTCTTGCATTCCTTGCTCGCATGCGTATGCGCTGCATGCTATATTATTAAGAATTCTACGAATGTTTGTTGGTTTGCACAGAGGTCTATCAAAGCTTTAAGTTACGTGACGTCACGTGGCGGCACTCGCAGACATTGACCTCTAATTATTATATTCTGTATATTTCGTTGCGAGTCGTTAGTGAAGGTAGAGTGCATCGAACTCTGGGCAAAATTGGATTTTTTCAATACTATCGAACAATACTGATATTAAAGTAAGTTGGCTGGAAACTTGTGACGTAGATAGTTACTTCAGTATATTAAAATCGATTACTGTGAAGTAGAGCAATAGTATTGTTTATCGATATGACTGCACTGATAAGGCGCATTTAAACCAACTGTAATCTTTCAGAACTAATAAAACTTTATTAGCTAAGTATACACGTGAATACATAAATAAAGCATGGTGTTGACGACCGTTTCTTATCGTCGTCCGGCAACATGTCCGTTTTGCAATAATAGAAAATAATTAAATATAATAATTAGTCAAGTTCTCAGTAAATTGCACATAAATAGTGTACTGCATCGTAACTTACTAAAATCTGTAATTATTCGTTTTCCTCTTTATCGCCGTACCCTTCTTCCTTGTCAAGAAAGTGTTTGATGAGGTCCTCGTGCTGCGGGAACATTTCGTCTAGTTCCTTACTGGATTCTTGCAGCTTGTCCAATTCTTCAAGTTCTTTGTATGCTTTAGCTTTGTAAAGGCGAGCTTTGAAGCTATTTTCGTTGAGACGAAGCGCCAGGTCACAGTCGTCAGAAACCTGCAAAAGAAAAATTCGCTTTTTATCTGTATATTATTTTACGCTTGCATCAGTAGAAAGGCAATGAGCTGGCAAGCTGTCAAGAGTGGAATTTTATCTATTTATGCCAAGTGCGGTTTCAATTTATACATTGGCATTTATACCATTGGGCCTAGCCCTAGTTAGTTATCATCGATGTACCCATTCGATTATTAGTATTATTACGTCAAACGTTTTGTCTATAGTGATATAGAAACTGAATGTTCAGGTGAACGTGGCCGCCACATACAATATTTGTTCAGTTTGCATGATGTAAGATTACTGGGTATTGCGTATTCTAAATGAAGAAAGTTCTCGTACTTTAAAAGATTGTCAAACATCATCTGCCTAGCCTTTTCCCAACTATGTTGGGGTCGGCTTCCAGTCTAACTAGGATGCAGCTGAATACCGGTGTTTTATATGCAGCGACTGCCTATCTGACCTCCACAACCCAGTTGTTGGGTAATACCCTTGGTAAGACTGGTTGTCAGACTTTCGGGCACCTGACTACCCGTAACGACAGCCGGGACCAACGGCTTACCGTGCTTTCTGAGGCACGGAGAACCAAATATAAATATTCTGCCAAAAATCTTGAAATTTAAATATAGTCCTTATAGTACTCCTTATAGATTTCCATAACGGCGACCCTTTGAAATTATTGTTTCTTAATATGACTCCAAGACCGAATTTGGTTTTAAATACCCGGTCACAATCACAACTAATGCAATAGAGTTGGCCGGCCGAATTGATGGTATCTAGGTAGGCTTAGGTATCCCTTTGCGTATTTGGCGTTTTTCGGTTAATGTATTGAAGCGCTTTTTAAAATTTTCACATTTTTGTAGACATGCTAGTATAGTGACCAAATGTAGCAAAGCACAGCCCTAAAAGGGCTGTAATTATGCTCGAAAAATTATGAATGCATCATCAACAAACGTGGTTACATGTGTCGATGCCTTAAACGAACTTAGTTCACGACAATAGCATAACTAATTTATTAATACCTACCACACAGATAATGGTTGATTATGATTAAGGTTGTATGTAATAAACGTGCACCAGCATAAATAATATTGGTCTTGAATTTTGATATGTTCGAGGTAATTATAATGTTTACAAAGGTTCATTGAAAAGGAATCTCAGTAATACAGATAAGTAACGGACGTCATAACGTCATGTCTATAACAAAGATGTAAGAAATAAGGCTCTAGAACATAGGTAATCATTCTTATTTTGCCCACCGCATTAAAACTTTGAGAAAAAAAAAAAATCTAGAGCGCCCCATTTTTTTTACTTACCGTCTGTTGCAAATCTGAAACAGCTATTGCCACGATTAAATTTAAAAGTGTAATATTATAGGTATAGTCATAAGAAAGGATATTTCCTTTATAATATTTTTTTTTAATAATATTACTCGTAAGTCGCCCACGAGGGGGCGATATCACCCATGTTGAGAACCTAACTTTTATCATAAAAAGTACGATGGCCTTTATTTCTTCTTAATTTCCGTATTAATTAATTAGTACTCATTAAGTTGACTATGCAATAATAGCATTATCGAATCGAATAGCAATTATCTTAAGCGGTTTCTGTGTGTTGACCATGTAGAGATAAATCTGTTAATTTGTAGATTAGGTTCACGTTTGCTTATGTAACCTATCATTTGATTTTTATCTCCACATTAGCCTTTATTTAAAAACAACAATCGCTTGATGTCTGTTACTTCGCGGATCCGGAACATTGGCCGCATCCGTAAAAGAAATGAAGTTGTTTATTTTATTCTGTAAATAGGATATCGGAATCATTGTAATTATATTTTTTTTTTTTAAACACCTCATTTAAAAAAAAATAAGCTAGATGGAGTCGACATTTCTTCTCGGGGCAGTCAAAGTCTCATAAAGTCCAGACATAATCTTGGTCAGATTGAAAAGTTAATAGCTAAGACGGTGCGAGAATCAACGCTTATACCAACCCAACGATGCAATTACACGTCAATAATAACAATATCTCGTTTCGATATTGAATGAATAATTATTAAAATGTTATGGCCACGCTTACTCGAATGTCTGGGAGTAAACTGGTCACGATTGCGAACTCTGACCTTATCCTAAATATACCTAGTGATAACAGGGTACATGTTGAGGTGACGTGGTTCTAAACTGACCTTGTCGAATTTTTGTAGCTTGATTTTAGTGAGTGCTCGGTCGCAGTACAGCATAGGGTCGTCCCGAACTTGCTCAATAGCTCGGTTGTAGCATGACAGTGCTCTGTCATACTCTTGACGACGGAACGCCTTCATGGCTTGGGTCTTTAGCGTATCAGCTTTCTCACGCCGAACCTTCCGGTCCTGGTAGCGCTTTTCTGCATCCTTGCTCATTTCGGCCATCCATGCTTCTTTATCCATCTCGCCCTGGTCATATGAACAGAAATCAATAAGGAATTATTATCTAATTACATATAATGTATGTTACGGTCGAGTCTTCGGACAATTAAAGTAACAGCTGTGAAGGACGTACCTTCGATCGAAGAATTCATCATTTATAATGACGTATTACGGAATTGTATTCAGATAGATATGTGCTTAATAAATTCGTTTATCACGACTGGATATGGTGCTAATGCCTACCATAAATTGTGTTACTACCTCGTTGGCAATACTATCGCAAAATATTGATATGCATAGTCATACTTAGATGACCTGTGAGGTAAGAGGGGCAGTTCATGACTTACCCCATGTATCAAATCGTAACTAAGGGAAACTGTCAGGGGTAATGAAAAATTTGTTTTCCTTATTTGGCAACTGAGCGGATGTAGACTATTCTGCCAGCGTCGTGTGATGACGGCAACGCAGCAAGGTGAGCCGTCGAACTTTGCACTTCGTGGTGGTTAATTCTAGTCACTAATTCAGCTAATTTTGGGAATATTTCCCTAACTACACAGTTTGACGACACGGTTGGCGCAGTGGCTGAGCGATCGACTGCTGGGCTGCGCGTCCCAGGTTCGATTCCCGCACGGAACAAATATTTCTATTGCCTACAGGTAGTTGTTCCGGGTCTGGCTGTTTGTGTATGTGAGTTTAAATGTTTGTAAATGCACCCACGATACAGGAGTAATTCCTAGTGAGGGGCAACGTTTTTTTTTTATCTTGTTTTTGTATTTTTCGTCTTTATCATACAATTAGGTAAAGTGTTCGAAAGCTAAACTATGTAACTATATTTCCTTCTATAAATGCCAAGATACTCCAAATATTTGACTTACGATCGGTACGGTACCTGCTTTGTAGTGATTGATAAAGTAAATATATTGTATAGACAGTCATGGTTTCGGTCAGTCACGTTATGTTCTACTGACCGATTTGTCCAAAACATTGTATGTGTGGTAGGTAGGATCGAAGCAGATAGCGTTCTATGGTTTCTGCCTACCTAATAGGGAAGAAGGCGAGTTTATACATATATGTATATGTGATAAAAAAAATTGAAACGTTAGCTTTAGATAGCCCCCGTAGGAAAAAGTATGTGTACCTAGTGCTTATACCAAGATAACTAACCGAGGAGGAAATAATTTTCCTTGTTTTTGTGCGCAGTAATACACCGCGTCGTTGGCGTAGGAAAAAATTGAATTAATGTATATTTATTATTTTTTTCTACCCTGACACATTACTGTTATTATCTTTCCGAACCTAGCGTGTAATTTAATTTTAGAGAACAATAGTAAGGCAGCAAAGACGCTTTATCGTAATGTATGTAAACACTGAACATGAACATTTCTGTCCGCACTGCAAATAGAAAAGAACAACAGTATCTACACGACGTAGATGTTTATTTATAGAGAAACGCGAGCCAAATTGCTTTCACTGATAATATAATACGAGACGTGCACCTCGCATCTTGGAGGTCTACTACGAAAGTGCATTGCATGAAGTTAGAAATGCATGCTGCAGGTGTAGTCTAACATGAATAATCAATCTGTGCGAAGTCGAGAATGTCATCCGAATTATTCCGAATCTCATTGTAGCCCATCGCGATCTCGCTGTAGGCCCCAATAATTACATGATCAGATCAGACCTAGATAAATCTATTAAGAGTTTTGACGACCCAATTACAAGCCCACGTGTTAACTGGCACCTACGTAGTTAAATAGAACGCTTTGGCATGTTATTGAGCTGTCGACGTTTGCAAATACATAAATATTTATGCATGCCACCTACGCGTACCTAAGTGATGCTTTTTTCACTACTCAATATGCAAGTCTGGGTATTGAGCAGTGCTGGCCTAGTCTTAACGGCCGCGACTCACGAGTTGTAGGTCGTAGGCTCGATCCCAGACAGGCGCTTTAGTTTGTGTAATTTATTTCATCACCACTGCTTTAAAAACGGTGAACGAAATCATCGTGAGGAAACCAGCATGTCCTAAACCAAAATTTGTAGACATGTGACATCTGCCAACCCGCACTAGGCTCGCGTGGTGGATTACGGCCCACTCAGTGCAGTGGGAACATTATAGGTTGATTACGATATGATTAACACGGTGTACCTATAACACAAAATGGTTGACACATTCGGTAATGTAGTGCAAACCCAGGTGTACTTCTGATAACCTAGTTTCGTTATGTATTGAGTATTACAGTTAACCGTATCGAATGCTTCTGTTAATTCCATGTTCAGAATTAGATTAGGAACGCAAACTATGTCGTGGAATGTTTTGATATTGTGTAACTTAGAAATTGTTCACTGTCGTTAAAACAGGATCGTTTAAACCTGTTTATTCTCGTTTCCCCTACACTATCCTTGTACTGAAGCTATAAAGGAGGTGCTTTATTTTCATTATACGCACGAAGGGTGTCATAAATAGGATACTGATTCTATTTTTAACACGCTTTAATAAAAATAGCATCGTTATCTAAGGAATCCAATATGCTCCTGCTCACCGCGTTTTTATTTCCGAGGTTACTGAATGCTTTCTCATTGATCAGAGTGCGATTTTGCTTCACTTTTAGCACAACGTCCTCGTCAAGTATTAGTTTTCCATCCAAGTATTGGTCAGCGAGGATTTTAGCTGCTTCTGCCTTAACTTTGTCACCACTTCCCATATCCTTTACTAGATTTGATACTTCAGTGACTCGTTGCATGAAGTTGGTGAATTCTTCATCTAATTCGATCGATTTTTTATCCCTGATTGCTGGGTTGTTGGCAATGCTCATTGTCACTGTTTTTGGTAATATTAATTATTAGAAATTCAGAAAACCGTGTATTCAGCTTATTTACAAAGTGTCTGCATTGACCGATATATTACTTTACTCTATGGAATTGACGTTACAGTTTACATGGCAACCGTTGTCAAGGTAAATAAAAACCAATGTCAAGGGTAAGGGACATGTGAAAAAAAACTTTCTGTTCACTAACGGCCAGTATTTATTATTGTTTAAAAAGTACGTCGTTCAAAAGTTAATTTATTTTTTAAGTTACGAGCGACTGCTCTCGAGATTTTTTTAATGTTCTAGTTGATTCTATATTTAAGTCAAGGTGAGTTAGAAATGTTTCCGAGTGGTAAATATAAAACACGTGTACTCAGTGTAAACTTAGGCAATTTGCTTCCTCGTATTATCTTCTTCAATCTTGAATTCTCTAAGTTGTGTTGCATGAAAAACTTAAGTTTGTGCGTAGGAACACAAAAATAATTGACTTGTGAATCCAAACAAAAACGATAGGTACTTAAGTAATTAATATGCTGGTTATAAATGCGATACCTATTACAACAATGTACTTGTTAATTTTGAAACCAGAATGAAATCTTGTAGTGTATGTATTTACTTTTATTGAGGAGGTAACAATATGTAACTAAATACTAAGTACTTACCTAGTTTCATATTAAGTTTCTAGTGTTCCTACGTATCAAATTATCTCAATCAAAACAATCATTCGAATATGTTTGGATCAACGAAGTCATGTCGAAGATATAATTAGAGATGATACAAAACATCGTTCATTCATTAATCAATCGAGATATTTCGGTCGACGTTCCTGTAATAGTCTAATAACAATATTTGTTTGTGCAGTGTTCACTCCGCTCGGCTTCGTGCGACTGTTTGGCGTGGTCGGCGGGGTTCTCGTCAAGCCGCAGTTTCTCAGGGACCTCAACGAGGAGTACTATGTGTACTCGTTTGAAGAGGAAACCATCAGGAGACGAGTCAATAATGCTGTCTCTACAGGTAAAGATAAAGATGTGGTTAGGGATGCTAGTTTGCCAATCGGCACGAGCCCAATGAAAGCTGAATATGTGTAGCCATTTGTGTAGCAATTCATTTGGGTCGGCATATTGTTGTTAAGCAAATCAATGTTGCCGACCCGAACATCTGTGTACCTGAGCACCTCCCCTAAGATTTCTTTCACTGACCTCTGCATCGCCTCTCGTCAGTCAAATGAAGTAGGAAAATATCAACATTTTCATTAAAAACGTTTTCATATTGAAGAGGAACGAATCTTAATGGCTGGATAAAATTAAAATGTGTCAAAGTCAAATCATATATTTTTAATAGGCACCTAAGAGGCACTTTTGAACGTCAAAAATTAGTAAAATAGAATTGATTCTAGTCGCCCCTTCCAAAAGTTAGTTTTCGTATGGAGAAGAATGGGAAAGAAACTCCACCGTTACTCTTTTGAAATGTTTTACAATATTTTGAAAATAAAATTACTATACCACAATAGGTAAAAGAATTAAAATGGATTAATGAAACCATGACATATAAATTAATTATGTGATAGATACATGGTGCTCACTGTGTAAACCAAACGTTCGAAGTCAGAAGCATTGATGACCAAGAACACTCACTTCAGAGCAGTAATTCTAAATCGACAGATGCGCCAACGTAGCTAGCCCACGTATGAAAGTGTTTTGATCGTGAATGTACCGCAAACCGAACATAAATCAAGTTAACAGTTACATCGTAATCATTTATGCTATCAGCTCGGTAGAAGGTTAACTAAACAATGTAGTAGCCAAAACCTCTCTCGCACACAAGGATACTACAGACGTAAATGATGCTGCGTTTGCTTCCTATCTTTGTGACGCCCAACCTTACGAACGACGTCGAGTCGACCTTCCAAACCCATTACGTTTTAAAAATCGCATCGCACGTGCCGATATGTAGGCGGAAAAAGGAAAAAGTACATTAGTGTTATTTAGATTTATAATCGCAATAGTAAAATTCTAGGGTTGTGACGATATAGGTCAAAATGGTTCGATCTTTCTATTGTTGACAGTGAGTCAGTTTCAGGGCTTGATAATATTTATTTATATTTACTTACTCAAAACAAAGGATTGTAGTACACATTAAAAATACAGTTTTACAAAATAAGTATACTATTTCTACAAACGTGTGGGTGAGCACTGCTCTCCTAGCTAGGTTATGGAAACCTGTGTTAAGGAGAAGCAGTCAAATAATAACATCGAATAATAATAATATATAATTACACCGATTTACGAATAATCATTGCGTGAATGTTCAATATCTGAGGTATGATGCTGTCAAGTTGTTCGGATAGGCCGTGACCCTCATCAAGCAGCATGATAGTTCGATGATTACGAAGTGGCACACGCTTTGTTCCGATATCCATGTCTATTCACGGACTTTGCTAGTATATGTACAGTCACGAGCATCAATATGTCAACACTTGGCAACTTTCAATTGCGATTTTTTCGTGAAATAACAAATTCTACATTGAAATACGACACATTACATGAACGTACGGGTTCGAAAATGCTATGTTAGTAACAACATAAAATTTCATTCAAAAATAAAGGAGTAAATCGCATTTGAATAAGCCGAGTGTATACATACTTTTGCTCGTGACTGTACCTACAGATTTTACAAAATCATATTTCTTAAAATGTATGCTCGCACGTAGCTAATTAATATTAATTATAATTACAACTAGCGTACCGCTTCGTACGGTTTTTACGACTTGAGACTTGACAGTACATCGAGGCTTCTTTATTATATGTATGTGAGTTTAGTATTATTGTATTACACATAAGCCTTTCGGAATAAATTGTATACATGAGGTGAAAACCGCACCAAAATTCGTTGCGTCGCGTAGTTTAGAAGAACAACGCGGTCACACAGTCAGACACGGAATGCGACTTTAATTTATAATTTATGTATCTACTCTTGTATAGATGGCCAATATATTTTATTTACTAGCTGCGACCCGCAGTTTCACCCGCATAAGTTTCGATCCCGTAAAAGTATCCTATATGGAATAAACCACCTGTGTGCCAAATTTCATCCAAATCCGTTCAGTAGTAAGTTTTGGCCTGAAAGACAAACAAACATTCATACATCCATACAAACTTTCACGTTTATAATATTAGTAGGATTTTATTCGGTTCTTATCATACCGTACGTTCCGTACCGTACGTTTTGGATGATTCAAACTCAATTCGCACTTGAAAGATTTTAGCACGATATACAGGAAATTAAATTAGCTGGCGAAACTCCGCGGACGTGATGGGTATCTAACTAAACACGATAAAACAAAAAAATAATAATTTGACATGTCTTTGTGGGGTCACCGTCCGCAAGTATTGTGGTCACTTGAAATACCAATTAAAAAATCCGCTTTTTATCGTGTAAACTTCACAGACGTGAAGGGTATCAATATAACGTCACAACAAAACTAAAGAAAACAGATTTTTTGAACTCATAATTCAAGTAACAAAACACAGCGGTCGTTGCACCCAAAAAAAAACATCAAATCTTTTTTGGTTTTTATTTTATAATGTTCAGATATCGATACCCATCACGTCTGCAGTTTCGCTAGCTAATTTAACTTAACCCTGTATAGATTATGTAGTACGTACTCAAGAGAATACGCTCAGCAATTAGAATTGTATTCGCACATATGATTCAGTTAATTAAGATTCTATTAGCACGGATAATGCCACTTACACAATGAGTTGTTTATTTTTTCTGATAGACAGGAATTTGTGAGGCGTTTCAACTGTTTGTAGTTAACTGACGTGTTGTTAGATTTTTGCTGATCAATTTAAAACGGTAGAGACTATGCCATGTCCGAATTGTATTCTGGATAGATGATTCATACGGTGTAATTGGGTAACAGACTATCATTAGCAATGGCTTTCATTTTGACAGTTCAACAACATTAATAATTAAATGTTGTTCAGCAGACATTTTTTTCGAACATACATATAAAGCAATGGATTAGCAATATCCTTCAAAATGATTCAGATTGTAATTGATAGTGTGTTACGCAATTAGGGTGCTAGTTATACAGAATGAAATTAAATTCATTGGCATCCTTTTAACGGGTCATTATAAAAAATCGCGAAAAAAAATCTACATTTATGTTTGCATAACTCGTCAAAATGTAGCAAACAGCCGTTTTTTTTTTCGCGATTTCAGGTTTGGACCCATAGTAAAAGTTGTTCATAATGATGATTATAATGACCCCTTAAAAGGATGCCAATGAATTCAATTTCATCCTGTATAAACATAACATCACGCCTATAATTCCCTAATTGTTAGGCAGACGTGTACACCCACATTTCGCCAGTTATGTTTAAGGCCCATGTAACAGGGGGCGAACCTATGCCCATCAACCCGGCACAAATCCAGACGTTGGGCTGGTACTGAGAAATCTCTGACAGAAAATCTCAATAACATTTTTCTCGACCTGGAAATCGAATCCGGCGTACACTAGCCCAACGAGTTACATAACTTTTACTTAAAACTCTTCCCGTATGAGTAGTGAGTATACCATTATCCCCTTAGCTCTTTGTAGATCTTCAATTAAGCCCATAAACCGCTGCATACGTTTGCGTGCGCTCAAAACATACAGTTTGTTATGCAATGGGTCTCATCAGCTTATTTGATATTTACCACGTGACTACTATCCTCAATGCCAGTCGGTCCGGGTGCGCCTAATCGACGTGTAATGTTTCATCAACTATACATTCCATCGTTTGACATCGTTGAAGATTTTTATGACTTGACAACTAAATGAGCCAAGACGTCTGACGGTAATGACAGCATAAATTACTGCAGTTGTTATATTTTTGTACAGCTATTCTTGTTTTGCGAGTATTTTTGGATAATGAGAATTTAAAAATGTGTGGTGTCTGGCAAGGAATAGAGTCCGTTTTGTATCGTGGGTGTCGTTAGAGGCTAATAAGGGATCATGTTCTACTACTTTGATTTCTCTGAGAGTTTTCAGAACGTGACTCGTATAATCAGAGTTGAATATTAACGAGCTAAGGGGTATTCTTGATACTAGAATCAGCCAGTGCCTACGAGCAGGCTGTTTGGCCATCAACTAGCTTGTCCAACATAGTGAGAAGACAGTTTCTTTCCCAAATTCTAGCGAGAGAAACACCGGGACTCATTTGCTTACCCTTTTCTACATTTATTACTACTAATATACCCCTTGGTAAGACTAGTAGTCAGACTTTCGGGCTTCTGACGACCCGTAACGACTGTCAAAGATCCACGAATAACAGCAAGGACCAACGGCTTACAGTGCTTTCCGAGGCACGGAGTGGTCTTGCTCTTGGCATGTAAAGATGGTCACCCATCCAGGGACCGATAGATCGACCAGTGCGGCCGTTATTACCTAGACACAAGCCCCCGCTCATCACCGGGAAACGCTAACAAATAACTAACTTCAAATATTTAACAGGAATGTTATTGTGATGAATTCAATAGCAAAGGCAAGTCAACAAACTGCGTAACTTCACCGTATCATAATAAGATGAGCGCCAGCGCAGTAACGACGGCGAGTGGCCTGCCGAACAATACTCGTGTTTACAAACATGCTCCACACTTCCTACGTATTGCTAGGTCTCTATCGCTTATTGATAATAAATTATAGCCTTTTTATGATAATTATGGTGGTAATCTACCATGATGGTGGTGCCCTAACCTACCTTCCACGTATCATAATTCATTTAAAAAACATCTGATTTGTGAAATTCGTAGTGCAGGGCCATAGACATGAAACGACCATTTGTAGTAATATGGTCAATCGCTTCAATTGAATTTTGTAGACGATCAATTTGCGCATCAATATGTATCAGTCAGGTAAAAATTGACAATTGCAATTGAACGACCCTTTTTAGTGTAATTTGACATTTTCTACAGAAGCATGCACATGCGCAATCACTGGTCGATTAGCTCTAGTCACTGCCCTATATTATACAAGTATGCTGTATATCATACTATCGATGACAAAACGAAGACATTTGGTTTTCGCCGTTTCGGCGCTGATAACAACGTGAGCGTCCGGGGAACTAATATTTTTGATAGTGAGTTTTACAAAATACGCATACTCTCATGATAAAAATGTTCTAAATATCTCGTAGTAATCACATAATACACAAAAAAGTCTTATTCCACGATTTAGACCTAAATCATCAGAGACGTACCCCAAAACAACACGACGATCATTTTCAAGTGTGTCAATTTTAGTTCCTGAGACGCTCGAACCACGAGCGGAGCGCTTTGAATCGGCACAACAAACAACTGTCCTTTCGTACAGTATATTTAGTCCAGCGTACTTTTTTACTAGAGGTCAGTGGCTCTAGTCAATGATTTAAATCTTTGAAAATATTCAAATTGATTAAAGTTGCAAGCGATATCACGTCCAAGGTGAATACCTATTTTGAAACTAAAATAATTTATAAGTGATGCTTGTTTTCTGTTTGGATAGCCGATAGTATCAATACTTTTTGTTATCAAACATCAGGTTTGTTAATCGTGTTACCAATATCGTTTTTTAACTTTTTATATCGCAACAGGGTTCACATTTAGGTATTTATAGGTACTTTTTTTTTGTCGATTGATTCCACCGCAATGTGAGGGACGAATGTGTTGACGAACGCGTCCAACGGTACTCGTTGAGTTTGTCGCTTGTAGGTATAGGTTAACTGTGACACTTTTATATAGACCTCGTTATAAATTTCGATAACGGCGACCCTTAGAAATCAATTCGTTGCGTGTATCCTTAGATGGCTCGTTTTAGTTTTAAACACCCAATCACAACAAAAAACAATAAAATTGTAAGAGGTTTATAATTTTTTTGCTAGAGAACGTATAGTTTTTATTGTATTTGTTGGTATATTGGCGTGGATACCTGACATATGGCAAATAATTTAATTTAATGTTCTGTGTCTTGTAATGTTAATTACTTTGCATACCTAGTATTGTATACAATCAAGTATTTTCTAACTGAACTGACAGCTGTGCTGCTGGGGAGTTTGTTGCGCCACTTCTTCTTCCCAGCGAAAGCACTAGGAAGTGGTGAAAAGCGGGCGTTTTGGGGGACTGTTTTTTGTAATTTCGACGTTCGAAAAGTGCTGATTCTCAGCCTAGTTTGAATAAATGACATTTGTTTTATTTTAGTTGTACATGTTTGTATTTTGCTAAGTCTTTTGTGTGCATCAAATAAACGATTTTATCTATCTATCTATCAAAAGCGACATGCGGTAGGAGTTGAATGGTAGAAATCGTCACGTAAGGAAAAGGCGTTAAGGCCTCTGTGCCACTTTCTCTCTGTATGTCTCCTTTTATTATATACGAATGTGTGTGTGTGTGTGCGTGCGAGTATCGCGTAAGAAACTTCGTTCCTGACGGGGTCCCCCAAACGCATACATTTTTTTTGGGAAGTTTTTGTTGTCGTGGCCATCAACAGGGTTAGGCACGTGTACAGAAATACAATCTAGTCAGACAGTACTGCAGCTAAAAATCTCTCTATTACGAAATAGCTGTTTATCCAGCAGCCTTGTGAAATATAAAGAGGTTATCACAATGACAACGGCACAATGTCTCCGTCAAGGATAGGTTGACGAACGTAGCGTTGACGAATTGTGCAAGTGCAACGCAAAAACAAACGGAAAAAGTTGTGTGTGCCTCTCTGTTTATTTTGAAAGGATTTATATATCGCTGTTTGATCTGATCATCTTATCTTTAAACCAAATTGTCTTTTACGAACATAATAAGCGGTACTTAACCGATAAATGTCTGGTATAGAATAATAATGGCATATTTGTAGATCTTACAAGTCCATATTAAGCTCAGCTCGTGGCTAAATAACCGATCGAGGGTTAACTTACGCTTGCCGAGGTCAGCACGTGGATGGGTGACTATCAATTGCGTATCGTGAAACCTCCTTGCCTCGGTGAGCACGTTTAAGCCGCTGGTTGTCACTTGTAGATCTTCGAAAGTCTTTACGGGTAGTCAGAAGCCCGAAAGTCTGACAACCTATCTTACTAAAGAGTATCGTATTACCCTGTAACTGTGTTGTGGAGGTCAGACAGGCTGACGCTTCATGTAAAATACTGGTGTTCAGCTACATCCGGTTAGACTGGAAGCCGACCCATCGTAGTTGGGACAAGACTAGACGAATGGTGATGATGACAAGTTTAGGACATGTTAAGTGTTGACTGTAGAACTATTTAGGCTGTAGTTTTTAGTAGCAGCTCGGAGTCTGGATTTATGCCCGGTTGATGGCAATAAGCCCCTTTTACATGGGACCCAGACATAACTGGTGAAAGTTGGTGTTCTAGGTGTAGGTATACCTCTGCCAAACCCTTAGGAGGAATACAGGCGTGATATTTTATTATGTTATATTTAAAAATCCTTTTTTTTCTCCCCAGGAGTGGGCTACATATCCCCCGAGCCCATGTACCCTGACCGCGGCGACATATCGGCGCCTATAGACGCAGACGTGTCGATAACGAAGGACAGCCAGCATGGCTCTGTGCGCCTGGGCAAGGAGACGCCCTTGCTGCGACTGAGGAACGGTGCCTTGCAGGCCGGACTCAATGATAGGCTACACAGGGTCGTGGCTATGAGGAAGGTAAGAGACACTACAAAATAAAATAAAATATTTCTTTTTTAATTCAAGTATAAAGTGAAGTAAAAATATAATTTAGATTAATTACAACCGAGGAAAGTTAAATTCTAACTGTAATGTAGACCTGCCTGATCTAGGTTTATGAAAAACCTGTGGTTCAGGCCATCAATATACATCAAACATTTAAAAAGAAGACAACAATAAATGTATTAGAAGCTAAATTGACAAGAAGGTATAATATTTTCAATGACTTAAACAGTTACTATTTGGATATATTATTTTAAAACTAGATTATGTAAGATATACAAAATAAAAATCTAAAAGTCATTTGTTTAAATTAGGCTGAGGATCAGCACTTTTTGAATGTCAAAATTACTTATGACAGTCCCTCAAAACGCCCGTCCTTTACCGCTTCCATGTAATTTAGCTGGGATGGTGGAAGTGAAGTGGAAGTGGTGCAAAGAACTCCCCAGCACGAACGATTTTATAGAACCACAAGCCGCCCCATCGGCAAAAATGACGAATTTCCATACAAACTTTCATCCTCTATCTCTCTATTAACCCCTATAGGGGATGAATTTTCTTTCTTTAGTGCTCATCTTCGTTATATAAGGAACTCTTGAGCAAAATTACATGCTTCTAGACAGCGGTTTAGGCTGTACGGAGTTTGTTCGTGAATGAATGAATGCAGAAGACAAAGCTAGATAGAACAATGTCCAGCAGTGACCGACTTTCGGCTAATGTTGTTGATGATCTTAACAGTTTTTTTTACTGCTTCTATTTATTAGTAGTCAATTACCCTATTCACGAATCTGGATAAATGGCTATCTTTGTAATGTCACATTCTCCTCTCCCCAGGAAGTAGAGAGTCAGCGCAAGTCGTCATCTCTGCAGCGCAACGTGGTGTACCCGCTGGCGATGCTACTGCTGCTGGCACTGACCACCATCACCGTGCTCATGGTGCTGCAGAACACCCTCGAACTGCTCATCGGGATCAAGGCTCTGCCGCTTAGCACACGGGTTGGTGTACCATGCTCCATCCATAAATGATAAATGATTTTATTTCTTAAGTATGTTTGTACAAACGCTTTTACACGTCAATCAAATTTTAAAACTAGATGAGACCGGCGTTTGCTATCAGACTACAAAGAAATTCAAAGGTCACAGTTTTTTTTAAAGTCCAGACATTATCTTGGTCAGATCATCTGAGGACCATGTAGATTAGTGTCTCAAACAGTCTTTTGAAGAAAGAACCACACAGATTTGAGTGGACCTGTCCAGTCACTGCACATATTTGTCAGTAATCCATGATGGCAAAAATGTATCGTTTTTAGGGTTCCGTACCCAAAGGGTAAAAAACGGGACCCTATTACTAAGACTTCGCTGTCTGTTCATCCGTCAGTCTGTCACCAGGCTGTACCTATCTCAAGAACCGCGATAACTAGACAGTTGAAATTTCCACAAATTATGTATTTCTGTTGCCGCTATAACAACAAACACTAAAAACAAAATAAAATAAATATTTAAGGGGGCCTCCATACAACAGACGTGATTTTTATAGATAATGGTACGGAACCCTTCGTGTGCGAGTCCGACTCACACTTGGCCGGTTTTTTTCATTCATGATATGTTGACGACAACGATAGTTATCGATTTAGGATATTAACGGGATTTATTTCTGTTTTTGTAATAGAGAACACCTACTATGATCTGTCTGTAAATAAATGTAGGTTGGTCAATGACTGCTTTTGATACCATATTTGGTACCAGCATTTACCAGATTTTTGTTTAAAGAATCTTTGCAGAAATAACTTAGATGATCATCAGTTGAGGCTTTCAAATTCTACTCTAAATGTGAACCAAATAGGAATTTACGATGACCTCGGTATATGCAATTTTAGCGAGTAATCAATTTTTACGTTCCAGCAATTCACATTGGGCATAGCATCCCTGTCGAAACTAGGCTGCGCGGGTGCGGTGCTGGAAGCATTCCTCATCGTGTACCTGTACGCGGCGTCGCTGACGGGGCTGGGCACGCCGCTGCGCGCGCTGCGTGTGCTGCCGCGCGCGCGCCGCACGCCGCTCGCGCGCATCATCGCGCACTGCACGCTGCTGCTGGCCTACTCGACTGCGCATCCGCTGCTTGTTAAGATGTTGGGTAAGTTTCAAACAATTTAAAAGATTTTTTATTTAATTGCTCTCTTACACGAGGAGAGACTCGCTTCCAACAAAAGGAGAAAAACTTTTTAGCAAAAAAAAGTTTTTATTTTTCTTTTTAAGTTGTAATTTTTACCAGTAATTTTGATGAAATTTCTATGGGACCAATCTGAAAGTATATCCTTACAAATAAAAAAAATCAAATCGGCTTATAAATGACGGAGTTCTGAGGTAACAAACATTTAAAAAAATACAGTCCAATTGAGAATCTTCTCCTTTTTTGAACTCGGTTAAAAATAGATGACGAATATAATCGCATATAGAATTGAAAGGTGCATGTGCAGGCTTCTCGACTGTAGAGAATCTCTCCCCGTGTAAATGAGTCTTTATTTCTCATACTAGAGCCTGGCACGTTGATCAATACTTTTTTAATGCAATTTCTGGTTCCGTGAGTCTTTATGCATAATTACAGTATGTAATACCTACATTTGTTTAATTTTCACCAGGTATAACGAACTTCGATTTGCTAGGAGAGTTCGGCCGCATCGAATGGCTGGGAAACTTCAAACTCGTTCTATTATACAATGCCATATTCGCGGGCACGGTGACACTGTGCCTCGTCAGCAAGTTCACGGCCAGTGTGCGCCGCGAACTGTACAACAGGTTGGTGGAAAACGTCAACACGGTCGCGCACTGCGTCTCTTTCCTCAACAACTGACGGCCGCGCGCGTCTGACGTCCTTTGTTCCTAAGTTTTCATACTTTTACCATAGGCCCCGCTCAGTATGCAGCTATATCTATCCTGCATGGCTGCTGTATCAAATTACAATAAGCAATTGGATGGTTTTTTTTATAAGTATTTTAGAAATATCTTTCGCAGATCTGGTTCATCATTCTATTTAACATTATCACCGGCGCAGTGAACCAATTTCGGTTCACGTTTCATTCATTCAAATAAAAATGAAAATATCAAAGCATGGAGATATTGTGTTGTAGAATAATGTCTCCTTTTCTGAAATAGTTTAAACTTTGGAACAGTTAAGGTTTATTTAATGTAATATAAATGACAATTTAATAGGTATTATTAATAATTAAATTGCTAGGTATTGTTTAAATAATTAATTAATTACAAACATGTATTAATAAGTGTTCACCACAGAAATGACAAAGTAATAAAAATAGTAAAAACAACAATATAATCGCTGACATGGTAGATATAGTAAGATTATTTATTGCATTTAATTTCTACCAATTTATTTCGGTTCCTATGTTAGTATTTTATTGTATACAAATTGTGTCATAATTGCTATTTGTAAATTATAATATTCTAAAGTTTTTGAGGAAAGACTCGCTAGAATAAATTTGAATTTTTTATTACCAATGAGACTGAATTTGTTAAAGTTATGATTAGGAACAGGAGATTATTTATTTTATTTCGTTACGTCTATGTAATTTCTAAATGTGACTGGTGAATGAATTACAATAATTAGTTTTATTATTATTTAAATTAAACAATTGTGTAAGATTATAATTGCCATGAAATTATAAATGTACTATTGTGGTCTCCTTTTATAGAAGCCACTTTTTTGATCTTGTCTCAATTTCTTTTGGTTTGCGCTGTGCATAAATAAATATATCACACAGTGATTTTAAATTTGTAAAAGACATTGAAGACTGTTTTTATTCTAGAATAACTTAGATTTATGTAAGCTTTTGTTGCTCAATTTTACATCACACAAATAAACCCTGCAATGGTGATGAATATGAATATTGTTTTTATTTCTTGTGGTTTACATATTGAGGCTAACTGATACAACGTTCTAGTCTTCTTAGCCTCTGTTGCAGGGAATCTTTCTTACGAGGTCAGCACACAAAATATTTTCGAACATTTAACCCTTCGAAGAATTCATCAGCTATCATTATTAACGTGCTACTAACGCGCAAACTTGCAGTATACTCTAGGAGAGTTAGATCACACATAATAATGTAGAAATATAATATAATGTAGTGTGTTTAAAATGTTAAATGTATAAAGTTGTCGAAATAATGCCAGTGGTGCTACAATTTATCATTAATATAAACTACAACACACCACAAGAATAAAATATGTAATATTATTCTGTAATGTACTTAGAACAAGCATGTTAAGGCGCTTATGTAAGGCCGCGTCCTATTTAAAAGCGATCGTCGCGCGAATACGCGATAATCACGTGCATATGTCACTTTTTGTACGAAAAACTGGAAAGCACCCTCTGCCGGCGCGACCACGCTCCGTTCGGTTCACTGAACAAAAATTGACATATATTATGCAGTTCAGCACGCGACGATCGCATCATTCGAGCGAATAGGACGCGGGGTAAGTCTTGTGTGTGAATCTCGATTGTTTGTGAGTAGAATAATTATATTTAGTGTGCGGATTTTATACATTTTGTATTATATTGTACCAAACGTTGAGATTGCATTTGAAATAATACATTATAAAAATTGATATGGTCCTTTTTATTTCTGCCAACACTGTTAAATATTCCCTAGTAGCATTAGCACTTGAAAATATAAATAACATGCTTAGCATTTCATCTGAACGCTTTTTCATGGTTGCCCTAGCCGCAAAGCTTCTACATTTTGCTTTCGCTTGTAATACTCTTGAATTTAGAGGTCTTTTATTCAGTCTCATTAGGTTTGCTTAGAACTGTATAAACCTAAATACGAGTGTTCCTTTGATTTAGATTCAGGTGGGTAGCAGATGGGTTCACATTCCCAGAGGAAACGAAGACGACAGCGACTTTGAACGCAACGCGGGTGGCAGCTGAGGGCACTCCTGCTGTTGACAAGGTTGAAAAAGATAATGTGGAACATTTGAAACCAGAATAAAATGGCCACAAGGATGGTGCTGTGAAATGCAGGATAAAAGCCAAATTATTGTATGCTTTAGGAATGTAGGTAGGTATTTAAAATTAATAGTTCAGCTTTAAAGAAGAAGAATCTATCTAGCTAGGCACCACCCATTCAGAACAAAATCTAGCTCTATAGGTAGGTCATCCAAAAGCTCTGCTCAAACAGGCGAATCCCGTCCCCATTTCGGGACGAAATTCGCCCACGCCGATGGTGTCAATTAACTCGTATGGAGATGTTCAAACTGGCAAATAAGCGAAAAGTCGTGTGGCTGATTAATCATTAAAACAAGCGAGGACAGATCTGCCTGTGTGGCCAGAACGTAATTCTAATACCTTGATCACACACAAAGTTACAAGACAGAGCAGATATAGTACACATGTTATGAGAGCATTAGTGAGACAACAGAACAGTAACTCAAACAACAGATAAAGAGTATAGTCTGTTGTCTTATGTAGATAAGTGGTAGAAGCCTAGACGTACAACTATGAACTAAGTTAGTAATAAGTTGATAACTTGTTCATAGGTTGTTTATTATCAAGCAATTAAAATATTCAGGTGTATTGTTATGTTTGATCTTCTTTAAATACAAAAACATCTTACAATTTTATATTAATTACTTTACTGCAAGGAATGCTATTGACTGAAATCATACTAGCTTAGATGCATGCAATTATTATTTTATGTTTAATGATAAAGCCAAAAAGTACTATGTAAAAGAATATTTTATCATATTGAGGTTTGAGGAGGAATTAAACCCTCTGTAATTTGTCTGTGATGAGTAATTAAATATTGAGTATTGTAAATAGGGTCAGTTTATAATAAAACTATGCAACATAATCTTCAGACATTTTATTGACTGTTTCACTTATTGAGTCAACCAGCATGTAGTGTTTACCACACTTCCTGCCTTCTGCTTTCAGGATAACTCTTCTTGTGTTGTTCCTCACTACTTCAAGACTCTCATTACTATTCAGCCCGAGTATGAACCCCAAGTTGATCACATCATGCACATCTCTCACTTGCATGTCATTCTCAGCGCCACTAGTAACAATAATGTTCCTCGACTTCCCAACAGCATGGTAATTGTGAGCGGTACTGATTATGTTCTTCCTGGATGTTGAATCTCTTATAGCGGGCGAGTACATTAGCTCAAAGAATATACCCCTCTCCACAGCTTGTGAGTACAATTTCCGACTGATTTTAAAAGGGATCTTACTTTCCGGTTCAAATGTTATTATATCTATATCCATAGATCCACAAGCATACTGGAATGCTTGTAAAGTTTTAGGTATTACGGCAATGATGTCATACTTCTTTAAATTCTCTGATTGGTTCACTTTATGAGCAACACTAGAGTCTGAGAATTCTATAGTCACCCTTTGTAAAATATTAAGCTTCGTGGTGTTTAGGAAATCTTTTGAAATATCTATCGGCGAAGGCACATAGTCTTTTTTATCTCTGGTTTCTCCTTTCTTTTTCTTTATCTTGGGCTCATTCGAAGGTTCTTCAACGTGTGTGTTAATAGCTATTGTATTATAACCAAGTTTTTCTAACAGATGTAATTTCCCATGTTCAAAATTCTTGCTGATAAATAAGTCACAAAAACCCCAGTTGCGATTAGCCATATTTTATAATAACGATTTCTAAGTGATTTATATATTGTTATCAACGATAACGAGAAAATAAAACCTAACCTAACATTAAATTTGCTCAACAATGCACAAAGATCAAAACTTCAAAACAAAAACATTCCGTCTGACAGCTGACGTTTACGGTAAAATTCAGTGGCCCAGTTGCCCTTGCCAGTGCTAAAAAATCAGTGGTGCGGCGCCTCATTGTCCTCGGGCAAACGTACGTATTATTTGAACGCACCCAAGAGTCCTGACAGTTTTTGTTTCGTTTAGAATTTTGGTTCAGAAATCGATTTGTAGCTCTCGATTGCCATTCAAATCGGTTAATAATCGAGTACTTTATTACCAACCCCCTTTAATAACAACTTGTTTTTTTAGAATTTTTAACTTACATTACATTACAACAGAAGTTAAAAAAAGTTACTGGCAAATTACGCTTTTGATAAAAATATTCTTTGTCAATCGTTGTTTGTCAAAGTTTATACCCCGTATTATAATCTCCTTTATTTCATTTAAATATTTACAAATCACATTTTTAAATATTTTTATAAACAAAAGGATAAAAAAAACATTTAAAAATATAAAATATAGTAGCCCACCGGTATCGGGAACAGGGTCCAAGCTACCGGCGGTCAGGGCTCCAGAGAGAGGAACTTCCTGACAATGCGAGCCGTGTCCAGAAGTACCGCTTTCTGAATCAAGCCCTTGATTCAGCTGCCCAACGAGATCCTCCTCAGGTGTTAGTCGAGGCTCTTGGCTATTAAGCCATTGGCTTTCACGACTATCGGCACAATGATTGCTGAGTGATGCCACATGTCGACAACCTCGCGAGCCAAGTCAAGATACTTGATTTGTTTATCTTTCTCGGCTTTCACGAGGTTCTCATCATGCGGGACGGTTATGTCAACATCATTGCGCGCCGCTCTGATCGATCCACCACCACTATATCAGGCTTATTGGCAACAATAGTCCTGTCAGTGATGATGGATCGATCCAAGTACAATGTGATATTTCCATTTTCGAGAACTGGGTCGGGCACATACCTGTAGTACGGCTGTATTTCAGAGCAAGTTGCTGATGGATTATCCTGGCTACCAGGTTGTGTCTATGCAAGTACTCTCCGTTAGCTAGACGAGAACACCCCCAGCCTCATTACGGTGATGCATTCGATTTGTAGTCAGCAGCGTACGGACCCTCCTATCCAGGGTCTCGAGTTCGGTCTGAGTCCATTTGAGTATGCCGAAAGAGTACATCAAAACCGGCATGACCCAACTATTGAAGGCGCGCACCTTGTTTCCGCCTGATAAAAGACTATTAAATACTTTTTTCAATACCCCGTATTATTATTATACTCTTTGGTTTATACGTTGTCACACCGTGTCAAACGGATTGTTGAAATTATTCAAAAATATCCTTTTTTTCATGGTTTGTAGAGTCTCTTCCATAAAAGCCATTAATAAAGAATTGGAGTTTATTAGAATTTCTCGTATTATATATATTTCCGTATAATAATTGTTGCTTAGCTGATCATGGGATTTCGTATTATAATTGCCGGTGAAGTTCAATGCTTTGCATACGCGGAAACCGTTCTCCTAGCAGATTATCTTTCTCAACAACTTCCAAACTTTGCCTATGATTGTATTCAAAAATCGGTGCGAGATTGGAAGGTACGTTATAAATTTTGAAAAAGAAACCATAGATTGCACTAATGGCAAAAGCAGATGTTGCGTGTCACCATCAGTCACCATCATGCATGAAGTCTTAGATAGATACTATGCGATTAATTTTAAAGTAAAATCATAATTGTTTTAGAGTTGGTTGTGCAAGGTCAACATGAAAAACAAATGGCATCATACAGAGTCACCTGTCGTTTGGAAAGAATTGCTAATGAAGGGCAGCAAGCCACATTATATCGGTGGGGCCTCAGAGTTTCTGGATTATTGTTATTCATATTACAATTTCGATGCTTTATTTGCTTCTGATAAATACGAAGGATTGTTAGACAATATTCTACAATTTAAAAGAAAGGTTCATTTGGAAAATGTTTGGCTCGACGTAGCGGCAAACAAAAATCCGGTAAACGAGCCCCCCAAGAATAATTTTGTGGTAACGATTTCTGGCGCTCGCCACTTATTAACAATGCATTTGATTTCGGGTTTATTGGCTCCGGAGTACACACGTGGGGATAAAATAATAAATAAAATATATTTGTATGATGATTGCTGTTCAAAAACATTTATGTATTATGTAGAAAAAGAATGTTCTTATGTCCGGACTGATACTCCAGGCAGAGTTGTGAAATATGTTGAAAAAATTGGAATAGCGCTTACAAGTACAGATATGCTGATAATTCTCGACCATGAACCGTTTGAGTAAGTGAAAATTCGGTGGCAGCCCTTAGCAGGGCTTTAAATTATACTTATATTTAAAGCACTGCTATTTGAACATTGTGCATTTTTCAGTGAGAAGAAACCAATTGGGCAATGGCTGCGTGAGAACAGAAAAAAAATGGAAGACCTAGCCCTCATGATCAATGCGTCAGGTCCACGGAACTTGAACGTAATTTTTCCCAATTTAGGGCCAGCATGTTATAACGCCACAATTCTCAGAAATCACGTTAATATTGATAAAAGTAACATAGTGGTTGCGACTTCGGATCTAGGAATGGAGATTTTACCAGTAGTAGCTAAAATCGCTGAAGTCCCCATGAGAAATATATTTTGTCCACCTGTTTGGGGATTTGTTGGAATAAACCAGCTGGTGGATGTTAGAACTACGGTGCATCAGTATAACAGTTTTGAACCATATAGAAGATACACAAGAGTGAAGAATTCTACTCTTAACATTGGATCAATAACTCCGGAAATGCGAACTTTATATTATTTGATGCATTTCAATGATACCTTATGGACAGAAGTAGCTGAAATGAAAGCAAGTATTTAATATTTATGTAAAAATAGTAAAATAGTTGGTCTAGCAGTCGCAAGTGCACCTGATAAGCATGAGGTCCTGAACACGATTACCACGCCGGCAATGTGTTATCATAGTTTTTTTTTATCAGAAATTCTTCAGTAGCAGCTCGGAGTTTTGATTTGTGCCCGATTGATGGCAATAGGCTCCCCACTATTATGTGGGACTTAAACATATTTAACTGGCGAAACGTGGGTGTGCATACTAATCCTTCGAGGAATTACAGGGGTCATGTTATGTTGTTACATTTTGAATAATTTGTCAAGACTTTTCAGAAAATGTATAGCCAGGGACCAGCAGCCGAGGCAAGATTAAACAAAGCAAAAGCAGTAATAAGTTTGGTAAATCTGTGGCTTCTGAATCCCAGTCCTGACAACATACTATGCTTAGGAATTAGTTGCAACGGTAATTATGTAACATTACAATGTATACGGTAGAGGTTTTAATGTTTTAGTCACTAACATTATCTTTGATCAAATAGGATCTTTTGGATTACATTTTGATGGGATATTTTCCCAACCCGCAAGATTTACCAATGGACGTTGGCAACCAGCAACTGATTTTTTAATGCCGTTGGATCGCGAAATGAAGTTACCGTACTTAGAAAAAATGGCAGAATTTGTAATGCACTTAGGACCTGCCGATCTACCACCAATTAAACCATATTTTCCATGTGGATGCAAACAAAAAGTTTTCAGTATTCAATAATAGTTTTTAAAAGTTAATTTTAAATACAAATTGTTCGTACTTCACGTACATACGTACTTTTAAATTAGATTTTCTGTAATCGATTATTTCAATCGATTATTCGATTGTGAACTGTCATTCGTTTCTGAACGTCAAATTCGAGCGAGCGCAGTAGTCAACACAACACAAGGTGAAGGTAGTCGAGTTTCATATGAGCTAGTGGTAACAGAGTCGTTGTTGTAGATTGTTTCGTAATTCGCAGGCAAAGGAATGTTATGACGTGCAGTAACTGTCTTTGTTTGAATAACACTCGTTTTAAACTTTACTCGAGAGTCGTAGAATAATGTGATAGATAGAGCTCGATAATGTGCTAGTAAACGGTTATATTGCGACATGATTTTTTCCAAAGTATGATCGTTCCAGTAGAAGTTATTAGTATAGTTAGGCTTTTGTATTGGTTAAGTTGTGTGAATATTGTGCCAATAATGAGATAGTGGAGTGTTGTGATGTGGTTGTGGGACATGTGGCGGGTGCTGTGGGCCGTGGAAGCGGTGGCGCAGCTGGCAGCGGTGCTGGCGACGCCGCTGGACCCCGCGCCGCCGATCCCGCAAGGTGAGACGAGAGGAACCTTGCGCCTACGCTGCTCGCTCTGCTACCTAGCGCCTTCTGTGTTGTGCTTCGCATGGCTTCATGCATGTTTATGTCACACAAGCTTGTTTTACTACTTTTGTTTACTTTCGTTTCTTTTCAATTTGTCATCACTAAAAGTAATTTGCTTAAAAATCTGCATGCTTTTTATTTAGTAACTTTTTAGCACAATCACATTGAACTTTCTAAAAGTTTGATTGTTGTAATACTTTTTGAACAAATAACTTTAATTATGAATTACTGATCACTTGAATTTATTTCTGAATGTTTAGCAGAAACCTTTATAACAACCTTAACAGATTTTTTATGAAATAAAACTGTTTATAACTACTGATGACAGTAGCTTCGCTTTTTCTTTTATTACAAATGTCACATTTCACTACTTGTCTCAATAGTGGAGCTTTGCAAATAAAATCCATTGGTGAAATACAAGTAACTGCTTATAGCAAAGTCAACGTAACCATGTCACTTGTTACTGTTTTGTATTTAAGCAACTTTTCCTTCACAATTTTGTGTTAATTATTTGAGTATTCAAAATAACCCAGCTGTCATAAAAAATGTTTTCGAGTTTGCCCTGTGAATGCAAACAATTTAAATGATAATTAATCTTCAAACATCATTAGAGACAGTATAAGAGCAGTAATAGTTAGCCAAAAGTAACAACTTTTTCGTACAACATATTATTGTACTTTGTTTTTTCTGATAATATGAATTTGAATTGAATAGAGCCAATAAATATTGTCTTTTGACACTAGCCGTTGCTGCGTGACAGCTGTAGTAAGGATGTGGGAAAACAAATATTAGTATCCAAAACATATAGACGCTAGAAAGGCATATTGTATTAACAACCATTGCACAAATTGTTCAAAAAAGTGATTTGAAGTTCTATGTTTCACAAAAAAAATCATAGTAAATTATCTACTGGTGTATTCTTGTTGAAACTCAGAATAGTTATTATTCAATATGCTTATTATTTAATTATTAAGTCAAAAAAAAATTACATGACCTTTTTGATATATTTTTAGGAGAGGTTGTGAATAACGAAAAAATAATAAAGGTTGTGAATAATCTTGGTTAGGTAAAATTGACTTAAGTCACAATTCCAACATTAGAGGTCCTGTAAAAAATGTTTTAACGACCAAATAGCTGCATACAACCTACAACTAAAGTATCTTACGTTCTATTCGGTTAACTTTAATATTCCAATAAAATGTTTTAACAGGACGAGTTATTCAACCGAGGAAAACCAAAACATCTAATCTTAATCATTAAACTTAGTTCCGTCTAGGATAAAGGTATTATATCCCAATATTATTATATTTTTTAGCGATAGGTAAAAAATAAAATACAAAATAAAGAAGTATATAAATTGTAATTAACAACAAACACATAAAACAACTGGTTTATAATTTTTTTTTTAAACTAGATCATCTTTGAGATCAATCAGTCACATGAAAATTCAATCTTTTGTTACATGTTATTCACAACAAAACAAAAGATAAAACAACTTATACATCAATTAAACAACAAAACTACTTAAATTTGAGATTAATCAGTCACATGAAAATGATGCAGATATTCATATAATATATACTAACAAAAAATAAAACAACTTATACATTTTAATTAAACAATAAACTACTCAACTTTGACATCAATCAGTCTTATGAAACAAATAGATGTTACAACGATCAAACATTAATAGTCTACAATTATAACTCAATAGATCAGATATTATTCCTCTTCTTCACTATGCTCTTCATTTGAAGATGCTACCCAAGATGAAAATGACCATTGAAAGTCACCATCGTCAGACAAATAATCAATGTAACTTTTTTTACAATATTTTTGGTGCGTGCTTTTCTTGCAGGTGTGACTTTCTGAAAACAATATTCTACGATCACAACATGCTTTTATGATCTGACACACTAACATACATAACATTCACTGCACAGCCATAAGCCATAAAATGCTTAAATTTAATTGAATCAAAATGTTACATACTTCTGCATTTTCTGGTTCATCCATCTGTGTCACAATGTTTTCAGCCTCGAAGTTCGTAATCTCATCGAAAGGCTGAATAAAAGTTTGATAAGTTACCTATAATTTAACAAATAAATATAAAAATAAATGACTATCTATCTTCATTAATCGCATCAAAATAAAAGTACTTCTTACCTGAACAGTTACTGCATCTACCAGATCAATATTTATTTAGCTGCTGATTTCAATGCTTTTGAAAGTTTCGTAAGTTTTTTCTGTATCAGAGTTTTCAATGTAATCACAATCCTGAAAATAACTTGTAAATAAGTTTATTAAATGCTAATCTTAATACCAAACCAGGTACTAGATCTGGTGTTTAAATTTTTCAGAAAATAATATAGGTACCTATTTATTCAAATTTTTCTAGAAATCGATTCTTAGTAACTATTTAACAATAAACCCGAATTAAAAAAATTTAAACTGTATTTTACAACAGATGTTAAATTATAATGAGATTGTATAATAGATAATAATTATCAACTTACGTAGGTAATTTGATTTTAACATAGAACATAGATAGACTTACATCATCCTGAGTACGATCATTATTATTATTGTTGGCGACAGCGGTTTAAGCGTAGAATATTCCTCAAAGTAATTATTGTGGCCAGTATCCTGAAATAAACCATGCAAACAGTGCAAGAAAGACATGATTGAGAAAAAAGAGGAATCGTACTAAATATTACCGAGGTAGGTACTTGTAATGTTTTATTAAAATGATTAGGTAGGTTAAGTACAGACGCCAGCACATCAAGCTACCCGAAACTGTACAATTTTCCCAATCAACCTTGAACTAAAGAAATTTGTCAGATTTAAGTACCTTGATGTGCTGGCGTCTGTACCTACGCAATGATGAGTATGGTCAGGTCAAAAACCTAGTAACAGTAGGTAAGTACCACACATACTTGATTGTTGGTTTCCTCAATAATATTCGATTGGTCTGCTACTACATTTTCGTCCTAAAGTAAAAAATATGTGTGTTCAATGTAGGTACGTTAATAGTAGGTGAGTACTCACTTAATGCATTTTGATTTAGTAGGTACTTTAAGATTTACACTAACCTGTTCACAATCAGCTGAAGGTTCAATATCAAACATTAATCTCCTTCTTAATCTAACGTTGTTCCATATTTTCTTGCATCGTTCCGACGCCATGATAAATTAATATTTTACACGCTTAATGAAAACAATTTTCGAGTAGAAGCAGCGGGCTATTCGTGCGTAACCACCCTCAGCGACAGTGCGTGGTCGGCTGAAGCGCCCACGCAACGCTCAAACCTTATACGCAGTGGTTCGCGCGCATAAAATTCGCTCCTTGAGTACAGCTTATGCACCATTTTTTCACCCAAAAAAGATTTTTTAAGTAGGCTTAACTGACTAATACAAAAAAATTGCCTAAAGTAAAGTAGCTTAAATGCTAACAATACGTCAAAATCGTTTCAGGTAAAAATGTATGATCGACCAACTTGTTATTAAACATTGACAACAAAATGCGCTTAACGTCCAAGTGGTTTTAATTAGCAGAAAGGCACAGTGTTTTAACGGACAATAAACAAAACATTATACACAAATAAAATGTTTTATTTCCAAAATTGGATAAAGTGGCCAACAAGTAAAAAGTTTTATTAATAGAAATAAATGAAAAATGATTAGGTAAAGTGTTTTAAAATCAAATTTATATTTAGATAACAAAAGCAAAATGAATTATGGCCAATTTTCTAACGTAATGTACGGTTTATGAAACAAATGACGAAAATGATTGGATTTAAAACAAAATTCAATACGAAAATTACTGAAATCACCGTTGTATTAACGACCACAAAAGTGCTCAGATTTAACTGGAACCTAGACCATTCGAAAGAGAAAAATCTGCCGATTCCAACGATGTAAATAACTCAATTTTCACCAAAGTGGTCGTTCATACAATATGCCTTTCTAGCGTCGATATATATTTCAAACCATTGAAGGACACTGAACAAAACACAATAGTTTTATTGTTATTATGGCTGGAAGAGCTTACCCCTTTATTCATAAACATTGTTTAAACTTAAGTAGTGATTAACAACTGTTTAACCACACATTTTTGATGTTTAAACATCACTTAACTTTAATCATTGTTTATAAATAAACCTCTTAGTGTCCCAAAAAGTGTTGTATCACTGCCATTTTTACATATTTAGACATCATTAAAATCTAACTGAACAGTTTTGAAAAAAATGGTGGTAAAAGTGCATCAAAATGTATGAATGCAAATAAAAAATAGAAATATGGTCAAATCAAATTATTTATTTGCTTAATACAGGTAGGTATAAATAGATGTTACAAATAGATATAAAGTACACTGTATCATTACCTATTAAGGTGTGCAAATATTTATATTATTATTAATCTTATTCAAAAATTATTATAATAAAGTAAAAAATAAATTCGGAATACTATCAAAAGTTTAAATTAAAAATACAAATTGTCATAGACCTAACAATCAAAAAAATTAAATTAAAAATATTGGTCCAAATGAAAATAAAATTATACAGATGTCAAATTAAATTATTATAGCATGACACCCTATTTCTATTGTCATATTACTCAATGTCCATAAATTACTCTTGCTATATGTATCCATCTATATTCTTATCCAGTAAGTACTCCTTGACATTATAATAATATTTATTCACTAGGAATTTTTGCAATTTTGACCTTAATTGATGAACAGGTAACTTTTTGACATCATCGGACAACTTATTGTAAATCAATGATGCCATACAAAGAACACTTTTATTGATTAATGCTGTTTTCCCATATGGTATATCAATTTCTAATCTTTTTCGAAATGTTATGTAACTAGTCATTTCATTTGACTAGTTACGTAACATTTTGCTCATAACAGCAGGGGCTGCAGTCTCGACATTCATAGTGATCGCTTTACGACCGAATTCGGTCGCAAAGTCCCAGATTGACAGGTGTAATGTATGGAGTGACAGGACTTTGCAACCGAATTCGGTCGTAAAGTGATCGCTATGAATGTCGAGACTGCAGCCCCTGGTTTAGAACTATAAAATCAAAAAATATATATTTGCACAGCATTGTCAATTTGTGAAAAATTACAAATTAATATAAACAAACAAATTGAGAGCACCTCCTCCTTTTTGAAGTTGGTTCAAAAACAACAAAACGGTTGTATTCCTGGGTAAACCAAAACTTTATGCAAACAATAAATACATCCTGTTTACATTGATCAATAATTTTGTTATCAATATTAAAACCTGCTATTATTTAATGTAATCAATTAAAGTAAATAATGATAATTATATATTTTTTTAAATTTTCCTTTACTTTCATACATTTTTCATGATTATATTTGTTAAAACCGCACAGTGGGATTTTAATGACTTCATTATTGTGTACCTACTTGCAAAACATACGATTATATCCCTATTGGATCATAGACCACTTTCAGTTCCCATAAAATTAGACCCTAGGTTTTCAATCAATCTAAAGACAGATTGATAGAAAAACTAAGTAGTACGAGTCTTAAACATGCCACTACAATGATGGCATACTTCCCTTATCTCCGTTAGCTTTGGTCGTAGTACCTGGATTGTGGAGTGCTATTGTAAGGTATTATCATTGAAAGTATGTTGAATGTGTTTTAGGCTACCCTAAAAAAATTCAATTAGGCACTAACTCCTATGTCCACCTTATAAGTCACGACTTTCATAGCAATTTCTGTTATTTGAATATAGCTAAGCAAAATGTCATCAACTTTGGTTCAGTAATTTTTAACCCACTTTAATAGTAGTTTAATAGGGGTGCATGAAACAAGCTTCCCCGACTGATGTACCATCTAACTTTTTGTTACGTCTGGCGCACCTTGGGCGTTCGACTACTGTCGATTGGCTAATCCTTTCACCACGATAGTATCGACACGGTAAGAAGAAGAAGTAGGAATAATGCGACGTATCAAAGACTATATCGACGACATTTTGCGCGGGATTCAATCTGGATCAGTAATTAACCTGTTCCTCACATATATAGCAACAAAACTAGGCGAAGACAGAAAGAAAGAAAGAAAGAATATATTTATTGTCCAGGTAATACAGTACTGGTCCCTATGATACAGTTAACACTAGTTTAGGGGCCAGGGGATTCATATTATTTTTAATGCAACCTTTTTATGTCAATAAAATTTATTATTATTATTTTAGTTGTCTTTGACATATATCGGGACGCTGGGGTCCCGGACCTTTGAAAGGCATGCTAGGGCCCGAAGCCAACTCGCAGAGGTCCTTTACACAATTCTAAATGATGAGGAGGCACCAACCTACGATTATCCCTGTATGCACTATTATTATTATATGTCTAATTTTGTTAAAAAGTATAGAACAACTTCTAATACTCACGCAAATGATTTTCTCTCTAATGAAGGACGACCGTTTTATATTCTGTGGAGTTCTACGGCAAATCCCCATAAATTGCTGCCTGAGTCGATAATCTGGCAGAAAGGGGGGCTATCTCATACCGGAGGAGCGCGTTCCCGCCACGACACGAGCATTAGTTGCCGCTACACGGAGACATTTTCTTTAATTGCAATCGCCGTAAGTACTCGTATTTCGATGATATCGATTTCATTGGCTAGGGAAACTGGCGAACGAGGCCGCTGTTACAGTACAGCCAAAATGTCATTGGTAAATGCATATCACTTTATCTTTCGAGTTTTGTACTTTCTTTTTTGTTTTTTCTACAGCTTGACAATAATATAATTAATAAGTTAATCGAGCTGGATCTGGTGCAAACTGACTCAAACCCCGAACCTGCGAAATATGATTGAAAAAATGTATGGAGGTCTCAGCTCATTATTCTCTATACGCTTTAAGAATCCTTTACCTACTAATAAGGCTAAACTAAACTTATTAATTCCATTTCAATCGACAGCTGATGCCACTTTTATGGTAACACCGGATGATCAGCTCCTTTAATTATTCCATGTTAGTCAAGCAGTCTAGCTTGGTGTTTTTTTTTACTGGCTGAGGTTTTGCGTTCTTCGTATGTATCTATTCAATTATTGCTATGCACAAAGGGGTTTGTTTATAATCGTTGCTTAAAGTTATCGACGTTTTAGCGTCGAAAAATGTATAGTTAAGCAAATTTTTATCATTAAGAACTCACTTAACTTTATGCAACTTTTATTTAAGAGTCTAGCCTAGTCTTTCTAGTCTCTTTTAACTTTTATTTAATTTTTTATTTAGTCAAGAAAAGAATTATACGTTAAGAACTCTAAAATAATTTGAAATAATAGAACTTCTGTGTAGGTAGGTAGTGCTAGCGCCAGAAGATTTTAACAGTTGATAAATGCAAGTGAAGTTGACCTTATCCGAGTACTTGCTATAACTTTACCCTTTACTCATGTTTCTCTATTTTGTACACTGTGTGTAAGTAGAAACTTTTGCTTAACTGAAATACATGTTTTGGGGCCGTTGAACGGAGTTGTGTTCGTTCTTGAAATATGAAGGCAGTCGTTTGCAGAAGTAGTTATGCCCCATGCACTTGACGAATAAATTAAAGGTGTAACGGTGGGTTTTAAAGTAATTGGATTATAAAACTTGTGTTGTTGTGAGCGCATGCGCGGACGGCGCGCCGCCGACGCACGATCCGCGTCGGTGCGGCAAACGAGGGACACATCAGTTGCATAACAAGCGGGCGCTGCGGCATCCGGCTAACGGGACTGTGGCGCGAGGGAGCTCCACCTCCGAGTCTAGACGTGCTATCGCGATCGTGTCAGATGCGACACCACAGATAATGTATCCAGCCACTCACACCGATAAGTGTTTTGGCAATTTTTCACATCTAGATGATGCGATAGTAACGCGCTGCAGACTCTCACGAAACTTCCTCGTTTCGTCATTTCTCATCTCGAACTATGACTGTGAAACATGATCGTGGAACGTCCGATAGGGCGAGCTTATTCGTGCGATCATGGACGAGACCGTGACTGATCGGACACAATGCCCCTGGCGGACGCAATGATGCCGAGTAGCTTTTTAAATTAGAAAGAAGGTCACTTGAGCACTACTCCACATTAAAAACAAATATTAAAAGACAATACATATAGTCTTAATGTTTGTTTATCTAAATTGAGTATTTTAACGTGTTCATGTAATTGGTTCGTAATCGTACGGAAGGCGCAGACCGAGAATCCTGTTTGTGTTCGCGCGTCCATCGAACTGGTTTGCAGAGGGCAATGAGTCTCATTACATGGCAAATGACTTCGCTAGCTTCCAGTGGCTCGTTACATTTACGTATTAGCTCGTTTACATTATAGAGGGATTAAAGGCTGGTCAGGTCCGGTAAGATACATCTTTAATGGTTTCTTATAACTTGTTTCAAGATAAAAAAAAAGCTGGCTAGAAGGGTCTTGGGGCCTGAGTTGAAAGAGATATTTTTCCTTGAATTGGATATCCCAAGCGATCTATAGTGTTTAGAGGCCAAACATTAGTTATCCAGATTAAAGATTTCTCGATAAATTATATAAATGGGTGTGGCACAATCTCAGCTGTCCAGAAAATCAGTACAATGTCCATCGCAACTATGTCATCCAGGTAATTGAAACAGTGTACCTAAAGTCCGCAATTGAAACAATTTATCGCTCGACGACCAACCATTGTTAAATTGACGTTAACAATAAAATGGGAATCCAATTGGGGAACCGTTATTAAAATGTCACAGCGTAAAGAAATACCTCGTTTGATGTTGCGTTGCCTTTGTTCCTTATAACGAGCTATCAAAGAAGCTGCGCCCGACTCGGCTCGAATAAAACGAGTGTTAAAGGCCGCCACTTGGAATGTTTTGCTAAAAGGTACGAGTACTAGAGAAATTTTTTGCAGCTATAAAAGATTTCTGGGAATTAGAACAGCGAGCAGTTTAGTCTTAGACGCTTTCTTCCCTGAAGTAGTTAAAAAGCCCTCTGACGCAACTACCCATGTTGTTAATAACTGACTAAACTGTATCTAACAACATAATATTTCTTGCCATATCTGAATTTGAATGGTCTCAATGATAAATATAATTAAACTCTGTTTTAAGAAACCCATTGAAGGCACGTAACAATGGTGTCTCTAGTATTCCTTCACAACCTTTAAAATTAACAATACTCATTCTCAAGAAATACGAAGAATTCTTCAATCTTGATAGCTTTTAACCTGTGGGTAAGCAACATAATAAGATTACAACACAATTATCAATGATGCGAACATTGCGACAGGATTTGTCGTCGGCACTCGGCTCTCCGCAGCGATTGTGTGTGTTGGCGAGGCCGCTGTGTAAAAATTGCCATGAGTGCTAACTGCTAATGGTATCTATATAAATTGTATAGCAAACACTTGACATCCAAGATCTTTATCGTCCTTCATAGTTTCTAGTAATCTTGCCTTATTTTCCACTTAATTTCCTATTCATTGAATTACTGCGGTATTGTATACTCTCAAGCTATTTGGCGTGCCAAAAAGGTGCACAAGGAGAATTTAACTCAACTGTAAGTTGCTATTCGGGGAAGAAGATTGTTACATACATTTTTACCCCCTTTCCGTTAGCTTTTAGAAGTGAACCGTTATTTTTCGTCTAGGTTTTGTCTTCAATATTATATGCTCGTAAATACGCTCCGCCTCTCAGTAGCTGAACAATTGAACATACGGAACGTTTCGAGGGCAAAAAATGTAACCTGCATTTTTCTGCGCCACGAACTCGTAAACCAAAAGCGAGGAATCTCTTTAACTGTCCTGGTACAAATTGGTTTGCCATAAACAGCCTCTTTTTATAGCGAGTCAATTCTTTTGTACCGTAATGTATTTACTTGCCCATACCTTTCAGGAGGTATTTTGCGTTATCAAATGTTTTAGATGAGGAGAACTTTATTTACTTCGCAGGGATTTCACAGACCTTAATAAAGCTTGTGTTTGTAGTTCGGGTCAGAAAGGAAGACTTTCGTAGTTGGCAGAATTATTTCACAAGTGAACATGTTGCAAGTCCCCTTGAGGCTAGACCTTTACTACCCGTATTGTGTTGAAGGTCCATCGGGATTCTGGTCAAACTTACAACTATTTGAGGAAAAACACTTTGTTGATGTTACTTTACGATACTAATGCTCTCAAACACTATTTCTAAACTTTTGGAGTAAGGGCTGGACTTCTAAGCATCGATGCAAGTAGCCGTAGGTACAGTACACCCAACTTATCATTTCTAACTCGTATCGAGCAAAAAAGTTAAAAAAACAAAAGCACAATAAGTGTTTAAACTTAAAGATGGCGCTGTAAATAAGTATATGTATGACGCTCCTCAACCTAGGTACTAGGAGAGGCTGGTATAGGTACCTCTGAGGAGTATTAATTTCTTAATATATCTCTTGGCTCACCGCGACTAGATAAACTGGGAATCTAGCAGGGCCGACCGGTTGTTGAGCAATAATTTTATATGTATGTGCGCAGGAGCTAAAATGATCTAACCTGTTTTGTCTATGTACTGACCTTTACACTAAATATCGTCTTCGTCACTACTTTTAATGTTCATAAACGGACAACCTTGGTCGTCGAAAAATGGTTTTTAGTGCCATCTGTAAAAAATATAAAATACAATGGAAACATATTTGATGCTACTTTATTTTTAATGCTTAGATATCATAATGCATAGGAAATTCCGGATTACTAATATTATAAGATATACTTACTGCATACAATATTAATTGTTGTGAACAAGTTACTAATTTTATTAGGCTCGGTATCTCTTTACGTTGAAATATTAAAATCGATTACAGTGATAGTGATGTTCTCCAAATACTTATCGCTTGTCTTTCTAATTTTGTTACTTCAAAATAAATTTCGATATTAAAATCAAAGACCCGACTAATTTGTTACATAAAAAAAGTAAGAGATATTAAGAGGTCTGATTGCAGAATAGCGTGCATAGATTTTATGCGTACCAGCTTTTTTTATATTCATGCACATGTAACGTTCACGTCGCCACAAGCAAAATTAATTAAAATAAAAAGCGAACCGTTGTTTCTTTTGTAACGGCGCTGTTCGTGCTAAAAACTGACTACCTATTAAAGAAGCAATTTCTTTTTTGTATGCGTCTTGTTTGTCTTTTTGGGTAACTTTTTGTGGTCATCAAAATTACGCTTTAAATTGAAATTCAGTGGTTTTGGTTGGCTTTTATTCTGAAAAGAAGAATCAATTTTCAAAGTTAATGTTTACTATAATTATATTCAAACATGCATTATGTTTTTGCTTAAAACCTGTGATAGAGCAAGAAGTGGTTTTACTACTTAGTTTTCGAAGGATGCCTCTTGATTCTTGGTAATTGATAACTTCTCGTTTTATGCTGCTACGATAGGAAGTTTTCTATAGAAAGAAACTTCAACGAATTAGTCGGTCGAGACCTGTTCAGCACACGATTATCATCAATTAGTAAAAGGTTAGTTTGTCAGCCAATTTCGACCAGAAAACATAACACGTTACTGTTGTGTGTCTACGGAAGACGGAAGGTAGCCGCAAGGTCGCGAACTGTCGCCTTTACCCCTCAACCCCTCCAGTAATTATTTCGACACAAGCCAATTATTGGCCGCGTGCCTTGTGGATATAAGCTATAATTAAATTTTGATTATTATCTACTCAACTCGTATATTCTGCCGGAGTATGCCTAATGGCGTGGTTTTCGGCAACGTTTCGTTTATGAAGATTGCGTGGTATACATTACCTGTTTATGATGAGTTATATAATGTGCGGACGCGATGTGGCCTGTCTGTAATGAGCTCTGTGGGACCGGTTTTCGCATGAACCCGTCACGTACTTGATTAGAGAAATCTAGAGTACAACATACTTTAACTGCAGGGTTATTAGAAAGGAGGTTAGTTAAAACTTGTAAAAGACGCCCTGTCACCTTTTGTTAATTGAATTAACATCTCACAACAAGTCAGATCCTCCAGAATTACATAAAATACTAAGGATTCTGTCCACATATTGTTTTCAGTTGATCGAAAAACCATTAATGTTAGAAAAACACTTACGGTGCTCGTTTACTCGTATAGAATCTTGTCTAGACTGTATGTGTGGGCTAAGTCTATATGTGTGGGCGTTCGAAACTTACCAATAAAATTAGTTAGAAAATTATTGATTTTAGATGCGAGTACAATTTACTGGGATTTTAAAGTAAGCAAGGTCAAAGGACAATACTCATGCAATATGAAAATACAAAATAATGAAATCAGTGAGCTTTTTAAGGCAATGTTTATTTATAAAGCAATAGAACCTGTTTATGGGTTAAATTTATGACTTTTATATTTTGTTTTGTTAATACATTGTTAGACATCTTAAATGTACCTGTTATGTCTATAATACTTTTAGTTACTTTTAGAGGCCTGTAAATTCGTAACGTAGTAACAATATAAACAGCAGTGTAGGCACATCCATGGCAACAAACTCCGACAGCTTACGAGTTTTTATGAGCCTAGATATCTAGAAGTTCTATCACTTGCAACAAGATAACCTTGAATCATTTCGTATTTGAGGTCTATCGAATTCTCTGAAAATCATTAGGTTTAAAAACCAGACATATGGCACATCGTAACATCCTATTGCACATAACTGCATCACTAAGTAACAGACGCGACAGTGCAGCAACCTCAAAACTTAACTAATCTGCCCAAGGTTCTGCAAAATGCTAAAGTTGAACAATTGAATAATAAAAGGCTGCTGCGGTTAGCGCCGAATGTGTTTACATGCTGGGGTGAAGTCATCGATGGAGCATGCAGTGACGTCACCACGTCATCCTTGTCGGATGCCTTAGCTGACAATTAATGCCGGATACACATGATAGGAAAAGGAATTAAGCACGGATATCTATGGAATTACATAGGTTTAAAAAAAAGGTTGTGGTCGTGATCTTTTTTTAAAGATCATGACTAGAGTTGTAAAAGTTAATTTGGTTAGACGTTTGAAAATAAAAATATTAATCGCCTGCCCATTAAAATTTTTATATCTTGAATTGGTCTTGAACGTTGAAGGTCTCTCAAAATGGTAAAGGAAAACATCGTGAGGAAACCGGCATGTCCTAGACCAAAAAAAATCGAAGACATCTACCAACCACTGCACCGGCGTGGTGCTGGTGCATTATTGCCCACTCCCTCTTACAGAGTGCAGGCCTGTGTCCCAGCTTTGGGAACATTATAGGTGGATTATGCTATACAAAATTGTCATTCTATTCAAGAATGTTTGCAAGAGTTGGATAAGAGGATAAACATCACAATATCGCATTATGTTGGCGATCGTGATCTGATAGTTCAAGCGATGACTATTTTTGGTATGGTGTGGGTACGGTAATGTCGGAAACAAAATAGGAAGAATTTCTTCAAAGTTGTTATGCCATTGACGCCAAAAATAGACGATCAGCACTCTAATTGCGTAAGGCTGCCATCAGACGGACTGCATCGCAGCAACCGCGTGCAGTCGATATATCCAACTGCATGCAGTTATCTGCAGTCAATCGGAATCTGAATCAATGTGAAGCAAATTGCTAATCCATTGCTTCATAAGGTCGAAAAAATTGTCTGCTCAACACGTAAATATCGCAATGAATGTTGTTGAACTGTCAAAATGAAACCGATTCCGATTGATCGTGTGTTACGCAATTAGGGCTGCTGGGTTAATCAGGTGCAAAGAGTAGCTGTACCTAATCGGCAAATGGCATTTTTGGAAGAATTAAGTTCTTCTCAGCACTTGGTTACTGCTGAGCATGAGATCCTGGCTCGTGCAAGGAGTTATTAGGTTTTTCTATCTGGAACTTCTCAGTGGTAGCCCGGAGTCTGTATCTGCCGATCGATTCTGTAAAAATCTCACCGTGAAAAGTTAGGTGAAGTGAGCTTAGAGTGAGCTGTCAATAGTGTTAATCCCTAGCATTAGTTGGAATAGCTTGTTGGAACAGCTCACTCCGCGCTCACTTCACGTACGGTTTCACGGTGAGATGGTTAAAGAATCGCACTGCTGTGCCCAGTTGACGGCAATAGGCTCGCTCCCTATTACATGAGACTATAATATAACTGGTGATATGTGGGTCTACCTATAGGTACATCTGCCTAACCCTTCGGGGAATACAGGTGTGATGTTGTTGTTAGGTAGTAACCTACCTACTTCTTCTCGATGATCGTTGAAGTCTACACATGTCAGCTCGCCGCCCGGTAACTCAGCTCGCCGCCTGGTAAGCAGCTCGCCGTCCGGTAAGCGGCTCGCTGTCCGATAAGGACCAGGCCCGGGACGACGGCGCGTTGTATTCCAGGCGCGCCTCAAAGAGATGTCAGCACGAACTGACGGGGTCTGCTAGGGCCGATGCCTGCCAGGGCCGCGGGTTGTTCGTAAGAGATACCGTGGCACAGGCAACTGAAGGACACGGGTGGGTTTTAGTCGGTAAAAGTCTGACACGCCCTTCCGCTCAGCTCAGAGCGGGAGAGGTCATTTGATGAATTCCCAACCAAAAAAAAAGTCTGCACATGTAGGTAAACCGGATACCTACCAGGCTACAAATCTATCCATCTATACATTATATGCATTTAATATTATTATATAAGTCTGCAGACGCTTTTATATAATTTCATACAGTCGTGTAAAGGTTAATACAACACTTGCACAGTTGCATGTCAACCATGTTATTATGTCAAGTTATACAATAATCATATGTATTTGTAGCCAAACAAATATACAACTATCTATAATTACCTATAGGTTGATGTCCTTCGAATATGTAACTCACCTCTGTACCTATTTTTTCTGTTCTGTTTTTCATTGTCTGTTTATAGGTATATGTGTGTACATAAATGGTAAAATAAAATAAATAACTATTTGTAGATTGTAAACCGGGTCATCGTACGTGCAGATTTTTCCTTTAATTAACAGATTTACCATTTTTTTCCCTGTTCAAGCATTAGGTATAGTAGGTATTGACTGCTCCGTTATTCTCGTGGTCGCAAGCGTGACTGCTGAGCGTGAGGTCTTGGGTTCGGTTCCCAGGTCGGGCAAAGTGTTAATGGATTTTTCCATTAGGATTTCTTAGTAACAGCCTAGGGTTTTGAGTTTGGTGGTGTGATACCCGCGTGCCTCGGAAAGACGTTACGCTCTTGGTTCTGCGCCTGCGCCTCTCTCCAGTCGAGTCGGATTACTTGCCGTCCCATCGGACTATGACAGTATAAGAAGAGAGAATGCATCTGTGTCTGCGCACACACTTGTACACTATAAAATCATCAGCGCCGAAGGCTAGTCTCCTTTGAAAATGGCCGCCATGGCCGAAATACAGTCTAGAGATTATTATACATAGTAGGTACAGCATTATTTTGTATGTTACTACGTAGTTATTAAAATTCTGGTTTGCTTATCAAACACAAAACACCTACTGGAAACAGAGATGAAAAATTTGTAAACAAGTGAATAAGGTTCTGATATTTTTTTAGTAAAACGAGTAAAACCGAATATAAGTAACATAACAAAATTTTAATGGTACCTAACATATTTATCATTTTTGTTATTTTATCCTCGTCATTTTAGGTGCATTATCACAAGTAATGCCATATAAAGGTAGGTAGCTATGCAACTATAATTAATTATAACCATAATTATTATAACTAACAACTCAAACACAGAAAACAGAATTTAAAAAGTTTCCAGGAAACAGCCTCTTTGCTCTGTAATTTTCTGATTTCCGCGTATAAATTAGTTTGCCTCATGTAATAAGCAGATGATACAAGAGCATTAGATCCGTGTACTGACACTAATAGCCAAGATTAATGTTATTTACAGTAATCGGGATGTAACTGTACATGTTCCTTATTTGGCGAGACGAGCTGGGCGTAACACACTTTTTATATTCTAGCCGTTGGAAAGGTCAGGCCGGTTGCTTCGGGCACCTCGGGCAGCCGGACCCGGCTAGCTATCAAATTATTTTTGTGAAGAAGAATAATGTTGTATCAAAGTGATGAATAAAAATAACGCCGTTATTTAACACTTAAAGAAGATTGAGTTTCTTATTGTATAGGTATATTGTTTTTTTATAACATAGACATTGCTCGATTGGAAATTGACTTCGAGCTTCGAATAACTACTCATAAGGCATAATAACTTTAACTTTAAATTAATAATCATCAATTATTATCTAGCGCTTTTATTAAACGGTGAAGGAACATATTTCGAAAAAATGTGACGTCTACCAACCCGCACTGGGCCTGGGTGATGGATTACGGCCCACTCCCTCTCACAGAGAGGAGGCGTGTGTCCCAGCAGTGGGAACATTATATAGGCTGATTATGTTATTATACATAATCTTAATAAAAAAGATTTCGCTTCCCCAAACATAATTAAATACTTATTGCATTATAACTGGGATGTAATATTTTTATAGGCATTTGCTTGGCGCAGATTGATCCCGAGGGAAATTACTTTTTGGGAGTCATTGTTCTCCTTTGATGTTATTTGGTTTCATGCAACACCAGTTCATTTGTGGCAACACCATCCGATCACACGGGTCTAGCCTATTGTCTATGGCAGTAAGGCGCTCAAGAACGCAGCTTAGTTATTGGATCTAACATTACTAAGGATTCTGCAAGACGGGAAATGTAATAACTACTGCTAACAGATTGTAATATTACTGTAATCTTGCTCGGTGTGGTACATTTGTTAAGCTGTAGTAGTTACATAGACTGCGCACCGCGTAACTAAAAGGCCAAGTGTTAATCCAACGGTCGATACTACATTAAATATTATGAAGGTAAAAGCTAATAATAAATAATAAAAAAATAATAGAAGTCTAGGTCGCATATCATGACCTAATAATTTTTTTTTTTCCATGTGGCTACGTTGAATGGCAAATGGCAAACATATTACATGGTCTTGCGTTCCCTGATACCTGCATTCACGAGGAACTAATAAACGCTGACGTAAAAGGTATCCATGTGGCAACTTGCCTACGCCAGTATGTTGCCTGAGCGTATACTGGCGTATATTTTGAACTGGCTGAAAAGCCGCTTGCGTCACTATATTGAAGTGTTGCTCAGTGCTGAGTACTCTGAGTGTAGATGTGAGGTATCGTGTGAGTAATGACTGATCAAATACCTATTACGCTAGCGTATGGTTTACTCACAATTTAATAATAATAATATACTTTGCATCCCTCTATTATTACTAGCTTTCTAAAACCACATTCAATCTATGTTCGTAACTATGAATTCCTAAGTTTTATTTAACATTTCTTTCAATCCTTTCCTTGGTCTATCGATGAGACAAGGCATTGGACTTCTTCATATTTGGAATTAATTTAATCTACAATAGGTGGAAGGGTCTGGCAGTCTGGAGCCGAGCCCTACAGGACAGTACGGAGGCGGGGTACTGTCACTTGATTCCAAATCCTAGTGAAGTTTATCCGCTAAGTAGAAGGGACATGTTTTGTTGAATTTCAATATTATTTCGGTCTACAGCAACCAATGAATGCAAAATATTGACTAAGTTTCAATCCGATTAAAAAGTTTCAAGTTACAGGTAAATTGGAACCAATTACTATGTTTTTTTGGCTAAATCGAATATTTTATTTAATACTAGCTGCGCCCCGCGGTTTCACCCGCATTAGTTTCGATTCCGTGGGAATATCGGGATAAAAATCCTATATGTTGATCCCGGTTATAAACCATCTGTGTGCCAAATTTCATCCAAATCCGTTCAGTAGTTTTTGCGTGAAAGATTAACAAACATCCATCCATCCATCCATTCATACAAACTTTCACGTTTATAATATTAGTAGGAACAGTACTCGGTTGTATTCTATAATTTACAAAGATTTAAATAGAGTCATTTCCAATAAAATTACCGTATTATTTAAGGTATTTTTCATCCATCCCTCCCACGCTTGTTCAACGTAGCCAGGGTGGGGAATGTCGGAAAAAATATAATCATATTTCTCCTCATTAAACGAACCTTATTTAATGAAAATTTATTTTGTTTCAGGTACGTTTTATCTAATTTTCGATTCTCCAGTTTGTTACAAATGTAGGTAAGTGTTGCGACATCGTCAATAATTTATTACTCTCTCGTTAAAGTTGCTGAAACAAGGGAAATCATTTCTACAATGAAGAAAAGCGAAGTTCCTAACTCGTAGTTACTAATTTTTTTCGTCTCCTCCAACAAGTTAGCTAATTGTACTTGTTTGATAGTAGGCGTGAGTTGAACACGGCCTACTTTCGGCAATCGTTAAACAAGTCCAAACAACGTTTGCAAAAAATACCGTGCCGTTAAGTTTATTCGCTTATTGTAATAATGTTTCAATTTAATACGAGTCCATGCCTTCAGTCTAGACACGGCTGAACACCGGCCTCATTTCGTGCTGTCTAATTTTACCCAACTACCCTACGTTCACGTAGGCCGGTGAAATTTCGAAGTCAACCATAATTACTCAATTAATTTCATCGGAGTCGCGCTCTGCGGTTTAGTTCGTGTTCATTTCATTGCATAACCTGTTATTAGCTCGCTCTTGTTTGCAGGCACTGTTCTCACAGATTTACAACACACTTACACGAGCCAAATAAAAACAACTGTGGGAAATTTTATATAGTGTGCTTAAACATATGGCTCTAGTGCCGGCGTAATTGGCGAACGGTTGCACTGAATAATTTAGTGGAATAAGTATTACGACGATGTTATATTCAACGCGGGACGTTTGAAACCGTACTACTATGTGCATATGAAAACAAATATGTGTTTGATGAGCACCTACGAATGTACTTTACAACTATATTTGCGTCATGTCTGTGTATTGCTTCGTTCACATTCACACATGATGACCGGTAGGTATTTATTTACAAAAGCGGTCGTCGTCGAAGCAATCAAGTAATTTCTATAAATGGAAAAATATGAACCGATAATAATTAAGATAATGATGGAGGATGGATGGAGGAGGATTCCATGAAAGTTTTGTATGAGTCTAGAAAACATTTCGTTTAGAACATAAATGGTCACGAAGAGAGCTTGTGTGTGCATTGTTCATTTCCTCATTATGGGGAAATTTGAAACGGACGTAATTTCGATTAAACAGTAAACAAGTATACCTGAGTGACGCGTGCGTTGGGATTCCTAAGTTGAGGCGAAAATTTTCAACAAAAGTAATTATTTGTTCGAAAATTGCGGCGGCGCGCACGCCCCCAGCGTCCTGAACATTTCCCCACTGCTGACAACCTAATTGTTTAAGGAAACAGCTTTCAATTATACCTCGAATTGCCGTCGAGTTTAAATCGAGCCCTCGAAGAACCTTCGTTGTGCCTAAATAACGGCATCGGTAAGAGACACCCGAAAGGAATAGAATAACGCCTGCTTGCGGTTTCGTCCCTTCCCTCCGTGGGAATTTTGGCATTTTAATTGTCTCATTAAAGTCTTATTATTTGACTCCTGTAATTGTATTGCCCATGTAGCGTGTCTTCATTTATACATAGAGGAAGTTTCGCTGTCGGTTGCCGTCTCATGCGTTCATGAAGTTACGGTTTAATTATGTAGATACACCCCCTGATGACTTCCGGTAATTTTGGTATCAAATTCATATATGAAAGTGCGATTATCTAGAGGCAAGTCGTGTATTAGTTTGTTTTTAATATAAACGGAATTAGAATTGCTGATTACCGCCTTTAGTTATACATTCTAAACGTGTGTAATGCTGTCAGCTTGATGAGTCGCGACGACAGAGCGTCGTGTCACGTTGGCTTAGCTTGTAGACTACCGGAACAGTACGGTTCAGTACGGTGTGAACGCTCGTCAAAACTGCTATGAAGGGGGAATCTTCAGGGTATAATAAATATGATAGATATTTCATGACATATTCATTCAATAGGGTTATATGAACTAAGAGGGTTGTATTGTTGTTTTTAATGATTATAATTCTGTAAATTCATACTTGTTACGGTCGCGAATCATATTTTGTTCAACATATAACACTGACTTGCAAATTGCAAAAAACTTAAAATAATTTGAATTTCGCGGACTACCCTGAAGCCTTCGCCTTAATGATAATTGTTGTTTCGTTGAATAATAGTGCAGACTAACAAACGCTGAACTAGTGTCCAAAAAGCTCAACATTTATAAAGTCAGTTACTGACTTGGTCAAAAAGTTAGCATGAATTTGTATCAACGTGTGTTACATTTCATGGTACGTTCCACCAGTTTGTGCCTAGCTTACTACGACTCCGTGATATCATCATCATCATTCCAGACGAAAAACGTCCAATGCTGGACATAGGCCATCCCCGAGCACCGTCACATCGGCCGGTTGTCTTTCAGTAATATGATTTAATTGTGCGTAACTATCTAAGTAATAGTCCAAAAACAATCTTCTGAAATGTAAAGTAACGAATCTAAATAATAAATAGGCGAAAGCTCCAAATGTCGTTACAATTAAGGCTTCAATAGAACGCAATTAATAAACAAACTCTTGGCATTCAAGTTTCATTACCAGCCCAAAGTGTACGTACAGTTTTGACCGTCAAGTGGTCCTAATTGGTTTAGATCAATTTAATTTAGTAAATAATCCGTTCTGTGACGTTGAGATTTCTAAAATTAACTTTAATCAAATAACCCTGTTATTCTGTCTGTCTTGTTCTCTTTGTTGTTGAAAACAGAAACATAAGGATTCTAAATTTTTATGACCAGAACCTAAAAGAGGACAGGTTTTACTTTTCTAGCCAGCCAATTACTTTTCCTATCTGGCATTTCCAGTTTTTCGTCCAGTTTCTGATGAATGTCTGTGTGAATTCCTGTTTGTTGTTTCTGTGTATTTGTTTGATATCTCGCCGACCCTGATGTGTAGTGTTGTGAATGAGCACGGACATAGACAAACATGCAACATTTTATGCCGCGGACGCTAATATGTGGTTGTGTGGTTTTTGTTTGTCAGCCTAACGTGGAACGGTAGGCCTCATATTAATTTAAGTCAGTATGTAATAAGGTCAGAGATAATCGTGGCATTTGTTTTTCTGTTTGCGGTGGAGAAATGTGGCCATCACTTTGCTTGTTTTTGCTTTTTTGGAAGTGATAACCTGGCTTTCTTTTTCTGCATGCGGTTGTTTCGTATTAACTTGGTCTTGTGTTAGATCGATAATGTGATTCTCTATCTTTTCGTGTATCGATTTACGACTACAACCTACAGTAACTTGATATACTTGGTATTTTCTCTGTATTTGATCAACTAGAGCAGTACTTTTATCGTGGGCACGTGAACCGGAATCCTCAGTATTTATCTTGTAGATCGCAAGGTCGGTACGCACCCATATGTGTGACAGTGTGACATTGTACAAGTAGATCGGAAGAGGTGTGGAAAGTTTAAAATGCACATACCCGTGGGACACGTGCACCAGTCACGTCATGTTTAGCGCCGTATTTTCACAAAGCTTCATGATTTTGGTATTTCGTAATGATTTTCACTAGTTTAGAATAGCATAGAATATCATTATTATTTATTGTTGTTGTAGATGTACTTGTACACAATAAGTACATGGTGATACAGGTTCAGCCATAATTTACCAGTAGGCATGCAAAAGTTACAAAAACTATAAACTAATCCACTAAACAAAAAAGAAATCATGATAAATGGTGGATGGTCAATTTGTTACCTGATGTATTGCTGCCTTGCACTTAGCACTCGTCTAAAGTGACATTTTCTATGTCATCACGTCTACAGAAAAGGGATTACGTCGAATCGTTCCGTCGCTTTATCAAGTAAAAAGCCTCTTATTGTTGTTACCTTATTCTTTGACTTAGTCTTACACAAAGTAAGTAAACCGTCTTATTTATTGCGTGTAATAACGACACTAAGTCTGCTTTAAGTGGGTACTTAGGACCTAAAATTATAGAGATTTCCAAAAGGATATTTGCTGTCTTGCGTTGTTTTAAGTTAGGCCGTAAAATGAGTTTTAAATGTCCAAAATACAGTTACTCGTTTAAATGCTCCGAGTTATCGTTTGCATAAAGAATAAAACAAACATCACTGATTTTGTTAAACTTTATTACAGCAGCCATTCGTAGAATGGGTCCGCTGTTGCGACACAGTTTCAACAAGGGCTACAGTACAGTTCCGTACATTTTCCGGAAGCTTTCTCTTATTTACTCACACTAGTGCGTCCTCCACGGTAAAATTGTTAGCTGACGTAACAGTATTTACTCCCCTATCAACTTCCATTTTTTAAATGAATTCAGCCTTATTGAAATGTTCAAGGGAATTGTTATTCATCGTCTGTCGTCGGTACGCTCGTGTCTATATGTACTGCTTTATTGCCTCCATGAGTACTTGGCATGATTTATGTGCGGATCATTTGCGAGTGCATCGTCCTTCCGTCTGAATCACGGATCGTTAACCCACTTCCGCCCACGTGTGTGATTTAGAACCACATAAAAAATGTTAGCTTGCTTAATCTGAGTAATGTTTGGAGTACTTGTTCGTAGTGGAGTCGTTTAAATAACAAAAAGTGTAGGCGTGGCAGGGACCTTTGTGTGTGTCGTATGACGCGTGAATATTTAACTGGTTCGGGTTTTTGTCCTCGAATTAGCATTTAACAATTAGAATACACATGTAGTTCAGTGTACTGTGACAATTGTTTAAATTCTTTTTTGCAGGATATTTGAATATCTTCTCAAAGTAATTTTGCATAGATACATGTGTGACAACCGTGTGGTGGTTATTATTGTGGTCTGTCACAATAATTCTAACACTGCTAGTGTTTGGGTTTGAGCCGACAATACAAAATTTTAAACACATCACGTACTCCGAGCCGTATATAAAGGATTCCCAATCCTTGATACAACATCGATCTCAGAGCTTCGTCAGCCTGTCCTCCAATTTGTAGGCCACCAGCTATTGGACGACGACTTATAAAAGCTGGTTCCTATAAAGACGAGTTTTCTTCGGACGAAATGGATTATTTAGCGAACAATTGAACTTCGGTCGTCCCTTGATCAATTTTGGATAAGGTATTTTTTTGGGAAACCCTTGCGCGGTAAAAAACGTGGTGGAAATGAGAATTAGAAAAGGTAAATGTTTTAGATGTCAAAGGTTAACTTTATGGGGCAATATTATTACTAGAATACCGTTTCAGACTTGACAAAAACTGTTCAATAAATAATTCCACAAACTATTACGAAATTAACCAGAAGGACTTAGCTTGGAATGTTTCTCAGAGTATTTCCCAAGTCTGCGGTGACGACAATATAGATTGAACACAGGATCCTTCGATTCTGATGTAAAACTACCGCAAGCGCTAGCCGCGATTGCGGTCACCTGAATACACCGCACCACAATATGACGAGCCTGTTGTCTATGGAAAATAGATTGTCAAACCGAACTGTCCTGCATCGCTATTGGTTGACTCATTTCGCTAAAGCTTTGTAGTTTGTCAACTGTTTTGTAAGGCCCATCTCTGTTTCAATTTATCTTTACTGATGATGGGTTGTCGATTACGTTTAGCCCAGCTCTCTAGTCTACTGGCTATTATATAAAATTTTGTAGCTTGTTTAGATAATTTTGATTTTTTTTTACTTGAATTACGGTAATTCTTGTCTACTTGAAGGCAATAACTTAGTTTGCACTGTCTAAGGTACGATAATTACACGATTTTTTTCAAGAGTTTAGATTTGGGTAATGACAATTTATAATGACTATGTAACTGTTACTGCACCTCCTATTTTGATATGTCGCAAGTTTTCAATTTCATCCTGTATAAAAGAAATATTAAGTCGCGAGAAACTGCCTATTGAATCCTTAATCGCTTCATCACTGAGCCGCCATTAATCATTGTCGTGCAGGTAGAAAAATCTTGCTTTACGAGTTTTACGTAACAATACCGTAACAGCCAGGGGCCAAAGAGCGAGCGAATTAATGCTTAGCAACTATTAGGTTTTAGTCAAAACACAATGTAACTTTGAAATGTATAAAGTTGTTGTTGATTTAGGTTGAGCGCGGTATGAAGGTGCCCTATATTATAATGTCTGTAAACTTCAAACTTGTCTAGACCGTAATACTCCAAGTGCTGTAATAGGTATAATATTGTATCAAAGACAAAATTACGACTTCATTCGATTGTTCATTATAAAAATGGTTTCTCGCACCTCAGATGGTTAATAAAACACTGAGTGATTTCATCTGAATTCAAGAGCAATTTAAATAAGATACACAATAAAGATAGTCGAGTCTCTGTGTGCGTGTTTTTGTGATTTTCATTATTAAATATCTATATCTATAGATGTTTTTTCAATGATAGATTGATTTTGCTATTAATATTCAAACAAAGCAACAATACAACACCGAGAGCTAAATATACAAATAATTAATAATTAACTTATTTAGCGTGCATATGTGACTCATGCTTTTGAAGCGGAAATATTTTTTACTTAACATTCAATGCTTCGTAATTATTATATTCGATAAAGTTTGTTGTATTTTTTGTACATTTGGCGCAGTTTTGTGTGTTGTCCTCATGAATCATTCAGTTTAAACCGCTCCATATAATTGGTACGTCAACAAAGCTCTTGTGAACGGATTCATGGGATTCATGTATTTTATCGATTCCCTTTGAGCTATCAATTTGCAAGTATATGTTAGTAAGTGCAAACAGTAGCCCGTAATGGAAAACTACTTGAAGAAAAATGGTTGCAGTGTGCAGTGCGCTAGATGTTGTGTATTAGTGCTACAATAAGAAGGTTTTAAAGTTTTAGTCTGGGTAAACTGTTTGCTACGGAAGATTGTGTAGCAAAACGTATTTGTTTGGAAAATATAAAGATATATATAGATTTTTGAGGGCGCAGCATATAGCAGCACAGTTAGCCTATAATGTTCCCAATGCTGGCGTGGGAACGGATGTGGCGCCGTGTAACGTTGTTACGAATTTACTGAAATCACCGAAGAAGTCGTATAAGTGACACTGGCTGGTGACAGTCACTCTAGCAGAGCGTCGCTTCGATGGTTGCATAGCGGCTGTCTTCTGATGACAGATGATGTCAGGGGAGCCGCTGTCGTACCATCTCGACGCTTCCAATCACAGAATACCCTAGCTTCCAATTCACTTTAGACATTGGCAGAATGGTCGACATCGCCTTAGCTTGCCATAATTTAAAATAGAATAGATGACGAACTAATATTTCGGCACAATCCTGGTGATTATGAAGCTGCTGAACCACTTAAACGATAACCACTTCGGGTGAAGGCTATCCTCTGTTATATGTATAACATACACAGTGGGTTGCGCAACTTTATTTTCAACAAAGACATTAAATAGAAATTTAGTTTGATCATGTCTCCAACTTTCGCAAGATACTCAAGTGGCTCCCCATTCGACTTCGCAGGAACTCTCGGATATTGTGTCTGCTATTCAATATCCTTCACAATCCTAAAACACCATCCTATCTGCGGGAGCGGTTTTCCTACGCCCGTCCCTCAGATGCACCTTGCAGGTCGCATCTTAAAAACCTTCTCAAGTCCCCTCCCCACTCCACCGACTTCTACTCCTACTCCTTCACAGTGCACGCGGTGCGATTGTGGAATTCACTACCGCCTGACATTAGGGACTGCCAAACTATTGCGGTTTTTAAAAGAAGAGTGAAAGAACATTATCTGTCCACTTCATCATAGTTGTGTATGTATTTATTATTTTGAGTATGATATAATTATTATCATTCGTGTAATATTTATTTTAGAAGTATTTATGTATGTTTATTTGTATGTATGTTAATATATTCTCGTAATTCTTGTTTAGTTTTTAAGTGAATTGTTTTTTTTTTGATTCTATGTATTAGTTTTTGTCTCCTTTGCTCTATCACACGCTGTCTACATCTCTGTATCTATTGTCCTATCTCAGGTATGCTGGAAGAGATTTCTTATGAAATAAGCATCACCTCTGTACCTATTTTTTCTGTTCTGTTTTTCATTGTCTGTTTATATATGTGTGTACATAAATGGTAAAATAAATAAATAATAAATTACTTACTTGACAAATTTTAAACAATGACTTGCCCTACCTATGCCTAGTCCATAGCTGCAAAGTACTTCATTTCTCTGCTAAAGCTGGGCCAATATAACCCTCTCCACTCAATTTATTCCTTCTATCGGATTTCCTCTACGGAGTCGGCGTGAATATTTATGAAGTGAACTTTTACTATAGAGAGAGCATTTTGAGCAATATCCGTCGTTATTGATCCAAAATTAATATAGAAATTATGAGGGGTGACGAAATGTTCATTGTATTTTGCATATTTAAGTACGGTTAATTTTCTATTCATCATTGATATGTATTGGTTTCCCTTTAAGTTTGTTTATACATATTATAAATTAAAGTCGCTTTTCGTGTCTGTCTGTGTGGCCACGTTGCTCTTCTAAACTACGCAACGGATTTTGATGCGGGTTTCATCTTTATTTAGAGAATTTATTCCGGAAGGCTTATGTGTATAGTACATTCCCGGTACGTTGTTAAGTTGTAAAAACCGTGCAAAGCAGGGGTGGGTCGCTAGTTAGCTATAATTGGAAAACGGTTTGATTTCAGAGACATCAGATTATGTTATCTACAAAGTGTTTAAATAGGGCTGTGTTTTGTCTCCTTCAATATTTAGATTCTAGAATAAATTAAGTACTTTGTCTAGACGATATTTAATAATACTCGGTGCTGGCCTTTGTATTGCAAGTAAATCTAAAATAAATGACTAACAAAAGTGATGAGTTTGATGACTCACACCACCTTTTGCGTGAGGGTTTAATTTTTTACGTCATCCAATGTCACCTCTTGCATGACCGAAGCCTAAAATGGGTTGCCAGTAACAAAAACACATCATTATAAGATTCACGATGATCTCAACAGTTTTACAACAACTATTTCACTCTGAAGAATTTCAAGAATTAGCCATTCAACGTGGCAATGCTGCCAGTCTTCTGGGCACGTTTCCGGGTGACAGCGATGCGGACGAGTACTTCGACGCCTAAGTGGCCTTTTGTTTTTGAATTTATTTGTATAGTTAGGTAGTAATTTAATTTAGTTCCTAGTGTAAATAGTTGTGTATTTATTCCGTGGAGTCGTGCTTCAAGTATTTTCGCAGACATAACTAGTTTGCAAGTTTTCAAACATTCTTATTACATACGTAAGAGGTCGATCATAGCATCGAAGATCGGCCTTTCGTCCGCTATGAGTCTGCGGCGAGAGGGTCACTAATAATAATAAGTTCTCAATGTCACCTCACTATACGAGCTGCTGGCACTTGGCACATACAGCCTTGACATTATCTGCATTGGCGAGACATCTCTATTCGCAATAAACTTGACTCACACTTCTAATAGCATTTTTCTGTAGATAAATACTTATATGAGATTCAAGGAATATTCATAAAACTATTTTTAGTATTTCTAACGTTCTCATTTGCAATTCGTTGCGGGGTATTTTTAGACCGGTTTGTAAAATTCTTTCAGTTCCAAACTAGACTTAGCACGTTGGTTTTTTGTATTGCATGTGATGCTTTCAAACCATTGAACAGATCGCTTTGAAAAGAGCTTCGCTTTATTCCGATATCTTTAATACTTTGTAAAAAGCTCACCCTGATATCTATACTGAAATTCAGATTTTATTCCTTTGGTTTGGTTTCGTGTCCTTTAGCACTTTTGCCAAATATATCTGTAGGATGAAACATATTGCGCTTGAATCTATCGGGTAAAAGGATAATATCATTTAACTAGACTACTTACAGAACTATTATACCCTGCCCGTTAGGTTAACCGTTTTTCGACAGCTGTCTTAGAACGTATATATTCCAGATTACGTAAAAGTTAACTTTAAAATGCGCAATAAAATAAATATATAAACTGCCTTATCTTATTGAATTATCTTATTTATGGCTTCTTACATGCATTATAATGCTGTACGTGTATCAACCAATGTATTGTGGGTTGCTGCGATCACTAGTTCCCTCTGTCAAAAAACGGTTTTAATGGACACCGTATAAGAAAGAAAGAAAGAAAATGCATTTATTTGCGGCAAACATGACGCATGAAAAAAAGGACATAAACACACAAAAAAAAACAAGTTGGGGGTAAACATGCGTCACATTCACGGAAAACGGCCATCGCTTAGCATAATGCTAAGACCCTATACGAGACAGAGCCCAAGCGGTTTTCAGCGGCAGCCGGCGTTGACGTGATGACGTTAACCAGTGCAGCGTGCAGTGCAATCGGTGATAATTCAAAATAGTATCGGTTACTTTGACCTTTATTACATAAATATCAAATACAGCGTGGTTAGTTAATTATAATACTATAATTAGTGTGGTTACACAATATTGTCAAGCGACCGCCATTATAAACGGACTCTAGTTTGTTTATTAAAATGTATGATGATTAAAAACGTTATTTTTTACATCGCGTGTTCTTATACCTGGCTTGAGCATACGTAGACTATAAATAAACATTAGATAGAAATAATCGTCTCCATTTTCCATTCGATATGCTTTACCGATATTATTGCAAATATACGGCTTAATTAAGTTTTGAAGCCGACTGTTGGTTATTAAAATAATGTAGTATTGCTTTCATCTGTGAATTTATATCGTAATATTCGTAATGGCGTGATTATGAAATGTATTGCACTCCGCTTCGCTCGTAATTTTGCATGGCTTATGTACCAATGTGGTATTGAGATGTCATGCAATTTGTTTATCTTACGCAAATATTTGCAGGTAGCGGTGGACGGGTTGACCTGTCATTTTAGACAAGGTTATAATAATAAAGTAATTAGCCACCCAAACCCATAATCCAATATCTGTGTTTCCATACCCAGCAATAGTCCAACACCAACCGGGGGTTGTCCTGGGGCGCACTTGCATAGTGCGAACAGGGATAATCGTCGGTTGGAGCCTCATTTAATTAAAATCGTTTAACGGGCTTCCGGGACCCCAGGATCCCGAGAAATGTCAAGAGACGTAAAAATAAAGTAATGAAGTTTATTCATCAAAAAGTAACAATACAATGTGACTTATTCGGTGAGAGTCGCTTTTGTATCTTGTGACTCTGGAGTGCGAATTTTACAAAGTTATAAAGATTACATTACAGTTTAGGTATTATCGTATATGTATATTGATTGCCGGACATGCCCGGCATTTGATTACGCCGCTGAGCATACAACGTACCATCTTGAAGCTCCAGGAAGATATTATAATATCTAAGACCACCTTGCTTGTCGAGCAGAATGGCGCCGCCATCAACCTTATGGAAAACATTGATTGATTACCCACTAACGAACGACTAAAAGCGGAAGTATGTCGAGAAAACTGCAGGAAATTAAGTATCTTTTATTGATTTATGAGGTTAAATCATCCATTAAGTAAATATCCCGTAAGTTAAGTTGGAATATATAACTGCAAGTGCAGTAAAAACCACGTTATTAATAGCACAGTCGCATCGCTAACGGATATGAATGCTCGATGCTCATTGCTCAGTAGTTCATTCATACTGTATAGAGTGAACATCCGCAACGAACGAATGATTGAGGGAATAGTATCGCACGCTCCATATACCAGTATCGTTAATAGGTATATCATGATGTGCGTACCGCCCTATAACAGTATTTACTGCCGCCCAACGGTGTGTTACACATTCACGTGTATTGCGATTTTCAATATGTACTTGTAACTAAACTACCATAGTAAGTGCTATCATTGTTTACATTGTTCATTAACCAATATGTTGAATGTGGGTTTGTTTTGGAGAGCAATGTAGTGCAAATAATGTTTTGAGGTAGTGTTTGTTTGTTGCTGTCAGTACCAATTCTAGTTTATTTACATGGTGCATGTTTGAAGTGACTAAACCGAAATCGCGGTTTGTAACAACATAAATATATATTCACTGTACAATCTATGGTATATAGAATTCTAAGTGAGTTTTCAGTGTCAATATTCCATAACAATTCTGACACTGACAGCTCTTGAATGCGGTTTAAATGTGCTGAACGCGTTTAATTTCATTGGTGAAATACGCCCTAAATAGACACGAATCAGCCGATCATTAATATAAAGATATCAACGAAAAAGAAGGCGAAAGAATAACCTCCTCTATGCAACTATACATCTACCGCCTCTACCGTAAGGCAATCGGTTCGAAGTACGACGTTGAAAATGGGTGTATTTGTAAACTCCATACATTTTACCGAAATCGAAACCGCTGGTAGTGGCGATGTTGATCAGGCGCTGTGGCGTTGAGTGCGCGATTTATTCCCCAAAGTGTATTCATACAACACACCCGTCACGTTAGACGTTCGTGATAGTCGTAAATAAGAATCCTCACCAATTCCGTACGGTATTGGACTATCGAATAACAATCAGTTGTAGCAATAACAATAGCTCACCCCAGCAATACGTCGACAAGACGTATATGTAGTATATAAGGTGTGTTGAATGTGCTCGGAACGAAAGCATGATGTAAATACGTCATTATGTATGATATGTAGTGCAACAATATAATTGTATGACATATTCTCACGCAGTAACGCGTGCATTAAATGAGCGTGTAATTACACTGTTTAGCTGTGCTTGTAACGCACAATGGTTCTAGTCAAGCACTCTTTCATCCGTCTTGTATCTGACCATCTTGAGGAGAAACGACCTTTTCTTGCCCTACATTATATGTAGGTGTATGAGAAATTGTAATCTCGTCAAATGAAAGTCGATTTCGCAGAAATAAATCGAATCTTATTTCCTGAAATACATTTTCGGTGATGTGATTGGTATCTTGCCTAATGAATGTTACTCGTGTTATGAACTGAATGGTTCTATATTCTCGTCTGTATTTTAATTCATTGCGACTCGGTTTACCTACGTCCCTTTTTAAAGTCTCCCACAAAGCTTTGTCGCGTTTAAGCGAGGACTTAATGAAAGTCTGGCAAGGAGGCGTAGCGGACCAAATCCCCCTTTAGCTGAGGCCCGCGAGGCCGCGGGGGCACAGATTTATAAGGATTTTCTTTCGTCGACTTCGTAACACTTTCATACGTCTTCCTGTATTGAAAAATTATATTCGCTTATAAATTGATCCTGTTCAAACGAATTGCGTTCGCAGGAATTTAGGGTTCTCTATTACTGAAATCGGTTTCATATCGTTTAATTTATTTCGTTCACGTCCGTTATTATTTGTTTGTACGCTGAGCCCCAGACCGAGGCTTCGATATTCGTGGTTTCATTTAGGTATTTGTGGTTCGGAGCCTCGGTGGTGATATAAAGTTACATTGGTAGTCCTCTAATTGGAAATAATGAATGTATTGTACGGATTTTGGTTAGTTGCGCAAACAAAACTCACATATATTTGGCGGTACTGTTGAGTATACAAGCAACCGACATCTATCTCATCTATTTCGGGGACGTATCCAAACACTGATCCATTAACATCATCAAAACAACCCGAAACAATAAAACTTCTGTACCAAACACGCCTCCAAATAGATCGCTACCGGTCTACCGGATCTGTACGCTCATATTATTGTGAGCACTAAACTGGGCATCGGTGCTAGCCTGAGCGTCGGCGTCACTGCACGAGGCCAGTCTGAGCAGCGGCTCTGATTACGAGTTCCGAGGGCTGTAACGTGACGTCACCCGCGTGAAATTGGATGCTAACACATATCACTGTTTGCGCAAACTTTGAACGTTTCAAACATACTCTTGACACACAAGTTGCAGAACTGGCTTCAAGTGGATATTTACAGCAAATACGCGTTGCTGTGCCAGCTAGGACCCCCATATTTGTCGCTTATGTTTGTTTTGCTTTTACATTCATTTGTGACACTCAATTAAGCTTCTTTTTTAAGTGTTTACTCTTCTTATATGTCTTGGGGATTGTGGGAGACCTACCACGTTTGACTATATTTGAATTATTCTTCTTATTTCCTCTGTTCGCGTTCTCAGCAGTCTTAATTATAATTACTAGTTATTTGTCGGCACGCTATAAAGAATCTGTTTATAATTATACTTTACCGTTTCTGTTTCTGACATTAAAATCAGATTAATGTTATTATTAAAACACAAAGAAAGAAAAATGTTTAAGTCAAAAACATTTTTTTTGCTAGAAAAATTCCTTTGAACTTACAGCTACAATAAGGTTAAAGATTCAGGTCAAATACAATTGCGGGAACAAAATAGCTCCTTATTGCCCAATTCCATCAGTGAAACTCGTAACACGGAGGAAATGCAATCTTTCTCAACGCTAAAAACCTTTAAATCGCTGCTTTTAACACAAATAGCTGAATGGCAGGCATTAGCCGGCGCCGGATGACGTTTTAAGAAGAAAACGACACTTAATTAAGCTAGAGATTTGTCTGCATTAAAAAAATGTGTCTGAGAAGCTGCGTTTTCTTTTTAATGCGGAACAGTGTTTCATCTTTCAACTGGCTGGCAACATTATGAATAAAATAACCAAATCTTGATGATTGTAAAAGTGTAAACTATGTAAATTTTTAAAGTCATCATGATTGTGTTGTTTTTAATGTTGTAAAAAAGATGTTTTTTGTTTTTACAAAATTCGTTGTTCGAATTTTATTCAAAGTTTCAAGCAGTATTATATTAACTCAAACTGCATTTACGTGACACCCCAGACTTTTTTGCGATCTTGTACGCTCACTCACGTCACTTCTTCGATCATAAAAGGGTAATTTACAAGGAAACAGAACAGTTCACATGAAATCACACATTCTGCTCTGGTACTTAACCGGCCACGTCCTCACCACTACACACCTAAGTTAAGAAGACATTTATCTCTTGAAACGGTTGTAAATAGCGGCTACCATCAGTATTCGTCCGGTGCGCCGCCGGAACGTTAATCAGTCCTCAATGCAAGACACTTTAATGAGATTTCTTTTGGGAATCAACTGTTCACTGTTCCGTATTTCTCCTTGGAGGCTTTATTGCTTGAAGTTTTTGTACGAGTGAATTTGAAAATGCCCGTGACTGTTGCTATAATTGAATCTTTTGGCAACGCCAGCGAAACTTTGTTATTTTGTTCCCTATCAATGCTTTGTGTAAATGGCAGTTCTTAGAATGTAAATAGTGTTTACTTTTATTTCTTTTGCAGTTGGACGATTGGTAGGTAGGAGTTAAAACAGCTATTGAGTTTATTTATTTATTTAAAATAGGTACGCCAGCAACATACAGGCTGGCAGGGACAGCATACAGGGTGGCAGGGACAGCATACAGGGTGGCAGGGACAGCATACAGGCTGGCAGGGACATCGACGCGCAACCTGTTACAATGGGTTTAGTACATGAATCTGGACTAACCCTGCGTTGAAACATTACGTCGATTATTAAAAAAAAATTACCGCTCCATACATTTTGACCGCGTAGGTGCACTTTTCCCAACCATACAACATACATTAAATAGTTACAGTTAACAGGCATGGGTTCTATGGATATACCAATTACAGGTGTGCACGTAACTTGTGAAGTGGGAGTAGGTTCGAGCATGTATACTTAGTGCAACAAAAAAAAAACACTTTTATTACTCTGTGGTTATTGCCATAATTTATATTTAAACATCTGTTGTGAAGAAACTTAAAGAAAGGAGATAAACGACTCAAGACTCTGGCTAAGTTACGTGCACATTGTACAGTCACGAGCACCAATATGTCAACACTTGGCAACTTTCAATTGCGATTTTTTCGTGAAATAACGATACAACGTTGAAATACGACACATTACATAAACCTGTGGGTTCGAAAATGCTATGTTCGTAACAACATACAATTTTATTCAAAAATAAAGGAGTAAATCGCTTTTGAATAAAGCTTAATGTATACATACTTTTGCTCGTGACTGTACACGATATTCACATAAAACAAAGCAACCTTCGTGAATGGTATAAAATTAAAAACAAAACGGCTAATAAGTATAGAATAATAAATACATCAATATAAAACTATTGTACTTTATTCACGTAATCCGTATATTGTGTCAACAGTCCGATGCTCCCGCATCACCCGCACACATATTTATTTTGTGAATCGAAAACTGATTTAAGCCCTAATTTAATTAAACTCATATTTAACAAATTACGGATAATTTATTAGCGGCGTGGGATTATCTGTTTGCTTAGTGACATTATCGTTGAAATTGAAATATTGGAGCGGAAAAATGCAGCAATTATAAATAATATAATATTAAACAATAAAATCAAATTGTTGTGTAAAACAAGTCTCATGGTAATATATTTGATTTGATTCCAGTAACCACTAACTTATGCATTTAATCCGTTATTTAAATTTTATCCGACAAGTTGGTGGGAAAACAGTGGAGCGTAGCCGTAGCGCTACGGAGTTACGAGCTCTCGTAGCGCTACGAGCGCTGTAGAGCGGTGTAGAAGATCTCAACGCTATCTATGTAGCGTGTTGAGAAAATATTTTCACTATAAGTTGTTAATATTAGTTAGGTATGTTTATTTATAACTTATTTATTTTACTGTATGGCTTAATTTATTACTTTATACATAAACCGTTAGTTTATTCTTTGAAGTGTTTATTTATAAGTTACTACGTAAAAGAGAGTAGTAGTTAAAAATACGTTAAATGATAAAATTCTTCGTTAGTATTTTATTTTAGATCTAAATTCTGTATCTATATCGAGTATATCATTAAAAGTATCTGTTTCACAAAACATCTTCCGCACCATGGTGTTGCCCAAACCAAATCAAAATAAACAGTTGTTCTTATTTACCGTTTACTAAACAACGTTTTATAAGGTCAGCTTTGATGTGTATGCGAGTGCCTAAGTAAACTTAGACAGCCATTTCACGGGCTAAAAAATATAATGAGCCCGAGTAACAAATTCGATAAGGTCTTGGGCCTTGCGCCTTGCTTACCGGAACGTTAGAGATTTTTTGTTCCAAAATTATGAAACAATTTTACCCTTGGAAATAAGGTTCCAAACTTAATTTGGGAAATGATTCTGTAATTTATTTTCTTTGGGATATGTACGCTGTTTTTAGAATTCTCATTTTTTGGCCGAGATAGTTGAATAAGCCCGTTATTTTGAGAGAGAAAAAAACGGCTCATTAGGCCTTTGGAACGGAATTTTTAAAGCCAAGTTTCTATTTTTAGTGTTTAGTAACCTAACCATACCCTTCTTTGTGGATGAAAAACCTTTTCATCCACTGGGTAAAATATATTTAACAGAATATACATAATCAGCCTATAATGTTACCACTGCTGGGACGCAGGCCTCCTCTCGTCGAGAGGGAGTGGGGTACAATATACGGCGCGGCTTTGTGGATGTCACATGTCTTCGAGTTTTTGATTCTAGGACATGACGGTTTCCTCACGATGTTTTCCTTCAACGTTTTGAGAGTTTAGAAATATTTGCTCATAGCAAAGCGCTTGCCTGGGTACGAACCCACGGTCTACAATTCGTAAGTTGAGGTCGTTAAAGGGCGGTGAAGGGCGGGTGTTTTTGGGGGATTGTCTTTTGTAATTTTGACGGTCGAAAAGTGCTGATTCTCAGCCTAATTTGAATAAATGACTTTTGATTTTGATTTTGTTACCATTAGGCCACCACTGAACTTAACGTAATATACCTAAATATAAGCTAAGTACGTACTTATATAACGACACATAACAAATCTGTTCATTACACAAACTGCCGCCGCTCTAAGTTTGATTAACTTAATTTTTCATCAAGCAAATGGCGTTGAGTGGAAACTTGGAGTATAACTGTTTAACACCCACCACCATGTGGTACTTATCCTCAGTACATTCTGCGGGGTAATTGAGTAACACACTAACAGTAGCAATGGCTTTTATTTTGACAGTTCAACAATATTCATTGCGTTATTTACGTTGTTGAGCAGACAAATTTTTCGAACATAGGAAGCAATGGATTAGCAATATCCTTCAAAATGATTCAGATTGAGATTGATACTGAGTTACACAATTAGGGTGATGGTTTTGTAAGTCTACACTGTTACAAGGATCTTTTGGCGCTTGAACGACATTGACTTACGGGCGCTGTTGGTAAACAGTTATGCAATTGTTTTGAGAAATATATTGAAAAAACAAATTGGCAGTGTTAGTTCCGATTTAGGCCACGCGCCAAAAGATTGCCTTGTACTTACGTCTATACTTACTATGAAAACTCTACCATCTATAAAAGGAGTTTTGAAAGTTCACAGGTTTTATCTTAAAGTTTTTCAAGGCGTGTTTCATTTTCAGGTGTGATTGTCGACAAACGGATATCAATAAAAGATGCAGTGCTTTCATTTGTTATTTCTGGACTGTGTTGATTTATGAAAATGTACCTATAAAGTCGCGCGGTAAAGCTGTGTGGTTTGAAGATATTAAATTCCATAAATCTAAATGATTATCCTTTTAATACTCTGCGTTAAACTGGTAGGTAAGGCCGAGATCTATAAACGTTAATTAGCACCTGCTTTATTCCTTTCACTGTCTCACTACTGTCAAACTACAAATGCAATATAGAAACGGGAACATAAGTCAAAACACGTGCTAAATGATTGCCTAAATAAAACCGCGCGGTTGGGTTTTCAACGCTCAGCGCTCAGATGATAATCCAACAGCGCATTATTATCCAGCCATTAATGTAGGTGTCGTCTAGTTTTCGTGAAAACGGATATTAGAGCTTTAAGCTTACCATTTAATTTGGTAGATATGCAACTTTAGTGACCGTTCACCTCTATTAGAAAACCTATCTCCAGCAGCATACCGGCAATATGATGATGAAATCAACTCTGAACCCACTCCTGCACATTAGGTCCGTGTGTGATGATGTCACAAAACAGTCGCCATGTTGGTTCGTCTGGCGGCACAATGGCGTCTTTCGTGCGACTCGTACGAACTACTTCCGCATGGATGCGTCCACCTCTGTGCTCATAAAAACTGTTTACACTTTATATCACTGCTGTAGTTAATATAGTCCTATGGTGTGCTATTTAATTTGATGAATGCAGTATCACTTATTGAAAACCTTTCAATGTCTGCATTGACTCATACTGCAGTTACTGCTGGTCTATTCTGTAAAATCAAATTCCACCGTTAAAACTGAGGTAAATGGAGATTGAACTGTACTGTAAAGGACATCGACTCACAACCGCTTGCCATGGATTCAGTACATGATTCAGGTTTGATTAATTTTGGAGAAGTATGAATGTATAATCCGCTAAAAAGTTACAGGCCGTTAAGAATTTAAAAATGTTTTATCATGGCGACTAACATATCTCAAATTCATATTTTCTACATGATATTATTCTACGAGTTGACATGATAATTCCACGCAATGCGAGGATCAGTTCCCGTTTCGCCTCTAAAGCGAAAACATCTGATAAGCCTGATACACCAGGGCCACCTATCCCGGGAACACCCAGCGTGCCTCTCCTAAAGGCTCCGGTACCTGACAGACCCTCCCTACGCCTCCGAGGACCGCCTCAGAAGACCCTCCTGTAACTATTGTGCCGCGCCTCATCCGAGGGCCGCCTCACCTGGCGGGCTGACAGCGTCCCCGCCGTGCCTGCTCCCTCCTGCTGCCGTGCTGCGTCCTGCTCCTGCTGCGTGGGCCCCCTACGGGTATCCTCCGTGCCGCACACGCACCAGCACCTGCCCTCACCTGCACCTGCACTTGTCACCGGCGGCACCTGCCTCGCGTCGGTCTCCCTGTTCAACTCCATGTTCATCTCAGCAAACTTTATTTACAACTGCGACGCGGTGGATCGGGAAGCAAGAAACACGCGGACGAAGTCGCGGACAGAGGCTAGATATTATAAGTACGTCGAATGAACACATAACGAACTGTTTTATACGAGTACAATATGTATGTTTGTTATTTTGTTAACAAATTCTAACTGTAATAATATCTCTCCGTAAATGTTTGCGCAATAAATAACGAACATTTTCGTGAAAACAATATAGTTATTACAAGTGCGCTAGTGTATGTGACGTTGTTGTAATAGACTGAAATATTGACATTTCAGCAAGCTGCGAAATACAGGCTTTATGGGAATAATAGATTTGTTTGTTGAATGTGACCGCTGGTTTATTCGTTACTATTACAGCTTTAAATCCAATTATCAACATAATGAACACGACAGTGAATATCTATTACAAAACTATTAAAAAAAGCGGCCAAGTGCAAGTTAAGGACTCACAGACGAAGGGTTCTGCAACACCTTACAATAATAACAGTACACATTTAAAAAAAATAGCTTTAGTAAAAGTTTAATACGCGTCTTGTACGGGAACGCACCCCCTTTTTTGTCTACCTATCACGGTTACTTGTGACAGACGGTTAGACGGACGAACGGACGAAATGTGAAAGTAATAGGGTTCCGTTGGCACCCTTTGGGTACGGAACCCTACAAAAGCAACTTTTCGAAGGATTTAAAGACTGCTTGTCGAAAAATTGAATCCAATAAGCGTTCAAGACCGTTTATTGATTTAACACTAGTTCGTCCTATCAGCCTGTAAATTCACTTCTAAAATGGCCGCTCCAATTGCCTTTCTAATCAACGTTTATTTAATTTAACAAAATCAACGGTCAAAACAGAGTTGCTAGAGGAATGGATTGATGATCGCACTTGTTGTTAATTTAGACGTAGCTATGATCTATGGTCTGTTCCAAAAGCACGTGATGAAAGTGTGAACTTGTTTAGGTTAAATTGTTACGCAATCACTTACTAAAGCAAATTAGTAACACATTCATCTGTATTATGAAGGTTTCAACTTTATATTTATGTTAAGGTATAGTTAAGTTTAATATTCTCAGTAAGTGAATTTTTATATTCTTATGAGAATAAAGTTATCTCAAACCTCATGATATTTTTTATTTTTCCGCGAGACTTTTGGTACAGACTCTAGTTATCCTACTCTATGCACTCTTCTTTTAGCCTACAAGTAAAATGAAAATGTACCAAAAAATTCAAAACTCAAGCAAAAATCTGACTTTTCTGTTTCAATACAAGAGTAAAGAAACGATGTGCAAATAAGAGGTAAGTAAACTTAAAAATAGATGAGTAAACATGGCTATCTAAAAGGGTAGCTGCTAAATTAAGGTGACCCCTGGCAAAGGCGTCATCCGACCCTGCTTGTCCCGAAGTGCCACCGTAATGAGACAGCATAAATATATAAAGTGGCAACACATGTCGTACTTACGTGGTAATACTTGGTATTCACTTGTTATATTCTGCCCTTAAATGTTTGTGTGTTCTTTTGAAGTGAATACAAGTAATATACACCTTACAATTTGATCGTTTTAATGCTTAAAAGGGGGCATTGTACTCATCATTCTGCTACTGCTTCTCAGTAAATTGGAAAGGTTAGGTGTAAGAGGTAAACAACTAAAATTGTTTGAAGATTACCTCTCCGGTCGCTGTCAATGTGTTAAAATTGATAAATTGGTTAGCAGTGACTTACCTGTCACTTTTGGTGTTCCACAGGGCAGTATTTTGGGACCCAGTCTCTTTCTGGTGTACTTAAATGAACTCTTCTGTAGGTGGAAAGGTAATCTCTTATGCGGATGACACTGTTCTTCTTTTCTCGGCTGATACGTGGGAACAGGTCTATCAGAATGCTCAACGTAGTTTTGATACTTTGTGCCACTGGTTGAGTACTAACATGCTGACACTAAACGCTGATAAAACCCAGTACATAACGTTTTCAAAGCGCAACTCTAACTTACCTCCTACATTACTCTCTTTAATTGCTCACAACTGCTGCAACAGTGGAATCTGCCAATGTACAGCTTTGGTCAAGATCAAGTTCATAAAATATTTAGGAATAACAATAGATAACAATCTCTCTTTTAAACACCATATAGAATTAGTCACTGCTAGACTAAGAAAACTTATATACGTTTTCAAAAATCTGACACATGCTGCAGACCCTAAATTAATGAAGCAGGTATATCTGGCACTTGGTCAATCAATTTAGTCATACTGTATTTCTGTCTGGGGTGGTGCCCCAAAAACCACATTAAAGCCACTTGAAGTAGCCCAAAGAGCTATTCTCAAAGTTAGCACTTTCCGTCCGTATTTGTTCCCACCTTATCAGCTGTACCAAAACTGTGAGGTTCTCTCTGTCCGCCAATTGTTCATACTGCATACTGTCTTGATGCAGCATACGAGAGTGAGCTTTGAAAAACCAGCTATACCATCCAGGCCACGAAAACCTATACTCGGTACCAACAGATCCATGTTTAAACACCCATTCGTTAATAGGTATTTCTGCTTCTTAGGTCCGTACCTTTATAGCAGGATTGATAGAATTGTCGACATACTTGCCTTAAATAGCAAAAGTTGTAAGAATGAAGTGTTTGAGTACATTCATAAGCTGACCTATGACGAAACTGAAAACCTCTTGATTGTACCACACTAAGTTCACATACCCACCCTCCTACACACAATTACTCATCTACATTCGACACAAAAGGCGGTCCCCTCCCCACTCCCATTTATTTAATTTTACTTTATTTGTATTTTTATGTTTTTTCCTTCCAGCTGATCTAAAAATAACGAAATATCTATGTACATAATTAAAGCAAATTTGAACTTGTAAGCTTTTAAATGTATATTTATAGGGAAGAGCGCTGTTGTCTGAAACACAGATATTTGTTTATCTAGTTCAGACACAGATGTCTTGTCGAATTTCTGTTAGTATAAGCTCAATTATGATATGTTTTTATTTATGATGTACTATCTTCCTTGAATGTTAAATAAATTATTATTATTATTATCGGGAGTGTTCTTTTTTCTCAGCACTAAGGCTGGTTTTAGCTACATTTACGGGCCAAAGCCAAGTAAATGCAGCGTGTGGTGAATTTATGGTGATAGTGTACTTTCGTCTAACTGCATGAATTTCCTAACAATTCTGCATGTGTTTAGGATCGCTGCTTTCTGTAGATTGATGTAAAGGGTTTCTTCTAGATCTATTAATTTCAGGCTACGGAGGAGATGGTTGGGGATAACACCTGTCGTGGAGACAACGACAGGAACAACATAAACTTTATCTTGTCTCCAAATTCTTGTAACTTCTTCTTTAAGCTCAGCGTATTTGCTTATTTTTTCAGCAATTGTTGTTTGTAGGTTTTGGGTGTTGGGAACTGCAATGTCTATAAGGTAAGTGATTTTTCTTATTTTTTCCTGTAAGGTTATGTCTGGTCTATTATAATGGATGATCCTATCTGTAAGTATGGCGCGATCGTAATACAGTTTAAGTGTGTCATTTTCTAGGATAGTTTATGGCGCGTACTTATAATAGGGAGTGTTAGTGTTTTGTATGAGACTGTGTTTGAGTGCTAGTTTTTGATGGACGATGTTTGCAACCTGGTTGTGCCTGTGGGTGTGACTACACCCACAGGCACAACCAGGTTGCAAACATCGTGTCTGTGTAAGATTTATGTATGCTCCCGTTATGTGTTGTATGGTTTCTGATTGAACGTGGCATCTGCGGCATTTGTGATGGTAGGGTCTTTAATGATAAATTTTCTGTAGTTTTTGGCGTTGATGATCTGATCTTGTATAGCTATGATAAAGCCTTCTGTTTCAGGGAAAAGGTTTCCTATTTTAAGCCACTTGTTTGATGCTAATTTGTTTATGTGGGATTGCTCTAGGTCATGAGGGTGTTTACCGTGAAGGAATTTCTTTTTCCAATTTTCCATTTTCTGGCTTTGCGGGTCTGTGATGTTAATGTCTTGTATATTTTGTTCATTTAAGTTCAGCGGGGTGTAATTAAAATCATTTAAGGTAATAGCTTTGTGTATGTTACTTGTGCGAGATTTTGTGTAGAAAAATGTTTTTAGCCTAGTGATTTATTTCTGCCAAAGGTGATGTATGTCGATTAGGCCTCTCTCTCCATTTTGTCTTTTGATGGTGAGTCGTTCCATCGCCGATTTAGGATGTAGGTTGTTCTGTTTTGTGAGTGCTGTGCGTGTGGTTCTTTGTAACTGTTCGATGTCAGTTTTTGACCATTATATTACTCCGAATGAGTAGGTCAATATTGGTATAGCAAATGTGTTCAAGGCTTCTATAAGATGCTTTCCAGATAGCTGTGTTTTGCAAATTGCGTTAATTCTTCTCCGATATTCTGTATTTAGTGTCTGTTAAATTGCTGCGTGGTCGAGTCCTTTAAGTTGCTTGTATCCTAAATATTTGTATAGATCTGATGGTTCCATAGCAGCTATCGTGTCCGTGTCGTGGACTGCATAGTTGCCGGGCTTTACTTTTCCTTTTATGATATGCAATGTCTAACTTACTAACACTTATCTAATCCAAATTGTATATTAATATCCTATATAGATAATATAGATAGAGTTAATTTTATTAGTTATTGCTGATATTAGTATTTTATAGATTGTGGGTAGGCATGAGATTGGTCTGTACCTATTGGGAAGGCTCTGATGTGTATTTAGTTTTAGGTAGCATGTAAGTTATTCCTGTGGCAATGAATTCGGGTATGTTCTGTTCTCCTAATACTATATCTGTAAAAATTTTTGCTATAGATTTGTATAGTACCGTTAACTTTTTATACCAGAAATTTTGTATTTTATCGATACCCGGTGACTTCCAATTATGTAATCTAGATGTTAAATATGTTATTTCAGACTCTGTTATCTCTTTAAATTCCATTTCATCTATTGTTTTCTATTTTGTTGCTTCTTCTATAATCCAAGTTGCCTTATCATTGTGATGTACCTGCTCTTCTCATATGTTAGACTAAAAGGTTTCTAAGCGTTTTTTTGAGGGTGTGTCTGTCTGTGTCGTTCTCTGTTGTTGAGTCAGTGTGTGGTTTCTGTATATTCCTATAAAATGTTTTTTCATTTGTAGCAAATATGGCATTATCTTTTTGCGCTGTTGTGCCTTCAAATATCTCCTAAGCCTATGGACTTTAAGTGCCAATTTCTGTTTTAATGTGTCTAAAAACTCTTCAGGTTTTCTATTGTTATTTTCGTGTCTAGTGTGTGTAAAATTGTTTTTAAATATTGCTTCTACTCTTTTAACTACTTTATGTGATCTGCTACCGTTGATGTAATGTGTTAGTCTGCCACAGTCTGCTCTTAATTTTTCAATGTCCTTTTCTAGCCTCTGTTGCCATGGTGGTTTGGCAGTGTCTCTTTGTATTGTATTTCTTGCATGTTCAGTGATTTTAAAGTTGAGTTCTTCAGAAATAATAACCACTGTGCAATAAATAAGGGTGTGTATGTCAATCAGTTGTGTCATTCTATAAGAACTGTTTTAGTATATCTTCATTAAATAAATTAACTAAGCGAAAAAGGTTGGGGCTATTTCTGAGTTTAGGTTGTTGTGGTCGACCTGCTGGGTCCATCCCAGAGTACTGTCTTAGTGTAGTTTTAAATTTATGTATTTCTTGTACATACATATCTTTTATCAGGTTTTCATTCGCGGCGGTGGCTATCTCAATATAATTTTCTAACGTTAGAGTTATAGATTCGGTTTGTGTGGATATGAGTGATGTTTGTGATTTATTGTATGTTAGAGATTGACTATTAGGATGTAATTGAGTGAGCGATTGTGGTTCTTCCTGCAAAAGATTTACGTTTGTGTTTTGTGTTAATATGATAGTGTTAGTGTCTGCATAGTTTTCTGATTCTTGTTGTAATTGAGTGTGTACTTCTTCTTTTAACTGATCTAATTCGGCTTGCCACAAAAGTTTACTCCTAACTATAGTTCTTCGTTGATCTGAAATTCGTTGTTCTGAGACTGAAATCCTGAGATTTCAGTCTCAGAACGTCACGAACGTCACGTCAATATCCTGAGATATTGACGTGAAAAACTTTCGTGCAGTTGTTGTCTGTAGGTGGTCATGGCGGTCTCTAATTTAGTTACGTATAGATAAGTTCGCATGATGAATAGGTTGTTTGCTCCATCTCATGCGAACTCTTGTTTACCCAGCCTTGGTGGACGCGGGTAAGAAGGTAGATACCTCCCGCGCAACATTCAAGGCCGGAATAGGTGAAACTGTATTAAAACTAGATATGGGGTGATGATAGTATGGGTGAAGATAGTATTGATGATGTTGATGTTCTTGAAGGGGCGTACGATACTGTAATAATTGGACTATATGGTTTTACAGGGGTGTCTGTCCTGTTTGTCAGTCTATCACCATCATCAATAACTTCGGCTGTAGCATCTTTGTCGGTGGGAGCCCGCCTGTTTAACTCGTCACCGCTGACGGTTCGCATACTGAGACACTCAGCTTCAGCTCCAAGTGGTCCTAAACGTTTTCTTTTTGAACGAGTCTCCATTTTTAAGTGGGTTTCCAGAGCCACGTTAGCCACGCCAGTAATTTCTCATTCGTGTGTCCGCCCCCCACGTGATAAGATGGTCAATCAGGAGGCACCAACCGACGATTATCCCTGTATGCACCATGGAAGTGCACCCAAGGATAACCCTCGGTTGGTGCAGGACTATTGCAGAACATGAAAACAAAATATACTGGGCTATGGGTGTGGGTGGCTAATAATAGGTCCATTATGAACAACTTTTACTAAGGGATGGGACCAAAAATGAAATCAACAAAAAAAAAATCTGCTGATCCATACTTATGTTCGCATAAATCGACATAATGTATGGATCAACTGACTTTTTGGGTAAGGTTTGTGAGGTTGGTTTTGTTAGGTTAAGTTAGGTTACTACCTAATATAATAAATAATTTAATTAAGGTGAAGAGTTTGTTTGAGCAAGCTAATCTCTGGAATTACCAGTCGGATTAGAAAAATTGTTTTTGCATTTGATAGCACAATTCTTGAGGAATGCCATAGGCTATTTAACATAACCCTAACACCCTTAGGACCAGATCAATAAGACAGAAAAAACTTAAAGCTAAAACTGAAATCGACGTAACAGCGCGGGCGGGCGATGCGATGAGACACGACGCGGTAGCCCGGGAGAACAAGAAATTTAGCTAATATATTATAAGTGTAGTGGTATACCGAAACTATTGTCATAAGTCCTGATTACTGTGACCTTTTGACCCCTTTCAGTTATTAAGCTCCGTTGAAAATCAGAGTAAGCTAGGAGATAGGCATTAATAAACTCTACTTCGAATGCCTTTTGTCTATTTAACACAATAGTGATCCGTTTCCTATTTACCGGTTTTTCTGACAGTTTAAGACAAAAGTTTTATTTACGACAGTCCCATCCTTTCACCGAATAATGAGATAAAAGTTAAAATTATAAAACAGGCATCTCTACAAGGACTTAATTAATTTTAAATAGTGTCTGAAATTTAATAAACCATTGATTTAATTCTTTTTGTGTTCATTCGGAATTCCGAGTAATCAAGAGTTTTTCCTCATTTCTGAAAAATATTAATCGGCCACTAACCAAAATGGTATTTTGTGGTTTTCCTGTTTGCTGATAAAAAGCAAGCCAGCAAGCAGCATCCTGCAATAAAAAGAAAGGGGCGGTCGGGGGACCCCCGTCAGGAAAGGGGTTCCGTACGCGATACTCGCACGCACACACTCGTAAATAGAAAGAGAGAGAGAGAGAAAGTCGCATGGAGGGGGCATAACGCTTTTTCAGCGTGACGATTTTTACCAGACAACTCCTACTGCAAGTTCTAAAAACCCTCTCAAGATTCGCATAGACATCTCTTTAAGATAGACACAGAAATCCCATTTACCAGTGACAGTTCGGTACGGCCACACTGCAAAGAAAGTACCATTACTCAATTTCCTATTTCGTAGAATCAACTTAAAGTTTAATGTCCACACGACAAGTCCACTGGTTATCCACACTTCACAGTGGTCGAATTCGAAACGAAATCAAAGCACTATCAAGAAGCCCTCTTTACTGCAAATTGGGTTAGAGAACAAGAGGAAGCCACTACACGCCACTCTGGACCCTCTAGCTCCGGCTCCGCCTTGCTCTCGACTCTAACTGCCGCGGCGATATGTAGGCGGTCTCTTTGATACAACATTAATTTATGTGAGGGCTCTTTACGACGAAAATTGCTTGTACATTCACTGGTATTGTGCAGATTCATACATGTTTTCCATGTGACTTGTACACTATGCACAGTTAGGTACATATAAACATGTAATCAAACAGTAGGAACCGTTTGATTCGCATATACAGTAGTTAAATGCCCATCGAACGTTGGTAAATAAATATGCTGTGTGCGAAATGTTTTATACATGTGAAACATGCTGCTGGTAATGCTCTTTTGATTAGGGCCGCATTGCGCACAATTTGGAATCGGTTTTAGGTGTGCACTAAATAAATTATTTATCAATCAACTATCTGCTTAATTTTATGTTTTATGCAACAGCCTGGATTCCGTACAGATTTTTTGTTTAAGCCAGTTTTATCAGCATAGCATATTCAGCCTATAAAGCTACCACTGCTGGGATACAGGCTTCCTCTCGGTGAGAGGGAGTGGGCCGTAATCCACCACGCGGGCCCGGGTTGGTATAGATGTCACATGTCTTCAAATTTTTAGTTCTAGGGCATGTCGGTTTTCTCACGATGTTATCCTTCACCGGTTTGAGAGCAGTGGGGATGAAATAATTTACACAAAGAAAGCGCCAAAAGCCACAGGCGCTTTCTTTGTGTCTACAATTCGTAACTCGCGGCCGTTACCCCTGGGCCACCACTGCTCTAAGTATAACTATACTGATCATAATTTATACCAATTCACAAAAATATAATTAGGGTCGGCAGTAATGATGAGCATTTCAATAAAAAAGATACAATCTAAATGGTTCTTTCATTCATGGAAACGATACAACTTAATTTTCGATCTTTTTTCGAAACAAACATATCTTGGTACGTAGTGACCAAAAGCCGTAGTCCTCCGTACAGAGTTTTTTTTTTGCTTGTCGGAGCACAGACACCTCCGGGAGGGATCGTTCGCCTAGTGTTGCCACTTAAACACTTTGCCGCTGAATGGGATTGTTCCGCGGACGACCCAGCTGCGCTCTTTTATACACTTTAATCTTAATGGCTATTCACACCGATCGTGTGGCAGTTATATGAATACTTATGTTCTGACATGCAGAGGGAGGTGTTATAATTATAACGTTATTATACAGAGTGCCGATTAGGTTATCACATTAAACAGTACAGCGGTTATTACAAGTTGTTATCAGTCTGTTTAAATAATAAAATAAACAATTTGAATAAGGGCTGATTTTTCAATCGACAGATAATTTTTATTCGTGAAATAAAATTGACATCTGACAGTTTTTGTATGGTAGAACTGTCAAAAATTCAAAATTATTTCTCCGGTAAAATTATCTGGCGTTGGAAAAATCAGCCCTAACAATAGAAAAATAAGACATTAGACGCGCGGGGCAATGGGGCAACAATCAACACAAACTTTATGGTATTGTTACCAAATCACAAATTAAGTTTAATGTTGTTAAATACTCAAATAAGGAAGAAAAAAAGTTCCCAGGGCTAGAATGTTGTTTGTAATTAGTTATTTGAATTGTGTATGTTTAAAATAACTTACATAGAATACGTGGTTCCAATTAATGTGATAATCTAATCGCCACACTGTAGTATGCTCTGAAACGTCTGACTCAAGTTGTGAATTTAATGTTTGTTCAGACTCATGACTAACGCTGATGCTGCGGCGGCGGCGCCGTTTTGTTTAGACATGAGATAAGGGACGAGGGTTTGATTCCCCTCCCTTCAACAGCGAAAATCTATTAGGCCTTGTGCCAAGTTTAGTCTAAGTAGTCCGTATAATTCAAGTTCTGTAATGGCATCTACTATTAAATGAATAGCCGTCTACAATATAACTTTTAAGCCCCTATTTATTTTCCTAATTCCATTGTAAAGGGCTACCAATTTAAATTCAAAAGATTACCAAAGGTCAAAGTGCAATTTAAGTTTGTAACTTTGACTGTAATTTCCAATTATTATTCTAAAATCTAAAGCTATTATATTGCCTATTGCTTAAATGTGTATTATTTAAAGTAAAGTTTAATAGGACGCGCCTTTGTGGAGTCTTTTAATTAGCCATTTACTATTTAGATTTGTTTAAGTGCGTTGACATTAGGGATTAAGTTTCGTATAATGGCTCGAGTATAATAATGAACTTACACCGATGTTCGAGAGCGACAGAACAGTTCTGAGATATAATGAGTGTTTCCAACTTGCGGTAATGGAAAGACCGAATCGTCGAGGTGTGAATCGTTACGGTTCGGTGTGAAAGGCGGCAACCGCAGCCACCTCGTAAAGGTGAACTAAAACAGTGGGTTCATTACTTTCATTGCCGAAGTTCTCTACTCCCTCATGCATTACTGGGGCTTTAAATTGAACTGTTTATGTATTCTGTAGCTACCTTCCACCGGGGACCGCGCTCCGAACCGCACTGAATTATGTGCCGTGTTATTACTGGCTCTTGAGATTGTTTTAAACAGTACATGCTGTATAGTATCGAGACTGTGTGATATTTAGGCGCGCCTGAAACGAACCCTCGCTTCTATAATTAACTGCGGCCGGTTTTTGTTTCGTTCGGGTTTCGCAGGTTTTTCACGTTGTTTTGACAACGTTACTTGTTCTGGGAAATCAACTCGCTCCTCTTAAAAATAAGGTACGCTCAAGGTAAGGTGCGCGGTAAGCTGCTTTGTGTTTAATTAGCCCTTGAAAAGCCTGTTATTGACATTTCCAATTAAATTTTCGTTATTTATTTGTTTTAAATGATGAAATGAAGACTAACTAATTATTTATTTGCAACTAGCTTTTGCCTGCGTCTTCGCCCGCCTGGTTGTCGTAAGTTTCATGGGTTTAATTTTTTTGCGCGGAACCCATTTACTTTTACTAAAATAAAACTAGCCTAAGTTGCTACATACCTTAGATTAGCCGGAACAAACAGACAGACAAAATAAAAAAAAGATTTTATGTGATAAGTACCGTATATACTTTTATATGCATTTAATAAATACGTGTTATTTTGACATTACACACAGACCGATTTTATTTATTTGTATGTATGTATAGATTCGATCAACCAGTAACTGTATTCTCCAAACCAAAGAAACAAAAAAAGTGAGAAATTATCTTTTATGTTGCACAACGTTTATTGTTCTTTTGCGGTTTAACAATGCCCATGAAAATTACAAGCAATAAGACAAACAAAACCGCACCGTGGAAATGGCAGATCATTATTAAACTCGGAACAAAATGCTTTAGTTACCTCCCTCTATTTAACGTGAACACGTATTACAGTAGTATATTCCAATGATAGTTATATACCTATTAGTGAAGTACACAAGCATTGGAGAATTATCAGTTGTGTTTAGTTCTACAACAATGTTGTTTTATGAGCAGAAAAGTTTTGTTTATAACAACACCGTGATCGGCCTCCGTTGTCCAACCACTGGAACACGACAAAAACGTCCGCAAGCAAATTAATGGCAGCATGCGCGTTCATAATCACTTCCCGGCTTTTTGTACCTTTTTTACTTTCCTATACAAACCTAATTATTCATGGCTGTATAGAAATCGAAACCCAATTTGCGTACATTCCCGATGCCATGAGCCCGCGCCTACTTTCTCTCTTCACGCTACACTGAGCTCGCTATGTCCACGAGTCAATGCCTTGGACATTTGTTTTTGTAATTACGTGCGCACAACTAGCGCACATCGTAAATTACCGCATTCACTAGTCGGCTTTGACACTGTAAATTATTCTGACCGAGATAATTTGGACACACGAATATATTATCCCCCAAAGCAATGGAAATTTGCAACTGCATAACAGATGTTTCAAAGAACCGTGTCCTGATTTACTGACTCCTGTGACACCCACTAATTCATAGTATTCTGTTTGTAGTGTATCTAGCATACGCTACAAAGCGTATGCTAGATAAATTATCTTGCTCGCATGCAAATGTCAGCAGAGAGGTTAGCACATGAAGAAGAATTTACCATTCACGCTTTAACATTTTTGCAGAAGTGTTACTGTGAGGGACAATTTTAAAGCAATTAAGTTCGAAGCTGTTAGTTCCTCCGAATGCAAAGTGTTTACTAAACATCCAGCCACAAAACAACTTTGCACTAACGTCCAACCCATTAACCTGGGCTTAACTATTTATCACACAGGTGACCTCTTTCCCAAGTCGTCCCAAAGATAATTTAGGCAGCGTTCCTCGGCACCTTTAGGGTCAAAGTGTTACCAAATTGACTCGGCGAGAGCCCTCCGGGAAAAAGCCCTATTTCGAGGTCACCGAACATTTTTGCCATGTATCCTCGTGAATATTATAAAGGGCAGCCGCATTTCACACGTTCCGGTGAAGCTAAAAACGTTCAATTCCATCCAGGGTAAGCTTTATTGGTGACGTGGTTAAACTCGGTTGAAGCATTATGTTTATCCATATTCTAAGACTTGTGACAAACCCTTGGGAACACGTTACATTATTTTTGCTAAGTTAACTAAACGAATAGCGTCAGATTCATATAAGAAAATACAAATGTAATTTTTTATTCTATTTGTGTAAGACTATAAGATATAACTATCAAACTTAATGATTTTGTTTCCGTACTGGATTCTGAGAAAACGAGAGAATTTTCGAGCGTACGATGTAAAAGAAAGGTACCTATTATAGCTTATAAGTACGAAGGTTGTTAAGACAAAAATATATATTGTTTTTCTTAGAGCTGATTTTTCAATCGACCGCTTATTTTTATTCGTGGAATAAAATTGACGTCTGACAGTTTTTGTATGGAAGAACTGTCAAAACTTCAAAATTATTTCACCGATAAGTTATCTGGCGTTGGAAAAATCAGCCTTTAAAAAATTAAAAACCTGTCAAACACGGAGTTTTTCCTCATTTTGGTTTCAAAGATAACAGAAACGACACAAACCTGAAAACTGATTGAGATAGACACGTTTTCTCTGTAGAATTTTATCGAACAAAGGAAAATTCCTGTCGTCATTCCTGAAAAACTGTCCTGGAATTTGTAATCAGCTTTGACCATGTCTAACGCCCTTGGTAGTTAATGTTAATTGGATTGCGTGTCAAACACCAAATTGAAAAGTTAAATAAATCAAGAAAGCCATTGAGTGTGTCTGAATATGCGTGTGTTGCCTCCTAATGTACGGAGCCGGCACCTGTTTCCAAGCAGTAAATTTATTCCCATCAAAGTCTCTGCAGTAATCAAGTTATTGGGAAATATTTATTGACTTCCTCAGCGCTCCCTTTACGTAGCCCCATATATCTTGTATAGGAAACATGTTTTTGGTCCGCTAGTAATTTGTTGGCGTTCTGCACTATTTTTGTTGCGGATTTTATTGTTGTTTAGGATCCAAACGTGGCAATACTTCATCCCTGTCTCCCCCAGTCCCGACATGGGCACAAATGGGAAAGGGTCACCGTTATGGGGTTCTGTTTGGGCTGCGCTGTATTTTCGCAGACAGCGAGGGGTAGCCATTTTATTAGCCCAGTGATCTGGCTTTATGAGTCATGTTTACTGTAATAAACTCGTTCGTTTCCTTCGAAATGAGCTTCAATATTGAAACTTATGCGCTGCCAATATCCGAGCGGCGAGGTTGACATAAACTGCCTTTTATAGATCCTATTTAAATTTTATACTCAATTAATACTACAATCAACACCGGCTTGATTAAGAACTTGATGGTAGTATTATGCCGATTGCTTCGAAGTAATAGCCTTTTATGTACATGAATGTATACGTCGACATTCGTTCATTGTGTGTGCGCATAGCTTATTCGAATAAGTAATATAAACCTGTCAATATGTAAAGTATTTTGTTTGCAATTTTATCTGTTTATATATCTTCACGTCGGCGATAGACGAGGCTGTCAGCGAAGACATTTTGTATTATGGTTATTATCCATTGCTTCGCAGGAATGCCTTCAGTCCCGAGAGTAATAAGACCGGTTCTATTCAAACACATTACTTCGATATAAAGCAATTTAGTGGATGTTCCCCCGTCTGTCACACGTCTTAGAAAGTGTCCCCGCATGCCTAGTTAGGAGCAAGGCTCACCGCAGTTATCTGCGTAGGGTCGATGTCCTTGCGGACAACGGCAAACTTGCCACAATTAATCAGAAACGCCAGGGAATAAGTAACGAGCGAAAGGCGATTAACTCCACCGACAATTTGTTAGGCTTGTAATATAAATTTTTATCATATTTTATGCCTATTTTTATTTGTACCGCTAAAAATTTGAGGTATCTGCCACGTTTTTACGGCCTTTATAAAAACTTTGGTTGCTGTCTGGCTTGTTGGGCACTTAATGAGCACTTTTTCAAACATTTTATTTAGTAATATGGCTTCATCAGCATTAAGACTGATGATAAATTAGATTTAGTTGAGTTTGTTGGGCGGCACAAAAGATCAATTTTGCTTCCAAAGTGCTGAATTGTCCCCATACCTAAAACTGTATTTTTCATATCGAAGAGTAATCGTGGTCCATCATGTAATTGTAGTGTAAGCTTGAATAATGGTCGGGCATGCACCTTTTAGATCCTTAATGATAGGTTTGCGGGTAATCCGCCCTGCTCTCATCCTGCACACCGGAGTGGCCTCCCTCGTCAGTCAGGTACCGCATGACTGATGGGGCCGCATCGACGTGATCAAGGGTTCTGACCAATCCGACCGCAGAGCTGTTCCCGCTAAAGCGGCAAAGGATTAATCAACAATTAATTGCTTCATTTGCCCACAGTGCATTTGCCTGTTTACATAGGTATTCACTAATTATTTTGTAATATTCTCTAATTGTATGTGTCTATGTGGAGCGAGAGATCGTGAAATGAGCTTACAATATAGCTTACTTAGCTCTGTAAGTTCTGCTATTATTATGAGTATGATTTTGTGCTTCATGTTCGCTGTGCGGATGGATCCCCAGGCGTGTGAGTGGAACTCGCATTTTATCGTTGCGGATTCGTAATTGCACCATAGGGCCGCCTTATTTTACAGAAAGCAAGGCTACAATGTTATGAGAGCTAAAATCTCAGTTGTATTCGTTATTCAAATTACCCTCAGCTTCAGAGTTTTAATATTTTAATGAAACTTGTCAAGCAAAGTATGTAAATTAAATCTTCTTGAAAATTGTGTTACTACTCCACATGTTGGTGCGTTGGTCGTCTGGTCGCAAATTATTCAAATGCGCCAAAGGTCGCAACGCTAAGTTGACAGGAACAATACCCTTGAGAGCTTATTGTCTCTGGCACAATGATTCCTCTTGTGACCTCTTTTGTGAGTGACCTGCTTAGAACTTAGCAGAAAAGTGTGACGTATGCCCAAAACATGACCTTTTAACAACCAAACTGGATCAGCGAAACCGTATAGAAATAGAGCACAGACTAAGATATCGTGGCCTTATGGAAGCCTTTTAACATTTGGTTCAGTTAAGTCTCCTTATTGACTCAAAGTATCGAGGCATTAACAAAGAAATGTCTCGAGCGAAAACATTGTAGCGAAAACGAAACAAGTCGATGTAGGGGCTCGTTTGTATCAATTCATTTGCATTTATTTGGTAGCAACACTGCGAAGTGTGAACATTTGGTGGCGCAGTTGTCCGCAGGCCGGTCGTTGAGTGCCGTGGCGGCATCGTTGCGACACCGGCGAGCACTGCGCCCGGCGAGATGCGAAAATTATGCGGTTACTGGACGATGCCATAAACGTCTGCCTTCACCACGTAGTTACACGGACACTTGGTGGCTACCTTTATTTTTGTGGCCATCATTACCAAAGGACGATACAATGATACTGGTGAAATAATAAACGTTTCAATTAAAGGTCGTGGTTCAAATGATAATGGGTGGATTTTCAATTTAGCTAGAGTTAGCATCGAAAAATTGCCAACTAACGCAGCAATCGAAAAAAGAACAACAGTTGGAAATATTGATTGTTTACGACTACAAAGCGAACATTGTATAGTATCACGTTTTGTTTTGCAAAAAGATCAGTAGGTGTAGAACTGTAGACAAGACACTGTGGGTGTTTGTATTGTGTAACACGCGACCGATAACTTTCATCTGGGAAGCCCTTGTTACGTATGCTGTCGGCGAACTGAGAAAGAAATTGTGGCTGCTATTTTAAGTTCATTGATTGGATATCAGCAGTACTAAAAATACTCGTATCGTCTTTGGCTCTGTCCATTATTGAGATGTATCGATGCCCATATCGCCTCAAAGTAACTGTCGTTATGTTCTTTGCTGCGATAAAATTATCCTAAAGGGGACTTAAACTACCGGATGTTAAAAAATCCGCAATGGACGCACTATGGTAGAAAGAAAATGTTGCACACGACACCATACATATATTTAAAGCCTGATCCAATGTTTATTAGATTGCCTCCATAAATCTGGCAGACTAAGCAAGCAGATAAGACAACGACTCGCTATTGATGAGGATATAAACCTGCACATTCTTAATAAACGATGTTTATCTAAACAAAAGTTTTGGGGTTGTTTATGTTCAAGTCTTTATGTATTCAAACCGTTTTAGTTTTAAAGAAACATGCTAAATTGCTTTTTAAGATAGATTTGAATATAAATATTATCATTGATATCTTTAAGAAAGTTATTTTTAGCTAAAACAAAGAAAGCTAGAAAAGGATTTATGTCAACAAGATAACTATTCGGACGGGTTGAATAAAGTACCTTTAGACTTACGCTTATTACTGAGATTAGGAGGGTTTTTACTAGATTTATTTTACATTTTATCTATATCTAGCCAAAAAGACCCGTGCGTAAACTGTCTTATGTTTGTTTCCAACGAATGGAAGTTTATTTAAATAAGAGGAACGAGTAGAATTACGCCCGGTTGATCTCGCTCGTCTAAATAGGCACTTAGAGTTGGCAGGAGGCGAACGGTCCTTAAATATATTGCGTTGGGTTAGTCCATTTACCTCGGGGGATCTTAAAAAGTTGTTCAGGATTCTACATAGTCAAACTTTAAGAATTTCTTTTTAAGCACGTGAGATATTCTTGGTTAATGTTTCTGAAGGAAGGAAGGATCGGAACTTTGTAATGGAAGAGTTGAACAACGTGAAGTGTTTTACGGAATGTAGTATTTGATTCTTTCGTGTTCCATTGGGATTGAAAATTTCAGTGCCTAGTACCTACTTAAGTTAGTTTTCCCCATACAAAGGGATAACTGTAAATAGACTCAATCATTTTTGGACGGTACAAAGACCGTTGTGGATTGAAAATAAAACAAAAAACAAAATATATATCGATAAAAGCTGAAAAAAGTATTTGTTCCAATTGATATTGGAATGAAATGAAAGGTGATGAACAGTGATCGGATAATCGGATGCATATTTAACTAAAGTTCATTTTTGGTTAGGAAATTATGGAAGCGGCTAGTTAAAACATATGTTTTAACTAGCCGCTTCCATAATTTCCCATAATTTAAAAAATATATTAATATATTTCCATAATTTGAAAAAATCCCGGAATTTATATTTAAAAAAATATTTTTTTAAATATAAATTCCGGGATTTTTTCGATACAAAAGTGCATTCCATAATATTATCCAACACCTTAAACTAAGTAAATATTCTTACACCCGATTTGATTCTATAGTAAAAAAACTAAATTTGTCGATTCCGAATTCCCGTGAATTTCCGATACAAAAGTGCATTCCATAATAACCAACACCTACACTTTAGGTAAATATGCATCCGATTATCCGATCACTGGTGATGAAACAGTACACAAGGGGTTAAAATAGATTGAGGCTTATCTCTGTATTGTCAATCAATAAAGATATAAATACATCTTCTCAGGAATCTTTTCACATTAATATAGTAGTTCTTCATAGAAAAGCTCAGGTGTAGGTAGGTATAACCAAAGATCACGCCAGATTACCCCGAAGGGTTAGGCAGAGGGGTACCTACCCGTAATACGCCCACATGCTCCAGTTATGTTTAAGTCATAAATATGTAGGTATGTGAGATCGAATCCAAAGAAAAGCAGTAACAGTCTACACAATATTATTTTAAAAATGAGCAGATTTTCAGTGTTGTTAATATCTCATGTTTCAGTTGCTTCTGCCATGTGTTCGAAACTTGTATTTATGATCTAAAGTTGTGGACGTAGCGAACTATAACAAACTCTTGCGCCATATGCCGCGGAACATTCTAGAAAGGCGTGTTACTTGTTAGTTACTTAATAAAAGTTACCGTCGAGTGTAACATCTCATTATACTCCCAGCTTTAACATGGATACGGCACTTTTATGTGCGAACTTTCTTTTTATTTTTAGTACTTTTTTAGAGGTACAGGAACTCGTAACACAATACTGTTCGCGGTACTAAGGACGCTAATGCATAAGGGTGTTATATTTCTTTCAATATTGCTGTGAGCAATGGTTGTGGCTTTTTACAAAATTGCCTTTGATGTAAAAGTGAGGAATGACTGGGTGCTGCAAAAATGTTGGGTGTGTTTATCTTGTTTGCGTCAGATCTTAATTGCTTGATGTTCTCAAAGAGATCTTATTGTTTATTCAGAATTAGAATGAAATGTACATAATTAACAACTTATACTTAGCTGCGCCCCGCGGTTTCACCCGCATAAGTTTCGATCCCGTGGGAATATCGGGACAAAAAGTATCCTATATGTTAATCTGGTTATAAACCATCTGTGTGCTTTCATCCAAATTCGTTCAGTAGTTGTTGCGTGAAAGGGTAACAAACATCTATCCATCCATCCATACATACGAACTTTCACGTTTATAATATTAGTAGGATTGCACAAAACAATCAGGTAATAATGGTGCCACTGCATAGGCTTCCACTCGGTGAGAGGGAATAAGCCATAATCCACCACGCGGCACAGTGCGGGTTGGTAGATGTCACATGTCTTTGAATTTTTGGTTCTAGGACATGCCGGTTTCCTCACCTAATTAGTTAATAAACTAAAAATATGAAATCCTAACTTAACAAAATTACAAAAACTATTAACAAACTAAAATATGAAGAGGTCTTAAATTTTTGTCGTGCAAACATATTGCACGATTATTCATTCGAAGTAGAAATACTTAACCCGTATCCGTATCCGGTCTGTCCGTTATCCGTATCCGTCCGTTCCTTATCCGTATTTTATAAAAAAATAAGCTTGAAGAAGATTAAATAATTCTTTTCAAAATCTTAATTAATTCTGAATAATTGGTTTACCACCGTTGATTACATTTTAAACCCCTTTCTTGAGGAGGAATTTGATGTGAAAAAATAATCGACTATGGAAAAAATCGCTTGAACATCGATTTTTTTCAACAAATACGATTATTATGCGGTTTCACCATCACGAATGGATGAATGTTTATTTATTTATTTATTTATTTTATTATTTATGTACACACAGTAAAATACAAATTGATATGACAGAATTATAACATGAGTACAAAGGTACTGCTTATTTCTTAAGAAATTTAAGCCAAGCTAAGCAGAGCTTGTGTTATGGGTACTAGACAACTGATAAACATACTTATATATTTCTAAATACATAAATATTATAGATAAATTACACCAAGACACAGAACAAATGATCGTGCTCATTACACAAACATTTGTCCTGGGTGGGAATCGAACCCACGACCTCCGGCATAGCAGTCAGGGTCACTAACCACTAGACCAACAGGCCTGTCGAATTTAATGTTCGTTAATCTTTCGCGCAAAAACTACTGAACGGATTTGGATGAATTTTTTTACACAGATAGTTTATAACCAGGATTAACACAAAATCTTTTTCACTGCGATTTCTTTCACCCGCAACGGCCGCAATACCCAGCTATTCAAGCTGAACTGAACAATTAGACAAAGAACTGAGCACACAAATCAAAACAGTGTTATAAAATACCCGTATTAATTTTCAGACAATTGCGTACTAAACTCTTGAATGTGGTCGTAAATGAATTCAGAGTGAATTTAAACTGACACACTCCTGCATATACTTAAAGAGTTGATGTTAATTTAACGCAAGTTTCTAAGGGCGCGTATTAGTAAGCGCTTTGTTAGTACATAATAGGCACTGACTGTAGCTGTCATATAAAACGAACGGTAATTGGGTACTTAATCTGCGTTCGCGATTTAGTTGCCAAATGTGTAAGCAAATACGAGTTTTTGGAAATATAACCTTTCAGTTTGCACTACGACTTTTATTTTTTTTATGACATTTTCCATAGTACTAGTTATTAAAAAATCTACTTAATTTTCATTCAAATAAAGATGATATTTGTTTAGTAAAAAAACATCAATTGGAAACAAGGATTTGAATAGTCTTAGGTACTACTAACTCACTTGTGATTAGGGTTACTATCCGTCCAGGTATATCTGATTGTGTTTTAGAAAATCTAAAAGTAAAATGAGTAGGTACCGAAATGAAGTTTCTGGCTTTAAAAAAAAATGATTTCGGACAAAGAACTACCAGATCCATAAATTGTTACCAAATCAAAGTGATAAACTAAAGACTAATACAAGGAAAAAAACAATAGTTTTTTTTAAAGATTTCTTGTGAGTTACTAACTGATAATAAAGGCATATCCATGGAAATAAACAATAGTAAACTATAGTATTTTAAAGCGCAAAACTTTTACTAACAATTGATGGATGCCTTCATGGAAAGACCACCTAACAAATAAAACACAAAAACAGCAATCTAGGGTATCAGTCGTCTCGCCTTAATGTAGAAAGATAGAAAAATAGGTTTATTCACAGGTTATGTCACAGAAACACGTGCATACAAAAAAAAACCGGCCAAGTGCGTGTCAGGCCACGCATAGACCGCCTCCTGCATCACCTCCGGCCGACGCCGATTGGCAGGTGGCCGGGCAGAAGAGGAAGGCGAGCAAGGCTGCAAGGGCGGCTAAAAGAAAGGAGAGGCGGCAACGGCGCAAGGAGCGAGGCGTCGCGGCTAGGCTTCGTGCCCCGAAGACCGCAGCTGTAGTGATCACACTACAGCCGGAAGCGGAGAAGAAGGGCATCTCCTACCGCGACGTGCTTGCCAAGGCGAGAGCGGCGGTTAATCTACAGGAGCTCGGCGTGGCAGAAGGCATCCGGCTAAGGGTCACTGCGACTGGTGCCCGGATGCTGGAGGTCCCTGGTGCGGCTAGCGGCCCGACTGCTGACGCTCTGGCCGAAAGGCTTAGGGCGTCCTTAGATGCGGAAGAGGCCCGAGTGTCCAGACCCACCAAGTGTGCTGACATGCGCATCCTGGGTCTGGACGACTCTGCGACGGTGGAAGAGGTGGTGGCCGCCATCGTCAGGACTGGGGGGTGCTCTGCCGAGCAGGTGAGGGCGGGCACTCTCCGCCCTGACCTCACGGGGATGCAAGCCATTACGGTGAGCTGCCCCGTGTCGGCGGCCCAAAAAATAGCCGGGGAGGGCCGAAGGCTCCTGGTGGGCTGGGTTTCCGCGCAGGTGAAACTGCTGGAGCCCAGACCTCTGAGGTGCTTCCGCTGCCATGTGGGCAGTCACGTGGGAGCTAAATGCACCTCGGAGGTGGACCGCAGCAGTCTCTGCTTCCGCTGTGGTCAGCCCGGTCACAAGGCCGGCTCGTGCAACGCCATGCCGCACTGTTATCTATGTGCGGCAGCTGGTAAGCCGGCCGATCACCGGGCCGGGAGCAAGGCCTGCGCTCCACCCGCAAAAGCCAGGGGCAGGGGCAAGCCCCCCGCCACCGCCGTCACCGCCGCAGCCGCCGCCACCACTGCCGTCGCCACTGCCGCCTCCGCTATCGTTGCCGCCGCATCCACCGTGGCTGGGCCCTCACAAGGGGATCAGGAGGGGGCTGTTATGGAGTGCCAATAATGGCCCCATTACGCCTCCTCCAGGCGAACATCAACCACTGCGCCTCCGCTCAGGATCTGTTGCTCCAGAGCATGGCGCAGTGGTCGATTAACATCGCCGTGGTCGCTGAGCCGTACTTTGTCCCGCCCAGAGACGACTGGGTGGAGGACCTGAGCGGCTCAGTGACCCTAATTTCGTCGGCCGCCGCCGGTACCCCGTCCCTCGAGGCTGTCAAGAGAGGACGGGGTTGCGTGGCAGCACGGTTCGGGGAGATAGTCGTGGTAGGGGTATACTTCTCCCCGAGCCGAACTCTCGCCGAGTTCCACAACTCCCTTGCGGAGTTAAGAGTCGTCGTCGTCGGGTTCCGTTCCCTCCCCGTGCTCGTCCTCGGGGACTTCAATGCCAAGAACTTGGCTTGGGGTTCCCGGCATACAGACACACGGGGCAGAATGGTGGAGGACTGGGCTCTGGAGACAGGCCTGGTCGTCCTAAACCGGGGTTCGGTCCCAACATGCGTGCGGATGCGGGGTGAATCAGTGGTGGACATCTCGTTCGCCAGCCCCGCTCTGTCGCCGCATGTCGTCAACTGGCGTGTCTTGGAGGAGGTGGAGACCTATTCCGACCACCGGTATATCCGGTTCGACGTCTCCGCCCAGACCTCGAGCGCGCCGGTCCGACCGGCCCTGGGTGGTCCGCGGTGGGCGCTGAAACAGCTGGACCGGGAGCTCCTCCTGGAAGCCTCGATCGTGCAGGCCTGGGTGTCACCACCGGACAGGCCTGCTGACATCAACGACGAGGCAGAGTGGTTCCGGGAGGCCATGTCCGAAATATGTGACGTGGCAATGCCCCGGGTCCGGCCCGGACGCGCCCGGCGCCAGGTGTACTGGTGGTCGCCGGACCTGACGTCTCTGCGCGAGGCGTGCGTGGCTGCGAGACGCCGGTACACCAGGCACCGCAGGCTCCGTATCCGCCCTCCGGATACGGAAGCCGTGCAGGCGGAGCTGTACGAGGGGTACAGAGCGGCGAAGACCGCCCTCCGAGCGGAGATCTTGCGGGCCAGGGGGCTGGCCCGCGAGGAGTCGCTGGGGACTCTGAACAGAGACCCGTGGGGACGCCCCTACAAGATGGTGCGGGATAAACTCCGCCCATGGGCTCCCCCGCTGACGCAGAGTCTCCGGCCCCAGCTCGTGGAGGACGTGGTGAGCGCTCTGTTCCCTTCGCGAGGGGAACATACTCCCCCGTCCATGGCTCCGCCTCCTGCGATGCCAGATGCGGACCACACTGACGACGACGACGATGCTCCGGAGGTGACCGAGGTAGAGTTGAGAGTGGCGGTACGTAGGCTGAATGCCAGAAACACCGCCCCAGGACCCGACGGCTTACCTGGAAAAGCCTGGGTCCTGGCCTTGGAGGCTCTCGGGCCTCGACTAAGGGGGCTACTAAGCGCATGCTTGGAGAGGGGCCGGTTCCCACTTCGTTGGAAGACGGGGAAACTGGTCCTCATCAAGAAGCCGGGGCGCCCTGCGGACTCTCCGTCCGCTTACCGGCCCATCGTGCTGCTCGACGAGGTGGGCAAGCTCTTTGAAAGAGTAATTGCAGACCGCCTTGCCGGGCAGCTGGTGCGGGTGGGGCCGGATTTGGCGGAGAGCCAGTTTGGTTTCCGCAGGGGGCGCTCTACGGTGGATGCCATCATGCGCGTGCGAGCCCTCACGACGGGGGATGCTGTGGCCCGGGGTGGGGTTGTCTTGGCGGTGTCTCTAGACATCGCCAATGCCTTCAATACCCTGCCCTGGAGTTGCATCAGGGAGGCACTCGGGTATCACCGGATGCCGACCTACCTCCGTCGCATTGTCGAGGCCTATTTGACGGACAGGGCCGTCATCTACCCCGGTCACCGGGGAGAGTGGAACCGGCGAGAGATGTCGTGCGGTGTCCCACAGGGATCGGTCCTAGGGCCGCATCTGTGGGATATCGGGTACGACTGGGTGCTGCGCGCCGACCTCCCTGATGGCGTCAGCGTAGTTTGCTACGCTGACGACACGCTGGTCCTGGCGCAGGGGAGGTCGCACCAGGCGGCGGCCGAAGCAGCGACACGCGGGGTTGCGACAATTGTCGAGAGGATCCGGCAATTGGGACTCGAGGTGGCATTGCACAAATCTGAGGCCATGTGTTTTCATGGTCCTCGGGACGCGCCACCGTCGGGTTCACAAATAACGGCGGGAGGGGTTCACATCGGCGTCGAGCTGACGATGAAGTACCTGGGACTCGTCCTCGACAGCCGGTGGAATTTCGTGGAGCACTTCCGACGTTTGGCTCCCAGACTGGAGCGGGCCGGGGCTGCCTTGAGGCGGCTCCTTCCCAATCTAGGGGGACCAAACGCCTCCTGCCGGAGGCTCTATGCGGGGGTCGTGCGGGCCATGGCCCTTTACGGGGCACCGATATGGGCGCGATCTTTGAGGCGGCGACCAGCCCGCCGGTTGATCGCGTCCCAAAGTATCATGGCTGTCCGGCTCATCCGAGGATACCGCACGGTCTCCGCTGAGGCGGCGAGCCTCCTTGCCGGATTGCCGCCATGGGATCTGGAGGCCAAAGTCCTCGCCCACATATGGGAGTGGCGAGAGGAGGCAAAACGCCGGGGCGTTGCTCCGCTGCCGCGAGAAATCACGGCACAGCGGACAGAGCTCCGGCGGGATCTCATAGCGGCATGGAGAGTGCGATTGTCGCAACCCAGCGCTGGGCACGCCACAATTGCGGCGATAAGTCCCCTCTTTGAGGAGTGGCTAGAGAGGCGCCACGGCGCCCTCACCTTCCGCCTGACGCAGGTCCTCACCGGACACGGTTGTTTCGGGAGGTTCCTGTTCAGGATAAAGCGGGAGGAAACGCCAGGGTGTCACCACTGTGGGGATCGCCCGGAGGACACGGTGGAGCATACGGTGGAGGTCTGCCCGGCTTGGGCGGGACCCCGCCGTGTCCTCTTGGCGGCGATCGGCGGCGGCGACCTCTCGCGTCCGGCCCTCATACAGGCCATGGTCCGGAGCGAGAGTGAATGGGAGGCCGTCACCTCCTTCTGCGAAGCAGTTATGCTCGCGAAGGAGGAGGCGGAGCGTGCGAGGGAGAGGCAATCGCTGCACCCTCGCGCTCCTAGCCGCCGCAGGAGACGCCCTGGACGGGAGTCAACAGCCGACTCCCGGCCACCGTAGGCGCGGGCTTGCGGGCACAGGCAACTGAAGGAACACGGGTGGGTTTTAGTCAGTAAAAGTCTGACACTCCCTTCTGCTCCGCCCAGAGCGGGAGGAGTCATTTGATGATTTCCCACCCAGAAAAAAAAAAAAAAAAAAAAAAAAAAAGGCCACGCATAGAATAGGGTTCGGTACTCACCCATAATAGCACTTAACAGCCTCTAAAACTCCTGAACTAACAAAGTTATCTAAGCCGTTATAGTTTTCCTTCAGAGTTCATCACATGGAGTACTATCATGATTTTTTGAGCCAGCCGTTTAGCTTTTAGAGGGGCCGGGACATTTTATTTTAACAAAAAAATGCGCTTTAACGTATAATATCTCGCAAACGAATACCTAACTCAAAAAATCGTCTTAGCAACCTCTCAATGTTTTTAAATACCTATCTAATGATACCCCATACTGTGGGGTAGACGCGTAAAAAAAAAACCATCCGCACTTTACGTGTAGGGGAGGTACCCCAAAAAAAATATTTTTCGTGATTTTATTTTAGCACTTGGTCTATGTCATAAATACACATATCCATGCAAAGTTTCATCTTTCTAGCACTAACCATTTGGAAGGTAAGCTGAGGACGGACGGACATGACGAAACTATAAGGGTTCCGAGACGTGAACTACGGAACCCTAAAAAGATAATTAACTCGAATAATAAAGAAAAATACAAAAAATATTGCGGAATATCTGCCACAAAGAAGTAAAGAAGAAAGAAGGTAGAGGGGGACGAGGTAAAAAGTACTTGGACTTCTTTTTCGAATTGGTAACCCTAAGTGTGACGTTGTTTTATTTCAATAGATTTAGGCAGTTTCGATTCATCCGGAAGGCAGTTTCTTTATCGATTTGGCTTTCCTTTTGTCGTAGCTTTGGTAGTTTGAATACGTATTTAAATAATGTATGGTAATTTACCAGTAGTTTAGTTAACGATGTTGGCACATAATATACTGTTCCCACTGCTGGGACACAACCTCCTCTCGGTGAGAGCGAGTGGGCCGTAATCTACCCATTGCGGGTGGGACATGCCGGTTTCCTAACGATATTTTCCTTCACCGTTTCGAGAGCAGTGGTGATGTAATTATTTACACAAAGTGAAGCGCCTGACTGGATTCGAACCTACTACCTACTACTAGTAAGTCGCGGCCGTTATCACTTGGCCACCACTGCTCTCAATGATGTTGACACATTGAGTGCGAAATATATACTAATATCGTAGTGGAGTGTCGCTTAATACAATGACAGAAACACATAAAACCGTTTAACCTTATTATGCATTTAAGTAACTTGACTGTTCTATTAGCGGCTCATTACGATGTAATGGCATACAATGTCCCCACCGACACACACCTAGTCATCGAGTTCCCAGCGCTTCGGAAAACATGAAGTTAGACAATAACATTCTTGATGTAACTTAATGTACACATAAACGTATAGAGTACTTCTCTTTTGCTAAGCAAATATGGCTGACTAAGATTCGTATTTTTAACCTCCGACGGAAACAGAGGGCTGTTATAAGTTTAACTTGTGTATCAGTGTGTCAGTCTGCGCCATCGTAGCTCCCAAACGGCTGAACCAATTTTGATATTTGTTTTGTAAGAAAATAAATTCGTTTAAGTGGTAAAAGAAATATAGTAATTCGAAACCGTTTTCATGTTGTTTCTATCAAAGCTCATGATACCTTCTTAAGGGCTGATTTGGCCAAAGTCTATATATGATTGATAGATGTGCATGAAGATGACGTCTGAAAGTTCTAATAAGTATGGAAAAACTGTTAAAAAATCAAAATTTATGCTCAGGATAAGACTTATTCAAGGTATAAAAGTTTTGTGAAATTCGCCCTAAGTGGTAATAGAAATAATAGTAGGTACCTATTGTCATCTATGGAGATAAGTAACCAGCGTCGTCGCATATAGTTGAAAGTTTGTAAGAAACCGATGGATGTTTTCAAATGAAATTTAATTTTATAAATGAACTGTTTATTTTCTATTAACTAAATTACATTTTATTCGTAAACAGTTTAGTAAGAAACCGATGGAGGTTTCTTACTAAACTTCAACTACTAATATCCGACGACCCTGGTTCCTTATCTCCTTTGGTGACCGTACCTATTTTTTTCGAATTAGGTACGGTCACCGTTTTTATCTTGCATGAGTTTCTTACAAACCTTGGGAAAACATGGGAATTTCTTATAGGTTTGTTTACCAAATAAAACACACATATTGTACATCAAAAAAACACTGCGCTGCAGAATTGCCCATAGCAGGCATTCCAATTAAATTAATAACACAACTCTTTCTTGTTGTGACCAAGTGCTCTTTTTTTAAAACCGAGATCCGATTGAATTTAAAAGGGACTTGCCAATCGAGCCCTTCTCAGAATCTGCAATATCAAATGACTGGAGCCAGAGGAATTTAATCATACAGGAGTTGTAGACGGTGGGTTTTGATGTGGTTCGTCTACTGTGTTGCAAGTTCAGAGGAATGTTTTTGATAGTTTTCAAGACTGCCGGGGTGAATTACCTACGGAATTTAAAGACGCGACGCTGTTGTTTATGCGGCTTTTGTATCTAAATATACTATACAATAGAATATAATAGAAAAATATAATAGAATAAAATAAAATAGAAAAATATAATATAATAGAAAACTTTTATTCTAGACAGGAGGCCGTAGGGTCAGGACTATACTTGTTTATGCCCGCGACTTCGGCTGCGTGAAACTTCTTGTTTTAACATAAAATATCCTATAATAATAATAATAATTTATCTTTATTTCAGACATACGTCCATACTTTTTTACAACGAAAACATTAGTAAAGTTAATAGTACACACAAAAAATAAAAAATAAAACAAAATAAAAAGGTGTTAGTAATTTGTTAGTAAACAAAACAAGTTACACACTAAATCTATTTCCTATTTCTGTGCAGGTGTACACTTGCCCAGTACACAGTAAAAGGACACTCGGTAATACTGTAGCTTCCCATTACTGAAAGAATTTTCGGAATCTATTAAGAAGTTCGGAAGTTCCCCTACTTACAAACTATCTCTCTTACAAACCTCTTTATATTAGTCTACAGGGTCAAATGAAATTAGCTAGCGAAACTCTGCAGACGTGATGGTATTGATATTTGTGGGGTCATCGACCGCTGTTGGTTTATTTACTTGACATATCAGTTAAAAAAATGAGTTTTTTTTGTGTAAACTTCACAGACGTGATTAGTATCGATATCTTAAAACGATAAAACACATTTTCTCAACTCATGCTTCAAGTAACAACACTACCAGCTGTCGGTGACCACAATAAAAACATCAAATCTTTTTTATTTTATCGTGTTCAGATATCGATACCCATCACGTCTGTGGAGTTCCGCTAACTAATTTAATTTGACCCTATATACATTTTAACGTAAGGGGAAAAAAACGGTTTACAAATTATTAACAGTAAAAGCTTTTAAAATGGTCGACGCACTGAAAAACATTCCGATTTTAATTCTAGAGTATTACACGTATTCACAAAATATCTGCAGATTTAATGCGGGTCATATTTCGTAAAATAATAAAAACATCGTAATAAATGCTTTTCCAATATTTCCACGAACTCTTTTCGTTAACATAAAAATACTGGCATGCATGGTTTCTGCTGCAATTACTGGCATACGTAACATACATTAACGGTTCTGCTCAAAATACGTACGAAATTATTGGTAAACCAAGCTTTGTTTTATAATCCTTTTGGTTACGTGAATGACACGGTTGGCGCAGTGGTTGAGCGATCGACTGCTGCGCTGCGTGTCGCGAATTCGATTCCCGCACGGAACAAATATTTGTATTGCCTACACTACAGGTAGTTGTTCCGGGGCTGGCTGTTTGTGTATGTGAGTTTAAATGTTTGTAAACGCACCCGCGATACAGGAGTAATTCCAAGTGTGGGGCAACGTTTTAAAAAAAAAACTAATTTGCTCTTTCAATATATCTATACTAGTTTCTGCTCGCGACTTCGTCCGCGTGAAATTCCTTGTTCCCGCGATTCACCTCGTCGCATAGCATCACCTGCTCGAGCTGTCACTTTATTTTTGTTTAGTGTTCTTTCTCACAGTTTTTCTGTTTGTTCGGCTCATAAGGGCCATAGCGTGTGTCTAATAGCCTTCCTCAAGAATTGGGCTATCAAATGCAAAAATATTTTTTCAAATCCTACTCGTAGTTTCAGTGATACCCCCTACATACAAAAAACTTTTACCTCTTTATAATATTAGTATACTCGTACCTATCTATACTACGTACGTTTGTTTGAACGGATTTGAACAATTCTTTTTGCATTTGATAGCCCAATTCTTGAGGATAGGCTATTTAACGCTACGGCCCTAAGGGACCGAGCTAAAAGAAAAAAAGTCGGAAAGAAAACCAAGTAATAGCGCGGGCGGGAATTGTAGCTGTTAATTAGTATATCGTGGTGTCTTGCGACTTCCACGCGAACGAAGTCGGGTAGAAGCTAGTATAATAAAAAAAATAAAAGAAAGAAAAAAAGGAAAAAAAATATAATAAATGTAATAGTGGATAATTGCATGGTAATAGCATATAATAATAATATAATAAGAATGAATGTAGACTTAATACAATTTTGCTCGCTTGCTTGCAGGCAGAATACAATAACACTTAGGTTATAAGATCTTACCTTAAATACCAAAACAATGTATTTCTAGCAAATAAACGTTTGATTTGATTTGAATATATTTCTCCCCACGTGGCAGAATGTGACGAGACCATTTACTAAATTTAAGACCATAAAATGTACCATATTCTGGCAAATAAATGATTCATCACCTGCCTAGCCTTTCTCAACTATGATTATATGTGAGCTTTCGTATATTATTTTTACAGCAAAAGCTGTCATCAGTAGTTACTATCTGATTTATGTTGTGGTTGGTAGGTATATTATATATATACCTAGTCTTACCATAAATATTGTCACGAAAAAAAAAAAAAATTTTTATTGCAAATAATATTTATTACTTTTACAGTGTGTTAGTTTAATGCATAAATATGAAACAATTTAAAATATAAAAAGCTTATTCGAAGTGGTCTCCATTGGCTGCAATACAGTCCTTTAAACGTTGAGGCCAGTTATCAATAGAAGCACGCACTCTTTTCATGGGAAAATTCTTCACTGCCAATCGTATGGATTGTTTTAGGGACTCCAAATTATCATGGCGTTTAGAGCAAGCCGTACCCTCTAAAACTGACCATAAATCATAATCCAGCGGATTAAGATCGGGACTAGACGACGGCCAGTCTTCAGCTCTGATGAAGTCCGAAACGGTCACTTCCAACCAAGACTGCGTGGACCGAGCTTTATGACCCGGCGCCGAGTCTTGTTGGAAGGACTATACTTGGTTATTGAACATGGTGTTGTTAAGGGGCTTAACTACCTTCTCAAGAATGGTATCTTGATACACTTGTGTCGATGTTTTGATACCTTTTTCACAAAAATATGGCTCAGTCACTCCTTCATAGCTAACACCCCACCAAACCATCACTGAAGTTGGATAATGCCCACGTTGCACTCTGTCGATTAATTGGGAAGCTTCCTTAGAGCTTTGAGCATAAATACGGTAATTTTGTTTGTTAAAATGTTGCTCAATTGTAAAGATTTTCTCATCCGTAAACAAAATTTTTCTGTGACCTCCCTTTGCGTACCGCTTCAGTAGTTGTTTCGATTGTGAAATCGAAACAACTATTGAAGCGGTACGCAAAGGGAGGTCACAGAAAAACCTATTCTTTTTAAAATTATCAGTAAAAAAATGACCACTGCGTCTCTTATAGGCTGCAAGTCCTAATTCATCTTTTAAAATACGCGACATGGTTCTGGGTGCTATCTTCATCTCCCGAGATAAAATCTTTTCCTTTCGGACAGGATTTCTTCGAATTCTTTCCCTTACTGCTTTGACCACCTTTTTCGTACGAACACTACGTGGACGGCCAGATCTTTTTCTGTCACAAACAGAGGAGGTCTCATTGTACCTATTAATAACCCGGTACACAAACATTTGACTAATCCCAAGCGTATGGAGAGTTTTAAAAATTGCATTTGGCTCCATACCAACTTTGTGTAATGCAATCACAGCGATTCGGTTCTCTTTATCACCCCACTCCATTTTAATATCGCAAAATATTGTACAATATATTGGCGCCAAAATTAGAAAACTCAATGAACAATCGTATAAAAATTACAGATTCCAAATTCAAATGTAATATCTTTCTTATTTTTAATTGTAACAGTATTTATGGCCAGACTGTGTAATTATAATTCTTCTGCACGTGTGTTTGTCATCTGACTCCTCCTAAACGGCTGGACCGATTTGGATGAAATTTTGTGTGTATATTTCAATGGGTTCCTGGATGGTTTGAAAACACAATTGGACCCGGTCGGGCAGGACGACGTCTGCCGGGTCCGCAAGTATTATTAAATATTTTTGTTTTACAATAAAATCCAATTATCTCCAATCTAGTCGTCTATATTTATTTATTTTTCCATTTATTTCAGGCATCAAGGCCCATATAAACACATACAATACAATATTAATATAACTTAAAATTACTATAAATACATACAACATTATAATTACACTAAAAACTAACTAACGCACACGAAGTGTCTGCGTCGCGTTTCGCTGACTGGTGTCATGTAGCCGGCCACGAAACCGGCGATACACAACACCCTTCGGCCAGATCTCTTCCTTGAGGAACTTCTCGAGATGATGTGTCGGAACACGCACCACGAACGACTTGAAGTCTTTGCATTGCATTTTACAACGAATATATTTTCGAAGGTTGGTACGGACTCTAAAGACATACATACATACATAAACTCACGCTTTTTTCCCATAGGGGTAGGCAGAATCTACAGAACGCCACCTGCTACGATCCTTACATACTCCTTTTGATTTTAAACTCCATCAAAAATTACTTAAATGTTTCAGATCTAAAGTAATATCGTACCGTATCATATATGGCGTAGAACAGTACCTTATTTAGTTTAGAACTTGTAATAAGCTACTGTTTGCCACGCACAATGGTCCACCTGAAGGACTAAGTGCGGAAACCAAACCCGTAACATAGAATATAGAACATAAGGTACTGTTCTGCATACATTTCGATTTTATAATCTAGGAGACAATTTGGAAAAATCCCCAGTTTTCTTCGTAATATTTTTGCAGGTTTATCCCAAAGACTCAATTTCGTTCGTATCGTCTGTTGATATAGTAAATTGATATTTAGTTAGGACTTCTAAGAAAGTGCTCCATCTAAAATATACGCAACTTATTTTTACTTGGTACCTACTTATTTCGGATGGTCCATTAAAGTGTATTTTTAACCGACTTCAATAGGAGGAGGAGGAGTGTATCAATTTGGATGTTTATGCATATGTATATACGTATATTTTTTTATGGATGTTCGGGCATAACTCCGTCATATATATATAGACGGATTTGCAAAATTCTATTTTTAATGGATAAGGTAATGCCTCAGGGGTGGTCCCATATAAATTTTATTAACTTTGCTTGGGTAGTTTTTGAGTAAGCTTCAATAATACGATTTTTTTCCACTTAGTTTATGTTGATGATGTTTTAATAGCTTCCTGTCACTGATATTTACATAGCAAGTAGGGTTATATGAATTTGTCTGGGTAAAGCTAAAAAGTGAAAAATAAAAACTTTTTTTGCATAAAAAACAGTTTTTAACTGAGAACGGTGTACCAGGTACCTACTTTGTTTGTGTATCAATAACATGGTGAATTATCAATCAACTCGGCCTGTCGCAGACCACTGCGAAGGTTCCTATCGTACCACTGGCGATTAACGAGAAGCGAGTAGTGTTATTATTACAAACGAGTTGGCGAGCAACGGGCAGCGAGTGCGAGTCGCTGGTATGCGTATACTTACCAAGCGTGAGTCTTTCAGCGAGTGTTCTGCCTGCCAAGCGAGCGTCGCTAAGCGAGTACTCTCAGTCAGCAATCTAGTAGGTCGCTGACTGTTCACACCACACCACGCTTAATATATGTATCTTACTTACACGAGACCTGCAATCTTTAGTACGTTTTTTGAGCGAGAAAATATACCTAGTTGCTTGCTCGTCGGCGGTGGCACAGGTGCCTAAACATAGGCCTCTCTCATTTAACTGACGTCTTAGCGCCTGTCACTTGTCAGTTACCGTTGAAACGAATTCTATTGGCAACTTGAATACTATTCTGTAAAGTCAATGACCCCTATTTCAGCTACACAGAGCCTAAAAGCTAGCAATGTATTCTATGTGTGATAATTATTATCACTAATTAGTGGCGAACGCGCATTAAAGCATAATCACGTTATTATGATAACCGAACATCATCAATAAATGATAGCAGACCGCAGTCGACTGGTGCTTCCATTTGATGTTCAAACACGGATAATGCATTGTTACATTTACCAGCAACTATTATGTAGGTTTGGGCGGTTTAAACATTAATGCTGTTATTGTTCCTATTAAAAGCATAAACAAAACAAAGCTATATAGCATTGTTTTGTCTACAACGTACGCGATTCTGGTTGAACAATTTCTATGAAGTTTTCATAGAAATTCTCTACTAGAGTTGAGTGGCTCTGTCACGTCGAGCTTGTCTGCGGGAGCTTTAATATAGCTTTGTTTTGTTTTTAATAATGATAGCAGCAGATAATAAGAACGTCTAACACTCACAACAAACTTTAGCAGTCTCTTAAAATAACCTTAAAAAAATATAAGTCAAGTCTCCACGTTCAAACCGAGAATTACTTCTCAGGCGAAACGGCAATAAACTGCTTTATAGTCTCAGCGCAGCTGAGCCGGTGGAAAATAATTATATAGCGGGCTTTCAACGTTATTTTCAGTGTAAGCATTGGATGTGAAAAGCCGGTGACGAGCCGTGGGCGGTAATGGAGGTGCCGGTCGCCGAGGGCCCTCGCCGGCCGTATTGTGCAGTGGCCGCTGACAAGCCATTGTGGGCCATTGTCGGCCATTGTAGCTCATGTGACCGTGTGCGCATCTGTTACCGCTCGACCGTTTTATTCGGCCAATGTACACGACATGTGGCTACTGGACAGTGATGTACATTGACATTTTAATGACAATCGCGCTGTTGTGAATGAAAGCAAGAAAATAATGAGCAGGTGTGTTTGTATTACCATCTTTAAAGTGCTTGACAGTAAGTCTAACATAAATAGACTACGGCGAAGTAATTTGTAACACACTATAAGTAGCAATGGGTTTCATTTTGACAGTTCAACGACATTCATTGCGTTGTTTACGTTGTTGAGGATACATTTTTCGAACATAATTATGAAGCAATGGACTAGCCATATCCTTCAAAATGAATCAGATTGAGATTGATAGTATGTTAAACAATTCGGGTGTGGTAGATAATGTAGCAAACGTGATAAGAAGGCAATAAGTGTAATTTATAACGTTCAAAATCTAGCCTCATCTCAGCGACAATCAATATAAAAAACTTATAAAAAATGTAAGGAAATTAGAGGTATTTTTGACAGATAGACACTGAGATCAGACTGCGAACGTTCTTAAAATCACGAGAATTGTCCCTAAGGTCGTCGACACACACCTTGGGCTGTGTTTTTCCATTTATATCGAAACTTGTTAACAAAATATTTTTCAACGAATTCCCGTTTAATTGAAAGCTTGTTTTGTTTTTGTAGTTTATGTTCAAAACATAAATAGTTCGAGTTATTTTCATTGAATTAATTAAAAGTTATTCACAACAGTAGTTCGGCTGGAATTGTATTCTCTTTGAGTAATCATTAAACAGCCAAGCGTAACGGGAACACAATATCACAATATTAATTACCTATTAATTGAACTGTGTGCAAACTACTGTTTGATATTAATTAATCGCACAGATAATAAATATACCTACAGTGGGTTTTGTTGAACAGTTGGGTTGCAACTGTTGTTTAAAATCGATAGACGATTAATTGAACTATTGGATGCTGTACCGCTGTGCCGCTTGGAGGTCGAAAATTATGCCACGCGAATGTACTAACTGTCGGGATAAAAAGCCTATGTGTTAATTCAGATCATAAACTATTTGTGTGCCCAATTTCGTTCAACTTCGTTCAGCCGTTTTGACGTGATTGAGTTTCAAACATCCAAATACTCAAACATACAAACTTTCACATTAAGTAGGATTTTCATAATTTAGTTCAAACATTTAGTGACCGATGAAAGCGGATTGTACGCAAATGTCGTACTAAATCCATGCCGGACATTTTAGACAAACTCAGAGAGAGAGATATATAAGAGATGTTTCATTCACACACGAGTGAAAACTGACTGTACATAGTTTATCTTGTGTAGGGAGCAGAATATTTACTGTTTATTAGTCCCACGTTGGGCGCCAGGATGCAGCGGCGTCCCCGGTGCGTTGTTTACGCGTCACGCCGCACGCGATCGATATCGAGCCCCACTCGCTCCGATATTGAATTTTAATGAACCACACCAACTGAAATAACCATACCAGGAGTTCCCGAATTCCCAAAGTGCGTTAAAACTCGGCGCTGGAACTTCTCGCTCACTTCTCATACGACTTTCATCTGTGAGAGCTCATGCTCATCATATATACTAATAATAATAATTTATTTCAAATTCAAGTAAGATGGCATCATAAATAAAAACATATCATAAATGAGCTTATACTAACAGAAATTCGACAAGACATCTGTGTCTGAACTGGATAAATAATTTATATCTATATTTCAGACAACAGCGCTCTTCCCTTTAAATATACATTTAAAAGCTTACAAGTTCAAATTTGCTTTATGCTTACAGTGTAAATGGACTTTACTGAAATCGAGTTGAGTTCCAAGCGTCCCCTAGTAATCCTTTCAAGTATCTTGGATTCAGAAATAATTTTGTAGTTATTCTATAAATGAAAAATGATCCCGAGTACAAAAAAGCCAGTTTGTGCCGATTACGAGTATATTATTATTGTGAGAATATAATCAACGTTAGTTCAGAGCGAGTGATCCAAAAAATAATCTTCGACGCTGTTGAACGCAGCGTACCATTTTTGAAAAAATGATTTACAGCGACCGTTCTATACGCACGCACAACATGGCGGGCGCTTATAAAAATGTTGCCAGTAAAAAAACAATACTCTATAACCCGATAGGCTCACCGAATCAGATTTAATATCCGCGGATATGGAAAGTCAATGCGATACCCTCGTTGGAATATTAGGAATCGATATTGTATTATCGAGGGATGTAATAGTCCTAGTCGTAGTATGTTATTATCATCGTAACCTCAAGCTGTCACGAGAGGACTGCCCCTTTGGCCTTCAAACGATATGTAGTTTTCATAATTGCTAATATAATTAATAATTTAGGTACACTGGTACATCAAAATTTATTTTTATTCTTTTCTCATAATTTTCATTTCCAAGAACATCAAATTTTCATCAAGGCGAATGTAATTTTTCTAGGCTTTTTTAGCATAATCAACCTATAATGTTCCCACTGCTGGGATACGAGCATGCTCCTCCTTCCAGACTTTTTTGCTTGGCACAAAAAACGGTAAAGTATTTTTTTTTATAAAAGGGGAAGAAAAGGATTTACTATATAAAAGCCTTGCTTTGTAGCCATCCCCCCATAATGTTCTCTGTAGGTAGGTACTCCTGTACTCTGTAGGGTTTAATGATTGTAAATGTGATAGCTGGAGGATTGTGAAGTGCATTCAAACGAAAGAGATACAGAGGGCAAGAGTCCCATAAAACAGGGGTCACTGCGGATTGTGGATGGATACCAGTTATTGAACTTTTCAATGGACTTTTTATCTTTGTGCTTGTGAATATTCACAGCGGATGATTACGAGGAGGTGGGGTTCGACTATTAATCAGGGCTCAAACTACAAAATTCTCTGAACGTTAATATTTAGTTATCCTGTTTAGCCTTTAATTAACGCAGGCTTTATAGAAATACTTATGGTACCTCAGGACTGTTTAAGGTAACAACCCATAATATCTTTAAAATCCGTGACTTTTTCCCTAAGCGCGCCATTTTTCCTCCACGAATTTGAATTGAACTTAAGCAGGCATGGCGTCTACTTACGAAATCAGAAAAAGCTAAAAACTTACCGAGTCAGAATTGATTAGGGCGAAAATCGTCGGCACTCGTAGGTACCTAAATCTCAACGGAATCTGCTCATAGCAGTTTAATCTACAACAACGGGCGAAATTTCAAACTTCGGAAATCATGCTACTTACGTATTCTTTGCAGGTTTTTGTTATTAATTTCGGATCGCGTTATATTACAGGGATATTAGGTACTTCGGGGAATGTTAGTATTATTAAGTATTCTTTTAGAATAGAATACACGTGGATAGCTTACTTATATGAAATGTTTGCAGAGAGAAAATATCACATTATGCGACTAAAACGCAAGCTGTAGCATCTGTCGTCACACATGTGTGACTGCCCGTCTCGACAATAGCGCAACATAAAATACACATACAATAAATCTAATAAAAGTCTTCGCAAATGGTCCCATTTTATAAGTTAAATGCTCTTTAACTACGATAACAGTGCGGCTCGCTAAACCAAAGGCAATTCAAAGGATCAAAAGATTCCAAGAATCACTTCGCATTTATTGTTAAATTCTTCATTCTGTTCACTTTTCGAGCCTTTTGCAGCGCACTTGGTCACGGCTATACACCCCTGACCGACGATCCGTGACCAAAAGCATTATAAAGGACTCATTCCAATGAATAGTGTTCGCATAAATATCTAGAAAATATTGAACTTTTTTCTAGTGCCGCAATTACGATTGTATTCTTGCGTCAGGTTACGATTACCCGCACTTCTGCTAAGCTAAAGTTGTTTGCATCTTCCTCACTTTCCATCTAAAGTGGCTCTACACCCGAGCGAGCATGCCACCTTTACTCTTTTTATTTTTTACGCTCCCCTTCAGCGCAGAGGTTCGTTTAATTGCATTAAAAAACTTATTATTCCATGCTGTATTTTTGCTTTATGACGCTCTGTGTATGTAAATTGGAAAATTCTTCCAAAAACAACGCCTTTCTTTCTGGCTAAAATTATTATTATCGTCTTCCACTCTACCTAGTTTAGTTCTTTTTATTCTAATAAAATTAATTGGGACTTAATTAATTTCAGGGTGCTGTTGTTTTAAATTGGCTGTGAGGGGGAGAAGTGATACTTTGCGTCCATTTTGGTCTGTCAATGTTTGGAAAAATGATTTGATATTGTCTTAGGCTTCCGCTTACCTTACTCAACAGAAATAAAACTCATAATCCCCGTCATAAAGCTCACAAGCTTGATTATTGTAGCTTGTAGCATCGGTGGAACCTTTTTTATTCTCACAGTTCTCAACGTTTGTTTGCAGCTTCCTAAGACAATAACGCTATAACTAAAAGTTAGACGTTCAGCAGCGAACCAAAACAAAGCTTCGAAGGAGGCACACAAGAACCCATTTGTACGTAAGAGTTGACTGAATATGACCATTTAACCTGCGCCGTTCCCCTTCCAGTTGTTAAAAGGAAAGCATTTTTCAGAGCGTTGGGTGCGCGACCGGGTGCAATTTGTGCTCCCCGACGTCGCCATAGCTGCTTGAATACCATCGCGGAATGTAACCGTTAAATTACGCGAAAATGTTATTTATTCACGGGACGACAGATCGATTCAAGTTTGTGATCCGAACGTCTCCCGAATGCTTTGAATTTCCTCTCACTATAAATTGTTTTCTTTGTGAAATATTTCGCTTAGTTCGTTCCTTTTAATAGAATTTGTTTACCTACTTCGTGCTATTGATATTATTGGCTGGGTATTCGGTTTGCGTGAGTTTATATTTCAATTCGATATGCAATAAACAGTCGTGTTTTATTTCGACACTAGTATTTGAAAATATATTTTTCTATCGTGTAAATTTAAGTGAAACCACGCAACTTAAAACGCAACAAAAACACTTAAGTAAAAATAATAGGAAACCGTTTTTCAAGGCTCAGAAAAAACTGGTCGCACCATGTATAGCAGACAACTTTGAGCACGCAAAGTTAACCGCGGGAAAAGTAACGGTAGGGTATTTTAAATCAATACATGTTTTTATATCACGTACTTACGTATGTTTTTCGACTTCTTCCTCCGAACCGAGGCGTGTAGCTGATTCCTAAATACATTTCTTTGCAGAAAACAGTTGTGTCTTCGGAGTTGTTTACTGACGGAGAGCAAAGTTCCGAGAGCAAACTAAAACTGCTGACGCGTTATGATTTTTTCCATTTCTTTTCGCGAGTCTTCAGTTCTTGTGTGTGTTGTTTTGTGTATGTTCCAAATTTATAGAAAACGAACAAGGTTTTCGTGTGCGATGGTTCTGGGCTTTACGTGTCCTGAGAATTAAGTGAAGCGTTAAACTAAGCTGCAGTATGTTAGCAACGTGTGTTAAATCAAACACACAATACGAAAGATAAAAGACGACTTATGGTAATTACAACACGTATATCCTAATTTAATCTTATTATCATATGAAAAGTCCGGAGCGAGTCATTTGTCAACGTAACAATAATTCCACGGAGGACGAGGATTTCTTCGCCTCTTTCAAACCCGTAATATTACTCAGAGCTCGCTCCATCCCGACTATTCCCGACCAACCCTTTTTTGTGTGAAGCTCGTATTTTTCAGTGGCGAGCGAATGGAACGCAATTTGTATAACTCGCAGCATTCCCTCTTGTTATGCTTGTACTGCCTCTGAGAAACGGATGTGTCGGCACGCCAATATTTCAGTAATGATGCTTTCTATACTTTATTTGAGTCTAGCGAACTGACTGACAGCTTTGAATTTATAATTGCTTTCGAAGAAATACGATAGTAGGACCATTCGTTTGTAAGGCTCTAAGCTGATATTGATTGTTGCCAGTGGTTGTACAAACACCACCTCTAAGTGCTGGTTTATCATAGACTCTGATTTTGAATTGAAAAGTGTACTTCAAAGTCAAGTTTAGAGTGTCGATAACGATCGGCGACAGTCGACAAATAGTCCCAAGTGCAATTTATTGCGTCGGATAAAGTACGACCCGAGCCGGGGCCGCAGACACCGCTGACGTTGATGTACTCCCCAATCTTCAATCACACTTTATCTACGCAGAATCGCGGCTCAGTAATTGATTAATTATAATTAATCCATACAAATCCATGTTGGGAGTATCTATTATTTCCATATTTCTCAGCTGGCTGGTGACACCGGACTGTTCACATTTCATTAGGGGTGTTGTTATTGCTATTAGTACGTGCAGCAGGAGCCCGGGTGTGTCTAAGTACCCGAATACGTTATCTCGCGTGGGAGAAGATTAATTTAGTTTATTGTGGTGCGCGTATATTGAACCGCGATGGCGGAGGTCGCTCGGTTCGTTGGTCGCTCCGCAACATCACGCTGATTTGCATGTTTCTTACCGATTTCATGCTCTCCTTGATTCTTTGTTCGCTTATTTCTTTCTCGGAATCGTGACAAACCGAATTCGTCGCATGACGCTGACGATGATTCCGATATCGTTAATATTTTTATTAAAGTGCACCTTTTGTCTCAGAGCCGTGAGTGCACGTTGGCATGCGTCTCGTGGTGATAATGAATTCAACAACATGGAACATTTAATAGAAAACGAGCGTTCGTGTCCGCAAGGTTTCGTTCCGAGAACTGTTAAAAAACTAACTCGGTGCATAATGGTGGAGTGATACGAGTGAAGTGGTCGCCTGCTCGGTGGAGTGGAACGCCCTGAGATCGTGTTCGCGGTTGTTGGCGCCTGATTAAATCTGTCGGGTGCAAGTGCGGCAACATGCGGTCACCGACGACGACCTCCAGCGCGCTGCACACTCGCACCGCCCGCACCGCCGCCGCACCGCGCACCGCCGCGCCGTACCGATGCACCGCGCACTCGGTCTCTCGCTGAAATCAGACGCCGTGCACGCCTTACTCGCTTGATTTAATAACGACGTCCAGTTTCAAGAGACGAAAACCAACTTGTTTGTATAAACGTGCCCGGAGCACCGGTGCATTGATTTAGAGTGCTAACAGAACAGATATGTATAGAACTAGTGCTCGCTCCCCGTTGCGTAGTTTACTGTCCGAATAAATATTCCTGAACGTGGGCGAGTGTGCAGCTGAATTAAATTTTTCACAAAACTGAGCAACGGCGGCAATAAAACGTCCAGGAGCTCTCTCCGGCCGGCGACCGGCGACCGTCGACCGTCACAAACTATCTGTGCGCGCCCGCCTGCATAAAACTTGCTAATTAACATACTCAGTAGTGTACCACATTTAAATGTTTAATGGCTTTCCTAAGGGTATGCGGGTAAAAGTACGTTGGCGATTTTTTATTCATGCGATTCAGCTGAAACGATTTATTCTATTAAGGCATTGGGCCTGGTGGAGGAAGTGGTGAGCGCTCTGTTCCCTTCACGGGGGGAGCATACTCCCCCGCCTATGGCTCCGCCACTTGCGGTGCCCGAAGCGGACCACGCGGACGACGACGACGACACCCCTGAAGTGACCGGGGTAGATCTGAGAGCGGCGGTAGGCAGGCTGAAGGCCAAAAATACCGCCCCGGGACCCGACGGCTTGCCGGGTAAAGCCTGGGTCCTGGCCTCGAGGGCTCTCGGGCCTCGACTGGAGGCGCTCTTAAGCGCATGCATGGAGAGAGGCCAGTTTCCACTCCGTTGGAAGACGGGGAAGCTGGTCCTCATTCAGAAGCCAGGGCGCCCTGCGGACTCTCCGTCCGCATACCGGCCCATAGTGCTGCTCGACGAGGTCGGCAAGCTCTTTGAGAGAGTGATTGCGGGCCGCCTCGTCGGGCACCTGGTGAGGACGGGGCCGGATCTTGCGGAGTGCCAGTTTGGCTTCCGCAAGGGGCGCTCGACGGTGGACGCCATCATGCGCGTGAGAGCCCTCACGACGGGGGACGCGGTGTCCCGGGGTGGGGTGGTCGTGGCGGTGTCACTCGACATCGCCAACGCGTTCAACACCCTGCCCTGGAGCTGCATAGGGGAGGCACTCCGGTATCACCGGGTGCCGACTTACCTCCGTCGAATAGTCGGGGCGTATTTGACGGACAGAGCCGTCATCTACCCCGGTCGCGACGGGAACTGGAACCGGCGAGAGATGTCGTGCGGTGTCCCACAGGGATCGGTTCTGGGGCCGCTCCTGTGGGACATCGGTTACGACTGGGTGCTGCGGGCCGACCTCCCTGATGGCGTCAGCGTAGTTTGCTACGCTGACGACACGCTGGTCCTGGCGCAGGGGAGGTCGCATCAGGCGGCGGCCGACGCGATGACACGCGGGGTTGCGATAGTCGTGGAAAGGATCCGGCAGTTGGGTCTCGAGGTGGCATTGCACAAGTCCGAGGCCATGTCTTTTCATGGGCCCCGGTACGGGCCACCTTCGGGATCCCAACTGATGGTAGGAGGGGTTCACATCGGCGTCGAGAAGACGATGAGATACCTGGGTCTCGTCCTCGACAGCCGGTGGAACTTCGTCGAGCATTTCCGACGTTTGGCCCCCAAACTGGAACGGGCCGGGGCCGCCTTAAAGCGGCTCCTGCCCAACCTGAGGGGGCCAAACGCCTCCTGCCGGAGGCTTTACGCGGGGGTTGTGCGGTCCATGGCCCTATATGGGGCCCCGGTATGGGCGCGTTCACTGCGGCTTCGAGCCGCACACTACCTGAACGCGCCCCAAAAGGTGGTAGCCGTAAGGCTGATCCGGGGGTACCGCACGATCTCGCGCGAGGCAGCAAGCCTCCTTGCCGGACTGCCACCATGGGATCTGGAGGCGATAGTCCTCGCGCGCCTGTATGACTGGCGCGCGGAGGCACTACGTCGGGGGGAAACTCTGCACCCGCGGCAAATCGCTGCGGAGCGGACGGACCTCCGGCGCGGTCTCATGGTGGAATGGAAGGCGCGACTATCGCAACCCAGCGCAGGGCACGCCACGATAGCGGCGGTAAGACCCCTCTTTGAGGAGTGGCTAGGGAGGCGTCACGGCGCTCTCACCTACCGCCTGACGCAGGTCCTCTCCGGACACGGATGTTTCGGGAGGTTCCTGCACATCATCAGGCGGGAGGAGACGCCCGGGTGTCACCACTGCGAGGATCGCCCAGAGGACACGGTGGAGCATACGGTGGAGGTCTGCCCCGCTTGGGCAGAGCACCGCCGTGTCCTCGTAGAGGCGATCGGCAGCGGCGGCGACCTCTCGCGCCCGGCCCTGGTGCAAGCCATGGTCCGGGGCGAGAGGGAGTGGGAGGCGGTCACCTCCTTCTGCGAAGCAGTCATGCTAGCGAAGGAGGTACCGGGGTGGGCGAGGGAAAGATCCTCACGCCTCAGCCGCCGAGGGAGACGCTCCGGGCGTCGGGAGCCGCGTGACGACTCCCGGCCACCGTAGGCGCGGGCCTGCGGGCGGAGAGCAATGGGTAGCTCTCCGTCCGATCAGGACCAGGCCCGTGCCGGACGGCGTGTATGTGTTCCACGCGCGCCTCAAAGAGATGTCAGCGTAGTTGACGGGGCCCGACAGGGCCGAAGCCTGCCGGGGTAGCGGGATCGTCCGAAAGGGTTACCGCTGCCCTGGTACGTAAAGGGCTAAGGAAGGAACACGGGTGGGTTTTAGTCAGTAAGAGTCTGACACTCCCTTCTGCTCCACCCATAGCGGGAGGAGTCATTTGATGATTTCCCATCCTGAAAAAAAAAAAAAAAAAAAAGGCATTGGGAAATGCCTATCATTTTTATTTTGGGGAGAGAGCGACGTGGAGCGGTGAGCGAAACGTGGAGCGGTGAGCGAAACGTAAATTTCGCTGAATTTCGTTATTATTATTTGGCACCGGTGAAGATTCACGATAGCGTGAGCTTGTGAAAAATCTAATAAAACAGGAGTGCGGGCGGGAGATTGGAAATATCGCTTAATGTCGTGGCGGGACCGCAGCGCGTCGGCAGCGAGACGAACACGTCCAAATTATTTCGGACACAATGGCGGCTCCTTCTACGTGGCCGCATCACTTATCACGATTTGATTCACTTATTTTTTTGCTTATTTATCAGATATCGGGTTTCTACTCTCATCGTAGAAACTGATTCAATTTTTCGATTAAAAAATAATATTTAGGAAACGCTTCCAATCTAAGTTAACTGGACTGGAATAAATTAATTTGTTTGATGTGGGATTAACGTGAAGTTTGATGAACAATTCATGGAATAACACTTTATGTTATTAATATATTCATGCTTGAGTTTGCTTATCGCACACGCACGGGGCGTAGACAAATGTTTGTTCAGAAACGTTAGCATGTCTCGTTAATACTTGCTCAGTGTTAGGTTAGTGATTCCTTATTAATTGCACAAACTGTAGCTTACTTAATTAGTGCTGCTTTGACGCTAACATATTATTTACCGTCGCGAAGTGTCTTGGCTTGTAATCCTGACTTCAATGTTCTGATCGGGAATGGGTAGGTCTTCAAAGATTCTTTGACTATGTGTAATAGACCGATGACCTTGTAAAGGCCGCACGAATCCTCTGGATGTAAGAAGCACAGAACCGGTCGAAGTGGCGCTGCTTGGGGGAGGCCTAGGTCCAACGTGGAACTCTTTCGGCTGAATGAATGAATGAATGAATGAATGTAATAGACGTGAAGTCCGTTGCATACAGGGTGGCAGGAACATCGACGCGCAAACTGTAACCATGGATTTAGCACATAAGTTTAGACCCCATAGCGTCGAAATTTTTCGTTGGTTATAAAAAAAAATCTTCTGTTTCATAGAAAAGTGCAATACCTACGAGGTCAAAATGTATGGAATAGCAATATTTTTTTTTAATAACCGACGAAAAATTTCGACGCTATGGGGTCTCAACTCATGTGCTGAATCCATGGTTACAGTTTACGTGTCGATGTCCCTGCCACCCTGTATAGTCAAAGAATTTTTAATTTTTCCTTATCAAAAACTAGCACAATAGTCATTTTACCTGTACTTTTCGGGAATCACAGGCGTACAGACTACACTGTTACCAGAGGCACATAAATTAGCAAAGCTTTTAACCTTCTCACCAACTCGTAAAATATGAGTTGTTAAGGGGGATGCGCTAAGGTAGCCCGCGACATTAAATTTTTCATGTTTTTTATCAAAATACCGACTCGCGACCGTCACAATACGTATTTCCAGAATTATTTTATATTATTTTATTCGGGAAACCTATAGCTAATTTACACAGTGTTCTTAAACAATATGTATATGAAGGCCATGTACAAGTTTCTACTGATAAAACCTCGCAACAAATCAAATCTCGCTCTCTGTTTTATATCTTCGTCTCTGCTCAAAAATTTAGAAATCTTACCAAGAAAATCATTTTAGAATATAGTTAGTTTAGTTAGTTATTTTAATATTTGCTCATACTCTCTCTCTTTCTCTGTTGTTTGCATGCCTGTCTATGTTTAAGTTCACTTTTAACTACTTTTTTGCTTTAAAATCTTAGAATAGCGCACTGTTGTATATAACTTTTAATATGTTGTGGAAAATGTCGTAGGTTATACATTTATAAACCTTGTACATTTATAACTTAGTGTAAGATTTTAATGTATAACTGTTTATTTTCCCGAATAAATAAAATACAATAATTATTAGAATTATCAATAATTATTGGCACCTGCCATCTAATCTCTTCACCACCCTAGGTGACAGGTAGAGAATGCCTAAGGCATTAAGTCCGCCTTTATACCTTTTTGTGCGAAAAGTTTAAATAAATAAATCAATATAACTCTCTAAGTTAGAATTGACATAAAATGTCATAATTTAATGACTAGAAAGAAATATTTATTTCGAAATCTTGGTAATAAATATTTTTTACGGTCGCTAATAATTTTTTGATCACATACAACCTGATACTGACACGAAAATTGCAAAAAACATAAGAACATTGGAATTTCGCGTGCTGCCCTGGTACCTTTGCCTTAAGCGATCAGCCACTTGCACTTTCCCAGCTTGATTGCAAGTCTGACTTATTGATTCTTGTGTGACCCAATTCCCAACTGGGTGCTCTGTTTACCCTGATACGGATGCAGGTGTTAGTATTACACTTATCCAGGTAAAATATAGTAAGGATGTAAGGAACATTATCAATATCCCCAAATTTTGAGAAAATCGATTGTGCTTTTGCGCGTTTGTTGATCATACGCCTTTTCCCATGGGGGAAGGCAGAAACTACAGAACACCACCGGCTACGATCCTTACATCTCCGTTTGCTTCGATTACGTTCATATGTACGCACGCACGCATGTTTGTTGATCAATTACTCCTAAACGGCTGAACGAATTTGGATGTGCCTCGGAAAGTACGTTAAGCCATTGGTCGTGGCTGTCATTCGTAGATCTTTGACAGTTGCTTAGGGTAGTCAGGAGCCCAAATCTGACAACCAGTCATACCAAGAGGTACCCATCGTGGTACCAAGTAACTGGGTTGTCGAGATCAGATAGGCCGTCGCTCCATATACAATACTAGTATGGTTAGACTGGAAGCCGATCCCAACTTAGTTGAGAAAAAGCTAGGCAGATTAAAAATTTAGATACAATTTCGTTTAAAGCTGTTTTAGTGAATAGAATGTTGGATTAGCAAAAACAACAATAGGGTAGTTGCCTGGGTAAAAAAAAAAAATATATATTTAGTTCGTCAGTTAGATTATCGAAAAATAATGGACACGTATTTATTCTTTGGTCAATCAAACAAAAAAATGATAAAGATAAAGCGCGTCAAAATTTGGGAGTGGGGGGTCGTGACGTCACTTGCTTGCAAAAGTGTCGCAAGCAAGTGACGTCACACGGAACTTTAACGGGCGATGTCTTCATTATTTTTTAAATAATTGACAAAAGAAAAAATACGGGTTCAATATTTTTTTGATAATCTCAGTTAGATTATCAAAAAATATTGAACCCGTATTTTTTCTTTCACAGACTAATTAGATTTTTATAGGAAAATAGCCTATTCCCTGTGTGGTTGTCAAGCCACGAGGTTGACACAAACTAGTAATAACGTTACTTCAGGCATGTTATTTTTCATTATACACTGTAGAGCCTTCATACGTCACCCGTGCTCTTGACACGAGCACGAGTACACTCCAACTGACGGCAAGTTTTTAATTTTCGTGATAAATTACATTTAATATCAAGTGTTGAGCTTTGTATGCGCGTATATTTTCCCGTGAAACTCTTGCACGCTGTTCTATACGAGGACAGTAACGGTACCATTAAAATGAAAAGCAGTGTCAGGACCTAATTATGTCATGGTCTTATTTTATCGCCCCGCTCTATTATTTTCTTTACACAGCAACGGCAGCAAAAGGTAAAAAGCAGCCAAGTGCGAGTCGGACTCGCCCATGAAGGGTTCCGTTGAGTTGATTGAATGAAAGGTAAATTGCGGTGTACGATTTATGACGTATTAAAAAAGACTACTTACTAGATCTCGTTCAAACCAATTTTCGGTGGAAGTTTACAGGTACTTTACCACTGGAAGTGTCTCTCGCGCAAACTATTCAGTGTAGAAAAAATGATATTAGAAACCTCAATATCATTTTTGAAGACCTATCCATAGATACCCCACACGGACAGTCACGAGCAAAAGTATGTATACACTCGGCTTTATTCAAAAGCGATTTACTCCTTTAGTTTTGAATGAAATTTTATGTTGTTACGAACATAGCATTTTCGAACCCATATGTTTATGTAATGTGTCGTATTTCAACGTTGCGTTCGTTATTTCACGAAAAAATCGCAATTGAAAGTTGACAAGTGATGACATATTGGTGCTCGTGATTGTACGGGTTTGATGAAAAAAAAAAATTGAGTTTCAGTTCTAAGTATGGGGAACCCCCAAAACTTATTGTTTTTTTTTTTCTATTTTTGTGTGAAAATCTTAATGCAGTTCACAGAATACATCGACTACCAAGTTTCAACAATATAGTTATTATACTTTCGGAATAAAGTGGCTGTGACATACGGACAGACAGACAGACATGACGAATCCATAAGGGTTCCGTTTTTTGCCATTTGGCTACGGAACCCTAAAAATTAACACCAACGGTACACGTACCTAGTCTTGTCTCCCATTATTGACATGATTATTATATTGACATTTATGATTATAATTTTTTAAATTTTATAGTGACTTTTATTTAATTCAGTGACACAATTTGAATGGGATTATCTGTTTACTGACTGCATGATTATGATCAATAATTAATTTCAATAAATTATGTAACCTTATTTTATATTTTCTCGCCGAAATTAAAGGCAGAATAAGAGAACAATTCTGTACATCTTACCAACCTTCTGTACCTTATTTATTCAAATAAATGATTTTTGTTTTTTTTTTATTTGTGTTTTTCAATTATTAATTTATTTCTTACTGGCCTCTGCCCGCGACTTCGTCCGCGTAAAATTTCTCTGACACTATCGCATCGCATCGCATCGCCTGCTCGCGTTCTATTACTTTGTTTTCGCTTAGCGTTCTTTCTGACTTTTATTCTTTTTGCTCGGCTCCTAAAGGTCGTGAGCGTGAGCGTGATGTTAAATAGCTTATAGCCTTCTTCGAGAATTAGGCTATCAAGTGCAAAAATAATTTTTCAAATCCGACTGGTAGTTCCAGAGATTAGCGGGTTCAAACAAACAACCTTTTCTGCTTTATTATTAGCATTAGTATGTATTAGTTTCCCATAACTATGTAGAGATATTGGAATATCTGCACAATAAATATAGTCGGAGTTCAAAGTAAAGAAAGATTCCAGGGCGGACCATAAAATCCTCTTACCGTTCGTCATAGTCTGAATATATTAGAGCTATATATTATGTGCAGAGGTTTATCCGGTGAAGCAAACGCCGTAAATGTTTCTAGTATCAATATCTCTCGGGTTCCGTGTGTACCTACAATATTTTGTGTGTTTTATGTTTATGTGTGTTCCCGTTGCCAATATTTTGAGTGCGTAAGTATTTTACGGGACTTCTTTTATACGTGGAATGTTTGATCAAAATCCAGTGTTTTATCTCTGAACTCGGCGACAGGTTGCGGTTTTTTTAAACATTGAGTTTTCACATGGTGTCGTTTGTATTAAAACTGAAGCTTTTAATTTAGGTTCAATGCACAATCACTTTTAACAAATGCAATGGCCTCTGTTGCACCATGAAACACGAGGCTTCAGGGGCTAGTGCGAATCTTGGGGTTCATTTGATTAATCAAGTCTGGTCAAACCATGCTGGGATCGGTGCATTTCATTAATTAGTTCAATGCACAATAATTTTTATTAACAATGTTTTAAAAGACTTTTCTTCAAGCTAAGCTTATCCTTTGTTTAATGTTAAAAGGTTAACAGTTAACAAGTTATCTCTAAGTATATTTCTAAGGATTACATTATTTTATGAAACTTCTCCTTTGTAGAACTATTTAAATAAAAGCTTAATGGTTGTTTAATTAAAAGCTCATTTTTTACGCCTAGATGGAAAAAATTAAAGCGTTCAAAGAGTTAAAAAATAAATTAATTTAGAAGTTGTGGAAGTCAGTCTGGTGTGCCGTTATTTGTGTTTTTTTAATTACGACGTAAAAATGAATACCTTTAGAGTGAATAACTTGGGAGAAAATTCTTAGAATTCAGCATTCTATAGAGGTCACTTTTTGAAAAGGAAATGTAATTTGTGGCTTCAGGAAGTGTATTGATCCTTGAACGAGTTTCATCCGAGCCACCACCACCGCGGGCCGACAGCCGCAGTCCTAAGCGACATACAATTCAATTCTAAACTTTTGTTATGCATGACTTTCCAATTTGTGGGAATCGTTTCTCAGCACCACAAGTTAACTACATATTTATGTAGGCCGTGTAAGTTGGGGAGGAGACTCCGAATATCAGAATATCTGGAGAAATCTAGAATATATTCCTTCATATGCATACTTTGTAAAAAATCTGTGGGTAGATAAGGCGTGAACACCGCGGGGGATCGGTCCCGCGAGCCTGCGGGCCTGCCACACAACGGCAACTAGGTACTTCGCCTAACTAAACTTGAGAGCCAACCCATCTGAACGGTGTTCGTTTTCCTAGGATCATTTTCTTCTTTATAAACTGTAATTACTTTTGTTGTATAGGAATTGGAACCTTTATCGAAACTATATAAGTCCTTAAATACATAACAGTTACTGGACTGATAAACGAAGTTTTGTTTCTAAGGAAGTCTGAATTTCTTCGGTATTCGTCAGAATTTATCGAAATTGATATATTGTAATGGTTTAGCCAAACATCATCAATCGTGACCGCACATTTATCTAGCTAAGTAAAGGGGTCATGGGCTTAATGTGACGTGGGTGGCAAATGAATATGCGCACACGTCGCGTCACCACGAGTTCGTTCACTCGCACTCCCACGCATGCGTCCGCGCAGCTATCCGGGAAGCGACGTTCAGCGAACACAATTATGAACCTATTGTATTGGACACGCTACGTACTTTATAATTATAGATATCGTGCAAACTCGCTGCCGTGAAATAAATAAGCTGGCATTGACAGTCAACTATTACTTTAATTCTAGTTTTTACAATAGGTACCTAACAATTATTCTATTTCCTACTCACTGCTGTGATAATAGTAGGTAACTAATTGAACATAATACGGCCTTAACCATGACTCGTGTTAGTCGATATGATTAAACGGAACCACGTTACGAAGCCACAGTTCTTATTGAATATCGTCTCTTCTCGCTCGGCATGATGCATCACTCACGAAAGTCGCCATCAATCATTCGGCTCCGACTGACAGCGACAAACAATGCTGTGTTATCGTAAATGCCGTTATGTCATGCTGTATGACATTATTTGCGCGTATTACGTACTTACGTATTGAAAGCAGGAAATTGAACGCCGATAAAAAACTTTGTATTGAGGACTTTAACATTACTGCCGTCATGTGCTGAAAGAGAACTGCTGCACTTCCGTTTATTGCGTTCATATTTTGAATTACCTATTTTGTTACCGTTTTATATGCTAACGGCTACAAAATATTCGATTCTAAAATCGCAACGCCCTCCGGTAAGTGTCACATCGGCGGCAAAGAGACGTCCTTTCTACTTAGAATTCGACAGAGACATATTGAGGCAAGAAACTACAGACTAGATGGAACACACGTCAAAATACCCCAACTAGAGAGGTTTTCCAGATATGACGTGAAAAATTGGGTTGTTTGTCCCATATTCATAGCGGCGACCGCGATAAAGCCACCAGAATTGATGGCCGTCGAAATTGGCCTATTGACAAGTGACGTCATCGATTCCGGAGCGGCGGTGACGTTGGCACGTCTACACTCCACGCCGGTCCAGTGATGAATGTCGTTTTACTGAGGGTTGATCGTGATCGTTCAAGCCGGCCGTACCTACGCATGCGAACTATTTTCTATCGGAATACCCACGTGCTAACACAAATCACTCCACATAAGCACTCGTAAACATATAGGCAGAAGTGAAGGGTGTGGATAAAACCCCAAAATTAAACCCCGCCCCTATTAAGACAATCGAAACGTTATCTTAACGAGTGCTCGTCCTATACGGTAGATAATGAGATCGATCGAATCCCGTTTCCAGTAAACGAAGATTAAACACCCATATGTTTAATCTTCGGAGCACTGCCATTTGATGTTATGAGCTGTTACGTTTTCTTATTGCAAAATGTAAATCTCCTAAATCCTTCTCCTAAATAAATTTTCCGGTGAAAAGCTTTTCCAATATTAAATCTCGAAAAGGACAGAACACACGTAGGAGATACATTGTACATATATCTTCATACTTAAACGAATAATATGAAAGCCTTTTTTAATGAAACTGATTTATTAAAGGTCACGGCATTTTTCAGTTCACGTTGAATGTACGATATGTATGATAGATGAAATAAGTATGTAGGTACCTATGTACTTCAAAAATCAACTCAGACGGGTAGTTAGCGATTATTCCCCATTCAATTAGCGGTGTAGTTTCAATATTTTTCTGATCAATGTGGTTTTGGTTGGCCGCCAATTAAGATAATTGGACGATCGTCTGGAAATATGTACATAAAAGAAGCGAAGGCATGACGTTTTACCATTTACTTCGTAAGTTTTACAAACGAAAACAATTGAAAGCAATACAATATCAATATGAAAGATGATTCTGAAATGATGACTTTAGTTGAACAATGCTCATGCAAAAAATTATGCAATCGCCGTATTTCGAAAGCTCACTCACGAATCACGATTAAATAGTTTCGATATTTACAGTAGATTCGCTTACTCATTCATTATGGAATATGTTACAATATTTTCAAACTTTGTAGTTCATCTGCTGAAATAATGCACTATACGGTCCACACTGTCACCGTATCTTTCATGAATTAGAATCAGAATACCAGCGCTGCGACATTTATTTTTTAAATGTCGTAGCATCATGTTGAGATAGGAGCCTTTTGGCCTCGTATAGGACTTTCTGTTTAATTTTTCTTTTTGTTACTTTTTTATATAATTTGGTTTTTTATTTTTATTTTGTTTAGTTTAGTTTACTTTTATGATCTTCCTGTACGAGTCGCAATAAATAATTTTTCTTTCTTTCTTTCTATGAATTAAGTTTTGCACTTTGTATCAAAAATATCAAAATCCTTGTGTAATATTAACGTGGTTCTACGAACAAGTCAAGATTCTTGAGAGATTACCCTCACTTGCAAAAGCTCTTCTACTGCATAATGTGCTTTATGAAAATCCACAAGACACTGTAGGTGCCTACATCACACTCTTACACATTATTTCGACGTTGTATATTATGTACTCTTCGGTAATGTTCCACTTTACCGATTATGCCTAAATTACACAAGGCCAATTTTGAAGCCAGGAGGGCTTAGCACTTGCTAGAGCTGTTTACGCGATGCTAAAAAAAATTCGGCTAGTAGCATTGCTTAGTTCGTAGAGTAACATTATTCGATTGCATACTAGCTTTGTCGGTCACACGAGGCTAGTACAAAGGTCAGGATAGTAAATAGAACCCCATCATATTAAACCATCTCATTAGCTTACTAGCCTAAAAATGAGGATAGTTATGTATACACGAGGACAGAGTCTAGAATAGAATATTCTTTATTATGTACACCATAAATATTACAGAATATAAATGTAAAAAATTTACAAGGCGTGACACAATGGTCTGTCTAGTCACTCTGATACTAGCACAATCTTGAAATTCAAGCATGAAGAACTAGCCTCGTGTAACCCGGGCATTAAGCGAAACATCACCTAGTGCGAGTTCATTTCAAACCGTTTAAAGACTTGAATGTCGACTAAACAAGGCAATAAATACTTTATAGGATTCCTGAGAGGCACAAAGGCGAATAGCGTTGCACTTGCGTTTTATTGCACCGCGCTCGTACTGCGATGAAGCCAGGCCCCGACAAAGTAAAGATGACAAAGAGACGTGAAATGTCATTTAACCTTTGTCGTGCATAGACGTCGTGACTTGTACTTATGTAACTATAATGAAGGTTTAATACAACGTTACTGTAATAGATCGAAACTATTGGGCAACCGTTTGGTACAATTTCCGTGATGAACTTGAGTCAGGAGTGAAAAAAAGGTTGAGTAGGATGTGTTCTTGCGCAACATGTAGAAATCAGCTGTGGTCAATAGTTAGCTGTGGTCGTACATAAGTCATAAGTTAATAACCTATGTATGACACATGCTCGTGACTTGTAGCCGTTTACGATGGTTATAGGCACACCTGGGACGCCATTGGAAACTTCCTCAGCGAGGTATCTATTGAGAATAGAAAACAGCTCTGTAGATTAGGGGCTGATTTTTCCAACGCCAGATTACTTTATCCGAGGAATAATTTCGAATTTTTGACAGTTCTTCCACACAAAAACTGTCAGAATTCAATTTTATTTCACGAATAAACAATATCTTTCGATTGGAAAATCAGCCCTGAGTTTTGATCAAATTAATTAAGCTATTAAAATAAATAAAATTCATATAATTCAGACAAGACCCATTATATATATTATTCTTTAAATTACAATACTGCAACAGAATAGATCAGAATAGAATAAAATGTCACTGCAATTAAAATAAACATATGAATGGTAAAGGTCACAGAATTAAAATTAAAAATATAAGTGTCAAGGTTTTTTTTTTATTGAAATATGTTTTACGCTGTTACTAACGAAATTTTCCCTTTGTTTCAGGTAAATTAGAGGGTGGGCAAGGCTAATGAGTACGTGTGAGGAGTGACGCATCCGGGCGCGATGTTCCACCTTAAATAGCTGACAACCTAACCAAATTCGAAATCTGATTAATGGTAAGACAGGGAGTAGCTAACGATACATTTTATTTATTTCAGGCTTATAGATAATAGCCTCTGCCCGTTGCTTCGCCTGTGTGTATATCGGAAATTTCATGGGTTTTAATTCTTTGCGCGGAACCCCAATTCTTTTTTTCTAAAATAAAAGTAAGTCCTAAGTTAATGCCTAAGTTACTCCGTATAACATCGGCTATCTACCAGTGAAAGTCTCGTCAAAATCGATCCAGCCGTTTCGGAGATTAGTCTGAACAAACAAACACACAGTCAAAAAATTAAAAGATTGTTTAGAAGTATTTTGTTATAATTACTGCATGTACTTTTTTATATGCATTAAGTAAAGAACTGTTATTTTGACATTACAAACAGACACTTCAATTTTATTTTGTATAGGAAACCTTTACAACAGAGCGTCGAGGGACTAATAATAATCTAAAACCGAAAATAGAAATCTTCGATACACGTCGAAGTGAAAGGGTGTGTTAACAGAAAAATGGCTTAACAAAATCAGTTCCCTAGATATCTCCGGAGTGATTGATGCGGTGGGCGAGTCCGCTTAATTGCGAGCCTTCATCATTTATATTGTAGTCGTTTAATCACAGCGGGACTGGACGCTAGAAGGTCCACGATAGTGTCCGCTGAGACACTTAACATTATATTTATTGGTGTCACAAATTGCGGAAGTTTAGCGACGCTGCTCACAAATAAGACGGTAATTAAGTAGTATTGGGTGTCTGGGTGAAGATACATACATAGTTTAGCCTAGACACTTACCATATACAGGATACATTTTTATCCAGTGCGGAAACTGTAACCGTGAATTCCGTACATGATTCTGAACACCTCTGCGTTGAAATTTTAGTTAAGTTATTAAAAAAAAAAAATTTCTCTGCCATACATTTTGACCGCGTAAGTATTGCACTTTTCTATGAAAAAGAAAAAGAAATAAAGAAAAATATTTTATTCTGCACAAACGAAACGCACAAACTACAAATAAAAAATAAAAAATAAAAAATAAAAAAAAGATATAGGTAAGATACACATAGTCAATAGACTCGTACTCAAGCGTAAAAATGTTGACAATGTTGTCTATTGCTTGATGTCAGGGCCAGGGACCAATGACAACTCACATTAATTGACATTGACAATACAGATATTGGCAGATGGCCACAAAACAATAATAATCATAACAAAAACAAAAATGCCAATTGCAGAGTGGCGAAATAACTAGTATAACTCTAAAACTAAATGAAACTACTACCAAACTAAATGTTTCTGCTCTAGGGGTTCTACAATCATTCGTGGTTACAGTTTGCGCACTGGTTAAAAATGTATCCTGTAAATCACAAAACATCGCCTGTTTTTCCCGAAGAGTTAGGCAACGGTGACCTACAGTACACCCACATTTCACCAGTTATGTTCAAGTCCCATGTAATAGGGGACGAGCCCATTGCTATCAATCGGGTAATCCAGACTCCGGGCTGTTACTGTTACTGAGAAATTCCTGATGAAAAAACCAAATAACTCTTTGCCCGACCTGGGAATCGAACCTGCTTGCGACCATAGGACCAATGAGGCAGTCACGTTGTACTAAGTGGTATTTGCAGTCTAGACTCGAGTCTCTAGACCAGACTAACCATTAGGTTGCTTATCGCTACGCTACACTAAATACACCTTTCGAAGTACTTAAGGGGGATACGCTAAGGTAGCCGCGAAATTCAAATTTTCTTATGTTTTTTGCAATTTGCAGGTCAGTGTCAAGTTGTATGTTGATTAAAATATTATTCGCTACCATAACAAATATGGCTTTACAGAATTATAATCATTAGAATCAGCAATATCTTCAAGTTAGACTTACAAGCTCCTTAAGTTAGAATTGGCTTCAAATGTCACGATTTCATGAAATAGGTTAATTCCAGAAGTCATTTCTTTAGTACACTTTTTAGGCGAGTGTCCAGTGATTTGCAGACCTTGTTAAACGTGTGTAGGTGAGAGTAAGCAGGGCTCCGTCTATCTGCCTTCCACAACCCAGTTACTAGGTACCACAATACCCTTGGACCCCTGATAAAACTGGTTGTCAGACTTTTGACTTTTGGCTTTTGACTGTCAAAGATCAACGAATGACAGCCGGGACCAACGACTTCACGTGCTTTCCGATGCACGGAGGTATCTATATATGTACACGATGGCCACCCATCCACGAACCGACCGCGGCAAGCGTGGCTTAACCTTCGATTGACTTTGCGGCCGTTATTATTTAGCCACGAGATTCTGTCTAATGAAGAAAATAAAATCTGTTAGTGAGATGAAATATTACCCTATGACTCCTATGAGTATTAGTTTTCTAGCTCGACTATTTCCATTCGTTTCCCTGCATCCTATTTATCAAGTGCGCCACAGTCTCAGTGACATCCTTTATGTGTGACCAGGGACTCATAACTTTTTAACATTTTATATTATGCTGGTGGAGGAGTTTGCCAGCACTACTTAAAATATTTGCTAGCTGTGTAGCGTATAAAGAAGTATCACAACTGTAGCTAGTTCGTTCGTTCGTGGTAGATTACAGCCCACTCCCTCTCGAAGAGACGAGGCCTGAGTCCCAGCAGTGGGAACATTATAGGCAGATTAAGCTTATGCTTATGTAGTTCGTTATATTTTAAAACTGAACGTTCATACATCTTTGATGTTTAATTAATTAAAGAAAAAAGAAGAATGAAGGATAAGAAGAATTGATTTTAGTCTGGAAGTCTTTTAAATCCTGGAGAAGTAACAAAAGTAGAGTACATATTTAACGTTCATTACCGAATGCTACATTATTTTGTCGGCAAGTTTCATGAACAAATCATTTACCTACTGAAAGAACTTTTTAGAATAACCATTATGTCCTTAATTAGATTGCCTTATTGTAAAAAAAATGAATGCGCAAACACACATACACACACACACACACACACACACATACACACACATACACACACATACACACACATACACACATACTCATTTATTAACTGTCATATTTGGTCCTTTTCTCGGCGGTCGGAAAATGAAGCTTTCACATTAACGATTGTAAAATCTAACGAGGTGCTCTCGTATATTTGTTTAGGACGGGTTTTATTCCAAGAGATTAAAACAGTAGCAATTAACGTGAGGGATGGCGGCCACCATAATATCTTCTTACAGAAGTTTATAGGACCCTCGCGAACCGTTATAAAATAGGAAATTGTGTATATCACACGCTGGGGAATTGGATCCAGCTTTTAGTGAAGGAGAACTATTCGTTTTATTTTATTAGTGATTATAGGTTAAAACATGTCGGTCAGAGCGGCGGGATAATTGCGTAACAGACTATCAGTAGCAATGAATTTCATTTTGACAGTTCAACAACATTCATTGCGTTATTTACGTTGTTGAGCAGACACATTTTTCGAACATATGAAGCAAAGGATTAGCAATATATTTCAAAATTATTGAGATTGATAGTGTTACGCAATTAGGTTGTACTGCTGTACTGTACTTTTGTATTTTTTTCATTCGACAATTTATATTTTTGTCTTTCACGTCTATAAGTGTATAATTCTCGTTATAAAAATAAATAAAACTATAAAATGTCGTATGATACCTTACTACTGTCAGCGCGCTTAGTACATAATTTATAGATATGAAAATAAATGTAAAGGGGTGGGATTCTGGTGTCCTGGAACACAGGCCACGAGCCTAGTTTAGGCACCAGTCTCTCACAATATATGCTTACCTGAACTATGTGTCATTGTCGAATCTGACTAATGTAAAAACACTCAAGTACTTATTTCGTGGTGAGAAAAAAAAACGTATATTATAAATAAAATAAAAAATGGACAATAAATTAATGATTTTTTTTATAACCTAACATAATATTATGTTGTTCTGGCATGGTCAATTGTTTTTCTTTTATAATAATATTCTTCCTTCTGTTTTCCCTGTTGAGCGAAAACAACAAGAGATAGAAAATTGCACTCAATTATACCTCATGTGGACAGGTTTGTAAACTCGCGAGGTATCATAATATACCACAGTGACGTAATGGAAAGACAACATTTATGTAATTTTAATACAAAAGTCGTCAAAGTCCCGGAATGTTTAAGTTGGCGGCGCTCGCGACGAAAGCTTCTGAATTAATTAGACTTTGTTTCCTCAAGCTAAATTTGCTTGGTGCTTGTATTCTGTCGCATTTTGTCACACTACTTGTTAGTATTCTGAAGTTCTTTGTTATGATATAGACGCTTTACTGTAATACGGTAAAAGGGTGAGGGTCATACGTCTTGTTGTGTATAATATATTCTCCAATACACTTTGTTACCCTTCTCCGGATTCTGCTCCTATGTGCTATCTACGTACAAAGTGTTTACAAAGTAACCGCCTATCTATATTTTTACTGTCTACTTTTTTTTTTGTAAAAAGATAGACATGTCCTGAAAGTTTTGTCGATTTTGGTTAAACGTACAATAAAACTTAAGTAGCAAACAAAAACATTTTGACTAAGGAACAACTCTTTTGTACTTAAATAATTTCGTGGCTAGAACACTTGTTTCAAAGTCAATATATTCATGCCTTGTTCACCACCCAACTAGAATTAGCGGAATACGTAGAAACGTTAACGTAACAAATATGTGAGGCTATTTCCGAGGGCAGGCGGCCACGCGACACCACAAGCAACATGTAGTCTCGCATAGCCCGTAGTGGCGTGCGAGCAAAACTGGCCAAGTCAGTTATTTAAATTAAATTTGCATAATTCAGCACAGCAAAAGCTTTCACATTCGCCCGGATTCCGTGGGACAGCACCACGCAGTTTTATTTGCCCCCGCGTCGCTATATGAAGAGCTTAGCTTATGTCATTTATTGAAGTAGAGAGAATTAGCCTTTGTAAATATTGAAACAGTCATCCAATCTTCAATGGCTTTAATGCCGTCACGATTCTACCAGGGTCGCAGGATTTACTGAGAGGAAATTTAGGAAATGCTGAAGTAATGTGCCCGTATTACTGTATGTTTCATATGGAAGTGAGTGAATAGCGAATCCAGACTACATTAGTCCATGTGTTGCGGGTGTACCTATTAGATTCCTCGTTCACAAGTAGAGCTTCATTTTATGTAGATACTATGTGTTAATCATGAAGGGGGTTTATTTAGAAACGATGATTAAAGTTAAGTGACGTTCAAACGTCAAAAATGTATGGTTAAACAGTCGCTAATCACTACTTAAATTTAAGCAACGTTTATGAATAAAGGAGAATTTCTTTATGTCCTGAAACATTTATGTATGTTCTTAAACATTTGCGGTTTACACAAATGTTTCCTCAAATTTCACAAAATATTATGAACGAAAAACATGAACCTTTTTGTGTTAAGAAAACCGTCACATCAAATCGTACTGTATGTCACAGAGTGCAAAAACATTCCCTCGGACCCTAGAAATGGAGTTAAATTATAAATAAGAAAGTCTATTCTTTTACATTTTCATTTTCTCGAAAGCCGCACAAGTAATTTTCTCGGTTGCCCCTGTCTTACAGAATCAAACTGAAACAAATGATCGGTAATCCCTCTTAAGCCTACAGGGAATTCTTGAGAATCAATGAAAATTCGCGCCCCTTGTAGGTGACCTTGTCGGGGAGCTCCCCGCCCAATCTCTTGTCAATTTTCTTATTATCGGAATATGGAATCGAAGTGGTTGCTTAGATAACCTCCGAGATATAAGGTATTTGCGCCCATGATCTGTACTTTTTACCCGGGCTACTAAAAGGTTTTTGGAACACTATAGAGTTTCCTCTATTTGTATGGACTTATTCAATTTCAATGTACGTGTTTTTTTTTATTAAATATTCTAGTAAAATGTTTTCTGATAAATATAAACCCATGTATCAATTACATACGTATCATATTAATAAAATAGAGTAGTGAATGTGATAAATATGAGAATACTAGCTGTGCCAGCGGCTTCCCCCGCGTGTGTCAGAAATTATCCCACGGGAACATACTACCGGGATATATCCTGTGTTAATCCAGGTTATGAACTATCAGCCAAATTTCATCCAAATCCGTTCAGCCGTTTTCGCGCGATTGAGTAACAAACATCCAAACATTCATCACATTTATTATATTATAGTAGGATAGGATTAGTAGGAAATTAGTAGCATATGCGACTAGAATTTCTAAACCAGTATCTGTAATGTGTTATCGAATTTAGTTGGGGGAGCGTACAACGTTCGTGAATTTCTTTGACATCCCTTAGGACGTCCGGGCTCTTTCCGGGATAATGGAATCCTGGGCCTTTAATATTGCGCTAATCGTAAACATGCCATTTGTACAGACTTACCTTTTGGATTTGTAGTATTTTTTCTTGCGCCTATTTATATCCTCCCTACGTCAGACATTTTTAGATCCACCTAAACTAATTAGCGCTCTGCAAGCTTTTGTATAACCAATTCACACAAAATTACAATATGAAAATAAATGATAGTGAAAATGAGAGCTCTCATTATAGGTAATTCATCTAAGTTGTACACTTTCTACTGGTCCTTTCCTTCGCCACAATCTCGTTCTAATTTGCCGTGACATTGCGGTGTAAATACGTTTGAAAGTAGTTACGCAGCAATTTAAATAAAAGTTCCACTTTACATTGAAATTGAAGATCTCTCAACAATTCATTGACTTTTCAACATTCCACTTTTCTCTTTCCATGCAGATCAGTTCATCAAAATTCTGAATAATCTCTGGTCCTTATTCCTTAGCGCCATATAGTGACACGCATGACCGCACATACATTATAATGCTTTATAATTAGCTCTATTTTATTTAGCAAAGAGAAGTTAGTGTAATCGACATTTTAGGGGTCCGGGTCGAGTTTGTTTAGGACTGGACGTAACCTCTCCGAATATTGGGAGCGTGATTGGGCGCGCGAGTGGGCCTATATTTATTGTGTACATAAAACTTTAAGAAAAAGGTAAATACGGGAGATGAAGACGTTATATTTCTCCGAGACATGTTCAGTGGAAAGTAAACTCGTATTTGTTCAACCTCGCTATTTTTATCCGTTAAGACCAGGATTTGTGTGGTGTAGTTTGTGCCGAAGCGTAATCTCTGCAATAACACATTGGAAAAGATGGTTGATAATATTATGTAGTAGTATTCCTAGCTCAAATATATTATGTCGAACACGTTGACACACGCCATCTAGGGAGGGCCTTAATTAGCCGTCTGCATCAAGCTGCAAACTTGTTTGACTTAACAATATCTATGATCTCAGCTTTATTAAATGACAAATACTTATACTTTGTCATTGCTAAAAACAAATTTATAAATCACGAGAGTCATGATAAGATGCAAGATTAGCTTTTAACAATATTTTTAGATTTTTATTCTATTTCCTGGTAGGAAATCTGTTAAAATATTTGTGTAATATTTTAACAGATTTCACTTCTTCGTCATTAAGCAGTATTCTCAGAACAAGTGGTCTTCGCTTGCTTCGCATATCTTTTGGAGGGTATGTTACAGGCCCATCTATTCAGAGTATATTTGTTTCTATTGCTGTTACTGTAATAAATGTCCAAGCCTTACGTTCTTGCCTATTCTCGCCACTTGCGTGAGAATAATAATAAAAATAATATCCCTCATACCAGCCAATAACTGGTAGGCACAACTATGACCCACTCTACACTTAATAAAACCCCATTTTATTTCATTTGACTTTGCAGCAAGTGACGCCGTGTCCGTTCATAGTTATTTTACCTCTGATTTCGAATCACAGTGACCTTTATTCTTTTATACATAAGGTTTATGTTAGAGGTAAAATAACTAAATGGATTGTAATTTTGTTACGAAGTTAATCCGTCTGGTTAGGAACCACCAAACAGATCGGAAATGAGTGACACTGGCTGGTGACAGTCACTCTAGCAGAGCGTCGCATTGATGGTGGCGTTGCGGCTGTCTTCTGATGACAGAGAGGATGTCAGGAGAGCCGCTGTCGTACCACTTACACGACGGACTGCTATATTACGACACAGTCCTGATGATATTGAAGCTGCTGAACCAGTAATGATTCATACAATTTATGGACCGGTATTGGTTAAAATTAAGACTCTTGTATATTTACAAGTAATGAAGCAGACCTCATAGCATTGCATAGTAGACCCTCCCATATGGAAGTAGCTATCACAGGTAAAATTAACTTACGAATTCTTTATATGCCCAGTTTGGCAAAATGCTCCCATTGATAAGCAAAACGATTCGTTTTTGTTTATAGGAACCAAGCATTATACGATGACCACTTCTGGTAAAGGCTATCCTGCGTCGTTCTATTAAAATTTACATCATATAGCCATGCCCCAGTCCCCGTTATGAACTTAGTAAATTACGTCGAAATTTCGAAATACCCAAAATTGTTGCCGCAAGTTCCATCGTTCGGTTTATGCGCGATATAAATTAATAAGGAATTACATTCTGACTGCCAAGTCCCATAATGGGCAGGTGGAATACGCAAACGCTTTGTGGACTAACTACACTTGTTATAGAATAGTTTCAGTCAACAATGTGCCCCTGAACAAAGGGAACATTTGGGGCTTTGGTCAGATACTTCCTTAATATTTATATCACAACTTCACAGCAACGGAGTTCCGAGTTTTCTTTTGTTGTATGTTTGTGGTAGTTTAACATTCGCGGTTGTGCAAGGTCATCACAAATTTTATTGTTTCTTTTATTTATGTTTTGTTTTGTGGAAAGGCTAATGAACTCGCTTATTCTTTTTTTCCTGAATATTAATGGAGGTACCAGCGTTATGCTCTCTTCTTTCATATTCGTTCTAAGTATTTTTCCTTTTTCCATGGCATTTGGTCCTTGGGTTCTAAAAATCATTCCAATACTACCTCTTAACTAGTTTATTCTTTCCCTTCATGTTCACATTTGTTAACACACAATGAACTATCAAAACTGTAAAAAATGGAAAAGAAAATCTTCTTCTATATAAAATTCAAAGTCTAGACTGACTGACTGATACATCAACGCACAGCCTAAACCGCTGGTCCTAGAGACATAAAATTTGGAGGGAGTATTCTTCGTGATTAGTAGGGCCACTAAGAAGGGGTTTTTCGAAATTCTACCCCTAAGAGGGTGAAATGGGGGTATTTTGTTTGTATGAAAAATCTTTTTCCTTGAGTTAAGAAACTTGAAACTTAGCACGAATACTTATCTAAGTAAACGATGAAGTTTGCCATTTTTTGTTTTTCTAAACTACCCCCTAATAGGGATTGGGGGGTTTCAAAGTTTGAATGGAAGAATTTTAGCGCGCGATCTGATTTACTCGAAACTCAGTATTTATACCTAGGAATGAAAGTAAATAATAATGGGGCAATGAATAAACGGGCTGACAAGGCATAGTCAGTTTTACAGGGAAGGATTTTACAGCGTGGCTTGATTAACTCGAAAATTGGTACAAATAATCTTTTAGTCAAGTTATGAACACACCCCAATCGATTTTCCAAAATTCGACCCCTGTGGGGGTGAAAAGTGGGGATACAGTTTATATGAAAAATCTTATTCATTAGGTTATTAAACTTGAAAATTAGCAAGAATACTCGCCTAAGTAAGTAATAAAGTTTATCATTATAAGTTTTTCAAAACTACCCCTCAAAGCGCATAATATAGGGGTGTTAAAGTTTGTGTGGAAGAATTTTAACGCGCGGTCGGATTAACTCGAAACTCAGTGTTTTTCAAAAATCTACCCCTAACGGGGTGACAAGGGGTAGTTAATTTTACAGGGAAAAAAATGGTATCGAGGATAAAAAGAGGAGATACAGTATATATGAAAATTTTAATTCATTTAGGCCTCATTTCTCCTTCGCCAGATAACTTTATTCAAGGAATAATTTTGAAATGTTGACAGTTATTTCATACAAAAACTGTCAAACGTCAATTTTATTCCTCGAATAAAAGTTATCTGGCGATGGAGAAATCAGCCCCTAGTTAATAAACTTGAAACTTGACACGAATTCTTACCTAAGAATGTTAAGACGCGGTCTGATTAACTTGAAACTCAGTATTAATACTTTTGACAGAAAAAAAAAAACGATAATTTTTTGGGTCTTTCAAAAATCAACCCCTGACGGGTCAAAAAGGGGTAATTATTTTTTGAAGGGGAGTATTTTACTACGTGGCTTCATTAACTTAAACATTGGTAATAATCATCTTTGAGTCAAATTATGGAATCATCCCAAAGGTTTTTTAGGACTCGTCCCCTGTGGGGGTGAAAAGACACAGTTTACAGTTACTTAATATGAAAAATCTTTTTCCTTTCTTTTATAAACTTGATACTTTTGGCAATATTTGCCTCAGTAATTAATAAAGATTGTCACGTTTAGTTAAAAAAAACTGGATTTAGGGGGTGAAAAAAAGGTAGGTAAGAAAAACATTTAAACCGCTCGGAGGGATTAATTCGAAACTCGGTAGTAATACTTAAAACAAAAAAAAATGTTTTAAGGGTTTTTCAAAAGTCGTCTTACCGGGGTGGAAAAGGGTAATAAAGTTTAAGGGGTGGATTTTATTGCTTGCTACTCGAAAATGGGTATAAATGATCTTTAAGTCATACAATGCAAATGTACCAAACGCTTTTTTAAAAACAAAGCCTGTTATGGTAAAAGGTATAATTATGTAGATATCAAGGTTGATTTAAAAGATCTTGTTCCTCTGATCTATAAACTTTAAAATTAGCCCGATGTTTTTTATTTATTATTAAATGATAAAGATCGTAAAAATACATCTTCGAAATTTTTAGAGTAAAGTACGAAATACACGCGGACGAAGTCGCGGGTAAAGTGCTGTACTATATCATATTATAAATTCGAAACTGACTCTGTATGTTACATTTTTACGCCTAAACCACTAAACGGATTTCGATAAAATTTGGCAAAGAGATAAATGGTATCCTTGGGAAGGACGTACTTTTTATTCTGGTAACACGTTCCCGTGGGATAATTTCCGACATCCACGCGGGCGGAGCCGCGGATAGAAGCTAGTAATCCATATCATAATATCTCTGGTTGAAAAGGCCGTTCGTTAGTTCGTATTGTCTGCTGTTTTCAGTAGGCGAGTCTATTTCACCGAAGTTTAGACATCTAAAAGCCTTGAAACGGTAGTTTTAAAACTCGCGCTATTCACATTTAAAATAAAAACAAGAAAATTAAACCCATTTGTTAGAACGCACACCGAAATATTTTATATTCCCGAGAACGGGGAGTTTGTCGCAAGAAGACCCTTTCCTTTCCCTGTTAACTCCCACACGTAGTTAGATTACTTACATGTTCTTGGAACAACCCGGGTAAACCACTAGCATAATTTTACGGCCCATTAACTTCGTAATGCCTCAGAGTATATATAAATCAACAACGCAATGTGGTCCTGTAAAGAGTTCCTTAAACTTTATACATGTAGGGGTGAACAAAAACAGTACGTCCTACCTACGAACATCAGACGGAGTTCAGTTGAGTCGATCTCTTTATTTCCTCCTCAAAGCGGAACAGCTGAAGGGATTCTCAGGAAAACTTTATGATTCAAGATTTCAACGCTGTCAAGCGAATAAATAACCTAGTTTTGTTATTGTTTTTCCCCGGACGATATGCTATATTTAGTTGGATAATTATATATTTTTGGTCGTTGTTGTAGCACCCGTCACATTACTCGCCCTCCTCCGTATGACACATAAATATATTATGTTACAAGAACACTTCGAGTGACAATAAAAATAACGATTGTTCCAGAAACTTTGTCCCAGTTCAAGCTTCTCTTCCATTTCTCAAATGACTCGTACAAATCTTGTTTTTGCTTTTTTGTGAGTTACTACGAACAGGAAGACTTTTATCTCTCTCATATCCAATGTTTTTATTCATACTTATTACGAGAGCTGCAACATCTTTCAGAGATGCAGGATGCTGCAGCTACATGACTTCGCAGAAATAAATTAATTTAATTTAAAATGAGATAGTCTGCCTGCCATTTTTATCTTTTGATGTTTTAAAAATACTGCAGTGCAGCGCCAGTTATGATAAATGTGAACAACTATCGCGATTGTGGTAGATACTGTTGGTAGTATTGTATTCCAGAATAATAACGTAGAATATGAATTGTTTGTACACAAAACACAGCTGTATGTGAGTGGTGTTCGTCGTCGCTGTGCCCGCGGCCGAGCGGCTGGAGGCGCGATCCGATCAGCCGGTGACGCCTATTAAACCCGCCGAGTGGGAACTCGTGTTAACCTGAGTTTGCTTTTGTCTTAGCAACGGGGGTGTAGGTGGCAACTCAATAGTTCAGTTGGTATAGTATAATCGTTCGTTTAGTTTTTTGTTGTTTATCCAACCAAGCCTTTGTGTTAAAGCTTTTGGATTGCCTGAAGATAGAGAGATAATAATATAATAATAAAAACATTGTGTTTGCAGCTATCTGTAAGATAAACACGATAGGATTAGACGTGTTTTTCCTCAACACAAAGGGAGTCTGCGTTTTGTTAGAGGCGTGCCGTTTACGAGGGTCGGTATTCAAGCGCCGGACCACAGCATGTGTTTACTGCGGCGACCGTAAACGTTAGCTTTATAACCTCTACAACTGTCTCCACAAATGTTCCTGGTGAATGTGACTCAAAAGAGCGTCGTAAAGACTAAATTCAAGTGCCCTGTACGGCTAATTAATCCGCGGAATGGCCGCGCTCTCCCACACCACAACTTTTATGCCACTCTTAAGTGATGACGTAAAGTTTTTCGATACGACCCACACTATCTCCACAAATAAACTTACTACAATGTTCGTCAAAAGTTATCTACGAAAACCTATCTTTTGTCCTTTAGATATATTGAATGAGAAGTTTCATATTTGTCCGTGACTAGAAAACTTTTTGTCGCACCAGAAATCGTCTGTTTCCTATTGAATCTTTTGGGGGTAAAACTAAGTGAATCGAGAAACTCATTTTGTTCGTGCAGTTCCGATAAGGTCTCATGTAGTGAGCCCTGTGAAATATAACACAGCGACTAAACGAAGCTGCCTTTGTCGTTTACGAACTTGCTTTTTGATTTCTTTTACTGGCACTTACTTACTTTTTACCATCTTTTACGTAATTGGTTTTCCGTAGTATGTTTGTTCCGGACAAGTCCTTGGCATGAAAATAACTAGAAATAGAAACAACAATATCCTTACTCCGACTAATAATGGATGTAGGTTAATTCCTACATACATTAGATTAATCAAATTGTGTAGTTTCATTCAGACTTGACCTTTATAATTTTGGCTGGCAGCTTGATGTTTGTTCTCATTTATTGGGTCAAAGTCGCACCATGGACTGGCGAGTATCCAGCATCCATGAAGGTCACTTTAGAATTTAGCGTAACCTTTTAAATGCTTTCTTTCCCATGTTCAAGTTGGCCAGTTACCAAACGAAAAAGAAATGTTGACAGTTAAGTGTTAAGTCAAGGTCGCGAGAAAGCAGCAGGTCAGTGGGACATTGTTAAACCACTTTTATTGTCATAATAAACTGTAAAGTGGGCCAAAAACAGAATTTCATGAATAAATGATTAGCTTCGTGTATTATATTGATGAGATTTACATTTTTAGTAGTCATCAATCGCATTTAAGTTGATTCAATAACGGGTTTAGAATTTGATACTATTTCCTGATACAATTTAATTAAACATAATCTATAACGATGACACTTCTCAATAAATAAACATTTTTATAGCAATTTCACGTAATCAGCACCTGAAGTATTTGTATTAGAAAATTACAATTTAATCAGGACACATGTGGGCAATTTTCCGTGCCGCTAAGTGTAATTGGCACAGGTGCCGTAGTCTGCCGCTGCGAGGTGTCACCGGTCCAATTTCCTGAACACCCCTATTCCCCCCTACGACTGTTATTGGATTTTTTGCAATATCCCTCATTGCGTACCGACGCGAAAGCAAGTGTACTCGAATTACTTGCCAACACGCACTTGGGAACGCCACGACGCTTTTTGATTCTTCGCCTCCCTTTTATAATATGATCTGCTAGTATTTCTCCGCTACAATTCTTACGTTACAAAAGGATATCTGTAGCAGCCCAAGTTTCGTGATATTCCTTTGTGGTTCAGACGGTAATGCGGGATTTAACGACCTGCGATCAGTCTTCCAATTCTATTTGAACTAATACGGATTATTGGATCCCGTTGAAATAATAGAGATCAGTCATTTATTTCGTTATATTCTTTATTCTCGAGGTGAAACTATCTGAAACAGTAAATATTGTGTTCATAATCAATTAGTTCCGGTGGCGTGTTAAAAATAAGCGCAGCACGATTTTTATTACAGTTTTTGCAAGTTGTAAAGGTTAGTAGGTTAATTTAGTGATAGTGTCAACTTAATTAATGGTTAAAATAAAACTGTATAAGATTGTATTAATTAATTCGATGAAATGTAACACTTTCGACACTACTTTTAATATGCATTTGCACATTTGAATTTATTGTTAAAGAGAATATTATTGAGCTAGAAAAATATAATATGCTTTGTTCAAGATAAATACTCGACTCATCAAAATGTAGAGCGATGGGCTCTACATTTTGTATCACAGTATTTTTCAAGCCTCTAATTATTTAAACAAAAATATTCTGTTTCACCGTATATTTTGATGATTCGAGTATTTATCTTGAACAAAGCATATTATATTTTTCTAGCTCAATAATATTCTCTATAACATAGGTACTTAGATACGTACGTATTTGTTAAAGGCATACAGTTGGGCTTCAATAGGCCCTCTACCTAGAATATAAGTACGTACCAAATATTTTTTCTACGTAAGATAGACATATTCCCTCCAATGCCCATTCATTTGATGCCTATCTGTACTGTTTATACAAGCGCTATAATGTATTTATTGCTCTCTTTCTTTTTCTGGTTATTTCTTTTATGTAAGAGTAAATTACAAAGGTTTTAACATGCTACACATACATAAACTCACGCATTCTTCCGATGGTGATAGGCAGAAACTACAGAACGTCACCTACTCCAAACCTTATATACTCTTTTTGCTTCGTTTTTCGTTCATACATCTGAAGGCCAGTTCTCGTAATCTAAAACGTTCAAAATCTAGTCTCAGTTTCATCCTGGCGACAAACAAATGTCAAAAACTTGTCAAAAATTTGGGGAAATTAGAGGTATTTTTGACAGATTGAGACTGTGAACGTTCAGAATTGCCCCTCTGCTCATACACGCACGCCGCTTGCGAGTAGTACGCACCTGACCTTTCTGAAGTACATCACCAATAAGGTCACTAAATATCCCTCCCTAGAGGGACATTCCCGACGTTTCCACTCACATCTGCCTGGTAAATACTTTTTATTAACATGCTTTTCCTTAATATTATGATTATAAGTAATTGCTGCCATCAAGGAAACTCCATCAGAGCTATTATAAGAACATTTTAACTAAAAACTTACATTCCTTAAAAAACCTTACTTGAATGAAAGGAAAAACATCCTCATACCCAAACGGCCCGACTCCCGTACGTAATAAAGCCTAAATATTTAATGAACAGCCAGTGTAGTGTTTATATCGTCTCGATTGTCGGAAAGGATTTCCATAAAAGCTTTATTTCGTCCCTTATCTTTATCCCTTTTGTATCGACGTCAGTGATAGCAAGTGCCTCGTAAATCTTAATGACCGAGGATCGTCAGATTGCTTACTCGTAATAGACAGAGATAACAGCTTTTGTGCCTATGGTAATTTTTGTCAATTAAATACAACCTTGTTTGTACTAGGCTGTTTATGTGATTTCCTTTGCCTCGTGGAGGAGGATAAATGGAAATTGAACGTTGCATGCCCAATGTAAGCATGTTGGGCGTTAGACATGACAGTAGAATGTTGTTCGTTGAATGTGGCTTCTTGAGTTAATGCAGAAATGTGGCTAAGTGGCTAATGAACAGAATTATTCTAATTTCAATGCACTAATAAATATGCATTTATTATGTATAATCCGACGCATTGTTGTTATGTTCTACTGCGTTAGACTTATTATTACGACATACAATGGTAAGCTCACATTTTAATAAATATTACCTACTTAGATATAAATAGATTAATATTTTGGTGTACAATAAAGCATATTATTCTATCTACAGATAAGTACGGACTCGATTGCATTCTTAGCCTTGCATTATGTAGTTTCAAAAGCCAATTTACCTACTCAAAAGGAAAAAAAAGTTATCGCCATTCAAAGGTCTCCACAAACACAGTACACACGGCATTTTCCTTTAATTAAACAAACTGTTTTGTTACTGTGTTTACTTTCATTAGAAAACAAGATTCGGAACAAAATAAGAAACGCCCGGAATTGAACACGCGAATTTTCCGCATTTTCTATTACGTAGAGGAATATCGGCTTTACTACGACAGGTATTATGGATCGTTATTGCTTGACAAACGTGAAAAATTTGTGAATCTGTCAATAACAAGTTTCACGTTATCAGTGAATGTGTATACGTATACACAAAATAATATATTATCCGCATACCGCACTGAAAATCCATGGTAGCGGTTTCAACGGATCATGTCGAAAATTATATTGCATACACCTACTACTTGTTGCTTTGTATTTAATCAAACATGATGGAAAGTAACATGTTATTGCCTAACCTATTTTGGAGAAAATACGACTCTCACTCTCAAACTGAATTTTCCGTCTTACACGGACGGAGTACAGCAATCACAATCCTGCCAAAAAAACGCACTGTGATGACCATATGGAAGTAGTAGTTACTAGCAAACATAGTAGGTACCTACTACATCCATGGCTCACCATTCAGTTTGACAACTTTGACAAGCGCGCTCATTTTTGACCATAGAGTCATAGAGTTTTTGACCACCTTCCACCTATGACATCAACATACTGACATAATGGAGGTATGATAATCCTGTACCTTAATTAACACTTCCGCTAGATTAGTGACATACATTACTTGCATCATTATTCATCCACTAATTGGGTCACTCTCTTATTGTCCTGAAGCTTTCATGTACGGAGATTGATTACCCTACAATAGAGCGATGATTTGATTCATTAACGTCTGTTATATGTGATACCGTGGTGAATACTACAGTAAGTACTAATGTAGGTATAGATATTAAAAAGTGTAGGCAAACTGTGTTCATGTATAATCTGCATTAATTAATTAATCTTTTTTCTATGGAAAGCGTCGACCTGTCAATTATTGAGTACTTTAATGATTTTATGCCTGAAAATAGCTGCACGGGATTAGACTCGAAACATAAAACAAAGCTTACTAAATGTGTATTCGCATTCATGGAAATGTTCATTAACAGCAGCGTGTTTTCGGTACAGTACCTACCGTTAAAGGAAAGTGTTACTGTATAACTATTTATCCACAGAGTTTAATACTAGTAATGGAGATAAGATATAAAGTAAGTAACGTAATTTTACTAACTGCCGACAGTTGAGAGTTTCCCAAAGCCTGAAAACAATAGCTCGGAGAAAATATTGATACAAAAACTGTTGTAGTCCTCATTTCCAAAGTCTAGTCTAACTACAAAGAGATAAAACCGAGTCGTTTAAAACCTCCTTGTTTTCAAAGAATATTCAGTTTCTTAGCTCTAGGTATTGCTTTTGTAAAAAAATTGCTAGTAGATATTCAGTACACAGTTTCGCTGGCATTGGTTTCATTGTTTTATTATATTTCTTTACGATTCGCCTGATAGAATCCAATTTGTTTACTTGTGTGTGAATATTATTTTATGCGAAGAGAGAATTGAAATTAATAAGAGCTGTTATGAAGATTATCTTTTAAGCCAGACCTACATTTAACTAATTGACCTAAAAACTTTTTTACTTTGAGGGTTACTGAATAGGTCTCGCTTTTTTAAGACTATTTACTGTACTCGTTTTGCTGAGTAGTAATTTAGATTCAGTTTGTGTCTGTAGGCAGTATTTCAGGTTGTCTAACGAGCATGGCCTTCGTTGAAGTCATTTGTGGGCAATATTTTCAGCTTATCTCTTATCCTTTACAAAGATGAGGGGGCGGTGCAGAGTCGTGCTACATTATTCAACAATGTTATCTCTCAAATTTGTATATGTACTCTTGTATTTCAGGACTAGGAACTAGTTTTTTATCTTCAAAAAAGTTTGAATACTTTGTGGGAATTCCGCCAGTGAAATCTCGACTTACATGCAAAATTTCAGAGCAAAACCGGAAAGTTTTTGAATAGTTTGAAACAAATCTTTCTGCGGCCTTCATTCACAATTGGACTCTCGGAGCACGTAGTACGGACTTTTATAGGTTTCATCTTTTATAACAGGCTTTCATTGTTTTTCAGCTGTAAATTTTACCGCTATCGTAAACCAAATTATTATTATCATTCACAGCAGTTTGCAGCTCAACATTAACCTCTTTTAAAAAGGAGGTATTACCAATAAGTACCGTAGTATATTTTAGTTTAAGGCAGGAGAGGTGTTGATGTAATGAGATCTTGACGCGGAACTATTATTCCGAGATATTGCATTACGGGAACTGAAGGCGGTATGGAAAAGTGATTGAGAAAAGTATTATTTTAATCGGTATTTATTATCTGCATTGTGCAATGTTTTCACATCATAAAACTAGTTATTTGCTAATAAGCTTATAGAGGTTACTGCAATAGCTTATTGACTATCCGTATTGTGGGTTTCCTGATGGTTTTTTTTTAGATTAACAAAATATCGCGTAGATAGGTTACACTAATGACTAAAGCGATTATTTATAGGCACAAAATGCTCTATCTTGTGAAACGTATTTTGGCTTGCCCATGGCCATAACCGTCACAACATATTATAAAACAAAGTCTCCCCACCGTGTCTGTCTGTCTGGAAGGTATTTAGTTCATTAGATAGATAGATAAAACTTTTATTCAGTGCAACAAAACACACAAAACAAGTAATAAAAAAAAACATCAAAAAAGGGTGAAACAAAAAAAAAAACAAAGATTAATAAGCTAAATTGACCCATAGACACCTCGTACAAGTAAATAACGGTAGTCTATAACGGTCGATCACTACTGGGCGGTGTGTGTCTCATGGTTGCACCAAATGGGAGTCCAGCTCAGCATATGTCAGGTACAATACCTGACGCTGGTATTCTGCTGCATCCCGTTAGTGACACACGGATGTCGAGAAGCCACATCTGAGTTTCAACAAAATGGTACCTACATAGTGCGGCACATTAAAGGTTTTGTGTAAAAAATAGGCTGAAATATGATGATGAGTGTTGAGGAATGGCGGAAAAAATCATGCTGACAAGCTTTATTGCCGAGCGCCGCGTAAACCAATAGAGTTATATACTAGGATACTTTTTATTCCGTTCCCGAGGGGTAATCCCTGACACTTACGCAGGCGTAGCTAGTAAAAATATAAAAAAAGAAATCATTATTTCTTATATCTTTGGCCATAACAGAACCAATATAAAACAGTATAATTTTATCAATTTCCTACACATAACAAGCCACAAACCCAGCTCACTAAAACACAACGTGATCACGAGCGTCAGGCAGGTGAGTAAAACATTTCCTATCAGAATTTCCCACGCGGATCGCAGGTGCGGTGCGGTGTGGTGCCAACCAATAAATAACCCAACGTTAGCTTCCCTGATCAGTGTAATCTAACTAGACGTGATATACTTAGGTAGGAGGCGCTCAGGTACACTGCACCACAGCCAAGGAGCGTAGGAAATAGGTATACTGCACCACAGCCTAGGTACGAGCTCAAGAGTAGCTCGTCCTCGAATGCTGCATGAAAGCGACAGTGAAGCCAATGCCGTCATGTACCGTAACTCAGAATTTATCTAGATAAAGTCTGAAAGTTTTGCTGCGACGCTCTTTGCAGAACAAGGTAAGGGTTTTGATTTTTAGATTATAAACTTACAGACGCTTTCTTTGAGGAAGGTATGAATGTTGTAAGAGTTCCTAGAAATTCATCTTGTTATTACTTTGTGCAAGTAATGGTCGTAGCGCTACTGCTGAGCATGACGTGCTGGATTCGATTCCCAGGTCGGGCAAATTTTATTGAGATTTCTCAGCGACTCTGAAATTGTGTCCGGTTCGGAAATTGAGCACAAATCCAGACTCTCTCTGGCAATAATTGGGTGTATACTAGTACACCTCTGCCAAACCCTTACGGGATTAGTGGCGTAGTAGTAGTTATAAACTTGCCCACATTTTGGTTTTACGGAAAACTGCCGTTTCGAAGTTAACTAAAACGAGTTCAGTGTCATACATCCTCATAGCAATGGCCAATTCCACTGAACTCGATAAAAAATTGTGTGAGCGCTCTAAAAATAAAGCCTACTAAAATACACAATCGACAATGGTTGTGCCCAAATTGACTAACATCAATCAATAGACAATAGACTAGTCTGTTATCAACTACAATAAAAGGATATCTATTGAAAATTTACACCTTGCAATAAAGTACTCTCATATTCTTCATTATCAGTTTATAAAAAATAGCAACCCACCTCTGCTTCGGAGGGTTTTTATAGCTTGACAAAACATCTAGATTTTGTTATAATATGTAAGTTTAATATTAATGTATTATACACATAAACCTTCCGGAATAAATTCTCTTAATCATGGTGAAATCCGCCTCAAAATCCGTTGTGTAGTTTACCGAACAACGCGGTCAAACTTATAGACACGAAAAGCGACTTTAATATTTATAATATGTATTAGATATACAATGTGCAGACAACAATATGACAATAAATAAAAATACTGGCAATACTAATCCATAAAAGTATTTTAGAACTATCAAATAAATCCTTGCACCGAAATTAAAAACGAGACTTTTTCAAACGAAATAGTTGTGATGGGCCGACTATGGGTTTTGCCAATCTTTGACTAGCTATAATAACTAACCTATTGGCTATATTTGATTGAATTTTCGTATGCAGACTGGGCATGAGATATACACAGTTTAATTTATTGTCGTTTACACCTTATAGAAGATACACAAGTTAAATTCTTTGTAATTTAAGCACACATGCATGCTAAGTGAACCATGAAAAAGTAATATACCCTTCCCTACATAATCCTTAATTCCTGCCATAACATAAATAAACAGGCGACTCGGCGCCACAAGGCCGCGGCTTGTTTTCTCCATTTCCCCCTTCACAATTCGTATATATAAAGAATCAGAGGGCCGTCGAATACAACTGTTCCCAATTACCAAAGTTGCCCGTATCGAAGGACCATTAATTATTTATTTTCTTCTTATTAATATGATAATGAATGCATGCCCAAACGAGATAGTGATTCAGCATTTTCTGGCAACATTACCCATGTTTTGGTCTTTGGAGCGTAAGTAATTGAAGGGCATTGTTGTTAGGTTTACGTTTCTCATTTATCATGGCGTGTTTAACTGAAAATAATTACAGCGATCATTATCGGGGATATCGGTAAAGTTGTGCGTACAATATGATTATAGCCTGAATATACAAACATATTAGTATTCAATTGAATAATCCCAAAAAGACTTGAATATTCAACGCAGGTATCGCATTTAAATTCAATATTGTTTAGACTAACATCAGATATGATTATCTTCCAAAAACCAATGTTTATTGTTGTTCATATTAAAACAAAGTCGTGCGAAGTAATTACACGTATCTCTGATCGCTCATCGCTTTTACACGTATTTCTGAAATATCTGGCACAATATGTGTTGGCAAGATCACATAAAAGCGACCGAATCTATTGAGTCTCTCAACTTTAAAGGCTTTTTCTTGGCTCATCGTTGTCTTCTTCACACTTGTTATGTATCCCATAAGTTGGAACGAAAACGGGGATCCCATAAGATAGGCGAGCACAATGTTTTGTAGATCTGGACACAATAGCAACCTCGAACGGTTGTGTTACAAGGCCGAGCTATTTGGAGATGATCCAAGAGCGAGGCTTCTTATTATCGGAGCGTTGATTTAAATAAAGTTAAGAAAGATATCCGAAAGAGGAAAATTCTCAATGGAGGTGGAGGTTGAACTGCGTCAGAGTAGGTTGTAGACTATAGTTTATTGCACGGGTTATTGAAAGGTTTCTCTCGCACCCACGCTTTTACATAAATAAATAATTAATTTCCATTTACCGAGAAAATAACGGAGAATATTTAAATTGAATACAGATTACCTGTCAAGTGTCAAGTAACAATTCTTAAAACGCAATAATTCTCAATAATTTGCATACTGCGTGTAATGGAACAAAAAAAACCTTATCACTATCCAATCAGATCAAAGTCTAACCTCTATAACTTACCTTGAAAAATGTTGAGAACTGTCACTTTTTTAAGTTGCAGGACCATGCTATCATTAAACGATACAAGTCCATATTGTTGAATTTGGAGTACTGTACACTACCTAACATAAAATTTTCGTACACAGCACAAGTTAGGTACCTCGTTACACAGTGATGCACGCAGGCAAGGTTGGAGTTCTTCCGCTTTCTACACAGTCTTGGTGAAGGTTCTACTGATTATAGTCTTGGTTATGGGCGGACGACACTTTGTTACCTTGGGCCAGCTATAGTCCATGGCTAGGGTCATGTCATCATATGTTTCATCAATAATTTGTGAATTTTGTGCCTTCACCATGGCATTCCAAATGTCGAATTAATAAGCAGATTCGGTGTCTGGAGTAAATACTTGTACGTTCAGTTAGGGAGGGTTGTTAAGAAAAATAATTATCGTTATCGTATTGTAAAGACACATTAAAATATATTTCTGCAAAAGATTTTAGAAGGAGGACTTACACAAGAAGAACTTCTCTACAATTACCTCCCGTAAAACAATTAGCATCGTCTACAAATTGAAAGAAATTATGCTTCGTTTCACTAGCCGTAGGTAATGAACGTACTTGTTAGTAATATTCACGTGTATTTGCAAAATTTGTTACATTTATATAACTCGACCTTATAACCCACTGAGCTGCACACATAACATCTAGTGCGTGAATGTTGTGAATGACGACGCTGATCTCATCAGGTGACAACACCTTTGCACTTCATAACCACTTTATTTCAACAGACAAAAAGCTATAATCGCTTGGCTGGAGAACTTTAAAAGTTTGTAAATAAGAAACGTAGCAGAATCGCATTTCATTCAGTAGTTGACGCCAGTTGCGTGTAGCGTACGAGGCGAGAATACTAATCTTTGAAGTCTGCACTGGAGGAAGGTCGGCTCCGACCCCTCCTCGCTTATTGAAGGGGACCGCCGGCTGCTGGGAAACAATCAACTGGATTTCTTAGGAGTGTCCACCAATAAATATTTTTCTAGTAACTTTGAAAAATGAATTTTCACTTAGTGGTAGAATCATTTGAATTTAAGTATTCGGTTTAAAAGTTTCTCTGATTTCGAGCAAAGCATATTGGCACTTGCCAATGTGCTGGGTCGGTGCCATTTTGGACTACAAAAATAAATATGAGGACTCCCTCATATTTGCTTTGGTAGTCCAGAATGGCTCATAACATGCACAAAGCATCCTCACGTAATAGCTTATGTGATCCATAAAAGTGTTTCTCTGCAAGAGCAGACAGTTACATAATGAAGTTCCCACCTTGCAGGCTTCCTAAGTGTAGTCAATTTACTGACACACCACCAAGCGCTTGTGGCTTACCTGTCAAACCTAATCTAGCGAATTCTATTAACGTTCCAAATGCACGATGACCTAGTTTCCGATTGTCTCCACAATTCGGACACGCATTTCGAGTAATGTATTCGGTATTTGGTATTCGGAACGCACCTGAGATAGCATAAATGAGTCATTGATGTGTTTATATTAGCAGATGTTCATGATGCCGTGACGAAGGCTGTCTCGGTTGCTCATAATTTTGCGGAAGCATTTCTTTGAATCGACTATTGGTCAATCAAACGAACATGCATGAAACAGGTTTTATTAACGCTGAGTACAAGTGCCACCCGCTAATGTACCTATGAATGGAAATACAGTTTTAATCTAGAAGACACAGGCTGTAAACAGACCCAGCCCATAGTCAACTACGCATTCTGTACATCAAACTAAGTAACATTGCACAAAAATAATTGCTGGGACACGATATTTATTTTTGGTGTGAAAATTTGCTGTTTGCAGTAGTGCGCAATGTAACACACGCAAAATGTTGTGCTTATGGGTGCAACGGTACAGGGGGTCGCGGGGTATATAAAGTTGTTTTATAAAATTAAAAACTTGTTTTCGTAAAAGAAACTTCAGTTAGAATTTTGATCTTCAATGTCTCCGTAACCAGAATATTCCAGTACAAAAAGTGATTACAATGACGGGGAGTACAAGTGACTCTCGGCTTCGTTAAGTGTCTTTTTACACCCGTTATATTGCATGTCACAAAGTTGTGAATCCGTACATTTTAAATGAGCTTCATAGAGCGACATGTACTTAATTAAAGTTCCAGGCATCAAGCTATATGAGTTCTCTGAGAATTATTTAAATTTCAAATTAAAATACTTGAACATAATAAATACGAGTTCGGAATTTTCCTGTTCAAATGGTGTCTCGGTGTTTACAGCGAGCCTGACGGTGTCCCAAATTGTTTCACAAAATAAATAACGTTCCTTATCTTTGCGCTTTTATTCATGTTTATATCTTTTTATTTTGACTTAACAATGTAAGCGTGCTCTGCAATATGTCAACGCGAGGCTTTGTTTTATAGCTTTTTCATCTCATTTTTTTATTTTCGTGAATAATTTTATGATCCATTTTCATTTTAGCACCTTGTTTGCTAAGGTTGCATTACAGGTTGAATTTGATACATGGAGGGTGTTTGAACTATTTTCCTCTCGCTTTTATTACATCAGTAGTAGTATTGACTACATCGTTAGTTCATTTTATTTGCTCGTCGTGAATTTGGGCATCAACAAAGTGAGCCTGCACATACAAATAATAATAATAATAAATGTTTATTTCTCATCACAATATTATACAATACATCATTTAAAATGTTATGATAATAACTTTAACATTGTGGGAGACTGGTGCCGGAGCTAAGCTGCAAGCCTGTGTTTCAGGACACCAGGACTCCACCTTTTACATAGAATTCAAATCAATCACGTGAATAACATTTGGTATTGTACAAAGTCGGTGAGGCCGAACATAATTATTGTTTAAAAATAAATAAATGTAATGTGAGTGTAAGTGTGTTGTATGTATGTGTGTAATAAATGTAGACTATTTCAGCTGCCAGTGCGTTTGAGTAATTCTGTTTACACTGTAGCAAATTAATGCATCACACGGAGCCTAGAGGCGTTGCTTACCTCTGTCTGCGAACACAGAATTTCACTATATGTGTCTTATCTCACTTATTAATATCTCATGCTCGAGGCTCCACGTAGAAACTGTGCCAGCAGATATTTTTATTTCGCAGTACAATGGAAATAGTCGATCACTCAAACAGGAAGGAGAAATAATCCTGAAAGTAAACAATATAGAATTTCACGTCGGTATGAGTTTTGAATTCTGCCAAACTCGAGTTGTGTTTACTAAGTGAGTTGACGTGTACCCTTGTACCGGAAACTTTAATAAGGAAGGAACAGTTAATTAATAATAACAAACTGGTTTATTTTAGCTTTAACAAAGTTGTTCACGCTTCGCTTACTCACGTTTATTTTCCCAGCAATTACTGTTTTCTGCCTAAGTGGTTACGACCGAAGGCGTAATAATGGAGGCATCTTTTAGTATTTAATTTTTTCCAGACATTTTGTCCTCAAGTTCCATCTAATTGACGGTTTTTGTATTAGGCTACAGATTCATCTTGTTTCTCTTGGGAATGAGGTTTTTAAGCTGTAGATTTCAATATTTGATTTTCTGCTTCTTCAGTGAGTGAGTCAATGAATGCCATACCCTATCTAATAAATGTACTAAGCCTTGCTTAGATAGTACTCTATACTATTTATGGTCAGCTTCCACCACTAAAGGAGTACCGTGTATCGTAAAGAGACCAGTAAGTTCATACACTACTTCATATATAGGTATAGTTAATGCCTTCACAACTGCAATAGATGTATCTACCAAACGTCACTTGTCTCGTAGTCATGTGAGGATACGTACCCTACACGTTACATAGTCAACCCCAAGTACCTACAGGGTTCGATGAGGATACATCGAGTGCCTAGCATTCATCTCGATCAATGACACTTGATTACCTGCCTCTACTCGAACTTGCAATGGAATGCCCGTTGGGTCCTCCGATTCGATCATTGCCTTATTCGAATAGCTGCCATAGCCATAGTTCTTGAAAGGTCGGGAGAGGTGCAAATAGTTGCGTACATACAAAGTTAGCTGAGCTATTTCTGACGATTTCAAGAGTCATGTATAAAAAATGTTTTTTGAGTTCTGCAGAAAAACTTAAGACTGGTAAAGTAAGCTAAGTTTTTCAAAGCTTCCTCTCCTACGATTTTGCTGCACATGTGTGGGACCACAATGATCTCTTTAAATTTTAAGTTGCCACCCAAGTACACATTGTTGAATGCAAATAAAGTATTGAGTATTGAAACAACGCTGAGTTAAAGAGAACCTATTTATTTATTAAAATTCAAGATTTCTACTAAGCCCCACTCTGAATTCGGGAATTTTGTAGGCTTTACTGTTGAAACATGTATGTATACAAGGACTTTTGTATTAAACTCGAGTGTTTGCTTTCCTCATGTTTTATCTTCAAGTACGACAGGCTCTAGAAAGACACGTTGTACAAACAAAAATAGACACGTAAAGGGAAAGGAGAAGTGTAGCGATATTCGGAGGACACGATGAATAAACAACAGATGTTTATGTCACTCTTCCCGAAGGGACCGACACTGTATGGGTCGAATTTATAAATAATCAATGCCACTATGCTTTACTTACGTACATGTTTTCCTGTAAGTGGATACAGGGGTTTATTTTAAGGGGACACAAGGAACGACACTTCTTTAACATTCTGCCTGGCAAATGTTTCAGTAATTTATGAATTTATGCACCCATTGTACGTTGCATAATATTAATACGGTAGACACATTAGTTGCTTATTTAACGGAATATTGTTTCAATTACAATTCTAGCTGATTGTGCATCGTATTTTGCAACGTTAGCTAGCTCGTAGCCAATTAAAATTATACGCTTATCCATTGTATTTTAATTGTTCGGTACCTACCTTCTAGATAATTTTGGACTTGCTCTTCCAACAATTTCCAAGTACTCACATGTCGCGGGTAGATAAGTACTCTAAATATCTGACTACTTTGTCAGTTTAACCTTTAACCCTTAAGAGCTATAATGAATTACATAACCCACTAAGACTATAACGGGTGTGAAAACACCCACTTTTAAAAATGATGAAATTATTAATTAATTGTAAGAAATTGTGAACAACTTACTTACTTTTATCAGCCAATTTGGACCTTTGTTAATAAATATAAGTAGTTATTTGTATATACTTTTGTAAAAATCCTAATTATATTTAATTTTGAAAATATGACTTAAACAGCTCTCTATATGATAGGGAATCTAAAACAATATTTTTATAAAAAAATGAAATCAAAATACAAATTCCTGTTGACAGCGATGCGGACGAATTTTTTGATGTCCTATGATTCTTTTGCTTATTTTTTCACATGTATATATATATATATTATTATTATTTAAAATGTTAGCTTATATAATGTAAATAGTACTGTATTAAAAAAAAAATCCATCGTAATTAAATACAAATCAAATGTTTTTATTTCTTATAAGTATACTATGTTGCCTTTAATATCGCTTACTTAACTAAAGTATATCTTTAAAAAATATATAGAATTTTTGCCTCAGAAGTGAGACAAAAGAAAACTTAACATTTTTATGAACTTTGGTTTCTCAGACCTTTTAAAATATTTTTTTAAATCTTTACATGCAAAAACCAACACTTATAACCAATATAAAGGTATTTAGAGATCCTTAGGTACAGTTATCACATATAATATTGCGATGTTCCGTGCATATAATATATTTGGTATACTTCAAGCGTTTTATTGAGAACTTTGTATTTTTTTCGGTATGCAGTCGTCAGATGCTAGTACAGCATCAATTTCGCATTCCCGCAGACGACTCATGATCTGAAAATAAAATAATATATAAATAATTCCATTTTGTATGCAAAATTCAATAATAAAACATAAAAAGGTAAATACTTACGTTGTAAATCTGTAGCGCACTATGACTAAGTATTATGGGTGTCGGTACACCCGGGAGGCAAGCGTATGGCCAAAACTGCGCGTGCGAATAACCGCTCCCCCGTGTGTTCGAGGGCTCCTGACGGCTTAGGAGGATACACGAAAGCGCAAACCGCTGTGATGAAAACTAAAGAGTGTAGCGGCCAAATAGACCTGGGTGGTTTTAGACCAATATAGACTTTAAGGGTTAAACATGTTTAGGATTACTGTATTTTGATATGGCATTAAGTACGGTTCATCGAAAGTTCTAACCATATGTATGCTTAATTATTTAAAGTACATATTAAAGGACTACTAGAAATTTCCAGAACCTTGATTATGCAAAGGCTGGGTATTAAACTAACTACTATTAACAAGATAAATATTTAGAGAGTATTAAAATTGTAATTTATGTGTTTGACTAAAAAGCTATTAGGTATAGGTATGTACAGTCGGAATAATTAAGCAGATCCACTCCTATGAAATACAGTTTTAATGAAACAGCTGGACGTCGTACTGACGGCCGAACTCGGAACTTTAATTGGATTAAGCGCAGTACGAGTGGTTAATAAAAAAGTGATGCACCGACCATTCGGCGGGGCTACCTATTCGAAACTCTGCCAGGGTCCAGAACATTTTTAGGAGCATTCGAGCTAACGGACTTAGAGACGGTCAAACAAGTGACAAACTGCTGCATACAGTTGAACGAGAAGTTATCTGTCTTCTGTGTAGGAATGTTTTCAACGTATTCATGGTTGCACAAAACACTGTTGCATGCTTTGATACGAGTTGGGTTTAAAGGAGCAATTTGAATACTACAATCAAACGGTCAGTGGTAACAATTGCACTACGAAGAACACCCTTACGGGATCCGACCGGAATAACTCACTGTTACGACATAAAGGCGCTGTCACTGTTAAAGTAATCAACATGAAAACGTCATCAATATCAAATTGCCCCTGATGTGAGGTTGACTGTACTTATGTTTGATTTAGACGGTTAAAATAATACTTATTCTCTTCCTCGATTAAATAATTAATATGATGGATGACAAATTAAACTCCTTCGTACACTTAGGTATGCAAAAATGTATTTCTAATGTAAAATGTTATTTAAAATATTCCGTTAATTCAGAGAAATTCGCTCTAAATTAACCGAATATTTTCAATAACATTTTACCTCCTTCGAAGTATTAGAAACACGTCGAAGGCTATTACTTCGCTTATCTGTAACGCCGCACAGGATTCTCTGTAGGAATGCGCCAGCTAACTACCGAATTCGAAAAGCCATCCGGGAAATTTGAAACTCGCAGCCTGATTGTAAGAGAACAGGATAAGTAGGTAAGGAGGTGATACTCAATTAGGGACTACTCACACGTATTCAGCTCCATTCGCGTTTCGCTAAACGATTTTGGTCACACTTATACAGTTCTGCTTCTATCAGCGTCGTAAGAATGAGACAAGCCGACATAGCGTGTTATCTCCGCTGAAACGCTTCTCTCTTCCCAAGCATAACTTTTTCTCTGTTGATCGCTATAATGTGACGAACTAATATCGTACAAGCAAGAATATTTTTGCACTAGCAATATAAATTTCTCTTCGTCCATCATTTTATTTCGTAAAAATAAAATAATTATAATTACTTTACTTTTAAAGTCCGACGTCCGAAATCTCGCATTCCTTGCGTGCATAATGATTACGTAATAATAAATCAAATATATGCAGGAACTATGCAGGTCGCACCTTGTCGATAAGGAGTCGAGAACCATCCATGTACAGCACTGTTCCGCCGTGTTCAAATGCGGCGGAACAGCGCTGAACTCTATCTATAGCACTCACATGATAATAACACATTTGTCCTCATTTTATACTTGTTTACCGCGAAAGCTGAATAGATGCGGAAAGCTGAACGGCACCCTAATTGCGTAACACACGATCAATCGGAATCGGTTTCATTTTGACAGTTCAATAACATTCATTGCGTTATTTACGTGTTGAGCAGACAAATTTTTCGAACGTATGAAGCAATGGATTAGCAATTTGCTTCAAAATGATTCAGATTGCGTACGCGTCTCTATACAAAATCGTTGTTTTCTATGGGCATAAGTTGAATAGAGCTGAATAAGTGTGAGTAGTCCCTTATTCTTACTGCGTAAGTTCTTTCTCGGAAATTATTTTCTTTTTCTGCATACCTGATTAGCTCTGCATTTAATACTATGAGAATTTAGTCGCCCGAATGTTTTTCGAAAATATACCCGAATATGATGAAATAAATATGCAACACAAATAAATTCAAATAAAAAAAAAACCACATAAACCTATATGGGCACTTGTGAAACGTCAAAAGATAAAATGTTTATTGATTTACTTCCTTACATCATTTTTACAATATTTAACACAACTATTTACACTAGGTACTAAATTAAATGACTAACTAACTATACAAATATAATACTAAGACAAAAGCACATTTAGGCGTCGAAGTAGGTACTCGTCCGCATCGCTGTCATCCGAAAACGTGCCCAGAAGACTGGCAGCATTGCCACGTTGAATGGCAATGCTAATTCTTCGGCCAAAGAACGACTCAGCCCTCTGGTCACGTGAAGTGTCGACCAGCCCAATGAAAACATTCCGTAAACACAACAACACAACAGCACACAAACAACAACACAATAACACACACAGACACAACAAAGCACACACACACACTACAATTTTCTAGTGTTTTAAGTGTATAGGTACCATTTCTACACGTAAATATGTAATGCAATATTAATTTGGTTTCACCTATCACTTAAAAACAATAAATAGATAGAGACGAGACATGAAGTCGAAACGCTACTCCGTATTCAACACATATGACACAATGGCCGAACGTGGTCTACTATACCCACACAATACAATTTAATTGTTACCAACACTAATTGCGTCCCAACAGCATCATAGGTAGGTGTTGTGGATGGGTTAACGATCACAGCATTGCGTGGGCCGCGGGATGCTAACCCGGCCGTCGACAGGCAGGTTAATCACCCCTTCCCTTAAAGGAGACGATGGCGACAAGAATAATTAGTGTTAGGAGCCTACACACAAATTAGACGAGAAGCACTTTATAAAAGCTCTATTTTTAGATCGGATTAGATACTAGTTTTGCCATCAGCTTCGCCCGCGGGATAAATAACTAAGGTCTTGGTCTATCCGTGTGTCAAACATTCAAATATGTTCAGCCGTTAAGGCGTGAAAAGGTAACAGACAGACAGATGGACAAAGCCTCTTTCGGTAATGTTATATGAAATAAGTTTGTTTGTTTGTTACGCTTTCACGCTAAAACGGCTGAACGGATTTGCATGAAATTTGACACATGGGTAGACCATGACCTGGGGAAGGACATATGCTACTTTTCATCCTGGATCGCAGACAAAGTCGCGGGCAACAACTAGTAGAAAATGAAACCAAGAGATAATGTACAAAATTAATTACATTTTTTATAAGTTCTAGCTGCAATTTGTTCGCGTGTGTTTATGAATAATAATACATTTATTTATTTCAGGTAAATAACACCCATTCATAGTACACGTATAAAATCAGATAAAATTCAACTTAAATAAAATCAATACAAATCAAATTCAACGGAAACAGCATAAATCGAATTAAATGAAATCAAATTAAAATAAATAATCAAAACAATAACATTAATATAGAAATAAGAATTCATTAATAAATAATTATACAATAAAATCAATAAATAATCACAAAATAAAATCAATACAAAATCACAAAATAAAATCAATAAATAAATAATCACAAAACAAATTCAATACCCTCTCTCCGAACATGTCTCTACAGCAACATGTCTGCTGGAACAATGCCGGATGAAGGGGCAGTCCAGCCTTCCCGCAATCATCAGGACGATGTTGGGGCTAACCCGTCCCCTGCGCACCAAGGAATCGGCGCGCTTGCGCATGGTCGCGTGGAAGCTGTCGGTGCGCGAGTCTGCGAACATACCCGAGGCAGTATCGGGGTAGCCCCATCACCGACCTAAACGTTATTGTACTGGACGCGGATGGCGCTATAACTTCTATTAGAGTAGTGAGCCCACAGACTGCACGATTACAGCGATGTACAGTTCGCTCTAAAGAGCGTAACCTTCACTCCATCTGAGCATCGCGCAAATCTGCGGGCGTTCGCTCTAACAGACAACTAAGGTTTCTTTCGTATTTCTTACATTTACAAAGGAAGAAAGAAAATATTATAGAAAATCCTTTGAACAAGAATGCTTAAGACACATCGTAAAACCACGTAAACAGCTTTTCTTTTCCTAGGAAATCTACTTACGAAATCTAAACTAATATTATAAAGAGAAAATATTAGATTTTTGTATGTTTGTTTCCCTTTCACGCTAAAACGGCTGAACGGATTTGGATAGAATTTGGCACATGGGTAAACCATGACTTGGATAAGGACATAGCATATTTTTATCCCGATATTCCCACGAGAGCGAGACTTTGCAGATAAAAACGCGGGGCGCAGCTAGTAAACAATAAGTTGAAAGCTAAACGTAAAAGGAAATACAGGGAAAGGAAATAGCGCTGATAAGATAAGCGCTAGGCATAGTTCACATACGAGGGTTCATCGAGCCGCCGCCGGGTCTTGACGCAATATATCACAGTGCTTCGGAGTATTATTGTTTTATAGCTGTTTTACTGTAGTACAGTGACTCACTGTGGTATGAACATGTTTTCCTTTCGCTGAGGCGTTTATTTTCTTAAGCTTTTGTCGAGTGAAAGCTGGCAAATCAATACGCGGTTTAAGAAATCCTAACTTGCTACAGAATTACAGAGGCTGGCTTTCAGGCTTTTAAGGTTGCTCCTGAACTGACAGTAGGTATTCACACAGATAATTTTTACATAATTTCTTCTGCTTTATTTATTGAAAAACACGATATAGAAACCACTTAGGTACGCACGGCTACACATCAAGCTACATAACCAATATAAGCTGACTTCTGATTGTATGAAAAACCTATACAATGCGAGGTCAGCTAAAACTGGAAATGTATAGCTTGATGTGTAGCCGTGTGCACTATTAATTAAATCAAGCCACCCTGCACTATTTTTATAAAGATCTACGACTTTTTAAATGGTCCTGAATTCAAATTTGGAACAATGATTACAGCAAAATGATGGCCAGGATGTCGATTAAAAAATGCATAAAAACTTTTTCTTTGACACATCATTATTTTGATGTTTATGGCCTTACCTTAAGCGGAATTGCACGGTGCCGGTGGTTCGATTTAGCGAGTATGAGTGAGTGTATATTAAGACAATAATTACAATAACATGACAATAATTTGCATCTCGCACAGAACCTCATACATTCCTTTACCTGCTTATTAATAAAAATAGTCCCATCAGAATTACAATAATTTATATAGGATCTCTGTACGTGCTCAAGTGTAGTTATCATACTCGTAAATCCAAGCTAGAGAACTTTGTTAAACTGTTAATGAACCTAATCACTTTGGACGCCAATAAATTAGAGGTTCACCATTATTACAAGTTACAACGTAATTTTCATACTTATTCGAGGATTTAATAAAATTAATATAAAGTACGATATTCATAAACGCTACCGTAATTCAATTAGTAATAAATTCGGTCTCGCTTTATCGTTAATACTTTCTTACTTACTCTGTAATTTACAGGGGCTTACGCGATCGATTAACTTATGAAAACCGGTTTAAAATTAAATATCCCGCTGGTATTTCAAAATTTTAATACAGTACTCGTTAATTGTGTTTTAAAACCTTTACATATTAAACAAATCGTTACAACAGGAAGAAAAGAAAATTAATTGCTCTAAATATAACCATTATGGCTTTCAGAAAAGCAATTATGTTAACAGCAAAAATCTTATGTTTTTAGTAAGAGGGTTTTATAAATTTAAAAAATATTTTTAATTCAAGCATAACCCATTACTTAATTATTTTTTTTAAATCACAATACTGCAACAGGGCCCTAATTCACTATGACCACTTAACGATTCCATATTCGAAGCACGTCAATTCCTTAGCTAATCCCGCCAATCTCGTGGTGATTTCGTGCGGTTTCGTTCATTGTGTCATAGAGAATTACGGCTAGAATAGATCAGAATAGAATAAAATGTCAATTCAATTAAAATAAACGAATAAGTAGGTACAAATTATAAAGACACACAATTAAACGTTTCATGTTTCATATTTTTTTCAATAAATACAGTTTCTAAAGCTTACGGATTCTAAGATATACACAGGATGCTCTTCCATAAGGAACCGGGGTGTATTCAAAACCAGTGCTCCACAGTTCCGCCTCGCGCCGTGTTCTTTCTATTCGCAAGTACTGCATCTAATGGAAAATCCATTTATGTGGAACCGTAGCAACCCGGGTGCACTACCGCCACCCTAATAAGATCTCTTATACCGCTCACGGCGGTAACAAAATACTTATATTATACTGAAACTCACCAATGAACCGACATTTCGTTTACGATTCGACAGATACTAAACTTAAGGCGGAAGCGCAAGGGTAGCTCGCGAAATTCAAGTTTTCTTACGTTTTTGCATGAAAAAGTCATTCAAGAGCTTAGAGGGTTATATTGTCAATTTGAATGATTAATAATTCTGTAGAGTAATAATGTTTACGCTCGCGAATCATATTTGTTCAACATACAGCCTGACACTGACCTGCAGATTGCAAAAAACGTAAGAAAATTTGGTTTTTACGTACTACCTACCGCATCCCCCTTAAACAAAGAAGCTTTTGTGTATTCTTTTGCACAGCTGTACGTACTTAAAATTCATGATTGCTAACATTTGAAGATAGACATCTCAGTCTACTATAAAAATTATTCAAATCACAGCGAGACTGAATCGGAAGACCGATAAATACGCAAATGAATATGACATTGAAAATAAATTTTCTTTTAGAAGTTTCTTGAAGTGGGTGCGTCACTGAGCGTTGATGTAATAGTACAGTTGGCGATCGATACAAACATATTATTAGAACAGCTAATACCTACGGTTGAGCCTTCTTTCATAATTATGACAAGCCACCAAAATTTGTAGGTAAGGATCGTTGTAAAGATAAAGTGGATGTCTTTGCTTCATAAATAACAAAGAACCTAATCGAGATACCAAAATAAGACTGTGTTAAAAAACAGCACTCACAAATAGAAACCACGCTTTCAAAATGAAGAGCAACTCGTTCAAAGAAATAATTTACACATTTTGAGTTCCAAACAATCAAAGTGAAAAATGACAGCAATATAATGTTCGACAACAAACAGTTGTTAACAAAAGCCGGCTACAAAGTCATCTAACCCTTTGATATTTGATGTGGACGCATTTTTCATCTGTCCATGACAGACCGGAGATATGAGAGCCGCAGCTTGTATTAATCACTGGCACTAATCCGGAATACGCCACGGCAGACTGCCGGTGCAGAATCCGATTTTCCATTAAACCTTTCTTGGACTGAGCGAAGCTAATAAGCATTCAAGCGGGCTTCATTAAGCCACGCCAGAGGGAGACTCTATTGATTTTATTCAGCTTTAATAAAGGTTATTCTCCACAAAACGACGTTCAGTCAGGTTTCAAAGAAGCCTCACTATAGGTGCTCTTTGTTGAGTCTCAGCCTCAGCGGCAACGGTGGACGCTATTTATAAAGCTCAGTATCAAAATATATGTATTGACCTAATATTATACGAAAGTTTTACATAGATTTGAACCCAGACAGGCGCTTTACTTTGTGTAAATTATTTAATCACCACTGTTCTCAAAACGGTAAAGGAAAACATCGTGAGGAAACCGGCATTTCCTAGAACCAAAAATTTGAAGACAGGTGTCGTCCACCAACCTGGCGTGGAGGATTACCGCCCACTCCTTATCACTGAGAGGAGGCCTGAATGGCTGTATCCCAGCAGTGAGAATATTAGAGGCTGACTATTTATACGAATGTGTAACGTTCTATAATTATGTTTATAATTTATACGCGTACGTGATCTATAATTATGATTAAAAAAATCACCGACGAGTGCTACGACACCTAAGTGTCATTTTGTTTTGTAATTATTTGTATAGTTAATCATTTAATTTAGTACCTAGTGTAAATAGTTGATTCAAATGATAAGTCTTATATCATCAAATTAGGTGTATTTATCAAACATTCAAATAGCATCGTAAACTTTAATGTTAATGTAAACATGTCCCTATTAATACTCGAAAGTTAATTAAAGGAGGCCTGCTCTTAAAGGCATGACCAACCGCACGCCAATAAAAAATATAAAACAGATATTTTTAATAGTACGATGTACGACATGGTTTATTTTGTGCAATATTTCAATTGAAACATTTATTACCTCGCGGATATGTAAACTGAATCCCTATAAAGTAAACCAACGTGTTATACATTTCACATAACGTAAAGTGCTTGTTACATCTACGCTGGCTTCACCTGCACTCCTGCAGCGCTTTGCAGTATTTATTCCGCGATAAAATAAGTATGAGTGCAAAGCAAGGTTGCTATGGCAACTGGGATTTCCCAGTATTCCCCTAAATGGTTGTTGTTTTCAAAAGTTTTGTAGCTACACTCGCTATCTTGAATTTATGGAAAGACAGATTGACATGCCTAATGAATTTTCGTTAACTAAAATGTGATAGGCTTGATAGAATTTTGTTTGTAATGAGTTTGAAATTATTTGCTGTTTCCATTTCGTTCAATGAACTGTTGTTTATAACAAGAAATTATTTTACAATGCGTATTGTTTAGAGTTTTTAAATACCTACCTTTTTACCCGACCGCGCGACCCTCCTTGGTAATAAGTTGGTCTTAATTTTATTTAAGAAGATGCCTCTGATTGCACGAGATTGTACGTCTTAGGGTGTACTTACGGGATGTGGGATTGGAGACAGAAATAGGTCACCTTGTTGTATCTTTTTTTTAAATTCACTTTTTACGCAGTCGGGTTTTTTTCTTATTTTTTTAAACCAGATATTTTCTTATATTTTGAGTTATTTCCGACCTATAAATGTCTGAGGTCTTTGAAAATGAAGACTTTGAAGGGTGTCGTAACCATAGCCATCCCTTGCCTTGACGCGACGTGAATGTGAAAAGTTATATTACCATACCGCTTCATTATACCATACGCGTTCGTATCTTAACTGTGCGCACTGGTATTTTGACTTGACAATAGCTCAAAGATACAAAAGATAACAGAAAGTTAATATGTAACGTTTGATTGCTACACGTCGCAATTATGATTCGGACAACTTTGAATACAATGCTTCGATTGAAGTTCGAATGTCATTTATCATAAATCACGATTCAAACTTTTACAATGTTGATTAGCAGATAAAATACTTCTCGGATATAAAACATTTCTTCATCTTTGTCAACAAAATAAAAAGGCCCTGCATGTAAACAATTTCGCTACATAAAAACGTCAATGGAGGAAAAGATTCAACGTTTGTAAGTCTGAAATGACCCTGTCCTCTTTCCGAAGAATGTTTACGTTCCCGAGATCGAAAAGTGTGAAGAAAAGATCCTTCAAAGGAGCTAGACGACTGGGAATTAAACAAACTCGAACTCTATTTACATCCGAGTTCCATCTTATTGGGTCTATTGAGAACCGGCAGTATGCACAGACTGCTAATTTGAAGAAACTTGAAAATTTTCATCTCAGTCACAGTAAAGAATTTCTGTTTATTTGGGTCTGTGAACAGTTCAGACGTTCAGCTGACTTCGGAAACAAATAAAGGACTTGGAAATTAGGTAACTTGTACATACTTCGGCGAAGTTCTGGCAAACTTACTGTATTACAGTGTTGGGTAGTCAGCAAAGGTGGAGTCACGTTCTTCGCGCCGGCGGCGCCATCTAGTGCACGTCCCACGCTCATCGGCAAATGGCGCGAAAAATTATACACTTTGCATTCACTACGAGGCTGGCATACGAGTGCATTACACTTGCCAATATTTTCAGAATTGCCTTCATATTATTTAAATATACTTTCTATATTCTTTTCTAGTTTTCTATTCTACCACTTTTGGGTTGCAAATCGCCGTTGATTTTACGTTTGAATGGTCTTGAAGTTACATCTCTAACGATCTATTTATACTAACTGTCACTATGTGTGAATTCCACGTGCAGAGAATGTAGAACACATATGTATATACATAAACTCACGCTTTCTTCCCATGGGGATAGGCAGAATAGTTTCTGCCTATCCCCATGGGAAGAGTATGAGTATGTAAGGATCGTAGCAGGTGGTAGTCCTCCTGCTACGATCCTTACATACTCATACTCTTAAATTATTAAGAGCATAAGTATGTAAGGCATGTTGCGCCGACCCCAAATGAATTAGGATAGGGGCAGGTGAATGGTGATGATGCTGATGACTCTTAAACTATCTCAATACTTAGATAAACAAGTAAGTTTCTAAAGCACTAGCTTGTTGAATATACCCACAACGAAACTTATAATCCAAAACAATAATTCCGTTTCAGACCATCTGTCGGACACACGGAGTTTAGCTAGCACAAGTCTCAATAAATCCCGACCCGATCCTGCTGGTACTAATTTAGGCTAACTTCTGAATCCTAGACGCGTGTAAATCCTAGGAGTCTCCGGGGAGTCGGGTTAGGAAATATATTGCACTTGATTTTCCAATTACGTCGGTGGTGGGACTCATATTTCCGTTTGAAGTGATAAATTGCTACGATAGATATCTGGTAGGGATCGTGTTAAATGTACGTCTCTCTATTAATTTGTGTCCGTCCATTAATCAGTATTAGATTTGGTTTGTGTAAAGGTGTTCTTATGTGCAATATCTTTAATCATGGTTCATTTTCATACTTAATTAATCGGCGGTGTTGAATTGTGGAGAATTTTGTTACTCTTTACCGCAATAACTATTGAACGGATTTGGATGAAATTGAGCACACAGATAGTTTATAACCAGGACTTTTTATCCGGATATTCCCACGGGTTCGAAACTTATGCGGGTGAAACCGCGGGTTACATAATCAGCCTATGATGCTCCCACTGCTGGGACACGGGCCTCCTCTCCGAGAGGGAGTGGGCTGTAATATACCACGCGGGCCCAGTGCGGGTTTGTAGATGTAAAATGAGTTCGAATTTTTAGTTCTAGGTTTCCTCACGATGATTTCTTAATTCTCTTTAATTTAACAAAGTAAACCGCCCGTCTCCGTTCGAGCCTACGACCTACAACTATACTCCTCTCCTAATTATGTTACCCATCAACAAAACTATAGAAAGTCTGTGTAAATGAGTTCCATAATGCCTTTAATAGGTAGGTAAACCTTTTCATTCGTTAACCAACCACAATTTTGCTTATAGATGGACAATTTTAAACAATCCTTTCAATTAAAACGCCGTCAATCATTATGATTTATCAGAAGTCTATCGCTTCGAAAATTTTAATTAAAAATCCTTTACAGGGCTGCATTTTAACGATACTTTTATGTAAATGTTCATTACACCTGTCACGTCGGCAATGAATTTATTATTCAAGTGTGTATCGGTGGAAAACCTTACTGATTTAAACAGTTACCTAAATTCCAAAATTCTGAAATCTATACAAGTAAATAAAATTGAACTGTCTTTTCAAAATAACAGGTTTTTCTAAATGCATATGAAAGTATATACGGTACTTATAGCATAACAACAATTTAAAAAAATTTTGTTTGTCTGTCTGTCTGTTTGTTCCGGCTAATCTCCGAAACGGCTAGACTGATTTAGAAGGGACTTTCACTGGCAGATTGCTGATGTTATTAGGAGTAACTTAGGCTACTTTTATTCTAGAAAAAGGATTAGAGTTCCGCGCAAAATATTAAAACCTATAAAATCCAATATGCAATATGCACAGCTAGTCGCTTACAAGTTTAAATTAAAATGTTTCTGAAAGGGCTCTTACATATATAAATAACTAACTAGAACACTGAATTATAATTTAAAATAGATAATACATAAAAGGGTTGAGAATGGAATGTACATAATGTTTTGTTTATTGTCAGATATACATTTGACCGTCTGTAACCCATGTCTTTACCCACGATAGCGGGTCGTTGCCTAGCTAGAACATCTAAATATTTAATTTGAAACTAAACCGAATCATTTACATTTATTTGTTCACAAGTATGCTAGAACTGCGTGAGCTCCTGGAATCCAAATATTCTGTATTCTTTAAATCTTTGCGTTTTATATTTGTGTAATTTGTGTCTACTATTTCTCTTGATGTTTAAAGAAAAAACCGACATAAAAGTTGCCTTAACCTGTTAGAAGTAGCTGTTGATGGCATTGATTGAATGATTTCTTAAGAAGAGCAATTCCCGTATTTTTAATAACGCTCACATACATGTGGCTGATTTTTCAATCGACAGATAATTTTTATTCGTGGAATAAAATTGACGTCTGACAGTTTTTGTATGGAAGAAATGTCAAAAATTCAAAATTATTCCTCCGATAAAATTATCTGGCGTGGGAAAAATCAGCCCTTAATCTATTATAAAATCTTTAATTTACAATTTTGACAAGTTTTTGTCATTGATTGTTGCTGAAATAGATTGCGCCTTCTGGACTACTACTACCTATTTACATTAAACACCTTTCTGATATTTGATCTCGTTGTTTCAGGGTTGTCGCTGTCACCATTCGTGCGGCACTGGCAGCCAGCGGCGTACGCGCACGTGGGTGGACATCGGCTACGGCGCGCTGCGCTTCCGCCGCCCGAGCCCCCGCCACCGCCTTTGCGACTGTCCTTCCATGCTCATAACAAGTGAGTCATTATTTTTTTGCAAGACGTGTCCCCGATGGGATTTCCTTTCAGCAAAAAGTCGCACTACTATACAAACTTTGATCCCCCTAAACTTGGATGACCCTATTTAACTGCTTTAGGGGATGAATTTTCAAAAATCCTTCCTAAGTGCTCACCTTCGTTACAAAAAGGAAGTCTTGTGCAACATGTTATACCTCTAGACCCAGCGGCTTAGGGTGTTCGTTTCCGTCATTGAATTAATCGATTTTATATTTTTTATCAAGTAGACGCGTTTTCAAGGAGCCCTTTTTTTTCATGGGAAAATCCTCATGGTTGTTTTCCGCCTGAAGAGGAAGGAGGATTGCGTTTGTTGCACTTCTTTTTACTCCAATATCGACCTGCTAGTATCCGTTGTCTAATGGCAATATACAATCCAGTTTACTTTACATTTACCAATAAAATGGGACTTGAAATACACGAAAAATAAACTGTAGTCGCTACGCATGAAAGTACGGAACTCCAAAACCAAAGCGGAGCAAATTGAATGTCACGAAATTCATTAAACTGGTGAAGTAGATGTGTGACTAGGCAGGTTGACTAATGACTCATAGCGGCTAAGTGATTTTCAGAGCTGTTCGATTACTCAATGTTAGATTGTATCGTAAAAGTCTACTCAATATTTTTTTTGTGGGTTTAGAGGCCAATGTCTTACGAGTTATGTGACATCATGGCTATAGGGACGTGTTTTTTGCTAACCGTTAATCTCTTGTGTGTTTATTATTGGTACCGTAATAACGACTTTTAATGGTTGTTTTTTGTTAATATCAGCCTATAATGTTCCCACTGCTGGGACAAAGGCCACCTCTCTTCGAGAGGGAGTGGGGTATCTATCACGGGGAACCAGTGCGGGTTGGTGATGTCACATGCTTTCGAAGATTTGGTTCTAGGACATACCGGTTTCCTCACGATGTCTTCCTTCACCGTTTTGAGAGCAGTGGTGATGAAATTTCCTTGTACCTATGTATATGTTTTTTGTTCAAAATAGACGAATCGCGCGTAACCGAGGAACCGGTTATTAAAACGTTTTTTTAGTAGTCATTGTTGTAGATAGAGATAAAAACTAATAACAAAGACTGCATTTTTTTCAAGAATAAGTAGTTTCGTGACTCTTAAGATTATCGTTTTGTAAAGTGGCACCGGACTCGATTATAAACCGTAATTCTGTCTTAAAAATACTTTCCTAGCTCAAGAAAACTTTAAATGGCTTGCTAAAGTAAAATTCTTTTAGCTTTTGTAGTGAGATAAAAAATATAAGCTGAAGTTTACGACGTTAAGAGTTTGGCACTCGGCAAACTGCGCCTAATTCCGTACGTTAAAAATTAGCGAGGTCCCTGGTTTTATAGCTTAAGTAAAAATTTAAGCTTTAAGTAAGTAGATGCTTATTTCACTTGAGAAAAAGGTAATGTCTGTACAGAGCACACGAAGAGTTTAAATTAAAAAAAATACTGTTGCAAAAAGTTGATGCAACATTTCGTTTACTTATCACGAATGTGAAAAGTCTTTAATTTCTTTTTAATATGGGTTGGTACAAATACAATCAAATGTGTTTTTTTTTCAAATTAAGTAATTTTCTCTTTAAAAGAGAGAGAGAGAGAGATTTGTGGTGGCCCAGTGGTAACGTCTGCGAGTTACGGAGTTCTAGGTCGTGGGTTCGAACCCAGTCAGGCACTTCAATTCGTGTAAATTATTTCATCACCTCTCACTGAGAGAACTGTGTCCCAGCAGTGGAAACATTATAGACCATCATCAGTCTCATTGAAAATCTGATAAATTAGGTACATATTAGGCTAGTTGTGCCCCCCAGAGATAAGTCAGGAAAAATGAAGTGATAAGTAGTGCGAGCAGGCGATACAATGCGACGGGGTGGGTCGGGGGGAAAGAAAATACTTGTTCTTCGCGGACGAAGTCGCGGGCCGAAGTTAGTAAAAAGCTAGCTATTATAATAAAAAAAACAAGGGCTTCGAAGTTTCCCCGTATCTCACAATTCCTCGATTAGCTTCTAAATCCCGTCTGTATCAAAACTAAGCATATGACTGAAATTAATACACTACACTAAACTAAGCATATGACTGAAATTAATTATTAATTGATCTCCTTGTATGTGTCGTGTTCAAAGCGGTGGCCATTGTACATGAGTAATGGCAGCTCATATCCAATTAATGAGCATTAAGGCACGCCATTATATCTGTGTGTATTAGGACGTTCGTAATACCGGGATGTGTGTTGTTTGGCAAATATTACGGACACAAGCTTAACATTGAAAGCTGGTGAATGTATTAGTTAAATATTAGGTTTTAAGATTTAAAATTTAACGTAGATTTCAGCTTCAATATAATATTTGTTTACAATTCTGTGTGCATTTCACTACAGTACCTACGTGAACTTAACTACTCGTTATAAACGAATCATTTTCCGGAATCTACTCGTACATGCAATCATACTTATTGGTGATGGTCCAAAGCTTAGATATAATTACATTTCTATGGTCCAAAGCACGATATCTATGGTCCAAAGTCTACTTTATTGATACCTAAGTACTTAAAACTGACAAGAACATAAGAGACCGCATGGTGTGTGTGGAACTATTCCGTAACCGTTTGTGAAAACGCAGTAACAAGTGCTAAAGCTGTACAGCTTTACGTAAACGAACGTTTCCGCTCAAAATCACAGTAAGCAAAATATTTTGTGCACCCAAATCTGAAGTTCAAAAGGAAGCTCGCACTCGGTACAGCAGTTCGTCGCCTCAGATAAGTTAATTGAACGTGTTTCAGACTAATCCATTTGTAAGTTGTGTACGGCGAGCGTGCACATCAACCGTTGGCCGCTCCATTCCCTTAATTAAACCGTTCCTACGCCAATATAGTGGAACGTGCCCTTTATACCGACGATTCCAGATTATCTTTGGTGACGATCGCGTATGTTCAATGATACCGCTCTATGATAAGCGACGGTCACAAAGTTGATTCGCTGCACTCAATTTGTTGATTCAACTAAATAGCTGTTACCTATCTGAAACTATTCATGAACATTCGGTATTGGATGTGGATGGCCAACTAAAACGTTAATGTTTGGTCAATTATTGGGGAGAGAGTATTAACTATCTATTTCAATTACAGCCATAAGTAGATACTTATATGTAGGTATAATATGGTTATACTGTTACTGCAAACCATTAATCGAGGTTATTGTAACTAGTTTTCAAACACAGGTGTTCTAATTAACATAATATGTGACGCAAGTGACCATAGTGTAACTAAAACCGGCCAAGTGCGAGTCGGACTCGCGCACGAAGGGTTCCGTACCATTATCTATAAAAATCACGTCTGTTGTATGGGAGCCCCCCTTAAATATTTATTTTATTTTAATTTTATTATTAACGTAAAAATACAACTGAGTATTTTGTGAATATTTCAAGTGCCTACCTCTTGCCATTATTTATATCGAGCAAAAAAGGGCAAAAAAATCGCGTTTGTTGTATGGGAGCCCCCTTAAATATTTATTATATTTTGTTTTTAATATTTGTTGTTATAGCGGCAATAGAAATACATAATTTGTGAAAATTTCAACTGTCTAGCTATCGCGGTTCTTGAGATACAGCCTGGTGACAGACAGACGGACAGACAGCGAAGTCTTAGTAATAGGGTCCCGTTTTTACCCTTTGGGTACGGAACCCTAAAAATTTACAAAGACTGCTTCAAAACTCATTGCAGGCCTAATTACAGCGTCGTGTGCGTGCTACTGAACACTTCCTCTACTTCTTGATCATGCCATTAAACAACAAAGCGGCGCTCCACTTCCACTTCCCTCTTACTATTCCCTGAAGAGCATTGCACAGTAAATAAATAAATAGTCACATAAGAGTAGCGTGTCTATCAATACTGTTCGTCTGAGAGGCATCAGGGCCCCTTCAGACCGCTCCAATAATATTTGAGTTATGTCTAGCCTCTAGTTATTATTGGTGAACCTCTCAGCTGTATTGAAGACGGACAATATGGGAGGAACGGTCCTTAGTAAGTTATGTTTATTACTATACCAAGATTTCCAGGACGCTGCCTTCAATATCTATCAATGAAGATTGAAGTCGTCGACGATGTATTATGATTTCATTTCATATGAAATGGGATGATTTCTGTTTTCTCAGGTCCACTTGAATACGAGCGTCAGACACTAGTTGTCTGGCATTTTTGCTGAACTGGGCCTTTTTGGTGACCGCTGTGAGGCACACTTTCCTGCTAATTTCTTACATCGGACTTTTCTCTCTTTTTATTTGTTTTTTCTTATTTGTTTTTATCTGATGTACCTATATTATACTATGTGCCTTTTAGTCTGTGCTAAATAAATGTACCATCACACTATTTGATAAATACTTAGGTAGAATAGGCTTCTGCATATCTTAAGCGTTGTAATTCAGGTGCATTGTGTAAGGTATTGTTTTAGTCCTTCCTTTGTTGGCGATTGTCAATTTGTCGCCATAACGTTGCTTCGTCGGATTAATCAGTGTGTACAAAGGGACCCTAGAGACCTCGTGTACACTTCACCTCCTATCAAGCGAACGGTATTGATGACAGGCAGGGATAGCCCGATAGTTACCTGAAGGAGGGCCTAGATATCTTTCAATTCTAAAAAATAATATCTAACGTGGATAGAGCGGCAGGAAATAGGTAGTAACTAGTTATCACGTCACGATGTATAGGACCTACCTTTGAAAGACTTTCTTTTGAGTTTTTTTTTTATAAAGACTGGTATCTTTGTCTATGGTTGTGTCAGTTTTTCGAATATTTGTAAAACCTCATCCGATTTTGTGGCGTGAAATTCGAATGCAAAATTGTATGATAACTAAACCAATATTGGTATGTCTGATGTCGTCGCGGTGTTTTATGGTAGAAGAGACATGCTAGGAGAAAAGCCTAGTCTTGAGATGTAGCTAGCAAGGTAGATTGTTTACTTAATAATAAATTAATAACGCATCATAGTGCAGGAACTCAATCTCTACCTACCGTGCAGTGCCTAAATGCGTGCATGTATTCCAAAGGAAATCCTCATTGCACGCAATATTTTTCATAACAGGAACTGGCTTTTATGTTTTGTATTGTTAACGAAATGATTGGTTGTCAATCTATTCAAATAGGAAGAGAGACAAGTAGGATACAGCCGATTGCAATTGATGTTAACAACTTTATTCTTCGGCTGGTCGGCGCAGTCGTGAGTGATGTCAATTTAAATTGTTACGAGGTATAGGTAGCTAGGACTGTTGATTGCTGCGTGCTAGATCGGGGTTTTTCATATTCATGCTTAACGTTTTTTGTGAAATGTATTTTAATTGCATTTAATATTACGTTTTAAAACTTTTTAACGTCTTAGTGTAGGTAGGTATTTTAGTTTCTACTGTACAGTTTTGTGGATAAGTAAGTACGTATATCAATGTAAGTCCTTGGCATACAGTTTATTTTCAAACCCACAATTATACCGATACCACCAAATACTTTCAGCGAGACATTGAAACCGCTTTAACCAAAGCCAGTTAATAGAATCATTTGGAGTAACGACACACATAGCTTGCCGTTATACCGAACTACATTTTAATCGTATTACGGTCCAATTGTACGGCTGTGGTCCACATCACGAATTGCAATGATCACATAATGTTATAGTCGCATCACGGCATTGCTGGAATCACGGACTGGCCCGGTCCAGCAACGTCGGGCTAAGAATAACCACCACTTAACTCGTACACAATGGGAAGATCGACTAGCCTAAACGTTTCGCTCGGTAAAGTCTTGTATACTGGATATTCGGTTCCCCACAACTTAAATTGAGAGCCGAAACGTTGTTAACAAGGATAGAACCGGAGAGTGTCAGTTTAACAATTATTGGAGGTTGAAAATCGTCGTTTCTATAGCCAATTTTCCTAATACAACAACAGCTTTTCATAAAGAAATAGTAATTATATTTTCCATTTAGAAATAAACAAACCGCTTCTACCGATTAAGTACTCGTAGCATGAAATACTCTATCACAAAGTTATACTTGACTTTAGTCATTAGAATAATGCTCCGTAACACCTGCGTCTATGACAACAAGTAATGTTGCCTACTCTATTAGACTTAACTTGTGCGATAAATACCTGTTGTTTATCATAAAGTTTGTATAATAAAGTTACTAGTCCTCGACCTAGAAAGGAAGTATAATGTATCGGAAAGTTTATTGAATGATAGTTTCGACATGTTTGCCTAACTAAATATAATTAACGCAAAGAAGTAAGGACACAATAATCCTACTAATATTATAAACGTGAAAGTTTGTATGGATAAATAGATGGATGGATGTATGTTAGTTTGTTACTCTTTCACGCAAAAACTACTGAACGGATTTGGATGAAATTTGGCACACAGATGGTTTATAACCAGGATTAACATATAGGCTACTGTTTATCCCGATATTCCTACGAGATCGAAACTTTGCGGGTGACACCGCGGGGTACTGCTAGTTAAGCATATAAAATCCATCAACATTTCTATAACGACTCCATTATCCTTAATTAAACTTTGCTTTCTAATTTGCGTAACGAATAAAAGTCAACTTATTTGTTTTCACGCCAATTTATCATAATGAGCGAGAAAAACACGACGCGAGATTAAACCTGAGATATCAAAGTTCGTTTTAATTTTCGTTGCGAAGTGTAAAATCTGCTAGTTTTTATCTGATGTTGTTGCACTCGGTACGTGCCAGCGCCGTGTACTGGGGACTGCATCCAGATGCTAACAAACTGTTCCACCGCTTTGCACATACTAATCTAGTCTGACTTTCCAAATTATTCACCTCAACCTCCTCGGATTTTTTGTGATCTGTGCTATGCTTATTATACAGGGTGGCAGGGACATCGACGCGCAACCTGTTATCATGGAGTCAGTACATGATTCTGAACCACCCTGTTCAATATAATAGAGCTGAAGAGTTTATTTGTTTGAACGCGCTAATCTCTGGAACTATCAGACAGATATAAAAAAACTCTTGCATTTGATAGCCCAATTCTTGAGGAAAGTTATATAACATCACGATACGACATTAGGAACCGAGCAAAAATTAAAAAATCAGAAATAACGCTAAGCGAAGACGAAGTAATATCACGGGCGGGGTTATGCGATGTGATATTTCACGCAGACGAAGTCGCGGGTGGAAGCTAGTCCAATATACGAATCTTTTACGAACGATCCCGTATATAAATATTGTTTATTGTTTATATATTTTACTCTTTTTACGAACGATCTATAAAAAAATACGAATGTATTATTTCAGTTTGCGGCAAACTGAAATAAGTTCGGGGGTTTTATTAACGTAGTTTTCTGTAGTCTCTGATAAAGTAAAAGATAAATCAATCATCTATGAAACGAACCTTGTGCTTTATTATTTATGTCTTCCTATATCGTACATCGATGTCAGATAATTTCATTTGGAAAATCCTGCATTCGCGGTCGAGTTACTCTAGAGTATTGAGGCGGATGCCATAGTTTGACGAAGACGATCCACCTAAGATGAGGTCTTAACCCGCAAGAAATACTGAGCGTAAAAGAAATTTACCTCTGCCTGGAATATTTAAATTAGGTTTCTGCCTCCCTCGCATTTTCTTCCTTTGCTCACGGCTGGAAAATGTGGCGTGACGACCCGACAACGTGTCTCATTACGTATTTTTTAAATATTTTGTTTGTTATTGGTTAAAATTTAAATTATACATGTTTAAAAAAATGTTTCAGCAGGCGGTGCTGAAACAATTTATATTCTAAGCTAGAACGACTACAACTAAATTAGCATAACATAAACAGCTGGCTATAACAACCAAATTCCCCGAATCGTATCCAACTTGAACATAAGTTCTGAAGCGGTATTTAAGATAAAGTTCTTTATGGTCCACTTTATACTTAAAAATGATGAAACCTCAATGCACGAAATGTGTAAACAAAATGCTGCGGTTGCAGATTTAGTTACATAAGACGTCGTGATAAGGTACCCACGCATTTAGCCGCGTTGAAGCTTGAAATTGGAGCAAACCATCGACTCGCAACGAGAGTCGCAAACGGAGACAAAAGTACAGTAAGGTGTTTAAATTTAAATTACGCTTCACAGGTAACATCAAAGAGATTAATATAATGCGGCACATCCAGCCACAAAATACGTTGTACATTTTATGAATAAGCGTGAAAACCGTCAGACAGGTGATTATTGATTTTTTGTTAAATAAACTGGTAGACTGGGCACGCGTGTCTACCTACTGAAATCCTAAATCATGTTGTGATGTTTGTCAAACACACACCTGAATATATAAGGTAGGGTAGGGAGGAATATTTTATGATTTTCCTGTGACTTTTAATCAAATTATTAAACGCTAAAGCCACGCTTCGTTTTTTCGCATATTGGGCACAGATTTATGTGGTGGGGTTTTTCACAGATAAACTTATAATAATGCTACAGTGAAAACAGAGGATAATTAATTTATACATATAAATAGAAATTAAATGCTGTCCGTTGGTAAGCGCATCAGTTGAGAATGGCTGGACCGATTTAAAATGTTCGTAATAGTCTGAATTATGTTGTAATGGAAAGTGAAATTGGAAAAGTTTCCCGGACAATTTCTAAATAAGGGAAAAATTTAACGTCATTTTTTCTATGGGTTTTTTGTATGAACTATTGAAATTTGGGCAGGACAACATCTGTCGGATCAGCTAGTACACGATGTTTTATTGTGTACTAGCTGACCCGACAGACGTAAACAGACTATTAAGCTACAGGAACTAGAACAAAGTTCAATCTTTATTTTGTTTCTGTATGTACATTTCGAACTGTAGCACACGCCTCATAAACTATTGGCTCACACAAATGTTTCAGCCACACTCTGTTTACACTAGGATTACAAACTTTTCGGTCATAATACGTTTTGCATATTTTAATATGGTAATAGTAACGCAACGCAGTGCGTATTGTGTGCACAGCATGAAACGCGACAGGCGCGGACACACCACAACAAAATTTAGTGTTTAGCTTTTAACAATAGTGCGTGACTTGTTTTACAACTGGATTTACACATAATGCCGTAATGTACTGTTTATGGAATATTCTACTTTTTCGTTGCTATGCGTAGTTCGTGAATTTATTCGCCTAGAGTTCGGATAAGATTATTTTTTCAAATTACTGTAAGAGTAAGACTTTTTGTTTGCGGTGATTGATTAAATCTAAAAATCCCAGCTGTACGTGCGGTGGCAATGACGGCTGTCATGATAATGATGGGTTTGACTTTACGGTGTCAATAAACGCTCTCTAGGAAAACACACCAAATTACTTTTCATAAATAACGTTTCAGTGACGTCATTCGTCGGTAAATGATATGTGGTGACCACCGTTCTTTTCAGAGATTAAATATTGAAAATGTAAATAAAGATGAAACAGATATTTACGATCATGCAATATTACTTAAGTTAAATGTTAACAAACAACTGTAGTTAGGAATTAATAGTGTAACAGAGTGTTATAGAGCGGAAATAAACGTAGCGGTGGCCGGCTGCGCAGGGCGGCACTAAATGGAACATAAAGCTGAAGACCATGTGATTTGCGGCCTGCCCAAGTGTACGACCTGGTACGGTCAACCGCACCAGCAGCTGAACTGCGAAAATCACCCTTATTGTTACGAAATAAAGGTCTTACAGAGTCAAATTATTAACATAGGCGTGCAGTTAACTGTACGAGCTGGTACGAGCACAGCACTCAACAGTGAAATGTGTGCACAATTTAGAGGCAAATTGTGATGACTACTTTTTTTAATGGAAGTGCATAGTTGTGTTTTTTTATACTGGCGTATAATTGGCTGACTGCATGTATTTTTTTTAAATAAAATGGCCAGTAAAATAAAATCTCTAAAATGCTATAGAAACGGCAAGGTTAACTTTTATAAAACATACACCCTTGCTTTTAATTAAAAACAAATCTCGGAAAATTGGCTATAAATATATTTTTTGTTCGGGTAAGCGTTGTGTCATCGAGCGTACCTTCATCACGGTGGGTAAACCTGCGCAACGTATACCGCCATCTAATCTCAAAAGCTCTGGATTCAGAGTCCTATTAAAATTTTAATATAGAAATGAACAGCCCCCGTGAACGCTTTATCCCACCTAACTTTTATAACGAGACCCAGTTTATTTGTAGATTATTCAAATTACCTATACTTTAGTAAGTTTCCAAAATTAATTAATTGAACGATAAAGTAAATATCGTGACGATTATCAAGGTCGGAATTAGACCGTAATTTTGAGGCTCCATTACTCAGCAGCGGTAGGTATAAATTAGTTTTATAATTAATGTCTGGAGTGAAAACATCGTGTAACTAAGTGTGAACAGACAATCTTTAGGTTCAGTATGTACCCCACAGTGAACCTAAACATTGTCTGGCTAACCACATGTTTCTTTAGGCTCAAGATTATAATTTCGATTTGGGTTGAGTATCATTACTAGGTTCCTAGCTTTCATTAGAGCCACAACTCATTAAGTTGACCTCGGCAGAACAGGGTAATGATCGGTACATGTCGGGTAACATGTCTAATATTTAGCGTAAATACAACACACATACATAAAATCCACTTATTTGAATAATTAAGATCTCCCAATAAATAATATTTACATAGGTAAATATTATCTAAAACCTTTTTCGGAAAATTAATATTCGGTGAACAACGTTAAGCAACTTAAATTCAAAGTAATCTCGTTTTGAAATAAGGGCTTATTTCTCAATAGACAGATATTTTTTATTCTTGGCACAAAATTGACGTCTGACAGATTTTGTATAGAGGAACTGTCAAAAATTCAAAATTATTCCTCCGATAAAATTATCTGGCGTTGGAGAAATCAGCCCTAAGAATGAAAAAGGTGAAATCAAAGATTTGACTTTGCCATTTATAAACGTTTTTGAAATACCCTCTAACAACTGTCGAACTGACCGCAAGTTTAATTGTGTTTCTCAAACGAAGTATTGACCAAACCGAAAGTTTCAACAATCCCAAGAACTTTTCATTGGACGAAAGACAATAAAACTTTTCTTTTCTACAAATTGATGAATCCTTGTTGATAAGGTCGTTTTACTTATACATGGATATTTTTGTTAGCCTTTTGTGTTTGAGTCCTATTCATAGGTGGCAATATTATAGCCACTTGCGTGAATATAAAAACAGCATTTTTCGTTTGTATAGCATAACATAATGTTCCCACTGCGGGGACACAGGCCTCCTTCTCTGTGAGACGAAGTGGGCTATACAGGCTGATTTTTTAAAGACCAGCCAAATTTAAGGATGTGGTACAGACCATCAAACTGAACAACTTTCTCCATGGGACCAACATCGTAATCGCGAATAAAAATTCAGCCGTCCCATACATTTAGGTCGAGTAGGTATTGAAGTTTTCTATGGGACAGTTGATAAAATTTTCGCAATTACGCTATTTGTCCCATGGAGAAAGTTGTTCAGTTTGATGGTCTGTACCACATCCTTAAATTTGGCTGGTCTTTAAAAAATCAGCCTGTATATAAACCACCACGCCGGCCCAGTGCGGTTTTGAAAGACGTACTCGTATATCATTTTCAAAAGGCAATGAAAGTAAAGCACAGTTCGTACACGGAAACACAATTTACCCATATTGCCCTTCAACACACATCGTGTAAATTCAGGGACCTGTACTAATACGGCCTAAGTAACATGGAACCTATTTTGAGAAGACAAGATTAGGCTTCACTTCAATTACAGCGGTGAACGTACGTGAAACCACTTCCCCGTGATGTCGTCACTTAATATTCTCGTGCTCGGGTTTCCACAATTACACTGCGAGGAAGCCTCCAGGCCGCCTACAAGCCTGTTTGTTACCAGAAATGAGTAATGGCTTCTGGAAATTGCCTTTGCTAATAACTTCTTACAGAGTTTTCAGGTCTGATCTACCCTCAACAAATAGGGATAGACGAGCGCTGATGTACACCAACTTCTTAATAAAAAGTTAAGGCGGAATTTTCGCTGTCACTTTGTTGTTTATTAATCATTGTCGACTCGGTTTGGCTTCTGAAGATATGAAATCGTGATAAAATTTTACTTCATTTTCTTTGTGTCCTCGTCGTGCTTTTAAGTTCAGAAAAATAAAAGTGTTTTCTAGCGCTATTTATATAAGGTAGGTAGTTGCTAAAACATACATTAAGCAAAAATACCTTGTTTCAGCTGACATAGGTGGGAAAAGGCTAGGCTAGATGATGATGACCTTGTTTCAGGTTGTATTCGGTTATTAAATTTCGGAAACGTACTATCTAGGTACTACATTTCTTACCTACATTAAGTATTGAAGATCAATTCGTTGTTTTTCGCATATCGTTTAAACCGGCTCAGTATCTTACAACTGTTGTGTATACCTAGTACAATTAAATAATATATATACCTTCTACGTCCTGAACTCTGCGATCGAGTGCCGTCGCCAACTCAATAACCCGGCGCACTAATCTCGTTACAAGTCCCCAAACCCCAGCAAATATAAGTTGTCGACTTATTCATATTTACTTAAGTCTCAGTTAAATATTACTCCTGAGACTATTTCAAGTTAATTTCGCGGGACCAATGGAATTACTCAGGTAATTAATTCGTTAATCAAGTTAGAAATCCGGTTGGTAAACAATAGACCTGGCTAAATTCCGATTCGCTCACTCAATTTCGCAATGAAAAAGTTATTTTTATGCTTCGTTAGCCATTTTCTATACTTGCCTTTACATAAATATCTGCCTAATTACTGAGAGGGTAATTGCTCCTGGGTACTTAAAGTTCTAGCCAATATTTTTTGCGTCAGCAAGTTAAAACTTTCTTACAGTAAACGCTTCTTTTAAATAAGTTAAGTAAGCATTTCTCCAACTTAGTTACTACCTTATATAAAATATCCTTTGAATATATTTAAGTAATAGGTACAGATAAACATTGTGTATGAAAGCTGTGCGAAAGAAAACTCAGACGTTGAAAATAAGCGTGTTCTTGTAAACTTGTAATATATCGTTAAACGTTTTGTGAGTTTTGTAGGTATCCTACTTAAGTTTGTTTTTCTTGGAAAGAAAATGATAACACTTAGCTAGCTTTACTCATAAAAAGTTCAAGAACTGAAAAATAAGCTTCTAATAAAATAATAATGAAAGAACCTTCTACCTACACTACACGTCATTCCGACTGGAAGAATGAACTTCTAAACTACGAAACTCCGCTTTAATTGATATTAATAAGCACCTTGATTGATGAACTAGCAGGAGGTTGCTAATATTTACCAAGGCTTTTTTCCTTAAATCCGACACATTGTGACGGTTCCAGCAGTATCAACGCACCACATAACATTAATGTCGCATGTCGCTTGAAATTCCTCACGTCGCCGGGCAAAGGTAAAAATCGTGATGAAAATAATGATCACCCACACCACCGTGAAAACACCTTGGTTCCGCCGTGGAGAGGAACACTTCATCGGTTTCGTTGGATTGGAATCAGAGCAAGTTTTCCTATAACGAAGTTAGATCAGACAAACAGGAGCGACATCCGACCGTCTATTCGTCTAACATCATTAGATACCGCTCGTTAGTGCCGCTTCTGACGTCCAATCTGGGGGAATTGTGAAAATTTTATTGAGTTACAGACGCCCTACATCTTCGAATCTGGCTCGTAAATAGTGATGCGATTCATTTTGATTACGATACCTCGACTGTCGACTGTTCAACAGAGAATATACATATTATGCTGATTCTTGATCTAGTTTGTAATGAATAAATGTCATGTTTGATTTAACTTCGAATAAAGGAGCTATTATGTTACTACTTGCTCAATATTGTCCTCTTACTTATTCGGAAGATGCTGTAAATAACTAACGCAATTTTGTCAGTTACGGTAGAAATCTAGATATGAAGCTTTTCATGTTGAGTTTGTTGACAAATAGTGATAAAATCACTCGAGTCATACAAATAAATGTTTCATGTCGCTTCACTAAGAATAAATATATTTGGAGAGAATCCTTTGTAGTATAACAATACTATCATGAGACGTTATTGTATTCAGTCAGAGTTATGTGACATTATAAGGGATTTGCTCTTGCGGTAACTTGTCAAAGCGACTCGTGACTCCTCTGGGGATTGTTTAACAAATCCTTCAATCTTAATCTTCTCAGTTTTATAAGATTACTCGCCTTTTGTTATTTTAATCTTAGAAAATTTAGTTAGACATCTGTAAGTAACACCACCAACTGTAATCCGCGGCGATAGTGAACACGTTTTCCTCATCGCCCTTCTTTTATTTGTTGTTTCCCCACATCACTAAGGGTCATAGTTTCATAATCAATCGCAACTGTCGCATCCTCGTCCAACAACTAACATTATTTCAGTCCGGAAATTTGATTTCAACGCGATCCCTGGACAGGTTTGTGCGTCATTAAAATTCAAGTATATAGACATTATTATCCGATGTAACGGCTAACAAGTCCGAGAGTGCGCTACCTTATTACCTTCACATTATTAAAACTCACCTTAAATAAAAGTTACCCAACTAAAAACATTAAAAGGGCACGAGGCCCAGTATATCAGAATTATACGCCTGATTTATTAGCCATTACACTGTGCTCTACATTTTAATACGAACAGTTTGAACTCAGTGTGAATAGCATTAAATCATAATTAGTTGAACGTGCTGTATGAACATAATATGAGGTCGGACGTATTACGCGAAATAGCGAAACTTTGCGCACTTCAACCTCCGCGAGCTTAATGCTGCGACGATAAAGAGCACTTTTGCATTAACGCCGAGAGTTGTTGCTCTTGGAACTATATTGATTAATGGAGGGCCAACGTATCTTGCAAAATCTTCTTCTTATAATGATCCTGTTGCCGGGGTCCGTTTTCCGACTAGGATTTTCTATTTTGCTCGGACTTAGGCATCCGCAGAAGCTAGCGTTGGCTGCGTTGTCGGCTTATACTAGTGCATTCATCCTCCTTAGCCAGCCAGCCAACGCTTCTATGGCCTCCCACTGAGTCTAATTCCAGGAAACATGCAATAATATGATGTATGATATTTGTAGTAATGTAGTTGTGTCTTTATTTGACACTGTTCACAATACTCGGAACTATAACACAAAATCCATTTAAGAAACTGAAAGAAAGTTTGAAGACGCTTAATAACCAATACTTTTCTAATGTTACAGAGAGTTCAAGCTGGTGCTAAGACCGGACCCCAGCTCAGTATTCGCAGACGGCGTCCAGTTCCATTCTACGGGCGGTGAGGTGGACTTTAATCCCGCCAAGGTCTATTCAGGGAAGCTGGAAGGTTAGTTTAAAGTTTTAAAGCTACAAAAAAGTTTCATCATGTTAAAATTAAATCAATGAACATCCACATTTTCTGAGTCTGAAGGGATTCAGAAAAAGTCCTAACAACGACCACCACTAACGACGGGTTACCTAAGAAATAAAACAGTAAAGTGTGAGAACGCGAAGTTGCTTCACATCTCGCGCAAATTATAATAATCACTGTGGGGAAATTCGCTATTGTAGTGCAGTAGTTAACTTGTCATATTAATTAACGGGATTGTAGCATTTAAACCTAACATTAACGCTACTAGACACGCAGTTTTGATCACAACATCACAAGGTTTAGGATTCTTCACTCCAGGGGCCATAATCTCTATGACACAATGAACGAAACCGCGCGAAATGAACGCGAGATTGGCGGGTAAAGCTAAGGAATTGACGTGGTTTCGATGTAAGGCATATTTAAGTGGTCAGTGGTTGGTGGAGTGAATAAGGGTCCTGGTTACCTTTTTGGGTTATCTCCAAACCTCATGGTCCAGTAGGACATTTTATCCTTTCGTCGAAATAAAGGAAACTTTTACATATCCGAACCTGGAATCAAATCCAGGAGCTCAATCACAGCAAGCTTTTAACAGTCTTATCTGCTCTTAAGTAACTTAAACAACCTTATCATGTCAAAAGTTTTCACCAAAGCCAGCTATTATTTCCAGGCTATTTCTCTTTATAACATTCTTCTTACCAAAAAGAAATGTTCCCTTACTTTTCGTAAAAATGAACGTAAGATGTAAGATATGTGCTTAAATTTATAGCGCAAAGTTCAGTCTAGCCTGAAAGTTTCTCCTGATATGATGTAACCTGTTAAACGTGAAAGTGAGCTGTATTTTATTTTAGAGGTTTTACGGGCCATTTAATTTTTATTTACGTTAAGGTCAGCTTGATAACACAAAGATATATTAATATAAGATAATTGTAATTTAATTTCACCAGAGAGTAAGCATTAAGTATAGCTCCTAGTAAGTTAGTAACCTTTTAAGGCTGCTGTGTATCCAGTTCGAATCAATCGCCTCTCTGTTACGTCAGAGGCATAATTAAATCTAATGGACTCTTACTAAATATTATTGCTGTTAAATCTTGCCAACCGACCCAGTAATTAAAATACAAAATTGATATTATAATAACGGTCGAGGAACCAAAGTAATTGCCGCGTTAAATACACAGAGATGTAGCGATGACCACAATAAAACATCACATAATCTAGCCGCAGCATCAGATAAGCATTAGTGATGTAATCCCGGGTCTTAGCCAAGAGAGATGTCTGCGCAGGGCTGACTGTACAACCAACAATGGAATCGTATCGATGGTATATTTTTACTTCTAGGAAAATCGAGTTTCCGTTCATTTATTTTCCCTTCTTAGAGATTGAGCCTTAAGTAATATAATTAAACGATTTAATTAAAATGACGGAGACGACGAGGTCTTTATAACAGTTTTCATTACCTCGCTTATTAGACGTTTAAGATGATTCTTGATATTTTTTAAGAACCTAATGAAGACAAGCTTTGGTTAATGCCCTTCAAAAAATAGATGTCTGCAAAAACGGAGACCTTTCAAATTCAATTATAATTCGAGGGTTTCAAGAAAATTTACGAAAGATAAAAATACATTTACATTTTAAAGACAAATAGTGGTCTATGGTCCTCATTACCATAAGCGGCAATTCGTCAACCCTATAGAATGAGGAACTGTGGCAAAGGCAGTCACGTGCGAGCCGACTCGTTTGTGCCAATTCAAGCAGCCTCCTAATACATGATGTGAGGCAGACTATGCTCTTAATACTTGTCGGGGCAATTCGTGGTGTAGGTATATAAGATCGTTAGCATAGTGGAGAGGTATTTAGGTGGCTTAACCGATGTTAAGTGCCTTTATAATTTAATGGAATGTGCAGCTAGATTAGATGTTGTCAACCTATACCTAATTAACGCTGAACGCCCCTGCATCTCAACGCCAGAATTAGAAAGCTATGATAAGCTTTCTGATTTTGGCACAGAATATTACTTCGCAATAAGTTTCCTGTCAATTTTGTTACTTGTTTGTGATTTGTAACTTATAGTTTTTATCATGCTCGATGCTTTAGGTCTTTACTTATATATTTGAAGTTAAAATAGCAAAATGTGAAACTACGATAAAAAGAAATCGGAATGAAAATAGTTACTAAACAATGTTCCGTCGAAGCATCCCCCACACAAGTAACTTTTGATTCAAAGTCACAATTCGCAAAAATCCGACATACAAAGGAGGCGATTTGTGAATTTCCATCATTGCAGTTCGAAACATTCGTTTTTATTCCCACCCACCATTAAATTGTTCGGCGGGATGCGGAATTAAATTGTTTTCCTTAAATGGATTACTTCTTTGTACGAGGTTTCTTTTAATTACGAGCGAAAGTCCTGTTAAAATGACTTTATCGTTAATAAGTTTTCAAATTAACGTTACTGTTCCCTGAAACACCTCATATGTAGTTACTACTTCAACTCTGCAAATGAACGGCCGGCCGTAAATCTATCGTCTAACTCTAATCTAACAAAGTAAAAAGATACAAATACGCAATGTTACGTTTTCAATTACTTAGTAACTGTTGTAAATATCATGACGTGTCTCAATGGTCAACAGTTTGTCAATATACATAAAGATTACCTTTTCTTACCGCACACCCTGCGTTATAAAACAAATCAGTCGTCTGTAACTTCATTACAAAATTTCGTTTTGCTTTAATTAAAATATAATTCAGCTGAGTACTTTAGACATACTCCAACCCTTCACTTATTTCCCAAGTCTTTGAAACAACCAATTAAACATGAGCCCAACAAACTTCTACATTCTGTGACTAACTTAATAAAAGGAAATTATGTGCTGCGACCCATCTGGAACGCTGGAGACAAAGTGAATTTTGAACAAATTACTTCGTAAGTTTAATGAAGTATGTTTCGCGCAAATTCGTCTTTTTGTTTAGGTACACGTAATAAAATTATAAAATACCTAGAATTCATCATATTTATAAAGGTCAGAGAAAATAGCAACAAAATTCCCAACACAAAAAGTTTAGGCTCATAAATCACGAGCCCTTCAAAAAATTTATCCAATTATTAAAATTCTTCTAAATTATTCGCCCTTTGTTCGTTATACTCGCACAAAGATCAAAATCCCATAAGAATTGGGGCAGGTGGCTTCCGTTAAATTACGCATCATCATTACTCTAAATCTTGATCTAGCGATCCGGCCGCCCGTAATAATGCTGCCTCTGATTTTATCCCTGAAGACATCAGACCTCATTAAAAACATTTATCAGAAGGAAGCTGGTCGATTACAAGCTTTCGCGGTGTTTTACAGACCGATTTTTGCCTATTACTCTTGCCAGAAAATGAATGAAGGAGAAACGGAGTGTAGGTGAGAGTAATTACCGTTATTTATGAGCGGTTTCAATCCCTCCCCTACTGCGACTGCAAGTTGTGATTTTAATTCATTCAGAGTCCCGAGGCTCTTTGCACCTCGAATTAGTTTGCATAAAATATCGTCTGCCATTTATTTGAGCGTCCCCAAGTTGTTTGTATTTCAAAGGCTTATTTTGAAATCCTGAAGTATTTGTATTAAAAGTCTCTATTTATTTTAAAACATTAATTAGGTAATGTGTATCAATCAAGTGAAAAAAATGATGTTGCTTTTGTTTAGATGACGAATCCTCTCACGTCTACGGTGTCATCACGGCAGATGGTCTCTTCGACGGAACAATTTGGACTACTACGGAAGAATATTACGTGGAGCCCATATCTCGGTATAACATCGACCATCCCTCCATGCATAGCGTGGTCTATCGAAGATCAGACGTCGAGCACCCACATGATACAAGTGAAGGGGCACCGTGCGCATCACATCTACTCCATATGAAAAGAACTTCAGGACAAGAAGTTGAATTATTTAACTTTACCGATCAACGAAACATAAAAGACTCATCTCTCAATAATTTCACTGAAGATCTCCGTAGCGAAATACATAGACGCAAGAAACGATGGCTCCCTGATGACGAAATGCAAGATGACGAGCCAAAGAAGAATCCTGAATTACCTTTAGACTTAGACTTTCCATACACCAGCAACAACGAGCCGGGTGATAAGTTAAGCACTAGAAAACCTAAAACCAAAATCGATAAAAGTAACCTCATAACTAAGGTGCGACTCGATTCGGAAGAATCGAGACCAAAGCCAAAGACGCACGTCGAAGTGATAAAAACGAAAGCGGGAGTTGTAACTGTTAGTAAAGACATAGTCAAGAAGGAGCCAGTAGGGTACACTGTGTTGTCGGCGAACGCGAGTGACGACGGTCGACATGTGAACAAGAGAGCGACAGTAGATCCGCGGAAAACTACGTGTCTCGTGTACTTGCAGGCCGATCACATGTTCTATCAACGATACGGCTCAGAGGAGGCGTGTATCGAAGTCATGACGCGTCATGTCCAGAAAGTTAACGCAATATATAAAGTGACAGGTAATCATCAAATTCGCTCAAGATACACCAAGTTATTTATATTTTCCAACTATTCCTTTACAAATGGTAAAACTTGTTTTAGATTTCAACCAGGATGGAAAACCGGACAACATTACGTTTATGATCAAAAGAATTAAAGTTCACACACTAGACGCACTGAAAGATCCTGCCTATAGGTTTCCCAATAACTACGGCGTAGAAAAATATTTGGAGCTTTTTTCAGGTTTGCCTTTTTTCATCAATATTTAATTACGCATTCAAAAGAGCGGCCGGCTCTCCGGAGGGCAATTCCACAAAGTTAAGCTATTATACCAATGAATTAGAAGTGCTTAAAAGCGGAAGGCTTGTTTAATTTTTTTATAGAGATGATTTAATTGTGGAAAATTAATGATTCATTGCCTTTCAGAGGAAGATTATGATGCCTTCTGTTTGGCGTACATGTTTACTTACCGAGATTTCGAAATGGGAACACTTGGGCTGGCTTGGACGGGTGATCTGAAAAATGCCGGTGGCGTTTGTGAGAAGAATGGGGTGAGTGTGACTGCTGAAAGATATATTTAGAGTTTTATTTTGTTTTATTATACGTTCTAATTTGTTTGGTAGCATTACCGCGGCAGTATGAAGTCTCTGAATACGGGCATAGTGACGTTGCTGAACTACGGCAAGCACGTGCCGCCGGCCGTCAGCCACGTGACCCTCGCTCACGAGATCGGACACAACTTCGGATCACCGGTAATTATTGGCTTTTAACTTTCAACAAAACTGAAAACCTTGTGGTTTGATTCAAGGTTTTCAGTTATTATGAAAGTATTAGTTTTTACAAATCATATCAGATATCTGATAATACTCTCGACTTATTTGCCAATTTGTTATTTTCATAGTATAGTGCAGTTCTATAAACTTTAGTCGTAATTTATATTTGCTGCCAGCCTTGCGTTAACTTACTACTAACTTGATTCAAGACACATAGTTCACTTAGAACTGCTCTCCGTACCTATCGTACAAAGTTGCTTGGGTACCATTCTTGCAAATCAGAAATGTAGCAAGTAAATTATTTCGAATTTACATGTACTTTTGCATATAGCAAACGAACGCTTGAGAGTTCCCGAGCACCAAAGAAATTAAAGTAACTAGTCAAAGTCTTAACTAATGAGACACAATTAATATTATTATTAATACATAAACATGCAGTGGGAAATACAAGCTTATAAATAAGATGCTACTTTAACCCCGGGTAGAGTTCGTCCGAAAATGGTTTATTCCTGGCCTAAAACGAAAACGAAATTTGGCCTGATTTGCATTTTCGGGCGACAAATAAAAAAGGAAATTAAAACTTTTGCCGATTTTGCTTTTCTTTGGTGAAAGTAAAATAAATGCAGTGTCAATCTTTTAATCACTATAGGTATTTTAACAGTTTTTACTTTACACGAATCTTTATACTTTTCTCAAGACGAGGAAGTTTTTTAAATAATCAAACAATCTGATATAATTCGAGATAATAAAGCATTTTCTCAGTTATTTTGCTTTTAGTTGTTATAACTATTGATTTTCCCGGAAGAAATATATTAAAAGCATTGAATTGCTTGTGCTTCATCATTTGCGGCCATGACAAAATTCGGTCGGAGTCTACCACTGGGGCACATGGGCAGCTATAGGTTTATTGAATGTTTGATGTTCTAGCACGACCCAGAGGTATGCACCCCATTCGGCGAAGACGGCAACTACATCATGTTCGCCAGAGCAACCAGCGGCGACAGAAAGAACAACAACAAGTTCTCGCCGTGCTCGCTACGAGCTATCGACCCGGTGCTCAACAACAAAGCGAGGTCGCCGAAGGGATGCTTTACTGGTAAGACCTTACATCAACGACAGAAGCAAAGAGTTTTAACTTTGCAGATTTTTTTAAAGCAACGCTACTAAATTCATCGTGCTGATAGGACACTATAGCAAGATATGTGGTCAACCGCACGACAGTACACTTAAACTACAAAACGCCCTTATTACAATAAAATAAAACTGATGTCAAATTTCTATGAAACAAAATCTTTTCAGAACCCCAACCAGCTATCTGCGGTAACGGCGTGGTGGAAGAGGGTGAAGAATGCGACTGTGGCTGGGCTTCCGAGTGTACGGACGTGTGCTGTCGCCCGCAAGCTGCGAGGCCTCATTATAAACCGTGCACGCTTACTGAACATAGCGTCTGCAGTCCTAGTCAGGTAACTATAACTGAAAACTTCATTCCAAAGGTCACTAAATGCAATTATCGCTAAACCAATACGTTATACGCTAAAGTACAGATTTGTTTTACTAAAAACTTATCTTTTCATCATCATAAAACATCATAAAGCATCATAAAACTATTTAATGTACAGATGCCACCAGCACATCAAGCTACTACAATCTGTTAAATTTCTTTAATAGATTTTTAACTTTATCGCTAAAGCATTAAGGTTCAAGGTTGATTGGGAAAATTTGACAGTTCTGGGTAGCTTGAACTGTTGGCGTCTGTACCCAAAAATTAACAATAGGAAGAAAGACTAAAAATCTAATGAACAATGTAAACATTCCAGGGTCCATGCTGCACTGCGTCTTGCACCCTCAAGTTCGGCGACAAGTGTCGCTCTGACAACGGGTGTCGGGACGCGGCCTTCTGCGACGGCAAGCGAGCCAACTGTCCGCAAAGTCGACACAAGCCGAATAGAACGCGGTGCGATAAGGAACTCGTGTGTTATATGGGAGTAAGTATCAGTTTGCTTTGAGTTTTTAGCTAACCACGTTCAGAAGTAGAGTTAGAACCTTTTGATAACTCAGTAACCGATAGGTATGGTTACATTTCAACATCGTACAAATCTGCAAATATTACTGAAGGATCAAGATAGATCAAAAAAATGAGGCCGTATTTCTGGAAACGTAGAGCGTATTGTTGCAAAGAACTAACTACAATACCCTCCGATCATCGAAGGAACTAACTAATGTATTTCCTTCCCAGCCCGCCTTATATCACTGTTTTGATATGCCGTAACCCCAACCAAACAGCAACGGCAAAAGGTTGTGACTCGTTGAACAGATCCTTGGTCGAAATAGCGCTCAAAGCAGCTTTGTTGCTCAATAAAGCCGCTTAGCGCGGTATATTTCGACGCAATCATTTTAATTTTCTATTTATTTATCCAAATGTTGTTGTCTCTCCAGGAGTGCACGGGATCCATCTGTCTGGCATACGGTCTGGAATCCTGCCAGTGCGCACCTCGTAAGGACGACCCGCGCTCTGCGTGTGAGCTGTGCTGTCGCAAACCCGGTGGCGACTGCCAGTCCTCCTTCAACTGGAACACCTCGCCTTATGATGTGCCCGATATGTATGCCAAACCGGGCACGCCCTGCAATGATTATAATGGGTAAGTTGGCTGAGAAATTGCCAAGGAACTACCGATTGCAACTAAAAGTACACCCTAATCCTTTAACATAGTATTAAATGTATTAAAACCCGGTTTCTAAAAGGCAAACCGAATAATTTGATTGGCTGTTGTTATTTTCTCAATCTCAACAGTTTAAAGAAGTTGTGAAATGTTAGCACATTTTTGTCTTGATTGGCTTTTAGAAACCGGCTGTTGGAATTAATTATATAGAAAGAATAGAATTATTTATGGAACAGCAGATTTATATCAGTTTTTCGGTCCGATAGTAAAAACTTGTGGTCTGTACAGGTTTTTTTATATAAACATTCTTCAGGCACCAGTCTCGCACGAAGTTAGCTTCTTGTTCGTGCCCTATTGCAAATCAAATATTAGCGTAAAAAAAACATTTTCATATGAGTTGTTTTACCCCTAAAAATAAACCAATAAATTCAAAGTAACCTTTACCGGTGTAGATATTTCTTCATAGATGTCAATTTTGCATATAATTCCAGGTACTGCGACGTGTTCCAACGTTGTCGCGAAGTGGACCCGTCAGGACCGTTAGCGACGTTACGCAAGCTGCTACTGTCGGACGAAAGTATCGCTGGCTTCAAGCGATGGGTACTCAAGCACTGGTATGCCGTACTGCTGATATTGCTGGCAGTCATCGCGCTACTGGTGAGTCCTTCGTTTTTGACAGTATAATCTTAACGCTGGCCTTCATAGGGAAAGTCGCATAAATTTATTGTTAAGAAAATTGACAACCAACTTCAATTCTCCCAAAGACATTTAAATCACTACAAATTATAAAACAAAGCCACCCTGCCGCGTCTGTCTGTCTTAACGCGATAAACTTAAAAACTACCGAACGGATTTCTATACGGTTTTCACAAATGGACGGAGGAAGGTTTAGGTGTATAATTCATTAAGGTTTTATTCAAGATGTCGGAAAAAATCATGCCAACTGCGGCTTTACTGGTTGCACTGCGTGAACCAATATGAAAACAATGTATTAATGGGATATTCACCGATATCAACGCGGGCCGCGGGCTAAAGCTAGTATACTTACAATTATTGTCCTTATAAAATATAAATCACAATGTCTTTCTTTGATAGTTGTATAACACGGCAAATTGTTGTAGGGTGTCAATTGTTTAACAATAAAATTTCCCTGACTGTACAATGAGTTTTAATAGGTAAATCGTCATGGTAAAATAGTCCATGGGTCAATCGCACAAGGCGCGTATTGAACACGAGCATATTTTGTTCCTGTGGACCATCAACATTAAAATGATCTGTTTTGTTTAGCGATGCTGCAGCGCACTTGATGTTGCGGTAGAAATTGACACCAAGTGGTAGTGTCTAACTTAGGTATTACTCCTCTGGGAAGGTATATTACTGGAACTTTGTATTAGAAAGCTAGAATATATTCGCCAGTATGTACAAAATTACCTACAAGCTAGAATATGTATATGTTCAAATGACAATCATTTCCTTTACTACTGCTAGTCGTTGATCAAATAAAAGGTTGAGCTAGTATCCATCCACTACAGTTGATGGTATATCATCGTCACAAAAAGTAGTAGAGCTACAAAAACGTGTTCATCTGTTGCTACTTTTAAAAAACAACGTTCTAACTTAAATATGTGTGTTTCTAGGTGGCGAGTACGCGTTTCTTGGGCCGTCACGGCAAGAAGCTGAAGTCTGTGACCATTATCCACTCTTCTACAACTGAGACCGTCCGACTGCCTGACGCTGCCGACCAGGGGCTGATTGTTCACACGGCTATCAGGTATATAACTAACTATATCTTCTAGCAGACGCCTTAAGGTGCCGAGATATTCAACATTTTAAAACGCTCTAGTGCACATAATAAGTTCTTAATAGTGATGGAAGTTATTGCTATTGTTTGATAATTACAGCAACATGAAACAAGCTGCTACGCATTTTTTATGTGCTATTTGCTATTGTTTATAATTATGGACAAAAACTACAAAAGTAGGTATTACGAAACTACAGCGATTAGAATATTTTTCTTAGGATAATCGCTGGCTCGCCAGAGAGAACCTCAATAACCTATAATCAACCTAATCTGCCCCACTATCGGGTAACGGTCGCCTTCTATTCTTTCCAGTTTTCTAGAAGTTCGATAATTTTGTCCCTGGGCTTCCTCTTTCGTAGCCCGCCCAGACCTTGTCCAACAGGGCACTTATTCTATCCTTACTCCTCTATCGCCATACTCAACCAATACCGTTTCAGCTGAGCGGAGCCTAGTGTTCCGAACAAGATTTTACGGACTAATATAGAACTAACCACTATTACTAATGTACTAGTCTACTATAGGTTACCACTCTAACTCCTACAGTGTGGCTGTCGTGAGAATGCGTTCCTGACCCCTGTCAGTGCCACAATTCTAATAACGAATAAAGATCAAATTTGCAAACCACGTATTCGTTTATTTGAAACTGTCGGGTGTCAGGAACGCATTCTGATATTCTCTTGATGGTCGGACTGTGTTTACTACCTAACCCCAAGTAGAAATATTCCTGGGCACTGGTATTTTCTCCCCGTCTAATTTCATATTTCATGGTGTGCTGGTAGTAATAAACGTAATTGACCTATTCATCTTTAGTCCAACCACAAGGCTTGCTTTGCTAAGGTCCTATTTTTGGATCCGTAGTTAAACTCAACCAATTGGTAAAAATAGTAACTAATGGTAAATTTTTTGCAAAATGTGTTCTTAGATCAATTTTTAGATCTAATGGTTATCTTTTTAACTAATAGTTAATTATTTGACCATTAGCAATGATATTATATCATTAGATAAACAAAAAATTGTTCATACAACACAATTTCCAAAAAAATTACCATTAGTTACTATTTTTAACAATTGGTTGAGTTTAACTACGGATCAAAAAATCGACCCTTGGTTCTTTAAGCTTTCGTCGCAAAACGCAGATTTTATTTTTCTCGCTAAGTATGAAAAAGCATCGTAGCCTGAATATTATTTGTAAAGGAGCATGCTCACAAAAATTAACAAAGAGTGAACGATTTTACGACAACGCGTTTTCAATAATAACAGCAAACACAACACATGTGATAATAAAGTAGCAACCACAAAAAATATAACAAGCTATAGCGCACGCAACAAATAATAATTCTGGCTATTGCTATTTCATCACTACTTCTAAAGGAATAACGCTGCAATCATGCTTTTAAAATAACATTTAGAATCCATTACTCACATCATTTTTGGTTTGGTTGGTTGGTTGTAGTCGATACAACTAACTGCTTGCCGTATAATGTTACAGGTCCAAACTACCTCTTAAGAAGAAAGTAGCTCTACGAACTCGAGCTTATCGCAATAAGAAAGACCATAAGAAGTTAGGAGACAAAGCTTCTCCGCTGCATAGTGCCAATAAGAAGAGGGTAAGTGTAAGTCGCTAATTAGATCATAAACGATACTAATTTCAACGATGGATACGTTTTAAATACTATACTTTTAATCATTTTTGCAGAAGCCGAATAGTCAAGCAAAATTAGAAGAAGTTCCTAAAATAGCAAAAGAAAATACAGTCATTGTCACAAACGCCGAAGGCAAATCACCGAAGCACGTGATCCTTTCTAAACATAAAGGTAAAGTAAAGAAACGAAAGACGAAAATGAAGAAAGAAATAATAGACTACAGTTCTATGCAGAAACACCCCGCTTCCCCGATCAAAGATAACGAAGCTTTGAGCAAGGTGCAAAGGTGGCTGCTCAGTTCACCGCAACCTGCTGCCATACCTAAATCTAAATCTATACCTCTAGGTCTCACTGAAAGAGCGCATAGACAGGTACAGAAAGGCTCGAGAAAAACTAGACCGTCCAAGAGCGCCACCAACTTATTGTCCGGCGAGAAGGCCCGACTACAAGTCGTGTTCAAACCTCCATTTAGATTCAGTGTCAAAATATGTAAAAGTGATAAAACGAAAGTCGTTCTGGACAAATCTTCTAAGCCCGACGTGGACAGAAAACGACACGAAGCGGTACCTCAACTAGCTCCTGCGGATGTAGCGAAAGCCAATCCATCCAGTAAAGCCCCAAAACTCTGTAATTCCACGAGGATTGCAGATAACGCTGCGACTCCCAGTGCTCCTAAATTAGAAAAAACACTTAGCCAAGAAAACAAAAGTCATGGTTATGCTAATTTACTTCCTCGAAGTGCCAGTGACTGTAAGTTAACGAAAAAAATACCCGAAGTTAAAGTTCGCAATGGACATAAAAAGAGTAACTCCGTTGGCCAAAAGAAAGAGACTACTGAGAGCCGCCAAAATCTTATAGCACAAGAAGATTGTGAAAACGCTCATGTTTATGAAAATGTAGTGATGTCACAAGACACTTTCGTTCCTAAGAGTTGCAGCATGCCTCGACGACAGACCAGTGTCGGCGCCGGCATAGCTCGACAGAGCAGCTACGGTCATTTACCTAGAGCTCAAATCCGCCCACATAGACATAGTACAAACAATATAAGCAGATCCAGAAATAGCAGCACCTCTGAGCTGGAACACTTCTACAATGTTATCGAATCACTGCGACGGAACAACGCCAACGATGTAAATACTTGTAACACAAATACGAGCAGTTCATCTGGCAGCAGTCGACACGACAGTGCGCTACTCAAACACAGTTCGAGTTCAAGGCAAGGAGGCAGCAGAACTTCGCGTCAAAATAGTCTAGTCGATAAGCCAACGCGGTCCAGTCCGACCGAGTCTTCGAAACTTCAGAGACAGCTCAGTGAAGTGGAGTTGGCCAAGTCACACGGCGACAGTGGGCTGAGGGGCTTCCAGCTAGTCGTGGGGAAGGATAAGTTAAAACGACAATTAAGTGATAATGAGTTGTGTAAGTCCCGAGTACAGTTGGCGATGCCGATGTCGGCGGGCGCGGAGCCGCGCCAAGCGTTCTGCTGGAGCAAGCGCGCCAGCCTCGACTGCGAGGCGTCGCTGCCGGGCCCGCCGCGCCGACCCAACTCTAGGAATAAAAAACGAACGACTTATACATTCGGTGAACTCAAAAACACCGTCCCTAACGCGACCGACACATCGCCCCCTGAAGACGTCCACATCTCCCCAGAGGAGTTCTTAAAAATAATTGATAATTAAGTATTACTGGGGACTCGTAAGCGTATTATAACCTCGAGTGGTTATGTAAAATATGAACAAATAATTAACGTGTATATTAGATACCTATTTGCAAGATGTACTATTGTCGGCTGGTGTAAATATTGTAATTTGCTTTTAATATTAGTACTAATGTAACCTGCCACTGAAACAGACCATTGCTCAGTTTTTCTCTCTCATCGTACATACTTGCAATGTAATGAGAAGTACATACGTAAAAAATAATACTCTTCAGAAGTACCTACATTAATTTTAGTTAAGCTTATTTTGGGAGCAGTAATTTATTACGCCATAAATATCCGTTTTCATTCATCAATACATTTTAATATAACTACTTTGCCATTAATGTTATTGGAACCGCTGTTAATGTTTTTGCATTATTTTTTATTCTAGTTACTAGACTTATTAAAATTATTTGGCGTAGTAGTACTTGTAACTGGCAATGATCTAGTTTCACTGAACGATCTCTATAAAATGAATCTCTATTTTTTCTACATGCTATGTATTGTACAAATTTACTCAAACCTATGTAAAGTGTTCATGTAAGATTATTTAATTACTTTAAAAAATACTTTACGTAATTCGTTTTTTTTTTTTTTTCAAATTTTCTAACATTTTGTTTATTCAGATAGCTGTCAATTAGCATGTCAATCTGTTTAAAAATATAGTTGTCTAAGAATTTTGCCTGTACACCATAATATTCAAAATACAAAGTAACTATAATTTAATAATGAAGGCTGACATAGGGTTCTATTATAAGATTACTTAATAAATTGCGATACCTTATGAAAATTAAATACATTCGTTCGTTAAATACATTTGCATCAGTTTCCATTAATTCGCACCAGCTGTAAATTAGTGCTGGTCGTTTATGAATATCAAAGTTATCAATTAGTAGATAATAAATAATAATTCAGTTTGCCTGCGTCCTTTTAGTAGGTACAAGTATGCGGCAATGCAAGATCATAATTTCATATTGCACAGGCGCAGTAATTTTGAAAATTCAATATGCTCATAAAATATCAGGAACTAATTCAAAACTCTTCAAATTCTCCTTATCTGAAACATGATAGAATCCTATGAAATCCTGATGAATAAAACAATAAATAAAAACGAACGTAAAACGGTTTTATTGATAAAAATATTTTTCTATACGTATTGGATTTAATCGAACTAATACAGACTCGTACGTAAGCGAACTCATGGCTGTAACTTTGTTCTTTACACTTTTTGTTCTGCAATATCTGGGATGGAATGTAATTTTGTTAATTCACGTATTAGTATGACAATATCGTAGTGCATAATGTAAGTAATTAATAACTCTTCGAAATATTGTAATTGTTAATAATGCTGTCTAGTTGTTAGGTAACAAAAATGTTTTATTTTTATTAAGTTCCCGCCTAAATTAGGTCTTGTGATAAATGAATTTTGTCTATGATTTTTTTTATCCAAAGAAGGTTGGGGTAGGTAACAAATAACCGGTCTGAATACGACTGTCATAATGCCATAATGCAATTAAATTATATTGCAATAAAATAACAGCTACCAAATAATCGTTAATTATTTTTGAGAAATATGAGAGATAATAAAGACTTATTTTTCAATTCTATTTGTATTTTGTATCCGTTATTTTATTGCGATTGAAGTTCAGTAATAACTAAACCTACGGCTACACATACAACGACTTGTCAGTCATATTATTATGCTGACCCAGCGAAATATCAATCCAGCAAACAGAATAAATTATTAGGTATAGTAGGTGCAGCAAAGGTGCATGTATGTATATATTTTATAATGTTTTTTTTTCTATCTCAGATATTAATCAGAATGTGTTCCAGTATTTTGAGTCGTGCGAAAGCTTTGCGGCTGTGGCACAGCGTTTATGAGCTTCGACGTAGGGAGGTAAGGGTAAAACGTAAAAGCTATTGTATTGTATAGGAACTGATTTCTAAGAAGATCCTAAAGTATTGGAAATGTTACAAATTTGTATTTTATAAAAATACTAATGTGGATAATGTGAGAATATGTATAAGCAAATGGCCACGTCTGCTGGATTATTGACTACAGCTTATACCTAGATATTTGCATTTATCCATACTTTTAAACATATTTATTCTAGAAATCTATTCCTCTTGAGTGATTTTGTTTTATCTTGTATAAGTCTATTAACTCTTCCTTAATAAAAAAGTTCGATTTAAGTACATGTTAATTGTGAATTTGATATTATATAAATGTGACTAGATTCTATACATCTATTTAATGGTTTTATAGTTGGTAAAACAATTTCCATAATGGATTATAAGACAAACTTTATTCTAATTAAAACTATCTTTAATTTACTTACAATACAGATCTTTGTGATGTTATTTGATATTTACGCATCTGACTATAATCTCACTGTATTTGTTCCAAGTGCCTTATGAACAAATCATTACATTACATTACTACCTACTTACATTCCAAATTGTATGCCTATTATTAGTTTTAACTCCCTCGTTTCTATGGATTAAAAATTATACGCTAAAATATTTATTTAAATTACTCCAAAATGATGGTCTGATCGCATCAAAATTTGTATTATAACTTTCAACTTTTGAGTACTTAATTAGTCTGTGATAGAATACCTACGTTTATCATCATACTATGAGTTGTTCTTCAAACTTTGTTAATTTAGTATATTTAAGTACCGTTAACATTATTGAAAGTATCCACTATGAATACAAATTTGTAATAAATTCATTTTCTAACATTTTACTATTTTTTTCTGCATTTTTAATGGATTAAAAAGACTCCAACAATAATATAACATGTCTATTATTTTATTCGTATTTTCGTCCCATACATCTGACACTTACTGGAGAAATGTAGGTAGGTATCTACTATACGCCTCTGCCTAACCCTTCGAGGAATAATAATTGGCCGTAATGTTTTTATTTTTTAATATCATAAATTTATAAAGAAAAACAGATTCTTTTTAGTTTTTCCTACGCTATTTAAATCCTCATTATATCGGCCATAAACAAGTTCTATAAATTATTTTTAAATGACATTCAATTATTTATTCGATTGTCTTTTTTCTAGCTATCAAATTATTGACATATTTTTCATCACAGAACTGTTTCTCGTGAATAATTGTGATGAAAATTTTGCATAAATAATTTAAAATGGCTCCGATACGTTACAGTCTCCACTATGAAGATTATTCTGAACATTTGATGTCGAGATTTGGTAAACTCTTACAAATGCAGGCCTTAGTCGACATGACGCTGATGTGTAGCTCTCACACTTTGCGCGTTCATAAAGCTGTACTTGCTGCAAGTAGTGCCTACTTTCAGGTAAATGATAGTTGGATTAATATTTGTAGTCTTTCCTTACTTAATAATTTCCTGCGTAGGTATTGCAAACTCTTCTACAAAAATTTTGCCGCGCAAACCGACTAGAATTTTTACACATCATTAAAAATAATTAATTGCATATTTTCTAGGAGGTTCTACAAAAGCAAACAGGGGAACCACTTATAATATTAAAGATGCGCTTTAGTGTGTTAAAATGTTTAGTAGAATTTATGTACTGTGGGAAAACACAGTGCTTGGAAGAGAATTTAGATGAACTGGTGTCTGCGGCACAGTTCCTAAAGATTAAAGGACTATCAAAAGTCACTAAGGAAGGTCTGGGCATTGCTAATAACAGTAAGTGTGGATTTCATCATAAATAAATAAATAATTGGAAGTCTTATAAAACAATATATTCGAACTTAGAGACACGGTTTTATCTCCTAATTACTACCTATGTGTACAAATTTTAGGTGAAATGCCAATCTTCACTCCACCGGTGGTAATAAACAGACCTCCGCAATCTCTTATTGATTTGCATTCTCAGGTAAACATTAACTTCTGTATTTAAAGTAGGTAATATGCTAAAAGCTGTAATTGTTGGTACATATTGTGTTGCCATCACTTTATAAGCGGCTCGTAAAAATAAAATTAATTATTGACATAAAAAAATGTGGTAGGTACATTTTAATTTGAAGCCCTGACTCCGGAGCTAGGAGATACCTGTGTAACAGGAGTTAGTGTCTTTACCAGTTTTTTAGAACTTTATACTCCTAGTAGTAATTATTGCATTTATAATCCTAGTGGGTCTCCTATGTAGGTAACTAGGTACCTACCCTAAATCGTAGTCATCTAGATTTAGAGCCATAGAGAATGTAATGCCCATAAGAAAGTAGGTACCTGGCTTATTCATGTGTAAGATGCACATTTAACTCGTAGAGGCTGTTGATATGCACCTCTTTGTTTGATATTACATAATAAAGGAATAATAATATAATATAATAATGCGTCAGAGTAAGTAGTAATAATAATTATGGAATCTGGCGATACTTTGCAGAAGACCATGACAGTAAAATGTTATGGCTACATTCTGCATCTCAGTCTGAATCTAGTTATTGCCGATTTAAAACAAGGTATATTTTTATTTTCACCTAACATAAAGGTTGTTTAAATACAAATATAACTATTACTTTCAAGGAGAATGACAATAAGACTCCGCAGCCATCGCCGCTGGCACCAGCAACCAGCACTAGTCAGCCGGTGGACAGTAGAATGAATAACAATAAGGTTAGTAGGTAACCTAACCATAAATACATAATCATAGGTACAGGGTTAAGTTAAATTAGCTAGCAAAACTCTGCTAACTAAACATGATAAAATAAAAAATATTTGAGGTTTTCTTGGCGGTCAACGACCGCTGATGGTGTTGTTACTTGAAGTATGAGTTGACAAAATCTGTTTTCTTATGTTTGATTATATTTCGATATCGATACCCACCACGTATGTGAAGTTTCGCTAGCAAATTTAATTTGACCCTGTTTAAGTATATCAGATTAAGGGGCGATTTTTTAGATCTGTAGATATCAGATTCGTAACGCTCTGACTGGCTAATTCCCTTCTCACATAGCTACATACCCAACCAGCAAAAGTTAGTTGTATAAAAGACCATAGAACGTTTTGTAAAAACTAATCGGTTGTCAAATAAAAGGCCAAATACGGTGCGCCTACAAAGAAAGTGGCGCAATTATATCTCCATTCAGTTTTAAAGGACATCTGTAGCGGTATCACCCATGACAATTTTGGCCTAATACAGTTGATGTAACAGTAACGCAATCACTATTGGTGACATACAAGCCACCTCTACGCTACTAAAGTACCTTTTTTGTCATTCATTAATTTTACATTCGTTCACGCCGCTGCAGTGTCTCGGTATTTTTGAAGAGAAAAAGATAATAAAAACGGAATACGAGGATATATCGTTGAGTTAGATATTATTTTGTAATTAAATTATTCGTCTCTTACGGGGAAAATGACGTGCGACTGTAATTTTACTGTTAAACTATGTACGGGTTTACGACAATATTTGAATGCCCCCCTCGAATTATTGAGCTTTTACTAAACAATTAAGAATTTTAATTCATAAACATACTTCCAGCTTCCTTAACTCCACTATAGCACTCGTTATGACAGATTACAACCACCATTACATGGAATTAAGGTTCCTTTTGAGCTTCTCCTGTGCGACCTTGTTTCCTCATATTGTCTTTTCACTTCTCGTCCATAAGTCCCACTGCGTTTGAATCTCTTCCAAGCTTCTAAATCCATGTTTCGTAATTTATACAAACTATTAATTTTCGCATTTCAAAATGTCAATACTGTTGTAGAAGAGCGATAGAAATGCCTTTACAAAACCGAATTATCATTTAAAAGCATTACCAGCCTACCTTTATATACAGTAATTATGTTTTAAAAGAGAAAGGATTTCAGTTATAGTACTATTGTGTAATAGAGGGACTATAACAGTTATAATAAAACAATCCTGTTCTAAAAAAGTGTATTTGTGATAAGTTTATAACTATAACGAGCATTAAAAAACCTTTATATGACAATTTAAGGTACATAAATGTAATTTGAAACTCCGCTATATCACCAAGTCACTCTGTTGTAGACTTATTGTGGCAACTATAGTACTATGTACTGTAACGACGATCTAAAAACCCACGATATCGCCCTGTTCTTAAATTTTCATCTCTACTATAACGAAAGACCCATTATAGCTCGTTCATAACCTTTATTGCGTAAATCAGGCGCATTAGGGCGACAGCAAACACTGTTATAAAGTTCTATCGTTGTATACTAGTCACATTGGAGGTTGCTATAACGCCTGACTATAACAGATATACAAAGTCGCGAAGTAAACCTTTACATCAATTCCTAATATGTCGTTTTTGCTGTATAAACTTATAGAGCCAAAATGTATTGTCAAACGCTTTTACACAACAATCAATCACCACCAAAACCTTTATACATCGTTTACCCAGCTTTTTTGAGATATAAGGTTTGGTTATAGGGCAAAATTGCTGGTTGGGTAGGTATATTAGTCTCTACCTATCTTATCCTCGGTTAAACGAATCGAAGGAGGAAACCTCCGCCTTACTTTTGCAGATGCCCGTTTTCCTACCCACTCGCTAAACGCATTATCCACGTGACTATGTCCTATCCTGGATACAGTACTTACCTTCGTACTTTATAAGAACCTTTACTCCCGTAGATACCTACTTATACAGTACGGCACGGATTGTAACGAAGGCACGCTAGCACCAAAAATAATTAAATGCGTTATAAAACATCGTTTTGTTTATGCCAGTCGTTTGAAGATGACTGAAACAGAATGATATTTAAAATGTATGTTTAGCGTTAAAAGCGTTTAGTGATTTTATGGTGCAAGCGGCCCCAATTTGTACTACTACCTACACAATTTCTCAGCAGGACATGGTAGTGCGTATTCCTTTCGACATTGAGAACGGAGGTAGCGCCCCTGCGGTCGACTACTCGGACGCGCCGAGAGCTATCAAACCACGCCGAGGCAGACCGAGCGTCAGAGTAAGTAGAAATAAGGAACTCTTAAAATAATTTATGGCTGTTCACTGTTCGGTCTCGGACAAGATAGTGCACCAACCAAAAAATACCATTGGTCATTAGGTACATTAAGCATTTTGCGAGGTCATGGTAAAATGTTAGCGCTGAAGTTTCTACGATTTTCCCAGAAGTGAAATGCGTAAGGAACTGCGCTAGTTAACCAGCTTTCCGGCGAAGATCTTAGGGCTCCCCTAAATTGTGCCTAAATAACTGTCCCAAGAAGTCGACATGCCCGAGGATGTTGGCCTTTTCGATGGCTGATCTGAGATCTAGAACTTCCCTGTACGAAAATATTATACATCAATACATATAATAAAATCGTAACTGGTCGCTGTCTGTACATGGAAGATGTATAAGAAAAACTATTATAGGGGGTTTTATGAACGAAATAGAACCCAAAAAAATGATTTTTTGAATTTTTGTCTGTTTGTCTGTACGTTTGTGCACGCTAATCTCAGAAACGGCTTAGCCGATTTTAATGCATTTTTACTAATGCGTTTTGGTTTGCTTCACTTAAAAGTGTTTGTTTCATTTCAATCGGTTCATAAATAAAAAAGTTATATCAATCTAAAGAATAACATATAAAATACTATTATAGAATAACCGATCAGTTGAATTGGCTGAAACTTTACGTAGGTATTACCTAATCATTGAAGTATATAATACAATGAGGAATGAGTGAGAAGCTCGATGGCATTGTGGTCGTAGCGCTAACTCATGTTAAGCAACCTCGGTCGTAGTTCCAACTAGGATGGGTGACCACAATTGGCACTGATACATCAACGTACAGCCTAAACCGCTGGTCCTGGAGACATGAAATTTAGTTCGCCAAACAATCAATAAACAAAGATGACTAAATTGCCTTAAACGGCGCCAACTCAAAATTAGGTATACCTACTTACATTCGTTTTAATTTTTGCTTTTCAGTTTTTTCGGTGGTTTAATTTTTTTGTTAAAAAGTTTTTTTCTTATACGTTATTTATACCACTTTTCAAGTAAATCAAGCCACGCAATAAAATACTTCCCTGCGAAATTGACTACCCCTCTTCACCGCGTCAGGGGTAGATTTTCGAAAAACCTTGATACACTTTATTAAATATTTATTACGGTCTTAAATATACATACTGAGTATCGAGTTAATTGGACCGCGCGTTAAAATTCTTCCGTACAAACTTTAACACCCCCAATCTCCCTTCAGCTTAGAAAATCAGAAAAATATTTAATTATTCGTGTCTGGCTTCTACCGAGAACGGACGTGTATCATTCGCGCGCGGGTGTTCTACTTTAGAGTAATTCGCTGGCGCTGGCTAGAGTAAATCCCAGCCCCAGGGGCAAGGAAATAATGATCCTAAGGAGTTAGAAGCTAAGAGCAACATGCAATTTGCTCAATCTGAAAAGGGAAATTTCGAGTACTGTAGACAAGGAAGAACTCGCTAAAGAGACTGAGTGGATTAGGGCTAAAAGCAGGAAGAAAAGGAAGCTTAACATCTCCACCACAACAACCTGGAACAAGCGCTCAACAAGAACAAAAATGTGAGAAAGAACAGATATTAGTCAAAAAAGTGTCTCCACCACCGCCAATCATAATAGACGGAGTTAAGAACTACCAAATGTTCTACGACTCACCAACTGAAACCCAACCAACTGAATCGTTCACCGCAAAAATGATGAACGGAGATTGTGTGAAAATCAACGCCAAAACCGAAGACTCTTATAGAGTAATTGCTAGGGTTTAGTCAGAAAAAGAATATCTTTGGCATTCTTACGAGAACAAACAGGCTCGACCAATAAGAGTTGTAGTGAAAAAAATACATGCTTCGTGCCAGCCAGATCGAATTAAAGATGATTTAATATCGCAAGGTTTGAAAATAGAAAAAGTTGACAACAAGTTGAGCTGGAAGACCAAAGAACCACTCAATATGTTCGTCTTATTATTTAACAATGACGAAAATGTCATCAAAATCTATGGCATAAAGCATTTTAGGGTGTAAAATTGAAATACACCTCTCAAAAACCCGAAACTCATTCCTCAATGTAAAAGATGCCAGGCATATATGGACATACTCATAAATACTGCAGAAAAGAGCCGAGGTGTGTCAAATGCACTGGCAAGCATCTTACAGCCAACTTTACCAAATCTCCGCAAGAAAAACCAAAATGCGTCCACTGTGGCTTACCCCACCCTGCCAACTATAGAGGGTGTGAAGTAGCTAGGGAGATGCAAATTATGAAAATTAAAAATATCAAAAAGAAACTCGTCGTGCCCACTGCCCAACAGTCTCCTTCCATAAAAAAATCCTCAGAAACAGGCACCGAAAGAAAGTTTTCAAGCAACGGCAAAACCTGTTCAAACGTTTTCCTATGCACAAGCCGCAAAACAGGGCTCACAACCTTCGAATCTGGAAGATAAGATAAATCAGATCTTGAAGTGATTTTTGACAGACTATTGACAAAAGATTACAGAAGCTAGAATCCAGCACCAAAACAGTTGTTTTTAATAACCAAAAATGAGTAACACACTAAAAATAATGGCATGGAACTCCAATGGGCTCCTCAAACATCAGAATGAGTTACAGGCAGTCCTAGAGACAGAAAATATAGACGTGTGTTTAATCTCCGAAACGCACTTCACTAACCAATCTTTCATCAAATTTAGAGGATACAAGGTATATAATTCGCCACCCTGACAACTCGGCCAGAGCGCGGCTATAATCAAAGAAAACATCAATCATTATGAGCAGAGTAAATTTGAAGAACCAGACATTCAAACCGACCAGTATCTGTTACAACCCGATTTTGTCACGTTTCCATAGCAGCCGTATACTGTCCTCCAAGGCATATGATAATCATACATTTTCAAAAACTACCATTTGTAGGGGTAGTAAGTTTATTTAAACTACCCCTCAGAAATGGTTTAAGGGGTGTCGAAGTTTCTATGGAAATATTTTAACAAGTTGTCGATGTCGAATTAACTTAAAACAAAAAATAAAGAATCATGTGTTTTAGGGTTTCTCAAAAATCAACCCCTTGCGGGGTGAAAAGGATTAATACAGTTTAACGAGCCAGATTTTACTGCGAAAATGGGTTTATATAACGTTTTATTCAAACAATTGAAACATACCAAACGACTTTTTTAAAAACGGTGAAAAGGGAGGACATCGTTTTTAATAACAATTTTTATTCCTTTCATTTATAAACTTGAAGCTTTTCTGAATAAATTATAAGATCATAATCAAAATTTTCAAAACCTACCTTTTGAAGGGTGGAGGGGGGTCTTGAAAAATTTAGGAGAAAGTACGAAATCCACGCGGGCGAAGTCGCGGGTGAAGTGCTATGTATGTACGAGGGTGAATCAAAAAGTTCTTAGAATTGCATATATATAAAACCTTTTTGGGAGAAATTCATATTCAAATTAAGGATGTCAATCACAATCACTGTAACTAGTTTTTGTCAGTCCGTTCGCACGTAATAAATTGTTTTGTGCAACGACTTGCTAAAAACGTAAAATTATGGATAAAAGTGAGTTACGTGCGGTGATAAAATATCTCAGTTAGAAAAAAATGTCGACGAAGGAAATTTTTTCGGACATTCAGCAGACAGTAGGGGATGATGCTGTACCCTATTCTACGGTTGCGTACTGGGTGGCTGAATTTAAAAGAGGTAGATCAAGCTGTAAATGACCCGCGTTCTGGGCGGCCTTCGACCTCCGTTACGGAAGAAAATGTCAAGAAGGTTGAGAATCTGGTTTTGGAAGACTGAAGAATAACTATAAAACATATAGCTGAGATCCTAAAGATCTCATTTGGTAGCGCGTTCAATCCATTTTAATTGATTCACTGGGGTTCAAAAAAGTGTCGGCAAGATGGGTGTTGCGAATGTTAACCGACGAAAACAAAAAGAGACGTTTGGAAATTTCTAAGCGTAATCTCGAAATGTTCCAGCGTGATTCGGACAATTTTTGCCGTTGCCTTGTCACCATGGATGAAACGTGGGTCCACCATTTCGATCCTGAAACTAAGAGACAAAGCATGTCTTTTAAACGACCATCCTCTCCATCCATTAAGAAATTTCGAGTTGCTCCTACCGCTAGCAAAATTATGGTCTCAGTGTTCTGAGATAGTGAAGGAATCCTTTTTATTGATTAGATGCCAAAAGGCCAGACGATTACTGGACCCTATTAAGCAAATTTAATCCCGAAAGTGCGTGAAGCGATTAAAGAAAAACGCCATGGAAAACTATCGTTGGGCGTGTTGTTTCTTCAAGATAACGCTCCTGCTCATCGATCGGAAGTTGCGCTCAACGCAATCCGCTGTGCTGGCTTCAATCTTCTTGACCAACCACCATATTCTCCGGACTTAGCCCCAAGTGATTTACACTTATTTCCAAAATTAAAAGAGGACATTCGTGGAACAAAATTTTACTATAATGATTTTACTATAATAACGCGGTTATGGCTGCCGTAGAGAAGTTTTTCGAGAGTCAAGAAAAACAATTTTTTTCACAAGGAATATGGAAGTTAGAAACGCGTTATTCTAAATGCATTGCATTGAAGGGAGATAATGTAGAAAAATAAAAAAAATTGTTTTAATCTTTGCATTTTTTAATATTGATTCCAAGAATTTTTTGATTCACCTCGTTTATAAAAATAGAATAGGACAGAATTCTTCTGCCTAGCGTTTTCCCGACTATGTTGGGGTCGGCTTCCAGTACAACCGGATGCAAATTTTTAATAGGTAGACCTATCTATACAAATAAATAAAATTGAAGTGTCTGTTTGTAATATCAAAATAACAAATTTTTACTAAATGTGTATGAAAACATACCTACTTATAAAAAAAACATTTTTACTCCGTACCAAAGTCAAAGTCAAAAACGGGACCCTTATAGGATCACTTCGTTGTCCGTCTGTCTGCCCGTGCGTCTGTCAAGAACCTTTTTCTCAGGAATGCGTAGAAGTATCAAGTTGAAATTAATATCAAATCCTCAGGTCTGTGGTCCCTTGCAGCAATGAAAAAATCAAAGTTCTAAATCAACGCGATCAAAAGATACGGCCTTTTCTGCTCTGTTTTTGCCGCATATTTTGACACTCGCAAGGGAATCAAAACCTATAGGGTACTTCCCGTTGACCTAGAATCATGAAATTTGGCATGAAGCAATGTCATGTAGCACAAGTAAAGGAAAAAATCCGAAAATCGAAAGTAGCAAAAAAGTATTTTGCGATTACAAACATATTTGCAGTTGGTAACCGCGACCTATGTCGATGTATCGGTATAACAGTTTTCCAACAGCAAAGTTAAGTTTGTCCCTTAATCCGTTTATCTTTTCGTTAGAGCAATGTTCGGTACTTTGTATTTAATTACTAGCTGTTACCCGCGACTTCGTCTGCGATCCAGGATGAAAAGTAGCCTATATACTTACCCAGCTCATGGTCTATGTGTGCGCCAAATTTAATTCAAATCCGTTCAGACGTTTTAGCGTGAAAGACTAACAAACAAACAAACAATCTTACTTTCGCATTTACATAGCATGGCAGTTGAGAATATGTCATGCTCACTTAAATGTCTCACTGGTGGTGGCGCGTGTGTTGGATCATTCGGTTCCCTACAAAATGGTTGAGCTGCCAGTGCTGCCACGCGTCATATTCGTGAACGGGCGCCGTCGGTTGAGATTGGTCATCTCTTAACTTCCAGGGCTTATTTTTTTACATTGTGTTGTTACTTTTTTTACATTGTTCTCACAAATAAAAGCAATAAGAATACAGGATTTTGTAATAATATCTTGATTTAAAAGAGTGTCCTTGGAGTTTCTTGCCCGTTCTTCTCCATAGAGATCTACGTTTTGGAATGGGCAACTAGCTTCAACTTTCTGACTAACTGACCGACTATTTAATTTTGACAATTCAAAAGTGCCTGTAAATGGTTTAATTGAAATAAATTATTTGAGTTTGAGTACCTATAATATTAGTTAGGATTTAAACTTTTCGTATACCAAAAAGATAAAAAGGCTGACTTAATGCTTTAATAGTCTTTATAGGCTACTTTTTGTCTCGGTAGCATGTTCCAGTGGGATATTTTCAGACATCCACGCGGGCGAAGCCGCGGGCTGAAGCTAGTCTACAATATGTTGAGTGTATTTTCCTACTTACAGAGAACAGGTGCCTGGGAGGGTGGCACTGGTGCACTGGGTCGCGCGGCTGAACGCGCACTGATGCGTCGCGAACAGGACTCGCGCAAGGCTATACACCAACTGAAACATCTGCAGACTCGGCATATGCAGGTACCTATCTACTATTCAGAACCGCCATTGTAGCCTTATGCCAAAACACCATGTCAAAGATTTATGAATATAAATAAATTAACATGATATGATTTAATTCCCACCCACGTATATAATTGAAAATATTTGTTTTTTTCCAGGACTACATGGACAGAGTGACTCTCTCGCAAGCCGTTAACAGCATCTGTGGCCCAGAATCCTCCACCAACTACATGAACATCGACAACGACCTCATGTATATGGACCAGACGGTCTCTTCCAACGTGCTCGACCCCACCATCGCGTACAATAAAGAACACTCCATAGGAAACGAAACCATCACCAGCTACTCTAACACCAACCCCATCAGTTCCGTTGACACCTCAACGGGTGGTATCAGTACTGCCATGTCTCAATATGTTAACGCGCTCAAAAGCGCCGGACTCCCTACCGACCTACCCATACTCTTTGAATCCGGTGATGGGTCCTACATTAACGTCAATGAACAAGTACTGCTGGACATGGTGCAAAGCAGCGAAATACAATACGAAGTTATAGAGCAGCCCAATATTATCGAAAAAGTAGCAGACCCAAGTGAAATCAAGAGCATCGATGATCTATCAAAATCAATAGAAAGAGGAGAAATGTTACTAGGTAATAAAGGTTACGGCTCAAACTCCGATTACGACAAAGACTCGTCGCAGTACAATCGTACCGAAGACACTATTAACAGCCTCAACGCAATCCTACCCGACAACTTGGAATCCTTTGAAGAGCAGCAAAACTATGTAGTATTAGATCCGCGCTTACAAGAAAACAATAATTCAATCGATCACGTTAATGCTCATGACTTTTCCTGCATCGATGGTGATATGCAGTTCTTCACGAAATCTATGAGCGATGACGTAAAGAAATATTACGAAGATCAACAGTTGCATGACGCTAGAGTTATTGAACAACTATGTCCAACAAGTACTTCCTTGGATACCAATTTCAGTATTTCGTTACTCGACTCCAAAAGTTCTCATTTGAGTTCCAATTTAGGCCAACAATATAATCCTCTTAACCCAGAAGATTTGAGACGAAACGAAGACTGTTACGACTTTGGGCTGCAACTTCCACAAAGTGCCGTTTTTAAAGAAGACGCTCTAGATTGTCTTATGGCGACGCCGAAACGTAATGTTGATGACGAACAAAATAATTACGAAGATAGCACACAACTCGATCAACGAGCACAAGAGAGAGATGAAATTATAAAAGATTTGATGAACATTGAAAACAAAATGAATATGGCACAACAACACAATTCAGCTGGTAAAGATGATCAAGATAACTTAAACTCTAATTCTGATTGTAACGTTCAAAATTATAACGTGAATCCTCTTAATGTTCCAAGTGTGTTTGACAATGACTCTGACAATATGAATATGAAAGAGTTAAACTCTTCGAAAAACAGCAATGGAGATTTGTCTGTAACATTAACATCGAGTGAATTGCAGTGGGGTAATCTAGATATGAGTAATAAGGAGCCCGGTGAGAATGACTCTAATGAGAGTAACGAACATCGAACCAGGAATGAAAGTCAGATTCATGATGCAATGGTGTCAGAATCACAGTTTGAACATTCTGTGATAGATTTGACCGGGTCTCTAAATCACAAGACGACGGAGCAATGGGGCGACATTATGAATGAAAGCGATGATCTGAATAAGGAAAATGAAGAACCTCATACAAATGTTGACGGTATTCATTCCTCGATAGAAAACAATATACCATTCGCAGTCGGACTGCTTCCTCTAAAACAGGCGCAGCCGACGGAAGAGGGAAGTTTATTGAAAAGGAAGAACTCTATTGGTATTGATTTACTAGATAATGTAGACGCTAAATGTTTAAAACGTAAGGTGAAATACAAGAAATTGTGATAACAATGTTATCATTATGTTTAAAATTATAATAAAAAATTAAATATCTTTGTGTTTTATATTTTATGAAAACGTAATCTACCTTCAGCTTAAACACTTCAGCTTGCTAACTCATAGTCATAGTCACATTAATTATGGGTAAGGGATTTTTACATACACAATATATTTCAAAATGACAGTCAAAAACCCGTGGTATTTTATTGATATCTAAATGCGTTGGTCACAAAGACTTACGCAAAAAATCGTCCAACAGTGATGACTGTGATGTATGTGACTGTTTCATGTGAAAGAAGTGTCCGTAAGCAAAATGCGCGCTTGAGCGTGGAGTTGCGGACGACAACCCGACAATACAATACACTATAAGCTTCATCTACGTGGACGGCTGCTAATTTGTATGAAAATGAATAGATGTTTCACACAGACCACATCTGGCCGTCAAAATAATTTTGACGATGTGGTGTGGTTGTGGTACTTGTGATCGGGCCCTAATAGTTTAAGGTCAACTTGATTTGAACTCAACGCAAACAGCGGGGTAATTGCTTAAAGCTACAGTTTCCTTGAAAAGCGGTGACATAGCGTCCGCAATTTACTGGTGAATGACGTCACTGACACGTTGTTTATGAAAGTAATTTGGTGTGTTTTCCTAGAGAGCGTTTTTGACACCGTAAAGTCAAACCCCGCTGCCCAGATTTAAATCGCTAGATTTGCCCTCACCGTACTTAGTCACGCGAAAGATATTAGCAATCCTTCAAAATCGTTCAGATTGTGACTGAAAGTGTGTTCCGCAATTAGGGTGCTGTTGAAGAAACAAAACACAATCGTTTTCTTTAAAGTTTTACTGGAAACAAATACATAATATTACAATGATAATTTTAACATTTATAAGGCATTTCATATATTTTTACATCTAGTAAACTACAACAATTGTCAGAAATATTGAGATTCGTTTAGCAGGCATACAATAGGCGGGATTAGTGAACTAATTTGTAATCCATATTCCGTATCAGTTTCCTTATGGGAAAGTTTTATTATACCTTTTTTAAATGACATTTACTTGAATTTAAAATAATATCAAGTTAAGCAATAATAGCTCTGATGAATGAAATGATTGTGGGTCTGATATTTTTTTAAATTTCTTGTTATAAAACGTTAGAGATGAAGTAGTAAGAAGTACCCATTGGGTTAGGCAGAAACTAGAGCATGCCACCTGCTGCGATCCTGACATACTCCATGAAGTAGTATCTAATGTAATTAATTTAATAGCCTTTAAAATATACTAAATAAGCTGAAATTGAATTGTGACATTTTACTTAAACTTGTATTTGAACACTTGTATAAATATAAAAATAAGGCTTATATTAAAAAATAAATCAGATCAATGATAGAATGGCTCGGATTGGTGGTAGCTACATTACAAATAGCCGTTACATATTACAAAATATTATCCTTAACCTATCCTATGTGATATGGACCTAATTATTAAAGAATTTCATATAAAAATCCGCTTGCTGAACAAGTAATATCAAATGTCATTAAATTACTTATTGTCAATAAAAATTGACAGGACATTACATCATAAATATAAAAAATAGACATACATGAGAAAGATGTAAAACTACTACTAAGTAATTGGTATCAATAACCGTTATGAAACTATCTAGAACTATCGACATATTTTGACCTGTTTAACAGAAAAGTCGTATTACTGGAAATAAAAGCAAAATATAGCGGTGTTTTGTGCTACTGAGGTAAAGCAGTGAGAAGACGTTTAGTATATAAAAATAAAATTAAAAAAAAAACAGTCTAGTTGTTACATCTACAGACACGATAAAAAACAGTCTAATAGTTACAGCTGCGGACATGATAAAACCACAAGTTAAACTAAACTTAAAATCCTAAAAAAAGTTTCCTAATAAAAAAGTTTCCAAACTCATTTTCAGTAAAATTATAAATATCATTAAGAGAGTTCTGAGCGAAAGTAATGGCCGGATGTGATCACAACCTAAAATCAGTTAACAAAAAAAAAAAAACGGAATGCTTTAACATTGGTAAAAAATACATAGTTATATAAAATAAGTTTGCATAGCATAATAATATGTAAAACGTACATCACGAGCTTACGCATTTACGAGAGAAATATATAAGAAAAGAGGTAAAGAATAATATAAAAGTTTGTACATATTGTTTATGGGCGGAGCTTCTAGCGGAGTACCCGTAGGAGTCGGTGTGGTAGTCTCCCATTTGGAAGGTAATGGCTGGCGACGACATTCGGCCGTCGCCACCATTTGAGTAGGCGAGGACTCGCAGGTTGTAGGACTTGCCCGGGGTCAGGTTCATGACGTAAGCCTCCAGTTTTTGCTCGACATGTATTATCGTGTCGTTCGCGGTGCTCATGTCCTGGTCAATTTCCCATACTCTCACCTGGAAAATAACATTGCATGTTTGTTACAATGATGATGAATTAGCTCATAATTCCCCTCTACTATTACTGATAAATAGCTCCACACAAAGACGTTGCGATGGACAAATCTACTACATGGCCCAGTTTAGTGAGTGGGCCATGTCAAAAAATCTTGAACTCATAGCCAATTGCAGCGCGATTCTACGTAAACAAAGCAATGGTGTCTTGGTTGGTCCTCCTGCCAAATAAATGGTCACCTTATATCCTAGCAAAGGTTCCTCCTCATCGGTCGGTTGCACGTAACGCCACACGACGCGCACGGTCGTCGGGTTGTAGGCCCACACGTTGACGGAGGCCGGCGGCTTCTGAGGCGCCTTACGGAATGTCCGCTCCAGGTAGCGCTCGCTCTCGGGACCCTCGCCCGCGGAGTTAAAGGCCATTACCTATAAAAATATACAATAATACATTAGTAAATGAAATAAAAACTTTGTAAAGATAAACTGTTGACTTTAAAACGCAGTGATAAAAATGGATTTAATTTGTTATGACTATTGGAGTCAACAAATCGGTGCGCCGATAACTTGTATTATCTTTTGTAATTTATACTTTGCGATTATTTTTAAATTTGTAATATTAGGAACACAAATATTACCTTAACAAAATAGTATGTATCGGGTTGCAGTCCAACAATAAGAGCCCAATGGCGCGTCGTTCTGGACAGGAAGTAGATGCATTCCTCTTCCTTATTCGCCTGCTTCCAGTACTTGAGACGATGTCCGATGAGCTTGCCGCGCAGTCTCTCGCGCGACTGGTCAATGGGGTTCCACGTCACGTTCAGAGACGTCGAGTTGAACGACCTCGCGTACACCATCTGAGGAGCCACCTGCGGCATGTCCTCCGCAGAGTATATCGTCATCACTTCACTCTCCGGCCCCGCACCGATGTCGTTGAAAGCCTGCACCTTCACGTCATACGGCGTATAGAAATAAGTTGTCGATATATGGACAACATACGTTCCGATATTGCCGAACTTCTTGAGACTCAACGATTGAAATTCCACCTCAGTTCCGTTGCGACGCCAGAATATCTTGTAGTAAATGCCTGGCCCATTCTGCAAAGACGATGGCAAGGGGTTCCAAGTAATAGCGAGGTCGCCAGTTTTTCCCCCGCCACCTCCTACGTTAGCGGGCGCTTCATATGGTTTATCAGCTGGAGTAGAGAATTGTGGGCTAGGTGCCGAGGGTTTTCCAGCTCCCAAAAGGTTTACAGCTTGTACTCTAAATTCATAAATAGACCATGGCATTAGAGTTGTGGTTATAGTAGCACGTTTACGACCATTGTATCGGTCGATTTCTATCACGTTGGCCACATTCTCGCTTATCATGTACCACGTAGGGTTCCAGTGTGTGCGACCAGTGACCATGTAGCTGGTGATTGTACGACCGTTCGAATTGCTGTCAGTCCATTCAAGCGTGACAGAGGAGCGTTGAATGTTGAGCGTCTGTAAGCCGCCAGGTGGACCGGGCGGTCCTTCGATACGCAACTGTGTGTGGGATGAGATACGCCCGATGGCAGATTTTACAATACATTCGTAGTCTCCGACATCTGATAAACTTACGTTTAAAATAGTGAGTTCACCTCCATCGATTTTAATTCTTTTGTCAGCGTATAAATCAGCTGCTTCCTTCATGCGAATACCGTTGTGGTTCCAAAGGTAAGCTGTGTCTAACATGGGGTCTATTTCAGCATTACAATGTAAGAACACAACTTGATTAACTTGTGTTGTGATTCGCGGAGGGAGTCGCTCAAGGAAGCGTGGAGCGCGCAACACAATTAATCGCCCTCTGCTCTCATCAGTTCCGTATTGGTTTTTGGCTGCGCACGTATAGACGCCTTCGTCATCTCTAGAGAGCTGCCGGATTATAAGGTTTCCAGTTTCGGAAATAAATCTTTTACCACCAGCGCCGATTACGACATTATCTTTCTTCCAAGTGAATGTAGGTTTAGGAGCTGCTTCAGGGTTGCATTTCAATGTAACATTGCCACCCTCTGAGCCATATGTCTCAGATTCAAGTGGACGTTTTTTAAATGAGGGCTTCAAGGACAACACTCTCAACTGTCCTGTTGAGTAGCTTGCTTTCAGTTGATTTTTAGCTTCACACTGGAACATCCCTGAATCTCTGGTTGGATCTAAGAATTTTATTATTAATACATTATCTTGAATAACATAACGATCTCTATCATCAGGTTCTAAAGTATCCATTGAAAGTTTCTGTCCATTCTTCCACCAAGTATAGTTTACATCAGGGATACCAAAAGCTTCACAGTTCCAATGTAACTCGCCTTTATTATCCATATGCTTGTTTGCCAGGGGAATTGTGAAGTTCGGCATGGCTTGCACCCTCAGAAAGACACTGTTTTCTATATGCGCCCGGTCATTTGTAACATCACACAAGTATTCCCCTTCATCTTCTACTCCAACATTAGGGATTGTTAATACACGATTATAGTTACTCAAACGTGCTTTTTTCGGGATAATGTCATTCTTTCTTGTCCAATTGTAAGCAGGCACTGGATAACCAAAGGAAACACATTCAAGGCGAACCTCTTGCCCTACTACTGGTGCTTCAGGGAAAACTTTTGGGAAATTATTTGGAAACTTAAGTTGCTGATAATCAGAGTGTGGGTAAACATAGAGTGGGAAGTATGGTCCATTGCGGCCTGCATCAGATACCTTGCTCATGACATTACAACTGTAGTTGCCCCTGTCAATAGTCTCTAAAGCAGAGAAGTAGAGTCCTCCATCATAAGACACAAATACTCGCTTGTCTTCTTCCACAAGATTAGGAAAGTAGCTGCGAGCCCACAAGAAGTTTACTGCAGGATAGTAAGATGGTGGATCACAGTACATTACTTTACCCCAATATTGATTACCACTTTCCACAGACCTCTTCTGGTTGAATTCTCGAATAAAACCAAAAGACAAGCGCACAGACTCTGATCTAATTGTACCAAATTTATTGGAAGCTGTGCAGTGGTACCTTGCATTGTCTTTATCAGTGTCTGGCCCATAAATCATGAGTGTTCCTCCACTGAGAACAAATCTGGTATCAACTAAAGGATCAATTTCAGTGTAAATAGGGCTATCAACCTGATAATCTTCTCTGTACCACTTGTACACAGGTGCAGGATACCCTCCTGCTAAGCAGGACAACTGAACATGATAATTTCTGGTTGGATCATAGACAGTGTCCACTGGCTCTTTTATAAAGTAGGGTCCTCTAGGAATCCTCTCGGGGTCAAAAGTTTCCAATCCATATGTAAATGACCTTTCTTCTTCAATAAGATAGTGCAGTCTTTGTGTTTGTCCTTCACAGATGAAGTGATGATACTGGGTACCTTCAATAGGAGACAAGCCCCAGCGCCCGTCTGGATGTGAGAACCTGTACACTAAGTTATCACGAGGCAATAAGTTATAACTTGTGTATATCTGAGAATAGTCATTGAAGAATGCATTTTCCAATCCACTCAACTGTGATCCATCAGCATCATTGGACCAATACCCTGGCGATTGTTGATGAGCACCAATATACCATGCGCCTTTCTGAGGGTCTAATCTCATTAGGTTTGTGATGATAAATCCATGTTCTTCAGGACTATTGATCGCCGCCAGGTCGGCTTCGTAAGCCAAACAAATTTTGCGAGCCTCGTTTCTAGGACGATCGGGCGACTTAGTGAAGCGGTAGCAAGATTCCCGGAATCTTATCCAATTTGGCGGACACCTGTATCTCTCCTCGTAGTCCAAGCCGGCGTAATATGTCGCCGTGTTTTGTGGATCAACTTCATTGTCATTGGGCCCAAAGTTATCAGAGTTAAAATTATCTTGGTAAAACGAACTCTGGCCCGAATTGTAGTCGTTGCCATTTACGGGAAAGCTGCCGTAAGGTACTTGTGGGTTTGGACGATACTGAGTTCCATTCTGGTTATTATCTTGGAATGTTTGTTGAGGATAGTTTGGATTGAACGTACCACTAGACTCAGGAACTTGACTCCCCACATAACTCGTCAATGCGAGTAATATCAAAACACACTTCATTTTCTGTTACAAAACAAAGAAATAAATAACATTATTTTCATGTCACAGACAGAAACTGTTTTTGTGATGATGGACACGTGTAATATACGCTTTTTTTTATCACAGTTTCATTTTAAAATTCGTTTCTAATTTGAAAATAGCTTGATGATGACAAACACCTTGAAATGAAGCCTCGCCCTACTCGAATAAATTCATTCAAGTAAGAAGCATTCATTCAACTTTAGTGATGTACTGATGTCATATTTGACGTTTTCGGTTGTTAGGATCATAAGTAGACGTATAGTTATTTGTATATTGCAACCCTGACCACTTCAGGCCGAAACACACTTATAACATGCTACCCCACGCCATTTTTTAAAAGTATTTTATGTTGACAAGTAAAATCCTCGCGGGAAACAGCGTGAATCAATTTTTACTGTTTTTTTGTTTTTCAGCCTTACCTTAGGTACAGATATCCCAAGAAAAGTACTCACTTATGGAATCATCATCTACATATTTTCGGAAATACGAACACGCGAAGATGACATAACGATCTAATAAAGAGGTGTTACAACCATGGAAGTACTTGACTATTTTGTATTGAGCAAGATTATAAAATTATATAAACTCTCTGTATAGGTACAATTCCAGAAAACTTTTCAAGACTTTTGAGTAAAAACTGACGATCTGTGACCGCGTAGGTAACCCAACAGACAAAACTCCATACAAACTCGCAATGATTGGTGCACTACTACAAAGAGCGACAGTAGATTTAAAACTTTGCATTGTCCCCATTTAAGCGAATACCTTTTCTGTTTAAACTGTATGTTTTTTTGGAGAGAATGGAGTTCTCTAATGCAACTTACCGACTATACTCTGTGTTGATACTCCAGAATGAAATATCTTACGTAATATCTACGAGACGACCAGTTGGTGAACTACGATTAAGTATGTAATTTGATCTCAGTCAAGATCGAGTATAAAGAACAAAATTATTCGCGTAGTATGTTGATAGGTACAGTTTACAGAAATGGGTCTGTTTGCTCCGGCTAAATGCTAAATAGTTTGAGTTTGAGTTTAAGTTTGAGTCGGAACTAGCATAAAGCTTAGGTACAGTCAATAAACAAAATGTGGTTGGTGTCATCATCTCGAATTGCCCCTAATTATCTCTAAGCACGAATTGAGGTCCCAGCATCGCAGATAATGGGGGTTAATGGGGAGATGGGGAGGGGTGTGGTGGGAAATAAAATACATTTTTCATTGTTCACGGTTTTATTTTCCATGTTATCAACAAGAAATAAGACTCAATAATTATAGTAATACTTATACTGTAGGTATAGCTAAAACAGATAAAACATTACACGATTTCGATACCATTCAGAAAAGTATACAATTCTGTATAAATCGTTAGTTACATTTACTCCAAAAATTATCATTATTTTTCATTCCATTTTTCCGCGCGAAAGATAATTCTCCTAATAATATTTCATCACAGATTAATAATGTACTTCTTCGTTTCATGTTTTCACAAAGAAATAAATAGATAGGGCGGAACAGGCCTTGACTACTGCATGTAAAACTGCTACCTACTTCGTAGAGAAATCCAAAATATTATACAGAAGTTTGTGTGCTGCACTAAATAATGCCACATGAATAAAACATCTGCTATTGTGAAAACAGTTCATTGGCATTACTTAGCTCAGATATTTGCCGCTCCAAAATAAGTTAAAAAATAATTTGTTTACAGTATTATCGTATTTACATTGTTCATTTATTTTTGCGATATGCGTAATATGATTTAATAAATTTTCCTATTTTTTACAGGACTGTATAAATATAAAAACAACTCATTTAATAATTAAAGTAATATATTGTACAATATTAATAAAAATATTTTGGGGAGACAATATTAGCAAACATAACAAAGAACAAAAAATGCCATATTTAAAATTAAAATTGATAAAGAAGTTACTAGCATAATCTCAAAACATTACATGATTATAACAGTTCATAGGTGATGTATTGATAACCATGATATATTGAAAACCAGATAGAAGAACTAGTCGAGGAGCGCACGATAATGTTCATAATCTACTCGCATGCGATACTGCACTTGTTCATGCTCGATGACTTAAGTACAAGACTCGCGTGCATAAGGCCATCCAACCCTGTCACTTGATACCTTCACTCCGAATACATAATAAAAATCATCTACAATGTTCAAAGAGAACCACGTATACTATTGCACACACAGTATAAGATTATGCTAACGCCTTACAATTAACAGTGTGGTAACTACATGTCGTTAATTTCCTAATATTATTATAATTACACTAGTCATCTCGCCTCGCTCATTACTTATTCACCTATCTACCCAATACACCGCACACCAACGTTAAATAGCACCCATGAGAATATCGAACATTTAAAGCAACATCTATACGCATTAACTATAACTAAACTATTTACAATATTTACACAAGTTGTTCATTCATTTAGTATACACAACATCTCACAAGCCAGACTTTAGAGTGAGACAAAAAATAATTGATTATGAAATGGCTGCCTTAAAATACACAGTCTCATAAAACGAATATGTTTATAATATTGTTCTTAAATGAGATACATGTTACTTTACTTTACAATAATCAGTCAAGCTTGGTATTAAGATCTCGTTATTGAGCCGTCTCCAATCAAACGCGTGTATTATGTGTTTATTTAAAAACAATGTTATACATCTATGGCATGAAATATGCATCATGTCATTATTGAATCGAATTTCTATCCTGTAGCAAGAATAAAGTCATTTGTCTCGAGGAATGTAGCGACATCTTATAGACGGCCGCTATATCTAATCACTGCAAAACAAAATGACGTAAGAAGAATCACATTAAAAACAATTTGATAATGACGGGGAAATTATCATACAAAAACTGCTTTTAAAAACAAATGAGTGTAATGTGATATCTTTAACTTAATTTAGGCCTCTCCTCCGTAGAGGGTGAAAAGGTTATTTGATCGTAGTGGCCCGAGGGTTTGTCGTAGTGTCAGCTAACCAGTACGGTCTCGATCTTGAGAAGCTGTCTGAGCTTGTCTGTGACCCTGACGAGGGCCACCTTGGACGCACGCACGTTGACCTTCTCTCCGGCGCCGAGCAGCTGGTGACACTGCGCACGCTCTAAGAACTCCTGCGTGCGAATCTCGCGCAACAATTCTTTGGGTGATCCAGACCCGCAGTGGATCTGTTTCAGTAGACTGTCCTTGGATTTGATCTGGAAATTGAGAAAAGTTTGCATGAGTAACTTTAGTAGAGGATGTGTAAATAAGAGTCATAGACAATTTAAACCCTGTAAAAGCAAGATAGCGGCCTATGTCCATAGTCCAGCAGTGTCTGCTATATAGAGCGGTGATAAAAAGCAAGTCAAATATCTTTACCTGTAATAAATTGGTAATATCCTGCAGCAAACACCACAAGCCGTCCGCCGGCTGGCCGGTAGGGGTCCTCAGGCTGTAGAAGGGCGGCAGGGGAGCCTCGGTGCACTGGATCTCCACCATGGAGTCCGGCGGCGGCGGCGGGGACGCGGGCGGCGGGGACGATAGCGCGTCGCAACCCATCTCCTCGCGGTCTGGAAGGAGGGCGGGCATATTGATATTAGAGTTGTATACTTACTCGCAGATTTCGAAACAGAAAAATGTTGAGATTCAAACTAGCATTTATTTTAATTGAACTGTTTACAGGGGGATTTGTCAAAGGATTCGGTCAGTTAGAAAGATGAAGCCAGTTGCAGATATGTGGAGCCAATGATATTTGCAGATATCTAGTAAAAAGATATATGGACTCAACTCCCCAGGAGTTGAGTCCATAGCTTTTTGATTATATATATATATATTTATGATATACATATATAATCAAAAAGCTGTGCGAGCTAATAATATATTTACATGACCTACAAAAGTAGATGTATCCTGGTGTATGTATCGCATTCGCATAAGATAAAGAAATCAAAGTATATTCATCTGTGTACACTCAATTTTACTAATCTTGTTTACTCACTAATTAACTAACTACTGTTTACTCGCACTGGGAAGTTAAATCGAGATTTCACGCTGTCACCGTGTGTAATTGACGGCACGGTTGGCGCAGTGGTTAAGCGATTGACTGCTGCGTTGCGTGTCGTGTCGCGGGTTCGATTCCCGCACGAAACAAATATTTGTATTACCTACAAGTAGTTGTTCCAGTTCTGGCTGTTTGTGTGTTTAAATGTTTGTAAACGCACCCACGATACAAGAGAAATTCCTAATATGGGGCAACGTTTAAAGAAAAGAAAAAAAACTCTCCTGCGTGGATGTGATCACGTACGCGGCGTGCGAGTCCTTTGACATGTACACTATAAGCTAATCTATAAGCGGAGAAGCGACAAGCACACTTGAAGACTCAAGATCCGCTACGACCGCTACACTTATAAAGCAGGTGTGAAGTCGTCACTATTCGTATTATAACTTTTTCTTACCGATAAGTTCAGTAGGTGGAGGGAATCGCCAGGGTTCAATAGCCAGCCCCTGCACATCGGCAATGTGTAATCTCAGTAGTGTGGCAGCGGGGCCCTCCGTCAGTTCTTCAGGGGTCTGGCCCGCGTAAGTACCGAGTAGTGGGTCGGCGCCGTACGCAAGAAGTAGACGTATCACTTCTACGTGGCTGTTCTCACAAGCTTCGTGTAAAGGTCTGAAAATCAAATGTTTCACGTTAGCTAGATACATAAAGATGATCTTGTCTTAATAAATGTCATTTTCTTCAAAAACCTAAACGGACCTGATTCCTCCTTGGGCAGCAGCTGACACGTTTGCGCCGTACTGCAGCAGTAGTCGAGATATTCTGACATGACCCTTCGCGGCTGCCACATGCAATGGCGTGAAGCCTGCGTTGTCTTTTGCTGACGGGTCCGATTCCAACTTTTCTAAACAATATGCGACGCAATCCTGTAAATAAGATCATCATTAGCTATATCCAAAAAGGTTTAACAATGTCGCGAACTGGTTACAAGATACTTACCGTGTATCCCAGTCTGGCAGCTCTATGGAGATGTGTTTCTCCAATGCTCTTGTTGATGAACCAGCCCTTGATCTCCTTTTTAATGTCATGTACTGATTCGGGACTCGGCTTGGCAGCTGGTCTACGAATTTTAGTAGCATTATCGTCTCTTCGTATTATTTTCTTTTTCTTTCTGATATAATCAAATCCAGAACTAAATTTCCTTCTCCCAAAAAGGCGCTTTAGACGTCTTTTTGTAGTTACACCTTCAGTTGAAGCCAAAGAACTACCTTCTACTTTCGGTTTGTCTTTATCTTCCTGAGTAGGGTTTTCCGTTTTGTGTTTGTTGGCTGATAATTCTTTCGTTCTTTTGAGATTCAGTGATTTCATAATGCTGTTTCTTTTTTTTAAGCGCATGAGCCGACCCTTGGCGTCGTTCCGTTTTAGTGACTTAGTGCTTCGAAGTCCATCTCTTATTGAACTGGATCTTCTTTTAAGTTTGTCTTTTACGATCTTTCTAGGCTTGAACTTTGGTTTCGCTTCTGGTTCTTTCTTTATTTCCACAACTTTTACTTCCTTTTCTTCGGGAAGTTCTTCTTCTCGGCAAGAGGTCGGAGGCGCGGAAGCCGGCCGTTCGTCTCCAAAGACTTCTTTGATCGTTGCTCGTTGTTTAAGCACTCTACTTTCTGTTCTCGTCCTGGATTTTAGAACGACCGGAGCGAACTCTTCAGTAGCACCAATCAGACCATCTGTGTCTTTGATAAATGAATTTCTGAACGCAGTTATAGTCTCTTTTCTAAATGGTCCTAAGTAAAATATATCCTCCATCAATTTTTCTTTCTTTACACTGTAACTACCTTTATTTCCGTTTTTCACCAGCCCTAAGCTCGGTGTCTGCAGTAATTCATTCGACGATTTTTTAGGTATAACTTTAGGTGTTTTGTCGTCTTTTTCTTTACTTTTTTTTTCTTTTCTACTCTCCTCCTTTTTGCCACATTTTTGAATCAAAACATCAACAATAGAACTACTTTTCTTTTTGTTAATCTTTGAAGACAATACAGTGGAAGTCGATGCCTCTGAATCATAATGCAACTTATTTGGTGTAGAATAACTAGAATTCGAATCCAAATCGCTATCAAGGGTGAGTTTGTCAGTACGTCGTGCATACAAATCATCAGTAGCAGCTGATGGTGCCGATGAAGGAGCCGGAGAGAGAGGTGCGGGATCCAAATCGGGTAGAGATGTCGAACCTCGGGTAAAAATAGCACCTGACCCTCTAACAAAAGGCCCGCCGGAGCGCCCTCGCGGTATTGCTATAAGTCTAGTTGGCATACGAAGAGAACGTTTATACTTATACAATTCTTCTTCCCAACCTGGATGGAAATATGAACCATCGCCAAATGTTGGTTTTTGTACAGGCGTAGAACTGTTACTCGCGCTGCTGCTATCATGTTTCTTTACGGGAGATGATTTCACTGGAGTCTTTGAGTTAGGTGTAGTTTTGTTGTCTTCAGTTTTTGCATTTTTGCGTATTCGAAGTCTTCTTGCTACACTTAGATCGTCATCGTCGCTATCGGAACTTGAATTAACATCTTGTTTCTCATTTTTGTTGTTATCAATGGACAATTTTCCCTTGGATCTTGACATTTGTCTAGATAGTTTTCCCTTGCCTTGTTTTTCTTCCTTATCCTTTGGTATAGTAGAATCCAGTGATTTTCTAGTATTTTTATTTACATCTACATCACAACATTCAAGTTTAACATACGCAGATTTCTCTGACAAGTCCTTTAATAATTGATATTTGAGGCGATCGCTTTTTTCTTTTTCTTTTAGAATCTTACTCTTTATAAGTGGCTCATCATCGTCCGTAGATTCACATTCTTCTTTTATCACAGTTTTAATTGGTGTCCTTTCTTTTGGTTCCTTTCTAGACGACAGAGATGAAGACGAATTATCAGTTTTTTCAATCTTAACTTTCGCTTTTGCCCTAATTTTGCTAGGTCTATTACTTTCTTTTTGTTTATCATTATTTTTATCACTTTTGGGTTTTTCACTTTTATTGGATTGCTTTTCTTCAGGAACTGGTTCTAGCATAACTGCCATTTCAGTTCCATTCCCGATATCTTCTTCGTCGATTGGCTCTTGTTTTATAACTATAGGTGGTATTATCCCTTCTACGTATCTAGTAGCCTCTGACGTGAGTTTCTTGGTCTCTCCCGCAAGTTCCACGATTCCTTCCGCAGGTTTTGTGATCTCTCCCGCAGGTTTTGTGGTCTGTGCCTCAGGTTTAGTGGTCTCTCCCGCGGGTTGAGTGGTCTGTTCCGGGGGTGACGTGATATTTATTGTAGGATGGATCTCCGACCCGGAAGGTTTAATTTCGTCTACCGGTTTATGCAAACTATCTTCAACGGGGCCTAGGCTTAGAGACTTTTCGACTTTACTTTCACTTTCGTTTTCAGGGGTGTCAATACGTCTTTTGTTCGTTTTCTTTTTATGGCAACCAGCCTTTAGCTGTTCCATAAAACTATCACACGCATTTGCCCAATCTAGATCTTCAACAGGAGCTTCATTGACTTTGTTTATACCTACTGGTTCTAAACTTTCTAAAATATTTTCCGTTTTGATAGATATTACAGCGTCTTTTTCAATTTCTTCAATGTTCATTGGCTCTGTTTTAACTTCTGCAATAATCGATACGGGTGGCTCTTCATTTTTAATGACAGATTCTAACCTTAAATTGTCTTCCCTTATTTGATTGAATAAATGAGTCTTTCTAGGAAGTAATTTTAACTTTTCATTTTCAGGTGGTGTCTGCTTCGTCTCGACCTTCGCCCTGGTATCTTGTGATGGTGGCATTACTTTTAATTCTGCTTTTGTTCTTATTCTGGATGCAAAATCGTTTTCAGGTGAAATTGGTTTTGGATCCGGGCTATTGTGGTAATCTGAGTCGCGTGGTAACGAATCAACAGCTTTAGGCATTTGTATATGTTGATGTAAGTTGGGAGTAATGTGATTAGAAGTAAGTTTCGCGAAATGTTTAGATGCTGTTTCTGCGTCATTATCCTTTGTAAGATCTGTGATATCTATTACAGAATCTTCTGCATCGTCTATTACGATGAGGTCTGGAACCTGCTTGGCTTGTCTAGGTGGCTCTACAAATCCAGTTTGTTTTGTTTCTAAACTGTTTCTTAGTATACTTAGCACCCTTTTATCAGCAGGTATCCCACTGGAGGGATCAAAATGATGCGAATGAATATCTTTTAGGCTCGGATTTGTTTGTATAATATGATGACGGCTACTAACAGACGGATTCCTATCATGGTAGTGGGCGTGATAATCGCTCGTTTCACGAGTTAGTTCAGGGTGATATGGATTATTTGAGTATCTGCGGTTTGTTTGACTATGATGTTCCCGATAGACGCCAGGAATGGCAGGACGTTTTTGTTCGTTTTGGTAAGTTTCCAACTGTTGTTTATATCTACTATAGCTATAAACAGGCTGTTTCATGAGTTCACGTTGCTCGCGAGCTGACTGATTTAGATGGTCTATCCGACTATCTGCGGTCCAGGTTTCATAACGAACTATCTTCTCCGGAATGTTACTAACAATTGGTCCTGCAGGACGTTTTCTCTCTTCTATGATAAAGTGTCGGTCATCACGAACTCTATTATCCAGATGACGTTGCTCGCCAAGAGATCTTGTAAGATCAATTTTAGGAACGTATTCGGCTCTCACTGGAACACTGCGTTCTTGGTAGGGATGTGGAGATTCGACAGGATATGCCTCAGCCACTGGTCTGACAGGACGCGTATCATATGAGCCGTTGTAACGCAGTGAGGGATGTGGCGGTTGGGACGGTGCCACATACCCATGCGAAGCACCCCTCTCCCCGTATTGGATAAAATTGGGTGCAAAATCTACTTTATGAGATGCAACATAGCTTGTTGTTGGTAAATGTGCGTGACGACTACTGGACGAAGATGGCCGATGAGGCAATGCAATCATTTTATTTTCTGCCGCAGAATCAACTGCGTCGTCTTGAGTTGTCGACGAGTCGGCTGAATTTTTGACTGTTTTAACAGATAAATCCAATGGTGATTCCCGTTTCTGCTTACTTTGACTGACCTGCGTTACTGCGACAGGCGGTTCTTGCTTTTGTTTAGTTTGATTCATTTGATTTACGAGTGTCGTTACAGACACCGTCATGCGTGCCTGGTTAGGGTAACCAGGTTTTACCGTCGACCGCGCAGGGGATGTTTGGACGGGCGCAGAAGGAGCATAATCATAGCTAGTTTTAGGTGCAGCTGCTGGACGATAAACAGATCTTGATTGCGGTGAGTTTTGGACCATTGGAACAGGTGCACTAGGTCCATACCTAGACGTTGATGTTGAAGGTGCCGGGTAGTGGTAACCGCTTCTTGTATCTACAGATCTACTCATATTAGGATAGTCAGCACGTGGTGGCAAGCGAGCAACGTCATGTGGGTGTGGTGGGATTGGCACCGGCGACCGTTCTTGTGGTCTAGGTGAGTAATGTGCAGCCATGACATCGATCGGTGCATGTTTATATGGAACTTGGTGGTGTGTATCTACACGGTGACTCTGTACAGGCTGCGCGACCGGTGCAGGTCGGTAACTCGGATATGCTTGTTGCGGATCATATTTTCGCTGTGGAACCACGGGATGCCTGTCATAGTGTGACGTGGTTCTTCCGTACGGCGAGGTGTCGCGACGTTGCTGTAGGGATGGATATTGCATTTGTGCTGACCTGCTATCAGCAGAATGCCTTTGGGCCGAAGGCGCTGGCTGCGGATGATGAATAGGTGGAACGCGATCGTTGGGAGGAGGCGGCGGTTGCGCAGGTTGCATTTGGTATCGTTGAGTAGGTGGACTTTGCGCGGCTACATCGCGCAATCTCGATGCTGTGTGTTGCGGCATCGACCCCGACAACCTTGCATACGTTTGTGGGCTATGACGCGAATGTGTCGAAGGCTGAGGTAAAGCTACCGGCCCGTGAGAATTTCTGCTACCTTCTGACATGTTTGCATCATAATGATACCGCCCATAAGGTTCCGGAGGACGTGACGTGGGATACGGATCTGGTGGTCGACCTGAAGCATAGTGATCAGGTTGCCTGGCAGTCGGCGTTTGCACCCGATGTACAGGTTGACGGTACTGTGCAGGAGGCTCCAGCTGAGACTCTGGAGCCGCAGGTGGCTGTAGTGGCGCGGCTGATGGCGGCCGCGCAGGTGACGGGCATGGAGCAGCAGGCGCAGGCGCGGGCGAGGGCAGTGTCCGCGGCGGCTTGCGGATTATGTGTGAAGGAGGTGAAAGTGTACCCACTGCCTCTTCATCATCCTCGATCTCAGGCTGCTCCCGACGCTTCTCTGCTGCCTCGCGCATTACGGTAGCCTTGTGGATAATGTGCGGTTCAGGCTCAATAGGCTCGGAGGGCGGTCGTGGTGGAGCTGCGATGGGCGTCGAGCTCGGGACGGACGGTGGAGCTGCGGCGGCAGATGGCGGACGTGACGAGGGAGCCGGGGCCCCCGATTGCGCTGGAGCCCCCTCTTCTGGTAGAGGAGCACTTTGTTGCCATAAGGGCTGACCGGAACCGTCTGCCTGCGCTTGCTTCGGCACCCCCATAAAGTACTGTCGCGTCCCTTCCAGTACATTGTTAAAAGACACGTCCATACTCCGTCTCCTCTAGACACCACCTGTAACAAAGCATAACATTATTCATAAATTATTTGAAAGGGCTTTATCGAGAAAGACAAGTACTTGTTAATATAATCACGAAATGCTAATAAAAACGATATTCATCAATCATCGCATTGAGCGAGTAAATGCCGATATCGATATTGAACGCACGACTTGTCGAAGGTGCGTGGTTGGGTCGTTACCCGGCGACTGCCCTTGAGCGTACTTCGCCCCCGCACACACACACACGCACGATTGTACAGATTCGCGACATCACACACACTATAACAACTTCCGCATAAGTATTTTACTAAAGTTAACTGACCTTCATTCGATTGAATGTCAAAAACCCCGTGTGATTAATTAGCGATACTCTTTTGAGGCCACAATTCTTGCTAAACAATTTACAACATACGTTTTGCATATATCATCATCAATGATTTTGTTGCTGGCAATAAAAAAACAATAACATAATTTATATTCGAATTAATTGCAATAAGAACTAAAAGGTCTTCTGTTTATTTTGTGTGGTGCTAAATGCTAAGAAACATACAATACATACATAAATTATTTACAGAACATTGGTCATTCTCTGGTAAGTACCTATTTCTAGCAATGAGGAATGAAGACAGCAGAACACCTTTTGTTTCATATTCTGTGAAGCATACAATAAGAGCACAAGTAGTTGGTGCCGCATGCCTATTTGGGAGTCAACGATTAACAATTATTATTAAGTTTAACCTTCACTATTAACGTTTTTCTTTAATTAACTGGAAAACTTATTAAGAAATAACGATGTTAATTAGCTGTCAGCGATGGGCTTCAAGAATCTTCATTTACATTTCCCGCTTAACAATATAATATGTACACGACAATACGAAGACATGGTTGACAAAAGTTATTGAGTTAAGGTAGCAACGACCCTGACTGAAATGCGAGTATACAGGGGTTTATTTATAAACGATAATTAAAGGTAAAAAGTGACGTTCAAACGTCAAAAATGTATGGTTAAACAGTCGCTAATCACTAACGGGGTTTAAATGTAAACAGATGCTCGTCACACTCATGACTTTCGAGCAAGTAGTACCCCTGCGGAAGAAAATTACATGCTAAGTAATGTAAATAATTATATCTAAGTACGTATGGGGAAATAATAAAGTCCCAAGTTTTTAATACACGTATAAAAAACCAAAAAGAACGTGTTCCGCTGGTTTACAACAAACATCGAGTATCTTTGTTAGCTACTAACACCCATATTCCAAGACGTTTCCTCGAAACTTCCTCGACTCCACTCAACCTCATTCAAGGAAATCGGTATTCACAGTTGTAAAAAATCACCTCCACTTGGCGTCCCTCGACATTTTTCCTCAGTCGAGGTGAGGAAACAACTGTCAAACTCAAGGTACATCGCGACGTACCTTAAGGAACACTCAAGGAAGATTTACGCCATTATTTACGTTGTTTTCGCTCACGCTTGTAAACAGAACTGATTAATTTATTTGAATAGTTTTTCTAATAGTGTTTTCAATGGATTTCCAACAGTTTCTGAATTATCTGTATGATAATCCGTACGATTGCCCTGCACGCCGTTATTTCCGGGATGCAGAAAATCCCATAGAATTTTATGACAATGAAGAATTCCAAAGACGCTATCGTTTTAGGAAAGAAACAGTGCTGAATATGTTGATACCGCTTGTGTTCAATTAAATTTAAAAAAAAACAATTACATTATTAAAGTTTCAACGTAAACCTACCAACCGTAGACAGAGTAAACTAAGTTCCTATATATTAGTGTATAATCTATGAACTAGTCTACGCTACCAACACAGGATGACAGGACCGACGCGATCACACAGATAAAAAAACCGCAATCTGACAATTTTTGAGTGACCATAGACAAAATAAAACTTAGTGTATACTGTAATCTATGATTCAATGACGTATTCAATGACTTTTTACCTCGACTCGACCTCGACTCAACCTCACGGGAGGAACCTCAAGATTACCTCATGACAAGATCGAGTTTTAACTAAGAATACCGATTTCGAGGATTCTCTGAGGTAGTCCTTAAGGTAACCTCGAATGAGTGGAGGTGGAGGAACTTTCAAAGTTACTTCTTAGAATATGGGTGTGAGTCTGAAAACATCCCGAAAAATAAACTGTTGACAAGTACTTTGTTTTTCTTACGATCCACCCACGGATAACAAAGAAATGTTATTGTCTAAGCTTCTGTTTTATTGTTCAAGTTCTGACGTTTATTTACCAAGTGCTAATGTACTGAAAATGGAACGATAATAATATTACGTACATATCGGACTTTTATCTGATTTCACGTAAACTGGTATTGTAAACCCAGCATGTGACGTTTGTTGTTGATATTGTAGCTACGCATTTCTGAACACATAATCGTAAAGCTTCCCGGACGGAAGCTGGTCTCCAGGCGACGTCCCTCGATCGATTGTAGGCGAGCCCTGGCAACGGTGACGGATGGGTTGTGTTGCGAGCCTCGGACAAACTATCCGAACCTTTGCAATTTGCATCGAAATCGAATAGAACAGTTTGAATTTTGAACGTTCAATTGTCATAAAAAATTCGCACTACTTATAAAATTATATATGGTAATTCTATTAATGTCATTTTATTTAGGTACATAACATACCATAGTTGTATATGTTGAATAGATATGTAGAGGTAAAATTACTAATAATATCACTAATGCTTAGGTAGGTACCTAACAAAGGAGCTATTGTTTTTGTTGAACGGACATAAAAAGTAAAATGTGTTTTTTTTTGTAACAATTGAATTGTTATTCTAGTCCGACTAAAAGTATACAATTAGTGAATTAGGTCTCCATTTATTACGGTTACTAAAATAAAAACGATATAAATTGTTCTGAAAAAGTTGTCTGACCCTTACAAAAAGGAGACATACAAACCAGACGACTAAATCCAGTCTGCAGACAAGCAATATAATTATTAATTCTAAGATCCAATTATGTTCGTAAATCCCTAGAGTATTTACAGAAAGACCGATCGATCCATACTCCTACTCTATTTATGATTTCGTGAAAGGTCAATGTCACCTACCCGACCGTCTGTAAGATACGGGGTTAATGACCCCGCGACTCACATTATTTACCTATTGCAAGTAGGTAGATCTACGCATTGAAGACGTCAGATGGTAGTATGGGTGGAAATAATAATCACAGATAACGAAATTCTTAGACACCTACAAGCACCACTTGTGTATTTATTTGAAACAAATATTTGTCGATGTAAGAATTTAATTAGCCCTTTCTACTGGCAATCGGAGAGATAACAAACCTGAAATATGATGCTTTCTATCTTATCTGTATGTTTTTAACTGATTACGGACCCATAATAAATACTACAAAATAAAACAGATAACTTCGATTTTTTAGTTGTGGAAATAGCATATTCAGCCGTATCTCTCCACTTCATATTTTTTAAATAACAGTGCTTTTAGTCTGAAAGGATTCTATAAAACTTCGTTAACACTTTAGTTTTTGTGGATTCAGCGATGAAATTAAATTCACCGCAAAAGGTAAACTGAAAGAAAACGTCTAACTGCTTTCGAAGTTCACTCAACTACGTCGAGTATTGTAACTTGAAAGTTCTCAACTACGTCGAGTATTGTAACTTGAAAGTTTTCCTATCTTTAGCTTCGATTCCGTAATTACAAAGTTGAATATATAGCAACTAATATAATCAATCTATAAGTAAGTATGTAGGCGGTAATCTTCAGAACTTCTGATACAATTCCGAAAATCCTTTCACTAATGGGAGCTACAGTATTGCCGAATGTCATCTTAACTTATAGATATTTATTATAAAGAGAAAAGATTCTGATGGATGATGTGTTTTTTTTATGTTTGTTGGTTACGCTTTCACGCTAAAACGGCTAAACGGATTTGCATGAAATTTGGCATATGGGTAGACAGTGACCTGAATTATGACATATAGGCTAATTTTATCGCGATATTCCTACGGGATCGAGACATATGCGGGTGAAACCGCGGAACGCAGCTAGATTTTAAACCAGAAATTTCACGCGAACGAAATCTTGGGTGGATCCTAGAAGGCATTTTAGCTTATAACAAAGCTAAAATGGTTGTTTTAAAGCGAAATAATTGCATGTGTGCATCGGTGCGTTACAAGATGCAATTACGCGTGCTGCACTTATGCGGATTCCGTTAGAGAACGCCCCACTGGAAAATCTACTTAGCTATGTAATAGAAAGATACCGGAATTTCTTTTCCATAACGGGTTTTAGCCCCGCTTTATTATTATTTATAATTTATCGGGAATTATAGTTCTGCTTATCATTTAGCAACAGCAAGATGGAATCGTAGAGTTAATTACTTGACCACTTATATTTTGTGTTTTCTTACATTGGCACTGGGGTTCACAGGACACGCGGTTCATATTCAATTAACTCATCATTCTTAGCTAATTGTTCAATCATAGACTACCCAGTGCGGGGAGACGGTTTTAAGCCCACATCAACAATTCTGACAGAGGGGTAAACCATAGATGATTAAAAGTCTAGATACCGCACGTTGAGAAACCGAAAACAACTCATTATAAATAATGAGGTACCTACGTATAGACTAAGAAGAATGGTAGACCACACCACAAAACGAAATCCGTTTGTGCAGGCATGTGAGCCGACGCATTTTCAAACAAATGCGTCCTACAAACAAATTCGTACCGTGCTGTGGTCTTTTTGTCAATCGGCCAAAGAACAAACAATGCGTAATGGAAGCTAGGCTGTTAAATAGGATTTATTGCGATTTACGACGTGCGCATGCATTGTTTCTACTGCTTTATGTTTACGAAGAAATCTAAATTTAAAAAAAACTGCTGATATTAGCAAATTTTTTAATGAAACTCTACCTGTGATAATTGTTTCGTCCGAAAGGAGTCAGTGGAGGGACACTCCCTAAGCACGAAGTCCGTAGTTTCGGGCGATGTTACTGGCGATCCCTACTCCGTATCACTTACGGACAGAAGACTAGTTCGGGGTCCGAACTAAGAATGGGTGACACCACGATTTGACATTGTGGGGCACCACAATGTCAAATCGTGGTGTCACGTGGTGTCAACAGGCAGAAACACATCTTAGGAAGGCATACCTAAGATGTGTTTCTGCCTGTCGTAAAAATTCAATGTGGCACTTGTTTTAACGGATAAACTACTTTCGGACGGGTCCATATCTTCGTTTAATTAACGGACTTAGAGAAGTAGATCCACAGGTACAATTTACTTAATACGATGAATTTGGTCAATCAAAAGTCGTCGTTTTGAAGTTACTATAAAACTTATCCGGAGTCCGTGTTACCGTGTGAACTCTAGGGAGTCTATATTAATTAGTTTGACTTTTCCTTAAATGACATCACATCTATAAAAACCATTGCGTTTTGATAACGACATCAAGAAATAGGTAAACAAAAGAAGTATAGGAACACAAGAGTAATTAAACTTACGTGGTATAACGGCTACCCTGCTTGATGAGAGTGGCGACCCCTAGGCGCGTTCATGTCTTCGGCTTCACTTCCAGTAAGACCTGAAATGAAAGGAAACCCCTCTTTAATTACTTTCGAATACAATAGCGACTACATATCAAGACCCTGCCATAACATTATCATTTCAGTAGATGTTGGGCGAGGCACGTCAAGGTGATCTTTAACATAAGCACCGCACGTAAGTAGTATAAAATCGTATGACAGTTCTCGTTTCGTATAATAATAACCTGCCGATCTATTCTGCAAAAAAAATCACCGTAAAAACTTAGGAGAATTGAGTTGTCAATTGTGTCAATCCATAGCATCAGTAGTGCTATTCTGTAATCATCTCGCCGTGAAAACTTAGGTGAAGTGAGCGTAGAGTGAGCTGTCATTCCAACTAATGCTAGGGATTGACACTATTGACAGCTCACTCTAAGCTCACTTCACCTAATTTGTCACCGTGAGATTTTTACAGAATCGATCGGCAGGTAGAATGACAGCTCACTTCACCTAAGTTTTCACGGAGAGATTTTCATAGAATAGACCGGCTGCTATTAGAGTGTGCATGTTGGTGGTAACCCAGGTGGCTACCCAGGAGTGAAGCAGGTACCCGGACTCTATTTAATCGTTAAGCTATTGGTAAACAGCAAATTCAAGGTTATTCGTTTAAGAGCAAACATTACATAACTGGTCTAGGAAACATTACGTCATTTATTATATTTATAACAATCGTGTTATTTTTATTGAATAGGTGACACGAGTATTGAGGGCACCTTCATTTGCTTCTTCGATAAAGTCAAGGAAGCAATAGAAAATAGAGCAATAATCTTGATCCATGCAGAAGTGAAAGTAAAATCTTAGTTCGTTTTCTCTTTCAAGTGACAGCTGTCATGAGCTGTCAATCTCTTGACATTATATTAAAACTCATGCTTTTTTCAGTATTGTAAATTATCTTACTTTGGTCATAAACTCGTATAATGCTTACGTAAGTTAATATCAATGATTTTCAACACGTGCAATACGCGGTAACTTGAACACTATAAATCAAGTAAATTATCGTCGCGAACTATTGATAAGATGTTCCATAAACACACATTAGTTACTTTATCAATAGTTTACAGCACACATACGTCACACTCAGATAGGTAAGTGTTGCACCAAATGGACATTGACCCACATCTAACATCCGTTGACAAGCGATTCAGCACATCATGCGAATTGACTTTTAAATCGATTTTGTTGAATAAAAAAATACACAATAGGCATGTTCTGATTCCGAATGACGCGTTTTGTTTTGTGCTCTGCACCGTGTGTGTACGATTATGTAAACACCACGTACACAATAGTTATAGACTATAATAGAGCAACCGTTTTACTATCCTAAGTTATTTATGGAAAGTAAAGTATAGTAAGTACATAGGAACTATTAGGTATCCGATCTCTTTGTAAAGGAATCGATCATATTTCAATTTCAATACAAGTTGGAAGCAGTGAAGCCAAAGATGTTTCCCCTCCGATGTCGAGAAATGAATTTCCCTTTGCAGTGGAATATCTTCTTATTAATTATAAATAGAAATGTGAATAAACAATGTTTCTTCGTCATCTTTGAGTCTCTTAGGCTCGAAACGAAAGTAGTCCGAAGACTCCGAACAGCAGAACACATTTTCAAAACATCACTTAGGAATGTACTGTAATCCTCAATAAAGATAGGCTTATCCTATACTCAGAGATTATTTGATTTAGTAGATCTACAGATCAGTAAGTCAATGTGGATTGATATTCATGTTAATTCCCGTTCCCGTCCCTCACGTAGCTTGAAAATTTAAATCAGGATTAACGTAAATGTTCAAATTTATTTAAATTTAAACGATGGAGTGATTTTTGGATAATTATAATTTACGTTATTATTTAACTGCACTAGTGAAGATCCAAGATTACAGATGGCCATAAGACGACCTGTAACTGTATATTGAAAATTTTAAGTTTTTTGACGTTTACACGTCAAAAAACTTAAAATTTTCTGCAACAGCAGCGCGCATGTGTGCAACACTATTTACGTACACTGACGCGCTACAGCTGTGGCGGGTCATTGCCCCCGCGAGCCGCGCGAAACAAGGTGAATCGTAATGTCTGTACTTTTTGTCTCCTTCATTATTGAAATGAGACTCCAAAACGTTTTTATACCTACAGTTTCGCAACTTCTATAAATAATAATGTAGGTAGGTGCCTATGAGATCACTAGACGAGTGGTATTACAATGTAGGTGTCAGGTAACGAGTCATCGCGTGGATACTTAAGCCGATTTTAATGAGGCGTTCTGAGAATTTCCCTTATGCTTTAAAGACTTTCAATAAGTTTGGAGGCGGGGTTCCTACTTCCTGCTGGGCTGCTACAAGGGCTGCTACAGGGCTTCTCCTAGTGAAAAAGAGAAAAGTTCAATTCAATAATATTACAATACCTACCACCTCCTTTACGTAATGGTGTAAGACTTATTAAGTCTGGCTCTGCTATTTAGCTGAATTCGTAATATCGATATTGTATGAGTTGTTTTCCGTTCATTAATGTTCATTCGTTCATGAGAACGGAAGGTTTCGATCTTTCGCATCGTGAAAAAATTTAACGTGAACTTGCGATAATGAATTTCGCTAGAAACACTCAGTAATGTACACATGCTGCATTCTTAAATTCCATCAGCAATAAAAATGTCGTAAAATAAAGGCACCAAACTAATTTCAGAGTCAATTAATCTTCCCCACACCCTGGTGCGGCACGTTCGTACAGAAATCATACCGACTGCCCCAACGTACACTCCCCGCGGAACCAAGGCAAATAATGGCCAAAGGGGATGCGTAGGGGAATGAAAATTATATCGAGTCTCCCTCCATCTCCGGCCATTTTACACCACAGCCTATAGGGTCATATTAAATTGATTCGCCATTAGCTAAAACAATACCTACAAACATTGTCATTTCTAAATAAAAGAATCACATGGTTGGTGTAACTAGTAAGGATTTAAAAAAAAAAAACCGTAACCGTAAAAACTCCCAATAACTTGCCATGTCGTTAACATTTTGTTATCCGTTATGTTGTAAACATTTTACGATTACGTTGAGGATAGAAAATGTAACGTTCGCAAAATATTATTCATAATCATCGATCACTAATAAAGAATCTTTATTAGTGATCGATGTTCATAATGTAACAACCTTAAAATAGAGCCTCTACGAAAATGATCAATATAATATAAGTCATTGACTGGTAAGGTGTTCCACTGGCATATTTTCGCCGCTAATTTATTAAGGTATACACAACAAAAATACAACAGTTCATTCTACAATTTCTCGGAGTTGGCGACTAATCCCTCGTTTTATTTGTTTCTGGCAACATTCGGTTGGAGTTCAAAACACAATACAATTTTCAAGAAAAGCTGCATGTCCACATTTACCTAATTAACAATTTAGCGATTAGAATAGATCACAAAGGATCTCGGCAGCCCGTGGGCCGGCACAGTGATACGTATCGCGGCGCGGGAGCGGCTGTGGCTGTGGCCCACATTACGTGTTCTATTTTTCATCAGTGTTGCTAGCGCCCTCTATTATTAGATCCGCATTGTTTATGGCCGTCGACCGACTAACATCGACCAGTTTCAATTGCCTTTACTTCCTGTATTTGTTTCTATTTCTGTTATGAAATCTTGTGTTTTCATCTTCTGTACATTCACAACACTACGTTACGAATCATCATAATTTATGTATTCGCAGAATGCACTGTTTCAGAAGAAATATTTTTTTATTTCACCGATTATCTTAAAAGCTACCTCTCTGCCTATAGCTCTTTCTTAGAAAAAAGTCCCGTTAACTAGATTTAATGAACATTAACTAGAAGAGCCTTTATTCTAATTCGAAAGCAGTAGGTACACATCGGAACCCTTGTTTAAAAGAACAATGAAAACTGAAAAACGAAACTTACGTAGTTGTTCTCCGTACATGAGTTCGTTTAGTGGGAAACCCTGCTCATGATAAACAGAATCAGTGTCTTCATAAAAATAATACACAAAGTAGAATAACACGACATAACACAATAAACGATGTTTAGTCACGGGGGTGCCCAGCGATTTTGTTTATGTTGTAAATACGGAAAATTATAGCTCGCCAGTACTACAATGAATGCGTAACACTATACGTATAAACTATGTATTTTAGACTAGTTCAGGAATTCCAATTACATCGTAAAATGAGTCAAAACAAGAATGAATAAATATCGTCTAACCCAAGTGAACTTAAACACGTAACAGAAGCCTTCTTGGAACCTATTATGTTGACCGTAACGAACCTAACCTTAGTAGAGACGAGCGTAGGCTTTTCAGAAAACATCGAAGATTTCACAAAACATAACAAAAAATACATCCTAAAGATTACACAACTGCTAAAATACAAAGGATTCGCAAAAGTAAACCTACGCTTTGTTTTATCATAATTATCATAAATCCAGCTGACCCCAAACATTTAACGGTTGCATTGCTATTTCTCATTAAGATTCGATTAACAGGAGCGAACAGCTGTGTATTCTCATAAATAGGTTGAGATAAAATACCTACAGGGTCTATTTTAAGAGTTGTAATGTAACAACTAGAGCTCGACGATTTGGAGTGTCTCCAACATTCAGTAACAATATAAAGATCGCACGTCCTTTTGTTGTCTACCTCTGCCTACGAACTACAACGAGGAAATGCTACGAGTTTCGGAAACTTCTCACTAAGTTTCGGAATTGTTTGTTTGAGTTTTTTCTCCGGTTTACCGATTCCGATAGTCCGATTTGCATAATACGTATTGTTATTGGAAAAGTTGATGAATGGAAATGCTAATCGGAAAAATAAAGACGTGAAGGGATTATTTTTGTGGAAAATGGTAAGTAAGTTTTTATTTAATAATAGCCTAGGTAACATGTTGTCAATAATATACTATCATTTTGATAAATCATCTGCCTGCCAACCATGTTTGGGTCGGTTTCCAGTGTTATACCAGTACTTTACATGGATCGAATGCCTATCTGACCTCCACAACTCGGTTATTGGGTAATACGATACCCCTTGGTAAGACTGGTTGTCAGACTTTTGGGCTTCTGACGACCCGTAACAACTGTCAAAGATCCACGAATGACAGCCGGGACCATAGAAATGTAAAAAAGAGGCCGGGACCAACAGCTTAACGTGCTTTCCGAGGCACGGAGGGGTTATGGTATGTAAAGATGGCCACCCATCCACGGACCAACCGCGGCAAGCGTAGCTTAACCTGATCGATCGAACCGTGCGGCTGTTATTACTTAACAAGTCGATAAAAATATATTAATTAGGAAGTTTTCTGTTTTGTGTTCTACACGTTTCATTGAGTTGGAGTATGTCGGAAGGTATTTTATTGTAACATTTTAAACAGTACCCCATGAAGGAAGAGTCTACTTTAGCCAGTCTGAAACCTGGTTGAACTAATTGGTCCCTATTTCTGGTTCTATAGGTGTGTCTGTGTATTTCTCGGTTCTTCCACCATTAAACTGAAATCTGAATGGGTTTCTTAAGATCGCCTGTTTTCTCATGAAAAACGCCTAGCTATCTCGCGACTCTTTCCAATTACAGAGAATTTACCTTATTTATGAATGATAATTAAAAAGTTCCAAGAACCTGGGTGCGCATTGTCAATTTCCACGTATATTCGACATCCGACAATTATTATTGAGCATGCATGTCGGTATGAATAATATTTATTATTTTATGTTGCAATAGCCACATCTAACATGACACAAACGTAGAACGCGTGCAGTTTACATTATTATTTAATAATAATAAGAGCGTCATTGTTAATAGGTATTTGTGTTTCAATAGTTATTTTTAACAGCTATCGTCCTGTCTAGAGCGCGTTGCGTTGCGGAAAATGCTTTGTATTGAAAATTTTTCCGCAAAGATCTTTGGCAGTCGTTACGGGTAGTCAAGCCCAAAGGTGAACACCAGTAACAACAAAGGGTTACCCAGTAACTGGGTTGTGGAGGTCGGATATGCAGTCGCTTCATGTAAAACACTGGTATTCAGATGTCCGACAGAATTAATATTCCCCAAATTCTGATAATTTCCATGGCATCATTAGTCGTCCGATTACATTGCGGTAGCGTGTTGCCATGTTACAAGGCTCGTCAAAGGTTGGTAAGACGAATCTAAATGTCACACGCAAACCACGTGAGTAGGTATATGTATGTATGGAACATAAACGCCGCAGAACGGTACAAGCTAAGGTGTTTTTTTAAATAATTACGATCTCTTTAGAATTCCTTACATAGCTAGTTCAGCTAACTGATCCTGTTGATTTAATTTTAATTAATTTGTAGGGAAATAAATTAACTTTGCACCATAATTATTGTGATGAACGATCCGATTTTTGAAATGAAATTTCTTAGGCGGGAATTGAGAGTGAAATTTCAAGGACGCGTCACGTTTAGGCACATTTCGTTACATGAGAGAGAAGAAAGATATCCCTTTCTGTGTCTCTCAAACTAAATCCCTCTTATATGAGCTCTATACTTTATTTTTTAATGTTTCACTTCTATATTTTTTTCGTCATTGTAAGAGATGAGATTACAAAAAAAAAAAAAAAACATAAATGTCAACACTATTTCGAACTCCGTATCAATTAACTTAAAAAAACCTAAATCTCGTTTTAATTGCTTTAATTAAATTTAAAATTGGTATCGTTTATCGTAAACGAAAGTAATCTCGATAGTTACATCGGCGGGTCGATTGTGACACTCAACTAAGTTGTTTTCCTTCAGTTAGTGTGTCAGTGGGTCAATAGTTGGCTGCAACCGTACAATTCGCAAACAACTCACGAACCTGCTCAGTGCTCACTATTATTAAAGCGTCGCATCATAAAACTTACTGGTCTATTTAAAAGACAATATAATAATAATTTGACCTTACGAACTTTCATCCCATTTTTTTGTTGTTGAATAAAATGTGGTAAAATATAAAAAATGTGCCATCAATGTCTATGACCATAACGGGCGATTACGTAACAATATGCGTTTCCTGCATGCAATAGAATGGTTCATAATTCAGTACAACATATTGTTGCGGTTACATAACTCGTGCCAGTGATAATCTTTCGCACGATTCTATAATAGCGCTGCATTCGATGGCGGATAATAGTGATGTGTGTATGTGTACCGAGTTGAACACTACTGCAGTTGTGCAAACGAATGGCGGACGAAAGAACTTCAGTATCGGTCACCGGGCCAATGTCACGGCACTATTCTTGCACTAGATACCTCAGTTGTTTTAGTCAGTCCAATTTAAAATAATTTTTTACCGACGAAAAAAAACGGACGAGGTTCTCGAGTCGACGCGTATATTAAAAAAAAAGAAAAAAATATGTATGACCACGCATAACTTTTTACAGAGTAGTCCGATGTTGATAATTCTTTTTTTATTGGAAAGGGTATACCCCAAAAATGGTCCCAGATAAATTAGGAAAAAAACTCCAACCCTAAGGGTGGGAAAATAGGGGTGATTTATTGTTCACTCACAGATTTGAATGCTGAGTTGTGTATTATTACTCTACTCAGTGCCACATATGCCTGCCCTTTGGTACACAATTAGTAGATTATAGCCACAAAAATTATAAAATAAAAACTTCAACCGCCGAAAAAACTGAAAAGCAAAAAATAATAAACCTTTTTTATTAAACCTTAATAACTAAGTTCTTAAACTAATGTATACCTAAATAATTTTGTGACGGCGCCGTTTAAATTTAAGGCAATTTAGTGATCTTTGTTTATTGATTGTTTGGCGCCGACTCTAAATTACTTGGGTATAAGTAATTACATTAGTTTAAGAACTTAGTTATTAAGGTTAAATAAAAAAGGTTTGTTTTTTTTTGCTTTTCAGTTTAATTTTTTTGTTAAAAAGTTTTTAGTTCTTCAAATTCTTATGAATTTCGATGACTCAACGATAGTTTTAAGATGTACCTACCTACTTATCTGGATGACATAATAGACTCTGAGTAGGTAATCGAAACAATTTTTTCCCACGATTTTTCAAGTGAATGGGAAGCTTTGATAAAATCATTTAATCTAAGATGGAACCTCGAGTTACATTTTAGAAAGAAGAGCATTAAAAAAAAAAAAATTAGCACAGACTAAAACGCACACAACATCTAATACAAGTAAAAAAAAAAGGAAATAAAATAAAAAGTGTATAATGCGTTGTGAGAAATTAGCAGGCAGCAATTGCTTTTAAAGTAAAAGTAAAATAAATAATATGATTCATGGGTAAGCAGATGATATTTGAGTGAACTCGAGCGAATCAACTACAAATTCCCAGAATATCGTTAACGTACGTCTCTATGTAGGTAATATTTATGTATATTTGTCCAGTGCATCTACTCGCCACGTTATTAGTATAAAGGAAGCGCGTAAGTTATCTGAATAGATAACCTTTGTAGCAAAGTGCTCTGGAATTATATAAATGTAAATAATAAGTGCTTAGTTACGCGTTTATTGATAAAACAATTTAACAGTCAGATTTTTTTGGCAATAATTTTAATAAATAGACGTCAGTAGTTCACTACCTATCAAGAGATTACAGTTAACCCGAAGCATTGACTCCAGGCTTGATTTCCAGAAAGTTAGCAGAAACAACAATGAATCACGTTTGAATTCTTTGAACTCATATAATTTATAATTCGTAAAGTAAACTGATTTGCAAATTGAATAAAATTCAATCGAAAGTTCTTTTAAAAATTCAAATAAAATTCAACAGTCGGCGACTACCTAAAAGAGTTGCCATATGAATACAACAAGTATGTTAAAAATGCGAACACCCGCCTGAACCAAACCTGCTAACGTGCTACAACATAAAAAGTCCATTAAAATGTTGCAATATGCAATAATAATCTGTATAAATGAGCGCCAATGAGCGGCTCCAAGCAACGCGGAAATGGAGGTGAAAGTGGGGTGAAAGCTGCGCGCAACGTTTACCTAATCGCATTGGCGCGGCGCGGGCGCAGCGGCGGGCCGCGTTACATCAGCGCCACACGACACAAATGTGAAAGTCAATGTTACATTCGATAATCGTGCTATTCGAGACACACATGATGACTGACAGACGGAATTCGCGAGAGTCACCGTTACTTTGTACCGTTAAATCTGCTAAAGAAAGACTAACTTCATAGTTTTGCCCCAAGTTCTAAAAGAATTTACTCGCTTTATGAAAACTCTTTTTGCACTACCTCCCGCTCGATATTGTAAAATGCATGTGAAATACTTTTGCAACCAACGACAGCGATCATAAAAAACTATGATAAACATCCTATTGATGATGAATGATGATGTAGTAGACGCAGTAGTAAAACTGGAGGGAAAAGATGAAGACAAAACAGTTGTTAATAATAAAAGAACCACTGATATTATGGACTAAGTCAATGTGGATACAAAATTAGCACTAGCGTACTAAGTAAACAAACACGAGGACGAGGTATTTCACGAAATGGAGCGTGCAGAGAAAGTGGTCGGACGTTATCGTAATGGTAAGTGATAGTCGGTATCTAAGTGGGTCGGTGCTCGGCGCAAACGTTAACTAGTGCAAACTGCTGTTATCTGCTAAATACGTACTTAGCTCTGTTTGTGTAAACAACAAACAGCCAAACGCTCATTTGCAAATCTGAACAATAATATTGCTGAAAGGAAAGCAGGCCCAATCGATTGTTATCAATGTAGGTGGCAGTAATTGAGTTTATCTATAAAATCCTTGACCCAAAATGATCAAGTGGCTAGTAACAATGCAATGTATCGAAATTCTAACAATGATTTAGAAATTGCTAATTTCATAACTCATAGGAATGAGCTTCGTCCACATTTCGTATTCCTCGATTCATCAAGTTTATCGTTAGCATTATTGTTACCAGATTTTTTAATGACAAGCATAAAAGCGTTTTTTCCTAGAACAGCATTTCCAAGAACCTTTAAAATATTGAAATCCAAACTAGAATAACCCTGAATTTTGAATCGACAACGGACTCTATCGCTTTATCAGTTTACTGGCAATAATTCGTCGTAAGCAGTTAATATCAGTGGTGGAGGTTGTTTTAAAGTGCGAATAACGAGTGCCTTCCTTGTCATGTCGTCAGTGTCTGCTGCGAGTAGGAAACGCCAGCCGCCCGCGAGCGTGCCTTGACCCACTTTATATACCTCTTCATGAGCGCGAACCAAGCTCTCGCTACCACATGTTTGCGAAGTAATCATTTAAAACTCCGAGTTTCGAGTTACTCGACTAACCCATAAACATAGAAGAACATGAAGAAAATCATTTTAGGAGAGTTGGAACCAACTACAAATTTGACAATCTGGTCCTTTCAATTTTATAGAACCGGGTGGACTCAACAAAACCAAAGAAAATGGGTAACACTTAGTTGAAAGCACTAAAACTGTATATGGGTTGTAAACAGTGATTTAACATATGAACAAGCATCGGGAGCTCAGAATGTCAACCGTGTTCTAAATTTAGTGAACTTGCTCACGAGGTCGCGATGCGCGTCAGTCAAATCGTAAAGATGGCGCCCGTATATTCGCAATCTCGATGTCTCATTATATTAGCTTTGCAGCCTTGCTCAACAATTCACAATGAGTAATTTATACATGTAGCAAATAGATTCAGAAGGCCAGCATAGCGAGCGAGCGTGAGAATTCGTAGAATGCTCACTGCACCTGCCTGAACTCTCCGAATCACAATTTATGGCTGACAGAAAAAATCTTGGGCTGAACCAAACTGACTGGTTGACTTATTTTTTTCTAATTCGTTTCCTATTGTTTTGTGGATATCAGACAATTAATTTTCTTCCACTGTAGGTACGCTATTGATAATATATTATAGGTTTATAAATTCCTTCTCATTAATGGCGTTAAACGTAGTTGTAGAGATGAAGATATGAACTTGATAGACTTAATTAAGTACACCTGACCTTGTCGAGATAAATAAGAATAATAATAACTCGAGTTGCGTCGGCAGGCATCGTAGTAAAAATGAATTTGACATAAAAGTATATAAAGAAAAGAAAAACACTTACAATGGCCATTTAGCTGCTGAGAATCCAAATAGATAACAATCCAATATTGACACAAATCACTTGTTTACGGAGCATAACAATCAGAGAACTGTCGATGAAATGTACACTGCACTTTTATCAATTAACTCCGATACAATTCTGTCGTTGCACACACATTAGGCGGATAATTCACGAACTCCACTGTGAGTTTCTTTAATAACAGTATAAATAAGGTTACATAAAACCACACACACCGTATCTGGGTTCACACCCAGTTCCAAGTAGGTACCTGTAACAAGACAAAGCGGTAGTAAGTTTTATGACTTTAGTTGATAATCACCCAAGATGAAAATACATTCTTAAATACAGAGCGATATGATAAGACCCGTATTACTTACTAGATTTGTGTGAGTTTTAAAATGAGCACAAAATTAACTATGACGTAAAGAAGTCGGTAGCAGCGGAGGCGCGTAACGTGCAGTCTATCCGCCGACCAAACGCTGACTGGCTGGCGCAATGGAGGGGCGCTGGGGGAGGGGGGAACAGGCAGACGGAGGACAAAGCGAGGGAGGGAGAGCGTCTGGTCGACTGGTTGGTCGACCTATTGGCTTGACACACACACAGCAGCAATGTCAGACAGAAGATTGTAAGCTGTTTTGTGCAGTGCGACACTATACTTATGGTTTCGAACCGATAGGAGTTTCTTATGCAGCTGCACGAGCCACACGGGTTTTTACTTGAGATACTAATGAATCTAATGATGTTAGACCAAGAGATAAATGTTTTCAAGTCTTTAACTGAGCGACCATCCGAGAAGTATACGCAACCTTCAGAGTTTCTCATGGTCAGGCGCCCGAGCGTAAAGGTCATCGCGTAGTTGCTACAGCAAAATAACAATGCTTGTCGAATCGCTAAACTAAAACTGTAAACGAACACAGCATTTTTTTGAATATTGACTCTAGGAGATATCAATAGTGCTATCCATAAGTTATCGGCGACAAATGAAGAACTTGCTTCAATGAGATAGCTGCTGATAAGAGCCGATAAAATGTAAGCTGAGGTTACAAGGGCCATGGAAACAATCTTTATGGCGTTGCGTTGTTAAATGTTTCCTCTTCGTCTGCGAGTTTTGAAACGTTTCTATTAAATTTGTTGTTTCTGAAAAGCCTTTGTTTTCTCCTGAATTAACTTTGGTTTCTTTTGAAATGGAAATATGAGTACAACTAGATGCATCGAGTATACTCCTAGAATGTCAGACAATTTTGCTAAACAAATTATCAGCAGTAACAAGGTTATCCGTAAGAATTTAAGTTACCTATATGTGGAAATATAATACACTTCGTAGATTGTAATAGACCTAGGAGAACGAGTCATTATGAAGGTGACAAACGAAATAAACGCAAACCGGTCCAGCTAATTTTACATACAAACTAATTACAAACCTATTTCAACCACGATAAGCAACGAAGGCCTGTTGGGACACTACTAACTCGTTTAATTAATGATAAGTTAACTATTACTGAATTATCTCCTGAACACAATGTCCATGGCGATTATATAACTACTATAGATTAGATACATAAAGAACAATTAGGGCTTAAGTTATTACAGCATTATGTAATAAACTGAAGGTGGAAACTGGTGACTAATAAATTGAAATTCTTTTACGCTTGAGGAAACAAAACCGGTAACAGGCAGTTCATTTAAAATTGTAATAATGACATACGTTAAAGTTGGATTTAATAAACATGATGTATATGATGTGTATCCCTCATGCAGCAATGCTCGCTCGGACCGCTACGCACAGAGATAAATAAAAATAAATACGCAGATAATCTTCGTGGGGGTAACGCACTTGTTTGGTTCTATATACCTCTCTCTGTCTCGCGCTTCGATCGTTTTTTTTTTCATTCCTATGCCAAGTCATTGCCTTACCAGTTTATTTATTTTTAATGGCAGCAATTTAACTCGTGGCAAATTTTACGAACCTTTCACTGGTACTACTGTTGAGAGCTTTTGTGATTGCAAAATTTTATTTCGACGACACCATAATTAAATTCCAAATCCCGTTTAAACAGCTTCATGCCTGGAATATTTTGTTCTGCGTGTCGTCAAATTTTCGACATGAGAGAAGCATGTACATTTCTCAGGTTTCAATTTTTGGGGTTTTCCTGTCTTTCTAAGCACATGTGCCAAATTGCCAATTTTTCAAGCATATATGCTGCTTCGTCAGCTTCTATGATTCGTTTCTGTGGCAACAATAACGTAGATAATAGATGAAGAGATTGTAAAGAAGCTGTCCTAACTAATTTTCGTGAATGTAGGTCGACTATTACCAGTTTCTGTACTAAACTCTGATTTCCAATAGAAGTAACGGGACTTACAAAATTGTTCCTCGCCGACACTAAATTTTGCAAAGCCAATAACCATCGACATTCATGCGAATAGAGAATTTGTAATGTACCGTATTCACGAGTTTAGCAATGTAAAAATGTTCAATTCGATTCGCTCAGAGATATATTCGGTTATATTGCAAAATCGTCATCTTATTGCAAAATCCACAAGGTCAATAATTCTTATATGGCTAAACCACACATGCACAGTTTACCTCAGGCTCACTCAGCACTTTAACATTGTAAGCAACCGGTCAGCCGCATATCACGTAGTTCACCATTTTAAAGCTTATTTGCACTGTCAGTGGTCGTTGCGATGCGTGTGTGCACGTACCTCCGCGGCTGGATCAAGACTGGGACCTGTTCTAGAGAAAGTGACCGCTTCCAAGCGAATACTTTCCAAGTGATCGTTGAGTTTCGGTGAGTCCGTACACGCCGAGTTACCGAGGCTCTAGCGGAATATCGTTACCCCGTTTTTGCGTAACGAGGTCGCGTTTAAAGTTCGTCATATCTCCGTTACGGTTAGCAACAAAATTTCACTTATTTTGACCAGTTGCGCAACTGATGAACTGACACGTATGGAAACTAAACAAGAAAAAAATGTCACGATGTCACGTCAAGTCACGAGAACGCGAGGTGTCGATTTCAATGATAGATAATTTGCAATATGTGGAAGTTTTTTAAATAGTAACTAAATAAATTATGCATAAATAGAAAATATTGTTGTATACAATAATCTTAGCGTATATATACACGGTCAGAAGTTTGTGATTGGAATTGCGACCATTTAGTTTAATTTATTGATTAGGTAATCCATATGTGGCTGCATAATTTCTATTTCAGATTGAATAGCACGGAAAATAAATTCCGGTAACATATAAGGAAGAAACTCTTAAAACAGTTTTCTCACACTACACACGGATTTCTGGAAAGCTAAATTTTGGAGAAAGTAGCAGTGAATCTAAAAGAGTACAAAATAAAAGTGTTTCGAAGTAGTGGTGTGCGGTGGTATTCGTTTTCCGTTATTCGAAGCGGTCTCTGAAAGCCGCTATGATACGCGATGTTACGTTACTCGGGTCAGGCAGCATACAAACTTATAGAATTACGGTTGTACCGCGAGGTGTCACACTATTTAGTTTCACGGCTGTACACGTGCGATGTCAAACTTTATTATGATGTCACCATCACTGCGTCATTAGGAATGTCGTTGTTTTCCCTTTGACAGATGCTGCTAGCGATATCGATGTGGGTTAAGTAATAAGTAAATTACTTAATCGTACTGATATGACACGCTAGAGACATGCGTGGGATAAATGTTTAGGTTTAAAGGTCATTCCATAGTTTACAAACACGGTCAGACTACGTAGGTTAGCTACAGTCATATCTGCGATTAAATAAAATAAATATAATAACATCTGATATTACTTGGATAAATTATGTTGTGTCATCATCAGACACTAGTTCAGCATGAAGTTGCAAGTTTTGCAATGATTTCCTGGTTACAGACAGACAGGAACAGAGTTATAACTTCGCCATGAACTTTCAAGTAAAATAGGATGAATGTTCTGAATTTTCTGACACAAACAGATTTTTTGACACGCTGTTTAGGGTTCCGTACCCAAATGGTACAAACGGGACCCTATTACTAAGACTTCGCTGTCTGTCCGTCTGTCTGTCACCAGGCTGTATCTCAACTAATCTCAAGACCCGGATTAGCTAGATAGTTGAAATTTTCACAAATTAGGTATGTATTTCTGTTGCCGTTATAACAGCAAATACTAAAAAAAAAAAATATTTAAGGGGGGCTCCCATACAACAAACGCGATTTTTTTGCCCTTTTTTGCGCGATATCAATAATGGCAACAGGTAGGCACTTGAAATATTCACAAAATACTAAGTTGTATTTTTACTTTCATAATAAATAATAAAATTAAAATAAAATAAATATTTAAGGGGGGCTCCCATACAACAGACGTGATTTTTATAGATAATGGTACGGAGCCCTTCGTGCGCGAGTCCGACTCGCACTTGGCCGGTTTTTTTATTATTAGCTTCACTTGCAACTAACAAACAATGTAATAAAATCTTGGAAGTAAATTTTAACCTTCTTCTAATTGTCGTATCGAAATGGAACTTTGAATGTACCTATACGTAGTTCGGATGACAATACTATAATTTGGTATCTTAGAGCTTTTTTTTTTTTTTTGAGTGTGGGAAAAAACCCAGCCGTGTTCCTTCCATAGCCCTTTATGTACCAGGGCAGCGGTAACCCTTTCGGACGATCCCGCTACCCCGGCAGGCTTCGGCCCTGTCGGGCCCCGTCAATCATGCTGACATCTCTTTGAGGTGCGCGTGGAACACATACGCGCCGTCCGGCACGGGCCTGGTCCTGATCGGACGGAGAGCTACCCATTGCTCTTCGCCCGCGCCTACGGTGGCCGGGAGTCGTCACGCGGCTCCCGACGCCCGGAGCGTATTCTGCGGCGGCTGAGGCGTGAGGATCTCTCCCTCACCCATCCCGCCACCTCCTTCGCTAGCATGACTGCTTCGCAGAAGGAGGTGACCGCCTCCCACTTCCTCTCGCCCCGGACCATGGCTTGCACCAGGGCCGGACGCGAGAGGTCGCCGCCGCTGCCGATCGCCTCTACGAGGACACGGCGGTGCTCTGCCCAAGCGGGGCAGACCTCCACCGTATGCTCCACCGTGTCCTCTGGGCGATCCTCGCAGTGATGACACGCGGCCGTCTCCTCCCGCCTGATGATATGCAGGAACCTCCCGTATCTTAGAGCTGATCTGATGATGATGATCTGGCTGGTCTGGGAAATTTGAGGGGTTTGCTACGACCACTCAAGTTTGAGTTCATATGATTCGTTTTGTCGAGTCCAATAGATTAGTCTTGGCAATTTTCTCCTAGTCTTCTAGTGTCTTAGCAACAAGACTTAGAAAAATCTTAGAAGGGATTGCATTACTGAAATCTAAACCTGGTAATGCAGAATTCTCGTATGACATACACAAACCATTAGAGCCTGCACAGTTGGCTACGCTTAATCAACATTGACAGAGATAATAAACGAGTATTATCTTTAAATAAATAACGTTCAATGACACTTCCTTATCAAATTACTGTATTCATTTGCTATTTACTTTATCTAAATGGTAACAAATATAAACGAGTTTGAAATGACGGCCTAAATGTCGCTGATTAGCTTGATTATAACGAGTAGGAGTTGCCCCTGACTTTGGGTGTGCTAACAACTTCAAGTTGAATATGATCACGTTTTTGAATAAATTGACATTGATTTCTTCTGCCGCCATCTTCTTGGTATGCAAAAGATTTATCATCGTTTTATTAAATCAAGTCTATGAACAATATGAATCATCTGTATAGCTACAGTTATTACCCATTTCGACCTTTGACATGGACGACCAGTGATCCGAAATGTGCCATCCCGTTTGGTGGCAAAATTGACCTCGCAAGTACAGGTTTGTAATCCGGTTACATGCGAGAAATTGAAAAATTGCGTAACACCCTACTTATTACTCGCAATATGAATCATTTGAAAGTATTGAATTATCGATACCTATCGTAACAAATTTTTCGAACATGTGAATCAATGGTAATCCATTGCTTTACATGTTCGAAATATTTGATCAACAAAGTAAATAACTTAATGAACGTTGTTGAACTGTCGAAATGAAAAAGTGTTACGCTATTACCCCTCTGGAGAGATAGCGAAGTCTGTTGTCAACTAGCGTCGGTAATGTTTATACCTACCTATCCTTACAAGTTTCGTTTTAGCATTTTGTATACATATTAATAATCGCTTCACTCACAATATTCATTATTCAGGCTCTACTTTCCCTATTATTTTTTTTGTTTAACCATAACAGGAAAAAAATATGCCTATAAATATGATTTAGTAATCATTGCTACTGCGGGAGATGGCGGGATGAGCTGGACTCCTTTGATAAAGCCTTCCAATCCTTGGCAGCTCTGGACAGAGAGAGGTTGAAAGATAGTAGGGAGGCCTTTGCCCAGCAGTGGGAAATTAACGGCTTAAAAAAACTACTTAGTTATTCTTAGGTACTTAACCGGTACAAGACAATATACCTACCTGTCCCAGAAATCCACAATTCCACATCTATTGAAGTACTATAAATTATGTAGGTAAGTAGGCGATCGAGTTTAGTGGTCGGTATAAAAGTGATTACAAGCGAACAAGAGCGCGGGCTGACCTTGCTTCTCTCATGGACACCACAATTGGGTCACTAGGTCAGCGATTTTGCGCTTTTTCACTCGCTGCATTCCCCTACAAGTGACAGACACTTTTTTTTTATGTCGCAATGGAAACGACGATGGAAACGATTTTTTTACTTATATAAAAAGTTTGTGTAGCTGTCAACCTTTTTGATAAGAAACCAAAAAGGTTGACAGCTACACAAACTTTTGAATTCGAATTTGAATTTTTACATTCGATTGAAAATAGAACACTGATAGCTTGCATATGTTCAAAAAAATTAAAATAAGTAAGAAACGGTCCCCGTCTGCATTATACGTCGTTAAATATTGCACTCGCTTTACCTATTTATATTAAATTTCTCGACTGAAACCTTGAAGAAGGTCGGAGCACGTGTACGAGTAACACAAGAAATATCGTTAGATTATAAGTGCCTGCAAATCAGTGCGCATAATACTTTGTTTCATAAATATTACATTTACATTTTAACGTAAAACCTGGTTCCGTATCCGTTACTAGAACCTATTTTGAATAATTTTGATATTATCTATTTAATTTGCTTAGTAAACAATGGAGGGTGAAATAATCGCATTAGTTGTAAAATTTATTGTTTGAAATTAAGTATAGTATACTTAGATTAATAATTTCTTTGTTATCTAGGATACCTATTTATTTACTTTGCTTTGTGTACCTAAATTATTTCATCACCAATGTTCTCAAAACGGTGAAGGAAAACATCGTGAGGAAACCGGCATGACCTAGACCCAAAAATTCGAAAACATGTGACATCACCAACCTGTACCGGGCCCGCGTTCCCTCCCATGCCCTCTCAAAGAGAGGAGGCCTGTTGCTCAGCAGTGAGAACGTTATAGGCTCATTATGCTTATGCTAGGATATGGCACGAAGGCGAAAACGTGAGCAAAAAAGGGATGATGAAAACTAAGAAAGGCTCTCTCAAATTCTCATAACTGTTGAGCATGGGAAGTGATAATGGCTTTTGTCTATTAGGATTTTCTCAGTGCCCGGTTAATGGTAGTAGACTCGCCCCTATTACTTGTAAATATAACATAATTAGCAAAATGTGGGCGTCTAACTAAAAACTCTAAAATCACCTTTCAAAATATTAGGTACAGGGTGGCAGGGATGACGCACAAACTGTAACCATGAATAAATTCAGCGCATGATTCTAATCCTACCGTAGAAATTTTTCATTTAAGTATCACAAAAAAAAATCAGCTTTCTTATAGAAAAGTGCCTACGCGGTCAAAATGTTTTTTTTTTTAAATCCTATATTAAAAAGAACCAGGTTCTTAATAATTAATTACAATCTAGCCTATATGACTAATAAGCAATTTTAATCTAACTTAATTGATTACGTGATAATTATTTTAAAACTTAGAATAGCGTTTATTGCAGTACTTTACACAAGTCCGTTCCACTTTCTTAGAGTCTGATATGATGATATAAGCACTTTGTTCATGCGTTATTAATTTATGTGTGTCATTGGCACTATTATTTCTACACTTTTTACACTACACTAACTCAAAAGGTTTTGTCGGTTTTAGTCTTCGCACTATATTTGTTTGGTCTAACAGCTGAATTGCCTCGATGTTCACATGTCGGTGGAGTCGGTGTTCATGGGCCTCAGCAAATTGTTGGATTATGTCGGTGACGGGTTCCATCTTTAGGTCACGATGGAGGTCGTCATTTCTTATATACCAGGGCGCATTAACAATACTCCTGAGTACCTTATTTTGCAATGTTTGTATAATTTTGATGTTGGTCGACTAGTTACAACCCTATAGTTGGATGCCATATGTCCATATCGGCATAAGGATATGCTTATATAATAAAATTTTGTTATGTATCGATAGGCAGGAATTCCGTCCAATCAACCAATACATGTTTTTAAAACGCATGTCTAGTTCCTGCCTTTTCTTTTTGACGTGCGCTTTCCAGCGCAGTTTCGCGTCAAGCGTTATGCCAAGGTATTTGGCTGTGTTTGCGTATGGCACTTGTTGACCATTTATGAAGATTGGGTGGTAATCACAATTCCTGTTGGTGAAGTCAATGTGAAGTGACTTCGATTCATTTAATTTGGTCAAAATGTATGACACAGCTAATTTGTTTTAAAATAACCGATGATTTTTTTTAACGAAGGTTCAGAATCATGTAGGACTGAATCCATGGTAACAGGTTGCGCGTCGATGTCCCTGCCCTACCCTGTATAAAGAAAATGATAATAAAAATATTGAAGTCCTCAGGACGGCCTTTCTTTTTCCTTTAATCCTAAAAGGTTTATTAAGGTTTTACGTGGAAAACATTAGCATACTCCATTTTATTTTTCCTACATGTTTGTTTAGAGCTGGAAACCCGATGTTCTGATGTAAAGCCCAATTATTTTGTAGGAGCGCTTCTAACGAATTCAGCAGATTCATTCAGTCTTTCGAATTTCCTAGAACTGTACGTAACAGCGAGAATATTTCGTTATAAATCCTGTCTTCGAAAAATTACTGTGTACCTTATTCGAACGAGGAATTATTCACTCGGCCACCTGTGACTCGGCTGTATATTATGTGCATTCGCCAAAGCTTGCGGTGCTAGAGTTTTCATAGAAATCATAGATACACTAGATGTCAGCCGGGAAACAAAGATGCAATTTGAAAGGGCATTGAAGATTTTTATATGGCGACTGGCATACCTGTCCGCCATTTTGTTTATTTTTTCATGATGGCGGCATCGCATGAAACTGAATGTTATTATATTTTCTGCTTGCATTAATGTCAGCTATCGAAATAAATAGGTTAAATGTGTGGCCGCCATTTTGAAAACAAAATGGTGGATAGGTAAGTATGCCACGGACCCTCAAGGCCCTTTGATCTGCATTCAAGAAAAATTGGGTTCATTGACATAAAAATTGCAAATGGAAAGAAAGAAATTCGAAACGAATTCTATTAATGATTGCAAAGGTAATGTATAGTATGTAGATACCTATTTCTGTGAATATAACATAATACCTACTAGCCACGTTTGCCTTTGAATTACGTAATAAACAATCGCTTGTATCTAATTACATACCTACAGCCGCTAACAATCATAATAAAACTTTGTGTCAATGACCAGCAAAAAGAAAAAAGAAACAAATGAATCCTATGAGTATGACGGATCGATATTGCGGACACATGATCAGCCTATAACGTTCCCACTGCTGGGACACAGGGCTCATAGATCTCCGTAAGAAGGAATGGGCCGTAATACAACACGCGGGCGCAGTGCGGGATGGTACGAGTTTCCTCACGTTGTTTTCCGTCACCGTTTTGAGGTTAGTAGTGAAGAGATTAATTTACTTTGTGTAAATAATCTCTTCACTACTGCTCTGCACCTAGGCTTTAGCCTGGGTTCAAACCCACGACCCACAAGTCGTAAGTCGGTGCCGTTACCACCACTGCTCTCACCTTGTTTTAAATTACTGTAATTAAAGACGTGTTTGGAAGTTTTAATAATAATTAATCTTAATAAAAAATAATTACTTTTTGAGATGTTTGTACCTAACCTACCTATTTGAACGAGCCGCGGCGGATGACAAGACAATTCTAGACTGTTCTAAAGTTCTAAACTACATAGACCCTGTGGTTCCGTGTGCACAGTCTTATTTAGACATCGGATTATATGCATTTGCATGTTTGCATATGCAAATGCATATAATTCTATTTTTATAGCGTTATTGCATATTTTGGTACCTTTTCATTGACAGTGCTTATTTTATTTTTCTTTATTTTCGGAAGGCTTACAGACTAATAACATTATAATAACAGTAATATATAACTAAATTGCTAATTACAAGCCTCCACAGATAAATACAAAAAAATTTACTCCTTCATCGTCTAAGGGCAGATTCCTCCAACCCCAGATAATTCTATCGGAGGAACAATTTTGAATTTTTGACAGTTCTAACAGTTTGACAGTTAACTAGTTCTAGTTTATTTCAGTAGTTATACGTGTTAGGCGTGTTGTATTATGCGTCTAACGCAGTCAATTGTTTTTATCTCGCTGTTTTTGTTTATCGGCGGCATTATTTCAACAAAAATAAGTGTTTCGTAGATAACGAAACACTTATTTTGGTTGAAATAATGCCGCCAGTGAAAAAAAATACCCAGACTTTAATGGAATCTTGGATAAAAAATTACCCAAGCCAATTTACGACTGATGGCATTGTGATTTTCTGGAAGGTTTGTGCGAATACCTTCATAAAAAAAATATGAAATCGATAAACATGTGAGTACTGCTTCCCATTTAGCTGCAAGACAGAAACCTACAAGAAGTCGACAACAACTACTGACTCATATTTCGTTAATTCCAATAATAAATGGTTTTTTGATTGTGCATATTTCGGCCTTTTTTAGTGTATATTTGCATGCATATTTTGGCATTTTGATAGTGCAAATAATCCACGGAGCACAAAACCAGATATAATCCGATGTCTAGTCATAATCATGTGACCGGTAAGTGCCCATGGAGAAATAGCTAATAATTGTGCTTGTGTAAAATGTTTTTTTAATGACTGTCGTGCCTAAAACGACTCATGGGAATGGAGGAAATCACCTTTTTGGCAAGAACGTATGATTGATTAGTACGGAGTTCACCAAAATAGAGCCATGAAATAAGTGAATCCATAGAGCACAACCTGTATCTGGGTGTTCGTATGAATTGAGGAGCACCAATAAGCTAATTTCTTTCCGGTAAACAGCGCAGTGAAATTTGTGGATTTTTATGACAAATCAAACCATTGTAACTATCACAAATTAAGCCGTACAAAAACCACCTCCCAAATTTTCAAAATTATGTGTCGGCGAGTATTTGAGTTCCAAGGTCCTCAATTCAGACGTCTCAATTGAGGGGCCACCTTTTAAGCGTCCTGTAACTGTTTGAGGATTTTACTACAAATTCCAAGATCACGTCTACAAATTCTGGTAATTTACTACTAATATTTGGTAGTACCCGGGCGACGACGGACACTATCTTGGTGGCCCAATATTAACACAATAGGCAGATTGACTGTACTTGTGTGACTCAGACAGCGATGCGCTAGATTGGTAAAGAAACTAAAAAGATTCGATAAAAAACGAATTAGGTACATAGAATCAGTAAGATAAGGGACGAATTAATAAGTATTTGCTAGTTGAAGATTACTCCTGTCACTAAATTCACTATTTTTAAATACCAAAGTAAATTCAATTAGAAAAAAACATGTCTCTACTGTACGTAGTACGTGCGTAACAACGTGGACGAGCGTGACCATAGACCACATAAACCGCACTTTTACATTTTTTATCTATAAATATAATAATTTATTAATAAAATGATGACGTTCAAACATAAAGGCAATTGTAGACAAACGTGCGTTTCGCTTGGATCCCACTTCCGCGCAATTCAATTGTCTGACCTTCGAATCCAACCTTCGGCTAGACTTCCACTCGATTATCGTTTTAATTGCGAATTCGTATAAATTGCGCTCATAGCTACGTCGCGTCGCCCAACAACGATGTTTTTACGATTAGGAATTCGGATACTGTGGTAGGTACAAAAATAATCGGACAGGTAACGTGGGAAACACCCCACCTAGAAATTATATCGATAACATCCGTCAGAAGTCCAAAAGTAAATATTCCGGTATTGCTTGAAAAATAATTTATAGGAATTTTCTTAATACGATAATAATAAAATTAAACTGTAATTGGAAGTCTTGCGAAGTTGAAAGCATTCAGAGAATTCTTATAGGCGATCTTTAATCAAACAAACCTGTGGGTTGCGACCAGACGCTGCGTTTAATAATAGAACGCCAACGACACAACTTTAATTTAAATAAGTTTTTTTTTTTTGTGAAATATCTACGACATGAGCTGGGAAGGGTCCCCCGTTTACTACATTATTCGTGATCGGAGCCTCAGCAGGTAGTTTGACTTCTCGTTTACACAGGTCCAGGGAAGGGATGGGATGTCAGTATTTTTTTTGTTAACCTTTCAAAAAAAAACTTTACAATATATTGCCCTTTTGTGTTGTCGCTGGTGATTTACTATTGATAGAATAAAAACTGGGGTTATGTCATGACGGGGACTAAAATGAATGTTAAAAAATGCGATGTGTGGCCATCGCATTTGTTAACGTTCATTTTGGTACCTTAAATCAGTTTCACGAAAGAAGTCCCGCGGCAATACATAACCAGCCTTTAATGTTCCCACTGCTGGGACACAAGCCTCCTCTCTTCGAGAGGTAGTGGGCTGTAATCCACCAAGCGGGCCCAGTGCGGGTTGGTAGATGTCACATGTCTTCGAATTTTTGGTTCTAGGACATAGGAGGTATCCTCACGATGTTTTCCTTCACCGTTTTGAGAGCAGTGGGGATGAAATATTAACACAAAGTAAAGCGTAAAGCGCCTGCCTGGGTACGAACCCATGACCTACAACTCGTAAGTCGCGCCACTGGGCCACCGCTGCTGTATAGTGGCAATAAGTGGAACTTATTATTATAAAGTTATCAGCACTCCAACAACAACCCTCCTGCCTGACACACCTTTCTACATTTAAGATTGTGCATTTTATTAACCCGTGCCTGTAATGTTGACATAAATAAACAAATAAAGATTTGTATCTTGGTCGCATGCATAGAAATGTAAAAAACAGTATCTATGGTCGCATGCCTGTAGCGTCTGCGGGACTTCTTTCGTGGAACGGACTCTACCTATTTTTGTTACTAAAAGCGTTGTCATCTTACGTAAGAATTTAAAAAATCCCCCGTCATGGCTACGATATCAAACACTACTTAGTCAGATTAGCCAACGCAAATTGCAAATCCGTATTTCTCAATTGAACATGAACATCAACAAACAATCAATAACGCTGAGCAACAATAGCGCCCACGTCAAGTTCAACACAATGTGGCGAGGGTGTGAGGATAAGGCCAGGTCCACACTGCCCAGTTTACTGAACCCAGTGAGCTATCCCTATAAATAAAACGTTAGAAAAACGAAAGAAAACTGCGGCTTTCCCGCCACGAGATTAATAAATCGTTGAATGCGTCACGCTTCTACCCCACGCTTGTGTAGTGAGGTGTAACACGCGTCACGGTAGCTACACGTTTGTGCCACGTTGCACGCACATGACACGCTACACATTGTGTTACACGTAACTTCCCCCACCTACTCTCAATCTTACATTATGGACCAAATCATCATCCCCATTTTGAAACGTTCTCAAGGCTATTAATTTTATTTTTTGTTTCCCGCCTAACGTATGGCCACAGATGTTGCGCAACCCGAAGGCCGCTAACAATGTCGCGTACATTTCGTCGTCGGCAACGCGTATTGTTCACCTAAATTATTCGACACTTTGTGAATTAATTAGTAACATGTGACTCTTGATATACAGTCAACTGTAGACAGTTTACATTTTAAAGAGTGCTAATTTATATTAGCACACACACACAGCACAGTTGTTGTCTGCAGTTGTTGTTATATTAGTACATGTACCTAGATTATCATAAGATAATCTAGGTACATGTACTAATATTATAAAGAGGTATGTTTGCTTGTAAGTTTGTATGTAGGGGGTAATCTCTGGAACCACCAGTTCTATTTGTTTTTATTTTTTGCATTTGATACCCCAATTCTTGAGGAAGGCTATAGGCCATTTAACATCGCTATGCCCTTTAGGAACAGGGCAATAACAAAAATAAGGACAGAAAACGAATTTATAGCGCGGGCAGGTGATGCTATGTGACGTAGGTCGGGGTAACAAGAAATTTCACGTGGTCGAAGTTGTCCAAAGTACGTTTCACAGGCTCAGTGGGTAGGTCTTCGGGTAAGCGCAGGCTCCTCAGGTGACGTTAGCCACATCGCTGGGATTTTCCGAGATGCTTGTATGGTAAAACTCCTCAATATCCTTGAGCGCTCTCCTGTCAACTTCAATAACGAAGTTGATAGGGCTGAAGCTAGTTTTTTCATTTTCAATACAATCACTAACTTGTCAACGTAATTACTTAACGATTTATTTGAATAACAGCCTTGCCAAAATTGCCACTAAACTAATCATTGTAAACGCCCGAACTATTTGAACGAATAGGTTAGGGGAGATGATAAATGAACCTGTGCAAGATTATCGAAAGGGGACTGTCCCATTGCACGCATCGATGCGTGCTCCGATACGAAACACTAGTCGTAGTCACTCGTAGTCCCGGGGTTGGTTAATAAATAATAATAACTTGAAGCGATTACAGGCGGCGAGTCATCGACCTTCGAAAAATCTGACCTGCGCCGCGCGCCGCAAGGTTGCGAGCCCGCCGCACCGCGCGCCACTCGCTCGCCTGTTCGCCACTCGATTCACTTGAATATTTTAAACATGCTTCCTTACCGACTTTCCCCTTTATTTATATACATTACTTAAAGTTAAGAGACCTTTAAACGTCAAAAATTTATGGCTAAACAGCCGCTAATCTCTACTTAACTTTATGCAGCGTTTATGAATAAATCCCCTTGTGTTCGCATCGAAATCACTTATCAATCTCCATTAGCAATTAAATACCTTCACAGTGTACTGAACTTAGTATAATATCAAGACCATATTGTTATCGTACATTCGCTTGCCAATCACCTGTCTGTTTTTGTTACAATCGCGACTCTGGGCACAGAACAACAATCCATATTTCGCTGTCATTCCGTGACCTTTATTGGCGGAATTGGTAAACCCAAGGTGCTCGATTCGATTTGCAAAAAGTGCAGAAACTCGTCTTTCTTGAAAATAAATTAATTTGTCGGGGTCAGAAAATGTCAACAAACTGTGAAGGTGATGGAGGTGGGTTTATGTAAACGATTGTGTAAACAGTATAATTAAACATTGAATAAAAGTTAAAACCGTATAGCTCATGCATTGTTATCTATAACGACTGTTTAATCTACCTGCTTGACTATTTGTTTAAATATGGTAATAATGCCTCAAGCCTGAAGTTTGCAAGTCGGTAGCCTAGGCGCACCCATAGCAACAGCATAACCCGTATCCACCGGTGACTTTTATATAAGCATAACCTCAACATGAAGATAAGCATTATTTCAATTTTTCAATATCAAATAATGAAAGAAACCAATATAAGTAACCAATTGTGGGGCATAGTTTATAAGCAAGATTTTTGTAAACTTACCTTTAATAAAGAAATAATATAAGGCAAAGAAATAACCACGCACGCATACATGGTGCTCAACTCGGAAAATATGATTTAATATTAATAATCTTTAATATTTTTTTAATATTAATAATCTTTGTTTACCCTTGTAATCAAAGACAGTACGGTATTTACAAAAACAGGCGTATGAACGACCGGGGCAGCGCGGGCACACGTGGTTCAGTTTGTTTGGCTCCAGTCGTCGGCGCAGGTCACTGTGACGAAAACGCCAATTTTCTCGTGTAAATACTTGAACGGGACCTCTCCGCCCGCGACAAGATGTAATCACTGGTCTGAGATACATGTCGGTGTCGCAAAGTAATACGTTGGCACTGTTATTATAACTAGTATCTACTACCTCGACAACGTACTCGTTTAGCTGCTGGATTGTAGATCCAAACACAAAGTTATCGGCTTTCAGATTTCGAGCCATACAAAGAAAACCCAGATACGCATCTATCTATCTATGTAACCACTACAAACAATAGTCATTGTGCAGCTATGAATAGTTAGTAAACAACTCCAGACAATGTACAAAAGTAAAACATCTGGCGGACCATTTAATCTGCAGGAACTCTATTTTCAGCACATTCATTATAAAAGTAATCGAGTCTTGCAAAATACGTCAATTTACCTAATAGAGCAGCACAATACGCTGCGATTGAGGTCGTGGAAGGTGAACACCCCTCCAAGGAAAACCGTTGACCCCCTCGGCCACATCCGTGTGTATACAGCCGAGCCGTTCGGCCATCGTGCTCTTAAAAATATAGTTTTATCATTACTTAAGGATCTGTAAACACGATCTACTAATAATGTTCATTGTCATTGCATTTAGTAGATATTATCTATTTAGGTACTTTCGTAAGTGAGGTTCATGCTATGAGTATCAAATCAATATCCGACACAGGTTTAAAAAAAAAACATTGAAAAACTGTTGACCTTGGCATCTTGCCAACATTGCTGACAACGGTGACTGCATTTCCCTACCGTATTCTAATACGTGTTACTTGGAAATAATCTTTAAAACGGTTAAGTATTTACTTGGTGAACGATTCAAATTCAATCAAACAGGTTTTGTGTAGTCACTGCGAGATGACAATGTTTGGAATTTGAAGACGTTAACGAGGGACAAATGATTATAATGAATCTAATCGATCTTTGTTCAATATTCTTCTGCGTTCGTGACTACATTTTATTTGAACTGACGTCTGTCGCAGTAGCTGGTGTTTTGTTTGCTAACAAGTCTTACTGTTTACAGGTGTATGGGACAGGTGTCAGGTTGGATGATGTGACATTGTTTGATTGGGGACAGGGCTCGCATTTCGCAGCATGTTTCAGTTGATGTCGGAACCCTATGTTAATTTGTATTGCTAGTTGCTGCAGCAGGCACTATGACGCCCTTTATGCAAATGCAACACAATCTTTCAGCATGTCATAAGAAAAGATATGAGTGAGTTTATGAGGATGAATGGATGTTGGTTACTCTTTCTCGCAAAAACTACTGAACGGATTTGAATGAAATTAGGCACACAGATAGTTTATAACCATGATTAACACATAGAATACTTTTTAGCAGCTAGGCTATCACAAATTGTAATAGATGAATCTGAATAAACACAGTTAAATAAAAAGAAAATCAATTAGGTGTCTTCTTCGCAACGTCAACTTGAGAAGTCTTTCAACAACATCGCAACACTCCGTACAGTGGATTAAATAAGTTACAAACGTACCGCAATGAAGCGAGTGAAGGGAGATCGATGATGATCAAATCGTTGCGTAATTTGTTTTTTTACACATACATGACATACAATGAACGCTTGTTTACCAACACGATTCATTGGTAGTAATCAATTCGATCAATAGAATTGACGATATTGCTAATATCACGTGCTT